>OX336394.1:138891379-143691379 GCA_946902985.2 Meconema thalassinum | reverse complement strand
ACCTCAGTGTCATGTTTTATATCGCCGCCATCTTGACTGAAACGTAATGGCGGCCAGACGAATGTTCAAAGCTTACATCATATTACGATTAACCTAATCATCCGATCTCTACCAAATTTTGCAACTGCATACCTTTATGGATGGAGCATCCTTTGACCAATCTAATAGGTCATTAGCCTAAGAGTTTGCGGGTGGCGGCCATCTTTATGTCAAAATTGATTCCCCCTATTAATTCGAACACGGTGGAACCGAATGAACGAAATTTGATACAGAGGTAGCACTAGCAAAGGTCCCCTCAGTGTCATGTTTTATATCGCCGCCATCTTGACAGAAACGTAATGGCGGCCACACAAATGTTCAAAGCTTAAGTTAAATTACGACTAACATAACCATCCGATCTCTACCAAACTTTGCAACAACATACCTTTATGGAGGGAGCATCCTTTGACCAATCTAATAGGTCATTCGCCTAATAGTTTGCGGATGGTGGCCACCTTTGTGTCAAAATCGATTCCCCCTATTAATTCAAACACGGTGAAACCGAATGGAACGAAATTTGGTACAGAAATAGCACAAGGAAAGGGCATCTCAGTGTCATGATTTATATTGCCGCCATATTGACAGAAACGTAATGGCGGCAACACAAATGTTTAAAGCTTATATCAAATTACGACTAATATAACCATCCGATCTCTACCAAACCTTGCAACAACATACCCTTATGAAGGGAGCATCCTTTGACCAATGTAATAGGCCATTAGGCTTAATAGTTTGCGGATGACTGCCATCTTTATGTCAAAATTGATTCCCCCTATTAATTCAAACACGGTGGAACCGAATGAACGAAATTTGGTACAGAGGTAGCACTAGCAAAGGGCACCTCAGTGTCATGTTTTATTTCGCCGCCATCTTGACTGAAACGTAATGGCGGCCACACGAATGTTCAAAGCTTAAATCAAATTACGATTAACCTAATCATCCGATCACTACCAAATTTTGCAACTGCATACCTTTATGGATGGAGCATCCTTTGACCAATCTAATAGGTCATTAGCCTAAGAGTTTGCGGATGGCGGCCATCTTTATGTCAAAATCGATTCCCCTATTAATTCAAACACGGTGAAACCGAATGGAACGAAATTTGGTACAGAGGTAGCACTAGCAAAGGGCACCTCAGTGTCATGTTTTATATCACCGCTATCTGGACGGAAAAGTAATCGCGGCCACCCAAATGTTAAAAGCTAAAATGTAATTACGACCAACCTTATAATCAAGTCTCTACCAAATTTTGCAACACCATATCTTTATGTGGGAAACATATGCAGACCAAACTGCAAGAACATCAGCCCGATAGTTTGCAGATGGAGGCCAAGTATGTGTGCAAATCGATTCCCCCTATCAATTCAAACACGGTGCAACCGAATGGAACGAAATTTGGTAGAGAGGTAGTACTAACAAAAGGCACCTCAGTGTCGTGTTTTATATCGCCGCCATCTTGACGGAAACGTAATGGTGGCCACACAAATGTTCAAGCTTAAATCAAATTACGATTAACCTAATCATCCGATCTCTACCAAATTTTTCAACAACATACCCTTATAGAGGAAGCATCCTTTGACCAATGGACAAGGTCATTAGCCTAATAGTTTGCGGATGGCGGCCATCTTTGTGTGAAAATCAATTCCCCCTATTAATTCAAACACGGTGAAACCGAATGGAACGAAATTTGGTACAGAGGCAGCACGAGAAAAGGCATCTCAGTGTCATGTTTTATATCGCCGCCATCTTGACAGAAACGTAATGGAGGCCACACAAATGTTAAAAGTTTAAGTTAAATTACGACTAACATAACCATCCGATCTTTACCAAACTTTGCAACAACATTCCTTAGTGGAGGGAGCATCCTTTGACCAATCTAATAGGTTATTAACCTAATAGTTTGCGGGTGGTGGCCATCTTTATGTCAAAATTGATTCCCCCTATTAATTCGAACACGGTGGAACCGAATGAACGAAATTTGATACAGAGGTAGCACTAGCAAAGGTCACCTCAGTGTCATGTTTTATATCGCCGCCATCTTGACAGAAACGTAATGGCGGCCACACAAATGTTTAAAGCTCATATCAAATTACGACTAACATAACCATCCGATCTCTACCAAACGTTGCAACAACATACCTTTATGAAGGGAGCATCCTTTGACCAATCTAATAGGCCATTAGCCTTAATAGTTTGCGGATGACGGCCATCTTTATGTCAAAATTGATTCCCCCTATTAATTCGAACACGTTGGAACCGAATGAACGAAATTTGATACAGAGGTAGCACTAGCAAAGGTCACCTCAGTGTCATGTTTTATATCGCCGCCATCTTGACAGAAACGTAATGGCGGCCACACAAATGTTTAAAGCTTAAATCTAATTACGACTAACATAACCATCAGATCTCTACCAAACTTTGCAACAACATACCTTTATGGAGGGAGCATCCTTTGACCAATCTAATAGGCCATTAGCCTAATAGTTTGCGGATGGCGGCCATCTTTGTGTGAAAATAGATTCCCCTTATCAATTCAAACACGGTGAAACCGAATGGAACGAAATTTGGTACAGAGGTAGTACTAACAAAAGGCACCTCAGTGTCATGTTTTATATCGCCGCCATCTTGACGGAAACGTAATGGCGGCCACACAAATGTTCAAAGCTTAAATCAAATTTCGATTAGCCTAATCATCCGATCTCTAGGAAATTTAGCAACAACATACCTTTATGGAGGGAGCATCCCTTGACCAAACTAATAGGTCATCAGCCTAATATCTTGCGGATGGTGGCCATCTTTGTGTGAAAATAGATTCCCCTTATCAATTCAAACACGGTGAAACCGAATGGAACGAAATTTGGTACAGAGGTAGTACTAACAAAAGGCACCTCAGTGTCATGTTTTATATCGCCGTCATCTTGACTGAAACGTAATGGCGGCCACACAAATGTTCAAAGCTTAAGTCAAATTACGACTAACATAACCATCCGATCCCTACCAAACTTTGCAACAACATTCCTTTGTGGAGGGAGCATCCTTTGACCAATCTAATAGGTTATTAGCCTAATAGTTTGCGGGTGGCCGCCATCTTTATGTCAAAATTGATTCCCCCTATTAATTCGAAAACGGTGGAACCGAATGAACGAAATTTGATACAGAGGTAGCACTAGCAAAGGTCACCTCAGTGTCATGTTATATATCGCCGCCATATTGACAGGAACGTAATGGCGGCCACACAAATGTTTAAAGCTTAAATCAAATTACGACTAACATAACCATCAGATCTCTACCAAACTTTGCAACAACATACCTTTATGGAGGGAGCATCCTTTGACCAATCTAATAGGCCATTAGCCTAATAGTTTGTGGATGGCGGCCATCTTTATGTCAAAATTGATTCCCCCTATTAATTCGAACACGGTGGAACCGAATGAATGAAATTTGGTACAGAGGTAGCACCAGCAAATGGCACCTCAGTGTCATGTTTTATATCGCCGCGATCTTGACGGAAACGTAATGGCGGCCACACAAATGTTCAAAGCTTAAATCAAATTACGATTAGCCTAATCATCCGATATCTAGCAAATTTAGCAACAACATACCTTTATGGAGGGAGCATCCTTTGACTAAACTAATAGGTCATTAGTCTAATATTTTGCGGATGGCGGCCATCTTTGTGTGAAAATAGATTCCCTTTATCAATTCGAAAACGGTGAAACCGTATGGAACGAAATTTGGTACAGACGTAGTACTAACAAAAGGCACCTCAGTGTCATGTTTTATATCGCCGCCATCTTGACTGAAACGTAATGGCGGCCACACGAATGTTCAAAGCTTAAATCAAATTACGATTAACCTAATCATCCGATCTCTACCAAATTTTGCAACTACATACCTTTATGGAAGGAGCATCCTTTGACCAATCTAATAGGTCATTCGCTTAATAGTTTGCGGATGGTGGCCATCTTTGTGTCAAAATCGATTCCCCCTATTAATACAAACACGGTGAAACCGAATGGAACGAAATTTGGTACAGAAATAGCACAAGCAAAGGGCATCTCAGTGTCATGATTTATATTGCCGCCATATTGACAGAAACGTAATGGCGGCCACACAAATGTTTAAAGCTCATATCAAATTACGACTAACATAACCATCCGATCTCTACCAAACGTTGCAACAACATACCTTTATGAAGGGAGCATCCTTTGACCAATCTAATAGGCCATTAGCCTTAATAGTTTGCGGATGACGGCCATCTTTATGTCAAAATTGATTCCCCCTATTAATTCGAACACGGTGGAACCGAATGAACGAAATTTGGTACAGAGGTAGCACTGGGAAATGGCACCTCAGTGTCATGTTTTATATCGCCGCCATCTTGACGGAAACGTAATGGCGGCCACACAAATGTTCAAAGCTTAAATCAAATTACGATTAGCCTAATCATCCGATCTCTAGGAAATTTAGCAACAACATACCTTTATGGAGGGAGCATACCTTGACCAAACTAATAGGTCATCAGCCTAATATTTTGCGGATGGCGGCCATCTTTGTGTGAAAATCGATTCCCCTTATCAATTCAAACACGGTGAAACCGAATGGAACGAAATTTGGTACAGAGGTAGTACTAACAAAGGGCACCTCAGTGTCATGTTTTATATCGCCGCCATCTTGACTGAAACGTAATGGCGGCCAGACGAATGTTCAAAGCTTAAATCATATTACGATTAACCTAATCATCGGATCTCTTCCAAATTTTGCAACTACATACCTTTATGGAGGGAGCATCCTTTGACCAATCTAATAGGTCATTCGCCTATTAGTTTGCGGATGGCGGCCATCTCTGTGTCAAAATCGATTCCCCTATTAATTCAAACACGGTGATACCGAATGGAACGAAATTTGGTACAGAGATAGCACTAGCAAAGGGCATCTTAGTGTCATGATTTATTTCGCCGCCATATTGACAGAAACGTAATGGCGGCCACACAAATGTTCAAAGCTTAAATCAAATTACGACTAACATAACCATCCGATCTCTACCAAACTTTGCAACAACATTCCTTTGTGGAGGGAGCATCTTTTGACCAATCTAATAGGTTATTAGCCTAATAGTTTGCGGGTGCCGGCCATCTTTGTGTGAAAATCGATTCCCCCTATTAATTCGAACACGGTGGAACCGAATGAACGAAATTTGATACAGAGGTAGCACTAGCAAATGGCACCTCAGTGTCATGTTTTATTTCGCCGCCATCTTGACTCAAACGTAATGGCGGCCACACGAATGTTCAAAGCTTAAATCAAATTACGATTAACCTAATCATCCGATCTCTACCAAATTTTGCAACTTCATACCTTTATGGATGGAGCATCCTTTGACCAATCTAATAGGTCATTAGCTTAAGAGTTTGCAGATGGCGGCCATCTTTATGTCAAAATCGATTCCCCTATTAATTCAAACACGGTGAAACCGAATGGAACGAAATATGGTACAGAGATAGCACTAGCAAAGGGCATCTCAGTGTCATGATTTATTTTGCCGCCATATTGACAGAAACGTAATGGCGGCCACACAAATGTTTAAAGCTTAAATCAAATTACGACTAACATAACCATCAGATCTCTACCAAACATTGCAACAACATACCTTTATGGAGGGAGCATCCTTTGACCAATCTAATGGGCCATTAGCCTAATAGTTTGTGGATGGCGGCCATCTTTATGTCAAAATTGATTCCCCATATTAATTCGAACACGGTGGAACCGAATGAATGAAATTTGGTACAGAGGTAGCACCAGCAAATGGCACCTCAGTGTCATGTTTTATATCGCCGCCCTCTTGACGGAAACGTAATGGCGGCCACACAAATGTTCAAAGCTTAAATCAAATAACGATTAGCCTAATCTTCCGATATCTAGCAAATTTAGCAACAACATACCTTTATGGAGGGAGCATCCTTTGACCAAACTAATAGGTCATCAGCCTAATATTTTGCGGATGGCGGCCATCTTTGTGTGAAAATAGATTCCCCTTATCAATTCGAACACGGTGAAACCAAATGGAACGAAATTTGGTACAGAGGTAGTACTAACAAAAGGCACCTCAGTGTCATGTTTTATATCGCCGCCATCTTGACAGAAACGCAATGGCGGCCACATAAATGTTCAAAGCTTAAGTCAAATTACGACTAACATAACCATCCGATCTCTACCAAACTTTGCAACAACATTCCTTTGTGGAGGGAGCATCCTTTGACCAAACTAATAGGTCATCAGCCGAATATTTTGTGGATGGCGGCCATCTTTATGTCAAAATTGATTCCCCCTATTAATTCGAACACGGTGGAACCGAATGAACGAAATTTGGTACAGAGGTAGCACTAGCAAAGGGCACCTCAGTGTCATGTTTTATATCGCCGCCATCTTGACTGAAACGTAATGGCGGCCACACGAATGTTCAAAGCTTAAATCATATTACGATTAACCTAATCATCCGATCTCTACCAAATTTTGCAACTGCATACCTTTATGGAGGGAGCATCCTTTGACCAATCTAATAGGTCATTCGCCTAATAGTTTGCGGATGGCGGCCATCTTTATGTCAAAATTGATTCCCCCTGTTAATTCGAACACGGTGGAACAGAATGAACGAAATTTGGTACAGAGGTAGCACTAGCAAAGGGCACCTCAGTGTCATGTTTTATATCACCGCTATCTTGACGGAAACGTAATCGCGGCCACCCAAATGTTAAAAGCTAAAATGTAATTACGACCAACATAATAATCTAGTCTCTACCAAATTTTGCAACACCATACCTTTATGTGGGAAACATATGCAGACCAAACTGCAAGAACATCAGCCCAATAGTTTGCAGATGGTGGCCAAGTATGTGTGCAAATCGATTCCCCCTATTAATTCGAACACGGTGCAACCGAATGGAACGAAATTTGGTACAGAGGTAGTACTAACAAAAGGCACCTCAGTGTCATGTTTTATATCGCCGCCATCTTGACTGAAACGTAATGGCGGCCACACGAATGTTCAAAGCTTAAATCAAATTACGATTAACCTAATCATCCGATCTCTACCAAATGTTGCAACTGCATACCTTTATGGAGGGAGCATCCTTTGACCAATCTAATAGGTCATTCGCCTAATAGTTTGCGGATGGAGGCCATCTTTGAGTCAAAATCGATTCCCCTATTAATTCAAACACAGTGAAACCGAATGGAACGAAATTTGGTACAGAGATAGCACTATCAAAGGGCATCTCAGTGTCTTGATTTATTTCGCCGCCATATTGACAGAAACGTAATAGCGGCCACACAAATGTTTAAAGCTTAAATCAAATTACGACTAACATAACCATCAGATCTCTACCAAACTTTGCAACAACATACCTTTATGGAGGGAGCATCCTTTGATCATTCTAATAGGCCATTAGCGTAATAGTTTGTGGATGGCGGCCATCTTTATGTCAAAATTGATTCCCCCTATTAATTCGAACACGGTGGAACCGAATGAACGAAATTTGGTACAGAGGTAGCACTAGCAAATGGCACCTCAGTGTCATGTTTTATATCGCCGCCATCTTGACGGAAACGTAATGGCGGCCACACAAATGTTCAAAGCTTAAATCAAATTACGACTAATATAACCATCCGATCTCTACCAAACCTTGCAACAACATACCCTTATGAAGGGAGCATCCTTTGACCAATGTAATAGGCCATTAGGCTTAATAGTTTGCGGATGACTGCCATCTTTATGTCAAAATTGATTCCCCCTATTAATTCAAACACGGTGGAACCGAATGAACGAAATTTGGTACAGAGGTAGCACTAGCAAAGGGCACCTCAGTGTCATGTTTTATTTCGCCGCCATCTTGACTGAAACGTAATGGCGGCCACACGAATGTTCAAAGCTTAAATCAAATTACGATTAACCTAATCATCCGATCACTACCAAATTTTGCAACTGCATACCTTTATGGATGGAGCATCCTTTGACCAATCTAATAGGTCATTAGCCTAAGAGTTTGCGGATGGCGGCCATCTTTATGTCAAAATCGATTCCCCTATTAATTCAAACACGGTGAAACCGAATGGAACGAAATTTGGTACAGAGGTAGCACTAGCAAAGGGCACCTCAGTGTCATGTTTTATATCACCGCTATCTGGACGGAAAAGTAATCGCGGCCACCCAAATGTTAAAAGCTAAAATGTAATTACGACCAACCTTATAATCAAGTCTCTACCAAATTTTGCAACACCATATCTTTATGTGGGAAACATATGCAGACCAAACTGCAAGAACATCAGCCCGATAGTTTGCAGATGGAGGCCAAGTATGTGTGCAAATCGATTCCCCCTATCAATTCAAACACGGTGCAACCGAATGGAACGAAATTTGGTAGAGAGGTAGTACTAACAAAAGGCACCTCAGTGTCGTGTTTTATATCGCCGCCATCTTGACGGAAACGTAATGGTGGCCACACAAATGTTCAAGCTTAAATCAAATTACGACTAACCTAATCATCCGATCTCTACCAAATTTTTCAACAACATACCCTTATAGAGGAAGCATCCTTTGACCAATGGACAAGGTCATTAGCCTAATAGTTTGCGGATGGCGGCCATCTTTGTGTGAAAATCAATTCCCCCTATTAATTCAAACACGGTGAAACCGAATGGAACGAAATTTGGTACAGAGGCAGCACGAGAAAAGGCATCTCAGTGTCATGTTTTATATCGCCGCCATCTTGACAGAAACGTAATGGAGGCCACACAAATGTTAAAAGTTTAAGTTAAATTACGACTAACATAACCATCCGATCTTTACCAAACTTTGCAACAACATTCCTTAGTGGAGGGAGCATCCTTTGACCAATCTAATAGGTTATTAACCTAATAGTTTGCGGGTGGTGGCCATCTTTATGTCAAAATTGATTCCCCCTATTAATTCGAACACGGTGGAACCGAATGAACGAAATTTGATACAGAGGTAGCACTAGCAAAGGTCACCTCAGTGTCATGTTTTATATCGCCGCCATCTTGACAGAAACGTAATGGCGGCCACACAAATGTTTAAAGCTCATATCAAATTACGACTAACATAACCATCCGATCTCTACCAAACGTTGCAACAACATACCTTTATGAAGGGAGCATCCTTTGACCAATCTAATAGGCCATTAGCCTTAATAGTTTGCGGATGACGGCCATCTTTATGTCAAAATTGATTCCCCCTATTAATTCGAACACGTTGGAACCGAATGAACGAAATTTGATACAGAGGTAGCACTAGCAAAGGTCACCTCAGTGTCATGTTTTATATCGCCGCCATCTTGACAGAAACGTAATGGCGGCCACACAAATGTTTAAAGCTTAAATCTAATTACGACTAACATAACCATCAGATCTCTACCAAACTTTGCAACAACATACCTTTATGGAGGGAGCATCCTTTGACCAATCTAATAGGCCATTAGCCTAATAGTTTGCGGATGGCGGCCATCTTTGTGTGAAAATAGATTCCCCTTATCAATTCAAACACGGTGAAACCGAATGGAACGAAATTTGGTACAGAGGTAGTACTAACAAAAGGCACCTCAGTGTCATGTTTTATATCGCCGCCATCTTGACGGAAACGTAATGGCGGCCACACAAATGTTCAAAGCTTAAATCAAATTTCGATTAGCCTAATCATCCGATCTCTAGGAAATTTAGCAACAACATACCTTTATGGAGGGAGCATCCCTTGACCAAACTAATAGGTCATCAGCCTAATATCTTGCGGATGGTGGCCATCTTTGTGTGAAAATAGATTCCCCTTATCAATTCAAACACGGTGAAACCGAATGGAACGAAATTTGGTACAGAGGTAGTACTAACAAAAGGCACCTCAGTGTCATGTTTTATATCGCCGTCATCTTGACTGAAACGTAATGGCGGCCACACAAATGTTCAAAGCTTAAGTCAAATTACGACTAACATAACCATCCGATCCCTACCAAACTTTGCAACAACATTCCTTTGTGGAGGGAGCATCCTTTGACCAATCTAATAGGTTATTAGCCTAATAGTTTGCGGGTGGCCGCCATCTTTATGTCAAAATTGATTCCCCCTATTAATTCGAAAACGGTGGAACCGAATGAACGAAATTTGATACAGAGGTAGCACTAGCAAAGGTCACCTCAGTGTCATGTTATATATCGCCGCCATATTGACAGGAACGTAATGGCGGCCACACAAATGTTTAAAGCTTAAATCAAATTACGACTAACATAACCATCAGATCTCTACCAAACTTTGCAACAACATACCTTTATGGAGGGAGCATCCTTTGACCAATCTAATAGGCCATTAGCCTAATAGTTTGTGGATGGCGGCCATCTTTATGTCAAAATTGATTCCCCCTATTAATTCGAACACGGTGGAACCGAATGAATGAAATTTGGTACAGAGGTAGCACCAGCAAATGGCACCTCAGTGTCATGTTTTATATCGCCGCGATCTTGACGGAAACGTAATGGCGGCCACACAAATGTTCAAAGCTTAAATCAAATTACGATTAGCCTAATCATCCGATATCTAGCAAATTTAGCAACAACATACCTTTATGGAGGGAGCATCCTTTGACTAAACTAATAGGTCATTAGTCTAATATTTTGCGGATGGCGGCCATCTTTGTGTGAAAATAGATTCCCTTTATCAATTCGAAAACGGTGAAACCGTATGGAACGAAATTTGGTACAGACGTAGTACTAACAAAAGGCACCTCAGTGTCATGTTTTATATCGCCGCCATCTTGACTGAAACGTAATGGCGGCCACACGAATGTTCAAAGCTTAAATCAAATTACGATTAACCTAATCATCCGATCTCTACCAAATTTTGCAACTACATACCTTTATGGAAGGAGCATCCTTTGACCAATCTAATAGGTCATTCGCTTAATAGTTTGCGGATGGTGGCCATCTTTGTGTCAAAATCGATTCCCCCTATTAATACAAACACGGTGAAACCGAATGGAACGAAATTTGGTACAGAAATAGCACAAGCAAAGGGCATCTCAGTGTCATGATTTATATTGCCGCCATATTGACAGAAACGTAATGGCGGCCACACAAATGTTTAAAGCTCATATCAAATTACGACTAACATAACCATCCGATCTCTACCAAACGTTGCAACAACATACCTTTATGAAGGGAGCATCCTTTGACCAATCTAATAGGCCATTAGCCTTAATAGTTTGCGGATGACGGCCATCTTTATGTCAAAATTGATTCCCCCTATTAATTCGAACACGGTGGAACCGAATGAACGAAATTTGGTACAGAGGTAGCACTGGGAAATGGCACCTCAGTGTCATGTTTTATATCGCCGCCATCTTGACGGAAACGTAATGGCGGCCACACAAATGTTCAAAGCTTAAATCAAATTACGATTAGCCTAATCATCCGATCTCTAGGAAATTTAGCAACAACATACCTTTATGGAGGGAGCATACCTTGACCAAACTAATAGGTCATCAGCCTAATATTTTGCGGATGGCGGCCATCTTTGTGTGAAAATCGATTCCCCTTATCAATTCAAACACGGTGAAACCGAATGGAACGAAATTTGGTACAGAGGTAGTACTAACAAAGGGCACCTCAGTGTCATGTTTTATATCGCCGCCATCTTGACTGAAACGTAATGGCGGCCAGACGAATGTTGAAAGCTTAAATCATATTACGATTAACCTAATCATCGGATCTCTTCCAAATTTTGCAACTACATACCTTTATGGAGGGAGCATCCTTTGACCAATCTAATAGGTCATTCGCCTATTAGTTTGCGGATGGCGGCCATCTCTGTGTCAAAATCGATTCCCCTATTAATTCAAACACGGTGATACCGAATGGAACGAAATTTGGTACAGAGATAGCACTAGCAAAGGGCATCTTAGTGTCATGATTTATTTCGCCGCCATATTGACAGAAACGTAATGGTGGCCACACAAATGTTCAAAGCTTAAATCAAATTACGACTAACATAACCATCCGATCTCTACCAAACTTTGCAACAACATTCCTTTGTGGAGGGAGCATCTTTTGACCAATCTAATAGGTTATTAGCCTAATAGTTTGCGGGTGCCGGCCATCTTTGTGTGAAAATCGATTCCCCCTATTAATTCGAACACGGTGGAACCGAATGAACGAAATTTGGTACAGAGGTAGCACTAGCAAATGGCACCTCAGTGTCATGTTTTATTTCGCCGCCATCTTGACTCAAACGTAATGGCGGCCACACGAATGTTCAAAGCTTAAATCAAATTACGATTAACCTAATCATCCGATCTCTACCAAATTTTGCAACTTCATACCTTTATGGATGGAGCATCCTTTGACCAATCTAATAGGTCATTAGCTTAAGAGTTTGCAGATGGCGGCCATCTTTATGTCAAAATCGATTCCCCTATTAATTCAAACACGGTGAAACCGAATGGAACGAAATATGGTACAGAGATAGCACTAGCAAAGGGCATCTCAGTGTCATGATTTATTTTGCCGCCATATTGACAGAAACGTAATGGCGGCCACACAAATGTTTAAAGCTTAAATCAAATTACGACTAACATAACCATCAGATCTCTACCAAACATTGCAACAACATACCTTTATGGAGGGAGCATCCTTTGACCAATCTAATGGGCCATTAGCCTAATAGTTTGTGGATGGCGGCCATCTTTATGTCAAAATTGATTCCCCATATTAATTCGAACACGGTGGAACCGAATGAATGAAATTTGGTACAGAGGTAGCACCAGCAAATGGCACCTCAGTGTCATGTTTTATATCGCCGCCCTCTTGACGGAAACGTAATGGCGGCCACACAAATGTTCAAAGCTTAAATCAAATAACGATTAGCCTAATCTTCCGATATCTAGCAAATTTAGCAACAACATACCTTTATGGAGGGAGCATCCTTTGACCAAACTAATAGGTCATCAGCCTAATATTTTGCGGATGGCGGCCATCTTTGTGTGAAAATAGATTCCCCTTATCAATTCGAACACGGTGAAACCAAATGGAACGAAATTTGGTACAGAGGTAGTACTAACAAAAGGCACCTCAGTGTCATGTTTTATATCGCCGCCATCTTGACAGAAACGCAATGGCGGCCACATAAATGTTCAAAGCTTAAGTCAAATTACGACTAACATAACCATCCGATCTCTACCAAACTTTGCAACAACATTCCTTTGTGGAGGGAGCATCCTTTGACCAAACTAATAGGTCATCAGCCGAATATTTTGTGGATGGCGGCCATCTTTATGTCAAAATTGATTCCCCCTATTAATTCGAACACGGTGGAACCGAATGAACGAAATTTGGTACAGAGGTAGCACTAGCAAAGGGCACCTCAGTGTCATGTTTTATATCGCCGCCATCTTGACTGAAACGTAATGGCGGCCACACGAATGTTCAAAGCTTAAATCATATTACGATTAACCTAATCATCCGATCTCTACCAAATTTTGCAACTGCATACCTTTATGGAGGGAGCATCCTTTGACCAATCTAATAGGTCATTCGCCTAATAGTTTGCGGATGGCGGCCATCTTTATGTCAAAATTGATTCCCCCTGTTAATTCGAACACGGTGGAACAGAATGAACGAAATTTGGTACAGAGGTAGCACTAGCAAAGGGCACCTCAGTGTCATGTTTTATATCACCGCTATCTTGACGGAAACGTAATCGCGGCCACCCAAATGTTAAAAGCTAAAATGTAATTACGACCAACATAATAATCTAGTCTCTACCAAATTTTGCAACACCATACCTTTATGTGGGAAACATATGCAGACCAAACTGCAAGAACATCAGCCCAATAGTTTGCAGATGGTGGCCAAGTATGTGTGCAAATCGATTCCCCCTATTAATTCGAACACGGTGCAACCGAATGGAACGAAATTTGGTACAGAGGTAGTACTAACAAAAGGCACCTCAGTGTCATGTTTTATATCGCCGCCATCTTGACTGAAACGTAATGGCGGCCACACGAATGTTCAAAGCTTAAATCAAATTACGATTAACCTAATCATCCGATCTCTACCAAATGTTGCAACTGCATACCTTTATGGAGGGAGCATCCTTTGACCAATCTAATAGGTCATTCGCCTAATAGTTTGCGGATGGAGGCCATCTTTGAGTCAAAATCGATTCCCCTATTAATTCAAACACAGTGAAACCGAATGGAACGAAATTTGGTACAGAGATAGCACTATCAAAGGGCATCTCAGTGTCTTGATTTATTTCGCCGCCATATTGACAGAAACGTAATAGCGGCCACACAAATGTTTAAAGCTTAAATCAAATTACGACTAACATAACCATCAGATCTCTACCAAACTTTGCAACAACATACCTTTATGGAGGGAGCATCCTTTGATCATTCTAATAGGCCATTAGCGTAATAGTTTGTGGATGGCGGCCATCTTTATGTCAAAATTGATTCCCCCTATTAATTCGAACACGGTGGAACCGAATGAACGAAATTTGGTACAGAGGTAGCACTAGCAAATGGCACCTCAGTGTCATGTTTTATATCGCCGCCATCTTGACGGAAACGTAATGGCGGCCACACAAATGTTCAAAGCTTAAATCAAATTACGACTAATATAACCATCCGATCTCTACCAAACCTTGCAACAACATACCCTTATGAAGGGAGCATCCTTTGACCAATGTAATAGGCCATTAGGCTTAATAGTTTGCGGATGACTGCCATCTTTATGTCAAAATTGATTCCCCCTATTAATTCAAACACGGTGGAACCGAATGAACGAAATTTGGTACAGAGGTAGCACTAGCAAAGGGCACCTCAGTGTCATGTTTTATTTCGCCGCCATCTTGACTGAAACGTAATGGCGGCCACACGAATGTTCAAAGCTTAAATCATATTACGATTAACGTAATCATCCGATCTCTACCAAATTTTGCAACTGCATACCTTTATGGAGGGAGCATCCTTTGACCAATCTAATAGGTCATTCTTTTAATAGTTTGCGGATGGCGGCATTCTTTGTGTCAAAATCGATTCCTCTTTTATTCAAACACGGTGAAACCGAATGGAACGAAATTTGGTACAGAGATAGCACTAGCAAAGGGCATCTCAGTGTCATGATTTATTTCGCCGCCATATTGACATAAACGTAATGGCAGCCACACAAATGCTTAAAGCTTAAATCAAATTACGACTAACTTAACCATCAGATCTCTACCAAACTTTGCAACAACATACCTTTATGGAGGGAGCATCCATTGACCAATCTAATAGGCCATTAGCCTAATAGTTTGTGGATGGCGGCCATCCTTATGTCAAAATTGATTCCCCCTATTAATTCGAACACGGTGGAACCGAATGAACGAAATTTGGTACAGAGGTAGCACTAGCAAGTGGCACCTCAGTGTCATGTTTTATATCGCCGCCATCTTGACGGAAACGTAATGGCGGCCACACAAATGTTCAAAGCTTAAATCAAATTACGATTAGCCTAATCATCCGATCTCTAGCAAATTTAGCAACAACATACCTTTATGGAGGGAGCATCCTTTGACCAAACTAATATGTCATCAGCCGAATATTTTGCGGATGGCGGCCATCTTTGTGTGAAAATAGATTCCCCTTATCAATTCGAACACGGTGAAACCGAATGGAACGAAATTTGGTACAGAGGTAGCACTAGCAAAGGGCACCTCAGTGTCATGTTTTATATCACCGCTATCTTGACGGAAACGTAATCGCGGCCACCCATATGTTAAAAGCTAAAATATAATTACGACCAACCTAATAATCTAGTCTCTGCCATATTTTGCAACACCATATCATTATGTGGGAAACATATTCAAACCAAACTGCAAGAACATCAGCCCAATAGTTTGCAGATGGTGGCCAAGTATGTGTGCAAATCGATTCCCCCTATCAATTCAAACACGGTGAAACCGAATGGAACGAAATTTGGTACAGAGGTAGCACTAGCAAAGGGCACCTCATATTCATGTTTAGTATCCCTATAGCACGTTGTATTTCAACAAGCTACTACAACCAACTTTCAATCATACTCCTTGAAAAGGACAAAGAGTTATAACAATACCCATGCATTTAGGAGAAAGTAGGCTATATGTTCTTTACTGAACATCTTGTTTTTAATGATTAGTTTATATTATTAGTTCAGATCCACAAATGAAACCACTCGTTAGATATTGTTATTCAATGAAATGCAGGTTTATTCCCCTTAAGACCCCTTTAGAACCTGAATATCCAAAAATCCTCTCCTAGTGTACGGTTTTGACATACAACGAACATATCCCCGAAATGCCATGAATCCAACTTCAATATTTTTGGCTGGGCGATGATGAGTGAGGGAATGAGTCAGGACATTTTCTTTCAGTTTTTTTTCTTTCTTCCGAATTTCACCCCTTCGTTGAAACCCTTCAATTTGATTGATCCAAAAACCTGTCGAAAAGCTATTTACTTACTTTAAAGCTGTTTTTTCCTGCTGAGTTTGATGAGTGAGTGAGTCAGTCAATCAGTTAGGACACTTCCTTTCCTGTGCTCCCCCCCCCCCCAGAATTTCACCCCTCCCCATGGATCCTTAAATTGGATTTATGAAAAAACGGCGAAACACATATTTACTTATTTTTTATGCTGATTTTTTCCCGCTGAGTTCAAACTCCTCACCTATGTCGTTTAAGAGATACACGCTCCGGTAGGAATCTTTCAATCCCCACTTTTCACCCCTTTCACCTCATAATATACACCACATCGAAAAACCCTCGGACACGTGTCTTCTTACTTTTTAATGATGAGTTTATATGCCGTGTAACACATCCCCCAATGAAAGCAATCGGGAGATATTGTTATTCAATGAAATGCAGGTTAAACCCCTTAAGACCCCTTTAGAACCTGAATATCCGAAAATCCTCCCTTAGTAGACGGTTTTGACATACAATGAACATATCACCAAAATGTCATGTTTCTAACTTCAATAATTTTGGCTGGGTGAGTGAGTGAGTGAGTGAGTCAGGACATTTTCCTTCAATTTCCTTTTTTCAGAATTTCACCCCTCCCCATGAACCCCTTAAATTTGATTTATGAAAAAAACTGTCGAACAGCTATTTACTTACTTTAAAGCAGTTTTTTCCCCCCTGAGTTTGATGAGTGAGTCAGTCAGTTAATCAGTTAGGACACTTTCTTTCCTGTTTCCTCCCCCCCCCCCCGGAATTTCACCCCTCCCCATGGGCCCCTTAAATTGGATTTATTAAGAAAACGGCCAAACACATATTTACTTCTTTTTTATGTTGATTTTTTCGCTGAGTTTCAAACTCCTCACCTATGTCGTTTAAGAGATACAAGCTCCGTTAGGAATCTTTCAATCCCCACTTTTCACCCCTTTCACCTCATAATATACACCACATCGAAAAACCCTCAGACACGTGTCTTCTTATTAGCCTACTTTCGATTTTTGCAAAAAATGAAAGTAGACTTATGAGATCAACTCAGGGCGAAAAATTGTGTGTCTGTCTGTGTGTGTGTATGTGTGTGTGTGAGTCTGTGTGTGTGTACTCTGAATGTCTGTCCCCCCCCCCTATCAATTCGAACACGGTGAAACCGAATTGAACGAAATTTGGTACAGAGGTAGCTATAGCATAGGGCACCTCAGTGTCATACTTTATATCGCCGCCATCTTTACCAAAACTGAATGGCGGCCACTCAAACGTTCAAAATGTAAACTCAAATTACGGCTAAACTAATCATCCGATCTCTACCAAATTTGGTGACAACATACCTTTATATAGGACGCGTCTTTCACTCAAACTTCAAGGTCATCGGCCTTGCCATTTCATGATTGCGGCCGTGTGAATTATGCAACCATTATAATCAATAGCTTAAGACCCACCAATTCAGATTATCAAGCCTAGGGTGGTTTAAGCTATCCTGAAGGTCGTGAACCGTTATTTATTATAATTTAATATTATAATATTATTCTGTATGAGTGGCTTAAAAGAGCTGAGCCGTATCTGCCACACGACAAGATGGCAGCTGTCCTCATGAGCCATTTCAGTAGTTTTAGTATGTTGTATGTGAATTACCCTACTGATACAATAATATAAACTTTGTATGAAATGATCTATAATGAAGATATACTGCAGTGAAGAAATAGTTTATTTCAAGTCATTATTTGCCAACAGGTCGTATCCAATATATCAGTTAAGATCGCCATGATGATAAGGATATGGTTAGCTCTGGGCTAGCGTGTTAGTCTGTCACGCAGTTGACTGGGGATTGAATATTGCTACAGTTAGCTTTTTTCTTGAATTCTTTTACAAATGATGTGCACAAGCTCTTTCCACAGATACTGAATAAAATGTCATTTAGCTCAAAGGGGAGGCTAATGTATCCACTCGTTTATTAATAAAATCACAGTCCCAGCATTGAACATAAACAAAAGACATTAGGAAAAGGAGAATAGAAGAACTAGATACTCGTTATTATCAACCACAGCCTTCTTAATATCTCTGTACGGTGCTGTCCTCCTGTGGATTATGTGGGTAATATTGTTCCAAACATACCGCTGTGTAAATACCTGGCCTCCTGAAGTATGGCAATTTTTTAATACTGGTAGTTCAACTATTAGCCACGATCGCGCTCCGATTACCTTTAAACACTGCCAGGTGGATCGCCTCCCTCCTGGCTACTTTGAACTGCCTGCTCGTTGAACACCCAGAGGCGTACAAGATAAATATTAATTCACTGCTAGGTCGCAGCACCAACCTACTGTGATCGGCGCGGATTTTTAAAGGGGAAGGTACCCAAAACGAAAGATTCTTAAGTTTGCAGGCTGGCTTAATATAGAGATTAACGGGCGGCTTCGGTGGCGTAGTCGGTAGCATGCTGAGCTTCTATGCCAAAGACGGCGGGTTCAAACCCGGCCGAAGCCGTCGGATTTTTTAAGAGCGTTAAAAATCCCTCAGTATGCCTTCCTTCGGAGGGGAAGAAAAGCCGGCGGTCCCATGTCATAGATTTATGGCATGTTAAAGATCTTTTCACTAATTACACCTGTGTGAAACTAAATTGGATAGGTTAAGAATGTAAACAACGCTCTTAGGTTGCTACGTTCGTTGCCAAGAGCCGACTGCGGTGGCGTCTAGTAGCTAGTTCTGAACTAGGCCTAGTAGTCGTTGACGGTGGCGCTTGGTGGCAAAAGTAGGAACTATTTGAAAAATTCAAAGTTGCAGTCCCTACTTGAATTAAAAAAAACTGATACACACACTAATTCAGTCATCACAATTAACACCGGTTGTCAGACAGATTATACACACACCCAAAGTACACGGGGCTACAAGACCGCGTTGTCGCAGCCCCTAAACTAAGGAACCAACCAACCTAGAGATTAACGGACGTGAATGCATTACAATAAGTTAGTAGTTTTGTTGTTCAATCATCATAAAGTATATAATATTGATTTTGACACTTACTGGCTAATTATCAATATAAAAGAAAACAAACACTACTTGGTGGTAGAGGTGGTTTTAGGGATGAGGACAAAGAGTTATAAATATACCCATACATTTAGAAGAAAGTACGATATATGTTCTTTGCTGAACATCTTGTTTTTAATGATGAGTTTATATGCCGAGTATCATATCCCCCAATGAAACCAATCGGGAGATATTGCTATTCAATGAAATGCTGGTCTACCCCCTTAACACCCCTTTAGAACCTGAATATCAACAAGAAGTTCCGTGACGAACTAAAGAGCCTACTTTTCTTAAAATTTAAAATTCATGCCATTGATTAACCTATATGGATCTATCTAGAATAATGACAAAATTAAATTGGTAATATAGAAATTTCTAATTAGTTCGAAATACTGTATACCTGGCATAATGTAGCCTAATAGAGAACTACAGTTGGCAGACCTGGTGACTGAATATATTCTTGTTTCCATCTCTTAAGGTACAGAATACAAAATTTGGTTGAAGTCCAATGGATAGCATGGACGTTACATGCAGTTAAACATTGGATCATACAGCGCCCTTAAAATCATGTTGGCAACAATGACATACATGTATTGGTCAGAAATAATCTGCAATAATATGATCTCTTGTTGTGTTAATTTTGAATGAAATCAATTTGTTAGTATAGAAGTTATAGGCATTTTAAATTGGACCTATCAGCAGGCTTAGAATGATGTTGGCAGCACTAAAGTATATTAATTACTCCAAATTAATCTAGAATGTCAGGTAATATATGTGTGCAAATTTTAGAGCTATTGGCTCGCATATTTTATGATATATTGATATTAGGGAAACAAAAATAGAGACACCATTTTTTTAACAGTTGGCAACACTGGTTGCTCTTAAGAATACGCATAGTCGTATCTGTTATTGTGCACATAGCACATACAAATTTTGGTTGAAATCCAAATGATAGTATAGAAGCTACTTGTATTGAAAGTTGGACCTCTCAGCAGGCTTAGAATCATGTTGGTAGCACTGACGTATATAAGTTACTCCAAATTAATACAGAATGTCAGGTACTATACGTGTGCATAGTTTAAAGTTGTCGGCTTGCATACTTTCTGATATATTGGTATTTGGAAAAAATAAATTGAGAGCATTTATTAACAGTTGGCAGCCCTGGTGGATCTTAGGAATACGCTCCTTTATATCTGTTTATGAACACATAGCACATACGAAATTTGGTTGAATTCCAATGATAGTGTAGAAGTTATATGCATTTAAATATTGGACCTATCAGCAGGCTTATAATCATTTTGGCAAACACTGCCATGTATGGCCTCCTGGAAATTAAACTGCAATATTATTATCTATACGTGTGCCAATTTTCAAATAGCTCCCATTCATACCTTCCGAGATATCCAACATAGAGCTCAAATTTCAATTGCGATTTTTCAGCAGTTGGTAGCACTGACATCATTTTCAAATATGGCCGTGAGATATTCAGGTATAGATCTTTACTCCTACCAAATTTTGTTTCAATTGCGGCAGCCGTTTAGGAGTTGATAGGGGGGGACACACACACAGCCAGACAGACAGAAGGACAGACAGACAGACAGACACACATTTGCCCGATCTCATAAGTCTACTTTTTCCTCGTTTTTGCAAAATGTGAAAAGTAGGCTAAAAATCCTCTCTTAGTGGGCATTTGCGGCCCTTGAGGAAGCTGTATACCAAACTTCATTCCAAGCCCTTCGGTGGTTTCTGAGATTTCGTGATGAATGAATGAGAGAGTGAGTGGTATTTGACAAATATATAGTAGATAGTGTCAATTATTTGTTACGCTTAACTCGATTGACAGTGCTGTGTGAGAAGTTGAGTAACTAACGGGATTTCAAGTAAAGATCCTCATTTTCTATACCGGTAGTGCAGAGCGCAACTGGGATACAGTCGGCCGTGTCTCGACTTGAGCTATGTTGCCATGGAAACTATCTGCCTTGCCATTCCTTCATAAGTATATTAGGTAGATTTCATTAGAAAGCTAACTATTGCAATGGGTACCATGTTTCGACTTCAGGAAAATTTCGACATATCTTCGCGTTTCACATCCCCCAGACCCCAAAACCACCGTCAGTTCAAAAGTTTATATATAATTTATGTATATATGTATGTATCTATCTATCTATATATATATATCAGCTTCTTGTGGACACGATAACTGCCGTAATTTTGCACCAATCACTTTGAATTTTTTGCATAATATGTATACCTATAAAATCTCGGTCGAGTTCGTTAATGGGCAAAATCGGCCGAAGGGGGTGAAAATGGGGGGCTTTTTTCGAAAAAGTGAAATTTCGCTATAACTCTCTTAATACGTGAAATATCGAATCCATTCAAAGTTCATAATATGTGTCGGATAAGTGCCAAAAATTTATGTCAAATAAGTTTTTTGATAGCACCAACCATTGACCATAGGGGTGGAAAAAAGTGGGTTTTTCGGGAAACATTAATCATATCTCTCTTAATAGGCACAATATCAAAACCGTACAAAATGGATAATATTCCCCTAATAATTACCTAAAACTTTTGTCTGAAAGATTTTTTGATATGACCCATCATTACGCCAAGGGATGAGAAAAATTATTTCGGAATTTTAACAAGAAGTTCCGTGAAGAACTATACAGCCTACTTTTCATGCCAATGATTATTCTACAGAATATGAACCTATCTAGAATAATGACGAAATTAAGTTGCTAATATCGAAATTTCCAATTTGTTCGAAATACTGTATACCTGGCATAATGTATCCTAATAGAGCACTACAGTTGGCAGCCCTGATGACTGAATATATTCTTAGTTCCGTCTCTTACGGTACTAAATACAAAATTTGGTTGAAGTCCACTGGATAGCATGGACGTGACATGCAGTTAAACATTGGATCTAACAGCGCGCGTAAAATCACGTTGGCAACAATGTCATGCATGTATTGGTCAGAAATAATCTGAAATAATATGATCGATTGTTGTGCCAATTTTGAATGAAATCCATTAGTTAGTATAGAAGTTACATGCATTTTAAAATTGGACCTATCAGCAGGCTTAGAATCATGTTGGCAGCACTGACGTGTATTAGTTATTCCAAATTCGTCTAGAATGCCAGGTACTATACGTGTGCAAAGTTTAGAGCTATTGGCTTACATACTTTCTGATATATTGATATTAGGGTAACAAAAATAGGGACAGCACATATTAACAGTTGGCAGCCCTGGTTGCTCCTTAGAATACGCATAGTCATATCTGTTATGGTACACATAGCACATACGAAATTTGGTTGAAATCCAAATGATAGTATGGAAGTTACATGTATTTAAAGTTGGACCTGTCAGCAGGCTTAGAATCATGTTGGTAGCACTGACGTATATAAGTTACTCCAAATTAATATAGAATGTCAGGTACTATACGTGTGCATAGTTTAAAGCTGTCGGCTTGCATACTTTCTGATATATTGGTATTTGGATAAAATAAATTAGGAGCATTTATTAACAGTTGACAGCCCTGGTAGGTCTTAAGAATACGCTCAATCATATCTGGTTATGTACACATACAACATACGAAATTTGGTTGAATTCCGCTTGATAGTGTAGAAGTTATATGCATTTAAAAATTGGACCTATCAGGAGGCTTATAATCATTTTGGCAACACTGCCATGTTTGGCCTCCTGGAAATTAAACTGAAATATTATGATCTGTACGTGTGCCAATATTGAAATAGCTCCCATTCATACTTTCCAAGATATCCAACATGGAGCTCAAATTTCAATTGCGATTTTTTAGCAGCTGGTAGCACTGACATCATTTTCAAATATGGCCGTGAGATATTCAGGTATAGATCTTTACTCCTACCAAATTTTGTTTCGATTGCTGCAGCCGTTTAGGAGTTGATAGGGGGGGACACACACACAGCCAGCCAGACAGACAGACAGACAGAAGGACAGACAGACAGACAGACAGACAGACAGACCGACACACATTTGCCCGATCTCATAAGTCTACTTTTTCCTCATTTTTGCAAAATGTGAAAAGTAGGCTAAAAAATGCCAAGTGCCATCAGAGGTTACCATAACAACGCTTTTAAATTGATAAGGGATGATCAATCAGAGGTTGCCAAGACAACGCCATTGACGAGATCACATTCATTTTTATCCTACTTTTCACACTTTTCAAAAATGAGGAAAAAGTAGACTTATAAGATATATCGGGGAAAACGTGTCTGTCCTTCTGTCTGCCTGTCTGTCCTTCTGTCTGTTTGGCTGTGTGTGTGTGTCCCCCCCCCCCCCTATCAACTCCTAAACGGCTGCAGCAATCGAAACCAAATTTAGTATGAGTAAAAATGTATACCGGAATATCTCAGGCCCATATTTGAAAAAGATGCCAGTGCTACCAACTGCTAAAAAACGCACTAGAAATTTGAGCTCCATGTTAGATATCTTGGAAGGTATACATGGGAGATATTCTAAAATTGGCACACATGTAGATAATACTTTTTCAGTTTAATTTCCAGGTGGACATACATGACAGCGTTGCCAAAATAATTTTAAGCCTTCTGATAAGTCCAATTTTTAAATGCATATAACGTCTACACTATGAATTGGATTTCAACCAAATTTTGTATGTAATATGTGTACATAAACATATATGACTGAGTGTATTCTTAAGAGCCACCAGGGCTGCCAACTGTTAATAATTGCTCTCTATTTTGTATCCAAATATATCAGAAAGTATGCAAGCCGACAGCTTTAAACTATGCACACGTAAATTACCCGACATTTTACATTAATTTGGAGTAACTTATATACGTCAGTTCTACCAACATGATTCTAAGCCTGCTGATAGGACCAATTTTTAAATACATGTAACTTCTATACCAACAAATGGATTTCATCCAAAATTGGCACAAGAAGATATAATATTTCAGATTATTTCTGACCAGCACTCGCATGACATTGTTGCCAACATGCTTTTACGTGTACTAATAGATCCAATGTCTAAATCTATGTAACGTCCTTTGGACTTCAACCACATTTTGTATTCTGTACCTTAGGAGATGGAAGTAAGAATATATTCAGTCACCAGAGCTGCCAACTGTATTGCTCTATTAGGCTAAATTATGCCTAGTATACCTTATTTCGAACTAATTAAGACATTTCGATGTTACACACTTAATTTCGTCATTATTCTAGATAGGTTAATATACTGTAGATTAATCTATGGCATGAATTTTAATTTTAAGAAAAGTAGGCTCTTTAGTTCGTCACGGAACTTCTTGTTCCATCTGACTATGAGGGAAGCGGCTAACTGGTAGCATGCTGAACTTCTATGCCCAAGGTGCTGGTTCAAAGCCGGACAAAGTCGCCGGATTTTCTAAGAGCGCTAAAAATCCGTCAGCATGCTTTCCTTCGGAGGGGAAGTTACAAAGTTCGTTGCAAGTTGCTGGTTGCGGTGGCATCTAGCAGCCAAGTTCACAGCTAGGTGTCGTTGACGTTAGTATTTGGTACAAAATTAGGTACTACTACTTAAAATTGACCGTCTGCAGACCTTACCTGAATTACAGACTAATACAGTCATCACAAATAACACCGTTTATCAGACAGATTCTACACACACCCATGTACACGGGGTTACATGACCACCTTGTCGCAGCCCCTAAACTGAGGAACCAACCAACATCTCTGCGGGAGATAAAATTTTGCGTGAAGAAGTAGCAGATTGTTAGATAGTTACACATTAGTTCCAAACCTTGCATAAGGACAGTGTGATCACAAGTATAAAAATTAACCCCAAATGACAAGAAGGTTACTATCCCCATAAGATAGTAAAATGTTAAAAGTATGCATAGAAAGATGAAAAAACGTTAACTAACCTCCAATTGTAAAATACTTTCTCGCAATAAATGAGGTCTGATCCTCCTACGAAAACCTGCATATTTTGCCTATTATAGCCTATCCCCTAGTTTGCCCGGTGAAATCTACCTCCGCCTTCCGGCGTGCCGAGAGGATTTTTTTTATGATTTGACTAGCTGAAGTACCCGTGCTTCGCTACGCGTCGTAAATAAATTAAAATGTGAAGGTGACAGTTAAAACAGGGGATAGGCGAGGTGCTGCGCAGAGGGAGATTAAGGATGGAACATTTTGTCCAACTACACCGCTCGACGTTGACCGTGTTTTATAGCACAAATTAAGTTTTACTCGCTAACAGTTGCAGATACCTTTCGGATAGAAAATGTAAATTTAAACCTCGCATAGGCCATCAAAAGTTTGCTATTTTTTAGCGTTCTCTTTTTATTTGAAATGGAAATATGAAAGTTTGAAACCAAAGGGTGTAGTGACGTCACTAAAATGGTCGCCATCTTTAAATAGTGCAAAGTAATGAAATCAAAAGTAACCTATATGTTAACCAGGTAAATCAGCTACTTCCATGTAAAATTCACGTAAATCGGACCAGTGGTACTTGCGTGATTGAGTAATACACAGACATACACCATCTCATTTTTAGCCTCGCTTCGCTCGCGTCATAGTCGTATCATATTGTTAATCAATGAAATGCAGGTTTAACCCCGTTAACACCCCTTTAGAACCTGAATACCCAAAAATCCCTCCTTAGTAGACGTTTTCGACACACAACAAACATATCCCCAAAATATCATTCTTCTAACTTTAATAGTTTTGGTTGGTCGATGAGAGCGAACATCCAAAAACCCTTCCTTAGTGGACGTTTTTCTTGCAGAATTTCACCACTCCCCATATGCCCCTTAAATTGCATTTATGAAAAAACGGTCGAACACCTATTTATTTTATTTATTTATTTATTTATTAATTAATTTATTTAACTCCGCCTGCAGGATCTACTGGGTGGATTGAGTAGCTCAGTAGTTTCTGTTGCCGGTCCCAAGCCCGGAGAAAGGAGGAGGGTTGGCTTAAGCCGTAAAATAAGAGCCAGAACACATCTTGAGGCAACCTCTAGGACTCACAATCTTAGTTGTATAACGTTGGACTTTGTCCAACCCACATTTACTTTAATATCATGGATTTAGCTTCTATTGGTCATGATTACCCTGAAGACAATGCTAGGCGTAAATCGGATTCCAGGGTGCCTAGCAGTTTAGGGTTACATTATGGTGAATCGGAGCACCACAAGAACAGTTCAAGATTCAAGAAAATGAGAAAATATTTTTTTGGAACATACAATGTGAATTCCTTAATTCAGGTTGGAAAATTAAAACAACTAACAACAGAACTTCATAGACATCACATTACAATATTAGCCCTTCAAGAGACCAGGTTCTTGGATGAGGACACCTTTGAATCTGACAACTTCCGAATTTTCAAAGGAAAAGTTGGGAAGAGAGTGATGAAGAACATGCCACATCTTGGAACAGCTTTTATGGTCAACAAGAAATTTTTGGACGCAGTTATCGCTTTTAGAAGTGTGAATGCCAGACTATCTTTTCTAACTATAAAATCTCTCAATAAGAGATACACGCTAATCAACGCCCATGCTCCTATAAATAAGGATAATAAAACGAATCCAGAGAAAGTTGATGAATTTTGGGACGAGTTAGAAGCCGAAATTCTCAAAATTCCTTCTAATCATGTAAAAATTTTACTTGGAGATTTCAATGCTCAGCTTGGATCTGAGAGAAAATTTTCTGATATAATAGGTAAATATCCCGCTCACAATAGAACCAACAGGAATGGTGAGAGATTGGTTAAACTCTGTGAACATCTAAACTTAAAGATTATGTCCACACATTTTAAAGCAAAACCAAGTAAAAAGAAAACATGGGTCTCCCCAAATGCGTTGCTGGGTGAGTTTCAACTAGATCATGTAGCTATCTCTCGAAATTGTTTCAAAGAAATTCAAAATGTCAAGGTCAGAAAATCCATTAATGTAACTTCAGATCATTACCTTTCTCAAATCAAGATGAATTTCATACCTTTTACACGCAAACAAAATACAACTAGAATTAAAATTCCGAAAATTAATAGAGAGGTTCTTACAAATGAAAAAAGGATAGAATTTCAAGGAAAACTTAAAATACCAACCAATTGGAATGATGTTACTAATAACCTTCTTGAACCAGCTCAGGAAATTGCACCGTTGAACTTTTATAGGAAACATGCTTGGTGGAATGAACAATGTGAAAGAGTGATCAAAGAAAGACATTGTGCTTGGCACAAGTGGAACGGGAACAAGACTCCAGAAAATTTAGAGGAAGTACAAAGATTAAGGAAAATGGCCCACCAGACTTTAAGAACGATTCGAAGAAAATATATGAAGGACCAAATAATGGAAATGGACGACAATTTTAAGAAAAATGACACCCGATTGTTTTATAGAGCATTTAAGAATGAAATCACTGGATATTCAGCGCCGAGTTTAAATTTCAAAAGGGAAGATGGTACGCTAGCATTAAACAACAAGGAAAATTGTGATATCTTGGCTGCGTATTTTGAGAAGTTGTTAAATTGTCCAAAACCGACAGACAAGTTGAGTTTCAAATTTACAACACAAAATTTTGACTCTACGCCCCCAGATGTAAATGAAGTTAAATGTATTATCAACTCACTTAAAAACAATAAAGCCTCAGGCAAAGATGGAATAATTGCAGAAATGTGGAAGCTTGTAGATGATGAATTTTTAATAGCGACGACAAATCTATTCCAGAAAATTTGGATTGAGGAAGCAATTCCAGAAGACTGGTTAATCGCCTTAATTCATCCACTACATAAAAAAGGCTCAAAAATTGATGTCAATAGTTATAGGGGGATCTCATTGTTGTCTGTCACATATAAAATATTTGCCAAACTACTTTTAAACAGACTTGAACCACAGATCGAACCACAGCTTGGCGAGTTCCAAGGAGGTTTCAGAAGGAATAGATCGTGTGCAGAACAAATTCTTAGTTTAAAATTGATATTAAAATATTACAACAACAGGCCAAAGAATATCTTTATCTCATTCGTTGATTTTCAGAAAGCGTATGATTCAGTGGATAGGGATACTGTTTTTGACACATTGAAGGAATACCAAGTTGATCAAAAAACCATAAATTTAATAAAACTTACATTAACTAATACGATTTCCAGAGTCAAATTTTTAAATGAAGTTAGCGAGCCCTTCGAGGTAAAAACTGGGCTAAGACAAGGGGACAGTCTATCACCACTGCTTTTCAATTTGGTCTTGGATAAAGTCATGAGGACGTTTTGGGAGAAGAACGATTCAAGTGCTAAAATTGGTACAAAGAATAAGAACCTCAGAGTCAAAGGTTTAGCATTTGCTGACGACGTAGCGTTGTTTGCTGAATCAGAACAAGAAGCTATTAACCAAATTGATCAGTTAAAAGAAACGGCGGAAAAAGCGGGCTTACAGATTTCGTTGGTAAAAACAGAGATGATGACAAGTGATCAGAAATACACTAAGAAAATGATAAAAACAAATTATGGGAGCACCAGGGTCACTGACCGATTTAAATATCTTGGAGAAATAATTAGTAGCAATGGGACGGATAAATTGGCAATCGAGAACAAAAAAGGGAAATTGGAAAGATTAAATTTTTGTACAAAAAATATATACAATAAAAAGAACCTGTCTATCAATGCAAAATTACGACATTTTAATACTGTTGTTAGACCAGTCATCTTGTACGGCATGGAAACTACAAATATAACCGGAATGGAGAATTTGCTCAAGATAGAAAGAAGAATTTTAAGAAGGATTTATGGTCCTAGGAAAACACAGGAAGGTTATAGACTGAGATCGAATGCAGAAATTTATAGTAAAATCGACAACCTTGAAGTGATGATCAGAAAACGGCGACTTCAGTTCTACGGACATATGGTCCGCATGGATTGCTCAAGGTTAAACAAACAAATTTTTGATAAAATCTGGAACTATAAAGGACAAGGAGGCTATGTAAAACAAATGAAAGAAGAACTTCAAAAATTCAAAATTACTGAAGAAGATTGTCTAAATCGAATAGAGTACAGAAAAAAAATTTTTGGTCTCAAAATTCTTGTCGGGGAGAAGAAAAATCTCAACAGAGGAGAATGGACTGCTGAAAGAAGAGCTGCACAGTCGACCAGGATGAAAGACTTCTGGAAGAGAAAGAAGGAAACTAGACCTATAAAGAAGTGATATTTGCGTGGTCCTTGTTGGCCTGTCCGCGGTGTATATATATATATAATTAATTTATTTATTTATTTATTTATTTATTTTTACGCTGATTGATTTCCTCCGAGTATCAAACTCCTCCCTATGTCGTTTAAGAGATACACGCTCAGTTAGGAATCTTTCAACCCCCACTTTTCATCCCTTTCACCTCATAATATACACTACATCGAAAAACCATTAGACATGTGTCAGCATATTTTTAATGATTAGTATATGTGCCAAGTATCACATCCCCAAATGAAACCACTCGTGAGATATTGTTATTCAATGAAATGCACGTTTAACCCCTTAACACCTCTTTAGAACCTGAATATCCAAAACTCTTTCCTTAGTGGACGTTTTCGACATACAACGAACATATCCCCAAAATTTCATGTTTCTAACTTCAATAATTTTGGCTGGGCGATGATGAGTGAGTGAGTCAGTCAGTACATTTTCTTTAATTTATTTTTGATAATTTCACCCGTCCCCATGAACCCCTTAAACTGGATTTATGAAACAAACGGTCAAACACCTATTTACTTATTTAAAGCTGTTTTCCCCCTGAGTTTGATGAGTGAGTAAGTGAGTCAATCAGTTAGGACACTTTCTTTCCTGTTTTTTTTTTTTCCCCAGAATTTCACCCCTCTCCAAAGGCCCCTTAAATTGGATTTATGAAAAAACGGTCGAACACCTATTTACTTGTATTTTAAGCTGTTTTTTTCCACCGAGGGGCGTGGTGTCTCAGCGGTCTAGCTGTATGCCTCTCACCAAGGCGGTCCGGGTTCGATTCCCGGTCAATGCAAGTGAGATTTTCGAAGTGAAATGCCATGTCCTGTGGTTCGGATTCCACGTAAAAAGGAGGTCCCGTGGCTCATAATCACAAGATTCACGGTCACGTAAAACTACAATCTTCCTTCCTTCCTTTTTTTCCCACCGAATTTCAAACTTCACGCCTATGTCGTTTCAGAGATACACGCTCCGTCAAGAATCCCTCAACCCCCAATTTTCACCCCATTCACCTCATAATATTCACCACATCGATAAACCCTTAGACATATGTCTGATTATTTTTAATGATTAGTTTATATACCGAATATCACATCCCCAAAGAAACAACTCATGAGATATCGTTATTCAATGAATTGCACGTTTACCCCCTTGACACCTCTCTAAAACCCGAATAAACAAAAATCATTCCTTAGTTAACGTTTTCGACATACAGCGAACATACTCCCAAAATTTCATGTTTCCAACTTTAATAGTTTTCGCTGGGCGTGATGAGTGAGTGAGTAAGACAGGACATTTTCTTTCAATTATTTTTACCAGAATTTCACCCCTCCCCATGGGCCCCTTAAATTGGATTGATGAGAAAACGCTTGAACACCTATTAACTTATTTTTTAAGCTGTCTTTTTCCCCTGAGTTTGATGAGTGAGTGAGTTAGTCAGTCGGTTAGGACACTTTCTCTCCTTTTCCCCCCAGAATTTCACCCCACCCCAGTGGCCCCTTAAATTAATTTATGAAAAAACAGTCGAACACGGATTTACTTACTTTTTAAGCTGATTTTTTTTTCGCTGAGTTTCAAATTTCTCGCCTATGTCGTTTAAGAGATAGGCCTACACGTTCCGTTAGGAATCCTTCAACCCCAACTTTTCACCCCTTTCACCTCATAATAATACACCACATCGAAAAACCCTTACACATGTCTGCGTATTTTTAATGATTAGTTTATATGCCGAGTATCACATCCACAAATGAAACCACTCGTGAGATATTGTTATTCAATGAAATGCAGGTTTAGCCCCCTTAAGACCCCTTTCGAACCCGAATATCCAAACAACCTCCCTTAGTGTACGCTTTTTGCATACAACGAACATATCCCCGAAATGTCATGTTTCCAACTTCATTATTTTTAGCTGGGCGATGATGAGTGAGTGAATGAGTCAGGACATTTTCTTTCAATTTTTTTTTAAATCAGAATTTCACCCCTCCCGATGATCCCCTTCAATTCGATTGAAAAACAAACTGTCGAAAAGCTATTTACTTACTTTAAAGCAGTTTTCCCCCTGAGTTTGATGAGTGAGTCAGTCAGTCAATCAGTTAGGACACTTTCTTTCCTGTATCCTCCCCCCCCCCCCAGAATATCAGCTCTCCCCATGGGCCCCTTAAATTGGATTTATGAAACAACGGTCAAACACCTATTTACTTATTTCAATGCTGATTTTTTCCGCTGAGTTTCAAACTCCTCGCCTATGTCGCTTATGAGATACAGGCTCCATTAGGAATCTTTCAACCCCCACTTATCACCCCTTTCACCTCATAAACACATTGAAAAACCCTCAGACACGTGTCCTGTTACTTTTTAATGAAAAGTTTATATGCCGTGTATCACATCCCGCAATGAAACCAATCGGGAGATATTGTTATTCAATGAAATGCAGGTTTAACCCCCTTAAGACCCCTTTAGAACCTGAATATCCGAAAATCCTCCCTTAGTAGACGGTTTTGACATACAATGAACATATCCCCAAACTGTCATGTTTCTAACTTCAATAATTTTGGCTAGGCGATGATGAGTGAGTGAGTGAGTGAGTGATTCAGGACATTTTCTTGCAATTTTCTTTTTTCAGAATTTCACCCCTCCCCATGAACCCCTTAAATTTGATTTATGAAAAAAAAACTGTCGAACAGCTATTTTTACTTACTTTAAAGCAGTTTTCCCCCCTGAGTGTGATGAGTGAGTCAGTCAGTCAATCAGTTAGGACACTTTCTTTCCTGTTCCCCCCCCCCCCCCCCCCACCAGAATTTCATCTCTCCCCATGGGCCCCTTAAATTGGATTTATGAAAAAACTGTCAAACACATATTTACTTCTTTTTTATGTTGATTTTTTTTCGCTGAGTTTCAAACTCCTCGCACATGTCGTTTAAGAGACACACTCTCCGTTAGGAATCTTTTAATCCCCACTTTTCACCCCTTTCACCTCATAATATACACCACATCGAAAAACCCTCAGACTCATGTCTTCTTATTAGCCTACTTTCGATTTTTGCAAAAAATGAAAGTAGACTTATGAGATCACTACTGGGCCAAAAGTTGTGTGTCTGTCTGTGTGTGTGTATGTGTGTGGGTGAGTCTGTGTGTGTGTGTGTGTGTGTGAGTGAGTGTGTGTACTCTGAATGTCTGTCCCCCCCTATCAATTCGAACACGGTGAAACCGAATTGAACGAAATTTGGTAAAGAGGTAGCACTAGTAAAGGACACCTCAGTGTCGTACTTTATATCGCCGCCATCTTTACCAAAACAGAATGGCGGCCACTCAAATGTTCAAAACGTAAAATCAAATTACGGCTAAACTAATCATCCGATCTCTACCAAATTTGGTGACAACATACCTTCATATAGGACGCGTCTTTCGTCCAAAATTCGAGGTAATCGGCCATGCCATTTCAGGATGGCGGCCGTGTGAATTATGCAACCATTTTAATCAATAGCTTAAGACCTACCAATTCCGATTATCGAGCCTAGGGGGGTTTAAGCTATCCTGAAGGTCGTGATCCGTTATTTATTATAATTTAATATTATAATATTATACAGTATGAGTGGCTTAAAAGAGCTGAGCCATTTGTGTCACACGACTAGATGGCAGCTGTCCTCATGTGCCTGTCTTATATTTCAGTAGTTTTAGTATGTTGTATGTGATATACCGTACTGATACAATAATATAAACTTTGTATGAAATGATCTTTAATGAAGATGTACTGCAGTGAAGAAATCGTTTATTTAAAGTCATTATTTGCCAACAGTTTGTATCTAATATGTCAGTTAAGAACACCTGACGTCATGCATAGGGTTAGCTCTGGGCTATCGTGTTAGTCTGAGACACAGTTGACTGGGGATCGAGTACTGCTTCAGTTATTTTTTCTTGAATTCTTTTAGAAATGATGTGCACGAGCTTTTTCCACAGATACTGAATAAAATGTCATTTAGCTCAAAGGAGAGGATAAAGTATACACTCGTTTATTATTAAAATCACAGTCCCAGCATCGCACATAAACAGAAGACATTAGGAAAAGGAGAAAAGAAGAACTAGATACACGTTGTCATTAACCACAGCCTTCTTAATGCCTCTGTACGGTGCTGTCCTCTTGTGGGTTATGTGGGAAATATTGTTCCAAACATAACGCTGTGTAAATGCCTGAGCTGGCCTCCTGAAGTATGGCAATTTTGTAATACTGGTAGTTCAACTATTAGCCACGATCGCGCTCCGAATACCTTTAAACACTGCCAGCTGGATCGCCTCCCTCTTGGCTACTTTAAACTGCCTACTCATTCAACACCCATAGAACACTGCCATCGTAGTACATTACGATGGCAGTGCATAGGCGTACAAGATAAAGATTAATTCACTGATAGGTCGCAGCACCAACCTACTGTGATTGGGGCGGAAGATTCTTAATTTTACCGGCTGGCTTAATATAGAGATTAACGGACGTGAATGCATTACAATAAGTTAGTAGTTTTGTTATTCAATCATCATAAAGTATATAATATTGATTTTGACACTTACTGGCTTATTATCAATATAAAAGAAAAAAAACAATGCATTGTGGTAGAGGTGATTGTGTTAGGGATGAGGACAAAGAGTCATAAAGATTCCCATACATTTAGGAGAAAGTAGGTTATATGTTCTTTGCTGAACATCTTGTTTTTAATGATGAGTTTATATGCCGTGTATCACATCCCCCAATGAAACCAATCGGGAGATATTGCTATTCAATTAAATGCAGGTCTACCCCCTTAACACCCCTTTAGAACCTGAATATCCAAAATTTCTCTCTTAGTGGGCATTTACGGCCCTTGAGGAAGCTGCATACCAGATTTAATTCCAATCCGTTCGGTGGTTTCTGAGATTCCGTGATGAATAAATGAATGAGTGAGTGAGTGAGTGAGTGGTATTTGACAAATATATAGTAGAAAGAAGATAGTGTCAAGTCTTTGTTATGCTAAACTCGGTTGACAGTGCTGTGTGAGCATTTGAGTAACTAACGGGATTTCAAGTAAAGATCCTCATTTTCTATACCGGTAGTGCTGAGCGCAATTGGCATCAAGTCGGCCGTGTCTCGCCTTGAGCTATGTTGCCATGGAAACTATCTGCCTTGCCATTCCTTCATGAGTATTTTTAGCCTACTTTTCACATTTTGCAAAAATGAGGAAAAAGTAGTCTTATGAGATCGATCCGGGAAAATGTGTGTCTGTCTGTCTGTCCTTCTGTCTGTCTGTCTGACTGTGTGTGTGTGTCCCCCTATCAACTCCTAAACGGCTGCAGCAATCAAAACCAAATTTAGTATGAGTAAAGATGTGCACCGGAATATCTCACGTCCATATTTGAAAATGATGTCAGTGCTACCAACTGCTGAAAAAACACACTAGAAATTTGAGCTCCATGTTGGATATCTCGCAAGGTATGGATGGGAGCTATTCCAAAATTGGTACACATGCAGATAATACTATTTCAGTTTAATTCCTAGGAGGCCAACAATGACAGTGTTGCCAAAATAATTTTAAACCTTCTGATAGGTCCAATGTTTAAATGCATATAATTTCTACACTATCAATTGGATTTCAACCAAATTTTGTATGTAATATCTGTACATAAACAGATATGATTGAGCGTATTATTATGAGCCACCATGTCTGCCAACTGTTAATAATAGCTCTCTATATTTTTATCCAAATACCAATATATCAAAAAGTATGCAAACCAACAGCTTTAAACTATGCACACGTATTGAACCCTTTATCCTCTGTTGGATAAATGATTCTATGTTTTATTTCTTCAATTAATAAATATTTCCACCAGCATCATGAAAGTAGCCAGACGGAGATGAGGAAATTTCAAGCATTGGTTGGAGACAGCGGGGACATACCTGAAGCTGTTTGACAAAAGACTAAATACTTTAGCTGTGAAAGGAAATAGCCTAGCGATGTGTCAGAAGGACAGGTGTTGGCCACCTCAAAAATAGAAGCGACGCGCAGTGAGACATGGTTCTGGTATGTTCATTGTGATGTTCGCGCCTATAAGAAATATGATGCAGTAACGTGAGTGGCTGATGAAGAAAATAGACACTCCTACGAAGCCAAGATCTGCTAAATACCGCCAAATTACAGAAAATGTGGGAACCAATGAGAGAAGAATGCCTATTTAGCACGGCAGGTCTAGCGTGGGCACGCTCGGCTAGCATTCACGCGGGAGATCGCCTAGACAACATCTCTACGATCGATTCTAGGATTAATGGGCATATTCTTGACCTGCGCTATTTTACGAGTTCAGTGATATTTATTTCATTCCTGTACCATCATTATTTCGAGAAATTTTTGTATAAATTCCCCCCCCCCCATCAAGACCTAGGGCCAGTTCATTTATAAGTGGTGTGAAGAGCCCAAGACTTTGCTTATTATTATTGTGTGTGTCGAGGACACGGCTTATTACTTTGGTTCGTCTGAGGACGGAGGCTGTTATTTTGTGTGTCAGTGGACACAGGCTTTTATACTTTGCGCGTCTAAGGACGTTGACAGTTATACCTTGCGTGTTATGAAGGACACAGAAATTATTATTAAAAGTGTTAAATTCAGTGTTAGATAGTCACAGTACTATATTTGTAGGGGCAATATCTTCGATAATTCGCCAATAGACTGCTTTGGGGAAAGAAGTACCCGAACGGCGAATTTAGTAGTCAGACATCAAGTGTATAATAATTTAATTTTTGAATCAGCACGAGAGATGACATCATTGACCATGGAGGAAGCCTGGAAATATCAAGACTCCGTCAAGATGGTTGAGATGAGATAAGAAGAATCCTGTTGGGAAATGGCTGCAGATGTTCTTTGACGGATGACTGGCTGAGGATGAGTACCGAATAATATTTATTATTATCTGATAAATTAACTTATGGTGTATGGGACATATTTTGTTTTGTAAATAATTTGCTTGTGTGATTAACGTAGTCTATTTAGTTTTGGTCTGACACACCTTTTGCATGGAAACAGCTCGCATATATATTTAGTAGAAGGTTCTTTTCTTGTTTGCTGTTTTAACTAACGTAGCTATGTGAACGGCCGTGTTTGCATATGTTACGCGATGCGGTTAAAAACGTCTCTCGGAGATATGTTGTGTTTCAGAAGTAGGACTGAAGTAAAATAATTATACAGTAGATTGGAGGGCAATTAATTCTTTGGTTTTATTATTGATCAGATTCAATGAGATTATTGCCTTTGGAGCAATGTGATTTGTGACGAAGAGCAGTCAGCTCTATCGTAGGTTTTAATTTTTTAAATTGATTGGGCGAGCATCCATTCAGCCGATCTATGTGAAAAAACGTATTGTCATTCCCAAATATATGTGTGTGTGTGAGTGTGTGTTTTTGTGTCATTACAAGCGGGATTTTCAGCTTAGACTGATTTCTGGCAGCTTGATGACAAATCCAGATTGTGACCTTGCGAAGGCAATTCTGGATATTTTGATTAATGTCTGACCATATTTTGAAGTGGTTGAGTTTGTTGCTGTTGATTCCTTGAGATAACGGCACAGCTGGTCAGTTATATTTATACACACTGGAGTGGGACAATGGCAGGTGATTGAGGAAGAGGGGAGATGTTGCACAAGACGAACTGAAGGGTGCCAGCCAGGTCATTAGTGGAGAATGCCTGTGTGGCTCAGTAATAACTTGTAATACAGAATTAAGAACTGATCAATGGTAAAAATTGTTTAAATAAATGGGAGTTGCCTACGAATCACGATAATCTCCGAAGCGTTAGCTTAACATGCAGTTTTGTTCATATAAAGTAATGTCAGCCAGTCAGGCTTTTGTTGTTGTTGGTTTATTCCATGTTTTTATTCCATTCAGTGACCCGTGAGTCACATGCTTGCTGTATTTCCTTGTTTGTGTTGAGCAATTTGGCCCGTGTTGGCAGCTCAAAGTCAAGTGCATCTTCGCGCTAATGAGGGTCCCGAGAGAGATTCCTGTAAATAGTAGATTTTTAGTGCGTGTGTCAGCATTACTTTTTAAAGGTTTTTATTAATGTCATGTTCCATATCCATAAACGTTGATTTACGAGATGATTGTTCGTAAGCATCGTGGCTGTTAACCCGTTGTAAACGAACAGTCATCCAAAGTACTCATTCCTCGTAGTTAGTCATTACGCGCACATAAAACCCAAATTGCAAGGTAGTGGAACCAGGATCCACTTTTTAAATAAAAGGGGAGGTCCGTCTGACTCCTAAAATTTATAGATATTCCTATCATGGGAAATTCAGGGAGGATTGTTTTATATTTTATTGTTGTTTATTTCTTTTTATGCACTATTAGTCATTAAATCATATTATTTTACATCTTGTCACCTTTCTTTCTCGATTTATAGTTTATATCCTATGACCCTTACCTCAGTAGAGCATGTTGTTTGGCGAACGTAAACATCACATAGGAACTGAGCGCGACCCCTTGATTAAGATTTCTTACATTAAACACTGCTTTTCTGAAGGGTTCATAGGAGTAAACTGGCGCCCAACGTGGGGAGGTTCACTGTGGTGTAACGGCAAAGATTTTGCACATGTCAGTGTAAGCGTAGTTGGGTTTTCAAACTGACGCAACAATGAAGGTGTAATTTTATTGCTGGTTCGCTGCTGGAACACATTTAAGTGGCGTATTTGAGTAAAACTGACATGCCGCAAGTGCAGGCAGATATGACAGTATTTTAATCACCGGGAAGTGATATTTTATTAAAAGTAAGTGAGGCGAAGAGGATACCGCCAAATGTGTGAAATATAAAGTAAAATCAGGAGTTTGCAAAGTAAAATACGGTTCACGTTTTTGTCTATTGAATTAAAGTAAAAGGTAATATATATGTGATACCGGGCGCCCAATGATTAAAGTTAAAATTAGATTTGTTTAGAAAGTCAAACTCGTGAAAATGTTAGGAGGCTGTAGCCTAAAATGACAATTAATATTTTATTAATTAGTCAGTGTTAATATCAGATCAGGATAACAATTTAATGACTGAATATGTGTTTGGGTTTAAATTAAATTGAGTAAAGTTAGAACTACTCAGAGATGCAATCGACTAGTGGGATTAAATGTAAAAATAAATGAACTGAGTAGGGTAAAGAAATTAAATGTGCATTGGATTTTATGTGTGTGTCAAAGGGCATTGCTTTATGCCATCCCTAATGTCTCATATAAAGTGTGTAATATGGCAACGGTTGAACAGATTCAAGAAATCCTTGAGAGTGCAGCTAGGAGAACACAGGCATTGTTGGACACTAAATTATCAGAACAGAGTCAATCATTAAACACAAAATTATCTGAACAAATAAACACTAAATTATCAGAACAGAGTCAATCATTGAACACAAAATTATCTGAACAAATAAACGCTAAATTATCAGAACAGAGTCAATCATTAAACACTACTATGGTAGAACAAAGTGAAGCATTAAACGCGAAATTGTCTGAGCAAATAAACAATACTATGGTAGAACAAAGTGAAGCATTGAACGCAAAGTTATCCGAACAAAGTGAAGCAATAAACAATACTATGTTAGAACAAAGTGAGTCGATAAACAAATTATCAGAAAAAAGTGAATCATTGCGGACACAATTAAATAACAGTAGAATTGAACAGAATGAATATCAGGCGGAACAAGCTAGGTTATTAAAAAGTGAAATTAATGACACTATCAATTCACAGTTAGAGACGCTAACCGCAGAGATGAAAGATCACACTAATCAACAGATGGCATTACTGGCCCTAGATGTGAGTAAAAATAATGAAAAGCAATTAGACCAGATGAAGAAAATGGAAAATATTTTTGATCAAATATTTTTGGATGAAACGGTGTTAGCTAAATTAGAGCAAATTGAAATAGCGTGCACTATGAATACAAGCGAGGTCAAGATAGCTCAGGAGAAGTTAGAAGGACGATTTATGGTGATGGAAAAGAGCGGCAAAGTCATTCAACAACAATTATCAGCGGTAGATGAGAACATATCCGGCATAATTAAAGATATGGACCGTCTCGAAATAAAATCAGCAGAGCAGTGGAAAAGCCTAGAAGCGGATCAGGAGCAATTAAAGAGTACCTTAGACGACACTAAAAGCCAGATTGAAGAGAAAGTAAGCACGATTAAAGAGCAGATAAGAAAAGATTGGAAACAAATGAATATCGATTCTAAAGAGGAAAGATCCACCATTCTTAAAACAGTAGGCGAAAATCACACTCGTATTAAAGAATTTGAGCGAGAAATGAAGAGCAAGCTTAAAGAACAGACGGACAGGATCATTAAAGCCGAACTCAGGTCACTAGAGCAATCGTCGATATTTAGAACGGGAACATTGAGAGACATGCAGGATGACTCAAATAGCCCCGAGGCAAGCACAGCAGGAAGTCTGACTCAGGCGGAGAGCCCATTAACAACAAACACGGAAGGGTTTCGCAAGAATATCGATAGGAGCTCAACACCACAAGACGGTCATCAGCCTACACAACTTATCCAAGTAATTCGCTCAAGTGATTATAAACCACAGAAATACACGGAGAATTCAGGGGTAACACCTAAAGCTTTTATCAAAGAGATTGAAGACCATTTCAATGACACTGGGGTACCTAAAGCACGTAGATTGAGGATGATGGAGAGATTTTTATCAGGAAATGTCCTTACATGGTTTTTAAGCTTCAAATATACATTTGGAACCATGTCAGATTTTAAATTGGCGTTTCTGCGCAAATATTGGTCGCCCGCAACACAACAGAGTCTAAGGATGGAGCTTTACTCTAGAAAGTACCAAACCACCCAGCAAACAAAATACTCAGATTTCTTTAACATGCAAATGTTAAAATTTCGCTACCTGGATTACCCTTTAAATGAAGCGGATCTGGTGATGACAATAGCGAGGCAATTGCCAGTCAACGTACAACAAGTACTAGTCGCAGCGAACGTTAGTACGGCCATACATGCAGAGCAGATATTACGCCAGATAGATGAGACTACGTCTCATAGTCATTATAGAGGAGGAAGACAGCTGGAGTTAGTCAATGCGACAGAGGTCATAAAACCTAAGCAGGCAAACACTAAAACGCAGGGCACTAATACAAGCACTTCCACACCTAGGTGAAACCAGGAAGAAGGAGAAAACAGACCATACCAGCGTAACGAAAATAACTACAATAATAGATCATATCAAGGCAACAATAGGTATCAACAGAGAGGATATCAACATTGGCGTGAAAATCGAAGAAATGACAGGCCTTATGGAAGATACGGTGATTACAATGCTAATCAAAGATGGAAAGGAAGAAGAGACCAAAATCAAGGAGAGCCATGAAATTATCGAAATGACTGGGATGATAGGCCAGCCATTGGGAACATGAAGAATCCTGATACACATACTGAGGAAGCTGGAAGTCTACTGAGACAAGAGGAATATCAAGGACATCGGCGACAAACGGATGATGGGAGTCGCACCGGAGCTAAAAAAAAAATGTTAAATTTGGATAAAGGAGACAGCCTACAAACGCAACAGTCGGAAGAGGGATGGATAGTAGCGAACATACAAGATTGGATTGCTTTGCCAGAAGACTGCCTGGAGGAGACGGTGAAACCACGGAACGATGAAATTAGGCAGTTACCCATTATTTACGCAAGGATTGGTGGAATTAATATAAGATGTTTATTGGATACGGGGTCGCAGATCAGTCTGGTATCGGAGGCCTTGGTTCGAGAGTTGGGACGGGGTCAAAATATTCCTGTAATTCCCGTACCACAGCTCAAAGTGAGGGTTATTCCTGAACGCACCGTCACTTGTAAACGTCAGGCATACTTAGAGCTGAACATATTGGAACACACTTTTGGGCAAACATTCATTATCATGGCAAAGATGAATTTCAATATAATTCTTGGTGCAAATTTTATTTGTGACTATCAAGCAGTGATAGATTTGCACAAGAATACTATCAGTTTTAGAGAGTATGATCAGCTGAAGAATGTGGGATTGCATATGGATGAAATCACCACCGGAAGAGATGTAAATTCTTGGGCATTGGAAGCAATATCGGAAGAGACGGAAGAGGAGGTACGAAAGGCAGAAGATAACATCATAGAAGGGGCTGTTGTGGAACTAGATGAGGAGAGTGAATCCCAGGAGATATGGTCTTTATTAACGGAAGGAGACGACAGTGAGGCACAATTTGAAGAGTTACGACAGGAGCGGCTCAATGACATTCAACTTGGGGGTGAACACAGAAAGCAATTGGAAGAGATTTTAAGGAAGCACAAAACAGTATTTGATACAGTACCTGGGAAAATATTAAATTTCAAATATTCTATGCAAGTCGAGGACTGGTCACCTTTCAAAAGCAGGTTGTACCCAATTCCTGAAAAATATCGTTGTCAAGTCAAGGTCATTATAGATGAGATGTTACAAGCTGGAGTGATAAGGAAGACACCGACACCTTATCTAAATGCGATTTTGGCAGTCACAAAACCAAATGGATCTATTAGACTTTGTTTAGATGCCAGAAATCTCAACACGAGACTCATTTTTCCTGAGTATGACAGAGCGCCAATTATCAGAGACGTATTAAAAGGCTTTAAAAACAAAAGCATTTATTCATCAGTAGACTTGACGTCCAGTTTCCACCATATTGAATTGGATGAGAAGTCACAGCTTTTAACTGGCTTCTTATTCGATAACCAAACGTTTTGCTTCGTTCGAATGTCCTTTGGAGTCAAAACAGCGGGCTGTGCTTTAATCCGAGCCCTGGACCGGAATCTAACCGAGGAAGTTAAGGAGATGACGGTACGCTACATTGATGACATTTTGCTGGCATCCGACAATATAGAAACTCACATGGAGAATTTAGATAAAGTATTAGGCAACCTGAATGCATCGAATTTCAAAGTGAACCTGAAGAAATCGCATTTCTTCAAGAGCGAGATCTTATATTTGGGTCACATCATTGACAAGGCGGGAGTGAAGCCAAATCCCGCTAAGATCGAAGCGATAAAGAATTTCCCTACACCAACGAGAGTCAAGCACATTCGGGCTTTCTTAGGCGTAACGGGATTCTTTAAGGAAAACTGTCCAGGTTACACGGAGACTGTCGCTCCTATGCAGGAAATGTTAAAGAAGAATAATAAATGGTTATGGAATGCGGAGTGTGAGAAGGCATTCCAAGCAACAAAACAGCTATTGGAAAACTGCATTAAATTAGGATATCCAGATTTCAAGCACAAATTTATAATCCAAGCGGATGCTTCACTGGTTGGTGTAGGTGCTATGCTCTACCAAGAGGATCCAGCTAACCTGCAGCATAAAACATATTTGGCATTTGTCAGCCGAAAATTGCGTAAGCACGAGCGCAATTATACGGTAACGGAACTAGAGCTGTTGGCCATACTTCATGCGCTACAACAATGGAAACGAATAATCTATGGTTACCCCATTGTTGTCAGGACTGATCACAAGGCATTAACATTCTTGTTTAAGACATCGATGGCAAGCGAACGTGTGACACGTTGGTCTATATATATTCAGCAGTTTAGCATTGAGATTGAACATTGCCCAGGGAAGATGAATGTGATTCCGGATGCACTCAGCAGGAACCCAGAGCCTGATAATGAAGAAACAGCGATGGTACATCACTTGGAGTTAACACCGAAGGACCGGGAATTCTTGGAGGAGTTACGTGAGATACAGCGAGAACAAGAAGCGGAACCATGGATGATGCTTTTAATTCAATACTTCAGAAAGCAACTACCTACAGGAACACCTGCATTTCGAGAAGCAAAAGCCAAAGAAGGAAGATTTGTTTATGTCAACAATTTGCTGCACAAATGGGTAGATAATGACCACACCAAGTTACGCATATTATTACCTGCTTCTTTACAACGAGGACTGACATGGCATACTCACGAAAGTTACGGTCACGTGGGCGTAGACAAGTGCGAAGCGACTATAGGAGAGACATTTACATGGCCACGTATGAGAACAACTAGATGTGACGTCATTACAACTTGTGATCCGTGTCAGAGGACAAAGCCCAATAATTATTTAATGAGGCAGTATCCTAGACCATTGCTACCTCAGAAACCATGCGAGCTACTGGCACTCGACTGTTTCGGTCCAATCCCGAAGGGAAGGCGAGGTTGCCGACACTTACCAGTATGCATTGATGTATTTTCTAAGTTTGTCGTATTATGCCCCATTCAGAAAACTACTTCAAAACAGGTACTCAGTCGTATTCGGAATAGAGTTATTCCAATCCTTGGAAATCCAGAATTTATATTATCAGATCATGGCAGTTACTTCACAAGCGCCGAATTCAAGAAAGGTATGGAGGACATGGGTATAAAACACATTTTAAGTAGTATCCGACATGCTCAAGCAAATCCAAGTGAGAGAGCAATTAAGTGTGTAACATCATATTTGAGAATCTTCATTCCAAATGAACATCACAGATGGGTGGATAAAATCAAGGATGTAGAGACATGCATGAATTCTACCAGACACGAGTCAACAGGACAGATCCCTATGGTCCTACACAAAAACGAGTATCCAGTGAGATCGTGGAAAAGCATCATTAACTGCCCAAAAGATCCAATGATAGCACCTGACTTGCGAATTGAGAGGACGAGAGCCTACATGAGGAAACAAGCAGACCGCAGATTACGGCGAGTAAGAAATAAGAGGTTTCACAGTGATCTTGAAATCAACCAGCTTGTTTTGGTGAAACGACCTGCTACATCGGACCCAGAGAAGAAGATCTTCAGTAAATTCTGCGAAAAGTTCATAGGACCCTATTCTATCGTAAGAAACCTTGGAAATAATGCTTACAGAGTGAAAGAGTTAAGCACAGGAACAATGTCAGTCTACAACGCTGCCAACCTAAAAAAGTATCGTAGAAGTGAACCATGGGAGTGCCGAAATAACGATGCAGTTTGAATATATGGACGTCTTACTATCAACAAAGTGAACGGGGAGCAGTTGAATACGGCACGTGAAGGAGGAAGTAGAGTTGGTGTTGACAAACATTAACGAGGCGAGCAGAGTGTTGCCCCAGGCATCAGCGTCACGCAAGCAGTTGAGAGAGCCATTATGAGCATGATGTGAAACGAGTAAATGCCATTCAAGACAAGAGCGGCTAGACCAAGTAATAGAAAAGGGGTGATTCTGAAATAAAACAATTGGCCTACGGAAGTCTTTTAAAATTGTCGACTTTATTCCTAAGTTCGAAATTTTGTGAGTGGGAGAGTTGTGAACCCTTTATCCTCAGTTGGATAAATGATTCTATGTTTTATTTCTTCAATTAATAAATATTTCCACCAGCATCATGAAAGTAGCCAGACGGAGATGAGGAAATTTCAAGCATTGGTTGGAGACAGCGGGGACATACCTGAAGCTGTTTGACAAAAGGCTAAATACTTTAGCTGTGAAAGGAAATAGCCTAGCGATGTGTCAGAAGGACAGGTGTTGGCCGCCTCAAAAATAGAAGCGACGCGCAGTGAGACATGGTTCTGGTATGTTCATTGTGATGTTCGCGCCTATAAGAAATATGATGCAGTAACGTGAGTGGCTGATGAAGAAAATAGACACTCCTACGAAGCCAAGATCTGCTAAAAACCGCCAAATTACAGAAAATGTGGGAACTAATGAGAGAAGAATGCCTATTTAGCGCGGCAGGTCTAGCGTGGGCACGCTCGGCTAGCATTCACGCGGGAGATCGCCTAGACAACATATCTACGATCGATTCTAGGATTAATGGGCATATTCTTGACCTGCGCTATTTTACTAGTTCAGTGATATTTATTTCATTCCTGTACCATCATTATTTCGAGAAATTTTTGTATACATTCCCCCCCCCCCCCATCAAGACCTAGGGCCAGTTCATTAATAAGTGGTGTGAAGAGCCAAGACTTTGCTTATTATTATTGTGTGTGTCGAGGACACGGCTTATTACTTTGGTTCGTCTGAGGACGGAGGCTGTTATTTTGTGTGTCAGTGGACACAGGCTTTTATACTTTGCGCGTCTAAGGACGTTGACAGTTATACCTTGCGTGTCATGAAGGACACAGAAATTATTATTAAAAGTGTTAAATTCAGTGTTAGATAGTCACAGTACCATATTTGTAGGGGCAGTATCTTCGATAATTCGCCAATAGACTGCTTTGGGGAAAGAACTACCCGAACGGCGAATTTAGTAGTCAGACATCAAGTGTATAATAATTTAATTTTTGAATCAGCACGAGAGATGACATCATTGACCATGGAGGAAGCCTGGAAATATCAAGACTCCGTCAAGATGGTTGAAATGAGATAAGAAGAATCCAGTTGGGAAATGGCTGCAGATGTTCTTTGACGGATGACTGGCTGAGGATGAGTACCGAATAATATTTATTATTATCTGATAAATTAACTTATGGTGTATGGGACATATTTTGTTTTGTAAATAATTTGCTTGTGTGATTTACGTAGTATATTTAGTTTTGGTCTGACACACCTTTTGCATGGAAACAGCTCGCATATATATTTAGTAGAAGGTTCTTTTCTTGTTTGTTGTTTTAACTAACGTAGCTATGTGAACGGCCGTGTTTGCATATGTTACGCGACGCGGTTAAAAACGTCTCTCGGAGATATGTTGTGTTTCAGAAGTAGGACTGAAGTAAAATAATTATACAGTAGATTGGAGGGCAATTAATTCTTTGGTTTTATTATTGATCAGATTCAATGAGATTATTGCCTTTGGAGCAATGTGATTTGTGACGAAGAGCAGTCAGCTCTATCGTAGGTTTTAATTTTTTTAATTGATTGGGTGAGCATCCATTCAGCCGATCTATGTGAAAAAACGTATTGTCATTCCCAAATATGTGTGTGTGTGAGTGTGTGTTTTTGTGTCATTACAAGCGGGACTTTCAGCTTAGACTGATTTCTGGCAGCTTGATGACAAATCCAGATTGTGACCTCGCGAGGGCAATTCTGGATATTTTGATTAATGTCTGACCATATTTTGAAGTGGTTGAGTTTGTTGCTGTTGATTCCTTGAGATAACGGCACAGCTGGTCAGTTATATTTATACACACTGGAGTGGGACAATGGCAGGTGATTGAGGAAGAGGGGAGATGTTGCACAAGACGAACTGAAGGGTGCCAGCCAGGTCATTAGTGGAGAATGCCTGTGTGGCTCAGTAATAACTTGTAATACAGAATTAAGAACTGATCAATGGTAAAAATTGTTTAAATAAATGGGAGTTGCCTACGAATCACGATAATCTCCGAAGCGTTAGCTTAACATGCAGTTTTGTTCATATAAAGTAATGTCAGCCAGTCAGGCTTTTGTTGTTGTTGGTTTATTCCATGTTTTTATTCCATTCAGTGACCCGTGAGTCACATGCTTGCTGTATTTCCTTGTTTGTGTTGAGCAATTTGGCCCGTGTTGGCAGCTCAAAGTCAAGTGCGTCTTCGCGCTAATGAGGGTCCCGAGAGAGATTCCTGTAAATAGTAGATTTTTAGTGCGTGTGTCAGCATTACTTTTTAAGGGTTTTTATTAATGTCATGTTCCATATCCATAAATGTTGATTTACGAGATGATTGTTCGTAAGCATCGTGGCTGTTAACCCGTTGTAAACGAACAGTCATCCAAAGTACTCATTCCTCGTAGTTAGTCATTACGCGCACATAAAACCCAAATTGCAAGGTAGTGGAACCAGGATCCACTTTTTAAATAAAAGGGGAGGTCCGTCTGACTCCTAAAATTTATAGATATTCCTATCATGGGAAATTCAGGGAGGATTGTTTTATATTTTATTGTTGTTTATTTCTTTTTATGCACTATTAGTCATTAAATCATGTTATTTTACATCTTGTCACCATTCTTTCTCGATTTATAGTTTATATCCTATGACCCTTACCTCAGTAGAGCATGTTGTTTGGCGAACGTAAACATCACATAGGAACTGAGCGCGACCCCTTGATTAAGATTTCTTACATTAAACACTGCTTTTCTGAAGGGTTCATTATATTCTGACATTTTAGATTAATTTTGAGTAACTTATATACGTCAGTTCTACCAACATGATTATAAGCCTGCTGATAGTACCAATTTTTAAATACATTAACTTCCATACTATCAGTTGGATTAAAACCAAATTTCGTATGTGCTATGTGTACCATAACAGAATGACTGTAAGTATTGTTAAGAGCAATCAGGGCTGCCAACTGTTAATAAATGCTGTCTATATTTTTTTAAACTAATATCAATATATCAGAAAGTATGCAAGCCAACAGCTCTATACTTTGCACACGTATAGCACCTGACATTGTAGATTAATTTGGAGTAATTAATACAAGGCAGTGCTGCCAACTTTAAATTTAAAATTTTTAAAATACATGTAACTTCAATACTAACAAATGGATTTCATCCAAAATTGGCACTACAATATATCATAATGTTTCAGATTATTTCTGACCAGCACATACATGGTATTGTTGTTTACATGCTTTTACGCGTGCTGATAGATCCAGTGTATAACTGCATGTAACGTCCATTGGACTTCAACCTAATTTTGTATTCTGTTCCTTAAGAGATGGAACTAAGAATATATTCAGTCACCAGGGCTGCCAACTATAGTGCTCTATCAGGCTACATTATACCAGGTATATTTTGAACTAATTTGATATTACAAACTTAATTTTGTCATTATTCTAGATAGGTTCATATACTGTAGAATAATCATTGGCATGAAAAGTAGGCTGTATAGTTATTCACGGAACTTCTTGTTTATGATTTGATTAGCCTGTTTTTGAGTGCAAAAGGGCCGAAATCAGAAGAATGAGAAAGACTATCGAAAATTCATGTAGCCAGCGGTTCCTTCTGGGTTCTAAACTATGTGTATGCAAAATATGGTTGAGATTGGTGGAACGGTGTAGATTTGTATACGGAACCAACCCACATACATACATACATACATACAGACTTTCACTTTTAGGTAGATTTCATTAGAAAGCTAACTATTGCAATGGGTCCCATGTTTCGACTTCCGGAAAATTTCGACATATCTTCGCGTTTCACATCCCCCAGACCCCAAAACCACCGTCAGTTCAAAAGTTTATATATAATTTATGTATATATATATATATATGTATATATATATGTATATCACTTTCTTGTGGACACGATAACTGCCGTAATTTTGCACCAATTACTTCGAATTTTTTACCGAAGATGTATACCTATAAAATCTCGGTCGAGTTCGTTACTGGGCTAAATCGGTCGAAGGGGGTGAAAATGGGGGGCTTTTTTCGAAAAAGTGAAATTTCGCTATAACTCTCTTAATACGTGCAATATCGAATCCATTCAAAGTTCATAATATGTGTCGGATAAGTGCCAAAAATTTATGTCAAATAAGATTTTTGATAGTACCAACCATTGACCAAAGGGGTGGAAAAAAGTGGGTTTTTCGGGAAACATTAATCATATCTCTCTTAATAGGCACAATATCAAAACCGTACAAAATGGACAATATTCCCCTAATAATTACCTAAAACTTTTGTCTGAAAAATTTTTTGATATGACCCACCATTACGCCAAGGGACGAGAAAAATGATTTCGGAATTATAAGAAAATGCCAAGAGCTATCAGTGGTTGCCATGGCAACACTACTAAATTGATGAGGCATGGACCATCAGACGTTGCCATGACAACGCACTTGCACGAGATCAGATTCAGTATTTCCATCTGATTAAGTGGTTGGTTGGTTGGTTCTTAAGTTTAGGGGCTGCGACAACGCGGTCATGTAGCCCCGTGTACTTTGGGTGTGTGTAGAATCTGTCTGATAACCGGTGTTAATTGTGATGACTGTATTAGTGTGTGTTATCTGTTTGTTAATTTAAGTACTGCAACTAACAATTTTTCAGATAGTTCCTACTTTTGCCGCCAAGCGCCACTGTCAACGACTACGAGGCCAAGTTCAGAACTGAGCTACTAGACGCCGCCGCAGTCGGCTCTTGGCAACGAACATAGAAACCTAAGAGCGTTGTATACATTCTTAACCTATCCAATTTAGCTTCACACAGGTGCAATTAGTGGAAGGATCTTTAACATGCCATAAATCTATGACATGGGACCGCCGGCTTTACTTCCCCTCCGAAGGAAGGCATACTGAGGGATATTTAACGCTCTTAAAAAATCCGACGGCTTCGGCCTGGTTTGAACCCGGTATCTTGGGCATAGAAGCTCAGCATGTTACCGACTACGCCACCAAAGCCGCCTGATAAAGTGGGAAGCGGCTTCGGTGACGTAACTGGTAGCATGCTGAATGTCTATGCCCAATGTCGCGGTTTCAAAGCCGGCCGAAGTCGTCGGATTTTCTAAGAGCACTAGAATCCCTCAGTATGCTTTCCTTTGGAGGGGAAGTTCCAACGTTCGTTGCGAGTTGATGGTTGGGGTGGCATCTAGTAGCCAAGTTCACAGCTAGGTGTCGTTGACGGTTGTACCTGGTAGCAACATTAGGAACTACTGCTTGAAATTGACCGTCTGCAGTACTTACATGAATTAAGACTAATACAGCCATTACAATTCACACCGTGTATCAGACAGATTCTACACTCACCCAAAGTACACGGGGTTAGATGACCGCGTTGTCGCAGCCCCTAAACTGAGGAACCAACCAGAGGTAGATTTCGTTAGAAAGCTAACTATTGCAATGGGTACCATGTTTCGACTTCCGGAAAATTTCGACATATCTTCGCGTTTCACATCCCCAGGCCCCAAAACCACCGTCAGTTCAAATGTTATATATAATTTATGTGTGTATATGTATATCAGTTTATTGTGGACACGATAACTGCCGTAATTTTGTACCAATCACTTTGAATTTTTTACCGAATACGTATACCTATAAAATCTCGGTCGAGTTCGTTACTGGGCTAAATCGGTCGTTGGGGGGTGAAAATGGGGGGCTTTTTTTTTCGAAAAAGTGAAATATTGCTATAACTCTCTTAATATGTGAAATATCGAATCCGTTCAACATTCATACTATGTGTCGGATAAAGCCCAAAAATGTATGTTTGAAGAGTTTTTTTTTATAGCACCAACCATTGACCAAAGGGGTGGGAAAAAGTGGGTTTTTCGGGAAACATTAATCATATCTCTCTTAATAGGCACAATATCAAAACCGTACAAAATGGACAATATTCCCATAATAATTACCTAAAACTTTTGTCTGAAAGAATTTTTGATATAACCCACCATTATGCCAAGGGATGAGAAAAATAATTTCGGAATTATAAGAAAATGCCAAGACCTATCAGTGGTTGCCATGGCAACACTACTAAATTGATGAGGGATGAGCCATCAGACGTTGCCAAGATAACGCACTTGCACGAGATCAGATTCAGATTTCCATCTAAGTGTGAAGCGGCTTCGGTGACGTAACTGGTAGCATGCTGAATGTTTATGCCCAAGGTCGCGAGTTCAAAGCCGGCCGAAGTCGTCGGATTTTCTAAGAGCGCCAAAAATCCCTCAGTATGCTTTCCTTTGGAGGGGAAGTTCCAACGTTCGTTGCGAGTTGCTGGTTGCGGTGGCATCTAGTAGCCAAGTTCACAGCTAGGTGTCGTTGACGGTAGTACCTGGTAGCAACATTAGTAACTACTGCTTGAAATTGACCGTCTGCAGTCCTTACCTGAATTACAGACTAATACAGCCATCCCAAAGTACACGGGGTTACATGACCGCGTTGTCGCAGCCCCTAAACTGAGGAACCAACCAAAATCTCTGCGGTAGATATAATTTTGCGTGAAGAAGTAACAGACCGTTACATAGTTGCACATCAGTGTCGAAACCTAGCATAAGGACAGTGTGACCACAAGTATAAAAATGGACCCCAAATGACAAGAAGGTTACCGTTCCCATAAGACAATAAAATGTTTAAAATAAGCATAAAATGACGAAAAACAAAGTTAATTAAGCTCCAATTATAAAATACCTTCTCGCATTAAATGAGGTCTGATCCTTCTACGAAAATCTGCATATTCTGCCTATTTTCGCCTATCCCCAAGTTTGTCCGGTGAAATCTACCTCCGCCTTCCGGCGTGCCGAGAGGACTTTTTATATATTAGATTAGCCTGTCCTTGAGTGCAAAAGGGCCGAAATCAGAAGAATGAGAAAGACTATCGAAAATGCATGTAGCCAGCGGTTCCTTCTGGGTCCTAAACTATGTGTATGCAAAATTTGGTTGAGATTGGTGGAATGGTGTAGATTTGTATACGGAATAGACCCTCCCACATACATACATACAGACTTTCACTTTCATATAAAAGATTGGCACACATATTAATCTATTGTAAATGGGAGTGTTTTACAGATATTGTAGTTTATAATACGGAACTCATTTTATTAGATGATTTGTAGCTTCCACCAGCACTAGCCTAAATAAAGAATGCGATATGGGTCAACTAGATTAATAGACGCGACCCACTCATAACCTTAAATTCCTTATAAACAGGTCCTCTTTCACAGACCAACACGTAATTTCATATGGATTCTCTTAAAATGAGTCATATAGATAATTATGATAAATATTGCTTAAAACGATAATCTGGTAGCAAAAATATCTACCCCGCCCAGGATTCGAACCCAAGATCTCCAGATTCACAGTCATACGCAATACCCCACGGCTATTCCGACTACGAAAATATTGTGCACAAGATGGTGACTTATTTCCACGTTCCAATAATACTGCATTACGGAATTAAGTTTCATTTATATTTTGCTTGTTTCGATAATGTTCCTGAGTGACATTGAGTTTAAAATGCCTTATGCCAATGCAATGCCGACTACTTACAATGTTTGATATTAAGGCATTTTACCATTTAAATACTGATATGAAGACATCGAACATGTACCATGTCATTTGTTTAAATCACTTGACACCAGAGTTCGCATGAGCGTTTTCCGTTCAGTATGTCATATACATTCCACATGGCCGAGAGTGCGTCATGGTATCATTTTCGACACCGCGCGCTGATTGTTTCTCTTACCAGTGCGAGTTGGATCGATCGATCGAGTTGGCAGTGCATACTTCCGTTGTCCACCACTGCCAGCTAGTACACTCCCGTTTGATCGATCGAGCGGGCAGCGCATACTTCCGTTGTCCACCACTGCCAGCTAGTACACTTCCGTTTGAACCATCGAGCAGGCAGTGCATACTTCTGTTTGATCCACCACTGCCAGCTCGATCGTTGCGATCCTCTTCCGACCCCAATTTTCAAAATAGCTCCAACAAAACTATCCAGCAACCGAGCGGAAAGATGTTACACATTAAAAAAAAAAGCTGTTGACCTCAAAATCTGTATTTATATTACCGGTAAGTACAAGTCCGCCTCCGTAGCGTAGCGGTCAGCATGGTTAGCTGCCACCCCGGAGGTCCTGGGTTCGATTCCCGGCTCTGCAACGACATTTGAAAAGTGGTACGAGGACTAGAACGGGTTCTACTCAGCCTCGGGTGGCCCAAATGAGTAGAGGTGGTTCGATTCCCCCTCAGCCATCTTCGAAGTGGTTTTCCGTGGTTTCCCACTTCGTCTTCGGACAAATGCCGGGATGGTACCTTCTTCAAGGCCACGGCCGCCTCTTTCCCTCCTCCTTGCCTATCCATCCTAACCATCCCTTACCTTCCCTCATGAGGCCCCTGTTCGCTTTGCAGGGGAGGCCACCTGGGCGAGGTGCCAATCCCACCTCACCAGTTGTATCCCTTCCGATTCGATGTTCCCAGCTCTAGGACACTGCCCCTAGAGGCGGTAGTGGTGAGTTCCCTCGCTGAGTCCGTGGGTTCCACCAACCTGGAGGGTAAGAAAAAGTACAAGTCTCGCACGAAAAACAAACGTTTTGAATCTTTTCAAGAGATAAAATAAGAGTAAGAATGTTGGGTCTGACCGGTAAATGAACCCGGGACCTCTTGCACCCGAAGCAAGAATCATACCCCTAGACCAAATGACCGACGAGCAAAGCACCGAAAATGGAAATACTTCAATGCAATGTACACACATCAAAAAAAGTTTTGCATCACCTCGGTTCCAAGAGTTCCGGAACCTTTAAATACAAAGGGAATAGAGATCAACACAAACAACATTTCAGCTCGTTTTATTGCTCATGAGACCCACACATTGCATGTTGGACCATCATACAGCTAGACTTTCAGCATTTGTGGTCCAGATTGCAGTACACACCACTACCTCTAATACCCAGTAGCACGTCCTCTTGCATTGATGCATGCCTGTATTCGTCGTGGCATACTATCCACAAGTTCATCAAGACACTGTTGGTCCAAATTGTCCCACTCCTCAACGACAATTCGGCGTAAATCTCTCAGAGTGGTTGGTGGGTCAAGACGTCCATAAACAGCCCTTTTCAACATATCCCAGGCATGTTCGATAGGGTTCATGTCTGGCGAACATGCTGGCCACTGTAGTCGAGCGATGTCGTTATCTTGAAGGAACGCATTCACAAGATGTGCACGATGAGGTCGAGAATTGTCGTCCATGAAGACAAATGCCTCTCCAATATTCTGCCGATATGGGTGCACTATGGGTCGGAGGATGTCATTCAGGTATCGTAAAGCCGTTTCGGAGCCTTCCATGACCACCAGTGGCGTACGTCGGCCCCACATAATGCCACCCCAAAACATCAGGGAACCACCACCTTGCTGCACTCGCTGGACAGTGTGTCTAAGACGTTCAGCCTGACCAGGGTGCCTCCAAACACGTCTCCGACGATTGTCTGGTTGAAGGCATATGCGACACTCATCGGTGAAGAGAACGTGATGCCAATTCTGTGGGGTCCATTCAGCATGTTGTTGGGCCCATCTGTACCGCGCTGCATGGTGTCGGGGTTGCAAAGCTGGACCTCGCCATGGACGTCGGGAGTGAAGTTGCGCATCATGCAGCCTATTGCGCACAGTTTGAGTTGAAACACGACCTCCTGTGGCTGAACGAAACGCATTATTCAACATGGTGGCATTGCTGTCAGGGTTCCTCCGAGCGGCAATCCGTAAGTAGCGGTCATCCACTACAGTAGTAGCCCTTGGGCGGCCTGAGCGAGGCCTGTCATCGACAGTTCCTGTATCTCTGTACCTCCTCCATGTCCGAACAACATCGCTTTGGTTCACTCTGAGACGCCTGGAAACTTCCCTTGTTGAGAGCCCTTCTTGACACAAAGTAACAATGCGGACGCGATCGAACTGCGGTATTGACCTTCTAGGCATGGTAGAACTACAGACAACATGAGCAGCGTACCTTCGTCCTGGTGGAATGACTGGAACTGATCGGCTGTCGTACCCCCTCCGTCTAATAGGCCCTGCTCATGCATGGTTGTTTACATCTTTGAGCAGTTTTAGTGACATCTATGAACAGTCAAAGGGACTGTATCTTTGATACAATATACACAGTCAACGTCTATATGCCGGAGATCTGGGAACCGAGGTGATGCAAAACTTTTTTTGATGTGTGTATTCTGAGAACATTAAATGTTGGATATTACACTACAGTATTTGACATTTAGTAAAGTGTCGTAAGTATTGATAAGCTCTGGCACAATCACATGAGAAGCGATACAAACGTTGAAAGAAAGAGGATATATGATTTTCACTTTGTAACCAATCGTATTACTGCGATTTCTCCGCTACTCAAAGCCACGTTCCTTGGCTGTCTGTAACGTCAAGTGTAACGGGTCTCTAAAAGACCTAACGAGTAGTGCCGGGTTAAAGGGTTAGCTATTAATATTTATAAGACCAGGGAAGTGCAGTATATGATTCAGTGAGATATTATTCAGATAGCGGAAAAATATTGTAATGTATTGGATATTTTCCCTTATATCAGAAAGAGAATTACCTTGTTGGCAACACTGGTATCACCATTGAATCTCCTTCTCTCTGATGGGAAAGTTTCCAGTAGGTGACCCTGGTTGTTGATTAAATCACAGTTAATATCACCTGGTATCAGTTTAGGGCTATACTCCAGCATGCCCTAGTGATGGGTCCATTGTCACCTCCCTAGCACCAGGCACTTGTTTGGCTCTTTCATACCTTGTCAGCACTGAGGTGGCCAACAGACAGTTGAGCTGGTGAATCGTGAGTTAAATAATTAACTTATGATTAATCATTATATCTGTTGCAGAGCATCGCAGTTCGACATGGCAGTACTTGTCTCTTATCTTCTGCTGCTGCTGTTGTTGGCACCCATTATTTCATCAACTACCCGAGATGCAGCCGTGTCTCTGTCATCTTTAACTGGTTTTACAGAATTTGTACAGTACACATTTTCGAGAAATTTCAGCACACAAGAGAGGATTTGTATTGAAAATCCACCAAATTGTACCTGGGGCTATGGTCTTAGTTATCAAGGGCCCTGTCAAGCAGGGGAAATTTATATTTACGACAGAAAAAGATTTTTGCAAGGTTCATTGGAACAAGTTTGCAGACCGAGGCCGTGCCCAGCCAATTACAGCTTCTTGCTCCCAGACAAAAACTGCTATCATGACGATGACATAAAACATGTGATTTGTGAGAGGAACGAAATGAATCTCTTTGGTGAAACATTTTGCAGTTGTGATTATCATGCAGCCACGTTACTAGGGAGCGAGAACAAAGATTGTTATAGTGTGTTCTACCAATATCCTTGCAGAGATGGCTATGTGTTTATGCCAGTCAATGATTTTGTAAATTTTGGATTTGGGGAGTGCTTACCATCTCGTTGTAAGTTCCCAGATTTAACAGAAGTTCGCTTCTCGAACGGAAGCACGGGGTGTTTTAAAATCAACACACGCGGTCCTTGTGAGGAAGGTGCTTGGTTGTCAATAGAGTGGTCGTTCACATCAGTATATCGTTTGGAATGTAAAGTGCGACCCGGTCCAGGAGGGGGAGATAGAGGTAATTTACCTGGTTCAAAAAGCACGAAATGTGTCGAGAATAACAAAAGAAAATGTGGGAAACCTCTCAAGTATGCGCCAATGAAAGCGCACCCGTTATATCTCGAATGAGATTATTCCTGATTGCAGCGTCTGATCAAAACCAGAACTGAATGCGTCAACATTCAAATATTTGGTAGCGGCAGCGAAAGTACAGACGAGTTGATATTATTACAATATTGTGTAATATTACTTTTCCAGGGAGAGAAACTAATTCTAAGTGTTTGTATGCGTTTCATTTTATCACCAATTTAGTTTGTTAGTTATTGTTGTTTTAATGGGCAGAACTGCGAGGTTATGTGCCCCTTTCATACCAGTATATTTAGAAGTAAATGTATTTTTGAAACTTATGTGTATATTTCGGGTGCAATTGAACCGAATAAATCAAAATGAATTTAAAGGGAAAAATTAAGAGATGCTGCATTATTGTTCACAATTATTAATGCTGCCTAGATATTAAGGTATGTTATAGACTAATGGCATTTTTGACCATTCACTTTTCGTTTTTTCATTGTAAATAGAAGCTTTATTGGTCTGCTGCATATTACATGTCGATATTCCACCTGTAGGTAATTAAAAAAGATTTTAAGGTGGCTCGTGTGCACTTATCAAGGGGCCCGTGGCTCGACAGCATCTTAACTGAACGGCGCCCACTGAGCTACGAGATCCACAGGTCAGTTGCTCAGCTCGAAACACGCAAGAGTGTAGACGCCGCACTCGATGCTGCTCATTGCGCGACGTTGCCAAGTTTCCTCGTAATTACAAATGCTCACAGGGGCTTAACGGTTGGTTTGCGACCACAGGTATCTTAACTCATATTGCTCCCCAGACCCAACCCCATATTGTGGTTTGATTTTCTACCTCATATTTTCCGACACTCTGTATAGTGTACATACTTTAAGACATCTGATATATCAGTGTTTGACTTTTTTTGGATAGTGTGACTTGTATGTTCATTTTCTGAAGTAAAATTATTCTTTGATTAAGAAGGGAAAAGTGTGATAATTCTTCCCGAAACAATGGATTACTTGTTGACGAGTGACTTGTATGTTCATTTTCTGAAGTAAAATTATTTTTTGATTAAGAAGGGAAAAGTGTGATAATTCTTCCCGAAACAATGGATTACTTGTTGATTCTTTGTTGATTCACTTAGGGGTTTTGACACATCGTGGTCAAGTAACCCCGTGTACTTGGGTGTGTGTAGAATTTGTCTGATAACCTGTGTCACTGTGATGCCTGCTCTAGTGTGTGTATTTGTAATTGAGGTTAGAATTTGGTTAGAAAGCGGATGTGGCCTTAAGTTAGGAACCATCCCAGCATTAGCCTGGAGTAGAAGTGGAAAACCACTACCAGGATGGCTGAGGTAGGAATCGAACCCACTTCTTCTCTTTGTTTGCCTCAGGAGGCTGAATGTACCCCATTCCAACTCTTAGAACAGAATTAACTTTTTGGGAGAGCCTAGAATCTGACTCGGATCACAGCGGTGACAGCCAAGAATTCCAGCCACTACGCAACGAGGCAGACACGATGGATTAGAAAAGATTTCTTCGGCTCAACATAATTGCATAAAATATGTTATGTTTGACGATGTCGATATGTGAATATTATATGTCAGAAAAATGCTTCATAATGGGGGTAATTAAAGTACTACTTTTCATTATAACACAGTTTTTCCAACCCATCAGATCTCAATAATTTCATTCATAGACCAATTACGTAAGGATAGCTCTCACATGTACTCAAAATCCAACATTTCGCACATTAATTACATGATTTGAAATTTGACAATGTAGCCAATATTGGATCAACCATTGTAGTTACAATGCATAAACAAGCTGGGCAATATTGCCAAAGAAATAGCACTGTACCTTAATATCCGCAACTCCAATTTCTACACATTCGTAAGATTTCGCTGACAATTTTAGTGAGAGCTGTTGTTGACATAAACACACCAGAACGTCATGGAGGAAGCAAGTGTATGACTTTAGTTCCATGGAAATTATACTACAGCTCTCATTTCGTTAAATTGATTTGTTAAGTGAAACTTTTCCGCCAGATGTCATGACTGTTCTATGTGGGACTCCATTGATATGCATTCTGTTGACATTCTATACGCATCGAATTTGAAGAATAACAATTTGATAATACGATACATTTTAATTTTAAAGCGTTTGTAGTAGCCTATTTTGTGTTATTTGAAGTAAATAACAAAATGATCACACATAGGTCCCTTGCGCTATCTTTTGGCGCTAGTTCAGGATATCCATAATGTACAATAAGCAATGTTTCAAAGCCTTGGAAACATGACATTGAGAAGTACTTTGATCCTTACTGGGAACACAGCGCATGTGTTCTGTTCACAAAACTAAACTCAGGTGATTGAATCTCGACAGATATTTATGAATATTTTGGTTCGATTAAAAAATAAAGTTATAATTTTCGTCGAACATAAGCTGTCGTATGCAACTCGCCTATAATGGTAATTAAGACACTCGTAAGGAAATTATAAAACGAGCGAAGTACATACTCGTGCCTTAATTATTGCCATTATAGACTCGTTGCATAATGTATTAATATTTCTCCAAATATATAAACAATGCACTTATATCATTGACTACAATATAGTTTATAGAACACAGTTACTGTGTTAGTTAGGGATGCCAATTGTTAATGATCTAGGAAATAGTATTTTAATTATAATAATCTGACCCACGTCTGTAGTAGTGAAACCTTACATAAAATGACGTCATGTGTTGGATATCACAGTGTTGTTGTAAAATGATTGATTATCATTCGATCGACACTTCCATGAGACCAATCTAATTGGGTGGAGATTAACACAGTCGCCTACTCACTGCTACCAACCTACAGGGATTGTTATTCACTGCTCCCCCTATTTTCCTGAAGTGTACAATTAAGGGGAGCCGCAATGTCCTATGATGCCCATGTTAATTGTCAACTTAGTATTGACCATTTCCTCAGAATCTATTAACAACAACTAATTGCACAGGGATGTTCCATGAAGCTCTCGTCTTACTTAACACTGGCGTTTTGAAAATAATAACATGTTTTGAATTCTTTTAAAAATGGCGTAATTTAAACTGGATTTTCATGAACATTTCCATCAGGCAAAATTAAACTAAAGTGAATTTTGTAACCCGACTGTGGTAAGATATAATACAAATAAGGATGGATTATTTCTAAAAATGTCAGCTTCGAATATTGAAAAGTGGCAGGTAAACGGGAATTTTAATATTAATAAATGTATTTTAGGAAGAAACAGGAATTGAAGATTCTTCCGCTGAGGAATCGGAGACAGTTTTGGTTTAAGGACGTGGAATGCTCAGATACTGCTACACCCGTATTGCTTTCTTAAAGTGTGCTTTATGGCCATTGTCTAATAGAGAGAAAGCTAAGAAATCTAGTGAACAATAGGGATGAAAATATAATTGATGGTTTACAAATACAGTAGGTTGCATGGTTGTGGGAAAGTGTAAGGATAGTTATCTAAAAAATGAGCCGTCATGAAAATAAATGTACTCATGGAAAGAAATGGGAACGTAGAAAAATATGACGTTAAAATGAAATTTTGAAATTAGAGGATTTTCAGCATTTTGGAGGCCCTTAAGGTAATCCATATTACTTGTTCTAGGTTGATACATGTGAAATGGTAAGTACTGCATTTTTCTGCTTCCAATTAAATTGGACACATTGACGTGTTAACCAACTGAAAGCAATTCTTTCATTAAATTACGAAGGCGACACTCACAATTGGCTTCTAAAACTCTTATCCAAGGTTGCAGGTTCGTATCCTGGCGCAGTCAACTAGCATTTGAGGGTGCGGAAATGTGAGGGAGCCGTATCAGTAGAATTACTGGCAGGTTAAAGATCCCCTTCGGGGCAAAATTCCGGCGCCCGACGTCTCTAAATGCCAGAGTAGTTAAAAGGGATGTAAAACCAAGATCATTGCTATTATTATTATTATCCTTAATTTCTCGTAAATTATTATGGTACAACTCAGACTACAAGATTCGGATTTGTTAATCAAGTATCCTGTAAACCTATTATTGAGATAAAAATAGCCTAATAATATGACACCTATCCAGCAGCACTGCCTTCGATATTCTGGCAGTCAGGTGCTTCATTTGCAGTTCCTCCAAAGCCATTGCCAACGTCTTTGGAACAACTCCCGTGAAACAACTCACACATTTTAGTCCCCATAGTTTTCGTATTTCTTCAGCCAACGGTGCATACTTGTTTCTTTTAGCTTGTGTAGTTTGCATATTTTGGCTAAGCATTATTATTATTATTATTATTATTATTATTATAATTATTATTATTATTATAAAATATTTATATTCCAGTCTTCTAACTTTATCGCTTTGAAAGTGTTAGAAATATTTATTATCAAACTTCACAGAACTGGATATGTTTGCAAGCTCATTTACTGGTAGAACAAGGGAATACTCTATGGTTACAATTAGCGTACTATACTGCTGAATTCCCCGACTGAGTAGCTCAGAGCAAGACCATGGGGCCAGTTTATCTTTGGACTCTACAGTCTACAGTTTTGATTCATCTTCATACTGTATAATTATTCTGTTTGCCTCGTCGCTTAGTGGCCTTGGCGACCTTGGAGGTCTGTGAGCTGGAACGGTGTACACTAACCTTCGTGAGGCAAGAATGAGAAGAGGTGTGCTTTATTTCCACCGCACCCATCCTGGAAGTGATTTTCCGTGGTTTCCCACATTGTCTTCGGGCAAATCACAGCTTTCCAATATTATTGAACACATCGTGGTGTAGCGGCTAGCTTTTTTGGCTGTCACACTGGAGGTCCAAGTTCGATTCCCGGCTCAGCCAAGAAATTTTAATTCTGATGTGAGGGCTGGAACGGGGTACATTTTCAGCCTCGTGGTGCAAAACTGAGAAGAGGAGGGTTAGATTCCCACTTCAGTCATCATGAAAGTGGTTTTCCGTGGTTTGCCCACTTCTAATTCAGGCAAATGGCAGGATGGTTACTAATTTAAGGCCACAGCCGCCACCTTCACAACTCTACCCGAATGTTACAAATACACTAGCTCAACCATAAATAAAAGACAAGCTTACAGACAAATTTCACTCCCACCTAAGTACACGGGGCTACGTAACCCTAGCGTTGTTATCTGACTAAAGTAGTTGAGATTGGAATCCCTGGATGACGTCACGAGGACAGACACTGCCAACTTTCAAATTGTTTTATACGTGACAGTTTCATCGTATTCAGGTGGTCAACAAACGAGGTGACTTTGGAACAGGAGAGGCTAAGTCAGTACAACCCTGATTCAATCTATTTATATTTTATTTTATTATTTTTATTTAGTTGGTGTTTCCCACGGACTCAGTGAGGGATCTCACCCCTACCGCCACTACGGGCAGTGTCCTGGAGCTTGGAATATCTGGTCGGGGTGGATACTACTGGGGAGGTGTGATCAGCACTTCGCCCAGGCGGCCTCACCTGCAAAGCGATAAGGGGCCTCAGGAGGGATGGGAAGGGAGGGGGATATTGGGATGGAGAGGCAAGGAATAGGGAAGGAGGCAGCTGTGGCCTTACAGTAGGTACCATCCCGGCATTTGTCCGAAGACGAACTGGGAAACCACGGAAAACCCCTTAGGATGCCTGAGGTGGGAATCGAATCCCCTCTACTCATTTGGGCCACCCGAGGCTGAGTAGACCCCGTTCCAGTCCTCGTACCACTTTTCAAATTTCGTGGCAGAGCCGGGAATCGAACCCTGGACCTCCGGGGCGGCAGCTAATCATGCTGACCGCTACGCTACGGAGGCGACTTCTGATTCAATCTAAAAGACAGAAATTATTCTATAAATCACCATGTTTAATGTGATCGGGAGGAGGACACACACACACACACATGGTAAGGTTACATTATTATCAACTCATTCAAGGTGACAGGGCTCTGCGGCTTTGTATCCTTCACTAGTTTCCTCAAAGCCAGACTGAGAGGTGAAGGTTAGTAACAAGGGTGAGCAGTAGGAAGAATCCTTCCAACTAGAGAGCTGTGTACACTGGTGTTGTTGGGAGAGCGTGTTTTAGGTAAGATATTTACCACTTATTTCAAATAACTACACACTTCAAAAAAAGTTTTGCATATTGCTGGCCAGGAGTCGTAGTGGTCTCAAACCCATTAGCCGTTGTATCGTGTGTGTGAATCAGCAGTGCACACTCGCCTGTGTTGATGATGATAGATTATTGCGAGTGTGGAGACGACCCGGTGAACATATGAGTCGTCAAGTTACAAAACTCGTTTAATCCACTTGTGAATAAGAATCATTTTCATGAGAAACGTTTTTCTGGACTTTGCCTCGCGTATCTTTTGTGTTTGTTGTTTTCTACTTTTTGCTTTGTGTTTTTGGTTTTTGGTTTTGTGTTTGCTTTGTGCTTTTGCATTTAAATTTTAATTTTTGCTTTTCTTTCTTGGTTTTGTGTTTGTTTCTTGCTGTTGCTTTTTTGAATTTTGCTTTTTGCTTTATGTTTCTTGTTTTTTATTTATGAATTTTGATTTTTGCTTCGTCTTTTTTTGTTTTGGTTTTGTGTTTGTTTTCTGCTTTTGCTGTTTATAAATTTTGATTTTTGCTTTGTGTTTCTTTTCTTTTTGTTTTCTGCTTTTGCTTTTGTGTTTGAATTTTTCTTTTTGCTTCGTCTTTTTGTTTTGGTTTTGTGTTTGTTTTCTGCTTTTGCTGTTTTTGAATGTTGCTTTTTGCTTTGTGTTCCTTTTTTTGTTTTCTGCTTTTGCTTTGGTGTTTGAATTTTGCTCTTTGTTTCGTGTTTTTGTTTTTTGGTTTTCAGTTTGTTTTCTGGAAAATCTAAATAAAACAAAACAAAACAAAATAAAATAAACAAAACAAAATCAAAATAAAACAAAATAAACAAAACAAAATAAAAACAAAACCAAAAATAAAACATAACAAAAAAATAATTAAAAACACAATTTTAAACAAAAAAAACGAAATAAAGTAAAACAAAACGAAACCAAAACAATAACAAAACAAAATTAGATTAAATTAAGCAAGACAAAATGAAACAAAATAAAATAAAGTAAAATAAAATAAAATAATTAAGGCTAAGTGTCCCGTTTTTTAGTTTGTAATTCTGACACCACGTAGCAGCACAAAAGTGAGACAATTTCTTTTTTCAGTTTTCTCTTGAACGAAAGCTCGTATTTGCGATCTGAAAACCACTATGTATACTAGACTGCAATTGAATTGATATTAATACGATGCATTTTCCAAAATGTGATAAACAAAAAAGTTACTAACAGTTTTTAGCCTACTTTCGATTTTTGAAAAAAATGAAAGTAGACTTATGAGAACACTACAGGGCCAAAAATTGTTTCTCACTTGCTGTGACCATGGTTGTAGGATCGAATCCTGGTGCAGCCAGTTGGCATTTGAGGGTGCGCGAATGCGAGGGAGCCGTGTCATTAGATTTACTGGCACGTTAAAGATACCCTTCGGGGCAAAATTCGGGCACTCCGACGTCTCTAAAAGCCACAGTAGTTAAAAGGGACGTAAAACCAATAACGTTTTTATTATTATTAATATCATTATTATTATCATCAGTCCCGTGTAGTTGATTATGTGTATTAGAGTCAGGGATGGGACAGGTGACCTGAAACTTCACTTACGGTACTACCTCGGCATTTTCCTGGAAGGATTGTGGAAACCCCGGTGAAAACTCACTCAGGATAGACGCTGACAGCGTTGGATTCCCTTCTAGGTACCTGTTTTAGAGTTATTTGAGGATAAACTCCCGAACAAAAAACATATTGTTCCGACATTAGTAATGCTTTGTGGGGCATAATTCTTACCGCACAGATCACTGACTGGTTTCACTCGATGCGAAATTGAATACTGTATAGAAAGTTATGACTGGTTTGTAGTTAGCACGTTCCTGATATTTTAGAAAAAAGATGGACAAGATATGTTCGTGTTCAGGTTTATTGGGAATATCTATTCTAAAAACCATCCGAAGCGGACGTCAAACACTAGTTATCGTCTTCTAGACATAACAAACAAGACCACTAACCGTGAAATATTCTAATCAATGGAGCCAGATATTATCGATTTATAAGAGGCCAAATGCGCACGCACATAGACCTTCATACATACATACATACATACGTGCATACATACATACATACATTTATTTTGGTGATTCGTATGGTTCTTTGGTTCTTTTGATTCTAATTCCCTTTTTTTTCGTGAGATTTGAAAAGACTCCGTGTGGCCAATCACTATAACTTACTTCAATTTTCATGGAGGTAATAATAAAAGTTCATTTATGTAGGGCATTTTATTACAATAAACAAATTATGAAAATGCATAACAAGAGTAAAATTATTATGTACATAATAGAATTAAAGTTCCTAAGATATTCTCATCTGCCTATTGTTAGCACAGGCAACTGCGTACTATAAACAAACAAAAATATTATACCTAATTATTTTCTGTTCTTGAAATCAATGCTTCATGTTTTCCCATATCAAAGATAGCGTTTCATGATTTACATACACTCAGTATTTTACTTCACCTCAGGTTCTCTTATATCCATTGATCTGGTCATCCTGGGATCAATGATCTCAGGCAACAAGATTTTCTCGCAGCAGCATGTCAGTTACATAAGCATTTTTTATCTCCAGAACTTTTGTCCCTCTTTATTGTTTCTATGTGAATGTCCTTAGGCATCCATACCACAAAATAACATATTTCCCAACTGGCCCTGGTTGTGGAAATAAAAACCATGTGAGTGTTAGAGAGTTATCAATCTGTTCCCTTCTGAAAGGCACTGTTCTTGACATTCTCTGGCTTTCTTTTTCGCTTACTTTCTTCCAAACAAAATCCCTTTAGCTTTTTGCAGGCTTCCAGTATGGTCATATTCCGTGCAGAATAAGGGCACTTGACTTCGACTACAGCGTCGTCTCCTATTAATCCGTCTGTGGAGGCACCTAAAAGCCCATAAGTTTTATGTACGAAAATACCACATTCTTCGACTTTTCTACCGATTTCTCCTCTAAATTTCGTTTTGCAATTCGCTCATTATCACAGTCATACTGCATTGCTTTTGAGTGAAATTCGCCGTACTGAATATTTTTAGCCTATTTTCAATTTTGAAAAAATAGGCTTATGAGATCACCTTTTGTCCGTGTGTGTGTGCGTGTGTGTGTGTGTGTGTGTGTGTGCGTGTGTGTGTGATTCGTGTGTGTGTCCCCCCCTAATAAAATCGAAACGGCTGGAGCGATTTCAATGAAACTCGGGAAGTTCATAGCACTATTCCCGGCGACCTCGACCGTGCCCTTCAAATTTTGTTACGTCTCTCCAATCCAACATGGCGGCTGTGCGAAATATTTCACTAGCATTCAATATCTCCGAAACTATTACCGATATCGCCCTGAAATTGTGTACGGTGATAAAGGGCACAACTAGAAGTTCACCTATGAGACTTTCAAAAACCTGGTGACTACAAAACCAACATGGCGGCCAAGCGAAGTTGAGACATTTAAATAGACTTTTCTCGCGATTTAACTATCTAAATGTAATGAAACTTGGTACAGCAAATGTTTATACACATTGTATTCACTGGAGTCTAATTTAGTTCAATTGTTTACATAACCTCAAATTGGCGGCTGTGCGAAATATTTCACTGACATTCTATATCTCCGAAACTATTACAGATATCACCCTGAAATTTTGTACGGTGATAAAGGGTTCTGAAACAGGTATACCTATGTATATTTCATAAACCTGTAAAGTACGAAACGAACATGGCGACCAAGCGAATTTAAAATATTTTAGTAGACTTTTCTCGTGATTTAACTCTCTGAGCGCAGTGAAATGTGGTACAGTAATTGATTTTGCAGATTGTAATGCACCGCCATCTAATTTAATTCAATTGCTTACACAACCTCAAGATGGCGGCTGTGCGAAATTTTAAAATTAAGTTTTAATTTCTTGTGTCGTAATAATGCGATCGAAGTGAAAGTTTGAATAATGAACCTAGGCAATAATTGTCCTTGAATGGTACATAACTCTATGGCCTATACACATAACACTCCTAAATGGCGAGCTCCCGAAATATTTAGACGGTTCTCAATATCTATGAATCTTTTACAGCAACTAAACTGATTTTTTTTTATGTTCATAGAGACTATGAACATATGTTCACCTATAGGACTTTCAGGAACCTGGTGAGCACAAATCCAACATGGCGGCGACACGAAGTATAAATATTTAAATGGACGTTTCTCGCGAATTAACTATCCGAGTGCCGTGAAACGTTGCACGTTAAAAGCTTATACAAATGTTGATCCACTGGCATCTAATGTATTTCAATGGTTTGCATTATCACAAGATGGCTGCTGTGCGTAATTTTAAAATCTCGTTTTTACTTCTTGTTGTCTAATCATGCGATTGAAGTTTGAATACCACACGTACACAATAATCTTAATGTAATAGTACAAAAATAAAAATCCAACCTGGCGACCATCTGAAATATTTAGACGGTTCTCAATATCTACGAATCTGTTACAGCAATTAAACTGAAATTTTGTATGTTGATTGTGGCAGTTAACATGATGATGATGATAATTGTTGTTTTAAGGGGCCTAACATCTAGGCTATCGGCCCCATGGCAGTTAACATAAGTAGGATATATGAAAATAGGCTGTATAGTTCTTCACAGAACTACTTGTTTTTTTGCTAATGGAGCCCATTTCGAAGTAGGTTTCCTCTTGCATACATATCCAAAATTGGATGCCGTAAGTCTGTCCTTTCTAGCTGTGTGCCACTTTTCATTTTCCCTTTGGCCCCTTGTTTCCTTTTCCAGTTTTAGTATATGGCCTTCACTAAGCGTTAGTTGCTTGATCTTCTCATCACTAAACTCTATCAACAGTACCTCATCGAATTCCAACTGCATTGATTGGTTTCTATAATCACGAGAGTCAGTATGTATAATTTCATTAGACTGTTGTCAGGACATTCTTTTCCCTTCTCGCGGCGCAAATAAACCTTTTTGGGAAGCTGCTCTTCTTCTCTTTCTGTTGAGTGCAATGTCCTACACTATTGTGGCAGGTTTTTTCTAAACGGATTTCATAGTGCCAGGATGGCCCAAACTGAAAGACCAGTCCGGCTGCTTTGGTTCTATGAGTGAAGGAACCTCGTTTCCCTCGATTGATCGGCTTACCTCCCGTGAATTTTGCAACAAGGGACATATAATTTTCGGCAGCATTGCTGGTGGTGTTTGATACTAGCTGTGAACTTTTTGCAATTAGGGGCTGGAAGCAAGAACGCATAGGTGTGGTTGCAGTTAGCTGTTTGCCTTCACCTTGCCCACTGGTAGTTCAAAAGTACTGTTTGGAGTCTTTATGGATCCCAATCCAATCCAGTATTTCCGGAAACCAATTTCCCATTTTCACATTCGCTACGCCTTTATTTTTCCACACAACGCCTTGTTTTCATTTGAAGTCGAACTTGCTTCTCTGAAAAAAAATTGACACTGAATAGTTCGTGATTTTGTACTCCTATACTTATGTATTAGAAGTAAAAAACAAACTACACCCGTGGCGCGACAGCCCATGAAGGGCCTAGGCCTACCAAGCAACCGCTGCGATGTTCAGCCGTGTAGCCTGCAGATTTCGGGGTGACGTTTAGTCATCCCGCTTGTAGGCTACAGGTAAAATATAAGTGAAATAATAACTGCTCAGAGCATTACAGATTCTCTAATGCAAGCGTAAAGAATTATTAGCCTATTTTCAATTTTGAAAAAATAGGCTTATGAGATCACCTTTTGTCCGTGTGTGTGTGTGTGCGCGCGCGTGTGTGTGTGTGTGTGTGTGTGCGTGTGTGTGTGATTCGTGTGTGTGTCCCCCCCTAATAAAATCTAAACGGCTGGAGCGATTTCAATGAAACTCGGAAAGTTTATAGCACTATTCCCGGCGACCTCGACCGTGCCCTTCAAATTTTGTTAGGACTCACCAATCCAACATGGCGGTTGTGCGAAATATTCCACCAGCATTCAATATCTCCGAAACTATTACCGATATTACCCTGACATTTTCTATGGTGATAGAGGGAACTACTATAAGTTCACTTATGTGACTTTTGAAAACCTGGTAACTACAAAACCAACATGGCGGCCAAGCGAATTCGCGACTTTTAAATAGACGTTTCTCGCGATTTGACCAACCAAACGCAATGAAACTTGGTACAGTATATGTTTATATACATTGTAATGCACCGACATCTAACTTCGTTCAATTGTTTACATAATCACAAGATGGCGGATGTGCGAAATATTTCACCGGCATTCTATATCTCTGAAACTATTAGCGGTAAAACCCTGAAATTTTGTACGGAGATAAAAGGCACTACTGGAAGTCCATCTATAAGACTTTCAAAACCCGGTTAACTACAAAACGAACATGGCGGCCAAGCGAATTTGAAAATTTTAAATAGACCTTTCTCGCGATTTAATGTTCCAAGCGCACAGAAACCTGGCACAGGAAATATTTATACACATTGTAATCCACTGGTATCTAATTTAGTTCAATTGTTTACATAACCTCAAGATGGTGGCAGTGCGAATTTTAAAATTAAGATTTTATTTATTGTGATATAGTCATGCGATCGAAGTGAAAGTTTGAATAATGAACCTACGCAATAATTTTCCTTTAGTGGTACAAGACTCTATGGCCTATACATTTAACAATCCAACATGGCGACCATCCGAAATATTTAGACGATACTGAATATCTACGAATCTATTTTAGTAATCAAACTGCATTTTTTAATGTTCATAGGGGCGATGAACTTAAGTTCACCTATAGGACTTTAAATAACCTGGTGATCACAAATCCAAAATGGCGGTGACGGGAATTATAAGTATTCACATGGACGTTTCTCGCAATTTAACCATCCGCGTGCAGTGAAACTTGGTACAGTAAATGCTTATACGAATGTTAATCCACTGGCATCTAATTTATTTCAATTGTTTCCATAACCTCAAGATGGCAGCTGTGAAAAATTTTAAAATCTCCTTGTTTTTTCTTGTGTCCTAATTATGCGATTGAAGTTTGAATACTACACGTTCACAATAATCTGCATGTAACAGTACATAACTCTAGGACCTACATATATAAAATCCAACATGGCGACCATCCGAAATATTTAGTCGGTTCTCAATATCTACGAATCTATTACAGCAATCAAACTGAAATTGTATATGTTGATAGTGGCAATTAACATAAGTAGGATATATGAAAATAGGCTGTATAGTTCTTCACGGAACTACTTGTATAATTTCAAATATAAACTAGGAAAATAAACTTACGGGTGTGAAGAGGTGTTTTTATGTACATGTATCTATTCAACCTCCGTAGCGTAGTGGTCAGCATGGTTCGCTGCCGCCCTGGAGGTCCTGGGTTCGATTCCTGGCTCTGCCACGAAATTTGAAATGTGGTATGAGGACTGGAACGGGGTCTACTCAGCCTTGGGTAGTCCAAATGAGTAGAGGGAGTTGATTCCCACCTCAGCCATCCTCGAAGTGGTTTTCTGTGGTTTCCCACTTCGTCTTCGGTCAAATGCTGGGATGGTACTGCCCCCGTAATTGAATTATATAGAGACCACGGTGGCTATATTTGAAATTATATGGAAAGTTATGGTTGTCATAGTTATGACGTGGGTAGTCATGACGTAAGCACGGATGACGTAAATGTTATACCAGCAGGCTACTTGAGCTGAGATTCTCAGTGACGTCAGCATTTAGTCCAGAATGTTCCAAGATTTACGACGCAGTCGCAGGAAACGAGGAATTCTGCTGAGGAAGAAACTATGCTATTGGAGGAGAGGCATGAACCAATCAACGATAGTTTAAAGGAAGACGGAGATTGCTGAAACTATGGTATTTTTTATTACTTTTGGAATGCAGAATTGTGGAAATCCATTTGCAGTAGAAGCATTGATTTGGAATTTTGGTGAAATTTATTTTCAGTTTTTGAATTTTGAAAATCCGTCATGTATTAACGAAGTTGGAAGTTCTAGCGATGACGTAGTATCACGCTTTGGAAGGGATGGAAACGCCCCTCGTGAAGTTAATAAAAGGGCTTGCGCAGAAGAGAGGAGTCTCTTTCGTTCTCTGATCATTCTGAGATCTCATTCTCAGATCATCGAAGTATATTTGTGAAAGTTCTTTTCTTATACATTCATTATAGTGAGACGTCGAAGTGAACAGCAGGGAAAAGAATCGTCTTTATAACGCGTGGCGAGGCCACTATATTAACGAGATCCAAGTCAAACTAGGTGAAGTTGAAATGGACCTTAGAAAGCTTCTACAAGTTTAGCTTCGAACAGTTAGCGGTCACCGATAAGCCAATTGTATTGTGCAGTGCTACATAAAGGAATAGAGAAAAGCTGAACAATTTCGACCGATTAGTTTAAAAGATATTAGCAGTTTTATACGACTGACAAAAGTGATTATCTCGCCACTAGAGAAGCACTTTTGTATAGCCAGAATCAACGCAAGGCTGACGCTGCGAGTGGAATAGAAAGACTTCAGATTGCTTGGTTACACAACGATACAGTATAATGGAGCAATTGAATACGGCAGTTTGTTCTTCTGACACTACAACCGAAGAGCAGATGGAAGGCTAAAAGGGCTTATTGCAATTGGGACATATTTCAACGGAGTAAGATAGCGACATGGAACTTCGCTAATTGCTATTCCACACAAGCGAACATGCGGTGAATACCATCTACACCCATGTTTCGTAATTAAAGGCTGAATACCATCGAACAGCCATAGAAACAATTTCATACTCAGTATATGAATAATTTCTTCGGAAATTTCTACAAAACTTCATGACGATTGTCTACTGGAACTTCAGGGAATTTTTCAAGAGAGGTCAGGGAAGTCCCGACTCACAAAGAAGATTATTGCCGGAAGGATGTCTATTCGTCTTCGAGGAGCAGAGCGATTTCCGGAGAAGGAAGCAGTTCGATTCTCCGAGGGTGCTATTTCCTATTTCGAGGATGGAGCTCAACTTTAACGTGGTGAAATGGATCCATCAGCAGTCTTCTTTGGGGAATTTTCCTCTGGAACGTCAATCGGCAGATAAGGTAGTCGTGAACGTTTATTGTATTTGAGTTTACTAATAATGTTTGAGCAACCATTTTTCCCATATTTTTATCCTCATGTTTTTTGCCCTATTTTCTTGTTGAGATTCTTATTCTCAGTACACCTTGATGAGTTTTGCCTTTTCGACGATTTATTAAGACATTGTTATGTCATGGGCATAGTTAATGATTTTGAATCAGTTGAGACTGATATTTAGAATTTTCAGTAATTAATATTTTTGTAGTCACGATTGGACTGTAAGTTAATGATTTTTAATGGCAGGTTTAAATTCAGACAGCGTGTCAGTTTATTAAAGTAATTCTACCCCAGTTTAATTACTTTGACCAATTTTCTGTCATCATCAAGAAGGAAGAACATTTAAATGATTTTAGAGCGTTAAAATCTCTTACGTTGTCGACGATCTTGGAAATACTACTCGTTATTTGAATTGATTGCAACACAGACATTTATCGTCAGTTATGAATGAACATTGCATTATAGACACTTTTGTGAAAGAGTAACTTTGATTATGAATTATTGAATGCATTAAAGTCAAGTACTTTTGTTAGGAGTTTTTTCTCAATTAGAGAATTATATAACGATGTTTGCATTCCCCAGTCTAATTGGATTCTATTCGACTACTTTGCATTTTAGTCGCACTTTATTTGATGATAGTATTTTTATACTACATTTTTTTTTAAGATGTTAATCTTAAAGTTTGATAGACCAGACAGGCGTATATAAGCGTATTCACTATTAAATTTGTTTGTGATTGGCAAGTTTTGACTTCATTTCGGTTCATGAATGAAATCCACGAAGGTTATAGAAAAACAGTTTTGAAACAATTAATGATTATAAAAATTTTTAAGTGGAACTATGAATGTATAATCGCTAGTGCAGCGCGTGTTGAAAGTCGCTGAGGTATAATGCCCTTGAATATGAAGGAGGTTCCCACAGGAATTAATGTTAAAGAATTATTTGTGGAAGTTTTGTAAGTGATGTGGAAGTTTTAATGCCATATAGATTAATATATGATGAATTTTGGGCATATTTTTAATGCAGATTGTGCATTAACTTGTTAGCGAAGGATTTTCCGCTGGAGTAAGATTGTCATAGTTCGTTGAAGATTAATCAAGTGAGTTACTGTTATAATTAACACGAGTTTTGAAAGAATTTGAGATAAGATTTTGAATGAAGGTTGCCGTCACAAATCATTATTAAAAACTTTATTAAACCAGATTGTGACATTAACATGTATAACTAACCTTCATTGGTCGATTATATTAATCACGATTATGAAAATTACCAACCGAATGAACATGTGGCTAATGTATTTATTAAATTAATAATTTAAACAATTTAAATGTTAATATTGTAAATAATTGCTGTAAATATTTTTGAAAATAATATGGAACGAGAGTGATGTTAAAGGCGTGCTTATAATATTTTTATTGTCTTTGACAAATATTATAAACAATTTCTAATTGTTATAAATAATTTATGTGATTTTGTTATAAACATTTAAGAGCTAATTAAACATTTGGATTGAAGTTAACAAGTTAAAGAAATTAACATAATGATCCAATAGGATGTGAGCAAAGTACTTGAAAGATTTGCGTAAATATAATGTGAGTTGTCTTGTGGACATTTAAAAGTTTGAGAGAACAAGCTGTATTCTTACGTAACATAGCGTGTGAGAAGGGAGTGCATTTGACCAGTATGCAACAGGCTGTAGGGTAGCCCGCAGCTGTGCCAACATCTGGTTCTCAGAGAGTGAGGTCGTACACACTCTGGCCTTGCGACTATAAATACCATTCTCATGTTTATTAAAAGGAAACCAAATGCTCTATATATGTCACACCCTGACGTCCTTCTCCAATCCAATAGTGTTATGAATATTACGTTATTTGGAGCTCTTGGGAGCTAAAATGTTTTACATCATGTTGTATGATAATTTTTGCAAGTCCTACTGGAGGACGTAGTCAGATTGACTTGGGCTACTGATAGCCACGTTGATTTTGTTGTGTTAGTAAAATCATACCCTTTATTAGAAATAAAGCTTTTGTACAGTTCAAAGTTCTCGTCTTCGTTTCTGGTTCATTTTTAAATGTCATGGTGGAGGTTATTGTGTGAACAGACTTTTAGTGATCCTGTTGTCAACTCAAACCCCGAGATAATTAAGAGGTAAGTAACGGTAAGTATGAACCCCCGTCTATTTTGGTGTGTTCCACAATGATTTCCTGTGAACTTCTGTGCTCTTATCTCGATAGTATCTGTCAGTGCCATTTTCATTGATGTAACTGTGCCGGTGCGATTGATAATTGGCAATCCGATCGAGGGGGCGGATATCTGACAGCCTACTATCCAGGTAAACGGGGACAGAAAGATTGGCGCCCAACGTGGGGATGAGTCAACAGAAAGATTGGCGGTCAACGCGTGGGGCATGTTCAACAACACTGGATCACCAGGTTGAACAATAGAAAGATTGGCGACCCTAATACGTGGGGGGAATTCGACAAAACTGGATCACCAGGTTGAACGCCAGAAAGAGTGGCAAACCTAAAACGTGAGGATCGATTAGACTCAAATAAAGAGGTTGATTCTTTGTTAGATGTCTAGGCCAATTGTAGTATTTAAGAGTGTGATTATATAGGAATTAAATGTTGTATTGTATTAGGAAAATTACACTCAGAAAAGATCAGATCTTATACAACTTGAGAAAGGTTAAATAGGCTGGAAACTTAGAAAAATCGCCTATAATCTGGAATCTTATTTTATTTGACCGGCTTATGACATTTTAGTCATATTAAAGATAAAATTAATTATTTGGATTGTAAATGTAAATTATGTGTGTTAGGATATTTTAAAATGAGCCAGGGAAATTTGAACATGTGCTTGAGTTTGTTTCAACATGAAGTATCGTCGAAGGTTAATTATAAGGTAGTTATAAGTTAGATTTAAGACAGAAAATTGATCAAAAATTATATATGGTGAAAAGTGTTGCTCAAATGTTGTTATTTTGCTCTTTTGATGTATGTCCCTACAGCAATCCATTTTTGAATAATATTGTAATGGCAGATGAAAGTATGAGGTTGATGTTAGAAGAATTGAAAGCTAGCATGAATGAAAGTGCGAGGGAGATGTCTGCTAACATGAATAGAAGTATGAAGCAGATGCTGAATGAAAGCATAAAGGAGATGGAAGCTAGGAATACTAGTCGAATGGAGGAGAATGCTAGTAATTTGAAAGCTAGCATGGGTGAAAGTTTGAAGGGTATCCAAACTAGTGCTGCTAATTTGGAGGATAATATGTCGCGTTTACAGATTAATACCCTAGGAATTGAAAATACTGTAACTGACATCCGCACAGATGTATCTAATGTGCATAAAAATGTTGATGATGTTAAATTTGATGTGTCTAAGGTACAGAAAGACCTTACAATGTTAAATTTAGATGTAGCTAATGTCCGAGGGGATATTTCTTGTGCTAGAGCCAAAGTTGTTGTTGTCAAAAACGATGTAGCGACTGTCCAAGACAAGGTCGAGGAAGTCCAAAAAGAAATTCAAAAAGCTAGAACTGATGTATCCAATGTTCAGGTAGACATTAATAATATTCATGCGGATATAACTGAGGTGCAAAGTGACATAACTAAGATTCAGGTAGAGGTCAACACAGTTTTCGTAGATATCACTAAAGTCCAAACTGATGTAAATAAAGTCAGGGAAGAAATCGAAAACTCAAAAACTCTTTGTACGCGTAATATAACTGCATTAGCGACTAGATTAGTCGATGAATCAGTTAGAACAACAACGTCTTTAGCAGAGTTGAAGTATGATGTAGAGGTCATGAGAACACAGGTATTAGACCACAATAGAGTATTAAAAGAGGATATCGAAGTAGACATAGCCGAAATGTTAACAGCAAACGTAGCGGTATGGAAAGACGAGTGGAATAAGTCAAGTGGGGAACATGTAACCCAAATTCAGGAAAGGATTGAAAGAAAACTTGCCAGTACGCAGATAGAAATTAACAATGAAGTAGTACAGATTAGGAAAGATTTAAGCGTCAGGATAAATTCGCTATCCGAAAAACAAGTTGACGATAGAACACAACTAGATCAGGATATGCAAACTTTAAAATCTACATTAGAGGAACAGATGCATAAAGTTGTCTCTGACGTAAATGAAACGACGAGTAAACTGAAAAATTTGAAGTTAGGAGAGGCTAGTTTAATGCAGGACTACAAAGAAGAGATAATCAAGAAAGTCTTAACAGAAATCACCGACAAGGATACAGAAGGCTTAGCTTGCGAATTGAATAGGAATTATGCTAGAAGACATAACCTAGAGCCAGAAGAAAGAGACGTTACTCCTGAAGAACGTGTATCCAGATTCAGAGAGGAGGATGACGAGAGGAATATGGAACCTGAGTGGAACTACCGAGATAGTGGGAAAAACTATCCGGATTCATATCCGAGGAACGTGACGGTCATCAGGAATTTCGAAGACAAACCACAAAAATTCAGTAACACTGATAGTTTGACACCTATAGAGTATGTAAGAAATCTCAAAGATTATTTCATCGAAGCTCACATTCCCAGAGAGAGAGAGATGAAGATAGTAGAGAGATATCTGATTGGAGGACCCCTTGAATGGTTTCGCGCATTTAGATACACATTCAGTAACTTTGACGAGTTTGCAGAGGCATTAATCAAACGATTTTGGTCCATAGAAGCGCAGAATTCGTTAAGAGCGGAGGTGTATTCAAGAAAATACTCAGGTACTCTTCCAACGAGGTACGCTGATTTCTTTACGAGTCAGTTGTCCCGCTTGAGATTTTTGCAACCCCCATTGTCCACGGAGCAACTAATAGATGCGATTTCTCGTATGCTGCCAGTTGAGGTGAGGAGACTTATAATTTCGTCCAACATCAGGGATTTATCCAGCATGGATGAATTACTGAGAAGGTTAGACTACACAAGTCCAATGCCTAACGTAGTCCAGAAAGGTCAAAGGCAGGAGTTTAAAGAAATCAATACGGTATACATGGACCAAGTCCAACAAACTGACAAGCCAGAGCAGGAGAAAACTGACAATGTAGGTCCTCACAGGAATAATCAGTTTAGAAATTACAGATCACAAGGTTACCGACCGTATCAACAGAGAAGAGGTTGGAACTACAACCGAGGAAACTACAATGGAAGAGGCAGGTATTACAACAATAATGGGTATAACCGTAACTATAATAGGAATAACCTAAACCAAAATAGAAACCAGAATACTCAAAGTCAGGTTATGACACCTGATCAGTATCAGCAAAGAGAGAAGGAAAGCCAGCAATACTTAAAAGAATTAAGGGATAAAGAAGCTGACAATCAAAAGAAAAGGCAGGATGTTGTAATCGATCCTGGTCCTTCTACGAGCCAGCAGAACTTAGAAAATAGAAATACTGGTCAGAAGAGAAAGTAGAGAGGAAAGAATACATTAACCACACAACCCAGAGTAGAAGAAAAATTTATGATTAAGGAACATAGAGGAAATATCATACTAGAGTAAGCCAGTAATAATTCAATTTCGTGTTCAAGAGAGTTGAGATACTTGTAACTCTGAGTTTAAAAACAATTTGCAACTGTTTTTAAAACGTGGTGAGAGGAGAATGCCCCCGTAATTGAATTATATAGAGACCACGGTGGCTATATTTGAAATTATATGGAAAGTTATGGTTGTCATAGTTATGACGTGGGTAGTCATGACGTAAGCACGGATGACGTAAATGTTATACCAGCAGGCTACTTGAGCTGAGATTCTCAGTGACGTCAGCATTTAGTCCAGAATGTTCCAAGATTTACGACGCAGTCGCAGGAAACGAGGAATTCTGCTGAGGAAGAAACTATGCTATTGGAGGAGAGGCATGAACCAATCAACGATAGTTTAAAGGAAGACGGAGATTGCTGAAACTATGGTATTTTTATTACTTTTGGAATGCAGAATTGTGGAAATCCATTTGCAGTAGAAGCATTGATTTGGAATTTTGGTGAAATTTATTTTCAGTTTTTGAATTTTGAAAATCCGTCATGTATTAACGAAGTTGGAAGTTCTAGCGATGACGTAGTATCACGCTTTGGAAGGGATGGAAACGCCCCTCGTGAAGTTAATAAAAGGGCTTGCGCAGAAGAGAGGAGTCTCTTTCGTTCTCTGATCATTCTGAGATCTCATTCTCAGATCATCGAAGTATATTTGTGAAAGTTCTTTTCTTATACATTCATTATAGTGAGACGTCGAAGTGAACAGCAGGGAAAAGAATCGTCTTTATAACGCGTGGCGAGGCCACTATATTAACGAGATCCAAGTCAAACTAGGTGAAGTTGAAATGGACCTTAGAAAGCTTCTACAAGTTTAGCTTCGAACAGTTAGCGGTCACCGATAAGCCAATTGTATTGTGCAGTGCTACATAAAGGAATAGAGAAAAGCTGAACAATTTCGACCGATTAGTTTAAAAGATATTAGCAGTTTTATACGACTGACAAAAGTGATTATCTCGCCACTAGAGAAGCACTTTTGTATAGCCAGAATCAACGCAAGGCTGACGCTGCGAGTGGAATAGAAAGACTTCAGATTGCTTGGTTACACAACGATACAGTATAATGGAGCAATTGAATACGGCAGTTTGTTCTTCTGACACTACAACCGAAGAGCAGATGGAAGGCTAAAAGGGCTTATTGCAATTGGGACATATTTCAACGGAGTAAGATAGCGACATGGAACTTCGCTAATTGCTATTCCACACAAGCGAACATGCGGTGAATACCATCTACACCCATGTTTCGTAATTAAAGGCTGAATACCATCGAACAGCCATAGAAACAATTTCATACTCAGTATATGAATAATTTCTTCGGAAATTTCTACAAAACTTCATGACGATTGTCTACTGGAACTTCAGGGAATTTTTCAAGAGAGGTCAGGGAAGTCCCGACTCACAAAGAAGATTATTGCCGGAAGGATGTCTATTCGTCTTCGAGGAGCAGAGCGATTTCCGGAGAAGGAAGCAGTTCGATTCTCCGAGGGTGCTATTTCCTATTTCGAGGATGGAGCTCAACTTTAACGTGGTGAAATGGATCCATCAGCAGTCTTCTTTGGGGAATTTTCCTCTGGAACGTCAATCGGCAGATAAGGTAGTCGTGAACGTTTATTGTATTTGAGTTTACTAATAATGTTTGAGCAACCATTTTTCCCATATTTTTATCCTCATGTTTTTTGCCCTATTTTCTTGTTGAGATTCTTATTCTCAGTACACCTTGATGAGTTTTGCCTTTTCGACGATTTATTAAGACATTGTTATGTCATGGGCATAGTTAATGATTTTGAATCAGTTGAGACTGATATTTAGAATTTTCAGTAATTAATATTTTTGTAGTCACGATTGGACTGTAAGTTAATGATTTTTAATGGCAGATTTAAATTCAGACAGCGTGTCAGTTTATTAAAGTAATTCTACCCCAGTTTAATTACTTTGACCAATTTTCTGTCATCATCAAGAAGGAAGAACATTTAAATGATTTTAGAGCGTTAAAATCTCTTACGTTGTCGACGATCTTGGAAATACTACTCGTTATTTGAATTGATTGCAACACAGACATTTATCGTCAGTTATGAATGAACATTGCATTATAGACACTTTTGTGAAAGAGTAACTTTGATAATGAATTATTGAATGCATTAAAGTCAAGTACTTTTGTTAGGAGTTTTTTCTCAATTAGAGAATTATATAACGATGTTTGCATTCCCCAGTCTAATTGGATTCTATTCGACTACTTTGCATTTTAGTCGCACTTTATTTGATGATAGTATTTTTATACTACATTTTTTTTTTAAGATGTTAATCTTAAAGTTTGATAGACCAGACAGGCGTATATAAGCGTATTCACTATTAAATTTGTTTGTGATTGGCAAGTTTTGACTTCATTTCGGTTCATGAATGAAATCCACGAAGGTTATAGAAAAACAGTTTTGAAACAATTAATGATTATAAAAATTTTTAAGTGGAACTATGAATGTATAATCGCTAGTGCAGCGCGTGTTGAAAGTCGCTGAGGTATAATGCCCTTGAATATGAAGGAGGTTCCCACAGGAATTAATGTTAAAGAATTATTTGTGGAAGTTTTGTAAGTGATGTGGAAGTTTTAATGCCATATAGATTAATATATGATGAATTTTGGGCATATTTTTAATGCAGATTGTGCATTAACTTGTTAGCGAAGGATTTTCCGCTGGAGTAAGATTGTCATAGTTCGTTGAAGATTAATCAAGTGAGTTACTGTTATAATTAACACGAGTTTTGAAAGAATTTGAGATAAGATTTTGAATGAAGGTTGCCGTCACAAATCATTATTAAAAACTTTATTAAACCAGATTGTGACATTAACATGTATAACTAACCTTCATTGGTCGATTATATTAATCACGATTATGAAAATTACCAACCGAATGAACATGTGGCTAATGTATTTATTAAATTAATAATTTAAACAATTTAAATGTTAATATTGTAAATAATTGCTGTAAATATTTTTGAAAATAATATGGAACGAGAGTGATGTTAAAGGCGTGCTTATAATATTTTTATTGTCTTTGACAAATATTATAAACAATTTCTAATTGTTATAAATAATTTATGTGATTTTGTTATAAACATTTAAGAGCTAATTAAACATTTGGATTGAAGTTAACAAGTTAAAGAAATTAACATAATGATCCAATAGGATGTGAGCAAAGTACTTGAAAGATTTGCGTAAATATAATGTGAGTTGTCTTGTGGACATTTAAAAGTTTGAGAGAACAAGCTGTATTCTTACGTAACATAGCGTGTGAGAAGGGAGTGCATTTGACCAGTATGCAACAGGCTGTAGGGTAGCCCGCAGCTGTGCCAACATCTGGTTCTCAGAGAGTGAGGTCGTACACACTCTGGCCTTGCGACTATAAATACCATTCTCATGTTTATTAAAAGGAAACCAAATGCTCTATATATGTCACACCCTGACGTCCTTCTCCAATCCAATAGTGTTATGAATATTACGTTATTTGGAGCTCTTGGGAGCTAAAATGTTTTACATCATGTTGTATGATAATTTTTGCACGTCCTACTGGAGGACGTAGTCAGATTGACTTGGGCTACTGATAGCCACGTTGATTTTGTTGTGTTAGTAAAATCATACCCTTTATTAGAAATAAAGCTTTTGTACAGTTCAAAGTTCTCGTCTTCGTTTCTGGTTCATTTTTAAATGTCATGGTGGAGGTTATTGTGTGAACAGACTTTTAGTGATCCTGTTGTCAACTCAAACCCCGAGATAATTAAGAGGTAAGTAACGGTAAGTATGAACCCCCGTCTATTTTGGTGTGTTCCACAATGATTTCCTGTGAACTTCTGTGCTCTTATCTCGATAGTATCTGTCAGTGCCATTTTCATTGATGTAACTGTGCCGGTGCGATTGATAATTGGCAATCCGATCGAGGGGGCGGATATCTGACAGCCTACTATCCAGGTAAACGGGGACAGTACCTATTGTAAGGGCACGACATCCTCCTTCCCTCTTCCTTGCATATCCATTCCAATCTTCCTTTCCCATCCCATCCGTCATGAGGCTTTGCAGGTGAGACCACCTGGTTGAAGTGCTGATCACATCTCCCCAGTTGTATCCAATCCGACCAAGGTTTCCCAGCTCTAGGACACTGCCTGGAAAGGCGGTAGTGGTGAGTTCCCTCGCTGAGTCCGTGGGAACCACCAACCTGGAGGGTAAAATTGACTAAAGGAAAAAATCTATTCTACCAGAAACACTGTCCAAAAAATGAAGTGCCGAAAATAGAACACCTAACGGGCTTTAAGAAATAATACTGTTGCAGGTAAAATAAATTAAATAAAAAGTAATTAATGAGATCGATGAACTAAAAACAAGAAGTCGTAACTATGAACTGGTAAAATATCAAAGGATCATTCAGAAATATCCAGACCTTGACAATAATTCAGAACTAACCATCACGGTCAATCGCAACATTGGACAAGATGCTCGGGAATTCCATACCGTCTGGCAAGGTTGTCGGTCTCTCAAATTACTCGAGCTCCGCTCCCCTCCCCTCCACCAACCCGGTCCCCATGACCTTGTTCTACTGGCGCGCCTTGTTGCAAATACAGTAACACTTTTATTCACAAACTTCCCAAAGTGATCCCGACGGTTCTATTTAACCGATTTAGGTTTTTGATGCGGCTTTGGAATCAGTGAGCAAAACTCAACTTTCGTATTACCCGTTTTCTTTCGAATTATAATGAGATATTTGAAAAACAAACAGCAACTTTTCTGTTTTTGAAATTAGAAAGTAAGCAATGAATTAGTATCAATTCTGCTACTAGAGAGAGTGCATAGCAGTTTTCAGATCGCAGATCGGAGCTCCCCTTCGACACAAACATAAATAAATAAATTCAGCTTCGCTTTTGCTGCCATCTGTTGAAATATATCCTTACCAAAGTGTCGGGACATTTAGCCTTAAGTAAATAATTTCACGACATTATCCTTATTCACAAGTGGATTAAACGAGTTTTGCAACTGGACGACTCATGTGCACGACCAATACATTCGAGACCGATACCAACAGGGAGAGGTGGTGCAATGTTGCCGGGTGGCATCATGTATGGTCGCCGAATCCCTCGTGTACATTCCAGGCCGTGTGACAGGCATATGGTACAGGGATACTATCCTGGCACCTGTAGTGTAAGGCTAGGCTGACCATTACGGTACACATTTTGCTTTCGTGAACGATATCGCTCAGCCACACTGAGCTGGTATTGTCAATGCCTTTCTTCAGGAGAATTGTATTCACAGAATGGAATGGTCTGCCTATTCTCCTGATCTCAATTGTATACAGCAGGCGTGGACATCCCCACTGTGCTCTACGACAATATGCAAAACCTTTGTTGATGTGTATAGTAGGCTGCATATCCTATCGTACCGTTCTTTAGATTTTGACGTATTTTTATCATTTTAAATGATCTTGTCGACTTCGTCGTTACGCTGGGGTCTGGCGTTACGTTACGGTGGCGGGGCGAAATATACCGAGATGCACTGAGGTGTGTGACGTCATAGTACCGCTTGGTGCATGTGCTCCCCGACAATCTCTACTTCGTTAGTATAGGACAAAAATCCCCGATTCTTGGATGTCACGGGTAATCTTGAGAACCACTGGATGGATTTTGATGCGATTTTCACCATTCTGTAAAGGATATCTCGAGGAAAGATTCTGTAGAAAATAATTTATGTATGATCAAAGGAAGCCAAGCAGTAACGATTTCAGTGAAAAAGTCGAAAACAAACTTGGCGTCCGTATGCTTCTTCAGCTTGCGCTGGGCAAACCGTTAAAAATATCAATATACTATGAGCGTAAGAATTAGTCAGCATGAAAAGTTCTAAAAAAAAGTCCGCGAGAGCATATCTCTATATTCAATACATCGCCCACTATAAGTGTTTTTATACTGGATGGAAGGGGCACGTCCCTGCGCACTCTGGTGAGCGTGCGGCATCTTACGCACTTGACCTTGCTTTGCACTTGCCGTTCGCGAGTAATTTGGAACAAGATAAGCAAGATAGGTATTATGCAGATAATTTTCTAACATATCAAGAGTCCAGCCTTCGTAGCATTTTTCAGCATTTGTAGCATTTAAAATGATACAAAGTCTAGTCTTTCAGACTGACTGTCACTTTTTTAAAACATAGATGGGGGCCGCGTGACGCAGTCGGTAGAGGTGCTGAGCTTCTAACTGAAAGGGAGTGGGTGCAATCCCCATCCAGGTAGTGGATTTTAGAAACAAAGCTACCACTTTCGGAAACGTGAATAGCCCTGGTGTTCACTCAGCCTACACCAGAAATGAGTACGATGGCAATTCCTGGGAGCAAAGACAGCCGGACGTGGAGCTGACAACTCCATCCCATCCAGTGCCGATGTCACAAAAAGTGGAAGCCTCTACCTTCCACTACTGCCAGCGCCTCCATGGCCTGTGCGGAGTTGGCTTTGCTTTGCTTTTTATTTAAACATAGAGTTTTATTGCTTGGGACTAGATACTTCGTAAAAGTTTTGTATGTATATAGATCGTTTTTGTTAATTCATAATAAAGGTTTGGAACATATTTCATCATCAGACTCGTGTACTTGGGTGTGTGCTGTCTTTTGTCTGATAACCTGTGTTTCTGTATGACAGTAATAGTGTGTGTAGGCTGGGGATAGGGTTGGCGTCCCGGAAGTTGAAATTATATTATATTGAAATTGAGTGTGAGAAAACTGGATCAAATCCATTCATGCTTACGCTTAACAGCGCCAGGTTTCGAACCTCCGGTACCCGAACTTGCTGCAGCTCACTTTCACAGTCGTGGTTAGCGATTTAACGCGTATGGCTACATTGCGGTAAAGTATGAAGAGAATGGAGTACAAATTTCTCGGCAGACGTGATTCCACGGCAAATATTACAAACTGAAGCTCTCATATGAATATACACTTAACGCTTTGAATTTAGACGTTTTACAATAAGTAGTTGTTGTTGTTTCATTTGAGGGGCATAGACATCGTGGTTGTGCTTGGGTGTGTGCATGTGTAGATTTTGTCTGATAACTTGTGTAATTGTTGTGTCTGTAGTAGTAGTAGTGTGTTTAGACATATGCCACACATCAGTCATCTGGTGTGCTGCATTCTCAATAGTTATAACCTCTGGTTTAGCAAGAGACCGACTCATGTCACCTACCATGCACTTTTTGAGACAGTGAGTTTTTGTTGTTGTTGTTGTTGTTGTTGATTTATTCAGTTTTTTTTTATGACATCGTGGTCATGTTTCCTGTGTACTTTGGTTGGTTGGTTGGTTGGTTGGTTGGTTGATACCTTAGTTTAAAGGGCTGCGACAACGTGGATATGTAGCACCGTGTACTTTGGGTGTGTGTAGGATTTGTCTGATAACCGGTGTTAATTTTGATGACTGTATTAGTGTGTGATATCTGTGATTCCGGTAGAAGGACTGCAGCCGATTATGTTTTTCAAGTAATTCCTACTTTTGCTACCAAATGCTACCGTCCTTGACACATAGCTGCGGAAGTGCTTACTAAATGCCATCGCAGTCAACACCTGGCGGCGAACGTTGGAACAAATATAGCGTTATCAAACTAACCTACAAATTTTAACTTCCAAAAGTGTACTTAGTGGAAGGTTCTTTTTCATGCCATCAATCCATCACATGGGAAGGCATCCGAAGGAAGGCATACTGAGGAATTTTTACCTGTGCACTTTGGGGTGCGTGGAAGATATATGATAATTGTGTTCAGTGTGTATTTGTAATTGAGGCTATATTTGGAAGGAGGCAGCTAAGGCCTTATGTTAGGAATCATCCCAGCATTTGCTTGGAATGGAAGTGTGCTAACCACGGAAAAAACTTCTAAGACAGGTGATCTGGTAGTTGTCAGTTTTGGCTAAAGAGGTTGAGTGTACCGCATTTCAATCCTCAAATCAATTTAAATGTCTTGGCAGAGTCTGGAATCGAACCCAGGAACTCTGGATCCTGTGTCGCAATACGTTCCCCAAGATCACAGAAGGTGGTGAATATAAGTCTGAGAATTGGTTATTGTTGTTGTTGTTGTTGTTTGAGTCTTCAGTATATCTATATTCAATGTCAACAGATTCCTTTTCTGTAGAAATGCTTTCCTTGCCTGTGCCAGCCTAAAATTTAATATCCTCTTTGCTTCATCCATCACTGGTTATTTTTCTTCCTAAGTAACAGGAGTCTCCTACTTCCTTTAGCTTTTCACCTGCCAATTTGACGTCCATAGAGGTTACTGAGTTCTTTCGGCTGAGAATTGAAGCGAGTAGAGGAGCAGGGAGGGTTCTGCTTCAAATACCGTTATTTATGCAAATGAGGGGGGCGTGTCAAGGTCAATGACCTTGAGGTAGGTCATGGTCAATGACCTTGAGGTAGGTCATTGACCCCAAGGTCGCCGGGACCCCGGAAGGTAAACAGACCTTGGAGGGTCCAGGAACCGGTTTGAGGGGGGGTGTGGGTGGAGTGGGAGGAGTGGGAGTGGGGAGGGGGGGGGGGGGAGGGGGGAGGGGGTGGTGGCGAGGGGGGGGGATGAGGGGGAATGATGGAAGAGGCTCTGCACGAGACCCTCCTCGACCCAGTCTCTCTGTTGGACTGAGCGCCTTCTCTGTTATTATCCTGGGCTATATAGCTTTGCTTTGAGCCCGATGAGATCCGAGTGTTGTCGAAGGTTTCCGAATCCTTGGTTGTGAATGAATGTCAGAGAATTGAACGGTCAACTGGTGTGTGTGTGTGACGTCACAGCCGATTGCGGGATGTGGGGTAGGTCATGAACGGGAGTGTTTTGAATGGAAAACATTAGTGTAACTGGTGTGTGTGTGTGTGTGTGACGTCACAGCAGAATACGGGATGTGAGGTAGGTCATGAACGGGAGTGTTTTGAATGGAAAACTTTAGTGTAACTGGTGTGTGTGTGACGTCACAGCAGATTACGGGATGTGGGGTAGGTCATGAACGGGAGTGTTTTGAATGGAAAACATGAATGGCGGTGGATGGTGGTGGTTGTTGAACCCTGACGTGGTAGGTTGGTTAAGCTTTGTGTTGTAGCCAATTGGTTCCGAATGCAGCCGAGGGATTCCGATTCTCCATTTGTGCTGACCCGGGAGATTTGAATGGCTTACATTCACGTGTCAGAATAATCCGATTTGAATGGTCAACCGGTGTGTGACGTCACAGCGGAGTTGACCCCTGAGCTAATTTTCAAATTTGCCTTTATTATTATCATCACCATGTTGTTTGTGGGAGAGGGGTTGAATGACCTCAAAGGTAAACAAACATGACTGTTGCTGGACTGGGTTTTATTGAATCTAATGAACAGGGATGTGGAACTATGTGGTAATTGAACTAATAAGCCGGAGCCGGCACAGGGGCTAATGGGCAAGATGGCCGCTATACATGGTCTCTTATGGAACTAACTCTTGGGAGCTGGCACATGGGCTAGTGGGCAAGATGGCCACTGCGCGCAACTCTAGAGGACTTGAGATGACTGGTACAGAGGCTATTGAGCAAGATGGCTGCCAGGTGAAACTCCCTTATGTTGGAGAACTTGACGAGGCTGGCTGGATGCCCTTCACTACCTATGTTCTTTCCAATCGCCTACTTTCATGAAACTGGGGCAGTGTTTTATAGACAACTCCCTTATGTTAGAGGACTTGAGCAGGCTGGCCGGATGCCCTTAACCTCCTATGCTCTCCCCAATTTCCTACTTTAATAGGCAAATCCTCCTACCATTATGCTAGCGGTTATGTTGGTTAACACTATACGTGAGAGTACATACTTCAAGCCGACCAGGACGTTAGAAGGTAGAAACCGCCATTAACATCACAGCAAGGGTTGGAGCCTTGTCTTATGGAGATGTAGCCAGTACTCTACTACCCTCTGTGAGGGCTCTAACATCAAACCAGTCAAAGCTTGGGGTATGCCCTTGATGTCAAACTCCTGTAAGTTAACTACAAATGCTATACGTAAACTCTTATCACAGGTGTATCAACAAGCTTTGCAAACTTGGATGACGAATACACCTCAAAGGTCTACTCTCCCTTCGTAAAGGGCACCGCGCATTATAGTTAAGTATACAGAAGCTAAATCTTAAAAAAAAACGAAAACTCCAGTAAGTTAACTAAAAATGCTATACGTAAACTCTCATCATTGACATATCAACGAGGTTTGCAAGCTCGAATGATGAATATGTCTCAGAGGTCTACTCTCCCTTCGTGAAGGGCACCGCGCATTATAGTTCAGCTTAAGGAGCAAGTTCTGGATGTAGATGTCTCTCCTCTTTTCTCCGGACTTGAGACCGGCTCTAGGGGACACACTTCCTCCTCCCCTAGAGGCAGAGTTAACACTTATCAACCCTATATTTACTTAACATAAGATAATTTTTTGCCATTGTATTCCATTAGCCTTAAGCACCAAAGCCCTTCAGCACACACACACCTGTAGGCTTATGAAGAAATTAATCTCACGCTGTTAATCGGAGGATAAGGTAAATCTAGCACGCGTTCATGGCTGACAATCTGGAGATCTGGGTTCGATCTCTAACTGCTAAGAAAATAAATTAGAGTTTGAACGGGTTGCACACAGCCTTGTAAGATGAAAAACTGATGATGATGATGATGATGATAATTGTTGTTTTAAGGGGCCTAACATCCAGGTTATCGGTCCCTAATGGTTTGGGTGATTGTGAAGATGATAATGAAATGTAAACTATAATTAAAACTAACTACTAGCTTATATACGAGAAGAAGAAATAGAAGACAAAAGGAGAATAATGCAAATAAAGGACAGGAGGAAAAGAAATGCCCTCATCCCTCGAAGAAGGCGGATTGAGGAACTAGGAAGGAAGGAGAGCCATAAAAGGCAGATAGGAATGGGAAAGAGGAGAGTGTCCGCCCCCAGCTCAGGAATCTTTTGGGGTCGTCAAGTACCGGACTCACCAGCTGTGAGCCCCTGAGGGTGTAGCAATATATAGGGTGCTCCCTGCCTCCTTAAGGGCCTTGAACCCAAAGCAGGATGTAAAAGGAAATGAAAAAGAAGGCTGACCCCTCGCAGAAGGAGGGTATCAGAAAAGGTGAGACAAAGGCTAATTAAGGCGGAAAAAGAAGAGACACCCTATGCCTCGGATACCCTAATACTGTCGGGGTTGGAAGAGAACAAGAGTTGACCAAGTGAGGTCGACAGGAAAGAAGACGGAGAGGAGCCCGGCACAAGTAAGTGGAACCAATGCCGGACTCAGCTGGGGCACCGTGGTCGCCAACCCACGTCCCACTAGATGTGAGCCCCTGGGGGGGAGATGAAAAACTGAGCAACAAATAAGCAACAACAACAACAAGTCCTTAAAACCTGAGTGTTAGGTATTAGCCATTTGTTTTTGTGGATGTTGAGAATTGTATATAATTTTATTATTTAATTATGGGCCAATCTCAAATTTTTGGTTGGAACATTAAGCTGTTTTGACTGTGGTTGATAGGAAAATATAAGGTGCAAGGAGTTAGGTAGGTTGAAGCGTTCTTTAAGAAATCCTTTACAAGAAGGAATAACTTGAGCTGTCTTTTGACAGTGGCGGGTATTGGGAGAACAGAAGCTTGTAGCAAGCAAACCAGCGAGCGAGCCTTCCAAGTAGGTCATTGGCCATGAGAAAGAGAGAGTGCTTTTGAACACTCACGTGTGGCCAGGGAGCTGTATAACATTGACGCACATGGCTGCGCCGCTTTGTAATACACGGACAGTGTCTTAGAATGTTGTTGTATTAGTAACATTTGAGAGAGAAGGGTTTTGATATTGAGTTTATTCAGCCCTGTGCACTTGGGTGTGTTACAGTTTTGATTGATAACCTGTGTTATTGTGATGGTATTATTAGTGTGTGTGTGTGTTGCTCACAAGGTCAAGTACACCCCGTTCTAACCCTCAGACTAGAATTACATTTCTTGGCAGATTCTGAAATCAAACCTTGACTTCCAGGATAGATCCTATGTTAAATAGTCTGTTTATAACCACCTTGAGGTTTAGCGGCTAGTATAATTGGCACTCGCCTCTTAGATACGGGTTTGATAATTATTGGGATCATTCATCCTTGTGTACTTGGGTGTGTTACAGTTTTGTTTGATAACCTGTGTTATTGTGTTGGTTGTATTAGTGTGTGTGGTTTACAAGTTTGTGTGTACCCTGTTCTAATCCTCAGACTGAAATTACATTTCTTGACAAACAGTACATTCAGCCTTGCGAGGAAAACTGAGAAGAGGTGGGTTCATTCCACTCCTCATCTATTCTGGAACTGATTTTCCATGGTTTCACATTTCTACGCCAAGCGAATGCTAGGATGGTTTCCAACTTTAGGTTATCACTGTTTCTTTTTTCTCTAATCCCAAGTTACAAATACACACACTACTACAGACACCAGAGTAACACATGCTACCAATAATATAGGACATACAGTACATCATTTAGACCTAAATGCTAATGAGATAAGATAATTAAGTGCAATAACTTGTAAATGTTAGTCATTAGTCCAATAACGTGTGTTATCATGCAAATAAATTACAAACACCCAAGTACACAAGGGTGAATGAACATGATATGGCACTGGGGTACACTCAGCCTCGTAAGGCAAAAACTGTGTAGATGTGGGTTTGATTACCATTTAGGCTGGCTGTATGGCTCAGCGGTAATGTTCTTGCTTGCTGGGCCCAAGGTTGCAGGTTCGTATTCTGGTGCAGCCAGCTGGCATTTGAGGGTGCGCAAATGCGAGGGAACCGTGTCTATAGATTTACAAGCACGTTAAAGATTCCCTTTGGGGTGAAATTCCGGCACCCCGGCGTCGCTCAAAGCCCAATAACATTATTATTAGATATATTTTAATACTGTATAGCCTTGGGTGTCGGGTCCAAACTTTTTTATTTGACGCCCAAAGGGCAGCTTGCATGTCGAAGTTTGTTGTTCCTTGGAGCGCTCTGAAAGTTATAGAGATTAGATATATAAGCTCCTAGACACTATAACGCTTTCTAGTAGAGAAAGGAGGAATTTTTTGTGTTGGCGGAAAATCCCAAGATTAGTTAGTTAGTTATTGTTGTATTAAGGGGCGGAAAAACGAGGTCATCTGCCCCTAAAATCCCGAGATTAATGTTACCATTATGAACATGGCCTACTGAATTCAAATGGGTTTTTTAACATGCCAACAACGTATAAGGAGAGAAACTGCAAGCTTGGGGTTGGTAGCCAGATACGGTAACCACTCACCCACCGTGGCAATTATTAGATTATCTTTATCCTAAAATGCGTTCTTAAGTATTTGGCAACCTCCTAGTGTAGCGGTTAGCATTATTGGCTGTCGCCCGCAGAGGTCTGGGTTCAATTACCGGCTCTGCCAAGAAATTAATTCTGTTTTGAGGGCTGGAACGGGACAGCCTCGTGAAGCAAAACTGAGAAGAGGTTGGTTCGATTCCCACCGCAGCAATCCTCGAAATGGTTTTCTGTGGCCTCCCCACTCCTACTCGAGGCAAATGCTGGATTGGTTCCTAACTTAAGGCCACGGCCGTCTCCTTCCCAATCCTCTCTCAAATTACAAATACACACAATAACATAGGTTATCAGACAAACACGCACACTCGCACGTCTAAAATACACAGGGCTAAATAACCACTGTGTCCAAGCCACTAAAATGAATTAACAACTGATGTCATGTATAAATGTATTGTCTGTTCTGAATCGTTTTTAATGTAGGAGGAGGAAGTTGTTGTTGTTGTTGTTTCACTGAGGGGCTAGGATATTGTGGTCATTTCAGACTTGTGTGTACTTTGTGTGTGTGTAGATTTTGTCTCATAACCTGTGTTATAGTGGTTTCTATAGTAGTGAGTGTCCACGTTGTGTAGCGGCTAGCATTCCTGGTTGTCGCCCCGTAGGTCCAGATTCTATTCCTGACTCTGCCAAAAAATTTAATTCTGATCTGAGGGCTGGAACGGGGTGCACTCAGCCTCATGAGGAAAAATAAGAAGAGGTGGGTTTGATTTCCCTTCATCCATCCTGGAAGTGGTTTTCTTTTGTTTCCCACTTCTACTTCAGGCAAATGCCGGGGTAGTTTCAAACTTGAGTGCATGGCCGTCTCCTTCCTAATCGTCCCTGAAATTACAAATACACACACTACTACTACTACTGCAGATACCATAATAACACGGGTTACCAGACAAATTAAAATACAGGAAAAAAGTCTCCTTGTTGCGTAGTGGCTAGTATTCTTGGCTGTCATTGTGGAGGTGAGGGTTCAATTGGCTCTGCCAAGAGATTTTAATTCTGATCTGACAGCTGGAATGGGGTTTGATTCCTACCTCTGCCATCCTGGAAGTGGTTTTCTGTGATTTACCACTTCAACTCCAGGCAAATACGGGCTGACACCTAACGTACGGCCACGGACGATTCCTACCCAAATGCTACCTGAATTACAAATACACAAACTAGTACATACATCACAGTACACACAGGGCTACATGACCACGATACCCAAGGCCCTCAAATGAAACAACAACATAAAACAAATAGCTGAAATTCTTCATTTGTATAATTTGTGTTCGTGAAAAGCCATTTCTTGGATTACAGAACAATTGTGTAAATTAAGTGGATGCCTTATTTCAGCAGCTTTGGTGGCGTAGTTGGTCGCGGATTCAAACCCGACCGAAGTCGTCAGATTTTTTAAGAGCGTTAAAAATCTCTTGGTGTGCCTTCCTTCGGAGGAGAAGTAAATGTCAGAGATGTATGGCATAATAAAGAACCTTCCACTAATTACACTTGTGTGAAAATAAATTATAGGTTATATTTGACTAACGTTCATAGGTTCCAACATTTGTCGCCAGAAGTCGTTTGCGGTGGCATCTAGTAACGACGTTCAGAACTAGTTGGTTGTTGACGGTGGAGTTTGGTAGCAAAAGTTAGAACTACTTGAAAATCTAATGTCTGCAGTCCTTGCATGAATTAAAAACAGATACACACACTAATACAGGCATCACAATTAACACCGGTTATCAGACAGATTCCACACACACCCAAAGTACACGGAGCTATATGACCGCGTTGTCGCAGCCCCTAAACTGAGGAACCAACCAACCAACCATGACTTCCTTCAGGTCATTACTATATTTATGGCATGATAAAAACCTTCCACTAATTACACTTGTGTGAAGTTAAATTATAGGTTATATGTGACTAACGCTCTTAGGTTTCAAAGTTTGTCGCCAGAAGCCGTTTGCGGTGGCATCTAGTAACGATGTTCAGAACTAGTTGGTTGTTGACGGTGGAGTTTGGTAGCAAAAGTTAGAACTACTTGAAAATCTAATGTCTGCAGTCCTTACATGAATTAAAAACTAATAACACACACTAATACAGCCATCACAATTAACGCCGGTTATCAGACAGATTCCACACACACCCAAAGTACACGGGGCTACATGACCGCGTTGTCGCAGCCCCTAAACTGAGGAACCAACCAACCATGACTTTTTTCAGGTCATTACAGAAATGAGATTAATCAAAGCAATCACAGGAGAAGCATCTGAAGCTGACAACTAAAGAAATCTGAAAGCAATCACAGGAGAAGCATTTGAAGCTGAAAACTAAAGAAATCTGAAAGAAAATAGGCAGTTGTAGTTGAAGAGACAAACAAATCAACTTATTTGCCAACAAACCAGATTCAAACATCGTAAAATACGTGCACAATAGAACTACAGTATTTTTTTTTCAGCAGATAAGTAAATCACTTGAAATTTGCAATAAATTGTGGATGTGAAAGTCATCTCCTGTATATTATTATTTCTAGGGGCTTGGACGTCAGGGATATGAGTTACACGTACTTGGATATTTATATGAGTTATGTGTTAACAAGTAGGCCTATTATTGTTGTTTTTAGTATTAGTAACAATGTTATGTGGAGCTCAACTTTGGAATAACGCGACCATGGCATTAAGTTAGAAGCCATTCTGGAAATTTGCCTGTAGTACAGGGGAGAAAGAATGGAAGAACACTTCTAGGTTTGAATGTGTTTTGAATCGAACCCACCTCTTCTCAGTTCTGACATACAAGGTTGAGTGAACCCCGTCATATTCCTCAGACTAGAATTACATTTCTTGAAAGAGACGGAAATCTAGCACAGCCTTTGCAGTAATAGCCAAGAATGCTAATCACTACACCATGAGGCGGTCAACATATTTCTTTTAGTGTGATCAAATGTGCATATGTTGACGGTTGATGAGTTGGCGAATGATGGTTAGCGGTAGACAATCTTTTATACATTGACATACCCTTGAGAAAATGAAAGTTGTTTACCCTCCACTAGCTAAATGACCGCAAGTACGTTGGTTAGATTTTGTTTGAACGTTCTATTAAAAGTTCCAACGTTCAGCACTAGGTATCACTGGGTTTTGTTGGTGAAAGTTGGAACTACATAAAATTGAACTGAACATGTAACTCACCGTTTGCGTGTCCGGCTGGAAGCAGCTACAGACTCCGGCGAGCCAAACATGTCCTTGGACACTCCAGGCAGCAAGCCATACCATACATAACAAATTGCATCACTTGATGGCCCACACGAACACCATCCTTGGCTACTGGTTTTGAGGTCGAGGCAAGCAATTATCCACTTACTCGCTGTAGAATGCACATTCCGCAGCCTGAAGGCATCACGCGCAGACCTTGGAAAGAAATTATAACACCCCTAATTTAATTTCTTAGCAGTTGGGGATTGATCCCAGGCCTCCAGGGTGATAGCTATGAACACTAGCCACTACACCACAATTGAGGGCACCGTGGCACAATGAACAAGCTGTTTGCCTCTGACCAAGGTAGACTGGGTTTGATTCCCGGCTAGTACATGTGAGATTTTTGAAGTGATTTGTCTTGTCCTGTTGTTTGGATTCCACACAAAAATCAGGTCTTGTGGCTCAAGATTGCAGCAACGTACTTGCGGTCATTTAGCTCTGTGTACTTTGTTGAGTGTTTTTTTTCAGAGAACCTGGGGCATTGCGATGGCTGTATTAGTGTATGTGTATTTGTAATTCATGTGAGGATAGGGAAGAAGGTGGTTGTAAGGACTTAAGTGAAGAACTATCCTGTCATTTGCCTAGAATAGAAGTGGGAAACCACAGAAAACCACTTCCAGAACTATTGAGGTGGGAATTGAAACCGCCTCTTTATGTAAGGCCCATTTTTAATCTCTACATAGTATAAAGCAAAGTCCCAAATCCTTGGATGCAAGGGGCAATCCCGAGAACCATTAGATGAATATTTGTGTGTTTTTCATCATTCTGTAAAAGATTTCTCGAGGAAGGTTTCTGTAGAAGAACGTTCATTTATGACTGAGCAGTAGCCTAACAATTTCAGTGAATCAAGTTGAAGAAAAACCTGCTGTCTGTGCGTTTTTTTTAAGCTTACGCTGGGTAAACCGTTAAAAATATGGAAAAATAACTTACTGTATGTACTATTTATTGGCTGAATAGGTTTTATGAAATAAAATGTACACTTTTCACCGCAAGCATTGTAACCCTTAGTTTCTGATCACACCTTGCAAAAACAGGGAAACATTCATACACGTTTAGTTTCTAACTATGATTTGAAACTGGAAACTTTTAAACAATTTGATTCATTTTGCTATTATACATTACATCTTACTTACTCTCAACTGATGAGTACAACCATCTCTGATGCGTTCGAACTGGTCCATACAACTGATTCTATGCAACAAGGATGTTGCTATTTATACTACTTTTAAAGCGGGTAACGCCCAGCTAACGTCTAGTGAAGGGTAAACAACTTTCATTTTCTCAAGGGTATGTCAATGTATAAAAGATTGTCTACCGCTAACCATCATTCGCCAACTCATCAACCGTCAACATATGCACATTTGATCACACTAAAAGAAATATGTTGACCACCTCATGGTGTAGTGATTAGCATTCTTGGCTATTACTGCAAAGGTCTGTGCTAGATTTCCGTCTCTTTCAAGAAATGTAATTCTAGTCTGAGGAATATGACGGGGTTCACTCAACCTTGTATGTCAGAACTGAGAAGAGGTGGGTTCGATTCAAAACACATTCAAACCTAGAAGTGTTCTTCCATTCTTTCTCCCCTGTACTACAGGCAAATTTCCAGAATGGCTTCTAACTTAATGCCATGGTCGCGTTATTCCAAAGTTGAGCTCCACATAACATTGTTACTAATACTAAAAACAACAATAATAGGCCTACTTGTTAACACATAACTCATATAAATATCCAAGTACGTGTAACTCATATCCCTGACGTCCAAGCCCCTAGAAATAATAATATACAGGAGATGACTTTCACATCCACAATTTATTGCAAATTTCAAGTGATTTACTTATCTGCTGAAAAAAAAATACTGTAGTTCTATTGTGCACGTATTTTACGATGTTTGAATCTGGTTTGTTGGCAAATAAGTTGATTTGTTTGTCTCTTCAACTACAACTGCCTATTTTCTTTCAGATTTCTTTAGTTTTCAGCTTCAAATGCTTCTCCTGTGATTGCTTTCAGATTTCTTTAGTTGTCAGCTTCAGATGCTTCTCCTGTGATTGCTTTGATTAATCTCATTTCTGTAATGACCTGAAAAAAGTCATGGTTGGTTGGTTCCTCAGTTTAGGGGCTGCGACAACGCGGTCATGTAGCCCCGTGTACTTTGGGTGTGTGTGGAATCTGTCTGATAACCGGCGTTAATTGTGATGGCTGTATTAGTGTGTGTTATTAGTTTTTAATTCATGTAAGGACTGCAGACATTAGATTTTCAAGTAGTTCTAACTTTTGCTACCAAACTCCACCGTCAACAACCAACTAGTTCTGAACATCGTTACTAGATGCCACCGCAAACGGCTTCTGGCGACAAACTTTGAAACCTAAGAGCGTTAGTCAAATATAACCTATAATTTAACTTCACACAAGTGTAATTAGTGGAAGGTTTTTATCATGCCATAAATATAGTAATGACCTGAAGGAAGTCATGGTTGGTTGGTTGGTTCCTCAGTTTAGGGGCTGCGACAACGCGGTCATATAGCTCCGTGTACTTTGGGTGTGTGTGGAATCTGTCTGATAACCGGTGTTAATTGTGATGCCTGTATTAGTGTGTGTATCTGTTTTTAATTCATGCAAGGACTGCAAACATTAGATTTTCAAGTAGTTCTAACTTTTGCTACCAAACTCCACCGTCAACAACCAACTAGTTCTGAACGTCGTTACTAGATGCCACCGCAAACGGCTTCTGGCGACAAATGTTGGAACCTATGAACGTTAGTCAAATATAACCTATAATTTATTTTCACACAAGTGTAATTAGTGGAAGGTTCTTTATTATGCCATACATCTCTGACATTTACTTCTCCTCCGAAGGAAGGCACACCAAGAGATTTTTAACGCTCTTAAAAAATCTGACGACTTCGGTCGGGTTTGAATCCGCGACCAACTACGCCACCAAAGCTACTGAAATAAGGCATCCACTTAATTTACACAATTGTTCTGTAATCCAAGAAATGGCTTTTCACGAACACAAATTATACAAATGAAGAATTTCAGCTATTTGTTTTATGTTGTTGTTTCATTTGAGGGCCTTGGGTATCGTGGTCATGTAGCCCTGTGTGTACTGTGATGTATGTACTAGTTTGTGTATTTGTAATTCAGGTAGCATTTGGGTAGGAATCGTCCGTGGCCGTACGTTAGGTGTCAGCCCGTATTGGCCTGGAGTTGAAGTGGTAAATCACAGAAAACCACTTCCAGGATGGCAGAGGTAGGAATCAAACCCCATTCCAGCTGTCAGATCAGAATTAAAATCTCTTGGCAGAGCCAATTGAACCCTCACCTCCACAATGACAGCCAAGAATACTAGCCACTACGCAACAAGGAGACTTTTTTCCTGTATTTTAATTTGTCTGGTAACCCGTGTTATTATGGTATCTGCAGTAGTAGTAGTAGTGTGTGTATTTGTAATTTCAGGGACGATTAGGAAGGAGACGGCCATGCACTCAAGTTTGAAACTACCCCGGCATTTGCCTGAAGTAGAAGTGGGAAACAAAAGAAAACCACTTCCAGGATGGATGAAGGGAAATCAAACCCACCTCTTCTTATTTTTCCTCATGAGGCTGAGTGCACCCCGTTCCAGCCCTCAGATCAGAATTAAATTTTTTGGCAGAGTCAGGAATGGAATCTGGACCTACGGGGCGACAACCAGGAATGCTAGCCGCTACACAACGTGGACACTCACTACTACAGAAACCACTATAACACAGGTTATGAGACAAAATCTACACACACACAAAGTACACACAAGTCTGAAATGACCACAATATCCTAGCCCCTCAGTGAAACAACAACAACAACAACTTCCTCCTCCTACATTAAAAACGATTCGGAACAGACAATACATTTATACATGACATCAGTTGTTAATTCATTTTAGTGGCTTGGACACAGTGGTTATTTAGCCCTGTGTATTTTAGACGTGCGAGTGTGCGTGTTTGTCTGATAACCTATGTTATTGTGTGTATTTGTAATTTGAGAGAGGATTGGGAAGGAGACGGCCGTGGCCTTAAGTTAGGAACCAATCCAGCATTTGCCTCGAGTAGGAGTGGGGAGGCCACAGAAAACCATTTCGAGGATTGCTGCGGTGGGAATCGAACCAACCTCTTCTCAGTTTTGCTTCACGAGGCTGTCCCGTTCCAGCCCTCAAAACAGAATTAATTTCTTGGCAGAGCCGGTAATTGAACCCAGACCTCTGCGGGCGACAGCCAATAATGCTAACCGCTACACTAGGAGGTTGCCAAATACTTAAGAACGCATTTTAGGATAAAGATAATCTAATAATTGCCACGGTGGGTGAGTGGTTACCGTATCTGGCTACCAACCCCAAGCTTGCAGTTTCTCTCCTTATACGTTGTTGGCATGTTAAAAAACCCATTTGAATTCAGTAGGCCATGTTCATAATGGTAACATTAATCTCGGGATTTTAGGGGCAGATGACCTCGTTTTTCCGCCCCTTAATACAACAATAACTAACTAACTAATCTTGGGATTTTCCGCCAACACAAAAAATTCCTCCTTTCTCTACTAGAAAGCGTTATAGTGTCTAGGAGCTTATATATCTAATCTCTATAACTTTCAGAGCGCTCCAAGGAACAACAAACTTCGACATGCAAGCTGCCCTTTGGGCGTCAAATAAAAAAGTTTGGACCCGACACCCAAGGCTATACAGTATTAAAATATATCTAATAATAATGTTATTGGGCTTTGAGCGACGCCGGGGTGCCGGAATTTCACCCCAAAGGGAATCTTTAACGTGCTTGTAAATCTATAGACACGGTTCCCTCGCATTTGCGCACCCTCAAATGCCAGCTGGCTGCACCAGAATACGAACCTGCAACCTTGGGCCCAGCAAGCAAGAACATTACCGCTGAGCCATACAGCCAGCCTAAATGGTAATCAAACCCACATCTACACAGTTTTTGCCTTACGAGGCTGAGTGTACCCCAGTGCCATATCATGTTCATTCACCCTTGTGTACTTGGGTGTTTGTAATTTATTTGCATGATAACACACGTTATTGGACTAATGACTAACATTTACAAGTTATTGCACTTAATTATCTTATCTCATTAGCATTTAGGTCTAAATGATGTACTGTATGTCCTATATTATTGGTAGCATGTGTTACTCTGGTGTCTGTAGTAGTGTGTGTATTTGTAACTTGGGATTAGAGAAAAAAGAAACAGTGATAACCTAAAGTTGGAAACCATCCTAGCATTCGCTTGGCGTAGAAATGTGAAACCATGGAAAATCAGTTCCAGAATAGATGAGGAGTGGAATGAACCCACCTCTTCTCAGTTTTCCTCGCAAGGCTGAATGTACTGTTTGTCAAGAAATGTAATTTCAGTCTGAGGATTAGAACAGGGTACACACAAACTTGTAAACCACACACACTAATACAACCAACACAATAACACAGGTTATCAAACAAAACTGTAACACACCCAAGTACACAAGGATGAATGATCCCAATAATTATCAAACCCGTATCTAAGAGGCGAGTGCCAATTATACTAGCCGCTAAACCTCAAGGTGGTTATAAACAGACTATTTAACATAGGATCTATCCTGGAAGTCAAGGTTTGATTTCAGAATCTGCCAAGAAATGTAATTCTAGTCTGAGGGTTAGAACGGGGTGTACTTGACCTTGTGAGCAACACACACACACACTAATAATACCATCACAATAACACAGGTTATCAATCAAAACTGTAACACACCCAAGTGCACAGGGCTGAATAAACTCAATATCAAAACCCTTCTCTCTCAAATGTTACTAATACAACAACATTCTAAGACACTGTCCGTGTATTACAAAGCGGCGCAGCCATGTGCGTCAATGTTATACAGCTCCCTGGCCACACGTGAGTGTTCAAAAGCACTCTCTCTTTCTCATGGCCAATGACCTACTTGGAAGGCTCGCTCGCTGGTTTGCTTGCTACAAGCTTCTGTTCTCCCAATACCCGCCACTGTCAAAAGACAGCTCAAGTTATTCCTTCTTGTAAAGGATTTCTTAAAGAACGCTTCAACCTACCTAACTCCTTGCACCTTATATTTTCCTATCAACCACAGTCAAAACAGCTTAATGTTCCAACCAAAAATTTGAGATTGGCCCATAATTAAATAATAAAATTATATACAATTCTCAACATCCACAAAAACAAATGGCTAATACCTAACACTCAGGTTTTAAGGACTTGTTGTTGTTGTTGCTTATTTGTTGCTCAGTTTTTCATCTCCCCCCCAGGGGCTCACATCTAGTGGGACGTGGGTTGGCGACCACGGTGCCCCAGCTGAGTCCGGCATTGGTTCCACTTACTTGTGCCGGGCTCCTCTCCGTCTTCTTTCCTGTCGACCTCACTTGGTCAACTCTTGTTCTCTTCCAACCCCGACAGTATTAGGGTATCCGAGGCATAGGGTGTCTCTTCTTTTTCCGCCTTAATTAGCCTTTGTCTCACCTTTTCTGATACCCTCCTTCTGCGAGGGGTCAGCCTTCTTTTTCATTTCCTTTTACATCCTGCTTTGTGTTCAAGGCCCTTAAAGAGGCAGGGAGCACCCTATATATTGCTACACCCTCAGGGGCTCACAGCTGGTGAGTCCGGTACTTGACGACCCTAAAAGATTCCTGAGCTGGGGGCGGACCCTCTCCTCTTTCCCATTCCTATCTGCCTTTTATGGCTCTCCTTCCTTCCTAGTTCCTCAATCCGCCTTCTTCGAGGGATGAGGGCATTTCTTTTCCTCCTGTCCTTTATTTGCATTATTCTCCTTTTGTCTTCTATTTCTTCTTCTCGTATATAAGCTAGTAGTTAGTTTTAATTATAGTTTACATTTCATTATCATCTTCACAATCACCCAAACCATTAGGGACCGATAACCTGGATGTTAGGCCCCTTAAAACCACAATTATCATCATCATCATCATCATCAGTTTTTCATCTTACAAGGCTGTGTGCAACCCGTTCAAACTCTAATTTATTTTCTTAGCAGTTAGAGATCGAACCCAGATCTCCAGATTGTCAGCCATGAACGCGTGCTAGATTTACCTTATCCTCCGATTAACAGCGTGAGATTAATTTCTTCATAAGCCTACAGGTGTGTGTGTGCTGAAGGGCTTTGGTGCTTAAGGCTAATGGAATACAATGGCAAAAAAATTATCTTATGTTAAGTAAATATAGGGTTGATAAGTGTTAACTCTGCCTCTAGGGGAGGAGGAAGTGTGTCCCCTAGAGCCGGTCTCAAGCCCGGAGAAAAGAGGAGAGACATCTACATCCAAAACTTGCTCCTTAAGCTGAACTATAATGCGCGGTGCCCTTCACGAAGGGAGAGTAGACCTCTGAGACATATTCATCATTCGAGCTTGCAAACCTCGTTGATATGTCAATGATGAGAGTTTACGTATAGCATTTTTAGTTAACTTACTGGAGTTTTCGTTTTTTTTTTTTAAGATTTAGCTTCTGTATACTTAACTATAATGCGCGGTGCCCTTTACGAAGGGAGAGTAGACCTTTGAGGTGTATTCGTCATCCAAGTTTGCAAAGCTTGTTGATACACCTGTGATAAGAGTTTACGTATAGCATTTGTAGTTAACTTACAGGAGTTTGACATCAAGGGCATACCCCAAGCTTTGACTGGTTTGATGTTAGAGCCCTCACAGAGGGTAGTAGAGTACTGGCTACATCTCCATAAGACAAGGCTCCAACCCTTGCTGTGATGTTAATGGCGGTTTCTACCTTCTAACGTCCTGGTCGGCTTGAAGTATGTACTCTCACGTATAGTGTTAACCAACATAACCGCTAGCATAATGGTAGGAGGATTTGCCTATTAAAGTAGGAAATTGGGGAGAGCATAGGAGGTTAAGGGCATCCGGCCAGCCTGCTCAAGTCCTCTAACATAAGGGAGTTGTCTATAAAACACTGCCCCAGTTTCATGAAAGTAGGCGATTGGAAAGAACATAGGTAGTGAAGGGCATCCAGCCAGCCTCGTCAAGTTCTCCAACATAAGGGAGTTTCACCTGGCAGCCATCTTGCTCAATAGCCTCTGTACCAGTCATCTCAAGTCCTCTAGAGTTGCGCGCAGTGGCCATCTTGCCCACTAGCCCATGTGCCAGCTCCCAAGAGTTAGTTCCATAAGAGACCATGTATAGCGGCCATCTTGCCCATTAGCCCCTGTGCCGGCTCCGGCTTATTAGTTCAATTACCACACAGTTCCACATCCCTGTTCATTAGATTCAATAAAACCCAGTCCAGCATCAGTCATATTTGTTTACCTTTGAGGTCATTCAACCCCTCTCCCACAAACAACATGGTGATGATAATAATAAAGGCAAATTTGAAAATTAGCTCAGGGGTCAACTCCGCTGTGACGTCACACACCGGTTGACCATTCAAATCGGATTATTCTGACACGTGAATGTAAGCCATTCAAATCTCCCGGGTCAGCACAAATGGAGAATCGGAATCCCTCGGCTGCATTCCGAACCAATTGGCTACAACACAAAGCTTAACCAACCTACCACGTCAGGGTTCAACAACCACCACCATCCACCGCCATTCATGTTTTCCATTCAAAACACTCCCGTTCATGACCTACCCCACATCCCGTAATCTGCTGTGACGTCACACACACACCAGTTACACTAATGTTTTCCATTCAAAACACTCCCGTTCATGACCTACCTCACATCCCGTATTCTGCTGTGACGTCACACACACACACACACACACACCAGTTACACTAATGTTTTCCATTCAAAACACTCCCGTTCATGACCTACCCCACATCCCGTAATCGGCTGTGACGTCACACACACACACCAGTTGACCGTTCAATTCTCTGACATTCATTCACAACCAAGGATTCGGAAACCTTCGACAACACTCGGATCTCATCGGGCTCAAAGCAAAGCTATATAGCCCAGGATAATAACAGAGAAGGCGCTCAGTCCAACAGAGAGACTGGGTCGAGGAGGGTCTCGTGCAGAGCCTCTTCCATCCTTCCCCCTCATCCCCCACCCTCGCCTCCACCCCCCTCCCCCTCCCCCCCTCCCCACTCCCACTCCTCCCACTCCACCCACACCCCCCCTCAAACCGGTTCCTGGACCCTCCAAGGTTTGTTTACCTTCCGGGGTCCCGGCGACCTTGGGGTCAATGACCTACCTCAAGGTCATTGACCATGACCTACCTCAAGGTCATTGACCTTGACACGCCCCCCTCATTTGCATAAATAACGGTATTTGAAGCAGAACCCTCCCCGCTCCTCTACTGAAGCGAAATACATTGAGCTTCATAAGAATAACGTAGAGGAAGTGTGTTCAGTCCCCATCTCAACCATTATCGGATTGGTTTACCTTCCTCTCTCATTTCTACCGCAGAAAAGTTCTGGGATGCTTATTCCTATTGCAAAGACGGACATCACAAGACACAGGTTATCAGACAGACTCACAATCAAGGAATTACACGAAGCTGATGACCATGTAGTCCTAGCTCCTAAATGAAACAACATATTAGCTTTTAATTATCCTCATGATTTTTAGCCTACTTTTTAAATTTTGTAAAAATAAGGAAAAAGTTGACTTGTGTGATCGATCCGGACAAATGTCTGTCTGTCCTTCCGTCTGTCTGTCCATCTGTTTGTCTGTATCCCCCCCCCCCTATCAACTCCTAAACGGTTGCAGCTATCGTAAACAAATTTGGTATGAGTAAAGATATATACCTGCGTATTTCGAGGCCATTATGAAAATGACGTCAGTGCTACCACCTGCTGAAAAATCGCAATTGAAATTTGATCTCCATTTGGATATTTTGGAAGGTATGCATGCGACCTATTCCAAAATTGGCACACATATACTGTAGATAATAATATTTCATTTTAATTTCCACGAGGCCATACATGACAGTGTTGCCAACATGATTCTACGGCTGCTAATATGTCATATCGTTATATGCATGTAACTTCCATACTATCAATTTGATTTCAACCAAATTGCTTATGTACTATGTGCACCATAACAGATATGACTATTAGCATTCTTCAGAGCAACCAGGGCTGCAACCTGTTAATAAATGTTCTCTTATTTTTATCCTAACACCAATATATCAGAAAGTATGCAAGCCAACATCTCAAAACTTTGCACACGTATAGTGCATGACCTTCTACATTAATTTGGAGTAACTAATTCACGTTAATGCTGCCAACATGATTCTAAGCCTGCTGGTAGGTCCGATATTTAAATCCATATAACTTCTATACTGACAAATCGATTTCAAACAAATGTCGTATGTTCTTTGTGCACCATTACTGATATTACTGCGCGTATTCTTAAGAGCCAGCAGGGCTGCCAACTGTTATTAAATGCTCTCTCTATTTTCTTACCCTAATATCTATAAATCAGAAAATATGCAAGCCAACTGCTCTACACTTTGCATCCGTATAGCACGGAACATTCTAAATTAATTTGGAGTAACTATTATACGTCAATGCTGCCAACAGGATTTAAGCCAGCTGATAGGACCAATTTTTAAATGAATGTAACTTCTATACTAACAAATGGATTTCATTCAAAATTGGCACAATAATAGAACATGATATTTCTGATTAATTCTAAGCAAAACATACATGAGATAGTTGCCAATATGATTTTACCTGCCCTGATAGATCCAATGTTTAACTGCATGTAACGTCCATATCATCACCACATTTTGTATGTGCATTTTGTATCTTAAGGGAGCCTCCGTGGCTTAGGCGGCAGCACGCCGGCCTCTCACCGCTGGGTCCGTGGTTCAAATCCCGGTCACTACATGTGAGATCTGTGCTGGACAAAACGGAGGCAGACAGGTTTTTCTCCGGGTACTCCGGTTTTCCCTGTCAAGATTTCATTCCAGCAACACTCTCCACTATCATTTCATTTCATCTGTCATTCATTTAATCATTGCCCCAGAGGAGTGCGACAGACTTCGGCAGCCGGCACAGTTCATATCCTCGCCGCTAGATGGGGGCTTCATTCATTCCATTCCTGATCCGGTCGGAGATTGGAAGCAGGATATGGATTTTCATTTCATTTTGTACCTTAAGGGATGGATCTAAGAATATATTCAGATTCACAAGGGCTGCCAACAGTAGTGCTCTATTAGGGTACATTATTTCGGGTGTGCTTCGACCTAATTAGAAATGTCAGTATTACCAATTTAATTTCGTTATTATTCTAGACAAATTCATTGGCACGAATCTTAAATTTTAAGAAATGCAGGCTCTTTAGTTCGTCACGGAACTACTTGTGTTGATTCGTTATGCCAAACTAAGGGGCGCGTTTGAACTTATTAGCACTGTCTCTTCGTCCCTTCCAAATATCCCTTCATCCTCTCGCTGTGTTCCTTATTACGCTGTTCTGTCCATCCTGTATTTTGTCGGGTGGGCTTCCCAGAAAATTTGTGTTTTTGAATTAAAGTTCTGAATTTTGTTCTGTCTTGAATGGTTTCTTCATGACAGCCAATTTCATTTATGTCTTCACTGATTTCTTTTAGCCAGTAGTTTTTTTTAGCCTACTTTACACATTTTGTAAAAATGAGGAAAAAGTAGACTTATGAAATCGATCCAGGAAAATGTGTGTCTGTCTGTCTGTCCGTCCTTCTGTTGTGTATGTGTGTCCCCTATCAACTCCTAAACGGCTGCAGATATCGAAACCAAATTTGGTATGAGTAAAGAGCTACGCCTGAATATTGCAAGGCCATATTTGGAAATGACGTAAGTGTTACCAACTGCTGAAAAATCACAATTGAATCTTGAGGTCTATGTTGGATATCTCGGAAGATATGCATGGGTATTGTTCCAAAAGTGACGTACGTATAGTTAATATTACATCAGACTAATGTACAGGAGCCCATACATGAGAGTGTTGCCAACATGTTTCTATGCCTGCTGATAGGTCCAATCTTTAAATGCATGTAACTTCCATACTATCTATTGGATTTCAACCAAATTTGGTATGTGATTTGCGCATCGGATCAGATATGAATATGCATTTTGTAATGTCAACAGGCCTGCCAACTGTTGAAAAATGCACTGTATACCTTCTTATCAACATATCAGAAAGTATGCAGGCCAACAGTTCTAAACTTTGCATACATTTAGTACCTGAAAATGTAGGGTAATTTTCAGTAACCGATATTCGACAGAGCTGCCAACATGATTCTACGCGTGCTGATAGGTTTAATGTTGAATCGCATGTAACTTCCATACTAATAAACGAAGTTCTTTTAAAAGTTGCACATATATACAGTAGATCATAATATTACAATTTAAGTTTGAGCATACAATTTATGGCAGTGTCGGCAACCTGATTTTACGCATGCTGATAAATTCAATATTCAAATACATGTAACGTGCATACTATTTATTGGATCTCAACCAGATTTTGCATGTGCATTGTGGACCTTAAGAGATGGAACTAAGAATATATTTAGAGTCGCCAGGTCTGCCAACTGTTGATATATGAAGAAACGTAGGCTCTTTGGTTTGTCACGGAACTACTTGTTTTCATTGATAAGGCTTTGTGGACCTGTTATTATCCATTCTATATAGCTGTCCGTAAACCTGTAACCACCGTTTCCCTGTGGTATCTGTGATTTTTTCTGTAACTTGATAAATTACATGTGACGTGTTTTCATCCAAATTCCATGTTCACACTTTGGTCTTAAGATTTTTTCTGAGGATTTGCATGGTTCTCATGATTATGAAAATATTCATGTTATTAACATTTTGCTTAGCGCTGATTGCAGTTGCTACGTTCACTAAGGTGCTGCACACAGTGGCGTAACTGGAGGGGATGATCAGGGAGATCAATCCACCCAGAGCCAAATACTAATTACTAGTGCGCCCGTGCGAGCTTTCGAAACGTGAATGTAATTTTAGGGGGTATTAGGGGAAAATGTGGGAGAAGGAAGTTTTAAATATTGAAGAAATGTATTTATTGTTGTTAAACGGCATATGTACATGAGAAGAACACAAATAAATATGAATAACAGTGTTTTGTACTTGTTACAGCACCACTTTCTAGACAATATTCGATGTTACAACGAATTCATCGGTTATTGTTTGCTCCGGAGTTTCTTCTACAGTAATTTTTACATTTGCAAAGGATTGAACCCTAGAGAAAACGACATATAATTGTCCGTTTGAGAATACTGGATTTGGTAGGTAAATGCGAAGGCAATCTTTACAGGGAACTGTTTTCTACGTAGCTTGAATGGTATAGTTGGATCGGATGGAGTCAATTTAATTCGATGAATTATAACTAATTCATTGGAACCTACTGGTGTTGCGATAATATTGTGATCAATCAACTGTGTGACGATTAGACGTAATCCGTTTACTAATCCGCGTTTGGGGTTGAGGTTTCTTATGAGCATAATTATGGTATTATTCTTAAGAGTCAATTTGTGTGGAGGCAGTCCTGAGGGGTCAATGCTCTTTAGGAACTCGGTCGGATATATTTGCACATCTAGTTGATCCTGTGTTTGAACTGAATCCAAGCTGAGGTCGGTTTTGCTTTCGGTGGTAAGTAAGTTCTGTGTGGAGGCAGTCCTGAGGGGTCAATGCTCTTTAGGAACTCGGTCGGATATATTTGCACATCTAGTTGATCCTGTGTTTGAACTGAATCCAAGCTGAGGTCGGTTTTGATTTCGGTGGTAAGTAAGTTCTGAGCGATCCAATCATTGTTTTTTCTGCAATCTTCATTTTTAGCGCAGAGGATTGCTGTACGTAATAAGGTGTGGATTTTGTCCGCATTGATTTGGCTTCCGAAAGTGTGTTGTACTAAGTCCTGAGGGGAGCAATAGCATTGCTTGGGTATTCGAATACTGGTGGGGTTGACGGTGTCGTGTGGTGGCAAGGTTCCATTTCCCATCGGGAGTAACCAATGAGAGAATTCTTGCATTCTGCTCGCATGTTGGTGGTGAGGCGGCGAAGTGCTACTTGCGACCACAGTGGCGAGGACTTGACACACGCCTCTACGATGGTGATTCTATTTCCGCGCCTCACAACTGGATGGACCTGCCGGAAATCCCCTCCAAAAACGATAATTTTTCCTCCGAAAAGAATGTTTAGTCCTGTGATGTCCGTCAGGAGTCGAAGCAATGAAGACAGTGCTTCTTTAGCGACCATTGAAACTTCGTCCCATATGATGATTGCTGCGTCTCTAATTGTCTGCGCCTCAATGGAATTAGGTCTGATTGAGGAGACAGACGTGTCCGTAATGGGAACGGGAAGTTTGAAGACGGAATGGGCAGTGCGGCCATCTTCAAGCTACCTCGCCGCTATTCCAGTCCAAGACACAGACAGAACAGTTTTTCCCTGGCCACGAAGTGTGTGTATGAGGGTCTGGTAGACAAATGATTTGCCAGTTCCGCCTGGACCATCGACGAAGAATGAAGTGTGTGTGTCGCAATGAACGCTCGCTAGAACCTCATCGACAATTGCTCGTTGCTGGTCGTTTAATTGGTTGTACATGATGTGGCCCTTTTCTGCGTCGGCTTGACGGTTGATTGGGTCCGGATTGAGGACCTCTTGAAGATGGGGCACTGGTAAGTCGTAGTCTTGACAGGAGCGTCCGTGAACCTGGAGGAATTGCTGAATTTGGAGCATAGCCTGGTTATGCGCAACGTCAGGTTCACAGTCCCTCAAGTAATCTTCCGCCAGATGTCCTTTGAAAGTGTCCCAAAATTGCAGAGCGTCTACCGGTGAACAGACCACGCAAATGGTACCGAGGAGATCCCGTAGTTGCCTCGGAATTTGAAATGTCGAAGCTTCCGCGAGACATTTAAACCACTCTATATCATTCTGCAGCTAGTTTAATCGAATTGCCGCCTCGGAGAAAGTTTGAAAGATCACACCTTCGACGGTCCGGAGAGATTCGTAACTGGTGGGTCCCTTGACATGAAGGAGAAGAAGGCGCAAGCTGAAGCGCTCTTTATCGGCTGGATTGACTGTGTAGATTCTACCCAGAGATTTGGTGAACCTTTGCCTTGGCTTCCACTGATTATTTCCACAAACAAAGTGTTGTGGTATCTCCGAGTACAAGTACTCCCTCGCGTAAACATTGTCTTGGCACAGTTGAAAGAATGCAGTCAACTTTGTGTTTCACTCATTTCCCAAGTCAGGTATAGGATCATCGCCGACATGGAAGTACACTAACTGTTCCTGTGGTAAGTGGACAGGCAGCCGCTCTATTGTGTGCGATTTTTGGTACAAAGGACGTTCGTGGAGGCGCCACATTGCCTCGGAAGGACTCACGTAGCGACAGTTGATAAATCTTTCGGCCTCGTCATGATTCAGCTGTTCCCCTGGATCCTGTGCTGCTGCCAAACGCATGGCCGCGCAATCGTGGCCTTTGTACACGTATTTGTACAGGTATTTAACGGAAGTGATCGTTGAACATATTTCTACATTAATGTGAGCATTATATTTTTTCGAAAACCATTTGTTGTAAGGTACAACCCACCTATTGTCTAGGGCGCAATTACCTTTTAGAACTGTACAACCGTCATTCCTCCTACGGTACAGAGGATAACCGTTCACGTTCATGACTGTCTCTGATGCGAATTCTTTAGGGAAACCTTTAGTACATTTGTCGCCATCCATGCAAGGTGCCTGTAAATTTAAATGACCACAGGGTCCATGTATCATGGATTGAGAATCTACGGCATGTAATTGCGGGTCTTCATTCGGGTCAGGAATTTCAGCGCAAACTATAGAATCAGCAGCTTCGGGATCCCTAATTGTATCGGCCTCTCGTAAATTGAGCAAAATATGCGCATGGGGAAGTCCGCGTTTTTGGAATTCGATCACGTGAACATTTGCAATGGCAACTCCGAGAACGTGTCCTTTCAGGAAATCGTCTAAAATGAGTCTGAGTTTAGCGTGGAAAACTCTTGTGACCAAATTAGGCCTGTTAGATACTTGATCAAGTGGCCGAAGATTGTCAGTAATTTCTTTCCACTTGGGATTGCATGTAACGGTAACGAAGAGATCAGGTTTCTCAAATCTACTGACAATTGACATGGCGTCCTGGTAATTTTTAATCATATTTCTTGGGCTACCTATAAATGTTGATGGCAATATGACAGTGATGCCTGTTTGAAGCCTTGGTTGTCGTTCAGCGTATAATCAAGAAGGCCCTTATAGCTTTCAACGCGCAATTATTTCTGATGTGATTTTATATACGCAATTCTTGCCCCCTCTACTTTACAATAGCAATCAACAACATATTGCTGAAACAATTTACCTGAATAGTGCAATAAATTGATACCATCACGGACAGCTAATCTCAAGCAGTAATATTGCAACTGAGTCGTTGTGCTTCGAGCCACTGTGCTACGTACTTGAACATGAGGCATACCAGGTTTCCATCCAGCATCACCACAAGGAAACAGAAGTGGATAACACATGGGATCTGAATGGGGATTGAGGTTGTTGATGGTGGAAAGCCTGCTGATAGGTCCAATTTTTAAATGCATATAACTTCTACACTATCAATTGGAGTTCAACCAAGTATCGTATGTAATATGTGTACATAAACAGATATGACTGAGCGTATTCGTAAGAGCCACCAGGGAGGCCAACTGTTAATAAATGGTCTCTATTTTTTCATCCAAATACCAATATATCAGAAAGTATGTAAGCCAACTGTTAATAAATATTGTCTCTATTTTGTATCCTTATATCAATATATGAGAAGTATGCTAGCCAACAGCTCTAAACTTTGCACACGTATACTACCTGACATTGTAGATTAATTTGGATTAACTAACATACATCAGTGCTGCCAACATGATTCTAAGCCTGCTGATAGGTCCAATTTTAAAATACATGTAACTTCTATACTAACAAATGGATTTCATCCAAAATTGGCACAACAAGAGATCATAATATTTCAAATTATTTCTGCCCAACATATGATGGCATTGTTGCCAACATGATTTTACGTGCGCAGATAGATCCAATGTCTAACTGCATGTATCGTCCATGCTAACCATTGGACTTCAACCGAATTTTGTATTCTGTACCTTAAGAGATGGAACTAAGAATATATTCAGTCACCAGGGCTGCCAACTGTAGTGCTTTATTAGGCTACATTATATCAGGTATATTTCGTACTGATTATAAATTTCGATATTACCAACTAAATTTCGTCATTATTCTAGATAGGTCTTTATAGATTAATCATTGGCATGAATCATAATTTTAAGAAAAGTAGGCTCTTTAGTTCGTTTCGGAACTTCTTGTTTTATTTTAGGAGGATTTTCGGGGGGGGGGGGGGGGGAGAGATTTTGATTGCTTGAGATTTAGCCTCATTGAGTCGTAGTCCATGTAAGTGATGAAATGTTTTTTTTTTATATATTAAGGAAATAGTGCCCTACAATAGTGGTGACAATATGTAATATGTTTTAAGGAAGGTTGAGTTCTCTTAACCTCTTTGTTGTAATATAATGTAATTGCATGGGCGCCAGTCTACTAGCTGAAGGCCTGTAAACAATAAACATGTAATATATATCAGAGCACAGCAGAACTCCCCCTCTCGTGCCGTAGAGTGTTATAACCACCAACCAGGATTCATTAGATAGGAGGTAAGTTAATATATACTGTAATCTAATATTATTTTTGAATAGATACCGCAAGCAAATCGATAAGAAATCAATTTAATAAAATAAGAATCGAAACAGAGAATATTTATGGAAACTAAAATAGAGTAGGCTATAGACTTGTGAAAGGTCATATTAGTTGCTCACCAGGGTTTCGTGTTTAGACATGGTTTCTTTTTGTTGGTTAATCCGGTATCTCTGAACAACGGATTTTATATGAGTAACTGTTATATACATTCATATTCTGGCTACATTTATCAACATCTTGCTCTTCGATCATGAGAATTATTATTCTCAGAGGAACGCAGGGGAATAAGCAGAAGTGTGGCGTTTTAAATAGATTTTCTCATTGTATATCTCCACTCCTAAAGGTTTTTCTTTTTTTTTAACTTCTTCTCTGTTACCCTCATATCACCGAATAAACAAAATAAGTAGCTCTCTTTGCTTTGCTCCTCGATCTCGTTATTTAGTTACTAATATCACCACTGCTCAGATCCCTCAGTAGCAGCAGCCGTCTTGCACGTCATTGATATACAGTCTGTTGCGTATCCATATGATACCTACTCTATAATTTCTTTACTCTAAGCAAGTCAGAGTGCTGATAACAAGATACTAATACAACTTTATCTATGTATCTTCTTAAGAATGCTACTATTACGTATTTTTTCAACAGCACATCGGAATTGCACAAGTTCATATTTAAATAGTTCCATAGGCCTACTCGATTTCTGAATATTTTACAGCGAGTCCAGTTACAGATTTCAGATAAGTCTTCATTAAAGGTACCGATTGCTACCGTTGGTTGTCTGGAGCTGAATGCAGGCAGAGTTGTACATCATCATCATCATATAGGTGGCATTTTCATTTAGTGATTGATGAAGTAATGGTATTTATATAGATCGAAACAAGAGCGGTCCAAGGACTGACCCCTGAGCGACTCCTTTCTCAACTGAACGCCATGAAGATATTTGATTTGAGTTACTTTTAACACATTGTTGATGTCCACGTAGATAAGAGTCCATCCATTGGATACTGTTCATGGGGAGATGAGTTTTAAATAGACAAGAGATTAATATGCCATGATCAGCAGAATCAAATGCTTTCCTGAAATCAAGTAGTGTTAAGATTGTTAGTAGCCCACTATCCATAGCCTTTTTTATGTCATCCGCGACCTTAAGTAGTGCAGTAGTAGTATTATGACTTTTACGGAAGACGGATTGGTGTTTATCATGGATATTGTGCTCTAGCAAATAGAAGGAGAGTTGTTCGTGGACAATAAATTCCATTGATTTGAAGAGGGATGATAGTATCGCCCAGTCGGGCGATAATCACTTACATGCTTAGCCTCTGGATTTTTTAGATTGAGATGACGGAGGCTGCTTTCCAAAGCGATGGGTTCTTAGGCCTACCTGTCATTAACGAGTGATTGAATATATGTGTTATTGTGGGAAGTATAATATCAATGATTCGATTTATATATTGTCAATCCATTTAGATTTTGAGTTTATTATAAGAATAGCATGTCTGGCCTGTGAGGGGGTAACAAGTGAGAAATGGAATGTTTCTCTGTTAGGGGTGGGGGTGATTTAGTATGCTGTGAATAGTCGTGCCATGGAACACAGAGAGCATTGAAATCGCCCGTGACTATTACATGCTGCTAAAGTGGTAGGATTCTTAATAACGCAATCTCCACTTCCTGTAGTGACCCAGCGAAGGTGCTTTGTAAATAACGCAGACAGTGCACTTTTGATGGGCGGCATCAATTTCGAATTGCACAAATTCAGGTGTCCGATTGTACTGGCTATCTGAACATGCTAAGACATTCGAGAGTTTAGGTTCGACTTAACGAAAGCTCGTACCCCTCTTCCCTTTTTCCCAAACCAGTCATTACGTGTTAGAGTGTAGCCGGGAAAGTGAAATGATTTAGATTGATTTAGTGGTGATAACCACGTCTCACTCATCAAACAAATATGAAAGAAATCAGGTATAATGGGTTCTAGTACATGGAAATGTGCCGATGAGGATCGTACATTCACGGGGGCTATACTATATGAAATCCAGTTGGGTGAAGTGTTAAATTCTCAAACAGGCGATCACGAGTAGAGAGCGCTGCTATCTGAGGTAACGTGCCTGTCGTCATGGAGGAAAGAACCGGAAGGAGATGCCTTCGCTGCTCTGGTTAGTGCAAGCGGCTGAAGCCAAACGGCACGCCCACATTGAGTAACAGCATAATGACTATTCCTATGGTCAAAACCGTAAATCACCCCAACTGGTCTTTAGTGACCTAAAACTGCAATGCCAATTATAGATCTTTCTTGGAATGGCAAAATACACCCTGTACATCACGTTACATGGCACAAATCAACTGTGTTCTATTTTTAAACGCCAATTTAAATAGAAATATGAGAGCACCTACGCATGGCTGGTTTTGTAAGAATGACGCGGCAAAACATAATAATACGTTGAAACACTGATAATATTGAATACAAGTGTCGGAAGGTGCGTGTTTTACCATCTTGGCAACTAACAATTTTGAACTAATTACGGTAGGCTATATACACCAAATTGATCTTTAAGTTCCTATTGTGCACACATTCATCAGTTTTTAGGCCAAGGCCTAGTTTCGAGCACATATAATTAATACATTTTCATTCATTTTTCGTATATATTTTAATATTCAAAAGTGCGGTACCTCAAAATCTCTACTTAGTATAAAACAAAGTCCCCGATTCTTGGATGTTACGGGTAAACTCGAGAACCCTGGATGGCTTTTGATGCGGTGTTCACCATTCTGTAAAGGATATCTCGAGGATGATTTCTGTAGAAAGTAATTTATTTATGATCAAAGGAAGTCGAGCAGTAACGATTTCAGTGGAAAAGTCGAAAGAAAAAAAACTGGCGTCCGAGCGCTTTGTAAGCTTACGCTGGGCAAACCGATAAAAGTACCTAAATAGGCCTACTATGAGTGTAAGAATTGTTCAGCATGAAAAGTTCTACAAAAAAGGTCCGCGAGAGCATATCTCTATCTTCAATACATCGCCCACTATTAGTGTTTTTACGTTTTAATTTCTTCCAACCGTGTCCATTCAACTACTGAGGCGACAGTTTACGACTAGCTAAGGGCGAGTCTATCATCCCTGTTACAGCCTGGCTAGCGGGCGAACCTATTGCCCCAGATACAGCCAGCAGCAAACCGTTGAGTCGTGTTGAGTTAAGACTTCTGAGTAGGGCGGTTGTGTTAGGAGTTTCCCTGGAAGTGCAACTCGGGTTTTCTTCATTTCGCCTGTGAAACACAGTCAAGTTAAGATTGGACGGAAGGGGGATTTGAGTTTCATTCACCTCGCCATTCCCTGGAAGTGCAACTGTCATTTCGCCTGTGAACTTTTCGTTCCGCAAAATTCACAGTCAATTTAAGATTGGACGGATTATATTATAGCCTATTATATTATATTATACTAGCAGGTACCCGCGGCTTTGCCTGCGATCAAGAGAATGGGGACGATGAATTATTGCTGATAATTGGTCTATTCTATTACAGCAATCGCGGCTACAGTTGGGTCCATTCTAATTCTGAATATTCTGATTCATACAGTATATTGGTATGAGCCGCAAAGTGCGAATTGTATAGAGTTGTGAAAGTCTGCAGGGTTCGATGTTACATTATGCTAACACATTTTAAAATTACGTCTTCTGCTGAGACATAACGATTTTCTTGTCCGGATGCTGGCGAGCATGCCACTTACAGTTGCCCATGGGAAAAATGGTTTTATCTAAATGTACACCTGCTACTGTTAAGTGTGTGTCTTTGCGCTTTGTTAAGGAAATTGCCAATATTGTTTGAAGAGGGAACTGCACTCTTGCACACTGGAATGGCAAATCTATCGGAATATGGGGAATTAAAACTATTCTTCTTTAAGCTATTCTGGATGTAATTTTGCCATACTTATTGATGATTTGAACGTCAACATATCGCTATTAATAGACCTATAGTTAAATATCACTCACCTTGGCCGCTGATGTACATTACATCATGCAGTCTCTTCCAGTGTTACATCCCAGGGATTGAAATTCTCCAAAAACACTTTTTCCTCGCATGCCTCCCTAAGTAATTAAAATTGTTGATTGTTGTTCTTGGAGTCTTCAGTTTTTTAACAGGTTTGATGCAGCCCTCCATATCTCCCTCTCCTGAGCTAATCGTTTCATCTCTACATAGCTACCACACTCTACATCCGAGGCAATCTGTTTAACACTGGTTTACCCCTACAGTTCTTGTCCTCGACCCTCCCATCCATAACTAAGCTTGCTATTCCCGGGTGTCTTAAGATGTGTCCTACCCTCTTATCCCTTCTCTTTATTAACAGTCGCCAGAAACATCTCTCCTCTCCCACTCGTCTTAATACCTCTTCATGTGTTACCCTATCTACCCATCTGATCACCATTCTCCTGTATCACCACATTTCAAACGCCTCAATTCTCCTGTTTTCTGCTGCACCATTATTCCATTAGTCCAACTCAGCAACTTTCCTAGGTTTAAGCCGAGCCTAGTGCGGGGATTCAATGGCCGTGAAAGACAAAATACCAACTTTATTGAAATAAGTTTGCCCAATTCCTCAGTAAGAATAATTAAGAAAAAATAATAATTTAATGTGACAGCCGGCAGAATACGACACATTCGTCTGTGATTATGGGCTGCTGATCATGGTAAAAAACCGAAAAAGAGCAGATCAATATTGGCAAACAGAAATATCCAGTTAAGAAAAAACTAATTTATAAAGAAAATGAAAGCATACCGTGCAAAATAGGAAGCATCTTGACATTGTAAATTAGCGTAAAGATACGAAAGTTCGCTTACAATAACCAGCTCAAAGAGTATAAAATTAGACCCAAAATCACGCTCGTATCCGACCCCAAAAACCACCTCTATAAATAAAATATATCTCATTTTACGCGTATCAATGCGAGGAGCAAAGTTCGTGAACCGAACCGCGCGTTTTAAGGCTCTAAAACGAATGGTTTTCGAGATATTGCCAGAAAACTATCCCCGCTCTGCGAAATTTCAGCGGTTGCCATAGTAACGTGATCTGTTTCTTCGAGGGAACACAGTTAATTGGGAATATCTCCGAAACCGTTCATTTTAGGAACTTAAAATGTGTGTTTCGGGGTCCCTACAGGACCTCCGAGTATTGTTTCTCGTATCTGGCGGCTTACAATGAGCTAAATCCGATATTTGTACCGACTGTCCTTGCTCAGTGCCTAAGGGCCGAAAAAGGTCACTTAGAAATTGAATTTTAAAAAACCGTTTCTTAGTGAGCCTCTACATACTCGGATCAACCATCATGCAAAATGTCAGCTTTCTAGGTCTAGTGGTTTGAGCCCTGCGTTGATGAGTCAATTTTGATGTACATTACATTTAACTATACTGATTTGCGTATAATCTCTACTTAGTATAAAACTAGGTCCCTGATTCTTGGATGTCACGAGTAATCTCGAGAACCACTGAATGGATTTTGATGCAGGTTTCACCATTCTGTAAAGGATATCTCGAGGAAGGTTTCTGTAGGAATTTATTTATTTATGACCAAAGGAAGTCAAGCACCAACGATTTCAGTGAAAAGGTCGAAAAAAAAAACATGGCGTCCGAGCGCTGTGTAAGCTTACGCTGGAAAAACCGTTAAAAATACCTAAATACTATGAGTGTAAGAATTGTTAAGCATGAAAAGTTCTACAAAAAAGCCCGGGAGAGCATATCTCTATCTTCAATACATCGATTACTATAAGTGTTTTTACGTTTTCATTTCTTCCAACAATCTCCATTCAGTTACTGAGGCGACAGTTTACGAGCTAGCTAGGGGCGAGTCTATCACCCCAGTTACTGCTTAGCTAGCGGACGAGCTTATTGCCCCAGATACAGCCAGCAGCAAACTGTCGAGTCGTGTTGAGTAAAAAACTTTAGAGAAGAGTAGTTGTGTTTGGAGTTTCCCTGGAAGTGCAACTCGGCTTTTCTTCATTTCGCCTGTGAACTTTTCGTTCCGCAAAATTCACAGTCAAGTTAAGATTGGACGGAAGGGGGATTTGTGTTTCATGCACCTCGCCATTCTTAAATTACGTCTGACAAGAAATTGCTGCACATGCATCTCCATGATAATATAATTAATAGTCCAGTCAGTGATTTTAATCTATCATGCCGAGACGTAAAACGGATACTGGTCGTTGTTCATTGACATGAAAAAAAAAAGCGCTTATCACGTAATGCATTCATAACACTGTTCCCGGGCCAAGCCGGGTCGGGTTGCTAGTAAATAATAATTTGAACACTTGGAAAAGACGTATATTTGCACAAAAGATACGGCACTGTCTACACTTTCCGCTACCATACGTTACGGTATTCTGTTTGTGGGCTACAAACTTGGCGATTAGCCTCGTACCGGTATTGCTTAATTACGCACCGTACAGGAATTGTTATTGTCCGATTGTGTTTTTGATAATTTGGGATTTGGAGAGGATTGTGTTTTTTTTAAATAATTGAGGAGAGAGATCTCGCGGTCAGGGGCCCATACATCTACAGGTGTAGGATGAGCATATCTGGTGGGGAGAACATATTATTCTGAAATTTTTAGAGGGAGTACAATTTTCCCTTCTGACTGCTCGTATCCACTTTATCCTTTTCAGCAAACCAAAGCGAGATAAGATATCGTAAGTAATTTCACAACACTCGTGCTCACACGAGAAATACGTTCGATTAACGGATATGCATAACCTCAAATTGTGATACAATACAGTAATTGCAATAAAATGTGTGGTAAATATTAATTACGGTTCATAAAATAATAGACGGGCGATGTTAAACTAATAGAAAAAAATCTCAAGGATGAAACTTGCAACGGATCAGCTTCAATTGATATTGTAACTAGTATGGTAAACAGTAGGCCTAGGCCTACTATGAGGCCTACTATGTTTTTATGCTTCCTGGTATGTTCTGTTTTGTCGATTCGTGCAAGCATATGCACTACACGTCGTTATTCGAAACAAACTCCGAAATAACCAGGCACAATGTTCTGCCGCATACAAGCTACGCCAGGTTACGCCCACTTTGGACTCGTCGCTTGGCTTCACTGAAACGAGCTCAGGGCAACTCCTCTCTTTCTTTCCTCCATGCTTTTCTAGGTTCGCCAACTTAACAAATGAAAACTGAACTAACCGAAATGTGCTAAGGTAAATTAGGCTAATATAACTGAACCGACCGAAATGTACTAAGGTAAACTAAGACTAATATTACACTATACTAGTAAACAGATAATAATCAGAACTAGGATGGCATACAGTGGTCGCAGTCAGCTAGATGCATTGTTTTTAAACTGTAGATTGGTTGGTTGGTTCCTCAACGCGGTCATGTAGCCCCGTGTACTTTGGGTGTGTGTAGAATCTGTCTGATAACTGGTGTTAATTGTGATGGCTTTATTAGTGTGTGTATCTGTTTTAGGTAGATTTCATTAGAAAGCTAACTATTGCAAGAGGTACCATGTTTCGACTTCCGGAAAATTTCGACATATCTTCGCGTTTCACGTCCCCCAGACCCCAAAACCACATTCAGTTCAAAAGTTTATATATAATTTATGTATATATATATGTATATATATATATAATTATGTATATCAGTTTCTTGTGGACACGATAACTGCCGTAATTTTGCAGCAATCACTTTGAATTTTTACCGAATATGTATACCTATAAAAACTCGGTCGAGTTCATTACTGGGCTAAATCGGTCGAAGGGGGTGAAAATGGGCGGCTTTATTCGAAAAAGTGAAATATTACTATAACTCTCTTAATATGTGAAATATCGAATCCGTTCAAAGTTCATACTATGTGTCGGATAAAGCCCTAACATATATGTTTGAGGAGTTTTTTATAGCACCAACCATTGACAAAAGGGGTGGGTGGTGTATTCTTGGAATACACGGTACGAGAGAATATAAAGTTTAATGCTTTTGCATGTTCATTCCTTCCTCTTTGTCAAACACCAACAGTGATCTTCTATTTTCTCTTTGGTGATCATGTCGCTTATATCTTTTATGAGTCTGTTCTAAATATATATCTTCCATGACCCACCTAGCGTCATCTAGCAGCGAATCTCTGAAGCTATTCAACTCTTCCTCGTGCAAGAGGAATTCCTTCTCCATCTGGCCACCAGATTTTGCTGCCATCGCCAGCTATTATCTCCATGAGCAAGAGAACTTCTTCTATTTTTTCACTCACCATGCTGTGCTAGCATCGCCTGCTATCAACTCTTTGAAGACCATCTCCTCAAGAGAATTTAAGTTTACAATGATGGTCATGCTTATATGTTCTCCTTTTGTCTCCTACCCCCACTCTTTCCCTTCCTAGGATCCTCTGTGCTCCGCTGAGTGGGTCTCACTTGTGCGCCGGCCGTCGACTCAGTTAAGGCTCAACTAGAGCTAGCCTCCTGACCTAACGAGGCATTTTTTAGATTCCACGCCATGTGGTAGCTCTAACCAGCAAGGAGAACCTCACTTTCGCCATGCAGCAAAGTTAAGTACAAACTTCAAGTTTTAACCTCATCTTCATGATTTTAACGACTACATGCTTTTAACGATCTTTTATAGGCAGTGTGAAATTACTTATTTTGGGGCAAAAATCATCCTTCGCGGGATTTTCCACGTTGGGCTTTTGTCCAATCAAGCCAATCTTGGTGAAAAGCAGCATTTCTTATGCTTGCTAAATGAGAAATCTTCTCACCACGTGGGATATTATGTAATACCCGCTGTCTATAAAATTACCAAGCTAGTTTCTCCGCTGTGTTAACTTTGGCCCCATTCTTCTATTAAGATCGTTCTGGAACCTTCCAGATCCTGTACTTGATCTACAAGTCCTGTCGTCATGTATTTTCACTCACTCGTGAGAATACTATTTAAAATTGAAGAATCTCACTGCTGAATTAAAGCTCAATAGCTAACTTTCTTCCACCGATGGAATGTTCTATGGCACATTTAATTGTAATTCACAACTTTCTCAAGAAATAGACTGTCGCCTACCTAGTGCAACCAGTTATTTTCATAATTGCAATAACTTTCTTTCCCATAAACTTTCGTGTTACTACGGTGAAATCTTCATCTATTCAAAAGACTATAGTGATAACTAGTGCTTGTTCCACTTTTCTACCGCGTCGCGATCGTCCGTTTACATTAAATAAGGCCATGAACATTGATCCTAAATCCCTATGATCTTTCCTCAACCTTCTACTAACAAACCATATTAATAAAATTGTAACTTTTCTATAAGGTGTGACTCACGAAGTGCCCTTCCATTTTGTTGGTTTATCATTAAATAATTACTGTATAACTACGTGTTTTATACACGGTTTAAACTTACATTGTTTCTTCCCTATAATCAGGGAAAACAATTCTTTCAACTCTTGAGTGAGTTATTTCTAGGTCTCACGAATTGGAAACTGCCCCATTTGGCTCGTGATTCCTACTTAAACATGGGAAGTCTGGAACCTTCCTTTTGACTTTCTCTTCAGGTTTCACCGTAAGTGACCTGCTCTTTTTTGTATAATTGTTATAAAGTAATTCTGCATAAATATAAGAAGTTGTAGGAACTTCTATCTTATTCTTCATGTTTTCTTATTGTTATTTTCGAAGTTGTTACTCTCTCTAGAACATTTTCTCAGGAATTTCTTATAGTACACTCCTTGTACTCAATTTAATGTTTAAACTTTAATTACTTCATTTGTCTTCTTTTTTAAATCTTATAAAGATTTTAGAACATATATAAGGTTTGATACCTAAAGGATTGTTATTTGCCTGGAGCAATTTCTAAATGTTAGGAGGTCTGCGACCCCATTTGTTAAACAATTTAAATGATATATATTTGTCAAAAAGATATTAATTATTTGTTCAATTCGTTACGCTCCTTTGCCTTGTTAAATAAATTAAATATTTGTTTTTGGATTTATCATTTCGCTAGTACAACGATTAGGTAAGATCCTGACTTCCTTGGCTCTCCCTACTCAATGCCATTAAAACCATTAATAGGGCTTTCACTACTCGTTGCATTTGAGCAAGAACTCTTAGTGGTAACCTCATTAAAGTTTCTTTTAGCTTTAATAGCTAATTCTAATTGGCCAGTAAGGCAAGTAAAGCTCGCTACGCCAGCTACCTGCTTGTGGAGATCCTCTCCGAAAACTTATGGTCAGTTTTCCAAAAGATAAGTGTTTCTCTTTGTCTAAACTTTTAGCCGGCTCCTCGCTGAGTAAAAGCTTAGCCATTTCCAAATGCAACCATTGGTTCATTCACCAAAATTATTCCCCAAGGTATAATCTTTTATCATTTTCCTTCTTGGAAGCACTTGGTTGCTTTCTCAGGAACTCCATAACTTTGAAAATTGGAAATACCAAACCCGATTTAAATTATTGGCATTCTTCAATTACTTTGCCAAAACGAATTGCTTTGAACTGGCATACAATAAATGTGTTACTCTCAGTCTTGCCAGACCATCACTCTTCCCCATAGTAGGCAGATACATGCTTGAGAGGGATTACACTAAAGCCACTCTCTTGCAAACCGCCCAAGTTCTAGCTGTGTTTCCCGTCAGCTTTGACCAAGCTCTTACCCACTTTAGGTATCCGAGAGCGGATTAGCGGTGGCAACCGCTTCTAAGTGCATTTAAGGTTAAATTTATAACTTTTGTGGGACTCTCCTCCTATTTTTTTATCCTTTTTCTCCAGTCCAAAATCTACTTCCTTTTCTTAATCATCTTCCCTTGGTGGGTGGGTTATTCCTCATCCAATAATCTACCCAAAATTTGGTACCAGAAACCCGGGAGAGTCCATTTGTCATTTTTCTGTTTAAAAGATCATTTGGCAATACTTTGCAAATTATTAATATCTGCTTTGAATCTTTCAGCTATAACTACATCGTGCAAAGCCTGTGAAGGGGAAAGAGGCCGCTCCTGTCTCCTTTGGTGTGTCCCGTTCTTTCTACTTATTCGCTGCTGCCAACTTGACAGCATCTCCAAAGTTCAACAGTTTCGTGAGTTACATTTCAATTTATTTTCTTTGTCATGGCTCCTACTGAAAAAGATGAAACTCTCATTGCCAGACGTTCTTCCTATAAAGGGCAACTCACCAGATTCCGAAATTTCATCAACAAATTAAAACCCGCCGAGTGTGATTTAGATATCTTAACACAACGCCTTAAGTTGTACGAACGGTCCTATGATTATTACGATCAAACTCAAACCGAGATTGAATCCGCTTGCCCAGAACTTCAATCGGATCGGGACGAGGTCGAACCCTTGTACTTTGAAGGGATTGCCAAGGCCCACCAACTGATCCGCAGTATCTCAGAACCGGACACTAGGGTCATCAATCCGGCCCAGTTCGCACCCGCTTCAGTTCACAAGAACAAACCGAAACCGTTACTTCCTATGATAAGCCTACCTCACTTCTTAGGCCAGGAAGGTGAATGGTATTATTTTTATGAACTTTAATGCTCCCTAATTCATGAAAATACTGACATTCCCGACATTCATAAATTCTATTTCTTACGTACGTCTTTGGAAAGCGAGGCCTTAGCCTTGGTGGAGTCACTTCCTTTAAGCGCAGATAACTACCACATCGCCTTTAATCTCCTTAAAGAGAGATATGGCAATTTACGTTTGTGTATAGCTCGTCATATCCGCTGTCTGTTCAACCTACCAGCCGTCAAACCTAATGACGTCACCTCTTTAAGAGACCTGTTAGACTCTATTCAATTGAATGTTAGAGCATTATATCAACTTAAGCAGCCCGTCCAAACATGGGACACTATTCTTATTCATCTGGCTACATCAAGATTCGATTTTTCAACTTTAAAGGCTTGGGAAATTGAACTCGCTCGCAAGGAGGAATTTTCGTTCGAACACTTAATCTCGTTTCTTAACAGCCGATGCCAAGTTTTTACAGCACTCTCATTTCAGTGCGAAAATGTCGAAAAGAATCATCAGTGTCACATTTTGGAAAAAAAACCTTGCTCTTTCAAAGGGTCATCAGCCCCCATCTGTCGAGAACAAGCAAACTCGTTCCGCTTCTTTCAACCATCCAAGAGAACATATCAGGCCGCTCAACAAATCTTTAAAATGCACGCTCTGTAAAAAGCTTCACACATTGTATTTGTGCAAATCTTTTAAAGAATTGTCTGTCGAAGATCGAAGGAAGTTTGTCTTCAATAGCAAACATTGCTTCAATTGCTTGTCACCTAAGCATTCTTCTTCGAACTGTACGTCATCAAAACTCTGTTTCCATTGTAAAAAACCGCACCATTCTTTATTGCACGTTCATGATAAATCGAGGTCACCAGTACCCGCTTCTTCAAGCTCCATGCAGAGCAGCTCCGAACAAACTAATGCTTCTTCCTGCATTTCTAACGCCGAAACTTCTCACAGTGCGCAAGCCCTTTTGTCTACTGTACAATTCGAAATCCAAGATAAATTTGGAAATTGGGTTCAAACCCGCGGTCTTCTCGATTCCGCTTCAACGCACAACTTTGTTTCGCAATCGTTAATTAAAAAACTAGGTCTTTCGTCAGCGCCTATTTCCATCAATGTATCCGGCATTGACAATTTGAAAACTCAAGTCTTGCAGTCTTCAAAATTGAAAATCAGAGACGTTTGCCAAAGAAACACCAATCTTAACTTAAACTGTCTCATTCTTACCAGTATTGGCAAGGACACTCCTAGCAGCTCTATTAATACTTCCGGTTTAAAGATTCCTTCGCACTTAAGGTTAGCCGATCCTCAGTTTAATGCTCAAGGTCCCATTGAGGTACTTTTCAGTGCCAACGTTTTTTGGAATTGCCTCCGTAAACAGGTTCGCAAGTTATCCCCAAACGTGGTCGCTAGAGACACCGATTTTGGTTGGGTTATTACTGGTGAAATCCAACATCCCAGTGTTCAAACCAAAGCGCAATGCCATTTCGTTACAGCTGACATAAATCCCATTTCTGAAAAAGAGAACGCTCATGTTTTCGATCTCGACACTTTTGAAAAACACTTGCCGAAACGATGTCTCATCGTGAACAACTACGCCCTCTTTGTAAGTTGTTTAAATGGTTTTGCCTTCTTCCCGCACAAGATGGCAATTCAAGTTCGCCTCGCCTTGTGTTATTTCGTTTACCTTCTCATGTCATTTTTTATAGCAGGTAATTGCTTAAACTTTCTATCGAAAACTATCTTCCCCTTGTGTAAAACCATGGCTATCAGTCTCCATCACTTCGCTGTAAGCTATGTTTCTCTTCTTTAGCTATGTAGAAGGATGGCCACGGCCGGCTCCTTCCTCCTTCCTCACAATTGGAAGCCGCTTTTGAAACCGCTTGAAAATCTGAATTCTCTAGCATCTAGAATAACTATTCTTATGCATAAATCCCTTCTCAATGTCCCGGCTTCTCTTCCTTTTTCGGAAGAATCAAGCTTTTTTCTGTCGAAAATTGTCGGATTCCGTGATCCTCTCAATTATGCGAAATTGATTTCATACTTTATTTCTTATGTCTCTAAATTGCTTTTTCACGTCCAAGCTACGGATGACTGTATGTCGTGTTACTCGTTCCGCTTTAAGTTACAGCTGATTCAACTAGTGTTGTTTGGTTACTTCAAACTGCTTGTTTGTCAAACTTGTTTGTATACAAGCCTGGATAACGCCAAGTTGTTGTTTATTTCCTGTACGCTTGCCAAAGGTCAAAGCAAGTTTCTCTTATCTCAACTCTGGCTGACTGCCAACCATCGTCTTGCGAGTTGCTTCTGTAAGCTCGGAAGCCGCTCACCTACTTCCCAAAATAAACTTGTTCCGGTTAAGGACTCTTTCAGATATTTATATTCCTTATCTCGTTGTACTATGTGGGTCAAGGTCGTTCATGCTTACGTCTCCCACTTACTCACGCTTGTATTCTACAACTGCTTCGATTCTTGTTTCATAACATCGTTGCGTATTTTTCACGCGTTCATGTATTGCTCCTTGATAACATATTTTGCACTTTTATTGTTCATTGATGAACAAACTTGTTTTTTCTTGTCGTTACATTCGATGTGTTTTTGTATTTATACTTGTTATGTCACGTTTCTCGCTGACTTAAGTATTTTTCTGAGTAACCCTTTTGATACTTATTATAACTTAAGGTCATTGTTTATGGCTACTAGGTAGTTACCTATGGCGTTCTTGCCTCCTACTCGCACAGTTCCTTTGTTTATTTGGTATATTCTTATCCTTAATAGATGTACTTGTTTCTATACGCTTTGTTTAAACTTGTTAATTCTTTTTTCGCATCTTATCGCAATCTTTACTAGTGCTTTATTTCCCTCAGCTTCTAGCTATTTTGTGATTGAAGGTGCTGTTAATTCTCGTTTTTTAACTCCGCTTTCCAATGACCCTGATGACCTGCTTCCACTCACACCTGGCCACTTCCTTACACGCACTTCTCTCTCTGCCCCTCCTCCCCTTCCTAATTCTTACAGGGATTCTAATCTACCTATCGTTTGGCGTAAACTTGAAGCCCTCCGTAATTCTTTTTGGAAGAGATGGAACTTGGAATATTTAACTTCCTTGCAACGGAGACAGAAGTGGTTTCTTTCCAGTCCCGACATTAAAGTAGGGGACTTGGTCTTGGTTAGGGATGTCTCTCCCCCCCCTAGTCTGGATTTCGGGTAGAGTGACCGAGTGTTATCCTGGAAGAGATGGGAGAGTCAGGGTGGTCAAAATCTTGACCACTAATGGTTCGATCACAAGACCACTTTTCTTCAATCGCTCCAGTACCTTTAAATGTTTAACTGCTTATTTGTTCTCTGTTGGTGTTTCCCCTCCCAGTATGGTGTATTCTTGGAATAAACGGTACGAGAGAATATAAAGTTTAATGCTTTTGCATGTTCATTCCTTCCTCTTTGTCAAACACCAACAGTGATCTTCTATTTTCTCTTTGGTGATCATGTCGCTTATATCTTTTATGAGTCTGTTCTAGATATATATCTTCCATGACCCACCTAGCGTCATCTAGCAGCGAATCTCTGAAGCTATTCAACTCTTCCTCGTGCAAGAGGAATTCCTTCTCCATCTGGCCACCAGATTTTGCTGCCATCGCCAGCTATTATCTCCATGAGCAAGAGAACTTCTTCTACTTTTTCACTCACCATGCTGTGCTAGCATCGCCTGCTATCAACTCTTTGAAGACCATCTCCTCAAGAGAATTTAAGTTTACAATGTTGGTCATGCTTATATGTTCTCCTTTTGTCTCCTACCCACACTCTTTCCCTTCCTAGGATCCTCTGTGCTCCGCTGAGTGGGTCTCACTTGTGCGCCGGCCGTCGACTCAGTTGAGGCTCAACTAGAGCTAGCCTCCTGACCTAACGAGGCATTTTTTAGATTCCACGCCATGTGGTAGCTCTAACCAGCAAGGAGAACCTCACTTTCGCCATGCAGCAAAGTTAAGTACAAACTTCAAGTTTTAACCTCATCTTCATGATTTTAACGACTACATGCTTTTAACGATCTTTTATAGGCAGTGTGAAATTACTTATTTTGGGGCAAAAATCATCCTTCGCGGGATTTTCCACGTTGGGCTTTTGTCCAATCAAGCCAATCTTGGTGAAAAGCAGCATTTCTTATGCTTGCTAAATGAGAAATCTTCTCACCACGTGGGATATTATGTAATACCCGCTGTCTATGAAATTACCAAGCTAGTTTCTCCGCTGTATTAACTTTGGCCCCATTCTTCTATTAAGATCGTTCTGGAACCTTCCAGATCCTGTACTTGATCTACAAGTCCTGTCGTCATGTATTTTCACTCACTCGTGAGAATACTAATTAAAATTGAAGAATCTCACTGCTGAATTAAAGCTCAATAGCTAACTTTCTTCCACCGATGGAATGTTCTATGGCACATTTAATTGTAATTCACAACTTTCTCAAGAAATAGACTGTCGCCTACCTAGTGCAACCAGTTATTTTCATCATTGCAATAACTTTCTTTCCCATAAACTTTCGTGTTACTACGGTGAAATCTTCATCTATTCAAAAGACTATAGTGATAACTAGTGCTTGTTCCACTTTTCTACCGCGTCGCGATCGTCCGTTTACATTAAATAAGGCCATGAACATTGATCCTAAATCCCTATGATCTTTCCTCAACCTTCTACTAACAAACCATATTAATAAAATTGTAACTTTTCTATAAGGTGTGACTCACGAAGTGCCCTTCCATTTTGTTGGTTTATCATTAATTAATTACTGTATAACTACGTGTTTTATACACGGTTTAAACTTACATTGTTTCTTCCCTATAATCAGGGAAAACAATTCTTTCAACTCTTGAGTGAGTTATTTCTAGGTCTCACGAATTGGAAACTGCCCCATTTGGCTCGTGATTCCTACTTAAACATGGGAAGTCTAGAACCTTCCTTTTGACTTTCTCTTCAGGTTTTACCGTAAGTGACCTGCTCTTTTTTGTATAATTGTTATAAAGTAATTCTGCATAAATATAGGAAGTTGTAGGAACTTCTATCTTATTCTTCATGTTTTACTTATTGTTACTTTCGAAGTTGTTACTCTCTCTAGAACATTCTCTCAGGAATTTCTTATAGTACACTCCTTGTACTCAATTTAATGTTTAAACTTTAATTACTTCATTTGTCTTCTTTTTTAAATCTTATAAAGGTTTTAGAACATATATAAGGTTTGATACCTAAAGGATTGTTATTTGCCTGGAGCAATTTCTAAATGTTAGGAGTTCTGCGACCCCATTTGTTAAACAATTTAAATGATATATATTTGTCAAAAAGATATTAATTATTTGTTCAATTCGTTACGCTCCTTTGCCTTGTTAAATAAATTAAATATTTGTTTTTGGATTTATCATTTAGCTAGTACAACGATTAGGTAAGATCCTGACTTCCTTGGCTCTCCCTACTCAATGCCATTAAAACCATTAATAGGGCTATCACTACTCGTTGCATTTGAGCAAGAACTCTTAGTGGTAACCTCATTAAAGTTTCATTTAGCTTTAATAGCTAATTCTAATTGGCCAGTAAGGCAAGTAAAGCTCGCTACGCCAGCTACCTGCTTGTGGAGATCCTCTCCGAAAACTTATGGTCAGTTTTCCAAAAGATAAGTGTTTCTCTTTGTCTAAACTTTTAGCCGGCTCCTCGCTGAGTAAAAGCTTAACCATTTCCAAATGCAACAATTGGTTCATTCACCAAAATTATTTCCCAAGGTATAATCTTTTATCATTTTCCTTCTTGGAAGCACTTGGTCGCTTTTTCAGGAACTCCATAACTTTGAAAATTGGAAATACCAAACCCGATTTAAATTACTGGCATTCTTCAATTACTTTGCCAAAACGAATTGCTTTGAACAGGCATACAATAAATGTGTTACTCTCAGTCTTGCCAGACCATCACTCTTCCCCATAGTAGGCAGATACATGCTTGAGAGGGATTACACTAAAGCCACTCTCTTGCAAACCGCCCAAGTTCTAGCTGTGTTTCCCGTCAGTTTTGACCAAGCTCTTACCCACTTTAGGTATCCGAGAGCGGATTTGCAGTGGCAACCGCCTCTAAGTGCATTTAAGGTTAAATTTATAACTTTTGTGGGACTCTCCTCCCATTTTTCTATCCTTTTTCTCCAGTCCAAAATCTACTTCCTTTTCTTAATCATCTTCCCTTGGTGGGTGGGTTATTCCTCAGCCAATAATCTACCCAGTGGGAAAAAGTGGGATTTTCGGGAAACATTAATCATATCTCTCTTAATGGGCACAATATCAAAACCGTACAAAATGGACAATATTCCCCTAATAATTACCTAAAACTTTTGTCTGAAAGAATTTTTGATATGACCCACCATTACTCCAAGGGATGAGAAAAAATGATTTCGGAACTATAAGAAAATGCCAAGAGCTATCAGAGGTTGCCGTGGCAACACTACTAAATTGATGAGGTATGAGCCATCAGACGTTGCCATGACAACACACTTGCACGAGATCAGATTTTCATCTGACTAAGTGAGAAGCGGCTTCGGTGACGTAACTGGTAGCATGCTGAACTTCTATGCCCAAGGTCGCGGGTTCAAAGCCGGCCGAAGTCGTCGGATTTTCTACGAGCGCTAAAAATCCCTCAGTATGCTTTCCTTTGGAGGGAAAGTTCCAACGTTCGTTGCTGGTTGCGGTGGCATCTAGTAGCCAAGTTCACAGCTAGGTGTCATTGATGGTAGTATCTGGTAGCAACATTAGAAACTACTGCTTGAAATTGACCGTCTGCAGTCCTTACCTGAATTACAGACTAATACAGCCATCACAATTCACACCGTTTATCAGACAGATTATACACTCACCCAAAGTACACGGGGTTAAATGACCGCGTTGTCGCAGCCCCTAAACTGAGGAACCAACCAAAATCTCTGCGTGAGATATAATTTTGCGTGAAGAAGTAACAGACCGTTACATAGTTACACATCAGTATCGAAACCTTGCATAAGGACAGTGTGATCACAAGTATAACAAGATGTTCAGCCAAGAACATATAGCCTACTTTCTCCTAAATGTATGGGTATCTTTGTCCTCATCCCTAACACAATCACCCCTACCACAATGTATTGTTTGTTTTCTTTTATACTGATAATAAGCCAGTAAGTGTCAAAATCAATATTATATACTTTATGATGATTGAATAACAAAACTACTAACTTATTGTAATGCATTCACGTCCGTTAATCTCTATATTAAGCCAGCCTGCAAAATTAAGAATCCTCCGCCCCAATCACAGTAGGTGGTGCTGCGACCTATCAGTGAATTAATCTTTATCTTGTACGCCTATGCACTGCCATCGTAATGTACTACGATGGCAGTGTTCTATGGGTGTTGAATGAGTAGGCAGTTTAAAGTAGCCAAGAGGGAGGCGATCCAGCTGGCAGTGTTTAAAGGTATTCGGAGCGCGATAGTGGCTAATAGTTGAACTACCAGTATTACAAAATTGCCATACTTCAGGAGGCCAGCTCAGGCATTTACACAGTGTTATGTTTGGAACAATATTACCCACATAATCCACAAGAGGACAGCACCGTACAGAGGCATTAAGAAGGCTGTGGTTAATGACAACGTGTATCTAGTTCTTCTATTCTCCTTTTCCTATTGTCTTCTGTTTATGTGCGATGCTGGGACTGTGATTTTATTAATATACGAGTGTATACTTTATCCTCTCCTTTGAGCTAAATGACATTTTATTCAGTATCTGTGGAAAAAGCTCGAGCACATCATTTGTAAAAGAATTCAAGAAAAAAAAAACCTAACTGTAGCAGTACTCGATCCCCAGTCAACTGCGTGTCAGACTAACATGCTAGCCCAGAGCTAACCGTATCCATGACGTCAGGTGTTCTTAACTGACATATTAGATACAAACTGTTGGCAAATAATGACTTTAAATAAACGATTTCTTCACTGCAGTACATCTTCATTAAAGATCATTTCATACAAAGTTTATATTATTGTATCAGTACGGTACATCACATACAACATACTAAAACTACTGAAATATAAGGCAGGCACATGAGGACAGCTGCCATCTTGTCGTGTGACACAAACGGCTCAGCTCTTTTAAGCCACTCATACTGTATAATATTATAATATTAAATTATAATAAATAACGGATCACGACCTTCAGGATAGCTTAAACCCCCCTAGGCTCGATAATCGGAATTGGTGGGTCTTAAGCTATTTATTAAAATGGTTGCATAATTCACACGGCCGCCATCCTGAAATGGCATGGCCGATGACCTTGAATTTTGGGTGAAAGACGCGTCCTATATAAAGGTATGTTGTCACCAAATTTGGTAGAGATCGGATGATTAGTTTAGCCGTAATTTGATTTTACGTTTTGAACATTTGAGTGGCCGCCATTCTGTTTTGGTAAAGATGGCGGCGATATAAAGTATGACACTGAGGTGTCTTTTACTAGTGCTACCTCTGTACCAAATTTCGTTCAATTCGGTTTCACCGTGTTCGAATTGATAGGGGGGGACAGACATTCAGAGTACACACACTCACACACACACAGACACACACACACACACACAGACTCACACACACACATACACACACACACACACAGACTCACACACACACATACACACACACAGGCAGATACACTTTTTTCGCCCTGTGTTGATCTCATAAGTCTACTTTCATTTTTTGCAAAAATCGAAAGTAGGCTAAAAATGGACCCCAAATGACAAGAAGGTTACCGTCCTCATAAGACAATAAAATGTTTAAAATATGCATAAAATGACGAAAAACAAAGTTAATTAAGCTCCAATTATACAATATTTTCTTGCAATAAATGAGGTCTGATCCTTCTACGAAAACCTGCATATTCTGCCTATTTTCGCCTATCCCCAAGTTAGTCCGGTGAAATCTAACTCCGCCTTCCGGCGTGCCGAGAGGACTTTTCACCGCAGTCGGCTCTTGGCAACGAACGTAGGAACCTAAGAGCGTTGTTTACACTCTTAACCTATACAATTTAGCTTCACACAGGTGTAATTAGTGGAAGGTTCTTTAACTTGCCATAAATCTATGACATGGGACCGCCGGCTTTAATTCCCCTCCGAAGGAAGGCATACTGAGGGATTTTTAACGCTCTTAAAAAATCCGACGGCTTCAGCCGGGTTTGAACCCGCTATCTTGGGCATAGAAACTCAGCATGCTACCGACTACGCCACCGAAGCCGCAAACTGTAGATTCTGATTAGTTACGTAAGTCGTTCATACGGTTAATCCTGATTTTGGTACCATCCGTTTTCATGATAAGGTTATCGCCATGAGAACTCCATCGATTTCTAACTGAGAATCGAGAAATTGCAGCCTTCAGGATTGCCAGTCGGGTGGAACACATCCTGCCTGGCATGGAACGATGTAAACTTCACAAGGATAAACCGCGTTTCTCCAGGGGATTTAAGTCCAACTCGATGCCTTCTGTCTATATCAAGGAGGTTAACACTAGCAACAATATCTCTATATACGTTTAGAGCAAATTCGTATGTATTTTCGTGAGAACTTTCACGCACACAGAAAATCCTGATATTGGATCTCCTGCTATACTGTTCTAAGGAACATTTCTCATTTCTTGGTTTTCACAGTCACGGTTCTCAAGTTTTCTGGTAAGATCCGATACAAGGTCCATATTGAACTGAAGAGATTTCTCCATTTCTTTAATTACAAGCTCAGTCACTCTCACTGATAAGCAGATTTAATTTCTTCAAGAAACTTACCCGATCTGAGGGTCTCGTCGAGTACTTTACTTACTGTCTCTTCAATTAAGTTGACACTACCGCTGGCGTCTCTGGAGAAGCACGCTTATTCTTGCTTCTAGTCATCCTGGTTTAATTATGTTTTATTATGTATGTGAGGGTTATCACACGAAATAACGTTACACAGATTATGATCACTATTACTACACACGCGTGTAGCACTTATTTTCAATGTACCTTCTGTAATTCACTTAAGCTGAGCCAAGCTCACGCACCTCTGTCATATTGGCGGTCTTCAGCGTATTACGTAATATCAAAGGATTCCTGTTAAATCTGGGGTTTGAATCAATTTAAGGGTTAACATTTGCGATATAGAGGTGAGTATATGAATCAACGAAATATTATTTGGACTGCAATTTATTGAATAATCGAAGCATGTTTCTTTACGTCTTAAAGGAAACTATATTTCATATTGGCAACACTGCTAAGTCTATTCGACCAATTTGCCGCTACTGAGAAATTTTCCAGTGAGAGCGGCTTCGGTGGGGCAGTTGGTAGCATGCTGAACTGCTGTGTCCAAGATAGGGGGTTCAAACCCGGCCGAAGTCGTCGGATTTTTAAGAGCATTAAAATCCTTGAGTATGCCTTCCCTCGGAGGGGAAGTAAAGCCGGCGATCCCATACATTTATGGCATGTAAAAGACCTTCCACAGACTAAACTTGTATGAAGCTACATTTCTAGGTTTGATTTCGTTGGAACGCTCCATCAAAGTTCCAACGTTCACCACTTGTTATCAGTGGAATTTGGCAGCGAAAGTTGGAACTACTTGAAATTGGACGGAACTTGTAGCTCACCCTATGGGTGTCCGCTTGAAGCAGCTACAACCTCTGGCGAGCGGGATATGTCCTCGGACACTCCCGGCACGTAAAGCCATATGATAAATAAATAAATACATTTCCAGTGAGCATCCCATGTCGTTGATTTCATATTACCTCTCCAACCCGTGTCTACCATACACGGTGTCGGCTCAGTGCTTGACTCCCGACTGTCTCCTCCAACTCAACGCGGCGCGCCGGTGTGACGGTCCTTCTCACCTCCCCATCTTACTCACGCGTTGGACACTTGTTTGGCTCACTCACGCCTGCTCAGCTCCGAGTTGGCCATGGCCAAGTTAGCTGGAGAGCCGTGAGTTAAACAATTAACTGTCAATTCTTACGGTTAATTATTCTATCTGTTGCAGACCATCTCTGTGTGACATGGCGGTATTGGTCCCTCATCTTCTACTGTTGTTGGCAGTCATTATTTCAACAGCTGCCCGTGATGCAGCCGTGCCTCTGTCATCCTTAAAGGGACTTCCAGAATTTGTACAGTACACATTTTCGAGAAATTTCAGTGAACAACTGAAAAATTGTATTGAAAGCACATCAGATTGTATATACGACTATTTTACTGGGCGTCAAGGGCCTTGTCAAAAAGGAGAATGGTTAGTCTACGACAAGAAAAAAATTCTGAAGAAGAATGATCTATTGGATCCTGTTTGCCGACCGAAGCCGTGTCCACCCAATTACAGCTTCTTTCTTCCAGACAAAACGTGCTATCATGACGATGACATAGAAGATGTGATTTGTGAAGAAGGACTCCATAAAAGTTACGATAATCTCTTTGGTGAAACATATTGTAGTTGTGGATATCGTGGAGCCACTTTGCTAGGAAGCAAGAACAGACAATGTTATACATTGTACACCCAAGGTCCTTGCAGATATGGCTCTGTATTTTCACCAGTCAATGATCTTGTGAATTTTGGGTTTGGACAGTGTTTACCATCAACTTGTGCTAATTTACTCCAAGGAGGAAGGAAGTTTGCCGAAGTCCGCTTGTCAAATGGACGCAAGCACTGTTTTGCAGTCGGAACACAGGGTCCTTGTAAGAAATACGGATATTATTTTGATATAGTTGATAGGAGCGTATTCCCATCAGTATCTCATCTGTCTTGTGACTATGGCTTGGTATCACCAGCAATTCCTGCTCGTTCTAAAAGCTCAAAATGTGTCGAGATTAGAACTGGGGAATGTGTCAAACTTCTCAAGCATTCGCCAATTAAACCTCAGAGGTTGTATCTCGAAGACGATTAGCCATGATTTCAGTGCCTGGTTGGAGCCAGAACTAAATATGTACACTAAACTATTCGGTGGTGGTAGCACAACTTATGCAACCTTCGATAAGTTATTAAAATAAACTTTCATTTGTTCAGTTTATTATCTATTTGTAACTTTGATGAAGAATTCACCACCATATTTATATTAGATGTATTCTTTATTTTCACTGGTGGTTGTGTGTTTCCTGTTTTTCATTAGCCATTTCATGTTTTGTGCAATTCTTGTGACATAGTGATATGACCTTAATCATTTCCAATAGCTTTCCCTATCGACGATTTAATCTAAATTAATAACACTCGGTGTTTAGTGAATTTATTACACTTTAGTCAATAATAATTAAATTAATTAATGGAATGTACCAGTTTCGGACATACTACAGCCTTCTTCAGCGGTGTTGTTATAAATAACTTAAGTAACTGCAAGCAAAGCTTTGTTGTTAATATTTGCCTTGAGAATTTAAATCAATACATGGAAGATATTCTTTCGAATTATTAGTAGAATATAATAAAACAAGATGTTCAGTAAAGAGCATATAGCCTAGTTTCTCCTAAATGCATGTGTTCCGTTCCCAGTTAATGTGCCTATGATTGCTGACTGTGCGCCCCTCAGGTTTTTCGTGCTGGGGTTAGTGCCTGGCCGGCAGAGAGTAACGGCACCATAGATACGCTTGGTACCTTAGTGTCGTGAGGCAGGGAGTAACGGCACCATAGATACGCTTGGTACCTTTGTGTCGTGAGGCAGGGAGTAACGGCACCATAGATACGCTTGGTACTTTTGTGTCGTGAGGCAGGGAGTAACGGCACCATAGATACGCTTGGTGCCTTTGTGTCGTGAGGCAGGGAGTAACGGCACCATAGATACGCTTGGTACCTTTGTGTCGTGAGGCAGGGAGTAACGGCACCATAGATACGCTTGGTACCTTTGTGTCGTGAGGCAGGAAGTAACGGCACCATAGATACGCTTGGTACCTTTGTGTCGTAAGGCAGGGAGTAACGGCACCATAGATACGCTTGGTACCTTTGTGTCGTGAGGCAGGGAGTAACGGCACCATAGATACGCTTGGTACCTTTGTGTCGTGAGGCAGGGAGTAACGGCACCATAGATACGCTTGGTGCCTTGGTGTCGTGAGGCAGCATGACCTGTGTTCTTTGTGATGCAAACACGCAACAATGTATTTAAGTTTTCTGTATAATAATAAAATGTGTGCTACTCAATGTGAGTGTAATTAAATGATTAAGAGCACACGAGGATCATTAGATGTATGCTATGCGCGAATACAGCATGGGTATAATCCTAACTCTTTGTCCTTTTCCAGAAGTATAAATTGCATGTGTGTTGTAGTAGCTTGTTGAAATACAACGTGCTATATGGATATTATACTTTGATTGATTTAATCCTCACCTGAATTATATATACACACACTAATACAGCCATCACAATAACACAGTTTACCAAACAAAATTCAACACACACCTAAGTACACGGGGCTAAATGACATTGATGTCCATGAATATAAAATGAAACAACAACAACAGCTTCCTACCCAAATCCTTCCCCGTATAAATGTACACATACTAGTAATCCTATATACATCACAGTGACACACGTTATCAGACAACTTCTACGCACACCCAAGTACATGGGGCTACAAGACCATGATGCCGCAAATACTCTAAAGAATCAACAAGAAACACAACAACAACAACAACAACAAGAACAATAGACTCTATCGCGGATCGAGGACAACGAATTTTAATCGCTGTAGTCGAGTGTTGAAACATGTTGTGTTATAAGTATTGAACCCTTATTAATCTATCGATGAATAAGTATTCATGATTTTATTATTATTATTATTATTACTGATGCCCAGGCAGTACATGTTGAAATTGACAAAGGGGGAGCCAAGGTAGTGTGTGGCAATGATTACAACAGAAGCAAGCTTGGTAGTTATTCCTGAAGACGACCGGCTAAGCCGAGTTCAAGGACAAATTTTGTAACAGCGTGCACCTAAATTAAAGTCACTGAGGGAGTGTATTGAGTAAAGTTTCAACCGACCCAGGATTGAATCACCCAATCAGAAGAGGCCACGCCAAAAGCCACGCGGTAAGTTGCGTACCCTGGGAAAACGCGCGAAAACGTGTATCTAAAGAACTGCCGATCCGAATTAATTCCGCAATGCTGCACTGAGACGTTTGGATAAAATGATGAAGATTGATACTAGTCCCAAGTTTGTGTGATGAAAACTCCAGATTTTTTTTTCAAATTCTCCCCACTCTACCACATTCTGTCAGTTTCCAATAAATTGATCAGTGAGAAGCTGTTTCGAGGACAACTTTATTGAGCTCTAGTGAGCAAGGTTCACGTCACTCTGCGTCACGATTTTCAAACGCTAATGAGCGAACTTTACTAACATTTTACTTTGTGCTCAAGTGAGCAAGGTTCACGTATAGCAGTGGAGATCTCTAGGCGAGATAAGGACTGCAAGATAGTCATGTTTAAGACTTGTTTTCAAGCTAGTGGCGATGAGTTTGAAGTGTGTAATTTTATGTAAATTTGTGTATAATATTTTTTGGGTGATATTTGTGCGTGTGTTAAGCAAATGCTAAGATAGGGCAAGTCTACGATCAGTAATCGCATTAGGACATATTCGTGAGTGAAAGTAGTAGCTCACAGCGATTATAGCTAGGAAATATTATTAACATTGAACATTTATGTCCAAGAAACTTCACCAAGATGTCCGACGTTTGGTCAGGTGATGGATTGATGTGCATCGCTTCTACAACGACGTCAACGATGGAGAGCTAAATTTCCCGTAGGGAAATGCACCAGGACGGAGGTCAATGTTCTGCAAGCTGAGATGGTGATGTACAAAACATGATTTATTCAATATGTAGTTAGATAAGGCGCGGGAACGTTGTAAATAATTCATTCATTCTTTTTCTTGTGTTTAGATTTTTTTGTGCTGACACTATCATCTTTAAATGTACGTTGGCGCGTGGCCAAATTTGTTTGTTGAATATTTTTCTTTGGAGTCATATTTAGTGTACACGGCGCGTGTATTTGATTTTGTCCATGCGAATGCGAAACTCGTTACATTCGATAAGTGGTGCTTTATTAAAGTTCATTTTGTTATAGGAAAGGGAGGTAATTATTGTAAGATGTTTTATGAACAGGTTATTACTCATGCTAGGGTTGCCGAGCGCAACAAATTAAGATGTAACTGTAGAACACATTAGTTCTATTTTTTAGCATTTTTGAGTCCTTTTCAGGTTAGTTAGTCACGGACTAGAACGGAAGTGCAAGCTGGTGGAAAAATATCTATGTCATTTATTTCAGGTTTCTGTCAAACCCATACGTGTGATTCTGTGTGTGTTCATGTGTCAGGTGTGTGTATTGATTCTTCGTGATGAGGGGTAGGTGGTGCAACCGCCCTCATATTGTTGTTGTTGTGGTATTCTTTTTGATGGAAAGGCAGAGCGCTCGGTGGAGGCTACTGTACCTTGTCCATTGTTGATTTTCTTGGATTTCCTAGGGGAAATGCTGAGATATTTTATTCTGACAGACACACACGTATATTGTGCTTTGGGAGCACGCTTCTTCGAGACTCGATCCCGTGCCATGGGAGGTCGAGGTTATTGACACGTGGGTTGACAGATGTGCAGATTTCCACTTAGCGCCCGTCTAGGTTCGGTGACTCATTGTTAGGCAGTCCTGTTGACCGGCTGATCCCTATAAGCTATCATTAGCGAACCTGTTCTTTTGTGATGGTCATTTGGACCGTAATTAATTGGGGAGTTCGCCATGTCTGTTACGAATTATCGCATATCGTATGAATGGAATATTGTTTTAATGTTGTAAATGTTGGCTCTGAGCCTAGTGATTTTCTATGACTCAGGTCATGTTAGTTTGTCTGTTGTGACACCCTTGTGGTGTAGTTGTATTTACTTGTAAAAATGACAGACCGTCATATGTGTATTTCTTATGTTGGTCACGTGTTAATTTACTTGTGTTGATTTTGAAAAGTCCTAATTTTAGTCGGTAATGTTTTTGCTACGGCAGTTCTTGATTCCAATTTCAAGCGGAAATTATTTGTTGTTTATTTAGTGTAGGAAGTGTCAGATTAATATATGTAGTGTATAGTTGGTTCCCCGCGTCTGTCTAGCTCTAAACAATGCAGATTCGTCCTTTGAAGGTTTACCGGATGATGACGAATCTCGCATTTATTTGTACTCATCGTTAAGCATGTAGAACAGCCACACACGTACACAATGTCATTGAAGTCATTTGGGACATTTGGTCCAATTTATAATCTCTCCTGAGATTAAGCTGAGTTTTGGCAAGTAATTTATTCAGTTGGGAGTCATTTGGGAGTTTTGTTTTGTTTATTTTTTTTACTTGTAAATAGTTGATCTGTTATTAAATTCATTTGTTATAACCCTGGTATTCACTTCTTCCTGCATGTTATTTTGTTATGTGTTACCCTGCATGTTAATGAAGCGCTTTAACAACAACTTACGAAATGGACTGTTACACCCCCCGAAACTGAGTCTCATAAGCTTCTTCGCAAGGGTTCATATATCAAAATGGCTGCCCAAGTGGGACTGTTGTTGTTGTTGCTTTGCTGATCTCATACTTATTTCGCTGAGAAATAATGCCAGGTCAAGCGTGCAAGTGTAAATTCAGTAAATTGAGGCGATGTTGTACCGCCATGTGCATTAGTAAAATCACTGAGTTCTTAATGTTAGAAATATTGAACAAGGTTAGAAGTTGATATTGCATTTGTTGTTAACTTGTTCTGGCGCCCGGCATAAAATTAGAAAATTTGTATATTATTGAACTCAGTCAAAGCAGGAAGGTGTTGCCTTATATTTTACATTTAATTAACTTCGGTTAATTGGTGTTGTTCGTAAATTCTGTTGGTTAGGAATTTAAAAGCAGATCACAAGGGAGTTATTATATTGTTTGGAAATAAGAGTCATGATTCAGTAAAATTTTGATTACTGAAATGTTTATTAAATTAGAATCAGTAGTAATTAAATATCAAGACATGTGTGCGTGTGTATGACTGAAATCCCAGGTGCATGACCCTGTTTTTCTCTGAGTATATATTTGTGTGTTGTGCGATGGCTAGCATCGAAGAAATCAAGGTATTAATGGAGCAGATATCCATGCAGTAGACTGCGCAATTGTCTGCGAAAACGGAAGAACAGTTAAAGAACATGAAGGAGGAAATGAGTGAACACGGTGATAAACAGTTACAGGACATGAACAGTAACATTACGACGCAATTTCAAACCCAGAAATTAGACAGTGACAAACAGTTACAGGACATGACAAGTAGCATTACGGTCCAATTGCAGGTCCAGAAATTGGATACCTATAAACAGTTACACGAGTTGCGGGAGAATAATAATAAACAGTTGAATGAATTAAACCATAAACTATCAGAGCAGGCATCAGTACAAACAGTGCAGTTAGAAAAGATCACCCAGGAAATAAACCAAAGTACTATGGTAGAATTAGAGAAACTGGCAGGTGAGGTAGCGGAAAATAACTCAAAGCAATTAGGAGAAATTAAGAAGTTGGAATCTAAATTCGACAATAAACTTGTACAATTAGATGAAATGGTAGCCGAAAAATTAAAGCAGATTGAGACAGCATGCGTAAACAACACGGCTGGAATAAAGAGCACGCAGGATGAATTACAGGGGCAATTTGAGAGACTAGAGGCCAAGAACGAAAACATACAGGAGCAAATTAATTCAGTCGATAATAATGTACTCGAATTAAGAAAGGAACTCGATAAGCTTGAAGTAAAAACGGAGAAAGAATGGATGCACTTGCGCGAAAACTTGGAAGACCAATTAACTAAAAACCAAGAGCAGATACAAGAGATAGGAGAACAATTAACGAAGACACAAGAGCAAATACGAGAAGAGCTTGAGAAGAATCAGGAAAGGAGCGAAGAAAAAATTAGTAGTTTGAAGAACAGGATCCGGAAAGATTGGGAACAGCAGGTGAACGAAACTAAAGGAGATAGGCTGACGATCTTAAAGCGGCTAGGCGAGTACAATTCTAGAGTGCAGGCTTTGGAGGAAAATATGAAGTCCGAACTCCAAGAACTCACAGATCTCATAATTAAGAACGAGATAAGGTCATTAGAAAACGCTACTTTATTCTCTGCAGAAAACACAGTAGGCAAACAGGGAAGTATTGGAAGTCCGGTGGGATCGAAGCTGGCTGAGGGTACAGGCCGAGGTCAGAGTCCAAAGATAACGTGCGACACATTCCAACACTACAGAGGGGAGACATCAACTCCACAACCCGGCTTGGCACCTGCCCAAGTGATACAAGTAATTAGGGGGAACGACTTTAAACCCGACAAATTCAGGAAGAACTCAGGATCCACTCCTAAAGCATTTTTACGTCAGCTGGATGACTACTTTAACGATCAACACGTCAGTCCCGCAAAACAGCTGCGGATGGTTGAGAAATTTTTGGAGGGCCCGAGTTTAATTTGGTTCCAGAGTTTCAAATACACATTTAATGACATGGCCCAGTTTAGAGAGGCATTCTTGAGAAAGTTCTGGAGTCCTTCTTGGCAGCAGGGGTTGAGGATGGATCTATACACCAGGAAATATCACAGTACACATCTCACCAGGTTTTCCGAGTTCTTTAGCCAACAGCTGCTTAAATTCCGTGATTTTGACGACCCGCCTACAGAGGAAAACATGGTTTTAACCATCAGTAAGCAGCTTCCAATGAATATTCGGCAGTTTTTAGTGGCCGGTAATATCAAGACCGCAGTTCAGGCCGAGGAGATACTCCGCCATTTGGATGAGACGAGTATGGTCAGTCCGCAGACAGGGAGACGGAACATGGAGTGTGTAAACACAGCTGAAGTTGTTCAAGGGCATCAAACTAATCACAATCAAAATAATCAAACCAAGACACAGTCTACCGGAACGCAATTCACGCCCAGACGGCAGGAGTTCGATGGCCGAAACCAATACCATAACAACAATAGGAACTTCCAGAATCGCCGTGATAATTATAATAATAATAATCAGCGCGAATGACTCAGAACTACATAATCTCTCTCTTCATTAAGTAAAAATGTCGACTTTCACGACCGGCGTTGAAATAGGAATCTCTGTTTCGCGGGCTTATAGGTCGTGTTCCAAGGACATTTTGTCGTCCTGACGTTTCGCTGAATACTGCGTTCAGCATGTTCACAGGTTACATAAAGCGAGGTAAAACAAGTAAACAGAAGATATATAAATAGTCAACAACCCACACATAGAGGCTACCATAGCAACGGCGTACCACATAAAAGTAATGCATCAAGGACAGGGCTGCTCGTCTGTTGCATCTTCTCGTCTACGGCGGTCAATAAGGGCAGGCTTGAGGGGATTAAGGACTGGAAGCCAAGCTCTGTTCACACGTTCTGCTTCCTCCTTAAGATTGAAGCTGTTAGTATGCTTCAGGATTTCAATGGCCTCCCTTTGTAGCCTGGCATGATAAGACTCCGTGGTGGACAGAACTTCGGTGTCTCCATATCTTATATCGTGACCTGCAAGTAGGGAGTGTGCTGCTACAGTGGATTCATCTGTTTGTCCCAGCCGGCTGTGTCGTTCGTGCTCCTTGAGGCGAGTGGCAATACTTCTTTTCGTTGTTCCAATATATACTTGGCCACAATCACACGGGATTTTATAAACCCCTGCCGCGGTATGAGGATGTCGCTTATCTTTAACGGACCTAAACATGTCAATTTTCTATACCGGTAGTGCAGAGCGCAACTCGAATCCAGTCGGCCGTGTCTCGACTTGAGCTATGTTGCCATGGAAACTATCTGCCTTGCCATTCCTTCATGAGTATATTTTATGAATGTATTAGCCCTTGCTCGAGTGCAAAAGGGCCGAAATCAGAAAAATGAGAAAGACTATCGAAAATTCATGTAGCCAGCGGTTCCTTCTGGGTCCTAAACTATGTGTATGCAAAATTTGGTTGAGATTGGTGGAACGGTGTAGATTTGTATACGGAACCAACCCACCCACATACATGCATACAGACTTTCACTTTTATATATAAGATGAGACTTTCCAAGTCGATTTGCTCGTAGAAATATGGAATATAGCTCATTCTGCGCGTATCAATGCGAGGAGCAATGTTCTTAGTTTCCACTTCTGCGAAGTGGGAACCGAACCCCGCCTTTTAAGGCCCTAAAACGAACGGTTTTCGAGATATTTCCAAAAAACTATCCCCGGTCTGCGAAATTTCAGCGATTGCCATAGTAACGTTGATCTGTTTCTCAGAGGGAACACAGTTATTTGGGAATATCTCCGAAACCGTTCATTTTAGGAACTTAAAAAGTGTGTTTTGGGGTCCCTACCGGACCTCCGAGTATTGCTTCTCGTATCTGGCGGCTTAAAATGAGCTAAATCCGAACTTTGTACCGACTGTCCTTGCTCAGTGCCAAAGGGCCGAAAAAAGTCACTTACAAATTGAATTTTCAAAAACCGTTTCTTATTGGGCCTCTACAGTACATACTCGGATCAACCAACATGCAAAATTTCAGCTTTCTAGGTCTAGTGATTTGAGCCCTGCGTCGATGAGTCAATTTTTAATTATCAATGCCAAAGGGCCGAAAAAAGTCACTTACAAATTGAATTTTCAAAAACCGTTTCTTAGCGAGCCTCTACATACTCGGATAAACCATCATGCAAAATTTCAACTTTCTAGGTCTAGTGGTTTGAGCCCTGCGTTGATGAGTCAATTTTGGATTATATATAATAGATAAACTTTTGAACTGACGGTGGTTTGGGGGTCTGGAGGATGTGAAACGCGAAGATATGCCGAAATTATCCGGAAGTCGAAACATGGCACCCATTGCAATAGTTAACTTTCTGATGAAATCTATCTACATTGCAATAGTTAGCTTTCTGATGAAATCTACCTAAAATAGGCTACATAATTAAAAATACTACCATCAACGACACCTAGCTGTGAACGTGACTACTAGATGCCACCGGATCCATCAACTCGCAACGAACGTTGGAACTTCCCCTCCGAAGGAAAGCAAACTATGGTTATTTTTAGCGCTCTTAGTACATCTGACGACTTCAGCCGGGTTTGAACCCGCGACCTTGGGCATAGAAGTTCAGCATGCTACCAGTTCCGATACCGAAGTCGCTTCCCACAGACAGATGGAAAACTGAATGTTATCTCGTGCAGTGGCGTTGTCATAGCAACTGCTGATGGCTCATCCCTTATCAATTAAAAGTAAAGTTGTCATGGCAACCTCTCTTGGCACTTGGCATTTTCTTATAATTTAAATCATTTTGCTCACCCCGTGGCGTAATGGTGGGTCATATCAAAAATTCTTTCAGACAAAAGTTTTAGGTAATTATTGGAGGAATATTGTCCATTTTGTATGGTTTTTATATTGTGCCTATTAACAGAGATATGATTAATGTTTCCCGAAAAACCCACTTTTTCCCACCCCTTTGGTCAATGTTTGGTGCTATCAAAGAACGTTTCAAACATAAATTTTAGGGTCTTATCCGACACATAGTATGAACTTTGAATGGATTCAATATTTCAGATATTAAGAGAGTTATAGCGATAATTCACTTTTTCGAAAAATGCCTCCCATTCTCACCCCCTTCGACCGATTTTGCCCATGAACAAACTCAACCGAGATTTTAAGGGGATATATATTATGTAAAAAATTCAAAGTGATTGGTGCAAAATTACGGCAGTTATCGTGTCCACAAGAAACCGATATCTATACATATATATATATATATATATACATACATAAATTATATATAAACTTTTGAACTGACAGTGGTTTTGGGGTCTGGGGATGTGAAACGCGAAGATATGTCGAAATTTTCCGGAAGTTGAAACATGGGACCCATTGCAATAGTTAGCTTTCTAATGAAATCTACCTAAAATGACTAAATTAATCTCGAGCGTGGCACTAGGCATCCTAAAACCTGACCCACTGGTCCTCGTAGCGCATGCTATTTCTAGTATAAATGACCAAGACATCCGAAGTATTTAAAAGTGACCAACAGTTTATTAAACTAAAGACTGTTGCATGGTGGACTCTCTCTCTCTCTCAACTAAACAAAATAATTCGCCTCTACTGAAGAGTAGAAATATCATAATGACATTAGCATCGAAACATAATCAAAAATGCTATTAAAATACACCATCCTAATCGCATGTAAAGACAGTTTCAAAAATATCTAAACATTATTACATACACTCGTTACATATTTAAATGATCCTCAAAGTTTATGGTATTATTTACGTTTATACTTTATTGTACACGTTCAAATTCTTCATCAGTAATAAATTCGATTCCATCAATAAGCATTCTATAGTATTAGTTAAAGTCAAATCATGGCATGTTCGACGAATGGTTAAGTTTATCGAACGCATTATCATAGCATAAAAATGTTATTAACATTTTAAATCACATAGTTATTCATGTTATTATTATTATCTCTAAAGCTTTTAGTGGTTATTATTACAGGATTATATCAATATTAATACTCGTCTTTCCAATTAACCTTTTTCCAAAAACAAATGTTATTAATTTGAACAATCCATTCTAGAACAATTATCACAATGCTGTTTTACTTAAATGTTGGATGTATTAACCACATACTAGCCTTCTAGTGTTAATATTCGTGACTATACTGCACGTTCAAAATATACACATAATTGTATTCAGACATAGCTCAATAGCTAATTTTTACTGGACAGAAAAATGACGTAGATCATCCATTGATGTCTAATATCTCATTATAACAATCAAATTCGCAAATTCACGTTGCTTCATTCATAGATAAGCTCTCCATAGCTTGTAAACATATTTCCAAACATCATTAGGTTCAAATAAGTTTTTACATAAAAGTCATGAAATATCGTGCATCAAATTAACATAAGTTAAAGTATCATGGACAATTGGAAATAGCCGTAGCATTTCCCTCGTACGTGATGTTTCAAGAGAGCTTCCATCAACCTTCTGGACGTCGCCATCTTCTTCGTCAGTTGTGGAGATTGTTGTTGAAATGTTAAAGTTATGGTCCGATCACACCGGAACCAACCAGACGAGCGACCACTTCGGTCAAGTTTCACAATGTTAATCGTCCCTTCATCTCGGCACGCGAACATTTTATGCACTCGCCGAATCCCCTCTCCAGTGCCGTCACCCAGTGGTCCGGACTCCCCTGATTGGCTGAGCCACAACGCTGACTCCCGACATAAGGGTCATTTTACTTGGCGTGACGAAGTAGAATTGCCGCTCCAGTCCAATTCGCCTTTTCTTGATACAGCCAGCTGGAAGTGTTCCTCGGTTTCGTCATCGCCTCTCGACAGGTATATACCTGTAGCTGAATTCCCAATGACTCATCTCTCTCACAATAAACCCTAACTGACTAAAATCCGTAAAATTCCGTAATCATATAATTTTCCGTGATAATGTTGTTCGTAATAATTTGCTTGATAGAGTTTTCTATAAAATCGAAAACCTCTCTGTATACTTATAATCTTAAAACAAAAACGCTCCAAAAATACCTTAATAATAATAATAAGTTGAATGAAAATTACCTTGGCTGAAAAAGTTGCCGCGTAAATAAACATTAAATGGCTTCCTACTGACTTATGTCAGTGGCGTAACATACCCCGAAATACACGTTACAATATATTGTGAAGATCGATTTCATAGGTGTTGATGTTGCGTTGGTTTCAAGATGGGGTCATGGAAAATTATTTATATCATCAAATCAACTTTGCTCGTATTTCTATTAGTTTTAATTAACTTCAGGCAGTTACTGAAGAAGTCCACAATGTGGTCGAAAATAGTACAACATATAATTTTTTCACTAATATTGACTAAGGTGTATCAATTTAATAAATGCTTATACAGTAGTAATTCACTTCTATGCTGGTAAGACCATTCGACCCCGTTGACTCTGCTGCTCTGTTGAGAAGGTTTCCAGTAGGCGGCCCTTGTCGTTGATTATATCATAATTCACCAAATTGTGTCTAACGCCAGGTTTGAACTCAGAGCTTCGCTCGTGGTGTTACCACCACCTCGCCGGCGTGAGGACCCTTCTCACCTCCACAACACTCTCTCGCGCCGGATACTTGCTTGGCTCGCTCACATTCTTTCAGCCCCGAGTTGGGTAAAGGAGAGTTGAGCTGGAGAGTCATGGGTTAAATAATTTACTGTCGATTCTTACAGTTGATCCTTCTATCTGTTGCAGGGCTCATTGGTCAAGCAGCTCAGCGCGAAATGGCGGTACTGATCTCTCAGCTTCTACTGCTGTTGGCACCCATTATTTCAACAGCTGCCCGTGATGCAGTCGTGCCTCTGGCATCATTAATGGGACTTCCAAAATTTGTACAGTACACATTTTCGAGACATTTCCATTGGATCGGAGGGATTTCTCCAGGGGATCAAGGGCATTGCCAAAAAGGAGAATGGATTGTTTACGACAAGAAAAGTTATCTGAAGTCGAATGATCCATTGGAGCCTGTTTGCCGACCGATGCCGTGCCCACTCAATTACAGCTTCTTTCTTCCGGACAAAACGTGCTATCATGATGATGACATAGAATATGTGATTTGTGAAGAAGGATTACATAAAAGTTACTATAATATCTTTGGTGAAACATATTGTAGTTGCGGATATCGTGAAGCCACTTTGCTAGGAAGCAAGAACAAACAATGTTATACATTGTACATCCAAGGTCCTTGCGGCTATGGCTCTGTATTTTCACCAGTCAATGATCTTGTGAATTTTGGGTTTGGACAGTGTTTACCTATTTCTTGTGCTAAGCTACTCCAAGGAGGAAAGAGGTTTGCCGAAGTCCGCTTGTCAAACGGACGCACGGACTGTTTTGAACTCCAGACACGGGGTCCCTGTAGGAAGGGCTATTATTTTGACATAGTTGATAGGAGTGCATTCCCATCAGTATCTCATCTGTCTTGTGAACAGGGATTAGTAGATCCAGCAATTCTCTCTCGTTCTAAAAGCTCGGAATGTGTCGAGAATAGCACCGGAGAATGTGTGAAACCTCTCAACCATGAGCCAATTAAACCTCACCCGTTGTATCTTGAAGAAGACTAGTCATGAGTACAGCGTCTGGTCAGAGCCAGAACATAATATGTACACAAAAATATTCGGTGGTGGTAGCAAACTTATGCAACCTTCGATTAGCTATTAAAATATGCTTTCTTTTTTTCAGTTTATTATCTAATTGTAACCTTGATAGGATTCACCGCCATATGTATTCTTTATTGTCACTGGTGGTTGTGTGTTTCCTGTTCTTCATTAGCCATTTCATGTTTTGCGCAATTCTTGTGACATAGTGATATGTCCAATAGCTTCCCTTATTGACGATTTAGTCCAAATGAATAACAATTGGTATATAGAACATTTATTACATTTTAGTCAATAATAATTAAGTTAATTAATGAAATGATCCAGTTTCGGCCATACTATGGCCTTCTTCAGCGGTGTTGTTATAAACCCATAAAGTAATTGCGAGCAAAACTTTGTTGTTAATATTTCACTTGAGGTTCTACATCAATACATGAAAGAAATTCATTCTAATTATTAGTAGAATGTAATAAAACAAGATCATCGGCAAAGAGCAAACAGCCTACTTTCTCCTAAATGCATGGGTATAGGTATAACTCTTTGTTCTTTTCAAGGAGTATAATTGCATGTTGGTTGTAGTAGCTTGTTGAAATACAACGTGTTATACGGATATTATACGTTGATTGATTGAATCCTCACCTGAATTATATATATACGCACACTAATACAGCCATCACAATAACATAGGTCATCAGACCAAATTCAACACTTACCTAAGTACACGGGGCTGAATGAAATTGATGTCCATTCATATAAAAGGGAACAACAACAGATTCTTACCCAAATCCTTCTTCGTATAAAACTACACACACTTGTAAGCCAACAGACATCACAGTGACACAGTTTATCAGATAACTTCTAAACACAACCAAGTGCATGATGCTACAAGACCACGATGCCTCAAAGACTCTGATGAATCAACAAAAAAAACAACAACAATAGTCTCTACCTGAATCAAAGACAACAAATTTTAATCGATGTAGTCGAGTGTTGAAAAATGTGGCGTTATAAGTATATGCATACAAGCTGTACCGGGCATGCGTTGCATTGCCAATCAAAGAAAGTGTTGGGGTTGTAATTTTGTTTCTTTAAGTGCTTTTGTATATACAATTTTTTTTCAATCTCCGTTAACTGCCTCTAAACTATCGTTAAATGAATTTACTAATTTAGAAACATTCGTGGGAGCGTGAACAACAACTCATCAAAGTTTCATCGCAATCGGATGAATGGCAGTTGACGCACACGGGATTTTGTTTAAATGATTCGTGCACTGTCACTAATTTGTCAAATCTATTAGGGCGCCACCTACTGTGAAATGGATTTACTAAGTTAGTAACATTCACCTAAGTGTACACAACAATTCATCAAAGATTCATCACAATCGATGAATTGTATATGAACGCATACGGGATTTTGTTGAAACGCTTCGCGCGTCGTCACTAATTTGTTACACCTACTCGTGCGCTACCAATATAGTAAAATGGATTTACTAAGTCAAAGACCTTCCCTGGCGTCTACACAACAACTCATCAAAGTTTCATCGCAATCTGATGAATGCCATATGAACGAACGCATGCGGGATTTTGTTTAAACGATTCGCGTGCCTTCATTCATTTGTTGAATCTACTCATGCGCTACCAATTCTAAAATTGATTTACTAAGCCTGAAACCTTCCCTGGAGTGTACTCAACGAATCTCCCAATTTTCATCGCAATCGGATGAATGTTATATTGTTGCACCCCTTAGGGGATGCACACCCCCGGAAATACACATTGAACTTTCGCCCCATACGTCTCTATATTTTCAGTCCCTATATCAACTACAGGATAATTATCACATTCATTTGAACTGGCATGAACCTTCTTGAACGCATTTGAACCCTTTTTGAACTCGTACGACCCCGACACTAATACCGACGTGCTTGGAATGTGCCAATCATGCACACACTGCATTACCGCAACTATAAAGCGGACATGCCCCCACACCTCGAGGTCATTCTGACTGTCTGACTGAGTCTAGGGGAAGTGCTGCTAGACGACTTCACGCCGGCTGCCATCTAGGTGAGTGTGATTGCGAGATTACCCCTTTTACATTCACATCCACTATCCAGCCCCTTACACTTTGTACTTGCATTGTTCAGGAATCCATAGCACTAAATCTGTTCTGTGGCAGCGTTGATCAGAATGCTGAGCTGGATGATGCGGTGATCTGAATGATGATGAACGCCAGCAAGTAGCGTCTTATATACGATGGTCATGGAAGCATCCAGACGGAAAGGACCGCGAGACCCACGAGTCCTGCTATTGGCTAGACGAAGGTCACGGTGACGTCACTCGATACTGACCCTCAACAGGCAGCAGATCAAGCCTGTAGATGCCCTGTATGTCGGGAGTACGGAAGCTTGAGAGAGCGAGCGACTGGAACACTCAAGGTGAGAACTTAAGAAAACTAAGTTAACTATATATTAATTAATTAATACATTAATAATACAATAAAGTGTTCATCATATTAATTTGTTTGGAAGTTTTAGGGAAGAAAAAAGGCGAACAGTCAAACAGGGCTGTCGCGAGGAACAATTACAAACAACATACTGTCACGAAAGTGACCAGGAGCTATTCCAAAATTGGCGCACATATAGATAATACGATTTCAGTTTAATTTCCAGGAGACCATATATGGCAGTGTTGCCAAAACGATTCTAAGCGTGCTGATAGTTCTTTTCATTTTATGCATATAACTTCTATACTATGAATTGGATTTCAACCAAATTTCGTATGTACTATGTGTACATAAACAAATATGACTGAGAGTATTTTAAGAGCCTCCAGGGCTACCAACTGTTAATAAATGCTCTCTCAATTTTTTTAAATCCAAATACCAATATATCAGAAAGTATGCTAGCCGACAGCTTTTAACTACGCACACGTATAGTACCTGTCATTCTAGATTAATTTGGAGTAACTAATGTACGTCAGTGCTACCGACATGATTCTAAGCCTGCTGATAGGACCTCTTTTAAATACATGTAACTTCTATACTATCAATTGGATTTCAATCACATTTCGTATGTGCTATGGGTACTATGACAGATATGACTATGCGTAATCTTAAGTGCAACCAGGGCTGCCAACTGTTAATAAATGCTGTCTTTCTTTTTTAAATCCTAATATCAATATATCAGAAAGTATACAAGCCAACAGCTCTAAACTTTGCACACGCATAGTACCTGACATTCTAGATTAATTTGGAGTAAATAATATACGTCAGTGCTGCCAACATGATTCTAAGCCTGCTGATAAGTCCATTTAATAATGCTTGTAACTATTCTATCAAATCGACTTCACAATTGGCAAAACAAGAGATCATAATACATGTATTTCAGATTATTTCAGATCAACACATGCTTGACATTGTTGCCAACACGATTTTACGCGCGCTGATAGATCCAATGTCTAATTGCATGTAACTTCCATGCTATCCATTGGACTTCAACCAAATTTTGTATACTGTACCTCCAGAGATGGAACTAAGAATATATTCAGTCACCAGGGCGGCCAACTGTAATGCTCTATTAGACTACATTATACCAGGTATATTTCGAACTAATTAGAAATGTCGATATTACCAACTTGAGTTCGTCATTATTCTAGATAGGTCCATATAGATTAATCATTGGCATGAATCTTAAATTTTAAGAAAAGTAGGCTCTTTAGTTCGCCACGGAACTTCTTGTTTTTTACTTTTTTTTAGCTTTGTTTCACTAATTTTGATAGATTTTTGTATTTTTTAGTTTTTAAGTATTTTTCTTTTACTTTTTGAGATTTTTTGGACAAATTTTGACTAACTTAATTTGGATTATTTTTTAGGGTTTATGGATGTTGACTAATTTCGATTTTTAGCCTACTTTCGATTTTTTCAAAAAATGAAAGTAGACTTATGAGATCACTACTGGGCGAAAAAAAGTGTGTCTGTCTGTGTGTGTGTATGTGTGTGTGTGAGTCTGTCTGTCTGTGTGTGTGTGAGTGTGTGTACTCTGAATAACTGTCCCCCCTATCAATTCGAACACGGTGAGCGCAAATTGAACGAAATTTGGTACAAAGGTAGCACTAGCAAAGGACACCTCAGTGTCATGTTTTATATCGCCACCATCTTGACGGAAACGTAATGGCGGCCACACAAATGTTTAAAGTTTAAATCAAATTACGACTAACCTAATCATCCGATCTCTACCAAATTTTGCAACAACATACCTTTATGGGGCAGCATCCTTTGACCAAACTAATACGTCATCAGCCTAATAGTTTGCGGATGGCGGCCATCTTTGTGTGAAATTCGATTGCCCCTAATAATTCGAACACGGAGAAACCGAATGGAACGAAATTTGGTACAGAGGTAGTACTAGCAAAGGGCACCCCAGTGTCATGTTTTATATCGCCACCATCTTGACGGAAACGTAATGGCGGCCACACAAATGTTCAAAGCTTAAATCAAATTACGACTAACCTAATCATCCGATATCTACCAAACTTTGCAACAACATACCTTTATGGAGGGAGCATCCTCTGACAAATCTAATAGGTCATTAGCCTAATAGTTTGCGGATGGCGGCCATCTTTGTGTCAAAATCGATTACCCATATTAATTCGAACACGGTGAAACCGAATGGAATGAAATTTGGTACAGAGGTAGCACTAGCAAAGGGCACCTCAGTGTCATGTTTTATATCGCCGCCATCTTGACGGAAACGTAACGGCGGCCACACAAATATTCAAAGCTTAAATCGAATTACGATTAACCTAATCATCCGTTCTCTACCAAATATTGCAAAAACATACCTTTATGTATAGAGAATCTTTTGACCCCACTACAAGGTCATCAGCCCAATAATGTGCGGATAGCGGCCGTGTATGTGTGCGATTCACAGTCATACGCAATACCCCAGGGCTATTTCGACTACGCAAATATTGTGCACAAGATGGTGACTTATTTCCAAGTTCCAATAATACTGCATTACGGAATTAAGTTTCATTTATATTTTGCTTGTTTCGATAATGTTCCTGAGTGACATTGAGTTTAAAATGCCTTATGCCAATGCAATGGCGACTACTTACAATGTTTGATATTAAGGCCTTTTACCATTTAAATACTGATACGAAGACATTGAACATGTACCATGTCATTTGTTTAAATCACTTGACACCAGAGTTCGCATGAGCGTTTTCCGTTCAGTATGACATATACATTCCACATGGCCGAGAGTGCGTCAAGGTATCAATTTTCGACACCGCGCGCTGATTGTTTCTTTTACCAGTACCAGCTGGATCGATCGATCGAGTTGGTAGTGCGTCTTATACTTCCGTTCGATCCACCACTGCCAGCTAGGGCACACTTCCATTCGATCGATCGAGCGGGCAGTGCATACTTCCGTTGTCCACCACTGCCAGCTAGTACACTCCCGTTTGATCGATCGAGCGGGCAGCGCATACTTCCGTTGTCCACCACTGCCAGCTAGTACATTTCCGTTTGATCCATCGAGCGGGCAGTGCATACTTCTGTTTGATCCACCACTGCCAACTCGATCGTTGCGATCCACTTCCGTCCCCAATTTACAAAATCACTCCCACAAAACTTTCGAGCAACCGAGCGGAAAGATGTAACACATAAAAACAAGTAGTTCCGTGAAGAACTATACAGCCTATTTTCATATATCCTACTTATGTTAACTGCCACAATCAACATACAAAATTTCAGTTTAATTGCTGTAACAGATTCGTAGATATTGAGAACCGTCTAAATATTTCAGATGGTCTCCAGGTTGGATTTTTATTTTTGTACTATTACATTAAGATTATTGTGTACGTGTGGTATTCAAACTTCAATCGCATGATTAGGCAACAAGAAGTAAAAACGAGATTTTAAAATTACGCACAGCAGCCATCTTGTGATAATGCAAACCATTGAAATAAATTAGATGCCAGTGGATCAACATTTGTATAAGCATTTAACGTGCAAAGTTTCACGGCACTCAGATAGTTAATTCGCGAGAAACGTCCATTTAAATATTTATAATTCGCGTCGCCGCCATGTTGAATTTGTGCTCACCAGGTCCCTGAAAGTCATATAGGTGAACATATGTTCATAGTCTCTATGAACATTAAAAAATTCAGTTTGGTTGCTGTAAAAGATGCATAGATATTGAGAACCGTCTAAATATTTCGGGAGCTCACCCTTTAGGAGTGTTATGTGTATAGGCCATAGAGTTATGTACCATTCAAGGACAATTATTGCTTAGGTTCATTATTCAAACTTTCACTTCGATCGCATGATTACGACACAAGAAATTAAAACTTAATTTTAAAATTTCGCACAGCCGCCATCTTGAGGTTATGTAAGCAATTGAATTAAATTAGATGGCAGTGCATTACAATCTGCAAAATCAATTACTGTACCACATTTCACTGCGCTCAGAGAGTTAAATCACGATAAAAGTCTATTAAAATATTTTAAATTCGCTTGGTCGCCATGCTCGTTTCGTACTTTACAAGTTTATGAAATATACATAGGTATACCTGTATCAGTACCCTTTATCACCGTACAAAATTGCAGGGTGATATCTGTAATAGTTTCGGAGATATAGAATGTCAGTTAAATATTTCGCACAGCCGCCATTTTGAGATTATGTAAACAATTGAACTAAATTAGACTCCAGTGCATTACAATGTGTATAAACATTTGCTGTACCAAGTTTCATTACATTTAGATAGTTAAATCGCGAGAAAAGTCTATTTAAATATCTCAAATTCGCTTGGCCACCACGTTGGTTTTGTAGTCACCAGGTTTTTGAAAGTCTCATAGGTGAACTTCTAGTAGTGCCCTTTATCACCGTACACAATTTCAGGGCGATATCGGTAATAGTTTCGGAGATATTGAATGCTAGTGAAATATTTCGCACAGCCGCCATGTTGGATTGGAGAGACGTAACAAAATTTGAAGGGCACGGTCGAGGTCGCCGGGAATAGTGCTATGAACTTCCCGAGTTTCATTGAAATCGCTCCAGCCGTATCGATTTTATTAGGGGGGACACACACACGAATCACACACACACACACGCACACACACACGGACAAAAGGTGATCTCATAAGCCTATTTTTTCAAAATTGAAAATAGGCTAAAAAGCCGTTGACCTCAAAATCTGTATTTATATTACCGGTAAGTACAAATCCTCCTCCGTAGCGTAGCGGTCAGCATGGTTAGCTGCCGCCCCGGAGGTCCTGGGTTCGATTCCCGGCTCTGCCACGACATTTGAAAAGTGGTACTGTACCCGTATTACCTACGAATACCTGTTCAATCTCTGGATAACAGCTGGGTCGTAGAACCTGAAAATCCCCGGCTAGAAAAACCCCCAAGTTCTACCAACAGACACAGGGATAATAGGGCCACTCGAAAACCTAACAGGATGTATTAAGGCTGACCAAGGCTCAGAGAAAGAAAATACTAGCTCAAAACACAAGAATTCTTCAAAAGGAAGAAATAATCTCAAAGATGTGGTAAACCCTAAAATACCTAGCGATGGCCCCCTTAATACACCCTTCCATCACCTCTATAAAGCATCACGCAATAATTAAAACCAAATAATAAATTAGTTTATTGCAAGAATAAACATGACAAGAAATACAAATTTTGTCGATACCACGACCAATCAAAAATATCATTAATTATACTGGATTGTCTTTCAGCTATGGAATATGGGAAAGGCTTCCAAAATGAATTACCCATTATCTCAACTAACTTTAAGTTCTTTCAAAAATAAGGTATAATAATAATAATAATTTTCGATCCCATAGGATAAGCACACACAAAAAAATATATGAATTGAATAAATTGGATTCATTTCTAATTTCATTAACTTAATGAACATCTTACACAAAAATACCCTGATTATAACCAATAATCTTACACGACATTTTCAATAGCATTATAAGGTCTTGTTATTTAACGATGAAATTAATATGGCATATTTACATAATATACAAATTTATACAAGATTCTAGAATAATTTCGATTATTCTCCTCCCTCTGACTCAATGTCCCGACATTCACTTCTGCTAAAATTGTTTAATTGTTTCATTTCTAATTTCAGGGTATTTCTGCCGAACAGTTAAGTTAAGCAAAATTTAATCATAGATTCAGCATTAAATAGTTATCGGTGATCCTTGTTAAACATACATGCTCTGGGAAAGTCGTTATAATTTTACTGGAAATATTGAACTGGATATCCACTCATGAGTTTTAAGAATAATGCTCAGAAAAATACTAATCTTCACACAGGCATTACTCAACGATAATAACAGCGATAAAGTCACCTATGACAAAATATTAACCATACTAGGTTAAATACAAGGCCTCTCTGGGTTGAAACCTCATTAAATCTATTCTTGATTGGCACACGTTGCTCAATATTCAACAAGAAAATTTGCTTCGCAAAGCTCTGTATCAAAATACTTAAACACAAGAGCATTATTCCTAATACATGCCTCTTAAAATCTAACATGCACCTATACTTGGAGCCTTACTGTTTTAAATCCACAATTATGAAAATCAGCTGTTTGTAATAAAAGCCTGAACTCGTGCTCAGAAAAATAATTTGATTCTGTAACAGGTTATTAATAAAGCCTAGTGGATTCCAGAAATACTCCACCTATTTTTAGAAAAATTGCCTTACATTGATGTATTACAATATTCATAGTTCTTAAACGTATGACTTATAGTAAGTCATCCCTGGGATTATCCTCGCAAATTTGGATGTCGTTCAAATACCCACTAAATATAGAAAAACTTTTGCACCAGAGGCAATGATATCAATTTAATCCAGTGTTAACTTCATAAAAGAAGAAAAGTATAACATTCACAACCACTCAAAACTGAGGTTGTAAAAACGATTTAAAAAAATCCAATCTCAAAATAAGATCTTCCCTTGAATTTTCCGAACGCGAAAATGTCGGTGGATTAATCCTACAGCATGGATCTAGGTTAACTACAGAGGCTAAGCGACTAATGACCCATTAGTCAATCCACTCCGAAAATCACGCTCAAAATAAACAAGTTAAATCTGTTAATAGACTGAAGAAAAAATAGTCTTAAGACTCGAAGTAACATTCAGAATAACAGGATCCGAAAACTTCCTAATATCGTTATAATAATAAGGAAAGAAAAATTCTCCTCAAAGAATAAGATAATCCAAGCGAAATTGCTTAAAGAACAATGCACTAGAATATGTAAAACTCAGTCAGAGTTCTCAACGCCGCTTTAAAAAATTGCGTTACTAAAATATTCTTACACAAACATCTGGAGATCTTCCTCCTACAGTGACTTCTCGACAAATAAGAATGAGCATATCAGTTTAAATACTGTAAAATACTATTAAAATTTTAAATTTATCAATCAAAATGCACAAAGGATGCACTCATTTTTATGAGTCAAAATCCTGGCATCATAGAAGGTCAGCTTCGAAATAAGCATCGAACCTGCACTTTCTACTCAACCATTTAACCTACAAAAATCGAAATATGGCAATTTGTGATTGTTCAAATGTCCACGCTACAGTACTGTAACAAGTTGAATTGATCTGTACCTTTGGCGAATCTGGATGTGGAAAAAAGGATATCGTTGGCCATACTTGGCTCCAGACCAACACAAAACATGCCGGACTCCAACTGGGTCTCCAGAGAACGAACCATAGTCCTCCTAGGCTCGAACAACTCCAGACCGGTCGAAAGGTCCCAATATATCCTGGCGACATCTTTCCACACGCATTAGAATACCGATGGCTGAACCGCAAACAGTTCATCAACTCGTCACGAAGCGAGAGTGAATTCGAACAGCCGCTAAATAGCTCCAATATAAAGGTGCGAATGTGACCAAGTTCACAAGAGTCCGCGTGGTCCCTTGCATTACGAAACTCGCTTGTACACTTCATAGTAAACGAACGTTGCTGCACACTGTTCCCGCTACCAGTCTGCTAATGCAGTATTCCTATTGTACTCTAGTCTATCATCGTAATGGATATAGGCTTCATTGTATTCCTTCCCTCTTGACACCTTGCTTAAGAATGTGCTTTTTTTAAGAAGTATTGCCACTGTGAAAAGTTTGGATCAAATCTAGGCTGCATTTCCATGAAGTTTTACAAGCAGAGTGTTACGACATAATACACCCGAGCTGGCGACCGGGATTATGAATGTATTCTTCCGCATGGTCCGTTAGTGGCCGTGGACACACGGTCGAAATAAAACATATTACATGTTTAAAACCATGTCTGATCCCCATTAAGCAAGTCTCTACTCCACGTAGAATGCCGAACGAACTAGCTTACATACATAGGCACGCTCACACGTTTTGAAAATCCCGTTAACTGGCGATTTTACTTTCACTATTGCTAGGATTATTACTGCACGCTGTCAGTTTCACAAGTACCTGCTCTCCACACGAGGTCGCTTGAGGGAGGCATCCACTACCCCCACTCCTCTATACGCCACGAGTCGATATAAATATATCGCAGTCGTAGTATAATCACTAGTGACTTAACAGATCTTCTTCTGTTTTTTCATACATGCTTTGTAATAGCTTTCTGCCATGGAAATATGCATACAGACATAAATAACTGCTTACATACAGCGCTAAATATACTTTAATTCGTATTAATCAGTCTCAGGTGAATCGATCGATATAATGTTAGACAATGTCAACATGATTGTCATCGATGATCTTCGGACTTCTCGTCGGAAATACGATCTCTAGCGATCCATTCTTGATAGCAGAACTTTTGCTTGCTGCAGACCAGCTGTTATGATAGTCTTCAGTGGCTAGCTTGAAAGTTACAGGGCGTTCCAAAATACTGTATCCATATCTGTACTTAATACCTTTAGGAATTATGGTGCATTTTCCCTTTGATACCTTAAATAAAAGTCTCCTCAGCTATTATTTACACCATTCCAGGTAATTTCGGTATATGTAGCATTATTCAGTTAACCCTCAGACTACCTTCTTCACATATCTTTTCAGGTTTCTTTTTGCGATGAAACGACCTATCGTTTCTCTTCCATTTAGGCTTACTACCTCATAACAATTATTTCCGAACGACCTAGAGATTTTATAAGGTCCGTGGAAGACATAGGAGAACTTGGTGAATTGCTGCTTAGCAACATCTGCTTTTGTCGGCTCCTTGACGAGAATCATCTCGTTTACTCTCATCGGTGGCCGATATCTTTTATTTCTGATCCGTTTATGCCGCTTCTCGGCTGCATCCATCAAGCTTTCTCTAGCTGAATTAATTCTTTCCTGGACTGTAGGCTCCCTGTCCTTTGGCAGAAATCTCACGATCTCTGTCCACGCTCTTTCTGGCCTCCTATTATGGTGTACAACCATGGGTATGTCGGATAAGCTCTCATGAAATGTGGAATTCATGCAGCTTTCCATGAGTGGGATGAACTTGACCCAGCTTGCATGATCCTCAGGACTGTAAATTCTCGCAAACTTGCTAATTTCTGCCATTACACGTTCCGAGACGTTAGATTCCGGATATCAAACGCTAGAAAACACGTGCTTGACACCAAGCCTAATCACGGCATTCTAAAAATCGATCGAAGTGAATTGAGCTCCGTGATCCGATAGGAGAGTTTGGAAACACACTGTTTTCAAGACGGCTAAGGACTTGGGCTGTAGTGGCCCTCTGCATAGGGTCGAGGGTCACGTATTTTGAAAATACATCGACCGTGACTAGGAGAAACTGGTTTCCCCTAGCCCCCTTCGGGCAAGGACTGAAGATATCCCAAGCCATTAGCTCTCTCGGCCTTTCTGGAATAATGGCTCGAGGTCTCTCTTTTGATAACGCCGACGGGTGTTTCCCTCGTTGGCACTCCTGGCATGATCTGATAATGGCTGCTATAGTGCCCCGCATCTTGGTCCAGGTGAATGTCTCCAATAACGTTCTGAACGTTTTGTCGACACCCCCATGGCGAATGGTGCAGTGAGCTAGCCACACCAACCCATTAATCAGTTTAGGAGGGACTACAATTCTAATTATCGTCCTCTCTCGGTCAATGTATTTACGAACGACATCACCATACACCAGGAATTTCTCAGAGCGCTTCCTAGTCTGCTCGTAGTCAGGATCGGTATGGTCCATTGCACCTCTCAAAAACCTGTACATATGTCTAGTTGGGGTGTGTCTCTTCTGTGACACCGCTATCTTCTTTAGCTTCTCCAGGGTGAGTTCTTGTTCCCTCTCCAACTGTACAGTGTTAATCTCGATCTTACTAACTGGATTTCTTGAGAGTGCATCCGCGAGCAGATTATCCTCTCCAGGCTGATGCACGATGGTGGCATTGAACTGCTGGAAAAACAATGTCCACCTCGTCAATCTGTCACTGGAAAGGTCGGTTTGCATCAAAAACTGATGCGCTCTGTGATCCGCGATAATGACCACTCGATGTCCTATCAGAAGCTTCTTCCACTTTTGAAGAGCAGATATGAATGCCAAAGCTTCGAGCTCAGAGGTGAAATAATTCTTTTCGTGTTCCTGCAGATTTCTGCTGTGGAAGACCAAATAGTGCTTCCTCCCATCCTCGTCCTTTTGATAGAGGACAGCACTAATACCAATTTTTGAAGCATCAGACTCGATATAAAATAACCGATCAAACTCGGGATATTCCAGCTTAATACAATTTTGGAGCATGAGCTTGGCCTCTTCAAATGCCCTATTCGTGTCCTCTGTCCATTTCCATTTATTATTTTTCTTTAATGCCTCATACAATGGGGCCATAGTAGTTGAGTATCCCGGACAGTGGCTACTCAAGAACTGGCACATACCCAGAAACTCACGGAGCTGCTTCACTTTTACGGGACGAGGAAATCTTGAAATGGCGTCTATCTTCTTCAAGTTTGGGTGATACCCAAACTGATCAATTGTATGGCCTAGGAACTTGATAGATTCATGCATGAATTGACACTTATGCATGTTGACCTTAATATTGGCCTCTCTTAAATTCTCGAATAGCTGTTTCAAGTGCACAAGATGTTCTTGAACATTAGCTGAAGAAATTATCAAGTCATCGATATAGCAAGTAACGTTACGTTTCACGCTTTCCGTTAATTTGCTATCAAGAGCTCTGATCAAGGCCGGACCGCTATTCACCAAAAGGAACGCGACAGAAAACATACGTGGTCTGATCAAATAAGAACCCGGTGTATTGCCGGCTATCTTCCTCCAGCTCGACTTGATAGAAGGAGGCGGTTAGGTCTAGGACGCTGAAACACGCTTTACCTTTGAACTTTTTCAAAAGTTCTCTAATTTTTGGTGGACGGTCAGTTTCTAACATGATTCTCGTGTTGATCTTCCTGGCGTCTAAACAAAGCCTCAGTTGTCCGTTCGCTTTCTTTACCACAGTTATCGGATTCAAATACGAGGAAGCTAGTTTTTTTATTATACCATCTCTCTCCGTTTTATCTATAATCTCTTTGACCTCATCATGGTATTTTTCTGGGATAGGATAGAGTTTGGCTTGGTAAGGGGATTCATCTATTAGCCTAATCTGGTACTTGAAGTCTCTAATCAAGCCAGGTTTATCATCGAAGATGTCCGCAAATTGACAAATCAAGTCGTCAAATTATTCTTTCACGTTTTTAAATCCCTCGGCTTTCAAAGTATATTGTTCCCTCTCTTGCTCGGTTTCTTCAACTACGTAATCCGGGATTTCCATTCTATTGATATCTCTATTAATTTCGTTTCCATCCATTTCTTCCATCACTACATCCTCTGTACTTTCTACCTTGAATCTTATTATTCCTTTGTCCATGTCGATGATTGCCCTAGCTTGTGTAATAAAATCGATTTCTAGTATGACGTCAAAATTAATATTCTTAACGACAATGAAAATATGTTCATAACTTCTCTGATTGATCCAGAATTTCATTAGAATCTGCACTTTGCATTTCATAGTTTTATCCTTAAATATCCCACGAATTCTTGGTGGAGATGCTGGAAAAATGGTAAATTGGTTTTCTGGTTTCAATCTCTCGAAACGGTCCTCATCAACTATTGAGATCATAGCTCCTGTGTCCATCAAAGCTTTACAGTGTTGTACACCAATTTGTATATCAATAACGGGAAGTTCAACTACCCTTCCTCTCGGTTTCGTTTCTGGTTCAAATAGAAGATCTTCGTCAGTAGCTTCAAAAATTTCAAAAATCGTGATAACAGAGGAATGCGTGGCAACGTTAGTCATTAATTTCGCCTGGAAATGGGCGTTTTTTTTCTAGATCCGGAGCTCTTTCTGAACTCCGACCTTCTCTGCTTTTGCTGGGTTGTGACTTATCTAGATTTTCATCCTTTCTTTCCTTCGATTTTCTTCGTCCAACCTCCGTGGACTTATCTCGCCCTCTCTTGAGCCTCTCCTGTTGCACTTTCTTATCGGACGCCTCCGTTCGATAATTGTTGTATCTTGAGTACCCTTGATTTTGTCTCTTATCTCTGTTGTCTCGGGTATCTCTATCATTCCTATTATACCTGTTATCTCGATTATTTTGATCATATCTGTAATTCCTGTTATAAGGCGTTTCTCGGTGATCATTCCGGATTCGATCATTATCTCTTCGATAGAAATTTCTCTCCTCGTAGCGACGTTGCCATGGCCTCTCCTGGGCGTCCCTAAGTTGGATTTCCCATCTCCTCTCTTCCTGATGGGTATTTCTAATAGGACCCATTCTATCATCTCTTCTTTGCTCAAAACGACTCGTCTGCTGTGTACGGTTCAACATTACCGCGTTTACAACTTTCGATTCCTGCCTGGCATTTTTGACTATGGTAGGTTGCGTCATCATACTCATGTGATCTAATCGACGTATCAAGTCATCCAACGACGTTAAAGACGGTACTCCGGAAGAAATAATTGATCTCCTTACTTCCGCAGGCAATTGACGTGAGATAGCTTCAAGGAGTTCTTCTTGGGTTAACGGAGGCTGGAGAAAACGGAGTTTTGCTAACTGACACGCAAAATACTCAGCATAGCTGGTTGGTCCTGTACTGGAGTACTTGCGTGAATAGACTTCCGGTGTCACATTTTGTTGGACCTCGATCGACCAAAATCTTTGAATGAAGGCCTCCGAAAACTGTTCAAAATTGTCAAATGTGTAACGAAAGGCCCTGAACCATTGTAACGGAGCATCGGTAAGAAACCTTTCCACCATACGTAGCTCACGCTCACGTGGCACTTGTGACTCCAAAAAGTAATCTCTTAATGCCCTTACAAATTCGATCGGTGTCATTCCATCCAGATTGCTAAACTTCCTAGGTTTGTCATCAAAGTTTCTTATTATGGTTACATTCGGTGTCCTTTCCATTGATCTCGAAGTATAATCATCCATGCCTACGTTGGGGTTTGGAGAACTAAACGTCTCCCTGCTTGTTCGAATGGGACTCGGATGTTCCATTTGACTGAGTTGAACGTTGGGTTCGTTATTGGGAGATTCCTGCATCATCCTTTCCCTACTACCAGGTACTATCACTTCAGGTTGTTCAACTACAACTCTAAAATCGGACTGTAAAAGTGATCGCTATTGATCTTTTAGCGTATCCAAATTGATATGCCCCTCTAGATTAATTTGCTCGAGACCCTTTCTAATTTCATTAATCTCGGAAGTTTTCTTCTCCATGACCTCATTTAACTCTATCTTACTTTGGTCGACTTTAGTTTCAACAGTATTAATACGTTTCTCTAAATCGGATATGCTATTAACCTGTGTATTTTGAATTCCATCCATTCTTTTGCTTAGATCTTCCCTAACATTTATTATGTCTTTGCTATTAGTTGCAAGACCAGTGGCAAGTTTGGATTCTAACTTAGATTTCTCAATTTTAAAACATTCCTCATTAATTTTCATGATATCTTTACGAAATGTTACAATATTATCTCTCATGATCCCTTTCAAATCTATGTCAAAATTATCCCTGAGAAGTTTTGTATGATCTGTGACATGAGATCGGAGTGTCCCCATTTCACATTTCTACTGCTCCAGGCTATTCTGGGTCTGATTAGTTTCATGGGAAAACTGTAGCTGAAGTGCTTCAAATTTTTATTTTACTAAGCTTCACACTTTTTTCAAAGTCTAGTCTAATCTCAACTTGAAACTCTTTACTTGATTTTTCTAGCTCCATTAACTTAACCTCCGTCTGATTTTGACTAGATTCGAATTTTCGGACCTCTAACTCCATTTTATTTTGGCTGGATTCAATTTGATTTACATCATTCTGAATATTTTTGACTAGGGACTGAATCTCTTTTTGACTGGATTCTATTAATCCCACATCGGTTCTTAAATCATTGATTTGCGATTGCATAATCCTTACATTAGAGTTAACATCCTTTACTGTTTCCTCAATTCCCTTTTGACTAGTCTGAACATTGTTAAGATCAGTTTGCATTGAAGTTTGACTATTTTGCATTGATGTTTGACTAGTTTGGATATTGTTAATGTTAAGTTGCATTCTTTCTTGGCCAACCTGTACCAAGCCAACATTAGCTCGGATTGTACTGACATCTAGTTGTGTTTTTCTATTATCGTCCTGGATATCTTCGATATTAGATTCTACACTGGTAACCTTCTTTTCTACCCTTTTAGAACTATCTTTGATAGCCTTCAAGGAGGATTGCATAGTATTAATTTCCCCCCTGATACCTTCAGCAACTGCATCCTGATTTTGAATAACAGTTTCGGACATATGGTCTAATGCAGATTTAGTTTGGACCTTAATATTTTCTATGTCCTGATTCAAATTATCCATTTTATTTTGAATAATTTCAAACATCTTCTTAACGTCCCCAACAGTCACCATATTACCTTCAGACATGCTTCACTACACTTCACAAGAAATAAGAATACCACACCAACAAAGCACAGCGCGAACATCTGCAAACAACCACCTTTTACCATACATGCTCATCCTTATTGTCTGGCATTACCTTAAAATAAGCTTATGTCTAAACACGAAGTGTCCAATTCAATTTGGGATCGCCTATATACATGTGCGTGATGGTTTATATCGGTGAAGGTCTATGATTCTACCATTACTCAAAGTTAAATTTGTTACAAACACTTCTATTTTTAATGATGTCAGCAATGATCATCAGCCGGAAACAAGTAGAACAAATTATTAACAGAGCGTGTGGCACCACTCCAATACATAAAATACAAAATTTAATAATGGTTGCAATACCACTCGTAAGTCAAGTAGCTCGAGTATCCTCGTAATTGCTTTGTTCCATAGGAATTCCAATAGCTCGTGCCAAAATATTGGTTCACCATTATTTTATTGCCTTGATTCATGATCACACAGCAAACACGGTGTTCCAATTCGTGATCTGTGTTACATGATCATAAAACTAATTTCCACTTTGTACTTTCTGTTTCAATTTTGGCAGAATTATGGCATTCAACTCCCTGGTATTCGCTCTGGTATTCCATTTTTTCGAGCCCCTGAGCTGGGCGCCACCTCATGTTCCCGTATTACCTACCAATACCTGTTGAATCCCTGGATAACAGCTGGATCGTAGAACCTGAAAATCCCCGGCTAGAAAATCCCCCAAGTTCTACCAACAGACACAGGGATAATAGGGCCACTCGAATACCTAACAGGATGTATTAAGACTGACCAAGGCTCAGAGAAAGAAAAGACTAGCTCAAAACACAAGAATTCTTCAAAAGGAAGAAATAATCTCAAAGGTGTGGTAAACCCTAAAATACCTAGCGATGGCCCCCTTAATACACCCTTCCATCACCTCTATAAAGCATCACGCAATAATTAAAACCAAATAATAAATTAGATTATTGCAAGAATAAACATGACAAGAAATATAAATTTTGTTGATACCACGACCAATCAAAAATATCATTAATTATACTGGATTGTCTTTCAGCTATGGAATATGGGAAAGGCTTCCAAAATGAATTACCCATTATCTCAACTAACTTTTACTTCTTTCAAAAATAAGGTATAATAATAATAATTTTCGATCCCATAGGATAAGCACACACAAAAAAATATATGAATTGAATAAATTGGATTCATTTCTAATTTCATTAACTTAATGAACATCTTACACAAAAATACCCTGATTATAACCAATAATCTTACACGACATTTTCAATAGCATTATAAGGTCTTGTTATTTAACGATGAAATTAATATGGCATATTTACAGAATATATAAATTTATACAAGATTCTAGAATAATTTCGATTATTCTCCTCCCACTGACTTAATGTCACGACATTCACTTCTGCTAAAATTGTTTAATTGTTTCATTTCTAATTTCAGGGTATTTCTGCCGAACAGTTAAGTTAAGCAAAATTTAATCATAGATTCAGCATTAAATAGTTATCGGTGATCCATGTTAAACATACATGCTATGTGGAAATATTGAACTGGATATCCACTCAAGAGTTTTAATAATAATGCTCAGAAAAATACTAATCTTCACACAGGCATTACTTCACGATAATAACAGCGATAAAGTCACCTTTGACAAAATATTAACCATACTAGGTTAAATACAAGGCCTCTCTGGGTTGAAACCTCATTCAATTTATTCTTGATGGGCACACGTTGCTCAATATTCAACAAGAAAATTTGCTTCGCAAAGCACTGTATCAAAATACTTAAACACAAGAGCATTATTCCTAATACATGCCTCTTAAAATCTAACATGCACCTATACTTGGAGCCTTACTGTTTTAAATCCACAATTATGAAAATCAGCTGTTTGTAATAAAAGCCTGAACTCGTGCTCAGAAAAATAATTTGATTCTGTAACAGGTTATTAATAAAGCCTAGTGGATTCCAGAAATACTCCACCTATTTTTAGAAAAATTGCCTTACATTGATGTATTACAATATTCATAGTTCTTAAACGTATGACTTATAGTAAGTCATCCCTGGGATTATCCTCGCAAATTTGGATGTCGTTCAAATACCCACTAAATATAGAAAAACTTTTGCACCAGAGGCAATGATATCAATTTAATCCAGTGTTAACTTCATAAAAGAAGAAAAGTATAACATTCACAACCACTCAAAACTGAGGTTGTAAAAACGATTTAAAAAAATCCAATCTCAAAATAAGATCTTCCCTTGAATTTCCCGAACGCGAAAATGTCGGTGGATTAATCCTACAGCATGGATCTAGGTTAACTACAGAGGCTAAGCGACTAATGACCCATTAGTCAATCCACTCCGAAAATCACGCAAAAAAAACCCAAGTTAAATCTGTTAATAGACTGAAGAAAAAATAGTCTTAAGACTCGAAGTAACATTCAGAATAACAGGATCCGAAAACTTCCTAATATCGTTATAATAATAAGGAAAGAAAAATTCTCCTCAAAGGATAAGATAATCCAAGCGAGTGTGCTTAAAGAACAATGCACTAGAATGTGTAAAACTCAGTCAGAGTTCTCAACGCCGCTTTAAAAAATTGCGTTACTAAAATATTCTTACACAAACATCTGGAGATCTTCCTCCTACAGTGACTTCTCGACAAATAAGAATGAGCATATCAGTTTAAATACTGTAAAATACTATTAAAATTTTAAATTTATCAATCAAAATACACAAAGGATGCACTCATTTTTATGAGTCAAAATCCTGGCATCATAGAAGGTCAGCTTCGAAATAAGCATCGAACCTGCACTTTCTACTGAACCATTTAATCTACAAAAATCAAAATATTGCAATTTGTGATTGTTCAAATGTCCACGCTACAGTACTGTAACAAGTTGAATTGATCTGTACCTTTGGCGAATCTGGATGTGGAAAAAATGGATATCGTTGGCCATACTAGGCTCCAGACCAACACAAAACATGCCGGACTCCAACTGGGTCTCCAGAGAACGAACCATAGTCCTCCTAGGCTCGAACAACTCCAGACCGGTCGAAAGGTCCCAATATATCCTGGCGATATCTTTCCACACGCATTAGAATACCGATGGCTGAACCACAAACAGTTCATCAACTCGTCACGAAGCGAGAGTGAATTCGAACAGCCGCTAAATAGTTCCAATATAAAGGTGCGAATGTGACCAAGTTCACAAGTGTCCGCGCGGTCCCTTGCTTTACGAAACTCGCTTGTACACTTCATAGTAAATGAACGTTGCTACACACTGTTCCCGCTACCACTCTGCTAATGCAGTATTCTTATTGTACTGTAGCCTATCATCGTAATGGATATAGGCTTCATTGTATTCCTTCCCTCTGACACTTTGCTTAAGAATGTGCTTTTTTTAAAGAAGTATTGCCACTGTGAAAAGTTTGGATCAAATCTAGGTTGCATTTCCATGAAGTTTTACAAGCAGAGTGTTACGACATAATACACCCGAGCTGGCGACCGGGATTATGAATGTATTCTTCCGCATGGCCCGTTAGTGGCGGTGGACACACGGTCGAAAAGAAAAACATATTACATGTTTAAAACCATGTCTGATCCCCATTAAGCAAGTCTCTACTCCACGTAGAATGCCGAATGAACTAGCTTACATACATAGGCACGCTCACACGTTTTGAAAATCCCGTTAACTGGCGATTTTACTTTCACTATTGCTAGGATTATTACTGCACGCTGTCAGTTTCACAAGTACCTGCTCTCCACACGAGGTCGCTTGAGGGAGGCATCCACTACCCCCACTCCTCTATACGCCACGAGTCGATATAAATATATCGCAGTCGTAGTATAATCACTAGTGACTTAACAGATCTTCTTCTGTTTTTTCATACATGCTTTGTAATAGCTTTCTGCCATGGAAATATGCATACAGACATAAATAACTGCTTGCATATAGCGCTAAATATACTTTAGTTCGTATTAATCATTCTCAGGTGAATCGATCGATATAATGTTAGACAATGTCAACATGATTATTATCGATGACCTTCGGGCTTCTCGTCGGAAATACGAGCTCTACCGATCCATTCTTGATAGCAGAACTTTTGCTTGCTGTAGACCAGCTGTTATGATAGACTTCAGTGGCTAGCTTGAAAGTTACAGGGCGTTCCAAAATACTGTATCCATATCTGTACTTAAGACCTTTAGGAATAATGGTGCAGTAAAAGGACTGGAACGGGGTCTACTCAGCCTCGGGTGGCCCAAATGAGTAGAGGGGGTTCGATTCCCCCTCAGCCATCCTCGAAGTGGTTTTCCATGGTTTCCCACTTCGTCTTCGGGCAAATGCCGGTATGGTACTGCCCCCGTAAAATGAATTATAAGGGATGAAAATGGGAATAATACATTTGTTTTCGAAGCCCATGATAAAATTTAACCAAGGAATATGATGGCTGGAACTTGGCAGAAACCAGTCGTGAGGCGACGTCGAGCTAGGAGGGAAATTCCGTCACGTGATGGTATTGCGCAATGGAAGTTTCGAGAAGCTTGGAATCAACCTAGCAACAGTGAATATTCCCAGGATTTGTTTAGATATTGTTATAAATTTTCCCATTGGATATGAGCTTACAGCCAATAGGAAGAAGTTTTCGAGAAGACGGGAGTTCCAGCAACTACATTTTTATGGATATTTAATTCATTTAAGCCCTTAAAGAATGAATTTACATATTGGAAAAGAGAAGAATATGATAATAAAATATTGGAAATATTTTATAAGTCAATAGCAGGTCGCTATTGGAAGAAATAAGCGATTTGCTAGAGCCCGCGCGAATTCGAGAGGGAACTCGAAAAGGCGGCTAAAATCAGTAGACTTGGCGGGGAGACGCCAAGCACCGAGGCCCTTGGGTATCTGAACGTCGAAGAAATCAGACGTGTGATATTGGAGGAGAAAGGGAGTTCTGAGTGTTTCACCGGTCTAGTAGAAGGTGACCCGCGGAGACAAGGCTTGAGCGAGAGAGGAATCAGGAGACGACCGCGCCATGAATCTAGGTGAAGTTGCGAGGTTTACATTTACCGCATTAACTTCGGTCTGATCGACTTCAGAGAATTCATTTCAACTACGTATTGTAGCTGACTAGCAGATACTGTATATTGCAAACTTACAGGAGTTTGGAAGAATTATTTCAGCAATTATAAGCAGTTTTGTGAAGCGCGGGAAAAGTGTTTTTCTCCACCGCGATACGACACTTTGTCCGAGTGACTGCAGCTCAGGCAACAGCCACCCGTTAGTACGAGTGTGTATTTCTATTGCTTGTGTGGAAGTGTATTACAACACTTAGGATGGAGATGTATTCCATAGTGAAGATCAATATTCAGTCTAGCATTATGAAGTTTATTATGGACTAGATTATTATGTGCGCCAGGAGTATAGGCAGATAGAAGCAATATAGGCAGCGATGGAGCTTCGTTAGAGGAGACTGTTTGAGAATGTCTACTTAGTGAGCAATCATGAGACTCAATGCACAACTCCATTCTAGTGCATTCTGGTCAAACATGATATCAACATTTACATCAGAGACTACAGAACGATGTTCAGATTCCATCTACATGAATGTTCGTTATACGAGTGAGGTCCAAGACTTTCTCTTCAAATGCATTTTGAAGTGGAAAGCAGAACTTTCGACGCTACTCACTGTTATAATGAAACTGTGCTGTGACGGAGATAGAAGAAGCATCAAGATTTTCAAGAGGTCCAGGGTTATCCCGGTCAAAATGAAGATGATGATTGGGGGCCCGCAGTTCAATTCCGGTCGGAGCTCGCTGTTTCCAGTGGGGGAATTCGTTCCTCTCCTGAGGTCACGAGTTCGTGGAGACGAAATAGGATCCAGCCCAGATCTTTGGGAGATGTAACATCAGAGTATTTTGTTATACTCTATCTTGATCTTCTAGACTTCGAGACCAGGTAGCAGTGTTCACTAACCTTGCAGTTAGAGCTTGTAGTGACATTTACTGAGCAAATCCTTTATCCAATTTTCGATACAGTATTTATGTACTCCATTTATAGCATTTTTATTCTTCGAAATTTATTATAGTGATCGTCTAGCGATGCTAGAGATTATTTACTTGTTCGAGGAACAAGATTTTGTCATTTCCTTTAAGGAACAGTAATTTATTTTCGACGTTTTTGTATTAATTTCGAATATTTTGAATACAAGTGATAGACATTTTCGTCTATGTTACCCATTAAATTGATTTTTATTAGTTTAATTTGGGCATTTTATCCATCGAGAAGCAACGTCAAGAAAGAAGATCTTGGTAGTGATATATTGTGAAATATCATGTCATATTATGGAAAGGAAACATTTAACGTGGACACGATTATTATCGTCAGAACTCATAGACATTCGTTCTGAATGAAGAGAATACGAATATGACTAACTGTATGTTTTTATTGAAGGAAGCTTTGAACTTTCAGTCATTTAATTTATTTGAAGCTAGAATCTTCTTGGAAGATTATTTATCATCCGACGTTAGGGTAGTTGTCGTTTGATATCCTCGTCGTGATAGATTCTTGTTGGACACAAACACATAGATATGATGTTGTGATTAATTACTTACGAGGAGTAATATCATGTCACGTTGTAGACATAATATTCCTTCTTCGATTAAAGTCGAGCCCAGATGTGTGAAGATGAGATGTTTATACTTACGACAGTTTATACTTATCAGAGTATCGTTTCAAGAGTATTAAGTGAGGAGGTTCAGTATCGTGAATTCCAGAGGTCGTTAAGATGTATAAATTATTAATTTAACAATTGTTGCTATTGTTCATCAGACCAGCAATTGTGGTGACAACGCTGTGAAATAATGCCCTTTTGAAGGAATGCCAGGTTGATAGAAGTGGAGTTGATAACCCTTTGATAGTGTTTTTTGTGTATTTCCGTATGTAGTTGGCATACGAGGTTATTGCGAAGGTGTGTTCCGCATTTTATAGTACAGTCATTGCGTGGGCATGACTAGTGTTGGCAAAGGCATTTAGACTGGGAGTAGAGAGTACTCCTTATTTTGTTATACACGACATGCAATTTAGATAGGACAGGAAGGTTCACGGTTGAAATTGGAACAGGAAATTGATGATGACAGCTGTTATGCTATACTTTTATCGAGATTATTAAACCAGACTTGTAACAGCATATGTTTCACCTTTAGTGGTCGAATGTATTAAACTTATTTTGACACCAGATCAGATAGGAGAGACTAGTGGTGGTTATTTCTGGTGATGTAGAAGATATTAAAGATCACAGTTCACTGTATTTAACATAACTGCTAGATCAGAGCGCAGGCTCGACTGTATTTAGACGCTATTACTTTGGAAGGACTATAGCTGGTGCTATAAGTGTCATTATACATTCTTTTAGTGTTAATATTTTTTATTTATCAATCGAGTGTATAACGTGCTAAGAATAGGAAGTTTTCGTTTGTTTAACGTAAAGATTAGAGTGTGATTGAGTATGTGATTGCATGTGGTTTGTTTCTTGTTCAGTGCGAATGAAATGAACTCCATTGGGACGTCACAATGCGAGAGTGTGAATGTTAGTGTGTATAGAGGTTTTATGCCAGTAGCATGTAGGATTTGAGTGTAGTTCACGTATTTGTCGGACGTGAATCTGCCATTGTTATGAAGAACTCGTTTCCAACCAAGGCCATAGCACGGCCAGGCCAAGCAAATGGGGTGAGATTTGGCGAACCGCCCGGCTCGCTCTCTTTTTCTTTTTTTAAACCAGTCATACTGGGAATGTAGCGGTGATTATTATGTCATCGGACACGTGGCAATGATCGCGTGCGCCGAGCGCCCATGCGTGTTTGGGAACGTGCCAGAAGAATGTTAATACACCGAGGTGTGTAATTGTTTTACAGCTGGTGGTATGGACCCAAGCTACACCAAATTTTGTCATTATGTTGATAGAACGCTGTTCTGTCAGTGGCGTGAGAGTGGAGATGAATGAATGGGAGTGTGTATTTTATTTTGTAGTGTGAATATTTAGCTTTAGTTTACATTTGTTATTAAATTGTTTAGTTTTATTAGGAGCCGTGTTGTCGTGAATTATTTTAGATATAAGGAGATGCAACTGTGAAACCCATTTTAGGTCCAGAGAGGCTGACCACGAGATTCCCGAGATTAAGGTAGGTGTTTTACCACGAGCTAAGTGTATTTTTCATATAATTCACAGTTGTATTGTAATTTCCGCCACGTATATTCGCGAGGGTCTATTTGGAGGTAGATCCTTGACTTGTATTTTGCGCCGGAGCAGTCAGGGTTTACGAATCCAGCCGTTGCTTCGGATATCCAACAGACCGCCTCTTGAATATACGGGGACAGTACCTTCTTCAAGGCCACGGCCGCCTCCTTCCCTCTTCCTTGCCTATCCATCCTAACCATCCCTTACCTTCCCTCATGAGGCCCCTGTTCGCTTTGCAGGGGAGGCTGCCTGGGCAAGGTGCCAATCCCACCTCACCAGTTGTATCCCTTCCGATTCGATGTTCCCAGCTCTAGGACACTGCCCCTAGAGGCGGTAGTGGTGAGTTCTCTCGCTGAGTCAGTGGGTTCCACCAACCTGGAGGGTTAAAAAAAAGTACAAGTCTCGCACGAAAAACGAACGTTTTGAATCTTTGCAAGAGATAAAATAAGAGTAAGAATGTTGGGTCTGACCGGTGAATGAACCCGGGACCTCTTGCACCCGAAGCAAGAACCATACCCCTAGACCAAATGACCGACGAGCAAAACACAGAAAATGGAAATACTTCAATGCAATGCATTCTGAGAACATTAAATGTTGAATATTACACTACAGTATTTTACATTTAGTAAAGTGTCGTAAGTATTGATAAGCTCTGGCACAATCACATGAGAAGCGATACAAACTTTGAAAGAAAGAGGATATATATGATTTTCACTTCGTAACCAATCGTATTACTTCGATTTCTCCGCTACTCAAAGCCACGTTCCTTGGCCGTATGTAACGTCAAGTGTAACGGGTCTCTAAAAGACCTAGCGAGTACTGCCGGGTTAAAGGGTTAACTATTACGATTTATAAGACCAGGGAAGTACAGTATATGATTCAATGAGATATTATTCAGATAGCGGAAAAATATTGTAATGTATTGGATATTTTCCCTTATATCAACAACACTGGTATCACCATTGAATCTCCTTCTCTCTGATGGGAAAGTTTCCAGTAGGTGACCCTGGTTGTTGATTAAATCACAGTTAATATCACCTGGTATCAGTTTAGGGCTATACTCCAGCATGCCCTAGTGATGGGTCCATTGCCACCTCCCTAGCACCAGACACTTGTTTGGCTCTTTCATACCTTGTCAGCTCTGAGTTGGCCAACAGACAGTAGAGCTGGTGAACCGTGAGTTAAATAATTAACTTATGATTAATCATTATATCTGTTGCAGAGCATCGCAGTTCGACATGGCAGTACTTGTCCCTTATCTTCTGCTGCTGCTGTTGTTGGCACCCATTATTTCATCAACTACCCGAGATGCAGCCGTGTCTCTGTCATCTTTAACTGGTTTTACAGAATTTGTACAGTACACATTTTCGAGAAATTTCAGTACACAAGAGAGGATTTGTATTGAAAATACACCAAATTGTACCTGGGGCTATGGTCTTAGTTATCAAGGGCCCTGTCAAGCAGGGGAAATTTATATTTACGACAGAAAAAGATTTTTGCAAGGTTCATTGGAACAAGTTTGCAGACCGAGGCCGTGTCCAGCCAATTACAGCTTCTTGCTCCCAGACAAAAAATGCTATCATGACGATGACATAAAACATGTGATTTGTGAGAGGAACGGAATGAATCTCTTTGGTGAAACATTTTGCAGTTGTGATTATCATGCAGCCTCGTTACTAGGGAGCGAGAACAAAGATTGTTATAGTGTGTTCTACCAATATCCTTGCAGAGATGGCTATGTGTTTATGCCAGTCAATGATTTTGTAAATTTTGGATTTGGGGAGTGCTTTCCATCTCGTTGTAAGTTGCCAGATTTAACAGAAGTTCGCTTCTCGAACGGAAGCACGGGGTGTTTTAAAATCAACACACGCGGTCCTTGCGAGGAAGGTGCTTGGTTGTCAATAGAGTGGTCGTTCACATCAGTATATCGTTTGGAATGTAAAGTGCGACCCGGTCCAGGAGGGGGAGATGAAGTAATTTACCTGGTTCTAAAAGCACGAAATGTGTCGAGAATAACAAAAGAAAATGTGGGAAACCTCTCAAGTATGCGCCAATGAAAGCACACCCGTTATATCTCGAATGAGATTATTCCTGATTGCAGCGTCTGATCAAAACCAGAACTGAATGCGGCAGCGAAACTACAGACGAGTTGATATTATTACAATATTGTGTAATATTACTTTTCTAGGCAAAGAAACTAATTCTGAAGTGTTTGTATGCGATTCATTTTATCACCAATTTAGTTTGTTAGTTATTGTTGTTTTAAGGGGCAGAACTACGAGGTTATGTGGCCCTTTCATACCAGTATATTTAGAAGTAAATTTATTTTTGAAACTTATGTGTAAATTTCGTGTGCATTTGAACCGAATAAATCAAAATGAATTTAAAGGGAAAAATTAAGAGATGCTGCATTATTGTTCACAATTATTAATGCTGCCTAGATATTAAGGTATGTTATAGGCTAATGGCATTTTTGACCATTCACTTTTGTTTTTTTCATTGTAAATAGAAGCTTTATTGGTCTGCTGCATATTTCATGTCGATATTCCACCTGTAGGTAATTAAAAATGATTTTAAGGTGGCTCGTGTGCACTTATCAAGGGGCCCGTGGCTCTACAGCATCTTAACTGGACGTCGCCCACTGAGCTACGAGATCCACAGGTCAGCTGCTCAGCTCGAAACACGCAAGAGTGTAGACGCCACACTCGATGCTGCTCATTGCGCGACGTTGCCAAGTTTCCTCGTAATTACAAATGCTCACAGGGGCTTAACGGTTGGTTTGCGACCACAGGTATCTTAACTCATCTTGCTCCCCGGACCCAACCCCATGTGTGGTTTGATTTTCTACCTCATATTTTCCGACACTCTGTATAGTGTACATACTTTAAGACAACTGATATATCAGTGTTTGACTTTTTGTGGATAGTGTGACTTGTATGTTCATTTTCTGAAGTAAAATTATTTTTTGATTAAGAAGGGAAAAGTGTGATAATTCTTCACGAAACAATGGATTACTTGTTGATTCTTTGTTGATTCTCTTAGGGGTTTTTAGACATCGTGGTCAAGTAACCCCGTGTACTTGGGTGTGTGTAGAATTTGTCTGATAACCTGTGTCACTGTGATGTCTGCTCTAGTGTGTGTATTTGTAATTGAGGTTAGAATTTGGTTAGAAAGCGGATGTGGCCTTAAGTTAGGAACCATCCCAGCATTAGCCTGGAGTAGAAGTGGAAAACCACTACCAGGATGGCTGAGGTAGGAATCGAACCCACTTCTTCTCTTTGTTTGCCTCAGGAGGCTGAATGTACCCCATTCCAACTCTTAGAACAGAATTAACTTTTTGGGAGAGCCGGGAATCTGACTCGGATCACAGCGGTGACAGCCAAGAATTCCAGTCACTACGCAACGAGGCGGACACGATGGATTAGAAAAGATTTCTTCGGCTCAACATAATTGCATAAAATATGTTATGTTCGACGATGTCGATATATAAATATTATATGTCAGAAAAATGCTTCATAATGGGGGTAATTAAAGTACTACTTTTCATTATAACACAGTTTTTCCAACCCATCAGATCTCAATAATTTCATTCATTGACCAATTACGTAAGGATAGCTCTCACATGTACTCAAAATCTAACATTTCACACATTAATTACATGATTCGAAAGTTGACAATGTAGCCAATATTGGATCAACAATTGTAGTTACAATGCATAAACAAACTGGGCAATATTTCCAAAGAAATAGCACTGTACCTTAATATCCGCAACTCCAATTTCTACACATTCGTAAGATTTCGCCGACAATTTTAGTGAGTGCTGTTGTTGACATAAGCACACCAGAACGTCATGGAGGAAGCAAGTGTATGACTTTAGTTCCATGGAAATTATACTACAGCTCTCATTTCGCTAAATTGATTTGTTAAGTGAAACTTTTCCGCCAGATGTCATGACTGTTCTATGTGGGACTCCATTGATATGCATTCTGTTGACATTCTATACGCATCGAATTTGAAGAATAACAATTTGATAATAAGATACATTTTAATTTTAAAGCGTTTGTAGTAGCCTATTTTGTGTTATTTGAAGTAAATAACAAAATGATCACACATAGGTCCCTTGCGCTATCTTTTGGCGCTAGTTCAGGATATCCATAATGTACAATAAGCAATGTTTCAAAGCCTTGGAAACATGCCATTGAGAAGTACTTTGATCCTTACTGGGAACACAGCGCATGTGTTCTGTTCACAAAACTAAACTCAGGTGATTGAATCTCGACAGATATTTATGAATATTTTTGTTCGATTAAAAAATAAAGTTATAATTTTCGTCGAACATAAGCTGTCGTATGCAACTCGCCTATAATGGTAATTAAGACACTCTTAAGGAAATTATAAAACGAGCGAAGCACATACTCGTGCCTTAATTATTGCCATTATAGGCTCGTTGCATAATGTATTAATATTGCTCCAAATATATAAACAATGCACTTATATCATTGACTACAATATAGTTTATAGAACACAGTTACTGTGTTAGTTAGGGATGCCAATTGTTAATGATCTAGGAAATAGTATTTTAATTATAATAATTTGACCCACGTCTGTAGTAGTGAAACCTTACATAAAATGACGTCATGTGTTGGATATCACAGTGTTGTTGTAAAATGATTGATTATCATTCGATCGACACTTCCATGAGAAAAATCTAATTGGGTGGAGATTAACACAGTCGCCTACTCACTGCTACCAACCTACAGGGATTGTTATTCACTGCTCCCCCTATTTTCCTGAAGTGTACAATTAATGGGAGCCGCAATGTCCTATGATGCCCATGTTAATTGTCAACTTAGTATTGACCATTTCCTCAGAATCTATTAACAACAACTAATTGCACAGGGATGTTCCTTGAAGCTCTCGTCTTACTTAACACTGGCGTTTTGAAAATAATAACATGTTTAAAAATGGCGTAATTTAAACTGGATTTTCATGAACATTTCCATCAGGCAAAATTAAACTAAAGTAAATTTTGGAACCCGGCTGTGGTAAGATATAATACAAATAAGGATGGATTATTTCTAAAAATGTCAGCTTCGAATATTGAAAAGTGGCAGGTAAACGGAATATTAATAAATGTATTTTAGGAAGAAACAGGAATTGAAGATTCTTCCGCTGAGGAATCGGAGACAGTTTTGGTTTAAGGACGTGGAATGCTCAGATACTGCTACACCCGTATTGCTTTCTTAAAGTGTGCTTTATGGCCATTGTCTAATAGAGAGAAAGCTAAGAAATCTAGTGAACAATAGGGATGAAAATATAATTGATGGTTTACAAATACAGTAGGTTGCATGGTTGTGGGAAAGTGTAAGGATAGTTATCTAAAAAATGAGCCGTCATGAAAATAAATGTACTCATGGAAAGAAACGGGAACGTAGAAAAATATGACGTTAAAATGAAATTTTGAAATTAGAGGATTTTCAGCATTTTGGAGACCCTTAAGGTAATCCATATTACTTCTTCTAGGTTGATACATGTGAAATGGTAAGTACTGCATTTTTCTGCTTCCAATTAAATTGGACACATTGACGTGTTAACCAACTGAAAGCAATTCTTTCATTAAATTACGAAGGCGACACTCACAATTGGCTTCTAAAACTCTTATCCAAGGTTGCAGGTTCGTATCCTGGCGCAGTCAACTAGCATTTGAGGGTGCGGAAATGTGAGGGAGCCGTATCAGAAGAGTTACTGGCAGGTTAAAGATCCCCTTCGGGGCAAAATTCCGGCGCCCGACGTCTCTAAATGCCAGAGTAGTTAAAAGGGATGTAAAACCAAGATCATTGCTATTATTATTATTATCCTTAATTTCTCGTAAATTATTATGGTACAACTCAGACTACAAGATTCGGATTTGTTAATCAAGTATCCTGTAAACCTATTATTGAGATAAAAATAGCCTAATAATATGACACCTATCCAGCAGCACTGCCTTCGATATTCTGGCAGTCAGGTGCTTCATTTGCAGTTCCTCCAAAGCCATTGCCAACGTCTTTGGAACAACTCCCGTGAAACAACTCACACATTTTAGTCCCCATAGTTTTCGTATTTCTTCAGCCAACGGTGCATACTTGTTTCTTTTAGCTTGTGTAGTTTGCATATTTTGGCTAAGCATTATTATTATTATTATTATTATTATTATAATAATTATTATTATTATTATAAAATATTTATATTCCAGTCTTCTAACTTTATCGCTTTGAAAGTGTTAGAAATATTTATTATCAAACTTCACAGAATTGGATATGTTTGCAAGCTCATTTACTGGTAGAACAAAGGAATACTCTATGGTTACAATTAGCGTACTATACTGCTGAATTCCCCGACTGAGTAGCTCAGAGCAAGACCATGGGGCCAGTTTATCTTTGGACTCTACAGTCTACAGTTTTGATTCATCTTCATACTGTATAATTATTCTGTTTGCCTCGTCGCTTAGTGGCCTTGGCGACCTTGGAGGTCTGTGAGCTGGAACGGTGTACACTAACCTTCGTGAGGCAAGAATGAGAAGAGGTGTGCTTTATTTCCACCGCAGCCATCCTGGAAGTGATTTTCCGTGGTTTCCCACATTGTCTTCGGGCAAATCACAGCTTTCCAATATTATTGAACACATCGTGGTGTAGCGGCTAGCTTTTTTGGCTGTCACACTGGAGGTCCAAGTTCGATTCCCGGCTCAGCCAAGAAATTTTAATTCTGATGTGAAGGCTGGAACGGGGTATATTCAGCCTCGTGGTGCAAAACTGAGAAGAGGAGGGTTAGATTCCCAACTCAGTCATCATGAAAGTGGTTTTCCGCGGGTTGCCCACTTCTAAACCAGGCAAATGGCAGGATGGTTACTAATTAAAGGCCACAGCCGCCACCTTCGCAACTCTACCCGAAAGTTACAAATACACTAGCTCAACCATAAATAAAAGACAAGCTTACAGACAAATTTCACTCCCACCTAAGTACACGGGGCTACGTAACCCTTGGGTTGTTATCTGACTAAAGTAGTTGAGATTGGAATCCATGGATGACGTCACGAGGACAGACAACTGCCAACTTTCAAATTGTTTTATACGTGACAGTTTCATCGTATTCAGGTGGTCAACAAACGAGGTGACTTTGGAACAGGAGAGGCTAAGTCAGTACAACCCTGATTCAATCTATTTATATTTTATTTTATTATTTTTATTTAGTTGGTGTTTCCCACGGACTCAGTGAGGGATCTCACCCCTACCACCACTACGGGCAGTGTCCTGGAGCTTGGAATATCTGGTCGGGGTGGATACTACTGGGGAGGTGTGATCAGCACTTCGCCCAGGCGGCCTCACCTGCAAAGCGATAAGGGGCCTCAGGAGGGATGGGAAGGGAGGGGGATATTGGGGTGGAGAGGCAAGGAATAGGGAAGGAGGCAGCCGTGGCCTTACAGTAGGTACCATCCCGGCATTTGTCCGAAGACGAACTGGGAAACCACGGAAAACCCCTTAGGATGCCTGAGGTGGGAATCGAATCCCCTCTACTCATTTGGGCCACCCGAGGCTGAGTAGATCCCGTTCCAGTCCTCGTACCACTTTTCAAATTTCGTGGCAGAGCCGGGAATCGAACCCAGGACCTCCGGGGCGGCAGCTAATCATGCTGACCGCTACGCTACGGAGGCGACTTCTGATTCAATCTAAAAGACAGAAATTATTCTATAAATCACCATGTTTAATGTGATCGGGAGGAGGACACACTCACACACATGGTAAGGTTACATTATTATCAACTCATTCAAGGTGACCGGGCTCTGCGGCTTTGTATCCTTCACTAGTTTCCTCAAAGCCAGAGTGAGAAGTGAAGGTTAGTAACAAGAGTGAGCAGTAGGAAGAATCCTTCCAACTAGAGAGCTGTGTACACTGGTGTTGTTGGGAGAGCGTGTTTTAGGTAAGATATTTATCACCTATTTCAAATAACTACACACATCAAAAAAAGTTTTGCATATTGCTGGCCAGGAGTCGTAGTGGTCTCAAACCCATTAGCCGTTGTTGCGTGCGTGTACATCAGCTGTGTACTCTCGCCTGTGTCGATGATGATAGATTATTGCGAGTGAGGAGACGACCCGGTGAGCATATGAGTCGTCAAGTTACAAAACTCGTTTAATCCATTTGTGAATAAGAATCATTTTCATGAGAAACGTTTCTCTGGGCTTGCCTCACGTATCTTTTGTGTTTGTTGTTTTCTACTTTTTGCTTTGTGTTTTTGGTTTTTGGTTTTGTGTTTGTTTTCTGCTCGTGCTTTTTTGAATTTTGCTTTTTGCTTTACGTTTCTTGTTTTTTTGTTTATGAATTTTGCTTTTTGTTTCGTCTTTTTTGTTTTGGTTTTGTGTTTGTTTTCTGCTTTTGCTGTTTATGAATTTTGCTTTTTGCTTTGTGTTTCTTTTCTTTTTGTTTTCTGCTTTTGCTTTTGTGTTTGAATTTTGCTTTTTGCTTCGTCTTTTTGTTTTGGTTTTGTGTTTGTTTTCTGCTTGTGCTTTTTTGAATTTTGCTTTTTGCTTTACGTTTCTTGTTTTTTTGTTTATGAATTTTGCTTTTTGTTTCGTCTTTTTTGTTTTGGTTTTGTGTTTGTTTTCTGCTTTTGCTGTTTATGAATTTTGCTTTTTGCTTTGTGTTTCTTTTCTTTTTGTTTTCTGATTTTGCTTTTGTGATTGATTTTGCTTTTTGCTTCGTCTTTTTGTTTCGGTTTTGTGTTTGTTTTCTGCTTTTGCTGTTTTTGAATTTTTCTTTTTGCTTTACGTTTCTTGTTTTTTGTTTATGAATTTTGCTTTTTGCTTCGTCTTTTTTGTTTTGGTTTTGTCTTTGTTTTCTGCTTTTGCTGATTATGAATTTTGCTTTTTGCTTTGTGTTTATTTTCTTTTTGTTTTCTGCTTTTGCTTTTGAGTTTGAATTTTGCTTTTTGCTTCGTTTTTTGTTTTGGGTTTGTGTTTGTTTTCTGCTTTTGCTGTTTTTGAACTTTGCTCTTTGCTTTGTGTTCCTTTTTTGTTTTCTGCTTTTGCTTTGTTGTTTGAATTTTGCTCTTTGTTTTGTGTTTTTGGTTTTTTGGTTTTGTGTTTGTATTCTGGAAATTATAAATAAAACAAAACAAAATAAAACAAAATAAACAAAATAAAATAAAAACAAAAACAAAAATAAAAAAAATAAAAATTAAAAAACACAATTTAAAACAAAATAAAACGAAATAAAGTAAAACAAAACGAAACCGAAACAAAAACAAAACAAAATTAAATGAAATTTAATTAAACAAAACAAAATGAAACAAAATAAAATAAAATGAAATAAAATAATTAAATAAATAATTTTACGATATGATCCTTATTCACAAGTGGATTAGACGAGTTTTGCAACTAGACGACTGATATGTACGACCAATACATTCGAGATCGATACCAACAGGGAGAGGTGATGCAATGTTTACGGGTGGCATCATGTATGGTCGCCGAATCTCTCGTGTACATTCTAGGGCGTGTGACAGGCATATGGTACAGGGATACTATCCTGGCACCTGCAGTGTAAGGCTAAGCTGACAATTTCAGTACACATTTCACTTTCGTGGACGATAACGCTCGCCCGCACAGAGCTGGTGTTGCCTATGCCTTCTTCAGGAGAATGGTATTCACAGAATGGAATGGCCTGCCTATTCTCCTGATCTCAATTGTGTAGAGCAGGCGAGGACACTGATTAATAAATAAGTCCGTCCTCCCTGTGCTCCACGACAATACGCAATATGTTGATGTGTATAGTGGGCTGCATATTCTGTCATACCGTTCTTTAGATTATGACGTATTTTTAAAACATAGATGGGGGCTGCGTGGTGCAGTTGGTAGAGGCACTGAGCTTCTAACTGTAAAGGGGTGGGTTTGATCCCCACCCAGGTAGTGGATTTTAGAAACAAACCTACCACTTTCGGAAACGTAAATAGCCCTGGGGTTCACTCAGCTTACACCAGAAATGGGTACGATGGTAATTCGTGGGAGCAAAGACGGCCGGGCGTGAAGCTGACAACTCTATCCCATCTAGTGCCGATGTCATAAAGGGTGGAAGCCTCTACCTTCCACTACTCCCAGGGCCTCCATGGCCTGTATGGAGTTGGCTTTGCTTTGCCTTATTATTTAAACATAGAGTTTTATTGCTTGGGACTAGCTACTTCGTAAAAGGTTTGTATGTATAGAGATCGTTGTTGTTAATTCATATTAAAGGTCTGGAACATCTTTCATCAACAGCCTCGTGTACTTGAGTGGGTGCTCTATTTTGTCTGATAACCTGTGTTTCTGTGTGACTGTAATAGTGTGTGTAGGCAGGGGAAGTTGAAATTATATTATATTGAAATTATTGAGTGTGAGAAAACTGGATCAAATCCACTCAGGCTAACCCTCGACAGTGCCAGGTTTCGAACCTCAGGTATCCGAACTTGCTGAAGCGCACACTCACAGCCGTGGTTAGCGATTTAACGCGTATGGCTACATTGCGGTAAAGTATGAAGAGATTGGAGTACAAATTTGTCGGCAGACGAGAATCCACGGCAAATGTTACAAACTGAAGCTCTCATATGAATATACACTTAACGCTTTGTATTTAGACGTTTTACAATAAGTCGTTGTTGTTGTTTCATTTGAGGGGCATAGACATCATGGTAGTTTATCCCCGTGTACTTGGGTGTGTTCATGTGTAGATTTTGTCTGATAACTTGTGTAATTGTTGTGTCTGTAGTAGTAGTAGTGTGTTTAGACATATGTCACACATCAATCATCTGGTATGCTGCATTATCAACAGTTATAACCACTGGTTTAGCAAGAGACCGACTCATGTCACCTACCATGCACTTATTGAGAGAGCGCGTTGTTGTTGTTGTTGTTGTTGAATTATTCAAGGGTTTTGTGACATCTTGGTCATGTTCCCTGTGTACGTCGGTTGGTTGGTTCCTTCCTTAGTTTAGGGCCTGCGACAACGCGGACATGTAGCCCCGTGTACTGTGGGTGTGTGTAGGATTTGTTTGATAACCGGTGTTAATTGTGATGGCTGTATTAGTGTGTGTTATCTGTGATTAAGGTAGAAGGATGGCAGACGATTTTTTGTTTTCAAGTAGTTCCTACTTTTGCTACCAAATACTATCGTCTACGACACCTATCTGCGGAAGTGGTTACTAAATGCCATCGCAGTCAACACCTGGCGGCGAACATTGGAAAAAATATAGTGTTATCAAACTAACCTACAAATTTTACCTTCCAAATGTGTAGTTAGTGGAAGGTTCTTTTTCATGCCATAAATCTATGACATGGGACCAGTGGCTTTACTTCCTCTCCGAAGGAAGGAATACTGAGGGAGTTTTACCTGTGCACTTTCGGGTGCGCGGAATATGTATCATTCATTTTGTTACAGTGTGTATTTGTAATTGAGGCTATATTTGGAAGGAGGCAGCTAAGGCCTTATGTTAGGAGCCATCCCAGCATTTGTTTGGAATGGAAATGGGGGAAACCACGCAGAACTACTTCTAAGACAGGTGATGTGGTAATTGTCAGTTTTGGATCAAGAGGTTGAATGTTCCCCATTTCAATCTTCAAACCATTTACAATTTCTTGGCAGAGTCAGGAATCGAACCCAGAAACTCTGGATCCTGAGTCGCAATACGTTCCTCAAGATCTTATAAGGTGGTGCATATAAGTTTGAGAATTGGTTGTTGTTGTTGTTGTTGTTTGAGTCTTCCGTATATCTACTGTATATTCAATGTCAACAGATTCCTTCTCTGTAGAAATGCTTTCCATGCCTGTGCGAACCTACTTTTCATATCCTCTTTGCTTCATCCATCGCTGGTTATTTTGCTTCCTAAGTAACAGAAGTCTCCTACTTACTTTAGCTTTTCACCTGCCAATTTGACGTCCATAGAGGTTGCTGATTTCTTTCGGCTGAGAATTGAAGCGAAATACATTGAGCCTCATAAGAATAACGTAGAGGAAGTGTGTTCAGTCCCCATCTCAACCATTATTGAATTGGTTTACCTTCCTCTCTCATTTCTACTGCAAAAAAATTCTGGGATGCATATGTCCGATTGCAAAGACAGACATCACAAGACACAGGTTATCAGGCAGACTCACAATCAAGGAAATACCCGGAGTTGATTACTATGAGGAAAAAGTAGACTTATGAGATAGATCCGGGCAAATGTGTGTCTGTCTGACTGTCCTTCTGTCTGTCTGTCTGTGTGTCCCCCCATATCAACTCCTAAATGGCTGCAGCTATCGAAACCAAATTTAGTTTGAGTAAAGAGCTACGCCTGAATTTTGCAAGGCCATATTTGAAAATGATGTCAGTGTTACCAACTGCTGAAAAATCACAATTGAAACTTGAGGTCTATGTTGGATATCTCGGAAGATATGCATGGGAATCGTTCCAAAATTGTCACACATATAGATTATATTACATCAGACTAATTTACAGGAGCCCATACATGAGATTTTTGCCAACATGTTTCTATGCCTGCTGATAGGTCCGTCCAATCATTAGATGCATGTAACTTACATACTATCTATTGTATTTCAACCAAATTTGATATGTGATTTGCGCACCGGAGCAGATATGAATATTCATTTTGTAGTGTCAACAGGGCTGCCAACTGTTGAAAAATGCACTGTATACCTTCTTATCAATATATCAGGAAGTATGCAGGCCAACAGTTCTAAACTTTGCATACATATAGTACATGAAAATGTACGGTAATTTTCAGTAACCGATATTCGACAGAGCTGCCAACAAGATTCTACGCGTGCTGATAGGTTTAATGTTGAATCGCATGTAACTTCCATACTAATAAATGAAGTTCTTTAAAAATTCGCACATACATACAGTAGATTATAATATTTCAATTTAAGTTTAAGCATCCAATTTATGGCAGTGTCGCCAACCTGATTTTACGCAAGCTGATAAAATCAATATTTAAATACATGTAACGTGCATACTATCTATTGGATCTCAACCAAATTTTGCAAGTGCATTGTGAACCTTAAGCGCTGGAACTAAGAATATATTTAGAGTCGCCAGGTCTGCTAACTGTTGATATATGAAGAAAAGTAGTCCCTGTGGTTTCTAACGGAACTACTTGTTTTCATTGGTATGACTAGATTGAACATTTTCTTTGTGTGCCTGTTATTATATAGGTGTACGTAAAACTGTAACCGCCGCTTCCTTGTGGTATCTGTGCTTTTTTTCTGTAACTTGATAAATTGCATGTGATTTCTTTTTCATTCAAACTCCATGTTCACACTTTGGTCTTAGGATTTTTCTGAGGATTTGCATGATTCTCATGATTATGAAAATACTCATGTTATTAACATTTTGCTTAACGCTGATTGCAACAGATACGTTCACTGAGGTGCTGCGCACAGTGGCGTAACTATGAGGGTGAAATGGGGGGGGGGGGGGGGTTGATCAGGGGGTTCAATCCGCCCAAATCCAAATAATAAATATACCTTATTTCAAGAAATGTTTATTTTGAACAAACCAATATTCGGATTGATGACAAACGATTGGATTATGCACGTTTATACTTGGCCTACTGATTGGAGAGCATTTCCCTGTTCTCGTGTAGAACTTTAGTGTTACCTAAACTCAAGATTCGCTTAAACATAACTGTTCATTTTCGAGCTTTTGCTGTCAAGATTAAACACGAAAACGCGTAGTTTTGTTTTTATTGATTATATGTTATTTTTCCCAAGCCTCCAACTCCCCGCATAAAACAAAAAGGAGTGTGAAGAAACAGAGGAAGAACTCAGTCAGGGTGACTGCTGTTACTACTGGGAATCAAACCGTCGATTTCCAGACCTCTACCTACGTCTTGCAGTCATGGAACGCGATTTGCCGCACATGGCTCGGATAAAATGTGTTCTGTATATTTTGATTAAGTTCTGTGACGTCAATAGTTAGTAACGACTTACGAGATTAGTGGCTATAGGATCGTACGGTAAGAAGCAGGGCTGTCAATATTTAGATTTAGGTAGATTTATTTAGTCTGGCAAGATTAGGGCCATTGGGCCCTCTCTTCCATCTAACCAGATTATACAACTGATTCATAATGAACAATACAAATACAACTTAAATCTAACAATAATAAAACGTTGATATAATATAAAATACATATACAAACAATTTATATTAGTATAGGCAGAAATTTGTAGTAGGTCTACTGCTAATTTATTGCTTGGGTAAATGCGTAAGATACTTAGAAGTAAGTTTAAAATTAGAGTAAGAAAATGAAATACTGATAAAATATAGACTAATGATGGTGATGATGATAATGATGATTAGTCATTACTCATTATTGACTTATGAACAAGGTTAACTATGCAGTGAATGTTGAATGGGTGAAGAAGGCTATTTAGATGTCTAAATAGATAGTATATAAGACAGTGTGAATTGGAACGATCGAATATGTTATTCTATATAAGAATGAATGTCTTCAAAATGTTGAGTTCAATTTTCATTTATTTAGTGATTATAAACTGCTGGCAACGCTGCTTGAAGCTGGACGGGGTTGCTCCTCTGACAGAGCGAGGCAGATTGTTCCACAGTCGTGCAGTAGCAACAACGAAGGAGTTGGTACAGCGTACTGTGTGATGTATGGGTATCAGCATGAGAATGTCGATTTTCGACCGTGTTTCAAGGCTATGCTCGTATGAGAGGCGGTGTAACTGAGAATGCAGGTGAGCTGGAGTGGAAGTTGCGAGTATTTGTTGAAGAAGGCATAAGGAATGGAGGTCGCGGCGCTGATTTAGACGTAACCAGTTAAGTTGCTCATTAGCGGGCGTGACATGGTCACAATACCGTAAATTGCATATGTAGCGTACACAAGCAATTTGTGCATGTTGGAGTTGGTTTGTAAGAGTAACAGTCAGATATTTGTATACCACACCACAGTAATCAAATTGAGGCAATATTAGCGAGGAAACAAGTCGTTCTTTTAAAACACGAGAGAAAATATTCCAGAATCTTCTAATTGAATTCAATGCGGAAAATACCTTTCTGGAAATATTGCAGACGTGCTGCGTCTAAGAAAGATGTTCATCTATAATAACGCCTAGATCATTAAATGATTCTCGGAATTAGATTGAGGAATCGCACAAGCGTTGCATATGTGGGTTATTTTTTTTTAATTTTAGGAGGATTTTCGGGTGGGAGATAATGATTTCTTGAGTTTTAGCCACATTGAGTCGTAGTCCATGTAAGTGATGTAATGTTTTTTAATATAGAAAGTAGATAGTGTCCCACAATAGTGGTGATACTATGTAATATGTTTTAAATATGTCTTAACCTCTTTGTTGTAATATAATGTGATTGCATGGGCGCCAGTCTACTAGCTGAAGGCCTGTACATAATAAACATATAATAATATATTAGAGCACAGCAGAATTCCCACTCTCGAGCCGCAGGGTGATATAACCACCAACCAGGAGTCATTAGATAAGAGGTAAGTTAACATATTCTGTAATCTAATATTATTTTTGAATAGATACCGCAAGCAAATCGATAAGAATTCAATTTAACAAAATAAGAATCAAGACAACGAATATTTGTGCATACTAAAATAGAGTATAGACTTGTGAAAGGTCGTATTGGTTGCTCACCAGGGTTTCGTTTTTAGACATGGTTTCTTTTCGTTGGCTAATCCGGTATCTCTGAGCAATAGATTTTCTATGAGTAACTGTTATATACACTCATATTCTGGCTACATTTATCAACATCTTGCTCTTCGATCATGAGAATTATTATTCTCAGAGGAACGCAGGGGAATAAGCAGAAGTGTGGCGTTTTAAATAAATTTTCTCATTGTATATCTCCACTCCTAAAGGTTTTACTTTTTTTACTTCTTCTCTGTTACCCTCATATCACCGAATAAACAAAATAAGTAGCTCTCTTTCTTTGCTCCTCGATATCGTAATATAGTTCCTAATATCACCACTACTCAGATCACTCAGTAGCAGCAGCCATCTTGCACGTCATTTATATACAGTCTGTTGCGTATCCATATGATACCTACTCTATAATTTCTTTACTCTAAGCAAGTCCGAGTGCTGATAACAAGATACTAATACAACTTCATCTATGGATCTGCTTAGGAATGATACTATTACGTCTTTTTTCAACAGCACATCGCAATTGCACAAGTTCGTATTTAAATAGTTCCATACTCGATTCCTGAATATTTTACCGTGAGTCCAGTTACATATTTCAAATAAGTCTTCATTAAAGGTACCGATTGCTACCGTTAGTTTTTCTGGTGCTGAATGCAGGTAGAGTTGTGCATCATCATCATATAGGTGGTATTTGCATTCAGTGATTGATGAAGTAATGTCATTTACTGTATATAGATCGAAACAGGAGCGGTCCAAGGACTGACCCCTGAGGGACTCCATTCTCAACTGAACGCCATTAAGACATTTGTTTTGAGTTACTTTTAATACATTGTTGATGTCCACGTAGATAAGAATCCATCTATTGGTTACTGTTCATGGGGAGATGAGTTTTAAATAGACAAGAGAGTAATATGCCATGATCAGCGGAATCAAATGCTTTCCTGAAATCAAGTAGTGTTAAGATTGTCAGTAGCCCACTATCCATAGCCTTTCTTATGTCATCCGTGACCTTAAGTAGTGCAGTAGTAGTACTATGACTTTTACGGAAGACAGATTGGTGTTTATCAAGGATATTGTTCTCTAGCAAATAGGAGGTGAGTTGTTCGTGGACAATAAATTCCAGTGATTTGGAGAAGGATGATAGTATACTGACTGGGCGATAATCACTTACATGTTTAGCCTGTGGATTTTTGAGATTGAGATGACGGAGGCTGCTTTCCAAAGCGATGGGTACTTTGGCCTACCTGTCTTCAACGAGTGATTGAATATATGTGTTATTGTGGGAAGTATATTAATGATTCGATTTATATATTGCCAATCCCTTTGATTTTGATTTTATTTTAAGAATAGCACGTCTGGCTTGTGAGGGGGTAACATACGAGAAATGGAATGTTTCTCTGTTATGGGTGGGGGTGTTGTAGTATGCTGTGAATAGTCGTGCCATGGAACACAGAGAGCATTGAAATCGCCCATGACTATTACATGCTGCTAAAGTGGTAGGATTCTTAATACCGCAATCTCCACTTCCTATAGTGACCCAGCGAAGGTGCTTTGTAAATAACGCAGACAGTGCACTTTTGATGGGCGGCATCAATTTCGAATAGCATAAATTCAGGTCTCCGATCGTACTGGCTATCTGAACATGCTAAGACTTAGAGTTTAGGTTCGACTTAACGAAAGCTCGTACCCCTCCTCCTTTTTTTCCAACCCAGTCATTACGTGTTAGAGTGTAGCCGGGAAAGTGAAATGTTTTAGATTGATTTACTGGAGATAACCACGTCTCACTCATCAAACAAATATGAAAGAAATCAGGTATAATGGGTTCTTGTACATGGAAATGTGCCGATGAGGATTGTACATTCACGTGGGCTATACGATATGAAATCCAGTTGGGTGAAGTGTCAAATTCTCAAACAGGCGATCACGAGTAGAGAGCGCTGCTATCAGAGGTAACATGCCTGTCGTCATGGAGGAAAGAACCGGAAGGAGATGCCTTCGCTGCTCTGGTTAGTGTAAGCTGCTGAAGCCAAACGGCACGCCCACTTTGAGTAACAACAAAATGGCTATTCCTATGCTCAAAACGGTAAACCACCCCAACTGGTCTTTAGTGACATAAAACTGCAATGCCAATTCTAGATCTTTCTTGGAATGGCACAATACACTCTGTACATCACGTTACATGGCGGAAATCAACTGTGTTATCTTTTTAAACGCCAATTTAAATAGAAATTTGAGAGCACTTACGCAAGGCTGGTTTTGTAAGAAAGACGCGGCAAAACATAATAATACGCTGAAACACTGATAACATTGAATGCAAGTGTCGGAAGGTGCGTGTTTTACCAACTTGGCAACTAATGATGCCGAACTAATTACGGTAGGCTATATACACCAAATTGATCATTAATTCCTATTGTTCACACATTCTTCAGTTTTTAGGTCTAGGCCTCATTTCGAGCACATGCATTTAATACATTTTCACTTATTTTTCGTATACATTTTAATATTCAAAAGTTCGGTACCTTAAAATTAATAATAACTAGAACACTTGGGAAAGACGTATATTTGCACAATAGATATTGTCTACACTTTCCGCTACCATACGTTACGGTATTTTGTTTGTGGGCTACAAACTTGGCGATTAGCCTCGTACCGGTATTGCTTAATTACGAACCGTACCGGAATTGTTATTGTCCGATTGGTGTTTTTTGATAATTTGGGATTTGGAGAGGAGTGTTGTTTCTTCAAGAATTGAGGAGAGAGATCTCGTGGTCAGGTGAAGGATGAGCATATCTGGTGGGGAGAACATAATTATTCTGGAATTTTTAGTGGGAGTCCAATTTTCCCTTCTGACTGCTCTTGTCCACTTTATCCTCTTCAGGAAACCAAAGCGAGAAAGTAATTTCAAAACACTCGTGCTCACAGGAGAAATACGTTCGATTAATGGCTATGCATAACCTCAAATTGTGATACAATACAGTAATTGCAATAAAATGTATGATAAATATTAATTACGGTTCATAAAATAATAGACGGGTGATGTTTAACTAATAGAAAAAAATCTCAACCTGCAACAGAATTGCATGGATGAAACTTGCAACAGATCAGCTTCAATTGATATTGTAACTAGTATGGCACACAGTAGGCGTAGACCTACTATGTTTTTATGCTTCCCGGTATGTTCTGTCTTGTCGATTCGTGCAATCATATGCACTACACGCCGTTATTCGAAACAAACTCCGAAATAACCATGCACAATGCTCTGCCGCACACAAGTTACGCCAGGTTACGCCCACTTTGGACTCGTCGCTTGGCTTCACTGAAACGAGCTCAGGGCAACTCCTCTCTTTCATTCCTCCATGCTTGTCGTCTAGGTTCGCCAACTTAAAATATGAAAACTGAACTAACCGAAATGTACTGAGGTAAATTAGCCTATTATAACTGAACTGACCAAAATATACTAACGTATACTAAGACTAATATTACACTATACTAGTAAACAAATAATAATCAGAACTAGGATGGAAAACGGTTGCCGCAGTCAGCTAGATGAATTGTTTTTAAACTGTAGATTCTGATTAGTTACGTAAGTTGCTAATACGGTTAATCCTGATTTTGGTACCATCCGGTTTCTTGATTAGGTTATCGCCATGAGAAATCCATCAATATCTAACTGAGAATCGAGAAATTGCAGCCTTCAGGATTGCCAGTCGTGTGGAACACATCCTGCCTGGTATGGAACGATGTAAACTTCACAATGATAGGCCGCGTTTCCCCAGGGGATTTAGTTCCACTTCGATGGCTTCTGTCTATATCAAGGAGGTTAACCCTTGCAACATTATCTCTAAATACGCGTAGAGCAACTTCGTCTGTATTTTCTTGAGAACTCTCATGCACACAGAAAATCCTTATATTGGATCTCCTGCTATACTGTTCTAAGGATTATTTCTCATTTCTTGGATTTCACAGTCACGGTTCTCAAGTTTTTTGTAAGATCCGATACTAGGCCCATATTGAACTGATGAGACTTCTCCAGTTCTTTAATTACAAGCTCAGTTACTCTCACTGATAAGCAGATATAATTGCTTCTAGAAACTTACCCAAACTGAGGGTCTCGTCGAGTACCTTTAGTTACTGTCTCTTCAATTAAGTTGGCACTATCGCTGGCGTCTCTGGAGGCACGCATATTCTTGCTTCTAGTAATCCTGGTTTAATAATGTTTTTATTAAGTAGGCCTATGTGAGGGTTATCACACGAAATAACGCGACACAGATTATGATCACTATTACTACACACTGTAGGCCTACCACTTATTTTCAATGTACTGCTCGAGTATAAGCTGCATGAACCTGAGAGGAATGTGCATCGCAGACTAATATGAGTATTATGAGTGGTGGTGACGAGTAATGCGGTTTCTCGGTCCTTGTGTAGTAACAGTTGCAAATACATTAGTCGGTGACTCAGTCACTCATTCCCAACGCCTCACTGGTTTCAGAAAAGACCTATGTTAGCAGTATTGGAATAGACGAGAATGTCAGGTAACACGGCGGGCTGTCGACAGGCTTCTCAATTCACGCCTGCTCCTACCCTGCCACTGCTCTTCATCCCGCAAGTTCACAGAGCTTGGGACCGAGCAGTACCTACACAATAATTCTAATTCACTTAAGCTGAGTCAAGCTCACGCACGTCTGTCAATCATGGCGGTCTTCAACTTATTACGTAATATCAAAGGTTTCCCGTTAAATCTGGGGTTTGAATCAATTTAGGGGTTAACATTTGCGATTTAGAGGAGAGTATATGAAGCAATGAAATATTATTTGGACTGCAATTTATTGAATATCGGAAGCATTTTTCTTTAGGTCTGAAAGGGAACTAGGCCTATATTTCATATTGGCAACACTGCTAAGTCCATTCGACCACGTGCCGCTACTGAGAAATTTTCCAGTGATAGTGGCTTCGGTGGGGCAGTTGGTAGCATGCTGAACTGCTGTGTCCAAGATAGTGGGTTCAAACCCGGCCGAAGTCGTCGGATTTTTTTAGGAGCATTAAAATCCTTCGGTATGCCTTCTTTCGGAGGGGAAGTAAAGCCGGCGGACCCATGCCATTCATTTATGGCATATAAAAGACCTTCCACAGACTAAACTTGTGTGAAGCTACATTTCTAGGTTTGATTTCGTTGGAACCCTCTGTTCCAACGTTCACCACTTGGTATCAGTGACATTTGGCAGCGAAAGTTGGAACTACCTGAAATTGGACGGTACATTTAGCTCACCCTATGGGTGTCCGCTTGAAGTAGCTACAGCCTCTGCCGAGCGGGAGATGTCCTCGGACACTCCCGGCACTAAAAGCCATACGATAAATAAATAAATAAATAAATAAATAAATACATTTCCAGTGAGCATCCCAGGTCATTGATTTCATATTACCTCTCCAACCCGTGTCTACCAAACACGGTGTCGGCTCAATGCTTGACTCCCGACTGTCTCCACCACCTCAACGCGTCGGGCCAGTGTGACGGTCCTTCTCACCTCCCCATCTCTCTCACGCGTTGGACACTTGTTTGCCTCGCTCAGCTCCGAGTTGGCCAACGGACAAGTTAGCTAGAGAACCGTGAGTTAAATAATTAACTGTTGATTCTTACAGTTGATTATTCTATCTGTTGCAGAGCATCGCAGTGTGACATGGCGATATTGGTCCCTCATCTTCTACTGTTGTTGGCAGCCATTATTTCAACAGCTGCCCGTGATGCAGCCGTGCCCCTGTCATCCTTAAAGGGACTTCCAGAATTTGTACAGTACACATTTTCGAGAAATTTCAGTGAACAACTGAAGAATTGTATTGAAAGCACATCAGATTGTATATATGACTATTTTACTGGGAGTCAAGGGTCTTGTCAAAAAGGAGAATGGTTAGTTTACGACAAGAAAAGATTTCTGAAGAAGAATGATCTATTGGAGCCTGTTTGCCGACCGAAGCCGTGTCCACCTAATTACAGCTTCTTTCTTCCGGACAAAAAGTGCTATCATGACGATGATATAGAAGATGTGATTTGTGAAGAAGGACTCCATAAAAGTTACGATAATCTCTTTGGTGAAACATATTGTAGTTGTGGATATCGTGAAGCCACTTTGCTAGGAAGCAAAAACAAACAATGCTATACATTGTACACCCAAGGTCCTTGCAGCTATGGCTCTGTATTTTCACCAGTCAATGATCTTGTGAATTTTGGGTTTGGACAGTGTTTACCATCTTCTTGTGCTAAGTTACTCCAAGGAGGAAAGAGGTTTGCCGAAGTCAGCTTGTCAAACGGACGTACAGACTGTTTTGAACTCCAGACACACGGTCCTTGTGAGAAAGACAGATATTATTTTGATATAGTTGATAAGAGCGCATTCCCATCAGTATCTCATCTGTCTTGTGACCTGGGCTTGGTGGCATCAGCCGCAAATGTTCGTTCTAAAAGCACGGAATGTGACGAAAAAGACAGCGGGCAATGTGTAAAACGTCTCAAGTACCCGGTAATGGAAGCTCACCCGTTGTATCTCGAAGACTAATCCTGATTACAGCGTCTGGTCGAAACCATAATTCGATATGTATACTAAAATGGTCGGTGGTGGTAACGAAACTTGTGTAACCTTCGATAAATAAGTTACAGACTTGGCTAATTTATTGGAATAAACTTTAATTTTTCCCAGTTTATTGTGTTCGTTGTTAAAGTTTTATGTTTTTATAGTTCAGGTGATATGGGACAATCAGCTGGTACGCCATTTGCAATGAGTAAAGAATTTATTGTTGAACAAATTGCAATATGCAGTAATGCCAACATGTGAATTGAGTATCAATAAAGATTTTGTTGTTACCAACATAATTATTTCTTAACATCCCCCCGTAAGAACAAAATTTTTATCATAATTCAAACTATGAGAAGTTGTACAAACAATATTTGGCTTAAACTACAATATGACTATAATTATATGGATAACATACTCGTTGATATTTCAACAATAAATCATGCAATGTCACAATTTCAAAATAGTCTTAATTGTTATTGACATATTTAAAATCAAATACTTTCTTTGGACCTATTCTACTCCACTCCTCAACAGAACATCTTTGAATTTTTCAAATTTAGTAGACAATAGAGGCTTTGTAAAAATGTCAGCTACCTGGTCATGGGTCGGACAGAATTGAAGAGAAAACAAATCATTTTTATAGTTCTCATGCAGATAGTGATACCTCACTTGAATGTGCTTTGACTCTCCTCTCATTTGTCCTGATTTCACCAACTTTAAGGTACTTTGATTGTATATGTTAAGAACAATGGGAACAGACTTTCCAGTTAGTTCTTGTATCAAGTATTTCAGATACTATAACTCCTTGCAGCAGTCTGCTGCAGCAATGTATTCGGCTGCTGTGGATGACAGTGCCACAATTTTCTGCTTGCGTGACCGCCATGCCACCGGTCCATCTGCCAGCATTATGACATAGCCTGTAGTACTCTTCCTTTTCTTATGATCACCAGCAAAATCTGAATCACGGTATGCAATTATTTTCAGATCATCTTTCATTTTTGATGCATAGTGTATTCCCATTTTTGTGCTTCCTTTCAGATATCGAAGTGTTCGTTTAACATTCTGTATATCTTGATCTGTTGGTTTCTCCATAGACCTGCTTTCATAATTCACACTATAAGCCAGGTCTGGTCTGGTTTTACAAGACTAATATAACAGACTCCCAACTGCTTGTCTATAGGGGTAATCTGTCTTCACGCTGTCCTCTGCTTCACCTGTTTCTTCATTTTGGATTATTGGGGTTTTAACTTCTTTGCATTCTTGCATGTTGTAACGTTGCAGCACATTATTAGCATATTTCTCTTGAGAAATCAAGATACCATCTTCTGTTCTGTTTATGTCTATCCCCAAATAAGTTTTGGGTTCATGAGTTGTCTTCATTTCAAAATTTCTCTCAAGTTTAGAGAGTAGAAATGTCATTTTCTGAATGTCTTTGCCCATGATAATGCCATCGTCTGCATGAATTGCTAGAAACAAACTGTTCTCAGAATTCTTGAAGATGCAGGGGTCTGACTTAGTTTGTGTCATGCCTTCTTGTTTCAGGAACTCTGTGAGAGTTTTGTTCCACCTACAGGGGGCTTGCTTCAGTCCGTATAAGGCTTTCTGCAGTTTGCATATTTTCCCTTCTTCTTTGTAACCTTCTGGTATTTTCATGTAGATGTCCTCATCTAGGGTTCCATACAAAAAGGCCGTCTTGACATCAAATGTTTTAATGTGCAGGTTATAGTGTGCTGCGATAGCAAAAAGGACTCTTAGTGAAGTTGTGTCCATGGGCGCCCATACGGGGGGGCAGGGGGGGGCCATGGCCCCCCCCCCTGGATCCTTGAAAAATAAAACGATTTGAAAATCAGACTGAGAACAATTTTTTTTTTTTTTGCAAAAGTGCTTACAGTATTCTAATTAACTTGTACTAAATATAAATACTTCAGATATTTAACATTCCGACAGGCCAAACATTAAATACTCTATAGTGGCAGTGGGCGCATTAAGCCTGTCTGGCACACCTCAGAAATCAGATTTGTTTAAATTACAATATTTGCTGAAGAATAGTTTTGCTTCAATTAGTGAATACACTCATTCGTTCTCTACATAGTCTATTACGTTATGGTGCTCGATCAGGCGCAATCTGCCTCGCATATTACTTTCGCAACAACAGCAAATGTGTAGAAGGGTCATTGACAAACTGGCCGATATGGAATTGAATGTCATGTGGAATGACGTAACTACTGAAAGGTAGTTGACGAATATGAGATAAGATCAGTAGCACCCACCGGAAGGTTAAAATCATCCTACATATTATGTCAGTTATGCAATAGTGCTGTTGTGCTTTCGCTTTAAATTATACACTTGAGTAATATTACAAAGGAATATTGTAATTTATATGCGCGTAGCCTACATTCCATTCGTGTGTATTGTGTTCACTATGAACGGCCGCCTAGACTGTGTCTGTATGCTTCCAGTATTATTTATTAATTTTGTGTGCTTCGTCTACAAATGGATTTATATTTCATTTAAAGATAAGTAATGCAATCTTATCTTTAGGTATATATAATCCAAAAAGGAGGTACTCACTCGTTAATCATCGTATCTTTGTAACCACAAGGGCTATGAAACTGAAATTTTGCATGTTGATTACTCTCAGTTTGTGGGTGCACACTAAGAATTGTTCTTAGAATATTCAAGTTTTAAGTGGGTCTGTTCGGCCTTTTGGTACTCATGCATGGGTTAATATCGTGCGCGCCCTTAGGGGGACTGGATTTCTGAGAATGTTGAAATAAGATTGTTCATTGTCACACCAGTTTATTTCATAAATGGAAGCTACAGATAGTCAACTGGCAACTGTTACAACAACAAAAATCTGTTATGTTGCTGACGTAATATGTATTTACAATTTTTAAATAAAACATATGGTTCTAATGATGCCATGCACTCTGCCACCAATGGATGATGATGATGATAATTGATGTTTAAAGGGGCCTAACATCTAGGTAACAAATTTCAATACGGTTATGCCTAGTGTTAAATACCGTACCGTATGTTTCCCCATCACTATCTTGAGTGGCTACTACTTTTGCCACCTCACTTAGGCAGTGTCGATATGAAACGCACTTTCTGGAGATATATTTAGACATTGCAACATCGCTAGCGTATCTTAACCCCTAAAATAAGCTTTTCTATGCTGACTAGTAAAACACTGGTCCTGTAAGGTCGTGCTTACAATATTGGGTAATTTACTGTATTCAGACCCCTATTGACGGGGGGACAAACTTGCAACTGACAAGGCGGCAGGTTTTTGGGCGGAAAAATTTCTAGAAAACTGTACAAAACTGCTTGGTCATTAAACGTCAAGTTGATTAAGTTTAAGCCCTCCACAAGAGAATATACTTTGGCATTGTTGATTATTTAAGGACATAAATAAAAGGATCGTCTTAGTCACCTTGGTGTTCTTGCTGTTGATCTGACTTGAATGTGAAATTGTACCAATGAGGAAATTCCAAACTTGTTGCCGGTATTTAAAAAAATGTTTTTGCACATTGGTTGTGTATGATATCTGTTAAACTTTAATATACATTCTTTGTATTATTTTTTTTAAATTTGTAATTTTAGCAAACGAATATTTATAGTGTATGCCACTCATAGTTAAATACACACTCAGGCGAAGAAACAGCCTCATATGTTATGGAAACTTTGTAACTGCTCGGCTTCACGGGTTGCGTGAGGGTTTAACACCTGTACGGTATGAGCAACAGCAATATACATTCACTCTTAACCACACTGGTTACCTCATACATAAATGCACTATACATCTGGTAAAATTTACAATATATTCTGATAGCAGACATGAAATACACTTCGCAGGATCCTCGTCGTACAGACTATCTAACTCTCACCATCATATTCACACAGGCACACTTATGACATATTGATGACCCTCGGAAACAATGGTGACTGATACGTACAGGCATTGACTTCAGCTGTGACGACTTAACTCTACTGATTCGGGGGTTAGTTTCTCCCAGAGAATCACTCCTACTTACTCGCAACACAATTACTATATATTTCACACGCAAGCCTCTCAACTATGAACAATATGTACATTCTTACTTTGATGGTCAGCATCCAACGATTTATCTAGTTTCGTGGATCTGATTATACAAAGATGCTTTCAATCCATGTGTTGGATTATCACATCTAGTTCGCTCCTGAGTTTACTAATACATAGCATATTTTACTAGTATTTGTCGTATAACAATTTACCGCTATGGTCTCATAATTTCGGTATACAGACGTTAGTTTACATTACTTCAAGCGATTCGAGACAAACAATCTATACTATTTGTTTGAAACTTGAGAATGTATAGCCAGCAACTCAGTAATTGCACATCGAACACCAACTTGTGATCGTCTGAAATACCTTCCTTCCCCACCAAAAACACACAAGTCCAAAATGCAAGTTCCACTCCCTCACGGAGTCTTACCAAGAATACGAACCACTCCACACGGAGTTCAAAGGATGAGTACACTGCCCTACACGCGGTCCAAAGAATGAGTACTACTCCCCACGGAGTCCTAAGAATGAGTCGCCCTCACAGCTTCGTCAAGTCCTAATAACATTCATCTCCCCTTCACAAATCACTGGCCTACCTGGCTTCCCTCACGGGTCCAGCCAATCAAAACAAAACATTACTATATAAGGATTGCCTTCTTGGTCTTCAAAATATCCTCGACACACCCCTAGCACAGGGATGCCAAGCCTCCTACCTGCATGAGTCATCATGCACTTAAGCTTGTGAGAGAAACACCCAGGCGACAACAACCCTACTTCCTGGTTCTTGCACACAATTCCAGACTCTCTGACTGAAGATAATTCCAATGTTAAAATATTCACATATAACTAGACTCAGATCCTGCCAATTACAATCCCTTAAAACCTAAACAAATTAATCGGAAATAAATCACATGATATTATACAATTCATTACATAATTATAAAACATAAAAAGGCATCAAATAAAAATATGTGGGCGATTATGAAAATCGTACGTCCCGAAAGTGAGGGTTCGATCCCTTGTGACCTGGGAAGGTTACAACTTTAATAAATCTGCATATTCCAAGTCGGGGGCAGCAACGTAAATCCATACGTGGCATGCATTGTAAGAAAGGACAGAATGTATTAATTTGATCTTTAAGCCCATCCGTGTAGTTGAGTACCTCAATTTAAGCTCTACTATGACGACTGGGTACCTAAATATTCGAAATTTGATTGCCGACGCTGACAGCAGCCATCTCTAGTAGGCCTACGATATTTTCAACACTACCTTCAGGGAAATACCACGTACGTATCATGTTTCATGTTCCGAAGCACTCGTCTCAAAACTACGGTATCGGTACTCTGAAATAACATTACTTATTCACACTCGCCTAATGACACGTTATTACATAAACCGGAATTTCACTCAGAGTCAAGTACAAGGGAAGAGGTTTAAACCTGTTTACAAATAAAGCAACAACATTTACAACAATGCCAGTTATTGAATATAAAAAGGTTAATTTTCTCCTCTTTAAGGGTAGCCTTAACCCACATAAATTTAAAAAACTCAAAAAGTATTTGTTTTAAATTGGTTAGACAGTATATTATTTACATCACAGGTACAATAATACGGCGAAATATATCACTTGTTAATTTTATAAAACTCCACGGAATTGTACGATATTTGTTAGTTTTATTTTATCGTCTATTATTTTCATAAACAGAGAAAAGCTTGAGCATAAGGCTCAATTACACATTGAAAGAAGTGATTTGATTACGTTCATATCACCATTCATGTATCACCATTCCTCTTGTTTCAGTCGAGAATGCGAATAATGGTAGTAAGGAGTACGTGATATAGTGGTTTTTATCCATTTTACTTAGTGGTTAGTAATAATACTTTAATACCACTTTAATGAACTACGGAACTTGATTTTTATTTTTGTCGATACCACTAGTTTTTCCTGTTTTTAAGAACTGAAAATTACTTAGTGGTTAGTAATAATCAGGCGAAATATTTTTATTGACAAAACTAATTTTTACTAAAACCATAGGCTCGAGTTTATCAGGTCGCAGGCTACAAGTGTTTCATGATTCTAATAAGAGCAATGCGAAGTATTTCCGATTGGTTGTTTCGAAGAGGAAAGACGTGACGATCTGCTGTAATGGCCAGTACAAACTAGATACCGTAGCCTACCGTATTTGGAAACAGTGCTATTTAAATAATTGGGCTGATTCAGATGTTGGGATATTTCCACAGTTTAACTTAGTGATTTGGGATCATGTGTAAAATATGTCCAGTTATTTAGAAAGTTGGCGAACTGGATTAACGATACCACTTTAATGAACTACGGAACTTGATTTTTATTTTTGTCGATACCACTAGTTTTTTCCTGTTTTTAAGAACTGAACATTACGACGTTGAATCACGAAGAAAAACGAACGTTAACGGACAAAAACTCAAAGAAAACATTCCTCCCATACTTGCCATAAAGTAGCAAATGGTTTCAGAGCAGTCAAATAATGAATTTCACGAAGTAAGTAAGAAATGAAACCTTCCTTCTTCTGTGTGTGTGTGTGGGGGGGGGGGGGGGATGTGGGGGATGGGGGAGGGGAGGGGGGTGACAGGTAGATAATGAAACGAAAATATTTACTTGGCCCCCCCTGGAAACAATCCTATGGGCGCCCATGGTTGTGTCTACAACTGGACTGAAGATTTCTTCATAATTTATATTTCCACTCCTTTGTTCACATCCTCGTACTACAATTCTAGCTTTATATCTACCGTCTTCCTTAACTTTGAACACCCACCGGCTTGACAAAACTTCTTTTCCTCTTGCTGCCTCAGGGCTTACTAATTTCCAAGTTTTATTTCTCTTCAAAGAGTCTTATTCTTCTTTAACGGCTATTTTCCATTTTTCTTTGTCTTCATTTGTTTGCGACTCCCTGTATGTCTTCATTGCTTCTTCATCTTCTCCGCTATCTAGTTGATAGTCATAATAATTATTAGGTCTCTTTAATGCTCTTCTTGGTCGTAAACCAAGTTCATGACATCTTTCTTCTCTCTGTTCGTGATCTGAATTTACGAAGTCAACATCTTCTTCTTCTTCTTCTTCTTCTTCTTCTTCTTCTTTTTCTTCTTCTTCTTCTTCTTCTTGTGGTTCATGATCTGTTTCTTCAACATTTGCCTGGTAGATTTCAGTTTTAGGGTTATGTTGATCTAATTGTTTTATATTTCTCTCAAATACCACATCTCTAGAGACGAATATATTCCTGTTTTCTTCATCCCATAGTCGGTATCCGTTTGGTGCATAGCCTACAAAAATGGACTTCTTGCTTCAGCTGTCAAGCTTCTTGAGATAACCCAAATTTTTGGCATAGGCAACTCAACCAAAAATGTGTAGGTTAGACAGATTTGGTATCTTTTAAGTCCATTTTTCAGCTGGGGTTGTGTCAACAGTACTGGTGGGGCTTCTATTAATCAGGTATGTAGCTGTTTGTGATGCTTCCCCCCACATCTCTTTATCTAGGTTAGAATCACAAAGCATAGCTCTTGTTCTTTCCATAAGAGTACGATTGAACCGTTCTGCTGTTCCATTTAATTGGGGTGTATATGGAAATATATAGTACAGCATAATACCTTTGTTTTTACACCAATCTTTCAGATCATGTGAGGAATACTCTCCTCCATTATCACACCTTATCTTGGTTACTCTCAGAACAAATTTGGTTTCGGCCATTGTCACATACTGTTTTAAGTACATAGGAACTTGACTTTTATTTAACAACAGATAGATAACATTAAAATGTGAGTAATCATCTATACAGCACAGAATGTACCTGTAGCCGTCATGGGTGGGTGGATCTAGAGGTCCACAAACATCTGTGTGTAATATTTCTAACAGTCTTGTTGCCCTAGTCCTTTCTGTATTAAATGGTAACCGAATCTGTTTTGCTTTTACACATTTCTCACACACTTCATCTATTTTAGTATGTGCGACAATGGGGGACACACCATCACAAATATTAGGCAGTTTATTAAGGTAGCTGTAACTTAAATGACCCAGTTTTCTGTGCCACTCTTTACCTACATCATTACCTTGTGCACACAGCGCCTCATTTTGCATATTAACATCAAGGTCAACAGTATACAGTCCTACTGAATTTTTCTTACCTTTTAGTACCACGTTGTTGTCTTGGTATATATTAACATCATCTTTTGTGAACACAACAATGCCATTATTTTCTGTTATCTTACTTACTGACATCAAGTTCTTAGACAAATCAGGCACACAGTGAACATCATTGAGAACACACTGCTCAGAGGTAAAGGTTCCCTTACCTACTACAGACATAGCCTGATTTTTCTTAGCCACTAATATGTGTTCATTACAGCTCACAACACCTGTTAGCAAATTTTCATCACTTACCATGTGAGTTGAACATCCACTGTCTACTACTAGACGCCTGGTTCCTTTTAGTATAGCGTTATGTGAGCCCTTGTAATCAGCTGAAAGAAATGACACTTTATTTTCCACCTTAGAATTACTTTTATCCCTAAAATAGCAGTCTTTCTCTTCATGATTGAACTTTTTACAGGTATTGAGCATTGATGCTTGTCTTTGAGAAAACAATTTTTGGTTTCATGGTTTGTCTTTTTACATATATTAGACTTTTTACTGCTCATACATTTGTTTTTAGATTTAGATCTAGCTTGTTTGTTTTTTAACTCTGCTTTAAAGGATACATTTTGCTCTTCTGTCGGAGTGCGCCTCAACTTGTTTTTTTTTCATCTGTAACCTCGAACACATGTTCTCTATGGTCCTGGACGCCTCTGGAGTAGAGTCCCACGCTGTGCTAAAATGGGTATATTCTTCAGGCAGCACGGACAGGATCATGGTAATTAGCATAATCTCGTCAACTTTCTGGTCGAGTTTGTTCAGTTTGAAGGAGATGTTTTGGAGATCACTAATGTTGCTCATCATGTCCTTCTTCGCATCAAATTGGAAGTTGTAAAAGTCTCGTTGCAGCAAACGTTTTTGTTGGCTCGAGTCTCTCTGATATATGTTTCGAAGAGTATCAAACATTTGTTTAGAAGTTGTACATGTTAGGATATGTGGCCTAACTTGTTTGTCAATGGATGTGACAATATAGTATTGGGCTCTTGCATCTCGAGTCTTCCACTGGTCTGTTGAAGCTTGATTTCTCGGTGGATTGGTCACCAACACGTCTGTCCCGTCGACAATCTTGATCAGTTCTTTTGCGGCAAGCAGAATTTTTAATTCAAACACCCACATAGGATATGTGTCGACTCCCTTGAGTTTCTCGACATGTGCTACGTCCTCGGGTCTTGTGGCCATTTTTTTTTGGACTTCACTTACCGTACTTCACTTCACTTACTTTACTTTTTAAATGTTTTTAGTGTCACCTGTTTTCACGTTTACTTTTATTTTAGAGTCACCTGGGCCCATAACCTGTTAAAGTTTTATGTTTTTATAGTTCAGGTGATATGGGACAATCAGCTGGTACGCCATTTGCAATGAGTAAAGAATTTATTGTTGAACAAATTACAATATGCAGTAATGCCAACATGTGAATTGAGTATCAATAAAGATTTTGTTGTTACCAACATAATTATTTGTTAACATTCGTAACCTTGATGAAGAATTCACTGCCATATTTTAGAAGGTTTCATTTTTGTCACTGGTGATTGTGTGTTTTTTTATTTCATTTAGCTATTTCGTGTTCTGTGCAACTATCGTAAGCTAAAAAGTATTTTATGTTCGACGATGTCGAAATGTAAACATTATGTGTCAGAAAACTGTATCATAATGAGGCTCATTATAACACTATTTTCCTTTATGAAACGGTTTCTCCCACCAATCAGAGCTCAAGAAACAGTTGTGTGACCAATTAGGTAAGGATACCTTCGCGCATTCGCTCAAAATCCGCTGTAAACAATAGGTGTTCTGTGTTGGCAAGCAAAGTGAATGGTCTCTGCGTTCGGAGTGCCTTGACCCACGCATGCGCTCTGTTCAGTCAGCAAAGCCCGTGCCCTGTTAACTAACTGAATCCCACAGATATTTAGGAATATTTATGTTAAAACATAAAATAAAGTTATAATTATCGTCGAACATAAACAGTCGAATGCAACTCGCCTATAATGCCAATTAAGACACTCGTATGGAAATTATAAAAATCGCTTACGCTCGTTTTATAAAAATACTCGTGTCTTAATTATTGTCATTATAGGCTCGTTGCTTAATGTACTCTTACTTCTTTCCTCTTCCGTAAAGAATATCAGGCTTCTTTTGCATAATCCCAAATTATTGTTAATCAGATGATGCTAATATGTTAATAAAACACTTAATGTTTCTCTTACTAGAAAATTACATACAACACCGTCTGTATATGTCAGTGGCAGGCGGTAATGAGGTTGCAGTGTTACACAACGACCAGATTTTTTAAATAAAAAATATAATAGTTTTTGCCATTTTGGCCATGTGATATATGCCAGGAGATCACAAGGATTATCTGGCTCCAGTAATATTGTTCCTCGCTTAACACCACCCAGTGGACACGTGCAGGGCAATGTGAGGTTATACCAGCGGACGTGAGCAACGGTCGTCCCCCAGTATAATAATAATAATACTACCAGACAGTTGTTCTTCCGGAAGCATTGTACGCCTCCGAAACTATATCTCTAGGATGCCACTCTCAAATTGGTGAAATCGAAATCCAGGAACGTAAAATTCTCAGGAAAATATATGGCCCCGTTTATGTTAATGGTATATGGTTTAAAAGGAAAACCACAGACTTGTACACAGTAATCAATAAGTTCACTGATACCGTGCGTAAGAGACGATTGAAATTTTATGGTCACATCTGCCGAATGGACAACACCAGATATGCAAAACAACTGCTTGATATAATTAATTCAAAGAAGGTCAAAATCAGTTGGTTAGAAGAAATCAAACAGGACTTAAAGGAAATAAATATTACAGAAGATAGCATCATGAATCGCAAGACTTTTGGAACCCGAGTTACAAATCACTCTTTCGCCGAAAAAGCTAAAAAGACCACTGGAATAAAATGGACGGAGGAACGTAAGAAGGGGTATAGTTCATGAGGAGACTTTGGGAGGATAAGAAGAGGAAAGCTCCATCAACCCGAGTCAACAAGTTCAAGCGCGCTCCCTAAGTGGGCAAAACGAAGAAAGAAAGAATAATTTTTAGCAATAAAAAAACGCGCGCCTCTTACAAGCACAGCAATTCATAGTTTTTGTTTTTTACTAATTCAGAAAAACGTGTAGTACTGTGAACAGTTTGAGAAAGGGATGTGCTCCAACACTACTGTGTGGTCGTTGGCAGGCCTGAGCAATAGTAGAGTGTATGGCATGGTAAGTCCAATCCCAACAGCTAACTCCGCTGGTCGTTGCTCGCTCATTGCAACAAGGGGGGGGGGGGGTGAGGGCGGACGAAGACATCCAATATTTGCCGTCCACTGCCGATAGCATGTCTCGAAATTTTATTTGAGCGTGAGTGTTACACTTGCGGTTCTCTCTCACCCTCGTCAATTTAATCTCGACTAGCGGGCCCGTGCGAGAAATCTCGCATTATTCATCATAAACCACACTTTCCCCAATAGGTTTATAATGAGAGATTTAATGAGACAGGTTGTTATGTTTTTATTTCAACCAAATGATTATAGAACACTATTTACATTTCAGTTAGACATCCAAGTTCTACGTTCCCTAACTTAAGAAGGCAATCACTGAAAATTGGATCATCCTAACACTCACTGGTTATTCGATATTATGAAATTATACAATTTGAGTACTCATTCCTTTGATTTACTGTTTCTGAAATCCATGCAAAATGATAAAGGAAAGACCTCAGAATGTTAAAATGAAACATGCGTCACAGCTGCCAAAATGTGATGTGGACAGCAATTATGGAGCGTGTTTTCCTACAGCAACAGTAGGAAATCGCACACTTAAAGAAATTATTGATATTTATGAAATTTGAGTGCAATTTGTCACTGCTTTACGTCAATTCTGTTTCATTTGAATGCTCATTTGTGAAAAGGTATCAAAATATCTCGGCAGAAATCGGGACATCCGTATAGCATCAAATGTGCTAAGTTTATCCAAGTGCATTAAAGAACCTATAACAGCAATCAAACTGGCGCCTCTGGTAGACTGAATAATTTCCGTTGTACTGGCTGCCTATTTATTCGTTTCAGCTAAGAACAGTCCATTTTTTGCTTCTTCTCAAAACTAACATTTAAACTAATCATCGTACGCTTGTGGAAAAATTATGTACTTATTCCTCATGATCTAAACGTTTCAAATTCGCTTTAATTTCCAAAAACCGATCGTGGCAAATATTTATAAAAATGTATGATTACTCCTGTAATGCGTGGGTGTAATTTCTTTTTGTCCCTCTCTCTGAGAGCCTAGCGGTCCCCTCCTCTAATGACGTGATGCACAATCATCACTTTTATTCTGTACAATTATTAGAGAATTTTATACTTCCAAAAATTTTAATTTCCAGAGTTATAATTATTGGCGTTCCCAGAATCCAATAATTTTGCGTGGTTTCTGAAATAGAGGGTTATTTCACAACGATTCTTGGCCTCGCCCCATACAGCGTTGCCTATAAAGTGCTGAATAGTCACTCTCTGGTGAATCCCTCTGCTTCCTGCATGAGTGGAAATCTCCTCTGTATGTTGCACCATCACGCTGACTCCGCTCTGCTCACGTGCGCTCGGTGACTCACAGACGGGTTGTGTGCTATAACTTAGATTGTGAGACTTATCGCTCATGATTCACGCTTAGATTTCTCAATCTGACCTCATCTCAGGTTTGTACATGTACTCAAGTCTTATGCATATTCCTTCTTTCTTTACTTAAATTAACATGGGTTCGATTCTTGTACACCATCAAATGGGTACAATATGAAGGCCAAATTGTGATGTACTATTAGATGACCATTTTTGCGAGGATGTATTATTCAAACGTTCACTTCGATCACATGATTAATACACAAGAAATAAAAACTTCATTTTAAAATTATGCACAGCGCCATCTTGAGGTAATGTGAACATTTCAACTAAATTAGATGCCAGTGCATCACAACATTTACTGTACCATATTTCACTGCGCTCAAATGATTAAATCGCGAGAAAAGTCTATTAAAATGTTTCTCCTTCGCTTAGCCGCCATGTTCGTATTGTATATTACTGGTTTTTATAAGTCTCATAGCTGAACGTCTAGTAGTACTCTTTATCACTGGATAAACAAGTAGTTCCGTGAAGAACTATACAACCTATGTTCATATATCCCACTTAAGTTAATTGCCACTATCAACATACAAAATTTCAGTTTGATTGCTGTAATAGATTCGTAGATATTGAGAACCGACTAAATATTTCGGATGGTCGCCTTGTTGGATTTTATATATGTAGGTCCTAGAGTTATGTACTGTTACTTGAAGAATATTGTGTATGTGTAGTATTCAAATTCAATCACATGATTAGGACACAAGAAGTAACAAGGAGATTTTAAAATTTTGCACAGCTGTCATCTTGTGGTTATGGAAACAATTGAAATAAATTAGATGCCAGTGGATTAACATTCGTTTTTTTAATGTTCATAGGGGCTATAAACTTAAGTTCACCTTTAGGACTTTAAATAACCTGGTGAACACAAATCCAACATGGCGGCGACGCGAAGTATAAATATTCACATGGACGATTCTCGCAATTTAAGCATCCGAGTGCAGTGAAACTTGGTACAGTAAATCCTTATACGATAAGGGTCAGAACGTCGGATGAAAAGCCGTGCGAAATATTCACCGGCATTCTATCTCTCCGAAGCTATTACTGATATCACCCTGATTTTAGCCTATTTTCAATTTTGAAAAAATAGGCTTATGAGATCACCTTTTGTCCGCGTGTGTGTGTGTGAGAGAGAGAGAGAGAGAGAAGGCGTGTGTCCCCCTAATAACTTATAAACGGCTGGAGCGATTTCAATGAAATTCGGTAAGTTCATAGCACTATGACGACCCCACCGTGCACTTCAAATTTTGTTACGTCTCACTAATCCAACATGGCGGCTTTGCGAAATATTTCACCAGCATTCAATATCTCCGAAACTATTTCCGATATCACCCTGGAATTTTTTGCGGTGATAAAGGGAACTACTAGAAGTTCTCCTACGTGACTTTTCAAAAACTGGTACCTACAAAACCAACATGGCGGCCACGCGAATTTGCGACTTTTAAATAGACGTTTCCCGCGATTTATCCTACCAAACGCAATAAAACTTGGTACAGTATATATATTTATACACATTGTAATGCACCGACATCTAACTTCGATCAATTGTTTACATAAACTCAAGATGGCGGCTGTGCGAATGTTAAAATTAAGTTTTTATTTCTTGTGTTGTAATCATGCGATCGAAGTGAAAGTTTGAATAATGAACCTACGCAATAATTTTCCTTTAATGGTGCATGACTCTATGGCCTATACATTTAACAATCCAACATGGCGACCATCCGAAATATTTAGACGGCTCTGAATATCTACAGCCACCATCTTGCTATTATGTAAACAACTAAACTAAATTAGATGCCAATACATTAAAATGTGCATGAACATTTGCTGTACCATGTTTCCTTACGATTGGATGGTTAAATAGCGAGTTAAGTCTATTAACATTTTCAATTTCGCTTGACTGCCATGTTCGTTTTGTAGTCAACAGGTTTTTGAAAGTCTGATATGTGAACTTCTAGTAGTGCCATTTATTTCCGTACAAAATTTCAGGGTGATACTTGAATCGTTTCGGAGATATATAATTCCCGTGAAATATTTCGCACTGCCGCCATGTTGGATTGGTGGAACGTAATAAAATTCGAAGGGCACTTTTAAAATAATGTAACTTTCCTGTGCTTAGGACGTTAGTGCTCAAAGTGACGATAGGTCAGAAAGTACGAAGTAAACGCAGTAATTGCGAATGAAGTAGTGAAAAGACTTCAGAAGTCGTCCAGTGATAGAATACCATAGTATTCCAGTAGTAGAGTTCGAACGCGGGCGGACACAAAACAGTGAAATAGAGCGTTAGTTAACATTAGACTGCGACTTAAGGACTTATGTCTAGCAGAGACATTTGGCAAAACAGTAGACTTATAGCCATGCCAGAATTGTATCGTGCCAATACTATAACGTAGTGCCGATAACTAGAAGCGCCAGGACAAGGATATAATTACCCAGTACCAGCCAAGGAAGCAGTGAACGAGACTTTCATTGATTCAACGAGGAGCTTGGACTAGGAGCAGGCAGCGATAGTACCTTCACCCTAGGAGGAGGAGAAAGCCTTGAAATCAGTGTAGGCTTGGTAATTCTTGCGTGTTAGAATTAGAAATATTTTAGTGTTACAGTGTATTTAATCATGGTATTAATCCCTCAAGAAGAGGTGATAACTGTAAATAAAATGTGAAAATCTCGTGGAAAATCAGTGTATGTAATGAGTGCCACGATGAGTAATATGGAAGGTTAAACCCAGCATGAGGGTGAAGCAGTTAATTCATTGGGATCCAGGAGCGAGCTCCAGAGGTCATGTAAGTACCAGATTTTGATTATGTGTTGTTGTGCGGGAATTCGTGCCATTAGAAATAATAGGGATTTGTGAAACAAAGTGTGTGTAATGAAACATGCGGTTTTGAACGATAAATTAATTGTGAAATTAACAAGTTAATAAATGTTAATTAAAACTCAATGGAGTTATATTCTTTTGGAATAACATTGTATGAAACGGTACGTTAAATACTGTAGAAGCAAGGGATAGAAGTTAAAATTTCAGTAATGAAATAATTTTTGAATTGTGATATTCAAAAATGAATCACAAGGTGGAAGCCGTTAGGTTCCATAAATAATAAGTAAATGTTGTTGAACTATTATGTTCCAGTAAAAAATGTCAAAGATTGAAGTAATAATCATTTAAGGGCAAATCGTTAGTGGCAGATTAATGCCAAAGAACGGATATCTAAAAGACAGAAAAGCGTCTCTTAAATACTATATGTAAAACGCTGTTATAGCGAATATGATATTCAAGCTAGGATTGCTTTGAAATAATGCCAGGCAAAATTTGATTGCGAGGTTTAGTTGAGTGCGGTTAAGAAGATTTGAATGTATTTGCTTAAGGCAGAATTTGTAAAGGGTGCTATATTTTTGTATTTGTGTATTTCGCTCAGGGGACAGTGTCATGTACCGCCCTGAAAGTGCCAAAATGAGGAGGTCTTGGTGTCAACTGCTCCCGCACCGTCATAAGTGTCTCTAAGTCCTCCGAAGATGGATATGCCTAGGAGGTAGACAAGTCGTGAACCAATGGTCACATTCTTCGAAAGCCCCTTTAGTTATTGGAGTATCAATCTCTTTCACCTACCCATGTGGATACTCCGCAATTAGTTATCTCAGCGGAGCCAATATGAGTGGATAATATGGCCGCGTAAAAATAATGCGAATGGAACAATTGTGTATGCTTTTCGAGTTTAAGGGAATGATGATATATCTTACAGCTAACCGGTCTAATATGGAAGTCCCCGTCTAGCCAAGAGGAGACCGCACGTCTCAGCCCTGTAAATCACCTTGAGTGTCTTGACATTGATGAGAGTCGCCCACCAGTGTGTTAGGGTAGGCCAAATACAAACCCGTGTCTGCACGTGATCTAGTAAAGTTTGTAAACATTGAAATTATCCGGTAATTGACACCGAGATCTAATTATTAGAAGTAATCTTGCTAAATATCGTTCAGATCCGTATAAACAAAGATTAATTGTTATAAGGTTATAGTAACATTTCTGTGTATGACAAAGCCAAGAATGACTATTCCCGTGTACATGGAAATCTTAGATAGCCTAGGGAGTCTGTCTAATTTGAAGATTTTCAGTAATTTAAAAAACTCATGGGAGGCACGAATTCTTTCCAGCAATGCAAAGTAGTACAATTGTAGAGAGAGAGATAAAACTTGAATTTATGTGGAACCCAATGAAATTATAATTATTATTATCATTATAAAGAATAATTTGCACAGTAAAGTAATTCTCAAATAAGTGAATAAAGAGTGTTTTAACAATGTATAGTATTGTAAAAGTAAACACGGAGCCATAGAGAGCTCGTAAGTGCTAATTGATGGAAGAACTTTATGGAAGTGAGAGTTACATAAATTTTGTGCCAGGTTCAATGGAACCGTAACTAATGATTTAAAGGACATTTTATAATGATTCCTTGTTCATCAGAGAGCAAGTGTGAAGTGATATTGTAGATTTTGTTATTTTATGTTTTGTAGCATCTATATTTTTAATAATATTAAATAGTTTTGTAATAAGGGTTTTGATGTTTATTTCAAGTGTTAACCTAATGCTTTTGATCCAAGATACGTGTATCATACAGTGGGAGAAAATACTACCCCCGGAAACCACTAAGCTGACGGAACTATGATCACGTATTAATTGTTTGCTAGGGTACAAGGGTTCATAAGCTTGTGCCTGGATCTAAGGTAATGGTAACACTGAAAGCCAGTCTCAAGTGATTAACAGTAAATATAAAGTTAGGCCAAGCTAAATACATAAAGATAACTGACCGCATATGGGAACCAGGAAACTCAAATCGTGCAAGCCCCGCAGCAATCCCCTACCTTTTTAAGATGGCACCCAACGTGGGGATATCGGAAATAAAGCCACCCCCGGAATAGTTCTTCGTAAGTTGTATTTCTGTCTGATGTCTCGCGTGCGTGTGACCATGTGCATGCACTTACCTTTTTGAAATGGCGCCATGAACTTAGGGTCTGGGTTGTTCTTGGATAAACCCGAATTTTCTTTGAAAAAAAAAACAGAGTTTTCATTTTTCAAAAATCATGCTTTTCAAAAATTTTGAATTTTGATGAAAGAACACTTCCATAAAAGATGTTGTGCTTTTAAAGACTTAATATGCCAGACGGGTGCGGTCTAGCAAAACCCGTACTGAATAAACAGTGAAATTGGGAGACAGAAATGAATTGAAGGTGTTATCTCTCTTTCAAATAAACCAATAATGAGGCTGAATTAGCCCACTAAATTCTTAGAGTATATTGTAGAAATGGATAAGATTGAGGGTACTCTTGAAGAGTTTCGTAAGCTCATGGAAAAGCACCATGTGAAGGAGGAGCAAAGAGCAATGAGCAAAGAGGCTACAAAGGAAAAAGGCTATTAGAGAGGAGAAAGTGAGGCAGTTGGGTGAAATACGAGTGGCAAAGAAGAAAGCTGTAGGTAAAGCTCAGAGAATCCAGGAAATGGTTAAAACAAGAAAAGAGTTTTTGAGACGGGGTGAAACGATAGAAAGAAATCTAAAAGAAGAGCAATATCTAATAGATCCTCATGATTGGGAGGCACAAGCAGAGATTAATGAAATGATTGAGAAAACGAGAGCAAGTAACAAAACAGTAAGGGAGGATTTGGATAACAGGTATGTATGTTTCATTGAGCAAGTAGATACCATAAAAACAAATGACAGGCTCGTTTTAAAGTTACAGAAAGAATTAGATGTCACCAAGAGATAGAAGTCAATGTTACCCAGGTAAAAGATAATGAAAATGTTGTTCAAGTAGACAGGAAAGTAGAAATTAAAGAGACATGTAAGGATGCCTCAGTTATTAAAGTAAAGGAAGTGATGGCAGTTTGTAACAACAGGTCTGAAAAGTAGAATAGATTGTATGAGAGATTATTCGGGAGTCATCTAGCAGATATTAAAACAGTCAGGAAATGTAATGATAAACAGGGGCCAATAAAAGGCAAATAATATGTTATACAGAAAAAAAGGTATAAAAATCATGCATTATTCTAAAGACAGGGTTACACAAATAGATGGTAACGTGTCTTTAGAAAATAAGGAAATTGTTGAGCTCATGGAGCCAGAAAATGATAATAATGCATGCAATGGTCAAGTTCATACGACTCAAATGGAGTCTGTTCAAGGTATAATTATAAATGATGAAATTATAAACCTTCTTCCAGAAATGCAGGTGAAAATAGAATCTGAGTATAGTAAAAACAGGATATTAGAATCCCCTCAGGAGACAGAGAAAACGAATAATAGTCTCAGGATTCAGTATCAGGAGGAGGAAAACCCAGGCAAGGTTGACGTACAACCGCAAGAGGGAAAGGTGAATTAGTTACTTGGGAACAAATGAACGAATTCATCAATGAGATTAAGGAAAGAATGAGGAAACTTTGGGATATAAGAGATAAGTGGTATAGTATTCATTATGAAAACAATTATAATGTGCAGGAGACAAGAAACTATATTAAGGAACAGAATGCTCATATAATAAAAGAGTACTATAATATGCATGATTTCAAAATGGGAATGTACGAGAAATCAGGTATGATAACGGTACAGGAATTAGGCGAAGTTAGAAAGGTTAAATTTCAGGAATTCCAAGAAGTGTTAGACTCCGTGAAAAATACGTATAGGGAATATACGTAAATACGAGACATTAGGTCGAAAGAAATGGTCACTCAAGCCAAAGGTAACGTAGTGTTACTAGAAGGAAAGGAAATTACGGAGCTTAGGGAGCTCGAAATTTGTCCTAATATAGCGGAAACAGCTAAAGAAGTTGAAGTCATGGTGACACCAATAGAATTAGACAGGGTTACCGAACCTAATGTAGAAAGTATCACAGATACACAAAGCGAATTAGAATTCCCGTGTAAAGTAGAAGACAAGGTTGAGGGTGAAGTTTCAGTTAGGGAAAACATAGATCAGATAGATTTCGAGTGCAAAGAAGAACCGTCATTAGTAATTAGTGTTCAAGCGCCAGAAGAGGAAATGGAATCTCAAAATGAAGTAGTAGATTGCCATGTAGTAGCCGAAAACATAGTCATTCAGGAAGCCAGAGAAGCTCTAGAAAGAGGCCAGGAATTTGAGAAGAGCCAGAATGCTAAAGAAAGTACAGCTGTGAATCATATGGATACGAATATTCCAAAATTATTTTACAGCTGGAAAATAAGGAGGAAGAAAATAGATAGAAAAGTAAAGATGGGAAATGGAAGGAATACCATCCCATGGAAAGGTGTAAGCAAGAAGGACTTGTCTTACATCAAGGGAAGAAAGTTTTTAGAATGGAAGAAACGATTCAAAAGAAGAACGCCTTCCAAAGTTGAACAAAAGAAGTTGAAAGTACCACAGGAAAAGGTACCCAAATTGAAAATAGAAAATAGTGAAAGGATAGTTTTAAACAGACCTGATCACATAATGGAGATAGAAAAGGAGGTCAAAGGAATCAAGGAGGAATTTCAGGAACAAGCTGAAAAACATCTCCCTAAAGGAATGTTGGCTCAACGCGACTCCAAAGTGAAGAAAAAGAAACAGAAGGGTATGCCCTATGCGAATCCGTCTGAAGGATGGAAAGAACGGAGGAAGAAGAAAGAAGAGATTCTTCAAAGGCTTTTTAATTGGTAGAGTAGGAAGAAGAAATTCCGGAGAAAATGTGAGCTCAACGCAGCACGAAGAAATGAAAATGAGAGAAACGGGTTGGACGGGTCCTTAACCATGGACAAGGTTAAGGCCACAAATAAATAGGAGAGGGAAATGTAAATAGAAGATTAGAATAATAAGGAAGAGAACGGAATATGACCAAATGGGTAGGCTTAGCTCGTATCCGTTGCGTCGTAAGAAAATGGAAATAATGCATTATGTGTATTTTATAAGAAGAAAGAAGATAGAGGACGAACGGACAGAATGCCCGGTCCATACATCACAAATGAAACAAAACCCAGTACCGGTACGCCAGACGACTGGAGCATGCGCAAGTGAGTAGGGTGACTGAGGAAACCCTAAATGTGACAAGAGAATTATGACCTACTAAGCGGAGACGTCCATTAGTGAGTAAATGAATGAGACCCAACCAAGACGATACAAGCTAGTTAATGGGAACTGCTTGTAGAGGAAAGGAAACGCGACTTAAGCCAGGAAGGAAAGGAAAGAGTAAGAGTAAAGAACATGTGTTCGATACCGGAACGCATAGAATGCATTCCAGGAATGAAAGATAAATAAATTTCCTCACGAATTCGAAAATTTATATAACAAAGGAGGGACCATTTGTACCCATTTGAAGGTGTACAAGAATCGAACCCATGTTAATTTAAGTAATGAAAGAAGGAATACTCATAAGACTTGAGTACATGTAAAAACCAGAGATGAAGTCAGATTGAGAAATCCAAGTGTGAATCATGAGCGGTAAGTCTCACAATCTGAGTTATAGCACACAACCCGCGCGTGAGTCACCGAGCGCACTTGAGCAGAGCGGAGTCAGCCTGATGGTGCAACATACAGAGGAGATTTCCACTCATGCAGGAAGCAGAGGGATTCACCAGAGAGTGACTATTCAGCACTTTATTGGCAACGCTGTATGGGGCGAGGCCAAGAATCGTTGTGAAATAACCCTCTTTTTCAGAAACCACGCAAACGTATTGGATTTTGGGAACGCCAATAATTATAACTCTGGAAATTAAAATTTTTGGAAGTATAACATTCTCTAATAATTGTACAGAATAAAAGTGATGATAGTGCATCACGTCATTAGAGGAGGGGACAGCTAGTCTCTCAGAGAGTGGGACAAAAAGAAATTACACCCACGCAGTACAGGAGTAATCATTCATTTTTATAAATATTTGCCACGATCGGTTTTTGGAAATTAAAGCGAATTTGAAACGTTTAGATCACGAGGAATAAGTACATGATTTTTCCACAAGCGTACGACGATTAGTATAAAAGTTAGTTTTGAGAAGAAGAAGCAAAAATGGACTATTTTTAGCTCAAACGAATAAATAGGCAGCCAGTCCAACGGAAATTATTCAGTCTAACAGAGGCGCCAGAGAGCGCGGTACAGTTACACAGTATATTCAGTCTTGGTGCTCCTCTGAGGAGGACATGCTGTTTCACAACATTCAGTCTTCGTCGACCGTATAGGCGGGTCATGCTGGATCAAACAACATTATATGCAGTTTTCGAATGACCGTGACAAGGTCTTGCTGTATCACCAAACGTCAACTGAGAACCTCTATTGGGAGATACGTATCATCAGAAATCCATTGGGATACGACACTTGGGACTTGGCAAAGTATCCTACTTTGACCAAAAACGTATACAGCCGACCATGACTTAGGGAAAGCCCTAGGAAACGAATATACATACTCAGTGAACGTGAAAAGGTATCAAAATATCTCGACAGAAATCGAGACATCCGTATAGCATCAAATGTGCTAAGTTTATCCAAGTGCGTTAAAGAACCGGATAAGGGTTAGAACGTCGGATAAAAAGCCTAACTATCCTGTGCTTAGGAGGTTAGTGCTCAAAGTGACGATAGGTCAGAAAGTACGAAGTAAACGCAGTAATTGCGAATGAAGTAGTGAAAAGACTTCAGAAGTCGCCCAGTGATAGAATACCAAAGTATTCCAGTAGTAGAGTTCAAACGCGGACGGACGTAAAACAGTGAAATAGAGTGTTAGTTAACATTAGACTGCGACTCTAGGACTTATGTCTAGCAGAGACATTTAGCAAAGCAGTAGACTTTTAGCCATACCAGAATAGTATCGTGCAAATACTATAACGTAATGCCGATAACTAGAAGCGCCAGGACAAGGATATAATTATCCAGTACCAGCCAAGGGAGTAGTGAAGGAGACATTCATTGATTCAACGAGGAGCTAGGACTAGGAGCAGGCAGCGATAGTACCTTCACCCTAGGAGAAGGTGAAAGCTGAGAAATCAGTGTAAAAATGTTAAAAGCAAGCAGTGTATTAGGCTTGGTAATTCTTGTGTATTAGAATCAGAAATATTTTAGTGTTACAGTGTATTTAATCATGGTAGTAATCCCTCACGAAGAGGTGATAACTGTAAATAAAATGTGTAAATCTCGTGGAAAATGAGTGAATGTAACGCGTGCCACGATGAGTAATATGGAAGGTTAAACCCAGCATGTGGGTGAACCAGTTGATTCATTGGAATCCAGGAGCGAGCTCCAGAGGTCATGTAAGTACCAGATTTTAATTATGTATTGTTGTGGAGGAATTCGTGCCAATAGAAATAATGAGAAGATCATACTCCTGTAAAACAGGGATTTGTGAAACAAAGTGTGTGTAATGAAACATGCGGTTTTGAACGATAAATTAATAGTGAAATTAACAAGTTAATAACTGTTAATTAAAACTCAATGGAGTTATATTCTTTTGGAATAACATTGAGTGTAACGCTATGTTAAATACTATAGAAGCAAGGGATAGAAGTTAAAATTTCAGTAATGAAATGTAGAATTGTGATACTCAAAAATGAATGAAAAGGTGGAAGCCGTTAGGTTCCATAAATAATAAATAAATGTTGTTGAACTATTAGGTTCCAGTTAAAAAATGACAAAGATTGAAGTAATAATCATTTAAGGGCAAATTGTCAATGGCAGAATAATGGTAAAGAACGGATATTTAAAAGACGGTTAGGAAAGAAATGTCCTACTAGAAAAGCGTCTCTTAAATACTATATGTAAAACGCTGTTATAGCGAATATGATATTCAAGCTAGGATTGCTTTGAAATAATTCCAGGCAAAATTTGATTGCGAGGTTTAGTTGAGTGCGGTTAAGAAGATTTGAATGTATTTGCTTAAGGCAGAATTTGGAAAGGGTGCTATATTTTTGTATTTGTGTATTTCGCTCAGGGGACAGTGTCGTGTACCGCCCTGAAAGTGCCAAAATGAGGAGGTCTTGGTGTTAACTGCTCCCGCTCCGTCATAAGTGTCTCTAAGTCCTCCGAAGATGGATATGCCTAGGAGGTAGACAAGTCGTGAACCAATGGTCACATTCTTCGAAAGCCCCTTTAGTTACTGGAGTATCAATCTCTTACACCTACCAATGTGGATACTCCGCAATTAGTTATCTCACCTGAGCCAATATGAGTTGATAATATAGCCGCTTAAAATAATGTGAATGGAACAATTGTGTATGCTTTTCGAGTTTAAGGGAATGATGATATAACTTACAGCCAGCCGGTCTAATATGGAAGTCCCCGTCTAGCCAAGGGGAGACCGCACGTCTCAGCCCTGTAAATCACCTTGAGTGTCTTGACATTGATGAGAGTCGCCCACCAGTGTGTTAGGGCAGACCAAGTACAAACCCGTGTCTGCACGTGGTCTAAGAAAGTTTGTAAACATTGAAATTATCCGGTAATTGACACCGAGATCTAATTATTAGAAGTAATCTTGCTAAATATCGTTCAGATCCGTATAAACAAAGATTAATTGTTATAAGGTTATAGTAACATTTCGGTGTATGACAAATCCAAGAATGACTATTCCCGAGTACACGGAAATCTTAGATAGCCTGGGGAGTCTGTCTAATTTGAAGATTTTCAGTAATTTAAAAAACTCATGGGAAACACGAATTCTTTCCAGCAATGCAACGTAGTACCATTGTATAGAGAGAGATAAAAACTTGAATTTATGTGGAACCCAATGAAATTATAATTATTATTATCATTATAAAGAATAATTTGCACAGTAAAGTAATACTCAAATAAGTGAGTAAAGAGTGCTTTAACAAAGTATAGTATTGTAAAAGTAAACACAGAGCCATATAGAGCTCGTAAGTGCTAATTGAAGGAAGAACTTTATGGAAGTGAGAGTTACATGAACTTTGTGTCTGGTTCAATGGAACCGTAACTAGTGATTTAAAGGACATTTTATAATGATTCCTTGTTCATTAGAGAGCAAGTGTGAAGTGATATTGTAGATTTTGATATTTTATGTTTTGTAGCGCTTATATTTTGAATAATATTATATAGTTTTGTAATATGATTTTTGATGTTTATTTCAAGTGTTAACCCAATGCTTTTGATCCAAGATACGTGTATCATAGAGTGGGAGAATTTACTATGCCCCGGAGAACCACTCTGCTGACGGATCTATGATCACGTAGCCTATTAATTGTTCGGAAGGGCGCAATATATAATAATCCAACATGGCGACCACCCGAAATATTTAGACGTTTGTCGATATCTACGAATCTATTACAGCAATCAAACTGATTTTTTTATGATGATAGAGGCAATTAACATAAATAGGATATATGTAAATAGGCTGTATAGTTCTTCACGGAACTACTTTTTTTATAACTTGCAAATTGACCATTTAGGATCACGCTACAATTTCACTACTTTAGTTGTATTTCCTCTGCCTCGAGTACTCCATACAATCGTTGTGCTGCTGCCGTTGTTCGGCCGTCCAAACTCTTACAGTCTTTGTAGCTCGTCTTTCGTCATGAAACATTTCCAAATTGAGTATACTGTTTCGAAACGTATCCCTTTCCAACCTTAGGGGCTCTGTGATGTTAGATCTTTCAAGGTCTTTCCGAGTTTCTTTTATCCATGATGTAGTTGCTTGATGTTCCAGAAGTATTCAAGTAACTGCTTGGTTAATCTGGATTTGTCCGATCTGTATATGTGCCCAAGAAATATTAGCCTCGGTTTCCTCATGGTCGCAGAGATTTTTCCTACATTCTGGTAGACTTCGACGTTGCCCCGAAGTTTCCATCCGGTTTCCGTCTGGATTGGGCCCATGATTTTCTGCAGGATTCTCCTTTCTTGGACCTCCTACTGCTCTAGCCTGTAATTCATTGAAAGGTATTCTGTTTTAACTACAGTGTCGTAGATCGTGACTTTATATAGATCTCTACAATATATATTTCTGAATCGCATTCTTTGACATACACTTTCTATCACATACTTGGAAAACATATCCATCCTTACAATCATTAATAAAACATAGATAACGGGCGATTTAAAACACGTTTGAATTTTACTATAACTACACTGAACTAAACTATAAAATCTCCCTACAAATTTCGAATATCGAAAAAATCGATAGATCGAAATGAAAAATCCCTAAAATTCCGAAATCGTAGAAAAATACGACTAAATATCCGCCTGATGTTTTTACGAACATAAGAATGAAAACAGCAATAATCTAATAAACAATATAGGAAATGGCATTCAACAATAGTTGTGGGATATTCTAGATATATACAATTCTACAAAGTGGGATGTACAATGTTGGTCCGTAGACTACCTTGTGCTGGGTTAAGGTCGACATGAAGCGGACTTCCTTTGGTTACCCATTAAAAACGGAATGTTTCTAGCGGCTTAAGACTGCGTGATGTTCAGCATTCTTGTCCAATTCTCCCACCGAATATCTCGTGCGGTCAGGTCTTGGGATACGAACTGGATCATCATCGTGCTGTCGCCCCCTCCGCCGATGACTCTTCTGGGTGAGATGGGATAGCCCTTTCTCGCTTCGGCGCCGGGTCATTCCCTGGCCGCCCTCGTTAATGCATTCTTCTGGTCTTCTTTCCCCAAAGTTCCCTGTAGATCGTCATTTGAGATGGTAGAATGACTGATGATTGTAGAATTTCTATTACGGGAGAGATGAGATGTTAATCTCCCCCGAAATGTTGATGTTAAGTTATTTCGGATGTTCTTGATGCCATCATAGCGTCGTTACCAGAATTGTTTAGGCGGTCATCACGATGCTTGTAGAATCGTTAGGAAATTCCACCCTCAACTTTTGGAATTTCACCATGCTTGAAGCTGTGGATTTGTTGTTAATAATATATTTATTTCTTCGCTGAATGTCGACTTTTATTTTACTTGCACATTACTAAGTGCCTTCGATGAATATTTGCTAGTTGCTTTGTTCAACTTGTAGAGTAGCTTGTTCGAACGTCTTTCTGCTTCGAAGTCGTGATTGATCAGAATCTCGCTGCCTCTTCTCTTCCCCCCCCCCGTCTAATTTCTAAAACCGTGTCTTTTCTTAATCCATGGCTCCGATTGGTCGCTTATAATAATTGATCAAACTCCTCATTAATTACTTAAATACTCGGCTGTAATTGTAGTCAATCGTTCTTAATTATCATTCAACACTCTTCATGATGGTTTTATATAGTAACTTTGTCCTAGTAATTATATATGTTAATTACTCTGTTGGTGTTAATTTTAATAAGGCAGCTTTTCATTGGTTCCTGTCGCGTGTCGAGCTTGCGCCTCTTCCCCTTCTCCTCATTCCTGCCACGCGCCTTGCTTCTCTGTCGGGAATCTCACTCGGGAGTCTTCGTTGCTGCTCGGGCTCCCTGTCGTCTCGATAAAACATGTTCCAAGTTCCCTAGCGGCTACTAATCTGCTATTGGTTGGCCGAATTAACTCAGTTAATTCCCTCGCTCAACAAACCTGTTTTTGTGTCAACATGCAGCATCGTTATATTTTAACATGGGCCAATTTATAAAACTTTCAACTAGATGTATAATTTTCTGGCTCGTATCTCCAAACAAGTACAATCCTCACTCAACTTTTCAATGCGAAATCGTGGAACAAAGCTTTTGAAATGTCTTCTTCATCACTGAGTTGGACCAAACTCACTATTCTACCTTCCTGTAGTAGCGTTTTAAATTCTTAGTGTTGTAATTTCCAGCAACTTGATCGTTAGTCCAAATGAACTGTTCTTTCACGGTGGCTAAAGTTTTGTCTACACCTCCGTGACCATTGCTGTGATGAGTTAACCATATAACTGGATTGACAGGGTTAGGTGGAATTACAACTCATATTTGTGTTTTCTCTGGGTCCTTATATCTGCATACAATCTCTCCACAAAGTAGGTGTTTTCGTGCTAGCTTTCTCGTCCCTTCATAATCAGGATCTTGTTGGTCCATTCTGCCTTTCAGGAATAGAAAAAATCGTCGTGTAGGTGCATGCCTTTTCTGCGTGACTCCAATGCCTTTCAGTCGGTCGATCGTCTCTTGATCTTGCCTTTCAATCTGGATAGCATTAACTTGAATACTGTCCACCGGATTGCGAGATAATGCATCCGTTAACAGGTTGTCTTTTCCAGGCTTGTGCACGATTGTTGCATTAAACTGTTGGAGGAACAGTGACCATCTGACAATTCGATCACTAGACAAGTCGGTTTTCAGCATAAACTGCAATGCCTTGTGGTCTGTAACAATGATTATCTGGTGCCTGATAAGTACCTTTTTCCACTGTTGTAAGGCCGAAATAAAAGCCAAAGCTTCTAATCCCGTTGTGAAATATTTAGCTTCGTGCGCCTTCAATTTCCTGCTACTAAAAGCGATGTAATGTTTCTGACCATTGTTATCCAGCTGATATAAGACAGCACTAATCCCAATTTTAGATGCGTCTGATTCCACATAGAATGTCCTCTCGAAGTCAGGATATTCTAACTTCACATTTTCCTTAAGCATGTTCTTGGCGTCTTGAAAAGCTCTCTCCGTTTCTACATTCCTTTGCCAACGATTATTCCTCTTCAAGAGTTCATATAACGGTGCCACTGTCTCAGAATATCGTGGACAATGCTGGGAAAAATACTGGAAAACACCAAGAAAACTTCTGACGTTCTTTACTCGCGTAGGCTTTGGAAAGTTCATTATCACTTCCACTTTATCTTGTTTTGGGTGATAATCATCTTTATCTATAGTGTGCCCCAAAAAGTTGATTTTCTCTTGGAAAAAGTGGCATTTCTCAAAGTTTACTTTGATGTTCGCTTTACGAAGATTCTCAAAAAGTAACTTGAGATGGATTACGTGTTCGTGAATCGTAGTCGAAGAAACGATAATGTCGTCTATGTAACAGATAGCGTTCATCTTTATGTCCTCGTTTAACTGATCATCCAGTGCTCTAATCAGTGCTGGTCCACTGTTTATAATACCAAAAAGAATACGGTTAAAAATCCAGGTAGTCTGGTCAAATAAAAATCCAGTGTACATCTTACTTTCTTCGGTGTGCTCGATATGATAAAAAGAAGAAGTCATATCTAAATTTGAAAAGCATTCTTTTACTTTGAATTGCCTTAAGAGCTCCCTAATTTTCGGCGGGCGGTCATTTTCTTTGAGTATGAGACTGTTAATCCGTCTGGCGTCTAAACATAGCCTTAATTGCCCATTTGCCTTTTTTACCACAGTGATGGGGTTATTATAGGACGTAGCTTGTTTCCTAATTATTCCATCCTTTTTCCATTTTCCGAATAATATCAGCTACCTCGTCATGATACTTCTCTGGAATTGGGTAAGGTTTTCTCTGATAAGGAGTAGTATCAGTAAGCCTTATGTGGTACTTAAATACCTTGATTAATCCAGGTTTATCATCAAATATATCTGCATATTCCTGAATTAAATTTCCAAATATCTCTTCATACTCTGTAAAACCATTCACTTTCAATCCATAATGTCTCGTTTCTGCTTCTACTTCAGCAATGACTTGATTCAGAATAATCTCTCTTGGTTCCTTTTCTGGAAGGTTTTCTGTGTCCTGTTCTTCAGACTTTTCTGTGTCAATCTCATCATAGAATTTCACTATTCTATTCCGCATTCTATTATTGCTCCTACTTTCGTGATAAAGTCAATCCCAATGATCACATAAGAATTAATCTTCTCTACCACAACAAAAATGTGTTCATAACGAAGCTCATTAATGGTGAATTCCATTAAAAATTGGATTCGATATTTTACTTATTTATCTTTGAAAATCCCTCGTATTTTCAAACTTGAGACTGGCATGGATGTAACCTCTTCTCCGTCCTTTAATTTCTCAGAGGAATCTTGCGAAACTATCGAAACTGATGCACCTGTATCCAAAAGTGTTTTTAACGTGGATTCTCCCACTACAATATTTATAATCGGCAACTCAGCCATTTTCTCTCTCTCTGGGATCTCTTCCTCGAATAACAAATCGTCATCCGTCGTCTAATTTACCGTGATTTCATTAGTAGGTGAAGATTTTCTGCCGTTTATTGTTGTTTCCCATGTAAAGTTTTTTTTCCTAGAGGTATCATCATTATTACCTCTATTCTCTTGCCTACTTGAGCCTGGTTTCTGTTCGTCCTCTCTCGGTCTCTCTTCTCTACATCACTGATTTTCCTCCTGTTGACCTCGGATATAGTTTCTATTCTCTTGGTTTCTCCTCTGCTGGAAATTTTGGCGATTGTAATTGTCGTCATTCCAGTTCTTATACCGGGAATATCCTTGGCGATTATTGTTATTTTCGCTATTATTACCTCTCTGGTAATAATTATTCTGGCGATAATTATTATCATACTGATAACCCGATCTTCTGGTTTGAGTATTGTTTCTGGCGTATCTCTGATATGGCCTGTTATCCTGTTGCCGTCGGGTCTGATACTCGTTTTCCTGATTCTGAGTATATGCGTTCCTTACAGGTCCTCCTCTCCTATTTTCGGCGACATTTTATTCCGTTTGCTGTACTTCGTCAATCATTATAGTGTTGACTTCTCGATTGTCTGTTCTTGGGCTAAGAAAATTAGAGTTCCTTATACTAGAAGTATAGTCAAGCTGTCTCAGTAGATCATCCATTTCTTGGAGACTTGATACTCGAGATAATTATGTTTCTCCTAACATTTGCTGGTAATTGCCGTGAGATAGTTTGTATCATTTCTATGTCTGACGGTGTCGGCTGCAAATATTGGAGGCGTGCTAATTGTGTCGCAAAGTAGCTAGCATAGCGTGTGGTATGCGAACTAGCGTACTTTTGTGAGTATGCCTCTGCTGTAACATTGTACTGTTCATCTACCGACCAAAATCATTTTATGAGGGCATTCGCAAAGTCCTCAAAACATCGGAAAGTCCACCGGAATGCTCTGAACCACTGAAGTGCGATATTGATTAAATAACGCTCTACCAGTCGTAACTTTCTTTCTTAGGGAACATTGTTCTCCAAAAAGTACTCTGAAATATCATTAATAAACCCTATAGGAGTTATTCCATCATTTCCTGGAAACGTGCGTGGTTTCTGGTCAATATTCCGAATTATCATAACGTTTGGAATATTCGATGATGTTTTTCCAAGTGACGTGTTTTCCATAGGTGTCGAAAATCGTACTTGTTTCTCCCTTGCTTGCGGTGTATTTAACCTCCTAGCTTGGAGCAATTCCTCTTCTAATTTACCGATTCTTTCTTGCAAAATTCTCCGTTCTTCTCTGATGCTACTATCTTCTGTCCGTTCTGGCATTGACGCATTTTCGTTAGTTAACTCAATAGTCCGACCTTTAATAACATACTCCACGATGTGAGAATTGCCTACTTCTAACTCCTGCACTTTATTTCTCATCGACTCGATTTCGTTATTTAAATCGGAGATTTTACATTTTAGTTCATCATCTAAGTGTTCTTTTATCCGGTTACTCAGATCTGGTTCTAAATTTACTGACAATATGTTCTGTAAACTATGAATTCTCTTAATAAAATCATTCCTACTTTCCTCAATGTCTTTAGTACTACGATACTCTGCCATTACAAGTTTTATAGAGAAATCATCTTCTAATCTTTTAACAGTTATGCCTGAGGCTTCAATTAACTCAGTTTTGAGTTTATCAATACTTTCACTTACAACATGTTTAATATCAATCTCAATATCGGCCCTTACAAGATCAGCTTTCTGATTCACCTGTATTTGTAGCATGGCCACAGTTGTTTTCAACTCATCCAGGTTAGAGTTGATGCTTGTGTTCTCGGATTGGAGCTTACCTAACTGGAGGGTTATGTTATCCTGAAATTCATTTAATCTCTTACTGTTGTCTTCTGACTGAATTTCTAAACCTGCCAAAGAGGTTTGGGTCCTAGCTAAAGTATTCGGTGTTTCAGTGGACAGGGTTTGCAAGTTAGCTAAAGTTGCTTGGGTGGTGCCTAATGTAGCTTGGGTTTCTGTAGCTCTAGTATCTAGGGTAGCTAACCTGTCTTTCGTTTCATTGGAGTTCGTTTGCAGGGTAGCTAGCGTTTCTTTGGTTTCATTATTCTGAGTTTGCAGGGTAGCTAACTTTATTTGGGTGTTAGCTAATGTGGCTTGGGAAGTATTTACTGTAGCTTGGGTCTCAGCTAACTTTCTTTGGGTCTCGATAGCACTATTTTGAAATTCCCTAGCTATCCTATCTGCGTCAGATTTCGCTTCTCTCCAAATTTCTTCTGCATTTTTCTTAATTTTTAATTCTACTCTTTCTGGTTTTGGTGGGTGGCTTGGTGTAGGGCTTCTAAGTCCTTATCTAATTTGCCCTGGGTCTCCTGCAATGTAGCAAACATTTCCCTAATAGCATCCAGGTCTCCTGGCATCTTCTTTCTTGAGAAATAGGGAATATATACTATGACAACAATCAAGAATATCCGAAACAACTACCATGTATACCACTATAATAAATGAAGAAGATTTTACCGTTTATCAGTTACTTAATCTATTTTAATAATATCTCTCTTCCCTGTCTGACAAATTATCATTTGTAGTCAACTGTCTACGAAAATTAAAAAACTAACAACACTCCTAAATGACAATATTAATCTAACATGACTTATGGCTTCAAAATAACCATAAAACCGGTAAATTAAATAAATAAGACCTAGCCATGACCTTTCTAAGGGTATTCCTTTGGACTAGTCTTCTTTAAAACGCAATACATGGTTAATTATTATTCAGGATAGATTTCTTTCATAAATTAATTTCTTACCTCGATAAATATTGGTTGACTTTCATTACAAATTTTAAGTCTTCCTCCATTTATCTCACACTCTCGTGTATAACCAACAATGTTCCTAAGGCGATCACATCATGTCAAGGATCCATAATGCGTCTCCCTTCCCCTAATTATCCAAACAAGTTGCTTGCCAACAAACTATTGGACTTACCAGTAACTAACATATGGGTAATTCTATAAAAAAAAAATAGACACTGAATTTGGGTCAAATTCACTACCCAACATGTTGACAGTGCTATTAAAATTCTAGACACTAAACCAGGTGTCAAAATAACTAGCCAACACGTTGGCAACGCCATTAAAATTCTGTACCCTTATATACTGGATGATCCACCAATATCCTTCGGCTGGAAATAATCTGAGATTGTAGCATCCTGAAGTCCCGGCTAAAAACGACATGGTGCCACTTGGCGAAAACACTCCGAATAAGGGACAGGATTTTCTCAGACGGAATGTGCTTCAGTAACAAACTACAGAAAAGTAGGGTCATCTAACTACTTAGGATACAGAGAGTCTCAAAAAATCTCGGGTGTAAGGATGCGGGTTAGGTCCCTCGGGAACTTCCACCCTACAGCACATTCCTCTGCCATCTAACTACAAATATAATGCCAGTTTCCTATAAAACAATCAGGAAATCGTCAACACGAATCCGTCTATTTATTATTAAAACCAATACACTTCTCGTGTCGTCGAACTTCGATTAAACGCTCTCAAAAACAATGAAATAACTAAGAATGACCAAGTAGCATTAATCCACATAAAAATACAAATCGTTTCCTTAAGAAACCGTAAAAATGTTACGTGAAAGCTTCAATAAGCTTATATACAGCGAACAACTGCTGTGCCCTAGGTGACGGGAGTTTATAACAAGAAAAATGTTATAAGCTATACATTTAAATAATCCCAAAAATAAATGACGTTACCCCTGACGTAGATCTCCGTCATTACAAATACTATTCATTACTCTATACAATTTATCTCCCGCACCCTAACATTAAAATTATTTCCTCTAGGTAGCGCAAAATCTCTACACAACTCTAAAGTTTAAATTAAAAATATAAAACACTCCTAAATCTAATTACGAATCTATCCGAAAAATATCTAATACAACATTTTATACAATGAAAATAATCACGTCGTAGTTCATCGACTACTTACTTAAAACAAAAATATATACAACGCGTTCCTTCCTTTCTCCCGACAATACAACATGTAATTGTCCTTCTACTTCACTCCTGGCTTCGGAAAAATATAACTTCACTCTACTATGTCTCGTTCGTGGTTTGCGTTACAATCTGGGAATCTATAATCCATACAATTAAGAAGAGACATAGCTCAAAAACCTCCTACAACTAATCTGTTCATGAAATAAATATACTTAATAAAAATACACATTTCCACTCGTCGAATAATTACCATAAATGAAAACATTAGGAAAAGAACCATTTAATAGACCTCAGTTTACTCTCAGCTTCAACAAAGATCCATTAAATCCTATAATTTCTATCAGATTTAACTTCATCCAGGATCCGCTGTCCTGTGAATTTCAAGGAGTTTCAACTATATTGAGACTATTTCAATAACAACCACAATTGATAAACTTCCATAACACTGCTCTCGTAACTTCTTACTTCCATGAAATACACGCGTCTGTCACTACAGACATTTCTACAAAAATTGATCAATGGCTACACACTGGCTCATTGTATCACAACAAATACCTCCGTCTACAACGGGAATAACAAATCTCACCCATCGAGATACTTCTCAGTTCCTTCAATACAATGCCTTTATCTATACTCTCCAATAATAAACTCTTCTTTCAGTTACCACAATCTTAATAACAATATAATAAAAATACTGGTTCTACCCATGAATTAATTTAACAGGTAATACGATAAAATGATAATCTTCAAATAAAAATCTGATAACTTTGCCTCTCTCACTTATCTTAAAAAGCTTTCAACAAACTGTAATATTCCTTCAATTCCTTCGTTACATTATTTCTTTCTTCAAAATATGCTATCATTCGTGTTTGTTAATTCCACATTACAATTCATTACAGATTCTTTCTTTACTGTCCTTTCAACAAATTCCAATGCTTTAAAAAATATTACTCACAAAATTTCTTCACCAAATCTGTATAATTATTTATCAGATCGTGACTTTATATAGATCTCTACAATATATCTTTCTGAATCGCATTCTTTGACATATACTTTCTGTCACATACTTGGAAAACATATCCATCCTTACAATCATTAATAAAACATAGATATCGGGCGATTTAAAGCACGTTTGAATTTTACTATAACTATTCTGAACTAAATTATAAAATATCCCTTCAAATTTCGAATATCGAAAAAATCGAAAGATCGAAATGAAAAATCCCTAAAATTCCGTAATCGTCGAAAAATATGACTAAACATCCGCCTGATGTTTTTACGAACATATGAATGAAAACAGCAATAATCTAATAAACAATATAGAAAATGGCATTCAACAATAGTTGTCGGATATTCTAGATATATACAATTCTACAAAGTGGGATGTTCAATGTTGGTCCGTAGACTACCTTGTGCTGGGTTAAAGTTGACATGAAGCGGACTTCCTTTGGTTACCCATTAGAAACGGAATGTTTCTAGAGGCTTAAGACTGCGTGATGTTCAGCATTCTTGTCCAATTCTCCCACCGAATATCTCGTGCGGTCAGGTCTCGGGATACGAACTGGATCATCATCGTGCTGTCGCCCCCTCCGCCGATGACTCTTCTGGGTGAGATGGGATAGCCCTTTCTCGCTTCGGCGCCGGGTCATTCCCTGGCCGCCCTCGTTCAAGAATTCTTCTGGTTTTCTTTCCCCAAAGTTCCCTGTAGATCGTCATTTGAGATGGTAGAATGACTGATGATTGTAGAATTTCTATTACGGGAGAGATGAGATGTTAATCTCCCCCGAAATGTTGATGTTAAGGCATTTCGGATGTTCTTGATGTCATCATAGCCTCGTTACCATAATTGTTTAGGCGGTCATCACGATGCTTGTAGAATCGTTATGAAATTCCACCCTCAACTTTTGGAATTTCACCATGCTTGAAGCTGTGGATTTGTTGTTAATAATATATTTATTTCTTCGCAGAATGTCAACTTTTATGTTACTTGCACATTACTAAGTGCCTTCGATGAATATTTGCTAGTTGCTTTGTTCAACTTGTAGAGTAGCTTGTTCGAACGTCCTTCTGCTTCGAAGTCGTGATTGATCAGAATCTCGCTGCTTCTTCTCTTTCCCCCGCGTCTAATTTCCAAAACCGCGTCTTTTCTGAATCCATGGATCCGATTGGTCGCTTATAATAATTGATCAAACTGCTCATTAATTACTTAAATACTCGGCTGTAATTGTAGTCAATCGTTCTTAATTATCATTCAACAGTCTTCATGATGGTTTGATATAGTAACTTTGTCCTAGTAATTATATATATTAATTACTCTGTTGGTGTTAATTTTAATAAAGCGGCTTCTCATTGGTTCCAGTCGAGTGTCGAGCTCGCGCCTCTTTCCCTTCTCCTCATTCTTGCCACGCGCCTTGCTTCTCTGTCGGGAATCTCACTCGGGAGTCTTCGTTGTTGCTCGGGCTCTCTGTCGTCTCGACAAAACAAGTTCCAAGTCCCCTAGCGGCTACTAGTCTGCTATTGGTTGGCCGAATTAACTCAGTTAATTCCCTCGCTCAACAAACCTGTTTTTGTGTCAGCTTGCAGCATCGTTATATTTTAACATGGGTCAATTTATAAAACTTTCAACTAGATGTATGATTTTCTGGCTCGTATCTCCAAACGAGTACAGTACGTTCCCTAACTTAAGAAGGCAATCACTGAAAATTGGATCATCATAACCCCGGTTATTCCATATTTATGAAATATACGATTTGAGTACCCAATCCATTGATTTACTAATCCTGAAAACCATGGGAAATGATAGACGATAGAAGTAAAACCTGTAAAAGTATTAATGTTTAATAGTTCTAAGGTTTTAGACGCCGTAACACTTGCCGGTTTTATGAATAAGAGTAGGGCCTACTCAATCCATTGATTAAATGTTTCTGAAATCCATGCGAAATGATAGAAGAAAAACGGTAAGGGAATTAACGTTCAATAGCCCACTTCTTACAAAAATTGATAGGACTATTTATGAAATTAGAATGCAATTCGTCACTGCTTATTTATGAGGCCTATATGATGATGATGATGATGATGATAGTTTTAAGGTTTTAGACGACAACTCATATTAAAACATGATACAGCAACAGTATTTGCAAAAAGCACACTTCTTACAAAAATCGATATTTATGGAATTAGAATGCAGAAGAAAATCCTGTACCCAATCCATTGATTTACTGATTCTGAAAACCACATAGCAAAAAGCACAATTCTTACAAAAATCGATATTTATGGAATTAGAATACAGAAGAAAAACCTGTATCGCGGCATATTGACAAACCTGGAATTTAATAAATGCATTGTTTAGACGGATGAGCTTAAACCATGTGTGTTCTGAGTCCATTGATTGAAAGCTTAGCAGTAACACTCGCCGGTTATACGACTGTAGTACCCAATCCAATGATTTAGCTGACTGATTCTGAAAACCATAGGAAATGATGGAAGATAACGTGTAAAAGAATTAACTTAATGTTTAATAGTTCTAAGGTTTTAGACGACGTAACACTCACCGGTTATACGATTAGGGTACTCAATCCATTGATTTACTGTTCCTGAAAACCATTCGAAATGATCGATATTTATGAAATTAGAATGCAGAAGAAAAACCTGTAAAATAATTCACGTTTAATAGTTTTAAGGGTTTAGACGACAACTCATAATTGCAGCTTGTTAGAGCATCAGTATTTGCAAATCACACACTTCTTACAAAAAGTGATACTTATGAAATTAGAATGCAATTCGTCACTGCTAATTAATGAAATTATACGGTTTGAGTACACATTCCTTTGATTTCCTGTTTCTGAAATCCATGCAAAATGATAAAGGAAAGACCTCAGAATGTTAAAATGACATGAAACAGGCGTCACAGCGGCCAAAATGTAAAGGGGACACTAATTATGGAGCGTATCTTCCTGCAGCAACAGTAACTGCAAATCGCACACTTCGTACAGTTTTTAAAAGTCATTTTTAATAGAAATTATAGATATTTATGAAATTAGAGTGCAATGCGTCACGGGTAATGTATATTCTCTTTCATTTGAAGCTCATTATTCTCGGTCGATCGCTTGTGAGCGCCTCAGGAGGGATGCATACTACTAAAATAATATATATGATTCTTATAGTTGACCATTCTATCTGTTGCAGAGCATCTCAGTTCGACATGGAGGTACTGATCTCTCTTCTTCTGCTGTTGTTGGCACCCGTTATTTCAACAGCTACCCGTGATGCAGCCTTGCCTCTACCATCTTTAATGGGACTTCCAGAATTTGTTCAGTACTCATTATCAAATTATTTCAGTGATCAGCAGAGGAATTGTATTGAAAACCCATCAATATGTACCTGGGTCTATTATAATGGGTATCAAGGCCCCTGCGTAAATGGAGAATGAGTTGTTTACGGCAAGGATAGATTTCTTTATGGTGATGGTTTATTGAAACAAGTTTGCCGACCGAAGCCGTGTCAACCCAATCACAGCTTCTCGATTCCAGACAAAACATGCTATCCTAACCAATACATACTAAACGAGATTTGTGAAGGAGCACGCTATAAAAGAGATAATCTATTTGGTGAAACATATTGCAGTTGTGGATATGGTGAAGCCAATTTGTTATGGAGCGAAAGCATACGTTGTTATATATTGTTCACTCAGGGTCCTTGCATGTATGGCTCTGTATTTTTGCCAGTCAATGATCTTGTGAATTTTGGATATGGAGACTGTTTACCATCTAATTGTGTTAAGTTAAATTATAGAACATGGGAACTTGTAGAAATCCGCTTGTCAAACGGTAGCACGGGCTGTTTTGAACTCCAGACACAGGGTCCTTGTGAGAAAGAGAATCATTATTTGGACATAGTTGATACTAACGCATTCCCATCAGGACCGCATCTGTCTTGTGTCCAGCGTTTGGTTCCAGACTTATTTCCTGTTGGTTCTGACACCATAAGATGTGTCAATAATATCCCAGGCGAATGTATGAAACGTCTCAAGTACGAGCCAATAGAAGTTCACCCGTTGTATCTTAAATAGTAGTCCAGATTACAGCGTCTCGATATGTTCATTAAAATATTCGGTGATGGTAGCGAAACTTGGGAAACCTTCGATAAGTATTGACGTGGTGAAATTTTTAGAATAAGCTTTCATTTCTTCTGATGTCTTATCTATAATAATAATAATAATAATAATAATCATAATAATAATAATAATAATAATAATAATAATAATAATAATAATAATAATAATAATAATAATAATAATAATAATAATAATAATAATGATAATAATAATAATAATATCGTATGGCCCCAGTACCGGGTGATAGCTTTCTTATTTGACACCCAGAGACCAGCTTGCATGTCGAATTTTGTTGTTCCTTGGAACGCTATGAAAGTCAAGGATGTTAGATATCTACGCTCCTTGACACTATACTGCTTTCTAGTAGAGAAACGATGAACCTTTGTGTTGGCGGAAAATACCCGAACTTAATTTTGCCATTATGAACTACTGAATTCAAATGGGTTCTTTAAAATGCCAACATCGTATGACATGGCGTGTCGTGTTTTTTGTCGCCTTTCAAAAATCACTTATCATGACCAGGGGGGAACATGCAAGCTTGGGGTTGGTAGACTGACACGCAAAATTTATTATCTTTTAGTAACATTGATGAACACTCACCGCCATATTTTAGAGGGTTCCTTTATTGCCACTGATGGTTGTGTGTTTCCTATTTCTTTTAGCTAATTCAAATTTTGTGTAATACATCTGAACCAAAAAGCCTTTGCTTCTTTTCTTTTTTGTGAAAAATATCACATTTCCTTTGCATAATTTCAAATTATTGTTAATAAGATGATGTATATACTGAGCCCGTTTGATTAGGATTTCAGCGAGCCACAGACCTTAAATGACCCTTCCGAAACCCTTCTCCAACGAGAAGGACGGGGAGGAATGAATTCTTGGACTTAGAATGCACGAGGAAACTGTACTGAGAGATCATAACTGCCAGCCGGAGGAATACAAACATAAAAATGCAATAAAGAGGCCAGGCTTACATTTAAATCGCACTCGTTTTATTCAGAAAGTGGCAGACACCTTACCTACTTCAGAGAGGTTAAAAACGGCTAATCCATGCTAATCAGTTCAAATATAAATTTACTCGTCTCCGTGCGAAAAATCCTACAAATCAAGCCTCTCGTAGTCCTACTAAAAATGAAGAGATCAACGAACAAAGCTAATAGAATGAAATGTAATTCATCCCTACACAATTACTTCGGAGATTGCAATAATAATGACAATACAAGCCTGAATTTACAACAAAGAAATATATTTATTGTTTACAATGCAAATGGTTCGTTACATTTACTGCACAATAAGTTTAAAGACTATGCTCTGATGGTGCCATCTCCTATATTTAACCTTACAGTAATTTAAGCTAATACCTATCGTACGTTTACAGTGGCAATGATGCAAACGAGAATAGTTTCATCCAAAATTTATTACCAAACAAAATCTGAGCACATTCTATACCTAACAGATTAAATGGAAAAAGCTAATCTAGTGTACAACACAAATTCATTAAAAATCACCCTTTAAATTGGCGCAATTGGCGCCACTCACCTGCCTACTCGCAGCCCCACTCTTTGTGAAGTTGGGTCATGAATGTATGGGAGAGAAAATTATGTCGGCAACTGCTAGAGCAATTCATGGTTAATGTCGCATTATCAGATTAGCCACCGTGTTTAAACACGCAGTTAACTGATTGTCGTCTCACAATAAAGAATGCCGAAAATTGTATTTAAGATGTCGAAGAATAGCAAAATCTAAGCATTGGTCATCTAGGTTTCGTTACGTTTAGTGGGTTATTCATGTTTACAAATATTTCCTAGCACTTCATTTAGGTTTCAGTTTAGACAAAACTCCTGCTATTTGATTATTATGATATTATTTATTAAAGTCATCTTTAGTCCTACCAGTTTCTCTGTATTGGTTTAGTGACCATGTTAAAAAAACTTCTCAATAACACTCGGTCCGTCGGCCATTTGCTCAGTCAACGAGACAAAAATCGTACACGTCGGTGGCTCAAATAATACCCGAAAGCGTACTTTGCAACTAAGGGTAATCAGATCCTACCTCTGTAGTGCTTAATAAATGTAACAATGGTTTTCACTAGCCTTATACAATTCCAGCCTGTGAACAAGGTTATAATCTGCTGTACAAATCTGCTGTGGATCTTTAATTGTACTCTTAAACGTACTTAAAGAGTGTATGGACTGCGATTGTATCAGAAACTTATGCAGTCAAGAAACGTGTGTTATAATAAACCTGGGTCTTCCTTACAGTTACAAAATGACCCCTCACATCGAACCCAAGATAGCCTGCTTGGCTCATCTTAATAATTACAGCATTGGATCATAGTCGTCAGATTGTCAATTGATAAAAATGAAACGAAAGAAACACTCCCATGTGTTTGTACAGCGTCAGAACAGGTTTCATGCGGTGGCTGCTAGCAGACAGTTCACTGCCTTCTAAACTCATTCACTTATTAATGAGTGCGTTGCGTTCGCGACCACTTGGTCAGTATAATTGACATTTGCTGAACTACGGCCTTGAAAACATCTGGATACAAGGACTAACTGTACCCAGTGGAATGTATTAGTGGCATGATTATATAACAGAATGTTTTTATGTAAATGGGCTCCATTCGGCGCACTGTTCTCGAGCCCTTAAAAATGTATTTACAATGATAATGGCAAGAGCGTTTGTCCCAGGCTCTGGCAACTGATACGGTATAGTGTAATACTAAATAACTTCTTGGAATAAGGAGATAAACCCTACCTGAGAATGTGCTTTGTGAGGTCTTCGATAACTAATCCTCCCTGCCATGATCGTACATAAAAAGTATCGATTTTCATTCGGACTCACATGACTTCCTTACACGTCTCCAGCGTGTATGCATTGCCTGGTCTCCTCGGCAAATGCTGCGGCATGGTTATGGTAGCCAAGACTCCGTCCTTCCATCAATAAGCGTCATCCATCGTTATATCCCTCCATATCGGGTTTTTATTCCATAATAGCCTCCATGATTGTTGGAATAATCAGCATGTCCACATGGCATTGAACCAATAAAGTTAGCTCCATGATGGTGAAATATTTGACGTTTTCACTGAGTTTGAATGAGTTGTAACTTTTATTTACAGAATTCACAGATTCTACACTCATATGGCGGGTTGTTGCAAAGAATGGCCATGTGTCCATCCGCTCATAGACTCGAAATAGCAGCTTGCGCACTAAACTCACTCAAAACTTTTGTGTAATTTAAACACACACTTATTGCTTTAAACTGGAGCGATTTGCTCATGAAAAATTCACCTCTTAAATGCTGGTGAGGGTTACACAATGAATTGTAATGTTTTAGCAATTTGAACAGTTTTCACTCGATCAGCAACCATGTGCTCATTACTAGGTTCGTTTCCGGATTGACGGAAAAATACCAATTTCATGAATATTATTAATTCACTTTAAATCACAGTTCTTAATAGTTCTGGCAGCTTTGCTGCGTGCATTAGCACGTTATTATGCACTCGATGATAATTATCGAACGTGGTATTCGTGGATTCAGACAACGATTATAGATCATGTCCGCACAGGACCTCGCCTGCTATAGAAGTGTGCTCATCAAAATGCTGGATGTTCCGATCAAGCCACCAGTCAAGGATGCAACTATAAACATTCTTCACATTCTCTGCGGGGTTACATCTTCATTTCCCTTTACTACTAAAAATCCTATAAATCTCCAGTGCTTCAAATTATGCAGAAACATCTTCTAATAAATTCAGTCTCCAAGAAATATAAAAAAATTAACAATGGTTGCACGGCAACTTGTGGTGCTTCAAATTAGAGTCACTCCCAAAGAGAAAGTATTGCTGCTTGGGAGTCCTCGGTTCATCCACATCCACAGAAGTTATACTCTTCCTGAACTATCGATGTCACATTACAGATGTGAACTCGGGCTCAATACGTCACTGTCTGCTAATAACAGAAAACATAACATATTTTTCTAGTTAATAATGTATGTACAACCCCAACTGTAATTTAAGGCTTAATTCCAAGAACCAGTCAAGTCCAGAATTGAAACTGTTCAAAAAGTAAAAAAATAAAAAATAAATAAAAAAAATAGGAAAGAAACAGTTAAGTTAAATTTATGCTGAATAAAATAAAAATTGCTTTTGCACCTACACTAACAGCTTTATATTGCACATAAAGGATATATATTTTTTATGTGGATAGTTGAGAAAACCTAAGAAAACCTTTGGACTAGTCTGGGTTTTGCCGAAATCCTAACAAAGTACGAATCTTTATTGAATGCCAAACATTCCATGTGATTAATTATATTGAAAAAGCACTGGACTTGTCTTATTTCTGTAGAACACCCAATATTTCACACCCGTATATAACCCAAACTGTCAACATTTTAGAGACAGAAATAATATCTATACGTAGAGCTGGCCTTGAAGAGAAGGAATATATGTATCTCAAGAACTACATTTTATGACTTCTCTGATTTTTAGAATGAACTCTTCAATTAGATATTTATAATTTAATGACATCAATAAGGCGGATGCAATAATTGGTGTGAGTCCTAAATTTCCTAAGGCAGTCATTTGTTTAAAATTCTTGCCAACTTATGAAGGTAAGATAGCTTTGAAGCCATTTCTCTGTGTTGCCTTATTATCAATTAATATAGCTTGCCACGGTGGGTGAGTGGATAGCGTGTCGGTCTACTAACCCCAAGATTGCAGGTTCGCCCCTGACCGTGGTAAGTGATTTTTGAAAGGCGGCAAAAATACGATACGCATGTCATACGATGTTGGCATGTCAAAGAACCCATTTGAATTCAGTAGGCCGAGTTCATAATGGCAAAATTAATCTCGGGAGTTTCCGCCAACACAAAGTTCCTCATTTCTCTACTAGAAAGCGCTATTGTGATCAAGGAGATTAGATATCTAACATCTAACCTCCTTGACTTTCATAGTCAAGGAACTACGAAATTCGACATGCAAGCTACCCTCTGGGTGTCAAATAGCAAAGCTTGCACCAGGCACCCGAGGCCATACGATATTATTATTATTATTATTATTATTATCAATTAATATTGCAGCTTTCAGTCGGTCAACACAAAATCATTCAAATTACTGGAATATGTGAAAATTAAAAGAAATTATAAATCTTAATTAACTGAAATAAATTACATGCAATTATAAATCTTAATTATCAAATAAAGTACACGAAATTATACATTTTAATTACATGAAATAAATTACATGAAATTATAAATCTTAATCAACTCAAATAAATTACACGAAATTATAAATCTTAATTAATTGAAATAAATTAGATGAAATTATAAATCTTAATTAATTGAAATAAATTACGAGAAATTATAAATCTTAATTAACTGAAAAAATGCCTGAAATTATACATCTTAATTAACTGAAATAAATTTCATGAAATTATAAATCGTAATTAACGGAAATGAATTTCATGAAATTATAAATATTAATCAACTGAAATTATAAATCTCAATTAACTTAAATAAATTACATGAAATTATTAATCTAAATTAACTGAAATAAATTAGATGAAATTATAAATCTTATTTAACTGAAATAAATTACATGAAATTATAAATTTAATTGACTGAAATAAATTAGATGCAATTATAAATCTTAGTTAACTGAAGTAAATTACATGAAATTACAAATCTTAATCAACTGAAATAAATTACCTGAAATTATACATTTTAATTAACTGAAATAAATTATAAGAAATTATAAATCGTAATTAACTGAAAGAAATTACATGAAATTATGAATCATAATTAACTGAAATAAATTATATAAATCTTAATTAACTGAAATAAATTACATGAGATTATAAATCTTAATTAACTGAAGTTTTCTTTGTGGTGTAGCCTCCTAAGAGGCCGAGTGCAGGTCTTTCTAGTCGACGCCCGTGGGCGACCTGCGCGTCGGGATGAGAGATCGAACGAATGAAGATGAAATGAAATTGAGCAAGGATGTGGAAGGCAGTGGCCGTGGCCTATCAGAAAGTATCGTCCCAGCATTTGCCTGGTGATGAAAATGGGAAACCATGGAAAACCATTTCAAGGACGGCCAACGGTGGGGATCGAACCCGCGCGTCTACCGAGTCAGCAGAGAGCTTGGCCCATGACCTAATGCTGCGCTTTAGCCAGCGTAGCCACTACTGTCGGTATTAACTGAAGTAAATTACATGAAATTATAAATCATCATACTAATATATAAAAATGAGATGGTGTGAGTAGTGGGATGGGGATAGAGCTGCTTCCAAAAGCAAGTTGTGAGCCCCTGCGACCTTGGAATGGAAGGAGCCATGCTAGGAGGGCGTGCTTGGATTCGTTTTTTTCGTCTCGTCATGCTCTTTACGGGAATGTAGGTGTCGAAAAGGTGAACTTAGGGTTTTGGGTCAAAAAATGCGTTTTTCACATTTTTGCCGATTTTCGGAAAACGGGCCATGCTAGGAGGGCGTGCTTGGATTCGTTTTTTTTTCGTCTCGTCGTGCTCTTTACGGGAATGTAGGTGTCGAAAAGGTGAACTTAGGGTTTTGGGTCAAAAAATGCGTTTTTCACATTTTTGCCGATTTTCGGAAAACGGGCCATGCTAGGAGGGCGTGCTTGGATTCGTTTTTTTCGTCTCGTCGTGCTCTTTACGGGAATGTAGGTGTCGAAAAGGTGAACTTAGGGTTTTGGGTCAAAAAATGTGTTTTTCACATTTTTGCCGATTTTTGGAAAACGGAGAACGTGATGATGACGTGCGTGATAGTATGTTTTCGTCTCATTGTGCTCTTTACGGAGATGTATGTACGGAAAACGTAAAAAGCTGGAAACATTTTTTTAGTCAAATTGTTTTTTTCGTGATTTTCCCTTATATTGCGAAAACTGAAAACGTGAGGATGACGTGTGTGATAGTATGTTTTCGTCTCATTGTCCTTTTTACGGAGATGTAGGTATGGAATAGGTAAAAAGCTGGAAACACGGTTTTGATGCAAAAATGGGTTTTTGTGATTTTCCCTCATATTGTGAAAACCGAAAACGTGAGAATGACGTGTGTGATAGTATTTATTTCGTCTCATTGTCCTCTTTACGGGGATATAGATATGAAAAAGGCAAAAAGCTGGAAACATGGTTTTCTTATGGAAAAGGTGTTTTTTTGTTCATTTTCGCGTTATTTGGAAAACGAATGAGGCGATTTTTATGATGGGCATGTTGATGTATTTGTGTCGTTGTTCTGTTTACGGGAATGTAGGCATGGAAAACCTGAAATCATGGTTTCCGTCATTTTTTTCGAGATCGTTGAGGAAAACGGGAAAAAGTAAGAAACCAGATTTGAAGTCACATTATGTTATGCGCTATAATGTTGGTAAAACACTTATGCATTATTATTATTATTTGTCTTGACTGGTCAGGGCTCACACGCAGAGAGAGAACTTGCTTAATGCAATGAGAATTGAAACCATTGACGCCGACCCACGGCGATCCAGACACATGTCTTATCATCGTACGTGCCTCGCAGCAGAGAGAGATAAGAGGCAGGTGTCATTATACAGTGTGCGGATTTATACTGTGTATGTCATAGCCTAGGTTCATTATGGACTCATCATGCAACGCAAAGTTTGAAACAATGAGTGAGTGTATAACATCATGATAACAGATTGGCAAGAACTTGAACAAAGCGGTTATTGGACATGTAAGAAACAAAAGGGTGGGAATAATGAAAGGTCATATGATACATTTTTTTGGAATGGTTTTTTTTCTTTAAAATAATTAAATAGGGTTTTATTACAAAAAATTATGTTTATTGACCCATGAATTATACGTGGAAGGAAAACCTAACCACTTTAGAAAATATTTTGCACCTTTGACTTTAATTACTCGTTCAATGAGATAATCGTTGGGATATAATGTTTTTGCACTTCTTCATAATAGAATCGTCCCTGAATGGGTTGACCGCTCTGATCTTCTAAGAGATACGTCACTGGTTGACCTAACTTGACTTGGCGAATTTTAAAAATTTCTGTCGACCATTGTGGAGTATACGATTTTGAAAACACACTTCTATGTTTACTAATGCGAACAAAATCTCCAATTTTAAGGCGATGTCGCCTTGGGTCTACCCTTTTTATAGGGTTAAACAGTCTATTGAGTCTGGGTAGGTTCTTGGTGACGAGGCGAGGTTTCATGCCGATGGTGGAATGAATGGTGTTGTTGTATCGAGACACAAGTTGAGGTAACCAGTCTATCCATCGATAGGAACCATGTATTGTAAACTCTTTCCACATATAACTTTTTAATGTTCGATTGAAGCGTTCAACTACACTAGCTTTGAGATTGCTATAGATGGTATAATGGTGAATATCATTAGATTGGAGAAAACTGGAGAAATCCTTGTTGAAAAATTCTTTCCCCTGGTCGGTTTGTAACAAATGAGGTTGACGTTTTGATTGTTCAATAATATGTTGAAAGGCCTTTGTGACTAAGATACCAGTTTTATTTTTTACTGGTTGAACAAAAGCCATTTTGGAATAGACATCAATGACAGTCAACATATAGCGTACACCGTCGTTAACGTTAGAATAAGGTATCATTTCAACCAGGTCTGCCTGCCAAAGTTCATCGATTCCTTTGGAAATGACACGACGACGTTCATAAATGCGTCGGGCTGGTTTATGCAATTCATGAGCAATGCCCACTTTGATGGGTGATGGCTTATAAGATAATTTTAGCATCTCGGAGTTGTTGTTCAATGTGGGCGATTTCCGCCTCATGTCCAGTGTGACCAGCATGTTTTGATGCATGAAGCAAGTATAAGCGCTCTACTAACTGATTGGGATTATTCCAAAAGGTTATATCTAGGTAGGGTTTTAATTTCTTAAACCTTACACCAGAGGCAGAGTGATGTTTTTGCTTACCAAAGATGTTTGCAATGATGGTTTTATATTTTTGGGATATATTGGCATTGACCTGCTGAGAGGATTTATAGTTTCTTTTGTGAGCGTTGGTGTCTAATAAAATGGATTTATATTTAGCAAGGTCCTCGGACGTAAAATCTTGTGTCGAGGGGGTGCGAGAAAATAGCAGCTTTAACAGACCTGGTGTTAATTTATAGTTGATCTTTTTAATGACAGCTTTCGTACGAGCAAATTTAATGGATGAATCCCCAATTTTAAAACTATCATTCTCATAGCGAACACCATACGTGGTATCTGTCTTTCCAATAAATAGAAGGGTCAGATACGGTTCCAGGGTTGCCCCATAATGTTTGATTAAAATGTTTTTGAGTTGAGCTTTATTTGGGGGGTTGCCAAAACTTGTGAAAACGGAGACGATGTGGAGGAAGACGGCGTTGCCGCTATGACGGAAGATTTTTGTTTTGTTTTTAGAAACTGTTGAAGGGGTGAGGATTTTTTTTTTCTTTCAGGACTAAATACGCTTTCGCTTTCACTTTCACTTTGTTCATGTTGTTCTTTTTCTTCTTCTTTTTCATGTTCTTGATGTTCTTGTTCACTAACATTAGAGGAGGAGGAGGATTTTACCTCTCGTGTGGAATCTGTTTGAGTAAATTTTGAACTTGTTATGCGTTTGGTTTGAGAGGTAGTAGCAGCAGAAGCATTAGGTTTGAACCTCATGGGATCAACCGATGATGGAGCATGTTTTATCATGGGTAAAGGATTGACGTTTTTTAAACGTTGCAATTCACGAAATTTATGTCGAATCGTATTTCGTGCCTCAATAATACGCTGCATGATTTGTACATGTTTCTTGTACCCTATGGCGTTCGCCATGGTGAAGGTAAAGACACACTAACAGGAAATGTCCAACCCTGGGTCTTTTTAAACAGAAATAGAATGATCAAAACCCAAGCGATAACGTCCCTCACATCGTTCACTCTGTTTATTTATGACCAAACAGGCATGGGGATGATGGTTCCAACACGAAGCACACATTTGTGTGAAAGCTGTAAAGGACATATCTGGATTCACATGATCTTGAAAAATATGATAGAGATTTCTAGAGTCTTGGCGGAAGAGAACGATGAGATTGGCATTGTCACGAATCAACTGTTTGGGGATTTTGGAATAGGTCTGAGCCAGATAAAAACAATCCACTTGTTTATGGCGTCCCATACTAAAATACTCTTGAATAATAGCCTGTCGTTGAGTGGCAATATCATCAAAAATTATAATGGAATCTGGTTGAATGCGGTCCGGTTGAATGACATCTTGAGGTGAGGTGAATGTAAAATAGCCCATGGCTTCTTTATTTAACGAAGACATAATTTGTTCCAGATACACGTACTTGCAGCGTCAAGTTGAAAATTGGAACAGCCGTCTCTCACAATACGGTCTTCGACTGAACAAAAAGAAGACCGAATACCTTGAAACTGTCCCAACCAACGGATCCATCCAAGTTGATGGAGAGACATTGACGAAGACCTTAAGCTTCAGGTATCTAGGATCTCGCCTACAAGCTGATGGTGAGATAGGTGATGAAGTGCGAAGTAGGATAAAGGCTGCATGGATGAGATGGAGGGAAGTTACAGGCGTACTCTGCGACAGAAGGATGCCACTATACCTTAAGTCCAAAATATACCGCATGATAGTACGTCCTGTTGCTTTGTACAGTGCTGAATGTCGACCAGCTGACAAAGCTACGGAGCGCCAATTACATAGCATGGAAATGCGTATGCTCCGTTGGTCGATGGGCATCACACTCCTAGATCATATAAAGAATGACTCTGTTCGCCAGCAAATAGGAGTTGCACCCATCACTGAGAAGGCACGGGAAAAACGGCTTCGATGGTATGGCCACGTCTTGCGTGCTGCACCTGGAACTGTTGCCAATTCCGCTCTCTCCTTTGAAGTTAATGGGCACCGTCCACGTGGGCGCCCAAAACAGCGCTGGCATGATACAGCAAATGCGGATATGAAGGCTCTCAATCTAAGACCTCATGATGCCCAAGATCGTGCAAAATGGCGAGCCAAGACCAAAACAGCGGACCCTGCAGCAGCGGGAAAACGCTAGGAAGAAGAAGAAGAAGACACGTACAGAGGCTGGTACAAGGATTTGGCAAAAATATAAATATTTTGAAATCGTAGGCCATGAGGCGCGGTAATAATGTTCAGCAAAACATTGGTCTTTCCACAACCCGAAGGCCCTACCATAATACAACGAACGGTAGATGGGAATAGGGTGCCATGACGTTTAGGTTCCCACACGGACAGTGATAGCTCTGAAACCAAATCAGAGACGGGCAAAGCATGGGGTTGTTACATTAATTCCATTGTGTCGATGACTGAGTTTTTTCATGTGTGTATAAGGTTTATATATATATAGGCAAGCGGTGAGTAGGATAGGTTAGTTAACGTCTATCACCATGAACGTGTTTGGGAGTGCTCGTGTAAACATGGCCACGACCGCCTCTTTGTCAAAACAGTCACGAGAGGTGGCAACAAAAAGCTATGTCGATCGCAAAGTGCAAAGTGTCTATCACATGGCCCCGAGACTAACCGCTGAGGGCTATTCAGCCAATCATCATCGTATTATTGATATGCAAGAGCCTCGAGACGAAAATGATGTCTGCACGAAACGTTATGTGACCTATCAAATGAAAAGGCTTTATAAATTTGTCCCATCTGTATTTTTAGTGTACCTGTCAAATCAAAAACTGGAGAATGACAGAAACCATTCCCCACCACCACTACCATTGGTGAATGATGATCTTACCTATATGCTTGCTTCCGGTTTAAGTCGTTATCGACTGCATTATGATGGTGTAATTCATATTAAATATGCCATGCCTGATGAGAAACATTTAAAAATACAACTAAACGGTGATAGAGTGTTGGCTCACAACCATCAAAGAGTAAATGTGGGAGATGAATTATCCTTTCATCTTATGCTTACGTTTGAGGAAAAGGAAGCTGGGAAAACGGTCAATGATTTCCCGCTTTATATAGAATTGGAATATACTGCTATGAAATAAGGTTCTCTACGTTAGTTGTTATCGAATGTTTGCTGTGAAAGGTTCACCAAGTAGCAGCATGGTGAAAAAAAGATATGCTATGAACATGAAAAAAACAAATCTCAAAAAGAGAAAAAAGCCAGGTCGGAAACCAAGTCGATCTGCCTCACACCCAGTGTTAAAACTTAAAAAATCTAAAAAAAATCTAAAAAGAGTGGCTATCGAAAAAGCTTTACAAGTGGTGCGATTGTCTACATCTCCGAAATCGCAGCATCATGTATCGATAAAAAGAAAAGGAAGAAAGCAAAAACTTGGACGAGTCATTCCTGTTGCTAAGCGAGGGGGTTTTTTGCCGGCTTTATTTGCAGGGTTGGCAGCTTTGGGGTCCCTTTTGGGTGGTGCCAGCGCTGTAGCGAAAACCATAAAAGCCGTCGAGCAAGGCAAGCAATAACTCAAAGAAAGCGAGCGACACAATAAAACGTTAGAAGCCATTGCGATGGGAGCTAGAAATGGCAATCCTTTAAAGCCAGTCTTTTATCCACAAGGTAGTGGCCTTCCGTCTAAGAAAAAAAAAATGTCCATCATCGATAAGCGCTTAAGGCAACTGCCTAGTCATGCCATGACCCATGAAGAAGTGGAAAGCTATGCCAAACAACTAAAGATTTCCCATTTTCGAGGTGTATTTATGCGAAATGAATTACCCAAAGCACCGTGGAAAGAAGAACGAGTCATGATGAATTTAGATGATGATGCAGGACCAGGAAACCATTTTGTAGCCTATGTGAAACAAGGTTCCACAGTATGGTACTTTGACAGTTATGGAAATTTACCACCCCCGATCGAGTTGCTACGTTATTTGGGAAACCGGGTAAAGATATTCTATAATGTGAATCGTCAACAAACCTTTGGCAGTCAAGAGTGTGGCCGTTTGAGTTTACATTTTTTATATAAGAGGTCGCGTTAAGCCAACAGTTTCATTATTATGAATGTCAACGCCAAGACCTTTACCGTGCACAGTCGCGGGCCTGAAGTGTCCCTGGATTTTTTCCCCCATTGAATTGCAACCCGAACAATCCTATGTGCTAGGATTAATTTCTTTGGAAAGTTACAACAGAATTTACAATATTCAACTGGATATTAATGACAAATTTTATTATGATGATTATATGTTGACACTACCCCCTGGAGGTTATACCATAGACGATGTGCATGAGGCCATTAGCGTGTCGATGATAAAACAATTTGGTGTCAAACCATTTGCGGATGGAACACACAAATTTGAACTTACAGCCAATACAATAACTCATCGCTGTCGTATTTTCTCTACGTTTAACATTGACTTTGAAACACGAGTTCATTCTATTGGTCAACATCTTCATCTTCTTCTTCTTCTTCTTCTTGTGGTTCATGATCTGTTTCTTCAACATTTGCCTGGTAGATTTCAGTTTTAGGGTTATGTTGATCTAATTTTATTATATTTCTCTCAAATACCACATCTCTAGAGACGAATATATTCCTGTTTTCTTCATCCCATAGTCGGTATCCGTTTGGTGCATAGCCTACAAAAATGGACTTCTTGCTTCGGCTGTCAAGCTTCCTGAGATAGGCAACTCAACCAAAAATGTGTAGGTTAGACAGATTTGGTATCTTTTAAGTCCATTTTTCAGCTGGGGTTGTGTCAACAGTACTGGTGGGGCTTCTATTAATCAGGTATGTAGCTGTTTGTGCTGCTTCCCCCCACATATCTTTAACTAGGTTAGAATCACAAAGCATAGCTCTTGTTCTTTCCATAAGAGTACGATTGAACCGTTCTGCTGTTCCATTTAATTGGGGTGTATATGGAAATATATAGTACATCATAATACCTTTGTTTTTACACCAATCTTTCAGATCATGTGAGGAATACTCTCCTCCATTATCACACCTTATCTTGGTTACTCTCAGAACAAATTTGGTTTCGGCCATTGTCACATACTGTTTTAAGTACATAGGAACTTGACTTTTATTTAACAACAGATAGATAACATTAAAATGTGAGTAATCATCTATACAGCACAGAATGTACCAGTAGCCGTCATGGGTGGGTGGATCTAGAGGTCCACACACATCTGTGTGTATTATTTCTAACAGTCTTGTTGCCCTAGTCCTTTCTGTATTAAATGGTAACCGGATCTGTTTTACTTTTACACATTTCTCACACACTTCATCTATTTTAGTATGTGCGACAATGGGGGACACACCATCACAAATATTAGGCAGTTTATTAAGGTAGCTGTAACTTAAATGACCCAGTTTTCTGTGCCACTCTTTACCTACATCATTACCTTGTGCACACAGCGCCTCATTTTGCATATTAACAACAAGGTCAACAGTATACAGTCCTACTGAATTTTTCTTACCTTTTAGTACCACTTTGTTGTCTTGGTATATATTAACATCATCTTTTGTGAACACAACAATGCCATTATTTTCTGTTATCTTACTTACTGACATCAAGTTCTTAGACAAATCAGGCACACAGTGAACATCATTGAGAACACACTGCTCAGAGGTAAAGGTTCCCTTACCTACTACAGACATAGCCTGATTTTTCTTAGCCACTAATATGTGTTCATTACAGCTCACAACACCTGTTAGCAAATTTTCATCACTTACCATGTGAGTTGAACATCCACTGTCTACTACTAGACGCCTGGTTTCTTTTAGTATAGCGTTATGTGAGCCCTTGCAATCAGCTGCAAGAAATGGCACTTTATTTTCCACCTTAGAATTATTTTTATCCCTAAAATAGCAGTCTTTCTCTTCATGATTGAACTTTTTACATATTGAGCATTGATGCTTGTCTTTGAGAAAACAATTTTTGGTCTTTTTACATATATTAGACTTTTTACTGCTCATACATTTGTTTTTAGATTTAGATCTACCTTGTTTGTTTTTTAACTCTGCTTTAAAGGATACATTTTGCTCTTCTGTCGGAGTGCGCCTCAACTTGTTTTTTTTTTTCATCTGTAACCTCGAACACAGGTTCTCTATGGTCCTGGACACCTCTGGAGTAGAGTCCCACGCTGTGCTAAAATGGGTATATTCTTCAGGCAGCACGGACAGGATCATGGTAATTAGCATAATCTCGTCAACTTTCTGGTCGAGTTTGTTCAGTTTGAAGGAGATGTTTTGGAGATCACTAATGTTGCTCATCATGTCCTTCTTCGCATCAAATTGGAAGTTGTAAAAGTCTCGTAGCAGCAAACATTTTTGTTGGCTCGAGTCTCTCTGATATATGTTTCGAAGAGTATCAAACATTTGTTTAGAAGTTGTACATGTTAGGATATGTGGCCTAACTTGTTTGTCAATGGATGTGACAATATAGTATTGGGCTCTTGCATCTCGAGTCTTCCACTGGTCTGTTGAAGCTTGATTTCTGGGTGGATTGGTCACCAACACGTCTGTCCCGTCGACAATCTTGATCAGTTCTTTTGCGGCAAGCAGAATTTTTAATTTAAACACCCACATAGGATATGTGTCGACTCCCTTGAGTTTCTCGACATGTGCTACGTCCTCGGGTCTTGTGGCCATTTTTTTTGGACTTCACTTACCGTACTTCACTTCACTTACTTTACTTTTTAAATGTTTTTAGTGTCACCTGTTTTCACGTTTACTTTTATTTTAGAGTCACCTGGGCCCATAACCTGTTAAAGTTTTATGTTTTTATAGTTCAGGTGATATGGGACAATCAGCTGGTACGCCATTTGCAATGAGTAAAGAATTTATTGTTGAACAAATTACAATATGCAGTAATGCCAACATGTGAATTGAGTATCAATAAAGATTTTGTTGTTACCAACATAATTATTTGTTAACATTCGTAACCTTGATGAAGAATTCACTGCCATATTTTAGAAGGTTTCATTTTTGTCACTGGTGATTGTGTGTTTTTTATTTCATTTAGCTATTTCGTGTTCTGTGCAACTATCGTAAGCTAAAAAGTATTTTATGTTCGACAATTTCGAAATGTAAACATTATGTGTCAGAAAACTGTATCATAATGAGGCTCATTATAACACTATTTTCCTTTATGAAACGGATTCTCCCACCAATCAGAGCTCAAGAAACAGTTGTGTGACCAATTAGGTAAGGATACCTTCGCGCATTCGCTCAAAATCCGCAGTAAACAATAGGTGTTCTGTGTTGGCAAGCAAAGTGAATGGTCTCTGCGTTCGGAGTGCCTTGACCCGCGCATGCGCTCTGTTCAGTCAGCAAAGCCCGCGCCCTGTTAACTAACTGAATCCCACAGATATTTAGGAATATTTATGTTAAAACATAAAATAAAGTTATAATTATCGTCGAACATAAACAGTCGAATGCAACTCGCCTATAATGCCAATTAAGACACTCGTATGGAAATTATAAAAATCGCTTACGCTCGTTTTATAAAAATACTCGTGTCTTAATTATTGTCATTATAGGCTCGTTGCTTAATGTACTCTTACTTCTTTCCTCTTCCGTAAAGAATATCAGGCTTCTTTTGCATAATCCCAAATTATTGTTAATCAGATGATGCTAATATGTTAATAAAACACTTAATGTTTCTCTTACTAGAAAATTACATACAACACCGTCTGTGTATGTCAGTGGCAGGCGGTAATGAGGTTGCAGTGTTACACAACGACCAGATTTTTTAAATAAAAAATATAATAGTTTTTGCCATTTTGGCCATGTGATATATTCCAGGAGATCACAAGGATTATCTGGCTCCAGTAATATTGTTCCTCGCTTAACACCACCCAGTGGACACGTGCAGGGTAATGTGAGGTTATACCAGCGGACGTGAGCAACGGTCGTCCCCCAGTATAATAATAATAATAATACTACCAGACAGTTGTTCTTCCGGAAGCATTGTACGCTTCCGAAACTATATCTCTAGGATGCCACTCTCAAATTGGTGAAATCGAAATCCAGGAACGTAAAATTCTCAGGAAAATATATGGCCCCGTTTATGTTAATGGTATATGGATTAAAAGGAAAACCACAGACTTGTACACAGTAATCAATAAGTTCACTGATACCGTGCGTAAGAGACGATTGAAATTTTATGGTCACATCTGCCGAATGGACAACACCAGATATGCAAAACAACTGCTTGATATAATTAATTCAAAGAAGGTCAAAATCAGTTGGTTAGAAGAAATCAAACAGGACTTAAAGGAAATAAACATTACAGAAGATAGCATCATGAATCGCAAGACTTTTGGAACCCGAGTTACAAATCACTCTTTCGCCGAAAAAGCTAAAAAGACCACTGGAATAAAATGGACGGAGGAACGTAAGAAGGGGTATAGTTCATGAGGAGACTTTGGGAGGATAAGAAGAGGAAAGCTCCATCAACCCGAGTCAACAAGTTCAAGCGCGCTCCCTAAGTGGGCAAAACGAAGAAAGAAAGAAAGAATAATTTTTAGCAATAAAAAAACGCGCGCCTCTTACAAGCACAGCAATTCATAGTTTTTGTTTTTTACTAATTCAGAAAAACGTGTAGTACTGTGAACAGTTTGAGAAAGGGATGTGCTCCAACACTACTGTGTGGTCGTTGGCAGGCCTGAGCAATAGTAGAGTGTATGCCAGGGTAAGTCCATCCCAACAGCTAACTCCGCTGGTCGTTGCTCGCTCATTGCAACAAGGGGGGGGGGGGTGAGGGCGGACGAAGACATCCAATATTTGCCGTCCACTGCCGATAGCATGTCTCGCAATTTTATTTGAGCGTGAGTGTTAAACTTGCGGTTCTCTCTCACCCTCGTCAATTTAATCTCGACTAGCGGGCCCGTGCGAGAAATCTCGCATTATTCATCATAAACCACACTTTCCCCAATAGGTTTATAATGAGAGATTTAATGAGACAGGTTGTTATGTTTTTATTTCAACCAAATGATTATAGAACACTATTTACATTTCAGTTAGAATTCCAAGTTCTACGTTCCCTAACTTAAGAAGGCAATCACTGAAAATTGGATCATCCTAACACTCACTGGTTATTCGATATTTATGAAATTATACGATTTGAGTACTCATTCCTTTGATTTACTGTTTCTGAAATCCATGCAAAATGATAGAGGAAAGACCTCAGAATGTTAAAATGACATGAAACATGCGTCACAGCTGCCAAAATGTGATGTGGACAGCAATTATGGAGCGTGTTTTCCTACAGCAACAGTAGGAAATCGCACACTTCGTACATTATTTTAAAAGTATTTTTTTTAAAGAAATTATTGATATTTATGAAATTTGAGTGCAATTTGTCACTGCTTTACGTCTATTCTGTTTCATTTGAATGCTCATTTGTCACGATCGGTCGCTTGTGAATGCCGCAGGAGGGATCTATACTACTGAAATAATATACATGATGTGAATGTGATGGTTCCAGAACTGCGGCATTCATGACGAATAAGCTACTGTACATCAGTTTTACTGAGCACGTGTGTACCGTCTTCACTAATATCACCTCTCCTTAGTGTAAATAGTGCAACACCCAAAACATTATCTGCCGGCCGACACTGGTATAAGTGTATATTTATAATCAACATCACTTATGCTGAGACGTTACTTGGTGAGAATTTCTTATCTCCTAAGCAGTTGTCTTGAGTTCTTGCCAACTATTGGAGTGTAAATGCACCCCAAATGTACTGTACCAAGCACATTAAGGAGGTGCTACCACGTGTTATCTCAATTTTGATTTCTTTTGGATTTGGTATATTTTGGAAATAAGGTTCTCAAATGGATTTGGTCCCCATTGTCGGCCGTCATTGAAGTGATTTTCTGTGTTTTCCCATTTTAACTGCAATCAAATGCCATGATGGTCCAATCGGCCACAATCGTTCAGCAGGCTAACTATTAATTTACGTGATACTTTCACAATAGTGATGTGTGGATATTGTTGATAATAATTAATTGAGGGGCTTTGCGAGATCGAGGTCATGTAGCCCCGTGTACTTGGTTGTGTGTGGAGACCGATAACCTTTCTTATTGTGATGGCTGTATTAGTGTGTGAAGTTGTAATTCAGCTGAGAACTGGGAAGGTGGCAGTTAATTAAGGAACCATCCCGGCATTCGTCTGGAGAAGAAGTGGGAATCTACTTCCAGGATGGTTCAGTTGGGAATCAAATCCACCACTTTTCAGTTTTTCCTCGCGAGGCTAGTGTACCCTGTTCCAGCCCTCAGACCAGAATTAAATTCCTTGCCAGAACCGGGAATCGAACTCGAGCGTCTGAGGTAACAGCCAAGAGTGCTAGCCACTACGCAACGAGGCGGACCGACAAGTAATGCGAGTCTATCATGTGTAAGGGCTTATTTCAGCATGAGCTTATCACAATACTGTATCCGAGCAGAGCTCTAGATAATTTCTTCAGCTTGATTGAGTTTCTAACATCTCAATGACCTCCTTTTCCGCCCCTTAAAACAATAACTAACTATCGTCACTAATAATTAGACCAGGAATATATGTGAGCCAAGTGGCGTAACTATGGGGAGATGATCGGGGGGATCAAACATTCTCACCAGAGGAAAATTATAACAATAATCTGTGACATTTGTAAGCTTATTAGCCTATTTCCATTTTATGAAAAAAAAAAATAGGCTTATGAGTTCACCTTTTGCCCATGTGTGTGTGTGCGTGCGTATGTGTGTCTGTCTGTGTGTCCCCTCTAATAACTTCTAAACGGATCGAGCGATCTCAATGAAACTCGGTAAGGTCATAGTACTATTATGGCCGTTTCCGACCGTGCCCATCAAATTTTATTACGTCCCACCAATCCAACATGGCGGCAGAGCGAAATATTTCACGGGAATTCTATATCTCCGAAACGATTCAAGTATCACCCTGAAATTTTGTACGGTAATAAAGGGCACTACTAGAAGTTCACATATCAGACTTTCAAAAACCTGTTGACTACAAAACGAACATGGCAGTCAAGTGAAATTGAAAATGTTAATAGACTTAACTCGCTATTTAACCATCCAATCGTAAGGAAACTTGGTACAGCAAATGTTCATGCACATTTTAATGTATTGGCATCTAATTTAGTTTAATTGTTTACATAATAGCAAGATGGTGGCTGTGCGAAAAATTCACCGGCATTCTATCTCTCCGAAGCTATTACTGATATCACCCTGATTTTAGCCTATTTTCAATTTTGAAAAAAAAAAATAGGCTTATGAGATCACCTTTGTCCGCGCGCGCGTGTGTGTGTGTGTGTGTGTGTGTGTGTGAGAGAGAGAGAGAGAGAAGGTGTGTGTCCCCCTAATAACTTATAAACGGCTGGAGCGATTTCAATGAAATTCGGTAAGTTCATAGCACTATGACGACCCCACCGTGCACTTCAAATTTTGTTACGTCTCACTAATCCAACATGGCGGCTTTGCGAAATATTTCACCAGCATTCAATATCTCCGAAACAATTTCCGATATCACCCTGGATTTTTTGCGGTGATAAAGGGAACTACTAGAAGTTCTCCTATGTGACTTTTGAAAAACTGGTACGTACAAAACCAACATGGCGGCCAAGCGAATTTGCGACTTTTAAATAGACGTTTCCCGCGATTTATCCTACCAAACGCAATAAAACTTGGTACAGTATATATATTTATACACATTGTAATGCACCGACATCTAACTTCGTTCAATTGATTACATAACCATAAGATGGCGGATGTGCGAAATATTTCACCGGCATTCTATATCTCTGAAACTATTAGCGGTATCACCCTGAAATTATGTACGGAGATAAAGGGCACTACTGGAAGTTCATCTATAAAACTTTCAAAAACCGGTTAACTACAAAACGAACATGGCGGCCAAGCGAATTTGAAAATTTTAATTAGAACTCTCTCGGTATTTAATGTTCCAAACGCAATGAAATCTGGTACAGGAAATTTTTATACACATTGTAATGCACTGGTATCTAATTTTGTTCAATTGTTTACATAACCTCAAGATGGCGGCTGTGCGAATGTTAAAATTAAGTTTTTAGTTCTTGTGTCGTAATCATGCGATCGAAGTGAAAGTTTGAATAATGAACCTACGCAATAATTTTCCTTTAATGGTGCATGACTCTATGGCCTATACATTTAACAATCCAACATGGCGATCATCCGAAATATTTAGACGGCTCTGAATATCTACGAATCTATTACAGCAATCAAACTGATTTTTTTATGTTCAAAGGGGCTATAAACTTAAGTTCATCTATAGGACTTTAAATAACCTGGTGAACACAAATCCAACATGGCGGCGACGCGAAGTATAAATATTCACATGGACATTCTCGCAATTTAAGCATCCGAGTGCAGTGAAACTTGGTACAGTAAATCCTTATACGAATGTTAATCCACTGGCATCTAATTTATTTCGATTGTTTCCATAACCACAAGATGACAGCTGTGCGAAATTTTAAAATCTCCTTGTTACTTCTTGTGTCCTAATCATGCGATTGAAGTTTGAATACTACACATACACAATAATCTTCAAGTAACAGTACATAACTCTAGGACCTACATATATAAAATCCAACAAGGCGACCATCCGAAATATTTAGTCGGTTCTCAATATCTACGAATCTATTACAGCAATCAAACTGAAATTTTGTATGTTGATAGTGGCAATTAACTTAAGTGGGATATATGAACATAGGTTGTATAGTTCTTCACGGAACTACTTGTTTATCCAGTGATAAAGAGTACTACTAGACGTTCAGCTATGAGACTTATATAAACCTGTAAAATACAATACGAACATGGTGGCTAAGCGAAGGAGAAACATTTTAATAGACTTTTCTCGCGATTTAATCATTTGAGCGCAGTGAAATATGGTACAGTAAATGTTGTGATGCACTGGCATCTAATTTAGTTGAAATGTTCACATTACCTCAAGATGGCGCTGTGCACAATTTTAAAATGAAGTTTTTATTTCTTGTGTATTAATCATGTGATCGAAGTGAACGTTTGAATAATACATCTACGCAAAAATGGTCATCTAATAGTACATCACTATTTGGCCTTCATATTGTACCCATTTGATGGTGTACAAGAATCGAACCCATGTTAATTTAAGTAAAGAAAGAAGGAATATTCATAAGACTTGAGTACATGTACAAACCTGAGATGAGGTCAGATTGAGAAATCTAAGCGTGAATCATGAGCGATAAGTCTCACAATCTAAGTTATTGCACACAACCCGTCTGTGAGTCACCGAGCGCACGTGAGCAGAGCGGAGTCAGGGTGATGGTGCAACATACAGAGGAGATTTCCACTCATACAGGAAGCAGAGGGATTCACCAGAGAGTGACTATTCAGCACTTTATTGGCAACGCTGTATAGGGCGAGGCCAAGAATCGTTGTGAAATAACCCTCTTTTTCAGAAACCACGCAAAATTATTGGATTTTGGGAACGCCAATAATTATAACTCTGGAAATTAAAATGTTTGGAAGTATAAAATTCTCTAATAATTGTACAGAATAAAAGTGATGATTGTGCATCACGTCATTAGAGGAGGGGACAGCTAGTCGCTCAGAGAGTGGGACAAAAAGAAATTACACCCACGCATTACAGGAGTAATCATTCATTTTTATAAATATTTGCCACGATCGGTTTTTGGAAATTAAAGCGAATTTGAAACGTTTAGATTATGAGGAATAAGTACATAATTTTTCCACAAGCGTACGATGATTAGTTTAAATGTTAGTTTTGAGAAGAAGCAAAAATGGACTGTTCTTAGCTGAAACGAATAAATAGGCAGCCAGTACAACGGAAATTATTTAGTCTACCAGAGGCGCCAGAGAGCGCGGTACTGATTCACAGTATATTCAGTCTTGGTACTCCTCTGAGGAGGACACGCTGTTTCACAACATTCAGTCTTCGCCGACCGTATAGGCCGGTCGTGCTGGATCAAGCAACATTATATGCAGTTTTTGAATGACCGTGAAGGGGTCTTGCTGTATCACCAAGCCGTCAACTGAGAGCCTCTATTGGGAGGAACGTATCGTCAGAAGTCCGTTGGGCTACGACACATAAGTAACCAGTCTTTGGGACTTGGCAAAGTATCCTACTTTGACCAAAAACGTATACAGCCGACAATGACTAACGAAAAGCCTTAGAAAACGATCATAAATACTCAGTGAAAGTGAAAAGGTATCAAAATATCTCGACAGAAATCGGGACATCCGTATAGCATCAAATGTGCTAAGTTTATCCAAGTGCGTTAAAGAACCGGATAAGGGTCAGAACGTCGGATGAAAAGCCTAACTTTCCTGTGCTTAGGAGGTTAGTGCTCAAAGTGACGATGGGTCAGAAAGTACGAAGTAAACGCAGTAATTGCGAATGAAGTAGTGTAAAGACTTCAGAAGTCGTCCAGTGATAGAATACCATAGTATTCCAGTAGTAGAGTTCGAACGCGGGCGGACGTAAAACAGTGAATTAGAGCGTTAGTTAACATTAGACTGCGACTCTAGGACTTATGTCTAGCAGAGACATTTGGCAAAACAGTAGACTTTTAGCCATGCCAGAATAGTATCGTGCCAATACTATAACGTAGTGCCGATAACTAGAAGCGCCAGGACAAGGATATAATTACCCAGTACCAGCCAAGGAAGCAGTGAACGAGACTTTCATTGATTCAACGAGGAGCTTGGACTAGGAGCAGGCAGCGATAGTACCTACACCCTAGGAGGAGGAGAAAGCCATGAAATCAGTGTAACTGTTTTGAAAGCAAGCAGTGTATTAGGCTTGGTAATTCTTGTGTATTAGAATTAGAATAATTTTAGTGTTACAGTGTATTTAATCATGGTATTAATCCCTCAAGAAGAGGTGATAAGTGTAAATAAAATGTGTAAATCTCGTGGAAAATCAGTGTAGTAATGAGTGCCACGATGAGTAATATGGAAGGTTAAACCCAGCATGAGGGTGAAGCAGTTAATTCATTGGGATCCAGGAGCGAGCTCCAGAGGTCATGTAAGAACCAGATTTTGATTATGTGTTGTTGTGCGGGAATTCGTGCCAATAGAAATAATAGGGATTTGTGAAACAAAGTGTGTGTTTGAACGATAAATTAATTGTGAAATTAACAAGTTAAGAAATATTAATTAAAACTCAATGGAGTTATATTCTTTTGGAATAACATTGTATGAAACGGTATGTTAAATACTGTAGAAGCAAGGGATAAAAGTTAAAATTTCTGTAATGAAAAGTAGAATTGTGATACTCAAAAATGAATGAAAAGGTGGAAGCCGTTAGGTTCCATAAATAATAAATAAATGTTGTTGAACTATTGTGTTCCAGTTAAAAAATGACAAAGATTGAAGTAATAATCATTTAAGGGCAAATTTTTAATGGCAGAATAATGGAAAACAACGGATATTTAAAAGACGGTTAGGAAATAAGTGTCCTACTAGAAAAGCGTCTCTTAAATACTATATGTAAAACGCTGTTATAGCGAATATGATATTCAAGCTAGGATTGCTTTGAAATAATGCCAGGCAAAATTTGATTGCGAGGTTTAGTTGAGTGCGGTTAAGAAGATTTGAATGTATTTGCTTAAGGCAGAATTTGGAAAGGGTGCTATAGTATTTGTGTATTTCGCTCAGGGGACAGTGTCGTGTACCGCCCTGAAAGTGCCAAAATGAGGAGGTCTTGGTGTTAACTGCTCCCGCTCCGTCATAAGTGTCTCTAAGTCCTCCGAAGATGGATATGCCTAGGAGGTAGACAAGTCGTGAACCAATGGTCACATTCTTCGAAAGCCCCTTTAGTTACTGGAGTATCAATCTCTTACACCTACCAATGTGGATACTTCGCAATTAGTTATCTCACCTGAGCCAATATGAGTGGATAATATGGCCGCTTAAAATAATGTGAATGGAACAATTGTGTACGCTTTTGGAGTTTAAGGGAATGATGATATAACTTACAGCCAGCCGGTCTAATATGGAAGTCCCCGTCTAGCCAAGAGGAGACCGCACGTCTCAGCCCTGTAAATCACCTTGAGTGTCTTGACATTGATGAGAGTCGCCCACCAGTGTGTTAGGGCAGGCCAAGTACAAACCCGTGTCTGCACGTGGTCTAAGAAAGTTTGTAAACATTGAAATTATCCGGTAATTGACATCGAGATCTAATTATTAGAAGTAATCTTGCTATATATCGTTCAGATCCGTATAAACAAAGATTAATTGTTATAAGTTTATAGTAACATTTCTGTGTATGACAAATCCAAGAATGACTATTCCCGAGTACACGGAAATCTTAGATAGCCTGGGGAGTCTGTCTAATTTGAAGATTTTCAGTAATTTACAAAACTCTTGGGAAACACGAAATCTTTCCAGCAATGCAACGTAGTACCATTGTATAGAGAGAGATAAAAACTTGAATTTATGTGGAACCCAATGAAATTATAATTATTATTATCATTATAAAGAATAATTTGCACAGTAAAGTAATACTCAAATAAGTGAGTAAAGAGTGCTTTAACAAAGTATAGTATTGTAAAAGTAAACACAGAGCCATATAGAGCTCGTAAGTGCTAATTGAAGGAAGAACTTTATGGAAGTGAGAGTTACATGAACTTTGTGTCAGGTTCAATGGAACCGTAACTAGTGATTTAAAGGACATTTTATAATGATTCCTTGTTCATTAGAGAGCAAGTGTGAAGTGATATTGTAGATTTTGATATTTTATGTTTTGTGGCGCTTATATTTTGAATAATATTATATAGTTTTGTAATATGATTTTTGTTGTTTATTTCAAGTGTTAACCTAATGCTTTTGATCCAAGATACGTGTATCATAGAGTGGGAGAATTTACTATGCCCCGGAAAACCACTCTGCTGACGGAACTATGATCACGTAGCCTATTAATTGTTCGGAAGGGCACAATATATAATAATCCAACATGGCGACCCCCCGAAATATTTAGACGGTTGTCGATATCTACGAATCTATTACAGCAATCAAACTGATTTTTTATGTTGATAGAGGCAATTAACATAAATAGGATATATGTAAATAGGCTGTATAGTTCTTCACGGAACTACTTTTTTATAACTTGCAAATTGACCATTTAGGATCACGCTACAATTTCACTACTTTAGTTGTATTTCCTCTGCCTCGAGTACTCCATACAATCGTTGTGCTGCTGCCGTTGTTCGGTCGTCCAAACTCTTACAGTCTTTGTAGCTCGTCTTTCGTCATGAAACCTTTCCAAATTGAGTATACTGTTTCGAAACGTATCCCTTTCCAACCTTAGGGGCTCTGTGATGTTAGATCTTTCAAGGTCTTTTCGAGTTTCTTTTATCCATGATGTAGTTGCTTGATGTTCCAGAAGTATTCAAATAACTGCTTGGTTAATCTGGATTTGTCCGATCTGTATATGTGCCCAAGAAATATTAGCCTCGGTTTCCTCATGGTCGCAGAGTTTTTTCCTACATTCTGGTAGACTTCGGCGTTGCCCCGAAGTTTCCATCCGGTTTCCGTCTGGATTGGGCCCATGATTTTCCGCAGGATTCTCCTTTCTAGGACCTCCTTCTGCTCTAGCCTGTAATTCATTGAAAGGCATTCAGTTTTAACTACAGTGTCGTAGATCGTGACTTTATATAGATCTCTACAATATATCTTTCTGAATCGCATTCTTTGACATACACTTTCTATCACATACTTGGAAAACATATCCATCCTTACAATCATTAATAAAAGATAGATATCGGGCGATTTAAAACACGTTTGAATTTTACTATAACTATTCTAAACTAAACTATAAAATCTCCCTTCAAAGTTCGAATATCGAAAAAATCGAAAGATCGAAATGAAAAATCCCTAAAATTCTGAAATCGTCGAAAAATACGACTAAATATCCGCCTGACGTTCTTACGAACATAAGAATGAAAACAGCAATAATCTAATAAACAATATAGAAAATGGCATTCAACAATAGTTGTCGGATATTCTAGATATATACAATTCTACAAAGTGGGATGTTCAATGTTGGTCCGTAGACTACCTTGTGCTGGGTTAAAGTTGACATGAAGCGGACTTCCTTTGGTTACCCATTAGAAACGGAATGTTTCTAGCGGCTTAAGACTGCCTGATGTTCAGCATTTTTGTCCAATTCTCCCACCGAATATCTCGTACGGTCAGGTCTCGGGATACGAACTGGATCATCATCGTGCTGTCGCCCCCTCCGCCGATGACTCTTCTGGGTGAGATGGGATAGCCCTTTCTCGCTTCGGCGCCGGGTCATTCCCTGGTCGCCCTCGATAATGCATTCTTCTGGTCTTCTTTCCCCAAAGTTCCCTGTAGATCGTCATTTGAGATGGTAGAATGACTGATGATTGTAGAATTTCTATTACGGGAGAGATGAGATGTTAATCTCCCCCGAAATGTTGATGTTAAGTCATTTCGGATGTTCTTGATGCCATCATAGCCTCATTACCCTAATTGTTTAGGCGGTCATCACGATGCTTGTAGAATCGTTAGGAAATTCCACCCTCAACTTTTGGAATTTCACCATGCTTGAAGCTGTGGATTTGTTGTTAATAATATATTTATTTCTTCGCTGAATGTCGACTTTTATGTTACTTGCACATTACTAAGTGCCTTCGATGAATATTTGCTAGTTGCTTTGTTCAACTTGTAGAGTAGCTTGTTCGAACGTCCTTCTGCTTCGAAGTCGAGATTGATCAGAATCTCGCTGCCTCTTCTCTTTCCCCCACGTCTAATTTCTAAAACCGCGTCTTTTCTCAATCCATGGCTCCGAATGGTCGCTTATAATAATTGATCAAACTCCTCATTAATTACTTAAATACTCGGCTGTAATTGTAGTCAATCGTTCTTAATTATCATTCAACACTCTTCTTGGTGGTTTGATATAGTGACTTTGTCCTAGTAAATATGTATGTTAATTACTCTGTTGGTGTTAATTTTAATAAGGCGGCTTCTCATTGGTTCCTGTCGCATGTCGAGCTTGCGCCTCTTCCCCTTCTCCTCATTCCTGCCACGCGCCTTGCTTCTCTGTCGGGAATCTCACTCGGGAGTCTTCGTTGCTGCTCGGGTTCTCTGTCGTCTCGACAAAACAAGTTCCAAGTTCCCTAGCGGCTACTAATCTGCTATTGGTTGGCCGAATTAACTGAGTTAATTCCCTCGCTCAACAAACCTGTTTTTGTGTCAACATGCAGCATCGTTATATTTTAACATGGGCCAATTTATAAAACTTTCAACTAGATGTATAATTTTCTGGCTCGTATCTCCAAATAAGTACAATCCTCACTCAACTTTTCAATGCGAAAGCGTGGAACAAAGCTTTTGAAATGTCTTCTTCATCACTGAGTTGGACCATAGTTAACTCACTATTCTACCTTCCTGTAGTAGCGTTTTAAATTCTTAGTGTTGTAATTTCCAGCAACTTGATCGTTAGTCCAAATGAACTGTTCTTTCACGGTGGCTAAAGTTTTGTCTAAACCTCCGTGACCATTGCTGTGATGAGTTAACCATATAACTGGATTGACAAGGTTAGGTGGAATTACAACTCATATTTGTGTTTTCTCTGGGTCCTTATATCTGCATACAATCTCTCCACAAAGTAGGTGTTTTCGTGCTAGCTTTCTCGTTCCTTCATAATCAGGATCTTGTTGGTCCATTCTGCCTTTCAGGAATAGAAAAAATCGTCGTGTAGGTGCATGTCTTTTCTGCGTGACTCCAATGCCTTTCAGTCGGTCGATCGTCTCTTGATATTGCCTTTCAATCTGTATAGCATTAACTTGAATACTGTCCACCGGATTGCGAGATAATGCATCCGTTAACAGGTTGTCTTTTCCAGGCTTCTGCACGATTGTTGCATTAAACTGTTGGAGGAACAGTGACCATCTGACAATTCGATCACTAGACAAGTCGGTTTTCAGCATAAACTGCAATGCCTTGTGGTCTGTAACAATGATTATCTGGTGCCTGATAAGTACCTTTTTCCACTGTTGTAAGGCCGAAATAAAAGCCAAAGCTTCTAATCCCGTTGTGAAATATTTAGCTTCGTGCGCCTTCAATTTCCTGCTACTTAAAGACTATGCTCTGATGGTGCCATCTCCTACATTTAACCTTACAGTAATTTAAGCTAATACCTATCGTACGTTTACAGTGGCAATGATGCAAACGAGAATAGTTTCATCCAAAATTTATTACCAAACAAAATCTGAGCACATTCTATACCTAACAGATTAAATGGAAAAAGCTAATCTAGTGTACAACACAAATTCATTAAAAATCACCCTTTAAATTGGCGCAATTGGCGCCACTCACCTGCCTACTCGCAGCCCCACTCTTTGTGAAGTTGGGTCATGAATGTATGGGAGAGAAAATTATGTCGGCAACTGCTAGAGCAATTCATGGTTAATGTCGCATTATCAGATTAGCCACCGTGTTTAAACACGCAGTTAACTGATTGTCGTCTCACAATAAAGAATGCCGAAAATTGTATTTAAGATGTCGAAGAATAGCAAAATCTAAGCATTGGTCATCTAGGTTTCGTTACGTTTAGTGGGTTATTCATGTTTACAAATATTTCCTAGAACTTCATTTAGGTTTCAGTTTAGACAAAACTCCTGCTATTTGATTATTATGATATTATTTATTAAAGTCATCTTTAGTCCTACCAGTTTCTCTGTATTGGTTTAGTGACCATGTTAAAAAACTTCTCAATAACACTCGGTCCGTCGGCCACTTGCTCAGTCAACGAGACAAAAATCGTACACGTTGGTGGCTCAAATAATACCCGAAAGCGTACTTTGCAACTAAGGGTAATCAGATCCTACCTCTGTAGTGCTTAATAAATGTAACAATGGTTTTCACTAGCCTTATACAATTCCAGCCTGTGAACAAGGTTATAATCTGCTGTACAAATCTGCTGTGGATCTTTAATTGTACTCTTAAACGTACTTAAAGAGTGTATGGACTGCGATTGTATCAGAAACTTATGCAGTCAAGAAACGTGTGTTATAATAAACCTGGGTCTTCCTTACAGTTACAAAATGACCCCTCACATCGAACCCAAGATAGCCTGCTTGGCTCATCTTAATAATTGCAGCATTGGATCATAGTCGTCAGATTGTCAATTGATAAAAATGAAACGAAAGAAACACTCCCATGTGTTTGTACAGCGTCAGAACAGGTTTCATGCGGTGGCTGCTAGCAGACAGTTCACTGCCTTCTAAACTCATTCACTTATTAATGAGTGCGTTGTGTTCGCGACCACTTGGTCAGTATAATTGTTATTTGCTGAACTACGGCCTTGAAAACATCTGGATACAAGGACTAACTGTACCCAGTGGAATGTATTAGTGGCATGATTATATAACAGAATGTTTTTATGTAAATGGGCTCCATTCGGTGCACTGTTCTCGAGCCCTTAAAAATGTATTTACAATGATAATGGCAAGAGCGTTTGTCCCAGGCTCTGGCAACTGATACGGTATAGTGTAATACTAAATAATTTCTTGGAATAAGGAGATAAACCCTACCTGAGAATGTGCTATGTGAGGTCTTCGATAACTAATCCTCCCTGCCATGATCGTACATAAAAAGTATCGATTTTCATTCGGACTCACATGACTTCCTTACACGTCTCCAGCGTGTATGCATTGCCTGGTCTCCTCGGCAAATGCTTCGGCATGGTTATGGTAGCCAAGACTCCGTCCTTCCATCAATAAGCGTCTTCCATCGTTATATCCCTCCATATCGGGTTTTTATTCCATAATAGCCTCCATGATTGTTGGAATAATCAGCATGTCCACATGGCATTGAACCAATAAAGTTAGCTCCATGATGGTGAAATATTTGACGTTTTCACTGAGTTTGAATGAGTTGTAACTTTTATTTACAGAATTCACAGATTCTACACTCATATGGCGGGTTGTTGCAAAGAATGACCATGTGTCCATCCGCTCATAGACTCGAAATAGCAGCTTGCGCACTAAACTCACTCAAAACTTTTGTGTAATTTAAACACACACTTATTGCTTTAAACTGGAGCGATTTGCTCATGAAAAATTCACCTCTTAAATGCTGGTGAGGGTTACACAATGAATTGTAATGTTTTAGCAATTTGAACAGTTTTCACTCGATCAGCAACCATGTGCTCATTACTAGGTTCGTTTCCGGGTTGACGGAAAAATACCAATTTCATGAATATTATTAATTCACTTTAAATCACAGTTCTTAATAGTTCTGGCAGCTTTGCTGCGTGCATTAGCACGTTACTATGCTCTCGATGATAATTATCGAACGTGGTATTCGTGGATTCAGACAACGATTATAGATCACGTCCGCACAGGACCTCGCCTGCTATAGAAGTGTGCTCATCAAAATGCTGGATGTTCCGATCAAGCCACCAGTCAAGGATGCAACTATAAACATTCTTCACGTTCTCTGCGGGGTTACATCTTCATTTCCCTTTACTACTAAAAATCCTATAAATCTCCAGTGCTTCAAATTATGCAGAAACATCTTCTAATAAATTCAGTCTCCGAGAAATATAAAAAAATTAACAATGGCTGCACGGCAACTTGTGGTGCTTCAAATTAGAGTCACTCCCAAAGAGAAAGTATTGCTGCTTGGGAGTCCTCGGTTCATCCACAGAAGTTATACTCTTCCTGAACTATCGATGTCACATTACAGATGTGAACTCGGGCTCAATACGTCACTGTCTGCTAATAACAGAAAACATAACATATTTTTCTAGTTAATAATGTATGTACAACCCCAACTGTAATTTAAGGCTTAATTCCAAGAACCAGTCAAGTCCAGAATTGAAACTGTTCAAAAAGTAAAAAAATAAAAATAAAATAAAAAAATAGGAAAGAAACAGTTAAGTTAAATTTATGCTGAATAAAATAAAAATTGCTTTTGCACCTACACTAACAGCTTTATATTGCACATAAAGGAGATATATTTTTTATGTGGATAGTTGAGAAAACCTAAGAAAACCTTTGGACTAGTCTGGGTTTTGCCGAAATCCTAACAAAGTACGAATCTTTATTGAATGCCAAACATTCCATGTGATTAATTATATTGAAAAAGTACTGGACTTGTCTTATTTCTGTAGAACACCCAATATTTCACACCCGTATATAACCCAAACTGTCAACATTTTAGAGACAGAAATAATATCTATACGTAGAGCTGGCCTTGAAGAGAAGGAATATATGTATCTCAAGAACTACATTTTATGACTTCTCTGATGTTTAGAATGAACTCTTCAATTAGATATTTATAATTTAATGACATCAATAAGGCGGATGCAATAATTGGTGTGAGTCCTAAATTTCCTAAGGCAGTCATTTGTTTAAAATTCTTGCCAACTTATGAAGGTAAGATAGCTTTGAAGCCATTTCTCTGTGTTGCCTTATTATCAATTAATATTGCAGCTTTCAGTCGGTCAACACAAAATCATTCAAATTACTGGAATATGTGAAAATTAAAAGAAATTATAAATCTTAATTAACTGAAATAAATTACATGCAATTATAAATCTTAATTATCAAATAAAGTACACGAAATTATACATTTTAATTACATGAAATAAATTACATGAAATTATAAATCTTAATCAACTCAAATAAATTACACGAAATTATAAATCTTAATTAATTGAAATAAATTAGATGAAATTATAAATCTTAATTAATTGAAATAAATTACGAGAAATTATAAATCTTAATTAACTGAAAAAATGCCTGAAATTATACATCTTAATTAACTGAAATAAATTTCATGAAATTATAAATCGTAATTAACGGAAATGAATTTCATGAAATTATAAATATTAATCAACTGAAATTATAAATCTCAATTAACTTAAATAAATTACATGAAATTATTAATCTAAATTAACTGAAATAAATTAGATGAAATTATAAATCTTATTTAACTGAAATAAATTACATGAAATTATAAATTTAATTGACTGAAATAAATTAGATGCAATTATAAATCTTAGTTAACTGAAGTAAATTACATGAAATTACAAATCTTAATCAACTGAAATAAATTACCTGAAATTATACATTTTAATTAACTGAAATAAATTATAAGAAATTATAAATCGTAATTAACTGAAAGAAATTACATGAAATTATGAATCATAATTAACTGAAATAAATGATATAAATCTTAATTAACTGAAATAAATTACATGAGATTATAAATCTTAATTAACTAAAGTTTTCTTTGTGGTGTAGCCTCCTAAGAGGCCGAGTGCAGGTCTTTCTAGTCGACGCCCGTGGGCGACCTGCGCGTCGGGATGAGAGATCGAACGAATGAAGATGAAATGAAATTGAGCAAGGATGTGGAAGGCAGTGGCCGTGGCCTATCAGAAAGTATCGTCCCAGCATTTGCCTGGTGATGAAAATGGGAAACCATGGAAAACCATTTCAAGGACGGCCAACGGTGGGGCTCGAACCCGCGCGTCTACCGAGTCAGCAGAGAGCTTGGCCCATGACCTAATCCTGCGCTTTAGCCAGCGTAGCCACTACTGTCGGTATTAACTGAAGTAAATTACATGAAATTATAAATCATCATACTAATATATAAAAATGAGATGGTGTGAGTAGTGGGATGGGGATAGAGCTGCTTCCAAAAGCAAGTTGTGAGCCCCTGCGACCTTGGAATGGAAGGAGCCATGCTAGGAGGGCGTGCTTGGATTCGTTTTTTTCGTCTCGTCATGCTCTTTACGGGAATGTAGTTGTCGAAAAGGTGAACCAGGGTTTAGGGTCAAAAAATGCGTTTTTCACATTTTTGCCGATTTTCGGAAAACGGGCCATGCTAGGAGGGCGTGCTTGGATTCGTTTTTTTTCGTCTCGTCGTGCTCTTTACGGGAATGTAGGTGTCGAAAAGGTGAACTTAGGGTTTTGGGTCAAAAAATGTGTTTTTCACATTTTTGCCGATTTTCGAAAAACGGGCCATGCTAGGATGAAGTGCTTGGATTCGTTTTTTCGTCTCGTCGTGCTCTTTACGGGAATGTAGGTGTCGAAAAGGTGAACTTAGGGTTTTGGGTCAAAAAATGTGTTTTTCACATTTTTGCCGATTTTTGGAAAACGGAGAACGTGATGATGACGTGCGTGATAGTATGTTTTCGTCTCATTGTGCTCTTTACGGAGATGTATGTACGGAAAACGTAAAAAGCTGGAAACATTTTTTTAGTCAAATTGTTTTTTTCGTGATTTTCCCTTATATTGCGAAAACTGAAAACGTGAGGATGACGTGTGTGATAGTATGTTTTCGTCTCATTGTCCTTTTTACGGAGATGTAGGTATGGAATAGGTAAAAAGCTGGAAACACGGTTTTGATGCAAAAATGGGTTTTTGTGATTTACCCTCATATTGTGAAAACCGAAAACGTGAGAATGACGTGTGTGATAGTATTTATTTCGTCTCATTGTCCTCTTTACGGGGATATAGATATGAAAAAGGCAAAAAGCTGGAAACATGGTTTTCTTATGGAAAAGGTGTTTTTTGTTCATTTTCGCGTTATTTGGAAAACGAATGAGGCGATTTTTATGATGGGCATGTCGATGTATTTGTGTCGTTGTTCTGTTTACGGGAATGTAGGCATGGAAAACCTGAAATCATGGTTTCCGTCATTTTTTTCGAGATCGTTGAGGAAAACGGGAAAAAAGTAAGAAACCAGATTTGAAGTCACATTATGTTATGCGCTATAATGTTGGTAAAACACTTATGCATTATTATTATTATTTGTCTTGATTGGTCAGGGCTCACACGCAGAGAGAGAACTTGCTTAATGCAATGAGAATTGAAACCATTGACGCCGACCCACGGCGATCCAGACAGACACAGTTCTTATCATCGTACGTGCCTCGCAGCAGAGAGAGATAAGAGGCAGGTGTCATTATACAGTGTGCGGATTTATACTGTGTATGTCATAGCCTAGGTTCATTATGGACTCATCATGCAACGCAAAGTTTGAAACAATGAGTGAGTGTATAACATCATGATAACAGATTGGCAAGAACTTGAACAAAGCGGTTATTGGACATGTAAGAAACAAAAGGGTGGGAATAATGAAAGGTCATATGATACATTTTTTTGGAATGGTTTTTTTTCTTTAAAATAATTAAATAGGGTTTTATTACAAAAAATTATGTTTATTGACCCATGAATTATACGTGGAAGGAAAACCTAACCACTTTACAAAATATTTTGCACCTTTGACTTTAATTACTCGTTCAATGAGATAATCGTTGGGATATAATGTTTTTTGCACTTCTTCATAATAGAATCGTCCCTGAATGGGTTGACCGCTCTGATCTTCTAAGAGATACGTCACTGGTTGACCTAGCTTGACTTGGCGAATTTTAAAAATTTCTGTCGACCATTGTGGAGTATACGATTTTGAAAACACACTTCTATGTTTACTAATGCGAACAAAATCTCCAATTTTAAGGCGATGTCGCCTTGGGTCTACCCTTTTTATAGGGTTAAACAGTCTATTGAGTCTGGGTAGGTTCTTGGTGACGAGGCGAGGTTTCATGCCGATGGTGGAATGAATGGTGTTGTTGTAGCGAGACACAAGTTGAGGTAACCAGTCTATCCATCGATAGGAACCATGTATTGTAAACTCTTTCCACATATAACTTTTTAATGTTCGATTGAAGCGTTCAACTACACTAGCTTTGAGATTGCTATAGGTGGTATAATGGTGAATATCCTTAGATTTGAGAAAACTGGAGAAATCCTTGTTGAAAAATTCTTTCCCCTGGTCGGTTTGTAACAAATGAGGTTGACGTTTTGATTGTTCAATAATATGTTGAAAGGCCTTTGTGACTAAGATACCAGTTTTATTTTTTACTGGTTGAACAAAAGCCATTTTGGAATAGACATCAATGACAGTCAACATATAGCGTACACCGTCGTTAACGTTAGAATAAGGTATCATTTCAACCAGGTCTGCCTGCCAAAGTTCATCGATTCCTTTGGAAATGACACGACGACGTTCATAAATGCGTCGGGCTGGTTTATGCAATTCATGAGCAATGCCCACTTTGATGGGTGATGGCTTATAAGATAATTTTAGCATCTCGGAGTTGTTGTTCAATGTGGGCGATTTCCGCCTCATGTCCAGTGTGACCAGCATGTTTTGATGCATGAAGCAAGTATAAGCGCTCTACTAACTGATTGGGATTATTCCAAAAGGTTATATCTAGGTAGGGTTTTAATTTCTTAAACCTTTCACCAGAGGCAGAGTGATGTTTTTGCTTACCAAAGATGTTTGCAATGATGGTTTTATATTTTTGGGATATATTGGCATTGACCTGCTGAGAGGATTTATAGTTTCTTTTGTGAGCGTTGGTGTCTAATAAAATGGATTTATATTTAGCAAGGTCCTCGGACGTAAAATCTTGTATCGAGGGGCTGCGAGAAAATAGCAGCTTTAACAGACCTGGTGTTAATTTATAATTGATCTTTTTAATGACAGCTTTCGTACGAGCAAATTTAATGGATGAATCCCCAATTTTAAAACTATCATTCTCATAGCGAACACCATACGTGGTATCTGTCTTTCCAATAAATAGAAGGGTCAGATACGGTTCCAGGGTTGCCCCATAATGTTTGATTAAAATGTTTTTGAGTTGAGCTTTATTTTGAGGGGTTGCCAAGACTTGTGAAAACGGAGACGATGTGGAGGAAGACGGTGTTGCCGCTATGACGGAAGATTTTTGATTTGTTTTTAGAAACTGTTGAAGGGGTGAGGATTTTTTTTCTTTCAGGACTAAATACGCTTTCGCTTTCACTTTCACTTTGTTCATGTTGTTCTTTTTCTTCTTCTTTCTCATGTTCTTGATGTTCTTGTTCACTAACATTAGAGGAGGAGGAGGATTTTACCTCTCGTGTGGAATCTGTTTGAGTAAATTTTGAACTTGTTATGCGTTTGGTTTGAGAGGTAGTAGCAGCAGAAGCATTAGGTTTGAACCTCATGGGATCAACCGATGATGGAGCATGTTTTATCATGGGTAAAGGATTGACGTTTTTTAAACGTTGCAATTCACGAAATTTATGTCGAATCGTATTTCGTGCCTCAATAATACGCTGCATGATTTGTACATGTTTCTTGTACCCTATGGCGTTCGCCATGGTGAAGGTAAAGACACACTAACAGGAAATGTCCAACCCTGGGTCTTTTTAAACAGAAATAAAATGATCAAAATCCAAGCGATAACGTCCCTCACATCGTTCACTCTGTTTATTTATGACCAAACAGGCATGGGGATGATGGTTCCAACACGAAGCACACATTTGTGTGAAAGCTGTAAAGGACATATCTGGATTCACATGATCTTGAAAAATATGATAGAGATTTCTAGAGTCTTGGCGGAAGAGAACGATGAGATTGGCATTGTCACGAATCAACTGTTTGTGGATTTTGGAATAGGTCTGAGCCAGATAAAAACAATCCACTTGTTTATGGCGTCCCATACTAAAATACTCTTGAATAATAGCCTGTCGTTGAGTGGCAATATCATCAAAAATTATAATGGAATCTGGTTGAATGCGGTCCGGTTGAATGACATCTTGAGGTGAGGTGAATGTAAAATAGCCCATGGCTTCTTTATTTAACGAAGACATAATTTGTTCCAGATACACGTACAGAGGCTGGTACAAGGATTTGGCAAAAATATAAATATTTTGAAATCGTAGGCCATGTGGCGCGGTAATAATGTTCAGCAAAACATTGGTCTTTCCACAACCCGAAGGCCCTACCATAATACAACGAACGGTAGATGGGAATAGGGTGCCATGACGTTTAGGTTCGCACACGGAAAGTGATAGCTCTGAAACCAAATCAGAGACGGGCAAAGCATGGGGTTGTTACATTAATTCCATTGTGTCGATGACTGAGTTTTTTCATGTGTGTATAAGGTTTATATATATATAGGCAAGCGGTGAGTAGGATAGGTTAGTTAACGTCTATCACCATGAACGTGTTTGGGAGAGCTCGTGTAAACATGGCCACGACCGCCTCTTTGTCAAAACAGTCACGAGAGGTGGCAACAAAAAGCTATGTCGATCGCAAAGTGCAAAGTGTCTATCACATGGCCCCGAGATTAACCGCTGAGGGCTATTCAGCCAATCATCATCGTATTATTGATGTGCAAGAGCCTCGAGACGAAAATGATGTCTGCACGAAACGTTATGTGACCTATCAAATGAAAAGGCTTTATAAATTTGTCCCATCTGTATTTTTAGTGTACCTGTCAAATCAAAAACTGGAGAATGACAGAAACCATTCCCCACCACCACTACCACTGGTGAATGATGATCTTACCTGTATGCTTGCTTCCGGTTTAAGTCGTTATCGACTGCATTATGATGGTGTAATTCATATTAAATATGCCATGCCTGATGAGAAACATTTAAAAATACAACTAAACGGTGATAGAGTGTTGGCTCACAACCATCAAAGAGTAAATGTGGGAGATGAATTATCCTTTCATCTTATGCTTACGTTTGAGGAAAAGGAAGCTGGGAAAACGGTGAATGATTTCCCGCTTTATATAGAATTGGAATATACTGCTATGAAATTAGGTTCTCTACGTTAGTTGTTATCGAATGTTTGCTGTGAAAGGTTCACCAAGTAGCAGCATGGTGAAAAAAAAGATATGCTATGAACATGAAAAAAACAAATCTCAAAAAGAGAAAAAAGCCAGGTCGGAAACCAAGTCGATCTGCCTCACACCCAGTGTTAAAACTTAAAAAAACTAAAAAAAATCTAAAAAGAGTGGCTATCGAAAAAGCTTTACAAGTGGTGCGATTGTCTACATCTCCGAAATCGCAGCATCATGTATCGATAAAAAGAAAAGGAAGAAAGCAAAAACTTGGACGAGTCATTCCTGTTGCTAAGCGAGGGGGTTTTTTGCCGGCTTTATTTGCAGGGTTGGCAGCTTTGGGGTCCCTTTTGGGTGGTGCCAGCGCTGTAGCGAAAACCATAAAAGCCGTCGAGCAAGGCAAGCAACAACTCAAAGAAAGCGAGCGACACAATAAAACGTTAGAAGCCATTGCGATGGGAGCTAGAAATGGCAATCCTTTAAAGCCAGTCTTTTATCCACAAGGTAGTGGCCTTCCGTCTAAGAAAAAAAAATGTCCATCATCGATAAGCGCTTAAGGCAACTGCCTAGTCATGCCATGACCCATGAAAAAGTGGAAAGCTATGCCAAACAACTAAAGATTTCCCATTTTCGAGGTGTATTTATGCGAAATGAATTACCCAAAGCACCGTGGAAAGAAGAACGAGTCATGATGAATTTAGATGATGATGCAGGACCAGGAAACCATTTTGTAGCCTATGTGAAACAAGGTTCCACAGTATGGTACTTTGACAGTTATGGAAATTTACCACCCCCGATCGAGTTGCTACGTTATTTGGGAAACCGGGTAAAGATATTCTATAATGTGAATCGTCAACAAACCTTTGGCAGTCAAGAGTGTGGCCGTTTGAGTTTACATTTTTTATATAAGAGGTCGCGTTAAGCCAACAGTTTCATTATTATGAATGTCAACGCCAAGACCTTTACCGTGCACAGTCGCGGGCCTGAAGTGTCCCTGGATTTTTCCCCCCATTGAATTGCAACCCGAACAATCCTATGTGCTAGGATTAATTTCTTTGGAAAGTTACAACAGAATTTACAATATTCAACTGGATATTAATGACAAATTTTATTATGATGATTATATGTTGACACTACCCCCTGGAGGTTATACCATAGACGATGTGCATGAGGCCATTAGCGTGTCGATGATAAAACAATTTGGTGTCAAACCATTTGCGGATGGAACACACAAATTTGAACTTACAGCCAATACAATAACTCATCGCTGTCGTATTTTCTCTACGTTTAACATTGACTTTGAAACACGAGTTCATTCTATTGGTCCTTTATTAGGATTTAAACCAAGAGTGTTGGCAGCTCAGCAACCCTATGAATCAGATTATCCAGTGAAATTCATCGAGGACCATCACATTTCTGTAACTTGCAATATTATTAGAGACGTATTTACGAATCAAGAACAAAGCCATTCCCTGTATGATTTTATTGTCACCTCTCCTTGCGGCTATATTATTCGTGAAAACCCTTCAGTGGTTCTCTATCATCCTGTGTGTGTCAGTGATATTAGTAATATTACCTTACGCTTAGTGAATAGAAACCAACAACTGATTGCTTTGGACGCCAACACCCCTGTGACCTACAAGTTGGTTTTAAAGACGCTATGAAATTTATCTATAAAGCAACAACAACGTCTACGAGGTCGGTTAGTTGCCCCCCGTGTATGAAACGGTTGACACGAGTAAACCGACAACGCTTACAACGCCTTGGTTATACGCTACACCCCAATCATGAACAAAGAGCTGTTGCAAGTGTTAAATCCCATACAAGTGGAAGATGGCGTCGTGCGCATTGATATGCATTCCTATCAACCTCAAGCAACAGGACTGAATAACAATGACGAGATTCAATTCATCATTAACAATCAAGATATTTTTACTCTACCTCATGAAAGTGTCCTTCAAATTGAGGGTAAATTGATGAATGCAGATGGCAGTACGCCCACAACGTCTGCGTTGGAGAATCATGGTTTGGCTTTTCTGTTTTCTGAAGTACGTTATGTGATAAATGATATTGTCATAGATATGACTCGAAATGTGGGCATGACTAGACTTATGAAATTATATCCATCCTATAGCGAGGAGGAAAGTAAAATGCTTTCTATGGCAGGATGGTGTCCCAACAGTAGCAATAACTGGCTAGTTCATACCGATGGCACTTTTACAGGCTTTCTACCCTTAAAATTACTCCTTGGCTTTGCCGAAGATCACAAGCGTATTATTTTAAACGCAAGACAAAGTTTGTATCTGGTGAGAGACCGCAGTGATTATAATGCACTGAAAGGAGCCTCTGACCAAGTGATAGACTCAAAAATTCAACTGCTTCGATTACTATGGAAAGTGCCCCATGTGACGCTATCGGATCGTAAAAAGCTAAGCATGTTAAATTTGGTGCAAAAAGATAAAGCCTTGCCTATCGCCTTTCGAAGTTGGTGTCTGCATGAATACCCCTTGCTACCTACCACTGACACTCATAGTTGGAGTGTCAAATCGGCTCGCTCTACCGAGAGACCCCTCTATGTTATTATTGGTTTTCAAACCAATAGAAAATACCAACAAAGCAAAGATGTCACCTTGTTTGATCACATTCACTTGAGAAATATACGACTATTTTTAAATAATGTTTGCTTTCCCTATGAGGGGTTGGAACTCAATTTTTCAAAAAATAAGTTTGGTCCCCTTTATGACATGTTCGCTAGATTTCAATCGTCTTATTATGAAAAACAGGATTGTCCTATGTTGTCGCCACAAGGGTTTAAAGCAAAAGCACCACTGATTGTTTTCGACTGTTCGTATCTAGAAGAATCTATGAAAATCACCACCATTGATTTAAGGCTAGATTTTGAAACACAAGAAAATATCCCAGACCATACCAGTGCCTACTGTTTGATAATTCATGCTAGACAAGTGAAATATCATCCTTTGTCCAATTATGTCACCAGCATGTAAGCCATCTGTGATCGAATGAAAAAAAAAGATCATCATTCATAGGATTGATAATAAGCGTCTGCATGCACAGTATCTGTTGCGCTCTGGCACTGTGCGCACATACGACAACAACAAACATCATGCGTCCCTCAATAAGCAACAGCAACAACAACAACAACGTGACAGACAAACCATGGAATTTAAAATGTGAATTTAATCGTTTGAAAACTTTTGAAACATGGACAGTTACTTAAAACGTGGGGATGTGGTCAAGTGTATTTTTTGCAACATTGAAATTGGAAACTGGGAAATAGGGGATCGACCCTCTACCGATCATCAGCGATGGAGTCCATCCTGCCCTTACCTCAATCGCTATGATGTGGGCAATATTCCATGGAGTTTGAATTATCCTGTTATTGTACCAGACCCTGCAAAACTAGGAGATACCTGTGGACCGTATGTGCAAACTATTCATTTGAATGCTGTTCCAAATTAAGCCAACAAACTTTTTGTAATAAAAGTGTAAATGTTTTTTTTTTTGTTATGAATAAAACCTCAAAAAATATTTAGCTGTTGTTCAATTCATTTGTTCCTTTTTTCCTAAAGTTCTTTGACTTTGCCATGTTAAAGCATGGCATGGGTTAGTTGCTGATTAGACGTCAATGAGGTAACAAGTAAAAATAAAAAAAAGCATGATGCGTACACACATCGTGGATTGTCAGGGGTTTAAAATTGCAGACAACAAATTTATATTTAAGGAAGTCGCTTTTATCGAATGTAGTACGTTTTGGGTGTCTAACCCTATTCATTTGGTGTTTAAACCTCCCTAAGCTTTCGAGTTGCTTAGTGAAAAAGATAAAAAACAGAGCCAATGGATTGAAAATCATTTGCAGTTAGCATGGAACAAGGGTGATATTTCTTACAAGTATCTTGACATTGTCATGAAAGCCCATTTGTCCTCGGCCAATGACTTATTTGTTAAAGGGAGTGAAAATTGCCAGTGGCTTCAACCATTTCTACCCTCTCACTGTCAATGTATTGACCTTTTAGATCTGGGTTGTCCATCCCTGCAAACGCTCATGGACACTTGTCCTTGCGACAATATTCAGAATAAAGCCATAGCGCATGCTTGGCAATTGTTTCATTGGCTCACCGCGAGTGCATGTTGGGAGTTGTTCAATAAAATTAAACTGAAAGTGTATCGTCCAATGATAGCAGTGAGACGTGTACACGTGAAGTGATAACATCAACGTTATAGACATGGACGACACTACAATCGACAAGGCTATTGGAAAGTTCTTTGTGTGCAAGAAAAAACTGATTAGCTTTACACAACATGAATTATTAGCACTACCTAAATCATTTCTTTTTATGTTGCTGCCAACGCTGTCAAAGAAATTTGGGAAAAGGCGCCTGCCGAGTGGACTAACGACTCTGTATTGAGTGAACTACAACCATGCAGTCATTTTTCCCATCACAAGCAATTAACCATGGCAAAAATGCCTTCCATTCGACAGTGTGCCACATGCCAATTAATGAAATTATATCATGGACATAAAACTCAGTGTAAAGACATTGTTTCATCATTCCATGGCTGTCATGCGGAAAACACCACCACTTACCATGCTCGTCAGCAGCCGCCGACAAACAACAACAACAACAACAACAACAACAACAACAGCAAGAACAAGAACAAGAAGAACGAGAAGAACAACAAAAAAAGTGTTTTTCACCGATTGAAACCTCTATGTCCCAGGTGTACTGGCCGTGGAATTATTGATAACATTATTAAAAACTTACCATTTGAAGCTCACTTACCTGCTTACAGCTTTTGCGGCCCTGGTACTCGTCTTCAAGATCGTTTGAGGAGAGGGGATAGGGGAATCAATGCTTTGGATCATGCATGCCTTATTCACGATAAAGCCTATGAAAACAGTGATCCCACACTAAGACGCATTGCCGACAAAGTCTTGTTAAGCATTGCCAAGCAACGATTAACAGCTTCAGATGCCAGTCTATCAGAACGAATGGCAGCATTTATAGTGATTGGTGCTATGAAGAGCAAATTACTTTTATCTAGATATGGACTTTAACGTAATGAATTTATTTAAAAAAATGTATAGTATCACTGTTATCATGACAAAAAAATAAATAAAAAGACAAGAGTCCATGTTGTGTTTTTTCCATTATTATTATTCACTCATAGTTTCATTATTATAATTATAAATAAAATGAATAAAATGTTATAAAAGACAAACAATAAAAAAAGGGACAGCAGTGCATCGTTAAATAATTACTAACTGTAGTAAATCTATTTTTCAATCACAAACAATAAAAAAGGACAAAAGTCCATTATTTTAACTAATAGTTTCATCATTATTATTATAAAAATTATATATACATGGTAATTGTACTAAACCTATTTTTTAAATCACAAACAATCAAAAAAAGGACAAAAGTCCATCATTATTCATCAGCTTCAAATGCCAGTCTAGCAGAACGAATGACAGCATGAAATCTTTATCTACTCTAGAACCAGTTTTTTTGTTAAACGCTTATTATTGAATAAAATAACATGTTACTAGAATTTGATCATTATATATTATAATCATTATAATAAAAATTGCTATAAATGCTATTTTAAATCACAACAATAAAAAAAGGACAAAAGTACATCATTTTAACTAATAGTTTCATCATTATTATAAAAAAAATTATACATGGTAATCGTACTAAACCTATAAACAAAACAAAAATCTACCATTAAGCATAAGTTTTGAAAATTTATTATTATTATTTATCATGGTAAACGTTGAGCAACAATTAATAAACGTCAAACTGTTGAGCACCAAAAAAATAATAATTTTATTTTTATTATAGTTATTGAAGAGTTGGGCATGAATAAACAAAAAAAAGTCACGGCTAGCGTACAATGATTATTCGTTTTCAATTTTTACAAAACGAACCATGCATCGATTATTTTTTTCGCCCTCATAAATTAAATACACAGGGTGAATACTGGAATTGACATCTTCCATGACATTATCAGGTAGGTTATTAAATCGTGTGGGAAGAAATGTCTCAAAGTCTTGACAAATGCAAAGAGCTCGTTCACCAAATTTGGTTTTCAGTTTTTGAATTTTATGTATGCGAAAGGGTGTTTGCGTAGGCAATTCACTCACTTTCTTGCGTGCAAAGCCACAATCTTGACCAATGGCGTTCAAGGCGTCCATGGTTGTCTATAACCAAAGAAAAGAGTGTTACTTTCTAACACTCTTGTTCTTATATTACAATAGCAATAACTTTTGTACATTAAAGTGTGTTTTTTTTTTTTAAATCCTGAGTGTTTATGACCTGAAGTTGTAGATAGATAGTATTGGATAAAAATACAATAATAATGTTTATATCATTTTTTCAGTCAAAACATACATTTGGAAATTATTTAATAGGAAATGTTTTATCAAAATTAAGTGTGTGAATCATTTTCAAGATCTCTCTCTCTTGGAGGTAAATGCATGTCTCTGTTGTGAATGGTAATTAGCCTATCATTCCCTAGTCGAATGACTTGTATTCGTTTGCTCTGTTGTTGTGCAAATTCACACAACATTCTGTTAAATAAATAGTATCAACAAATACTAAGAGCAAACATGTGAATGCTTTTGGTAACCTATAAATGGCAAAGTTAACACGCTATGCATTTAATAACCATGTCTACATCCAACAAAACAAAATTCAAAACTACAATTTTAAACCAGTGTGTATGTGTTTATCAACGTGAATACACGATAAACTAAAACAAACAAAAAAAATAGGCAAATGTATTCTAAACGTCAAGTATGCACCTGAAAGCCGAATGTAAACAAAAAAAAGCCATAATCATGATATGATGTGGTTAGTTTCTAACAAATCTCATTCTATGAGGCGAATATTGATTGATAGGTAAGCCAAGACAAAGTTGGCGAAATGCTTGTTGTCGATACGAAGTGATTGGTTCCTCAGCAGGAAATTTATAAAAATGAAAACAAAACATTTGAGAGGTTATTGGAAAATAAACATTAAACAGGGGTTTTGTAAATATTGTACACCAGAAATCTGGAAAATGATCCTCGTCAGCTAATTTAACAATCACTTGATTCATGGTTAAACCGTACCATGCTTTATGAATCACTTGCGTGGATACATTATTTTCAAAGCCAAAATTTAGCATACAGGATTTACAAAAGTGATGCCCTGGGTCATGAAACAAATCATCATCATTATCATCTAGATTCATGAAGCTGTCATAAAACGTGGTATCAATGCGTACTTTCGTGTTTCTATATTCTGAAGGATAGGCCACACGTTGAGGATTATGAGACATCATCGTGGCATATTCATTGAACGTGGTGTGTTTTGTGACGATAAAACAATCTTCATCATGGCTCATGATTGAATCTGAAAAGTAGTCGTTGCCGTTTACTAAGTGAATAAATAAAAATACTATGTACTATATACACTGTCTGTCCCCTAAGTCAATGGCAAAAATAAAATAAAAAATAAACAAAACACAAATGAATAACCATCTGTCTGTTGACTTCTTTAGCTGTAGGCGGCAAACATAACATGCAACAGGTTAAAAACAATTTCTGTTCAGATATTGGACTGGTGTTGTTTTCAAATATATCACCACTCATAACTCTAGCCATAAAGTGAGAGTTTTGTCCACAGTAAAAGCAGCAGATTATTATTCTTTTGTTCTTGCATGAGACCTACTAAGCCACACCCTAGTTGGCCTATTAAGCTGTGCCTACTGAGAAAGTGCACTCTTTGCTGAAACATGAGGCCTACTAAGCGACAACAATAGTGAGGGTGGCTACTTGTTTGTTTTTTTCCTAACCTAACCTAAAGAAGGCAACATGTTTTAATCTAGCCTGTGCACAGTGAACCATGCAAACGTTGATGCATGGCTCTCTTTATGCGTTGACAGGCAAATAGCACAAGACATACAGTTTATGTACAACTATTTACAGGCATTCACACATCCAAGCATACACCCATGCACACAGGTTAAAAATCAAAAATTATATGATACACTACAATTTTTTATTTTTATTCCGAGGCTCAAGATGGCATCTCGCATTTGATAGCAACCAAACCAAACACTTGCCGTGTTGTACAACAACAACAATAGCTACAACCACTACTGGTTGTAACCAAATGGGACGCTTGTCATCATATCCTGACACCACTGTCTCTTGTCGTCTAACAAAGCGAGTGTTTGTTTTCGCTGCTTCATTAAAAATAAATCATGATTTTTCGAGAGAATCCTAAACTGACTATGTGCCATGGCTGTGTGGGTCTGAAGGACATGTAAATAATCATCCACACAGAGTCGTTTAACCACATGCTGGCTAATCCCTTTGGCTCGCATAGATTCGCATCGATCCACCTGTCGAAAACTATACATTTTCGGAGCGAGACCTACAAACTCTGTCATCATGGTGTCTGAACACTCATCTTTCATTAAACCAATTTCTTTTTTGTTCAGACGGGGGATATCGAACACGTTCTTCTCACTAAACGAGGACGTGTCAAACCATTTTGGGTTTTGTTTCATAACGACATACGGATCACAGTCATGGATATGGTAAATAAAACTATCCGTGTCTGTATATAACAAGGAAATGATACCAAATCGCTGTATTGCAAAACCATAATGGAATTTATACATGTGCAATTTTGAAAAATCTAAAATGACTTGGCCTAAATAGATAGGCTTATTCATGACCACTTTAGTTTTGGCAAGTTCAATAGTCAGTAGATCATGATCAATAATGTTTAAAGATTTGAAATTTGGTTTTGCAATATATTTTTGAGCTCCCCATTGTCCATGCCATGTATTGACCAACTTAATGTCCCTATACTGCCGTACATTTTCCAAACTCTTGCCATAGATACAATTATTCATCAGTTAAAAAAATTGATTTGAAATGGCTGAGTGGCACTTTGTCTGTGACTGGTATTTAAATCCATGTATGGTTTCAACCACGGTTTCTGACAAAAAGATATACCTCTATGGATTTTTTTCAGGGTTAAGCCCTGGGCTAAACATTCTACCAGCATGTCAATATGCAACACATAGTGATTTTTATCATACAAGGTACCCATCAATTTCTTATGATTGCCCTTACTCTCGGGCGGCACCATTTTCTCTATGCAAAAGGGGAAATCACCATGTCGCTGTCTGAGATGGGGGGGATAAGCTAAGTCGACGTCAAGAACATACCCTACGTCCTGTTGCTTGCTAGCGCTATGCACATTAAAATCTTTAATTTCATCCTCAGACAGCCAGACAAAGTTTCTGTACGGCAGTGGTCGACTCATAGCGTGACCGTATGAATTGTTTACGTGAAATACATTAGATAGGATTCTGGTTCTTCGGGACAATAATCAGGCATGTAATGATTATTTGCCTTGGCATGTCGCTGATTGAGCGATACAAATCCCCCACGAATCCCTTTTTCCATCATGAGTACCATATCGGGATCCGTCAGTAAATCAAGCTCAATGTGGGTAAATTTGAGGGCGGCGTCCCAACTTAACCCTGGACTGGTATAGTAGTGGGCGGGGTCAAGGCCATAAATCGTGTGACATAGCTGACGAAACGTTTCAAAAACGTCGGTCAACAACAACACGTCTAATTTTAAGTAGTGCATAGCATACTGGCCCATGGTTTCTATGCCAAACACTCGCCAAACATGCTGTGCGTGGGCATAGTCTTCTTCACTGATGGTGCTTTGAGTTAATTGAGAAAAGAATTTTTCTCTTGGCGGCAAAGTCGTTTCTTCAAGCACCTCGTAACTTTCCACATAATCGTATGGAAAATGGCCTTTACGAACACACAATTTAAATTGATTTGTATCCGTAAAGTGGGAATGGGTATGTTTCAACTCATCTTCGCTTAAGCCTTTCACAAGACTATCCAGCGAACTAGACATAAACTTGAATGAGTCGAGAAAGCGAATGCTCATGCTTCCTTTTCTCCATGAAAGTGAGGTAAAGCTCTCATGGTTCTTAGCCAAAATGCTGAATTTGCTCTTATCTACATGAGCAAATTGTTTAACAATGAAGTGAAGGTCATACCGGGAGAAATTGTGTAAAAAGACAGGGAGGAAGCATTGCATTCGTTATGGGCAGCACCTCTAAAATGCCCTGTCCTGTGGCAGTGGTCTCTTCCTTTTTTTTCTCCGCCTAAGATTGGCTTTTCACATATGTGGCAGGTGGTGGCTTGATCATATTCTCTTTGCTGTACGTCATTCATCTGAATTGGTACAGGGTTGTTCAAAATAGTTTCTACTTTGCCTGCTAAAGCCGCCATTTGATCAACAAACCACCGCGCACAATCCTGACCTTTGTGACTTACATGCTCACATTGTGAATTATCATAGTGACAGACAACATAATAGGCTACAGCAAAAGGCTCATGTTTCTGCACTGGATAGGTTGAGCTTGTATGGGGGCTTGGTTCACATCCCTGAAGGGGAACAGTAAGGGCCTCAAAATCAGCGTAAACAGTAAATGGTATCATGTCTTGTTTATTAGTGGCCTTAAATTTTAAGACTGCGTCATTCCCTTCGGGCAAGACTAGCTTTACTGCCGTCTGCCCTTCACAGTCTTCTGTATGTCGTTTCAAAAGTTCATCAGTTCCAAAATATTGAAGGCAGCGCTCACAAATGTGTTTTGCACACTTATGGTTAGACACTTGGCTGCTCACCAATTTACTTAAATTCTTTATCCAACAATAATGGCTTTTATCCCCATCAGACAGGAAAAGCAGGTGAATGTGATGTTGCTTTACCTGTTTGGTGGCATACAAGGGGCCCACAATATTGGATCCGTCGATGCCATACACCATGAAGGAGAAATTTGGATTATCTTTCTCAAATAAATGAATTTTATCTAGAGGCATGGGAAATGAAACACGCTCGTGATTGAGAGTTTGTTTCATGTGGTTAAACACATCTTTGTACTTCCCTGGCAAATCACAATTACTGCCTTGACAGGGTTGCAGACAGCTAACTATACTCCATAAAAAGCAGTAATCGTCTTTGTTGCGTATGTTGATCACTGCCTTTCTCGAAGCGATAAAGCTCGGTGTGGCAATATAGCTACTTCCTGCATTCAATGGATTGTATTTACAAATATTGATTTGCAAATAGGCAATGCTATCGATGGCCAAGCCACTGGGACCCTGTTGCAACTTATCAAATTTAGAGATAAGCGCTTGAATAGCTTTCTCCTGATACCACGTTTCCAAATTATCGGCTATCAGTACTTTCTCCATTTTTGTACAAAGGTTGAAGGTGTGTTTCTCTTCAACATTATTTTTTATCAACGTAAATTCACATAGTAGTTCGAAGTTTATTTTTAAAGCCTGATGCAATCTTAAGCCTTGTTCACATTCACTCAAAAAAAATGGGAAAACATAATTCCACAAAATCTTTAGGCGACAGACAGTGATTCGCATTGTAAATTTGGCCTGAGCATACTCGCGTTTTGAAACATTTGGCCAAAGGCTGCCACACTAACACTTCACTCTCTGATATAGACATGATTATAAAATGGACTAATAAACGTGCAACCCTTACCTTAAAATAGGTTAATCCAAAATCTGCAATTCCCAACGACCACACTTATCGCTTTTTTTACTGACTGGCACACAATCTCATTCACAGGTACACAATGGTTGTAGCAATTGGGGCCCCCAGCAGGAAATGATCACCTTCAAGGTTGCTGTAGTTTTAGTATCAGCGACAAGGCTTATCTTGTTTTTTGTTTCCAATGATTTATCTGAAAAACAAACCAATACAATCCGTTATTAGTCATGGTTATATACATTAAACATGTGCATTCATTCATTCATTCATTCATTCATCCATTCATTCATTCATTCATTCATAAGACTTTCATTCATTCATTCATTCATTCATTCATAAGACTTGCTAAAAACAAAAGGTTTCAAGTGTGCACACATAAATAAGACACTCACTCGAAAATAACAAAGTCATTTACAAAGAAAAGAATTAATCTATATTCATAGCTCACCTCTTTTTTTAAATATCGAAAGCGTCAAGGTAGTTAAAACCTATTCACTCCATATATATCTTCATTCTGAAACAATAATAAATACACGCCATAAGTATATAAATTTCCGTGAAATAAATGACATACATTTAACAACAACAATAAAAGTAATGGAACAACATGTACTCACCATATAATGAATTATAATACTTTCAGCAAATGTGCTTTTTGCCGCCACTGTCACTGTCACTGTCACTGTCTCTCTCTGTCTGCTTTCCCAGACTTAATGACGTTTTTTTTAAATCTGCAACAAACGAAATCCCCCAAAAATACCATCAGTCACTAACTTACTTTTCATGCATACACAAAATAACAATAAAACCAATCATGCCATAATTAACAATAATGAACCTACCTTAGCACAAGTATGGCCGCGGTTCACGTAATATTTTACAAAGAGCATAAGGCACTTGCATCCGTCACCTTCAGAGATGAACACGAGAATGATGAGTCTCTCTTACCTTCAGAACATATATGTCTCCTCAACAAGATGCAAAGTTAACACTTTACTTTTTTTTTTGTTCCTACGAGTAGAATGTCATGGAGCGCACAAGTCAGACTGATTCTCACAAGCTTTTGCAAACTCTGCATGAGTAAGCGTGGGAATGCAATGATCAGCTTTTCGACAGAGCTGTATGTCCTTCATCGAGATATCGAGTAACATGTCTGGGTTAGATAACAGCCACCTGCATGCGAACAACAGGCTGTTATCTCTCTCTGCTGCGAGGCATGTACGATGATAAGACCTGTGTCTGTCTGGATCGCCGTGGGTCGGCGTCAATGGTTTCAATTCTCATTGCATTAAGCAAGTTCTCTCTCTGCGTGTGAGCCCTGACCAGTCAAGACAAATAATAATAATAATGCATAAGTGTTTTACCAACATTATAGCGCATAACATAATGTGACTTCAAATCTGGTTTCTTACTTTTTTCCCGTTTTCCTCAACGATCTCGAAAAAAATGACGGAAACCATGATTTCAGGTTTTCCATGCCTACATTCCCGTAAACAGAACAACGACACAAATACATCAACATGCCCATCATAAAAATCGCCTCATTCGTTTTCCAAATAACGCGAAAATGAACAAAAAAACACCTTTTCCATAAGAAAACCATGTTTCCAGCTTTTTGCCTTTTTCATATCTATATCCCCGTAAAGAGGACAATGAGACGAAATAAATACTATCACACACGTCATTCTCACGTTTTCGGTTTTCACAATATGAGGGAAAATCACAAAAACACATTTTTACATCAAAACAGTGTTTCCAGCTTTTTACCTATTCCATACCTACATCTCCGTAAAAAGGACAATGAGACGAAAACATACTATCACACACGTCATCGTCACGTTTTCAGTTTTCGCAATATAAGGGAAAATCACGAAAAAACCAATTTGACTAAAAAAATGTTTCCAGCTTTTTACGTTTTCCGTACATACATGTCCGTAAAGAGCAGAATGAGACGAAAACATACTATCACGCACGTCATCATCACGTTTTCCGTTTTCCAAAAATCGGCAAAAATGTGAAAAACGCATGTTTAGACCCAAAACCCTAAGTTCACCTTTTCGACACCTACATTCCCGTAAAGAGCACGACGAGACGAAAAAAACGAATCCAAGCACGCCCTCCTAGCATGGCCCGTTTTCCAAAAATCGGCAAAAATGTGAAAAACGCATTTTTTGACCCAAAACCCTAAGTTCACCTTTTCGACACCTACATTCCCGTAAAGAGCACAACGAGACGAAAAAAAACGAATCCAAGCACGCCCTCCGAGCATGGCCCGTTTTCGAAAAATCGGCAAAAATTTGAAAAACACATTTTTTGACCCAAACCCTAAGTTCACCTTTTCGACACCTACATTCCCGTAAAGAGCACGACGAGACGAAAAAAAAACGAATCCAAGCACGCCCTCCTAGCATGGCCCGTTTTCCGAAAATCGGCAAAAATGTGAAAAACGCATTTTTTGACCCAAAACCTTAGGTTCACCTTTTCGTCACGTACATTCCCGTAAAGAGCACGATGAGACGAAAAAAACGAATCCAAGCACGCCCTCCTAGCATGGCCCGTTTTCCGAAAATCGGCAAAAATGTGAAAAACGCATTTTTTGACCCAAAACCCTAAGTTCACCTTTTCGACACCTACATTCCCGTAAAGAGCATGACGAGACGAAAAAAACGAATCCAAGCACGCCCTCCTAGCATGGCTCCTTCCATTCCAAGGTCGCAGGGGCTCACAACTTGCTTTTGGAAGCAGCTCTATCCCCATCCCACTACTGGTGTGTGTCTGTCTTTCTGTCTGTCTGTCTGTCTGTCTGTTACCTAATAACGCAAGAACCACTGGTCCGATTTAAATGAAATTTTGCATGGATGTAGCTGAAATACCAGGTTTACATATAGGATACTTTTAATTTCGATATTTTGCACTATTAAGAAATGGCGACCATTTTAGTGACGTCACTACACCCTTTGGTTTCAAAATTTCATATTTCCATATCAAATAAAAAGAGAACGGTAGGAAATAGCAAACTTTTGATGGCACATATGATCTTTGAAATTTAATTTCCTATCCGAAAGGTCCTCATCACTTTTCGTGTATCTCGAACGGTTAGCGAGTAAAACCTACTTTTGTGACGTCACTACACCCTTTGGTTTCAAAATTTCATATTTCCATTTCAAATAAAAAGAGAACGCTAAGAAATAGCAAACTTTCGATGGTATACACGAGCTTTAGCATTTAATTTTCTATCCAAAAGGTTCTTATCACTTTTCGTGTATCTCCGACGGTTAGCGAGTATAACCTAAATTTGTGCAATAAAACACGGACAACACCGAGCGGTGCAGTTTATCTCTATATATATAAATAGAAAATTTGTCTGTTTCTTTCTGAATTTCTATGGAAATTTGAGTTATTTACACGTTTCAGACTGTTTTATGATAGATGCGCGCGAAAATAATGTTTTGGTCTGTCTGTTTGTTTGATTGTCTGTGGACAAACTTGTTCCCTTATAACTCGAGAACGGCTAGGTGTATCAACGTAAAATTTGGTACAGATATCCATCAGAGGCACGACACTAATCGTTGATGTAACCCTTCTCCGTACCTCTCATAAAAGGGGGCCTACCCCCTAAAAATGCATGCTGAAATAGGAGTAGAAGGACGAGACAAAAATCATTTTCATCCCCTCGATGTGAGAGACAAAACTCGGTCCCCGAAATCCACATTTTAAGGCCCTAACACCAACCGTTTTTGAGATATTCCCAGAAAACTAATTTCATTTAATAAACTAATGAACGAATACAAGCCGGTAACCATGGCAACAGATTCTCAGAGGTCCATCTATTGCTGTAAGACGCAATGCAATTCCATTAATTACATTGGTGTGAAAGTTTGCAAAACGGCTAGAAGGTTATCACGGAACCAAATTAAGCTGTAGAATTCATCAATACGTATAATGCGCTTAAGGGGGTCAAGGGGTACAGTAGAATTTTTTCTCGCGATTTACACCTCCGGGTGTGGTACGGCAGGTCTATTATATTCCTATCCCTATATTATATTATTATTGTTATATTATGGCGTACAACGAGGAGACAAAGCCCCCTCGGTGCCAGAAACAAAACTTGGGGGCCCTAAAGGGTCCTCGAAAACTACATTATAAGGCCCTAAAACCAAAAGTATCTGAAATATTCCCAGAAAACTAATTTAATTTAACAAACTTATGAAGGAATGGAAATCGCTAACCATGACAACATTATCTCAAAGGGTGGCATCCAACTTTCCATCTATTTCTGTAAGAAGTAATGTCACTCTATTTATTACATTTCTGTGAAAGTTTGCAAATGGCTATACGGTTATCACGGAACCAACGTAGACTGTATAATTCATCAATGCAATTAAGGGGGTCAAGGGGTAACCTAGATTTTTTTTCATGCAATTTTCACGTGCGACATATAGTACAGAAGGACTATTATACCTCCAAACATTTGCAAAGTGAAATGCCATGCGCTGTGGTTCAGATTCCACGTAAAATGGAGGTCCCGTGGCTTATGATCTCGCGATTAATGGTCACGTAAAACTACAATCATCCTTTATATCTCCAAACAGCAACATTATTTTCAAAAATTCCTGAATTGAATCAGCATTTTGTGCGGCTTTTAGGAATTTGGGCCATTTGAGACTAAAGAACCTGAATTTTCATGCACCACAAGCCTTTATAATAATTTATGAAAGAGGTGTTCCTGTGTATGTGGACCTAACACAACGTAGAGGGTCATTTTTTATGTGAGGTGTATTGCGTTTCGTCTACAAGTCTTTCAATTCTATTTCACGCCAAGAAGTACAAGTTAGGTGAATTTAGTTTGATACTGTATGGCAGATATACCCATATTTGGATATCTGGGTGATATGTTGTAGACAATAGAATTGTCTGTCTGTCTGTCTGTCTTTCTGTGTATCTTTATGTACGCCTATAAATCGTGTTCGTAGGCGTGGTGCATCGTAAAATTAGGTATGGTAAACATGAGTCAATACACCAATCATTTATAAAACTCCTCACCGTATTTTTCAAACAGTAGAAGGGTGGATATAGGGAAAAACTTCTCAAAATACATGCTAAAATAGGCGAAATATAAAAAAATATCCTAGAAGGACGATCAAAGCATATGTTGCGCTTCTCAATGTGAGACACAAAATTCGCGAGTCTATAAGGGGTCTCCGAAAACCACATTTTAAGGCCCTTAAATTAACAGTGTGTGTGGTATTCCCTGAAAACTAACTTCGTTCTGATAAACTTATGAATGAATGAAAAACCGCTAACCATTGCAACAGTAGCTCAATTGATAATGTCTGGTGTTAATATATAACACCGTTCGAAGGACGGGTACTTCTGCTATACTAATATATAAAAATGAGATGGTGTGTGTCTGTCTTTCTGTCTGTCTGTGTGCTACTCAATAACGCAAGAACCACTGGTCCGATTTAAATGAAATTTTGCATGGATGTAGCTGATTTACCAGGTTTACATATAGGGTACATTTTATTTCGATAATTTGCACTATTAAAAATGGCGACCATTTTAGTTCCTTATCAAATAAGAAGAGAACGCTAAGAAATAGCAAACTTTTGACGGTACATACGAGCTTCACTTTTCGTTTATCTCCAACGGTTAGCGAGTAAAACCCACATTTATGACGTCACTACACACTTTGGTTTCAAAATTTGATATTTCCATTTCAAATAAAAAGAGAACGCTAAGAAATAGCAACCTTTTGATGGCATACATGAGCTTTAACATTCAATTTTCTATCCAAAAGGTCCTTATCACTTTTCGTGTATCTCCAACGGTTAGCGAGTATAACCTAAATTTGTGCAATAAAACACGGTCAACACCGAGCCGTGAAGTATATCTCTACATATATAAATAGAAAATTTGTCTGTTTTTTTCTGAATTTCTACGGAAATTTGAGTTATTTACACGTTTCAGACTGTTTTATGATAGATGCGCGCGAAAATAATGTTTTGGTCTGTCTGTTTGTTTGTTTGATTGTGGACAACTTTGTTCCCTTACAAATCGAGAACGGCTGGGTGTATCAACGCAAAATTTGGTACAGATATCCATCAGAGGCACGACACTAATCATTGATGTATCTCTTCTCTGTACCTATCATAAAAGGGGGCATACCCCCTTAAAATACATGCTGAATAAGGAGTAGAAGGACGAGACAAAGCCCATTTTCAGCCCCTCAATGTGAGAGATAACATTCGGGGGCCCTAAAAACACATTTTAAGGTCCTACGTCCAACCGTTTTTGAGATATTCCCAGAAAACTAATTTAATTTAATAAACTACTGAACGAATGCAAACCGATAACCATGGCAACAGATTCTCAGAGGTCCATCTATTGCTGTAAGACGCAATGCAATTCCATTAATTACATTAGTGTGAAAGTTTGCAAACGGCTAGATGGTTATTATGGAACCGAATTAAGCTGTAAATTTCATCAATATGTAAAATGCGCTTAAGGGGGTCAAGGGGTAGTCTAGAATTTCTTCACGCGATTTACACCTGCGGGTGTGGTATGGCAGGTCTATTATATTCCTATCCCAATATTATATTATTATTAGTAGTATTATATTATGGCGTACAACGACGAGACAAAACCCCTCGGTGCCAGAAATAAAACTCTAGGGTCCTCGAAAACTAGATTATAAGGCTCTTAAACCAACAGTTTCTGAAACATTCCCAGAAAACTAATTAAATTTAATTTAACAAACTAATGAAGGAATGCAAATCCGTAACCATGACAACATTATCTCAAAGGGTGGCATCCAACTTTCCATCTATTTCAGTAAGAAGCAATTTATTACATTTATTATATTTCTGTGAAAGTTTGCAAATATCAGGTTATCACGGAACCAACGTAGACTGTATAATTCACTAATGCAATTAAGGGGGTCAAGGGGTAATCTAGGATTTTTTCATGCAATTTTCACGTGCGACATATAGTACAGAAGGTCTATTATATCTCCAAACAACAACATTATTTTCAAAAATTCCTGAATTGAATCAGCATTTTTTGCGGCTTTTAGGAATTTGGGCCATTTGAGACTAAAGAACCTGAATTTTCATGCACCACAAGCTTTTATAATTTATGATAGAGGTCTTCCTGTGCATGGGGACCCAACACAACGTAGAGGGTCAGTTTTTATGTGACGTGTATTGCGTTTCATCTACAAGACTTACAATTCTATTTCATGTCAGGAAGTACACGTTAGGTGAATTTAGTTTGAGAGCACATTTCAACTAATCTTTTTTCTTTTCCTTTTTTTTGTCGACATACGGGTTCATCGTAAGGATGATTTTCTTTGATACTGTGTGGTAGATATACCCATATTTGAATTTCTGGGTGATATGTTGTAGACAATAGAATTGTCTATCTGTCTTTCTGTGTATCCTTATGTAGGCCTATAACTCATGTTCGGATGCTTGGTGCATCGTAAAATTAGGTATGGTAAACATGAGTCAATACACCAATCTATATATATAAAGCACAAAGTTTGTCTGTCTGTCTGTCTGTCTGTCTGTCTGTCTGTCTGTTATGTATACAAATCTACACCGTTTCACCGATCTGAACCAAAATTTGTATACTTACCCTTTGGAACCCTGCGGGTAACCCTGTCAACATTAAATTTCGGACAGACCACCCCATGCCCTGTATTTAGGCCCTTTTGCACAAATCTACACCGTTTCACCGATCTGAACCAAAAGTTGTATATTTAACCTTTGGAACCCTGCGAGTAACACTGACCACTTAAAATTTCGGACAGACCACCCCATTCCCTGCATTTAGGCCCTTTGGTCCAAATTCACACCGTTTCACCGATCTCAACCAAAATTTGTATATTTACCCTTTGGAACCCTGCCAGTAACAGTGACCACTTAAAATTTCGGACAGACCAACCCATTACCTGCATTTAGGCCCTTTGGTCCAAATCTACACCGTTTCACCGATCAGAACCAAAATTCGTATTCTTACCCTTTGGTGCCCTGCAAGTAACACTGTCTGCTTGAAATTGCGGACAGACCACTCCATTCCATGCATTTAGGCCCTTTGGCACAAATCTACACCGTTTCACCGATCTCAACCAAAATTTGTATATTTACTCTATGAAACACTGCTACTAACACTGTCTGCTTGAAATTTCGGACAGACCACGCCATTCCCTGCATTTAGGCCCTTTTTGCACAAATCTACACCGTTTCACCGATCTGAACCAAAATGTGTATACTTACCCTTTGGAACCCTGCGAGTAACACTGTCTCCTTGAAATTGCGGAGAGACCACTCCATTCCCTGCATTTAGGCCCTTTGGCCCAAATCTACACCGTTCCACCGATCTCAACCAAAATTTGTATATTTACCCTTTAGAACACTGCGACTAACATTGTCTGCTTGAAATTGCGGAGAGGCTACTCCATCCCCTGCATTTAGGCCCTTTGGCACAAATCTACACCGTTTCACCGATCTGAACCAAACTTTGTATACTTACCCTTTGGAACCCTGCGAGTAACACTGTCCACTTAAAATTTCGGACAGACCACCCCATTCCCTGCATTTAGGCACTTTGGCACAAATCGACACCGTTTCACCGATCAGAACCAATATTCGGAAACTTACCCTTTGGTACCCAGCGAGTAACACTGTCTGCTTGAAATTGCGGACAGACCACTCCATTCCCTGCATTTAGGCCCTTTGTCCCAAATCTACACCGTTTCACCGATCTCATCCAAAATTTGTATATTTACCCTTTGGAACACTGCGACTAACACTGTCTGCTTGAAATTGCGGCGAGGCCACTCCATCCCTTGCATTTAGGCTGTTTGGCACAAATCTACACCGTTTCACCGATCTGACCCCAATTTTATATACTTACCCGTAGAACCCGACAAGTAACACTGTTCACATTAAATTTCGGACAGACCACACTATTCCCTGCTTTTCGGCCCTTTGGCAGAAAACTACACCGTTTCACCGATCTCAACCAGATTTTACATAATTACCCTTTGGAACTCGACGAGTAACACTGTCCACTCGAAATTTCGGACAAACCACTCCATTCCACGCATTTAGGCCCTTTGGCACAAATCTACATCGTTCACCGATCGAAAACAAAATGTGTATACTTACCCTTTGGAACCCGATGAGTAACACTGTCCACTTTAAAATTTGGACAGGCCACTCCATTCCCTGCATTTTGGCCCTTGGCACAAAACTACACCGTTTCACCGATCTCAACCAGATTTTACATAATTACCGTTTGGAACTCGACGAGTAACACTGTCCACTCGAAATTTCGGACAGACCACTCCATTTCCAGCATTAAGGCCCTTTGGTACAAATCTACATCGTTCACCGATCGAAAACAAAGTGTGTATACTTACCCTTTGGAACCCGATGCGTAACACTGTCCACTTGAAATTTCTGACACACCACTCCATTCCCTGCATGTAGCTCAGGAATTCCTCGGGGTTGCCAGATTCCTAACTCACCAGTCATGAGCCCTTGAGGGTGTACCAGAAGTGGTGGGTCTACACACACCCTGCCTCTTTGAGGGCCTTGAGCAGAAGACAGGAGATATTATGAAAAGGAAAAGAAGGCAGACCCCTCGAAGAATGAGGGTATCAGGAAAGATGACACAAAGCCAATTAAGGCGGGAAATTGAAAGACTCCCTAGCCCTCGGATACCCTAATACAGTCTGGTTCGGAAGAGAACAAGAGTTGACCAAGGGAGGCCGACAGGAAAGAGAACTGAAATGAGCCCGCACCAGGAAGTAGAAGCGATGCCAGACTCAGCTGGGGTCCCGTGGTCGCCATCCCACGTCCCACAAGTTGTGAGACCCTGGGGGGGGGTCAGTTGTGAGAATAGCTTGCTGATTCATCGCGAAGTGACTTGAGAGTACATTCCAGAGCCCGCCGTGTTATCTCCTGCTGTCTATGCTGATGCCAGCACAGGGCCGTTGCGAAACAGTGAGTGATTCCCGATCAATCTGTATAGGACGGGGAACCCCGAACGTGTGTCATCATATTTCGTCATCATCTGCGATCATCTCAGGTTCGTGCAGCTTGGACCTATATTCTTTGTCTTTGTCGAGCAGTACGCTCTTTCACTAGACGCATCCAGTACAGGCCTAAGCCAGAAAATAAGGTTGAGACTTTGGAAGACATCGAAGCTAGACACCTGAATTACCTATATCAGTTTTAAAATAACACCATGTTCGTTTAGTAGTCATTTTTTCATTACCTTATTATTATCATCATAAGTGCAAATGATCTAGATGTTACGCGCATCATACCAATAATCACCGCCGCATGAAGTCTTTCTCGACTGTGATTTTTAAAATATTTATTTTTGGTTGGTTGGTTCTTAAGTTTAGGGGCTGCGACAACGCGGTCATATAGCCCCGTGTACTTTGGGTGTGTGTAGAATCTGTCTGATAACCGGTGTTAATTCTGATGACTGTATTAGTGTGTGTTATCTGTTTTTTAATTTAAGTACAAACTGCAACTTAGAATTCTTCAAATAGTTCGTACTTTTGCCGCCAAGCGCCACCGTCAACGACTACTAGGCCAAGTTCGGAACTTAGCTACTAGACGCCACTGCAGTCGGCTCTAGGCAACGGACGTAGACATCTATGAGCTTTGTTTACCTATCCAATTTAGCTTCACACAGGTGTAATTAGTGGAAGGTTCTTGAACATGCCATAAATCTGACATGGGACCGCCGGCTTTACTTCCCCTCCGAAGAAAGGCATACTGACGGGTTTTTAACGCTCTTAAAATATCTGACGGCTTCGGCCGGGTTTGAACCCGCTATCTTGGGCATAGCAGCTCAGCATACTACCAAATACGCCACCGAAGCCGCCATATAGTTATTTTTATTACAGTACATTGTGTACATTTTACGTTGAAGTGTCAATTCAATACCGGTAGTAGTTTCCCTTATCATCCTCATCATAAGAGCAAATGACCTACAGTAGATGTTACGCCCATTACACCATTAATCACCACACACAATAAGTCTTCCTCGCCTGTGAATTTTGAAATATGTATTTCTATTACTGTAGTTTGTATGTTTGACGTGTCAATTCAACAGTAGTTTTTATTATCATCCTTATCAAAAGGGCAAATGACCTAGATATTACTCCCTCATTGTCTTTGGGGGCAAATGACTTAGATTTTAAGTCCATTATATTTCTAAGGAGACCTTAAAACATTATCATCATTCCACCGGGCGAAGCCGGGTACTACTGCTAGTCATTTATAAAACTCTTCACCGTACTTTTCATACAGTAGAAGGGTGGATATAGGGAAAAACTTCTCAAATACATGCTAAAATAGGCGAAATATAAAAATTATCCTAGAAGGACGACCAAAGCATATGTTGCACTTCTCAATGTGAGACAAAAAATTCGGGAGTCTATAAAGGATCTCCGAAAACCACATTATAAGGCCCTTAAATTAACAGTGTGTGTGATATTCCCATAAAATTAACTTCGTTCTGATAAACTTATGAAGGAATTACAAGCCGCTAACCATTGCAAAAGTAGCTCAATTGATAATGTCTGGTGCGTCTCTAAAAGCAACGTTATTATTATTATTATTATTATTATTATTATTATTATTATTATTATTATTATTATTATTATTATTATTATAATGTCTGGTGTTAACACCGAACACCATTCGAAGAACGGGTACTTCTGCTAGTACTAATAGATAAAAATGAGATGGTGTATGTCTTTCTGTCTGTCTGTCTGTCTGTCTGTCTGTGTGTTACTCAATAATATAAGAACCACTGGTTTGATTTAAATGAAATTTTGCATGGACGTAGCTGATTTACCAGGCTTACATATAGGCCACTTTTGATTTCGATATTGTGCACTATTTAAAAATGGCGACTATTTTCATATTTCCATTTCAAATAAAAAGATAACGCTAAGAAATACCAAAATTTGATGGCACTACGAGTTTAGAATTTAATTTTCTATCCGAATGGTCCTTATCAATTTTCGTTTATCTCCAACGGTTAGCGAGTAAAACCTAAATATGTCTTATAAAACACGGTCAACGCCGAGCGATGTTAGTCTATGTTAGTCTCTACATGAACTGTTTTATTTATAGAGGTAGTTTGTGGGGTCCGAAACTAGACGTGATTTTGAGTCTAATTTTATACTCTTTGTGCCGGTTATTGTATGTGAGTATTTGGATCATTACGCTGTTTCACAATGTTATAGGACTTTCTACTGTGCACGTTATGCTTTCATCCGTTTTATCGATTTGTTTTTCGTTAAATGAATATTTCAGTTGGCCAATATTTATCTGCTTTTTGTCGTTTTTTACCATGATCAGAAACCCAAATTCACAGACGAATGTGTCGAAGACTATCGACTGTCACATTCGTTTATTTAGTGTTCATATTATTCTTACTGCAGAACTGGGCAAATTTATTTCAATAAAGTAGGTATTTTGACTTTCGCGGCCAATAAAAAACCCGCACGAAAGACGTGTAAACCTAGAAAAGTTGCTGAGTTTTAATTGCTTGGCCCTGAAATTGAATATACAATCATTTCGGAAGCCTTTATAGGAAGGTGAAAAACTGTTTTAACCTTTAGCTCTCGCAGTAAAGTAGCTGAGGTGTTTTAAATAAGAATTGAGGTATCGCACAGTTTGCTACTCCTTTGGTAGTCCGCAAATAGACCACAAGGCCAGCTGATGAACCATCTCGGAGTTACTAGGCGTAATCTCGCACAAGACACGGCATAAACTTCGAACATTTATCTGTGATTAATTTAGTTTTGTTATTATTACTTGGGATGATTGAAGTTTGTTCCGTTACTGTTACTCTTTATCATGACATGGTACGTACTTTCGGCAATATTACTTATTGCGGATATGATAATTGCTATCAAGTTTGATGTATTTTTAGCATAATGTTTATATGCTTAAATATAGTATGAAGACGTTAAACGATAGGTGTTCAATATTTAAGACAGGTTATTTAACTTTTACTACATACAAGCTGATATTTATTTCCAATATTTAAACGCACTTTCTGACCCACAAAGCGGAGGCAACAGGCTTGTCTCCGGGTACTCCGGTTTTCCCTGAAACAATTTCATTCCAGCAACAATCTCCACTATCATTTCATTTCATGCGTCATTCATTTAATCATTGCCCCAGGGGAGTGCGACTGGCTTCGGCAGCCGGCACAGTTCATATCCTCGCTGTTAGATGGGGATTTGATTCATTCCATTCCCTGATCCGGTCGGTCGACTGAAAGCAGGCTAAGGATTTCCACTTTCCTACCTCTGATTAATAATTTGGTGAGTGAAAATGCATGTAGTCTACACATGTAGTTGGTAACATGGAAATAACATAACTACATTAGGAATGTGTGATAATATATATTAATGATTTAGGCCAGCAAGTAATAAAAGCCTTTCGAAGAACGGGTACTTCAGCTAGTCTTAAATAAAAAGAGAGCGATCGGAATATCCAAGACAACAAGATCAAGACTCGTCTACCTTCTAGCACGAGAATCCTTCCTCATTGAAGAATTCAGAACACACCTGAACCTGCCCAACACCTGAGCATCAGAAAATCTCCTAGCAACACTCAACAGAATTCTTTGGAACTGGAGCTATGATAGACCGGACATGGACAACATCCAGCTTCGAGATGAAGCACGTGTTCACAAGACTGGCAGTACATGGTTTCCACCATCTAATTTGTAACAACACCTCATACCATGAACTGACACAGACATGTAAGTGCGAACTATGTGGATACATGTGTGAACGTTACCACCTAGAACTCTGCACCAAAAGAACAAAAACAATTGAAGAATATGCAAACCAAGGCCCAAGCACGCGAGTAGAGTGTATATAAATGTATTATTTCTTTTCTTCGTTTATGGCTATTTAGCTGCAATAAATATAAATCTTAAATAATTGAAATAAATTACATGAAATTATACATCTTAAGTAACTGAAATAAATTACCTGAAATTATAAATCTTAATTAACTGAAATAAATTATCTGAAATTATAAATCTTAATCAACTGAAATAAATTACATGAAATTATGAAAATTTCATGAAACTATATATCTTAATTAACTGAAAAAATACATGAAATTATAAATCTTAATCAACTGAAATAAATTACATGTAATTATAAATCTTACGTAACTGAAATGAATTACATGAAATTATAAATCTAAATTAAGTGAAATAAATTACATGAAATTATAAATCTTAATTAACTGAAATACATTACTTGAAATGATAAATCTTAATTAACTGGAATAAATGACATGATATTATAAATCTTAATTAACTGAAATAAATTACATGAAATTATGAAAATTTCATGAAACTATATATCTTAATTAACTGAAAAAATACATGAAATTATAAATCTTAATCAACTGAAATAAATTACATGTAATTATAAATCTTAATTAAGCAAAATAAATTTCGAGAAATTTTAAATCTTAATTAACTGAAAGAAATTACATGAAATTATAAATCTAAATTAACTGAAATAAATTACATGAAATTATAAATTAACTGAAATTATAAATCTTAATTAACTGAAATAAATTACATGACATTATAAATCTTAATGAACTGAAATAAATTATATGAAATTATAAATCTTAATTAACTGAAAGAAATTACATGAAATTATAAATCTAAATTAACTGAAATAAATTACATGAAATTATAAATCTTAATTAACTGAAATTATAAATCTTAATTAACTGAAATAAATTACATGACATTATAAATCTTAATGAACTGAAATAAATTAGATGAAATTATAAATCTTAATTAACTGAAATAAATTACATGAAATTATAAATCTTAATTAACTGAAATAAATTACATGAAATTATAAATCTTAATTAACTGAAATAAATTACATGAAATAATAAATCTTAATTAACTGAAATAAATTACATAAAACTATAAATCTAAAACTGAAATTATAAATCTATATATTCAACCACGTAGAAGTTGGAAGATTTCTTGATGGAATAATTAATTGGTATAGATATATCAGAATGATATAATTTTGATAGTGATGTTCATCTTCCTCAATTATTTTTGGGAGTACATTTTCATTCTTAGGAGTGGGATGTATTGTCAATGACACCTAATGGGCCACAGTATGTGTAACCATGGTCGTTAACTGAACCAATGGTGTAGGCGTCATTGTTCAGTATTTTCTGCTTCATTTGATTGGAGCGGAATCTCATACTTTGAGCGGATCAATTTCTATTTCTATTTGAAGCCACGTGTATTTCATGAATTAAATAATTTTGATGAAGGATTACTTACATAATTGTCACTGATAATATAGTTGAAGACATGAATGAATTCGAAATAAGTGCATCAGTTTCAGTTAATTTTGGACAGCACGAATTTTAGTGCAGATGCATATTGATGTTAGAAAACATTTCATGGTTTAGTGATCGACGATTGAGGGTGTACTCACTTAGGTATATTGCATATCAGTGGATATGGCAAATTATTAGTGTTGTGTATGAATATAATGCTTCTTCAAGCCTCTGAGCCAGCGTATGCCAATCATTGAAAATTATAGTGAAATCCTATTTGGAGGATATAGTGAAGTTAATCCATGTCTGGATTTAAGGTTAAAGTCTTCGATAACAGTATCAGCTGTTAAGTTGTAACTCTATTAATCTTCGTGTACATTAATGATGTACTGTGCACTTCATAGAATAATTGTTTGGATAAATAGATATTTCATCCTGTTGAAATACCATTAGTATTTTCTTTATTAAATCTTGATCTACGTCGAGAAGAAGAAAATTCGATAGGCAGCTGGGCCACAGTGACGAGGGGGGACAGGGTAAAAACGCCTCAATGAAAAATTGAAAGCAAACCTCTAACAGTGCGTATATTAGGGGACTCCATGATCCGCTTCAGTGCAGAAGAGTGCAGGAAGGAAGGAGTAGCCGTTGAACGCTACCCGGGAATAAGGATAGAACAAATAGCTCGCCAGATAGAAGACAGGGATGAAGGAAGGGAAGAAAAAGTGGTATTGCTAAATGTAGGAACAAATAATTTAAGGAACTCAAGATCCGTGGATCACATAATGGGAGAAATATGGGACTTAGGTATGGCTGCAAGAAAGAAGTTTAAAATAGCAAAAGTTGTGATTGCTGGAATTGTAAGGAGAAAGGACTGGGTCTGCAATCGGTAGGGTCTCGGATATTTCGATCCAAATTGCTGGATCGATTGGAAAGATTTGGGACGTGATGGTGTCCATTTGAATAGCTATGGTTCACGGAAGATGGGAACCCTCCTGTGTAATGTGGTGCGCCATTTAGGGCAAGAGGAAAATTAACGGGGCGGATTAGAGTTGAACAAACTCAACAGCATGCCATGGATACAGCAGCTCTCGTAGGGTGTACGGAGAGAGGTCAATTACCCCCAACTAACGGGACGGGCGAGTGGTGAAGCACCCCAATATCGCAGCCTGGAGGCGTCAGCAGATCTGCAAGGACATTCTCAGACAGGTAAGGTTCTAAGATTTCTTCAGGTCAATTGCCAAAGTATTGTGAACAAAAGTATAAATTTTTCGACTTTGATTGAATTACACAAACCAGATGTTGTCATCGGAACGGAATCTTGGCTATCAGATGAACTAGGAAATAATGAATTCATCCCGGCTGGCTTCACTGTGCACAGGAGAAATAGATTGAGGAGAGGGGAGGTATTTTTATTTGCGTTAAAAATGACTTGACAACGCAATTAGATTGGATAGATGAAGAATACGAAGCGCTCGGCATAAAACTCCTTAGAACCACTGACGGTAAGATACTAAGAATAATTGGTGTTTACAGAGCTCGAAACGAAAACACCGACATCCTTTGCAAGCTAATTAGCATTTGTTCAGAGCTTGGGCCAGACAAAGATCTTATATTAGCAGGGGATTAAAATCTCCCAAGTGTCGATTGGTCAGGCGATAAAATGCTAGGGGGTGGAGAACAACACATAGCGAACTCATTCATATAGGAGTGTGGACTTTTACAAGTAGTGGAAAGACCCACCAGGGGTAAAAATATTCTAGATGCTTTCCTCATTAAGCCTGTAGACAATCTGACCAGTGTTGAAAATGTTCCTGGAATTAGTGACCATCAGGCTGTCGAAATGTTATTACATTGGGAACTGGAACGCAGCCAAGATATTAAAGAAATGTTTGTTTTGAAAAACAATAAGGCGGATATTTTAGGTTTTAAAAATTAATTAAAAGTAAATTTTCCTGAATGGGCATTGACTGGCGCTAGCGTTGAAGATGTGTGGTAAATTTCAAAAATATTATTCATACGGGCCAATCGCTATACGTTCCAAAATACAGAGTGAAAGGAAACCAGGATCCAGAATGCTACAATTCACGTGTTAGAATTCTTAAGAGAAAAGCTAGAAAAAAAAGTCCTCTCGGCACGCCGGAAGGCGGAGGTAGATTTCACCGGGCAAACTTGGGGGTAGGCGAAAATAGGCAGAATATGCAGGTTTTCGTAGAAAGATCAGACCTCATTTATTGCGAGAAAGTTTTCTATAATTGGAGCTTAATTAACTTTGTTTTTCATCATTTTATGCATATTATACACATTTTATTGTCTTATGGGGACGGTAACCTTCTTGTCATTTGAAGTCCATTTTTAAACTTGTGGTCACACTGTCCTGATGCAAGGTTTCGACACTGATGTGTAACTATGTAACGGTCTGTTACTTCTTCACGCAAAACTTTATCTCCCGCAGAGATTTTGGTTGGTTCCTCAGTTTCGGGGCTGCGACAACACGGTCATGTAACCCCGTGTACTTTGGGTGAGCGTAGAATCTGTCTGATAAACGGTGTGAATTGTGATGGCTGTATTAGTCTGTAATTCAGGTAAGGACTGCAGACGGTCAATTTCAAGCAGTAGTTCCTAATGTTGCTACCAAATACTACCGTCAACGACACCTAGCTGTGAACTTGGCTACTAGATGCCACCGCAACCAGCAACTCGCAACGAACGTTGGAACTTCCCCTCCAAAGGAAAGCATACTGAGGGATTTTTAGCGCTCTTAGAAAATCCGACGACTTCGTCCGGCTTTGAACCCGCGACCTTGGGCAGAGAAGTCTAACATGCTACCAGTAAAGTCACCGAAGCCGCTTCACACTTAGTCAGATGGAAAACTGAATGTGATCTCGTGCGAGTGCGTTGTCATGGCAACGTCTGATGGCTCATCCCTCACCAATTTATTAGTGTCGTCATGGCAACCACTGATGGCTCTTGGCATTTTCTTGTAATTCCGAAATTATTTTTCTCATCCCTTGGCGTAATGGTGGGTCATATCAAAAATTCTTTCAGTCAAAAGTTTTGGGTAATTATTAGGGGAATATTGTCCACTTGGTACTGTTTTGATATTGTGCCTATTAAGAGAGATATGATTAATGTCTCCCGAAAAAAACACTTTTTCTCACCCCTTTGGTCAATGGTTGGTGCTATGAAAAAACTTTTCAAACATATATTTTTGGGCCTTATCCGACACAGAGTATGAACTATGAATGGATGCGATATTTCAAATATTAAGAGAGTTGTAGCGATATTTCACCTTTTCGAGAAAAGCCCTCCATTTTCACCCCCGTCGACCGATTGTGCCCATTTACGAACTAGACCGAGATTTTATAGGGATAAATATTATGTAAATATTTCAAAGTGATTGGCTCAAAATTGCGGTAGTTATCGTGTCCACAAAAAAGTGATATATATATAGATACATATATACATAAATTATATATAAACTTTTGAACTGACGGTGGTTTGGGGGTCTAGGGGATGTGAAACGCGAAGATATGTCGAAATTTTCCGGACGTCGAAACATGGTACCCATTGCAATAGTTAGCTTTCTAATGAAATCTACCTAATACACAACAGGCTAAAATAAAATAGGAACCATTAGAGACAATACCAACTAATTATCAAGGAATTGAACACAGAAAAACGAAAAGCACATGATTCTTATATGAAGACTATACTAAAACCGGGAAATACAAATAATTTTTATAATTATCTTAGGAGACGGAAAAAGAACCGAGATGACATTAAGTCTCTGAGGGACTCAGAAGGAAATCTTGACACAGGAAACCCACACAAAGCTGAAGTGCTTAATGAGTGGTATAGTAGCATTTTTACTGCAAAAGATAGCATGTCCGTTTGTTCAAAATTAAAGGTAAATACATTTTAACCATTCACTATTCATAACAGGGAGGTGAGGAAAAACTGAAGAAAATCAAGAAATTCAAGTCTGTAGGACTCGATGAGGTGTCCGGCGACATTGTCAAGATAGGCGGAGAACAAATAATTCCCTTCCTTAGGGTATTGTTCACAGTCCCTTTGAACAATTAATCTGTGCCGTCCGAATGGAAGAAAGCTATTGCCGTTCCAGGGGACAGAACCATGCCGGGTAACTTTAGACCAGTGAGTCTGACGGCAGTAGTTAGTAAACAAATGGAACAAATAATTGCAGATTACATAAGGGATTTTTGGGAGAAAAATAACTGGTTGTATGATAGACAACATAGATTCTGGAAAGGATATTCATGTGAATCACAGGTGGTGGGGTTTTGTCAAGTTATAGCAGAAGTCATGAACACAGGAGGCCAGGTGGACAGTGTAATCATTGACTTAGCTAAGGCTTTTGACATGGTTCCACATGACCTCCTGTTACATAAGCTTGCAAATTTGGGTCTTGATGAAAGAGTGGTATTCTGAATCCGGGACTTTCTCCAAAACAGAACCCAAACAGTCAATGTTGGGGAGTACTTTCGAAAGAGACAAAATTCATCTCTGGAATTCCACAAGGAAGTGTAGTTGGGCCATTGTTGTTTCTTCTGTATATAAACGACCTGGCAGAATATCTCAAATCGGACGTCAGACTATTCGCTGACGACTGCGTAATATATAGGAAAGTCAATAATCAAGTTGACACTACGCTCCTCCAACAAGACTTGGAACGTATAGAATGATGGGTTATCCGAAATAATATGAGTATAAGTGCAGAAAAATAAATGCCTGTCTTTTACTAATAGCAGAAAAGGGACAATAGTTGATTATAAATTAGGAAACAAAATTATTCCTCGAGTGGAGTCATGCAGCCAACTCGGGATTGCTATCATAAATAAAAGGTTACACTGGGGTGAGCACGTTGAGAGCGTTGCTAATAAGGCGCAAATGTCGTTATACTTCGTTATGAGAAACATGAAGGGTAGCAGTATTCAGGCCAAAGAATTGGCTTACAAATGTTTGTGAGACCAATTTTGGAATACGCCACGAGTGTGTGGGAGCCCTACCAATCAACTCTAACGAACAAATTGGAGATGGTGCAAAGGAAAGCTGCAAGATTCGTACATGGCAAATTCTCCCAAACTGACAGTGTCTCTGACATGATAAAGTCATTGGTTTGGGGATCCCTACACAGCAGAAGGCATAAAAGAAGACTCCAGGAGATGTACAAAGCATACACAGGAGAGCCTTCCTGGAATGAGTTGCGAAACCGAATGCATGAGCCAGATTATATGGGTAGGAGAGATCACGAATACAAAATTAGGCCAATCATTCAAAAAACAAACTTAGCTAAGTATTCAATCATGGAATGAGTTACCTGAAGAAGTCTTAGAACCTTTTCCTAACAGTTTAAAAGTTTTCAAGAAGAAATTAAATATTGCATTCAGGGAACACATAGAAATTATGGAGAGAAATTGAGATATACAGCATGTAAATATCTTGTTACCACCAGGTTTTGCCTAGCTGTAACAGTACCTATTAATAAATAAATAAATTTAATCCTACTAAGTTTAGCTGCTTGTTAGGATCATCCTAGCAATAAATGTAATGAATTAATTAAACGAAAATGATAATAATCAGATAGTCAAATGAGAATGTTGCAATGATTAAGTCAATGTGAATATACACTTCTAGGTGTAATGTCAAATCTAATATATAAAAGTGAAAGTCTGTATGTATGTTTGTATGTATGTAAGTATGTATATTTGTTCCGTATACAATTCTACACCGTTCCACCAATCTCAACCAAATATTGCATACACATAGTTTAGGTCCCAGAAGGAACGGCTGGCTACATGAATGTTTGATAGTCTTTCTCATTCTTCTGATTTCAGCCTTTTGCACTCGAGCAAAGGCTAATTAAGTCAGAAAATAAATTGATGAAGTAATGGAAAGGCCGGCCATCTCCATGGCGACAGTAGCTCAAGTCAGCTCAAGTCGAGACACGGCCGACTGGATGCGAGTTGCGCTCTCCATTACCGGTATAGAAAATGAGGCACTACATGAAATCCCGTTAGTTACTCAACTAGTCACACAGCACTGTCAACCCAGTATAACATAACAAAGACTCGACACTATTTGTCAATATAATTTTCGCAATATCAAAATGCAAATTATATCACAAAATACAATAGCGTGATATTAAATGAGAGAAACTAAACATACCTTTGCACCTTATTAAAATAGAAATTCCATTAGGTTCACTCGATTTTTATAAACCTTTATGAACTTACCTTCTGAGTGGTTAGTACATGAGTTTTTTGGAAGCAATCGGTATCTCGGATTCCGCAATAATATTCGTAATCGGCGATACCAATTTATCTGCAATGACGCTGGAAAGACCGCTGTTGCGGTCAGGCTAATGAGTGGAGAGGATTAGAGTTCCGAGAATTGCAATCCAAACATTTCATACAATACATTCTTTCCACTGTGAATACAACTTAAACCACACTTTCAGTTTTCATTGTAGAAAAAGATATTGCTGAAATTGTAATTTGATGTTGATAGTTGATGTTAAAGGGCCTAACATGGACGCTATAGGCCTTTTAATTCTTTGGGATGGAAATGAAGACTGGTGATAAAATAAACACTAGAACTAAAAATAACTACAACTTACAACCAACTTACGGATTGGGAGAAGAAAAGGACAAAAACAAAGGAATAAGAGAAATGAAATACAGGTAAAAGAAATGCTCTCAAACTTCAAAATTTAAGAATTGATGGATTTGATATGGTGTGCCATGAAAGGCAGATAGGAAGGGAAATAGGAGAGAGACCGCCCCAGAATAACTGGAAAAAGGGAAAAAACAGATCCAGCTCCGGTATCCTCCCAAACTCAACAGCCGTGAGCACTTGAGGGCGTAGCACCTCCACACCCTGCCTCCTCTATGACCTCGTGCAGAAGGGAGGAGATATGATGAAAAGAAAAAACAAGATATCTGACCCTTTGAAGAATGAGGGTATCAGGAAAGATGAAACAAGGTCCAATTTAGGCGGGAATTTGAAAGACTCCTTAGACGTCGGATATCCTAATACCGTCAGGGTCGGAAGTGAACAAGAGTTGACCAAGGAAGGCCGACAGTAAATATGCCAGAGAGGACCCCGGCATAATTAAGTGGAAGCAATCGCGAACTCAGCTGGGGTCTCCTGATCGCTAACCAGCGTCCCACATGTTGTAAGCCCCTGAAGGAGGGGGATTATCGTAATGTCATAAGGGAACGAGAGGTGACCAAGGGTGGTCGACAGGAAGGATGACAGAAGGGAGCCCGGCACTAGTAAGCGAAGGCAATACCGCACTCAGCTGGGGTCAATTGGTCACCGAACCAACATCCCATTAGTCGGGAGCCCGTGGGGGATGTACTGAAGAATGATTCAACAGAATCGCAAGAAAACATTATGATACCCATTTTTCAAAATATAACTTATGGATATGCACTGGACGGTTGATTCCGTAGTTCATTAGATATCATCGTAGGTCTCAGAGGCAAAGAAGTCCCTATCATGTCGGTTACTAGCAGTGGTCATGTACTATCCCTGCATTTGCCTGGATGAGTGTAGAAAAAACACACTCAGGATAGTTTCGAACCTACGATGTATGGACTTGCTACAGCTGCCCTCGCAGCCGTGATGCACGATTAAACGATCACAAGTACGGCGCGGGACTATCAAAATGACGACTACACACAACAGTTGAAGGAGTGTTTGTGTCCGGAACAAAGTTATCGCCGGACATCACGTAAGACAATCATCATCTGTCTCACGTAAACTCGGGAAATGAAAGCACACCTCCTGTGGGGGAACAAGAGTAGTTGAATGCGACATCTACCAACGGTACTTGCAATTGGAATATGTAATGCCATTGTAGATATATTTTGTTCTCTTTGATAATAGATTGTTATTAAGGAAAATGTCGACGTAGTGTTTCTATACCTAATTACAATACAACATATTGGTGCCGAAAACTGAATTACGATCACGTAGGCTACCACTACGACACGCTACGAAAGGTATTCAGAATTACTCCTGACATATGATATACGAGCTGAAAGGAGTAGTGACGTGCAATATCCTGCATGTGACATACGGCACTTCACTACTACGCACTGGTTAAACGATGTAATTAACCTTCAATAAGGGTTCTATTTTACTAACGCAGCTTATTACGAGGTAACATATGGCATTATTTTTCTTGACTATACAATTGTGGAAAAATTTTGATTGATAACTTCATTGTTCACGAGTAGCAATTTTCATTGCCATAAGCACGGCCATCTACAAATAAGCACGTGACAGGTGCTATCATCTGTCAGAAACTACTGAAAATGACTGCACTCGATCAGCAATACAGGTCTTCTTTGACTATTTCCCATTTTCACAGCCACACAAATCATAAATCAGTTTCAGCTATTCACGTATTTTCTCTCACACAATGACTGACCACGAACAACAACACAAAACTCTTAAACGGAAATGTGCCACTCAGTGCACTAATTCTACACGTTTCGCAACATTTTTATAGACAGTAATACTACTACTACAGACACAGCTGAGATCAAGCATATCCGTGATCGTCTTCAGGATACTGTAATATTGTTGCTCACTTTTGATGATTCTATCCGTGAAATGCTACAAGATGAAGAATACGAACTAGACGCACAGACTTGTGAAGAATACTTAGACTTCTCAAAGAGCACCATTCAAAAGGTCAATAGCCTCCTTACAAAGAAGAAAGACGAACGTATTATGCTTTCTACTCCTACTTCCAGTTCTGACGATCAGCACACGATTATGCAAGGACTCAAATTACCAACGATCCGACTCGAACCATTCTCGGGTGATATAGAGACTTGGTGCAGATTCTGGGAACAGTTCCAGTCTTCAGTCCACAAGAACCCGACAATATCAGACATTAATAAGCATGGGTTCCTCAGAGGTTACCTCGAAGGTGAGCCAAATCAGCTCATAGCGGTAAGCGCAGACACATATGAGCAGACGAAGGCGACACTTATGCCACACTACGGAGATAAGGACAGAATAATCCAGGCCCACCTGGACTTCCTAGAGAATTTAAGACCTGTTTTGTCGGAAAGTTCTCATGAATTGAACTCGACGTACGTGGAGTGTCATCGCAGAGAGCAGGCCCTCAAGGCCCTAGGAGAAAATGTGAATTTGTTCCAAAAATCCAGTGAGCCTTTCCAGCTGAGATATGTAGACGCTGGCTCATACATGCAAAGAGAACCGGATGGTGGGAAAGGATGATAAGTTCCACCAAACGCTGTCTCAGATAGGTACTCGGTCGATCGCAGGTCGGTGAAGAAGGACTCGACACAGTACTGATCAGTATTGAAGCCACCCTGAATTCACGTCCCACTGTGCAAGACGGGAGCAACTTTGAAGCTCTTACACCTTCTCACTTTCTGAACGGAGAGAAACTCACGACCCTTCTAAATGGACCTGAGCCTGATGGAAGAGGAGATCTGATCAAAGAATTTCGATTATTTGAAGAATTCTGGCGAAGGTGGAAGAGGGAATACCTCTTACAACTGCGGAATTACCACGATGTTAAGTGTCCAGCTGGTAAATACCCGAAACTGCGAGTTGGAGACCTTACCCTCTTACAAGGAGACGTCCTGCCTAGGCATATGTGGAAGAGAGCCCAAGTCGACGAAATACTGAAAGGGAGAGATGGCCGAGTGAGGACAGCCATCCTGCGTCTCCCCGATGGTTCTAGGGTAAGCCGACTGGTGCAACTGGTGATTCCTCTCGAAATCGACCATGGTGGGGAGGATGTGGGGGACCAAGGGTAGTTGAATGTGACCTCTACCATCGGTACTTGCAACTGGCATAAGTAATGCCATTGAAGATATATTTTGTTCTCTTTGATAATAGATTGTTATTAAGAAAAAATATCGACGTAGTTTTTCTATACGTAATTATACTACGACACCTCCTATGTATGTTCTTCCTAATTAAAGTGCAAAATGACAAACAACAGTATGGCATACTGGATTTGAGCAGCGGCGTTCAAACCATAATTTACAATTTTTCCCTGCATTTTACAATTTCATTAGCAAACACTCCAAACACCGTAGGAATTCAGTATATTAACACCGACGACTTACAATAATTGAAACTGAAACAATACTTCGTTGTTCTAAACGTATCACTGTGAGAAACACATTTAATATACCTATTAAACAGCTGTTTACTAATCACGCCTATTCTTGGGTGGGAGTGCGTTATATCGGCAACTAGAGGAAATTTTTCAATTTCATGTTATGCATGGGATTTAACTGGGAGGGAATGACAAGGCCGGTATTGAGCGCAGCTCGCATCCAGTCGGCTGTGGACGAGACCACCAAGTTACCATCTATCTCTGTAAGAGGCCATGCCACTCCATTTTCTCCATGGCAACAGTAGTTCAAGCTATGACCTCTAGGTTTCCATCTATCTCTGTAAGACACCATGGCTCTCCATTTTTAGCCTATTTTCAATTTTGAAAAAATAGGCTTATGAGCTCACCTTTTGTCCGTGTGTGTGTGTGCGTGTGTGTGTGTGATTCGTGTGTGTGTGTCCCCCTAATAAAATCTAAACGGCAGGAGCGATTTCAATGAAACTCGGAAAGTTCATAGCACTGTTCCCGGCGACCTCGACCGTGCCCTTCAAATTTTGTTACGACTCACCAATCCAACATGGCGGCTGTGCGAAATATTTCACCAGCATTCAATATCTCCGAAACTATTACCGATATTACCCTGACATTTTCTATGGTGATAGAGGGAACTACTATAAGTTCACTTATGTGGCTTTTGAAAACCTGGTAACTACAAAACCAACATGGTGGCCAAGCGAATTTGCGACTTTTAAATAGACGTTTCTCACGATTTGACCAACCAAACGCAATGAAACTTGGTATAGTATATGTTTATATACATTGTAATGCACCGACATCTAACTTCGTTCAATTGTTTACATAATCACAAGATGGCGGATGTGCGAAATATTTCACCGGCATTCTATATCTCTGAAACTATTAGCGGTATCTCCCTAAAATTTTGTACGGAGATAAAGGGCACTACTGGAAGTCCATCTATACGATTTTCAAAAACCGGTTAACTATAAAACGAACATGGCGGCCAAGCGAATTTGAAAATTTTAAATAGACCTTTCTCGCGATTTAATGATCCAAGTGCACTGAAACCTGGTACAGGAAATATTTATACACATTGTAATCCACTGGTATCTAATTTAGTTCAATTGTTTACATAACCTCAAGATGGCGGCTGTGCGAATTTTAAAATTACGTTTTTATTTCTTGTGATGTAGTCATGCGATCGAATTGAAAGTTTGAATAATGAACCAACGCAATAATTTTCCTTTAATGGTACATGACTCTATGGCCTATACATTTAACAATCCAACATGGCGACCATCCGAAATATTTAGATGATACTGAATATCTACGAATCTATTTTAGCAATCAAACTGCATTTTTAATGTTCATAGGGGCTATGAACTTAAGTTCACCTATAGGACTTTAAATAACCTGGTGATCACAAATCCAACATGGCGGTGACGCGAATTATAAATATTCACATGGACGTTTCTCGCAATTTAACCATCCGCGTGCAGTGAAACTTGGTACAGTAAATCTTTATCCGAATGGCATCTAATTTATTTCAATGGTTTCCATAACTTCAAGATGGCAACTGTGAAAATTTTTTAAATCTCCTTGCTTTTTCTTGTGTCCTAATTATGCGATTGAAGTTTGAAAACTACACGTTCACAATAATCTGCATATAACAGTACATAACTCTAGGACCTACATATATAAAATCCAACATGGCGACCATCCGAAATATTTAGTCGGTTCTCAATATCTACGAATCTATTACAGCAATCAAACTGAAATTGTGTATGTTGATAGTGGCAATTAACGTAAGTAGGATAGGCTATATGAAAATAGGCTGTATAGTTCTTCACGGAACTACTTGTTTAATTTATGACGAAAGGTATAACGCGTAATATATTGTATGTAAATTCTACTAGAATCGAAGTTTTATACTCTCCGTTAAGGTGTGTTCTACTACTGATATGTTGACGTTTATGTTTTATTAATCATAATGTCCTTATACCGCATTTTTAGCCTACTTTCGATTTTTGCAAAAAATGAAAGTAGACTTATGAGATCACTACAGGGCGAAAAAAGTGTGTCTGTCTGTGTGTGTGTATGTGTGTGAGTCTGTGTGTGTGTGTGTGTGTGTGTGTGTGTGAGTGTGTGTAATCTGAATGTCTGTCCCCCCCCCTATCAATTCGAACACGGTGAGCGCAAATTGAACGAAATTTGGTACAAAGGTAGCACTAGCAAAGAACACCTCAGTGTCATGTTTTATATCGCCGCCATCTTGACGGAAACGTAATGACGGCCACACAAATGTTCAAAGCTTAAATCAAATTACGACTAACCTAATCATTCGATCTCTACCAAATTTTGCAACTACATACCTTTATAGGGGCAGCATCCTTTAACCAAACTAATAGGTCATCAGCCTAATAGTTTGCGGATGGCGGCCATCTTTGTGTGAAAATCGATTGCCCCTATTAATTCGAACACGGTGAAACCGAATGGAACGAAATTTGGTACAGAGGTAGTACTAGCAAAGGGCACCCCAGTGTCATGTTTTATATCGCCGCCATCTTGACGGAAACGTAATGGCGGCCACACAAATGTTCAAAGCTTAAATCAAATTACGACTAACCTAATCATCCGATCTCTACCAAATTTTGCAACAACATACCTTTATGGAGGGAGCATCCTTTGGCAAATCTAGCAGGTCATTAGCCTAATATTTTCCGGATGGCGGCCATCTTTGTGTCAAAATCGATTACCCCTATTAATTCGAACACGGTGAAACCGATGGAATGAAATTTGGTACAGAGGTAGCACTATCAAGGAGCACCCCAGTGTCATGTTTTATATCGCCGCCATCTTGACGGAAACGTAATGGCGGCCACACAAATGTTCAAAGCTTAAATCAAATTACGACTAACCTAATCATCCGATCTCTACCAAATTTTGCAACGACATACCTTTATGGAGGGAGCATCCTATGACAAATCTAACAGGTCATTAGCCTAATAGTTTGCGGATGGCGGCCATCTTTGTGTCAAAATAGATTACCCCTATTAATTCGAACACGGTGAAACTGAATGGAATGAAATTTGGTACAGAGGTAGCACTAGCAAAGGGCACCCCAGTATCATGTTTTATGTCGCCGACATCTTGACGGAAACGTAATGGCGGCCACACAAATGTTCAATGCTTAAATCAAATTACGACTAACCTAATCATCCGATCTCTACCAAATTTTGCAACAACATACCTTTATGAACGGAGCATCCTTTGACAAATCTAATAGGTCATTAGCCTAACAGTTTGCGGATGGCGGCCATCTTTGTGTGAAAATCAATTCCCCCTATTAATTCAAACACGGTGAAACCGAATGGAACGAAATTTGGTACAGAGGTAGCACTAGCAAAGGGCACCTCAGTGTCATGTTTTATATCGCCGCTATCTTGACGGAAACGTAATGGCGGCCACACAAATATTCAAAGCTTAAATCAAATTACGATTAACCTAATCATCCGATCTCTACCAAATTTTGCATCAACATACCATTTTAGAGGGAGCATCCTTTGACCAAACTAATAGGTCATTAGCCTAATATTTTGCGGATGGCGGCCATCCTTGTGTGAAAATCGATTCCCCCTATTAATTCGAACACGGTGACACCGAATGGAACGAAATTTGGTACCGAGGTAGCACTAGAAAAGGCCACCTCAGTGTCATGTTTTATATCACCGCCATCTTGACGGAAACGTAATCGCGGCCACCCAAATGTTAAAGGCTAAAATGTAATTACGACCAACCTAATAATCTAGTCTCTACCAAATTTTGCAACAACAAATCTTTATGTGGGATGCATATTCTGACCAAACTGCTAGATCATCAGCCCAATAGTTTGCAGATGGTGGCCAAGTATGTGTGCAAATGGATTCCCCCTATCAATTCAAACACGGTGAAACCGAATTGAACGAAATTTGGTACAGAGGTAGCACTAGCAAAAGGCACCTCAGTGTCATGTTTTATATCGCCGCCATCTTGACGGAAACGGAATGACGGCCACCCAAATGTTAAAAGCTTAAATCAAATTTCGACCATCCTAATAATTTGATCTCTACCGGATTTTGCAACAACATGCCTTTCTGTGGAAAGCATCTTATGACTGACTACAAGGTCATCAGCCCAATAGTTTGCAAATAGCGGCCATGTATGTGTGCAAATCCATTCCCCGGATCAATTCAAACACGGTGAAACCGAATTGAATGAATTTTTTTACAGAGGTAGCACTAGCAAAGGGCACCTCATATTCATGTTGAATATCCCTATAGCACGTTGTATTTCAACAAGCTACTACAACCAACATTCAATTATACTCCTTGAAAAGGACAAAGAGTTATAACAATACCCATGCATTTAGGAGAAAGTAGGCTATATGTTCTTTACTGAACATCTTGTTTATTGCTGACAGTGTCTACGTCTACCAGCTTTCTTTTGTATTACAAATCAGAAATACAGTAACTATTGCGTGATAATGGAGATTGTTCTATGAATAATAGCTCCTTCTGTTATTCGGGTTGTATTGTAATTGGTAATTATCCTGCTCTATGACTATGCTAATTTGTAATGGGACCGGATGTTAAATTATGAATTGAGTTGATAGCATGTCAATAACATACGGTAATAAAACTACGAATATATATTATTATGCGATAATTTTCTACAAGAACCAAGCAGTAAATAATGATACTTTGCCTTAAGAATAGCGGACCCCATTAAATCAAAAATAAACACTATCAAGAAAGTAATTGTGAGACTGAGTTCTCGAGGAATTGTGTACTGTATATACATCCCTTCTTACTATTGTTGCATTCTCCGCTACGTTATTGTACTCCACAGTACTGTCCCTTTCGACTATTTACAGTGAGATAATATTGTACTTGAGTAACATCAGAATCGAGGAGAACCATGTTCTAAACTCACTTAAGGGCAAAATGAATACGCACTGAGAAATATATTGCATGTATCTATCTATAACATAAAAAGTCACCTCCCGGGCAACGGCGGGTACAATAGCTAGTATGTAATATGTAAACAAGATGTTCAGTAAAGAACATATAGCCTACTTTCTCCTAAATGTATGAGTATAGTTATAACTCGTTGTTATTATCAAAGAGTATAATAGAACTATTCTTTGTTGAAGACCTTAGAAACGATTTACCTCTACCAAACGCCACAACCTAGATAAAAACTGCTACCATCATTGAAGAAAGAAAGATAAGAAGTATATCAAGAATGTTATGGATCTGGAGACATAATCGACCGGACTGGTGGCGTGGCTCAGCGGTAACGTTCTCGCTTGCTGGGCCCTAGGTTGCAGGTTCGTATCCTGGCGCAGTCAGCTGGCATTTGAGGGTGCACAAATGCGAGGGAGCCGTGTCAGTATATTTACTGGCACGTTAAAGATCCCCTTCGGGCCAAAATTCCGGCACCCCGTTGTCTCTAAAATCAGCAGTAGTTAAAAGGGATGTAAAACCAATAACATTATTATTATTATTATTATTACGACCTGCCGTGGGCAACATCCAACTTTGAGTTGAGGCATGTCTTTACACGTCTGATTGTGCATGGCTTTCACAACCCTAATTGAATTAAGAAATCTTTCCATGACCCTACAGAGACGTGTGTATACAAACTATGTGGATATTTTCGATAATATAATCCTAACAGAGCGAGTGCATTCTAGCGGCCAGAAGAAGAAACTTTTCAATAAAATCTGGAAGTTACCTTTTTGGCAGCTAGATGTCTCGAGTAAATCTGCTGGCGAATTATGTTTTAATTAAATATATATTTTACACCATAATGTGCACAATATAACGCTTAATAACATTTTCAAGTAACGCAAAATAGGCTGTTACAAACCCTTTAAAATAAAAAGTTAAAATGTATCGTAGTATCATCTTGTCATTCTTCAAATTCGATGCGCATAGAATGATAATGGTATAGTAATCAATGGAGCCCCACGTAGACTAGTCGTGACATCTATTGGTGAAATATCGAACAATATAATCCTAACAGAGCGAGTGCATTCTAGCGGCCAGAAGAAGAAACTTTTCAATAAAATCTGGAAGTTACCTTTTTGGCAGCTAGATGTCCCGAGTAAATCTGCTGGCGAATTATGTTTTAATTAAATATATATTTTACACCATAATGTGCACAATATAACGCTTAATTTTAAAATATCTGAGTCATTACAAAACAATAAACATATAACATTTCAAGCAAAAAACCTAGCTCTGATCAGGTTTGAACCATAGGCATTTGAGCGATAGGCTAACGCTCTACCACTGAGCTAATTGTGTCAACGAATATCGTTCTATTTAAAATGACTTACATAGAACTTGTTAGCAAATAATGATTTATACTAAACGATTTCATCACTGGAGTATATTATTTATATATAAAGCATTTCATACAAAGTTTATTTATTTTTTATCAGTACGCTATATTGCATGCAATACTCAAATTAGTGAAATATAAGTCCGGCACAAGATATCCGCTGCCATCTTGTCTTATTACTGAATCAGTTCAGCTTTTTATAATCACGTCTGCACTATAGTATTACAAAATAAACTTTTAATTTCGAACGTGCCTCTTCCTTTAGAACAGTTAAAACGATTCTCGGGTCGATAATCGGAACTGGTGGGTCCCATGATATGGATTATAAAGTTTGCATAATTCGCACGGCCGCCATCCTGAAATGGTATGGCGGACGACCTTGTAATTTGGTCACAAGACGCATCCTATACGAAGGTATGTTGTTACCAAATTTGGTAGAGATCGGATGATTTGGTTAGTCGTTATTTGATTTTACGTTTTGAACGTTTGAGTGGCCGCCATTCAGTTTTAGTAAAGATGGCGGCGATATAAAACATGACACTGAGGTGTCCTTTGCTAGTGCTACCTTTGTACCAAATTTCGTTCAATTTGCATTCACCGTGTTCGAATTGATAGGGGGGGACAGACATTCAGAGTACACACACACAGACACACACACACACACACACACAGACTCACACACACACATACACACACACACACACACAGACTCACACACACACATACACACACACAGACAGACACACTTTTTTCGCCCTGTGTTGATCTCATAAGTCTACTTTCATTTTTTGCAAAAATCGAAAGTAGGCTAAAAATCAATTTAAATTAATTATAGATAAATGTGCATAAATATGATTGACAATCCTGATGTCTATAACGATTGATAATTTTGATGAATAATATCGTGACCTACACGATAAACATTAAATGTGAAGAACGATATCATGCAGGCAATCTAATTAATCCATATTAGGGATTATCAAAAGTGTAGTATTTGTAACATAATTGCGTATATGTCAAGGTATGAGCTTTTTCGTGTTCCCTTTGAACATGTGCTGACATGTGGAGTGGATTCCTAGATTTCTATTAGGGATATTTCATTCTTTCATATTTTGATATGACTGATAATTTTTGTCCTGTTCAGATTTTGAATAAATTTTATTTTCGTAATTTTAAACCTTTCTGCGTGATGCTTTATAGAGGTGATGGAAGGCTGCGTTAAGAAGGCCATCGCTGGGTGTTCCTGGAGTATTCCACGCTCCTGAGGCATTCCAATTTGGTGGAGTCTCGTGCTATTTGAGCTACATTCATCATTTTGGCCATGGTCTTTCTTAATGCCACCTTGTTAGCAAATCTTGTGCCATATTATCCCTGCTGTTGGTAGGACCTGTTCTTTTTTGCCGGGGATTTTCAGGTTCTAAGATCCAGTGCTGCCATCTTAGAATTCAGCAGGTATTGGTAGGTAATGCAGGTACAGTGCCAAATTTCGTTCAATTCGGTTATACCGTGTTTGAATTGATAGTGGGAATCAATTTGCACACATACATGGCCACCATCTGCAAATTATTGGGCTGATGACCTTGTAATTTGGTCAAAAGACGCTCTCCATATAAATGTATGTTGTTGCAAAATTTGGTAGAGATCAGATGATTAGGTTAGTCGTAATTTGATTTAAGCTTTGAACATTTAGGTGGCCACCATTACGGTTCCGTCAAGTCCTTCAGGAACCTCTTAACTACAAAATAACATGGCGGCCATGCAAATTTGAAACATTTAAATTGACTTTTCTCGCGATTTAACCATCCAAACGCAATGAAACTTAGTACAGCAAACGTTTATACATATAGGGATGCTCTAGCATCTAATTTAGTTCAGTTGTTTACGTAACCTCAAGATGGCGGCTATGCGAAATTTTAAAATTTAGTTTTCATTTCTTGTGTCGTAATCATGCGATCGAAGTGAAAGTTTGAATAATGAACTTACGCAATAATTTTCAATGAATTGTACATAACTCTATGGCCTTTACATTTAACAATCCAACATGGCGAGCATCCGAAATAGTTAGACGGTTCTCAATATCTACGAATCTATTACAGCAATCAAACTGTACTTTGTATGTACATAAAGGCTATGAACTTAAGTTCACCTATAGGACTTTCGATAACCTGGTGAGCACAAATCCAATATGGCGGTGACGCGATATATACATATTTAAAAGGACTTTCGTCGTGATTTAACTAGGCTATCGGAGTGCAGTGAAACGTGGTACGGTAAATGTTTATACAAATTGTAATCCACTGGCATATAATTTATCTAAATTGCTTTCATAACCACAAGATGGCAGCTGTGCGAAATTTTAAAATCTTGTTTTTATTTCTTGTGTCCTAACCATGCGATTGAAGTTTGAATACTACACCAACACAATAATCTTCATGTAATAGTACAGCTCTGAGACCTACATAGCCTATATACATTTCCAACTTGGCGACCATCCGAATTGTTTAGATGGTTCTCAATATCTAGGAATATATTACAGCAATGAAACTGACATTTTTTATGTTAATAATAATTGTTGTTTTAAGGGGCCTTACATCTAGATTATCGGCCCAGTTTTGTATTGCAATTAATATAAGTAGGATAGGTATATGAAAATAGGCTTCAGTTCTTCACAGAACTGCTTGCTCAGTGTTGCCCTACTGACACCAAATTGGGATTATAACTAGTATTCTGATCAACTACTGAAAAGCTTCAATATCAATTATTTTAATATACAGTACTGTATAAGTCACTGATCATGGACCACTGCACAAAGAATTCAAAGTATATTTTGCTTCGTTACCCAGAGGTTAAAAGTGACACTCACTCAACTGGGATTATAGTGGTTTCCATGAATCATGAATCATTGAGCCCTAAGCATGGTCTCAAATAAATAAATAAATAAATAAATAAATTGACCATCCGTGGCACATTTTAGTGTTCATGTTAGTGTCATTATTATTTGTTGTTAATTTTATGTGGATCGCTATGTCAGATTTAAAAGAACGCCGTGGTGATAGGCAATCTCTTCAACCCACCTGTATTATGGCAGGCGTGTTTATCGCCGCATAGCCTAGGTATTGAAGATGTTGCCTATCAGCACGGCGTTCGGCGTTGGAACGAGTCATCTCACCACGTTATAAAGCATGATCTTATGAAGCTTTCTATGGTGATTAACGGATCGTGTAAATAAAGAATTGAGAATATTATTTGTTGATTTATTTTATGTAAAAAGGGTGAAGACAACAAGTGCGTGTCCTTATTGGTAGCTATGTTAATGTTGTCTGTTTAGTAAGTAAGAGATGCAGTTTATGACGTTGTAGCATGTAAATATTATTGTTTTATAGAGTAATAATAATGTTATTAGTTTTACGTCCCTTTTAACTACTCTGGCTTTTAGAGACGCCGGGGTGCCGGAATTTTACCCCGAAGGGGATCTTTAACGTGCCAGTAATTCTACTGACACGGCTCCCTCGTAGGCTTAACGTGGCACAGTTCTGGCCGGGGCTTTGGTTTTGTTTATTTGTCTAAAAGCACTTTTCAAACCAATTGTCGATGTTTATGATATCAGAGTGCAATTCGTCACTGCTGTGGGTAATTACGTATCTTTCTTTTGATTGCTCATTTATTACGATCGGTTTCTTGTAGCACCCCATATGTATATACTACCCGTATGTCTTTACTGTTATGAGGGCTCGACGCAACACAGTTTTGACAGGGGCCATCATCTTGTTTCCTTGTAAATGCACGTAATAAGCAAATAGATACAGTATATTTCTGCTGACTTTTCAAGAAATGTAAGATTTTTCATGTGCTATAGAGATGATTTGGATGATTTTGGTACAAACCACACCTTAAGAGCTTGAGTTTTGTGAAACATACATATATGATGATAGATGTCATGTCCCACAAATCTTCCCTTTTGCTTTCAGACGAACACAACTACTCATCTCCAGGAATCAAAGAAGACCAAATAAAGTAGCTTCAAATAATCTCTCTCTATATATCATCCAAATTTCACGTACTCGCTCATCATCGCAGCTCTGAAATCACTAGGCCTAAAAAGCTGAAATTTTTCTCTTGGGTTGTAGGTGCGCACTAAGAATCGGTTTTAGAAAATTCAAGTTCTAAATGAGTCTATTTGGGCCTTTGGCGCTGAGAATAGGCAAAAGGTCTACAAAGACAGGACATAGATCATTTTATGCGGCTAGATACAAGAAAAAATACTCGGAGGAAACCTCGAAACACACTTTTTAGGCCCTTAAATCAACGGATTCGGAGATGTTTAAAAGCAACTGTCCTCCATCTGGCAAAAAGATTAACGTTGCCATGACAATCGCAGCTCAACTTTACACTTTCTCTCTGTACGTGGGCGTGCTATTCCATTTATTACCTAATATACGATACATCGTGAACCATAGTCTTCAACACTACACAAACTGATGTTCATGTCAACGCCTGAAGGATATTAATTAAAATAACAAATGGGCCATATCTATATGAATAAAATACCATTCATAAACCCCCAGCACAAACCTCTTGATATACTGTATAAGTATGGAATTTGGTATGTACATTCTTTCCATGATGGAATCAGCCACTTAGAAAGGACATTTGGAAATTCACTTTTTTAAAAATCGTAATATTATAATACTTCATGCTTTTATGCTTGGGGACGCAAACTATGCTGTGATTTTGGGTCAATTTTTATCCCAGTGGTTACAATGTTCTTAATTGAGGTTTTAATCTATATTATGGCCTATTACTCCTTCACACAACTGTTTATCTCCCACAGAGACAGATGTGGCTAGCATTCTTGGCTGTCGCTACGGAGGTCCAGATTAGATACCCAGATCTACCAAAAAAAGAATGTTCTGGTCTAAGGGCTGAAACACGCATCACCCCAATATCTGCAGGCCAAATGAATTGTCAGTGGTCGCTTGGTAGGCTTAAGACATTCATGGGCAGTAGTGCCACGGGAGAGATTAATGATAACTGTGTTTTGTAAATAAACGTGATGTAAATATATAAATTAATGTTTGTTTTCGTTTGAACATATAAAAATAGAGAATTTCCTTCAAATTTGAACTTTCGTTGTGGTAGCTAAAAAAACTAACTTTATTAGTTAAAACCATTTTTACATTTTGTAAAATTGAGGAAAAAGTGGGCTTATGAGATCAATCCGGGCGTATGTGTGTGTGCCCCCCTCCCTATCCTCTCCTATACGGCTGCAGCTAAAGAAACCAAATTAGGTATGGGTAAAGATCTATACATGAATATCTCACAGCCATATCTGAAAATGACGTCAGTGCTACCATCTGCTGAAAAATAGTAATTGAAATTTGAGGTCCATGTTGGATATCATGAAAGGTATTGTGCCCGATATTCCAAAATTGGATTGCGTGGCCCGGTTCATCACCGCAATCCACAGTTAAAATTCGCTACAACATAGGCTACTATAAAACATGGATGATCAAACAAGTTAGGTTCGAAGACAAAAGGAAAATCGGGGAGGACGAGATATGAATGATCTCAGGGCGTGAGTTAGGAACTAGGGTTCATAAGAAACATCCTAAAGTTACCCCCAATCATCCATGTGGCGTTGCGGAAACTATGAAAGATAGCACAAACTTAAGATAAAATTCTGCATTTATTATGGGATGCAAGGGTTAGAAATTAATAGCAATGATGTCTCCCCTAACCCTACACTTGGAGATTATTTAAGTGAATTCTTGATGTGCAATGAAAAATAAAATTGAAAAATATTATTTTTAATAGGGACAAAATCTCTTCGTGCCGTACCTTTCGATTCGATATAAATGAACTAACAGAGATCCAGCCTAATGTCACTTCTTTGGACTGAATTTTAATACGCACTGTTGTTTCCACTCATCTCTTTGTCTAGAGTTCATATCTGTGATGGTTTACCAAACAAAAGAAATTACTATTCACTTATCAAAACAAATTAATATTCACAAAGCTGCTCCATTTGATCTCCTTCTAACTTATTAATTAATCGTGGATGTCCATGTTTATTCTCTAAATAATTTACAATATTTACATCCCCTTAGTCATTAATGTCTTTCTCACAATGAAAATATTAACTGCTAATCACTTTTGAAACACACTGTGCTCCCTCGGCACTACTTTAGTCCAAACCTTTTCGAATTGCATTTAACTGTTACATTATTTCATTAATCATGAAAAACATACAATTTCTAAATCGCTTCACCAGATCTTATGTGCTTCGGCTGATATACTGGTTATTAACAAGTTGATACCATAAAATTCACCGAAATTCTGCTTAATTAGAATCCTGGGTGCTCTGAATTCGATTTACCAACTACATGAAATGCCTTACTAACAGTTGTTAAGTAGCCACCATGGCCTTAATTTGATATATTCCGGCTTTGTAGCACGCGGTTCTGATAGATCAGTGGTTCCCAACCTTTTGTGGCCCATCTCCCCATTCTGGAGGTTGACTGATACCTATCGCCCCCTTTTGATTTTCATTGAATGCCTAACTTAAATTTGAAGTAAAGTGTAAAAAATAAAGCAGTTTTATTAGTTTAAACAATTTCAGTACCTTATATTAAAACAACCAAAGCAGTTTTATCCGGTCACTCTTAAATAAAATCGAAAAATATTGAAATGTACATTTTTTACAATTTTTTTTAAAGAACAACGAAGTGAAATAATTAACTAAGATCATTGACGTACATTTAAAATCAGGAGTACGGTATATGTTTTCATTTTTAAATTGAAATCTGAAAAACATTAAGAAAGTTGACAGTTGAAATTTGAAAGAATAGATGAAAGTTTGAAAACTTTGTTATTGTTTTATTTTACCTTTTCAATGGCTGCTTTGTGTTTGGTGGATTTCAGTTAAAGCTTGAATATCCAGCTTTATGTTCGTCAAGTTCAGGTGCAAGTCTCCTTTGAGGCAAATGTCCAACTTACTTCTTTGTTTTGTGAGGAGCTGGTTAACAGAAATAAATCATCTTTCAACCAAATATATAGAAGGGAACGAGATTAGAAGTGGTTCAGATTTTCCCCACAGTTGTGGATAAGTGTCCATAATCTTCACCCAGGCTAACGCGTAACCGCTCTGCTTGAAAATGATTTTGTCTCAGATCCAGAAACTCCATCTGCAAAGAGTTTACAAGCGTATCCACAGCTTCAAACGAGAATGAATCTAGAATCCAATCCGGAATTTGTAACTTGGTCAAATCTTCAAATCTTGATTCCATGTCAGTTTTTAACTGGTCGAGGTGATCAGTAAAAATTAGAATTTGGTCTTCTGGGATTTCAAGAGTCTCGTTATCTGACACTGAACACTTTATAAGGGTCAGCTCTTTACGGCCAATATTTACCTTGTGAATGTCAAGCTTGGCGATGAGTGATGAAATAATTCCTTTGGCCTTGATAAGGTTCATCTTGTTTCCTTGAAGCCTTATTCATTTTTTTTCAAAAATATCGGCAAGGTACGCAAGTTACAACTTGCGTGGGCTTCAAATTCTCACATAAAACAGGATCAGACGTGTCGAGAAACTCAGTAACCGTGTCAAATAATTCGATGAAACGGCGCAAACAGTTTCCTCTGGAAAACCATCTCACGGCCGTATGTAGAAGCAAGCGTTCGAATTACTTATAATTTTCGTGGCAAAGTTGTCGGAACGGACGGTCATTGAGGGAATTAGCTTTGATTTTGTTGACACCAGTACTAACCAGTTGTAGGGTTTCATGCAGGATACCACTCAATGTTTTCGCAGCTACGTGTTGACGATGAATGACGCAGTGAAGTGATGACCTCTGGCACTTTTTTCTTAATGTGGGCTAGAAATCCAGCATGACGACCTAAAATGGCAGGAGCACCGTCTGTTACGCAAGCGTCCACGTTAGTTAGGAGAATCTCTTTTTCCTCAAAATAATCTTGCCCCACTTTAAAAATCGACGATCCCTTAGTATCAGTGATCCAAGTTCTAGCAAGAAACATTTCCTCGGTAATTTCTTTTTGTTCATTGATAAACTTCACATCTATATATATAAAACTCAATGTTGGTGTATCTGTTATTTATACACATCTACACCGTTTCACCGATCCGAACCAAAATTTACATACTTACCCTTTGGAACCCTGCCGATAACACTGTCCACTTTAATTTCGTACTGACCACTCCATTACCTGCATTTAGGCCCTTTGGCTCAAATCTACACAATTTCACCGATCTGAACCAAAATTTCTCACCTTCCTACGAACGAACATTTCATCTTTTGATGAGCTACTGCAGTATTCAAAGGATCAACTGGCTGGTGTGGACACAAATATGAGAGATTGTACACCTCCAGAGGAAAAACTCCCACTTTGCATATTCATCAGCAGTCATATCCCACAGAGCAGGTTTCGATTGCATTAAGGATATGCATTTACCTGTGTCGAAATCACTCTTTCCTGGTATGATATCCATTTTCAAAACCAGGAGATAATCCACACGTTTGGCCTGGCCGCACAGAAAGTCGCGTCTCGTGTGAAAAGCTCCGTTTGACTCAATGTAAACATGTGGTGGCGCTGCAAGCTTGGCCGCGCCAAAAATCGCATTGCCTGCCACCAGCAATTCTGGCCACACCACCACGGGCGCCACCACCATGTGTGAAAGGCTACACTTGAATAAGGCCTCTTTCACATGGGGCCACCATGGCCGCGCCACCGCGTCTTTGCATTCAATGAAGTGTAGCCTTCAACACGTTGTGGCGGGGGCGGCCAGAATTGTTGGTGGTGGGCAATGCGATTTTTGGCGTGGCCAAGCTGGCCGTGCCACCACATGTTTACAATGAGTCAAACCGAGCCTTTCACACGAGGCGCGACTTTCTGTGCGACCAGGCCAGATGTGTGGACTATCTGCTAGTGTTAAAAATGGATATCGTACCAGAAAAGAGTGATTTCGACACAGATAAATTCATATTCTTAGGGCAATCGAAACCCGCTCTGTGGGATATGACTGCTGATGAATGCGCAAACAGGGAGTTACTATCTCCCATATTTGTGTCCACACCGGTTAGTTGATCTTTTAAACACTGCAGTATCTCATCAAAAGATGAAATGTTCAATCGTAGGAAGGTGAAAAATTTGATTGAATTCTGTCTAAGATCAATATACAGAGTACAAAATATACCTTTTGTTGATCGATCCTGTAAAAGTGGGTGAACCCAAAATCTTCTCTTTCCCCGTTTTCGGTGCTTACGCAACCTGATATATGGAAAAGCAGCAAGTGATGTTTCTTCCACCTCCATTTAAAGACTGGCTCATGACTAGTGGCGTATTTGGTGCCTAGAGAAAATATTGCAAAGAAGTGGTGGTGCCCCGTGTGAAAGAGGCCTTAAGCAGTAGAATTGTAAACTAATATGCAGAAGTGAACTACAAGTACTCTGTCGTGATGATTAAAAGTTATAGCATAATATATTGCTTGTCTATTTGTCTACCACTTAAGTGTTGAAAGATCTGGTGCTGATACTTATCTGAAACTGTGGGTCGTCCTCAGACCTTTCGTGTAGGTTTCAGTAAAATCTTTATAAATAATAATCAGCTTTCTTTGAATTTGAGTAGATTTTATAAATGCATGTATTTCTTGAAAAGTTTTCTTTGATTCAATTAGAGAAATATTTTGGTGTAACGAATCCTACTGACCCCATAGTCTTGCTCGTTAAACGTTCTAAGTTGCATGGTCGGTGAAATCAGCAGTATAATAATTATAAAAACAACAGTATAATATTCCTTTATTTTACCAGACTTGCAAATAACCATACAATAGTCGAGTCTTATAGAGAGTACCTTGAATGTGGTCCCAGACAGATGGGACTAACAAAGGCTTCACATCTCCGATACCTTGGCTCCGTTGTGAGACCTGATGGGGACACAGTCTCGGATGCCCGTGCAAGAGTGAATGCTCTGTGGATGAAGTGGCGCCCGGTCACAGACGTTCTCTGTGACCACAAGATCCCTTTGCGCCTCAAAACTATGATCTATCAAACAGTCGTCCACCCTGCTGCTTAGTATGGAGCCGAATGCTGGCCTAATACAATGAAACATGAACAAGCCTTGTACTCAATGGAGATGCGGATACTACGATGGTCCTTGGGAATTAGACGGCTGGATCATATTAAGAACGAAGACGTCCGAAATACTCTTGGAATTGCACCTATTCCAGCCAAAATGAGGGAGACTCGGTTGCGGTGGTACGGGCATGTAGACCGAGCAAATACAGAGTCCATTGTAACGAAGTCACTTGCTCTCGAGCCTGATGGACAAATACCACTAGGATGACCAAACAGGCGTTGGATGGATACCCTACATGACGATATGCGCATCGGAGGCCTTCGTCCTATAGATGCAGCAAACCGCAAAAAATGGAGAGCGAGGTGCAGAGTGGCGGACCCCAAGAGATAATTGGGAACAACGCCAGGAAGAAGTCGAGTCTTGTAGAGTTTGATTAAAATATTGGCAATCAAGTTCAAAAGCTCTGGAATATTCCGCACACCATATCACACTGTTAACAGAGGCAATTGAACTGTTAGAGTAAGTGTAGTATTGGCTTGAAGATTCTTCAGGTTTTTTTTTTTTTTTCGTATGGCCTCGGGTGTCAATAAAGCATAAAGTAGCCTGAGATTAATCTCATCAAACCTGTATAAGTTAATACAGTCCATAGTTTGCTAATTACAATACAAGAATTCAATATTACTGACTGCCTTAGGAAATAGCAAATTCCCATTACGCATCGACTCTGTATTATGGTGATTTTAAAATATAAATATCTACAGTATATGCAGTCATTATTGTACGTAACTTACTAAATAGAGACATATTTTATGTTTTCTGATATAAACATACTATGATGATAATGCACCATCTAATTAACAATAATTTGGAATTATGCTAAACAAGAAAATAAATAAAAAATGCAAAATACTTTCTATTTCAGAAGTATTTGTACAAGATATGAAATAGCTAAAAGATATATGAAACTAATAATCACAAGTGACAATAAAGAAACCATCTAAAATATGGCGGTGAATTCACCATCAAGATTACAAATACATGTAGATAACAGAACGTATATTCTTATAATTAGATCACGCCTGTACTTATCGAAAGTTTCATAAGTTTCACTACCGCCACCGATTATTTTAGCGCACGTATCGATTTTTGGTTCCAACCAGACGCTGAGGGCGTAACCAGGATTAGTCTCTTTCGAGATACAACGGGCGAGGTTTTATGGGCGGGTGCATGAGAGGTTTCACACATTTCTTTTGGATATTCTCGACACATTCCGATCCTTTAAAAATATCAAAAGGAATTGCTGGGCGTGGTTCTGAGGATGGTATTCTGTTCTCCCGTACACGTGAGTTACAGAACAGACGTGGAATTGAAGAGAAATGCCAATTATCACATATTTCCAAATAAGATTCCACAAAATAATTGTCTTCCCCACAAGGATCCGCTGAACCAAGTTCGAAACAGCTCGTGCTTCCGTTTGAAAAGCTGACTTCTGCAAATTGCCCTCCTCCTTCAAGGAACGTAGCACAAGAAGACGATAAGCACTCTCCAAATCCAAAATTTACAAGATCATTGACTGGTGCAAAAACAGAGCCATATCTGCAAGGACCCTGCGTGAACAATGTATAACACTGTTTGTTCTTGCTTCCTAGCAATGTGGCTTCTCCAGTTGCACAACTGCAATATGCTTCACCAAAGAGATTATCTCTTTTATAGAGCCCCCCTTCACAAATCACATCATTTATGTCATCGTCATGATAGCACTTTTTGTCTGGGAGCATGAAGCTGTAATTGGGTGGACACGGCCTCGGTTGGCAAACTTGTTCCAATAGGTCATCAGTATGCAGAAAACTACTCCTGTCGTAAATATACAATTCCCCTTCTTGACAGGGCATTTGCTCCCAATTATGTTCTTTAAAATAGTCCTTCTGCTTTTCAGTGAGATTTTTCGAGAATGTGTACTGTACGAACTCTTGAAGTCCCATTAAAGTTGATAGAGGAACGGCTCCATCACGGGCAGCTGTTGAAATAATGGGTGCTAACAACAGCAGTAGAAGACGATGGACCAGTCCTGCCATGTCGCACTGAGATGCTCTGCAACAGATAGAGTTATCAACTGTAAAAATCGACAGAATCACGTTGTGTCAAAAGGTGATCACGCAAGGACCAGATGGAAGAAGGAGAATAGGCAGGACCAGCAGACGGTGGATAGACGACGTGGAAGACGACCTCAAGAGTCTGGGAATCAGGAACTGGAGAAGGAAGGCAGAGGATAGAAAAGAATGGAGGCGGGTGACAAAGGAGACCAAGGTTCTTCAAGGACTGTAGCACCGGCCAGTGAGTGAGTGAGTGAGTGAGTGGGTGGGTGGGTGGGTGAGTGAGTAAGTAAGAATCGGCAGTTAATTATTTCACTCATGGCTCTCCAGCTGAACTGTCCGTTGGCCAACTCAGAGCTGAGCAGGTGTGAGCGATATACATAAGTCCCCGGCGCGGGAGAGTGTTGGGGAGGTGACAATGGCCCTCACACCGATGTGGCAGTGAGTCATGTGCTGGGGACATCCCGGCGTAAAACCCTGAACTGACAACAAGTGATAGGCATGGATTAGAGATCTGTGATTTAATCAACGACCAGGGTCAACTACTAGAACATATCTCAGCAGAGGCAAAGGAATCCAATGGTGATACCAGTGTTGCCAACAAGATATAAAATTAACTTTGTGATATGAAGAATTATGTGTAATAAATTTCAATATTTTCTGCTAGTCCGAATAATAATTTATTGAATCATATAGATGTATTCCCTATCCCTTCAAATCTCTAATAATAACATGTATATTTGACTTCGGAAATGCCTAATACCTTGTAACCAAGAGGAGTCAAATCTGTGTGTTTTTAAAATTGTATAGCTTGATTACGAACATATTTCAGAATACATCTACATTTGTTTTATGAAAATCAAACTGTTCATTTAATATAGAATATTTTCTTCCAGTGTTCGTGTGGCAGGTCACCTCTAGTTGTGTTTTAATACTGACGGTAACAGAGAATTATTATAATTTGTTAACTTTTGAAATGAAAGTTACCATAAAAGTATTTGTCTTTAATTTAGGTACACGTTTCTTGGAAAGTAAGAGGACTAATAAGTATGAAACTTACACAGCTGACTCTTCACAAATAATGCAAGTAGTGTTGATTTGTGACAATCTGTTGCGTAGAAGGCAAAATATTTGAGTGACAAACACTGAAAATTTGACTTATATTTTAAAGAAATGAATCGCATTGTTATTTCATTTATATCTGAGGCCTTATCAGTGCTAATGTATTAAATCGGTGTGGTATTGTTCAATATATAATATCCCACATCCATGATTTGTTTGAAGATATTCAATTGGATATTATGTTAAACATTTAGCGTTGGATTAAATAGGACTTTCGTTACCTACAACGTCCTCTTAAAGGGTAGCCACTAATGTTGACAGCCCTGCTTCTAACCACACAATCCTTTATCACCCACTCTCATAACTAACTAAATATTGATACCCCACAATGCAATTAAAAGTATATTTTTCAGAACAAATTTGTTCCCAAGTCGAGTACGTTAAGTAGCTCCCCACGACTGCAAGAGATAGCTGGATGTCTTTAAATCAAAGGTTTGAAACTCGGTATTGGCTAGAGCCATCCTCAGTGTGGTGTCCCACACTCCCTCCAGGCAAATTTTGTGACTGATAAATAATTACAGTTATTAATGCACTAATAATCACCACAGAAGGGATATTGTACCTGGCATACAATTACATGGGGATGATGACCATGATGACAACATCAACACCAGATTGATCACTTCGTGGTGTAGTGGCAGGAATTATTAGCTGTCACCCTGGCGAACCAGGTTCAATTCCCCGCTCTGCCAAGTTATTTAATTCTCGTCTGAGGACTGGAACCGTGTACACTTAGCCTCGTGAGGCTCAACTGAGCAGAGATGGGTTTGAATTGCACCTTACCCAACCTGGAGGTGGTTTTCCGTGGTTACTGCAGACAAATGCTGGAATGATTCCTAACTTAAGGCCACGGCCGTCTCTTTCCAAATTCTCACCCCAATAACAATTTCAGTCACTAATACAGCTATATAACACCATAACACAAGTTATCAAACTAAAATTCCGCTCACAGCCCAATACACGGCACTGAATGAACTCGATGCCCAATTCTCCTTCAATGATACAATCAGTATCATCAACAACTTTTCAAAAGTATGTAGTCATATAATTAGTGAGAGAATCGACTCGTTATTGACAAATCTAGGAAATATTTAATTATTTATGCAGAAATAATGTGAAGGCCTTCTCAACATTCATACAGAATACTAAAATGTTAGTTTTGAAGTGAAACTTCAATATGAAAACAAGTAATTTCGTGAAGAACAAGATAGCCTATTTTCATATATCCCATTGGTAATTTCTATTAAAAGGATTTTCCATGGGATATACTAAATAGCTGTTGGTTCAAGACTATGTCTTCACCAACACCATTACGATGAAAAGTCGTGTGCTATAATAGATAGTTTTCAATATCGGTGATTAAAACTCCTCCCGTGAGATGGCATCTTTCTGTAATGAACCACGGGAGTTAGCTCTTAGAAAAGTCAAACGCACGTCTTCTATGATTTACGAAAAGTAAACTACGGAAATTTAGTGTTATTAGATACGGAAATGATTGTTATCATATTTCTTCATACGAATTATCTTTTGAATCGTCTGAATAAAAAACGAAAAATAAATAAGGAAAGTTTTAAAATTTCCAACCGATTCCATCATGAATATTTGAAAACAACTGAACAACATTACATGTCTCTAAACGAGACTCAAAGCAAGATGTTCAGTAAAGAACATATAGCCTTCTTTCTCCTAAATGCATGGTTATTGTCATAACTCATTGTCCATTTCAAGCAGTATAATTGAATGTTGGTTGTAGTAGCTTGTTGAAATACAACGGATATTAAACATGAATATGAGGTGCCCTTTGCTAGTGCTACTTCTGTAAAAAAAATCTTTCAATTCGGTTTCACCGTGTTTGAATTGATAGGGGAAATCGATATGCACACATACATGGCCGCCATCTGCAAACTATTGGGCTGATGTCCTCGAAGTTAAGTCAAAAGATGCTTCCCACAAAAAGGTATGTTGTTGAAAAATTTGGCAGAGATCAAATCATTAGGTTGGTCGTAATTTGATTTAAGCTTTTAACATTTGGGTGGCCGCCATCCCGTTTCCGTCAAGATGGCGGCGATATAAAACATGACACTGAGGTGCCCTTTGCTAGTGCTACCTCTGTACCAAATTTCGTTCAATTCGGTTTCCCAGTGTTTGAATGGATTGGGCGAATCGATTTGCACACATACTTGGCCACCATCTGCAAACTATTCGGCTGATGAGCTCGTAGTTTAGTCAAAAGACGCTCGCCATATGAATATATGTTGTTGCAAATTTTGGTCGAGATCGGATGATTAGGTTAGTCGTAATTTGATTTAAGCTTTGGACAATTGGGTGGCCGCCATTCCGTTTCCGTCAAGATGGCGGCGATATAAAACATGACACTGAGGTGCTCTTTACAAGTGCTACCGCTGTACCAAATTTCGTTCAATTCGGTTTCACCGTGTTTGATTTGATAGGGGGAATCGATTTGCGCACATACATGGCCGCCATCCGCCAAGTATTGGGCTGATGACCTTGTAGTTTAGTCAAAAGACGCTCGCCGCATAAATATATATTGTTGCAAAATTTGGTCGAGATCAGATGATTAGGTTGGTCGTAATTTGATTTAAGCATTTAACATTTGGGTGGCCGCCATTACGTTTTCGTCAAGATGGCGGCGATATAAGTCATAACACTGAGGGTTCCTTTGCTAGTTCTACCTCTGAACCAAATTTCGTTCAATTCGATTTCACCGTGCTGGAATTGATAGAGGGAATCTATTTGTTTACATACATGGCCACCATATGCAAAATATTGTGCTGATGACCTTGTAGTTCGGTCAAAACATGCTACCCGCAAAAAGGTATGTCGTTGCAAAATTTGGTAAAGATCGGATGATTAGATTAGTCGTAATTTGATTTAAGCTTTGAACATTTGGGTGGCCGCCAATACGTTTCCGTCAAGATGGCGGCGATATAAAACATGACACTGAGGTGCCCTTTGCTAGTTCTACCTCAGTGCCAAATTTCGTTCAATTCGGTTTCACCGTGTTTGGATTGATAGGGGGGGGGGGGCAGACATTCAGAGTACACACACTCACACACACACACACACACAGACACACAGACACACAGACAGACACGCAATTTTTTGGCCCTGTGTAGATCTCATAAGTCTACTTTCACTTTTTGCAAAAATCGAAGGTAGGCTAATAAAGTGTTGCTGTGCCTTGTATCATTGGATTCGGGTTACTAGATCGTAAGAAAATATAGATTAACTACGGTAATTGAAAAATCACTTGTCCGTCATGTTGTTTTTTGTGTTTCTCAGAATTTGGAAAGTCACATATAATTCCTTCCTTAACAGTCCCTTTAACACCATACAAAATGTCAGTTTAAGTGCTTAAATAGTTTCCGAGATATTGAGAACTGGTGACATATATGGCATGGACGCCATGTTGGAATGATTTATATATATGGTTAACTTTAAGGCTAAATGTCCCGTCACTTTGGTGAGAATTTATTTCAACAGATGGCAGTACAAGCGAAGCTGAATTTATTTATTTATTTATTTATTTTTGTATCGAAGGGGAGCTCCGATCTGCGATCTGAAAACTGCTATGCACTCGCTCTAGTAGCAGAATTGATATTAATTCATTGATTACTTTTTAATGTCAAAAACAGGAAAGTTGCTGTTTGTTTTACAAATATCTGATTAAAATTCGAAAGAAAACGGGTAATACGAAAGTTGAGTTTTACTCGCTGATTCCAAAGCCGCATCGAAAACCTAAATCGGTTGAATAGAACCGTCGGGATCACTTTGGGAAGTTTGTGAATAAATGTGTTACTGTATTTGCAACAAGCGCGGCAGTAGAACAAGGTCATGGTGAGCGGGTTGGCGGAGGGTTGGGGGGAGGGGAGTGGAGCTAGAGTGATTTGAGAGAGCGACATCCCTGCCAGACGGTAAGGAATTCCCGAGCATCTTGTCCTGGTTAGTTCTGAATTATTGTCAAGGTCTGGATATTTCTGAGTGATCCTTTGATATTTTACCAGTCCCTAGTTACGACATCTTGTTTTAGTTCATCGATCTCATTAATTACTTTTTATTTAATTTATTTTACCTGCAACAGTATTATTTTTTAATGCCCGTTAAGTGTTCTATTTTCGGCATCTTATTTTTTGGACAGTATTTCTGGTAGAATAGATTTTTTCTTTTAGTCAATTTTACCCTCCAGGTTGGTGGTTCCCACGGACTCAGCGAGGGAACTCACCAATATCGCCTTTCCAGGCAGCGTTCTAGAGCTGGAAACCCTTGGTCTGATTGGATACAACTGGGAAGATGTGATCTGCACTTCACGCTGGCGGTCTCATCTGCAACGCGAGTGGGGGATGGGATGGGAAAAGAGGATTGGGATAGATATGCAAGGAAGAGGGAAGGAGGTGGCCGTGGCCTTACAGTAGGTACTGTCCCCATTTACCCGGATAGTAGGCTGTCAGATATCCGCCCCCTCAATCGGATTGCCAATAATCCACCGCACCGGCTCAGCTACACCAATGAAAATGGCACTGACAGATACTATCGAGATTTGAGCACAGAAGTTAACAAGGAATTATTGTGGAACACACCAAAATAGACGGGGGTCCATACTTACCTTTTATAAATATCTCGGGGATTGGGTTGACAACAGGATCTCTAAAGTATGCTCCCACAATAACCTTCACTATGACATTTAAAAATGAACCAGAACGAAGGCAAGAACTTTGAACTGTACAAAAGCTTTATTTCAAATAAAGGGTATGACTTTAATAAACTCAACAAAATATATGTGGCTATCAGTAGCCCATGTCAATCTGACTATGTCCTCCTATAGGACTTGCAAAGTTATCATACAACATTTTAGCTCCCCCGAGCTCAAAATAACGTAACATTCATAGCACACTTGGACTGGAAAAAGGAAGTCAGGACGAGACACATTTATAGAGCTTTTGTTTTCTTTTAATAAACATGACACTTGTATTTATAGGCGCAAGACCACACTGTAGACGACCTCGCCCACTGATAACCAGATGTCTGGCCAGCTGCCATCTACCCTTCAAACCTGACGCACACCTGTCAAATGGGCTCACTTGTCAAGCCACGTTGCGTAAGAATCCAGCACTCTCTCAAAAGTTTTAAATGTCCGCAAGACATCACAAATATTGTTACGCAAATCTTTCAAATGCTTTACTCACATACCACTGGATTATTCTGACAATCCCTAAACTTGTTTAATTAGCATCCAAATGTTTAATAAGCATTGTTTAGAGTATAAAACAAACTCTTAAATGTTTATAACAAAAACTCATAAATTAATTTATAACAATTAGAAATTGTTTATAATATCGTCGAAGACAATAAGAAAAATTTTAAACACGCCTTTAACATTACTTCCTTTCCACATTATTGTCAAAGATATTTACATCATTATTTACAATATTAACATTTAAATTATTCAAATTATTAATTTAAGAAATACATTTACCACATGTTCATCCGGTTGGTAATTTCATAATCGTGTCAATATAATCGACCAATGAAGGTTAGTTATACATATTAATGTCACATTCTGGTTTAATAAATGTTTAATAATTATAATTATTTGTGACGGTAATCTTCATTCAAAATCTTATCTCAAATTCTTTCAATACTCTTGTTAATTATAACAGTAAATTCACTTGATTAATTTTCAAAGGACAAATACAATTCACTCCAGCGGTAAATACGTCGCTTACAACAATAGGCCCAAAATTCATCATATATTAATATATACGGCATCAAATCTTCCACAGAATTTACAAAAACCTCCACTAACAAATTCTTTAACATCATTAATTACTGTGGGAACCCCCTTCATTTACTTCAAGGGCATTATACATCAGCGACTTTCAACACGTTCGCTGCACTAGCGATTATACATTCATAGGTCCACTTCAAAAATTCTTATAATCATTAATTGTTTCAAAACTGTTGTCATTTAACCTTCGTGGATTTCATTCATGAATCGAAATGAAGTAAAAATTTGCCAATCACAAACAAATTTAATAGTGAATACGCTTATATACGCCTCTCTGGTCTATCAAAATTTAAGATTATCATCTTCAAAGTACTGTAGTATAAAAATACTATCATCAAACAAAGTGCGACTAAACTGCAAAATAGTCGAATAGAATCCAATTAGATTGTGGAATGCAAACATTATTATTCAAATCTCTAATTGAGAAAAAACTCATAACAAAAGTTCATGACTTTAATGCATTCAATAATTCATAATTAAAGTTCATCTTTCACAAAATTGTCTATGATGCAATGGTCGTTCATAACTGACGATAAATGTCTGTGTTGCAATCAATTTCAAATAACGACTAGTATTTCCAAGATCGTCGACAACGTTAGAGATTTTAACGCTCTAAAATCATTTAAATGTTCTTCCTTCTTGATGATGACAGAAAATTGGTCAAAGTAATTAAACTGGGGTAGAAATTACTTTATTAAAGTGACACGCTGTCTGAATTTAAATCTGCCATGAAAATCATTAACTTATAGTCAAATCGGGACTACAAAAATAATAAGCAAATTACTGAAATATCTAAATGTCAGTCTCAACTGATCCAAAATCGTTTAACTATGCCCATGACATAACCAGTCTTAATAAATCGTCGAAAAGGGCATAACTCATCAAGGTGTACTGAGAATAGGAATCTCAAACAAGAATATAGGGCAAAATATATGAGGACAGAAAATATAGGAAAATGGTTGCTCAGATATTGCTACAAAACTCAAATACAATAAACGTTCACGACTACCTTATCTGCCGATTGAAGTTCCAGAGGAAAATTCCCCAAAGAAGACTGCTGATGGATCCATTTCACCAAGTTAAAGCTGAGCTCCATCCTCGAAACAGGAAACAGCACCCTCAGAGAATCGAACTGCTTCCTCCTCCGGAAATTGCACTGCTCCATGAAGACGAAAGACATCCTTCCGGCAAAATTCTTCTTTGTGAGTCGGGACTACCCTGACCTCTCTTGAAAAATCCCTGAAGATCTTGTAGAAAATCGCCATGAAGTTTTTGTAGTAATTTCCATAGAAATATTCATATTCAGTGAGTATGAAATCGTTTCCATTGCTGTTTGATAGTATTCAGCGTTGAGCCACGAAACATGGGTGTAGATGGTTGTTCACCACATGTCCGCTTGTATGGAATGGCAATTAGCGAAGTTCCATGTTGCTATCTTACTCCAACGATGTATGTCCCAATTGCATTAAAGTCCTTTAGCCTTCCATCTTCTCTTCGGTTATGGTAATAGAAGAACAAACTGCCTTATTAAACTGCTCCATAATACTGTAGCGTTGTGTCACAATTCAATCTGAAGTCTCCCTGTTATACTGGCAGTGTCAGCCGTAGCGTAGGATCTGGCGATACAAAGTGCTTCTCAGGAGGCGAGAAAATCACTTTTGTCAGACGTCTAAAATTGCTAATATCTTCTAAAATAACTCCTTGAAATTGTTCAAATTTCCTACACTGCTTAATGTAGCACTGCACAATAGGATTGGCTTATAGGCAAACGCTAACTGTTCATAGCTAACCTTGTAGACGCGTTATAATGTGCGTTTTAACTTCGCCTAGTTTTCACTCACAGTAAACTTGCACTGCCTGTCTGCTTGAATCACGTTTAATGCGGTGGCTTCACCATGCGTTATAAAGACGACTCTTTCTACTAATATCACTCGACGTCTCACCAAAACGACTATATAATCACTGAAGATCTGACGATTTGAGATATGCGATATGAGACTGCTCTCTTCTGCGCAAGGCCTTTTATAAACTTCATAAGGGGCGTATCCATCCCTTCCATAGCGTGTTACTGCGTCATAGCTAGAAGTTCCAGCTTCGTCAATACATGACGGATTTTCAAAATTCAAAAACAGAAAAATAAATTTCACCAAAATTCCAGATCAATGCCTCTACTGCAAATGGATTTCCACAATTCTGCATTCCAAAAAGTATTAACAATACCATAGTTTCAGCAATCTCCGTCTTCCTTCAAACAATCGTTCATTGGTTCGAGCCTCCCCTCCAATAGCATAATTTCTTCCTCAGCATAATTCCACGCTTCCTGCGACTGTGTCGTAAATCTCGGATCTTTCTCGAATAAATGCTGACGTCATTGAGAATCTCAGCTCAAGCAGCCTGCTCGCATAACGTCTGCGTCATCCGTGCTTACGTCATGACCATCCACGTCATAACTATGACAGCCATAACTTTCTTTATATTTTCCAATATAGCCACCGTGGTCTCAACATAATTCAATTACGGGGGCAGTACCATCCCGGCATTTGCCCGAAGACGAAGTGGGAAACCACGGAAAACCACTTCAAGGATGGCTGAGGTGGGAATCAACCCCCTCTACTCATTTGGAGTACCCAAGGCTGAGTAGACCCCGTTCCAGTCTTCATACCACTTTTCAAATAGATACATGTACTGTACATATAGGTAGGCTACGACTGGTGGAGAGCATTACGGTCATCACGTGGAGTTATTTTTTCGATTTTGTTGAAAAATGGAGCCACCACCAATACCGATTCAAGGGCGTTCCACTAAATCCCAGAGGAGATTGCGATTGCGACTAAGAAAAGGAAGCCAGGCCCTAAAAAAAAGTTTATTTTCCTAGTTTATATTTGAAATTATATAATTCTTTACGCTTGCATTAGAGAATCTGTAATGCTCTGAGCAGTTATTATTTCACTTATATTTTACCTGTAGCCTACAAGTTGGATGACTAAACGTCACCCCGAAATCTGCAGGCTACATGGCTGAACAGCGCAGCGGATGCTTGATAGGCCTAGGCCCTTCATGGGCTATCGCACCACGGGTGTAGTTTGTTTTTTACTTCTAATACATAAGTGTAGGAGTACAAAATCACGAACTATTCTGTGTCAACTTTTTTCAGAGAAGCAAGTTCGACTTCAAATGAAAACAATGCGTTGTGTGGAAAATAAAGGCGTAGCGAATGTGAAAATAGAAAATTGGTTTCCGGAAATACTGGATTAGATTGGGATCCATAAAGACTGCAAACAGTACTTTTGAACTACCAATGGGCAAGGTGAAGGCAAACAGCTAACTGCAACCAAAATTATGCGTTATTGCTTGCAGCCCCTAATTGCAAAAAGTTCCCAGCTAGTATCAAACACCACCAGCAATGCTGCCGAAAATTATATGTCCCTTGTTGCAAAATTCACGGGAGGTAACCAGATCAATCGAGGGAAACGAGGTTCCTTCACTCATAGAACCAAAGCTGCTGGACTAGTCTATCAGTTTGGGCCATCTTGGCACTATAAAACAATGAAATCCGTTTAGAAAAAAAAACTGCCACAATAGTGAAGGACACTGCACTCAGCAGAAAAAGAAGAAGAGCAGCTTTCCGAAAAAGTTTATTTTCGTCGCTAGAAGGGAAAAGAGTGTCCCGACAACAGTCTAATGAAATGAAACGTACTGTCTCACGTGATTATAGAAACCGATCAATGCCGTTGGATTTCGATGAGGTACTGTTGAGAGAGTTTAGTGATGAGAAGATCAAGCAACTAACGCTTAGTGAAGGCCATATACAAAAACTGGAAAAGGAAACAAGGGGCCAAAGGAAAAATGAAAAGTGGCACACAGCTAGAAAGGACAGACTTACGGCATCCAATTTTGGATATGTATGCAAGAGGAAACCTACTTCGAAATGGGCTCCATTAGTAAAACACATTCTGTACGGCGAATTTAACTCAAAAGCAATGCAGTATGACTGTGATTATGAGCGAATTGCAAAACGAAATTTAGAGGAAAAATGGTAGAAAAGTCGAAGAATGTGGTCTTTTCGTACATAAAACCTATGGGTTTTTAGGTGCCTCCCCAGACGGATTAATAGGAGACGACGCTGTAGTCGAAGTCAAGTGCCCTGATTCTGCACGGAATATGACCTTATTGGAAGCCTGCAAAAAATAAAGGGATTTTGTTTGGCATAAAGTAAGCGAAAAAGAAAGTAAGCGAAAAAGAAAGCCAGAGAATGTCAAGAACAGTGCCTTTCAGAAGAGAACAGATTGATAACTCTCAAACACTCACATGGTTTTATTTTCCACAACCAGGGCCAGTTGGAAATAACATAGCGGGAAACATGTTATTTTGTGGTATGGACGCCTAAAGGACATTCACATAGAAACAATAAATAGGGACGAAAAGTTCTGGAGACAAAATATGCTTATGTAACTGGCATGCTGCTGCGAGAAAATCTTGTTGCCTGAGATCATTGATCCCAGAATGACCAGATCAATGGACATAAGAGAATCTGAGGTGAAGTAAAATACTGAGTGTGTGTAAATCATGAAACGCTATCTTTGATATGGAAAAAATTGAAGCATTGATTTCAATAACAGGAAATAATTAGGTATAATATTTTTGTTTGTTTATAGTGCACAGTACTAGTGCCTGTGCTAACAATAGGCAGATGAGAATATCTTAGGAACTTTAATTCTATTATGTACATAATAATTTTGCTCTTGTTATGCATTTTCATAATTTGTTTATTGTAATAAAATGTTCTACATAAATGAACTTTTATTATTTCCTTCATGAAAATTGAAGTAAGTTATAGTGATTGGCAACACGGAGTCGTTTCAGATCTCACGAAAAAAAAAAAAAAAGGAATTAGAATCAAAAGAACCAAAGACCATACGACTCACCAAACTAAATGTATGTATGTATGTAGGTCTATGTGCGTGCGCATTTCACGGTTTGTGGTCTTGTTTGTTATGTCTAGAAGACGATACCTAGAGTTGGACGTCCGCATCGGATGGTTTTTAGAATAGATATCTTATATATAAAAGTGAAAGTCTGTATGTATGTATGTATGTATGTATGTATGTATGTATGTGGGTCTGTTCCGTATACAAATCTACACCGTTCCATCAATCTCAACCAAATTTTGCATACACATAGTTTAGGACCCAGAACGAACCGCTGGCTACATGAATTTTCGATAGTCTTTCTCATTCTTCTGATTTCGGCCATTTTGCACTCAAGCACAGGCTAATCACATCATAAAATATACTCATGAAGGAATGGCAAGGCAGATAGTTTCCATGGCAACATAGCTCAAGTCGAGACACGGCCGACAGGATGCCATTCGCGCTCTGCACTACCGGTATAGAAAATGAGGATCTTTACTTTAAATCCCGTTAGTTACTCAACTACTCACACAGCACTGTCAACCGAGTTTAGCATAACAAAGACTTGACACCATCTTCTACTATATATTTGTCAAATACCACTCACTCACTCACTCATTCATTCATCACGAAATCTCAGAAACCACCGAACGGATTGGAATGAAATTTGGTATGCAGCTTCCTCAAGGGACGCAAATGCCCACTATGAGAGGATTATTGCATATTCAGGTTCTAAAGGGGTGTTAAGGGGGTAGACCTGCATTTCATTGAATAGCAATATCTCCCGATTGGTTTCATTGGGGGATGTGATACTCGGCATATAAACTAATCATTAAAAATAAGAATGCATGTGTCTGAGGGCTTTTCGATGTGGTATATATTATTAGGTGAAAGGGGTGAAAAGTGGGGATTAAAAGATTCCTAACGGAGCGTGTATCTCTTAAACGACATAGGCGAGGAGTTTGAAACTCAGCGAAAAAAATCAACATAAAAAAGGAGTAAATATATGTTTGACCGGTTTTTATAAATCCAATTTATGGGGCCCACGGGGAGGGGTGAAATTCTGGGGGGGGGGGCAAAAACAGGAAAGAAAGTGACCTAACTGATTGACTGACTGACTCACTCATCAAATTCAGCGGAAAAGTAAGTAAGTAAGTAAGTAAGTAAGTAAGTAAATAGCTGTTTGACAGTTTTTTTTCATAAATCAAATTTAAGGGGTTCATGAGGAGGGGTGAATTTCTGAAAAAAGAAAATTGAAAGAAAATATCCTGACTCCCTCACTCTCTCATCATCGCTCAGCCAAAATTATTGAAGTTAGAAACATGACAGTTTGGGGATATATTCATTGTTTGTCAAAACCGTCTACAAAGGGAGGATTTTCGGATATTCAGGTTCTAAAGGGGTCTTAAGGGGGTTAAACCTGCATTTCATTGAATAACAATATCTCCCGATTGGTTTCATTGGGGGATGTGATACACGGCATATAAACTCATCATTAAAAAGTAAGAAGACACGTGTCTGAGGGTTTTTCGATGTGGTGTATATTATGAGGTGAAAGGGGTGAAAAGTGGGGATTGAAAGATTCCTAACGGAGCGTGTATATCTTAAACGACATAGGTGAGGAGTTTGAAACTCAGCGGAAAAAAATCAGGATAAAAATAAGTAAATATGTGTTTGACCGTTTTTTCATAAATTCAATTTAAGGGTCCCATGGGGAGGGGTGAAATTCTGGGAGGGGGGGGGCAGAAAAGAAAGTGTCCTAACTGATTGACTGACTGACTCACTCATCAAACTTAGGGGGGAAAAACTGCTTTAAAGTAAGTAAATAGCTTATCGACAGTTTTTTTGAACAATCAAATATACGGGGTTCATCGGGAGGGGTGAAATTCTGAAGGGAAAAAGTGAAAGAAAATGTCCTGACTCATTCTCTCACTCATCATCGCCCAGCCAAAAATATTGAAGTTGGAAACATGGCAGTTTGGGGATATGTTTGTTGTATGTCAAAACCGTACACTAAGGGAGGATTTTTGGGTATTCAGGTTCTAAAGGGGTTTTAAGGGGGTTAAGCCTTCATTTCATTAAATAACAATATCTCACGAGTGGTTTCATTTGTGGATGTGATACTCGGCATATAACCTAATCATTAAAAATAAGCAGACATGTGTCTAAGGGTTTTTCGATGTGGTGTATTATTATGAGGTGAAAGGGGGAAAAGTGGGGGTTGAAGGATTCCTAACGGAGCGTGTAGGCCTACCTCTTAAACGGCATAGGCGAGAAATTTGAAACTCAGCGAAAAAAAATCAGCTTAAAAAGTAAGTAAATCGGTGTTCGACCGTTTTTTCATAAATTAATTTAAGGGGCCAATGGGGTGGTGTGAAATTCTGGGGGGAAAAGGAGAGAAAGTGTCCTAACTGACTGACTAACTCACTCACTCATCAAATTCAGGGGGACAATACAGCTTAAAAACAAGTTCATAGGTGTTCAAGTGTTTTTTCATCAATCCAATTTAAGAGGCCCGTGGGGAGGGGTGAAATTCTGGTAAAAATAATTGAAAGAAAATGTCCTGTCTGACTCACTCACTCATCACGCCCAACGAAAACTATTCAAGTTGGATACATGAAAACGTCAACTAAGGAATGATTTTTGTTTATTCGGGTTTTAAAGAGGTTTTAAGGGGGTAAACGTGCATTTCATTGAATAACGATATCTCATGAGTTGTTTCTTTGGGGATGTGTTATTCGGTATATAAACTAATCATTAAAAATAATCAGACATATGTCTAAGGGTTTATCGATGTGGTGTATATTATGAGGTGAAAGGGGTGAAAATTGGGGGTTGAGGGATTCTTAACGGAGCGTGTATCTCTGAAACGACATTGGCGAGAAGTTTGAAATTCGACGGGAAAAACAGCTTTAAAGACAAGTAAATAGGTGTTCGACCGTTTTGTCATAAATCCAATTTAAGGGGCCCTTGGAGAGGGGTGTAATTCTGGGGGGAAAAACAGGAAAGAAAGTGTCCTAAATGATCGACTCACTTACTCACTCATCAAACTCAGGGGGAAAACAGCTTTAAATAAGTAAATAGGTGTTCGACCGTTTGTTTCATAAATCCAATTTAAGGGGTTCATGGGGAGGGGTGAAATTATCAAAAATAATTGAAAGAAAATGTCCTGACTGACTCACTCACTCATCATCGCCCAGCCAAAATTATTGAAGTTAGAAACATGAAATTTTGGGGATATGTTCGATGTATGTCGAAAACGTCCACTAAGGAAAGAGTTTTGGATATTCAGGTTCTAAAGAGGTGTTAAGGGGTAAATGTGCATTTCATTGAATAACGATATCTCACGAGTGGTTTCATTTGGGGATGTGATACGTTGGCATATATTCTAATCATTAAAATAAGCTGACACATGTCTAATGGTTTTTCGATGTAGTGTATATTATAAGGTGAAAGGGATGAAAGGTGCGGTTTGAAAGATTCCTAACGGAGCGTGTATCTCTTAAACGACATAAGCGAGGTGTTTGAAACTCGTAGGAAATCAATCAGCTTAAAAATAAATAAATAAATAAATAAATAAAATAAATAGGTGTTCGACCGTTTTTTTCATAAATACAATTTAAGGGGCCTATGGGGAGGGGTGAAATTCTGGAAGAAAAACGTCCACTAAGGAAGGATTTTTGGATGTTCACTCTCATCGACCAACCAAAACTATTAGTTAGAAGAATGATATTTTGGGGATATGTTTGTTGTGTGTCGAAAATGTCTACTAAGAAGGGATTTTTGGATATTCAGGTTCTAAAGGGGTGTTAACGGGGTTAAACCTGCATTTCATTGAATAACAATATGACACGACTATGACGCGAGCGAAGCGAGGCTAAAAATGAGATGGTGTGTGTGTATTACTCAATCACGCATACCACTGGTCCGATTTACATGAATTTTACATGGAAGTAGCTGATTTACCTGGCTAACATATAGGTTACTTTTGATTTCAATAATTTTCACTATTTAAAGATGGCGACCATTTTAGTGACGTCACTACACCCTTTGGTTTCAAACGTTCATATTTCCATTTCAAATAAAAAGAGAACGCTAAGAAATAGCAAACTTTTGATGGCATGTACGAGGTTTAAAATTACATTTTCTATCCAAAAGGTATCTCCAACGGTTAGCGAGTAAAACCTAAATTTGTGCTATAAAACACGGTCAACGCCGAGCGGTGTAGTTGGACAAAATATTCCATCCTTAATCTCCCTCTGCGCAGCATCTCGCCTATCCCCTGTTTTAACTGTCACCTTCACATTTTAATTTATTTATGACGCGTAGCGAAGCACGGGTACTGCAGCTAGTTCCCAATAAACCTGAACACGAACATATGTTGTCCATCTTTTTATCTAAAATATCAAGAACGTGCTAACTACAAACCAGTCATATCTTTCTATACAGTATTCAATTTCTTCCTTCGGAGGGGAAGTAAAGCCGGCGGTCCCATGTCATAGATTTATGGCATGTTGAAGAACCTTCCACTAATTGCACCTGTGTGAAGCTAAATTGGATAGGTTAAGATTGTAAACAACGGTCTTAGGTTTCTACGTTCGTTGCCAAGAGCCGACTGCGGTGGCGTCTTGTAGCTAAGTTCTGAACTTGGCCTAGTAGTCGCTGACGGTGGCGCTTGGCGGCAAAAGTAAGAACTATTTGAAAAATTCTAATTTGCAGTACTTAAATTTAAAAAAACAGATAACACACACTAATACAGTCATCACAATTAACACCAGTTATCAGACAGATTCTACACACACCCAAAGTACACGGGGCTACATGACCGCGTTGTCGCAGCCCCTAAACTTAAGAACCAACCAACCAGTATTCAATTTCGCATCGAGTGAAACCAGTCGCTGATCTGTGCTGTAAGAATATGCCTTTCAAAATATTACTAAAGTCAGAACAATATGTTTTTTGTTCGGGAGTTTATCATCTAATAACTCTAAAAGAGTTACCTAGAAGGGAATCCAACGCTGTCAGCATCTATCCTGAGTATGTTTTCACCGGTTTTACCACAATCCCTCCAGGTAAATGCCGAGATAGTACCGTACGTGAAGTTTCAGGGCACCTGTCCCATCCCTGACTCTAATACAGTTACACACATAATCAACTACACGGGACTGATGATGATGATTTAATTTAATTTAATTTTAATTTATTTATTAAATACTATTTATGTTACATTATTGTGATATGTCTCACGAATCTGATGACAGTACAGATTATCTGTGAGACATATTAATTATTATTTACAACATATATATAGATTATATTTCAGTACAAGAGTGCATGCATTTTTTTTGTAATGTTAATGATAAAATATTAATGTAAATAATTAAAGATACAAAAAATTACACTATGGTAGTTATATTAATACATTTATGTTATGAGTTAATGTTTGGTTAAGTAATATTTTTTAATGCGACTTATAGCTAGTTGTTTGCTGTTAATGTTTGTCAGTCCAGGTGGTAGTTCATTAAGTAGTGATGGTATAATATAATTTAGTCTCTTGAAACCATAGCTATTTATACATAAAGGTTTAACATGTTTAGTACTTGTTATGGCTCTTGTTTGTATGTTGTGAGAGACCTTATGCCTGAATCTTAGATCATGGTAGTAGAGATTCAGTACAGTAATTTGAAACAACTCTTTAATATTAAAATAAGGGATATCAGTGAAATATTTAAAGAACCTGTTTTGGCTATCTTGAAGATTATTAATTAAAGTTGTGTTTTGATTTCCCCAAGCTGCTATAGCATATCTTAATTTGCTTTCAATCAGAGCACTGTAAATTGTTTTGTAAGTTTTCCTATCTACATAAAATCGGAGATTGTAGAAGATGTAGAGATTTGCTCTTAGGTTTTTTATTATGTTTACTGTGTGTGTGTTCATTTTAAAGTGTTCATCAAGGGTAATTCCTAGGTATTTTTGTGTCGAAGTACTATTTATGAAGGTGTTACATTTGCAACCTGCCAGGATGTTTTGGTGTATGCATGATAAGCTGTGGTGCGTTAGTTTGTATTTTTCTTGTGTGAAGTGATCAACTCTGATGTGCATTATTTTGGATTTGGTTGTATTTATATACAAATTATTGTCATGACACCATCTTGTGATGTTATTGAAGTCTTCTTGAAGTCTCTCAAAAGCTGTTTTAGAGTCTTTATGTATGGTATATATAGTGGTGTCATCAGCATAAATAAATATTTTACTGTGTTTAATGGCTTCATTCATGTCGTTTACGAACAGGTTATATAGTGTAGGTGAAATAATGCTGCCTTGAGGGATACCTTGTGTTCCTTCTACTGCGTCACTGATAGTGTTATTGACCATAACTGCCATTTCCCTGTTTTTCAGATAGCTTTCAAATAGTTTATAAGTCGTGCCTCTTATTCCAATATCGTGTAATTTAGCAAGTAGTTTATTGTGATTTATTGTGTCAAATGCTTTAGAAAAGTCAAGAAAAAGTACCATTATGTGATTGTTCTTATTTAAGGCATTATTTATTACATTGGCAAATTCAGCCAGGAGTAGTTCAGTACTTTTCCCCTTCCTAAAACCGTATAGGTGTCCCTTTAAAATATCATATTTATTTAGGAAATTCTTCATTCTCTTATCCAAGCATTTTTCCATTATTTTGTGGAGGATTGATAAAATGCATATTGGTCTGTAGTTGCCAAAGTCTAACTGATCGCCATTCTTATATATTGGTTTAATAATTGTGTATTTCAGATATTTTGGTATTATGCCTGATTCGAATATCTTGTTTATGAGATGTGTTATGATTGGTATAGTTTTTTGATAATAATAATAATAATAATAATAATAATAATAATAATAATAATAATAATAATAATAATAACGTTATTGGTTTTACGTCCCTTTTAACTACTGTGGGCTTTTAGAGACCCTGGGGTGCCGGAATTTAGCCCCGGAGGGGGTCTTTAACGTGCCAGTAAATCTAATGACACGGCTCCCTCGCATTCGCGCACCCTCAAATGCCAACTGGCTGCACCAGGATTCGATCCTGTAACCATGGGCACAGCAAGTGAGAATGTTACCGCTGAGCCACGCAGCCAGCCAAAGGTACTGAAGATCAAGATGTCCCAAACCCCTACAATGTATTATTATCAACAAGAATGTTAGAGGAAGTAAGAAAGGCATCTGTACGAACACATTGTGTCAACGTTACATATTGTGACACTACTACAGTATAATTTTATTGCTCAGATATGTTCCACGCCTAGGCACTAGAACACCTAACTCGTGGAACTATAATATTTGAGACAAGAGGAAGACAACTCCTTCCTGTCGTCAAATTGTTCCCTTCTCCCTCCGCCCTGGCAGCGTGTTCATCACTTTCCTTGCGCAAGAGATCTTGTGGGGCCGCGCCACCTACCACCCTTTTCAAAACAATTCTCAAACTAATGCTGTCGATTCCATTCACCCGCTTTATATCTGAAAAATGCATTGGAAACAGGAAATAAATCTCCATTTTCGTATTACCAGGTTCTTTTCAGATTTTAAGCAGAGATATAAAAAACTGTTAGTAACTCTTTTGTTTTTCACATTTTGGAAAATGCATCGAATTAATATCAATTCAATTGCTGTCTAGTATACATAGTGGTTTTCATATCGCAAATACGAGCTTACGTTCAAGAGAAAACTGAAAAAAGAAATTGTCTCACTTTGGTGCTGCTTCGTGGTGTCAGAATTACAAACTAAAAAACGGGATATTTAGCCTTAAGAACAGCCCACCGTATAAATTAGCAAAGTACATACAGCATTTTCTAAAAAACACATAAAATTTGAAGCTAATACAGGCTTCATTAATTCCATCGATTTCAGCAAAAAAACAAAAGAAGTAAACATAGAAGATAAACACAATATGCAGGCAACGATATTTGGGAACGTGCCACACTTAAACAAAAACTAACAGCACACCGATGTTTTCAAGAAAAGCCAAAGCGTCCAACTGGCAAGAAGTGGACTGCAGAAAGGAAACAACAGCATCGAGAACTAATGCGAAAGTACTGGGAGGATGTTAAAGCTCGATGCAGCAAGAAGCAGTTGAAATGACGAGGTCCTTAGATGGCCGAATCGAAAGAAGAAGAAGAAGACTATGCATTCGTTTGACGTACAAGACATGTACTCGAACATTCCAATAAAGAAAGTACAAAAAATAATCCCAAATAACTTACGAATGTATGGAAAAGTAAGCACAATAGAAATTAATGAGTTTATGTCACTACTTAGTTTTGTTTAGAAAACACTTTTTTCACATTTAATAATAAAATATATCAACAAACCAATGGTTGGCAATGGGATCTCCGGCTTCCGGCATTATAGAAGACGTTTATTTGGATTTCTGGGAACAAAATAAAATCATTAACCATTTACCAGGTATTGTGTTCTGGGGTAGATATGTGGACGATGTGTATAATTATGATAGACGAAAAACGGTAAAAGCAGACGATTTATTGGATAGGTTAACCCGCCATCGGTAGCGTTGTCCTCACTTACGCGAGAGGTATCGTCTATAGGCACTCCCTAACATCAGCTTGGTATATGATTTAGTGCTTATACGTGCTCTTCTTGGCATTTAGAATAAATGATACTAGTCTTTGGTTATATATTAATATATCTGGGTAAGTATATACTTACATATTTGTATATATCCACAATAGTTTATTACCTAAAAATTAACTATTACAATTTTGACTCCTACATTATTTTCGTTCTTTTAGAAGGTAATTATAATTTTGTTTTATTAGACTTGTTTTATGTTACCCCTTTATATACACATAAATCTACATAAACATTACTAAATATTATGAAAATGAACAAAAAACCTTGGCATTACATTGCTAAACAACAAATTTGATCATGATTTGTAAACAACAATATTTTCTATCATTGTCCTATTCACTCATTTGACTATCTGAATACCGGGTGAGTTAGCCGTGGTTGTTACGGCGTGGCTGCAGGTACTCGCTCACATCAGGGAGGCGAGGAGGATCGAATCCCCCCGCCGGCAACCTTGAAATGTTTTTCTGTGGTTTACCATCTTCCTTCCAGGCAAATGCCGGGCTTGGTCCCTAACTATAGGCCACATCCGATACCTTTCAATTCCTAGTCCTTACATTCACACTTTCCTTACCTAGACAACACTCCACACGCGACAGTACCTGTAGCTCACCCCATGGGTGTCCTCTAGAAGCAGCTACTAACTGCGGTGAATCGAACACTCCCGGCACTAAAAGCCATATGCTAAAAAAAAACTATCTGAATGGTTGGATTGCTCAGTATCAGTTTGATGCATGGAATGTTCTATAGGAGCATCACTTAGACATTCAGAAGCACAGTCTTTGTCGTCAACATCTGTAAATATGTCGTCCTCTTCTTCAAACCAGCTAAGCCTATCAGCCTTTAAAACTTCTCTTTGACACTTCTCAAAAAAAATTTACACCAGCAGGGAACGCTCAAAAAATGTAACGCCAAAGGTATCGAGTTTAGAAGCCACCAAACACTGCCTGTGACACTGACTTACCACCTTCCCACATGTGACACGCGTGCGTGAATCATCGCATAACAAAGCAAAACATGTGACTCATATACTAATTTGAGAATACCTGGAGTTTGAAATGGTTGAGTCTTAAAACAAAAAACTTTTCTTAATAAGGAATGTTTTTGTTAGGAGCAACCTAACAACGATACCGATGGAGGGTTTAACAAGTTAGATAATATAAAATTCACGCTGGAATCACTAACGAAAATTGCTTAAATTACTTAGATTTAAAAATAATTAAAATACAAATTAAGTTACATCGCAAACCAACCCAAACAGACATATCAATCAAGAAGGATTCTAATCACCCAGAGAGCCATAAGAAAGCTTTTTACAGCTTAATGAATAGGGCGCTAAATATTCCACTCAGTGAAGAAAGTTTAAAGCAAGGAACTAAAAAAGCATAGCCAACATCGCAAAGAAAAATGTATATTCACAAAATTACGTCAACAGAATCAAAAATAAGATTGATAACAAATTTGGAACAACTTTAGAAAAAGATCGCAAAAAGAACCAAAATTTCGCTACTTTCAGGTATGAAAACCCAAAAGCACATACTATAACAAACTCAATTAGAAAGTTTAATATGAACATTGCGTACAAAACACGAAATAATAACAGCAACATCTTTTTAATCACAATAGTGTAAATAAGACCAATAAATTTAGCAAATCGGGAGTGTACAAACTGAAATGCAAGGATTGCGAGGCCACCTATTTTGGACAAACGGGTAGAGCGTTCAACGTAAGATACGGGGAACATATCAGAGCGTTGAAATATAACAAGTTCTCGGCCATGGCGAACCACATGGACGAGAAAAAAACATAATTTCAGTTCGATAGATAAGGATTTGGAAATTGTACACATTGTTAATAAAAGTAAAAAACATAACCTGTTAGAAAATATGGAAATTCATATCGCCCAAAAAACAGACCCTATAAATGACTTGAACGAATTAATTTACAACGACAATGTTTTATTTAACACCATCTCGAAATTAAGGCGAAGAGACCGACATACACAGGAAGCGGCCCTCCCTCCTCCATAACGTAAGATTCTGACGTATGCTATGCTTCCCCCTCCCGCGACCCTTGACCTCACACTTGCAGTACCAAGGCCGGCCAGTCAACCAGTAATCAAAGGCAGAACAACAAGACGACAAATTTGTGATATCTCTTTCAAAGTTGTGAGGTGACAGTTCATGGTCTCCAAACTGCGGTATGTAAACATTGGTCATTTATACGTGGGTTATGTTATTGTTTACCTTTTCATATTTCAATTATTTATCCGCTTTACAGGTTGTTGAAAACAATTTGCAAAAGTATTAAATAAACAACTTCCGTTTACCTATTGCTATATGGACTACTCATACACGATCGTACATTGGGGTAAGTTTTTTTGCCCAATCAGAGTCATCAGTTCAGGTTTCCAAGTAGGAATCGTAGATTGTCAGGTAATTTTTATTGTTTCAGGTCCCCTGTTTGAAAATTAATCAACGACGATGGGCCCACGATTCGAATCTTTGTACATAGTTAAATTCTTTAAGCATTTTATATTCATTTGTTTTAATCATCTTGACGATGTAAAAATTTCAACAATTTTTTAGAGAGACCAAACATTAGACTGTTTTAGGAGAATTTTCAGTGTGTTTGACTGAAGAAGGCTCAAAGAGCCGAAACATGTCTCAAAGTGTATATTGACATCGAGTGATATATAAAATAATAATTTAGCATTGTAAACTGGATATTTGTGTAACATAACAAACCATGTAGATGACGGAAGTTCTGACTACTCCACCCTAGTCAAGGGCGCGACCAATAAATTAGTGTTCGTATATCTGCGATGTTATACCTTGACTCACAAGTACATAAATAAATCGTAGAAATTTCCAGCCATTCAAATAGTACAAAATATCCTTTAATAGTTTCAATCTTCAGAAAAACGTAAAAATACAAATTCTCGGCGTGGCAACTTATTACAGATGAAATGAGAGCTACTTCCAAGGAGAAAATAGTCTCTCGGAAGTCCTTGTTTTGTTCATGGAATCATGCAACAACATGAGCCATGGGTTCTGATCAGACGCTGCAATAATGACTAAGTTAATCTTCTTCAAGATGCAACGGGCCAGATTTCATTGGCGGATACATGAGAATTTGCACACATTCGCCTTTTTTATTTTCGATACATGCGCTGCTCTTTGAAAAAGGAGCAATCCCAGCTGAAGCCGATTCGTGAGAAATGTGAGAAATACCACATATCGTGCTTCCGTTTGAGAATTGAACTTCGTTAAGTAATGTTTCTCCGTTGAGGAACTCAGTACAACGAGACAGTAAACACTCTCCAAATCCAAAATTCACAAGATCATTGACTGGTAAAAATACAGAGCCATAGCTGCAAGGGCCCTGGGTGTTCAGTCTATAACATTGTTTGCTCTTGCTTCCTAGCAATGTGGCTTCTCGAAAAATACAACTGCAATATGCTTCACCAAATAGATTATATTCTTTATGGAGTCCTCCTTCACAAATCACATTTTTTATATCCTCGTCATGATAGCACTTTTTGTCTGGGAGCATGAAGCTGTAATTGGGTGGACATGGCCTTGGTCTGCAAACTCGTTTCAATAGATAATTGCTCTGCAGAAATCTTTTTCTGTCGTAAATATACAATTCTCCTTTTTGACATGGTCCTTGATTATTATATTCGCTCCAGGAACAAGTTGATGGATATGTATTACAATTCTCCTGCTGTTCACTGAAATTTCTCGCAAATCCTGGAAGTCCCATTAAAGATGATAGACGTACAGCTGCACCACGGGTAGCTGTTGAAATAATGGGTGTCAGCAGCAGTAGAAGATAAGAGACTAGTCCCGCCATGTCGCGATGAGATGCTCTGCAACAGATAGAAGAAGAATCGATAGTTAACTCTTGACGATCCAGCTCAACTGATCGTTGGCTAACTCGAAGCTGGGCAGGTGTAAGGGAGCCAAACAAATGGCCTACGCGAGAGAGTGTTGGAGAGGTGACAATGACCCTCACACAGGTGAGCCCGAGTGCGAAGCGGTGGAGTAAATCTCGGAGCTGACACTAGGCGATAGGCACTGAATTGAGAGATGTGAGCAGGGCCGTATTTCTAAATAGGCTAAGTAGGCTACAGCCTAGAGTGGCAAAGTTTCAGGGGCGGCAGTTTGGCAATTCAGTCAAAAGCTAAAATGAAGTATTTCAGACGTTAATAATACTGTATTATCCATACGAATTTAAGAATAGAAGTTACTTAAAAATATGTTTTAGTCCTTACACAGTTCTTCCTGCCTTAGAAGAGTTAAGAACTATCTGCGAACTAGTATTTCTGAAATACGGTTAAACTCACTTTCATTACTTTGTATTGAGGCAAATACAACAAAAACACTTTCATATGAGGACATTATTAACGAGTTTGCCATTAAGAAATCTCGTAAGAAAGCGATGTAGATTTGAACTCGAAGATTACGTGGGGTGAGTTGTTTTAGAGAAGTTTCTATATTTTTCAACAATTAAACCAGCAATTAACTACAGTTTGTGTAATTTCATTTCACCATGTAGGACAACTTAATTCAAATTGAACACAGTTCTTCAATTACGCAAAAGATAGTCATTAGCATTAAAATATAAAAATATGTGTAAAATAGTGATCATTGATCTCCAAGAACAAATTAATTAATTAAGTTCGAAACCCATTTCATTTTTTAACGAATCTTAAAAGAAGTAGCCTAAGTAAAAAACAAGTAGATAACTAATTTCATTATAACATTTGTTCTGTAAGCCATTAAATTTGTAGTTTTATCTAAACTAAATGAACTTTATGTTTAAAAAACATGAAAACGCCAATGAACTCTATTCTTTTGTTGTGTAAAACAAATGTATTAAGCAAATATGAACAATTGAGGGGGCGGCAAATGGACTTTAGCCTTCAAGCGGCCTACTCTTATATCCGGCTCTGGATGTGAGTGATTTAATCAATGACCAGGGTCACCTACTGGAAAATATCTCAGCTGAGGCGAGGAGAACCAATAGTTATACCAGTGTTGCCAACAAGATATATAATTCCCTTTACTGATATAAGGAAAAATATAAAATAAACTAATGGACCGGGCAGACTTTGTCCTGCCTGAATATATTGAGCGGGCTCAGCAAACATATTTGTTGTTTCGATGAACTATAACACTAAGTGGCATTTGACATTGTCTTTTAAATAAAAAACTCAAGTAATTTCTATTGACAGTCATGAAATAAATTAAATAAATATTGAATCTTAAATGTCAAAGATATTATTTTTGTTTTGTTTTTATCTCAATGCGAGTTGATGAACAACGTTTCCCGTCGATCCATGAGGTATAAAAATGAACAATGATGATGGTTTGACAACGCGAGAATACGCAACATATATTTTGCCGAGTGAGAAGCAGGGATTTTCTAGATCCAACCCACTAATGGACATTGTTTGGCCTTGTGTCTTATTAATAGTCAATGAGAATGCCAAGCGAATTGGAAATAGTAGGATAATTTTAATTCGTGGAAGGTTATGTAAGACATTCACTTCATCACTGCACTTAACACATTTGCATTCTATAAAGAACATACAATACATATAAGTGACTTACATTTGAATGGTATGGATATTATAAATTGTTGAAAAAAAAACTTGTTTTACTACTACAGAACTGGCACAAGATACTTAAACTAACAGAAAAATAACAATTAAAAATATAACTTTTTGTGGTGGTGGTGGTAGTGTGGAAATATGAAGTAAAAATGGCACTACCGGAGGTGTGTCTGGGCACCTTTGGAGCCATCGTTGGAGGTGACAGCATTCGAGCCGATGGTGATCAGGAGCAGAACAGGCGGGGCCTGATCGGGGACGATCCGAATATGTGATAGCCGATTACGATAGTAGCAACGTCACAGAACGTTTCTTCTGATACTTAGGAGACCACAAGAGCAGGCAAACCGAGAAAGCGCTGAAATGGACAAATGAATTGAATATCTACATCATGCTTTCATTTTATCTGTTCACGAATATGGATACTGACAATACTGCATATATACAGTAGTTGCACGCTGCATTCTGCAAGAAATTCCCTGATATTGTTACGGAACAGAGAATAGCAGACCAGCGCCGTGCTATAGTTTTGAAGAAACCTATCCCAGAACCATCACTTCAAGCTGTGAATGGTTGACGTAGCTGCCGACAATACTCATAACTCTGTAGAAGAATCCATAGATCAGGACATTGCACGTCTGGTCAATGAACAAAGGCACACCGATTTTCCTTCAGGTGACAAGGATGTAAGTATATCGCCGGAAGCACTCGGAGAACGAGTACCGAAACAACTCGAAGATGAATTTGGGAAGGCTCTCATAGAATTTGAAGGGACTGATCCAATAAGGCGGTCCATTATCACGAAACAACATTGCTCTAAGATACTTGCTACCGCTGTTGTAAAATGAACGACATTCTCTCTCAGCATCTGTCCTAGAAAGCATATTGTTTCTACCATGTTCAGACTGCAATTTACGCAGGAGCAATAGCTGTCAAACGAGTGACAGAAGGTAGATTATGGCGACCTAAATATACCTCAGGTTGACAGAAGACGATGCCAGCTTGGGAGATACGTCTACGAAAGTCTGTTGAACTGAGAGCAAATATTGGAAGAATGCATCAGTATGTTGCAGGCAACAGAAGTAAGAAGGTTGTTCAGTGTGATCAAATGTTAGGCCATACGAAGAGTAAACATGCAAAGTACAATCCTCCGATCCGTAGCCCCATTGAGACCCTAGATACATTAAAATAACAGTTTGATGCAAAGGCACAGAGATTACGTAGATATAATGAATCGAACGAACGAAAGCAAAACAAGCTATTTGTTACCAGAGAAACGGTTCTATAGGAATCTTGACGATTCTGGAACACAAATGGGCAGTTCACCGCAAAGAGTTCCCTATGGTCGAATGCTGGTGATTATAACATCAGCGCTAAATGGATTACGGAGGAGGAAGAAAGAATGTCAGAAATTGACAAGATGAGTTACTCTTCTGTATCAACTGAAGATGTGACCCGTGTGGTTAAGGAGACCCAAAATTGGAAAGCAGTAGAACCAGGCAACATCACCAACTTTTGGAACAAGCGTTTTACTTGCACTCATGAGCACCTTACCCGCCACTACACAGATCTCATCCAAAATCCACAGCTTAACCCCTCTTACTTGATGCAAGGGAAAACATACCTTCTGCCCAAAGGCGATAGAACCAATGCCCTTCCAAATATCGACCTATCACCCGTCTGTGCACACTTTATAAGATACGTACATCTTACATTGTACGTAAGATTTATGAACACAAATCTTCATAACATCCTGACTGAGGAGCAGAAGGGGTGCATGAAGAAGTCTCAAGTTTGCAAAGAACAACTTGTAATCGATGCAGTTGCTATGCAACAAGCAGGAAAGATGATGAGTAACCTCTACATGACCTTTATTGATTACAAGCAAGCTTGTGATTCAGTGCCACATTCCTGGTTAATCCAAACTCTGAATATGTATAAAGTTGATCCTGCCATCATTATAAGTCTGCAACATATGATATCCCACTGGGGGACCAATGTATTAATGTCTAATGGAGACACATGTATGGAATCGGAATTTATTCAAATCAAAAGAGTTATCTTTCAGGGCGACAGCCTGGGCCCTCTATGGTTCTGTTTGGCGCTCAATCCACTATCATCATTGATGAATAATGCAAAGTGTGGTTTTCCAATTGAGCACCATGGTATAGTGAAATACAAAATTTCTCATTTGATGGACATGAATGGCATTACATTTTATGCATCCCCATGGGGTTGGAAGTCATTTTTCAGTGTTGCCTTGGTGAACAATAGTTTGGTGCTTTTTCGTCGGTCAACATGAATGTAACCAAAAGAGTTGGGTTATAATCCTGAAAAGAAATTACATGCGATTAATAAATACACTAGGATGACCAGTTTCGATCGTCAAGCGATCATCATCAGATCCATTACACTTAGGCCATAAAATCTAGATTTAAAAATACAGGTGAAAATATTTACAATAAGTACAATTATTTAGTTGCAGTATTGGTAATGCAACTTGTCTGTGTATGCTAGTTGTAGTATATATGATGTTATGTGAAATGCTAAAATGGTGATTGAAATCCGAAATCTGTCTGTTTGGAGTGACTATAAGGTTGTAAAAAGTCAACTATGGTTGTACTATATAGTACAGGCTATTACTTATCTGGTTGTGTGTCTTCTGCGCTGTAGCTGCGAGTAGTATCAACTTCCCTCTTGCACCAGTGACGGTCGACTGAATTGGAATGTTATCTCACTTAATTGGTTTTTCCCTCCCCCAACCGATGTCCCTATGTGCTGTCTGTAGTCAATGCATGTGTACTTGTGGCGTGTTGCCAAGTCCAGATAAGATGTATGTTATTGAACTCAGGAAGGTCTTCAACTATTAAAGACCATGGATCGGTCCTCGCCACGCCTAAGCTAGAAGCCCTGTACAAACGCTGCCGGTAAAATAGGACGTCCAGGTGCCTTTAATACTACCGCGAATGCCGGACTAGGTTTATTGAAGGAAAAAGTACAATGCACTCCTGATCCAGATAACCTTTACCTATTAAAATCCCCCAATCCCCCCCGCCCTTTTTAAAAAAATCTAGCTTGGCTGTATCGCTAAGTTGTGTCTTGTTTCGGACAGGGTGTGTTTTTAGTAGGGTGAAGAGGGGTGAGCTCTTCAAGAAAGTGTGTTCATTTAGATAGGTGTGGTTGTTTCTTTTGGCTAGGTGTATCTCGATTGCTTCCTTTATGACAAGAGCTCTGCCTTTCAATTCGTGATGAATTATTTTTAGACCCGTTTCAATGTTAACGAAGCTGTGCCCCACGTCACACATTCAAAAAGCAAGGCATAACGACACAACCGGTAGGCACCTGCAAAATAGTAATCTAAATAAACAAGACCTGTATTCAAAGTCAGGGGTATATTCTATTACGTGCCAAGATACTGGTTGTCAAGCTAATTACACACATCAAAAAAAGTTTTGCATCACCTCGGTTCCCAGATCTCCGGCATACAGACGTTGACTGTGTATATTGTATCCAAGATACAGTCCCTTTGACTGTTCATAGATGTCACTAAAACTGCTCAAAGATGTAAACAACCATGCATGAGCAGGGCCTATTAGACGGAGGGGGTACTACAGCCGATCAGTTCCAGTCATTCCACCAGGACGAAGGTACGCTGCTCATGTTGTCTGTAGTTCTACCATGCCTAGAAGGTCAATACCGCAGTTCGATCGCGTCCGCATTGTTACTTTGTGTCAAGAAGGGCTCTCAACAAGGGAAGTTTCCAGGCGTCTCAGAGTGAACCAAAGCGATGTTGTTCGGACATGGAGGAGGTACAGAGATACAGGAACTGTCGATGACAGGCCTCGCTCAGGCCGCCCAAGGGCTACTACTGTAGTGGATGACCGCTACTTACGGATTGCCGCTCGGAGGAACCCTGACAGCAATGCCACCATGTTGAATAATGCGTTTCGTTCAGCCACAGGACGTCGTGTTTCAACTCAAACTGTGCGCAATAGGCTGCATGATGCGCAACTTCACTCCCGACGTCCATGGCGAGGTCCAGCTTTGCAACCCCGACACCATGCAGCGCGGTACAGATGGGCCCAACAACATGCTGAATGGACCCCACGGAATTGGCATCACGTTCTCTTCACCGATGAGTGTCGCATATGCCTTCAACCAGACAATCGTCGGAGACGTGTTTGGAGGCACCCTGGTCAGGCTGAACGTCTTAGACACACTGTCCAGCGAGTGCAGCAAGGTGGTGGTTCCCTGATGTTTTGGGGTGGCATTATGTGGGGCCGACGTACGCCACTGGTGGTCATGGAAGGCTCCGAAACGGCTTTACGATACCTGAATGACATCCTCCGACCCATAGTGCAACCATATCGGCAGAATATTGGAGAGGCATTTGTCTTCATGGACGACAATTCTCGACCTCATCGTGCACATCTTGTGAATGCGTTCCTTCAAGATAACGACATCGCTCGACTACAGTGGCCAGCATGTTCGCCAGACATGAACCCTATCGAACATGCCTGGGATATGTTGAAAAGGGCTGTTTATGGACGTCTTGACCCACCAACCACTCTGAGAGATTTACGCCGAATTGTCGTTGAGGAGTGGGACAATTTGGACCAACAGTGTCTTGATGAACTTGTGGATAGTATGCCACGACGAATACAGGCATGCATCAATGCAAGAGGACGTGCTACTGGGTATTAGAGGTAGTGGTGTGTACTGCAATCTGGACCACAAATGCTGAAAGTCTAGCTGTATGATGGTACAACATGCAATGTGTGGGTCTCATGAGCAATAAAACGAGCTGAAATGTTGTTTGTGTTGATCTCTATTCCCTTTGTATTTAAAGGTTCCGGAACTCTTGGAACCGAGGTGATGCAAAACTTTTTTTGATGTGTGTACATCGGACAGAGTCGAAGACGAGTAGATACACGTTACAATGGACATAGGAATGGGATAAAATACGGATCACATTCAGTCGTATGCGAACACATGTGTGACTCGGGGCACAGCTTCACTAACACTGAAACGGACCTAAAAATAATTCATCACGAATCGAAAGGCAGAGCTCGTGACATAAAGGAAGCAATCGAGATACACCTAGCCAAAAGAAATAACCCCAACCATCTAAATGAACACACTTTCATGAAGAGCACACCCCTCTTCACTCTACAAAAAACACACCCTGTCGGAAACAAGACACAACTTAGTGATACCGCCAAGCTAGATAAAAAATAAAAAACTGGGCGGGGATAGGGGGATTTTAATATGTAAATGTTATCTGGATCAGAAGTACGATGTACTTTTTTCTTCAATAAACCTAGGCCGACATTCGCGGCAGTATTAAAGGTGCCGGAACGTCCTCAAAGACCAGCAGCGCTTGTACAGGGCTTCTAGCTTAGGCGTAGCGAGGATTGATCCACGGACTTTAATAGTCCAGTCCAGTGGAATAACATTCCAATTCAGTCCACCATCACTGGTGCATGAGGGAAGTTGATACTACTCGCAACTACAGCACGGAAGACACCCAACCCGATAAGTAGCCTGTACTATGCATTACAACCATAGTTGACTTTTTACAACCCTATAGTCACTCCAAACAGACAAATTCCGGATTTCTATCACAATTTTAGCATGTCACCTAACATCACATATACTACAGCTAGCATACACTGACAAGTTGCATTACCAATATTGCAACTAAATAATTGTACATATTGTAAATATTTTCACCCGTATTTTCAAATATAGATTTTATAGCCTAAGTGTAATGGATCTGATGATGATCGCTTGACGATCGAAACTGGTCACCCTAGTGTATTTATTAATCTCATGTAATTTTTTTTAGGATGAGGGTATAACCCAACTCTTTTGGGTACATTTGTGTTGACCGACTGAAAAGCACCAAACTATTATTGCTATATGCATCCTCTGAGAATCACATCGACAATCTAATTGCAATAACTGCTTCATTTTCTTCTGATATAGGATGTCCTTCAGGTTAGTTAAGTGTCGCAACCTCACCATTCGACGGGGAAAATTAGAGGTCCGAGCATTTCAACTAGTTGACGGTTGTTTCAGGAAGCCTATGCAAGGTAATGAGATCCACAAATATCTCGGTCTCCTGCAATCTAATCGAATTGATCATAAAGGTATTTAAGATAGAACCGTAACTATCTACAATCAACGCCTTAACAAGATTTGTAAATCAAAGTTGAATGGAAAAACACCTTATAGGCTATTAGCACCTATGCTATTCCTGCTGTGAGATACACTTTTGGTATTATCAAATGGACGCAGACTGACTTGTAGAACATCCTAATTAAGACACGTACCATCTTAACCAAACACAGATATCTCCACCCTAATTCAGCTGTTAAGCGATTGACAATCCCGCGTCAAAGAGGTGGATGAGGGCTCACGGACATTATACAATTACATGCAAGGCAAGTGAGGAACCTTCAGACATAGTTTCTGGGCAGACATGACTCTCCCATACATCAAGCCGCTGTCAAGGCAGATGACAAATGCACACCGCTGGATCTTCATCACGTAAGGGATATACAGTTAGCCACTGATGAGGAATGTTCAGCCATCAAGCTTCAGCAGTGGACGCAGAAAGCTCTGCACGGTCCTCATCCGTATGAGCTCAACCAGAAACATTCGACATTGATGCGTCGAACAGCTGGATGACTCATGCGGACCTATGTATTCATTGAGACCGAAGTATTCATGGTTGCAATTCAGGATCAAGTTGTGGCTACCAAAAACTATCTTAAATATACTGATAAGGCAAATATTCAGGATGATAAATGCCGACGATGCCAACTAGAACCGAAAACAATTCAACAAATCACAGGAGGCTGCCAAGATATCTCCTGTACTTATTACATGAAAAGTCACAACCAAGTGGCCAAAATAATGCACCTACACTCGCTCAAAAGCACTTATTATCTGAAAATACTTTGCCTTACTATCAGTATGTTTCTGACGCCGCACAGTGTGTCGAATCCCATATCTAGGTGGAAAAAATTCACTGCCTCAAATGAAAGCGAAAATTGGCTCATTTGAAAGTGAACAGACCAGTTGGTGACATTCGGTCTTCCTTTCCGCTGTCTGGTGCGTAGGAGGGACGGGATAGGTGCTGAAACGTCTTCCTGGCTGTCGTGTCGTAAAGAGGGGCGTACAGACGTCATATTTCAATATGGTACGAATAAATTTGATCCTCCAACTCTTTCTGACACTCGGGTTCAAGAGATAAGAAACAAAATTAAGTTGATATCCCATAATATTAACAGCGAAATGGGAGAGTGCAAATAGATGAGAAGAACGATTCCGGGAAAAATTCGGTGATTGGTTAAATGGGACGGATTTCATCGTTTTCAGTGAACAAGAAGACATCGCTCTAGCGTATGATCCGAAAACAAGTTGTGTCCCTAATGTTTTTCTTAGTAATGGGAGAAATAGGCCTAATATTCAATATAGGCCTATGTTGTCTTTATTTCCATGCTCTTCTAGAGAAATAATATTGTTTTCGTGTCTGAAGATTGCTTACTAAAACTACGTCATTAACAGGACTGGAAAACGACTTTTTGTTATAAAGAAATATTTTTTGTATGATTTTGACAAATATTTTTTTAATTTTTAGAAGATAAATGTTATTTTTTTTGTCCATATTTCATTGTTCTATGTTTAATAACAATTTAATATACGTTTTTAATTTGGATGATTTTACATGCAGTGACTTCTATTCCCTCAAATAAGGTGTAACAATAATACTGGACTGCAAGTCTCATTGTTATTCATATTTTATCCAGTTTTAAATAGTAACTTATGTTTACCACTGTCATAAACTATAATTTACATATCCAAATCGTGATCTATACTGCCGAAAATGGACGATTCTGTTATTGCTTTCGGTCATTTTTTACACCTCCCCTTACCCCTCACCCCTTACCCCTCACCCCTTACCCCTCACCCCTATATACTTACCCCCGAAGATCATACACTTTAGACGATGCCAGACATAAATTCAGCGACCTCGAAAATGGAATACTGCCAACTTTTAATAGAATCCCAGCACTATTAAGGAAGTTATAATTTCTTCCCCCCTAGAATTGGTATTCGACACACTGTGCGCCGTTTTGAAAAATACTAGTCACAAGTTGTTATGGGACCGATCAGTTATTACTGATAAAACCATACCAGCAAACCGGCCAACTATCGCTATTGTGGACAAGGTGCAGGAGAGAACCTTTCTCATAGATAGAGCAGTGCCGAATTTCCATAATCTGCAAAAAAAAAGAACTGCTGTGGGAAGATCAACAAATATCTGCCCTTGGCGGAGGAAATACGGCAAATGTGGAGACAGGAAAGTGTAGTGGTTCGGGCCATAGTCATTTCCTCTACCAGCAACATCCCTAAACCATTGGCTCGCAGTCTTGAAATATTGGGAATACATCCTGGTCTACATATCACCATGCAGAAGGCCGTCATCTCGGAGACCTGTTCCATTGTTCGCTCGTTTCCCAATGTACCACCCTAAAAGAAGTTGTCATACCGTCTTGCAAACAAGCCGACGATATGTTGATTTGTCCCAATTATGTGGTGAAATGAATGTGATTACAACAACAATAATCATAATAATAATAATAATAATAATATTTATGATAATGAAACGAACCATCTATGTTACAATGCACACAATTTATTGTTGCTTACGGCAAATTGGAGCTGCAAGGGAGCTAGGAGTGCCACGAACTTCAATACAGAGCATCCATAAGGAGCAAAATTGGCATCCGTATAAGCCACACCTACACCAACAACTGTATGGAAATGATTTCTATCGCAGGGTATCATATTGCCGAAGAATGGCCGCTGCATTACTACAAGATCCACATTTGGCCAGGAATATTCTGTGGAGTGATGAATGTTATTTCAGCAATGATGCCAACGTCAATACTCACAATCTTCATTACTGAGCTCCAGTGAACCCCCTCTGGGTTCGAGCACAGCATGTTCAGATCCACTGGAGGGTTAACGTGTGAGTGGTATTCTGAGAGACTACACAATTGGGCCTGTTTTTATATCCCCCAGACTCACACGTAGGAGTTATCTTGAATTTCTACAAATTGACTTGTCTATGGAAACCTTCTAGAAGACATTCCACTCCAGGTTGTATTAAAACATTGGTACCAGAATGATGGTGCTCCACCTCACACCTTCCCAACCGTTACGGAATATCTGAATGTACGATATCCTGGACGGTAGATAGGTCGTAGAGGACCCGAGCAGTAGCCACTACGATCGCCTCTGGAATCCTTTCTGTGGGGTCTTATGAAATCAAAAGTCTACGAAACGGCGCCAGAAAATATTGATCAATTATAACAACGTATTGGTTAGGCCTGTGCTGCAGTGACACCTGAAATGTTACGACATGTCCATGCAGACACCGCGAGACGTGTTCAGCATTGTATTCGCCACCAGGGACATGTCTTTGCGCATATTCATTATGAATAGCTGTCCAAGTGTGACATATTAATTTATTTTATTTTCTAACCTTTGGAGCAATAATACGTAGGTTTTTGTCCATAGAGCAAGCAATGCTATTGTAGAGTGGAATTTCAGTAGCCCTCTTGTAAATATTAATGTGTTATTAAACTTTATTTTCTGCATCTTTGGCATATTTGCAAATAAACCCTGTTTATTACAGAAATCACTGTTTGAAAAGGATCTTGTCAACGTGGTATGCAATATTTTGGATGCTGCGCAACAATTTAGCCGTAATTTTACTACACAGGTACTGTAACAGGATTCCTATTTTTTCTTTTACACGCGAATGGACCACTTAGGATCACGCTACAACTTCATTTCTTTTTCTTGGTGCGAAATTTTCTCTGTACCCAATACTCCTTCATGCGTTCGCTGCCCTGTTTACGCTGTTCTTCCGTCGAGGCTCTTCCGGTCTTCTTAAGTCTTCTTGCGGCTTGAATCCCTTCCGAATTATTCAGTATGTTCCTAAATCTATTTCTGTCTAACGGTTGGTCTTCTGAGATGTTCAATCTTTCCATATCCGCCTTTGTTTCCTTAATCCATGCTGTTGTGGTCTGCTTTCTCCAGAAGTAATCAAATGTCTGTTTGGTGAGTCTATTTTGGTCCATTCTGTATAGATGTCCGATAAACTTCAACCTCCTCTTCTTCATAGTCTCAGAGATTCTTTCTACTTTCTGGTCAACTTCTGCATTACTTCGTAGTTTCCATCCACTTTCGGTTTGAACAGCACCCATAATTTTTCTGAGGATTCTCCGTTCCAAGACCTCTAGTTTATCCAGCTTGTAGATCATAGACAGACATTCACTGACATAGAGACATTCTGTCTTCACCACGGTGTTGTAATGTTTTTTTTTGGCATTCCAGGTTTGGCACTTTTTATTGTACATGTTTTTTGTCAAGCCATATGCTCTCTCCATTTTTGATATTTGATCTTCTATTGCATCTTTCTCTAGTCCATTCGCTTGTATGGTCTCACCAAGGTGCTTGAACATTTTTACCCTTTTGATTCGCCCTATCTCGGTTTCAAGAAATTGTGGTCCATCTTTGGAGTTCATCATGAATTTGGTCTTATCTGTTGAGATCCTCAGTCCTGTTTGGCTAGCAATTCTTTCCACAATGTTAATTTAAATGGTTGCGACCTCTGGACTTTCAGACAGAACAGCAAAGTCATCAGCAAACGATAGGCAGTTGACTTTAATCCCTCCTGATTTTATTTCTAGGCAGATCGGAGTTATCTTTTGGCGTTCAAGTTTAGCATTCCAAAATCTCTCAATCATTTCTAAGACACAGTTGAATAGGACTGGTGATAGTCCACCTTGCCTCACGCCTGTCTTGATTTCAAACGGTTGTGACAAATGCCCCAAGAATTTCACCCTGGAAGTTGTATCTGTTAGGGTCTCTTTGATTATGTTTGCCAGTTTTGTTTTGACTCCAATTTTGTTAATGATCTTAATCAAAGTTTCTCTGTCCACCGAATCGAAGGCTTGCTTGAAGTTGCAACCTGTTTTTCGAAGGGATTTATGCCACTGACATAAGTCAGATGGGAATAATTAATGTTTGTTTAAACGCGGCAATTATTTAGCCATGTAAATTTAATTTAATTTATATTTATTATTACCGGTATTATTATTAATGTCATATTTTATTTTGGAGCCTTTTAAATTTTATAACGTTTACAGATAGGTTTTCTATATATGAATCGCTAATTGCAGAAAGGGAACATGTCCACTTTTTTACGAAACTCGTTTTATACCGGAAATGGCATCTTTGGACCAAGTCGCATCGTTCTCTGCATAAAAGGAATATCTTCCATAAGTGGACGTGTATGAAATAATCATGAGGGATATGCGTTTGATGCAGAAAGGCAACATGTCCAGGACATGTTTCCTTTCTGCAGGGAACAGTTTTGGATTATTGGTAGACCTGTCAATTCTAGGCCGCTCCTTGTTATAAAACAAAAGAAGGTTTATTGATTCATGTAATATGGATACTTCAAGAGATGATGGAAAGTGTAGTTCTCCAGACAAAAAGAGAAGGAAAGGTGTAAGGAATCCCGATACTTATAAAAGAAATGTAATTCGAGTTGCTGAAGTGATGGGTGAGCCCCACGTGAACTGGGCAGGCTAAAATGTTCCTAGAAGAAAGAAATACATTGGATGTGGGTATGTATAACCTAAAAATGATTCTTCATAATATTATTATTCCAAGTCCTGTTGTCGGTAATATCCATGTGAGATCTGTGCTGGACAAAACGGAGGCAGACAGGTTTTTCTCCGGGTACTCCGGTTTTCCCTGTCACAATTTCATTCCAGCAACACTCTCCACTATCATTACATTTCATCTGTCATTCATTTAATCATTGCCCCAGAGGAGTGCGTCAGGCCTCGGCAGCCGGCACAGACCATATCCTCGCCGCTAGATGGGGGCTTCATTCATTCCATTCCTGACCCGGTCGGAGACTGGAAGCAGGCTGTGGATTTTCATTTCTGTTGTCGGTAATATTGTTGTTGTAGATAATAGCTGACGCATACGTTATTGAACTCTTAACAGATGTCAACACGGTTGTTTGGTGGACGTTACGGACGAAGAAATGCTGCAAATCATGGGAACATTCAATGGAATGATCACAAAAGACGAGCGGATATACACCTACAACGACTCATAGAACAGGAAGATGTGGGCAGGAAGCGTTCTAGGAAGACACTAACATTAAAAAACCAAGATCTTTCTTTGAGAAGTATCACGTGGTTTGTGGATCGCGCCGTGTACGAGTTTGTAAAACTGCATTTCAGCAAGCTCATGGTATAACACCTAAGAGGGTTTGTAGATAGTTGACACTTCTAAATCAGAGGAAAACACCTAGGGATTAACGTGGTAAATCATCAAGCGCAAATGCTATTTCTGGAGATGTTTACCGTCAAATTCATGATCATATATCGTCCTTCCCCATAGAGTCTTCACATTACACAGGAATAGAAATAAAATATTTATATGCAAGATTATCTGTGAAAGAAATGTATGGAATGTTTATGGTGAAGTATCCAGATTCTAAGGTAAAGTACCAGTTTGACTGGCATTACTTTAAACAAAACATTTCTCTGCGGTTTGGCAGACCTGAAAAGGATACCTGCAGTACTTGTGAAGAACTCACTCGTAAACTCAGAGTACTTTTCTGTGTCCGAGTGCTAAAAGAGCTGCTGCCGCATAGCTGTTGATACACAAGCGCAGAAGCCTGAAATTCTATCGTGCATTAAAAGAAATAACTGCAAGATGTGAACACGAGGAAAGTGTGCTTGGTCTATGTTTCGATTACATGGCAACCGTTTCGTTGCCAAATATTCCTGTGCAAGACATATGCTATTACAGGCAGTTAAGTGTGAATACGTTTGGCATACATAATTTGAGAACGCACAATATGAAATGTTATGTGTATCATGAAGGGATAGCGAGGAAATCTCCAGATGAATTGTGTACTTTCCTGAAAGACTACATTGACAATGAAGTATGCCCAAGTATATCTGAACTTCACTTGTTCAGTGAAAATTGTCCTGGACAGAATAAAAACAACACTTTAGTGAGATTCTTGATGGCTTTGGCTGAAACAGGCCGATTCAGGGTAATAAAACAGTACTTTCCTCAGAGGGGTCACCCATTTCTGCCCTGTGATAGGGACTTCGGTCTTATTAAGCGAGTTCTTCGTAAGGCAGATAGAATCTACACAATTCAGCAATACTGTGAGCCCATGCAATGAGCATCTATCAAGAAGAACAATTTCAATATTTTCAAAGTTAATCAAGACAGTATTATTAACTGGAAAGCATGGTGGCCATGTTTGTTTAAGAAAACGTGTTACTCAGATTTTTCAATGGGAACTAATGTTCCAAGGATAAACAAGGAATCGTTTGGTGTTTCTAAGTACTTTTATTTTGAATATTGTTCCACCAAACCAGGTTACGTTATGACTAGCGATTTCATTGGTGGCTTGATAAGCCATAATTTCAAACTTAGGAATACTGCTTGCGGAGAACTTGAACTGCCGATAGATAAAGCCTACTCTGGGAAACTTCCCCTCCTGAAGCAGAAGAGAGTAGATCTAAAAAAATGTGAACAGTACATTCCAGACATATACAACGTTTTCTGGAGAGAGTTGTTTGATTGGCCAACAGACTACTGTCGACCAATGTATTATGTGTACTCTAGTTTGAAGGTTGTTTGTGAAGTAACCAATAGACCTACATAAAATCCAATACCATCAACATTTTCTTTGTTCTATTCTACGTTAGTTCATGTAGGTTTGGATTTTTTAATTTATATTTTAATATTTTTCATCGCAGTTGGATCACAAAAAGTGCACGTTTTTAAGCGAGTTTCAACCATGCGTCACATTTAAGAATTATTATCTCAAAAGCCCGTCATCAGATCGAATCCAAATTTTAACACAATATACATTGGAATGTTGTATAACTGGTTTATTAATTTCACAATTGTGTGTGTCCAAGAAACAAAGTTGTTATCATTGTTGTAAGGTAACTTTTTCTCGGCTCGGGGTGGTTGGAAAATGTAGTTCTTGGTTGCGTTGTAATCGTTATATATCAAAAAGTTATGCTGTATGACTGTGAAATACGTAAATTAATTCACATATTTTATATCGGTTTGTATTTCTACGGGGAAATAACACATGTTTCACCTGCTAGCCGCTCCAGCAAAAGCTGTACAGGGTTGCTGAGAAGGAGCCCATCACTTCCGAGCGAGACGCGCCATGATGCGTGTGGGCACCATTACGGCAACGCTGTACAGTTTTGCCGGAGCGGCTAGCAGGTGAAACATGTGTTATTTCCCCGTAGAAATACAAACCGATATAAAATAAGTGAATTAATTTACGTATTTCACAGTCATACAGCATAACATTTCGATATATAAGGATTACAATGCAACCAAGAACTACATTTTCCAACCACCCCGAGCCGAGAAAAAGTTACCTCACAAAAGTGATAACAACTTTGTTTCTTGGACACACAAAATTTTGAAATTAATAAACCAGTTATACAACATTCCAATGTATATTGTGTTAAAATTTGGATTCGATCTGATGACGGGTTTTTGAGATAATAATTCGTAAATGTGACGCATGGTTGAAACACGCTTAAAAACGTGCACTTTTTGTGTTCCAACTGCGATAAAAAATATTAAAATATAAATCAAAATTGCAAACCTACATGACCTAACGTAAAATAGAACGTCGAAAATGATGATGTTATTGGATTTTATGTAAGTCTATTGGTTACTTCACAAACAACCTTCAAACTCGAGTGCACATAATACTTTGGTCGACAGTAGTGTAACATCACACATCATTATATGTCAGAAGAGAACACTTCCTTAACCTCCAGTACGTTCCATGGCATATAATATTTCATAAAAATAACATAATCCGAAATCAAGTGTATTTTATCCATAAATAAAAAATCACAAAACCTTTATCTGTGCTTTTTGTACTCCCCCGGCAATTTATAATGAACAATTAAATTATTAAGTGCAGAAAGGGAACATGTCCTAAAACTTCTATTGATGATTCTGTGTATGTTTGTTAAGTTGGATGACTGATTATCCATGGAAAATCATTCAGATAATATGCATTTAATATCTCATATCCACAAAGATAATAGCAAGTACCTTACGGACGTAAAATAGTTTTTTGTAATTTCCCTAAAATTTGTCAAAGTGGACATGTTCCCTTTCTGCATTTAGCGATTCATATGTATTAGAAAACACTATCAATCGGATTATTCCGATATCCATTACACAGCAAATTAATTGATTACGGAGCGTACGGACATTTTTTATTCAGTTAGGACAGTTGAGAGTTCTGCGTCATTGGAAAATACGGAGACAGGAATAGACTTGGGATCAACAACATGATGACGAAACCGGAGAGTTCATCGTCAACTTTTGAAAAGGCGAGATGAACATTGAGGTTGCTTCAAACGGAAACTGTGCAGCTAGGCGTCAGGTCGAGTGCATTGAACTTTGTGGCGGGAAAATACGTGTGGGGCCTCCCAGCCAATAAAGAGGAGAGCGGGCCATAGCCGGATGTGTTCAAATCTACGAAGACACACGCTGATTGGTCAAGCAGGCGAGACGGTCGACTGGGGAGTTGTACACTGGAAGGGGTAGCGTGGCTCGGAGATATAGGGAGGGCACTGCGTGAAGAAGGCAACTATCTTGTTACAACGTTTGTTCCGAGAGGGTGTACTTTTATGTCTTATGTTCCATGGTGAACAACTTCGAACGGATATACTCAACTGACCAATTCGTCATGGGTATAACACGAGCTGCTGTGTTAAGGCAGACCGTGTATAGTGGCTGTGGGATTTAGATCCACCACTACCTGCATTCTTCGATAATAATTCTCTACGCATCAAGAAACCAAGAAGATGACGCCGACTGACATTAAACTACAATCTCGTCTGAAGCAACTAGTACGTGGGAGAAAGCATCTCCAATGGTGAGCGGAAATGACATATACGCACTCTCTCTTTTCTGTTCTTGTTATCATCGTAAATTCAGTAACTTCAAGCTTGGTAATAATCGTAAATTCTGTAAATTCATCCGACCTCCAATTTCAAATACTTTGCAGGTGGTAATGGTAAATTCTTTGTGCTCCATATTATTCTTATTATTAGACTTACCACTGACGTGTTTTTCGACCATTAAATTAATTTCTTTCAACATGCAATCTTTGATTCCAGTAGGTAGCATTATTTATAAGACAAATTCCTTCTCCCAATACAAATGTTATCAGGGTTGATGATTCAATCATACCACGGTCTGAGTGTGAAGAGTTTTACATGTGTTCTACGCAAGCTAGGGGTTGATAAGAATATACATTTTAGGTTTCAACTTGATGTTGCCACCTTGGCGCCCAACTATAAATCAATATTAGACGTAGAAGGTAAAGATAAGCACCCGTCAGGGAAACAGTTACAATTTTGCGCTCAAGGGGAGCAAAACCGTTACAATTGTCGCCAGCAACATGGAGCCGAAAACCTTGTAAAATTTATGGAAGGAGAAGGTTATATATTTCTGTGGCTGTATTTTGGGAGTCTTTTATATATCAGTTTGTAACAGCATGGGTGATGATGGTAAAGAAATGAAGTTGCGTAGTGGTTACCAATTGGAAAGTGAAGAAGCGAGTAGTATGTCTGGTCTTGAGAATGAAAGCAGTACAGGGATGTCGGAGGTAAATCTCGATACTGAGGGGGGAAATGAAAACAGTCAAACGGGGTTGAAAAATTTTGCTTCTCCAGTTTATGCAACAGAATAAAATAAGCACAGATGCTTTAAATGCTAAATTAGAACAGAACAATGCTAAATTGGAACATAACAATTGGGAAAATAAGGAGAGTAATAGGGAGCTGAGCGATAGTTTAAATGCTAAATTAGAACAGAACAGTAGGGAAAATAAAGAGAGTACAGATAGTTTAAACGCTAAATTAGAACATAACAGTAAACAATTAGAACAGAACAGTAAGAAAATGAGAAATTTGAAGAGAACAATCTAAAATTAGATAAGAAATTGGAGCAAATTAGGGGCGAGATCAGAGGGGGTAATGGAAGAGAAGGCTAAAGAAATTATAGCAGATGTAGACAGGAAATTAGGAAAAGTGCAGAGTGAGCTGGAGAATAGAATCAGTACACAGGCTGAGAATTTTAAAGAATTAGTTCAACTTGAAACACAGCAGGTTAAAAAGCAATTGGGGGGAGAAATTGACAAAATTCAGGTAGCAACTAGCGATGTTAAAGAACAGCTGGGGGAAAGAATTGAGAAAGTTCATGCAGAAATAGTTACTGGAGTTAATTATTTAAGGCAGAAGAATAAAGAAAGCATTGGTAGAATTCAGGAGAAACAAGCTAAGATGAGTGATAAAGTTGAAGCATCGGAAGGGAGTATTAGCTCATCTGTAAATAGTATTGAGAGAAAAGCTGAGGAGAAAATTGCTGAACTAGAACAAAAGTTGAAAGCCAGGATTAGGCAGAAAAATAGTCAGAGTAGGCCAGTTTTTGTGAAAAGCGCACACAGGGAAATAGAATTAGGTAAGTTCAGCAATCGACACGGTTGTCCCATGGAATTCATAAATGCAATTGAAAACAAATTTAAGGAAAGGTTGGAAGAAGGAAGTGTTGAATGGTGCCAAGTAGTTGAGATTTTAGAACAAGCATTTGTAAGGGAGAGAAGAAACTGGTTTTCTGTCTATAGAGATAATTTCGAAGATATTTCAGACTTTAAAATTAAATTCTGTGAGAAGTTTTGGAATGAGGTTATACAGTCTCAGCATCGTGAGGGAGTTGTTTGAGGGAATATAATCCGAGAGGAAACTACACAATGACAGAGTACTTTTTAGGGCAGGTGTTAACATGTAAATATCTGGATGGTTTAAAGGAGGAAAGTGATGTGGTCAGGCTTTTACTTAGGCACTTTTCATATAGGATCAAGGAGGCTGCTTGTATACAAAATGTAAAATCTATTTCTCAAGTTGAGAACTTATTAAGCACATTCGATGCACTAGGCAGAGGTGATTACGAGGAGAATTACACTAGAAACCAGGATAACAATAATAAAAATTGGCCTAATGATGCTTGAAATCAGGAAGTTCAAGGAAACAGTGGCGAGGGGCCCAATGTTCAATATAGGGGGAATGATCAGAATAATTACAATTAGAATCAGAACAGAGGAAATGGATAGGGTACGCAGTACCAGGGTAGGAATAACGATTTTAGGGGAAATCAAGGCAGGAATTACGGGAATAATGGTAATTACAACCAGAACATGGGTCAGGGAAGAGGACAGCCTAATGGTAGTAAAGACCAGCGTAACACCGATAACACAACCCAGAACAACCAGACCAGTGCCGTAGTGAGTAGTACTACACCAAGTAGTAGCGGTACTTTAAACGCGAACCAGACTGCGATGTAAGGTCAGAATCTCAGTCTGTAACATGCCCTGTCCATACACTTATACAGGAACCCAATGACCTAAATGTAAGAAGTGAATTTTTACGTGAACTAAATGATGAAGGTATTATTCAGAAGGTGGTTAGTGAGAGCCCCGCTATTAAGCTTAACGTGTCCGATGCGTACACGGATGTTTTAATTGATAGTGGTTGCATGAAGAGTTGCATAAGTAGTGCATTTTACGATAAAATGAAAGGAACTGAAGTAAATTTTGTGGAGATGCCAATTAAAAGCACTTTTTTATTACAGCTGTTGGGAAGAGGTCTAAAGTAATATCTAAGCAAGTATTAGTGGACATTAAAATTAATAATCATATAGGAAAGCAAATTTGTCTTGTAATTCCAAATTTAGTATTCAATGTTATTTTCGGCTCAGATTGGCTAATTAGAGTGTCTGGTAACATATGTTATGAGGTTGGAAGTTTGAAATTTAAATGGGATGATTCTGAAGTAGAAGTAGCGTTCAACAACCATGTTCAGAGAAGTAGTGTTGTAGGTGTGATTTGTACTTTGAATGAGATATCGCCAGCCATAGAGCGGGATTCTCTAAGTTTTGTGGGCAGTTTGATTACGAACGGTAGTCTAGAGGACTCGTTACGTGACGCTGCATTTCAGGGAAATATAGAGGAAGAACAGTGTGTTCTGCTCTATGATGTGTTATTGAATAATAGGAGAGTTTTTGAGGATCGCATAGGTATGGCCAATTGCTATACTCACTCGTTGAACGTTAGTGATAGATCAGTATTCACAGGACATAGATATCTGTTACCTTTCGCTTATCAGAGTGCATTTGAGGCACACATTAACCAGATGCTTGAAGATTGCATTATAGAGCACTCCAACAGTCCATATGTTAAATTCTTTGATTACCGTACTGCACCCGAATTCCGCATAGTCATAGTCTATATCCGCTGAGATGGAAAAGGATTGTAGGGAGGTCGATACCCAGCCAGATAAGCCAACACTACCCTACTAGGATAATGACTAGGAATCTCTCGATACATACCGGCCATGCAACAACACTACTGATTAGTTACACATTTACTAGAAATAAAATACCCTTAACATGATGGTAGGACGAGAATCTCGGATCTCGCGCGTGAACGGTGAAAGTTGAGACTACGTGAATTCTAGTAACTAATTCGCAGTATTATCGCATGTCGATTGCAAAATGAAAAGGTGATCAGATTTATAAAAAAACGAACAGGCAAACAAAAATAGTGCCTGGGATTTATTACTAAAAATTACAGAACAATAAACTCCCTATCGCCAAGAAAAATAAAAGCAAGTTAAAATAAAATAAATCACACGTCAGATAGTCCTTCTATCTGTGGTATAAATGTTCATAAACAATGTCATTACAGAAATGTAATTATTTAAGAAATTATTAAAATGTTTACGCATTTAATAATCACCCTGTGACTCTGTCACTGAAGCAGTCTGATCAACATCAGCTGTTCAAACATCAAAATTTAAATTAACAATGTAAAAACCATAAATTATACACATACGTGTGTAAAACTTGAATATATAAGATAATAATAATAATAGTAATTAAATATAAGTGAAATGTATACATTATATACAATTTTCCATGTTTAACACGGTATTAAAAATACTATTCGCACTATCAGTCGCGATCTGACAGTCCTACAGTGTCTCTGTTTTAAAAACAGTTCTATGAACAATGTTTCACACAACAATGTATTTTCAGGTATCTCTGGTAACTTGTCATAATAAGTAAAGCTTGTATATCGAACACTGAACTTAAATATAGCTTAAAATATGTCGTGACAATGAATAAAAATACAATAAGAACTTGTATGTCTTGCTATGCAAAACTACTTAAAAACCTCTAAACACTTCGTGGATCCTATACTGATACCCTCGGGCATGAACAATACAAATATTAACCCTTATGTCAGCGCTTTTTACACATACTGTAACAATTCGTTGCTCCACATGGCGAAACATTTCCTTCTCTCGTAATACGGTGAACAATATCCATAAATAGCGTCTGCTACGCTCCATATACTTCTTTCTTTTCATTACTACCAACAATCTTCAATACTCCGCACGGCATTACTTCAATAAGAAACCCATCTTGCTACAGACTTGTAGAACAATCAGTGACTTTACTAGGTAAATACGCAATTGTATACTACCGTTCAGGGTGCACTCCTAACTCCATCTCTCCTCCAAATTATTTAACCTCGTGCAACTTTAACAACAATTACAAGTTTGTTCACTACAATTCACCTCATACAGTATTTCTTATTTCTTTCAATAACGCTTTCCGTTCACTTAGTTCCAAAATAGATTGTTTATCCACGTTACCAAATATAAACAATACTAACTCGTAGTTCGCTCGTCGTTACTAGTTAATAAATATAAATACATATCCTCACGCATCTGGTGTACATTTACATAAATGAATTATTCATATTTAAGCTTGTTTTAAGACATACTAGACTTCAGGTAGACTAACGAATCTCCTGGTCTATCATTTCAGTTTAACAATGTTTCCAAAGAAATTGTTAATAACTATAGGCATCATTTGACCTCAATTGTCACTAACATGATCCTATTTAATAGCATACTTTCATAATAACAATAGTCCAAGACTATGTCATTGTCCAATAAATTGTATTCCGCAATTGGAATTTTATAACTTCCATATTGTTATAAGTAAGTGTTTCTGTTGAATTCTGACATGATAATGTTTGTTCAACATTGTTACAGCATTTTACAATAATGCTATACTTTATAATTATGCAATATAATTATAGAAATGTATTCTGTCGCTGTTACGCATTTTTAACTATCAATAACAACCTTAACGTTCAAAATATTCTTACAATTGGAAATTATTTTCAATGAAATATGTTACTATCGAAGCATTCACTTCGAAATATGTTGTTATCGAAGCATTCCCTTATAAAACGAGTTTCGTTCAAAGTGAGCATGTTAAAACGATTCCTTCAAAAATATATAAGAAACGAAATATCTAAAGTCAAAAATGAATTAAATTACGTCTGAAACGACACACGTAGACGTATCAAATAATTACAATGAATCTCTAAAATTTAGCTACCATAAACATAGGATAAAGATGAGAATATCTACAATGAAGTTGGTCACCCCTCGATTACAACAAATACTACTGCAAAACTACAGATCTTTGAGCATTCAGTTTTTCTACCTTTTTGATGGCTTCTGGTGTCGTGAATAACTTCATAAGGTGTTGTCGATATTCCGCTGGAACTGCGTGAGCACGTCGTCTGCCTTGGAAACCAGTTTCTCCCGGGCGCGTGCGAGACAGCTGAACGCTCCTCCGTCTGCATCGTGATACGGACACCTGCGTTCCCGCTCGACTGTGACAGCTAACGGCAAGTCTTTTTGTTTCACGGTCAGCGACCTGGAAACTGCATCTCTTGGTCCAATCGACTGCTAGCGTTCGTCTTCTTCTTTTCTCCGAGTAGCAGAGTGGCATCATCAATGTAGATCTGAATGTCCTGGGTTGACATCTCCTCCTGATGGTAATGGACATCTCGCTTGCAGTATTGGAAGTCATCTCAGAATACTGCATGTTGTTAAGCAGCTGCAGTTTATCGATTTCCGATCTTCTAAGTCACTCTGAATCTCCAATCCATGGTATAGACTAACCTCCTTCCATTAGTGTACTTGCTCAAAATAATCTTCTCAGTAATCGTTGAAAAAGTTTGTCCTCCCTGACTCAGGTTCATTACGGTCACCTTGACTATGATGTTGTAACGTAGAATATTTAATGTAGCAATGTAGCTGTAGTAAGCTTATATCGCTTCGCTGTAGAATAATGCTATTTTAGCGAAGTCTTCTCCTTATAATTGTGTTACAGAATAAATGCTGTTCTCTTCAATATCTAGTGCATTTGCATTTCACCGGCTCCTCGTATCTCTTCCTCGGCGAGTGATCGATCTCTAAACGGTACTGCCTCGTCTGTCGTCCGTACTTCTTTATCATGGAAAACTGCTCTGTTGGACGCGTGACTGAATACGTCCGCTCGGTTCAAGAAGCTGAGTAAGAGTCCTCGCTTCCCTCTCCGCGATAGCGCGCGTGCCAAACAACTAGACTGGACTGCTAGCCTCGCGCGTATGCATTTTAATAGAAATATACTCATAGTTTCTCTCCTAGCCAATAATTTATATTTCTATTTAACCAAATAAATTCCATATTGTGTTCTACACCTGTAGAAGTGTTTATTTCACTTTATATAAGCCGAATTTATGAAGCCTCCGTGGCTTAGGCGGCAGCACGCCAGCCTCTCACCGCTGGGTCCGTGGTTCAAATCCCGGTCACTCCATGTGAGATCTGTGCTGGACAAAAAGGAGGCAGACGGGTTTTTCTCCGGGTACTCCGGTTTTCCCTGTCAAAATTTCATCCCAGCAACATTCTCCACTATCATTTCATTTCATCTGTCATTCATTTAATCATTGCCCCAGAGGAGTGCGTCAGGCCTCGGCAGCCGGCACAGTTCATATCCTCGCCGCTAGATGGGGGCTTCATTCATTCCAATCCTGACCCGGTCGGAGACTGGAAGCAGGCTGTGGATTTTTTTCATATAAGCCAAATTTATATAAAAGCGATTCCCACAGAATTTATGTGCCTCAATCTGATTGGCTGTTGAAATATCGTGATAGAAGCTCCTGGATCTAGCCTCTTATCAACGGGTCGTGTGCATAATTTGTTATTGTCACCTTGACTAACCAAAACTGGTTTTCTGCTAGCTAGCATGGAGCCTTGTACAATTTCCAGGCTCGAATGATCTAACACTTCCTTAGTTAAAATCTCATTCACCAGAATATTTCCAAATAATAATTCCATAAAATGCTCCAAAATTTTCCAAAATAGTTTCATTATGCATCATTTACTTCCCAAAATGCATATATAAATATTAAATTGTTTTAATTCCATATATCCAATTTTTCTCTCCCATGGTTCACAAGTCGGTTCGAACCTCGGCTCAGTCAAAGTCTTAAACTGGGCTGAATTCGAGTTCATATCCTCACCTGACTCATAAATAAAGTATAATACAGACTTTATTTAACACTCGACTTGTTAAATACTAGTACCGAATTCATCCCTAATGAATCCTGGGATTAAATCTCTTCAATTTTGAATGGTTGTATTTTCCAATGGGTCGATCATCTTTTATCCTGACAATCTCATAACAATTATTATTAAAGACTCTTCCAACTTTAAACGGGCCCTTGTACACGTTGGCAAATTTGAGATATGTCTTCTTCAGAACGTCAGCTTTGACGGGCATCCTGACTAAGACTAGTTCTTCGGGTACCTATTGTCTGCTGTACCTCTTTCCATAGCCTCTCTTCAGTCGTTTCTCCGCTTGTTTGTTCAGGTGCTCTCTAGTGGTCTCTATACGTTGTTCCAACGATGGCTCATCATCTTCCGGAAGGTTAAAGACTTCGATCCATAGCTTGACTAGTTTCTCATCATAATGAAGCGTCACTGGAACTTCGTTCGTACTCTCATGCCTTGTGTTGTTTATACAGAACTCCATAAGTGGTACTACGCTTACCCAGTTAGCGTGGTTCTCTGGACAATACAGGCGTAAGTATTTGGAAGCATCTAACATCGTTCTCTCAATAGGATTTGTTTGTGGACTACGAATGGAACTAAATATATGTCCAATCTCTAGTCTTTCCATAGCCTGTTGAAACTCCGTAGAAGTGTACTGCGTCCCATGGTCTGTCAATAATCGTTCGGGTTTTCTTAACTTAGGAATGATGTTTTTCTCTTTGTGGTACAACACAGTTTTCGTAGTTGCCTTCTGCATTGGGTTCATCATAACTATTTTAGAGAAAACATCCATCGTGACTAGCAAGTATTTATTATCCCTGCTACCTTTAGGAACTGGGCCAAAAATATCCTGACTAAACAATTCTAAAGGCTTAGTGGGTATAATGGCTTTTGGTTTCTCCTTTAAAAGCTCAGAATTATACTTATTTTTTGGCATAGTTCACATGTTCTGTTTATGACTGTTATGGATTCCCTCATGTTGCTCCAATAAAACTTCTCTTGCGCAGTACTGTACGTCTTATCTAAACTGCCGTGACCAATAGATTTGTGAACCAACCAAACTATGGGCACTCTCAACCTAGGTGGAATTACTATTCTCACCTTCGTGTGGTCAGTATTGACGTACTGGCAAACAATGCCTTCTACTAATACATACTGAGTAGCTTTCTTCCTAGTGTCCTCTTATACTTCATCGTCATTCTGCATCTTTCCTGACAAGAATCTATACAGATTTCTCAAGCATGTATCTCTCTTCTGACTGATGGCTATCCTTCTCAAACGCTCCAACGTTGTCTGATCTTCATCGTCCAATTCTATCACATTAACATTCACACTCCTCTCTACAGTTGGATTTCTCGATAGAATGTCCGCCAGTAAATTTTCCTTACCAGGAACATGAACAATTGTGGCGTTGAATTGTTGCAGAAACAACGTCCATCAAGTCATCCTGTCACTAGATAAATCTGACTTGAGCATGAATTCCAGAACTTTGTGATCTGTCCTGATAATGATCTGGTGTCCAATTAATATCTTCTTCCAGTGATGTAAGGTGTTTATCACTGCTAAAGCATCCAGTTCCGTTGTGAAATAATTTATTTCATGGGGTTTAAGTTTTCTGCTGTTAAAGGAAATATAATGGTTGTTTCCATCTTGGCCTTTCTGATACAAAATTGCACTGATTGCTACTTTTGAAGCGTCCGTCTCAACAATAAACGAGCGTTCACAGTCCGGATACTCAAGCTTGATATTATCTCTGAGCATCTGTTTTGCCAAAATGAATGCATTCTCTGCTTCAATTCCCCATTTCCATCGGTTATTCTTCTTTAATAACTCGTGCAATGGTGCCATAACTTCGGAATAACGAGGGCAATGGCTCAAAAAACTGACAAAGAACTGCGAAGGCTCTCACATCTCGGATCTTCTTCGGTCTAGGGAACCTTAATATGGCATCAATTTTATCTTACCGGCAGTAGTGGCTACGCTGTCTAAAGCGCGGCGTTAGGTCATGGGGCCAAGCTCTCTGCTGACTCGGTAGACGCGTGGGTTCGAGCCCCACCGTCGGCTGTCCTTGAAATGGTTTTCCGTGGTTTCCCATTTTCAACACCAGGCAAATGCTGGGACAGTACCTTCTGACAGGCCACGGCCGCTTCCTTCCACATCCTTGCCCACTTTCATCCATTCATCTCATCTCTCATCCTGACGCGCAGGTCGCCCACGGGCGTCGACTAGAAAGACATGCACTCGGCCTCTCAGGAGGCTACACGAAAAAAATCTTGGTTTGGGTGGTAACAAAATTGATCAATTGTATGCCCTAGGAAATTAATCTTCTGTTGGAAGAGTGACATTTACTGAACTTGACTTTAATGATGACCTCTCCCAAGTTCTCCAGTAACTTCCTTAAATGAAGTAGGTGTTGCTCGGCATTTTCTGATGAAACAATTAAATCATCCTCGTAGCATATAACATTGGCTTTCACTTCGTCTGTGAGCTTGTTATCCAACGCTCTAATTAAAGCAGGGCTCGAATTTATAGGGCCAAAAGGGACACGCTCAAAAGTGTAGCTATTCTGCTCAAATAAGAAGCCTGTAAAGCATTTGCTTTTCTCAGTTAATTCAATCTGATAAAAGGAAGAAGCCAAGTCTAATACGGGAAAGCATGGCATGACTTCCCCTTAAACTTCCTTAATAGCTCTCTGATCTTGGGCGGTCGATCGTGTTCCTTTTCAAAGAGACTGTTGAGACCCCTGGCATCTAGGCAAACCCGCAGACCGCCGTTCGCTTTCTTCACTGCAGTAATTGAGTTCAAATAAGGTGTCGCCTGTTTACGAATTATTCCATCCTTTTCCATTCCTTTAATGAGTCTAGCAACCTCTGCTTGGTATTTCTCAGGAATCGGATATAGCTTCCTTTGAAATGGTGTATTATCCTTCAGTTTAATATCTTATTTGAATCCTTTTATAAATCCTGGTTTATCATCGAAAACAAGGGAATATTCCTGGATTAATGCTTCCAATCTTTTTTCATAGGTCTCGAAATTGTCTATCTTCAAACCATAGTGTCCTGTCTTTTCTAATCCCACTTCCGAAATAATCTTTTCCAAATTCTCCTCCAGGATTTCATTTTCTATGATGTATTCATTTCTTTATTCATCTTCTTCACTGTTCCTCTCGTTAAACTTTACTATGCAATTCCTTAGGTCTATCACTGCACCTGTCTTAGTGATAAAATCTATCCCCAGTATAGCATCAAAACTGATCTTGTTTAGAACAACAAATATTTGTTCATAAGCATGACCGTTTATAGTGAATTTCATGAGTGCTTGAATTCTACATTTCATCGTTTTGTCATTGAATATGCCACGGACTTTAATAGATGACACTGGCATTGATACGATTGATTTTCCATCTTTCAACGTGTTATAGCAGCTTTCTGATAAGATAGATGCATTTGCTCCCGTATCTAGAAGTGTCCTTAAATTCTCTCCTTCCGACATAATTTGTAAAATAGGTAACCTAGCTATTTTTCCTCTCTCTGGCTCCTCTCTTTCATACAGTAAATCTTCATCTTGTATCTGGTAAAATTCATTTACGGCGATCTCGTGCCTACTGTTGGTGAACACTGTTCCTTCCTCTACTTCCGTTTTCCAATTGGAGTTTTTATTACCCCGCTCAGGTTCTGTTCTTGTGTCCCTGAGTTCGAGGGTTGAGGTTGTACTTCTTCACTCCCTTGACTATTTCTTACTTCATTTTCTCTGCGGCTATTTCGATAGTCCTGACTTTCCCTACCTCTGTCTTGTTAATATTGTCTCAGATTATCATTATTTCGCCAACCTCTCTGTTGTTGTTGTTGTTGCCTTGATTGTTGTTGTTGTTGTTGTTGTTGTTGTTGTTGTTGTTGTTGTTGTTGCTGCTGCTGCTGCTGCTGCTGCTGCTCAAGTTGTTGTTGTTGTTGTTGGGCATAATTATCGTCGTTCCAATTCTTGTATCGGCGATAACCCCCTCCTGTGCCTCTATTATTTCTGTCATAATAGTCATTCCTTCGCACATCATTGTTCCTATGGTAACCTGTTCTTCGTTGACCATTGTTCCATACTCTTGCTTGGTATGGCCTTCCATATCTGAATCGGCGATATGGTGGTTCGTAACGATTCCTCCCATATTCGTTAGTTCGACTTGGACCTGGCCTACTGCGATTATCTTCCGTTTGTTGCATTTGATCAACTAGCACAGTGTGGACTTCCCTAAGCTCTGGTCTATTTCGGGTATTATTGCTAGGCGTAGCATTCGGTGTTGAACTTGCATGATCTAGCTTTCTAAGGATCTCTGCCATGCCTTCCAAAGTTTTTACATCTGCCGAGATTAGGTGCCTTCTTACGTCATTTGGCATCTGTCTCGATATAGCATGAATTAATTCTGTCTCTGCCAATGGCGGATCCAGATACTGAAGCCTGGCGAGCTGTGACGTAAAGAATGTTGCATAACGTTTAGGAGTAGAGTGAGCATACTTCTTCGAGTATATCTCAGTCCTAATGTCCTGTTGCATTTCCAAACTCCAGAACCTACGTTGCAATGCGTCAGCAAACTCTTCAAAATTGGTATAGGTTTACCTGAAAGCTCTGTGCCAATTTAGGGCTTCAGACTCCAAATACTTCTCGACTATGCGCATTTCTCGGTCCCTAGGTATGTGATTATCATCCAGATAATGTCTCATATCTCTAAGAAATTCGACTGCGGTAATATTTTCAACTTCACTAAAACGAGATGGCTTATCGTTAATATTTCTTATGACTATCACATTCTGATTGCTTCTATGGCCTCCTTGATCATAGAATCCTCCCAGTCCTGCATATTCCCTGTGAATACGCTCCGGATCTTGCATTACATGTGGACGCTCCAGTCTCCGACTAAAAATGCTTTCCCTGTCTTCTTCGACACTTTCTTCATGTTTACTGAATTTCACTAGCTCATATTTGAACTGTTCTTCTTAACTCGGGAAAAATTGTGTAATGTCCCGCTGCATTCCTAACCGTATTTCGTCTTTTAATCCTTCATGATCGCATGGTTCTACCAAAGAAAATGAGTTAACTTTGCTACTAAGATCTCGTAATTCGCTTCCCTGACTAGACTTTACTGCGCCAAACAGCGGTCTTGCTTATCACCGATTACTAGCATGTTAAAGATCCCCTTTAGTGGTAAAAAATCTTAGCATGCTTCACACGTTTTGGAATATTAGCCTCCATCCGTCATAGGAAATATCTGAAAACCAACCGTTATAAGCAGCCCCAGCCGTCCCGCCAAAATAGCGATTCATTTCTTCCGGGCACGGCCACCATGGTCGGCAACAGGCTTGTTCAAACACACGACCAGCGGTACCAATTGTCTTGACAACCAATTTTTCAATTAAAATTATTTTAAATAATAATATTTTTTGGTTTCATCGATAGGGCCCCTTTGTCAACAATTATTATAATTTATCATGTTACTGATCACCCGTTTACTAACATGTTTAAAGTTCGCCATGAGGGATTTTTTGAAATATTCGCCTTTATTCGTTCGTCGTAGGAAAAATATCGAAAAGCGACCCCTCGCTCTGTCGCCCCCTCGAAATAGCCATTTGTTGTATTCAGCATGCCCAGTGATAGCCTCGTTGTAACACACGCCCAACGCTAGCGTCTGTCTGCAACCACGTTTCACTTTTTTAAAAATTAAATAAGTTTTAAAATGCATCGTTTTTGTCCTAGAGACTAGAAATTTATTGTGGGGGTAGAGGGGGTAGGGACCTTTCATTTATGACAAACACATTTTTTTGTAGAATTCCTAGTTTCCAAAATATAAGAATTTCAAAATTGGACTGTTTTCAAAAAATGTAAAAAATAAAAAAAGTTTTGTGTTAAAAATTAAAAAGACATAGAGACCATTCGTTTAAACCTTGCACAACGTTCTATCTTGATTGGTTTTCAAACTATAGTATACTTTCAAAACCAAAAATTTTTAAAATTATTTTGTAAAATAGTACAAAACGTCCAGAGCAAAGCGCCCGTCAGCTCGAGTCCAACGATTCCTCATTCATTAAAATCCGACCATGCGTTCGCGAATTATCGCCAATGTTCGCGAGAAAGTAGGCTATCATTTTTTTGTCTTACACACTTGAAACTTTATGTCCGCGTAGAGGGCCTAGGGACCTTATATTAACGTCAAACAAACGTTTTTCCAAAATTCACCGTTTTCAAAATAGAGCCAATGTCAGAAACAAAAATTTTCATTTTTTTTTTAAATACCAACACACATTCTTAGCAAAGAGGACGTCGCCCCAACGCCAACAATACCTCATTCGTTAAAATCCGACCATGCGTTCGGGAGATATTGGCAACGTTTATATGAAAGTAGGTGGGGAAGCTACTCTTTATGCATTTTTATCCTAGAGACTTGAAATTTATTTTGGGGGTTAGAGGGGGTAGATACCTTTTATTTATGTCAAACAAACGTTTTCGTTAACTTCCTAGTTTCCAGGATATAGGAATTTCAAAATTTGAGTGTTTTCAAAAAATCTGGAAAAATAAAAAAGTTTTATTGTAAAAAGTAAAGGACATAAACACCATTCGTTTGAACCATGGCACAACGTTCTATCATAATTAGTTTAAAAACTATCGCCTACTTTCAAAAAAAAATTAAAAAGAAAATTGAAAGTATAACAAGTCGTCCATAGCAAATCCCCCGTCAGCTGGAGTCCAACGACATCTCACTTGTTAAAATCCGACCTTGGGTTCGAGAGATATCGGCTTGGACTCACGCGGTGGCCATGACACTATTTAGGACCCGCCCTACCACCCTACTTATAACCTCTGTCAACATACAGAATTTCAATTTGATTGCTGTCATAGATTAATAGATATTAAGAACCGTCTAAATATTTCGGATTGTCACCATGTTGAATTTTAATATAAATAGGCCAGAGTTATGTACTATTAGATGAGGATTGTTGTGTACGTTCATTATTCAAACGTTGACTTCGATCGCATGATTAGGACACAATAAATTAAAACTTAATTTTAAAATTTCGCATGACTGCCATCTTAAGGCTATATAAATATTTGAACTAAATTAGATGTCAGTACATTGCAATGTGTGTAGTCATTTGCTGTACTATGTTGCACTGCGTTCCGATGCTTAAATCGCGGGAAAAGTCTATTTAAATGTTTCAACCTCACTTGGCAGCCATGTTCGTTTGTAGAGTTTTTTGAGAGTTACATAGGTAAACTCTTTATCACCATGCAAAATTTAAGGCTGATATGAGTAATCATTTCGGAGATATAGAATGACGGTGAAATATTTTGCACAGCCGCCATGTTGGATTGGTGAGACATAATAAAATTTGAAGGACATGGTCGGGGTTGGCCAAACTAGTACTATGACCTTACTGAGTTTCATTGATATCGCTCGAGTCGTTTAGAAGTTATTAGGTGGGAGGGGCACACATACACGGACGCACACACATACACACACACACACGGACAAAAGGCGATCTCACAAGTCCATTTTTAGCCTACTTTTCGCATTTTGTAAAAATGAGGAAAAAGTAGACTTATGAGATCGATCCGGGAAAATGGGTGTCTGTCTGTCTGTCTGTCTGTCTAGCTGTGTGTGTTTCCCCCCACCCCTATCAACTCCTAAACGGCTGAAGCAATCAAACCCAAATTTGGTATGAGTCAAGATCTCTATCTGAATATCTCACCGCCGTATTTGAAAATGATGTCAGTGCTATCAACTGCTGAAAAATCACAATTAAAATTTCAGCTCCATGTTGTATATCTTGAAAGGTATGCGTGGGAGCTGTAACAAAATTGGCACACATATAGTGAGACCTTATGGCATATTGCATATCCATCTAGTCTCAAGTTTGTATTTCCAACATTAATTCTATACGCAGACCGGCACAGCAGATGCAGAGTACAGAGGCGGCGAATACTTTTATTGGATGTGTGCAGAGACGTGTACGAAAAATAGCAGGAGGGTTGAGTGGTCATAAATGCACTTAGCAGGTTTCCAGGGTGTGCCGAGGGAGTACATTGTACCGTGAGAAGACGGGCGAGGGTAGGACAGGCAGGTCGTTGAACGCAGGAATTTGTGTGGGAAAATTGCAGTTTGGCAAGGTCATAGCTCCAAGTTTTGGTGCCGCCCAAATGTGACCTACTTATGAATTAATGACCGGAGAGCAATGAGAGTTGCATGTATGGAAGCGGGAGACTCTCAACCTCCCAGAAATGTAATTTGATGCAATTTGGATGTAAGGCTGATTTAATTCAGTATAAAATGCCTGATGTGGGGGCGTTTCGGCATCAGCCAATGAGTGGATAAGCGTCACCAAGCCGTGTTTGGCGCGTAAATTGGCAGACAATGAGGGATGATTATTGAGTTCATTTGATAAGGAGCCCACGATCGATTCTTGGAAAGGATATCACCAATGAGACATTGAGATTACAATGAGTGCAGTGTTATAAGTCAATTCGGGACAGAGCTATTATTTTTGGAAATAAATCTCATATTTCCCCCTCCTACGGCCGGTTATGCCTCAAAAACTTAAATAGCTCCAACTGGGAGAGTGAGGTCAGTCAATTTTGTGATTCTGTCACGGACGCTCCACGTCAGTCGAGTTCGTGATTTGGACTCTGTTAATTTTCATGTCAGATGGTGAAATTGAGATAGCGTGGCGTTTTTTTTTTGAGATCATGTCTAGATACTATAGCATACGAGTGCGAGTTCTTGTTAGTGGCGAGATAAGACATTGATATGCGCCAGTTCGCGAGTGCAAGTTCGGCTGAGAAATAGGCTAGCCATTGCGCTAGATAAACATATAAGTTGTGTCGATAGGAGCTACGGTGGACGATCTGGATGAATTGAGTAGTTCAGATGGTAGCATTTAGGAGAATGATAGGATTATCGGTCCGGAACAGTGAGTGCGTGTTACTTTCTTGAATGTCGCATTAAACAAATTGTGTATTTCTGTGTTCTTCGTTACCACGAGGTACCTGAAGCAAGAGGAGGCTGATGCCGAGATTGGAACAATGGGAGGATCTTCAACTATGGAATTCGTCATGCGAGGAATGAGGGCGTAAACCCAAAACCTTGGGGCACGCAGCGATGATGGAGACAGTCTGGGACCCAGGAATAGTGATAAGTACAGCAAATTATCTTGCATAATTTAGTTAGGGGTGTACGAATCAGCGTAAGTGCAATGGCTGTGTACATATTCAATTTCTTAATGTCAGTTGTGTTTTTGTTGTTGTGTTTGTTGATGCAACGTGCGTGTAAATATGTATCGTGTGGTCATGGTTTTCAATGTAGTTTGGGGAGATTATCATTCAGGGGAAATCTGGCCATCAGCTACTGTCACTGTAGATACATTTTCAGTTGAGAAGGTGGGGTGAGAGTTTGTACAGTGGTCGTAAGCAAACCAGATCATATTGAATATTTTGTGGAAAATCAGGTCCGTGGATCGACTGTGGTAAGTTCTACCAGGTAATGGTTATGTTGCAATCTTCGATTGGTGACGGACAAGGCAGGCAAACCCGGCGATTTGAGGTATTTAAATTGGAGTATGGCTGGATGTACTGATGCATATTGGTAAGTCGTGGATGTTGTGCCCCCGCGTATTTGGTTGAGTTGGTGGAGGTTGGTACCCACTCATATTGGTAAGTCGTGGATGTTGTGCCCACGTGTATTTGGTTGAGTTGGTGGAGGTTGGTACCTTCATTCTCATGACCGGAATGCCTTTATGGGAAGGTAATATGTTCTTTTTCTGTGAACAAGAATGGCGAGACAGGATCATATGTTTCGCGACCCAAAAGTTGACTTGGGATAGCGATCTCGACGAGAGAAGCGGGGCGCATGCGTTGCTTGTACTGTCGTCACAGCTGTTTGGTTAGAAGTATTGATTATTTTATCGATTAGCAACAAGAGGTAGACTATGCTTTTGTGGTAGGGAATTCAAGTCTTTTATACGTTTGGGCATAGTTTAGCATGTCTGTAATTATAGCAGGTGTTGGATTATTAACTTATTTCAATTAATTGTACTCTTAGGAACCCGGAAATAAGATATTTTGCATCTTATTAGTTCCTATTTTGAGCACTCGTGGCGCGACGGTTGGTGACCTCGCAGTCGCGACGTGGCTTGAAAAACGGAGAGGGTAGATTGATTTAAGCCACGCACGAATACACATGTTTGGAGATATACCGGTGACCGGCGGCGAAACGTCACGTGCACCGTGAGTGAAAGTTTGTCTTGAGTAGTGTACTATCATTGTACCGAGGAGAGTTACCTTAGTGTCGAAAAGGACTCCAATTTTAGTTCTGGTTAGGAAATGGCAATCGAAATGAAAACGCAGTTTGTCTTAATAGATAGCTGTTCATTATAGGCCAGCCATATAGTGTTCGCATGAAAGGTGGATACTTGCTTTAACAAGAACACAGTCATAATGTTCTTTCAGTAGACATTCTTCGCATTGGAACGGGCTGCAACGATACACTTACTTCGTGTGTGTTGTCAGAACAATTAGCACCTTCGTTTGATAAGTATTTCTCAATACAAGTGCTTGGATATTGTATATTCTTTTTATATTTATAATTGGCCTAACTCATATGTCTGTGATCTTGCAACTATGTTGAGCAAGTTCTTGTCGAGATGAAAGGCTGTCATGAACTTAAGTGACTTGAGCATGTGCGGCTAGATGTTTTAAACATGAGTGTCACTATCCGAGCGAAGTTACGTGCATTCCATTGCTATACGTCGCACGGCCCGTGCTGGTGATTGCGAACACAGCTGTTGTTTGGCAGTACAGTGTGTATCAAAATGATCCGATCACGCGGGGCCGATGAACTTTGGTTTTCGGGCCGATGTAGACAGCATTGCGTGCTGCGGTTGATGGGACGTTATCCGAAGATGAAAGAAACTGTCGTTGGTATTAGAGTGGAACATTCAGTCTGGATGGGCGATGTCTGGAGATCCAGGGTTCGTTTCTCGCTTTCCGGGACAGTGAAGACTTCCATTGTTTGCATGGAGGGTACAGTCATATTGGACATGACTGTGTCGTGTCGAGATCTACAAGAATCATCTGAGGTACTGGATTAACCATCATCAATTGTAGCTAAGCATGTTCATTCTAACGTTACCTCCCTGCCACACTTATTTTCTTTTTGGGAATTTTTGTAAAATGTCTAAGAATGGAGTTTAGGCTTGATTCCAGTGTCAAGACTGATTCTATTCTGGACAGGGTTTTGATTCTACTAAAAGGATGCACCCATTGTAATTAATTGCATTATAGTGTAATTTTCTACTGATTACTGTAAATTCAAATTAATTTTCTGGGGATCTATTTAATGTAGAGAAGAGGAACTTTAGGCCACTCAGAATTAATCAGTTTTCGTGTTTGATTTATATTGAAAATGAACAATAGTTTTATGCCTTCATATGACATTATTCGAGCTTGAGTAGACTCATTTTGGAGTTTTTACTTCCGTAAGCCTATTGTAGAGGGCTGTTATACGCTCAAAAGTGAAATTTCAGTACTCAAGTTGATTTTCGAATATTGCAGTAAGCTGTAGGAAGCGAGTTCAGTGAAGAAAGCGGATTTGCTTTGATTTGCAATCTTGACTTGATCCAATTTCTTTCTAACGTTTTTTTTGTGATCTTACATCACGTTTGCTTTAATAGATTCGATCAAGATCCATTATTAATGGACTAGACAGATGTCTTAAACACAATTTGAAGACATTTGAATACATTCACCCTATGTTATTAACGCGAATCCCAGACTAGATTTATGTGGAATTAGATATATCGACAAAATGTAATTGTTATTTAACCCTTACTAAAAGCTATGCATATTGATCGTAAATAATAATTTAACAGTGATTAATTGAATTGTAAAGAAACTTGTATAAATTTAGCAACAATATTTCACTGTGAATGTGACTTGTAAATTAAGCTGAATTTTTGTCCACTAAGAAAGATAACTAGTTGAAGCCCTAAAGAGATAATAGTAATGCCGGATAATATGAATAAGATGAATGCTTAATATAGCATGATATTGAATGGCAAAGCCATGTTGAGACTAATGTCCTTGATTCTTAAAAGGGTATTCAATGGAATATTCCAAATTGTAATATAGAGAGTAATCCACTCAGATAGATTGTGAAATTAGGGCAATTTACTTCACTATCAGTTCATGTAAATAATTTGTTGTGAAATTCATGCATTTCAGGCATGTTGAAATAAACCTATATGGTAAAATTTTCGATTATTTGTATCAATGCAATGCTTAACAGGCGTTTTAAGAATCACTAATTCCAGTCTGGCGAGGACAGTTCATTTGAAGGGTGTTAAAATTAAAAGAAAGAATTAAATTTTTGACTTAGCTTTATTGTTCGGTCAAAAGAGATGAATAAAATCGAAATCAAATAAAAAAAAACCAGCAAACATAAATATAATAAATTATGTGGAAGATGTCACTTCTGAATCCTATAAAAAGAAACACGAAAAGAAGGTGTTGCGAAAATGACTGTACATTTGTAATATAGCTTTAAATAATTATTTTTCTTTCAGGGTATAAATTGATATGTATTGTAAATATGAAAATTTCCAGGCTTTAATTTTAAATGTTGCTATTGCTATCAGCATCTATGTTGGAATATACACTTGATTAGTGTTCACCATTTTTGGATAAAATGCTGTCAATTACATTGATGAATGTGGGGCTAATTTCTTTCTTTTCTCCATGTTTATGAAACTTCGGATGGAAGTTGGACACTTTGCTTTGAAGTATAGTATAGTGACTTACACTATATTTTCTTTTTCTGAATAAAATTTTCTTTGATCAGTTTAAAATATTCGAAGTGTGATACTTTATAGAAACGATAAGAGACCACGTTAAGAAGGCCAGCGGTGGGTATTTCAGTGGTTTTCCCACACACCTGAGATTGCGTTCATTGTTACTCTTGTGCTTTCGAGTTTTTATGCCGTTCACCTTGGTTTTTCTTAACGTAGTCTCAGTTAGGAATTCATGTACCCCATTTCCTCGTCTCATGTTGGGTAGAATCTGGCAAATTTTATAGCCGGGATTTCCAGGCTCTACGATCCAGCTGTCTTCGTGGGATTCCAGCATGCTGATGGTAGGTTTTTCGGGGACATAGAAAATGGCTTCCAACGCTCAGGGGCGAGAATTTACTGGAGTACCATTAAATTCCATGGTTTTTTGAGACCAATGTTTGGAAGTGATATTAATGGAATGGAAGAGAGAGAGCCATAGCTTATGGAGACTTAGACAGAGATGTCATACTCCATGATGGTTCTATAGGCCGGTTGAATGACGCCATTTCAGGCTAGTGTTCGACATTGCTGTCAAACGCGTGGAAGGAGTCATAAACGGGTATACTCTGACGCCATTACATCGATCATTGCGAATTCTTTGAATGAACGTCAGAAAGTAATGGTGTACTGACATTTTTAGCACAAAATGCCGGAATTCACTTGTGAACAAAGCATATATGAGGACACTCAATTTGCATGGCATACATGTAGATACGCAACCATTAATAGATTTTCTTTTTATTAATAGTGGTGCTACACTTGTTTGTAATAAATATACGATTGGAACATGAACAGTGAAAGGAATACTCTGGAATCTTTACTGACGTGTTTGGTCGACTGGGGCATTGGATGTAGTTCTCGTTTGAGCTACACACACAGTGCTAGGTGTAGTTAAATCCGGCTGATGAGCATTTTTGAACTCATCGTAATTAGGAGGGTTTTTATTCATTTAAATTATGGTCAAATTAGGATCTTTAACATTATTATCGTCGATATAAAGCATCACACGTTTAGGAGTGGAAAATTTCATATTTGTAGCTGACTTTATTATTAGTTATGTTTAAGTTAGCCTAGTTATAAGGTAATGCAATACATTAAATAAATTCCCATGTGGCAGTGGATTTCCTTGGAATGTTCGTGCTTTGCTTAGTTATAGTGATACTCATGTTGTTTGTCTTTAGTAAACTATATTAATTATACCATGTCTGGAGAAGAGGAGGTAGTGGACCTTAAGTCGTTATATATTATGTTACAAAATAAAATCGATGCCATACATGATCATTGGACAAATACAAGCAAAAGTCTTATACAGGATGTAGTTGCTGAAAGTCTCAGGCAAGATATTACGGGCATCCAAAGCACATTAAAGGAACTACAAAATAGTTCTAAGGAACTAAAAAATAGCTCCAAAAGAGTAGAAACCAAAGTGAATAGGGTAGATGAAACAGTAGATGAGGTCCAAGTGGACGTAAAACAAGCCCATACAGACATTCATAAAGTACAAACGGACTTAGGAGCAGTTCAAACTGGACAAATGAAGCTAGAACTATGCGGTAATAAACTTCAATCCACAGTTAATGAGCTTCAATTAAAATAGGTAAAGTTGAATCTAGTCAAGATAGCCATCAACGAGAACTAAGTAAAATTAAAACTAGCCAAGATAGCATTAAATTTAGTCAGGATTGTGTTAAACTTAGCCAGGATAATCTTGAAACAGAATTAAGTAAAATTAAAACTGGCCAGGATAATCTTGAAACAGAATTAATTAAAATTAAAACTGGCCAGGATAACCTTGAAACAGAACTAAGTAAAATTAAAACTAGCCAGGATAAATCAGAAGCAAAGTTACTTAAAATTGAATCAACACAAAGCCTGATGCAATCTACACAGTCAAACATACAAACTAAGATAGACATAGTAGATGCCAATCAGAAATTGTTACAGGTCCAGTTGAATGAAGCTGAACAATCCAATAAAGATTTTCAATTAGAAATGCTATTAGAATTATCCAATAATAAGAGAGAATCTAAAAATAATATTGAAGCACTTCAATTACAAGTGTCAAATGACACAATTCACACCCAAGCATCTTTAGAAAACTTAAAAGAAGAATTATTGTTGTTGCAAACACAAGTTAGGGACCACAATAAACTTATTAAAGACGACTTTGATGTCGATATAAAAGGAATCATAAACGAGAATGTTGTCACTTTAAGGCAAGAGATGACTAAAATTAATGAAGACTATTTCAAAGACTTCAAATTAGAGGTCAATAAGAATATTGTAGAAGGTGAAATTAGATCCAGCAAGGAAATCACAGATGTAAGGGAGGACCTGATAAAAAGGTTGAATGTTATTCAGTCCAATCAAACTACAAACCATGGTAACATGGAGGATATAATTCAAACTTTAGAGGTAAAATTTGATCAAGGCAAAACGGAATTAATTGAATTGCGTGAGAAAAAGACTTCGGAAATCAACCAAATCAGAGATCAACTTGAGAGTTTAACAATTGGGGACGGTTTAGATCTGGATAAGTTAAGGGATAAATTAAGGGTAAATTGGATCGCAGATTTCCAGACCACGATTAAGGAGATTAATCTCACTTCACATGAAAGGGAAGGAGGCGATAAATATCCAATTCCTATGGCAAATAGTAGTCCACAGTATCAAATTAATCCAAATTTGAGCTCAGCTAATCCACGTGTCCAAACATACCCGTCACCGATGACACATACAGGAACGGGAGCCTACAATCTGAACACATCTAATGGGGCAGGCCACATTACAATTATTAGGAATTTTGAAGATAAGCCTCGTCGTTTCAATAATCTTGATGGGACGACACCTATAGAATTCATAAGAAGTATGCGTGATTATTTTACTGAATCTCACGTGCCAAGGGAAAGACAACTACGTGTGGTAGAGCGTTTTCTTTCCGATGCACCGCTTCAGTGGCACAGGGCGTTTAGATACACGTTTAACGACTTCGAGGAGTTTGCCGAAGCATTTATCAATCGTTTTTGGTCTACGGAAGTTCAGAATAACGTTCGTTCCGAAATCTATTCGAGCAAGTACTCAAGTACTGGTCCGACCAGTTACTCGGAGTATTTTTCCTGTCAGTTATCGAAATTGAGATTTTTACGTCCTCCGTTAACTGAAGAACAATTGATCGAGGCGATATCTCGACAGTTTCCTGTTGACGTAAGGAGGAACATAATTTCATCCGGAATCACTAGTTTAGCCGCGATGGACGATTTGTTGAGACGTCTGGACTATGTGAGCGCTGTTACGACACCCACAGTGATGAGAAACAATCGACATGAACACAGATCCGTGAATACTATCGTCATGGACAGAACATAGCAAACAGATCCAGCCAAACCAGAAAACAGAAACTATGTTAAACCAGGATGGAATAGGAACAATTATCAAAGGAACGATCGTCAGATCGATCGATACGCAGAACGAAATGAACAACCATGGACACGAAAATACGAAGAAAGAAATTTCTATCGTCGGAATAATGAATATGATCGAAATAAGTACCGAGATAGACCATACAACCCCAACTATAGACCACGTATTGGTTATAGCAGATACAAAAACTATAGGACGGAGGAATTTGAACGAAATCAAGAGGAACAAAGGCTCAGAAGCGAGCAGGAAAAGTCTAAAAATAACAGACGAAAAAATTCAGGAGAGAGGGAAAATCAGGAGATTGATGAGCGAGAGAGTAGACCGAGTACTAGTCGTCAGGGGAGAAATGAACGAGATCCTGACGAAGAAAAAAAAACCGCCAATCTCGAAACGCATGTAGGAATTCAGAATTTGACACTTCCATATGAGATAACTATAAATGAAACATTCAACGTAACGGACGAGGATCTCTTATATGAAGAAGGAGGGAGAGAGGAAGGAGGCCTACTGAACTACCGGTGATCCAAGTACAAGTAGGAGAGCAACTATGTAGAGCTTTAGTTGATACGGGGGCTATGATTTCGATCATAAGCGAGGATTGTTTTGAAAGATTAAAAAAGGAAGATCCTTTTGTCATACTGCCAGCGTGCTCTATGAAAGTTAAAGGAATATTTAAAGACAGGTCGATGAAATGCAAAATTCAAGCTCTGATGAAATTCCGGATAAACAACAAGCTATACGAGAATATATTCGTCGTTGTGAGGAATATCAATTTTGATTTAATCATTGGGATGGACTTTATTATCAAAGCTGGAGCTGTGATTGATATGAATAAAAGACTAATAAAATTTCATGAAGATGCTACAGATCAGGTGGCAATAGAAGAACAAGATATAGATAACATTAATGATGATCACCCTAGATTGGATATCCTAGAAAACATAGTCAATGAAGTCGAGCAAGAGAGGGAGCAGTATGCACTCAAAGCCGATGGATTTGAGGACGTTGAACAGGAGTTCAAAGAATTAATAGAGGAATATCAGGACGTTTTTGACGACAAACCAGGAATGATTAAGGATTTTAAATACCGGATAAGGTTAACTGATAACTCTCCATACCAGGCGAAGTTGTACCCAATTCCGCAGAAATATTATGATGAAGTCAAAGTCATCATAAGGAAAATGGAGCAAGAAGGTATTATAAGAAACAAGCATCCTCATTCCTAAATCCGATCACGGTAGTGAAGAAAGCGAATGGACAACTGCGATTATGTCTCGATGCACGGAAAATTAACACAAGGATACTCTTAGAAACAGACCGACCACCTAAGATTCGTGAACTTCTAAGGAAGTTTAAAGGAAAAGCTTGTTTTAGTGTATTAGACCTCACGGCGTCATTTTACCAAGTTGAACTTGAGGAAGACAGTCACCAATACACCGCTTTCCTTTTCGATCAAACCACGTATGTGTTTTGCAGGGTCCCATTTGGAATGATTAACAGTGGCCCAGCACTCATACGAGCTCTCGACGACAAGCTAACTGATGCTGTGAAAGAACACGTAATATGTCATATTGATGACATCATTGTATCATCAACAGACGCTCGGGAACATCTAGGATTTCTCAGACAGTTGTTTGATAATTTGCGTCAGGTTAACATCAAGTTGAACTACGACAAATGTAGATTCATGCATGAGCGCATAAATTTCCTGGGGCACACGATAGACCAGAAGGGTTATCATCCTAATACTAAAAAAATTGAGGCGATCACTCAATTTCCTAGGCCTATGAAGATCAAACAATTAAGAGAATTCCTAGGCATGTGTCAATTCTTGTCTAGCCACTGTCCAGGATATTCAGTGACTATGGCACCTCTTTATGAAGTTCTAAAAAAGAACAACAGATGGAAATGGACAGAAGAGACAAACCAAGCATTCGAAGCGGCTAAGGACATGTTAAGGAACTGTATTAAATTAGAATATCCGGAGTTCGACAAGATTTTTTATATTGAATCTGATGCGTCTAGAGTAGGCATAAGTGCAGTGCTCTATCAGAAGGATAGCGAAGGCAAGAAACATTATTTAGATTTTCATAGTAGGAAGTTGAAGAACCATGAACGAAACTACTTCACTACTGAATTGGAAGCACTTGCTTTCATTTCTGCTTTGGAGAAATGGAAAAAGATATTGATGGGTTATCAAGTGGTTATCGTTACTGACCACAGAGCGCTTCAGTTTATGCTGAAAACAGACTTATCCAGTGACAGGTTGACGAGATGGACATTGTTTCTTCAACAGTTCAATGCCACCATCGTGCACCAGCCTGGTAAGGACAACCTGTTAGCTGATGCCCTTTCAAGAAATCCTTCAAACAATATCCAGATTAACACTGTACAGTTGGAGAGGGAACATGTGGCTACCCTAGAAAAGCTAAAGAAGATAGCAGTGTCAAAGAAGAGACAATACCCAACTAGAGCTATGTACAGGTTTTTGAAAGGGTATATGGATGACTCCGATCCGAGCTATCATCTGGTTAGAAAGCGTTCTGTGAAGTATCTGATCTGCAATGACACTGTGTGTAAATATATCGACAGGGAGAGGACGAAAGTCAGGATTATAGTCCCTCCAAAGATCACTTTGGGTCTGATATGATTAGCTCACAACATCACTGGACATGGAGGGTTAGATAAAACATTTAAAACGTTATTAGAAACCTTCACATGGAACAGGATGAGAGAATCTGTAGCGGACGTGATAAAGACGTGCCAGGAGTGCCAACGAGGGAAATACCCCTCAGCATTATCAAAGGAGGAACCTCGAGCTATTATTCCTTCAAGGCCAAGAGAGCTGTTGGCATGCGACCTGTTCGGTCCTTGTCCAAAGGGGGCTAGGGGAAACCAATTTATCCTAGTTACTGTCGATGTGTTTTCCAAGTACGTGACCCTTGATCCCATTCAGAAAGCCACAACTACACAGGTCCTTAGTCGATTGGAAAAGAGAGTTTTTCCTAAAGTCGGGAAGCCCGAATCACTGTTGTCTGATCATGGAACTCAGTTTACGTCTCAGGAGTTCGAGACGGCTATGGAAAGATTGGGTATAAATCACGTATTCTCCAGTATACGATACCCGGAATCGAACGTCTCGGAACGTATAATGGGCGAAATTTCGAAATACGCACGTTTATATTGCCCAGAAGATCATGCGAGTTGGGTTAAGTTTATACCACTTATGGAAAAGTGCATGAACTCCACGTTCCACGAAAGTATCGCAGATGTGCCCATGACTGTACACTTCAATACAAAACCTACCAGAGTATGGAGCGAGATCACCAACTATATTCCCAGAGATCAAGAACCGATAAGGGAAGAAAGAATACTTTCTGTTCGTGAAAATCTCATGAATGCGGCTGAGAAACGGCAGAAGCGTGTTAGAAACAAGCGCTATCGTCCGCCGTTCAATAGGAATGACTTAGTCTTGATAAGAAGACCTACGAAAGCAGATGTTCTCAGGAAAAAGTACACAAAATTTGCTTATGTCTTCCACGGCCCACATCGAATATCTCGTGTCTTCGGTAATAATTGCTACGAAGTCACTAGTTTGGATGGGAGAGATACCATTGGGCGTTTTAACGCGAAGAACATTAGAAAATATTACAAGAAGATTATATGAATAAATGAGAATGATGTTCCATTATTTTGAGAGGTTTGTTTTCGTATACATATAAGTCTGTTTCGACTTTATGTATCTTGTCGAGAGGAATATGTACCTTCATTCTCATGACCGGAATGCCTTTATGGGAAGGTAATATGTTCTTTTTCTGTGAACAAGAATGGCGAGACAGGATCATATGTTTCGCGACCCACTAGTTGACTTGGGATAGCGATCTCGACGAGAGAAGCGGGGCGCATGCGTTGCTTGTACTGTCGTCACAGCTGTTTGGTTAGAAGTATTGATTATTTTATCGATTAGCAACAAGAGATAGACTATGCTTTTGTGGTAGGGAATTCAAGTCTTTTATACGTTTGGGCATAGTTTAGCATGTCTGTAATTATAGCAGGTGTTGGATTATTAACTTATTTCAATTAATTGTACTCTTAGGAACCCGGAAATAAGATATTTTGCATCTTATTAGTTCCTATTTTGAGCACTCGTGGCGCGACGGTTGGTGACCTCGCAGTCGCGACGTGGCTTGAAAAACGGAGAGGGTAGATTGATTTAAGCCACGCACGAATACACATGTTTGGAGATATACCGGTGACCGGCGGCGAAACGTCACGTGCATCGTGAGTGAAAGTTTGTCTTGAGTAGTGTACTATCATTGTACCGAGGAGAGTTACCTTAGTGTCGAAAAGGACTCCAATTTTAGTTCTGGTTAGGAAATGGCAATCGAAATGAAAACGCAGTTTGTCTTAATAGATAGCTGTTCATTATAGGCCAGCCATATAGTGTTCGCATGAAAGGTGGATACTTGCTTTAACAAGAACACAGTCATAATGTTCTTTCAGTAGACATTCTTCGCATTGGAACGGGCTGCAACGATACACTTACTTCGTGTGTGTTGTCTGAACAATTAGCACCTTCGTTTGATAAGTATTTCTCAATACAAGTGCTTGGATATTGTATATTCTTTTTATATTTATAATTGGCCTAACTCATATGTCTGTGATCTTGCAACTGTGTTGAGCAAGTTCTTGTCGAGAGGAAAGGCTGTCATGAACTTAAGTGACTTGAGCATGTGCGGCTAGATGTTTTAAACATGAGTGTCACTATCCGAGCGAAGTTACGTGCATTCCATTGCTATACGTCGCACGGCCCGTGCTGGTGATTGCGAACACAGCTGTTGTTTGGCAGTACAGTGTGTATCAAAATGATCCGATCACGCGGGGCCGATGAACTTTGGTTTTCGGGCCGATGTAGACAGCATTGCGTGCTGCGGTTGATGGGACGTTATCCGAAGATGAAAGAAACTGTCGTTGGTATTAGAGTGGAACATTCAGTCTGGATGGGCGATGTCTGGAGATCCAGGGTTCGTTTCTCGCTTTCCGGGACAGTGAAGACTTCCATTGTTTGCATGGAGGGTACAGTCATATTGGACATGACTGTGTCGTGACGAGATCTACAAGAATCATCTAAGGTACTGGATTAACCATCATCAATTGTAGCTAAGCATGTTCATTCTAACGTTACCTCCCTGCCACACTTATTTTCTTTTTGGGAATTTTTGTAAAATGTCTAAGAATGGAGTTTAGGCTTGATTCCAGTGTCAAGACTGATTCTATTCTGGACAGGGTTTTGATTCTACTAAAAGGATGCACCCATTGTAATTAATTGCATTATAGTGTAATTTTCTATTGATTACTGTAAATTCAAATTAATTTTCTGGGGATCTATTTAATGTAGAGAAGAGGAACTTTAGGCCACTCAGAATTAATCAGTTTTCGTGTTTGATTTATATTGAAAATGAACAATAGTTTTATGCCTTCATATGACATTATTCGAGCTTCAGTAGACTCATTTTGGAGTTTTTACTTCCGTAAGCCTATTGTAGAGGGCTGTTATACGCTCAAAAGTGAAATTTCAGTACTCAAGTTGATTTTCGAATATTGCAGTAAGCTGTAGGAAGCGAGTTCAGTGAAGAAAGCGGATTTGCTTTGATTTGCAATCTTGACTTGATCCAATTTCTTTCTAACGTTTTTTTTTGTGATCTTACGTCACGTTTGCTTTAATAGATTCGATCAAGATCCATTATTAATGGACTAGACAGATGTCTTAAACACAATTTGAAGACATTTGAATACATTCACCCTATGTTATTAACGCGAATCCCAGACTAGATTTATGTGGAAGTAGATATATCGACAAAAATGTAATTGTTATTTAACCCTTACTAAAAGCTATGCATATTGATCGTAAATAATAATTTAACAGTGATTAATTGAATTGTAAAGAAACTTGTATAAATTTAGCAACAATATTTCACTGTGAATGTGACTTGTAAATTAAGCTGAATTTTTGTCCACTAAGAAAGATAACTAGTTGAAGCGCTAAAGAGATAATAGTAATGCCTGATAATATGAATAAGATGAATGCTTAATATAGCATGATATTGAATGGTAAAGCCATGTTGAGACTAATGTCCTTGATTCTTAAAAGGGTATTCAATGGAATATTCCAAGTTGTAATATAGAGAGTAATCCACTCAGATAGATTGTGAAATTAGGGCAATTTACTTCACTATCAGTTCAAGTAAATAATTTGTTGTGAAATTCATGCATTTCAGGCATGTTGAAATAAACCTATATGGTAAAATTTTCGATTATTTGTATCAATGCAATGCTTAACAGGCGTTTTAAGAATCACTAATTCCAGTCTGGCGAGGACAGTTCATTTGAAGGGTGTTAAAATTAAAAGAAAGAATTAAATTTTTGACTTAGCTTTATTGTTCGGTCAAAAGAGATGAATAAAATCGAAATCAAATAAAACAAAACCAGCAAACATAAATATAATAAATTATGTGGAAGATGTCACTTCTGAATCCTATAAAAAGAAACACGCTAAGAAGGTGTTGCGAAAATGACTGTACATTTGTAATATAGCTTTAAATAATTATTTTTCTTTCAGGGTAAAAATTGATATGTATTGTAAATATGAAAATTTCCAGGCTTTATTTTTAAATGTTGCTATTGCTATCAGCATCTATGTTGGAATATACACTTGATTAGTGTTCACCATTTTTGGATAAAATGCTGTCAATTACATTGATGAATGTGGGGCTAATTTCTTTCTTTTCTCCATGTTTATGAAACTTCGGATGGAAGTTGGACACTTTGCTTTGAAGTATAGTATAGTGACTTACACTATATTTTCTTTTTCTGAATAAAATTTTCTTTGATCAGTTTAAAATATTCGAAGTGTGATACTTTATAGAAACGATAAGAGACCACGTTAAGAAGGCCAGCGGTGGGTATTTCAGTGGTTTTCCCACACACCTGAGATTGCGTTCATTGTTACTCTTGTGCTTTCGAGTTTTTATGCCGTTCACCTTGGTTTTTCTTAACGTAGTCTCAGTTAGGAATTCATGTACCCCATTTCCTCGTCTCATGTTGGGTAGAATCTGGCAAATTTTATAGCCGGGATTTCCAGGCTCTACGATCCAGCTGTCTTCGTGGGATTCTAGCATGCTGATGGTAGGTATTTCGGGGACAGTACCCACCCATATTGGTAAGTCGTGGATGTTCAGAACCACGTAAGTATTTTGGTAATTCCGTGGACGAGGTAATTCCCACGAGGTAAAAATCACGGCCGTGATGCTGGGGTCGATCTGACGCCCGTAGGCAGCGTGCTAAGTGATGATTCTGCGGGGCTTGTTTAATTGGGCTATGGTGAGCTCATGCTTCAGTCAGTATACATCAGCTGTGGAGGGAGCGAAATCAGGTATCCTCTCCTCGCCACGGGGTGCTTTGCTTGGCCTTGAGTCTGTCCGAGGTTAATTGGTCAAAGTTAAAATGGCTGGTTTGTTTACATATTTTATTGTTAATTCTGGGATTTTGGTCTGTTGTGTTTTGATTTTATTTTGTGGACCCACGTTACTAGTGTATCAGATTTTGTACCCTCCGGGTGGCCGCTAGACGGTATTAATGATTGTCTTGATAAATGTTTCACACGGGAACTGTTGTATGTAAATGAGCTAGGCACGTTGTAGCTTAATGTAGTGTTTGTGTGGCCGCACTGTATGCTGACCGTACACGACTCTAACGGAGGTCGTGAAGGGAGGTCTGTTTGCCAAACGGAACGGTCTCGTCTGTACGATTCACTTTTCCAATATAAGAGCGTTAAAATGAGGTTCCATCTTGTAAAATTCAGTTGATTTGATGCTCCGTTGAAGTGTATAGTGTTATGATCTGATTAACGTAATGATTCATTTCTTGTGGCATTAATTTAGTCTTTTGTTGTTCCATTTTGAACTCTCCCGGGGTGAGAGCGCGCCACTTTGATTTTTTGGGGATTTTATTTTATTTGGATTTGTTTTTTTTTTGGAGTTCCATGATCCTGCAGTGTTTGATCAGGGGGAAGCTGAGGCTTTACCCGAACTAATTAGATTTAAGGTACCCTGGTTGTACCATCTCTGTGGACTTTATGGCAGAGAAGGACAGTGATGACGCAGTTTATTTTGTTGTGGTTCTACGTTTTATTAAGGGATTGTTTCTTTTTGTTTTGTAGTCTTCTAAGAATAAATTCTTGTTTCCTTGTTCCCCTGGCATATGATTTATAGTTTTAAGTTCCCGTGATCCAAAATTTCGAATTCCTAGGATGTAAAGTGTTAATTAGCCACCGAACGAGCCGCGCCCGAGATAAGATTCAGCATCCTAGATGGCCCTGGAAGGGTATATAGGGGTTCTGTGATGGTGCATTAGCCATCCGTCCCTAGTTTTGCATTGTTGTTTTGATACCTAATTCATTGGATCATGTGGAAAGTCATATGCCTGTTTGAGCTAGTCGGTGCTCATCGTAAAATCTGCCATCCGTGCTAGATTTTGCGTATGATTCGTACGGCTAGGGATAGTCTATGATGGCGCGCCAAGAGCGTGTGGCTGATTTATTGTAAATAAAAGGGGTGTAAAATCATCGAGTTTGTATTAGAAATACAGTTGACATTTTTATTGCAAATGTAAAGTAGAGACATGTCAGCTGGGCGCCCGATTTGAATTTTGATAGTAACAAACTCCAGTGAAAATGAAATAGGAAGGCTGGTAGCCTATAGATTGTTAATATCTTTATTAGCAAGTCTGGGATAAATTAACGTAAAAACCGCGAGTGTAAGGATGAAAGAATTTATTCAAGGAAACTTTAAGGGAGTGTGCGTCACGTAGGAAGCTCAATATGCAGCTTGGATAGCTATTTGCTTATGGGATAGAATAACGTAAATAATTGAGCTGACTAAAGTAATTGGGGGAGGCAGAACATGGAACAAAAAGGAACTCATTTTAGCGCTAACAGATTGTCTCCTCATTAAGGCATGCCCCTATTTCTCAGATAAGTGTATTTTGTGTGGTGGAGGAGATGGCTTCTTCAGAGGAAGTGCGAGCCATTATGGAAGCGATGTGTGCCCAATTAAAGGCAGACTTGAAAGCTGACACCAGCGAACAGTTAACTCAAATTATAGCCGAGAACAATGAACACTTAAAAGCAGACTTGAAAGCTGACACCAGCGAACAACTAGAACGCATGAAAACAGACAATAGCGAACAGTTAACTCAAATTATAGCCGAGAACAATGAACATTTAAAGGCAGATTTGAAGGCAGACACTAGCGGACAATTATCGGAACAATTCGCGAAGCTTACGCTAGACATTAAAGCAGACGCGGGCATATAATTAGAGCGCATGGAGGGAACATTGAGAGAGGCGATCGCGCTTAGCGAGGAGAAGACATTCGCTAAACTAAACCAAATAGAGTTAGCATGCAATTTGAGCGCGGAAGGATTAAAACTGACACAGGAGGAGATGAAAGGCAGGCTAGACATACTCGAAGAGGGAAATATCATGGCTCAGGGGCAGATAGCAGAGCTAAATAAAGCCGTGCGAGACATGCACGAAGACGTAGAAAGGGGGGAATTGCAAGCAGCAGAGAAATGGAGCGAGTTAGAAGCAGAGCAGGCAGCAATAAGAGGGGACCTGCGGGAGAGTAACGCTTTAATTGGTGAGAGGCTAAATCGGTTGGAAGAAAATAACGGAGCAGGAGGGAAGAAAGACGAAGAGAGGTACTTGAGAATGAAAGAGGAAATAAATAAGACGTGCTTGCAGATAGGAGTCGAAGGGAAAGAAGATAGAAAATATTTAAACAGATGGAAGAGAACCAAGAACGGATCAGAGAGATCGAGAAACAATTCCTAGCCAGAATGGATGAGCAAGATAGGAAAATTATCAAAGCTGAGATACGTACTCTGGAACATAATGATTTCATGTTGGAAATGAGAACGAATAAAAGCGATGGGATTACCGCAGCCACAGTACGTAGCGAAAGCCAGGGGGCGATCGAGAAGGCTACGGTAGGTGAGACTAAAGAGGGATTCCACCAATTTCTCGGACAAGCATCGACACCAATGGAGAATAAACTAGCCACGCAATACGTACAGGTTATAAGAATGCAAGAGGACAGACCTCGGAGATACACAAATGATGGATCAGTAACACCCAAATCTTTCATTAAAGAGGTGGAATCATTCTTTGCCGATCACGCAGTACCGCCAAATAGACAGCTTAGAGCTTTAGAAAAAATGTTAGGGAATGAAGTATTGACCTGGTACCAGAGCTTCAGGTACACTTTCGAGGACTTTGAAGGGTTCAAATCGGCGTTCCTAAGAAAATATTGGGGGCAGTCGGCACAGCTAAGCCTCAGGATGGAGCTGTACAGTAGAAAGTACCATGCTACGCAGCCCACACGTTACGCGGATTATTTCACAAAACAGATGTTATTGATGAGGGATCTTGATGTCGCTCCCGAGGAAGCAGACATGATAATGACCATCGGCAAGCAATTACCCGCCAGCGTCCAGCAGATACTAGTGGCCACAAACGTCAATAACGCGGTACAAGCTGAGGAAGTGCTCCGACAGCTTGATGACACTTCTATGCAACCTCAGATGCGGAACGTGCGAGCCATAGGACAGGTTAACACGGCTATGTTACAGCAAGACACTGGTGCCAGCAAGCGAAGTCAGGGTACGAACACCGGACCGCCAGCATACGAGCGCAGGGATGAAAATAATGCGCGGAACGGATACCAAGGATATGAACGAGGAAAATTGGGACAGCACCGCGGAAGGAACTGGCAGCCGTACCAACAGAGAAGGGATGAATGGCGAAGAAGAAATGGCCCTTACGAACATGAGAGAGATGGGAGGCGGCCGTGGCCCGGAAGGCGAGAAGAATGGCAGGAGCCCACGCAAGACTATAGACAGGATTGGAATAGTCGGTACGAGGAGACTCAGCGATATTTAAGCGAGTTGCACCAGGAACAGGAAGCGCAGAGAGAAAAATGGAAACACACCATGGAGAACAGGCATAACCCAGATATACAGGGGGCAGAAAGCGAGCTAGTAATGCAAGAGAGAGAGGAGCGCAATGGTACCGGACAGCAGGGTGCCGTGCACAAAAAAAAAACTCGGTGGTAGACCAAGAAGACAGTCTCAGAAAGGAGCAAGAGGGAAATAACTGGTTAGTCGCACACATACAGGAATGGGTCGCTACATCAGACGACTTTTTAAATGAGCTCAGTCAGCCAAAACAACAGGGATTACGCAAGTTACCTATTATCATAGCAAGAATCGGTGGAGTCAGGGTCCGGTCTCTCGTGGATACTGGGTCACAACTGTGCCTGCCATCCGAAGCTTTAGTTAAGATGCTAAACAAGCAGAAAAAAATACCCACATTACCTGTACCACAGATAAAAATCAGAGGAGTTATTCCGGAGAAGTCAGCAGTATGCAAATACCAAGTACATCTAGATTTGGATATAATGGGCCATATTATATCACAGAACTTCATGGTTATGGCCAACATAAATTTCAACATCATCCTTGGTGCGGATTTCATATGCGACCACCAGGCAGTGATAGACCTGCATGAGAACACAATTACGTTCAAGAACGTGGAAGGGTTAAGCAACGTAAATTTACATATGAACGAGGTGAACTTGGAGCGCGAGGCAGATATGTGGATGCTAGAAACAATACCAGAGGAGGCCAAGAATGAAACGCAGAAGGGACATTCGAACCCGCAACCCATGCACGTTAGGGAACCTACACTGAGAGAGATCATGGGAAAGAGTAATAAACTGTCCCATGGATCCTAGACCAGCACCAGCCCTGAGAGTGGAAAGGACAGCTGTGTACCTTAGAAAGCAAGCAGACCGGAGATTGCGCCGGGTACGAGGAAAGCGGTTTCACCGTGCACTGGAACTGGGCGAGTTGGTCCTCGTTAAGCGCCAACCTGTATCTGATCCAGCAGCGAAGGTGTTCCATAAATTCATACCACTTTACACGGGCCCGTTCCGCATAATTCGAAATTTGGGAAACAACGCATACAAATTGGAAGAGATCAGTACTGGAAACACTCCCATCTACAAAATTTCTAATTTAAAAATGTATTATCCACTGGAACCATACGATGAGCCCAGGGCCGCAGCAGCAAACCATGCCGAGATCATAGAGTTAAATTAATAGCAAAACTCTGGAAGAATAGGACAGGTCATGGGACGGTCCTCAGATGTAAACACGGGCCGATGTTTACAACAAGCACCTGATTGCTTCAGGCAGGTGGAGGCCATTGCTCGGAGAAGGAGAGAGAGGGGAGAGACATTGTCTAGCGCACGCAGGTAGTCCAAAGGAGCCAGAGGTCTGACCTAATCTGGCTGGCATACTAGAGAAGGGAGTGAGACACCCTGTCATTTCAGAGCAACCCAGGAAGGGAGGTCCAAAGTAGAGACGGAGGAAAGGAACCTCGTAGCAGCCGTGTGGAGTGCTAAAAATCATGTAATGCTTACCCTGATTTTTAACCTTGTGAGGGAGTAATGAGACCTTATGGCATATTGCATATCCATCTAGTCACAAGTTTGTATTTCCAACATTAATTCTATACGCAGACCGGCACAGCAGATGCAGAGTACAGAGGCGGCGAATACTTTTATTGGATGTGTGCAGAGACGTGTACGAAGAATAACAGGAGGGTTGAGTGGTCATAAATGCACTTAGCAGGTTTCCAGGGTGTGCCGAGGGAGTACATTGTACCGTGAGAAGACGGGCGAAGGTAGGACAGGCAGGTCGTTGAACGCAGGAATTTGTGTGGGAAAATTGCAGTTTGGCAAGGTCATAGCTCCAAGTTTTGGTGCCGCCCAAATGTGACCTACTTATGAATTAATGACCGGAGAGCAATGAGAGTTGCATGTATGGAAGCGGAAGACTCTCAACCTCCCAGAAATGTAATTTGATGCAATTTGGATGTAAGGCTGATTTAATTCAGTATAAAATGCCTGATGTGGGGGCGTTTCGGCATCAGCCAATGAGTGGATAAGCGTCACCAAGCCGTGTTTGGCGCGTAAATTGGCAGACAATGAGGGATGATTATTGAGTTCATTTGATAAGGAGCCCACGATCGATTCTTGGAAAGGATATCACCAATGAGACATTGAGATTACAATGAGTACAGTGATATAAGTCAATTCGGGACAGAGCTATTATTTTTGGAAATAAATCTCATATGTCCCCCTCCTACGGCCGGTTATGCCTCAAAAACTTAAATAGCTCCAACTGGGAGAGTGAGGTCAGTCAATTTTGTGATTCTGTCACGGACGCTCCACGTCAGTCGAGTTCGTGATTTGGACTCTGTTAATTTTCATGTCAGATGGTGAAATTGAGATAGCGTGGCGTTTTTTTTTTGAGATCATGTCTAGATACTATAGCATACGAGTGCGAGTTCTTGTTAGTGGCGAGATAAGACATTGATATGCGCCAGTTCGCGAGTGCAAGTTCGGCTGAGAAATAGGCTAGCCATTGCGCTAGATAAACATATAAGTTGTGTCGATAGGAGCTACGGTGGACGATCTGGATGAATTGAGTAGTTCAGATGGTAGCATTTAGGAGAATGATAGGATTATCGGTCCGGAACAGTGAGTGCGTGTTACTTTCTTGAATGTCGCATTAAACAAATTGTGTATTTCTGTGTTCTTCGTTACCACGAGGTACCTGAAGCAAGAGGAGGCTGATGCCGAGATTGGAACAATGGGAGGATCTTCAACTATGGAATTCGTCATGCGAGGAATGAGGGCGTAAACCCAAAACCTTGGGGCACGCAGCGATGATGGAGACAGTCTGGGACCCAGGAATAGTGATAAGTACAGCAAATTATCTTGCATAATTTAGTTAGGGGTGTACGGATCAGCGTAAGTGCAATGGCTGTGTACATATTCAATTTCTTAATGTCAGTTGTGTTTTTGTTGTTGTGTTTGTTGATGCAACGTGCGTGTAAATATGTATCGTGTGGTCATGGTTTTCAATGTAATTTGGGGAGATTATCATTCAGGGGAAATCTGGCCATCAGCTACTGTCACTGTAGATACATTTTCAGTTGAGAAGGTGGGGTGAGAGTTTGTACAGTGGTCGTAAGCAAACCAGATCATATTGAATATTTTGTGGAAAATCAGGTCCGTGGATCGACTGTGGTAAGTTCTACCAGGTAATGGTTATGTTGCAATCTTCGATTGGTGACGGACAAGGCAGGCAAACCCGGCGATTTGAGGTATTTAAATTGGAGTATGGCTGGATGTACTGATGCATATTGGTAAGTCGTGGATGTTGTGCCCCCGCGTATTTGGTTGAGTTGGTGGAGGTTGGTATCCACTCATATTGGTAAGTCGTGGATGTTGTGCCCACGTGTATTCGGTTGAGTTGGTGGAGGTTGGTACTGTACCTTCATTCTCATGACCGGAATGCCTTTATGGGAAGGTAATATGTTCTTTTTCTGTTAACAAGAATGGCGAGACAGGATCATATGTTTCGCGACCCACAAGTTGACTTGGGATAGCGATCTCGACGAGAGAAGCGGGGCGCATGCGTTGCTTGTACTGTCGTCACAGCTGTTTGGTCAGAAGTATTGAGTATTTTATCGATTAGCAACTAGAGATAGACTATGCTTTTGTGGTAGGGAATTCAAGTCTTTTATACGTTCGGGCATAGTTTAACATGTCTGTAATTATAGCAGGTGTTGGATTATTAACTTATTTCAATTAATTGTACTCTTAGGAACCGGGAAATAAGATATTTTGCATCTTATCAGTTCCCATTTTGAGCACTCGTGGCGCGACGGTTGGTGACCTCGCAGTCGCGACGTGGCTTGAAAAACGGAGAGGGTAGATTGATTTAAGCCACGCACGAATACACATGTTTGGAGATATACCGGTGACCGGCGGCGAAACGTCACGTGCACCGTGAGTGAAAGTGTGTCTTGAGTAGTGTACTATCATTGTACCGAGGAGAGTTACCTTAGTGTCGGAAAGGACTCCAATTTTAGTTCTGGTTAGGAAATGGCAATCGAAATGAAAACGCAGTTTGTCTTAATAGATAGCTGTTCATTATAGGCCAGCCATATAGTGTTCGCATGAAAGGTGGATTCTTGCTTTAACAAGAACACAGTCATAATGTTCTTTCAGTAGACATTCTTCGCATTGGAACGGGCTGCACCGATACACTTACTTCGTGTGTTTTGTCTGAACAATTAGCACCTTCGTTTGATAAGTATTTCTCAATACAAGTGCTTGGATATTGTATATTCTTTTTATATTTATAATTGGCCTAACTCATATGTCTGTGATCTTGCAACTATGTTGAGCAAGTTCTTGTCGAGAGGAAAGGCTGTCATGAACTTAAGTGACTTGAGCATGTGCGGCTAGATGTTTTAAACATGAGTGTCACTATCCGAGCGAAGTTACGTGCATTCCATTGCTATACGTCGCACGGCCCGTGCTGGTGATTGCGAACACAGCTGTTGTTTGGCAGTACAGTGTGTATCAAAATGATCCGATCACGCGGGGCCGATGAACTTTGGTTTTCGGGCCGATGTAGACAGCATTGCGTGCTGCGGTTGATGGGACGTTATCCGAAGATGAAAGAAACTGTCGTTGGTATTAGAGTGGAACATTCAGTCTGGATGGGCGATGTCTGGAGATCCAGGGTTCGTTTCTCGCTTTCCGGGACAGTGAAGACTTCCATTGTTTGCATGGAGGATACAGTCATATTGGACATGACTGTGTCGTGTCGAGATCTACAAGAATCATCTAAGGTACTGGATTAACCATCATCAATTGTAGCTAAGCATGTTCATTCTAACGTTACCTTCCTGCCACACTTATTTTCATTTTGGGAATTTTTGTAAAATGTCTAAGAATGGAGTTTAGGCTTGATTCCAGTGTCAAGACTGATTCTATTCTGGACAGGGTCTTGATTCTACTAAAAGGATGCACCCATTGTAATTAATTGCATTATAGTGTAATTTTCTATTGATTACTGTAAATTCAAATTAATTTTCTGGGGATTTATTTAATGTAGAGAAGAGGAACTTTAGGCCACTCAGAATTAATCAGTTTTCGTGTTTGATTTATATTGAAAATGAATAATAGTTTTATGCCTTCATATGACATTATTCGAGCTTGAGTAGACTCATTTTGGAGTTTTTACTTCCGTAAGCCTATTGTAGAGGGCTGTTATACGCTCAAATGTGAAAGTTCAGTACTCAAGTTGATTTTCGAATATTGCAGTAAGCTGTAGGAAGCGAGTTCAGTGAAGAAAGCGGATTTGCTTTGATTTGCAATCTTGACTTGATCCAATTTCTTTCTAACGTTTTTTTTGTGATCTTACATCACGTTTGCTTTATTAGATTCGATCAAGATCCATTATTAATGGACTAGACAGATGTCTTAAACACAATTTGAAGACATTTGAATACATTCACCCTATGTTATTAACGCGAATCCCAGACTAGATTTATGTGGAAGTAGATATATCGACAAAAATGTAATTGTTATTTAACCCTTACTAAAAGCTATGCATATTGATCGTAAATAATAATTTAACAGTGATTAATTGAATTGTAAAGAAACTTGTATAAATTTAGCAACAATATTTCACTATGAATGTGACTTGTAAATTAAGCTGAATTTTTGTCCACTAAGAAAGATACCTAGTTGAAGCGCTAAAGAGATAATAGTAATGCCTGATAATATGAATAAGATGAATGCTTAATATAGCATGATATTGAATGGCAAAGCCATGTTGAGACTAATGTCCTTGATTCTTAAAAGGGTATTCAATGGAATATTCCAAGTTGTAATATAGAGAGTAATCCACTCAGATAGATTGTGAAATTAGGGCAATTTACTTCACTATCAGTTCAAGTAAATAATTTGTTGTGAAATTCATGCATTTCAGGCATGTTGAAATAAACCTATATGGTAAAATTTTCGATTATTTGTATCAATGCAATGCTTAACAGGCGTTTTAAGAATCACTAATTCCAGTCTGGCGAGGACAGTTCATTTGAAGGGTGTTAAAATTAAAAGAAAGAATTAAATTTTTGACTTAGCTTTATTGTTCGGTCAAAAGAGATGAATAAAATCAAAATAAAAGAAAAGAAAACCAGCAAACATAAATATAATAAATTATGTGGAAGATGTCACGTCTGAATCCTATAAAAAGAAACACGCTAAGAAGGTGTTGCGAAAATGACTGTACATTTGTAATATAGCTTTAAATAATTAATTTTTTTTTAGGGTATAAATTGATATGTATTGTAAATATGAAAATTTCCAGGCTTTATTTTTAAATGTTGCTATTGCTATCAGCATCTATGTTGGAATATACACTTGATTGGTGTTCACCATTTTTGGGTAAAATGCTGTCAATTACATTGATGAATGTGGGGCTAATTTCTTTCTTTTCTCCATGTTCATGAAACTTCGGATGGAAGTTGGGCACTTTGCTTTGAAGTATAGTATAGTGACTTACACTATATTTTCTTTTTCTGAATAAAATTTTCTTTGATCAGTTTAAAATATTCGAAGTGTGATACTTTATAGAAACGATAAGAGACCACGTTAAGAAGGCCAGCGGTGGGTATTTCAGTGGTTTTCCCACACACCTGAGATTGCGTTCATTGTTACTCTTGTGCTTTCGAGTTTTTATGCCGTTCACCGTGGTTTTTCTTAACGTAGTCTCAGTTAGGAATTCATGTACCCCATTTCCTCGTCTCATGTTGGGTAGAATCTGGCAAATTTTATAGCCGGGATTTCCAGGCTCTACGATCCAGCTGTCTTCGTGGGATTCCAGCATGCTGATGGTAGGTTTTTCGGGGACATAGAAAATGGCTTCCAACGCTCAGGGGCGAGAATTTACTGGAGTACCATTAAATTCCATGGTTTTTTGAGACCAATGTTTGGAAGTGATATTAATGGAATGGAAGAGAGCGAGCCATAGCTTATGGAGACTTAGACAGAGATGTCATACTCCATGATGGTTCTATAGGCCGGTTGAATGACGCCATTTCATGCTAGTGTTTTACATTGCTGTCAAACGCGTGGAAGGAGTCATAAACGGGTATACTCTGACGCCATTACATCGATCATTGCGAATTCTTTGAATGAACGTCAGAAAGTAATGGTGTACTGACATTTTTAGCACAAAATGCCGGAATTCACTTGTGAACAAAGCGTATATGAGGACACTCAATTTGCATGGCATACATGTATATACGCAACCATTAATAGATTTTCTTTTTATTAATAGTGGTGCTACACTTGTTTGTAATAAATATACGATTGGAACATGAACAGTGAAAGGAATACTCTGGAATCTTTACTGACGTGTTTGGTCGACTGGGGCATTGGATGTAGTTCTCGTTTGAGCTACACACACAGTGCTAGGTGTAGTTAAATCCGGCTGATGAGCATTTTTGAACTCATCGTAATTAGGAGGGTTTTTATTCATTTAAATTATGGTCAAATTAGGATCTTTAATATTATTATCGTCGATATAAAACATCACACGTTTAGGAGTGGAAAATTTCATATTTATAGCTGACTTTATTATTAGTTATGTTTAAGTTAGCCTAGTTATAAGGTAATGCAATACATTAAATAAATTCCCATGTGGCAGTGGATTTCATTGGAATGTTCGTGCTTTGCTTAGTTATAGTGATACTCATGTTGTTTGTATTTAGTAAACTATATTAATTATACCATGTCTGGAGAAGAGGAGGTAGTGGACCTTAAGTCGTTATACATTATGTTACAAAATAAAATCGATGCCATACACGATCATTGGACAAATACAAGCAAAAGTCTTATACAGGATGTAGTTGCTGAAAGTCTCAGGCAAGATATTACGGGCATCCAAGGCACATTAAAGGAACTACAAAATAGTTCTAAAAGAGTAGAAACCAAAGTGAATAGGGTAGATGAAACAGTAGATGAGGTCCAAGTGGACGTAAAACAAGCCCATACAGACATTCATAAAGTACAAACGGACTTAGGAGCAGTTCAAACTGGACAAATGAAGATAGAATTATGCGGTAATAAACTTCAATCCACAGTTGATGAGCTTCAATTAAAAATAGGTAAAGTTGAATCTAGTCAAGATAGCCATCAACGAGAATTAAGTAAAATTAAAACTGGCCAGGATAACCTTGAAACAGAACTAAGTAAAATTAAAACTAGCCAGGATAAATCAGAAGCAAAGTTACTTAAAATTGAATCAACACAAAGCCTGATGCAATCTACACAGTCAAACATACAAACTAAGATAGACATAGTAGATGCCAATCAGAAATTGTTACAGGTCCAGTTGAATGAAGCTGAACAATCCAATAAAGATTTTCAATTAGAAATGCGATTAGAATTATCCAATAATAAGAGAGAATCTAAAAATAATATTGAAGCACTTCAATTACAAGTGTCAAATGACACAATTCACACCCAAGCATCTTTAGAAAACTTAAAAGAAGAATTATTGTTGTTGCAAACACAAGTTAGGGACCACAATAAACTTATTAAAGACGACTTTGATGTCGATATAAAAGGAATCATAAACGAGAATGTTGTCACTTTAAGGCAAGAGATGACTAAAATCAATGAAGACTATTTCAAGGACTTCAAATTAGAGGTAAATAAGAATATTGTAGAAGGTGAAATTAGATCCAGCAAGGAAATCACAGATGTAAGGGAGGACCTGATAAAAAGGTTGAATGTTATTCAGTCCAATCAAACTACAAACCATGGTATCATGGAGGATAGAATTCAAACTTTAGAGGTAAAATTTGTTCAAGGCAAAACGGAATTAATTGAATTGCGTGAGAAAAAGACTTCGGAAATCAACCAAATCAGAGATCAACTTGAGAGTTTAACAATTGGGGACGGTTTAGATCTGGATAAGTTAAGGGATAAATTAAGGGTAAATTGGATCGCAGATTTCCAGACCACGATTAAGGAGATTAATCTCACTTCACATGAAAGGGAAGGAGGCGATAAATATCCAATTCCTATGGCAAATAGTAGTCCACAGTATCAAATTAATCCAAATTTGAGCTCAGCTAATCCACGTGTCCAAACATACCCGTCACCGATGACACATACAGGAACGGGAGCCTACAATCTGAACACATCTAATGGGGCAGGCCACATTACAATTATTAGGAATTTTGAAGATAAGCCTCGTCGTTTCAATAATCTTGATGGGACGACACCTATAGAATTCATAAGAAGTATGCGTGATTATTTTACTGAATCTCACGTGCCAAGGGAAAGACAACTACGTGTGGTAGAGCGTTTTCTTTCCGATGCACCGCTTCAGTGGCACAGGGCGTTTAGATACACGTTTAACGACTTCGAGGAGTTTGCCGAAGCATTTATCAATCGTTTTTGGTCTACGGAAGTTCAGAATAACGTTCGTTCCGAAATCTATTCGAGCAAGTACTCAAGTACTGGTCCGACCAGTTACTCGGAGTATTTTTCCTGTCAGTTATCGAAATTGAGATTTTTACGTCCTCCGTTAACTGAAGAACAATTGATCGAGGCGATATCTCGACAGTTTCCTGTTGACGTAAGAAGGAACATAATTTCATCCGGAATCACTAGTTTAGCCGCGATGGACGATTTGTTGAGACGTCTGGACTATGTGAGCGCTGTTACGACACCCACAGTGATGAGAAACAATCGACATGAACACAGATCCGTGAATACTATCGTCATGGACAGAACACAGCAAACAGATCCAGCCAAACCAGAAAACAGAAACTATGTTAAACCAGGATGGAATAGGAACAATTATCAAAGGAACGATCGTCAGATCGATCGATACGCAGAACGAAATGAACAACCATGGACACGAAAATACGAAGAAAGAAATTTCTATCGTCGGAATAATGAATATGATCGAAATAAGTACCGAGATAGACCATACAACCCCAACCATAGACCACGTATTGGTTATAGCAGATACAAAAACTATAGGACGGAGGAATTTGAACGAAATCAAGAGGAACAAAGGCTCAGAAGCGAGCAGGAAAAGTCTAAAAATAACAGACGAAAAAATGCAGGAGAGAGGGAAAATCAAGAGATTGATTAGCGAGAGAGTAGACCGAGTACTAGTCGTCAGGGGAGAAATGAACGAGATCCTGACGAAAAAAAAAAACCCCAATCTCGAAACGCAAGCAGGAATTCAGAATTCGACACTTCCATAATATATATATAAAGATCTAATGAAGATGCTACAGAAAAGGTGGCAATAGAAGAACGAGATAATCAAGGAAGATGCTACAGATGAGGTGGCAATAGAAGAACATTAGAAAATATTACAAGAAGGTTATATGAATAAATGAGAATGATGTTCCATTATTTTGAGAGGTTTGTTTTCGTATACATATAAGTCTGTTTCGACTTTATGTATCTTGTCGTGTGGAATATGTACCTTCATTCTCATGACCGGAATGCCTTTATGGGAAGGTAATATGTTATTTTTCTGTTAACAAGAATGGCGAGACAGGATCATATGTTTCGCGACCCACAAGTTGACTTGGGATAGCGATCTCGACGAGAGAAGCGGGGCGCATGCGTTGCTTGTACTGTCGTCACAGCTGTTTGGTCAGAAGTATTGATTATTTTATCGATTAGCAACTAGAGATAGACTATGCTTTTGTGGTAGGGAATTCAAGTCTTTTATACGTTCGGGCATAGTTTAACATGTCTGTAATTATAGCAGGTGTTGGATTATTAACTTATTTCAATTAATTGTACTCTTAGGAACCCGGAAATAAGATATTTTGCATCTTATTAGTTCCTATTTTGAGCACTCGTGGCGCGACGGTTGGTGACCTCGCAGTCGCGACGTGGCTTGAAAAACGGAGAGGGTAGATTGATTTAAGCCACGCACGAATACACATGTTTGGAGATGTACCGGTGACCGGCGGCGAAACGTCACGTGCACCGTGAGTGAAAGTTTGTCTTGAGTAGTGTACTATCATTGTACCGAGGAGAGTTACCTTAGTGTCGAAAAGGACTCCAATTTTAGTTCTGGTTAGGAAATGGCAATCGAAATGAAAACGCAGTTTGTCTTAATAGATAGCTGTTCATTATAGGCCAGCCATATAGTGTTCGCATGAAAGGTGGATACTTGCTTTAACAAGAACACAGTCATAATGTTCTTTCAGTAGACATTCTTCGCATTGGAACGGGCTGCAACGATACACTTACTTCGTGTGTGTTGTCTGAACAATTAGCACCTTCGTTTGATAAGTATTTCTCAATACAAGTGCTTGGATATTGTATATTCTTTTTATATTTATAATTGGCCTAACTCATATGTCTGTGATCTTGCAACTGTGTTGAGCAAGTTCTTGTCGAGAGGAAAGGCTGTCATGAACTTAAGTGACTTGAGCATGTGCGGCTAGATGTTTTAAACATGAGTGTCACTATCCGAGCGAAGTTACGTGCATTCCATTGCTATACGTCGCACGGCCCGTGCTGGTGATTGCGAACACAGCTGTTGTTTGGCAGTACAGTGTGTATCAAAATGATCCGATCACGCGGGGCCGATGAACTTTGGTTTTCGGGCCGATGTAGACAGCATTGCGTGCTGCGGTTGATGGGACGTTATCCGAAGATGAAAGAAACTGTCGTTGGTATTAGAGTGGAACATTCAGTCTGGATGGGCGATGTCTGGAGATCCAGGGTTCGTTTCTCGCTTTCCGGGACAGTGAAGACTTCCATTGCTTGCATGGAGGGTACAGTCATATTGGACATGACTGTGTCGTGACGAGATCTACAAGAATCATCTAAGGTACTGGATTAACCATCATCAATTGTAGCTAAGCATGTTCATTCTAACGTTACCTCCCTGCCACACTTATTTTCTTTTTGGGAATTTTTGTAAAATGTCTAAGAATGGAGTTTAGGCTTGATTCCAGTGTCAAGACTGATTCTATTCTGGACAGGGTTTTGATTCTACTAAAAGGATGCACCCATTGTAATTAATTGCATTATAGTGTAATTTTCTATTGATTACTGTAAATTCAAATTAATTTTCTGGGGATCTATTTAATGTAGAGAAGAGGAACTTTAGGCCACTCAGAATTAATCAGTTTTCGTGTTTGATTTATATTGAAAATGAACAATAGTTTTATGCCTTCATATGACATTATTCGAGCTTCAGTAGACTCATTTTGGAGTTTTTACTTCCGTAAGCCTATTGTAGAGGGCTGTTATACGCTCAAAAGTGAAATTTCAGTACTCAAGTTGATTTTCGAATATTGCAGTAAGCTGTAGGAAGCGAGTTCAGTGAAGAAAGCGGATTTGCTTTGATTTGCAATCTTGACTTGATCCAATTTCTTTCTAACGTTTTTTTTGTGATCTTACATCACGTTTGCTTTAATAGATTCGATCAAGATCCATTATTAATGGACTAGACAGATGTCTTAAACACAATTTGAAGACATTTGAATACATTCACCCTATGTTATTAACGCGAATCCCAGACTAGATTTATGTGGAAGTAGATATATCGACAAAAATGTAATTGTTATTTAACCCTTACTAAATGCTATGCATATTGATCGTAAATAATAATTTAACAGTGATTAATTGAATTGTAAAGAAACTTGTATAAATTTAGCAACAATATTTCACTGTGAATGTGACTTGTAAATTAAGCTGAATTTTTGTCCACTAAGAAAGATAACTAGTTGAAGCGCTAAAGAGATAATAGTAATGCCTGATAATATGAATAAGATGAATGCTTAATATAGCATGATATTGAATGGTAAAGCCATGTTGAGACTAATGTCCTTGATTCTTAAAAGGGTATTCAATGGAATATTCCAAGTTGTAATATAGAGAGTAATCCACTCAGATAGATTGTGAAATTAGGGCAATTTACTTCACTATCAGTTCAAGTAAATAATTTGTTGTGAAATTCATGCATTTCAGGCATGTTGAAATAAACCTATATGGTAAAATTTTCGATTATTTGTATCAATGCAATGCTTAACAGGCGTTTTAAGAATCACTAATTCCAGTCTGGCGAGGACAGTTCATTTGAAGGGTGTTAAAATTAAAAGAAAGAATTAAATTTTTGACTTAGCTTTATTGTTCGGTCAAAAGAGATGAATAAAATCGAAATCAAATAAAACAAAACCAGCAAACATAAATATAATAAATTATGTGGAAGATGTCACTTCTGAATCCTATAAAAAGAAACACGCTAAGAAGGTGTTGCGAAAATGACTGTACATTTGTAATATAGCTTTAAATAATTATTTTTCTTTCAGGGTATAAATTGATATGTATTGTAAATATGAAAATTTCCAGGCTTTATTTTTAAATGTTGCTATTGCTATCAGCATCTATGTTGGAATATACACTTGATTAGTGTTCACCATTTTTGGATAAAATGCTGTCAATTACATTGATGAATGTGGGGCTAATTTCTTTCTTTTCTCCATGTTTATGAAACTTCGGATGGAAGTTGGACACTTTGCTTTGAAGTATAGTATAGTGACTTACACTATATTTTCTTTTTCTGAATAAAATTTTCTTTGATCAGTTTAAAATATTCGAAGTGTGATACTTTATAGAAACGATAAGAGACCACGTTAAGAAGGCCAGCGGTGGGTATTTCAGTGGTTTTCCCACACACCTGAGATTGCGTTCATTGTTACTCTTGTGCTTTCGAGTTTTTATGCCGTTCACCTTGGTTTTTCTTAACGTAGTCTCAGTTAGGAATTCATGTACCCCATTTCCTCGTCTCATGTTGGGTAGAATCTGGCAAATTTTATAGCCGGGATTTCCAGGCTCTACGATCCAGCTGTCTTCGTGGGATTCTAGCATGCTGATGGTAGGTATTTCGGGGACAGTACCCACCCATATTGGTAAGTCGTGGATGTTCAGAACCACGTAAGTATTTTGGTAATTCCGTGGACGAGGTAATTCCCACGAGGTAAAAATCACGGCCGTGATGCTGGGGTCGATCTGACGCCCGTAGGCAGCGTGCTAAGTGATGATTCTGCGGGGCTTGTTTAATTGGGCTATGGTGAGCTCATGCTTCAGTCAGTATACATCAGCTGTGGAGGGAGCGAAATCAGGTATCCTCTCCTCGCCACGGGGTGCTTTGCTTGGCCTTGAGTCTGTCCGAGGTTAATTGGTCAAAGTTAAAATGGCTGGTTTGTTTACATATTTTATTGTTAATTCTGGGATTTTGGTCTGTTGTGTTTTGATTTTATTTTGTGGACCCACGTTACTAGTATATCAGATTTTGTACCCTCCGGGTGGCCGCTAGACGGTATTAATGATTGTCTTGATAAATGTTTCACACGGGAACTGTTGTATGTAAATGAGCTAGGCACGTTGTAGCTTAATGTAGTGTTTGTGTGGCCGCACTGTATGCTGACCGTACACGACTCTAACGGAGGTCGTGAAGGGAGGTCTGTTTGCCAAACGGAACGGTCTCGTCTGTACGATTCACTTTTCCAATATAAGAGCGTTAAAATGAGGTTCCATCTTGTAAAATTCAGTTGATTTGATGCTCCGTTGAAGTGTATAGTGTTATGATCTGATTAACGTAATGATTCATTTCTTGTGGCATTAATTTAGTCTTTTGTTGTTCCATTTTGAACTCTCCCGGGGTGAGAGCGCGCCACTTTGATTTTTTGGGGATTTTATTTTATTTGGATTTGTTTTTTTTTGGAGTTCCATGATCCTGCAGTGTTTGATCAGGGGGAAGCTGAGGCTTTACCCGAACTAATTAGATTTAAGGTACCCTGGTTGTACCATCTCTGTGGACTTTATGGCAGAGAAGGACAGTGATGACGCAGTTTATTTTGTTGTGGTTCTACGTTTTATTAAGGGATTGTTTCTTTTTGTTTTGTAGTCTTCTAAGAATAAATTCTTGTTTCCTTGTTCCCCTGGCATATGATTTATAGTTTTAAGTTCCCGTGATCCAAAATTTCGAATTCCTAGGATGTAAAGTGTTAATTAGCCACCGAACGAGCCGCGCCCGAGATAAGATTCAGCATCCTAGATGGCCCTGGAAGGGTATAATAGATAATAATATTTCAGTTTGATTTCCAGGAGGCCATACATGACAGTGTTACCAAAATGATTCTAAGCCTGCTGATAAGTCCAATTTTTAAATGCATAGAACTTCTACACTATTAATTGTATTTCAAGCACATTTCGTATGTACTATGTGTAGATAGACATATATGACTGAGCGTAATCTTAAGAGCCACCAGAGCTCCCAACTGTTAATAAATGCACTCTCTGTTGTTTTTTTTTTCAAATACCAATATATCAGAAAGTATGCAAGCCGACAGCTTTAAACTATGCACATTTATAGTACCTGACATTCTAGATTAATTAGGAGTAACCAATGGACCTCAGTACTTCCAACATGATTCTAAGCCTGCTGCTAGGACCAATTGTAAATACATGTAACTTCTATACTATTGGATTTCAACCAAATTTCGTATGTGCTATGTGTACTATAACAGATATGACTATGCGTATTCTTAAGAGCAACCAGGGTTGCCAACTGTTAATAAATGCTGTCTCTATTTTTTACCCTAATATCAATATATCAGAAAGTATTCAAGCTAACATTATGTCAGTTATAGTTCGAACTAATTAGAAATGTCGATATTACCAACTCAATTTCGTCATTATTCCAATTAGGTCCATATAGAATAATCATTGGAATGAATCTTACATTTCGAGAAAAGTAGGCTCTTTAGTTCGTCACGGAACTTCTTGTCTCATAATTGAAAATAGACTAAAGATGATGTACGTGTAGAATGTTTAGTGTAGTAGGCTCAGATCGTTGTAAACATTAATAAATAAGTGATAATTCAATGAAGATAAGGGAAAAGGTTTCTATCTAAAGATGTTGTAACTTTTACCAACAGATACATTTTAAATTCACGTAGACTGCTTTTAGATCTACTACACATTAATGCATAATTATACTGTAATTAACACGTGACTATGCCATATATTATTGACCTGCTGTTGAGTAATTGCAACATTATTTTAAGGCAGTTACGAGGGTTAAGGACCTGTCTCGGACGAGCAATTTTCTATGAAAAATGAATATCTTTATTTAATTTGTTTTATATAGAGAGGACTCTGATTACTTTCTCAGCATTTAACTCCTGGTCACCGCCTTCTCTAGTCTCAGAGTACGTATTGAGACTCCGGATTAAGAGGTCCTTGGTTCAACTCAAACTCTGCCAAGAAATTTAATTCTGGTCTGAGAGTCGAAATGGGGTGTACTTAGCCTCGTAAGATAAAACTGTGAAGAGTTGGGTTGGATTCCCACATCAACGTACTTAGAAGAGATTTTCCGTCGTTTCTCACTTCTACTCCAGGAAAATGTCGTGATGATTCCTAACTTAAGGCCCTCCTTCCAGATTCCAGCCTCTCATTAAAATACACACAATGGCAACGGTTATTAGATATTCCCACATTCAAGTACAAGGGGCTACATGACTACGATAACATATAGCCATTGAATGAATCAACAGCAATAATTTGAGTTGAGCTAGGAATCGAAATCAGGTCCTTTGTGACAGTGCTTCAATAAGCACTTGGGTGCTAAAAAAAATTATAGTGACAATACGCACACTAGAAGATTGATGACTGACATACCATAATAAGTTCTCCTTTTATTATCCTCGGTAAAAACATAAGTCAAGCGTTAGGCACGCGTGAACATGAGAACATTTCACAAAACTTGCAATGAAAATGCAATGAAATGCTGTAAAGTTTGTACGCCTTTTTATGTATACCATTAAAATCATTTCAAAGTAGATACAAAAAAGGAAGGAAGCATTTTTGTGACCGTATTTCATGCAAACTTGAGTCACAAGACCTCCTTTTTACGTGGAATCTGAACCAGAGGATATAGCATTTCACTCCTAAAATCTCACATGCATTAACTGGGAATCAACTCGGTCCACCTAGGTGAGAGGCTTACAGATTTACCGCTGCGCCACCAAGGCTCCAATGAGGTTGATACAACCAATCATGAAAATGTCATACAGTATTTGCATAAGAATAAAATTAAGAATAACAAGTAGTTCCGTGAAGAACTAAAGCCTATTTTCATATATCCTACTTATGTAAATTGCCTCTATCAACATACAAAATTTCAGTTTGATTTCTGTAATAGATTCGTAGATATTGAGAAACGTCTAATACTTCGGATTGTCGCCATGTTGGATTTTTATATAATGTAGGTCTTAGAGTTATGTGCTATTACATGAAGATTATTGTGTACGTGTAGAATTCAAACTTCAATCGCATGATTAGGACACAAGAAGTAAAAACGAGATTTTTAAATTTCACCCAGCTGTCATCTTGTGGTTATGAAAACAATTGAAATAAATTAGATGCCAGTGGACAAACATTTGTATAAGCATTTACCGGTACCGTACCAAGTTTCACTGCACTTGGATGGTTAAATCGCGAGAAACGTCCATTTAAATTTCCTAGTTCGGACCACCGCTATGTTGGATTTGTGTCACCAGGTTATTGAAATTCCTATAGGTGAACTTACTGTATGTTCATACCCTCTATGAACACACACAAAAAACAGTTTGATTGCTGTAAAAATTCGTAGATATAGGCCATAGAGTTATGTATCATTAAAGGAAAATTATTGCGTAGGTTCATTATTCAAACTTTCACTTCCATCTCATGTTAACGACACAAGAAATAAAAACTTTATTTTAAAATTTCGCAAAGCCGCCATCTTGAGGTTATGTAAACAATTGAACTAAATTAGATGCGAGTGCATTAAAATTTGTATAGACATTTACTGTACCAAGTTTCATTGCGTTTGGATCATTAAATCGCATGAAATGTCTATTAACAGGTTTCAACTACGCGTGGCCGCCATGTTCGCTTTTTACATGACGGGTTTTAGAAAGTTACATATATAAACTTGTAGTAGTGCCCTTTATCACCGAACAAAATGTCAGGGTGATATCAGTAATAGTTTTGGAGATATAGAATGCCGGTGAAATATTTCGCTCAGCTGCCATATTGCGGTTATGTATACAATTGAACCAAATTAGATATCAGTGCAATACAATGTGTATAGGCATTTGCTGTACCAAGTTTCATTACGTTTGGATGGGTAAATCGAGAGAAAAGTCTATTTAAAAGTCTCAACTTCGCTTGGCCGCCATGTTGGTATTGCAGTAACCAGATTTTTTAAAGTCTCATAGGTGAAATTTTAGTAGGGCTTTTTAACGCTGTACAAAATTTCAGGGTGATGTCAGTAATAGTTTTGGAGATATAGAATGCCGGTGAAATATTTCGCACAGCCACCATGTTGGAATGGTGAGACGTAATAAAATTTGAAGGGCACGGCTGGGGTCGGCCGGAATGGTACTATGACCTTTTGAAATCGCTCCAGCTGTTTAGAAGTTACTAGGGAACACACACACACACACACACACACACACACACACAGGCAGACAGACACACATACGCACACACACACATACACACACACACACGGACAAAAGGTGATCACATAAGCCTATTTTTTCATACAATGAAAATAGGCTAAAAGTAAGAATATTAATATGGATTAGAATAAGTGTAAGATTGAGGAAAATAATAGCAATAGTAATAATAAAAAGAATAAGAATAAGAACAAGCACAAGGAACAAGAACAAGAACAAGAACAAGAACGAGAACGAGAACTAGAACTAGAACTAGAACTAGAACTAGAACTAGAACTAGAATAAGAATAAGAATAAGAATAAGAATAAGAATAAGAATAAGAATAAGAATAAGAATAAGAATAAGAATAAGAATAAGAATAAGAATAAGAATAAGAATAAGAATAAGAATAAGAATAAGAATAAGAATAAGAATAAGAATAAGAATAAGAATAAGAATAAGAATAAGAATAAGAATAAGAATAAGAATAAGAATAAGAATAAGAATAAGAATAAGAATAAGAATAAGAATAAGAATAAGAATAAGAATAAGAATAAGAATAAGAATAAGAATAAGAATAAGAATAAGAATAAGAATAAGAATAAGAATAAGAATAAGAATAAGAATAAGAATAAGAATAAGAATAAGAATAAGAATAAGAATAAGAATAAGAATAAGAATAAGAATAAGAATAAGAATAAGAATAAGAATAAGAATAAGAATAAGAATAAGAATAAGAATAAGAATAAGAATAAGAATAAGAATAAGAATAAGAATAAGAATAAGAATAAGAATAAGAATAAGAATAAGAATAAGAATGGCAATGACAAGGTCAAGGACAAGGTCACGGACAAGGACAAGGACAAGGACAAGGACAAGGACAATGGGAATGAGAATTTGAATTTGAATTTTGAAATAGAATAGGAATGAGGTTGAGGATATGTAAAGGAATAGGAATAGATTGAAATTAAGAATAAGATTTAAAAAAAAATAAGCTGTCAAAGAGGAACAACTTTAAGAATAAGAATTGTTGTTTTAACTGCGGGACTTGGACATCGAGGCCATTAGGCCCATGTACTCAGGTGTGTGTGTGTAATTTAGTCTGATACGCTGTGTTATTGTGATGACTATTCTAGTGTGTGTATTTGTAATTCAGGTGAGGATTAGGAAGGGGACAGCCGTGGCCTAAGTTGGGAAACTACAGACATTTATTCTAGGATAGCTGAGGTGAGAATCGAACTCACCTATTCTTAGTTTTGCATCATGATGTTGAGTTAACCCCGTTCCAGCCCTAATACCATGATTAAATTTCTTGGAAGGGATATGAATCGTACACGGATCTTCGAAGCATCAGCCAAGAATGCTAGCCACTACACCACGAGGTGGTCCAAGAATAAGACGAAGATAAGAATGAGAATCAGAATAAGATAAGAATAACAATAATATGTAGAATGCAAGTAAGAAGGTTGAGAATAAGAGTAAGAATAAGAATAACATAAGATCAAGAAGAAGAACAAGAACTAGAACAAGAACAGGAATGTAAATCTATCAATCAGTATTGTAGGATATTAGCTTCTAATACCGTTCGAGGTAAATATCTTACCTGTAAGTTCTCCCAGCCACACCAGTCCACACAGTGGGCTTCCTGTCGGCACTGCTGCTCACCTTCACCTCTCACAGTAATTTTCAGAAGCAAGTGAAGGCCACAAACCTGTCGAGTCTAGCTTCACGTTCAATAAGTTACAAACCTTGTAACCCCACCACATATTGTGCTCCATCTCTATAAACATGCGGATTTTTAGCCTACTTTTCACATTTTGCAAAAAAGGAAAAAGTAGACTTATGAGATCGGGCAAATGTGTGTCCGTCTATCTGTCTGGCTGGCTGTGTGTGTCCCCCCCCTATCAACTCCTAAACGGCTGCAGCAATCGAAACAAAATTTGGTAGGAGTAAAGATCTATCCCTGAATATCTCACGTCCATATTTGAAAATTATGTCAGTGCTACCAACTGCTGAAAAATCGTAATTGAAATTTGAGCTCCATGATGGATATCTTGGAAGCTATGAATGGGAGCTATTTCAAAATTGGCACACGTATAGATAATAATATTGCAGTTTAATTTCCAGGAGGACATACATGGCAGTGTTGCCAAATTGATTATAAGCCTGCTGATAGGTCCAAATTTTAAATGCATATAACTTCTACACTATCAATTGAATTTCAACCAAATTTCGTATGTACTATGTGTACACAAAACAGATATGACAAAGCGCATTCTTAAGAGCCTCCAGGGCTGCCAACTGTTAATAAATGCTCTAATTTTTTAAAATCCAAATACCCATATATCAGAAAGTGTGCAAGCCGTCAGCTTTAAACTATGCACGCGTATAGTACCTGACATTCTAGATTAATTTGGAGCAACTTATATACCTCAGTGCTACCAACATGATTCTAAGCCTGCTGATAGGTCCAATTTTAAAATGCATGTAACTTCTATACTAACTAATGGATTTCATTCAAAATTGACACAACAATAGATCATATTATTTCAGATTATTTCTGACCAATACATGTATGTCGTTGTTGCCAACATGATTTTACGCACGCTGTTAGATCCAATGTTTAACTGCATGTAACCTCCATGCTAACCATTGGACTTCAACCACATTTCGTATTCTGTACCTTAAGAGATGGAACTAAGGATATATTCAGTCACCAGGGCTGCCAACTGTAGTTCTCTATTAGGCTACGTTATGCCAGGTATACAGTATTTCGAACTAATTAGAAATTTCGATATTACCAACTTAATATCGTCATTATTCTAGATAGATCCATGATATAGATTAATCATTGGCATGATTCTTAAATTTTAAGAAAAGTAGGCTCTTTAGTTCGTCACGGAACTTCTTGTTTTTTTTTTGCTGTTAGGTTGAACCAGGGTTGTATACAGTGTTGCCTTTCTTCTTCATCTTCTTCTTTCGGTATGGTTCCTATGGGACCACGGGCAGCTCTGCCATTGTTTGGGTCTGCTTCCTTTTGTCCTCACAGAACCTCTTGATTCACTGTCTTCTTCTCTCCCATTATTCCTCGGAAATCCTTAGTGTCCTCTTTTCTTGTCTTTCCCATTGATGATTCTCAATCCTTTTATGGTATCCTTTTCTGTCAGTCAGTTCCAGTATATCGGTTAGTGAATATTTATTTCTCCAGTTCTCTTTCCCTTCCACCTTGATCCCCATCTCAGTCCAGTCCTTCTGATGTTCAACCACCCATTTGGTTCCTGTTTATCCTCCCTGTTGTCTCGCATATCCTTCCTGTCAATCTCCCCATATCCGTCCTATTTACATGTCCAGCAAATCGTGCTCTTTTCAGTCGTGTTTCTTCTGAGATAGTCCACATATTTTATCATTTCAAATGATCTTGTCGACTTCGCCGTCATGTTTGAGTCTAAAGTTATGCGGGACAGAGACGGTTGCGTTACGGAGACGGATGTGACGTCATGCAGCCGCGCGGGAAGCCTAAGTTAATGGGTAAAGGATGGTGAGTGCGTGACGTCATGCAGCCACGCGGGAAGCCGACATTAATGGTTAATGGAGTCTGTTGAAAGAATCCTGGGGCGTCGAGTGACTTGGGGCTTTGAGTGAAGCGAAAAGAATACAGGGTGACTCCTAAAGAGGTGTTCAGGGTGCCAGATAAGAATACAGGGTGACTCTTAAAGAGGTGTACAAGACGCCAGATAAGAATACAAGGTGCCTCCTAAAGAGGTGCACAAGATATCAGACAAGAATACAGGGTGACTCCTAAAGAGGTGTACAAGATGACACACAAGAATACAGGGTGACTCTTAAAGAGGTGTACAAGATGCCAGTTAAGAATACAGGGTGCCTCCTAAAGAGGTGTTTAGGATGTCAGAGCAAAATACAGTACAATATGCCAGATACAAATACAGGGTGACTCCTAAAGAGATATACAAGATGCCAGATAAGAATACAAGGTGACTCTTAAAGATGTGTACAAGATGGCAGAGAAGAATACAGGGTGACCCCTAAAGAGATATACAAGATGCCAGATAAGAATACAAGGTGACTCTTAAAGATGTGTACAAGATGGCAGAGAAGAATACAGGGTGACCCCTAAAGAGGTGCACAAGACGTCAGACAAGAATACAGGGTGACTCCTAAAGAGGTGTACAAGATGTCACACAAGAATACAGGGTGACTTCTAAAGAGATATACAAGATGCCAGATAAGAATACAGGGAGCCTCCTAAAGAGGTGTGCAGGATGTCAGAGCAAAATACAGTACAAGATGTCAGATAAGAATACAGGGTGACTCCAAAAGAGATATACAAGACGCCAGTTATGAATACAAGGTGACTCTTAAAGTGGTGTACAAGATGGAAGAGAATAATACAGGGTGACTCATAAAGCGGTGCACAAGATGTCAGACAAGAATACAGGGTGACTACTAAAGAGGTCTACAAGATGTGACACAAGAATACAGGGTGACTTCTAAAGAGATATACAAGATGCCAGATATGAATACAGGGTGCCTTCTAAAGAGATGTGCAAGATGTCAGAGCAAATTACAGGGTGACACTTAACGAGGTGTACAGTATGTTAGATTGAATTCAAATACAGGGTAACCCTTAAAGGAGTTTGCAAGATATCATATTCAAATAATGGATGACCCTTAAAGAGTTGTAAAAGATGTCAGACTCAAATACAGGGTGACCCTTAAAGAGGTGCCCGCGTGGGAAGCCTAAGTTAATGGGTAATGGAGTCTGTTGAAAGGGTTCTGGGGCTTCGAGCGAAGCGAGAAGCCCTCCTGAGCCTTTCTAACATGTGTAGAATTTGTAGCATGCGTCATTTGAAATGATATAACGTCTAGTCTTTCAGACAGACTGTAATTTTTTGGAATACCGGTAGGTCATTTCTTGATCTTCGTACCCATCTTTCACCTCTCTTTTTCGTTCTCAGTATTTTAGTCGGTAGTTTTTCTCCCTTCCTTCTCCAGTTGCTCGGCTCATTACCTGACTAGTGTACAAGGCATCATTCCTTACTGTTGCTTTGTAGTGTCGGATTTTTGCTTCCGTAGATATCTTCCTTTTATTGCACACGTCTCTATTACCATGTACGATATTCCCATCCTTTTAAGCCTCTCCTTGGCCGCTTCGTTGGCGTAGTTGGTAGCATGCTGAGCTTCTATGCCCAAGGTCACGGGTTCAAACACGGCCGAAGTCGTCGGATTTTTAAGACCATTAAAAATCCCGCTGTATGCCTTCCTTCGGAGGGAAAGTAAAGCTGGCGGTCCCATGTCATAGATAAAAAACCTTCCACCAATTACCCTTGGGAGAAGCTCAATTATAGGTTATATTTGACTAACGCTCTTAGGTTCCAATGTTCACCGCCAGGAGGCGACTGCGGTGGCGTCTAGTAACAATGTTCAGAACTAATTGTTCTTTGACGGTGGCGTTTGGTACCAAAAGTTGGAACTACTTGAAAATCGAATGTCTGCAGTCCTTATTAAAAACAGATAACACACACAGACATCCCATTTAACACCGGTTATCAGACAAATTCTACACACACCCAAAGTACACGGGGCTACATGACCACGTTGTCGCAGCCCCTAAACTGAGGAACCAACCAGTAAACCTAACCCTCTCCTTTACCCCCTCCTTACCTTTGTTCCATCCTGTTGCAACTCATGTTTGTAGACCACTTACAGACACTGAAACGATAGCGAAATATGTAACTTGAATGTTGGTAACATGATGTGAGAAAAGACAGATGACGATCAGTCATTGTGACATATTTCAACGCCACCGCACGAATCGTCATGAAACGCTATAACAGAACCTATAATGCAACGCCAATCGAAGAATAGTAGCCTACATATCTTATCTACTATTGCCCGAGTGCAAGCTCTGTGTACTTGGAGGCATCTGGATCGTGGATGGTGAGGTGGGGAGAGGGGGGTGGGGTGCGGGGGAGGTGCGATGTGTCAGCGCTAGATGACTAACATTTGTCAATTACACAAGAGCGGGTCAGGGACCTCTGGATCCTGTCAAAGCATTCAGTACATACAGAGCTGGCAAGATACCTTAGTTGAGAGAAAGTTAAGTCATGTGCTGAAGTACTGTAGCTTATCTCGTATCCCGTGGACATGGTTAGGTATACAACAAAACATCGAACTTTCCTAGTGGAAACTTAAGATACTGATGTGTGTCTTTGTACTATAATCCATTGATCTCAGCCAGGAAGCTCTAGGATAGTCGTGTAAGTTAAGCTAGTTGACTGATCGCGCCCCCAGAAGAGAGTCGTATCCTAGAAGGGTATAATATACTCTTATGTATATTGCATATGATATATATATATATATATATATATATATATATATATATATATACGAAAAACGTCAATAATATTGTGAACAATAATGAAACACATCCCAATTTAATCCTATTTATTTATTTATTTTGATTTACTTTCGGTTCAAATACACCCGAAATATACAAATAAATTTCAAGGAATTCATTTACTTCCAAAATAATATTAGTTACTGGTATGAAAATGAATCGTTAACAGAATGCTTCAGAATTAGTTTCTCTAGCTGAAAAAATAATATAGCACAATATTCTAATAATATGAATACGTCTCTACTTTCGCTGCAGTTACCGAACATAATAGTGTGGACGTATTCAGTTCTGGTTCTGATCAGACGCTGCAATCAAGACTAGTCTGTCTCGAGCGTCAACCGGCTAGGTTTCATTGGCGCATAATTGAGAAGTTTTACGCATTCGGTTTTGATATTTTCGACACATGCCGTGCTTTTTGAAACAGCACCAGTACCTGAAATTGCACCTCCACGTACCCCTTCACACTCCAGATAATGCACTGAATTGAATGGGAACGTGGTCATTAGGAGAATAACAGTACCTTCCTCACAAGGACCAGGTTTACCGAGTTCAAAACAGTCTGTGCTTCCGTTCGACAAGCGAACTTCTGCAAATTGTCTTCCTCCTTGGAGGAACTTAGAACAACGAGACGGTAAACATTCTCCAAATCCAAAATTCTCTAGATCATTGACTGGTAAAAATACACCGCCATAGTTGCAAGGACCTTGGGTGTACAATTTGTAGCACTGTTTGTTCTCGCTCCCTAGCAACGTGGCTTCATGATATGGACAACTGCAATATACTTCACCAAAGAGATTATCTTGTCTATGGGCTACCCCATCACAAATCACATTTCTAATGTCATATTCATGATAGCACAGTTTGTCTGGGAGCAATAAGCTGTAATTGAGTGGACACGGCCGTGGTCTGCAAACTCGTTCCAATAGATCATTACTCTTCAGAAATCTTTCTCTGTCGTAAATATACAATTCTTCTTCTTGACATGGTCCTTGACCATAATAATTGCCCCATGAACAAATTGATGGATTGTTATAACAATTCTTCTCTTGTTCACTGAAAGTTCTCGAAAATGTGTACTGTACAAATTCTGGAAGTCCCATTAAAGATGATAGAGGCACTGCTGCATCACGGGTAGATGTTGAAATAATGGGTGCCAACATGAGCAGAAGATATGAGATCAATCCCGCCATGACGCACTGAGATGCTCTGCAACAGATAGAATTATCAATCGTAAGAATCGATAGTTAATTATTTAACTCACAGCTCTCCAGTTCAACTGTCCGCTTGCCAACTCAGAGCTGAGCATGTGTGAGGGAGCTGGACAAATGCCCGGCGCGAGAGAGTGTTGGGGAGGTGACAATGGCCCCCACACTGGCGAGCCAGTGCGAATTCGTGGAGACATCCAATATTTCATTGAATCAAAACACTAGAAAATGTTCAAGAATTTAAATATCTCGGAAGCAAAATTACCAAAGATGGAAGAAGCAAGAAAGAAATCAAATGTAGAATTTTTCAAGCCAAATTAGCATTTCACAAAAAGAAACGTTTATTCACTACAAATTCCATTAATTTTAAAACCATAAATGATTATTAAAGGCGTATGTTTGGAGTACTGCCCTTTATGGTTGCGAAACGTGGACAATTGGAAAAGAAGAAAAAAGGAGGATAAATTCTTTTGAACAATGGTGTTATAGAAGAATGCAAAAAAATTAGCTGGACAGAAAAAGATAACGAATGCTGAAGTATTTAAAAAGGTGGAGGAAAATTATGCCTTATGGAAAAGCATTAAGAGGAGGAGGACTAGACTGATAGGACATATTTTGAGACACGATAGCCTACTGAAAACGGTATTGGAGGGAATGGTTGAAGGCAAAAGATGTCGAGGAAGACCACGCCTACAATATGTACAGCAAATCATATCTGATGTAGGATGCTGAAACTATGAAGAGATGAAGAGGAAAGCTATAAATAGAGCCGACTGGAGAACTGCCGCAGACCAATCCATGGATTGAATACTTAAGAAGAAGCATATACTTCTCTGGCCTTATAAATCTCAATTTTTAAACGTATAAGTGGCTGGGTCTTTTAGTGCGCCCATTACTCGCTAGTGAGTGCAGGCTCCTATAATTATGAGGGTATTTTATTATGTCGATTGGAGATGGTTATTTATTTAGAACACGAATACTTAAATTCAAACAAGTATCAAATGGAATTATGCTGTTTTGAAATAAAATGAAAACATTGTAGAAGTAAAAAAAAAACAAGATGTTCCGTGACGAACTAATGAGCCTACTTTTCTTAAAATTTACGATCCATGCCAATGATTCATCTATTAATATGGACCTATCTAGAATAATGACGAAATTAAGTTGTTAATATCGACATTTCTAATTAATTCGAAATATACCTGCCATAATGTAGCCTAATAGAGCAGTACAGTTGGCAGCCCAGGTTCCATCTTTTAAGGTAGAGAATAAAATATTTTGTCGAAGTCCAATGGATATCATGGACGTTACATGCAGTGAGACATTGGATCTATCAGAGCGCGCAAAATCCTGTTGGCAACAATGTAGTGCATGTTTTGGTCAGAAATTATCTGAAATATTATGATCTATTGTTGGGCCAAGCTTGGATGAAATCCATTTGTTAGTATAGAAGTTAAATGTATTTTACAATTGGAGCTATCAGCAGTCTTAGAATCATGTTGGCAGCACTGACGTATATAAGTTGCTCCAAATTAATCTACAATGCCAGCTACTATACGTGTGCAAAGTTTAGAGCTGTTGGCTTGCTTACTTTCTGATATATTGATATTACGAAAAACAAATTGAGACAGCATTTATTAACAGTTGGCAGCGCTGGTTGCTCTTAAGAACGCGCATAAACATATCTGTTATAGTACACATTGCACTTACGAAATGTGGTTGAAATCGAATTGATAGTATGGAAGTTACATGTATTTAAATGTTGGTCTTATCAGCAGGCCTAGAATCATGCCGGTAGCACTGACGAATATTAGTTACACCAAATTAATCTAGAATGTCAGGTATTATACGTGTGCATAGTTTAAAGCTGTCGGCTTGCATACTTTCTGGTATATGGGTATTTGGATAAAAAACAAAAAGAGAGCATTTATTAACAGTTGGCAGCTCTGGTGGCTCTTTCGAATACGCTCAGTCATAACTTATATATTTATGTACACATAGTAAATACGAAATTTGCTTGAAATCCAATTGATAGTGAAGAAGTTATATGCATTTGAAAATTGGACCTATCATCAGGCTTAGAATAATTTTGACAACACTGTCATGTATGACCGCCTGGAAATTAAACTGAATTATTATTATCTATATGTGTACCAATTTTGGAATAGCTCTCAAGCATACCTTCCAAGATATCCAACATGGAGCTCTAACTTGAATTGTGGTTTCTCAGCAGTTGGCAGCACTGATATCATTATCAATTATGGCGTTGAGATATTCAGGTATAGATCTTAAATCATACCAAATTTTGTTTCGATTGCTGCAGCCGTTTAAGAGTTCATACGGGGGGACACACACAGACAGACACACATTTTCCATTTTTGCAAAATGTGAAAAGTAGGCTAATTGCATTAGTAAAATGAAAGGATTTTAGTCTTAAATCAACGAAAATGCCACTCCGCCTCGAAAAATGCGCACAAACATATCCCTCACGGCATATACTGTACTGTATATCACAGTGTTATCCATAGTGGCCCGTTTTGACGTAATTAATCAAAGAAAAGATTTATATATCTGGCATTTCTTTTTGCAAATTTTCAATTTATGAAAAAACAAGTAGTTCCGTGAAGAACTAAAGCCTATTTTCATATATCCTACTTATGTTAAATGCCACTAACGACATACAACATTTCAGTTTGATTGCTCTAATACATTCGTAGATATTGACAACCGACTATATATTTCAGATTGTCAGCATGTTGGATTTTTAGCCTATTTTCAATTTTGAAAAAATAGGCTTATGAGATCACCTTTTGTCCGTGTGTGTGTGTGCGTGTGTGTGTGTGTGTGTGTGTGTGTGAGGTGTGTGTGTGTGTCCCCTAATAAAATCTAAACGGCTGGTGCGATTTCAATGAAACTCGGTAAATTCATAGCACTATTCCCGGCGACCTCGACCGTGCCCTTCAAATTTTGTTACGTCTCACCAGTCCAACATGGCGGGTGTGCGAAATATTTCACTAGCATTCAATATCTCCGAAACTATTACCGATATCGCCCTGAAATTGTGTACGGTGATAAAGGGCACTACTAGAAGTTCAACTATGAGACTTTCAAAAACCTGGTGACTACAAAACCAACATGGTGGTCATGCAAAGTTGAGACTTTTAAATAGACTTTTCTCGCGATTTAACTATCCAAACGTAATGAAACTTGGTACAGCAAATGTTTATACACATTGTAATGCACTGGAGTCTAATTTAGTTCAATTGTTTACATAACCTCAAAATGGCGGCTGTGCGAAATATTTCACTGACATTCTATATCTCCGAAACTATTACAGATATCACCATGCAATTTTGTACGGTGATAAAGGGTACTGATACAAGTTTACCTATGTGTATTTCATAAAACTGTAAAGTACAAAACGAACAAGGCCACCAAGCGAATTTGAAATATTTTAATAGACTTTTCTCGTGATTTAACTCTCTGAGCGCAGTGAAATGTGGTACAGTAAATGATTTTGCAGATTATAATGCACTGCCATCTAATTTAATTCAATTGTTTACATAACTTCAAGATGGCGGCTGTGCGAAATTTTAAAATTAAGTTTTTATTTCTTGTGTCGTAATCATGCGATCGAAGTGAAAGTTTGAATAATGAAGCTAGGCAATAATTGTCCTTGAATGGTACATAACTCTATGGCCTATACATATAACAATCCTAAATGGCGAGCTTCCGAAATATTTAGACGGTTCTAAATATCTATGAATCTTTTACAGCAACCAAACTGTTTTTTTAATGTTCATAGTGTGATCTTTATGCATCTATGATAGCATAAAGTCTACATATTATTCCAACAAGATTTAATTCATGTCTCAAAGTCGATGTGAGAATAGAAGTTGCTTGTGGGACTGGAATGACAAAAGGATGGTTCGTACGTGACTTGAAGCAGCTTTCACCCAGCGCAGACAAAGGCAGCAGGAGAGAGAAAATCCACATCTGGACACCAAATGCGCCCAGACAACGCGCGGAGGTCGTTCAACTACGCGGGTAAATGCGAAAACCTCAACGATCACCTACCAAATAAACCCCACCCATTTGAAAGGAATTAGAGCAGTATTTAGAATACAGAAACAGGAAGTATACCATCGTATAGGGGACTATCCCAGCCTCTCAGAAATATCGTCAAAATTTAAATTGGATTATTCTGTGATTTTTGCCAGAATTAAAATGAAATCAGGGGGTGGATTTGAAACGACCAATGGCAGTGAGAGACGCTAGACGCGACCAAATCCCGCCGAAATTAAGGGACAATGAAGCAAATTACGGAGCTCATTATATAAGGATCCAACGATTGGATTTTGAATAAAAAGGAGTCATTGAGACATTGGAAATGAGGACGTTCTAAGGAGCCTGTTCATGTGAGTGTTATTTTGGAAATAAATTCTGAAAACACCCTACTCCACGTCCCTTTAAGAGAAATTGTATAAATAATGGATTGAAACACAGCGAAGTCAGTCTACTTTGGGGCATCGCAGGAGGCGGAAGCCCGTGCCCCGGTCCATCAGAAATTACCGTGATTTTTACAAGTTCTATAAGTCTACTTTGGGGCATCGCTAGAGGCGGGAGCCTTTGCCTCGAGCGTTCAGAAAGTACCGTGATTTTTACAAGTTTTTATAAGTTCTTAATACGCGCTGTGGAGGCGGAAGCCGAACCCAGTAGCCGTCAGAAAATAACATTCTTTACAAGTTTATAAGTAGGAGCAAGTATACCTCTGAAATTTAAATATCGCTAAGTATTCGCGAGTGCGAAGTAGAACAGTGCATATCATAACAGTACGACGCAGTTGTAATGTTAGGTATAGCCGCCCGAGCTATTAACAGCTAAACCACTATTCTAGGAAGCTATGAACTGTCAGCCAAATTAAGTAAGTTGATGATAGCTATAGGAGATAAAAGCTTCATATGCGAGAACTGTGCATTGTGTTAATGGTAATAATTCACAGTGGACCTTTGTTTTGGTGAAATTTTGAGAAAAACCGTGTGTAAATTATCCTCCTATCAAGATGAACCAACTAATGAAGAAGACTGATATCAAGGACCAGAACCGCATCAGGAAATATGAGAGATAAGTAAATATTGTATGGGGCATGTGGGCCATAACGTTTCCCATCATGGGGATCGGATAAGTTTATCTCGATCATAAGCAATTATGATAAAAATAGATATTTTAGGCATAGCGGGCATGTTTTGTGTAGATTTGTGTGTTTATCAGTAATGAGTATTTTTGTGTGTTTTATAACGTAATAAGTATATGAGCATCAAAGTGTTATTTTAAATATGGTTTTGTTTGGGATGTCATTAATCTTGTTGAATGCACAGTCAAGGGAATAATTGTTTGATAGTGCTTATGCACGATGTGAACGTATAAGCTAATATGGGGAAGACCGCTCGATATTGCGACAAGACCAGTAAGTGACACTGAAACTATGTGAATAATAAGTATGGTAAGTGATTATCACACGAAGGTAAAAAGAGGTAAGACAAGAATGGCTGGAGGGTAATGTGATATATATTCAGGTAAGGCTGAGAGTCGATCCTGGGTCGAGCAGAATTAAAGCGGAGGTGATATTCCCGCGTTCTTCGATGATATAATGGTAAGTGAAATTAAAGCGGAGGTGATATTGCCGCGTTCTTCGATGATATAATGGTAAGTGAAATGATTGAGTTCATTGTCTGATGAGAGTCCACTTTAGCTCCGTCGGAAAGGTATTGTACTGCTCGAGCCCAAGGTGGGTAAAAGGGAGTCCTTAAGAGGCAGGTAGAGATGTGGTAAGCCGTCTGAATTCTAAAAGTAGCCATGAAGGTTATTGCCGGCCAGCTGGTTAGTGCGGTGTGAGTGTTTCTGTCACAAGGTCGAGTTTGTCATTGTATTCTATGAAGGGAGGTAGCCCAACTTCCTGGGGTTTCTTCTTGTGTGCCGTTTTAGGAAGCGACGTATTCTATTGTCATTATTTTTGGAGTGCATTCATTATAGTTGTTTTGTTTTATTAATAATCACGGGGCACCGGCCGCCGAAGTATTTATTTGATGCTTCATGTATGATGACTTGTTTATTTTACCATAATTAACGGAGTCATGGCTCTGAGAGAAGTAATTGTTTTTAAGTTATAAATACACACATGCCCGTGACCTAGAATAAATCTATTGCCTTCATCATCTGACTCTTGTGAGGAAAGATAATGATTGTACGAGAAGACATGTCCGATTTCCCAAAAACCAATTTTGCAAGTTATAAACATGAGTGCGCATATTTGTTGTGATAGAATGGCTGGGTTATTTAAGCCATAGTTATTTGAACTAAGTCTGTTGACATTAACTCTTGGACTTGAAGCAGTGAACTGCAGTAAAATAGACTATTTTTCTTTTCCTGGTTTCAGCCAGTGTGAAACGTTATTTTATGCATTTTTTTGATATTGTTGATTAGAGTAATTTAAGGGAGTTTATTTTGTTTTATTTGTCTATGGATGGGAGAAAAGGGAGATGATGTTTTTGTGAAATAAATTATTTTATATTAGGAGTTCTCTGACCTACTGATTTTAAGTTAAGCCTCCTGTGATCCTGTGACGATATTCCTAGGATGTTTAGAATAAGTTAGAGCCACCCCGAACAGATCACTACCCGAGCAAGAGTCGGCATCCTAGAAGAACACTGAAGGGTACAATAGAGACTATGAACATATGTTCACCTATAGGACTTTCAGTAACCTGGTGAGCACAAATCCAACATGGCGGCGACGCGAAGTATAAATATTTAAATGGCCGTTTCTCGCGAATTAACTATCCGAGTGCCGTGAAACGTTGCACGTTAAATGCTTATACAAATGTTGATCCACTGGCATCTAATTTATTTCAATTGTTTGCGTAATCACAAGAGGGCTGGTGTGCGTACTTTTAAAATCTTGTTTTTACTTCTTGTGTTCTAATCATGCGATTGAAGTTTGAATACCACACGTACACAATAATCTTAATGTAATAGTACAAAAAAAATCCAACCTGGCGACCATCTGAAATATTTAGACGGTTCTCAATATCTACGAATCTGTTACAGCAATTAAACTGAAATGTTGTATGTTGATAGAGACAATTAACATGAGCAGGATATATGAAAATAGGCTGTATAGTTCTTCACGGAACTACTTGTTATATATGTATATCTTAGAGTTATGTACTGTTACATGAAGATTATTGTGTACATGTAGTATTCAAATTTCAATCGCATAATTAGGACACAAGAAGTAAAAACGAGATTTGAAAACTTAGCTCAGCTGGCATCTTGTGGTTATGGAAACTATTGAAATAAATTAGATGCCAGTGGTTTAACATTTATATAAGCATTTTCTATACCAAGTTTCGCTGCACTCGGATGGTTAAATTTCGAGAAACGTCCATTTCAATATTTATACTTCGCGTCGCCGATATGTTAGACTTGTGATCACCGGGTTATTGAAAGTCCTGTAGATGAACTTATGTTCATAGCCCCTAAGAAACTTAAAAAAATCAGTTTGATTGCTGTAATAGATTCGTAGATATTGAGAACCGACTAAATATTTCGGATGGTCGCCATGTTAGATTGTTATATGTATAGGCCATAGATTTATCTACCATTAAAGGAATATTGTTGCGTAGGTTCATTATTCAAACTTTCACTTAGGTCGCATGATTACGACACGAGAAATAAGAACTTATTTTTGAAATTCGCTCAGACGCCATCTTGAGGTTATATAAACAATTGAACTTAATTAGATACCATTGCATTACAATGTGTATAAACATTTGCTGTACCAAGATTCATTTCGTTTGGATCATTAAATCGCCAGAAAATTCAATTTAAAACTTTCAACTTCGCTTGGCCGCCATGTTCGTTTTGTAGTTAACAGTTTTTTTAGTCTCATAGATTAACTTCCAGTAGTGCCTTCTATCTCCATACAAATCTTCAGACTGATATCAGTAATAGTTTCGGAGATATAGAGTGCCAGCGAAATAATTCGCACAGCCGCCATCTTGAGATTACGTAAACAAAAGTACGAAGTTAAATGTCGGTGCATTACAATGTGTATAAACTTATACTGTACCAGGTTTCTTTTTCGTTTGGTTGGTTAAATCGCGAGAAACGTCTATTTAAAAGTCGCAATTTCGCTTGGCCGCTATGTTGGTTTGGTAGTTACCAGGTTTTCGAAAAACACATAGGTGAACTTCTAGTAGTTCCCTTTATCACCGTACAAAATGTCAGGATGATATCGGTATTAGTTTCGGAGATATTGAATGCTGGTGAAATATTTCGCAAAGAAAGAAGTTCACTTATGAGACTTTCAAAAAGCTGGTAACTACAAAACGAACATGGCGGCCAAGCGAAGTTGAAAGTTTTAAATTGAGACTTTCAACTAGATTCTTCTCGCCACTTGACGATCCAAACGCAATGACACTTGGTACAGCAAATGTTTATACACATTGCAATGCACTGGCATCGAATTTGGTGCAATTGTTTACAACCTCAAGATGGCGGATGTGCGAAATATTTCACTGGTATTCCATTACTATTACTATTACTGATATCACCCTGAAATTTTGTACGGTGATGAAAGGCACTACTACAAGTTTTATCTATGTAACTTTCAAAAACCTGTAGAGTACAAAACGAACATGGCGGCCAAGCGAATTTGAGACATTTTAAAAGACTTTTCTCGCGATTTAACCATCTGAGCGCAGTGAATTATGGTACAGTAAATGACAATAAATACTGTAATTCACTGGCATAAAATTTAGATCTATTGTATTCATAACCTCAAGATGGTGGCTGAGCGAAATTTCAAAATTAAATTTTTATATCTCGTGTCGTAATCATGCGATCGAAGTGAAAGTTTGAACAATGAACATACTCAATAATTTTCCTTAAATGGTACATAACTTTAATGCGTATGCATATAACAATCAAAAATGGCGACCATCCGAAATATTTAGATGGTTCTCAATATCCACGAATCATTAATCAAACTGAATTTTTTTATATTCATAGAGGCTATGATCATAAGTTCACCTAAAGGACTGTCAATAAACTAGTGATCACAAATCCAACATGGCGGCAACGCGAATTATAAATATTTTAACGTACGTTTCTTGCGATTTAACCATCCGAGTGCAGTGAAACTAGGTACGGTAAATGCTTATTCAAATTTTAATCCACTGACATCTAATTTATTCCTATTGTTTTCATAACCACACGATGGCGGCAGTGCGAAATTTTAGAATCTCGCTTTCATTATGTCTTGTGTCCTAATCATGCGATTGAAGTTTGAATAATACACCTACGCAATAATTTTGAAATAATAGTACGTAACTCTATGGCCTCCATATATAAATCCAACTTTGCGACCATCCGAAATATTAAACGGTTCTCAATATCCACAATTCTATTACTGCAATCAAACTGAAATTTGGTATTGAGCCCGCTCAGGCTCATGCATCAAATATTTCTTTGAGAGCATATTGACTTGACATGCTCAGTTCTACAGAACACACCCCGAAGCTTCCTCGTGAACAATTCATTATTTTGACTACGGAGAGGACAGCTTATTTTCCTCCTAGAGATATATTACTCACTCTTTTTATGCCACATATCTCAGGAGCTTGAAATATTTAATGCTGCTTAATTTGCCATTTTCTACGGCTTTTGGTAATGGCAAATATATTTTTGGTAAAGGTATTTTTCACCGCAGACATGCAGAGGCTTATGAAAGTAGTCACTGCTTTGACTAGACTACTTCCTTGGAATCAGGAAGCCGTGCCATGCACGCAACACACCGTTTTGATAGTCCGCTGAAGCTGGACGCTTGTGTCGATTGTCCGTCTGATAGACGAAGGCCGTTATAGGCGTACGAAGACCCCACATTTGGGAAGACATTAATCTACAGCCATCGAGCTGAATTGAACAGTTTAAACATCGCACAGTATTACTTTAGTCTCAGTAAAGCCAGTGCAACGTTGATGTGAATATAAAATTTTGATCGTGTGAAAACTTCGATTTTTCACCAACCACGAGGACCGTCTGTAGACAGACGAGGGTAACATTCTTTTTCATAAAAGGGAATTATTAAGTCAACGACAACGTCGTGTAGCCCAGTGTGTGGTACTGTACAATTGCAGTATAATAAACCTATTTATCGCTTGTACGCAACAGTGATTACCCATATTCTTTGTGATTTAAACCTTGTAAAATCTGTATTTGATTTACCACGTGCTGGTAAAATAGAATCTGTGGCAGGTAAAGCAGAGTATTTGAACAACCAGAACATATTAGAGCCAGTGAGCATTTTCTCATATTTTACACTCGAATCAGTGAATATCTTTTCAACCACGATGATTAACGTTATGCACCACGTGCTGATATTTCTACAACCATACTGTGAGAAGATGATGGAGGAGTAATTTACCATGTGAGGGTAACTCCAACGGAATACGCCAACACCATGGAATTGTCCAGCCGACACTACTACGTACAAACCATGTACGGTTTACTAACTGATGACCACGAGGGCAGGCTAAAATCCATAGCCTTACCCATCATAAAAATGATTGGAACCTTGGAGGCATTTAACCCTTTCCAATGGGAGTTCTGGAAGGTGATCTACCACATCATGTAACCATGAGTCATGTAAACATTGTAAGAAGTTTGTCCAGGTTGAACTAGTAGTGATTGCATTGTATCTTGAGCCGATACGCAACGATATTTGACCACTTAGGTAGGAAATGTGTGTAATTAATTTCTTTAGTACTGGGAAAATATTTCAGTGAGACACCCCAAGTCCGTGTATTTTACGGAAGGTGCAATCTTCATGTATTTCAGAGAATTTTATGTCAGAGTAAAGGACATCTTCAAATACAAGAGATGTAGACTTCTTTGAATTATTATAAATAATTTACAGCTATAATTTTGCAACCATTTGCTTGTTGTTAGCGACACAGTGACTTCAATCCATTTCCATGTGGGAGATGACTTTTAAATGAGCTGACACTACTTGTACCGACGACATTGGATCCACGGGACTGATAGTCAGTAACTTGCGGCCCGCATGATCTGAAGCTTGTAAGACGCAATTGTAATTGCGCTTTGCCAACGTAACTTACATGCCTGAGATGACGATTGACTACAAACAGTATGTCAATTCGCGGAGGTAGGCTAGCATAAGAGTGTTTACTTTATTCCCTAGTGCATTTATTCCCATTGTTTCCTTATTAGACGTAAGAGTGTTTATGCAATGTTTTTTGATAGTCAGTGGTCAAATTATCATTAGCTTTGGTAATAAGCAATTGTTTAAGACGCATCTCGTCGTAATACTTTCGTTCACATAGGCATTAAATAAAATTATAAATGTAATTTAAATGTGGACGTGGTACCATCCTAACCTAGGGATTGTACTTGATTGATGTTAAATGTAAATTCTGCCGAGTCATTTGTTTGTAAATTTGCTACGCGTTAATTATTCATGTACCACGCGCCTAGTTTGCTTTGCTATTCTTTTCATGTAACTAGGATTTCGCAGGGGGTCATTAACGTCAAAATAGGGATGACTCATAACTCTATTTAGATTAGCGGATTAGCCGATTTCGACCCTCGGAAATGATTAGGGGTCTTACTTGAATAAATCATTCACGAATCTAACTAAAGACTGGATCTCTTTTTATTGCTAGCTTTGGTTTCCGGATGTATTTCTTTGGGGCGTCTTTGACTGTTTCCGTGCCCAATAACCCAGATCCCCTGGATCAAGCCTTCCGTGCTGAGCTGGCCCACAAAGAAATGCACCCGATCCTCAGGAGTTTGGGTTCGAAGGACGGGGTCTTTCGAAGTGCCATCTTTACGGCGGATGGTACCCGAAATACCTCCTCTAACGGGCTCAGTATGTTGATAGAGGCAATTAACATAAGTAGGATATATGAAAATAGGCTGTTCAGTTCTTCATGGAACTTCTTGTTCATAAATGAAAATAGGCTAAAAATAACGTAAGAACAAGAATAAAATGTAGAAAAGGAGAAGTTTAAAAATAAGGGGTAGAATAAGTAAACGAATAGGGAAGAAAAAAGTAAAATAATTTAAAAAATATAATAATAATAAGAATAAGAGTAGCCTAAGAACATGAAATATAAACAGAAAATGATAAGATTAAGAATATGAATAAGGAAATTAAAAAGAATAGGATAAGAATAAGAAAAACAGTAAGATTAAGAAAAAATAAGAATAGGGATCAGAATGAAAATTAGGATAAGAATAAGAATAAGTAGAAGAATAAGACTGAAGGTAAGAATCAAAATACATAAGAATAAGATTGAGGATAAGCGTAAGATTATGAATAAGAATAAAGATGAGAACAGGTACAAGTTTAAGAATAGGATTTGTTGTTGTTTCATTTGTGGAGTTTGGACATCGTGGTCTTTAGGCCAATTCCTTAGGTGTGTGTGTAATTTTCCTGATAACCTGTGTTATTGTGATTGAAATTGAAATGTATTTTGATTAAATTACAATTAGGACTAAAGGCCCTTATAGCTGCAATTAACTGCCACAACTATACATGTTTATTTTACACATATTCTAAAACTAGCACAAGTACCCATTCTTGGAACGGTCATCAGTATTAATAGCCAGACGTTATCAATTGATTTATTGTTGCAGTGGATTCCTTCATCAGTTTATCAGTTTACTGTAGTGTTTATCACTGTTCATTTTAGGGCCTTAAAATGTGATCCCACTGGCGTTCAAATGAAATGCCCTGCTGTGGTCATTCGGCTCCAACTGATTGACCAGGTAACCCGTTTACCCCCGAACAATCTAGTTCTAGGTGTCCCTATACACTAATGCTGTATGGGATGTCTGATAACTGATTTCCACAGGGGTTACACTGCATGCTGACCGATTACGTCAGAATACGAAGGAATAACAACCGGACGGTTACCTGAATGTTCTTCTGTGCTATCCATCTAATGCACCCCATTGCCTTGGGATCGTAATAGACTCATATTATGTGGTAGAGTAACACGACAGCTGCTGGCAACATATTGGCGATGGCTGGTGTATTCAGCATCGATGAGTATACAGACATTATACTAATCTATGGATAAGTGGGTCGTAATGCCGTTGAAGCACGTAGACAGTATGCACTGGTGTTTCCAGGTAGAGATCTGACGTCTCGACAAGTATTTTGCCGAATAGAGCTGCAATTACGAACGAATGGAATGTTCCAGGCACATACCCGTCTGCAGTAATGCTGAAGTTGTATAGAATGTACTGCAGTACTATGAACGGAATCCTACACACGGTCAGCTGCACTTCATCTTTCTGAGCTACTTATTCTTCTTATTCTCCTCAACCGCTAGGTTGGTGGGTAACATGCTTGTCTTCCAATACGTCTTCCCTCTCTGGCCTGGAGTTTCAAATGGCAATAAGTGTGCTTGCCTTTTATGCTGTCTATAAATTGAGTCATTGGTCTTCCTCGACTCCTCTTTCCTTGTAGCTTCCCTTCGAAGAGTGTGGTGCACAAGTCAGAATGACGAATCAAATGGCCAACAAAACTATTCCTTCTTCTGTTTAAGGATTCAACCAAGGTACGTGTCTCCTTTCCTCTTTTGAGAACACTCTCAATCGTGACTTTATCAGTCCAAGGTATCTTTAGTAGTCGTCGCCAGAACCACATCTCGAATGCCTTAAGTTTTGATGCATCTGTCGCAGAGTCCATGTTCCAGAGCCATAACTTGCAATACTCCAAACAAAACTTTTCACGAAGTGTTTTCGCACCTCTAAGTTAACAGTCTTCGATGTTAGTAAATACTTCTTTTTTTAGAAGGCTTCTTTTGCCTGTGCAATTCGAGCATTTACTTATCTCGTACACTTTCCATTTGATGTGATCAAGCTCCTCAGATATTTGAAATCCTTTACTTGGGTTAGTTTTTCATCATCAATTAGCACATTGACTATTTGGTCGCCATCCCTAGTGCATGCCATTACTATGGATTTCTTTTTATTTATCCTCATGCCACACTTCTCTTAAAATAATTCGTTTATGTGAATCAGAACATTTTCCATATCTCTCTCATTTTCAGTTATCAGGGCTATATCATCCGCAAATCGTATGGTAGTATACAGCTTGCCATTAATTTTTATGCCATGACTGTTGGTAGCTAAGAATTCTTGAATGGCTTCATCAATGTAGATATTAAATAACAGTCGTGATAGTCCACATCCTTGTCTTACTCCCTTCCCAATTCTTTCTTCCACTCTTTCCTTGCCAATTAATGCTGTCCGATTCTTGTAAAGTTCATAGAGTATTCTTCTTCTTCTAATAATAATAATAATAATAGTAATAATTTTAATTTTGAATTAGAAATTATTTATTAACTAGCAGGAGTACTCATTCTTCGAACGGTCTTCGGTATTAATAGCCAGAGCTACTGTTGCAATGGTTAGGGGATTGGAACCTGTTTGTCGACAAACAAAAATGATTAGTTAAAATGTGCTCTCAAATTAAATTTACCTAACGTGTACTTACTGGCGTGAAAATAAAATTGAAAACCACGTAGACGAAACGCAATACACGTCACATAAAAACTGACCCTCACCGTTATGTCAAATCCACAGGAAGACCTCTTTAATCATACTAATATATAAAAATGAGATGGTGTGTGTCTGTCTGTGTGTGTGTTACTCAATAACGCAAGAACCACTGCATGGATGTAGCTGATTTACCAGGTTTACATATAGGATACTTTTTATTTCGATAGTTTGTACTATTAACAAGAAGTTCCGTGAAGAACTATACAGCCTACTTTTCATGCCAATGATTATTCTACAGAATATGAACCTATCTGGAATAATGACGAAATTAAGTTGGTAATATCAAAATATCTAATTAGTTCAAAATATACCTGGTATAATGTAGCCTAATAGAGCACTACAGTTGGCAGCCCTGGTGACTGAATATATTCTTAGTTCCATCTCTTAAGGTACAGAATACAAAATTTGGTTGAAGTCCAATGGACGTTACATGCAGTTAGACATTGGATCTATCAGCACGCGTAAAAGCATGTTGGCCACAATGTCATGCGTGTGCTGGTCAGAAATAATCTGAAATATTATGATATCTTGTAGTGCCAATTTTGGATGAAATACATTTGTTAGTATAGAAGTTACATGTATTTAAAAATTGGTACTATCAGCAGGTTTATAATCATGTTGGTAGAACTGACGTATATAAGTTACTCCAAATTAATCCAAAATGTCAGAATATACGTGTGCATAGTTTAAAGCTGTTGGCTTGCATACTTTCTGATATATAGGTATTTGGATGAAAAAAATAGAGAGAGCAATTATTAACAGTTGGCAGCCCTGGTGGCCTTAAGAATACGCTCAGTCATATCAGTTTATGTACAGATATTACATACACAATTTGGTTGAAATCCATTTGATAGTGTAGAAGTTATATGCATTTAAACATTGGACCTATCAGAAGGCTTAACATTATTTTGGCAACACTGTCATGGTTGGCCTCCTGGAAATTAAACTGAAATAGTCTTATCTACATGTGTGCCAATTTTGGAATAGCTCCCATGCATACCTTGCAAGATATCCAACATGGAGCTCAAATTTCTAGTGCGTTTTTTCAGCAGTTGGTAGCACTGACATCATTTTCAAATATGGACGTGAGATATTCCGGTGCACATCTTTACTCATACTAAATTTGGTTTTGATTGCTGCAGCCGTTTAGGAGTTGATAGGGGGGGACACACACACAGCCAGACAGACAGACAGAAGGACAGACAGACAGACAGACAGACAGACGGACAGACAGACAGACAGACAGACAGACACACATTTTCCCGGATCGATCTCATAAGTCTACTTTTTCCTCATTTTTGCAAAATGTGAAAAGTAGGCTAAAAATTGGCGACCATTTCAGTGACGTCACTACACCCTTTGGTTTCAAAATTTCATATTTCCATTTCAAATAAAAAGAGAACGCTCAGAAATAGCAAACTTTTGATGGCACATACGAGCTTTAAAATTTAATTTCCTATCCGAAAGGTCCTTATCACTTTTCGTGTATCTCCAACGATTAGCGAGTAAAACCCACATTTGTGACGTCACTACACCTTTGGTTTCAAAATTATATATTTCTATTTCAAATAAAAAGAGAACGCTAAGAAATAGCAAACTTTTGATGGTATACACGAGCTTTAACATTTAATTTTCTATCCGAAAGGTCCTTATCACTTTTCGTGTATCTCCAACGGTTAGCGAGTAAAACCTAAATTTGTGCAATAAAACACGGTCAACACCGAGCGGTGCAGTCTATCTCTCTCTCTATATATAAATGAAAGTTTGCCTGTTTTTTTCTGAATTTCTACGGAAGTTTGAGTTATTTACGCGTTTCAGACTGTTTTATGACGGATGCGCGCGAAAATATTTTTTGTCTGTCTGTTTGTTTGTTTGTTTGTTTGTTTGTCTGTGGACAACTTTGTACCCTTATAACTCGAGAACGGCTGGGTGTAACAACGTAAAATTAGGTACAGATATCCATCAGAGGCACGACACTAATCATTGATATAAATCCTCTCTGTACCTCTCATAAAAGGGGGCGTGCCCCCTTAAAAGACATGCCGAAATAGGCGTAGAAGGACGAGACAAAGCTCATTTTCAGCCCCTCAATGCGAGAGACAAAACTCGGAAAACCAATTTTTAAGGTCCTAAAACCAACCATTTTTAAGATATTCCCAGAAAACTTATTTCATTTAATAAACTAATTAACAATATCTCACGAGTTGTTTCATTTGGGGATGTGATATTCGGCATATAAATTAATTAATACAAATAAGCAAACATATGTCTAAGGGTTTATCGATATGGTGTATATTATGAGGTGAAGGGGGTGAAAATTGGGGGTTGAAGGATTCCTAACGGAGCGTGTATATTTAAACGACATTAGCGAGAAGTTTGAAATTCAGAGGAAAAAAATCAGTTTAATAAATAAGGAAATAGGTGTTTAAATGTTTTTTTTTCAAAAATCCCATTCAAAGGGCTCATGGGGAGGGGTGATATTCTCAAAAATAAATGAAAGAAAATGTCCTGACTGACTCACTCACTCATCATCGCCCAGCCTAGATTATTGAAGTTAGAAACATGAATTTTTTGGATATGTTCGTTGTATGTCGAAAACGTCCACTAGGGAAATATTTTTGGATATTCAGGTTCTAAAGCGGTGTTAAGGGGCAAAGGTGCATTTCAATGAATAACAATATCTCACGAGTGGTTTAATTTGGGGATGTGATACTTGGCATATAAACTAATCATTAAAAATAAGCTGACACACGTCTAATGGTTTTTCGATGTGGTGTATATTTTGAGTGAAAGGAGTGAAAAGTGGGGGTTGAAGGATTCCTAACGGAGCGTGCATCTCTTAATTGACATAAGCGAGGAGTTTGAAACTCAGATAATCTCCCTCCTGCTAGTGACCTATAAGATCTTATCCAAAGCACTTTTAAAAAGAGCGGAAAAAATACTCGACCCACAATTGGGAGAGTATCAGGCAGGATTTAGGAATGACGATCATGTATGGAGCAAATACTAAATTTAAAGAGCATATTAGACATGAGGAAAATCAGGAACTTGAAATATGTAGTTACTTTTGTGGATTTAAAAAAAGCCTATGACTCCATTGACAGAAAGGCACTTATTAACATTCTGAAGGGATTTGGACTTGATAACAAGACAACTGAAATAATTCAAGCAACACTAACGAACACAACTTCCAAAGTTAAATTTAGAGGGGAACTTTCAAAATCTTTCAAAATAAAGTCAGGTGTGAGACAAGGAGATGGTCTGTCACCTCAGCTTTTCAATTGTGCATTGGAAAAGGTAATTCGAGAGTGGAGGAAAGCCATCAATACTAAAGGCGTTCAACTAGGAAGACATCCAAATAAAATCACTGTAGATTGTTTAGCTTTTGCGGATGACTTTGAAAAAAACTAAGTTCATGACAAACATCACCGATGCCCCCAAAAGAATCACAGTTCATGACAGTTCAGTATGTAAAACAAATTCCTTTAAATACCTAGGAGATTGGATAATGAATGACTCACAGGAAAAGACAGCAATAGAAACACGTATGCATAAATTACAAAGGTGTTTTCATATGACAAAAGATATATATAATAAAAAAAGCTTATCCGAGGGTAGCTAGTGGAGACTCCTAATGGATAGCTCCACTCAGGGAGTGGCGCCCCTGCCCAAGCAGCCCCAGGTCCCTCTGGCCCGGAGGGTAGTCCCTGGCAAGGGTGGGGTAGACAGGGCTCCTTAGCCACAGTGAAGGCAACCTGTCTAGGGGTGACAACCCCGAATAATAAGCCTCTCAAGCTAACAACTTGAGCAGTACCTTGGACAGTGACTCGTCGCTGCCCCATGAAGAATGATCTTCAACTGAGCATGGAGGAAAATTTCGCTAAATGCACTACCCCAGGTGGTAACCAATCCACCGTTGCCCATGGCAACGTTAGCGGACCTTCGGATTCTGGGGAGTCCGCACTAACATGCTTTAAGGATGAGTCGGAGCATCCTGAAATTCCTGGACGTAAACTCAGATCAAGACGGCAAAGTTTCTTCGCAACATTTAACGCCAATTCACTGCTCAAAGTGGGTAAACTGAAACATCTGACAGACTCACTAACACGACATAACATAGTACTGACAGCAGTACAGGAAACCAGATTCACTGATGACCATGTCCTTGAATCCCAAGGGTACAGAATCCTCAAAGGAAAAGTCGGTCAGCGAGTAATGAAGAACGTACCCCACTTAGGTACAGGATTTATAATCAGCCATAAGATACTGGATTCAGTCATCGACTTTAGTTCTCCAAGCAGTCGTGTATCTATCCTCTCTCTCAAATGTGCTAACAAGGGCTACACTTTAGTCAATGTACACGCCCCAACCAACCAGGACAACAAGCGCAACCCAGACAGAACTGACAAATTCTGGGAAGACCTAGAAGATATTCTCTCTAAAATCCCAGACCGACATACCACCATACTGCTTGGTGACTTCAATGCCCAGTTAGGAAGGGAGAAAAAATACAGAAACATAGTGGGCAACTATCCAGCGCATAAACGAACTAATCGCAATGGAGAACGATTGGTGGAACTGTGCAGGGCTTTCGACTTGGTTATGAAGTCTACAGCATTTAAACATCTGCCAAGAAAGCAAAAGACTTGGATCTCTCCTAACATCAACCTGGGTGAATTCCAGATAGATCATGTGGCCATCTCAAGAAAATCCCAAAAGGAAATACAAAACGTGAAGGTATTAAGAAGCGCCAATCTGGACTCAGACCACTACCTCTCAAAGATCAAACTGCGACTCCAACCTAGAAACAATAGATTACACAGAACCTCCAAGATGGTCAGATTTGATATAGAGCGACTTAAGAACAATCAAGAAGTCAGTCGAAGACTGAACAGTGCAGATCTTAACAACCGGGACCAACTGAAAGAAGCTCTTGTCAAGACGGCTAGTGAACTTGCTCCCCTCACTAGAAGAAAGAAACATCCGTGGTGGACTGAAGACTGTGACAACACAATAGCTCAAAGACAGACAGCCTGGATGAAATGGAACTCTAAAAAGACTAAGGAAAATTGGGAGAACTACTTGGAACAAAGGAAGCTTACAACCAAGATAATCCGAGGAACCAAACGGGCCTTCACACGCAACCAACTAACCCAAATCGAAGAGAACTTCGCTAAAAATAACACCAGAGACTTTTACAAAACATTCAAGCAGTCACTCGGAAAATACACTCCACCAAGTCTCCACTTCAAAGACTCACAGGGCAAACTGGCTTTTAACGACAAGGACAACTGTCGCCTCTTAGCTCAGTACTTTAAGAAGTTGCTCAACTGTGATCCACCCAGCGAAGACTTTGACTACATACAAACAACACCAAACCCGGACTCGCTGCCTCCTTCACTGGAAGAAGTTCGTGAAATCATTCAACTTCTTAAGAACAACAAGGCAGCTGGAGAGGACTCCATTGTTGGTGAACTCTGGAAATGTGCTGGAAGCAATGCTGTGTGCAAACTCACCGAGATCATACAGAACATCTGGGAAACAGAGAAATTACCACCTGACTGGACCTCAGCTCTGATCCATCCCCTCCACAAGAAAGGAGATTTTACTGACCTAAACAACTACCGTGGGATTTCTCTCGTCCCGGTAACATACAAGATTTTCTCCAAGGCATTACTAACACGGGCAGAAAGTCAACTGGACAGTCAACTCGGAGAATATCAGGGAGGCTTCAGGAAGGGCCGATCCTGTGCTGAACAGATCCTCAACCTGAAAACTGTACTTGCATACTCCAAATTGAGAAACCGCAAGGTGGTTGTCACCTTTGTTGATTTTAGGAAGGCCTACGACTCTGTTGATAGGGAAACACTTAATAGAATTCTCCAAGAACTAGGGTTAGACAACAAAACCCGCAAACTCATTCTAGAAACCTTGACCAATACCCATTCCAAGGTTAAATTTAGAGGCGAGGTCTCAGCAAGCTTCGAGATAAAAACAGGGGTGAGACAAGGGGATGGACTTTCTCCACTTCTTTTCAACTGTGTCCTTGAAAAGGTTGTGAGAGAATGGCGCAAGGAACTGACCAATATGGGTGTTCAGAGTGGGATATACCTGGGGCGTAGGAAGGAAGGACTGGTTGTAGATTGCCTGGCCTTTGCTGACGACATGGCACTTATTGCCGATTCTCTGGATACAGCAACAATGCAGGTCAATTGCCTCAGAAGACAGGCAGCCAAAGTGGGTCTTCAAGTGTCGCTGGAAAAAACAGAATTCTTCACCAACATCAAAGAAGCTAACAGAGAGATGCTACTAGAACAGGGAAAAATCAAGAGGATTGAGAAATTTAAGTATCTCGGCGAATGGATTGAACCCAACTTATCAGAAAGAGCATCATTATCCATGAGAGTCAACAAGCTGGAACTGGCTTATCGACTGACAAAGAACATCTACAACAAGAAATGCCTGTCACGCAACCTGAAACTGAAGCACTACACCTCAGTCATACGACCAGAAGCCCTGTATGCCATGGAGTGTCTCTCATTGAACCGAAGTGGTCTGATGGAGAAAATGGAAGTCAGAGAGAGGAGAATTCTCAGGAAGATCCTAGGTCCGGTAAAGGAAGATGAGGAATACCGTAGGCGGCACAATTCCGAGCTCTACGAACATATAGAAAGGCTCTCTGACTGTGCTAGGAAAAGGAGAGTAGCATTCTATGGTCATGTGGCAAGATTGCCTCCCAAAAGACTGACCAATAGGCTGTTCACTTTCTGGCAGAACAAGAAGGTTCGTACCACTTGGCTGACAGAAACTGAGAAAGACATTAATGAACTGGGAATATCAGATCTTCAAGACAGGCAATCTGTGAGACATGCCCTGAAGGAAGTCCATGGATTTCAGGAAAAACCCCGGAAGAAAGGTACCCCTTGGACAGATGAAAGGAAGGAGTTACACCGGCAGAAAATGCGACAACACTGGGCAAAGATCAAAGCTCAACAGTTGAACAAGCGTGGTCCAAAGTAGGCCCATTCGAAACAAGAAGAAGAAAAAAAGCTTATCCTGGAACACTAAATTAAGGCATTATCAAACAGTAGTCAGACCTGAAACTCTGTATGCAGCAGAAACACTTAAATTAACAAGATTTGGTGATTTAGACAAATTAGAGAAGACTGAAAGACGAATTCTGAGAAAAATACTGGGAGCTAAACGAAATAATAACGCAGAATATAGGTTACGACCAAATAGAGAGTTATATTTGAAATGTGAAAAATTAACTGATGTAATGAGAAAGAGAAGATTACAGTTTTTTGGGCACATCAATAGAATGGAAAATAGTAGACTAACTAAACAGATCTTCAACTTACTGACTAGTTACAAATCCAAACCCACATGGTTCATTGAAATTGACAAAGATTTGACAAAGGCCAAAATTCAGACAGACACAATAGCAAACAGATCACTCTTCAGAGAAGCTATTCAAAACGCAAAATTCAAGAAAGGAAGAAACAAACAACTGGCAGAAAGTGGACTCAAGAGGAGAAAGATCGTCACTCTAGATCGATGAAAGAAATTTGGAAACAACGGAAATTGAATACAATGAACAATAGCCAACGTTGATTCATCGTACCCTCCAAATGGGTTATTCGAAAGAAGGAGAAGAAGAAACTAATGAAAGAATGCAAGCCGGTAACCATGGCAACAGAATCTCAGAGGTCCATCTATTGCTGTAAGAACAATGCAATTCCATTTATTACATTAGTGTGAAAGTTTGCAAACGGCTAGAAGGTTATCGCGGAACCAAATTAAGCTGTAAAATTCATCAATACGTATAATAAGCTTAAGGGGGTCAAGGGGTACTCTAGAATTTTTTCAGGCGATTTTCGCCTGTGGGTGTGGTAGGGCAGGTCTATTATATTCCTATCCCTATATGATATTATTATTATTATAATTATTATTATTATAATTATTATTATTATAATTATTATTATTAGTATTATATTATGGCGTACAACGACGAGACAAAGCCCCCTCGGTGCCAGAAACAAAACTTGGCGGCCCCAAAGGGTCCTCGAAAACTACATTATAAGGCTCTAAAACCAACAGTTTCTGAGATATTCCCAGAAAACTAATTTAATTTAATTTAACAAACTTATGAATGAATGCAAGTCGGTAACCATGATAACATTTTCTCAAGGGGTGACATCCAACTTTCCATCTATTTCTGTGAGAAGCAATGTCACTCCTTTTATTACATTTCTGTGAAAGTTTGCAAATGGCTTTAAGGTCACCACGGAACCAAAGTAGACTGAATAATTCATCAATGCAATTAAGGGGGTCAAGGGGTAACCTAGAATTTTTTCATGCAATTTTCACGTGCGACATATATTACAGTAGGCCTATTATATTTCCAAACTGCAACTTGATTTTCAAAAAAACCTGAATTGAATCAGCATTTTTTGCGGCTTTTAGGAATTTGGGCCATTTGAGGCTAAAGAACCTGGATTTTCATGCACCACAAGCCTTTATGATTTATGAAAGGGGTCTTCCTGTGTATTGGGACCTAACACAACGTAGAGGATCAGTTTTTATGTGACGTGTATTCCGTTTCATCTACAAGGCTTTCAATTATTCTATTTCACGTCAGGAAGTACACGTTAGGTGAATTTAGTTTGAGAGCACATTTTAACTAATTTCTTTTCGACATGCGGGTTCATCGTAAGGATGATTTTGTTTGATACTGTGTGGTAGATATACCCATTGAACCCTTATTGATCTTCGATAAATAAGTATTCATATTTATTATTATTATTACTACGGCCCAGGCAGCACATAAGGAAGTCGACTTGGATATTAGGGAGGCCAGCATTTCGTAATGATTGCAACAGAAGCTGAGCTGGTAGCTATTCCTGGGGGACGGCCAGAATTAGTCGAGTTCAAGGCCAAATTGTGCAACTACTGTACCAAAATTGGAGACATAAAGGAAGAATCACGAGGTCCTCTCAACGAACATACGATTGAATCAGCCAATCGCAAGAGACCAAGCCGTGACCACGAGGTGGACGGCGTCAGTAGTAAAAAGCCCGCGGAAGTGTGTATCTAAGGAACCGCCGAACGGATTAATCTCCGCTCGAGTAATTTGAGACGTTGGATTTATTTGGAGAAGAATGACACTAGCTACATCTTTGTGAGACAAAAACTCTGGAAGTTTTTATCCGACTCCGCCCCACTCCACCGCCCTTGTCAGTTTCTAATAAATAGTTTGGCCTGACGCCACTCTAAGCCTTATTGTGTGGAGCCTTCAGAGGCATACTCCACGCCAGTTTGAAGCGTGATTTTGACGCTCGAATTTATCTAAGTCTATTCTTGTGGAGCCTTCAGAGGCATACTCCACGCCAGTTTGAATTGTGATTTTGACGCTCGAATTTATCTAAGTCTATTCTTGTGGAGCCTTCAGAGGCATACTCCTCGCCAGTTTGATTTGTGATTTTTGACGCTCGAATTTATCTCAGTCTATTCTTGTGGAGCCTTCAGAGGCATACTCCACGCCAGTTTGAATTGTGATTTTTACGCTCTAAAATCAGTGAAGCTAATTTATTTTGTGAGCTCTGAGGAGCTCAAGTCGCAGCGATTGCGGTATCGAATTTGAAAGCTAGAATACATTTTTGTTCTAAAAACAGCATTATTGTGTGAGCTAAATATTTCACGCCAGCGCGTGATAAACTGTAACATTCATTTAAAGACGACGAGTTCAGCTTTAAGGGGGAAGTATCGTATCACCCTAATTAGCGCTTACCAGAGCCGAAGTCCACAGTACAGGACGGAAATACCGGACGAGATAGCGACTGCTAGTGCAGCCAGGATTTTGAACTTGTTAACGAGCCAGTGGCGCGGACTCGAGATGTATATTTTATGTATAAATTGCAGTGTATTTTATATATGTTTTTTTTATAGTGCGTGTGTGCGATATAATTAGGGCCAGTCTTCGCTATTAATCGCATTAGGACAATTGTGGGTGAACTGAGTAGCCTGCAAGCGATTATAGATAGGCAAATATTTAACATTGAACTTTTCTGCCAAGGAGTCGAGACCAAGATGATCAGCACGTGGTTTCAAGTTGGGATGAGCTTCAAGAAATCAACGCAGACGACTACTATGGAGTGCTAAATTGTCCATAGGGCAATGGGTTGAGGAGGATGTCCTTAGTTCTACAAGCAGAAGCGGTGATGTACTAAAATTGGATTATTTCAATTATGTAGTTAGATTTGGCCGGGGAACTTTGTAAATAGTCATGTTTTTCTTTCTTGTTGTTTTAGAGTTTTTCTTGCACCGACACTATATGTTTAAATGTCCGTTGGCGCGTGGCCAAAGTGTTTGTTGATATTTTTTTTTTTTCTTGAGTCATGTGTAATGTACGCGGCGTGCGTGCGTGATTTCTATCCTTGCAATTGCGGAACCCGTTACATTCGATAAATGGTGCTTTATTAACGTTAATATTTGAAATAGGAATGGGAGGAAATTATTGTAACATTTTGCTGAACAGGTTATTATTCATATTAGGGTAGCCGAGTGCACCAACTTAAAAGTAATTGTAGAACACCTTCGTTCTAATTTTGATATATTTTCTTGAGTCCTTTTCAGGTGACTAGTCACGGCATAGAACGATGGCGCCAGCATGTGGATATTATTTGTGTCTTTTATTTCAGGGTCTGTCAAAACCCATACGTGTGATTCAGTGTGTGTTGATGTGTCTAGTGTGTGTTGATTCTACGTGAGGAGGGGGTAGTTGTCCTACCGCCCTTATATATTTTTTTGCTGCTGTTGTATTTTAGATGGAAAGACAGAGTGCTCTTGGGAGACTGCTGATTCTTGTCCATATGTTTTTCTGACACACACGTATTATTGTGCTTTGGGGCACATTTCTTCGAGGTTCGACCCCATGTTCTGGGAGGTCGAGGTTATTGACACGTGGGTTGACAGACATGCAGAGTTCCACAAACCACCCGTTTTGCCTGTGACTTATTTTGATAGGCAGTCCTATTTGTCCGACTGACCCCTGTAAGCTTTCATGTAGCAAACCTGTTCATTGTGATGGTTAATTTTTAAGCCATAATTAATTGGGGAGTTCGCCATGTGTGTAACGGATTGTTGTACCTTGTATGGGTAAAATATTGTGATTAACGTAAATGTTGGCTGTTTGCCTATTGCTTTGTTGATGACTCGATTCATGTAATTTTGTGTGTCACACCCGTGTGGTGTAGTGGTAGAGTATTTGTAAATTTTGACAGCGGTCATTTGAGTATTTTTCTATTGGTCACGTGTTAATGTACTTGTGTTGATTTGTGTGAGAAGTCCTAAGTTTTTAGGCAGTAAATGTTGCTACGGCAATTTGAGTCCAATTTCACACGGAAATTTTGTGTTTGTTTATAGTAGATTTAGGAAGTGTCGGTTTAATTTAAGTATTGTAGTTGTGTTCCCTTGTGTCGGTCTAGCTCTAAGAAATGCGGATTCGTTGTCTGAAGGGTCATTCTGGATGATAACGAATCACGCATTCAAAGTACACATCGTGATGCATGTAGAACGGCATACGCACTTATATGGTCACTTTTGTATCTTTTATTTAAGGACACTTGGTCCAGGTAATTAATCTCTCCAGAGATACCGCCTAGTTTTTGGCATTTTTATTAAGCGGGAGTCAGTTGGGAGTTTTTTTTGTTGTTAATTGTTTATGTGTAAATATGGTAATTTGTTATTAAATTCAATTGTTTTTAACCCTGGCTTCACTCTTTCCTGCATGTTATTTTGTTATATGTTACCCTGCAAGTTAATGAAGCGCCCTGACAGCAACTTACGAATATGACCCGTTACACCCCGAATCTGAGTCTCATATGCTTCTTTGCAAGGGTTCACCATATTTGGATATCTGGGTGATATGTTGTGGACAATAGAATTGTCAGTCTGTCTGTCTTTCTGCGTATTTTTATGTACGCCTATAACTCGTGTTTGGAAGCTTGGTGCAACGTAAAATTAGGTATGGTATCCATGAGAATCAAGACACCAATCATGTATAAAACTCTTCGCCGTACTTTTCATACAGTAGAAAGGTGAATATAGGGAAAAACTTCTGAAAATACATGCTAAAATAGGCGAAATATAAAAATTATCCTGGAAGGACGACCAAATAATTAGGGAGTCCATAAAGGGACTCCGAAAACCACATTTTAAGGCCCTTAAATTAACAGTGTTTGTGATTATCCCAGAAAACTAACTTCGTTCTGATAAAGTTTTGAAGGAATGACAAACCACTAAACATTGCAACAGTAGCTCAATTGATAATGTCTGGTGTTGACACCGAACACCGTACTTCTGCTAGTATATTATAAAGGCGTGTGGTGCATGAAAATTCAGGTTTCTTAGCCCCCAATGGCCCAAATTCCTAAAAACGGTAAAAATACTATTTCAATTCAGGAATTTTTGAAAATAATGTTGCTGTTTGGAGATATAAGAGACCTTCTGTACGACATATCGCACGTGCAAATTGCGTGAAAAAGTATTAGGGTACCCCTTAACCCCCTTAAGCGCGTTATATATGTTGATGAATTTTACAGCTTAATTTGGTCCCGTGATAACCTTATAGCCATTTGCAAACTTTCACAGTAATTCAATAAATGGAACTGCATTGCGTCTTACAGAATAAACAAGATGTTCAGTAAAGAACATATAGCCTACTTTCTCCTAAATGAATGGGTATTGTTATAACTCTTTGTCCTTTTAAAGGAGTATAATTGAATGTTGGTTGTAGTAGCTTGTTGAAATACAACGTGCTATAGGGATATTAAACATGAATATGAGGTGCCCTTTGCTAGTGCTACCTCTGTAAAAAAATTCATTCAATTCGGTTTCACCGTGATTGAATTGATCTGGGGAATGGATTTGCACACATACTGTGCCCGTTTAGACCGGAGTCCGCACGACCACATATGCATTTTACCAATAATCAGTCAGCACGAGAATCAAAATATCCCGGAGCGCCAGATGGGTTAAAGCAAATCGCAAAAACGACATCAAATTTATAAAAATGCTTTGCTGATTTTTGGCTCAATGCAACAATAAGGATAGAAGGAGATTTAATTGGGTGAAACACATCTGGTAAAATTATCTCAGTTTATTTAAAGTTAAAATCTGACTGCAAGAATAATGCTCAAAGCAGCATCATCCACGTGTGGCGATCCACACTCTTATTTACACACAATATACAGAAATCTTCCAAACACATTTGACAATCTTTTTGGAAACACAAGTCCGATTGTTAGTCCTGTGGACTGTGTTCCAAAATTATTAATATCATTCCAGCTCAAAATTAATTGTTCATACTGGAAATAACGTCGATCACTGTTTGACTATTTACATGATATTAACACTCGTAGAATAAATGTTTATAGAATTTCTTAAACTTTCACTTGTTTTCCAGTTTTCCAAAATATATCGTTGAAACTATTATCATCATCTAAGCAACACAAATTATTAACACATATTAACAACATCTGAAAAGTATTTGACCATTGAGCATAGCATCGAAGAACTGTGCGAAGCACAACAACAATTAATTGTTCTTCTGACATTAAACATTCGAGAAGTGACTCGATTATGAACTTCAAGTTCCAAACAAAACATATGATTTCTGAATCATTAACTTGATCAATAAATGGTTGAACCATTCAACTACTTGATTATCCACTTGGGAACAATATTATAAAAATATCTATATTTATGGCCATTTTTAGCAACTTTTACAACTTGCAATTCTTCGACAGAATGCGGAAATTAGAATTGTAGTCTTATAATGAATTCATTTAGTTCATGGCACTAGGATTGAAAATATCCTTCAAATGATTCGTGGTTAAAGAATTATTTTAAATTGGCAGTGGCCCATTCTACTATTTGTGTAAGAACACAATATTATAACAACAACAACAACGGCAAAGGTCTTCCTCTGAAGAAGAATAAACTACTATCATGACAAATCCGGGTTCTAGCAAAATCAAAGTCTAAATGGAATTCGTAAACAAGGTTGAAATAAGAACTGATGGTTTCAAAGAAATAACCTTCGGGTTATTCATACGACGAAATGTGTGGCTCCAATACTCCTACTATAAACCTGAGCCATCGAACCTGCTATTTGATTGATGCTCGAAAAAACCTTCATTCCTGCGACTTAAACCTGCGCACCTGGGAATGGCATTTCAACTACTCCACACACATAAATTTTCTTCCCAAAATTTATACAATAAATCAAGCCTCTGCTTGTTATCAACACTGGAAGATTAATAAACTAACAAGTTTATTTTATTTTACCATTCAGTTCAACCCGTGAATTTACCATACTCATGAAAAGCTTCATTTCACTTTCGAAGTGTATTTACGTCATGATTTTATATAAATACAACAATATCCTATTTGATACAAATATCAATTGCTTCCCGTTTCATGCCTCTCCGTGTTATATGAAACATATACTTTGCTCATAGCAAATATCAACTGTTCAACCAGAACTGACATGTTGGTTGAATGCGGGCTTGCGCTAACCACTCTCCTTCGTAAAATCTCCTGTTCCAAACTAGAAATGTTTCAACTACTTCATAGGCTCTTTCTCTCAATACATATGATGATTATAAAATATAATATCCAAGAATTATTTAGAAAAATTATGAAAATTATTATTATTATTATTAGTGGATTATTATTATTATTATTATTATTTCAAATATGTTTAATTATCATCTCATTATGTGAGAATCCACATGTTCGAACCTTCGAATATGGAAAAAAATATCCATTCCTCAACAAAAATAAATTTAACTTTTACAGTTACATCGGCTGATTACCGTGATTTCCCAAAAATATGAAAAATTCAAATAAATGCTCAAAATGCTCGGTCATCGATCCTAAACTGTTCTGAGTGCTGAAAATGCTCAGAATAAATCTAACAAGTCTTGCGTAAATCATTACAAGCTTTAAATACTACGAAAAAAATGTGTTGGTCATCTGCAGAAAAATAGTTTGTTCCAATTAGCTAAGCATAATATAATTCAAATGTGGCTTACATTTCTTGATGTTCTTGAAGTGTAGTAAACCTGGTCTATACCAGATTTATCCGTAGACATGCCCTAGCGGACAAGCACGTATAATCCTTGTATCGGCCGCCATTGTAGACCCACAAATCGTCTAGTCAGACATAGTGGTAGTATCCTTCGACGTTTTAAATGACTGTGGTTCCATTTTAATATGGGCTTCTATCAAAGCCATAACAGTTTGTTTGAAAAGGGTCAGATCTAAGCGATCTCTTCTTAAATGTGTCAGTTGTAACTTAACTCACTGTAATCTCATCAGTACAAGAAAAACGTTGACAGTCTAAGCAGTTAACGGCTGTTCTGAAGATCGTTCCCTGGGCATGGTTTATTAAAATCACCATCTGCCATGCGCTAGACAACCTGCAGTTTCCCTTGCGTAGACTAATGAACACCACCGTTATAGACTAGTCTTCACTGTACTGACGGATCGAAGTGGTTAAATAGTTACAAAATATGAAAACTGACTTTAAATGGATTTAAACATCCAAGTATTAATTTACTATTGGACTGTGACAATATACTATTTTCTAGACCAAGTCTAGCATATGTCCTTTTGGAAATATAAATATTTCCACCAATGTCTGTAGAAATACAATCACCTCAGTGATTCTCCTCACCAGAAACTTACTAAGTTCCAACTCGTTTGCGCAGCACTTCTCGTGACTATCACGATTTGAAAAGTACTTCTTCGTAGAGGCGGCAACCATGTGCCTTGGCTCAGCGTAGACGCAACTTGTTTGCCAAGTGCTTGTGATGAAGTGAGCTAACTATCCCTGCTCCAGCTTGCTTTTATACAAAAACGGTCAGGGTCACGCGTCATCGCCTGATATCTAGAAATCCTCATATCTCTTGAATCCCTGGTCCGATTTACTTGATACTAATTGCATTCTCTTTCATTTGGCCGTGCCAGTAATCTGATCCCAGTCTCAAGTCTCTGCTCCATAGTTAACTATTTAATCAATAAATAGTCTCCACCTCTGCTATGACTCGCTACGTCATTTACCATCCAACTATCGGTAATTTCCTTCGAAAAGCTTCGAGAAGCAATGTAGCGCGATATTCAAATATCTGAACTTTCAAAAGCTGCTACAGCCTTTCCCTTGATATCTAGGTGTCTGAAACTTGGAATACCCATTCCTAGATTTGGGCACATCCACCCCACACCTAGCAAAAAATAAAAAATAATTTTTTATTTTATTTTTCCTATCTACACATTAAATTATCTGGTTCTTGAATAATAGATCTTCAAATTCGATGCATTATAAGTTCCCACGATGTTACCAGTTCGTGTATTAGCTACTTCATAACTTCCATTATTGTTTACTTCCACAATATTCAAAATCCTTAATTTTACCATTCCCCCGGGATTGTTGTGTTCCCGATGGACCTGGATCATTGGGCCTCTGCTCCACAAATTGCAAGTTATCTTGGTGTCTTGCTTCCAAATTTTTCCTCGTCTCCTTGTTAAACTCTTCGTTGGACTGACGAGTATCTACATTCCCTCCATTATTGTAGTTTCTACCATAGGATCTCCTTTCCTGGTACCTTCCTTGAGTATCACGTGGTCTTCTCCATCGAGTGTTGTATCGATTACCACCATCTGGTCTTGCATATGGTTTGTAACTGTATCTGTTACGGTATTGGTTCCATCCTCTCGTATTGGAATCTTCCCTCGGCGATTTCTCTTCTCGCTCCTCTCGAATCTCTCGAGGTGTCTGAGAATAACTGTCAGCCATAACAGCATACACAGCGTTATTACTCTTTGCTCCCTTCTGATGGAAGAATTGAGCGTTTGTATGATCCAGTTTCTGTAATACTTCATCAAACTGTTCCATATTGTAGATATCAGCAGCGATCAAAGTCCTCTGGACGTCTGCTGGAAATTGACGTATCAATGCAGTAATCAACTCGTTATCTGGCATCGGCGGATCTAAATGTTGGAGTTTAGACAGCTGTCCAGAAAAGTACGTAGAGTATCGAGTAGGTTGTGACGTCGAGAATCTCTTCGAATACAACTCTGCTCTAACTTGCTGTTGGGTTTCAGGGGACCAAAACTTCTTCAATAACCCACGAGAAAACTCCTCAAAAGTATTTAGAGTGGATCTAAATGCTCTAAACCACAAAAGTGCGGGACCTTCCAAGAACTTCCCTATTACCCTGATCTGTCTTTCTTTAGGGATCTTAGAATCTTTCAGATAATCACCTGCTTCTCTCAAAAATTCCACGGGTGTTACAGAATCTCGCCCTGAAAATTTAGAAGGCTTGTCTTCTATATTCTTAAATACAGTTATGGGGTTGGATTGAAATACTGTCCTAACCTCATCCTGTCTTTCAGTCTCTCTAGCTCCTCCTAGATTTATCTGTATCTGTTCCTTTCCCCTTACATTCCGCATTTTCAACAGATGATCAGACTGTTTCTCATCTTTTATTTGAGTTTTCATAGCCTCAAGTTCCTTCTGGTTTTCTTCTGCCATCTTCTTGATTGCTTCAGTCTCTTTACAATTGTCTTTAACATCAATGGATATCTGGTTCATAAAAGCCTCATGACTTTTCAATGACCCTGTCATATCTGATATGTCCTTCTGAGTTGCTTGAATATCCTTGGCAATTACTTCAATGTGGGATGACAAAGATTCCCTAATCTCCTTGATTCCCTCTTGATTCTCCAGCTTGAGTGTGTCTTTAATTTCATTGACAACTGTGGTTTTAATCTCAGTTTGCAATTCATGAATCACTCCTTCTCTTATTTCTCCCATGACAAGTTCCTTGAATTGTTCCGTTAAACGCTGAACAACCAGAATTCCCATCTCGTTACTCTCCTTCTTCACTCTGACTTCCAGGTTGACCATGTCTTCACCAACTTTCCTAAGACCATGTTCTATCCTATCAGCTAAGCTTTGGGATCGAAGATCGGCATCGCGAAATTTTTCGTCCATTAAACTTGCGTTAGTAGCTAATGAAGTTTCGAGCTAATGTGTTTTATCGCATAATTTATTCATTTTACTTTCAAGTGTCATTTTCAAAATTTCAGAATTCTCTTTAAATTTACTTTCCATTGAATTAAATTTACTATTTAAATTTTCCTTTAAGTTATCTTTTAACCTGCTCTCTAACAAGTCGGAATTTTCTTTGAGTTTACCCTCTAAACTTTCTTTAAGTTTATTTTCTAAAGACTCAGAATTTTCTTTAAGTTTATTTTCTAAAGAATCAGAATTTTCTTTAAGTTTACTTTCCAAAGAATCAGAATTTTCTTTAAGTTTACTTTCCAAACTTTCTTTAAGTTTATTTTCTAAAGACTCAGAATTTTCTTTAAGTTTATCATTCAAATTTTCTTTAAGTTTATTCTCTAAAGAATCAGAATTTTCTTTAAGTTTTTCATCTAAACTTTATTTCAAGTTATCTTTTAATTTATTTTCTAAAGAATCAGAATTTTCTTTAAGTTTCTTTTCCAAAGCCTCAGTATTTTCTTTCATAATGGCTGCTACACGCCGTCCAGCCTGTTTCGAACTCTCCTCCAAACTCCTCATCATTCTCATCATTTCTTCCATAATTTCAATTATTATTCAAAACGTAGGGGTATACAACAGTGGCAAACACAAGCTTATAACTAGAACAAGAAATATGAATAGCTAATTGGAACACTATAATAAAATGAGATTTGTCCTAATATCGACGTGATGGAAAAACAAAATTCTCTACTTTTACGAATTATATTTACCACAATATCACAAGAAAAATATGCAAGTTCTCAAATATCCTCCACCTGGATTCTAATAATGTGTATCTCCAGTCATCGAACGTTTACTAATGAATTTACTTGACGCCCTAATGGTTAAGCCATTATCAAAATTAATCAAACTCATTCTAATTATTAACCAAGTTAAATTTTTAAGTTTTCCCCACTAATTGGGTTTCCTACTAATTTATTCATCCTAACCAGACATCTCTCAACTCCCAAAATTTTCTATAAAAATTATCACAATTTCAAATCGGCATGCGATTGACCATGTCTAAATCGGGCCCCACGTTGGGCGCCATTTCTCTCTCTATCTTATTTTATGTGCCCGTTTAGACCGGAGTCCGCACGACCACATATGCATTTTACCAATAATCAGTCAGCACGAGAATCAAAATATCCCGGAGCGACAGATGGGTTAAAGCAAATCGCAAAAACGACATCAAATTTATAAAAATGCTTTGCTGATTTTTGGCTCAATGCAACAATAAGGATAGAAGGAGATTTAATTGGGTGAAACACATCTGGTAAAATTATCTCAGTTTATTTAAAGTTAAAATCTGACTGCAAGAATAATGCTCAAAGCAGCATCATCCACGTGTGGCGATCCACACTCTTATTTACACACAATATACAGAAATCTTCCAAACACATTTGACAATCTTTTTGGAAACACAAGTCCGATTGTTAGTCCTGTGGACTGTGTTCCAAAATTATTAATATTATTCCAGCTCAAAATTAATTGTTCATACTGGAAATAACGTCGATCACTGTTTGACTATTTACATGATATTAACACTCGTAGAATAAATGTTTATAGAATTTCTTGAACTTTCACTTGTTTTCCAGTTTTCCAAAATATATCGTTGAAACTATTATCATCATCTAAGCAACACAAATTATTAACACATATTAACAACATCTGAAAAGTATTTGACCATTGAGCATAGCATCGAAGAACTGTGCGAAGCACAACAACAATTAATTGTTCTTCTGACATTAAACATTCGAGAAGTGACTCGATTATGAACTTCAAGTTCCAAACAAAACATATGATTTCTGAATCATTAACTTGATCAATAAATGGTTGAACCATTCAACTACTTGATTATCCACTTGGGAACAATATTATAAAAATATCTATATTTATGGCCATTTTTAGCAACTTTTACAACTTGCAATTCTTCGACAGAATGCGGAAATTAGAATTGTAGTCTTATAATGAATTCATTTAGTTCATGGCACTAGGATTGAAAATATCCTTCAAATGATTCGTGGTTAAAGAATTATTTTAAATTGGCAGTGGCCCATTCTACTATTTGTGTAAGAACACAATATTATAACAACAACAACAACGGCAAAGGTCTTCCTCTGAAGAAGAATAAACTACTATCATGACAAATCCGGGTTCTAGCAAAATCAAAGTCTAAATGGAATTCGTAAACAAGGTTGAAATAAGAACTGATGGTTTCAAAGAAATAACCTTCGGGTTATTCATACGACGAAATGTGTGGCTCCAATACTCCTACTATAAACCTGAGCCATCGAACCTGCTATTTGATTGATGCTCGAAAAAACCTTCATTCCTGCGACTTAAACCTGCGCACCTGGGAATGGCATTTCAACTACTCCACACACATAAATTTTCTTCCCAAAATTTATACAATAAATCAAGCCTCTGCTTGTTATCAACACTGGAAGATTAATAAACTAACAAGTTTATTTTATTTTACCATTCAGTTCAACCCGTGAATTTACCATACTCATGAAAAGCTTCATTTCACTTTCGAAGTGTATTTACGTCATGATTTTATATAAATACAACAATATCCTATTTGATACAAATATCAATTGCTTCCCGTTTCATGCCTCTCCGTGTTATATGAAACATATACTTTGCTCATAGCAAATATCAACTGTTCAACCAGAACTGACATGTTGGTTGAATGCGGGCTTGCGCTAACCACTCTCCTTCGTAAAATCTCCTGTTCCAAACTAGAAATGTTTCAACTACTTCATAGGCTCTTTCTCTCAATACATATGATGATTATAAAATATAATATCCAAGAATTATTTAGAAAAATTATGAAAATTATTATTATTATTATTAGTGGATTATTATTATTATTATTATTATTTCAAATATGTTTAATTATCATCTCATTATGTGAGAATCCACATGTTCGAACCTTCGAATATGGAAAAAAATATCCATTCCTCAACAAAAATAAATTTAACTTTTACAGTTACATCGGCTGATTACCGTGATTTCCCAAAAATATGAAAAATTCAAATAAATGCTCAAAATGCTCGGTCATCGATCCTAAACTGTTCTGAGTGCTGAAAATGCTCAGAATAAATCTAACAAGTCTTGCGTAAATCATTACAAGCTTTAAATACGACGAAAAAAATGTGTTGGTCATCTGCAGAAAAATAGTTTGTTCCAATTAGCTAAGCATAATATAATTCAAATGTGGCTTACATTTCTTGATGTTCTTGAAGTGTAGTAAACCTGGTCTATACCAGATTTATCCGTAGACATGCCCTAGCGGACAAGCACGTATAATCCTTGTATCGGCCGCCATTGTAGACCCACAAATCGTCTAGTCAGACATAGTGGTAGTATCCTTCGACGTTTTAAATGACTGTGGTTCCATTTTAATATGGGCTTCTATCAAAGCCATAACAGTTTGTTTGAAAAGGGTCAGATCTAAGCGATCTCTTCTTAAATGTGTCAGTTGTAACTTAACTCACTGTAATCTCATCAGTACAAGAAAAACGTTGACAGTCTAAGCAGTTAACGGCTGTTCTGAAGATCGTTCCCTGGGCATGGTTTATTAAAATCACCATCTGCCATGCGCTAGACAACCTGCAGTTTCCCTTGCGTAGACTAATGAACACCACCGTTATAGACTAGTCTTCACTGTACTGACGGATCGAAGTGGTTAAATAGTTACAAAATATGAAAACTGACTTTAAATGGATTTAAACATCCAAGTATTAATTTACTATTGGACTGTGACAATATACTATTTTCTAGACCAAGTCTAGCATATGTCCTTTTGGAAATATAAATATTTCCACCAATGTCTGTAGAAATACAATCACCTCAGTGATTCTCCTCACCAGAAACTTACTAAGTTCCAACTCGTTTGCGCAGCACTTCTCGTGACTATCACGATTTGAAAAGTACTTCTTCGTAGAGGCGGCAACCATGTGCCTTGGCTCAGCGTAGACGCAACTTGTTTGCCAAGTGCTTGTGATGAAGTGAGCTAACTATCCCTGCTCCAGCTTGCTTTTATACAAAAACGGTCAGGGTCACGCGTCATCGCCTGATATCTAGAAATCCTCATATCTCTTGAATCCCTGGTCCGATTTACTTGATACTAATTGCATTCTCTTTCATTTGGCCGTGCCAGTAATCTGATCCCAGTCTCAAGTCTCTGCTCCATAGTTAACTATTTAATCAATAAATAGTCTCCACCTCTGCTATGACTCGCTACGTCATTTACCATCCAACTATCGGTAATTTCCTTCGAAAAGCTTCGAGAAGCAATGTAGCGCGATATTCAAATATCTGAACTTTCAAAAGCTGCTACAGCCTTTCCCTTGATATCTAGGTGTCTGAAACTTGGAATACCCATTCCTAGATTTGGGCACAATACATGGTCGCTATTTGCAAACTATTGGGCTGATGACCTTGTAGTCAGTCATAAGATGCTTTCCACAAAAAGGCATGTTGTTGCAAAATCCGGTAAAGATCAAATTATTAGGATGGTCGAAATTTGATTTAAGCTTTTAACATTTGGGTGGCCGTCATTCCGTTTCCGTCAAGATGGCGGCGATATAAAACATGACACTGAGGTGCCTTTTGCTAGTGCAACCTCTGAACCAAATTTCGTTCAATTCGGTTTCACCGTGTTTGAATTGATAGGGGGAATCGATTTGCACACATACTTGGCCACCATCTGCAAAATATTGGGCTGATGATCTAGCAGTTTGGTCAGAATATGCTTCCCACATAAAGATTTGTTGTTGCAAAATTTGGTAGAGAGTATAGGTTGGTCGTAATTACATTTTAGCCTTTAACATTTGGGTGGCCGCGATTACGTTTCCGTCAAGATGGTGGTGATATAAAACATGACACTGAGGTGGTCTTTTCTAGTGCTACCTCTGTACCAAATTTCGTTCCATTCGGTTCCTACCGTGTTCGAATTAATAGGGGTAATCGATTTTGACACAAAGATGGCCGCCATCCGCAAACTATTAGGCTGATGACCTATTAGTTTGGTCAAAGGATGCTGCCCCCATATAGGTATGTTGTTGCAAAATTTGGTAGAGATCGGATGATTAGGTTAGTCGTAATTTGATTTAAGCTTTGAACATTTGTGTGGCCGCCATTACGTTTCCGTCAAGATGGCGGCGATATAAAACATGACACTGAGGTGTCCTTTGCTAGTGCTACCTCTGTACCAAACTTTGTTCAATTCGGTTTAACCGTGTTCGAATTAATAGGAGTAATCGATTTTGACACAAAGATGGCCGCCATCCGCAAACTATTAGACTGATGACCTATTAGTTTGGTCAAAGGATGCTGCCCCCATAAAGGTATGCTGTTGCAAAATTTGGTAGAGATTGGATGATTATGTTAGTCGTAATTTGATTTAAGCTTTGAACATTTGTGTGGCCGCCATTACGTTTCCGTCAAGATGGCGGCGATATAAAACATGACACTGAGGTGTCCTTTGCTAGTGCTACCTTTGTACCAAATTTCATTCCATTCGGTTTCACCGTGTTCGAATTGATAGGGGGGGGGGGACAGACATTCAGAGTACCACACACTCACACACACACACACACACAGACTCACACACATACACACACACAGACAGACACACTTTTTTCGCCCTGTAGTGATCTCATAAGTCTACTTTCATTTTTTGCAAAAATCGAAAGTAGGCTAATAAAAGGACTTCTGAGATTCTGTTGCCATGGTTACCGGCTTTCATTCTTTCATTTGTTTACTAGCTGAAGTACCCGTTCTTCGAAAGGCTTTCAGTACTTGCTGGCAAAAATCATTAATATAATCACACATTCATAATGTAGTTATGTTATTTCCATGTTACCAACTACATGTGTAGACTACATGCATTTTCACTCACCCAATTATTAATCAGAGGTAAGAAAGAGAAAATCCACAGCCTGTTTTCAGTCGACCAACCGGGTCAGGGAATGGAATGAATGAAACCTCCATCTAGCAGCGAGAGTATGAACTGTGTCGGCTGCCGAAGTCTGTCGCACTCCCCTGGGGCAATGATTAAATGAATGACAGATGAAATGAAATGATAGTGGAGATTGTTGCTGGAATGAACTTGTGACAGGGAAAACCGGAGTACCCGGAGAAAAACCTGTCTGCCTCCGCTTTGTTGGTAGGAAAGTGCGTTTATATATTGGAAATAAATATCAGCTTCTCAGTAGTAAAAGTGAAATGACCTTTTTTAAATATTGAACCCCGTTCGTTTAAAGTTTGCATACTATATTTAAACATATAAGCAGAATGCTAAAAATACATCAAACTTGGTAGAAATAGTCATATCCGCAGTAAGTAATATTGCGGAAACTACGTATTATGTCATGATAAAGAGTAACAGTAACAAACAAACGTTAATCATCCCAAGTAATAATAACAAAATCAGTTTTAATCACAGCAAATTTTCTAAGTTTATACCGTGTTTGTGCGAGATTTCACCTAGTAACTCCGAGATGGTTCATCAGTGAGCTCTTGTGGTCCATTTGCGGACTACCAAAGGAGGAGTTAGCTGTGCGATACCTCAATTCTTATCCATAAAAAAATAGAACACCTCCGGTACTTTACTGGGAGAGCTTAACGCTAAAACAGTCTTTCACCTCCCTATAAAGGCTTCCAAAATGATTGTATATTGAATTTCAGGGCCAAGCAATTAAAACACAGCAACTTTTCGAGGTTTACGCCGTGTTTTGTGCGTGGTTTCATTGGCCGTAAAAGGCAAAATAACAAATTATTGAAAAACGTGCCCAGCTCTGCAGTAAGATTTATTATGAAAACTAAATAAACTAATGTGACGGTCGATAGACTTCGTCACATTCGTCTGTGAATTTGGGTTTCTGATCAGGTAAAAAACGACAAAAATCAGGTAAATATTGGCGAACAGAAATATTCAGTTAACGAAAAACAAATCTATAATAATTACGAAAGCGTACCGTGCAAAGTAGAAAGCACTATAACATTGTGAAACAGCGTAAAGATGCAAATACTCACATACAATAACCGGTACAAAGAATATAAAATTAGACCCAAAATCACGCCTCGTTTCTGGCCCCACAAACTACCTCTGTAAATAAAACAGTTCATGTAGGGACTAACATCGCTCGGCGTTGACCGTGTTTTATAGCACAAATTTAGGTTTTACTTGCTAACCGTTGGAGATTCACGAAAAGTGATAAGGACCCTTCGAATAAAAAAAAAATTTTCAACCTCGTATATGCCATCATAAGTTTGCTATTTATTAGCGTTCTCTTTTTATTCGAAATGGAAATATGAAATTTTGGAACCAATGGGTGTAGTGACATCACTAAAATGGTTCCCAATTTTAAATAGTGCAAAATATCGAAATCGAAAGTAGCCTGTATGTTGACCTGGTAAATCAGCTACATACATGCAAAATTTCATTTAAATTGGACCAGGGGTTCTTGAGTGAATGAGTAACACACAGAGAGACACACAGACACACACCATCTCAATTTTATATATTAGAATGGTTTAAATGAAATTAGTATTCTGGGAATATCTCAAAATCTGTTGGTTTTAGGGCCTTAAAATGTGGCCTTTAGGACCCCCGAGTTTCGTTTCTCACATTTTGGGGGCTGAAGATGAGCTTTGTCGCACCCTTCTACGCCTATTTCATCAAGTATTTTAAGGGAGTCGGCCCCCTTTTTATGAGAGGTACGGAGAAGAGTTCCATCAATGCACAGTGTCGTGCCTCTGATGGATATCTGTACTAAATATTACGTTGATCCACCCAGCCGTTCTCGAGTTATAAGCGAACAAAAAATTGTCCTCAGACAAGCAGATAGACAAAAAAAAATCGCGCGCATCCATCATAAAACAGTCTGAAACGCGTTACTAACGACAATTTCCGTAGAAATTCAGAAAAAAAACAGACATACTTTCATATATATATTGTGCCCTTTTACAACGGAATGGGTGAGGGCGTGATTTGAAGTGAGCGCGCTGTTACGTCATCAAGGCTGTGGCCAGCTGCTGACTCGCCATGGTTTGAAAGAGACGCGTGTCCTGAGCACAGCCAGGAAATCTCGGAACGCAATATGTTTGTTTGCATTTGGATAAAGAAGAGGAAGGCACCAGCACTTCAGAATTATATTTGGAATAATCCTTCCGTTTATTCATGATGTTTCTATTGTAATTAATAACCTTCCAGAGTATTCTACGGTGATGACCAATAGAAGATGAGATATCGCTAAGTAATGCAACTACAGCCATCGATATGTGACCTTGTGGCTGTATATAAGCTGGCTCTTTGAAGGCCAGGTTACCTGTCTGCTTTCATCCGTCTGTACGGAGAAGCTGTACGATTGTGTTCACTCGTCGCTACGCTGTTATACCATGACGAATGAAAGAGAAAGTGAGAGAACTCCTCAAGTTCAAGCGCGCCCCGCCCGGCAGCGCTAGTGTGGGCAAGTTCCACGCTGCTGGTCAGCTGGTCTTAGGGATAATGCCAAGGGAAACGAATTACCTTACTTTGTAACTGATACTCTTTTAAAACGTAATTAGCGATTACAATTAAAATAACATGGCAGGGCACAATGGAAAATATAATTCACGGAAATAAGTACTACGGTCTCCATTACATGTTACGGAAAGCACAGATTCCTGGAGTAGGCTATACAGACTGTTACTTTTGTTGTTTCTTGTTGTGGCAATTTAGTTTCCTCAGATTGAGAGACTAAAGAAGGTGAATTTTTAGTCTGAATCTAATTAATGAAAATGGGGGAATGGCAGAGCGGCTCTTGAGAACACTAGTGACAGAGTTGAGATGGCAATTCTCAGAGGGAGTGATGCCTATGTGGTGATTACTTAATTCCTCAATGAGGGAAATAAATTGGGCTATGGGATTGAGCGCGTTAATTACTGTTTGCCTGACTGATTTACAAAGGCTAATGCCAATAGATGGGTGGATAAGGACCATCGTGGTCTGAAGGTTACTGCCATTGGGTGAAGCGTACCACAGCTCTTTCTCGAAATCAAATGTCGGGAATGAGACGTGGCCCGGTGAGGGAGGAGGTGAGCTAGAGAGTGAGGAATATGATTTTGGTGAAGCTGGTTTAAGTGGAACGAGTGTACCATCTCCTTTGTGGGTAGGCCCACTCGGAATTAGTGTTTTTGGATTAACAGGGGTGTAATTTGGGCTTTTAGGGTTATCAGGGTCCTGAGTTATCAGGAATGTTATGCCCTGGTACGTTAATGTGCGAGTTTTAGTGTCAGTGCGCGACATGTTTGTGTTCGTGAGTGTAGACTATAAGTGCGTGTAATGAGTAAGAGGTGACGAGAGATAGTGGTCAAATACCTTGGTGGACCAGAGAATAAGGAATGAGAAAAACAAATTTACCAGTCACTCAAAGTTATCCAGTTTAAATACAGTTGGAGCTATGACGTTGAGTGCGCTGATGAAATTTGAAGTTACTTGAAATAATTAATTAAATAATTAACTATTGGCTGCTTGGTAGGGAGAGGCGATGAGCTAAACAGGTATTAAAACTCGAGGGAGACAGGAGTTGCTTGACTAGGATGGTTACAGGTTGCGTATGGTGTTGGATATTTGAATGGTAGAGGAGGGACTTAATCTGCACTGTTACCAAGGGAGATGCAAATTAAGCCCATACGAACGTAGTGGAATGGCTTGAAATATCGAAGTCGAGGCGATAGCGAGGCCTAGGCTTGGTAGAAAGGCTGGCAAATCATCGATTTCATCAATTGGCGTTAGAAGACGAAGCTTGGAGCAGTGGCGTGCAGTTGCTTGTATGCTGGACTCGGAATGAGATAATCAAGCTTGTAGGCATGAATGCATTGCCTAATAGAATGGGAACCTGGTACTCTCAATGAGCTCCTTACGCCCCTTTATATAGTGAATTTTTTGATTTTAATGAATTGTTTTAGGTGAAATTTGTTGTTTTAAGTGATTTTACACCGTACCGATTTGATAGGTCGGCAGTGGGTGCAATGATTGATTGGATATATTTGTTTGAAATGATATATATAATTAATTATACGAGGCACGTCCAGAAAGTAAGCTCCGTTTGGTAATAAAATTAAATTGTGTACAGATACAGAAAAAATATTTATTGCACAACATTCTACACCTCTTAAACTACTTTTCCACATAACTGCCGAACTTTTGCAGGCATTTCTCATAGCGTGGCACGAGTTTTGGATACTTTCTTCATAGAAATTTGCCGCCGACCCGTAAACGAGAGTGAAGACTCCCCTGTAAGATATCCTACTGTTTGGCAACTACTGTTAGGCAAATTGCGTGCTTTCCAGGAGAACTCCTAAACATACGCAGTTCTCCTGGAAAGCCCGCAATTTGCCTAACAGTAGTTGCCAAACAGTAGGATATCTTACAGGGGAGTCTTCACTCTCGTTTACGGGTCGGCGGCAAATTTCTATGAAGAAGGTATCCAAAACTCGTGCCACGCTATGAGAAATGCCTGCAAAAGTTCGGCAGTTATGTGGAAAAGTAGTTTAAGAGGTGTAGAATGTTGTGCAATAAATATTTTTTCTGTATCTGTACACAATTTAATTTTATTACCAAACGGAGCTTACTTTCTGGACGTGCCTCGTATATATATATGAATAAGATTATCTCTCAACAGTAATTCGCCATGGCTTCGCCTCTCAGTTCCAGGACATATGAGTCAAGGTAGACCGTCCGTTCGCTGAGGGACAAACACTAAACAGTAATATTAACAAAGAAATAGCCTATGTTTGAAGTAGGCCTACACAAAACATTGAACGGTGATGTACACAAGACACAATTAACTGAATTTAAGAACTGAAAGCAAAGAAAATTCAATTTAATTCACACAAATATCTCACACAGTAGCTTCCCCCGCACTTTTCTATGATCCGGTTCGACGGAACAACAGGACATGTGTTGGACATAATCGCTTGCAGTGCTTGTAGCGGCGGGACCACGAACTACCGGTCTATAATGGCGGAGTCCTCACACTAGGTCCTTCTATTCGTCATGGTTATACTGTGCAACTACTCCGCGAGGCTAGGCATTCTCAGTAACGTTTCCATGTCACTCTGACATTATGTCCGAGGACATAGACTTATGTTCGCACCAGTGAGTGAAAAGTCAAGTGTCATCGTGTTCCACGAAACTTATTATTATTATTATTATTATCATAGTGATTGTGAAAGTTCGTCGTTTTGAGAATACATCAGGAATTACAGGTATGTGAATGTGGACATGTTTCACGCAAGTGACTGACAAATTTTACTGTGTGTAAACTTATACCAAGTGCGCACCGTTTGTGAACTAGAATTGTGTCCAAGTCAAACTAGCTTCATAACTGAATACAGAGTGATAGTGAGCTACCCTGATAGCCTATGTTATACCTTGGAACTTTCATGTCAGAATTAGATCAGGCTTAGTTGAGACATTCTAGCAAGAAGTTATTATTATTATTATCATCTTGCCCTGTAAAATCAACCCGAACATATTAGTGACAGTCAGGATAAGTGGACATTCTAGAAACAGTGGGCTACATTATCAGAATGCCGTGTGTGCATTTGTGGAACAGTTTAAAACGACCCCATAAGATGGTAACGTCACTGCCCCACTGTTCGAACATGACTAGCGGCTAGAGCGGCAATATGTGAGGGGAACGATACCAGGATTGCCATGATGGGCAACCAGAGCAATGCCGTCAGGGGCATATTTCTGTGGACGAGGACGAAGAATGAGGCGATTGCTGGGATATGTCCATTTCCTAGCGTGCAGTCTTCACGCGTCCGTGGTGCCAGGGTTCGATCCGCACCAAGGGATGACCAACCGCCACAGAACATCTTCCGACTAATGTAAACATTATGCTTGAGCCATGAATTTCCATAATTTCCGCTAAACCGATTCACTTTCCTAATATTTAATAATCTTCGTTATTATTGTAGTTGGTTGCATAATGCTAGGCGTATATTTCTTTTAGTCGCTTAGACTTGTAGGTGAGGAGGATCCTCAATATTTTTCACTCTTTATCATAATAAATAAAATGGGATGTCTTACCCCATTTATATAAATGCAGCAGAATTATGACAAATTAGATGCATTTGCATTATGTTTCTGAATACCAGAAAATATTTTCTGAAGATTATAATAATAATAAAAATCTCTATAAATTCATACTAAAAGGATACTGAATTTTGATAAATAATAATGAAAGTAATATTTCATGAAGATAATAATAATAAATGAGTATGATGAATATGTTGACTTATGGTTATAAACAATTGGTTGATTGTAAAAAAAATCTGGGTTCTTACGATCTCCAATATTATAGGATATTTTTGAAATGAAGATTAATAATGTTGATTGTGTGTCAATGCACTTTTCTAAGGTTAGTTCAGATGGAGGTGTTGATCCTCGTATGAGTGGATGTCTGCGGGAGTGATATCCTGGTCCAAATAATACTGCTTGCTTTGACAATGAAATGGGAACATGCGGGAGTGATATCCTGTCCCATAGTAATGACAGTGCTTCAAATGTTTATCCAATTCCCAGGAATTCCCATGAAATACACCAATATAAGATCAATGTTTTGCTATAAATGTAATGACGTCACGTCAAACCTCATGCCGATTTTTATGACGGCTGGTATTTAATTCATGTTCAGTGTTGCATATCCTTTCATTAAATAATATTATCACGAAAATTATCAGGAGATATCCGAGGCTACCTTTTATAAAGCCGATTATTATTATTATTATTATTATTATTATTATTATTATTATTATTATTATTGAAACTATTTTTTACCTTGAGATAAATAACTGCTGTTATAAAGTTAATTGTCAATATAATGCAATTTGACAGGCCGCGATATTAAGTGTCATTCTGCATTATGTGTTTTCGTCGTAATAGTGAAACGCGGATATGAAACAACCTCAAGATGTTGTATATAATCCATGTAAATATGTGAAATAATATAGGACTATAATATAAACTGAAACCAAATAGGGTAAATTTAAATATTTCTTTTCGTGTCGTGAGTGATTATGCAATCTCGCATGTATAGATTAAAAGAGCACTATGTGGTTTTTCAAACATAGTCAAACCAACGGACATTCAAAAAGACACTATGATTTATTTTCAGAGATGCATAATAAAAATAGGAAGTGATCATTATTTTTTTATTGCTATTGCCAACAGGCAATGATGAATACATACTTGATGAATTGGTTTTATCTTAACATGTGTTTTCACTTTCTTTTATGTGTTGTGATGTCTTTCCGTATCCTTTACGGGGAGCATGGGCGCAGTGTGCAGTAATTATATAGCCCAGCCCAGGACGCCCTGAGATAGATCTCGAGCTGACACTGTGTTCATGCTGCCTCGCATGTGGTCACCTGTCAATCCCAGGTGGACAGACGGGCACAATATATATATATATATATATATATATCTTATTGGGCGATTTTAATGCCCAGTTAGGTAAGGAAAGAAAATTTAGTGATACCACAGGCCCCCATACTAAGCACGAACGTACCAACGGGAATGGTGAAAGACTAATTGGCTTCTGCAGAAACTTTGAACTTAAGATCATGAGCACACAATTTCAAAAACCTCCGCACAAGTTAACCAAATGGAGATCACCCAATATTAGACAGGGTGAATACCAAATTGACCATATCGCAATTTCCAAGAAAAACACAAAATAAATTTTAAACGTCCGAGCTCGCAAAGGCGCCTTTGAATCAGACCATCATCTTCTCCAAATTAAGACGAAATTCCAACCAAATAGAAAGCAAAAAGGTCCACCCAAAAATATCAAACCAGATCCAGAGTACTTGAAACTCCACAAAGAAGAAATCATAATGCAAATTAATCAGGAGACATCAACAGAGTGGCAGAAAATAACGAAGAAAATTCAGGAAGTCATGAAACTAGGACAACCTCCTCGCACAAGGAAACATCGTTGGTGTAGTGAAATTTGCGATCGGGCAGTTGACAACCGAATGACTGCGTGGAAAAAGTTTAACAGTCACAAAACTGATGAAAACTGGGAGAACTTTCTTAAAACCCAAAAATATGCCTCCAAAACAATTAGGAAAGAAAAACGAGGATATGACAACAACAGACTCCATGAAATCCAGCAGGATTTCACCCAACATAATACTAGAAACTTCTACAAGACGTTTAGAGAAAACTTAAAGGGATATCAGGCGCCCAGCATGTGCTTCAAAAAACCCGATGGCACGTTGGAAACTAACGCGAAAGAAAACTGTAAAATATTAGCCCAATACTTCAACTCCCTTCTTAACTGCGAACCACCCCAAGAAAAACTTGCCTTCACTCCTCCGGTTTCCACACACCCGGACTTACAACCCCCTGACCTAGAGGAAATTCAGGAGATCATCCAAAAGCTCAAAAATAACAAAGCACCAGGAGAAGATGGGATCATTGCTGGTCTGGAAACTGAACGATCCTACACTTACGCAGAAACGTCATCACCTTATTTCAGACATATGGATGATGGAGCGAATACTAGAAGACTGGAAATGTGCTCTAATTCATCCGTTACACAAAAGGGGTGATAAAACATACATGAGTAATTACAGGGGAACCTCCCTGCTCCCTATTGCTTATAAAATTCTCTCCAAGGCACTTTTAAACAGGCTAGAACCCCAGGTGGATCCGCTAATTGGTGAATACCAAGCCGGATTCAGAAAAGGGCGATCATGTGCTGAACAGGTGTGGAGCTTAAAAACAATATTACAAATGAGAAAATGTAGAAATACAGTAATAACATTCGTCGACTTCAGAAAAGCATATGACTCTGTAGATCGCGAAACCATTTTTATGATCATGAAATAATTCGGGATAGACAGAAAGACCCGAAAAATCATTGAACAGACGCTTACAGGAACTATGTCCAAATTGAAATTCATGGGTGAAATATCGGAGCCCTTTCTCATCAAAACTGGAGTTCGACAGGGGGACGGATTATCCCCAATGCTCTTTAATATTGTTCTAGAAAAGATCATTAGGAAATGGGAACCTCATGTAAAAGGCATTCAAATTGGAATCAAAAAAGAGAACCGTCTTACAGTCAAGTGCCTCGCTTTTGCAGACGATATTGCCATTATCACTAACACCAGACATGAAGCCATACACGCAGTGGAAAAATTACATGAAATTGCTCAAAGAACCGGACTACAAATTTCTTATGAAAAAACCCACTATATGTAAAGACGGCCAGAAAATAACTCTTCTTTAATCACACAATACGGTAAAATAACACAAGTCCCCCATTTTAAATACCTTGGTGAAATCATACAGTCCTCGGTACTAAACCGAATCGCCAATGAACAGAGAATCACCAAACTACAGAAGGCCTACAAGCTAACGTGGGCTCACCACAACAAGAAGTGCATCTCGCTGGACGCAAAATTAAGGCACTATACAACGGTGATTCTTCCGGAAGCAACTTACGCAGCCGAAACAATGGTGATCGACGGTCATTCCAAAATTAAGGATATAGAAAAACAGGAAAGGAAAATTCTCAGAAAGATTTACGGGGCAGTTAATAATATCGGTATTTGGATGAAGAGACCTCAAAGCGAACTCGACCAAAAGATCCACACGATAACGGAAGTAATCAGAAAACGCCGAGTACAGTTTTATACACACATTTGAATGAAAATCCACAGCCTGCTTCCAGTCTCCGACCTGGGGCCTGTTCCACGAATGAACTTTGCAACTTTTCACTTTGCACTTTGCACTTTTCAGTTCAGATTTTGTTCCACCATCACTTTTCAGATTTGTCTTGCAAAGTGAAAAGTGAAAAGTTAAGAATCTTTTCATTTTAGAAGACTGTTATGTTCCTCCATTGGTGCAGAAATGCAAAGTGCAAAGGAATGATTGAAAAGTTTTCAGAAATCTTTGCAAAGAGACGATTCCCATTTCAGCTGTTAATGAACAAGTCTCTACGCTAGTTTCTCGGCGCAGAATTTGGTTTAGTGATATAAATAGGTTACGCAGGAGCTTTTGTTATCATCAAGTGAAGATAGTGATGAACAATCCAACAAGAAGACGTACAAAGACAGGATGAATTTTCATAACCTCACTTCAGTATTAACAGGTTAAAAGTTCCGCCTGATCAATACTTTTATTAATTAAGATCACTGTGAGGTCATTAGTGGGACATGTTTCACCATGAAAAATAAAGCATTAAATCATGGAATAAATATACAGTTTGTTCTTGGAATAAACATGATCGTATCATTCCTATGCAAAGACTTTTCACTTAGCAAAGAAATTGAAAAGTAATACATAGATCATGGCAAGAATTGAAAAGTGCAAAGTGAAAAGTGAAAAGTTGCAAAGTTTATTCGTGGAACAGGCCCCGGGTCAGGAATGTAATGAATGAAGCCCCCATCTAGCGGCGAGGATATGGACTGTGCCGGCTGCCGAGGCCTGACGCACTCCTCTGGGGCAATGATTAAATGAATGACAGATGAAATGAAATGATAGTGGAGAGTGTTGCTGGAATGAAATTATGACAGGGAAAACCGGAGTACCCGGAGAAAAACCTGTCTGCCTCCGTTTTGTCCAGCACAGATTTCACATGGAGTGGCCGGGATTTGAACCACGGACCCAGCGGTGAGAGGCCGGGGTGCTGCCGCCTAAGCCACGGAGGCTTAGTTTTATACACACATTTACAGGATGGAAAATTTCAGAACGCCGAGGAAATTGCTCAACGTAATAACACGGAGTAAGTGTGGCACGGTGTGGCTGACAGAGGTTCAGAGGGACCTACAACAGGTCAACATTGAACATTTTGAGGACCGCACCGAGTGCAGGAATAAAATCAAAAATATTAAGTTTGATCATAGACCATCACGACAGCCTGGAAGAAAGTGGACAGCTGAGCGGAAGAAGGAGCATTCTGAGAGGATGAAGAGATTTTGGGAACAGAAGCGGGAAAACGCCAGAAGATGAAATCATGTATTCAAGTTCAATCGCTCTCCTAAAGGGGAACAATCGATTAAATAAATAAATATTAATGCTTACTTAGTTATTATTTCTTTATTCGACGTGTAGCTAGTTATTTTCTGTTCATATTGGACAATTCGGTGGTAGATCATTAAGTGGTGATGATACAAGATAATTTAGTCTCTTGAAACCATAGTAATAGTAAGAATAATGATACGAACCATCTATGTTACAACGTACACACATTTATTGTTGCTTAGGGCAACGAGGAGCTGCAAGGAGGCTAGGAGTGCCACGAAATTCAATCCTGAAGGAGATAATATGGCATCCGTATAAGCCGCACCTACATCAACAACTGTAACTTACGGAAATAATTTCGATCGCAGGGTAGCATATTGCCGAAGAATGGCCGCTGCATTACAGCAAGATCCACATTTTGCCAGGAATATTCTGTAAAGTGATGAATGCTATTTCACCAATGATGCTAACGTCAACACTCACAATCTTCATTACTGGGATCCAGTGAACCCCCACTGGTTTCGAGCACAGCATGTTCAGGTCCACTGAGGGATTAATGTGTGATGTAGTATTCTGGGAGACTACATAATAGCCTGTTTTTATAGCCCCCAGACTCACACGTAGGAATTATCTTGAATTTCTACAAACCGACTTGCCTCTGGGAAACCTTCTAGAAGATATTTCACTCCAGGTTGTATTACATCATTGGCACCAGCATGATGGTGCTCCACCTCACACCTTCCGAGTCGTTATGGAATATCTGAATGCTACGAAACGGCGCCAGAAAATGTTGACCAATTAAAACAACGCATTTTCGAAGCCTGCGCTATAGTAACACCTGAAATGTTACGACGTGTCCATGCAGACATAGCGAGACGATTTCCGTATTGTATTCACCACCAGGGACATGTCTTTGCGCATATTCATTATGAATAGTTGTTAAAGTGTGACATTTTAATTTATTTTATTTTCGAAGCTTTGAAGCAATAATACGTAGGTTTTTGTCCATATAGCAAGCAATGTTATTGTAGGGTGGAATATCTGTAGCCAAAATGTAAAAATTAATGTGTTATTTAACTTTCTTTTCTGCAACTTTGGCGTATTTACAAATGAACCCTGTTTATTACAGAAATCGCTGTTTGAAAAGAAGCTTTACAACTTGGTATACAATATGTTGGATGTTGTACAACAATTTATCAGTAATTTTACTACGCAAGTACTGTAACAGGATCACTATTATTATTATCCATTATATAATACCTTGAGGTGATGATCAGAAAACGGCGACTTCAGTTCTACGGACTTATGGTCCGCATGGATTGCTCAAGGTTAAATAAACAAATTTTTGATGAAATCTGGAACTATAAAGGGCAAGGAGGCTATGTAAAACAAATGAAAGAAGAACTTCAAAAATTCAATATTACTGAAGAAGTTTGTCTAAATGGAATAGAGCACAGAAAAAAAAATGGCCTCAAATTTCTTGTCGGGGAGAAGAAGAATCTCAACAGAGGAGAATGGACTGCTGAAAGAAGAGCTGCGCAGTCGACCAGGATGAAAGAATTCTGGAAGAGAAAGAAGGAAACTAGACCTATAAAGAAGTGATATTTGCGTGGTCCTTGTTGGCCTGTCCGCGGTTTATATATATAATACGCTAAGTTCGTCCGACAAAAAACTCAAGCTCCTGGACCAGAAGGAGTTAGAAGGTGCGTTTTGTGCCAAAATCTTCCAAATCGTCTCAATAGTACAGGAAAAATCTTGCATTTCTTGAAAGATCAACGGAAATATATTTATTGGTTTAAAACGAGTGTTTAATAAAAAAAACAAGACGATAGCCCCTGGCAGAACTGTGTCGTGTCCAGCCCGCATAGGGTGCGCATACAACCCATTGTGCATTGAAAAGAATATTCAAACGGAATTACACGCAGCAGTGACGAATTGCACTCTGATTTCATAAATATCGACAATTTGTTTAAAACGTGCGTTTAAACAAATAAACATATTTATAGAAGCCCGCATAACAGTAAAGCCGGGCGGGTGGTTAATGAACACACGAGATCTCTGGCACAGGTCCCCTAGTTATTATTATTGTCACTATGATGTCTGCACTAGACTGTAATAATAAATTAACAATAGTGACACAGGTTATCATACAAATTCTTCACACACTCAAGCACACGGGGCTACATAACCACTATGTCGCAAAGCCCCTAAAGAATCAACAGCAGCAACAACAACAAACAGCAGATTCTACCACGGATCAATGACAGCTTCCTACACAAATCCTTCCTCATTTACTGTACAAGCACACACACTAATACAGGCATCACAGTGACACAGGTTATCCGATAACTTCTACTCACACCTAAGTACACGGTGCTAAATGACCATGTTGCCGCAAATCCCTTAATGAATCAACAAGAACAGACTCTACCGCAGATCAAGGAAAAGCAGATTTAAACGCAGTAGTCCATTGTTGAAATATGGGGTGTTATAAATATATATAATATTTTAGATTGCAAATATACACTGTGCTTAAGATTGTCAAGTGTTAGTAGTTATAAATCAATAAATAGTAGAAAATCAAGTAAAGAAATGAAGCCGCTAGGATTTGAACCTCAAACCTTAAGATTCAGTGCCTAGCACGCTACCACGGTGTTACACATACCCACTAGTGAGCAAACAATAGCCTCCATATTGAACCAACGGGACGGCACAGCAAAGCACGATACGGCACGGTCGACCTGAACTATTATTTACTGCATTGGTTTAATATTCTATTATAAGATGTTAATATCCTACGGATCACCTCCTTCAGGAGAGTTTAAACCAATCTCTGTACAATTAACGGATTTGATGAGGCCGGGCCTTGTTGAATCGTAAGTAACAGGCTATAATACTTGCATAAGTCACACGTCCGCCATCTTGAAACTATTTGGCTGATGACCTGGTAGTTTGGGCAAAAGGCACTTCCCACATTAAAGTACATTTTTGGAAAACGTGGTAGAGATCGGATTATTAGGTTAGCCGTAATTTGATTTAAACTTGGAACATTCGGGTGGGCACCATTTATTTCGTTATAACGGCGGCGAAATACAACCTGACGCTGAGTTGCCCTCCTTGCTAGTGCTACCTCTGCACCAAAGGTGGTTTGATTGGGTTTCGTTGTGTTTGAATTGATAGGGGGTATCGTTTTGCACACATATACGGCTGCCTTCTTTAAACTATTTGGCTGATGACCGTGTAATTTGGTCGAAAGACGATTCCCACTTGAAGGTATCTTGTTGCAAAATTTCGCTATTACGTTTCCGTCAAGATGGCGGTGACATGAAACATGACACTGTAGTGTCCTTTGCTAGTGGTACTGTCCCCGATATCCGGATAGTAGGCTGTCAGATATCCGCCCCCTCAATCGGATTGCCAATAATCAAACGCACCGGCACAGCTACATCAATGAAAATGGCACTGACAGATACTATCGAGATTAGAACACAGTAGTTAACAAGAAATTATTGTGGAACACACCAAAATATACGGGGGTTCATACTTACCTTTTACTTACCTTTTAAATTTATCTCGGGGACTGGGTTGTCAACTGGATCACTTAAAAGTATGCCCACACAATTACCTCCACCATGATATTTAAAATGAACCATAACGAAGACAAGAAACTTTAAACTGCACAATAATTTATTTCACACAAAGAATGATTTTAACAAAAATAAAACAACAAAATAAACGTGGCAATCAGAAGCCACTTAACCATGTCCTCCTGTAGGACTTGTATACTCTACATACAATGTTTCAGCTTTCTCAAGCTCAAAATAACGTAAAAATAATAATGCACTTGGAATGGAAACGGGATTTGGGACGAGACATAAAGCAATTGTTTTGCGTGTTTATACACATCACATTTTATTTATAGCCACAAGGCTATTATATAAACGTCCTTGGCCTCTATCATACAGTTTCCTGGCCAGCTGCGATACACCTGCATCGTCAAGTGGACTCACCGGTCCATTCAACCCCAGCATATGCGAGTTACATCAGAGCTTAACTCCTTTTCAAAACACGTTAAATGTCCACATCTCAACTGAAATATTATCACGCAAATCTTTTAAATGCTTCATTCAAACACCAATGGATTACTCTAATAATACTAAATCATGATTAATTGTTCAATCCACTTGCTTAACTAGCGTTGTTTAGAGTATAATAACAAAACTCTTAATGTTAATGACAAAAGTTCATTAATTATTTATAACAATTTAAATTGTTAATAACATTGTCAAACGACAATTGAAAATTTTTACACGCCTCTATTAATCCCTTTCATTTCAAATTATTATCAAAGATATTTACATAATTATTTACAATATTTATATTGTTTATATTAATTATACAAGAAATACATTAAACCACACGTTTATCCGGTTGATAATTACTCAAATCGTGGTGATATAATCGACCAATGAAGGTTAGTTATATTTAAATGTCAAATCCAGGTTTAATAAGGTTTAATAATTATTATTAATATTTGTGACGCTAACCTCCATTCAAAATCTTTATCTCAAATTATTTAACACTCTTGTTAATTTTAACAGTATCTTCATATGAATAACTATCAAAGAACCAGGACAATACATTCAGCGGAAAAACACTTCGCTCAAAATGCACAAAATTGCACAAAAATAGGCCCAGAATTCATCATATATCTTCATATATATGGCATCAAAATCTTCCACACTACATACAAAAACCTCCACTTATAAATTCAACAACATCATTCATCTTACTGTGGGAACCTCCTTCACTATTCAAGGGCATTATTCATCAGCGACTTTTACACATCCACTGAACTAACGATTATACATCCATTGTTCCTCTTTAAAAATTCTTATATTCATCAATTGTATTAATGACTGTTATTATGTAACCTTCGTGGGTTTCATTCATGAATCGATATGAAGTAAAATTTGCCAATCACAAATAATTTAATAGCAAATACGATTAGACACTCCTCCCTGGTCTATCAAAATTGAGATTAATATCTTCAAAGTATCGCAGTATAAAAATACTATCTTCAATCAAAGTTCATCTAAGCTGCATAAATAATCGAATAGAATACAATTAGACTGTGGAATGCAAACATTATTGTTCCAATCTATAATTTAGAAAAACTCCTATCAAATGTTCATTACTATAGTGTATTCAATAAATCGTAATCAAAGTTCATATTTCATAAAATTGTCTATAATGCAATCATGTTCATAAGACGACTAGTATTTCAAAGATCGTCGATAACGTAATAGATTTTAACGCTCTAAAATCATTTAATTATTCTTCTTTCTTGAGGATGACAGAAAATTGGTCAAAGTAATTTACTGAATAGGATTACTTTAATAAAGTGACACGCTGTCTGAATTCAAATATACCATAGAAAATCGTTAACTTTACTGTCAAATCGTGACTACAAAAATATGCAAATTATTGAAAGAATCTAAATTATCAGTCTCAACTGATCCAAAATTATTTAAGTATGCCAATGACATAACAATGTCTCAATAAATCGAAGAAAAAGGCATAAATCATCGAAGTGTACTGAGTACAAAAATATCAAGCAAGAAAATGGGGCAAAATACATGGGACAGAAAATATGGGAAAAATGGTTGCTCAGATATCGCTAAATAACTCAAATAATACAAGCAACGTTCACGACTACCTTATCTGTTGATTGAAGTTCTAGAGGAAAGCTTTCAAAGAAAACTGCTGTTGGTTCCATTTCACCAGCGTGAAGATGTGCTCCGACCTCGAACCTGGAATCAGCGCCCTCGGAGAATCGAACTGCTTCCTCCTCCGGAAATTGCACTGCTCCGTGTATACGAAAGACATCCTTCTGGCAAAACTCTTCTTTGTGAGCCGGATCCACCCTGGCCTCTCTTGAAAGTTCCCTGAAGTTCTGGTCGCAATTCGCCATGAAGTTTATTGCAGTTATTTCCGCAGAAATATTCATAATTGTGGAGTATGAAAATATTTCCACTGTCATTTGATATAATTCAGCGATGGATTCACGATGCATGAGTGTAGTTGGATGTTCAGTACATGCTCACTTTTGTAGAATGACGATTAACGAAGTTCCATGCTGCTATTTCACTCCATCGATATATGTCCCAATTGCATTAAAGCCTTAGCCTTCCATCTCCACTTCTGTTATAATCATTGAAAGCACTGCCAGATTATAATGTTCCATAGTAGAATGTATCGTTGTATCACCAAACGTATTCTTCAATATCACGGTTGCAATACACGTGTCAGCCGTAGTGTATAATTTGGTAATATAAAAGTGCTTCTCAGGTGGCGAGAAAATCACTTTTGTCTGCAGTCTTAAAATGCCAATATCTTCCAAATTATAACTGTGAAATTGTTCAAATCTTCTACACACCTCAATGTTGTACTGCCCAATTGAATTATAATAAAGGCAGAAGCCAACTCTTGATATCTTATCTGGTAGAAACGTTAATGTGTGCGTTTCAACTTCGCCTAGTTTCAAACACTGTAAAATGGAACTGCTCCGTGTTCGTTCGATGCGCCGGGCTTTAACCACACGCTAAAGACGACTTGCTTCACTTATTCACTCGAAAATGACTATATGACATCAGAAATATATATGCGGTCTGAGATATCAGGATATGAGAGTATGAGAGCTTCTCTCTCCTGTGCACGACCTTTTATCAACTTCTTAAGGGGCGTATCCATTCCTTCCATAGCTTGTTCCTCCGTCATTGCTAGAAGTTTTAACTTTGGCTATACTTGACGGATTTTCAAATTTCAAAAACTCAAAATTAATTTCTTCAAAATTTCAAATCAATGCCATAACTGAAAATAGATTTTCACAATTCTGCATGCCAAAAGTAATTAAATATCGCAGTTTCAGCAATCTCCGTCTTCCTTCCAAACTATCGTTCATTGGTTCGAGTCTTTCCTCCAATAGCGTAACTTCTTCCTCAGCACAATTCCTTGTTTCCGTGCGACTGCGTCGTAAATCTAAGATCTTTCTCGAACAAAATCATGACGTCACCAAGAATCTCAGCTCCTCCAGCCTACTTGCATGAAGTTACGTCATCCGTGCCTACGTCATGAATATACACGTCACAACTATGACATCCATAACTTTATTCATTTATGCCCATACAGCCATCGTGGTCTCAATATAATTCAATTTACGGGGGCAGTACCTCTGTAGCAAATTTCGTTCCATTTTTTTTGGTTTTGTCGTATTTGAATTGATAACTGGAAGGGGGCGAGGCAGATATACACACACGAAAGGCAGACTGACAACTTTTGACCAGTGTAGATCTAATAAGTCTACACTTTCATTTTATGCAGTGTGAGTGTGTGTGTATGTATGCCCCCCTCTCCCTCTCCAATCAATTCAAACGCGACCTAATTCAACGAAATTTGTTATAAAGGTAGCAATAGCAAAGGACACCTCCGTGTCATATTTATATCGCCGCCATCTTGACAGAAACGATATAGCTGCCACACGAATGCTCTAAACTTAAACCAAATTATGACTAACCTAATCGTCTGGTCTGTACCAAAGTTTGCAACAATATACCATCGTGTGGGAAGAGTCCCTTTTCAAACTGCAAGGTCATTAGACGAATAGTTTGAAGATGGCGGCCGTGTATGTGTGCAAATCGATCCCCCCCTATCGATTCAAACACAACGAAACCAAATCGAACCAAATTAGGTACAGAGGTAGCACTAGCAAAGGACAACTCAGTGCCATGTTGAATAACACCGCCATCATAAGGAAAAAGAAATTACGCCCACTCCATTGTTCTAAACTTAAATCAAATTACTGTACGTCTAACCGAATCATCCGAACTCTATCAAATATACCTTGTTGTGGGAAGCGTGTTCTTCCCAAACTACAAGGTCATCAGCCAAACAAATTCAAGATGGTTGATGTATTAATCATGCAATTATTATAGCCTAACCGTAACTTTTCGATTCAACGAGGCCTGGCATCACCAAATTTGCTTATCGTACAGAGGGTGGTTTATGCTGTCCTCAAGGAGATGAATCGTAGGTTATTCGCATTTTATAATGGAATATTACTCCGTAGAAGTGACTAACAGTTCAAGTTGACCTTGCTGTAACATTGTGGGCTGTGCTGCCCCGTTGGGTCAAAATGGAGGCTATTGTTTGCTCGCTCGTCTATATCTCAGTAGCTTGACAGTCTTTCTGGAATGTAGGTCTACTGAGCAAAATAATACAAATTTAGTATTGAATGGTTTATAAAAAAGCAGAAAACGCTACTGAAATCGTTCACTTCAAGATAAAATATGCTATGCAGTTATACTAAACCAGTTGTTAACGAAACACAAGCAATCTCCATGTGTAGCAGCAGGTTAGCATCTTTAATTCTTGTTAACATTGATAAGGTTAGTGGGCATATGTAGCAGGGTGGTAGCTTGCGAGGCTCTTAATCTGAAGGTTAGAGGTTCAAATCCTAGCAGCTTCAGTTTTAGCCTAATTTCAATTTTTGCAAAAAATGAAAGTGGACTTATGAGATCAACACATGGCCAAAAATTTGTGTCTGTCTGTGTGTGTATGTGTGTGTGTGTGTGAGAGTGACCTTGAGCTTTATTGATAGTTATACAAAAAGCCAAACGTACTGGAAACTGCCTCCTTATGAAGGAAAATGGCATAGAAGTATTTGATGGCGTAAGGTCAAGGCGAGGAAGTAGGACATTGTTTCGAACATTTATGCCAGTAATAATTTCCAGGTGTAAGCAATTGTCATGCATCTTCCGAACTAACAGTCTAGTACCGTTCAACAGACTTTGGGTAATATTAATATTTCTCAACGAAATCACAATTGAGCCTTCTTACTCGAAGGTTATAAGGTGGCAATCCACTTATGTCTATGCTGTCTAAAAATTATATTCGGAATTTTAGATGTTCACTTTGAATTTCAGTAATCAAATTATTCACACTGATGTAAGTTCTCGATGATCATGGGATTAGCTCTAAAACTTTGTCATTGATTTCTTTACAGTGTTCATTTTTAGGTGCTAAAATCGCTATTTTTGAAAAGCGTGAAATTTATTTCAGCGTGGAAACTTCGTTCCCATATATTTCAGTGATGATATCGGTTGTAGCAATGATGGAGGGTTATAAGTCGACCAATTATGAATTTTCTCCATCGACGTGAGGGTATTCAGCGTTACCAATTTGTATCAAGCAGTTTGCTAAGCATTTTCATACGTATCGCTGATGCCAATAATAAAACGAGAATAATTATTCCAGTTGTCTGTAACATGTTTAACAATTCATAAACTCTGATTGTTGTACACACAATATGCCAATGACCTGAACAGACAATTACTGTCACCTTTATTTTTTATAACATTTGAAATTGAGGGTCGCCTTTCACTCATCATATGAATCATCGTTTTGATTGAACACGAATGGCGGTTCCAACATTCGACTGTAGCGGCATCTGCTACTGACTCGAACATGTAGAAGTTAATTTTGTAAACAAAGTAAACGCGTATAGCGTAAAGCACCAATGCCCCGCCCCCTCCCCCCTCCCCCCCTCCCCCCAACTTTTCATTGGTTCCTATCCACTCTCTTTGATGTGTGACAGTCTGGCTGCGTGGCTCAGGGGTAACGTTCTCGCTTGCTGAGCCCAAGGTTGCAGGTTAGAAACCTGGCGCAATCAGCTGGCATTTGAGGGTGCGCAAATGCGAGGGAGCCGTGTCAGTACATTTACTGTCACGTTAAAGATCCCCTGCTGGGCAAAATTCCGGCACCCCGGCGTCTCTAAAAGCCAGTGTAGTTAAAAGGGACGTAAAACCAATAACATTATTATGATGTGTAACATTTTTCCCCTCGGTTGCTGGATAGTTTTGTGGGAGTGATTTTGGAAATTGGGGACGGAAGTGAATCGGGCGGAAGTGGATCGGACGGAAGTGAAGACGCACTGCCAGAAAAATGGGACGGAAGTGAATCGGGCGGAAGTGGATCGGACGGAAGTGAAGACGCACTGCCAGCTGGATGTACAATTGAAAATGTGTGTATTGGAAACAAGGCAGTGTGTGCCTGTAGCGCGAGAATGTTATGGCAATACAGTAGGCATTGCATTTAGCAGGCACTGGTTTGACGAGCACAGTGGCAAATGTTTCACCGACTTTCATTTGTAGTATAGGCTTAAAGCAAGGTAGGATGGGGTTGCGCATCTTTGGGCTCCATCTTAATGGTGGCCTGGGGCCGGTGATGCAGCTGGGATGCTTCTACAATGAGTGGACGGGGGTAGGTATTTCCCGGGATTGCAAAAATTGTAACAAAGTGTCATGCAGGTTCAATAGTAATAACCCTTGGTATTTGGATGGGATATTCCATGCATGTGTCTGGATATGAGGCGTACCCGCACTCATTGAAGGATAGGTATGGGTCAATGAAAAATAATATTATGTCCCTTTCATGCGGGATTATTTAATAAAAAAGAATTGTTAGTATATACACACATCAAAAAAAGTTTTGCATCACCTCGGTTCCCAGATCTCCGGCATATAGACGTTGACTGTGTATATTGTATCCAAGATACAGTCCCTTTGACTGTTCATAGATGTCACTAAAACTGCTCAAATATGTAAACAACCATGCATGAGCAGGGCCTATTAGACGGAGGGGGTACGACAGCCGATCAGTTCCAGTCATTCCACCAGGACGAAGGTACGCTGCTCATGTTGTCTGTAGTTATACCATGCCTAGAAGGTCAATACCGCAGTTCGATCGCGTCCGCATTGTTACTTTGTGTCAAGAAGGGCTCTCAACAAGGGAAGTTTCCAGGCGTCTCAGAGTGAACCAAAGCGATGTTGTTCGGACATGGAGGAGGTACAGAGATACAGGAACTGTCGATGACAGGCCTCGCTCAGGCCGCCCAAGGGCTACTACTGTAGTGGATGACCGCTACTTACGGATTGCCGCTCGGAGGAACCCTGACAGCAATGCCACCATGTTGAATAATGCGTTTCGTTCAGCCACAGGACGTCGTGTTTCAACTCAAACTGTACGCAATAGGCTGCATGATGCGCAACTTCACTCCCGACGTCCATGGCGAGGTCCAGCTTTGCAACCCCGACACCATGCAGCGCGGTACAGATGGGCCCAACAACATGCTGAATGGACCCCACGGAATTGGCATCACGTTCTCTTCACCGATGAGTGTCGCATATGCCTTCAACCAGACAATCGTCGGAGACGTGTTTGGAGGCACCCTGGTCAGGCTGAACGTCTTAGACACACTGTCCAGCGAGTGCAGCAAGGTGGTGGTTCCCTGATGTTTTGGGGTGGCATTATGTGGGGCCGACGTACGCCACTGGTGGTCATGGAAGGCTCCGAAACGGCTTTACGATACCTGAATGACATCCTCCGACCCATAGTGCAACCATATCGGCAGAATATTGGAGAGGCATTTGTCTTCATGGACGACAATTCTCGACCTCATCGTGCACATCTTGTGAATGCGTTCCTTCAAGAAAACGACATCGCTCGACTACAGTGGCCAGCATGTTCGCCAGACATGAACCCTATCGAACATGCCTGGGATATGTTGAAAAGGGCTGTTTATGGACGTCTTGACCCACCAACCACTCTGAGAGATTTACGCCGAATTGTCGTTGAGGAGTGGGACAATTTGGACCAACAGTGTCTTGATGAACTTGTGGATAGTATGCCACGACGAATACAGGCATGCATCAATGCAAGAGGACGTGCTACTGGGTATTAGAGGTAGTGGTGTGTACTGCAATCTGGACCACAAATCCTGAAAGTCTAGCTGTATGATGGTACAACATGCAATGTGTGGGTCTCATGAGCAATAAAACGAGCTGAAATGTTGTTTGTGTTGATCTCTATTCCCTTTGTATTTAAAGGTTCCGGAACTCTTGGAACCGAGGTGATGCAAAACTTTTTTTGATGTGTGTAAATTTGGCCTCATCTCTTACTTGGAGATGCGCATTACGCTTAATTGTCGTTTTCCGACACACCCCTAATACTCAGGTGTTAGCATTGAGAGCCAGGGCGTAGTAGGCCCTCTCTTTAAACGCATGAAGTCTATCAACCCCGATGTGTATTTTGTCATATAGTTTATCTGTTTTATGTGTTTATGTGTCTGTGTTGGCTAATGTTGTAATTGGGAGGGTTATGGAAGGATGAGGTGGTACTATGTTGGCCTGTAGGCGGTATATTGGCTGTCTGGCTGGCCTTATCCACCTGTGCTCCTGTCATCCTCACCTGGTCAATCTGTTTACTATCCGCTCCTTGGGATAGTAAAGTATGGTGACGCTATAACGTCATGACCTAACCTGTTCTCTCAGTTGCCATGTTAATGTAGCCAGTGGTCGTAGTGCGACTGGTCATGTCCTGACCGTCTATGATGGTGTTAGGATTTAAAAGTAAGGGGAGGAGTATTTATTGGGGAGGTCTGTTCCCTCAGAGTCCCTGTCTTTATTCGCCCCTGATTAGTGAGCGCGTGTGTGTGACTATGTCCCGTTACACCACGCGGGCGGGTGGGCTGTTATAGCCTAAGTCCTATCTTGTGTCGCGTGTATGGGCAAGAGGTGCGTGTGGCCTGTCACCATCTCTGTAAAAATGTTCCCATGGGCCTAAGATAATATGACTCATAGTATCTGCATATTGCTAAATGCCAGACCTATTGTAACATTGTAGAATTCTGTGTCATTATCCATGTGTCCTGTATGTTAGTGTCGCAATGCTTCTAGAATGTGCAAGTCAATGTTAATATTTGTGTAAGGGCAGGCTCTGACGTCACGTATGTCGCTGTCGGAACGTGCCTTCTTGCGAATGTCGGCATGTTGTCACTGCTTGAGATTCCGAGAGTGCCAGTGTGGTAATCTGTCCTGTTTTTGCTAACGGATGTTGTATGTACGCTGCTTTCAGCAATACTTTGTTTTGTGTAACCATGTGTAATCCATGTCTGGGAAGTCTATTGTGATCCCCTTGGAGGCCTAGAATTTTGCGTTACGCCCTCTTGTTGGGAATTCCTGGGTCGCCACTGCCGAAGTAGGCTGTTGTAGCGAGTACCCTGGGGCGAATCTATGCTCCATTATGTATGGGAAAAAAGAGGGAAAAAAACCTTCCTGTGCGTATAGATATGTGTCTGACCCACTGATGTACTTGTCTGTGGCGAATTTCAGTGTAATTGGGCGTCTGGATTTTTGTTTCCCATAGCGTCCAATTTTTGCTGGGATTCGGACCCGTAATTATGTAATTCTCCGTGTTCTATGTCTGCGTTGTGTTTTGGGATTTAGTTGTCCCCAGTGTGGTTTTTGATTGTGTCTTTCGTGCCAAAAATACCATTGGTTAGTTAGTTTTTGGCACGACTGTGTTGTGTGGTCGTGAGTTCGGACCCGGCTTGCTGTAAGGACTTGGTATGACGATATCTGTGCCGTATATACCATGGCACATGTATCGTGTATTTGAAATGTGCAGATGAAAATACGCATTCCTGTCAAGAGTTTGTGTCTTTGGGAATGGTCCTCGTATTGTAATTTCGGGAGTTATAAAGTTTTGGAACTGACGTGAATGATGGCGTTTGTTCCGCTCTCAGAGCCGCCTGCATATTGCTGTCTGTATGTGTGAAGGTCGCCCAGTCACAAGTGTCTTATCGCTGACGGCGATAGTCTCTAGTTTCATTGACGTGTGCGTTATTGTATTACTTGTTTGACAATGCTCCGTGTCCGGCACGTGTGTGTGTCTGCGCCTGAGTGCTATCTCTGTAGTTGTGATCAGGGCTTTCAGTAATATAAAAGAACCTTCCACTAAATACATTTGTGTTCCCAAGTTTTGTGGTAATGTAAGCGTGGGTCGAATATGTCCCTCTTAGTGGCACTTGGCTGTCTCTATGCACAAGTGTCTCCGGGCCGCTAGTCGCGTGTTTGGTGACTAGGTGTCGCAGGTGATTTGATTGTTTTGTGCGTATGTGTATGCGTTAGTGGAACTGTCCTTTATTATTATATCCTTCCATAATGCATAATTACCCGACTTTGCACTCCTGGTATTCAGGAGGTTACGGGTTCGAGACCGTCTTTAACCAGGGTAATTATTTCTGGTGCCATTCAGGCTTGTGTCTTCTGGACATTTCTGTCAAGTGTTAGGGTCGTATCCCGGTGCGGTCAGCGAGGTTCGAAGGCTATTTCTTGGCCTTCTTTCCACGTCTGCCAGTGGGATCATTTCCTTTTCTTTTGATAGTGTTCTCGCCTGTACGTGTAGGTGTTGTTTGGCGAGTGTGATATGCCTTCATACGGCGGGCGTGTATGGTGTCTTTGATGAGTTTTCGCCCATGGCGCACGCTGACTATGTAATTTAGGTCAGATACCTTCCTGCAGACTTTGAAGGGATCTGACCAGCGTGGCAGGAGGAATTCGGACACGTTTTTCTTACGGGCAGAATTGGAGACCATAACCAATTGCCCGGATGTGTATTCCACGGTCTTTCTCTGCCGATCGTACCGTTCTTTTTGCTTTTTCTGCGCCGCGGCTATGTTCTTTCTAGCGTTCATGCGAGCTATCTGCAAGTGCTCTAGCCAGGCGGCATTGTCCGTGTAAGTGTCCTGTGGGATGCATATATTGTCTATGGGACTTCTGGGCGTCTATCCGTGCAGTAGGAAGTGTGGAGAGTGTTTTGTAGCCGTGGATATGGAAGTGTTATAACTAAAAGTGATGGGCTGCAGATAATCATCCCAGTCTGTCCCTGCGTCCCCTGTGAATTTAGCCAGCGCTATTCCAAGTATTTTATTCATACTCTCCGTGAGTCCGTTGGTTTTCGGGGAAAAACTCGTGGTAGTGTATGCCTTAATCCTGAGTATCTCCAAAAACTGTTGGAGCACTCTCGAGGTGAAAATAGTACCTCTGTCGGATAGTAAGGTTTGGAATAGGCCATATCGTGTAACTATGTCAAATAAGAATTCGGCTATGCTGTTCGTGTCTGCTTTGGGAACAGCCTTCGTAATCATGTATCGGGTGAGATACTCGGTGGCGACCAGTATATATTTGTTGCCTTTCTGAGATGTCGTAATAGGGCCTTTGACATCTATTCCGACTCTGTGAAATAACTCTCCTACGGGAATTGGGTTGAAAAATCCATGAGGATTGCCAGGCCTTGTTTTGAATCGCTGGCAAGTGTGACATGTCTTTACGAAGGTGTCTATGTCGGCCTTCATGTTTACCCAATAATACTTGTCACGGATTCTAAGGTATGTTTTATGTGTACCCAAGTGTGCCCCTGCCATTGGGATATTGTGGTGTCCGATCATTATATTCTCTTTCAATGACTCCGAAACCGCTATGGGTGCGTTATCGTGCATGGCTGTGGGCTTAAATTTCAGTACCCCGTCTTTGTCTAGGAAAAATCGCCTAGACAGCCGTGCTGTCTTGGAATCCACCTTATCGAAGTTTTTTAATGCCAATAGAATCTGTTTCAAGTATGGATCACTTTCTGGCTCTTGTTTGATGTTAATCACCGTCAGGGCAAAAGTGGCCATGTCGTCCCATTCGTGGTCCTTACTGTCATCCGGGGGATCGGCTACTGGCAGCCTAGACAACCCATCTGCGTCTAGGTGTGTAGCGCCTTTCTTGTGTTTGACCACGAAGTTATATTCGTACAGGCGGAATGTAAACCTGTTGAGCCGCGAATTTGGGTTTTTTGAATTTGTCCCAAAAAAGCAAGCTCGCGTGGTCAGTCACTACCGTGAACTGGATACCATAGAGGTATATCCTAAAATAGTTCACTCCCCACGAAAATGCCAGCATTTCCCGCTCTGTGGCAGAGTATCTAGTCTCAACGGCCGTTAGTTTCCTGCTAGCGAAAGCGACGGGCCGTATGCGCCCTTCTGCGTCTTCCTGCAATAGGGCCGCCCCCAGCCCGTACTGGCTGGCATCCACGTGTAAAAATGTGGGCCTATCACTATGGAAGTGTTGCAGTAATGGTGGTGAGGTCAATAGTTGCTTCAGTGTGCTGAAGGCATCTATGTGTTCCTGTTTGATGCTGAAGGGCGTTTTTTTCACGTGTGAGCTCAGTTAGGGGATGGGCGATGTGTGCAAACCTGTAAATGTATTTCCTGTAATACGACGCCAGACCAATAAAACTGCGCAATTGTTTCAAATTTGTGGGCATTGGTATGCCCGTTATTGCGTCAGTTTTCGCTGGGTCGGGAATAATGCCCTCTCTGTTTACAATGTGGCCCAATATGTTTATCTGCTGTCTGGCAAATTGACATTTTGCAGGTTTAAGCCTTAACTTGGCCTCTCTGATCCTTGCGAAAGCCTCCTCCAAATGTACGATATGCTCGTCGAAGGTATTGGAGAAGACCGTTATGTCGTCCACGTAGACTAATACGGAACGCCATTTTAGGCCCAAAAATGTCTTATCCACTAGCTTTTGGAAGGTTTGGCTGGCGTTACGGAGGCCCATTGGTAACCTTGTGTAGGTATATAGCCCGTTCTCTGTAACGAACGCCAGATTGTGCCTATCTGGTTCATAGACGGGGATTGAATAGAATCCACTATAACAATCCATCGAACTGAACCAGCTAGCTCCGCCAAGGGCGTCCAAATAGGTGTCTGCCCTTGGTAGTGGATAACTATCATTTTCGACTAACTTATTGAGCCTACGGTAATCAGAACAAAACCTGTGGGATCCGTCCCGTTTTTTGGTCAGCAGAACTGGAGAGCTGTAACTTGAAATAACGGGGACAATGACCCCCGCCTCGAGGATCTCCGTGATCTGAGCGTCGATGGCGTGTCTCTCCTTCTGGCTCACCCTGAAGGGAGGCTGGTGTACTGGCCGGTCACTGGTGAGTGTGACGTGGTGTTCGATGAGGTCTGTTACTGCGAGGTCCTTCATCGAATGGGCAAAAATATCCCTGTTGGTCTCCAGGAGCTCCGTGAGCCTTTTATTTTGCTCCGGAGTCAGGTCCTGTCCGTGGGGGTGTTTGGCCGCCTTATCTGTGTGTGTGTCTGTGTGCTGGCTGATAGTGTGCAGTGTAGAGGCCTGGTGCTCGTGATTTTCTCGCTCCGCTCGAATCCCATCTGTGTTCCCGGTGTATATCATGGGATGTGTGGTGAGCCTCCGGTCGTGCTTTAAAAGCATCTTACCGCTAGCGAAATTTATGCTAGCCTCATACTTAGCGAGGAAATCCATTCCAATTATGGCTGACGCAGAAAGATGTTCTATAACGAGCATGGGGTGTGTTGTGGCAAAATGGTCTAGCCTAAGATGTATGTTTGCCACCCCCGCGTTTTCTAGCGTCTGAGCATTGGCCGCTACCAGCCGGATGTCACCCGTGACATCGTGTATCTGGCCTTCGGTAACGTGTCTTCTATTTACACAACTTACCGCTGCCCCAGTGACAATTAGGGCCTGCACTCTGTGCCCGTTTATGTTGGCGTGTATCGTGAGGGCCGATACCTGGAATCCATTGCCCTGCACCGATGTATTGTGTAGGGTGTATGTTATTGTTGTTGCTACCGGCGTAACATCTGTACTGGGAAGGCATGGAGCGGGCCGCTTATCGTACCGGGCACGTTTAGCCTCTCGGCTTACTTCCTGTCCCGAGTGCTTTGGCTCGGTCAGCAAAGTGCGCTCACCAAGTACATTGCCTGCTCTCTTAATCGCCCACGCTGTAAAAATAGAAGTCTGCTGGCGAACGTTTAATGTACTGACCGTTTCCAGCTTTTGTGTAGGTGTGCTGTTGTTGTTTTCTTCCTCTCGGGAAGGTGTGTCGGCAAATGTGACCCTGAGCTTGCCCTTGTTACCCCGTTTTTTGTTCCAGGCGGTCGCGAGTTCGACTCCTGTTGCTGGCTTCCCAGTGCCGAGTGAGCTCGCATCCTGCGCCTGTGTGTGGTCACTTTCCACCCTGCGTTGTGGTGTAGGGGGTATGGTTTTCTGTTTGGAGGGTGTGGGTTTATTCTCAGTCTGTTTGTGCGTAATTATGAGGGGCGTATAATGTCCCGCCTTAGGGTTCCCTGTAAAAAGTATGTGCAGGTCCCTGTCAAATCCCGCAGTGGTAAATAGCGGGGGCGAGTGCACGTCAGTGTATACGTGGATATTTGCTTTAAGCACCTTGCCGAGAGCGGTCACCTCTACGGCGCTGGCATAGGTGCCGTCCCTACCCATGTATTTCTTGTAATCCGCCCCGGTCTGGAATGGGTTTTCCCGCTCGTCCGACACAAAGTCTCGGTACTCTTTCCAGTTGGCCAGGATATGTTGGACCGCTTTCTGTCTGTAGTCCCCATGATAGTCCTCGGTGTTCCGGACTAGGAAGCTCATGGCCCTAAACAGACAGTTGCCGTCTCCTTGTACGGGGTGTGTCTGGTAACGGCCCGGGGGCGGATCGTCAGCCTTAGCTTTAGCTGGCTGCTTCTTCCCCTTACTCTTACGAGTTTGCTTGGGGGAAGGGCCTTTCTGGTGTTGTGTTGGGGGAGGAACCTCAGCCGCTTCATCAGCTGGCCGAACCTCCCCGTCTAGGCGTTTTTTTGAAACGTAGGTGTGCGCCTGCCTGTACTGTATGTGCGCCCCCCCTCGGGGTGGCTGCGCCAGCTCCCCGCCTGCGGTGTGTGGCTAGGTGTGGGGAGTATTGCCCCCCTGTCTCTCCGGCGGGGTGCCTCATCCCGAAACTCCCTCGGGTATTCGTCGGGGAGGGGGTAGTGTTCCGGGCCCTTTGTGTATGTATCTATATTGTCCCGTCCTCTTGTGGGTTTTCTTGCCTGTCGGTTATTGCCCGGTGGTCCGTTTCCCTGTCTCCGCCAGGGTGGGGTGTATGTCTGCTGCTGCGGGGGCGGGTTTTCCCGTCGATTCCCTTTTTCCCTGTACTGGGCAGCTGCATACCCCTGTCTGGTCGGGGGTGGGTTTCCTCGACGGTCCCCATTTCCCCTGTATTGTGGGGGTGCATAGATTTGCCTGCGTGGGGGCGGGTTCTCCCGATATTCCCCATTTCCCCTGTACTGCGGGGCTGCATAGCCTTGCCTGCTTGGGGGCGAGTTTTCCCGGTACTCCCTGACTGCCCTGTATTGAGGGGCAGAGTAGGCCTGTCTGCTTGGTGGCGGGCTGTTTCGTCGGGGGATGGTGTGTTCGTACTCTCCAGGGTAGTACTCCTGTGTGTACGGGGATGGTGGTCGCCGTGAGGGGTATGTCGGCTCTGTGTCCGTGTACGATACCGGTGAGTACCGCGGAGGGTAGTGTGGTCTATCCTGTGCGTGTGGTGTTGTCGGCCGCTGTGGAGGGTAGTAAGTTTCCTCCCTCCCGTAGTGTCTCCACTCGGTGTACCCCCTGTCCCTTTCAGGATAATAGAGCTCTTGTGTGTCTACGTGTTCATCCCTTAGCGGTCTCCCGCCTGCTTGGATGGCAGCTATGGTCAATTTTTCCATCCTGTCCACTAATTCATCCATTTTATGATTAGTGTCGTCTTTTTGTGTCTGGAAGTGCTGATCCACGGCTTTCTCCGTAGCTTTTTCCGTGATCTTTTTCCCTTCCTCTATGGTCTTTATGTTGTTCAACATATGTTGGACCGTGGGGTTGTTCATAATACACAACTTGTCCACTATGGATGGTCTGAGGCCCTGCATTAACAGCTTGACTTTCTGCTTGTTCGTCATAGCAGCGTTATACTTATCGCACATTATCAACTTTACATTGATGTATGCCTGGGCGCTTTCTTTGGGTCCCTGTGACCTCTGTCTAATTTGGTCGTACAGGTCGTCATCATCTGGTATGAGCTGGAATTCACTTTTCAACAGTAAAGTGATTTCCTCCCATGTGGCAGCTTCTAGTGTGTCCTCATGGAGCTCATACCATGTCATGGCCGCCTTTGTGAGGTATGCAGGAAGGAGCCGTTTCCTAACTTCCTCGCTCCAACCATTGATCCGCGCCGTTCTATTGAAGGCCTTGAGGCATTCCTCGGGATCCTGGCCTTCCCCCGTGAACTTTGTGGGGTGGATCATGGGGTACTCTGTGTGTCTATTCATCTCGTTTTCAGCTGTCTCTTGTTGGCTGTGTAGTGATTGCGATCTGTCTATGTTGTTCGCACCGCTATCGTGTGCCGAGGTTTTTGGGTTACTCAGAGGGGAATTAGCCTCGCTTCCCGTGTACGACACTTGTGTTATGTTACCAGGTGGCTCGTCACCTGATATATCGGTACTGATTGATGGCGTGTTGTCGTACTGAGTGGATTTGACTACGTGTACAGTCCTGTCTAAATCCTGTTTCACTGTTTCCAGAATAGTGTGGATGTCTAGGACTGCTTCTGTCGTGTGATTATCTGACTTGATAGTGTCTGTCTCTAGTAGCTGTGTAATGCGCCCGAGCAGATTATTAGTTTTCTGCTCTGTGATTTGCAGTTGCTGCAACAATAGGGGGTGGAGTGTTGGTAGGCAATCTACTTCACTAGCGGTGGATATTGGTGACTCTTGTCTGTGTTCACTGGCCTGGGATCGTGTAAAATGTATAACTTGTGCTGCCGCTGCAGGGTGTTGAGCGCGGATCTCTGATGTTTTGAATTCAAGTTCCCTGAGAAGTTGTACTGCTGTCTGGTCAGATATTAAGTCACTGTTCTTAATTTTTAGCTTCGGCAGGAGTGGAGTCGTACTAGCCGACAAATGGTGCGCAAAGTCTCTTAATGTGGTTCTAAATGTGGACATTTAATTACCACCGACTTGGCACTATGGGGAGGATGGAGGTTGGTGTAATAATACAAACTCCTATGTAATAGAAAACAAGATGTTCAGTAAAGAACATATAGCCTACTTTCTCCTAAATGTATGAGTATAGTTATAACTCGTTATTATCAAAGAGTATTGTAGAACTATTCTTTGTTGAAGACCTTAGAAACGATTTACCTCTACCAAACGCCACAACCTAGATAAAAACTGCTACCATCATTGAAGAAAGAAAGATAAGAAGTATATCAAGAATGTTATGGATCTGGAGACATAATCGACCGGACTGGCTGCGTGGCTCAGCGGTAACGTTCTCGCTTGCTGGGCCCTAGGTTGCAGGTTCGTATCCTGGCGCAGTCAGCTGGCATTTGAGGGTGCACAAATGCGAGGGAGCCGTGTCAGTACATTTACTGGCACGTTAAAGATCCCCTTCGGGCCAAAATTCCGGCACCCCGGTGTCTCTAAAAGCAGCAGTAGTTAAAAGGGATGTAAAACCAATAACATTATTATTATTATTATTATTATTATTATTATTATTATTACATATACGACCTGCCGTGGGCAACATCCAACTTTGAGTTGAGGCATGTCGTTACACGTCTGGTTGTGCATGGCTTTCACAACCCTAATTGAATTAACAAATCTTTCCATGACCCTACAGAGACGTGTGTACACAAACTATGTGGATATTTTCGATTGCTATTTGCCTGAAATAAAAGTAGTAATTAATAACCTGAACTAACACCAACGGCTTGAATTCAGTTACTATGTGAAATCGTTTTGTTCTTTACTTCAAATAACATTTTCAAGTAACGCAAAATAGGCTGTTACAAACCCTTTAAAATAAAAAGTAAAAATGTATCGTAGTATCATCTTGTCATTCTTCAAATTCGATGCGCATAGAATGCCAATGGTATAGTAATCAATGGAGCCCCACGTAGACTAGTCGTGACATCTAGTGGTGAAATATCGAACAATATAATCCTAACAGAGCGAGTGCATTCTAGCGGCCAGAAGAAGAAACTTTTCAATAAAATCTGGAAGTTAATAAGTTAGTCGGCGTGCAGTTACCTTTTTGGCAGTTAGAAGTCTCGAGTAAATCTGCTGGCGAATTATGTTTTAATTAAATATATATTTTACACCATAATATGCACAATATAACGCTTAATTTTAAAACATCTGAGTCATTACAAAACAATAAACATATAACATTTCAAGCAAAAAACCTAGCTCTGATCGGGTTTGAACCATAGGCATTTGAGCGATAGGCTAACGCTCTACCACAGAGCTAATTCTCTCAACTAATATCGTTCTATATAAAATGACTTACATAGAGCTTGTTAGCAGATAATGATTTATACTAAACGATTTCATCACTGGAGTATATTATTTATATATAAAGCATTTCATACAAAGTTTATTTATTTTGTATCAGTACGCTATATTGCATGCAATACTCAAATTAGTGAAATATAAGTCAGGCACAAGATATCCGCTGCCATCTTGTCTTATTACTGAATCAGCTCAGCTTTTTAAAATCACGTCTGCGCTATAGTATTACAAAATAAACTTTTAATTTCGAACGTGCCTCTTCCTTTAGAACAGTTAAAACGATTCTCGGCTCGATAATCGGAACTGGTGGGTCCCATAATATGGATTATAAAGTTTGCATAATTCGCACGGCCGCCATCCTGAAATAGTATGGCGGACGACCTTGTAGTTTGGTCACAAGACGCATCCTATACGAAGGTATGTTGTTACCAAATTTGGTAGAGATCGGATGATTTGGTTAGTCGTTATTTGATTTTACGTTTTGAACGTTTGAGTGGCGCCATTCAGTTTTAGTAAAGATGGCGGCGATATAAAACATGACACTGAGGTGTCCTTTGCTAGTGCTACCTTTGTACCAAATTTCGTTCAATTCGCATTCACCGTGTTCGAATTGATAGGGGGGACAGACATTCAGAGTACACACACTCACACACACACAAACACACACACACACAGACTCACACACACACATACACACACACAGACAGACACACTTTTTTAGCCCTGTGTTGATCTCATAAGTCTACTTTCATTTTTTGCAAAAATCGAAAGTAGGCTAAAAATGTGTGACGTAATATGAGATCAAAAAAAAATTTCAGTCTCGCTTGGCTGTATGCGGTACGGGCCGTTTTGACCACGAGAACTCGTTGTATGAGCCCTTTGTCTACTGTGCGTGGTACCCGGCATCCACCAAATTATTTTAGATCCCTTATTTGGGGGTAGTTGGATCTAGAACATATGTGTTAGTGTACCAATTTAGAAGGTGATTTCTAGAGAGGGTAGCTTCCCGTAGCTGGGTAAGCTCACCAGTGTAGAGTGTTGTATGATGTTTAAATGATAGGGGGTGCTCCTATGAAGACGTAAGCGTCGATTAGGGGATGATCCTTTGAGCCAGGTTAATGTACTGGGCTCCCAGCTGGTCGGTAGGAATTATATAACAGACCTGCTTGTGTCAGCTATGCTGGCGGCTTGCGGCCAGCGGTCGCGTGTGAGAGACACAATAGAACTGGAGCCGGCGATTACAGGCTACTGTTGTCACGCTTACTCGAGACGAGAGTCGGGAAGGGTGTTAGGATGTGAAGAGGCGTGTAATTACGAATACAAGGTGTAGTTTACTGACCAAGTATTTATTGGTCAGTGATGTATGAAATAGTATGTCCCTTTTAGGGAAGTGTGAACAATAGTGCAAATTATGTGTACAAGTCTGTGGGGTAGGTTTTACAGAGTATAGGATATCTGAACCCTGCTGACTCACCTGATGATAACAGCTTGTACTAGGGCCTCCGGCTGACACACTGTATGACTGATAATCGAGAGAGAGTGTGTCCTCATTAAGGCCTTCCTCTTATAGGCTTTGGTGTTGCTTCGTCGGCATTCCGTCGATGTAAGTGTCCTAGTTAGCCATTGTGTGGATGTTTGTGATTGTGATGCAAGTATTTGGCAGGCTCCCCAATCTGGGTAGCCGCCCTTGCTGTGTAAAAGGTGCTGTTCTGGCTTTATTATGTCTGCCAGTTAGGGGTGGTTTTGATAGATGATGGAGGGTGGCTTCAGGGGGTGCAGCCCCCTGGGGGCCTGTACACTATTGAGCAGTTTATGAAGCTTCACGTTCAAGATTGAATATCACATGGGGTAGGACAAGGACGACAAATGACATTTAAGTAAGCAGCATTATTGTCAAGTTGTGGGTGAGTAGTCAAATATTAAATGCATAACAGAATGTTGTTACATGAGTGGAATAAAAGTTGTATTTTCATCATATCTGAGACTAGGTCATTTCATGATTGTAGGAAGCCATGTTTTGATTGTTTACGACGAACTGTATGAGAGCCTTGAGAATAATGAATGTTATAGTTACTGAGGAATGTGCTCACAGTATTTGAGAGTACTGTCGACGTTGTGTGTCACTTTGTTATTATGAATTATTAATGTAAAAGGAAGGAAGGAAGCTTGTAGTTTTGCGTGTCCGTTAATCTCACGATCATGATCCACGGTACCTCCCTTTTACGTGGAATGCGAACCACAGGACATGGCATTTCAATTCGAAAATCTCACATGTATTGACCGGGAATCAAACCCGGTCTACCTTGGTGAGAGACTAACAGCTTGACCGCTGCGCCAGTAGCTTATCTTCAATTCAATCTATACATTCATCATAGTACCAGTATGAAAATGGAGTGTAAATTAACATTCTAAGAATGTCCAAGCTGTGTAGTATACGAGTAGGATAACATGTCAGATGTTACACATCATATGCGACTACTGTAAGGCTCGTATCTTTTTTTATTATTATTGTATGCTTATTCAAAAATAAATGTTTTTCAGTCGGTCAACACGATTGTACCCAATTGTTATTGGAGGTACCCTAATCCTGAAAAATATTACATGAGTTTAATAACTAGGCTACTCTTAGATGACCAGTTTCAATCATCAATCATCCAAGTGTATTTATTAATCTCGTGCATTTTTTCAGGATTAGGGAACCTCCCATTACAATTGGGTACAATCGTGTTGACCGACTGAAAGACATTACATTTCGATTATTAAGGGAACACTGAAAAATGGATTCAAATACCATATCCTATCTCCAATTTACACTCTGACAAGATAGCAATATATTACATTTTGCTTATATGCTGATAACTGTGCATACTATAGCCTAGAGCAGGGGTCTCCAAACTACCGCCCGAGGGCCACATCCGGCCCGCGGACAGATTTTGTCCGGCCCGCGGAGAGCTAGCATACTTGAAAACTCCTTTTAGAGAACATATTTTTTTATAGCAAATTAAATATAGTTTACTGAAGTATTCTAATTTTATGTTGAATAATTATTAATATGACATCTACATTGATATGGTCATGGGCTAACTACTCATAACATTGTTGTAGGCTTATTGTTATTGTTTTTGTGATAAGTTGGATAAAGAAACACAGAATTGTAATGAGTAAAGACATGTATAACATGCAGACATATGAAATACTAATGAGATTTATGTAATTGAGATTTTCCACTGACAATAGTTTGTAGTTGTGGACTAATTTTACTTGTACCAATTATTAAAAGAGATTTAAGATGCTCATCAGTTAATTTAGATCTGTAAACATTTTTTGTTTACTTCATTTTGGAGAAGGTCTTCTCACACAAATAAGTAGTACCAAAAACAGAAAACAGCCCACGAGCAAATTTATGCAAATTATCAAATTGTGTCAGTGGAAGACTCTTATAAAATTCCAACAAAGATGAGTTTAGATATTTGTTCTTAATTATATCACTGCACTGTAGTTCAATCATTTCCATTTGAAGTTCCGGGGCTAGGGTTTCAATGTCAGTATCAAAAGGATCCTGAAAAATCTTAATTTGATTCGCAAAGGCATCGAAGTCCGGGAAACGAGTATCAAAATTTATTTTCAAAGCACTCAAAGTTTCGATTGCAAAATCGATAGGAAACTCAGTCTCAGTGGTGTGGCTGAATATTTCACATGTTTTAAAATGTGAAAAACATTTACTTCGTAGTGTGATTGAAACAGTATCAATTTCTTCCGGAATGATTTGATATTAGTGTATAAATCAGGAAGATGCTGGTTTTCTCCTTGCAATCTCAAATTCAGTTCGTTCACATGTTTTGTCAAATCAACATAGAATGCTAACTTCCACAGCCATGCGTTGTTTTGTAATTCAGTAAGAGGGCGATGCTTTTCATTCAAAAAAATTTCGATCACTGCTCGAAGTTCAAAAAAGCGCTGAAGGACTTTCCCACAACTAAGCCAACGTACGGCAGTATGATAAGGTAAGTCATTTTCTCCAATCTCTTCAATAAATTGTCGGAATTGTCGGTGATTCAGCCCAAAAGATCTCATAAAATTAACAGCTGATATGACTGGTTTCAGAACTTCAGACATATCCAAACATTTTCCGCACAAAGACTGTTGATGAATGATACAATGTAAGACTAATGGTTTTGAACCACCGTCATTTTCTACAGCCTTTTACACAAGAGCGACCACTCCTTTATCTTTCCCACTCATGTTATTGCCTCCGTCAGTTGTAATACATTTCAAGTTTTTCCATCGAAGGTTCTTTTGATTAATGGCCATTTCAACTCCTTTAAAAATATCTGTACCAGTAGTTGTGCCATGAATACTATACATATCAAGAAGTTCTTCATGCACTTCATAGCTTTTATCTACTCCTCGAATATAAATCAACACCTGAGCAGTATCTGACACATCCGTTGACTCATCCAAGGCCAAAGAAAACCACTCAACATCTCCATTTTTGTCGAACAGTTGAGACGATATATTTTCAGCGATGTTTTCTACCCTTCGAGCCACAGTGTTTGCTGACATACTGACAGTTTTTAATAAATTTACCTTTTCAGGGCACATTTCTTCGGCTGCTGCAATTATGCATTCTTTGATCATTTCTCCATCGGTGAATGGTTTTCCACGTTTTGCAATTTTAAGAGCCACACGAAAGCTGGCACGAGTTGCAGCCTCTTGTTCGGTTTTGAGTTTTGTAAATGAAGATTGCTGCGATTTCAATCCGCGCTTCATAGCTTCGAATTTTTCTGTCCGCAAACTTCCTGTATATTTTGAGTAATTTTGAAAATGTTTTGTTTCATAATGACGTTTAATGTTATATTCCTTGAGAACGGCTATGCTTTCATTGCAAATCAAACATAGCGCCTTGTTACTGGACTCAATTACGAAATACTGAATGTTCCACTCATCTTTGAATTTTCTGCATTCACTATCAATTTTTCGCTTCTTTTCCATACTACTAAATCACACACAAAAGCAAGAATTCAAATCAAAATACTGTTACAAAGATGTCTTAAATTACAGATAATGACAGGAAAATATAATATGCAGTGTTTCCGTTTTGCGGACTTTAGTCCGATTTGCAGCCTTTTTTCAACGTTGCGTACTTTTTCGGACTTTTTTTTCATCAGTGGACTATTTCACTTTTTACCACCGGCAACAATGATAATATGGTTTTGGCCCTCGGAACTTACTGGAGTAATCAGTATGGCCCTAAGGCTGGAAAGTTTGGAGACCCCTGGCCTAGAGAATACTACAGTCCAATACAATCCTTCATTCACAATCGGTCAGTTTTACCATGTGTCCTTTAGCAAATTTTACCGGACTATCATGATACAGAGTAAATCATTGTTGCCTAGTGACCACCTGTCCATCAATGGTGCGGCGTTTACTATCATGATATAGTGCTAGTCGTTGTTGCCTAGCGACAATATGTCCGTCAAGTTATTAGATTCTATTTTCGCGTGACCTTGAATAAATGAATTTATGTTCGACCCTCACTTTTATGTGTCAGATAACTGTATCATAATGATGGTCATTATAACACTGTTTTCCATTATGATACAGTTTCTCCAGCCAATCAGAGCTCGTTCATTGACCAATTAGGTAACGATAACTTCGCGCATGCGCCCAAAATCCAACATGTCGGACATAAACACAACATCGAACTATAATAAATTACCGACATGGAATACCCACCGTCTATATGTTCGCGTAAATAAACTGGCGAATATGAGACAAGAAATAGCACTGTACCTTAAAATCACCAACACTAATTTCTACACAGCGCATTGTCTTCAAATGACTGCGGTGACAATATTACTGAGGGACGGCTGATGTAAACATATGGCTGCATATGGCATTGCATCCACACAGAGCGCATGCGTCGGTTGTTCAAAGCTCTTGAAAGACAAAGATATAACACCCAACGCTCGCTCTGCGATCACAAAATTCCAGTAGCTGACTCTCAACAGATATTTATGAATATTTATGTTAAAACATATAATAAAGTTATAATTATCGTCGAACATAAACAGTCGTATGCAACTCGCCTATAATGGTAATTAAGACACTCGTATGGAAATTATAAAACTCGCATACGCTCGTTTTATAAAAAATACTCGTGTCTTAATTATAGCCATTATAGGCTCGTTGCATAATGTACTATTATGTTCGACCCTGACTATTTTATGTCAGAAAACTGTATCATAATGATGATCATTATAACACTATTTTTCATTATGAAACCGTTTCTCCTACCAATCAGAGCTCAAGAAACAGTTGTTTGACCAATTAGGTGAGGATAGCAACGCACCTGCACTGAGTTCCATGGCCTTCTAATTTAAATTTTACTGCCTGGCCAAGTGTCATACTGGGTCAATCGAGGAGGCCATGGTACTCTGTGCGTCCCATGCGCTCTGTTCAGTACATAAAACTGGTGAAATTTCGACAGATATTTATGAAAATTTATGTTCGAACATAAAATAGTTATAATAATTATCGTCGAACATAAACAGTCGTATGCAACTCGCCTATAATGGTAATTAAGACACTCGTATGGAAATTATAAAACTCGCATACGCTCGTTTTATAAACATACTCGTGTCTTAATTATTGCCATTATAGGCTCGTTGCACTATTTCGCAATTATTTTAATACACAGTAAGGTGTGGTTCAATCGATAATGAGTGACGGAAATTACATTTTAAGACAACAAAAGTCGCCGTAGCGCAAATACTTCCCGAGATATTTCAGTTTTAGTAAAGGGTGAAATTTCTTCAAAACTATTTTAATATATAAGATGACTATGTTACTATGTGTAGCCTATTTGAAATTCTGGTGAGGGTTAGGAAGGAGGCAGCCGTGACCTAAGTTGGGAAACATACTGGCATCTGCCTGGAGTAGAAGTGGGAAACCTCAGAAAGCCTATCTACTGTAGGATGATTGAGGTAAGAAGCGAACCCACCTATTCTTAGTTTTGCCTCACGATGTTGAGTTAACCCCATTCCAGCCCTCAGACCACAATTAAATTTCATGGCAGAACCAGAAATAGATCCCGGACCTCCGAGGCGTCAGCCAAGAATGCTTGCCACTACACCACGTGGTGGCCCAAGATTAAGATATGAATAAGAATGAAAATAAGAATAATATTTAGAATGCCAGTAAGAAGTTTTTGAATAACAGTAAGAATAAGAATAACATAAGAACATGAATAAGAACACGAACAAGAACAGGAATGTAAATCTATCAATCTGTATTATAGGATATAAACTTCTAATACCGTACGTGGTAAAAATCTTAGCTGTATGTTGGGAATAAGAGTAAGAATAAGAACAAAAGCAACAACAAGAATAAGAACAAGAGCAAGAACAAGAACAAGAGCAAGAGTAAGATCAAGAACAAGGGCAAGAGCAAGAACAAGAACAAGATAAAGAACAAGATCAAGATCAAGAACAAGATCAAGAACAAGAAAAATGGCCAGGGCAAGAACAAGAACAAGAAAAATGGCCAGGGCAAGAACAATAACAAGAAAAAGAGAACAAGAACAAGAATGTAAATCTACCAATCAGTATTGTAGGATATTAACTTCTAATAGCGTACGTACGTGGTAAATATCTAACCTGTATGTTCTCCCAGCCACACCAGTCCACACAGTGGGCTCCCAGTCGGCACTGCTGCTCACCTTCACCGCTCTCAGTAATTTGCCTCTCACAGTAATTTGCAGATGCAAGTGAAGGCCAAAAAACCTGTCGAGTCTAGCGTCACGTTCAATTAGTTAAAATCATAGGAACCCCACCACATATTATACTCCATCTCTATAAACATGGTGATTGTCAAGTTTTAATAAGGAGAGGCCCTAACGGCCAGGAAGTGAAGCTACAAGTAACTCCCACGCTAGTGCACAAAACATTGCGTTAGGCTCATAAGAATAGCTAGGGGTGTTGTTATATTTTATGTTCTAAAAATGTGAAAGTAGTGACATTTCGCGTGTGGGTCGAAATGGCGACGTGTGCGGCATATGGTTGCACAATCAGAACTCCCACCTACCAAAAGAAATTTAATTTCACAAGTAATTGCACTTTATTTCCCATTTATTGTGTCAAGTTATCAACCTTAAGAGTAACCACTTTATTGTTCAAGCGGCTTCGGTGGCGTAGTTGGTAGCATGTTGAGCTTCTATGCCCAAAAGTCGCGGGTTCAAACCCGGCCGAAGTCATCGGATATTTTAAAGAGCGTTAAAATCCCTCAGTATGCCTTCCTTCTGTGGGGAAGTAAAGCCGGCGGTCCCATGTCATAGATTTATGGTATGTAAAGGAACTTTCCACTAATTACACTGGTGTGAAGCTAAATTATAGGTTAGATTTGACTAACGCTATTAGGATCCCACGTTCGTCGCCAGGAGCAGACTGAGTGGCATCTAGTAACAAAGTTCAGAACTAGTAGTCGTTGACGGTGGCGTTTGGTAACAAAAGTAGGAACTACTTGAAAATTGAATATCTGTAGTCCTAACTTCAATTAAGAACAGATATCACACTAATACAGACATCACAATTAACACCGTTTATCAGACAGATTCCACACACACCCAAAGTACACGGGGCTACATAGCCGCGTTGTCACAGCCCCTAAACTGAGGAACCTACCCTTACTGTTCTAGTATCAATCGATATAGTGGCATATGTGTCTACGAATATAACTCTTTTGATTGTTAGGAATTTATTACGGATATTTTCCTTCGTTTGTTACTGGAGAAAATGTCTGCTTGTCAATTAATGAACAGTATTAATATAACTACCCCAAACTATTTTGAACGAGATTTGAGCTCTAGATTTATAGCTTGTGGGTGTTAAAAGATTGATACGCCGTTATTTGCATATTTTAGCTTGTTCATCTCAAACCTCAGCCAAGGCCTTCTTTATTTTGTTACCAAAACTGAACTGGCCTATTTTTTTAAAACATCGCACAATTAATACAATAACTCCACCACCCACTCAGGTCATACGCCTTAAAATGTTAAATTTATTTAGTTTATTACACATACGTGAATATATTGGCAGGACTGTTGGTATCTCAGTAAATATTTGCCTCTTATTTGGTATAAGTTACGAATACCGTGGTGGGTGTCTGGTGGCCTGAAATCCCACAAAAAAGTTATAAAAACTGCACACCGGAGTAATACATTCATTTCTTACGTGCTGTACTATATTTTAGATCGGTGTATTGCTCTAGTTTATGATGTAAAATTATACGTTTTACAGCAGTGTAAATGATTTTCGAGTGCGACGGAACGTATTGCGACTGCTGTACACTTCACGCTAGCCAGCAAAGAACAAATATTCCTTGATTTCCATCGACATACACTATACCATACAGCTTCGTAGTATACCTGTTCATGATTGTTTTTACTAGTAATCATAGTTAAATCTGAATCTATACTAATATAATATAGCTGAAGAGTTTGTGTGTTTATGTGTTTAAACGCGTTAATCTCTGGAACTACCAGTCGGATTCGAATAATTCTTTTTGTACATGATAGCCTGATTCAAGGGGAACTGTTTATGCTATGTAGCATTAGGCTACACCTCTCACGTAACCTTAAAGATTGCTGTTTGTTCAGTAAGTCGGTAGAACAGGCGCTCCAGAACGGCTTCAATAATACCGAAGTCTATTGTTGCCATGTAATGCGGGCCGCATCACGTCGCCCCTACCAATTTTCTGGTGCAGAATTGTGAGATGCTTTTAAATTGCAGTCACGGGGAGTAATTAGTGCAAAAAGATTTCTTAGGCCCCTTAAAACAGTTATCATCATGACAATAGTATTCCTCTGTTTTAAGGCGAGGGTGTAGGTGCAGTATATTGAGGATATCAGCTGCAATAAGCGTTGGTGCTTTCAAATTTTCTTTCATTTATTCCGATCCTTATCCTTGAGCGCTCCAGTTCTGTAAAACAAATAAATCCACTGGGCGAAGCCGGGCACTACTGCTAGTAATGAATAAGTCTGCGGTAGGCTCCATTTAACGTTGGAGCTTGGCTAATATGGGGGCGTGGTCAGTGCTTCAACTCTCCGCATGCTACAACGCTCCTTATTACTCCTTGGCAGTGTAATGTTTTGCTGTTAGGTTGAAACAGAGTTGTATACAGTGTTGCCACTCATGTTTGCAGACCACTTGCAGACTCTGAAACGATCACATAATATGTAACTTGAAAAAGATGGTATATTGAATTTCACGGCCAGTGAATAAAAACTCAGCAATTTTTGTAGGTTTGTGCCGTGTCTCGTGTGGGGTCTCGCGTAGGACAACAAGCTGGCCTTTCAGCGGACTCTTGGTATCCCCGTCAGGAATAGCAAACTGCGCGCTACCTCCCTATTTATGAAGCGCACCTGCGCCTCTTTACTGCGAGAACTTAAAGGTTAATCAGCCATAACCTCCCTATGAAGGCTTCCAGGAAGTTGGTATATTGGCTTTCACGGCCTGTGAATTAAAAATCAGAAATTTTTCTAGGTTTGTGCCGTGTCTTGTGTGGGGTTATTCCTAGGACAACAAGCTGGTTCATCAGCGGGCTTCTTGATGTCCGCGCCCGGACCCCATAGGAGTAGCAAACTGCGTGCTACCTCCCATTTTATGCAGCGCACATGCGCCTCTTTACTACGAAAACTAAAAGCTCAAGCAGCCATAACCTCCCTATGAAGGCTTCCAAAAAGATGGTATGTTGGCTTTCACGGCCTGTGAATTAAAACTCAGAAATGTTTCTAGGTTTATGCCGTGTCTTGTGTGGGGTTATTCCTAGGACAACAAGCTGGCTCATCAGCAGGCTCTTGGTGTCCCCATCTGGATCCCCACAGGAGTAGCAAACTGCGCACTGCCTCCATTTTTATGAAGCTGTTGGCAACATTGACTGATCGTCATCAGACTTTTGTGACATCTTTCAACGGCACCGCACGAATCGCCAAGAAACACAATGAAGGAACGTATAATTCAACGCCTGTCGAAGAATAGTAGCCTACGTATCTTGAGGGACGGTTTGGCTGGCGATGATCGCTCGGTGCACAGAGTCAGAAAAGCGGTTTCCCTAGCTGGCAGGTATCGTCATTCGTGCACTGCCTCCTGCAACTGGAGTACTTTCACTTCTCAACAGCTCAGCCTACTCTTTGCTGATACAGGTTCGTGGGGTAAATAATAATCAGCCGAAATAATATAACGTTGCCAGAATGACCTTAAGCAGAGTGACGTCAGCGTCAATATTGCTTCTTTCAGAGGAGGAATAAGGGACGATGATCGATTTAAGTATAATTATATACAGGCAGCGAAAGAGCCTCCAAGCTAATAATGGTGAGCGAAGTTTGTAAACGGTAGTCCCCGCTTGAGCTACATTCTGTACCCAATAAATAAATAATAACATGTACAAAACCAGGCGTACGGAAGGATGTTTTAATCCACTGTTTCATGGACACCTTCTTAATGACCAAACAAAATTTATGAAATATTCAAGGCCAGTGGCGTAACTTCGGTGAGGGGGTAATAATAATAATAGGAGTCCCAGGAATAAACCTGGGAGGAGTCATTGTGACTCTGGCAAATGGAAGTGAAATGCGTCGTTGCTAACATCTGCAACATGAACCTATTGGATTCAGCAAGAGAATCCAACTTAGCCTCTTTCACTCCAACTCCAGCACGTAACCTACACGAGGTGCCCCTGTTAAGTCGAGCAACCCAGTGGAAGGTTGGGTAACTAATCTCAGCGGGAAGCTGGATCGACGAACCGATCAGTGCTGAGGGACTCCCAGGCTTGAAGCTTTGGTAGTATAGAGAAGCCAGAAATCCCCCTGAGGCAACCTCTAGGGCTAACAACCTTAGTTGCAACATGGATGCATACGCGTCCAAAACAAACTCAAGTCAAGTAAGCATGATGGCACAACATTTCAACATTTCTTTTACCCCTGGGGTTAAGTCTTTGGGCAAATCCCACGTCATGAAACCAGCGACGCACGAGTCTCATTCGGATTCTGGGGGAGACTCGACATCATGCGAGAGACGAGTTGGAGCGTCTCGGTGTATCCCAACCAGTCAGAAACTCAGAACCAAATCAAAAACCTTTCTAGCAAACGTTCAACATTAACACCCTTACACAAATTGGCAAACTGAAAACTGTCACCGACGCACTACATGAAAATCAGCTATGTATCATTGCCCTACAAGAAACACGTTACACAGACGAAGAGACTTTCGAATCTGAAGGTTACAGCTTTTTCAAGAGCAGAGCTCAAAAGAGGGTCCTCAATGGATCTGTGATGCTTGGAACAGCGTTTGCTGTGAGAACCAGGATCCTTAAGTCGGTCGCAAATTTTGAGCCAGTAAATGACCGATTATCCATATTAACAATCAAATGCGCCAACAAAACCTACATCCTAGTTAACTCACATGCCCCCACAAATGACAAGAACAGATCTGACCCGGACGAAGTGGATAACTTTTGCGACCTTCTGGATGAAAAGCTCTCCAAAATTCCTAAACACCATGTTAAACTTCTTATGGGGGACTTCAATGCTCAACTTGGTCGAGAACACAAGTATAGGAAAATCATTGGAAACTATCCTGCCCACAAAAGAATCAATCAAAATGGGGAGAGATTGGTCTCCATTTGCGAAAACCATAACCTGCAGATTATGTCGACACACTTTCACCATCTTCCCAGAAAGCAGCCAACATGGCGATCTCCTGTCGACGCCATCGGGGAGTTCCAAATATATCATGTCACGATTTCTCGATAAAACAGTCTCGAGATTATGAATGTTAAGGTTAAAAAAGGCATAAACGTGGCCTCAGACCACTACATGTCCATAATTAAATTCAAACCGGTCCCTGCAAACACCAACAAGACGCCCAAACAAATTATTCGCTTTGACACTGATAAACTCAAACAGAATATAACTGAGTTCCAGGAAAAGGTTCGACCAATCGACTGTGACTTTAACAACACAAAAAAATGCCTGATCGAGGCTGCCAAGGAAATTGCTGAAATTAAAAGAAGCAAGAAACATGCCTGGTGGAATGATACATGTATTTCAGTTCTCAAGAAAAGGCTCGATGCATGGAAACAATATTACTCAACAAAATTGCAAACTGATTGGGAAACCTACAAATCCCAACGAGCCCAGACAGCTAAGTGATCCGAGCTGAGAAACGTCAATATGAAAAATCACTTATTGTAACGATCGTCCAAGACTTTAAAAGAAACTACCCCAGAGAGTACTACGGAACGTTCAAAAAGAAACTTACGGGTTATACACCTCCGTCGTTATGCTTTCAGCGAAAGGACGGTACACTGGCGACCTCAAATGAAGAAAATTGTACCATCCTAGCTGATTACTTTAAGAATACTAAATTGCAATCAACCCAAAAATCCCATCAAGACCGAGGAACCCATTCGCAGATGCCCAGAATCGAGACCACCCAACAAGGACGAAATCAAGCGTCACATTGCTCGACTAAAAAACAAAAAAGCGCCCGGAGAAGACTCTGTAGTTGTAGAACTTTGGAAATATGCTCCTGAAGAAGCAGTTGAAATCTTGCAGAAGCAAATAGAACAAATTTGGAAAACAGAAATTTCACCAGAAGATTGGAAAACGAACTTGATCCATCCGTTACACAAGAAATGCAACAACTAGAGAGGAAAATCCCTCCTACCGGTAACATACAAAATTCTCTCACTTGCTATCCTGGAGCGATTAGAAGCCGACGTCGAGCATCAAATAGGAGAATACCAAGGGGGATTCAGAATGAGTCGTTCAACTGCCGAACAGATCTACAGCCTCAAAACGATCATTAGATATTGCAATCTCAGGTCCAAATCGTACGTATCAGTCTTTGTGGACTTTAAGAAGGCTTACGACTCGATAGACTGCGAAGTTCTGTTGAACATTCTCAGCGAATTCGGGGTTGACCTGAAACTGCTGGCATTAATTAGAGCCACCCTAACTGAAACAAAATCCAAAGTAAAGTTCCTGGGATGTCTGTCGGATTCCTTTGAGGTCAAAACGGGAGTCAGACAAGGTGACGGGCTCTCTCCAATGCTTTTCAACTGCGTTCTCGAAAAAGTCATTCGGACCTGGCGAACAAAATTATTAGAAACTGAGTATAGCCCTCTGAGAATGGGAATAAAATCCAAGGGGATCATAGTCGACTGTCTAGCATTCGCTGATGACATCGTCATTCTGTCGAACGACGTAGAAACTGCTATAATCTGATTTACAAAAGATGCTCGGTGAAAGCTGTGATACGCTTGATGGGTGAGGTGATGAGTAGAGACGAGAGGGGTAACGGTATCCGTGGCAACAGTGAGCAATGTTGCAATGTATGCCGACACAGCAATAAGCACATGGTTTGACTCAGTGTGTCTTCACTCGTCACGGTCATTAGACCGCCAGGCAGGGGGTTTAACTTCCACAGTATTTGTGTCTTCCTGCAAGCCTCTTGGAATGTTATGCGTAATGATTTGCCTTAGTGGCAACGCATCATTTCCCCACGTGCTAGCTTTGACTCCTGTCAGCGAGCTTTATTGGAGATTCAGACTATAGGATCCAAATCGACCTTTTATAACAAATCGCTGAACAAGCTGGCTTGCAGATATCATTCGAAAATCCAGAAGTAATGACTAACATCAAAGACGCCCCAGCAAAACTGCAGACAAAATACGGGAAGATCAAGAGAGTGGAAAAATTTAAGAACTTGGGAGGGATCATCATGAAAAGTGGACTGGACAAAGGAGCACTCAAGGAACGAGTTCGCAAATTGTAAATAGCCTATCAAACATCGCGCTCAATATACAACAAAAAATGCCTGTCCAAAAATACTAAACTACGTCATTATGAAAGTGTTATGAAGCCAGTAGTTATGTATGCAGCCAAAACCCTATCCCTAAATGCTAATAAAGGACTCCTTGAAGAACTGGAGAAAAAGAGCGCAAAATCGTCAGAGGTATAATGGGATCAAATTACAAGAATGGCATCCACTATAAAAAAAATCCAACAAAGAAGTCTACAGTGAAATAGGAAAAATTTTCAGAAACGATCCGTAAGAGGCGGGCACGGTATTATGGTCATCTCAAACGAATGGATGGAAACAGGCTGACTAAACAGACTTTTCATTTCTTTGACTCCAAACCCAAAACCACAATGCCCTGGTTTATGAATACCAAAGACGACCTCGAAATGCTGCATCTAAAACCCGACGACGCCTTCAATAGAGATCTCTTTGATCAAGCTACATTACTTTTACAAACATATCCAGTTCTGTCCAGTGTGATTATAAATATTTCTAAAACTGTCATAGCGATCAAGTTCAGGAACACTGGAATATAAACATTTTAGAAGACAATTGTCACTGTTGCCGTCGTAATGTAAATTTGTCCAATTTAATTACCATTTCACACGTACTCCCCTGTAACAAGTAACATAGATTAACTTAAGGGGCTCCAAGAGCTAAAATTATTTCAAATTTCAAACTTTAATTTTAACGTCGTGATAAGATACGGTCCCTTGGCTTACCAACGCTACATTGATATTCCTGACGGCTAGTTTTTAGCCTACTTTAAATTTTTGCAAAAAATGAAAGTATACTTATGAGATCAACACAGGGCCAAAAATTGGGTGTCTGGCAGTCTGTCTGTTTGTGTCTGTTTGTGAGTGTTTGTTCTGTGATTGTCTGCCCCCCCCCTATCAATTCGATCACTGTGAAACCTAATTGAACGAAATTTGGTACAGAGATAGCACTGGCAAAGGGCACCTCAGTTTCATGTTTTATATAGCCACCATCTTGACGGAAATGTAATGGCGGCCATCCAAATTTTCAAAGCTTAATTCAAATTACGACTAACCTAATCATCTGATCTCTACCAAATATTGCAAAAATACCTTCATGTAGGAAGCGTCTTTTGACCAAACAACAAGGTCATCAGCCCAATAGTTTGCAGATGGCGGTCATGTATGTGTGTAATCGATTGCCCCTATCAATTCAAACACAACGAAACCCAAATCGAATCACCTTCGGTACAGAGGTAGCACTAGCATGGGACAACTCAGTGTCATGTTGTATATCGCCGCTATCATACCTGAACCACCGGTAAACCCGTGGATTAGGGCATAAAACAGAACTTGTAAGGTACTAGGCCAAGAAACACATAAGGTCGTGACCTCTGCTGCAGTTAAGTACAACCCTTGATTGGAAAGGGGAGGACTGGGCCACTTTGCAAACATGACCCGAGGATCCTACTTATCGAGGCGATACTGTTGAGCTTAGTCTATAAAAGGTACACTGGTACTCGGATAGAATCATCTATTAACAACCAGAGTACATTTACAAATAATAAAATACACATGCATAACAAAAACACAATATAAGATAAGAAGTGGAAATTCAACGAACATGTATTTGACCCTGGAGAGAGACACTCTTTTAAGAGACTAAGATCTTTGTACCAACTGCTTACAGACAATGGTACATGCATCCACATGACAAGGAATATACACTATTAGCCTACCACGCTAATTCTTTAAATAATGCCTTTCGTTGATAGAAATCAGAAGATCCTCAAGTAATATACTTGACGAGAGATGATTCATGTTCCATTTGTAGCCATAAATAATATCTATAGTTGACACGAAATATAGGAGTAGTTTACATAATCCAATCATCCGATATTCCACATATCATTTTGATATCGTCGTTGCCAATAACTCCAATAACTCTTTTAAAACATTTGCCCAATGCCGATATCGAATATATTCATTAATAGCGTAGATAATCCTTTATCTTTCTACTATTAATTATTAAAAAACACGGAGCAAAACTTCAAAACGACTTTCCTTCCAACATGGCTACTCTCGACTCTCACTTGTCAAACCTACCAGCTGACTCACGACTATCGTTGACCTTATGCCAATAGAAGATTAAGAAAACAAAAGAAAAATAACTAGCAATACGTCATTGCTTTGAGCACTCAAAAAAAAAAAAAGGGAAAGCTAAATATATAATTTCACAGATCCAGCTATCCGATATACTACCGTGGACTACGAGGTAAGCAAATTACATTTAAATACAGGTAGAAAGAAAAATCCTAAATCCACATTTCTAAAGGATGGTCGCTCCTAACACGAGTCATCATGTGGGCGACGTATTAAATTCCAAACTTCAGGACACCGAACTTACGTATATGCATAACACAATAAGGTGGTGCATTACCTTTCGAGTTTACCATCTTTTATCAACACAAATCATTACAAACCTTTAACCCAACATATCAATTCTTCCTTGATCTACCTTCATACTATTATGCTCCATAAATGACCTCAGCCACATATTAATAAATAATAAAAGGAACATACATTACCTCGCAGATACTTCACATTAGATGACCACTCGTAGCTTCGTCAAACACCATGCAAGACCCAAAATCCCATCTTCTGCCATTCACAATAAACAGATAAATATGTCCAAATAAGTTGCTGTTTTTTCATTATGCATGGTGCTATTTACTTCTTGATGTTATGAAGTCGTGGGGAAACTTCTGAATATCCCTAGGTTATCCATCCCCCACGAGAACTCCCATCTATGTCGTTTCACATCCTACCAGTTCGATGATATTTTTCACACTTTTAATTGATTCAAAAAATCTAATAATAGTCACCTAGACAGCTACAACATCCAGAAGTAGCCATCTTGCAGTATTAACTTCCCTCATACCCTGTATAGTGTGCCAACTGAACACGCAAACTTTCTCTTACCTTGATCAGTGCAGCCATCTATCGGTAGTCGGTGAACTGACTCCTTTCTCCGAAGGCACTGAGTTACAATATTGAGGGAGATGATAGTAGAAATATGAAATGTGTCATTAATAACGGCACAATCTCCCCCTCTAGACTTGTTGACGTAGGTTCAAGAACCAAGACAATACAAATCAACAACAGATACCCCATGCAGATCTTGCAATGCTTCACCTAAAAAATTCTTATACACAACTTTACACCATATCATTCCACTGAATCTGAAACACTTCCGTTAGAAAGTTCTTTCCACAAACTCTTAAATTCTCACTCCGACAGGTCGTTTCATGAGATGACATACATGTCATTGTCCACATCTTGTAAGGTAACATGCGTAAAATTAAAATTTCTTACAAGATCCAATACAATCATGTCAAGGATTTTCTCTGTACAAATACAAATGTGTTCTGTATCTACAATGTCGTCTTGAATAAGTGAAGACAGGTTCCATTTCGTTGAGGTCCGTAGCTTACAGTTCAGTCATCCGGGCCCTGGATTCCTTCATATGCATTCCACGAATATCCCACGCAGAAACATCTTCACGAAATTGCAGCTGAAAACAATTTCAACTGGGACAATACCAATATAATGCAGAACTTAACAGCTAACATCAATAACAGAACCCTATCGAAACAGCTTTACAATTAACATAACCCAAAAAATGGCATTAGACAATTAACGCAACTCTCTCAAATAAATTTCCACCTCTTTTACAAATAAATATTAAATTTACAAACTTTGAAAGCAACTTTTCCAAATTAGAAAATGTACTTTTATATAATCATTAAGAAGTAATTATTAACAACCAATATTCAAAACAGTTACCGTATGCAGAAAATAATAATTTCTCATAGAACATGAGCTCGCTTTCCTTTAAATTCAACAAATTTTAAATGAATGCAGATAAAAGTCTTTCATATCCCATCTGTTTTCCACCTATAGAGACCCTAACAACTCAATATCTGAGAAAGAACATTCAAAACAAGGAACCGACTGAGTGAAATTCATGAAAAACAACCTAATACAACCCGAAAATAATTATAGAATCAGACCACACCTACAACCATTAAATAAAATACAAAAAAACGTTCAGATCAACATCTCATAACCTTAAAATTCCCACAAGTTAACATTTTACATATTACCACCCACAAATAATTACAAAATCACCAGAATATAAACTAGCGCTTGTTAAAACACCTTACACAAATACCCTTTCATATACAGACTCAGACCAAACAGAAACTAAATAAACGTGTCAACGCGCGCATTTCTTAAGATCTATATTGAGCCCTTGTATATTCCCAATTCAACACAAATCAATCCATCAGTTTCCGTCACATTATTTACCCTAAATTATTTATTCCTCAATCAAGAAGCAAATAAGATTGAACCATTTTTCAATCACCTGGAGAACTCTGAGAATTGTTTATAAATACTTACCTTATAACTAGGATCACTTTATATCACCTGGACCAAGTCCCATACCTTGCTTTACGTTGAGGATCGTAAAACAATACTCAACTTAAATCTTACCAAACAAATCCCCATAAAATTCATCCGGCTGACTCAAGTTGACAGATGTATTAACAAATTGCCAATTTATATACTCGGTCACAAAAAACAATGACATTAACCCTTTAATAAACTGAAACCTAACCTTACATTGACACCCACACACAAAAAATCCCACCCCATTATAACACAAAGCTAAATTAACACAATCTCACACAATTCACACGATATTCACATTTAGTATTTATATTTAATGGTCTGTACAGTTTTGAAAATAAAATTCACGTACACACAACTCAAAATTCAAGGATAACGATTCACTGTGGCATCACGCCATCAACGAAGAAGATCATACGTTCCATAAAGATCACACCTCCTACCTTGGTTGCTACCCCTAATGGGTCTCTGGTAGTTACGCCTCTGATACACATTACCAGGAACATGAGTAGGTACTAACTCTCTGTTGTCCTGAAAAGAATTACTCTGAAAGAAATTGGTAGCATGCACAGGATCTCGATAGTTGTCAGCATGCCTCACTGGTTCTCGCCTCTGAAAACAATTGTTACCAATCAATGGTCCTGATGGAGAATAATCAGGATTACACGACACCAATGAACCATTTATGCGTCTAGAATAAGCTTTTCCAAACTTCTCTGCTTCTAATATGATATCGTTAAACTCCCTATAAGTTTTAGGCTTAGCATTCATTGACAGCACTTATCTATAAGTGAGATTAATTCCTTCAACCATGGAAGCAACAATCTGTTGTTCAGATAACTTTACTGCAAATACCTTGGCATACCATTTAATATCCAAAAAGTAATGATTTAGAGACTCATCCATTCTTTGTACTCTAAACAAATACTCACGATACAAGTCAGATAGCATGCGAGGAGTTATCAAGAAATGTAAAATCTCAACTTAAAAATCATATAAAGAACAATTGGTACACATACACTCAACCAATTTCTCTCGAAGCATCCCGTCAGTACATGGGTATACCAGCCTAAATATTTGCCTTACTGATAAACCAAAGACAACCGCACTATCACATAATTCAATAAATCTCGTCAAAATTTTAATTAATCAATGATCATCAGTTCCATCGCTCACATGGAAGTCTTTCAAGATTAAGTTTAAAGGGTTCTGTACGTTATCAAACCTAACATTACACTCTGACATGGAATGCATATTTATGTTAGCTCGAGATGACATCTATTATTTACCAAAGCCTTGGAATAATCACCATCAATAACATCACGATATTTAAATAGACTATCACTTGTCTGCACGGACTTACCAACTTTTGGAAAATTATTATTTAGGTTAAGTGGGGAACTAATCGCATCATTACCAAGATCTGATGTAGGTGAAGTGATACATATTTCTGTAAAATTGATTTCCTTATTTGCTTTCGGCCTAACCACACGATATAATCTTAGGTAAACTTATAGAAGACCCTACAGGTCTATTTGAATCCAAAACAACATTATTCTCAAAATTATCCATCACATTTTGACCATCATGAAACGACACACATTCTAATTCCTCAATAAAATAAACACAATCACGAGTTTCACACGGTTCACCACTAATAGAATTAACACAGTTCGAACCTACTAAATATTCAGTTGGGTCACCATTCGTCACTTCAGAAAACATCAGATCAAAATTATCAACTAGGTTTGACCGCAGAGTACCTAACTCTTCAGAAAATAACGCATCGTTTGTGACCATACACAAATCAGATCATGCAACCATTGGATACAATGCAGCGACCTGTATTTGATAAAATTCAAGTGCGAAGTTGACTGATTCCCGACACAAATCAAAGACACTAAAGATTTCACTAAGTCAAAAACAGTTGGAACTATGTCAGACTTACCAGCACTCCAATAATCATTGTCATGAGTAGGAATGTTGACAGGAACATCCTTGAATTGCTTATGAGCAACAACATCAAATTCACGATGATGATTAGGAGTTCCACTTCTTATTAATAATTCATAGCTCTTTGCTCCATCATATTCATTGTCACAAACATGAAACAAACAACACATAAAGATTAGAGGTTATATCCAGACAATATTATCATACCAATTAATTTAATTTCATTTGTATACTTTTTTGAACTTAACTCAACAAGACTCCCTCAAATAAGTATAACATGAGTAATAAAATCGATAAACCACGCTCCGTAATACAAGTGAACCACCGGTAAAACCGTGGATTAGGGCATAACACAACAACTTGTAAGGTACTAGGCCAAAAAACATATGAGGTGACCTCTGCTACCGTTAAGTACAACCCTTGATTGGAAGCGGGAAGACTGGGCCAATTTGCAAACATAACCCGAAGATACTTATCGAGGCGATACTATTGAGCTTAGTCTAGAAAATATACACTGGTACTCGGATAGAAACATCATCTATTTACAACCAGAATACATTTACAAATAATAAAATATGCATGCAAATCCACTATACCGGTCGCAAGCCAGGGGCCCTTCTTGCAAGAGTCGAGGAAGGAGGAGCGGGAGGAGTAACAACCTCGTTAAAAAACCGGGGTTCAGCTGGCCCGGCTGATAGCACCCTGTGAGGGCCCCTGCCTAGGGTACAGGTGAAAACTGGACAACGGCTTCTGAGGGGATGAAGATGGTTGGCATCATCTCAACGGTAACGAAGGCGGAAGAACCAATATGGGGAAGATTGGTCTCCTCAGCCTTGGAAGGCAACCAATCTACGGGAGACAACCCTAATTCAAACCTACTGGAGCTCACAACCTCGGTAGTAACTTGATCAGGGGGTTAAACCTCTGATCCCCCTAACGAATCTTCAACTAAAGCATGGAAAGTAAACGCACGGAATTAACTACCCCAGGTGGTATCAAATCCACCTCCGCTGTCGGCGGTGTTATTGGGCCTTTGGAGTCTGGGGAGCCCACACCAACATGCTTTAAGGACGGGTCGGAGCTTCCTGGAACCACTAACAACAAGATCAGACATAAACAACGGAACTACTTCGCCACACTGAACATCAACTTGCTACTTAAGATAGGCAAACTGAAGCATTTAACAGACACTTTGACTCAACACAAGATACTGCTCACAGCAATACAGGAAACCAGATATACTGATGAACATGCCTTTGACTCCCAGGGCTACCGCATTTTCAAAGGAAAGGTAGGACGTAGGAGAATGAAGAACGAACCATACCTGGGGACTGGTTTTATTGTAAGCCATAAGATACTGGATTCAGTTATTGACTTCAGCTCACTCAATAGTCGAGTGTCTTTAATAACCTTCCGGTGCACAAACAAGGTCTACACTGTAGTAAATGTCCATGCACCCATCAATGAGGACAATAACCGTAACCCTGAAAATACTGACAAGTTTTGTGAAGAACTAGAGGTCATCATATGCAAGGTCCCAGAGCGTCATACAATCATCTTACTCGGTGACTTCAACGCCCAGCTAGGGAAAGAACGCAAGTACAGAGACATTGTGGGAGATTTCCCGGCCCACACAAGGACAAATAGGAATGGAGAGCGCCTAATAGGACTTTGTAAAGCCTTCAACTTGGTAATGAAGTCAACGGCTTTCAAGAGACTGCCAAGGAAGCAAAAGACCTGGACATCACCTAACTGTCTCTTGGGAGAATTCCAAATAGACCATGTTGCCATCTCAAAGAAGTCCCATAGAGAGATCCAGAATGTTCGAGTGTTAAGAGGAGCAAATTTGGACTCCGACCACTATCTCTCCAAGGTCAAGCTAAGATTTCTACCTCGGAATACTAAAAAAACAATGTCACACAAACTTACTAAGTTTGATTTAGAAAAACGTTCAAATTGCAACCAGTTCACGGAGAAAATGGAAACCCTGGAATGTAAAACCTGTGATGAAGTGAGGGAGAACCTAGTGAAAGTTGCCACGGAGATTGCGCCATTACTAAAGCAGAAGAAGCATGCCTGGTGGACGACTACCTGTGATGAAGCGGTGACACAGAGACAAGCAGCCTGGCTTAAGTGGAACTCACAGAAGACACAAAACAACAGGGATAAGTTCATAGAGCAACGAAAGTTAACTGCCAGGATCATCCGACAAGTAAAACGGCAGTTCACAAAGGACCAACTGACTCAGCTGGATGACGATTTCAAGAAGAACAACACCAGAAATTTCTAAAGAGGCTTTAAACGGAACCTCAGCCGTTATAATCCTCCCAGCCTCCACTTCAGAGGACCGGATGGAAAGATAGCCTATAATGATATGGACAATTGCCACCTTCTGGCCAAGTACTTCGAGAATCTCCTTAACTGTGAATCACCTGACACATTCTTCACTGATCAAGACACCATCAGGCAACCAAACTCTCAACCACCAACCAAAGAAGAAGTGATAGACATCATCAAGTCCTTGAAAAACAACGAAGCATCAGGTGAAGACTCAATTGTAGCGGAACTATGGAAACAAGCTGGGAATAGGACTATAGGCAAGTTGACAGAAATCTACCATGACATTTGGGAGACTGAAACATTGCCTAGTGACTGGACCTCTGCTTTGATTCATCCCCTACATAAAAAAGGAGACTTGACCGACATCAACAACTATCGAGGAATCTCGTTAGTACCTGTGACATACAAGATCTTTTCTAAGGCCTTATTAAACAGAGCTGAACCCCAGCTAGACCCTCGACTAGGAGAACACCAGGCAGGATTTAGAAAAGGACTGAACTTGAAATCAGTGCTACGGCAAGCAAAATTGGCTAGTAAGAAATATGTCATCATTTTTGTTGATTTTAAGAAGGCGTATGATACGGTTGACAGACCTACTCTCATGAAGATCCTGCAAGAGCTAGGACTAGACGAGAAGACACATAACCTTATCCAACAGACTTTAAAGAACACCATGTCACGAGTGAAGTTCAGAGGAGCCCTCTCTGAAAGTTTTGAAATTAAGTCAGGAGTAAGACAGGGAGACGGTCTCTCACCTCTCCTCTTTAACTGTGCCCTGGAAAAGGTGATAAGGGAGTGGCGAAAGGAGCTAACTAGTCAGGGGGTACCAAGTGGTATCACTTTGGGACACAAGTGCAATGGGCTCAGTGTTGATTGCCTGGCATTTGCCGACGACCTGGCACTTCTATCTCATTCAATAAAAACGTGTGTGAAACAACTTAATGTTCTCACGCAACAATCAGCTAAGGTAGGACTATATGTGTCACTTGAAAAAACACAGTACATCACAAACATCAGTGAATCTCCTTGTACACTGCATTAGGACCAGGGAGAGATCAAGAAAACTGACAGATATGAGTACCTAGGAGAATGGCTTGAACCGAATCTCTCGGAAGTAAGGGCATTATCAACTCGAGTTAACAAGTTAGAAATGGCTTATCAACTAACCAAGAACACATATAATAAAAATTGTCTATCCCGAAAGACTAAAATGAGGCACTACCAGACAGTTATACGTCCTGAAGCCTTATATGCTTCAGAATGTCTAGTATTCAACCGGAAGGGACTCACGGACAAACTCGAAGTACAGGAGAGAAAGATAATGAGGAAGATATTGGGGCCTGTTAAGGAAGGTAATGAATACAGAAGGCGGCCTAATCAAGAGCTCTACACGTACTGTGAAAGAATCACGGATGTTGTTAGGAAACGACGTCTAGCATTTTATGGACACGTCTACAGGATGCATCCTACCAGGTTGAACAATCAGCTCCTCCGTTACTGGCAAAAGCGGAAGATCAAGTCACCATGGTTGTGGGAAGTGAGCAAAGATCTGCAAGAACTTGGAGGGACGGAAAGAGTCTTAAAAGACCGGACATCTCTCAGGAAGATGCTTCAGCAATTGAGGTTCCAGGACAAACCTCCAAGAAAGAAAACAGGTGCCCTCTGGACCCAAGAGAGGAGGGAACAACTCAGCCAGAGGATGCGTAACTACTGGGCAAACATCAAAGCCCACTCCAAATGTAACAGTTGAACGTCGTGGTCCATAGATGGCCTAATCGAAACAAGAAGAAAAATAAGCATGCATAACAAACACACAATATAAGTTAAGAAGTGGAAATTCAACGAACCTGTATTTGACCTTGGAAATAGACACTTTTTTAAGAGAGTAACCAACCAACTGCTTACAGACAATGGTCCATGCATCCACATGACAAGGAATACACTAATAGCCTCCCACGTTAATTCTTTAAATAATTTATTTCGTTGATAGAAGTAAGAAGCTCCTCAATTAATATACTTGACGAGAGAAGATTCATGTTCCATTTGTAGCCATACATAATATCTATAGTTGACACGAAATGTAGGAGTAGCTTACATCATCCAATCATCCGATATTCCACATATCATTTCGATATCGTCGTTGCCAATAACTCCAATAACTCTTTTAAAACATTTGCCCAATGCCGATATCGAATATATTCATTAATAGCGTAGATAATCCTTTATCTTTCTCTTATTAATTATTAAAAAACACGGAGCAAAACTTCAAAACGATTTTCTTTCCAACATGGCTACTCTCGACTCTCACTTGTCATACCTACCAGCTGACTCGCGGCTATCGTTGACCTTATGCCAACAGAAGATTAAGAAAATAAAATAAAAATAAGTAACAATACGTCATTGCTGTGAGCACTCAAAAAAAAAAGGGAAAGCTAAATATATAATTTCACAGATCCAGCTATCAGACATACTACCGTTGACTAGGAGGGAAACAACTTACATTTAAATACAGGTAGAAAGAAAAATCCTAAATCCACATTTCTAAAGGATGGTCGCTCCAAACACGAGTCTTTTATCAACACAAATCATTACAAACCTTTAACCCAACATATCAATTCTTCCTTGATCTGCCTTCATACTATTATGCTCTATAAGTGACCTCAGCCACATATTAATAAATAATTAAAGGAACACACATTACTCCGCAGATACTCCACATTAGATGACCACTCGTGGCTTCGTCAAACACCATATTACTAATGTTCTCCAGTATGCAAGACCCAAAATCCCTCCTTCTGCCATCCACAATAAATAGTTAAATATTTCCAAATTAGTTTGCTGTTTCTCCATTAAAGCATGGTACTATTTATTTTTTGATGTTATGAAGTCATGGGGAAATTTCTGAAAAACCCTAGGTTATCCAACCCCCACAGGAACTCTCAGCTATGTCATTTCACATCTTACCAGTTTGATGATATTTTTCACACATTTTAATTGATTCGAAAAATCTAATAATAGTCGCCTAGACAGCTACAACAATCAGAAGCGGCCATCTTGCAGTAACAACTTCACTCACACCCTCTATAGTGTGCCAACTGAATACGCAGACTTTCTCTTACCTTCATCAGTGCAGCCATCTATCGGTAGTCGGAGAATTAACTCCTTTCTCGGCAGGCACTGAGGTACAATATTGAAGGAGATGAGAGTAGGAATATGAAATGTGTCGTTAATAACGGCACAATAACAAAAACGAAATGGCGCCCACCCAAATGTTTTGAGCTCAAAGCAAATTACAACTAACCTAATCATCCGATCTCTACCAAATTTGCAACAATATAGGGAGGAAACGTCTTTTGTCCTAACTACAAGGTTATCAGCTAAATCGTTTCAAGATGGTGGATGTATGAATCATGCAAGTATTCTTCTTCTTCGTCGTTTGGGCCTACTGAGGACCACGGTGCTCGTATCTCCTCGTCGCTTTGTCTTTTCTCTTCTTCCAGTACTCTTTCATCATATGACTATGAGCCAGCTTTCTTTCCTCCGTCCATGGTGGTCTGCTGACACCAGTGTTCTTCCTAGCTGTCAGTGATACAGGAAAAACTCCCTGTCGGATGGCTTGCCGGAATTGTTGGCGGTCCTGCATGGAATTAAGTGGGATCCCTAGGTGGTCTAAATCCGTCCTGACCGTAGAGATCCACTTGGACCTAGAGGCCTTCCCTCTTCCTGCCACCGTGAAGATCTTACTGGTGAGCCGGCAAGGGATCATGCGGGTCAAGTGTCCATAGAAGGCCAAGCGCCTCTTTCTTATACAAGTAACAATGTCTTCTTGATGGCTGTAAAGCTCATCATTGTGCCGAATTCTGTAGGTGCCTCCCTCTTCCCGTGTAGGTCCTAGTATCCTCCGCAGGATCTTCCTCTCATTGAGGTCAAGTCTCCTGAGTGGGCGTTTCCTGGCCATCACGAGGCATTCTGAGGCGTACAGAACAGATGGTTTTACTACTGAATTGTAGTGTCTGAGTTTTAGGTTTTTGGAGAGGAACTTCGATGCGTAGATGCTGCGGCAGGAGTGGTAGGCTCTCTCGAACTTGGTGCACCTGGTATCTATGGCCAGATTCTCACTCTGGTTTGCCGAGATCCACTCTCCTAGGTACTTGACCGCAGGGACTTTTCGGATGAAGACTCCCTCAAGTGGAATTGTGGACGGGGCTTCCTTGATGTTAGTCATGAATTCAGTCTTCCCAATGTTGATCTTCAGGCCAGCCAGAAACCGCTACATCGTGAAGACTCTACAGGTGGTGAGTAGCTTCCTCTATAGTGTTGGTCAGTATGGCGAGGTCGTCGGCAAAGGCCAGGCATGACACATGAAGGTTATCTTTCTGCGCATTTCCACATCTCTGCTACTATTCCATCTTCACCCGTGGCTTTATTATTTTTCAGGTTATTGATTATACTCTCTATTTCCTGCAGACCAGTCCTTGGTGTTAGTCGCACCATCCATTCCCTTATGATCTTCTCCAGGATGCAATTGAAGAGGATGCAGGAGAGTCCATCACCCTGCCTAACTCCCGTCTTGATGGGGAAGCTCTCGGATAGTTCACCTCTGAACTTGACTTTAGATGTTGTGTTTGTCAAGGTGGCCTGGACTAGTTTAAGGGTTTTTAATCAAGGCCAAATTCTCGCAAGGTGGAGAAATGACTCTCTCTCTCCACCGAGTCGTATGCCTTCTGAAAAACCACTAAGACAACTACCCAGGGTTGTCCCCCACGACTCTTATAGCTGAGGATGGTCTTGAGATTTTGTATCTGCTCTGGACAAGATCGAATGTTTCGAAAGCCGGCCTGGTATTCCCCTAATTGAGAGTCTAGTTGGTTGGTGACTCTAGATAACAGAGCTTTCGAAAAAAACTTGTAGGTAACCTGCAATAAGGAGATACCTCGGTAATTGTTGAGGTCAGTCTTGCTTCCCTTCTTGTGTAACGGGCGAATTACTGCTGATGTCCACCCTTCCGGTAGTGTCTCTGTTGTCCATATGTCTTGTATGATATGTTGGATGCTCTGCAAGGACTGTTCATCTGTGCATTTCCACATCTCTGCTACTATTCCATCTTCACCTGAGGCTTTATTATTTTTCAGGTTATTGATTATACTCTCTATTTCCTCTCTGTCAGGCGGTTGAGAATCAGGATTCCTGATAGATGGTTCATGGAAGATTAATCTTGCACTAGGAAGTGTGTTGAGGAGCTTCTGGAAATATTCTGCAAGAACAGTGGTACAATCCTTGTTATTTAGTTGGATCTTGCCGTCTGGTCCACGAAGAAGTAAGGTAGGGGCAGTGTACTGGGTCGTCTGTTTCTTAAGACCCTTGTACAGGTCTCTGGAGTTGTGTCTCTTGAAGTCCTCTTCTGCCTGTTGTAGCAGGGTGAGTAGGTAATTCCTTTTAGCTCCACGTACAGTGTTCGCTGTTGCCTTTCTTTGCGTGATGAAAGCCTCAAGGTTGAAATCATTCTTGTACTGGTTCCACCTGATCCAGGCTCGACGTCTTTCTTCTATGGCCTTATCGCAATCTGTAGTCCACCAAGGGTGTTTTCCTTTATTGGACGTAGCGGAAATAGTTTCGTGAGCGGCATCCAGTAATGCTTTCTGGAGGGCTGTCCAACCTTCTTTCTGTGTATTCATCCGAAGCGTTTGTTGGAAGTTACAGTTTTCATCACGTAGGCGTTGAGTATTGAATCGAGGTATTCTAGAGCTCCTTGGTGGTTTTGCTACCTTTCTCAAGGGTTGAAAATTAGCTTTGACTAGTGAAAGATAATGGTCAGAATCTATATTGGCTCCTCTCAGTACTTTGACGTTCTGTATCTCCCTGTGATATAGTCTGTCTATAGCCACATGATCAAGCTGAAATTCACCTAGCAAAGGATTTGGGCTTCTCCAAGTCTTGGCTTTCCTAGGTAGACGCTTCAAGGCTGTTGATTTTAGGACCAAGTGGTACTTGTCACAGAGTTCTATGAGGCGCTCACCGTTTCTATTTGTTCTCTTGTGGGCTGGGTAGAGACCTACTATCCTTTGGTATTTCTGTTCCTTGCGACTTGGGCATTGAAGTCACCCATGAGTATAGTTGAGTGGTTATGTGGAATCTTGTCTAGTATTTCTTCTAGGGAGTCCCAGAAGTGTTCCACTAACTCGAGGTCTTTCCGGTTGGTGTCATTTGTGGGTGCGTGGAAGTTCACTAAGGTATAGGCTTTGTTACGAGATCGGAATGATAGTGAGGAGGTCCTTCCGTTAGGTGAAGAAAAATCCAAAATGTGGCCAACCATACTGTGATGTACGGCAAAACCTGTGCCCAGGTGAGGGACTGTCCTCATCACTCTTTCGCCCGGTTTCCCCTTGTAGATCCTATACGCGCCTGACTCAAATGCATCCTTGTCCATAAACCGAGTCTCTTGGAGCGCTGCTATCTTTATTTTGTACTTGTCGAGCACTTCAAGTGTTTGCTTTAGCTTACCTACCTTAAGAAGGGAGTTAATGTTGATTGTAGCTAGGTAGGTGAGGTTTCTCTTATTCTTCTCTTGATTGTGTAAAGGTATTAGGGATGGAAAACATGAAAGTGCAGGTTCCCCAGACTCCGAAGACCTGCATGCCCCATCCTGAGTGGGGGTGGATTGGGTACCACCTGGGGTAGATTTCCTGAGTGAACGTTTCTTCATGCTTCGTGTTCTACGAGAATTGTGGAGGAATGGTTACCTAAAAGGTAACGAGTTTTTAACTGTCAAGGTAGTAAGCCTTGAAGCCCTCAGCACTGATCAGCTCACCGACCCAGTTTCCCGCTGGGATTAAGGACCCAACCTTTCACTGGGTTGCTCGGTTTAACAGGGGCACCTCGTGTAGGTTACGTGCTGAAGTTGAAGTGAAAGAGGCTAGTTGGGTTCTCTTGCTGAACACAATATATGACGCATTTCACTCCCATTTGCCAGAGCCTCAACGACTCCTCCCAGGTCAATTCCTGAGACCCATGCAAGTATTATAGCCCAACCGCAATTTACGATTCAACAAGGCCTGGCCTCAACAATTCAGTTTATCGTACATATGGAGGTATAAACTGTCCTCAAAGAGGTGACCGGTAGGATATTAGCCTGTTATAATAGAATATGTAACCATAGAAGTGACTTAACACGTCCGATTGACCATGCCATATAGTTGTGGGTAGTGCCGTCCCGTAGACAAAATGGCCGCTATTTGAGTTCGTAAATCCATATATATCCGTAACTGCGTAAGATTATTCCTTTTAGGAATATACTGAACAAAATAATCCATATTTAGAATCAAATGGGTTGTAGAAGCACCAAAATACGCTCATGAAATCGTTGATTTCAACACAAAATATGATACAAATGTACTAAGGAGTTATTTACATAGTATTACTAGCAGGTACCCCCGGCTTCGCCCGCGATCAAGACAATGGGGACGATGCATCATTGCTGATAATTGGTCTATTCTATTACAGCAATCGCGGCTACAGGTGGGTCCATTTTAATTCTGAATATTCTGATACATACATTATATTGATATAAGCAGCTAAGTGGGAATTTTATATAGTTGTGAAAGTCTGCAGGGCTCGATGTTACATTATGCTAACATATTTTAAAATTATGTCTTACATAACGATTTTGTTGTCTGGATGCTCGCGAGCACGCCACTTACAGTTGCCCATGGGAAAAATGGTTTTAACTAAATGTACACGTGCTACTCTTAAGTGTGTGTCATTGCGCTTTGTTAAAGAAATTCGGAATATTGTTTGAAGAGGGAACTGCACACTGGAATGGCAAATCCATCGGAATATGGGGAATTAAAAGTATTCTTCCTTAAGCTATTCTGGATGTAATTTGGCCATACTTATTGATGATTTGAACGTCAACATATCGCTATTAATAGACCTATAGTTAAATATCTCTCACCTTGGCCGCTGATGTACATTACATCATGCAGTCTCTTCCAGTGTTACTTCCCAGGGATTGAAATTCTCCAAAAACACTTTTGACACACATGCCCCTCAAAGTAATTAAAATTGGCGATTGATGTTGTTCGAGTCTTCAGTTTTTAACAGGTTTGATGCAGCCTTCCATGTCTCCCTCTCCCGAGCTAATCGTTTCATCTCTACATAGCTACCACACCCTACATCCGAGGCAATCTGTTTAACACTGGTTTACCCCTACAGTTCTTGTCCTCGACCCTCCCATCCATAACTAAGCTTGCTATTCCCGGGTGTCTTAATATGTGTCCTACCCTCCTATCTCTTCCCTTCATTAGCAGTCGCCAGAAACATCTCTCCTCTCCCACTCGTCTTAACACCTCTTAATTTGTTATCCTATCTACCCATCTGATCATCATTCTCCTGTATCACCACATTTCAAACGCTTCAATTCTCCTCTTTTTTGCTGCACCATTAGTCCATTAGTTCAACTCGGCAACTTTTCTAGGTTCAAGCCGTGCCTAGTGCGGGGATTCAGTGGCCGTGAAAGACAAAATACCAACTTTATTGAAATAAGTTTGCCCAATTCCTCAGTAAGAATAATTAAGAAAAAATAATAATTTTATGTGACAGCCGGTAGAATACGACACATCCGTCTGTGAGTATGGGTTGCTGATCATGGTAAGAAACTAAAAAGAGCAGATCAATATTGGCAGAGAGAAATATACGGTTAACAAAAAAAAAATATCAAAAAAATGAAAGAATACCGTGCAAAATAAAAAGCATCTTAACATTGTAAATTAGAGTAAAGATCTGAAAGCTCGCTTACAATAACCAGCTCAAAGAGTATAAAATTAGACTCAAAATCACGATCGTATCCGACCCCAGAAACCACCTCTATAAATAAAATATATCTCATCTTGCGCGTATCAATGCGAGGAGCAATGTTTCGTGGTTTTCACTTCTAGGAAGTGGGAACCGAACCCCGCGTTTTAAGGCCCTAAAACGAACGGTTTTCGAGATATTGCCAGAAAACTATCCCCGGTCTGCGAAATTTCAGCGGTTGCCATAGTAACGTTGAACTGTTTCTTCGAGGGAACACAGTTATTTGGGAATATCTCCGAAACCGTTCAATTTAGGAACTTAAAAATAGTGTTTCGGGGTCCCTACTGGACCTTCGAGTATTGTTTATCGTATCTGGCGGCTTAAAATGAGCTAAATCCGATATCTGTACCGACTGCCCTTGCTCAGTGTCAAAGGGCCGAAAAAGGTCACTTACAAATTGAATTTAAAAAAACCGTTTCATAGTGAGCATCTATATACTTGGAGCAACCAACATGCAAAATTTCAGCTTTCTAGGTCTAGTGGTTTGAGCCCTGCGTTGATGAGTCAATTTTGGATGCTCAGTGCCGAAGGGCCGAAAAAAGTCACTTACAAATTGAATTTTCAAAAACCGTTTCTTAGTGAGCCTCTACATACTCGGATCAACCAACATGCAAAATTTCAGCTTTCTTAGTCTAGTGGTTTGAGCCCTGCGTTGATGAGTCAATTTTGGATTATATATAATAGATGAGACATTCCAAGTCGATTTGCTCGTAGAAATATGTAATATAGCTCGTTCTGCGCGTATCAATGCGAGGAGCAATGTTCTTAGTTTCCACTTCTAGGAAGTGGGAACCGAACCCCGCGTTTTAAGGCACTAAAACGAACAGTTTTCGAGATATTGCCAGAAAACTATCCCCGGTCTGGGAAATTTCAGCGGTTGCCATAGTAACGTTGATCTGTTTCTTCGAGGGAACACAGTTATTTGGGAATATCTCCGATACCGTTCAATTTAGGAACTTACAAATAGTGTTTCGGGGTCCCTACAGGACCTTCGAGTATTGTTTCTCGTATCTGGCGGCTTAAAATGAGCTAAATCCGATATCTGTACCGACTGCCCTTGCTCAGTGCCAAAGGGCCGAAAAAGGTCACTTAAAAATTGAATTTAAAAAAAAATCCTCTCGGCACGCCGGAAGGCGGAGGTAGATTTCACCGGGCACACTAGGGGATAGGCTATAATAGGCAAAATATGCAGGTTTTCGTAGGAGAATCAGACCTCATTTATTGCGAGAAAGTATTTTACAATTGGAGGTTAGTTAACATTTTTTCGTCTTTCTATGCATACTTTTAACATTTTACTGTCTTATGGGGATGGTAACCTTCTTGTCATTTGGGGTTAATTTTTATACTTGTGATCACACTGTCCTTATGCAAGGTTTGGAAATAATGTGTAACTATCTAACAGTCTGTTACTTCTTCACGCAAAATTTTATCTTTCGCAGAGATGTTGGTTGGTTCCTCAGTTTAGGGGCTGCGACAAGGTGGTCATGTAACCCCGTGTACATTGGGTGTGTGTAGAATCTGTCTGATAACCGGTGTTATTTGTGATGACTCTATTAGTCTGTAATTCAGGTAAGGTCTGCAGACGGTCAATTTTAAGTAGTAGTACCTAATTTTGTACCAAATACTAACGTCAACGACACCTAGCTGTGAACTTGGCTGCTAGATGCCACCGCAACCAGCGACTTGCAACGAATGTTGTAACTTCCCCTCCGTAGGAATGCATGCTGACGGATATTTAGCGCTCTTAGAAAATCCGGCGACTTTGGCCGGCTTTGAACCAGCACCTTGGGCATAGAAGTTCAGCATGCTACCAGTTAGCCGCTTCCCTCATAGTCAGATGGAACAAGAAGTTCCGTGACGAACTAAAGAGCCTACTTTTCTTAAAATTAAGATTCATGCCATAGATTAATCTACAGTATATGAACCTATCTAGAATAATGACGAAATTAAGTGGGTAATATCGAAATGTCTTAATTAGTTCGAAATAAGGTATACTAGGCATAATGTAGCCTAATAGAGCAATACAGTTGGCAGCTCTGGTGACTGAATATATTCTTACTTCCATCTCCTAAGGTACAGAATACAAAATGTGGTTGAAGTCCAAAGGACGTTACATGGATTTAGACATTGGATCTATTAGTACACGTAAAAGCATGTTGGCAACAATGTCATGCGAGTGCTGGTCAGAAATAATCTGAAATAGTATATATTTTTGTGCCAATTTTGGATGAAATCCATTTGTTGGTATAGAAGTTACATGTATTTAAAAATTGGTCCTATCAGCAGGCTTAGAATCATGTTGGTAGAACTGACGTATATAAGTTACTACAAATTAATGTAAAATGTCGGGTAATTTACGTGTGCATAGTTTAAAGCTGTCGGCTTGCATACTTTCTGATATATTTGGATACAAAATAGAGAGCAATTATTAACAGTTGGCAGCCCTGGTGGCTCTTAAGAATACACTCAGTCATATATGTTTATGTACACATATTACATACAAAATTTGGTTGAAATCCAATTGATAGTGTAGAAGTTATATGCATTTAAAAATTGGACTTATCAGAAGGCTTAAAATATTTTGGCAACGCTGTCATGTATGGCCACCTGGAAATTAAACTGAAATAGTATTATCTACATGTGTGCCAATTTTAGAATAGCTCCCATGTATACCTTCCAAGATATCCAACATGGAGCTCAAATTTCTAGTGCGTTTTTTTAGCAGTTGGTAGCACTGGCATCTTTTTCAAATATGGGCCTGAGATATTCCGGTATACATCTTTACTCATACTAAATTTGGTTTCGATTGCTGCAGCCGTTTAGGAGTTGATAGGGGGGACACACACACACACACAGCCAGACAGACAGAAGGACAGATAGACAGACAGAAGGACAGACACATTTTCCCGGATATATCTTATAAGTCTACTTTTCCCTCATTTTTAGCCTATATTCAATTTTGAAAAAACAGGCTTATGAGATCACCTTTTGTCCGTGTGTGTGTGTGTGCGTGTGTGTGTGTGTGTGTGTGTGTGCGTGTGTGTGTGATTCGTGTGTGTGTCACCCCCTAATAAAATCGAAACGGCTGGAGCGATTTCAATGAAACTCGGGAAGTTCATAGCACTATTCCCGGCGACCTCGACCGTGCCCTTCAAATTTTGTTACGTCTCTCCAATCCAAAATGGCGGCTGTGCGAAATATTTCACTAGCATTCAATATCTCCGAAACTATTACAGATATCGCCCTGAAATTGTGTACGGTGATAAAGGGCACTACTAGAAGTTCACCTATGAGACTTTCAAAAACCTGGTGACTACAAAACCAACATGGTGGCCAAGCGAATTTGAGATATTTAAATAGACTTTTCTCGCAATTCAACCATCTAAATGTAATGAAACTTGGTACAGAAAATGTTTATACACATTGTAATGCACTGGAGTCTAATTTAGTTCAATTTTTTACATAACCTCAAAATGGCGGCTGTGCGAAATATTTCACTGACATTCTATATCTCCGAAACTATTACAGATATCACCCTGCAATTTTGTACGGTGATAAAGGGTACTGATACAGGTATACCTATGTATATTTCATAAACCTGTAAAGTACGAAACGAACATGGCGACCAAGCGAATTTAAAATATTTTAATAGACTTTTCTCGTGATTTAACTCTCTGAGCGCAGTGAAATGTGGTACAGTAATTGATTTTGCAGATTGTAATGCACTGCCATCTAATTTAATTCAATTGCTTACATAACCTCAAGATGGCGGCTGTGCGAAATTTTAAAATTAAGTTTTAATTTCTTGTGTCGTAATCATGCGATCGAAGTGAAAGTTTGAATAATGAACCTAGGCAATAATTGTCCTTGAATGGTACATAACTCTATGGCCTATACACATAACACTCCTAAATGGTGAGCTTCCGAATTATTTAGACGGTTCTCAATATCTATGAATCTTTTACAGCAACCAAACTGAAGTTTTTAATGTTCATAGAGACTATGAACATATGTTCACCTATAGGACTTTCAGGAACCTGGTGAGCACAAATCCAACATGACGGCGACGCGAAGTATAAATATTTAAATGGACGTTTCTCGCGAATTAACTATCCGAGTGCCGTGAAACGTTGCACGTTAAATGCTTATACAAATGTTGATCCACTGGCATCTAATTTATTTCAATGGTTTGCATTATCACAAGATGGCTGCTGTGCGTAATTTTAAAATCTCGTTTTTACTTCTTGTTGTCTAATCATGCGATTGAAGTTTGAATACCACACGTACACAATAATCTTAATGTAATAGTACGAAAATAAAAATCCAACCTGGCGACCATCTGAAATATTTAGACGGTTCTCAATATCTACGAATCTGTTACAGCAATTAAACTGAAATTTTGTATGTTGATTGTGGCAGTTAACATAAGTAGGATATATGAAAATAGGCTGTATAGTTCTTCACGGAACTACTTGTTGAAAAGTGTGAAAAGTAGGCTAAAAATGAATGTGATCTCGTCAATGGCGTTTTCTTGGCAACCTCAGATAGATCATCCCTTATCAATTTAAAAGCGTTGTTATGGTAACCCCTGATGGCACTTGGCATTTTTTTAAAATTCCGAAATCATTTTTCTCATCCCTTGGCGTAATGGTGGGTCATATCAAAAATTCTTTCAGACAAAAGTTTTAGGTAATTATTAGGGGAATATTTTCCATTTTGTACGGTTTTGATATTGTGCCTATTAAGAGAGATATGATTAATGTTTTCCGAAAAACCCACTTTTTTCCACCCCTTTGGTCAATGGTTGGTGCTATCAAAAAACGTATTGGACATAAATTTTTGGCACTTATCCGACACATATTATAAACTTTGAATGGATTCGATATTTCGCGTATTACGAGAGTTATAGCGAAATTTCACTTTTTCGAAAAAAGCCCGCCATTTTCACTCCCTTCGACCGATTTTGCCCATTAACAAACTCGACCGAGATTTTATAGGGATACATATTATGTAAAAAATTCAAAGTGATTGGTGCAAAATTACGGCAGTTATCGTGTCCACAAAAAACTGATATATATATATATATAGATAGATACATATATACGTAATTATATATAAACTTTTGAACTGACGGTGGTTTTGGGGTCTGGGGGATGTGAAACGCGAAGATATGTTGAAATTTTCCGGAAGTCGAAACATGGGACCCTTTGCAATAGTTAGCTTTCTAATGAAATCTACCTAAAATCCGTTTCTTAGTGAGCCTCTACATACTCGGATCAACCAACATGCAAAATTTCAGCTTTCTAAGTCTAGTGGTTTGAGCCCTGCGTTGATGAGTCAATTTTGGATTATATATAATAGATAAGACTTTCCTAGTCGATTTGCTCGTAGAAATATGGAATATAGCTCATTCTGCGCGTATCAATGCGATAAGCAATGTTCGTAGTTTCCACTTCTAGGAAGTGGGAACCGAACCCCGCGTTTTAAGGCCCTAAAACGAACGGTTTTCGAGATATTGCCAGAAAACTATCCCCGGTCTGCGAAATTTCAGTGGTTGCCATAGTAACGTTGATCTGTTTCTTCGAGGGAACACAGTTATTTGGGAGTATCTCCGAAACCGTTCATTTTAGGAACTTAAAAAGTGTGTTTCGGGGTTCCTACTGGACCTTCGAGTGTTGTTTATCGCATCTGACGGCTTAAAATGAGCTAAATCCGATATATGTACCGACAGCCCTTGCTCAGTGCCAAAGGGCCGAAAAAAGTCACTTACAAATTGAATTTTAAACAAGATGTTCAGTAAAGAACATATAGCCTACTTTCTCCTAAATGCATGGGTATTGTTATATCTCTTTGTCCTTTTCAAGGAGTATAATTGAATGTTGGTTGTAGTAGCTTGTTGAAATACAACGTGCTATAGGGATATTAAACATGAATATGAGGTGCCCTTTGCTAGTGCTACCTCTGTAAAAAATTTCATTCAATTCAGTTTCACCGCGTTTGAATTGATATGGGGAATGGATTTGCACAGATACATGGCTGCTATTTGCAAACTATTGGGCTGATGACCTTGTAGTCAGTCATAAGATGCTTTCCACACAAAGGCATGTTGTTGCAAAATCTGGTAGAGATCAAATGGTTAGGTTGGTCGTAATTTGATTTAAGCTTTTAACATTTGGGTGGCCGTCATCCGTTTCCGTCAAGATGGTGGCGATATAAAACATGACACTGAGGTGCCGTTTGTTAGTGCTACCTCTGTACCAAATTTCGTTCAATTCGGTTTCACCGTGTTTGAATTGATAGGGGAAATCGATTTGCGCACATACTTGGTCACCATCTGCAAACTATTGGGCTGATTATCTTGCAGTTTGGTCAGAATATGCTTCCCACATAAAGCTATGTTGTTGCAAAATTTGGTAGAGACTAGATTATTAGGTTGGTCGTAATTACATTTTAGCTTTTAACATTTGGGTGGCCGCGATTACGTCTCCGTCAAGATGGCGGTGATATAAAACATGACACTGAGGTGCCCTTTGCTAGTGCTACCTCTCCACCAAATTTCGTTCCATTCGGTTTCACCGTGTTTGAATTAATAGGGGGAATCGATTTTGAAACAAAGATGGCCGCCATCCGCAAAATATTAGGCTAATGATCTATTAGTTTGGTCAAAAGATGGTCCCTCCATAAAGGTATGTTGTTGCAAAATTTGGTAGAGATCGGATGATTAGGTTAATCGTAATTTGATTTAAACTTTGAAGATTTGTGTGGCCGCCATTACCTTTCCGTCTAGATGGCGGCGATATAATACATGACACCGAGGTTCCCTTTGCTAGTGCTACCTCTCTACCAAATTTCGTTCCATTCGGTTTCACCGTGTTTGAATTAATAGGAGGAATCGATTTTGACACAAAGATGGCCGCCATCCGCAAACTATTAGGCTAATGACCTATTAGATTGGTCAAAGCATGCTCCCTCAATAAAGGTATGTTGTTGCAAAATTTGGTAGAGATCGGATGATTATGTTAGTCGTAATTTGATTTAAGCGTTGAATGTTTGTGTGGCCGCCATTACGTTTCAGTCAAGATGGCGGTGATATAAAACATGACACTGAAGTGCCCTTTGCTAGTGCTACCTCTGTACCAAATTTCGTTCCATTCGGTTTCACCGTGTTTGAATTAATAGGGGGAATCGATTTTGACACAAAGATGGCCACCATCCGCAAACTCTTAGGCTAATGACCTATTAATTTGGTCAAAGGATGCTTCCTACATAAAGGTATGTTGTTGCAAAATTTGGTAGAGATCGGATGATTATGTTAGTCGTAATTTGATTTAAGCTTTGAACATTTGTGTGGCCGCCATTACGTTTCCGTCAATATGGCGGCGATATAGAACATGTCACTGAGGTGCCCTTTGCTAGTACTACCTCTGTGCCAAATTTCGTTCCATTCGGTTTCATCGTGTTTGAATTAATAGGGGGAATCGATTTTCACACAAAGATGGCCACCATCCGCAAACCATTGGGCTGATGATCTATTAGTTTGGTCTAACGATGCCACCCCCATAAAGGTATGTTGTTGCAAAATTTGGTAGAGATCGGATGATTAGATTAGTCGTAATTTGATTTAAGCTTTGAACATTTGTGTGGCCGCCATTACGTTTCCGTCAAGACGGCGGCGATATAAAACAAGACACTGAGGTGTCCTTTGCTAGTGCTATCTTTGTACCAAATTTCATTCAATTCGCGTTCACCGTGTTCGAATTGATAGGGGGGGGGGACAGACATTCAGAGTCCACACACACACACACACACTCACACACACACACACAGACTCACGAAAAAAGTCACTTACAAATTGAAATTTCAAAAACCGTTTCTTAATGAGCCTCTACATACTCGGATCAACCAACATGCAAAATTTCAGCTTTCTACGTCTAGTGGTTTGAGCCCTGCGTTGATGAGTCAATTTTGGATTATATATAATAGATTGTATAGCATCCTTGGCACAGTGTTAGCGACCTAGGCTCATAATGAGCGGTTTCGTGGTTCGAGGTTTCAATTTTTTACTTCGTTTCTTTTTGTATTTATGATGCATAACTACTCACACGTTATAATGTTAAGCATATATAGTGTGGATTTGCAATCGAAAATATCTTATATATAAAGGTGAAAGTCTGTATGTATGTATGTATGTATGTATGTGGGTGGGTGGGTGGGTGGGTGGGTGGGTTGGTTCCGTATACAAATCTACACCGTTCCTCCAATCTCAACCAAATTTTGCATACACATAGTTTAGGACCCAGAAGAAACCGCTGGCTACATGAATTTTCGATAGACTTTCTCATTCTTCTGATTTCGGCCCTTTTGCACTCAAGCACAGGCTAATCACATCATAAAATATACTCATGAAGGAATGGCAAGATAGATAGTTTCCATGGCAACATAGCTCAAGTCGAGACACGGCCGTCTGGATGCCAGTTGCGCTCTGCACTACCGGTATAGAAAATGAGCATCTTGACTTGAAATCCCGTTAGTTACTCACCTACTCACACAGCACTGTCAACCGAGTTTAGCATAACAAAGACTTGACACTATCTTCTACTATATATTTGTCAAATACCACTCACTCACTCACTCACTCATTCATTCATCACGATATCTCAGAAACCACCGAACGGATTGGAATGAAATTTGGTATGCTGCTTCTACAAGGGCCACAAATGCCCACTAAGAGAGGATTTTTGTATATTCAGGTTCTAAAGGGGAGTTAAGGGGGTGGACCTGCATTTCATTGAATAGCAATATCTCCCGATTGGTTTCATTGGGGGATGTGATATTCGGCACATAAACTCATCATAAGAAGACACGAGTCTGAGGGTTTTTCGATGTGGCGTATATTATGAGGTGAAAGGGGGTGAAAAGTGGGGATTGAAAGATTCCTAACGGAGCGTGTATCTCTTAAACGACATAGGCGAGGAGTTTGAAACTCAGCGGAAAAAAATCAGCATAAAAGTAAGTAAATATGTGTTTGACCGTTTTTTTTTTTCATAAATCCAATTTAAGGGGCCCATGGGGAGGGGTGAAATTCTGGGGGAGTGGGGGACAGGAAAGAAAGTGTCCTAACTGATTGACTGACTGACTCACTCATCAAACTCAGGGGGAAACTGCTTTAAAGTAAGTAAATAGCTGTTCGACAGTTTTTTTCATAAATCAAATTTAAGGGGTTCATGGGGAGGGGTGAAATTCTGAAAAAAGAAAATTGAAAGAAAATGTCCTGACTAACTCACTCACTCACTCAGTCATCATCGCCCAGCCAAAATTATGGAAGTTAGAAACATGACAGTTTGGGGATATGTTCATTGTATGTCAAAACCGTCTACTAAGGGAGGATTTTCGGATATTCAGGTTCTAAAGGGGTCTTAAGGGGGTTAAACCTGCATTTCATTGAATAAAAATATCTCCCGATTGGTTTCATTGGGGGATGTAATACACGGCATATAAACTCATCATTAAAAAGTAAGAAGACACGTTTCTGAGGGTTTTTCGATGTGGTGTATATTATGAGGTGAAAGGGGTGAAAAGTAGGGATTGAGAAATTCCTAATGGAGCGTGTATCTCTTAAACGACATAGGCGAAGAATTTGAAACTCAGCGGAAAAAAATTAGCATAGAAAATAAGTAAATATATGTTTGACCGTTTTTTCATAAATCCAATTTAAGGGGCCCATGGGGGGGGGTGAAAATCTGGGGGGGGGGGGGGGAACAGGAAAGAAAGTGTCCTAACTGATTGACTGACTCACTCACTCATCAAACTCAGGGGGAAAAACTGCTTTAAAGTAAGTAAATAGCTATTCGACAGTTTTCTTTGATCAATCAAATTGAAGGAGTTCATCGGGAGGGGTGAAATTCTGAAGAAAAACAAATGAAAGAAAATGTCCCGACTCATTCACTCACTCATCATCGCCCAGCCAAAAATATTGAAGTTGGAAACATGGCATTTTGGGGATATGTTCGTTGTATGTCAAAACCGTGCACTTAGGGAGGATTTTTGGATGTTCAGGCTCTAAAGGGGTCTTAAGGGGGTTAAACCTGCATTTCGTTGAATAACAATATCTCACGAGTGGTTTTATTTGTGGATGTGATACTCGGCATATAAACTAATCATTAAAAATAAGCAGACATGTGTCTAAGGGTTTTTCGATGTGGTGTATTATTATGAGGTGAAAGGGGTGAATAGTGGGGGTCGAAGGATTCCTAACGGAGTGTGTAGGCCTATCTCTTAAACGACATAGGCGAGAAATTTGAAACTCAGCGAAAAAAATCAGCTAAATAAATAAGTAAATCGGTGTTCGACGTTTTTTTTTTTCATAAATTAATTTAAGGGGCCAATGGTGTGGGGTGAAATTCTGGGGGGAAAAAAGAGAGAAAGTGTCCTAACTGACTGACTAACTCACTCATCAAACTCGGAGGAAAAATACAGCTTAAAATAAGGTAATAGGCGTTCAAGAGTTTTTTCATCAATCCAATTTAAGAGGCCCATGGGGAGGGGTGAAATTCTGGTAAAAATAATTGAAAGAAAATGTCCTGTCTGACTCACTCACTCATCACGCCCAGCGAAAACTATTAAAGTTGGAAAAATGAAATTTTGGGAATATGTTCGCTGTATGTCGAAAACGTCAACTAAGGAATGATTTTTGTTTATTCGGGTTTTAAAGAGATGTTAATAGGGTAAACGTGCATTTCATTGAATAACGATATCTCATGAGTTGTTTCTTTGGGGATGTGATATACGGTATATGAACTAATCATTAAAAATAATCAGACATATATCTAAGGGTTTATTGATGTGGTGTATATTATGAGGTGAAATGGGTGAAAATTGGAGGTTGAGGGACTCTTAACGGAGCGTGTATCTCTTAAACGACATAGGCGAGAAGTTTGAAATTCGGCGGGAAAAAACAGCTTAAAATACAAGTAAATAGGTGTTCGACCGTTTTTCCATAAATCCAATTTAAGGGGCCCTTGGAGAGGGGTGAAATTCTGGGGAAAAAAACAGGAAAGGAAGTGTCCTAACTGACTCTCTTACTCACTCATCAAACTCAGGGCGAAAACAGCTTTAAATAAGTAAATAGGTGTTCGACCGTTTGTTTCATAAATCCAATTTAAGGGGTTCATGGGGAGGGGTGAAATTATCAAAAATAAATGAAAGAAAATGTCCTGACTCACTCACTCACTCATCATCGCCAAGCCAAAGTTATTGAAGTTAGAAACATGATATTTTGGGGATATGTTCGTTGTATGTCGAAAACGTCCACTAAGGAAAGAGTTTTGAATATTCAGGTTCTAAATAGGTGTTAAGGGGGGGGGGGGTAAACGTGCATTTCATTGAATAACAATATCTCACGAGTGGTTACTTTTGGGGATGTGATACTTGGCATATATACTAATCATTAAAAATAAGCTGACGTATGTCTAATGGTTTTTCGATGTAGTGTATATTATGAGGTGAAAGGGATGAAAAGTGGGGGTTGAAAGATTCTTAACGGAGCGTGTATCTCTTAAACGACATAGGCAAGGAGTTTGAAACTCGGAGGAAATCAATCAGCTTAAAAATAAATAAATAAATAAATAAATAAATAAATAAAATAAATATGAGTTGGACCGTTTTTTCATAAATCCAATTTAAGGGGCCTATGGGGAGGGGTGAAATTCTGGAAGAAAAACGTCCACTAAGTAAGGATTTTTGGATGTTCACTCTCATCGACCAACCCAAACTATTAATGTTAGCAGAATGATATTTTGGGGATATGTTTGTTGTGTGTCGAAAACGTCTACTAAGGAGGGATTTTTGGATATTCAGGTTCTAAAGGGGTGTTAACGGGGTTAAACCTGCATTTCATTGAATAACAATATGACACGACTATGACGCGAGCGAAGCGAGGCTAAAAATGAGATGGTGTGTGTCTGTGTATTACTCAATCACGCAAGTACCACTGGTCTGATTTACATGAATTTTACATGGACGTAGCTGATTTACCTGGTTAACATATAGGTTACTTTTGATTTCAATACTTTGCATTATTTAAAGATGGCGACCATTTTAGTGACGTCACTACACCCTTTGGTTTAAAACTTTCATATTTCCATTTCAAATAAAAAGAGAACGCTAAGAAATAGCAAACTTTTGATGGCATATACGAGGTTTAAAATTACATTTTCTATCCGAAAGGTATCTCCAACCGTTAGCGAGTAAAACCTAAATTTGTGCTATTAACACGGTCAACGCCGAGCGGTGTAGTTGGACAAAATGTTCCATCCTTAATCTCCCTCTGCGCAGCACCTCGCCTATCCCCTGTTTTAACTGTCACCTTCACATTTTAATTTATTTATGACGCGTGGCGAAGCACGGGTACTTCAGCTAGTTATATATAAGCTGTACTCGTAACACCACAAATTTCAACACTCGACTACAGCGATTAAAATTCTTTGTCTTTGATCGGCGGTAGCGTCTTTTGTTGTTGTTGATTCTTTAGGGTTTTTTCAGCATCATGGTCTTGTTTCCCCGTATAGTTAGGTGTGTGTAGAAGTTGTCTGATAACTTGTGTTACTGTGATGTCTGTAGGCTTACTAGTGTCTTTACTTTCATACGAGGAAGGATTTGGGTAGGAAGCTGTTGTTGTTGTTGTTTCATTTGAGATGCATGGACATCATAGTCATTTAGCCTCGTGTACTTGGGTGAGTGTTGAATTTTGTCTCATAGCCCGTGTTATTGTGATGGCCTTATTCGTGTGTGTGTGTATATAGCCTAATTCAGGCGAGGATTCAATCAATCAAAGTATAATATCCGTATAGCAAATTGTATTTCAACAACCTACTACAACCAACATTCAATTATACTCCTTGAAAAGGACAAAGAGTTATATCTGAAACCATGCATTTAGGAGAAAGTTTAGTAGTCTTAACAAGATGTTCTTTACTGAACATCTTGTTAAGACTACTTTCCTCATACTTTCCCCCAAATATGCAACATATTAGTAAAAACCCAATTATATGTTATCCCTATTTCTCTCTAGATTTCTTAGCTTTCTCTCTATTAATCAATTGGCATAACACTTTTTAAGAAACAAAACGGGTTTTGTGGTATCGGAGCGTTCCTCGTCCTAAAACGAAAATTGTCACCGTTTCCTCAGCGGAACAATCATTGATTCCAATTACGTGCTAGAAAATATTTCTCTATATAACAATTCCCTTTCTCATGTCACTTTCAAACATTCAGAGCTGAAAATCACAGAAATATTTCCTCGTTATGTGTGTTATATTTTATCACAGCCGTTTTTCAAAATTTACTTTAGTTTGATTTTGCCTGTTGGAAATGTTAATGGAAAAAGTGCTCAATTTTTAAATGAATCCACCAAGAATCAAAACATAGTCTAATTTTCAACACGCCAGTGTTAAGTAAGATGACAGCTTCAAGGAACATCCCTGTACAATTAGTTGCTGTAAAATGTTTCTAGGGGAAATGGTCAATACAAAGTTGTCAATTAACATGGACAGTATAGGACATTCCGGCTCACCCTAATTAATCACTTCAGGAAAATGGGGGGAGCAGTGTATAACAATCTCGTTAGGTTGGTAGCAGTGAGTAGGTAACACGTGATAATCTCCACCCAATTTAATTGGTCTCATTGAAATGTCGACCGAATGACAATCAATTATTTTACAACACCTCTGTGATACCCAGCACATTACGTCATTTTGTTTAAGGTTTCTCTACTGCAGACGTTGCCAATTTATTAAAATTACATTGAAATTTCCTAGTTCATTAAAAATTTGCATCCGTAATAATAATAATAATAATAATAATAATAATAATAATAATAATAATAAAAATAATAATAATAAAAATAATAATAATAATAATATCGTATGGCCTCGGGTGCCGGGTGCAAGCTTTGTTATTTGACACCCATAGGGTAGCTTGCATGTCGAATTTCGTTGTTCCTTGACTATGAAAGTCAAGGAGGTTGGATGTTAGATATCTAAGCTCCTTGAACACTATAGCGCTTTCTAGTAGAGAAATAAGGAACATTGTGTTGGCGGAAACTCCCGAGATTAATTTTGCCATTATGAACTCGGCCTACTGAATTCAAATGGGTCCTTTGACATGCCAACATCGTATGACATGCGTATCGTATTTTTGCCGTCTTTCAAAAATCACTTACCACGGCCAGGGGCGAACCTGCAATCTTGGGGTTAGTAGACCGACAAGCTATCCACTCACCCACCGTGGCAATGATAGTTAAATAAATGTTATTCTAAAGAATGTTGAAGGTGGAATTTATATACAGTATTTGGGGGAGTATAATATTTTACGCAATTATGTTGAGTCGAAGGAATCTTTTCTAATCCATTGTGTCCGCCTCGTTGCGTAGTGGCTAGTATTCTTGACTGTCTCCACTGAGGTCCGAGTTCAATTCCTGGTTCTGCCAAGAAATTTCTTTCCGGCCTGAGGCCTGGAATGGGGTACACTCAGCCTCTTGATGCAACAACTTAGAAGAGGCTGGTTCGATTCATACCTCAGCAATCCTGGAAGAGGTTTTCCGTGGTTTCCAACTTCTACTCCAGGCAAATGCCAGGATGGTTCGTAACTTAAGGCCACATCTGCTTTTTACCCAGATCCTATCCTCAATTACAAATACACACACTAGAACAGACATCACAGTGACGCAGGATATCAGATAAATTCTACACACACCCAAATACAAATGGTTATATGACCACGTTGTCGCAAAGATCCTAAAAGAATCAACAACAACTCAACAACTAATCCATTGTTTCTTGAAAAATTATCACACTTTATCCTTCGAAATCAAAACATATTTTACTTTAGAAAATGAACATCCATGTCACACTATCCATAAAAATGCAAATATGTAAGATGTTTTAAAAACTAGGCAACATTAATAATTGTGAACAATAATGTAGCACTTCCTAATTTATTCCTTTTTATTCATTTTGATTATTTCGGTTCAAATCCACCTGGAATATACAAATACATCTCATGGAATACATTTGCTTCCAAATATAAGTTATAGGTATGAAAATGAATCTTTAACAGACTTATCCAGATATTCATCATCAGTCATAATCAAACATCTCAGGGTCACGTACCGTTGGCACAATCGTGAGACGTGACACACATGTCCCGTTTATATCCTGGGGACAATCCGGTTTGGCAGATGGAGCAATAACCGAGAAACTCGGACATATTGGAGATAAATAATATTTCCGTACACATGACAGATAATACACTGATCGGAATTCGTCCGAACGTGCAACGTACAGCACATCACCATCCGCGGAAGGACCGCGTCTACCGAATTCAAAACACTCTGTGTGTTTGTTTGACAAGCGGACTTCTGCAAATCGCTTTCCTCCTTCAAGCAACTTAGCACAACGAGACGGTAAACACTCTCCTAATCCAAAATTCACAAGATCATTGACTGGTAAAAATGCGCAGCCATAGTTGCAAGGACCTTGGGTGAACAATGTGTAACACTGTTTGTTCTCGCTCCCTAGCAAAGTGGCATCACCAAATGGACAACTGCAATATGTTTCACCAAAGAGATTAATGTCTTTTATAGCACAAATCTCACGTTTTATGTTATCTTCATGATAGCAAAGTTTGTCTGGGAGCAATAAGTTGTAATTGGGAGGACACGGGCTCCGTTTGCAAACTCGTTCCAATAGATCATTACTCTGCAGAAATCTTTCACTGTCGTATATATACAATTCCCCTTCTTGACAGGGCTTCCGACCGAGCAAGGTACAGTAAATAGTTGGGTGTTTAATACGATTCCTCTGCAGATCACTGAAATTTCTGGAGAATGTGTACTGTACAAATTCTGGAAGTCCCATTAAAGATGATACAGGCACGGCTGCATCACGAGTAGATGTTGAAATAATGGGTGACAACATCAGTAGAAGATAAGAGACCAGTCCCGTCATAACGCACTGAGATGCTCTGCAACAGATAGAATGAACAACCGTAAGAATTGACAGGTAATTATTTATCTCACTGCTCTCCAGTTCAACTGTCCGTTGGCCAACTCAGAGCTGAGCCGGTGTGAGCGAGCCAAACAAGTGCCCGATGCTAGAGAGTGATGGGGAGGTGACAACGGCCCTCACACCGTTGCGGCAGAGAGTGAGGTGGTGGGGATATCCCGGTGTAGAGCCCTGAACTCACACCAGGCGATAGTTACGGGATGGAGAGCTAACATTTGATCAACGACCAGGGTCACGTACTGGAAACTTTCCCAGCCGAGGCAAGGGGATCCTAAGGTTATACCAGTGTTGCCAAAAGGATATGCAATTCCCTTTTTTTTTAGAAAAACATCCAATAATGTACATTATTTTTCCGCTATTCCAAATAATATCTCAAATAAGAGGAAAACTGAAGCGTTAGAAATGCGATGTTACAGCAGAATGATGATCAGATGGGTAGATAGGGTTACAAATGAAGAGGTATCAGGACGATTTGGAGAGGAGATGTTTCTGGTGACTGATAATGAAGAGAAGAAATAGTTTGGTACGACACATACTAAAACACCCAGGAATAGCAGAGTTTGTTATGGAAGGAATTGTCGAGGACAAGAACTGTAGGTGTAGACCAAGGTTATAATAGATTGACTCAGATGTAGAGTGTAGAGATTAAACGATTAGTTCAGGGCAGGGGAGCATGGAGATTTGAGATGGTCATTTATTTAGAAACACGAATACTTACATTCAAATGAAATAGAAGTATGCTGGTATGAAATAAAAATGAAGTTGTTGTTTGAATCATTATGGGCTTTAGACTTCCCGATCATGAGCCACGTGTACTTGCATGTTCGTAGAATTTGTCTGATAACCTGGGTCGCTGCGATGTGTGTAATAGTGTGTATTTGTATTTCAAGTAGGATTTAGGTGGGAGGCAACCGTGGCCACATGTTAGGTACCATCCCTGCATTTGCCTGGAAACGAAGAGGGGGGAATCCACGGAATCCACTTCCACGATAGCTGAGGTAGGAGTCGAACCCGACTCTTCTCAGTTATACATCTCCAGGCAAATAAAAATTAAAACAATGTAATCAAACATAACATTTAAAAAAGTATTTTACATTTCTAAAAACTGACCCTCACCGTGTCAAGTCCCCATCCACAGAAAGACACTTTTAATAAATTACAAAGGCAGTTTTTTTCAGCCTCCAATGGCCAAAATTCCTATTTCAGGAATATCTGAAAATAATGTTGCTGTTTGGAGATATAATATACCTTCTGTACAACATATCGCACGTGTAAGTCGTGTGAAAAATATCTAGGGTACCCCTTGGCCCCCCTTAAGTGCATTGATGAATTTTACAGTTTTAGTTGGTTCCGTGATAACCTCATAGCCATTTGTAAACTTTCACAGAAATGTAATAAATGGAGTGGCATTACTTCTTGCAGAAATATGGAAAGTTGGATGTCTCCTCTTGAGAAACTGTTGTCATGGTTACTGGCTTGCATTCCTTCATTAGGTTATTAAATTAAATTAGTTTTCTGGGAATATCTCAGAAACCGTTGGTTTTAGAGCCTTACAATGTTGTTTTCGGGGACCCTTTATGGCTATTTAGGGCCCCCAGTTTTGTTTCCGACACCAAGGGACTGAAAATGAGCTTCTCCTCGTCGTCGTACGCCATAATATAATAATAATAATAATAATAATAATAATATAACAATATAGAGATAGGGATATAATAGACCCTCCGTACCACACCCGCACGTTTAAATCGCCGGAAAAAATCTAGAGCACCCCTTGACCCCCTTGATGAATTTTACAGCTTAATTTGGTTCCTGGATAACCTTATAGCCTTTTGCAAACTCTCACAGTAATATAATAAATGGAACTGTAATGTGTCTTACAGAATTAGATGGACCTCTGAGACTCTGTTGCCATGATTACCGGCTTGCATTCGTTCATTAATTTATTAGCCTATTTTCATTTTATGAAAAAATGGGCTTATGAGATCACCATATGTCCGTGTGTGAGCGCGTATGTGTGTGTGATGTGTGTTCCCCCTCTAATAACTTCCAAATGGCTGGAGTGATTTCAATAAAACTCGGTAGGGTCATAGCACCGTTATGTCTGACTCCTACCGTGCCCATCAATTTTTTTACCTTTTACCAATCCAACATGGCGGCTGTGTGAAATATTTCACCAGCATTGAATATCTCCGAAACTATTACCGATATCACCCTGACATATTGTACGGTGATAAAGGGAACTATTAGACGTTCACATATATGACTTTCGAAAACCTGGTATTTACAAAACCAACATGGCGGCCAAGCGAATTTGCGACTTTTAAATAGACGTTTCTCGCGATTTAACCATCCAAACGCAATTAAATATGGTACAGTATATGTTTATACACATTGTAATGCAGCGACATCTAACTTCGTTCAATTGTTTATATAATCTCAAGATGGCGGCTGTGCGAAATATTTCACCGGCATTCTATATCTCCGAAACTGTTACGGATATCACCCTGAAATTTTGTACGAAGATAAAGGGTACCGGTACTACTGGAAGTTCATCTATGTGACTTTTGGAAACCTGTTACCTATAAAACGAACATGGCGGCTAAGCGAATTTGAAAGTTTTAAATAGACTTTTCACGCGATTTAATGTTCCACGCGCAATTCGTTCAATTGATTGCATAACTTCAAGATGGTGGTTGTGCGAATTTTAAAATTAAGTTTTTATTTTATTTCTTGTGTCTTAATCATGCGATCGAAGTGAAAGTTTGAATAATGAACCTACGCAATAATTTTCCTTTAAAGGTACATATCTCCATCTCCTAGAATATGCATATAACAATCCAACATGCCAACCATCAGAAATATTTAGACGGTTCTCAATATCCACGAATCTATTATAGCAATCAAACTGATATTTTATGTTGATAGGACCTATGAACATACATTCACCTATAGGACGTTCAATAACCTGGTGATCATAAATCCAACATGGCGGTGACGCGAATTATAAATATTTAAATGGACGTTTCTGGCAATTTAACCATCCGACTGCAGTGAAACATGGTGCAGTAAATGATTATACAAATTTTAATCCACTGCCATCTAATTTATTTCAATTGTTTCCATAACCACAAGATGGCAGCTGTTCGTAATTTTAAAATCCTGTTTTTATTTCTTGTGTCCTGATCAAGCGATTGAAGTTTGAATACTACACGTACACAATAATCTTCATGTAACAGTACATAACTCTAAGACCTACACATATAAAAATCCAACATGGAGACCACCCGAAATATCTAGTCGGTTCTCAATATCTACGAATCTATTACGGCAATCAATCTGAAATTTTGTATGTTGCTAGTGGCAATTAACATAAGTAGGATATATGAAAATAGGCTTTATTTCTTCATGGAGATACTTGTTTATTAAATGAAATTAGTTTTCTGGAATTATCACAAAAGCTATTGGTTTTAGGGCCTTAAAATGTGGTTTTGGGGGGCCCTCTAGTTTCGTTTCGCACATTGAGGGGCTGAAAATGAGCTTTGACTCACCCATCCACGCCTATTTCAGCATGTATTTTTAGGGGGTAGGTCCCCTTTATGTAGGTACGAGGAAAAGTTACATCAATGATTGGTGTCGTGCCTCTTATGGGTTTCTGTATCAAATTTTACGTTTATCCACCTAGCCGTTCTCGAGTTATAAGGGAACAAAATTGTCCACAAACAGACAAACAGACAAAAAAAATCGCGCGCATCCGTCATAAAACGCAAATTTCCGTAGAAATTCCGAAAAAAAACAGACAAACTTTCATTTGTATATAGGGATTAGGTATTGATTGGCGTATAAATAACAATTTATTAACTTCATCTACTGTATCAATATGGATATCACAGAAATAGAATACTTTGCTAATATGGCAAATGTATTTGCATTCTGCTTATAAAAATATTTGAAATACTATTTAAAACAAGAAGTTCCGTGAAGAACTATACAGCCTACTTTTCATGCCAATGATTATTCTACAGAATATGAACCTATCTAGAATAATGACGAAATTAAGTTGCTAATATCGAAATTTCCAATTAGTTCGAAATACTGTATACCTTGCATAATGTATCCTAATAGAGCACTACAGTTGGCAGCCCTGAAGACTGAATATATTCTTAGTTCCGTCTCTTACGGTACTAAATACAAAATTTGGTTGAAGTCCAATGGATAGCATGGACGTTACATGCAGTTAAACATTGGATCTAACAGCGCGCGTAAAATCATGTTGGCAACAATGTCATGCATGTATTGGTCAGAAATAATCTGAAATAATATGATCTATTGTTGTGCCAATTTTGAATGAAATCCATTAGTTAGTATAGAAGTTACATGCATTTTAAAATTGGACCTATCAGCAGACTTAGAATCATGTTGGCAGCACTGACGTATATTAGTTACTCCAAATTCGTCTAGAATGCCAGGTACTATACGTGTGCAAAGTTTAGAGCTATTGGCTTGCATACTTTCTGATATATTGATATTAGGGTAACAAAAATAGGGACAGCACATATTAACAGTTGGCAGCCCTGGTTGCTCCTTAGAATACGCATAGTCATATCTGTTATGGTACACATAGCACATACGAAATTTGGTTGAAATCCAAATGATAGTATGGAAGTTACATGTATTTAAAGTTGGACCTGTCAGCAGGCTTAGAATCATGTTGGTAGCACTGACGTATATAAGTTACTCCAAATTAATATAGAATGTCAGGTACTATACGTGTGCATAGTTTAAAGCTGTCGGCTTGCATACTTTCTGATATATTGGTATTTGGATAAAATAAATTAGGAGCATTTATTAACAGTTGGCAGCCCTGGTAGGTCTTAAGAATACGCTCAGTCATATCTGGTTATGTACACATACAACATACGAAATTTGGTTGAAATCCACTTGATAGTGTAGAAGTTATATGCATTTAAAAATTGGACCTATCAGGAGGCTTATAATCATTTTGGCAACACTGCCATGTTTGGCCTCCTGGAAATTAAACTGAAATATTATGATCTGTACGTGTGCCAATTTTGAAATAGCTCCCATTGATACTTTCCAAGATATCCAACATGGAGCTCAAATTTCAATTGCGATTTTTTAGCAGTTGGTAGCACTGACATCATTTTCAGATATGGCCGTGATATATTCAGGTATAGATCTTTACTCCTACCAAATTTTGTTTCGATTGCTGCAGCCGTTTAGGAGTTGATAGGGGGGGACACACACACAGCCAGACAGACAGACAGACAGACAGAAGGACAGACAGACAGACAGACAGACACACACTTGCCCGATCTCATAAGTCTACTTTTTCCTCATTTTTGCAAAATGTGAAAAGTAGGCTAATAAAAATTATGGTAAGCCTACTTTCACTAAATATCAAATCAGCGATGATGACGAATGTTCAACAAGTATCAAGGGGAGGGATGAAGCTGTTCCTTTGATTTAATTATATTTAAGGTTTTGGGTAGAATCGTCGAAATTTTCAGTCTGACGGCTGCTTCAACATCCTTGAAACGATTTCATCTTACAAATTTAATGTTGCAAAGCGTTGAAAATGCCTGCTTACACACATAAGTAGTGAAAAGGACATACGATAATTTAGTGTTTCGTTTGATAAATCTACGTTTTTTGGTTTGATAATCATAAACAAAGTGTGTCTTTTATTTAGGGCCAATCTTTAAAATATTTTGATTTTTTATGCTTGTCGTGTACGCCCTAGTATGGACTCCCCGATCCCTGGGATTCCGCGGACCACACTTAGAGAAACTTTACACTAATGCGTTCAATAGTTGACTGACAGTCTTTGTATACAAACATAACGGAAATGACAGACTACTCTCCTTCCTGTTTGAAATGTGTAGGAAGTCCCATAAGAAGAGGTCCTATAACACTGCAACAATAGGAATAATTCTACAGAACTGAGCGTGACGATCTCCTAGCGAGTAACCGTGGGTTATAACGATTAAAAATGCCAGATATAAGGGGAAGCTAGTAATGTTGGCAGCCCTGCTTCTAACCAAACAATTCTTTATCGCCCACTCTTATAGGTAATTATTAATATCACACAGCGAACTAAAAAAAATAATTAATCAGAACAATTTGTTCCTGAGCTTTGCTCTTCAGCACTGCAAGAGATAACTGGAGGCTTGGAAAGCGAAGGTTATAATTTCGGTAGTAACAGCAGCCATTCTGAGTGTGGTATCTCACCAATATTTCACACTGCCTCCAGAGAAATGCCGGGATAGTACCTTATTTCATGACTCGTAATATACACCCTAATAATTACATTTACTAATGCACTACTAGCCTCCACAGAAGAGACACGATATACTGTGCACGTGGCTGATGACCAAGATCCCTCTAGCACATAAGAGGAATTAACAACAAAATGTTGTCATGATATCATTAGTGAGAGAATCGATAAATCAAAGAAATATTTAATTATTTAAGCTGAAATAATGTGTAAGGTTACTCAATATTCGCGCCTAATGAGCACTGAAATGTTAGTGATTAGTAGGGCTCGGATCGATATGCTCGATAAAATCTCCAGATATGCTCGAAAACTATGTGTTTTATGCTCGAGAGATATGCTCGAAAATAACATTATATGCTCGAAAAACCCATTATAAACCCATTATATGCTCGATAGATATGCTCGAAACCCCCATTATATGCAGTAAAATATGCAGAATATGCTCGAAAAACACCGTTAAAAACTATAGAAAGGAAAGTGAAACGAAAAAAAAACAATAACATACCTTTAAATGCGAGCTTTAATTTCTAATTGTATGTATGATACCCTGCAATATACTCGCATTCAAGTTTTACAAGTATATATAAGAGAAGTGCTCTTATAAAAATTACAGTTTGAAAGTTCATTTACAAAATGTTCAGAATTAGCCGAGGCAATGAAGTAGATCTGCATTGGTCTGTACAACAAGAAATTTTCTATGTTTTCAGTTTTGAATGATTTTCTTAAATCAGTCAATAAAAGTTTCATTGACGAGAACGACCTCACAAAAGGTTAAAAACCTGCGGTTCTATTATTCGCACCAGATAGGCTTTTCAATAATTATTTCTGTTTTCGAACCTTAAGGATTGTCAGGCCCGATTTCGTGGGAGAATTCGAAGAAAAACAAACTATTTAGACGGAAACCACAAGAATATGCATTTATATGCTTCTATTCAGAAAACCGCGGTTTTCTGCATTTATATGCTCGATAAATTTCAATTCTGTTGGTCCCAGAGAGGTGAAAATATCACTGTAAGGCTTCTTTCAATGTGTACTATTCAGGAAAAAAATATGCAAATATGCTCGAATCCGAGCCCTAGTTATTACAGTGAAATTTAGGTAAACCAGTTTTCAGTGCTGCATTAGAAAGCGAAATTTATGTTCTTCAGTCAGTCAACACGATTGCACCAAATTGTAATGGCTGTTATGTACTAAACCTGAAAGAAAGTTACATGAGATTAATACATTCACTTGGATGACTAGTTTCGATCGTCAAGCGATCATCATCAGATTCTTTACACTTAGCCTATCAAATCTCTGTCTACTAATGTGTGGGTGAAGATATTTACAGTGTATACATTTATTTAGTTACAGAAGTGTATTGTAAACTTGTTCAACTTGCCAAGATTGTTAGTATTGTTATGCTATTAATAGTTGCTATTGACCTGCAGTTTTGCTTGTGTAATGTCATATCTGTGATGGCTAGTAAATGGCCAGATTGGTGTTTTGTTACTTGAAATGGAATAAATAACTCAACTGAGCGATGAGGTATTCATTCTTGTGCAGCTGCTATCACTAACACTTTCCGCACTGAACTGGGATGAGTTTTCCTTGCGCGGACATGCCTCACCCGTTATCTTTCACCCTCCATCCTTTGTCTAGTTTCTCATTCCTCTATGTCTATATCCGTCTCGCTTTTAAGATATATCTGTGTTGGTCAGGTCTAGATACTAACTGACATCGTGTAAGTTACTGTATCCTGGGTTCCTTCAAATATTGAAGGTCATATTTAAGCGCAAAAGCTCTATGAGGAACATTTGAACTCCTTAATACTGCCGTAACGACGGCATTGGTTTATTGAAGATATTATGGTACATAGTACATCCCTTTCCAATAACAGGTTTTCTTTAATGTTGCCTCCGTATCGAGCTCAACCATTATGTTGTTATCCGTTTCATACTGGGGATGTTTTCTAGTAGTGTAAGGAAAGGTAAGTTCTCCATGAATGTATGTTGGTTTAGATTATAAGGGTTGTTGGTTTTATCTAGGTGTATCTCGATTGCTTCCTTTATGTTCAGGTTTCTCTCTTTTGATTCGTTATTTATGATGTTTAAGTCTGTTTCTATGTTGGTGAATTTGTGTCCCAAATCGTACATATAAACGCACATGGTTCAATGTTTCCCGATTGAATCGCATTTGTGTGTTCCCTGTATCGATCGTCCATTCTCCTGTCGGTCTGTCCGATGTAATTTACTTGACACCTTGTGTCTTAGTATTGAGTATACTCCTGATTTCGAGTACGGGCCTTGTTTATTTAAATTACTGCCGGTTGTGTTGTTTGTTGTAAAAGTAATTTTGAGGTTCATCTACTAGAATAAATTCATGTTTTTATATCTATTCGCATTCACGTAATTGGACCGCGCGAATGTTTTTCTCAATATTGTCTGGCTTCAGACATGTTGTATTACTGTCAGGATACATTTTGATCTCTATAAATAAATCAGTAACTAATTAAATGCATATTTTGCAAATAGCTTCACCTACATATTTATAGGCAGAACTTTAACAGCCTGAGTATAAGGGATCTGATAATGATGATCCCTTGTCGATCGGAACTAGTCATCCAAGTGAATTTACTAATGTCATGTAACTTTCTGTTATGTTTTAGGGACATAACACAGATTAGAAATGGGTACAATCGTGTTGATCGACTGAAATGTATACAATCTCCGTACACTTGGGCCTATGAATGGAACGTGATGGCTCTGTACAGGGTCACTAGTCATTCATCATGGGATTGATGTTTATATCCCAGCAATTACGAAGTAGAGTACACTCAAACAATCACTGGACAGCAGTAAATGGACTCGGGTTCTAACAGATGGCTAAAACCAAAATGAGCTCAATTGGCCCTGGCTTTACATATGAGACCTCACCATGTAATAAAGCTGCTAATGGCCGGACGTAGAAAGAGAAGGAGTACCATAAGAAGAGATCATCATAGACTACGTTTAGAAGAATTAAGGTCAAAAATTAAAAAGGACATTAAATTATCTTATAAGAAATATATCCATGATCATCATCATCAGCTTCTAAAGGTTAAAAGCTTTGTCGTTGCAGCCATTTCTTACGGTCTTCAGCAGTTCTCTTCATATTGACATACGATTCAAATTCCATTTCTTTGACAATGTTCTTGAGATACGATTGTCTTGGTCATCCCCTTGGTTTCTTCCCCAAAATTTTTCCTTCAAAAATGACCTGGAGGAGAGTGTCATGCCTGAGTATGTGTCCCATGAATTTTGATTTCCTTATCTTGATGGTGTTCAACTGGCATCGATTCTCCTGAATTTGGTTCAGAACAAGCTCATTTCTCTTTCTTTCCATCCAGCTTGTTCGGGTCATTCGTCTCCAAAACCACACTTCAGCTGCCTCAAGTTTTGATTCTTCTCTTTTACCCAGTGTCCATGTTTCACAACCATAGGTCAACACACTCCAAACAAAGGTCTTGAGAAATGACTTCCTTATCTTCAAGTTGAGGTGCCCATTGAGCAGCAAATTCTTCTTATTTTGAAAGGCTTTCTTCGCCAATACTATTCTTTTCTTAATTTCTGAGATGCATCTGTTGTCAGAATTAATCACACTTCCTAAATAGCAAAATTCCGTTACTTGTTCAATGGCACTATCATTTAACATTATATTAGCTAAAATTGGTTGTTTCTTTTTATCAACCACCATTAATTTTGTCTTCCGAGAATTAACTCTTAGCCCGAATTTTCCTCAGGATTTCTGATTTTTTTAAACATTCTATTCATTTCACATGCAGAGTTTGATAAAAGTGCAATATCATCTGCCAAGCGAATGCTATGAACCTGTACTCCATTAAATTTTAATCCTTTTGTTTTCTTTTTTAATGCATTTACTGCAGCTTCTATATAGATATTAAAGAGATATGGTGATAGAGGACAACACTGCCTTACACCTCTCCTTATTTTTGCTTCACTTTTATTGCCATTAACTGGTATTTCGGTACTTTGATTTTTATATAAGTTCAGAATAAGGCGCCTGTCTTTCCAGTCAATCCCGATTTTGACTCGTCTCAAAGGAAGAGGTTGAAATAGCATTAGAAAAATTAAAACGAAAGTAGTCGGCAGGTCGTGATAATATTTCACCGTATGTAGTGAAATGATGTGCTGAAATTATCAGGGACCTGTTGCACTTTATGTTTAACCTAGCCATACACACTTTTACATTTCCAATTGACATTATCAAGTGCCTTTTCTATATCAATGAATACTATATAGGTTTTTCGATTAACTTCCAGTCTTCTTTCTAAAATCTGACGTAATGCTAGGATAGCCTCCCTAGTCTCTTTCCTTGTTCTAAATCCATACTGATCACTATCCAGATGCTGTTCAAATTTCTTGCTTAGTCTATCTTTGATGATGATTAATAAAATCTTTGATGCATGTGAAAGAATGGCTACAGTTCTATAATTAGAACATTCACAAGCATTTCCTTTCTTGGGTAGTGTGATTGTTCGACTTTTAATAAAATCAGGAGGTACAATTACGTCCTCATAGCATTTAGTAATGATTTGAAAAAGGCATTCCTTAATGCTTACATCACAACGTTTTAAGAGCTCTGCAGGAATGCTATCTACACCAGTTGCTTTATTTCCTTTCAGTTTAGTTAGTGCTTCATAAAACTCTGCTTTAGTTATAGTTGGACCTTTATCATCTTCAATTAGTTCTTCATCTTCTATATTACTACTATTGTCAGTAATATCTGGTCCATCATACAAATCTTCAAGGTATTCCTTCCATCGCTCACATACCTTTTCATTTTCAAACAATAGCTTCCCTTTGGAATCCTTAACTACGTTGCTTGTAATGTGTAGCTGATAGCTCAAAGATTTCACTTTAAAATAAGCTTTGCTAGGTTTCCCATTCTTCAGGTCATCCTCAATGTCCATGCATACCTGCTTCATCCAATTTTCTTCCTCCTTGCGACATTTCGTTGTTATTTGATTCTTTAGAGACGTATACGCTTGAGTGTCTATATTTCTAAATGTGTTCCTTTCTTCAATAAGCTCCAGGATTTCCTGGTTCATCCATTTCTTTTCCGGTTCCAATTTTCTTTTACCTAGTACTTCCGTTGCGGCTGTTTCTAAGCCATTTCTTACATCATCCCATCCTAAAGTCTCATCCTTAACCAATTAGCTAACATCCATTCTTGAACAAAATATTAGCAGGGACTGAAAAAAAATTGGAAGTTTATTAAGAACAAGAAATGAAATGGGAACAAATGCGACTCTCTTAAATATAATAATGAAGAATTGGTCAGGGGTGATTCCATTGTTGAAGGATTTGTGACATATTTCAAATCTGTGTATGACTCTCAGTCAGCCTGCAATTCGAATACTCCCAACTCTCTTCACGTAAAACTCGTCTCAAAGGAAGAGGTTGAAATAGCATTAGAAAAATTAAAAAGAAAGTAGTCGGCAGGCCGTGATAATATTTCACCGTATGTAGTGAAAGATGTGCTGAAATTATCAGGGACCAGTTGCACTTTATGTTTAACCTAGCCATACACACTTGTACATTCCTTGACACCTGGAGAATCACTCGCGTCTGCCCTATACTAACATCGGGAGATCCATCACTAATTAATAACTACCGCCCTATATCTAATTTATCTGTAGTAGCCGAGGTATTTGAATTCATATTGCACGGAAGAATATCATTATTACTCAGACCACTCGCAACAGATAACCAACATGGTTTCCTATCTAGGAAATATACTGTGATGCATGCAACTAATTTTACTCTAAAGAGTTAGATAAAGGAGGGCAAATGGATGTCATATTTACAGATTTCGAGAAAGCGTTCGACACAATAAAATAATCATGATATCCTTCTTAACAAAGTGTGAATTTTGGAATTCTCCCAACCATTACTCAAATTATTCAGCTCCTACCTCAGAGACAGGAAAAATTTGTTTTGTTTCTGAAACTTGTCTCAAAGGAATATATAGTTCATTACGGAATACCCCAATGATAAACGATCTGTCACGTTGTATATTACACTCAAATAGTACCATTTTTAGCCTATTTTCATTTTAAAAAAATAGGCTTATGAGATCACCTTTTGTCCGTGTGTCTGTGCGTGTGTGATGTGTGTGTGTGTGTGCGTGTGTCCCCTATTAACTTCTAAACGGCTGGAGCGATTTCAAGGAAACTCGATAAGTTCAAATCACCATTCTGGGTAACCTCGACCGTGTCCTTAAAATTTTATTGTGTCTCACCAATCCAACATGGCGGCTGTGCGAAATTTCTCACCAGCATTCAGTATCTCCGAAACTATTACCGATATCACCCTGAAATTGTTTACGGTGATAAAGGCCACTACTAGAAGTTCGCCTATGAGACCTTCAAAAACCTGGTAACTACAAAACCAACATGGCGGCCAAGCGAAGTTGAGACATTTAAATAGACTTTTCTCGTGATTTAACCATCCAAACGTAATAAAACTTGGTACAGCAAATGTTTATACACATTGTAATGCACTGGCGTGTAATCTAGTTCAATTGTTTACATAACCTCAAAATGGCGGCTGTGCGAAATATTTCACTGGCATTCCTTATCTCCGAAACTATTACAGATATTACCCTGACATTTTGTACGCTAATAAAGGGCACTGGTACAAGTTTATCTATGAATTTTTCAAAAACCTGCAAAGTAAAAAACTAACATGGCGGGCAAGCGAATTTGAAACATTTTAATAGACTTTTCTCGTGATTTAACTCTCTGAGCGCAGTGAAATGTGGTACAGTAAATAATTATACATATTGTAATTCACTGGCATCTAATTTAGTCCAATTGTTTATATAACCTCAAGATGGCGGCTGTGCGAAATTTTAAAATTAAATTTTGATTTCTTGAGTCGTAATCGTGCGATCGAAGTGAAAGTTTGAGTAATGAACCTACGAAATAATTTTCCTTTAATGGTACTGTGACCGATCCAGTCAGGGTCAATTACCAGCCCCGGATGACGGAAGATGAAGGAACTCGGAGAGTCAGTATGACGTCATGGCATGACGCGGCGAGAGCAGGGGAATGCTCCAGAAGGTTCCAACCCCTCCCACTTTCTTTTTCTCGAAGAAGGACGGAGTTCCGGAATGTTTAGTATGTGAATCAGCAGTATGTGAGTCAGTAGTGCGTGGACGAGAATGTCACACAGCGGAGCACGGAAGATTAGCCCATGTCATGTAGACAGTGATTTTTACATCGGGAACTTGAATGGTTTTTTGTGGGTAACCAGCAGGCCATGAAGCCTGAAACTAGCGTGCATATATTGCCAGTGAGTTTTTTTACAGTGAAATATGTCAGTTTGTTGGTCGAACAGTGTGAATTTCAAGGCGATTTCGGACTCGCTAGTGTGTGAGGAAATAGTTAGAACTGATAAAGGAAGTCAGTTTATGCCGACAATTTATGTTCATTAAAGATTGATACCAGGAGGTGTTTAAATTTACGAGTATCAGGGGAAGAACTATATAAGGATAGTCGAGGCGAAACATTATCGCGAGGCCCTATATTTTAACTGGCATCCATTCGGAAATAGCATAGCAGTACGGCGTTTTAAGACACGTAGTGAAAACGCAGTAAGGGAGGCCACATCTACTTTAAGCTTGGGTTGGAAGACTACGGGCCGCAGGCAACTTGATATGTCGGTCAAGGCCAGCTCGAAATAGCTCCTCGTGGAAGGAAGTGTGTCACCGGGCTAAAGGAAGTGAAAACATATAACTCAAGTGAACCAGGAACTAGACGCTTTAGTGTGCGAGCATGAATGTGCTCTGATATAGTGAGGTGTAATATTGCCGCATGGCAGCATGAACTTAATAGCCATGGACTCATATATTCTGGGCATCAACATGCATATTAACACGCGAATTATGCTGCACTGAACTGCTAAGGGGCCATAATGGGATGAACGGTCTCAACGAGGTGGACGAGTGGACCATGGTAGGGACGTCGGGCCACGGCGCTGATGAAGGTGACGGGGGACAACCTGTGGGCAGACATGGGCGTCGCCAGGAGATCGGGAGTTGCCAGAGGTGGATACCTCTACCAGTACGCTGGGAGACCACATCGCGGGGACGCTGGAGGGACGCCGCCGCCCTGACGCCGCAGACGATGACGACGCCGACGCCATGGATTTCCGAGGACGCCAGATATAAAGTAAGACGTTTCCTTTCCATCCTTGTTCATCAGAAAGAAGAGAACTTCTACCTCGAATAGCCATGCAATGAGATAACCTGAGATCGTGTAACTTAACGCCCTTTATAATAATTTATTCCAGATTGAATAAGAGCATCATTTTTTTTTTCTTTTCATAGGGTCGTGCAGATGTTTTTTTGTCTTTCTTCTCGGGTCATTTGACCTATATAAATTTACAGCATCAATGGTAGGAGTAAGACATGTATTTATTCTCTGAGTCATAATAATAATAATAATTTGAAATTGGGTAACCATAATAAGAGATGCCCATTTTGCTGGGAGATCCTAGCACGTCGATTTCAGAGGTCATTATTCGAATTCTATTCTGAAAGGTTTGTCACGGAATGAACAGATTTTTATAGCAATGAATATGGTTGAAGATTGCCGGATAAGGTTCCTTGGATAGGATGCCATATTATCATACGACCTCGTGGTCCCGATAAAGTTGATACGCTCTGTTAGTGTGGGTTCTTGAGACATGCTGATAATGCCTGATTTATTTTGTAATGATGTTGTGTAAAGTTTATGTGATAATTATGTGGTAATTAGATATGGTATTTTTCCGTCAAAATGTGACGAGATTATTCACGGGGCGACGGATGCCCGTTGAATTGTAGTTGTAAGGACAGGGTCCTCTTGACGAACGTGCCACGTTCATTGATGAATTGTATTGAATAGCGCAGGGGTGTAATTGATGGTGCGCTCGACAGTCAGGTTGTTTGGATCTTCACACAGAGTGTTCGGCGGAAGGGTTACGATTAAATGTTTGTTATGAGTGTGAAATACGCTAGGGCGCCTTACTGCGAGGTTCTTAACCTTTCATAAACATTTGACAATGCTATAATTTAATTACAAGGACAAATATGACCATGTGGATCAAGGTTGTTGGAAAGAGGAAGATAAATTAATAATAATAATAAGAATTAGTAGTGTAAATATGTAAGCACAATCTGGGTGTGTTAATAATTTATGATAGGTTATAATTAATTGTTGAAATGTCATCGTATGTGAAGCTGAGTCGATGTTTGAGTGCTATTTGATGTAACATGATGCTCTTTAATTATTCATTTGCAGTTCGATAGAGGAGATCCGTCCATTACTGTATAAGGGTAGACAGTTGTAATTTACGTAGACATTCGATATTTTCTTAGAGTTTTTTTGCCGCAGGTGAACTTTGTGTTGAGTGGCTAGTGATGTTTACATGCGTGTGCACCGATAAATTATGGTTAATTTAGCTTTTTGAAAGACGATCTCCCTGTCGGAACTTTAAGAGAGGACACCCACGAGTTTGAATAAGCGAAATTTTCTTTTCTTTGTTTAGGGACTATGAACTTTATTTCTTTTCCGGACTTTGTCCCACCATAACATTATACTCGTGCGTGATAGGCAGGTTGCATATTTATTTATCCTTTGGCCAATAAAGGAGCAGATGTGATTTTACGAGGGCTTTTACTTCCTTTCTGTTTGTCAATTCAAGTTAGGGTTTTGCTTGTGAATCCTGGTTCAGTCTATTTACCATCCCAACCCGTAAACGACCCGAGACCCTTTGTCTCTAGCTCACTGGAGCTTTTCTTTTAGTCTTGTCTGTATGAACCAAGATTCATGCCCTAATTATTTTTTTTGTACCCACTCCCTTGGCTGTTTCTTCTAATGGGGCCGGGATGCTAGTCGGGTGATCGCCTGTCCCATTGGAGAAACGGGCACAGTACATAACTCTATGGCCTATACATATAACAATCCAAAATGGCGAGCATCGGAAATATTTAGACGGTTCTCAATATCTACGAATCTTTCACAGCGATCAAGCTGAAATATTTTATGTTCATAGAAGCTATGAACATAAGTTCACCTATATGACTTTCAGTAACCCGGTGAGCACCAACCAAACATGGCGGCGACGCGATGTATAAATATTTAAACGGACGTTTGTCGCGATTTAACATCCGAGTACAGTGAAACTTTGCACGTTATATGCATATACAAATGTTAATCCACTGGCATCTATTTTATTTCAATTGTTTCCATAACCACAAGATGGCAGTTGTGTGAAATTTTTAAATCTCGTTTTTACTTCTTGGGTTCTAATCATGCGAATGAAGTTTGAATACCACATGTACAAAATAATCTTCATGTAACAGTACATAAAATCCAACCTGGCAACCATCTGAAATATTTAGACGGTTTACAATATGTACGAATCTATCACAACCTTCAAACTTAAATTTTGTGTGTTGATAGAGGCAATTAACATGAGTAGGATATATGAAAATAGGCTGTATAGTTCTTCACGGAACTACTTGTTAAATCAATATATTTCACTAATGACTGCACTCTACTACAAAATTGCTCAAATAATATACACAAATGGAGTATAGAAAACAAATTATACTTAAACATACCGAAGTGTGTTGTTATGACCCGATCACATTTGTTTATGGAATTGGACCTCAGTCGTTGCAAACAGTAAGCGAGAAGAAATATCTAGGAATCCGGTTTGACCGAGAGCTTGCTTTCACTTGTCGGTGCAAAAGACAGACGGGGATGCTTTCTGCATTTTAGGGCAGATAATAAGAGACAGTAAGCCATTTATTAGGACCAGTGCCTGCATAGACCTTTATATTGCCATGGTGAGATCCAAGTTCCACTATGCCAGCCAAGTACGGAGTCCCTGGCAGAAAACCTGCATTAAATCCATTGAGCAAGTTCAAAAGAAATTCCTCAGATATTCACACCTCAAAATAACAGGCAATTTCCCTCACATGGTACCCAACGGTGAACTTCTGTTGAATTTCGGCATGACACGTTTGGAGTCTCGAAAACAAGTTAACGATATGAAATTTCTTTATAAAGTTATTAACGGTCAAATTCATAACTCATTTTTCCTATCACTCCTGAATTTCAACACCCCTCACTTAGCTACAAGATCAACTATAAGATTCAACAAGATGCTCAGAATAAAACATATAGCCTACTTTCTCATTGTCCTTTTCAAGGAGTATTATTGAATGTTGGTTGTAGTAGCTTGAATAACAACTTGCTGTATTATGTATTTATTGATTGAATCCTCGCCCAAACTATGGACTAGCGAGCAAACAATAGCCTTCATTTTGATCCAACGGGACGGCACGGCCCAGGAAGATATAAAACAGAATGTTTTTTTTGTTCGTCTTTTATGCGTTAAAATTTTGGTGAGTTGTTGTGCACACTCCCGGGATGCTTATGAGCATAGTTAATCCAATTCACAACAGATAGCGCGCGATTAGTTTAAACAAATGAGTGTCGGAAATGCGTTCATATACAATTCATCCGATTGCGATCAATTTTTTATGAGTTGTTGTGCACACTCCTGAGAAGGTTTCTGGCTTAGTACATGCATTTTACAATAGGTAGCGCACGAGTAGATTCAACAAATGAGTGATGGTGCGTGAATCGTTTCAAACTAGTCCCGTATGCGTTCATATACCATTCACCTGATTGCGATAAAACTTTGGTGAATTGTTGTATACATTCCAGGAACGGTTTTTGGCTTAGTACTGTGCCCATTTGGATGAGGGCCACTGATTGTTTTTCTTTAAATGAATCAACTGTTTGAAGAGCGCGCGGAACCAAGGTGTTTTGTTTCATCAAGATGACACCAGATGGGGAGAGCATCGACTTGAGGAACCTCACATGGTGTGTTTACGAGTTTAAAGATGAAGAGGTCGAACTACCAAAACATCGTGGGAAGATACTGTACGCATTTCTAGGAAGAATACCGAAAAGATCAAGAGAATCCGTCGTTTGGATCAGAATATATTGGAGATGAAGAATCCAAGGCGCAAGGATTATGTTTTCCATCCGCGTGCCTGGTAGGAGTTAGGCCGTACGCAGCAGGTGTGGAGTGAAGCATGACTACTAGGACTTGTGGCTTCGCGCGCACATGGTCATGTATGCTTGGTAATTGAGTTTGAGGATACCACTCTAAAAGAGTTGGAAAGAAATTAACGAATATGATGTGGGCCTTAAAATCCATAGATCATAAATGGGCAACGTAGGCAGGCCATTGCTTTTGTGTGTGCAGAGCTTTGGGGAATAATATTCTTTACTTGCAGTCAGGATATCTTAGCCGACGTATGAGCCATTGCTTTTGTGTGTGCAGAGCTTTGGGGGAAAATATTCCTTACTCATCAAGGGAATGTAGCCTAGAAACTAGAAATGGTACTAGTGTACTATGTAAACCACTCTTAAAGATTGTCAGTGTATCGCTCCAAACATCAAGGCCAAAAGCAAGTACAGTACACGAGGATCAAACCAGCAGTCATGGTTGCAAAATGGTTTCGAACACGGTGTAAATTTCTCGAACGGGAAAGTGAACCAGTCGAGTTAGGAAGATTCTGTGGCACAAAGCTGCAAGTGTTAGTTTGGGACTCGAATATTTATAACATTACTAGCAGAAGTACCCATTCTTCGAACGGTCTTTGGTATTAATAGCCAGACGTAATCAATTGAGCTACTGTTGCAATGTTTAGAGGCTTGGAACCTGTTTGTCGACAAAGATAAATGATTAGTTAAAATATGCTTAGAAAATAAATTTAGCCTACCTAACGTGTACTTCCTGACGTGAAAATAAAATTGAAAACCTCCTATACGAAACGCAATAAACGTCATGTTGCTGCTTGGAGATATAATAGACCTTCTGTACGACATATCGCACGTTTAAGTCGTGTGAAAAAGATGTATGGTAACCCTTGACCCCCTTAAGCGCATTGATGAATTTTACAGTTTTAGTTGGTTCCGTGATAACCTTATTACCATTTGCAAACGTTCACAGAAATTTAATAAATGGGGTGGCATTACTTCTTGCAGAAATATATGGAAAGTTGGATGTCACCTTTGAGATGCTTTTGTCATGGCTATTGGCGTGCATTCCTTCATTAGTTTATTAAATGAAATTAGTTTTCTTTGAATATCAGAAACTGTTGGTATTAGAGGCTTAAAATGTAGTTTTCGGGAACGCTTTAAGGCTATTTAGGGTCACCGAGTTTTGTTTCTGACACCAAGGGGCAGAAAATAAGCTTTGTCTCGTCGTTGTAGGCCGTAGTATAATAATAATAATAGTAATAATAATATAACAATATAGAGATAGGGACGTAATAGACCAGCTGTACCACACCCGCACGTGTAAATCGCGTGAAAAAAATCTAGAGTACCCCTTGACCCCCTTAAGCGCATTATACCCTATGTATTGATGAATTTTACAGCTTCATTTTGTTCCGTTTTAAACATATAACCGTTTGCAACCTATCTCAGTAATATAATAAATGGAATTGTATTGCTTCTTACAGCAATAGATGGACCTGTGAGTTTCTGTTGCCATGGTTACCGGATTGCATTATTTCATTATTGTATCAAATGAAATTAGTTTTCTGGGAATATCTCAAAAACGGTTGGTTTTAGGGCCTAAAAAGGGGTTTTTAGGTTCCCTTTAGGGCCCCCGAGTTTCATTTGTCACATTGAGGGGCTGAAAATGAGCTTTGTCTCGCCCATCTACGTCTATTTCAGCAAGAGTTTTAAGGGGGTAGGCCCCTTTTTATTGGAGCTACAGAGAAGAGTTACATCAATGATTAGTGTCGTGCCTCTGAAGTATATCTGTACCAAATTTTACGTTGATTCACCCAGCCGTTCTCGAGTTATAAGGGAACATACTTGTCCACATACAGACAGACAGACAGACAGACAGATAGACAAAATATTTATTTTCGCGCGCATCCATCATAAAACAGTCTGAAACGCGTAAATAACGCACATTTCCGTATAAATTAAGAAAAAAACATACAAACTTTCATTCTTATATATATATAGAGATAGAGATGTTGCTAGACATGCATCATATTTGTTTGAGAATGATAGATCAAACCGTCATTATGAGTTTCTAAGAGAACTGGAGGTGAGATGTCAGGGGATTTTTGGGAACATCGTCGTGAGTGATGGAGTTAGGCGAAACGTGAAACTGAACGTCTGTGTACGGGACGACATGTCTATCAGCTGGTATACACGGACTCTACGTCAAAAGGATTCTGCCTACAAGAACTTTACGATGTAAGCCAAATTTATTATTAGTTACTAGTGTTACTGCATTCTCAATTTCGACTATACTGTCTGCTAAGTAGGTTTCTGCGTCTGAATATTTATTTCAAGAAGTTACAGTACATTTGAGGATTTATCAGCCAATTTATTCTAATGGATCTCTTTGATGGAAATCTAGTGCGTTTGGGATTTCAGCCTGATATGCTTCGATATAGCAGTAGACTATTGTGTGGAGGTTACAGTATTTTGAACCATTCTGCGTCTAAACGTTATGCTAGGGAATTTTTATAATGCTGTTGGAGTTTGTTTAAATTAATTTGTTTATATTTAAAATAATTTTATAATATTTTGTCGAGTTTTTCTCTTTTGAGTATTTTGATAGATGAGGAATGTGGATAGCCACATTGCGTTTAAATATTATTCCTCGGGAATAATAATTTACTGGAAGGGAATTTTCTGTGAAATTATAAATTTTTATATATGAATTTAAAATAAATGTTGTAAAATATTTTCTTTTTAAATGAAGTTGAGATATGATATCGGAAGGCTGTATGACTGGTAGTCAAGCCTTAATGATAATAATAATAATAATAATAATAATAATAATAAGTAAATGATTATATTGTTTGGAACGTTTTCCAATAATAATAATAATAATAATAATTCCTGGTAATAATAGCGGTTAATAATTGGATGAATAATGGATCATAGTTGATGATATGGGAGTTTATTTTGAACAGAGGGACATGCAGAAGAAGTGATTTTTGATACTGGGAGCGGAAGGTCATTCATATACGAATTTTGTATAAAATGAGGAACTATGTATTGGAAATAATGCGACAGTTAAACAGGGGTGTGTTGGAGAAGACATTAAAAGTTTATTTACACCTATGCGAGAGGCCGAGATATTTAAGGTGATTTGTGAGGGAGAGCATGATCCCATATGCTGTTTGTTTAGAAGCCATTGAACCCAGCCTGCGTAGCTGAGGGGTCATTATAAAAATAAGAATATCATGGTCAAATGTTAAGTGAAAATAAAATATGAATTAATGAAAAATGTTTATAAAGTTGAGTTTTGAGGGTCAAAAAATTGCTCCATGCTCAAATATGATTAAAAGGAGGACAATATAATCGCTCATATGGGAAGCTAGTGGCCGATCGTCAGTGAAATTCTACATTCCTAGACTGTTGTATAATTGCCCACATGGTGTAGTCGTTTAAATATAAATAAGTTGATGTCTCATCCTAGGTTTGTTGAAGGCCTTACCGTGTCCTATTCTACATATTTACAGTATGAGAGGCATTTTGTCCGGAGGATGGTAAATAAATTAATAATATACGCTGATAGCTGATTGGTTTGTGGATCCATTAATTCTCATAAAATACCAGTTAGGTTTATTCTAAATAATAATTTTCTTAATAAATTAAAAGAATTAACATAAATTAATTGAATTATAGGAATTATATCAAAGAAATTAAATTGAAGCGATTAAATCAGAGTATTTAAATAAAATATGTAATGCGGAATAAAATTTATTTATGTTAAAAATGTGGAAGAATGTTTGGAGTACATTCAAAAATTTTGGATTTGGAATGATGGTCATGGTGTTAGTGATTTTTATTTCACATCGTTTTGGGAATGTGATTTTCCAGATATGAGTTAGGATATGTGAATTTCACCGCAGAGGTTAAAACAATTCTGGAAATTTGATTCAAGTGATACTTTTGTAAATATTTAAATCACGGTGTCAGGATGGGCTGATAATTTCCTGCACATCAGTGATAAATATACAGTTTACACAATTAATTAGTTGAAACAGATGCTGAGATGGACTAATGACTTTCTCAGACATCAAGTTAATATTCTGAAAATAGTGAATTTATTTGGTTAAAGGCTGTGAATAATTTATTTTATGCGTTATGTAAATTATATGTTGATGAGGGGCCCAGGGGAAGCGCAGGATGTCTTTATTTTTCAGGACTGGAATATTAGATTTTTCCCTGAGGGATCATTGTATTCTAATAGGACCAGCAGACAGTTAAATTAAACTGAGGTGTTTTAAGAAATTGGTGTTATTCACAAATTATTTGCACTGCCTTCCATCCTTTATGGAGTGTGAATTTCGATATCCGTCCGGCTGATATTCATTAAAATTTTGTTTTCTATACTCAGTTTGACCCCGAGATGTTTTGAGTCTTATGCTCGGCGGATGTTGAAATTCATGCTCGTGTGGACGAGGGACTTCGGTCAAACGGTCACAGTACATGCATTTTAAAACTGGTAGCGCATGAGTAGATTCAACTAATGAGCGACGGCACGGGAATCGTTTCAAGAAAGTCCCGTATGCGTTTATATACCATTCATCCGATTGCGATGAAACTTTGTTGAATCGTTGAGTAGACTCCAGAGAAGGTTTCATGCTTAGTAAATCCGGTTTACAATAGGTAGCGTACGAGTAGATTCAATAAATGAGTGACGACACGCGAATCGATTAAACGAAATCCCGTATGCGTTCATATGCCATTCATCCGATTGCGATGAAACTTTGATGAGTTGCTGTGTGGTACACGCCAAAGAAGGTTTTCAACTTAGTAAATCCATTTTGCAATGGATAGCTCACGAGTAGATACAACAAATTGGTGACTACACGCGAAGCGTTACTACAAAGTCCCGTATGCATTCATATACCATTCAGCGATTGCGATGAAATTTTGATGAGTTTTTATGTACCCTTACGGGAATGTTTCTAACTTAGTACATCCATTTCACAGTAGGTAGCGCACGAGTTGATTCAACAAATGAGTGACAGCGCACAAATCGTTTAAACAAAATTCCGTATGCGTTCATATGCCATTCATCCGATTATGATTACGATGAAACTATGGTGAGTTTTTGTGCACGCTCGCACGAATGTTTCTAAATTAGTTAATCCTTTTTACGATAGTTTAGGGGTTGTTAACGGAAATTCTAAAAAATATTGTGTATCCAAGAGCACTTCAAGAAACAAAATTACAACGCCAACACTTTCTTGGATTGGCATTGCAACCCATGCCTGGCACAGCTTTTCTTTCATAAGATGTTGCTATCCTACGGGTCACCTACATGAGGACAGTGTAAACCACACTCCTTACGATAAACAGATTTGGTGGGGCCGGGCCTTTTAAGATCTTCCTAGTTTTAAGAATTACATTTATATGTTAACTAGCAACCCGCCCTGGCTTTGCCCGGGAACAGTTATGAATGCATTACGTGATAAGCGCTTTCTTTTCACATGTCAATGAACTACGACCTATATCCGTTTTACCTTTCGTCATGATTCGTTAAAATCACTGACTGGACTATTTATTATCATGGAGATGCATGTGCAACGAATTCTTGTCAGACGTAATTTAAGAAGGGCGAGGTGCATGAAACATAAATCCCCCTTACGCCTAATCTTAACTTGACTGAGTATTTTGCGGAACGAAAAGTTCACAGGCGAAATTAAGAAAAGCCGAGTTACACTTGCAGGAAAACTCCAAACACAACCACTCTTCTCTGAAGTCAAAACTCAACATGACTCGACGGTTTGCTGCTGGCTGTATCTGGGGTAATAGGCTCGCCCCTAGCTAGCTCGTAAACTGTCGCCTCAATAATTGAATAGAGATAGTTTGAAGAAATGAAAACGTTAAAAAACTTATAGTGGGCGATGTATTGAAGGTAGAGATATGTTCTCTCGCGGACTTGTTTGTAGAATTTTTCATGCTGAACAATTCTTACACTCAGAGTACATTGATATTTTTCACGGTTTGCCCAGCGTAAGCTTAAAAAACGCACGGAAGCCAGCTTTTTTCTGACTGTTTTCACTGAAATCGTTACTAATTGGCTTCCTTTGATTATAAATAAATTATTCTCTACAGAAACCTTCCTCGAGATATCCTTTACAGAATGGTGAAAACCGTATCAAAATCCATCCAGTAGTTATCGAGATTACCCGTGACATCCAAGAATCGGGGACTTTATTTTATACTAAGTAGAGATACTTACTGTGGAAATCCAGGGAAATATATTTCACTGTCCAGGTGCACTGTTATTGGAGCGCACACTGAGCCCTGTTGTGTACCGTCAACAAATAAATTTAATAAATGTATAAATAAATCCAGCCTCACGGGAAAACCTTAATAACGCACAACTTACAATTAGGCCTCTGTACTTAATTTATTTATCGTATGGCTTTTAGTGCCGGGAGTGTCCGAGGACATGTTCGGCTCGCCTGAGTCTGTAACTGCTTCCAGCGGACACCCTGAGGGTGAGCAACAAGTTCCGTTCATTTTCAAGTAGTTCCAACTTTCACCGCCAGATATCAATGATTCCTAGTGGTGAACGTTGGAACTTTGATGGAGCGTTCCGACGACATTGAATCTAACAATTTAGCTTGACATAAGTTTAGTGTGTGGAAGGATATTTTACATGCCATAAATCTATGACATGGGACCACCGGCTTTACTTCCCTTCCGAAGGAAGGCATACTGAAGGATTTTTAACGCTCTTAAAAAATCCGACGACTTCGGCCGTTTTTGAACCCGCTATCTTGGGCACAGCAGTTCAGCATGCTACCGACTACGCCACCGAAGTCGCTTAGGCCTTTGTAAAGACTCATATACTCATTGGCATTTTATTTGGTTTGGTCCATTTCATTGTGTAAAAATAATATATTTCTCTCTTTAGCTGCTAATCCCTACATCAGCAAATAAGTACGACACACTGGTTATATTCTAAACATCTGAGACTATTTCTGTTCACGCGGCTATATCCTATTGTTACGTGTTAGCCCTACTAGCACGTTCGTTAATTTTACCACAGTAGGTAGAAAGAACATCACAATTGGCCCTTTAAAGAAATATAAATTTTATTGCAGGTCTAGCAAGTTACAGTACACCACACAATAAACACTCAGAAACCAATTAGCAGTCTTAGTCAAGTTCGCTTCCTTATGGAGTACACTCACTCCTTTCAAAATTTTCGAGCAGCTGACCGTTCACTAATTAGGTAGACCCGTGTCCAGCAACAGCTTGTCACTCACTGAAATACCTGCACACTCTCTTGAGTACACAAACTACAGTTACTTACGAGTCTGCTACACCCTGCTCTGCAGCTCGGAAATAATCTCACTGGGTTTCGCAATCCGCACAGCACCTCAATGCAATAACCTCTGTCGCACAGTGGAACACACTCATTCGCTCAGAAAACACAGTCCCTCCCTCGCTGGCCAGGTCGCTTTATATAGCGGGCTGGTGACCCAATGGATGTTTCCAGAGCAGTTCAGGATTCAGAGCATCTCGAGAATTCCATCACTAGTTAGGTCACGAATATTCTGGACGGTCTCTTTGTTACTGCAGTCTTCTTGTTGCGCAAATCGCTGGTAAACACAGGGGCAGGGGGGTAGCCCGAGGCGGGCTGTGACTCACGCAGCGAGGTGATGAACTAACCGCGGAGCCGTAACACCATATTGCTTGCAAACAAGTCGTAATACTTCGAAAAGTAGAACATAATGAGTAAGTGATAAAGCCCAACAGACAATCGACAGACATGGACAAACCCAACAACGTAAGAAGTTCAACACATCAGGAAAATTTTCATATTTTCCAACATTAAACATTAATTCACTAAGTAAGGCGGGCAAGCTGAAACATTTAACTGATGTGATGGATCAACATAGGATTTTAATAAAGGCTTTATAAGAACTTAGGAACACAGACCAGGACCCAAATGAATCAGGAGGTTATCGTCTCTACAAAGGACTTCCAGGACAAAGAGTAGTGAAGAATGTCCCCAAATTTGGAGTAGGTTTTCTTGTTCATAGTAGCATAATAGACTCAATCGATGATTTTTCTGCAAACTCTTCGAGGATGGCACTTCTAACAGTTAAAGTGGGGAATAAAACTTATACTTTAATAAATGTCCATGCACCAAAAAATGACAAAAACAGTAAAGATAGAGAAGGAGTTGAGCACTTTTGAGAAGAACTTGATCAACTACTATCGTAGATCCCTGATGAACATATAAAAATCTTATTGGAGATTTCAATGCTAAAATAGGCAGAGAAAAGATCGTACAGTTGTAGGATCCAAAACACGTTTAAATGACAAATTAGAGGCAATGGTCAACATACTTAAAACCATAGCTGAAGAAAATCGCTCCAATTAACAAGAGAAAGAAACATGCGTGGTGGAACGGGGAATGTTACAAAGCAATTCAAACAAGACACAAAGCATGGTTAAATGATCAACAGAGGAAAAGAGAAAAATCTCGAGAAGAACTAATTAACACCAGAAGACAAACAGCTAAAGAAATTAGGAGAATTAAAAGAAATTATCAATAGGAAATGCTTAGAACTATAGAGGAAACATTCAATCAGCATAAAACAAGAGACTATTACAAAACCTTCAAGCAATATCAATCTAAGTTTACCCCTCCCACACTTATGATAAGAAATAAAAATGGAAAAATGGCACACAATAATCAAGATAATGCTAACATCCTCGCAGAATACTTTAAAGAGTTACTCAATTGTGAGGATCCTGTGGAACATCAATAATTTATACATAACCCAAAAAATGAAATCCCATTACAAAAGATTATACCACCAGTTTACAATGAAGTGAAAACAGCAATTAATGCACTCAAAAACTACAAAGCAGCAGGAGAGAATCAAATAGTAGCAGAAATATGGAAGAATGCTAATGATCAGACTATTCAAAACCTACAAAAATGCATCATTGATATTTGTAACACGGAGAAGCTTCCCGAGGAATGGAATACAGCGATAATTCACCCGCTGCATAAAAAGGTGATCGCTCTGACCCAAATAATTATCGGGGGATATCCTTGCTTGATATTACAAACAAGATTGTATCTAAGATTATGTACACAAGAATCCAAGAACAACTCGACCAAGAACTTGGAGAATATCAGGGAGGATTTCGACCAGGTAGAGGCTGTCCGGATCAAATCTTATATATTAAAATAGTTTTTAAAAATTTCACCCTTTACTAAAACTGAAATATCTCGGGAAGTATTTGCGCTACGACGACGTTTGTTGTCTTAAAATGTAATGCCTGTCACGCACTCTCGATTGGTACCCACCTTACTTGATTATAGCATTCGAGTATTAAAATAATAGCGAATATTACTTCCTTCAAGGTCTCACGAAAATGGAATATTCGAACGACTTGATGGACATATTGTCACTAGGCGACAACGACTAACACCGTATCATGATATTCAACGCCGCCCCAATAATAAATCGAACTTGATATTAACCGAGAGTTCCATAATTACGTCATGATATCGTTAACTTCTACCTGCTCCACTCGGGCGCTAATGTCGCATGTAACCATACATGATATCGTTAACTTCTACCTGTTCCACTTGGGCGCTAATGTAGCATGTGTCCATACAATAAGCAGAAGGGGATTCTGTGCACATAATTTAATTAAAACTTCTCAAAGAATGGATTACTTTGAGACTGAAATGCTCATGCACAATCAGCAGCCATTTTGCTAATGACACTGGCATGTCAACATCTCTTTGAATGACAACATTTACTGTATACGAAAGACAACTAATTTCACGAAGATGCCGCTTCAGCCGAATGTTGGAACCGCCATTTTGTATTGTGTATCCAATCTTTCAATTATACAGCCTTTGGTCTCACCAGCTACAAACTGTCTTCTTTTCGTTTCATCATTCGTCCTTATAGGTTGTGTGCTCAATCAAAACAATGAATCATATTATGATGAATGTGAGGCGACACTCAATTACAAATGTTATAAAGATTAAAGGTGACGGTAATTGTCTGTTCAGGTCATTCGCATATTGTGAGTACAACAATCAGAGTTTATTTACACAGGTTAGAAAGCGAATTGTAAAACACGTTACTGACAATTGGAATAATTATTCTTCCTTTATTGTTGGCAACAGCGATATGTACGAAACTGTTATCAATACGAGCGATGATTACAAAATGTATATGTCTATGAATGGTATTCATGGAGGTCATGTTGAGTTAGTTGCCGCTGCTCAAGTTTACAAAATGGATATTGACATAATCACTAATAATAAAACTCATAGTTTAAAAGCAGAAAATACGCCATCAAATAGAATAATTTCTTTGCTATACTCTGGGGATGGGTGGAACGGTCATTATGACGTCTTAAATACCGGTATCAGTGCTAACTCAGTTGAGAACGTGGATTCCAAGTTACTCGATTCAGTGGCTGATTTACAGTTTCAAACTAAGAGTGGGTTTGCGTGCAGTAAAACCCCAGGATCGTGTCGGAAGCGAACCTCAGAACCAGTTAGCCAGAGACAAAATGTGATAAGAATTAAAGGTGACGGAAAGTTTCTGTTCAGGGCATTGGCATATTGTGTGTACAACAGTCAGAGTATATTTACAAAGGTTTGAAAACGAATTCTTCAACATGTTACAGACAATTGGAATAAGTATTCTTCCTTTATTGTTGACAACAGCGATATGTGTGAAACTGCTATCAATAAGAGCGATGATTACAAAATGCATATGCCTATGAATGGCATTTATGGAGGTCATGTTGAGTTAGTTGCCGCTGCTCAAGTTTACAAAATGAATATTAACATAGTTACTAATAATAAAACGCATACTGTAAACGCCGAAAATACGCCACCAAATAGAATAATTTCCTTACTGTATTCTGGAGTTTGCCGGAACGGTCACTATGACGTCCTAGATATCAGTGCTAACTCAGAGTCAAGTATGGTCGAAAACGTCAATACCAAGAAACAGAAACGAGCACTACGCGACTTAAATCGATATCAGAAACAGATTGTCACAAAACCGTTCTCAGCCACTTATCGATGTGCTATTTTTGATACTATTCCCTACATAGAACCATTCTCAATTGGATGTCTGTGTAACATTTGTCACTACTGCTCAGCTGAATACTTTTCAAAAGAGAAAAATACAAGTGGTCGCGTTTCTTTTTGTTGTAGCGGTGGCAAAGTGAAACTTCCACCATACACAATACTTCCAGAAATTAAGCAGTTGTTTACGAATTGTGACGAAATCAGTAAAAATTTTCGGAAAAATGTTCGGCAGTATAATAATGCTATGTCGTTTGTATCCTTTGGTGCTACTGCTGAGCTACTACCGAGCCATGGGCCTTACTGTTTCAAAATCAATGGTGTCATTCATCATAGAATTTGCCCTTTATATGCCAGAAAACAGGAAAACAGTTCATATGGCCAATTATACATATTAGAATTTTCATAGGCAAATGATTTAAGGCTACTGAATGATGCTAATCACGAACTGAGAGAAGATACCCTCAGTCTCTAAATCGTTTACTAGATCTGCACAATCCTTACGTGCGCTCTTATAAAACAATGCACGAGAAAGTAAGTGAAGAGAAAAAATCAGCTCTAAAAGAAAATCGTCGTCAAATGGAATTGGTAATGCGTTTCTATCACGAACCTTCCTCAGATCCAAGACGTTATAATGACCCCAGATGTTCAGAAATTGCTGCTGTATTTGGAACTGTTGATGGAGCTCCACCATCTCATCGACACATTGCAGTATATGAGAGAGAAGGTGGCTTGACGAATGTTGATTATGATAGTATGCACTGTGATCCTATGTGTTATACCTTGATTTGGCCTTGCGGAGAGTCTGGTTGGCACATTTCAATGCCAACTGCTGGAGTGTGACAAACTAAAATACGTCACTGTCACAATACGTGAGTATATTCTGTACAGAATTGCCATTCGAGGTCTAGGAGCTGAGTTCGATTTCAATCCCCTTATTAACCCTGATAAATTGACTCAACAGCCATTCGTGGATTACTACTGTCGTATGGAAGGTGACCGGTTAAAATATATACGTCATCAACAAACTAAGTTGCGAGTTGATACATATGCCGGTTTAGCAGACGCCTTGCGTGTACGAGCAGAAAATGAAAATCTCAGAGTCGGTCGTATTGTAGTTTTGCCATCTTCATTTACAGGTAGCCCAATGAATATGATGCAAAATTATCAGGATGCGATGGCGATAGTGAGGATGTTTGGAAAGCCAGATTTATTCATTACATTCACCTGTAATGTGGGCTGTCCAGAAATACTTAACAGCATTCATCCTTGGGAAACGGCTAATTATAGGCCTGATATTGTAGTGAGAGTTTTCCATTGCAAAGTAAAGGAATTGCTACGATTGATTAATGTTAAGGACATTTTCGGTAGTAAAAGCATATCTATATACAGTGGAATTTCAAAAACGAGGTCTCCCGCACATCCATTTGCTATTAACGTTAACGGAAGATAGTAAGTTTCTAGAAATTTCTGACATTGACAGTGTGGTGTCAGCCGAAATACCAGATCTCAAGTTAGAAGCGCTATACGAGTTGGTATGGCGTCATATTGTACATGGTCCTTTCGGATCTTTGACTCCTTCTTCAGTCTGTATGAAAGATGGCATATGCAAGAATGATTTCCCTAAACAGTTTCAGGAAGAGAACAAAGATAACGCCAATGGTTATCCTTCGTATAGGAGAACAAATAATGGACGGATTATTGTAAAAACAATTCGAGGTATTGACATTGAAATCGATAGTCGATTCATTGTTCCCTACAATCCATTTCTTTTACTTTACTTTCAAGCTCATATTAATGTTGAAATATGCTCGAGTGTTCGGAGTGTTAAATACATCCACAAGTATGTGTATAAAGGTCATGACTGCTGCAAGGTTAAAATATGTCCTGAAGGCGAAACGGTGAACTACGATGAAATTACTTCTTTTCTAAATGCTAGATATGTTGGTCCAACAGAAGCCGCATACAGGATATTTTCATTTCACATGCATGAACAGTCACATTCTATCGTGCGATTACCAGTTCACTTGCCAAACTTGCAAAATATCTATTTTAAAAATGATAACGCTCCTGATATTTTACTTCAAGCACAGTTGCGCAACACGGAATTACAAGTGTGGTTCAAGTTAAATCAAGATTCGCAAGCCAGAAGTCCGTAGATATATCCTGAAATACCAGTACTTTACGTCTGGAATAAGAGCAACTGCCAGTGGCAAAAAGAAAAAAATGTTCCAAAAACTATAGGCAGAATGTATAATGTTTCGCCTACAGAAGCAGAAAGGTATTATTTACGCCTGTTATTGCTTCACGTCATTGGTGCTACCAGCTTCCAGGATCTACGAACATACAAAACCGTGGTCTATTCTACTTTTAAAGAAACAGCTAAGGAGCGAGGTTTGCTGATTGATGATTCTGAATGGCAGCGTTGTTTGGCAGAAGCGTCACAATTTTAGATGTCTTCTCAGTTACGACAACTGTTTTCTTACATATGTATCTTTCAGACCCCTTCAAATGTAAGACAGTTATGGGACATTTTCAAGAATTCATTATCAGAAGATTATCTGCAGTTTCACGAACCTAACATTGCATATCAGTTCACTCTTATACATATTTCTAATACATTAAAGCTCCATGGTCTTCCCATTACTTCTCTCGAATTGCCTGCTATTATTGATAATTTCCCTCGGACAAATTTACCAATGAATTATCCAAAACTTAATTAGGATCAATTAAGTCGGATGATAAACCAAGCAAATGAAAACCAAACGGCTATAATTACATAAATTTTGGGGTTAGTACTGCCCCCGTAATTGAATTATGTAGAGACCACGGTGGCTATATTTGAAATTATGATTAGAGTTATGGCTGTCATAGTTATGACGTGGGTAGTCATGACGTAAGCACGGATGACGTAAATGTTATGCCAGCAAGCTACTTGAGCTGAGATTCTCAGTGACGTCAGCATTTTTGTCCAGAATGTTCCAAGATGTACGACGCAGTCGCAGGAAACGAGGAATTCTGCTGAGGAAGAAACTATGCTATTGGAGGAGAGGCATGAACCAATGAACGATAGTTTAAAGGAAGACGGAGATTGCTGAAACTATGGTATTTTTATGACTTTTTGGATGCAGAATTGTGGAAATACATTTGCAGTAAAAGCATTGATTTGGAATTTTGATGAAATTTATTTTCAGTTTTTGAATTTTGAAAATCCGTCATGTATTAACGAAGTTGGAAGTTCTAGCGATGACGTAGTATCACGCTTTGGAAAGGATGGTAACGCCCCTCGAGAAGGTAATAAAAGGGCTTGCGCAGAAGAGAGGAACCTCTTCTCTTCTCTTCTCTTTCGTTCGCTGATCATTCTGAGATCTAATGTTCAGATCATCGAAGTATTTGTGAAAGTCAGTTTATTATACATTCAATATAGTGAGACATCAAAGTGAACAGCAAGTGAAAAGAATCGTTTTTATAACGCGTGGCGAGGCCACTTTGTTAACGAGAACCAGGTCAAACTAGGTGAAGTTGGAACGGACCTTAGAAAGCTTATAAAAGTTTAGCTTCAAACAGTTAGCGGTCTACGATAACATAATTGTATTGTGCAGTACTACATGCAATTATAGAGAAAAGCTGAACAATTTCGACCGAGTACTTCAAAAGATATTAGCTGTTTTATACGACTGGCAAAGGTGATTATCTCGCCACTAGAGAAACACTTTTGTATAAGCCAGAATCAATGCAAGGCTAACGCTGTGAGTGGAGTAGAAAGACTTCAGATTGCTTGCTTACAGAACGATACAGTATAATGGAGCATTTGAATACGGCAGTTTGTTCTTCTGACACTACAACCGAAGTGCAGATGGAAGGCTAAGAAGGCTTATTGCAATTGGGACATACTTCAATGGAGTAAGATAGCGACATGGAACTTCGCTAATTGCTATTCCACACAAGCGAACATGCGGTGAATACCATCTACACCCATGTTTCGTAAGTAAAGGCTGAATATCATCGAACAGCCATATAAACAATTTCATACTCTGAATATGAATAATTTCTTCGGAAATTTCTACAAAACGTCATGATGATTGTCTACTGGAACTTCAGGGAATTTTTCAAGAGAGGTCAGGGTAGTCCCGACTCACAAAGAAGATTATTGCCGGAAGGATGTCTATTCGTTTTCGAGGAGCAGAGCGATTCACGGAGAAGGAAGCAGTTCGACTCTCCGAGGGTGCTGTTTCCTATTTCGAGGATGGAGCTCAGCTGTAACGTGGTGAAATGGATCCATCAGCAGTCTTCTTTGGGGAATTTTCCTCTGGAACGTCAATCGGCAGATAAGGTAGTCGTGATCGTTTATTGTATTTGAGTAACCTAGTAATGTTTGAGCAACCATTTTTCCCATATTTTTATCCTCATGTATTTTGCCTTATTTTCTTGTTGAGATTCTTATTCTCAGTACACCTTGATGAATTTTGCATTTTTCGACGATTTATTAAGACATTGTTATGTCATGGGCATAGTTAACGATTTTGAATCAGTTGAGACTGATATTTAGATTTTTCCGTAATTAATATTTTTGTAGTCACGATTTGACTGTAAGTTAATGATTTTTAATGGCAGATTTAAATTCAGACAGCGTGTCATTTTATTAAAGTAATTCAACCCCAGTTTAATTACTTTGAACAATTTTCTGTCATCATCAAGAAGGAAGAACATTTAATTGATTTTAGAGCGTTAAAATCTTACGTTATCGACGATCTTGGAAATACTAGTCGTTATTTGTATTGATTGCAACACAGACATTTATCGTCAGTTATGAATGAACATTGCATTATAGACAATTTTGTGAAAGAGTAATGTTAATAATGAATTATTGAATGCATTAAAGTCAAGTACTTTTGTTAGGAGTTTTTCTCAATTAGAGAATTATATAACGATGTTTGCATTCCCCAGTCTAATTGGATTCTATTCGACTACTTTGCAGTTTAGTCGCACTTTATTTGAAGATAGTATTTTCATACTACATATTTTCTTTTAAGATGTTAATCTTAAATTTTGATAGACCAGATAGGCGTATATAAGCGTATTCACTATTAAATTTGTTTGTGATTGGCAAGTTTTGACTTCATTTCAGTTCATGAATGAAATCTACGAAGGTTAAATAGAAAAACAGTTTTGAAACAATTTATGATTATAAAATTTTTAAGTGGAACTATGAATGTATAATCGCTAGTACAGCGCGTGTTGAAAGTCGCTGAGATATAATGCCCTTGAATATGAAGGAAGTTCCCACAGGAATAAATGTTAAAGAATTATTTGTGGAAGTTTTGTAAGTGATGTGAAAGTTGTAAATGCCATTTAGATTAATATATGATGATTTTGGGCATATTTTTTAATACAGATTGTGCATTAACTTGTTAGCGAAGGATTTTCCGCTGGAGTAAGATTGTTATAGTTCGTTGAAAATTAATCAAGTGATTTACTGTTATAATTAACACGAGTTTTGAAAGAATTTGAGACAAGATGTTGAATGAAGGTTGCCGTCACAAATCATTATTAAAAACTTTATTAAACCAAATTGTGACATTAAAATGTATAACTAACCTTCATTGGTCGATTATATTAAACAGGATTATAAAATTACCAACCGAATGAACACGTGGCTAATGTATTTATTAAATTAATAATTTAAACAATTTAAATGTTAATATTGTAAATAATTGTTGTAAATATTTTTGAAAATAATATGAAACGAGAGTAATGTTAAAGGCGTGCTTATAATATTTTTATTGTCTTTGACAAATATTATAAACAATTTCTAATTGTTATAAATAATTTATGTGATTTGTTATAAACATTTAAGAGCTAACTAAACATTTGGATTGAAGTTAACAAGTTTAAGAAATTTATGTAATGATCCATTAGGATGTGATCAAAGTACTTGAAAGATTTGCGTAAATATAATGTGAGTTGTCTTGTAAGACATTTAAAAGCTTGAGAGTGCAGGCTGGATTCTTACGTAACATAGCGTGTGAGAAGGGAGTGCATTTGACCAGTATGCGTCAGGCTGGAAGGTAGCCCGCAGCTGTGTCAACATATGGTTTGCAGAGAGTGAGGTCGTACACTCCGGCCTTGCGACTATAAATATCATTCTCTTGTTTATTAAAAGGAAACAAATGCTCTATATATATGTCACACCCTGACGTCCTTTTCCAATCCAATAGTGTTATGAATATTACGGTATTTGGAGCTCTTGGGAGCTAAAATGTTTTATATATCATGTTATATATATTATTTTGCAAGTCCTACTGGAGGACGTAGTCAGATTGACTTGGGCTACTGATAGCCACGTATATTTTGTTGTGTTAGGATAATCAGACCCTTTATTAGAAATAAAGCTTTTGTACAGTTCAAAGTTCTCGTCTTCGTTTCTGGTTCATTTTTAAATGTCATGGCGGAGATTATTGTGTGAACAGACTTTTAGTGATCCTGTTGTCAACTCAAACCCCGAGATAATTAAGAGGTAAGCAACGGTAAGTATGCACCCCCGTCTATTTTGGTGTGTTCCACAATGATTTCCTGTGAATTTCTGTGCTCTTATCTCGATAGTATCTGTCAGTGCCATTTTCATTGATGTAACTGTGCCGGTGCGATTGATAATTGGCAATCCGATTGAGGGGGCGGATATCTGACAGCCTACTATCCAGGTAAACGGGGACAGAAAGATTGGCGATCCAAGAGCGTGGGGCTCGATCAACAGTAAGATTGACCCTAATATGTGGGACGAATTCGACAAAACTGGATTACCAGGTTGAACACTAGAAAGATTGACAAACCTAAAACGTGAGGTTCGATTAGACTCAAATAAAGAGGTTGATTCTTTGTTAGATGTCTAGGCCAATTGTAGTATTTAAGAGTGTGATTATATAGGAATTAAATGTTGTATTGTATTAGGAAAATTACACTCAGAAAAGATCAGATCTTATACAACTTGAGAAAGGTTAAATGGGCTGGAAACATAGAAAAATCGCCTATAATCTGGAATCTTATTTTATTTGACCGGCTTATGACATTTCAGTCATATTAAAGATAAAATTAATTATTTGGATTGTAAATGTAAATTATTTGTGTTAGGATATTTTAAAATGAGCCAGAGAAATTTGAACATGTGCTTGAGTTTGTTTCAACATGAAGTATCTTCGAATATTAATTATAAGGTAGTTATAAGTTAGATTTAAGACAGAAAATTGATCAAAATTATATATGGTGAAAAGTGTTGCTCAAACGTTGTTATTTTGCTCTTTTGATGTATGTCCCTACAGCAATCCATTTTGAATAATAATATTGTAATGGCAGATGAAAGTTTGAAGAAAATGTTAGAGGAGATGTATGCTAATTTGAATGCAAGGATGGAGGAAAATGCTAGTAATTTGAATAGTAGTATGAAGGAGATGGAAGCAAGGAATAATAGTCGAATGGAGGAGAATGCTAGTAATATGTCTGCTAATTTGAAGGATATCCAAACTAGTGCTGCTAATTTGGAGGATAATATGTCGCGTTTACAGATCAATACCCTAGGAATTGAAAATACTGTAAGTGACATCCGCACAGATGTATCTAATGTCCATAAAAATGTTGATGATGTTAAAAATGATGTGTCTAAGGTACAGAGAGACCTTACAATGTTAAATTTAGATGTAGCTAATGTCCGAGGGGATATTTCTTGTGCTAGAGCCGAAGTAGTTGTTGTCAAAAACGATGTAGCGACTGTCCAAGACAAGGTCGAGGAAGTCCAGAAAGAAATTCAAAAAGCTAGAACAGATGTATCCAATGTTCAGGTAGACATTAACAACATTCATGCGGATATAACTGAGGTGCAAAGTGATGTAACTAAGATTCAGGTAGAGGTCAACACAGTTTTCGTAGATATCACTAAAGTCCAAACTGATGTCAATAAAGTCAGGGAAGAAATCGAAAACTCAAAAACTCTTTGTACGCGTAATATAACTGCATTAACGACTAGGTTAGTCGATGAATCGGTTAGAACAACAACGTCTTTAGCAGAGTTGAAGTACGACGTAGAGGTCATGAGAACACAGGTATTAGACCACAATAGAGTATTAAAAGAGGATATCGAAGTAGACATAGCCGAAATGTTAACAGCAAACGTAGCGGTATGGAAAGACGAGTGGAATAAGTCAAGTGGGGAACATGTAACCCAAATTCAGGAAAGGATTGAAAGAAAACTTGCCAGTACGCAGATAGAAATTAACAATGAGGTAGTTCAGATTAGAAAAGATTTAAGCGTCAGGATAAATTCGCTATCCGAAAAACAAGTTGACGATAGAACACAACTAGATCAGGATATGCAAACTTTAAAATCTACATTAGAGGAACAGATGCATAAAGTTGTCTCTGACGTAAACGAAACGACGAGTAAACTGAAAAACTTGAAGTTAGGAGAGGCTAGTTTAATGGAAAACTACAAGGAAGAGATAGTCAAGAAAGTCTTAACAGAAATCACCGACAAGGATACAGAAGGCTTAGCTTGCGAATTGAACAGGAAGCAGACCAGAAGATGTCACCTAGATCTAGAAGAAAGAGACGCGACTCCTGAAGAACGTGTATCCAGATTCAGAGAGGAGGATGACGAGAGGAATATGGAATCTGAGTGGAATTATCGAGATAGTGGGAAAAACTATCCGGATTCATATCCGAGGAACGTGACGGTCATTAGGAATTTCGAGGACAAACCACAAAAATTCAGTAACACTGATAGTTTGACACCTATAGAGTATGTAAGGAATCTCAAAGATTATTTCATCGAAGCTCACATTCCCAGAGAGAGAGAGATGAAGATTGTAGAGAGATATCTGATTGGAGGACCCCTTGAATGGTTCAGAGCTTTTAGATATACATTCAGTAACTTTGACGAGTTTGCAGAGGCATTAATCAAACGATTTTGGTCCATAGAAGCGCAGAATTCGTTAAGAGCGGAGGTATATTCAAGAAAATACTCAGGTACTCTTCCAACGAGGTACGCTGATTTCTTTACGAGTCAGTTGTCCCGCTTGAGATTTTTGCAACCCCCATTGTCCACGGAGCAACTAATAGATGCGATTTCTCGTATGCTGCCAATTGAGGTGAGGAGACTTATAATTTCGTCCAACATCAGGGATTTATCCAGCATGGATGAATTACTAAGAAGGTTAGACTACACAAGTCCAATGCCTAACGTAGTCCAGAAAGGTCAAAGGCAAGAGTATAAGGAAATCAATACGGTATACATGGACCAAGTCCAACAAACTGACAAGCCAGAGGAGGAGAAAACTGACAATGTAGGTCCTCACAGGAATAATCAGTTTAGAAAGTATAGATCACAAGGTTACCGACCATATCAACAGAGAAGAGGTTGGAACTACAACCGAGGAAACTATAATGGAAGAGGCAGATATTATAACAATAATGGGTATAATCGTAACTATAATAGGAATAACCAAAACCAAAATAGAAACCAGAATACTCAAAGTCAGGTTATGACACCTGAGCAATATCAGCAAAGAGAAAAGGAAAGCCAGCAATACTTAAAAGAATTAAGGGATAAAGAAGCTGACAATCAAAGGAAAAGGCAGGATGCTGTAATCGATCCTGGGCCTTCTACGAGCCAACAGAATTTTGAGGTCGGTAACACAAAAAAAAAAAACGCCGATTTCTCAACGTCAGTGAGAACCTGTAAATACATTGCCACACCACACCTGATTACGATTAATGAGATATACGAAGTTACCGATGAAGATTTACTAGAAGAGAGGGGTATTGTTAAAGAGGAAAGACCATGTGCCTTACCGATTATTGCTGTACGGATAGATGGACAGCAGTACAAAGCCCTGCTGGATACTGGTGCTATTATTTCCATCATTTCAGAGGAATGTTATCAAAGTCTGCTAAGAGGAGAGAACATGACAGTTCTACCTGTTTCTACCGTCAAAGTGAGAGGGATATTTCAAGATAAGGCAGTGAAATGCAAGATTCAAGTGTTATTGAACTTTGAGATCAATGGAAGGAATTATGAACAGATCTTCATTGTGGTGAGCAAGATCAATTTTGATATGGTGCTTGGAATCGATTTTATATCGAAGGTCGGAGCTATTATTGACATGAAGAACAGAAGTATTAGCTTTAATGATGGGTACATAATCACAGAAGAGATAGAAGAACAGGACGTGAAAAACAGTCTGGATATAGACCTTAGGGAAGAAATTTTGAATACAATAATTAATGAAGTGGAAAACTTAGAAGAAATACCCAGTAGAAAAACTGAAGGATTTGAAGAAATTCAGGGGGAATTTGAGGATCTGATAAAGGAATTCCAAGATATTTTCGATGAAAAGCCTGGATTGATTAAGGATTATAAGTACAAGATAAGACTGACAGATGAAACCCCTTACCAGAAGAGAATATACCCCATTCCTGAGAAATACTATCAAGAAGTACGAGGGTTAATCAGAAAAATGGAGGTAGACGGGATTATTAGAAAACAGGCGTCGTCCTATATAAACCCCATCACAGTAGTGAAGAAAAGTAATGGTCAGATACGTCTTTGTCTCGATGCCAGGACCATCAACTTGAAGATTCTTCCAGAAAATGACAGACCATCCAAGATTAGAGATCTGCTTCGGAAATTCAAAGGAAGAGCTTGTTTCAGCGTTCTTGACTTGACGTCTTCATTTTATCAAGTTCAATTAGAAGAGGATAGTATGCAGTACACTGGATTCCTATTTGACCAGACGTCATGGGTCTTTGCCAGAATGCCTTTTGGAATGGTTAACAGTGGACCAGCACTTATTCGAGCACTTGATAGTAAGCTCACTGACGAAGTGAAAGAAAATGTAATCTGCTACATTGACGATTTAATCGTATCTTCACCCAGCGCCGCAGAACATTTAGTGCACTTGAGAAAGTTGTTCGAGAATTTAAGGGAGGCCAACATAAAGGTGAACTTTGGAAAATGTCAATTTTTGAAGAAGGAGATAAATTACTTGGGGCATACTATTGATAAAGATGGATATCATCCAAACATGAAAAAAGTAGATGCAATCACGAGATTTCCAAAGCCAACTAAGGTAAAACAAGTCAGAGAATTTGTAGGTGCATGCCAATTTATTAGCAGCCACTGTCCAAGATACTCGGAAATTATGGCTCCTCTGTATGACTTACTCAAGAAGAACAACAGATGGAAATGGAGTACCGCTGCAGACGAGGCTTTTGAGAAAGCAAAAGAGATGCTTAAAAATAATGTGAAACTGGAGTACCCAGACTTTGAGAAGGTGTTCTATATTGAGTCTGATGCATCAAGAATAGGCATTAGTGCAGTCTTATACCAGAAAGACGAGGCAGGCAACAAGCACTACATTGCGTTCACTAGTCGGAAGTTGAAAAAGCACGAGGAAAACTACTTCACAACAGAGCTTGAAGCGTTAGCTTTTGTGACAGCTTTACAAGCCTGGAAGAAAATCCTGCTGGGACATAAGGTCATCATTATTACTGACCATAAAGCACTACAGTTTATGTTGCAAACTGACATGTCGAGTGATAGATTGACACGTTGGGCTTTGTTCACCCAACAGTTTAACGCTACTATCGTCCACCAGCCTGGGAAAGATAACTTACTGGCTGATGCTCTATCACGTAACCCTATTAAAAATGTGCAGATACACCATGTACAATTGGAGCAAGAAGATGAAGAAACCGTTAGGAGGTTAGCCCGAATCGGTGTGTCACAGAAGAGACACGCTCCAATAAGGAAAATGTACAGGTTCCTCAAGGGTTACATGGACAATACGGATGTTGACTATGAGACTACACGGAGAAATTCACGACACTTTGTCTTGAGTGGAGACATTGTATGCAAGTATGCTGACCCTGCGCATACAAAACTTCGAATAGTCGTGCCTCCTAAACTTGTTGTCAATTTAGTGTGGGTAGCTCATCACGCAACTGGACATGCCGGTTTAGATAAAACTCTTAATACACTTAAAGAGAGATTTATCTGGACTAACATGCGTTCCAGCATTGCCAAGGTCATTAGATCCTGTGACAAATGTCAAAGAGCAAAGTATGCTTCTGCTTTATTAAAGGGAAAACCGAAGGCGATGATTCCTTCTAAGCCAAACGAACTTATGGCGACGGATATGTTTGGCCCCTGTCCGAAGGGATACCAGGGTAACCAGTACCTGTTGGTGACCGTGGATGTTTTCTCAAAATTTGTTACAATGAGTCCCATGCAGAAAGCTAACACGAGGAACGTAGTAAGCAGACTGGAAAATGCTGTATTTCCTAAAGCTGGTATACCGGAATATCTACTGTCGGATCATGGAACGCAGTTTACGTCCGTGGAATTTGCAGCGGATATGGAAAGGCTTGGCATTAAGCACTTATTTTCAAGCGTGCGTTACCCTGAATCGAATTCCTCAGAAAGATATATGGCTGAATTTTCGAAATTCTGTCGAATTTTCTGTCCTAATGATCATTCTGGTTGGGTGAGATTTGTACCCCTTATTGAGGAATGTCTGAACTCTACAGTGCAGGAGAGCACAGGAGAAGTGCCAATGCGACTTCATCTAGGAAGAAACCCAGAAAGGCCGTGGGATAATCTTTTCAACCACATACCGAGAGATCCCGACATAGGAAGACAGCAGAGGATTGATAAGGCAAAGGAACAACTCCAGAAAGCAGCAGAGAAACGATTGAAGAGAGCGGCTGGAAAACGTTTTGGTACACCCTTTCAAGTTGGAAATCTTGTATTATTACGCAGACCTGTCAAGGCTGATATGACCAAGAAAATCTACCCCAAATTTGGATTAGTGTTCCTGGGGCCGTTTAGGATTACGAACGCTTATGGAAACAACTGTTATGAACTCTACGATGATGAGAATAATGTCGTTTACGGCAAGTTCAATGCTGGAAATTTAAAAAGATATTATCCTAGAGTAAGCCAGTAATAATTCAATTTCGTGTTCAAGAGAGTTGAGATGCTTGTAACATTGAGTTTAAAAACAATTTGCAACTGTTTTTAAAACGTGGTGGGAGGAGAATGCCCCCGTAATTGAATTATGTAGAGACCACGGTGGCTATATTTGAAATTATGATTAGAGTTATGGCTGTCATAGTTATGACGTGGGTAGTCATGACGTAAGCACGGATGACGTAAATGTTATGCCAGCAAGCTACTTGAGCTGAGATTCTCAGTGACGTCAGCATTTTTGTCCAGAATGTTCCAAGATGTACGACGCAGTCGCAGGAAACGAGGAATTCTGCTGAGGAAGAAACTATGCTATTGGAGGAGAGGCATGAACCAATGAACGATAGTTTAAAGGAAGACGGAGATTGCTGAAACTATGGTATTTTTATGACTTTTTGGATGCAGAATTGTGGAAATACATTTGCAGTAAAAGCATTGATTTGGAATTTTGATGAAATTTATTTTCAGTTTTTGAATTTTGAAAATCCGTCATGTATTAACGAAGTTGGAAGTTCTAGCGATGACGTAGTATCACGCTTTGGAAGGGATGGTAACGCCCCTCGAGAAGGTAATAAAAGGGCTTGCGCAGAAGAGAGGAACCTCTTCTCTTCTCTTCTCTTTCGTTCGCTGATCATTCTGAGATCTAATGCTCAGATCATCGAAGTATTTGTGAAAGTCAGTTTATTATACATTCAATATAGTGAGACATCAAAGTGAACAGCAAGTGAAAAGAATCGTTTTTATAACGCGTGGCGAGGCCACTTTGTTAACGAGAACCAGGTCAAACTAGGTGAAGTTGGAACGGACCTTAGAAAGCTTATAAAAGTTTAGCTTCAAACAGTTAGCGGTCTACGATAACATAATTGTATTGTGCAGTACTACATGCAATTATAGAGAAAAGCTGAACAATTTCGACCGAGTACTTCAAAAGATATTAGCTGTTTTATACGACTGGCAAAGGTGATTATCTCGCCACTAGAGAAACACTTTTGTATAAGCCAGAATCAATGCAAGGCTAACGCTGTGAGTGGAGTAGAAAGACTTCAGATTGCTTGCTTACAGAACGATACAGTATAATGGAGCATTTGAATACGGCAGTTTGTTCTTCTGACACTACAACCGAAGTGCAGATGGAAGGCTAAGAAGGCTTATTGCAATTGGGACATACTTCAATGGAGTAAGATAGCGACATGGAACTTCGCTAATTGCTATTCCACACAAGCGAACATGCGGTGAATACCATCTACACCCATGTTTCGTAAGTAAAGGCTGAATATCATCGAACAGCCATATAAACAATTTCATACTCTGAATATGAATAATTTCTTCGGAAATTTCTACAAAACGTCATGATGATTGTCTACTGGAACTTCAGGGAATTTTTCAAGAGAGGTCAGGGTAGTCCCGACTCACAAAGAAGATTATTGCCGGAAGGATGTCTATTCGTTTTCGAGGAGCAGAGCGATTCACGGAGAAGGAAGCAGTTCGACTCTCCGAGGGTGCTGTTTCCTATTTCGAGGATGGAGCTCAGCTGTAACGTGGTGAAATGGATCCATCAGCAGTCTTCTTTGGGGAATTTTCCTCTGGAACGTCAATCGGCAGATAAGGTAGTCGTGAACGTTTATTGTATTTGAGTAACCTAGTAATGTTTGAGCAACCATTTTTCCCATATTTTTATCCTCATGTATTTTGCCTTATTTTCTTGTTGAGATTCTTATTCTCAGTACACCTTGATGAATTTTGCATTTTTCGACGATTTATTAAGACATTGTTATGTCATGGGCATAGTTAACGATTTTGAATCAGTTGAGACTGATATTTAGATTTTTCCGTAATTAATATTTTTGTAGTCACGATTTGACTGTAAGTTAATGATTTTTAATGGCAGATTTAAATTCAGACAGCGTGTCATTTTATTAAAGTAATTCAACCCCAGTTTAATTACTTTGAACAATTTTCTGTCATCATCAAGAAGGAAGAACATTTAATTGATTTTAGAGCGTTAAAATCTTACGTTATCGACGATCTTGGAAATACTAGTCGTTATTTGTATTGATTGCAACACAGACATTTATCGTCAGTTATGAATGAACATTGCATTATAGACAATTTTGTGAAAGAGTAATGTTAATAATGAATTATTGAATGCATTAAAGTCAAGTACTTTTGTTAGGAGTTTTTCTCAATTAGAGAATTATATAACGATGTTTGCATTCCCCAGTCTAATTGGATTCTATTCGACTACTTTGCAGTTTAGTCGCACTTTATTTGAAGATAGTATTTTCATACTACATATTTTCTTTTAAGATGTTAATCTTAAATTTTGATAGACCAGATAGGCGTATATAAGCGTATTCACTATTAAATTTGTTTGTGATTGGCAAGTTTTGACTTCATTTCAGTTCATGAATGAAATCTACGAAGGTTAAATAGAAAAACAGTTTTGAAACAATTTATGATTATAAAATTTTTAAGTGGAACTATGAATGTATAATCGCTAGTACAGCGCGTGTTGAAAGTCGCTGAGATATAATGCCCTTGAATATGAAGGAAGTTCCCACAGGAATAAATGTTAAAGAATTATTTGTGGAAGTTTTGTAAGTGATGTGAAAGTTGTAAATGCCATTTAGATTAATATATGATGATTTTGGGCATATTTTTTAATGCAGATTGTGCATTAACTTGTTAGCGAAGGATTTTCCGCTGGAGTAAGATTGTTATAGTTCGTTGAAAATTAATCAAGTGATTTACTGTTATAATTAACACGAGTTTTGAAAGAATTTGAGACAAGATGTTGAATGAAGGTTGCCGTCACAAATCATTATTAAAAACTTTATTAAACCAAATTGTGACATTAAAATGTATAACTAACCTTCATTGGTCGATTATATTAAACAGGATTATAAAATTACCAACCGAATGAACACGTGGCTAATGTATTTATTAAATTAATAATTTAAACAATTTAAATGTTAATATTGTAAATAATTGTTGTAAATATTTTTGAAAATAATATGAAACGAGAGTAATGTTAAAGGCGTGCTTATAATATTTTTATTGTCTTTGACAAATATTATAAACAATTTCTAATTGTTATAAATAATTTATGTGATTTGTTATAAACATTTAAGAGCTAACTAAACATTTGGATTGAAGTTAACAAGTTTAAGAAATTTATGTAATGATCCATTAGGATGTGATCAAAGTACTTGAAAGATTTGCGTAAATATAATGTGAGTTGTCTTGTAAGACATTTAAAAGCTTGAGAGTGCAGGCTGGATTCTTACGTAACATAGCGTGTGAGAAGGGAGTGCATTTGACCAGTATGCGTCAGGCTGGAAGGTAGCCCGCAGCTGTGTCAACATATGGTTTGCAGAGAGTGAGGTCGTACACTCCGGCCTTGCGACTATAAATATCATTCTCTTGTTTATTAAAAGGAAACAAATGCTCTATATATATGTCACACCCTGACGTCCTTTTCCAATCCAATAGTGTTATGAATATTACGGTATTTGGAGCTCTTGGGAGCTAAAATGTTTTATATATCATGTTATATATATTATTTTGCAAGTCCTACTGGAGGACGTAGTCAGATTGACTTGGGCTACTGATAGCCACGTATATTTTGTTGTGTTAGGATAATCAGACCCTTTATTAGAAATAAAGCTTTTGTACAGTTCAAAGTTCTCGTCTTCGTTTCTGGTTCATTTTTAAATGTCATGGCGGAGATTATTGTGTGAACAGACTTTTAGTGATCCTGTTGTCAACTCAAACCCCGAGATAATTAAGAGGTAAGCAACGGTAAGTATGCACCCCCGTCTATTTTGGTGTGTTCCACAATGATTTCCTGTGAATTTCTGTGCTCTTATCTCGATAGTATCTGTCAGTGCCATTTTCATTGATGTAACTGTGCCGGTGCGATTGATAATTGGCAATCCGATTGAGGGGGCGGATATCTGACAGCCTACTATCCAGGTAAACGGGGACAGTACAAAACAGCAATGAAAGGATGAGTAATGCATATTTCATTGACGGTCAAGGGGGCACCGGGAAAACATTTCTTTACCAACGCTTGATTCACAGTTGCACAAATTTGGGGTTAAATGTAGTTTCTGTTGCATGGACTGGTATTGCAGTAATGTTACTACCTCAGGGGCGCACTGTACACAGCCACTTCAAGTTACCTCTACATTTACATGAAAGTTCAGTATCAGGAATAAAAGTTAACAGCAAGGAAGCTTTTTATATTCGTTCAGCAAAACTCATCATTTGGGATGAAGCCTCTATGGCTAATAAGCACGCATTGATGTGTGTAAATTGGTTGCTCAAGGGCATCATGAATAACGACGTGCCTTTCGGAGGAAAAAATATCATCTTAGGTGGAGATTTCCGGCAGGTATTGCCTGTTGTGCCTCACGCATCTAGAGCAGCTTCAGTCCAAATGTCAGTAAGGTTCTCTCCTTTGTGGCCATTATTCAAAATTTTTATACTCAACAAAAATATGCGAGCGGATATAGATCAACGTGACTTTGCAAACTTCTTGATACAAATTGGTAACGGTGAATACCCTCACGTCGATGGAAAAAATTCGGAATTAGTCGACTTACCACCCTCCATCATTGCTAAAACTGATATCATCACTGAAATGTATGGAAACGAAGTTTCCACACTGAAAGATATTTCACGCTTTTCAAAAATTGCGATTTTAGCACCTAAAAATGAACACTGTAAAGAAATCAATGACAAAGTTTTAGACCTAATCCCAGGATCATCGAGAACTTACATCAGTGTGAATAATTTAATTACTGAAGATGAGAGTGAACTTCTACAATTCCCAACAGAATTTTTAGACAGCTTAGACATAAGTGTATTGCCACCTCATATCCTTCGACTAAAAGAAGGCTCTATTGTGATTTTGTTGAGAAATATTAATGTTACCCAAGGTCTGTTGAACGGTACTAGACTGTTGGTTCGGAAGATGCATGACAATTGCTTACACCTGGAAATTATTACTGGCGTAAATGTTGGAAACAATGTTCTACTTCCTCGCCTTGACCTTACGCCATCAGATACTTCTATGCCATTTTCCTTCAAAAGCAGGCAGTCTCCATACGTTTGGCTTTTGTTTAACTATCAGTAAAGCTCAAGGTCAAACACTAGATCAAGTAGGCATTTATTTACCTCAACCGGTGTTTAGCCACGGACAACTGTATGTCGCACTATCGCGAGCAAAATCCTTTCGTGACGTCAAAGTTCAACTAGAACCAAAAGGCAAGCGAACAGCAAATGTCGTATGGAAGGAAGTACTATTAGAATGTTGAAACGAATGTTGCGGAGGAGCACAGACCTCAGCACACGGGGCACAGATTAAATAACAATTATACAAGGACGTCCGAATCCCTAATACGATAACTGTCCTGTGGTAATGGTAAAAAAGTGCTATTGTCCTACATCGGTGATTACTATCCTACATCCTGTTCTTCCATTCCCTCAGTTCTATAACTAAGATATACTCAATCAAATTTACAGCTTAATAAATATTAATTCCTTCTGTGTGAGTTATCTTTTCATTTCTCATCCATCTCCTTGACTCACTATTCTATCCGTAGTGGTGGAGGCGTAGCTGTCTTTACAGAGGTGTGCAAATTATTAGATTCGATGTCAGTTTTCCAAAATTGCATTTTCACTTTTCACGGTTTAATGCACTAAGTAGGCCTATGTTTACAAGGCGATGAAATTACTTAAAATGTTTAACCAAGACGCCTAATTATATTTTAATTTAAGAAACTCAAATTAAAATGATTTTTTAGAATTTTCACTAACAGAGGAGCCTTGCAAATGCAAGATGCCACACGTTTCGTTTTTATTACTTCACTCTACTTTACGTGTAAATTTAGAGCAGAGGGATTTGGGGTCTTTTAACTGATGAACGCTATTGAACTATTCAAAGATTCATGAACTATTCATTGAAATCACCTGACTTAAATTCTAAAGTCAATGAAAAATTGAAAGCGGACCCAGCTCACATATCTCTCGGAATCCAATAATCTGAAAGTTTCCAGACGCAATTCCTTATGGGAAAAGGTGTAATTCCACGGGAGAGGAAACACTACTAAGTAGGATAACAAAAGAAGTTGGTCAATAAAATGATTTTGAATAAAATAAATTATGACTTATTAAAATTATTTTATTTAATTCTATTAATTTGCGCACTTTTATAATTATGTTACCCAAGAGTTACGGTGCATCTCTAAATTAAAAAACAAGATGTTCAGTAAAGAACATATAGCCTACTTTCTCCTAAATGCATGGGTATTGTTATAACTCTTTCTCCTTTTCAAGGAGTATGATTGAATGTTGGTTGTAGTAGCTTGTTGAAATACAACGTGCTATAGGGATATTAAACATGAATATGAGGTGCCCTTTGCTAGTGCTACCTCTGTACCAAATTTCGTTCAATTCGGTTTCACCGTGTTTGAATTGATAGGGGGAATCGATTTGCACACATACTTGGCCACCATCTGCAAACTATTGGGCTGATGTTCTTGCAGTTTGGTCTGAATATGTTTCCCACATAAAGATATGGTGTTGCAAAATTTGGTAGAGACTAGATTATTAGGTTGGTCGTAATTACATTTTAGCTTTTAACATTTGGGTGGCCGCGATTACGTTTCCGTCAAGATAGCGGTGATATAAAACATGACACTGAGGTGCCCTTTGCTAGTGCTACCTCTGTACCAAATTTCGTTCCATTCGGTTTCACCTTGTTCGAATTGATAAGGGGAATCGATTTTCACACAAAGATGGCCGCCATCCGCAAAATATTAGGCTGATGACCTATTAGTTTGGTCAAAGGATGCTCCCTCCATAAAGGTATGTTGTTGCTAAATTTGCTAGAGATCGGATGATTAGGCTAATCGTAATTTGATTTAAGCTTTGAACATTTGTGTGGCCGCCATTACGTTTCTGTCATTATGGCGGCGATATAAATCATGACACTGAGATGCCCTTTGCTAGTGCTATCTCTGTACCAAATTTCGTTCCATTCGGTTTCACTGTGTTTGAATTAATAGGGAGAATCGATTTTGACACAAAGATGGCCGCCATCCGCAAACTATTAGGCGAATGACCTTTTAGATTGGCCAAAGGATGCTCCCTCTATAAAGGTATGTAGTTGCAAAATTTGGTAGAGATCGGATGATTAGGTTAATCGTAATTTGATTTAAGCTTTGAACATTCGTGAGGCCGCCATTACGTTTCAGTCAAGATGGTGGCGATATAAAACATGACACTGAGGTGCCCTTTGCTAGTGCTACCTCTGTACCAAATTTCGTTCCATTCGGTTCCACCGTGTTCGAATTAATAGGGGGAATCAATTTTGACATAAAGATGGCCACCACCCGCAAACTATGAGGCTAATAACCTATTAGATTGGTCAAAGGATGCTCCCTCCATAAAGGTATGTAGTTGCAAAATCTGGTAGAGATCGGATGATTAGGTTAATCGTAATTTGATTTAAGCTTTGAACATTCGTGTGGCCGCCATTACGTTTCTGTCAAGATGGCGGCGATATAAAACATGACACTGAGGTGCCCTTTGCTAGTGCTACCTCTGTACCAAATTTTGTTCCATTTGGTTTCACCGTGTTCGAATTAATAGGGGGAATTGATTTTCACACAAAGATGGCCGCCATCCGCAAACTATTAGGCTAATGACCTAGTTATTTGGTCAAAGGATGCTTCCTCTATAAAGGTATGTTGTTGCAAAATTTGGTAGAGATCGGATGATTAGGTTAGTCGTAATTTGATTTAAGCTTTGAACATTTGTGTGGCCGCCATTACGTTTCCGTCAAGATGGCGGCGATATAAAACATGACACTGAGGTGTCCTTTGCTAGTGCTACCTTTGTACCAAATTTCGTTCAATTCGCATTCACCGTGTTCGAATTGATAGGGGGGGGGGACAGACATTCAGAGTACACACACTCACACACACACACACACAGACACACAGACACACACACACACACAGACTGACACACACACACATACACACACACAGACTCACACACACACACACACACACAGACTCACACACACACATACACACACACAGACAGACACACTTTTTTCGCCTTGTGTTGATCTCATAAGTCTACTTTCATTTTTTGCAAAAATCGAAAGTAGGCTAATAAGAGACCCATCTTTTATTTTAAATGTATACCATTGGTATTGGTGCCAGAAACGAACTGCTTGCGAGTGACACTGGTTCCAGGTATCTAGGGGAGGGGGAAGTCTCGCACGTAATGCAATATGGCTATGGGCCAGTAAATCCCCAGCTTCCACAGTGAGTGGCACGGGGCGACAAGTTAAGAATAACACAGTTGCAAGCTGACATACGCTCTGCATGCATATTATAGAGTTATAAGGTTGTTCCCCGTTGAAGTAACACAGAACAAAAATGCAATAAACTGAAAGAACTAGCTAGCAAACTGATTTTAAAAAGGAAATATTATGTCTTTTTATGTGCTAATAAGTGAAAAGCAGGAATTTATGTATTTATAGACAAAATGCTTAAAATATGTAATAAAATAATAAAATATGTATTTTCTGATTTATTTTCTATTTGATGACCATTTAATGTTATATTGGGCATCGCAGGATTCCTATTCTGTATAGTGTGGAAATTTAGTCATACTGTTTTTTTATAGTTGATTATGAGGCGATTATCTTGTGACCATTTGGTTAACTCTCCTGTAACGGAGTCAGCAGACTGCTGTATGACCTGTTCAGTTTCACCTTTTATTACGAGTGTTGTATCGTCCGCAAACAAAATTTCCTTATGTGAATGAACGTTCTGTGATATATCATTGCTTGCAGGTTCGCTCCTGGCCGTGGTAAGTGATTTTGAAAGGCAACAAAAATCACGATACGCTTACGTTGTTGGCATTTTAATGAACCCATTTGAACTCAGTAGGCCGTGTTCATAGTGGCAAAATTGTTCTCGGGGGTTTACGCCAACACAAAGTTCCTCATTTCTCTACTAGAAAGCGCTAGCCTATAGCGTCAAAGATATTAGATATCTAATCTCCTTGACTTTCATATAGCTTCAAGGAGCGATAAAATTCGACATGCAAGTTGCCCACTGGGCGTCAATTAACAAAGCTTGCACCCGGCACCTGAGGCCATACAATAGTCTATTAGTATTATTATTATTATGCAGTCCATTGATGTGAAAAAGCGTGAATAATGTTTGAAAACGCATGTTAACTACCAGTTTTTGAAGTACAGTATTTTGAATCTGAATTGCATTTTGTAAGTATTTTCTATCTAAATTGCATTTTGTAAATATTGTCAATTCAAATAACAGTACAGTAAGTATGTAGTTAGTTTTAGTTGTAAGTATGTAGTTAGTTTGTCTATTAGATATATGTCATTATTCTATTAGACTGTGGTGTGTGAGTGTGTCTGGTAGCAGTTGCATTGTTTATTAGTTATAGTTCATTGTTTCAGTAGACTGTGATGTGTGAGGGTGCATGTGACTGTGCCTGGTGACAGACTGTTTTAGTGGTAGTATTTGTTGTTGAACTTAAGTATTTTTTTCGTTAGTAGATTTTGGTATTTAATTGTTAGTACGGTAGAAGGTTAGTATTTTTAGCCTACTTTTCACATTTTTCAAAAATGAGGAAAAAGTACACTTATGAGATCGATCCGGGGAAATTGTGTGTGTGTGTCTGTCTGTCTGTCCTCCTGTCTGTCTGGCTGTGTGTGTGTGTCCCCCCTATCAACTCCTAAACGGCTGCAGAAATCGAAACCAAATTTAGTATGAGTAAAGATGTATACCAGAATATCTCACGTCCATATTTGAAAATTATGTCAGTGCTACCAACTGCTGAAAAAAGTCACTAGAATTTGGAGCTCCATGTTGGATATCTTGGAAGCTATGCATTGGAGCTATTCCAAAATTGGCACATATGTAGATAGCACTGTTTCAGTTTAATTTTTAGGAGGCCATACATGACAATAATTTTAAGCCTTCTGATAGGTCCACTTTTTAAATGCCTATAACATCTACACTATCAATTGGATTTCAACCAAAGTTTGTATGTAATATGTGTATATAAACAGATATGACTGAGCGTATTTTTAAGAGCCGCCAGTGCTGCCAACTGTTAATAATTGCTCTCTCTATTCTTTTATCCAAATACCAATATATCAGAAAGTATGCAAGCCGACAGCTTTAAACTATGCACGCGTATAGTACCAGACATTTTAGATTAATTTTGGAGTAACTTATATACATCAGTTCCACCAACATTATTCTAAGCCTGCTGATAGGGGCAATTTTTAAATACATGTAACTTCTATACTATCAGTTGGATTTCAACCAAATTTCGTATGTGCTATGAGTAACGTAACAGATATGACTGTAAGTATTATTACGAGCAATAAGGGCTGCCAACTGTTAATAAATGTTTTCTATATATTTTTTAACCTAATATCAATATATCAGGAAGTATGCAAGCCAATAGCCCTATACATTGCACACATATAGCACCTGGCATTCTAGATTAATTTGGAATAATTAATATGTCAGTGCTGCCAACATGGTTCTATGCCTGCTGATAGGTGAAATTTTAAAATACATGTAACTTCTATACTAACAAATGGATTTCGTCCAAAACTGGCACAACAAGATATAATATTTCAGATTAGGCTATATCTGACCAGCACATGCATGATATTGTTGCCAACATGTTTTTACGCGTGCTGATAGATCCAATGTTTAACTGCATGTAACGTCCATTGGACTTCAACCAATTTTTTTAATCTGTACCTTAAGAGATGGAACTAAGAATATATCCTGTCACCAGGGCTGCCAACTGTAATGCTCTATACCAGGTATATTTCGAACTAATTAGACATTTCGATATTACCAACTTAATTTCGTCATTATTCTAGATAGGTTCATATACTGTAGATTAATCATTGGCATGAAACTTAATTTTAAGAAAAGTAGGCTCTTTAGTTCGTCACGGAACTTCTTGTTGATAGTAGAATTGCTCTTTACTTATTCTGAAAGGGAGTATCAGCCTTTCAGAATAAATCAATTCTTTACTAGTCTTATAGACAGTTAAGATATTGATAATATAAGCCAAATAATGGCTACACTGCGTCCTGCTGCACGGCTGAAAGCAACGGGAAACTACAGCCGTATGCTATTCCCGAGGATATGCACCTCTCTATGCATAATTACATGTGTTGATGGCCTCCTCCCTTGTAAAATTTCAATCCGGAGGTAAACTAGTCCCCCGTTCGGATCTCCGGGTGGGGACTACTCGAGAGGGGGTTAACATCACAGAAGTGACAAAGATGAAATCTGACATTCTACGGATCGGAGCGCGGAATGTTAGAAGTCTGCTAGGAAGTGGAAGGTTAGAAAACCTAGAAAGGGAAATGGATAGGTTGAGGTTGGATTTGGTTGGGATTAGTGAAATGCGCTGGCAGGAAGAACAGGACTTTTGGTCAGGAGTCTATAGGGTCATTAGCACTAAATAAAACAATGGCCAAGCAGGGGTTGGTCTCATATTGAGTTGGAATCTTGGACAGCGGGTGGAATATTATGAGCAATATAGTGAACGGATTATTGTAGCAAAAATCAATACTAAACCTACCTGCACCACAATGGTACAAGTCTATATGCCTACCAGTCAAGCTGATGATGAGGATGTTGAAAAGGTCTACGAAGAAATAGACGAAATTCTGAGGTATATCAAGGGTGATGAAAATGTTATAGTAATGGGAGATTGGAATGCTGTGGTAGGAAAAGGGAGAAAAGGGAAGATAGTAGGAGATTTCGGATTAGGTGAAAGGAATGATCGAGGAAGCAGGCTGATGGAATTCTGCACCGAGCATGAGTTGGTCATAGCTAACACCTTATTCAATAACCACAATAGAAGAATATACACATGGATGAGACCAGGAGATACAGGGCGTTACCAAATCGACTTCATTATGGTCAAGCAGAGGTTTCGAAACCAGATTTTGGATTGTAAAACATATCCTGGTGCTGACATAAACTCTGACCACAATCTGGTTGTAATGAAATGCAGATTAAAGTTGAAGAAACTGAAGAAAAGTCAAAAGCCAAAAAAGTGGGCAATAGACAGACTGAAAGAGAAGGATGTAAACGAAAGATTCAAGAAGAGTATAAAGGAAGGACTAATCAAAACCCTCAACAAACTTCAATTGTAGACGAATGGGCACTTTTGAAGAATGAAATAATAAAATCCGCAGAAGAAAACATTGGTAGGAAAGAAAGAATAGGTAGAAAACCGTGGATCACTCAGGATATACTAGAATTGATGGATGAAAGGTGGAAACACAAGAATGTAAGAGATGAAAAGGGGAAAGCAGAATACAGACGTCTGAGAAATGAGGTTAACAAGAAGTGCAAGGAAGCGAAAGAAGAATGGTTGAAAGAGAAATGTGCAGGTATAGAAAATTGTCTGAAATTAGGAAAAGTAGACGCAGCTTATCGAAGGATTAAGAATACTTTTCGGGAAAAGAAGACTAATTGCTGTAATATTAACGACACAAATGGAAAGCCTCTAACAGATAGGGAAGAAAAGGTTGAGAGATGGAAAGCTTACATAGAGAGTTGGTATAAGGGAAAGGAGATTGAGAATCATGTAATGGAAAGGGAGGAGGAAATTGATGAGGATGCGAAAGGGGATTCAATATTGAGATCAGAATTTGATAGAGCTTTGGAAGACTTAAGCAGGAACAAAGCACCGGGCATAGATGATATACCGATTGAGTTGCTACGCTGCATAGGAGATGAAGGTCTGATCAGGTTATTTCACATGGTGTGTAGGATTTATGAGACAGGTGAGGTACCCCCTGATTTCAAGAAGAATGTAATCAATTCTATACCAAAGAAAGTGGGAGTTGACAGATGTGAAGATTACCGTACAATCAGCTTGATTACTCTTGCTTCAAAGATCCTGTCTAGAATAATTTACAAGAGGATTGAAAGCCACATAGAAACGGAGTTGGGTGAAGACCAGTTTGGTTTCAGGAGAAATGTAGGAACAAGGGAAGCTGTAATAAGTCTTAGGCTGATTTTGGAAGGTAGAATAAGGAAAGATAAGAGAACGTTCATGGCATTTGTAGACTTAGAAAAGGTTTTTGATAACGTTGATTGGACTATATTGTTTGACATTTTGAAATCTATTGGAATAAAGTACAGGGATAGGAGGGTAATCTACAATCTATACAGAAACCAGACAGCAGTCATTCGAGCTGAAGGACATGAGAGAGAAGCTGATATTCAGAAAGGGGTTAGCAAGGCTGCAACTTATCACCCATACTTTTCAATCTTTACATTGAACAAGCAATGAAGGAAATTAGAGAAAAATTTAAAGTGGGAGTGAAGATTCAAGGAGAAATCATTTCAACTCTGAGATTTGCTGATGACATCGTAATCTTGGCCGACGAGCCTGAGGATTTGAATGAGTTTTTGAATGGTATGGACTCCGTCTTACGGAAAGAATTCATGATGAAAATTAATAAATGTAAAACAAAAATACTGGAATGCAGCCGAAATAAATCAGAAAACTCTATGAAGATCAAATTGGCAGGTGAAAAGCTGAAGCAAGTAGGAGACTTCTGTTACTTAGGAAGCAGAATAACCAGTGATGGACGAAGCAAAGAGGATATAAAAAGTAGGTTGGCACAGGCAAGGAAAGCATTTCAACAGAAAAGGAACCTGTTGACATCGAATATAGATTTAGGTGTTAGGAAGTCATTTTTGAAAGCCTTTGTCTGGAGCGTGGCGCTCTATGGAAGTGAAACTTGGACTATTGGTGCAGCAGAAAAGAGGGGAAATGAAGCATTTGAAATGTGATGTTACAGGAGAATGATGAAGATCTGATAGGTAGATAGGGTTACAAACAAAGAGGTATTAAGACGAGTGGGAGAGATGTTTCTGGCGAGTGCTAATGAAGAGAAGAGATAGGTTAGTAGGACACATACTAAGACACCCAGAAATAGCAAGCTTAGTTATGGAAGGAAGGGTCGAGGACAAGAACTGTAGGGGTAGACCAAGGTTATAATATGTTAAACAGGTTGCCTCGGATGTTGGGTGTGGTAGCTATGTAGAGATGAAACGGTTAGCTCAGGACAGGGAGGCATGGAAAGCTGCATCAAACCAGTCGAAAGACTGAAGACTCAAACAACAAACATACAACCATTGGTATCATAAGTAGACAGATCACCAAATTGTACTGCTGTAGCATTAAATTGTGTGGATATCTCTATCTACTTAGTATAAAGCAAAAGTTCCCAATTCTTGGATGGAACGGGTAATCTCGAGAGCAACTTGGTGGATTTTGATGCGGTTTTAACCATTCTGTGAAGGATTTCTCGATTAAGATGAAGGATTAGGTAGAAAAAAAAATTTATGACATTTTATGGGTAAACCGTTAAAAATATAGATATACTCTGAGAATTGTTCAGCACGAAAAGTTCTGCAGGAAAGATCGCGACAGCTCCCACATCGACCACTGTAAGTGTTTTTACGTTTTCATTTCAAGCAAGCTCCATTCAGTGGAAATTTAAATTACTAGCTTCAGAGTGAGTTTACGAGCTTGCCAGCGACCTATCACCCTACCTTCAGCCAGCATCAAACTGTCGCGTCGTGTCGAGTTAATACTTCAGAGATGATGATGATAATTGTTGATTTAAGGGGCCTAACATTCAGGTTATCGGCCCCTAATGGTCTGGGTGATAGCGAAAATGACAATGAAGTGGAAACCAGAACGAATATTAAGTGAGAAGGAAAATACTTACAAAAAGGCACTCAGATTGAAACTACTCACAAAATGGAGAGCGGTAATACTTACAAAGGGAATTTAGAACGAAAATACTCACAAAAGGAATAGATTGAAAAATACTTACAAAATGCAAATGAGATTGAAAATACGTACAAAATGCAATTGAGGTTCAAAATACTTACAAAATGCAATTGAAATTGAAAATACTCAATGCAATTTAGATTGAAAAAAGCGCATTTCAGATTCCAAAAAAACACGCCTAGCAATTGAAATTCAAAATACTTACAAAATGCAACTGAAATTGAAAATGCTTACAAAATGCATGGTAGATTCAAACTACTCAATTGGATGGACAATACTTACAGAATCAAATTTAGATTTAAAATACTTACAAAATGTAATTTAGATTCAAAATACCCACAAAATGCAATTGAGAATCAAAATACCTGAAAAATGACCACCATACAAAATGCAATTTAGATTCAAAATACTCACAAAAGTCCCATCCCCTATATTGAAAGACTTACTAAAAGACAATTTAGATTGTCGATCCTTACAAAATGCAATCGAGGTTGAAAACACTAGCAAAATGCAATTTACTGTAGATCGAAAAGACTTTAAAAAATGCAACGTAGTCTGAAAACACCTACAAAATGGAGTGTAGATGCAAAATAAATCGCTCAATGGAATTTAGATACACGGGAGCCAATTAACAAAAAACTGTGCGGGATCTTAAAGAGTAAAGGAAATATAATGAAAAGAAAACAAGAGGTCTGACCCCTCGAAGAAGGAGGGATCAGGAAAGATGAGACAAGAGTCAATTAAGGCAGGAAAGTGAAAGGCTCCCTAGGCCTCGGATACCCTAATACCGTCGGGGTCGGGAAAGAACAAGAGTTGACCAAGGGATGTCGACAGGAAAGAAGACGGAGAGGAGCCCGGCACAAGTAAGTGGAAGCAATGCCGGACTCAGCTGGGGTCCCGTGGTCGCCAACCCACGTACTTCAGAGAAGAGTATAGCTTATGTGTTTGGAGTTAGCTGTTCACCTCGGCTTTTCAGAATTGCGTCTGGAACCTGTCGTCCGTGCGCCTTTTAAGCGTACGCTGGGTAAATAGTGCCACACACACACAGAGGACATTTGATCTCATTAGTCTACTTCATCATTTACCCAAAAGCGCTGGTACGTTAAATGTCTGTTCAGGTCACTAGCATGAACACATGCAAATGTCATATGGGCAGAAGTGCTGTAGGATTGAAGTGAATGCTGCGGAGCAGCACGGGTCTTCTAGTCATTAGTTTAAAATGGGTAATGAAGCTCCAATGAGTTCGAAATAAGGATCTAGGTATCACGTTTGTGTAGATTTTAAGTAAGCATACGACAGTATCCATCGTGAATCATTACTGAAAAGCCTTAAAGAATGTTGCTTACACCAAAAAATCGTTAACCTCATTAGTATGACTTTCAAAAATACAAAGGCAAAAGTTAAATTTAGAGGTAAATTATCAGAATCATTCACTTTAGGAACTGGACTCCGACAAGGAGACGGACTTTCACCATTGTTGTGTAATTGTGCATTGGAGAAGGTTATGCGTGAATGGAACAAGAAATGTCAACCAACTATCAAGATCGAGAGAAATATTAAACTCAACTGTCTTGCCTTTGCGGACGATTTAGCATTACTTGCAAATAAAATAGAAGAGGCTAAATTTCAAATTGAACATCTAGAAACTATAGTAAACAAATGGGATTACAAATTTCATTGAAAAAAAAAACAGAAATGATGCCAACTTTTAAAGTTGATCTACCAGTCGTTCAACTGAACAATAATAAAGAGATTAAAATTGTTCAGAAATTCAAATACCTTTGGGAAATAATAACATGGAACCCAATTGAAAAGAAGCACTAGAATACAAAACAATTAAATTTAAACAAGCACAAAGACTTACCTGGCCAACCTATAAAAATAAATCTCTTTCGATAAACGCTAAGCTGAAACACTATAATTCCATAGTTAAACCAGAGGCAATTTATGCTAGTGAAACTTTATTCAAATTGAATGTAAAATCTACAACAGACAAATTACAGAAACCTGACAGAAGAATTATTAGAACAATTATTAACAAAAAACACCAAGTTGATGGACAGTGGAGATTGTTGCCTAACAACATCGTCTATCGTGAATGTGAATCAATAATAACTACAATGCGTAAAATAAGAATTTCCTTTTTCTGTCACATATCAAGACTGCCAGAAACCAGGATATTGAAACAACTATTTGATTACAAATCAAAGACAGAGAAGAGAAGACGATTTTGAAGAACAAAAGCATAAGTCCCGAACTAATAACAGTTGAACGGAAACAATATACACACATCAAAAAAAGTTTTGCATCACCTCGGTTCCAAGAGTTCCGGAACCTTTAAATACAAAGGGAATAGAGATCAACACAAACAACATTTCAGCTCGTTTTATTGCTCATGAGACCCACACATTGCATGTTGTACCATCATACAGCTAGACTTTCAGCATTTGTTGTCCAGATTGCAGTACACACCACTACCTCTAATACCCAGTAGCACGTCCTCTTGCATTGATGCATGCCTGTATTCGTCGTGGCATACTATCCACAAGTTCATCAAGACACTGTTGGTCCAAATTGTCCCACTCCTCAACGACAATTCGGCGTAAATCTCTCAGAGTGGTTGGTGGGTCAAGACGTCCATAAACAGCCCTTTTCAACATATCCCAGGCATGTTCGATAGGGTTCATGTCTGGCGAACATGCTGGCCACTGTAGTCGAGCGATGTCGTTATCTTGAAGGAACGCATTCACAAGATGTGCACGATGAGGTCGAGAATTGTCGTCCATGAAGACAAATGCCTCTCCAATATTCTGCCGATATGGTTGCACTATGGGTCGGAGGATGTCATTCAGGTATCGTAAAGCCGTTTCGGAGCCTTCCATGACCACCAGTGGCGTACGTCGGCCCCACATAATGCCACCCCAAAACATCAGGGAACCACCACCTTGCTGCACTCGCTGGACAGTGTGTCTAAGACGTTCAGCCTGACCAGGGTGCCTCCAAACACGTCTCCGACGATTGTCTGGTTGAAGGCATATGCGACACTCATCGGTGAAGAGAACGTGATGCCAATTCCGTGGGGTCCATTCAGCATGTTGTTGGGCCCATCTGTACCGCGCTGCATGGTGTCGGGGTTGCAAAGCTGGACCTCGCCATGGACGTCGGGAGTGAAGTTGCGCATCATGCAGCCTATTGCGCACAGTTTGAGTTGAAACACGACGTCCTGTGGCTGAACGAAACGCATCATTCAACATGGTGGCATTGCTGTCAGGGTTCCTCCGAGCGGCAATCCGTAAGTAGCGGTCATCCACTACAGTAGTAGCCCTTGGGCGGCCTGAGCGAGGCCTGTCATCGACAGTTCCTGTATCTCTGTACCTCCTCCATGTCCGAACAACATCGCTTTGGTTCACTCTGAGACGCCTGGAAACTTCCCTTGTTGAGAGCCCTTCTTGACACAAAGTAACAATGCGGACGCGATCGAACTGTGGTATTGACCTTCTAGGCATGGTAGAACTACAGACAACATGAGCAGCGTACCTTCGTCCTGGTGGAATGACTGGAACTGATCGGCTGTCGTACCCCCTCCGTCTAATAGGCCCTGCTCATGCATGGTTGTTTACATCTTTGAGCAGTTTTAGTGACATCTATGAACAGTCAAAGGGACTGTATCTTGGATACAATATACACAGTCAACGTCTATATGCCGGAGATCTGGGAACCGAGGTGATGCAAAACTTTTTTTGATGTGTGTACTATATCGGACACACCAAGGGCTTCCAGGTCGGAGAGGAGGAGAAAGTTCTGGGAGGAGAAAAAGAAGAAATTTACTCAAATGTATTGATTTAAGTGCTCCAATGTGGGCGTAAAATATGTAGATCATAAATAAACCGTGCATGAGTAAATTACAGGGTTTCCGTATGTGGCTAAGCTAAAGCTGGCTGGCTAGCTGCTCTTCCACGGTCCACATGGCTGTCTGGTGTGATTTCTGTCCTTCACTTCCTCACTATCGCCAGTTGTCCGCGTTCGTTAGCGAAGATGTGAAGTCAGTTACGGTAGTGATAGATTTGGGCCGGAAAGGATGTGGTCTAGCTGTTGGTTTGCATTCCTACTGAGGTGTTTTGATAGCTGCGTATGTAATCAATGCTAGTGAACTGTCGGTGACTCATCAATCTAAACCCGTCACACGGTGAATGCGAGGTTCCGTGATTTCCTCCAAATTCCCCAAATTCCCCAAATTTACCCAAATTTCCAAGATTTACCCCCAATTCACCCAAATTCCCCATATTCAGCTCGAGGCAAATACCGGAATGGAGTGCACAACTGCTACCTTACATCGCCTTACCGATCGGGAAGGGTATCATGCCGTAAAACCACCCGCAAGATAGAATCTTACATCACCTATTCCCACCCTGGGGAACCACAGAAAAGGATTGCCAAGATAAATGAAGAACCTACTCGTCTTCCCAGCTGGGAGATAGCTGGGTCCCATGCCCTTGGGACTTCACGGTCGTGCTATTCCGGTCAGTAATAGCAACCAGATGATAGTAATATGTTACTAAGAACATGGCCTTGTCTTCAAAATTGTGTTATGTGTTCCATTATTTAACAAGAAAGACTTACTTACTTACTCCATGGCACTACAGCTCTTGAAGAGCCTTGGCCTCCTTGATGACGTTTGCCATTCTGCTCGGTCCGCTGCCTTCCTCCAATAAATCTGTCTGGCTTTTGTCATCGTGTGATTTCGTAACAGGTGTTTTTTCTAGAGTAAGGTTGTTAGCCTCACGTCCAACCCCCAACCTGGAGGACCAGAGACTCTTCTGTCAGGGTCACCATACCTTAGCCGAGATGATCCAGTTTTAAGGCGCTGGAAATTCGCCCTCACCCATCCCCTAGAGGTAGGATTTGCTGGTTGTGTAAGTAGGCAAGCCTAGCATCTTGAGCATTACTCGGTACTTACTGGTGGCACCTTCTCGACATCAGTACCCCCACCAAGACTCAATAACTAGCCATTGACCCTCCCCATTTTTCCGGGCTTGGGACCGGCATTGAGTTGAGTTGGATTGCTCCCCCAATGGCTGGGTTAACAAAAAAGACAGAAAAGGAAAATCTGAACTTCAACATTTGTCTTGGGTCTAAACAGGTGATGATAATTGTTATTTTAAGAAGCCTAACATCGAGGTTATCAACCCCTACTGGCTTGGGTGAAAAAGATAACGATGAAATTAACACTAGAACAAAAACTAAATGCAACATACAACTAACTACGAGCTAGAACAATATACGGACACAAAAGGAGAATAAGAGGAATAAAAGAAAGGGGGGAAAATCCCTCAGTCCTCAGCAATTGATCATTGAGGGACTCGGAAAGAAGCAGGGCCAGGAAAGGCAGATAGGAAAGGGAAGAAGAGAGTGTCCGACCCAAAAGGCAATGGAAAAACAGAAAGAACCTGACCAAGCTCAGAAATCCCTCAGGATTGCCAACTCCCGAACTCACGAGTCAACAGTCCTCGAGGGTGCAAGCACTATCCAGGGTACACCATTAGTGGTGAGGCTATACACACCCAGCCTCCCTTCCAGCCTTGAGCAGAGGCCATCAGATACAATGACAAGGAAATCAAGAGGACTGATCTATGGAAGAATGAGGGATCAGAGAAGATGGGACAAGGCCCAATAAAGACGGAAAATGTCCGGGTACCGTAATACCACCGGGGTCGGGAGAGAACAAGAGTTGATCAAGGGAGGTCGACAGGAAAGAACACAAAGAGCAGCCCGGCAAAGTAGCCTAAGTGGAAGCAAAATAGGACTCAGCTGGGGTTCCGTGGTCGCCAATTCAAGAGCATATTTAAGATGATGTAGCAACCATCTTCTAATGTATAAAATAATGTTCTGCTCATAGATGGTGCCACATCGCTGTACAGATGGTGTTACTAGCCATAGACACAGTAACTACCCTCGACACTAGAATGCACTGCTATAGTAGGGACTTAAAATTGCCAAGGCAATCTGTAGAATGGTGTGGCTGAGTCTACTGGTGTGCTTGGCATAACGCTTATATTTAGGAAGCACAGCCTTACCATAAACATGTTATATACCGAAAATATTATCTCGTAAATACCAATAATTCATTGAAAAGTTGTAATAGTATGGACTACTAACAGAAGAATGCCGCCAGTAAACAATCCTCGCTGGTTTAGCGGAAAGCTGCTAAAACTATGGGCAGATTTCTATGCTCTTTCAGCCACATTTATCGAGTCTATAGTGCATTTAGTATTAATGGAATCAAACGAAATCCCCCCTTTATTTGACAAGCCTCTACTATACTTAAACGTCTGAATAACGTCTGATATAATCTCAGTTACTGAGTGTTGATAATGTATGATGTGATATCACCTAAATAGCTGGAGTATTATGAATGATAACCATAATCATGTGTTATTGTGATGTGTGTTAATGTGTGAAGTGGGAAATCCTAAGTAGCTTGAGTTCGTTAATAATATGAATGATAATCTATGTTAGTGTGTTTTTATGTGTGAAGTGGTAACACCTAAATAGCTTTGAGTATCATTAATACTTAAAATGATAATCTGTGTTATTGTTGTGTGCTAATGTGAGAAGTTGTAGAGCCTAAACTAATAGCTTGAGTATCATTAATGCTAACAATGATAATCCGTGTTATTTTATGGTGTGTATTAATGTGTAGAGTGAAAACGTGTACATAGTTTGAGTAACACTATTCCTAGGTATAAACTACGTAGGCCCTGACTCAATTGTTATGATATATTACTCCAATAATATTGATGTTGTCTCATTTGAGGGACTTGGACATTGTGGTCATTTAGCACTGTGAACTTTGGTGTGGAATTTTGTATGTAGACATGAGTTATTGTGCCAAAGTGTTCAAGGGAAGTTCACTCGGATTATAGTCTCAGAAGCCAATTCTATTGACACAACTCCTTGTCATCGCTTTCTCTAGTTCCAGGGTACGCTATTGATACACCTAGAGATTCTCGGTTCGATTTCCGGGTGTACCAAAAGTTTAATTCATGCGTGAGTGTTTGAAACGGGTACACTCAGCTGCCAAGACAAGTATTATATTCTTGCCTCAACATTATTGGTTCTCCGAATCTCACTTCAACACCAGTAAAATGACGGGTTTGTTCCTAAATTAAGGCCTTTCCTTCCCAATCCCAGTTTTTCATAACAAACACACACAATGACGTAGTTTATTGGACATTCCCTTCTTGCAAGTTACACGAGGCTACCAGATCAAATATCATTAAGTCACTGAATAAAACTAAAACAACAATTTTTAGCGTAAGTTGGAATCGAACCGTATCCTTTGTGACTGGGCACAATAAGTACAAGGGTGTCACCAAAGGTTATAGCACACCAGATGATGGACGTGTTACGTAGTTTACACCAAGGCATGGCCTGTGTCGAATTGTAAGAAGTCTAATTCAAAGCATTAATCGCGTGTTTATTTGAGATTGAGTTAACAAAATTGCCGTGGATTCAAGTCTGCTGTAAATTGTGTACACCATTTTCTCCATACTTTCATAGCCTTCTCAAGGTAGATGATCCCAATCATTATTCAATTTTAAATAGCAAGATGAACAACAAGAAACCTAATACCAATTTTCGCGATTAAAACAATTGAAGGTTACTATTAACTTCTAATAGGTAAAATATATCTTACCTAGTACACGGTCACACAACAACAGCAGTGTACACAAAGGTTTCGCAGTTGGCACTCTTAAGTGGAGGATTCTTGCTACTGCTGCTCCTACTGCTGACCGCCACGCTTCCTTATTCATGCGGCTGAAGGCCTGGTAACCTGTTTGATTCTCGACGAATTATATAATTGACTATCAAGCAGGTAGGGGTTACTTATTCTTCAATTGTAACTTCGCTGCAGATCACGTCATTTGCCAGAAATAATAACAAAGTTACTGTTGTAAAAACTTGCAAAAAAGTTTCAGTTATTCCTTAAGAATACCAACCAAGTTGCAATTACTTGCCAAAAAATAGTAGCAATGTTACAGTTGCTGCTCAAGAAATGTAAAAAGGCTACAGATAATGTGAAAAATAAAAACAAAATTACTGTTTTTTTTAATCGATTTTATCCTCCAGGTTGGTGCTCCCACGGACTCAGCGAGGGAACTCACCACCACTGCGTCTATGGTCAGTGTCCTTGAGCTGGGAACATCTGCACGGGTTGGATACAACTGTACCTCGCAAAGGCGGCCTCACCTGTAAATCGAACAGAAGCCTCATGAGAGAAGGAAGGGGAAGATTAGGATGGATAGGCAAGGAAGAGGGAAGGAGGCGGCCGTGGCCTTACAGTAGGTACCATCCCAGAGTTTGCCTGAAGACGAAGTGGGAAACCACGCAAAAACCACTTCGAGGATGGTTGAGGTGGAAGTCCAACCCCCTCTACTCATTTCGACCACCCGCGGCTGAGTAGACCCCGTTCCAGTCCTCATACCACTTTTCAAAGTTCGTGGCAGAGATGGGAATCGAACTCAGGACCTCCGGGGAGGCATCTAACCATGCTCACTGCTACGCTACGGAGGCGACTTAAAAATTGCATTTTCATGTTTAAAAAAATTATCAAAGTTAGTTACTGATCCATAAAAGTAACAAAGTTAGAATTACTTGTCAAAAATACGAGGCACGTCCAGAAAGTAAGTTCCGTTTGGTAATAAAATTAAATTGTGTACAGGTACAGAAAAAATATTTATTGCACTACATTATACACCTCCTAAACTACTTTTCCACATAACTGCCGAACTTCTGCATGCATTTGTCATAGCGTGGCACAATTTTTTGGATACCTTATTCATAAAAGTTTGCGCCTGTGTCTTCAACCAGTTGGAAACATCTTCTTTCAGCTCGTCGTCATTGTTGAAGTGTTGACCGCCAAGGAAAGAGTTGAGATGTGTGAACATATGAAAGTCGCTAGGAGCGAGGTCAGGGCTGTACGGAGGATAGTCAAACACGTCCCAGCCAAATCCCTGTAGGAGGTTTTTCGTCACATTTGCAGTGTGTGGTCGTGCGTTGTCGTGAAGAAAAACAACACCTTTTGACAGCAACCCTCGGCACTTATTCTGTATTGCGCGCCGCAATTTCCTAAGTGTCTCGCAGTAAGCATCTGCGTTGATTGTTTGACCACGCGGTAAGAAATCTATGAGTAAGATGCCTTTCCAGTCCCAGAACACTGTGCACAGCATTTTCCGAGGTGTCAAGATTTGTTTCGGCTTAACCTTTGCTGGGGATGACGTCTGCCTCCATTCCATTGATTGCCGCTTACTTTCAGGGGTGTCGAAATAAACCCAAGTTTCATCTCCTGTGACTATCTGTGTCAGAAATTCTTCGCCGACTTCATTGTAACGGGTCAAAAACTGAAGTGTACTGTGCCCGTTTAGACCGTAGTCCGCACGACCACATATGCATTTTACCAATAATCAGTCAGCACGAGATTCAAAATATCCCGGAGCGCCAGATGGGTTAAAGCTAATCGCAAAAACGACATCAAATAAAAAAAATGCTTTACTGATTTTTCGCTCAATGCAACAATAAGGATAGAAGGAGATTCAATTGGGTGTAACACATCTGGTAAAATTATCTCAGTTTATTTTGAAGTTAAAATTGACTGCAAAGATGCTCAAAGCAGCATCATCCACGTGTGGCGATCCACACTCTTATTTACATAATATACAGAAATTTTCCAAACACATTTGACAATTATTTTCTTGGAAACACAAGTCTGATTAATAGTCCTGTAGACTGTGTTCCAAAATTATTTATGATTAATTCCAGTTCAAATTTAATTGTCTCTACTGGAAATATCGTAGATCACTGTTTGAATTTACATAATATTAACACTCGTAGAATAAATGTTCATAGAATTTTTAACTTTCACTTATTTTTCCAGTTTCAAAAATATATTCGAAAAATATTATTATTTCTGAATCAACACAAATTATTTACACATATTAATAACATCTGAAAAGTATTTAACCTTGAGCATAGCATCGAAGAACTGTGCGAAGCACAACAACAATTAATTGTTCTTCTGACATTAAACATTCGAGAAGTGACTCGATTATGAAATTCAAGTTTCTAACAAAATACATGATTTCTGAATCATCAACTTGATCACTAAATTGTTGAACCATTCAACTATTCAATTTTCCACTTGGAATCATTATTATAAAAAATATTTATATTCATGGCCATTTTTAGTAATTTTCACAACTTGCAATTCTTCGACAGAATGCGGAAATAAGAATTGTAGCTTCATAATAAATTCATTCAGTTCATTGCACTAGGATTGAAAATATCCTTCAAATTATTCGTGGTTAAAGAATTATTTTTAATTGGCAGTGGCCCATCCTATTATTTGTGTAAGAACACAATATTACAACAACAACGGCAAAGGTCTTCCTCTGAAGAAGAATAAACTACTATCATGACAAATCCGGGTTCTAGCAAAATCAAAGTCTAAATGGAATTCGTAAACAAGGTTGAAATAAGAACTGATGGTTTCTAAGAAATAACCTTCGGGTTATTCATACGACGAAATGTGTGGTTCCAATACTCCTACTATAAACCTGAGCCATCGAACCTGCTATTTGATTGATGGTCGAAAAAACCTCTTCATTCCTGCGACTTAAACATGCGCACCTGGGAATGGCATTTCGACTACTCCACACATATAAATTTTCTTCCCAAAATTTATACAATAAATCAAGCCTCTGCTTGTTATCAACACTGGAAGATTAATAAACTTACAAGTTTATTTTATTTTACCATTCAGTTCAACCCGTGAATTTACCATACTTATGAAAATCTTTATTTCACTTTCGAGTGTATTTACGTCATGATTTTATATAAATACAAAAATATCCTATTTGATACAAATATCATTTGCTTCCTGTTTCATGCCTCTCCGTGTTATCTGAAAAATATACTTTGCTCATTGCAAATATCAACTGTTCAACCAGAACTGAAATGTTGGTCGAATGCGGGCTTGCGCTAACCACTCTCCTTCGGAAAATCTCCTGTTCCAAACTAGAAATGATTAAACTACTTCATAGGCTCTCTCTCAATACATGTGATTATTATAAAGTATAATATCCAAAAATTATTTAGAAAAATTATGAAAATTATTATTATTATTATTAGTGGATTATTATTATTATTATATTATTTTAAATATGTTTAATTATCATCTCATTATGTGAGAATCCACATGTTCGAATCTTCGAATATGGAAAAAATATCCATTCCTCAACAAAAATAATTTAACTTTTACAGTTACATCGGCTGATTACCGTAATTTCCAAAAAATATGAAATATTCAAATAAATGCTCGAAAAGCTCGGTCATCGATCCTAAACTGTTCTGAGTGCTGAAAATACTCAGAATAACTCTAATATGTCTTGCGTAAATCATTGCAAGATTTAAATACGAAGAAAAATAAATGTGTTGGTCATCTGCAGAAAAATAGTTTGTTCCAATTAGCTAGGCATAATATAATTCAAATGTGGCTTACATTTCTTGATGGTCTTGAAGCGTAGTAAACCTGGTCTGTACCAGATTTATCCATAGACATGCCCTATCGGACAAGCACGTATAATCCTTGTATCGGCCGCCATTATATACCCACAATCCGTCTAGTAAGACATAGTGGTAGTATCTCTTGACGTTTGAATTAACTGTTGTTCCATTTTAATATGGGCTTCTATCAAAGCCATAAGAGTTTGTTTAAATGGGGTCAGATCTAAGTGATCTATTCTTAGATATGTCAGTTGTAACATAACTCACGGTAATCTTATCAATACAAGAAGACACTGACTGTCTAACCAATCAACGGCTGTTCTGAAGATCGTTCCCTGGGCATGGTTTATTAAAATCACCATCTGCCATGCGCTAGACAACCTGCAGTTTCCCTTGCGTAGACTAATGAACACCACCGTGATCGACTGGTCTTCAGTGTACTGATAGATCGAAGTGGTTAACAAGTTACCAATATGAAAACTGACTGAAATGGACTTAAACATCCAAGTATTAGGTTATTACTGGACTGTGACAAAGTACTAATTCTAGACAAAGTCTAGCATATGTCCATGTAGAAATAAAAATATTTCTCCTAATGTCTGTAGGAAAAAAATTCAATCACCTCAGTGATTCTCCTCGCCGGAAACATACTAAGTTCCACTTCGTAGCGCACCACTTTTGTGACTATCACAACTTTGAAAATTACTTCTGCGTAGAACCGGCAACCATGTGCCTTGGCTCAGCGTAGCAGCAACTTGCTCGGCAAGTGCTTGTGTTGGAATGAGCTATCGATGCTTCGGCCAGCCGGCTTTTATTCAAAACTGTCAGGGTCACGCGTCATCACGCTGAAATCTAGAAATCCTCATATCTCTGGTATCCCTGATCCGATTTACTTGATACTAATTGCATTCTGTTTCATTTATCCGTGCCAGTAATCTGATCCAAGTCTCAAGTCTCTACTCCATGGTTAACTATTTAATCAATAAATAGCCTCGACCTCTGCTATTACTCGCTACGTCACTTGACATGCAAGTATCGGTATATTCTTTCCAATTGCTTCGAGAAGCAATGTAGCGCGATATTCAAATATCTCAACTTTCAAAAGCGGCTGTAGCCTTTCCCTTGATATCTAGGTGTCTGAATCTTGGAATACCCATTCCTAGAGTTGGGCACAGTACTACCCATCCGTTTTGTTTTGTGTTGCTCCGTAAGAATCTCTGGTACCCAACGTCGGCAAGGTTTACGAAAGTTCAGTTTTTCGGTAACAATTTCATGAATTAGTGATCGTGAGATTTGGGGAAATTCCATAGCGAGAGCACTAATTGTAAACCTGCGGTTTTCCCGGATCTTGTCATCAATCGCGTGAACCAGTTCTTCTGTAACCAAAGATGGACGCCCACTTCGTTCTTCATCGTGCACTTCACTACGTCCTTCATTGAACTGTCGGACCCATCTTCTCACCATTGAATCACTCATCGCATTTTGTCCACACACTTCGCAAATTTGCCGATAAATTTCAATTCGTTTCACTTTCCTCCCATTCAGAAAACGAATCACAGATCTGATTTCACAAGCGGCGGGATTTTCAATCAACACCGACATTGTACGAGTAAACATGCACTACAACGCGTACGTGGTTGACAGCGCTCTCCAAATGGCGCACGTTTCTTCTCCTTGATACAGAGCGTCTACCAGGCATATGCGGAACTGCGCTGCAGCGGAACGTACAACTGGTTGAAGACACAGGTGGCACACGTCTACGAAGAAGGTATACAAAAACTCGTGACAAATGCCTGACAAATGCCTGCAACATTTCGGCAGTTATGTGGAAAGGTAGTTTAAGGGTTGTAGAATTTTGTGCAATAAATAATTTTTCTGTATCTGGACACAATTTAATGTTATTACCAAACGGAACTTACTTTCTGGACGTACTTAGTAGTAACAAAGTTGCAGTCACTTGTTAAAAATAGTAACAAAGTCACAGTTGCTGGTCGAAAATAGTTTTTATCAAAGAGGATAATCGAGTCATTTCTTGTTGAAGACCTGAGAAACTATTCACCTCTACCAAACACCACAACCTCGGAAAAAACTGCTACCATCATTGAAGAAAGAAAGAAAGAAAGAAAGAAAGAAAGAAAGAAAGAAAGAAAGAAAGATAATAATTATCTCAAGACTGTTATGGCTCAACGGTAATGTTCTCGCTTGCTGGGCCGTAGGTTACAGGTTCGTATCCTGGCGCAGTCAGCTGGCATTTGAGGGTGCGCAAATGCAAGGGAGCCGTGTCAGTAGATTTACTGGCACGTTAGGTGTCTTATTTGATCACTTTGGCTGGGTTAGTTACCCCATGGTTTGTGTCACCTGTGATATTTTGTGGTATATTAAGCCCTTTTAACGTGAACTGTCCTTTATTACCGTGTCCTCCATCTGAATGGGTACTTGGACTTGCGCCTCTGGTATTCAGAAGGTTGCGGGTCCGAGACCGGCTTCGTGGGTTCGTCTCGGAGTATTTGTGGGCTGTGTGTTCGAATCCTATATTTTTGGCTTTCTTGGCCTTTATTTGCGTGATGTTTGGTGTTTGCTGTTACTGTGCCTCCGTAGAAATGTGGTATTCCCATTTTCTGCTCTTTGTCGATTGCCTCAAAATCTATCCCTGTCTTTATCGTATATGTTTGTGTTGCCCCGTGTAGTTGTGTATGTATGTTTCCGGTCCTTCTAGAAGAGTATTTCATAGTAAAGTGCGTTGAATATCTTGATGTTTGCCATACCTGTCCCCTGTGTCTCTTGTACTAATCAATCCATGTTTTATTCGCCTTCTCGTGTGATACCAGTAATGTGATACACCTAACCTTTACTCTATGCAGATATCTCTGTTTCACATCATAATTTGGGCAGTGTAGGAAATAATACATATATGGAACAAATATATGCATGCACACAGTACAGTTTTGGGATATATAGTCTGTAGGCGAATGCTTTTCTGTGCTTGCCCCTGTCAATCTTTATGCTTGCCTGGCAATATATCCTAAGTGTATACATGCTGTATGTAGGTGTGGGGCTGTGATATTATATTTCCATTCCGCGCAATTTGCTTGGTACTAGAGTATCGTGTTTATTTAAATGCATTATCGTTTGTATGTTTAAATTTTACTGGAAAAGAACCTTCTCGTTTTGATAACTGTAGTGTACGCAACCCTTTAGTGTATAACCTGTGGGCTTCTGGATCTTTTATCCGAGCCCTTAACGGCTTACTACCACGGCCTTCCTAAATGTATATATGTACACTGCAGGCCCGTGTGAGGGTTTGCGAGTGTTTGTGTGTGTTGCCCAACGTACTGAGGGTTGGCTTTAGCACCCTTCTGTGTGTTTGGCCTGATGGGGTTGATACCAGTATCTGCCTACGTTCTGGCATAGTGGCCCTTAGAACTCGCGCTGTGGATCGTGTAAGTGTTTATGTCTCGCTGGGTAATCACCCTCTGTTATCGACTAGCCATTGCTCCCCGGGGTGCCCATATCCGCCCCGTGATTAAGGCGTATGCCCTTGGCACCCACTGGGGTCGCTCCCCGCTGTTTCCCTTGGGAGTTTGCAGTAGGGTGAACTTGTGCCTTTGTGTACCATATTGCCCCCTTGTTGGCTAAGGTGCGCGCGTGCCTGAAGGGCTATTTTCGTGCCGCACTCCCTTATCAGTATCTGGAGGGGTGTATCGTGCCTTAGTGTATAAATGGCCCGAGGGGGTAGGAAGCAAGGTCTTCCTATTTCCCCGTGTATTGTGTATGTAGACGGGGGCAGCGTGGTGAGGTGTATGGGTTGCGTCCTGATGAATTGGAATCCGCACCCTTCTGTATGTTTGTTCCGGGGGTTCAGATGGCAGTGTCCGCCTTGTTTATAGGCTAATTACCCTTTGCACCGGCGGTGTAGATCGTGAAGGTGTTCGTGTCATTCGTGTATTGGAGTTTGGAGTGGAGACTCTCGTTTTTGGGCCACGGCCTCCTCCTCCCCCTTTGTGTTGTGATGTGCAGAGATGGACATTTGAGCAAATTTCTCTGCCAGTTTGTCGATGTTGATGTCCTCCCTGTGTTTTGTGGGCCCTCGGGCTGCCAACTCAAACACCATGTTGTTGGCCTGCAATTCGGCATACGCTTCCCAGATTTGCGCATATTCCTTGTTAAGCCCTATTGCCTGCTCGGCTACCTTTGTGCCTTGTGTGCCTATATATATATATGTTGTTCCCTAAGCTGGTGATATGTTTGAAACATGGCATCGTGAGTAGGTATAATAGGCCGAAGCTGACGCAGGGGCTAATGCGCAAGATGGCCGCCGCGCGCAATCACTCTATGTTATTCTTATGGAGGGGTCATTCAGAGCTGGCGCAGTGGTAATGGGCAAAATGGCCGCCACGCCCTGAGACCGTGAATGACGTCTCAGAGAGAGGTCGGCCGTGTAGTTGCTAAATGGAATATTTATTATTATTACTATTATTATTATTAGGTAATTATTAATTGATCATGTGCAATCCAGACCAGCCTTATATTGTCCACTTTTGGTGTAGTTGCTAGCATTTTAGCTGTTTCCCTAGAGGTGTGGGTTTCATTCTCGCCTCAACCAAGAAATTTTATTCTGGGCTGAGGGCTGGAATGGGTACACTCAGCCTCATGAGGTGAAAGTAAGAAAACGTGGGGTTTCATTCATACCTCAGCCATTCCGCCTAATCCAACTTTACCTAACCTACCCTAACCTAACTTAACCTAACCTAACTTCGCCTAACCTAACCTAACCTAACCTAACAAACATTATTTAACCTAACCTAACCTAACCTAACCTAACCTAGCCTAACTTCAAAATGAGAGCAAATGTGAAAGCACACATAATAAACTAAGTTATAACCTACCCTAACCTAACCTAACCTAACCTAACATAACCTAACTTCAAAGTTTGTGCAAAAAGTGTGTGCAAAGTGAGTGCAAGAGTGAGTGCAAGAGTGAGTGCAAAAGTGAGTGCAAGAGTGAGTGCAAAAAGTGAGTGCAAAACGTGCGTACAAAAAAAGTAATGAGCAAAAAGTGAGAGCAAGAAAGTAACAGCGAATGAGAGAGCACAAATAATAAACTAAGTTATAACCTAACCTAACCTAACCTAACCTAACCTAACCCACAGAAACCTCATTTAAAGATATTAGATTTTACATTTTAACATTTTACATTAACATTTTAGATTTTAGATTTTCCATTTTACATTTTTTAAATTTTACATTTTACATTTTTGATTTTTTTTGTATTTTAGATTTTAGTTTTTTTAGATTTTAGATTTTAAATTTAAGATTTTTTGATTTTAGATTTTACATTTTACATTTTCCGAAAAGAGTAAACTACAAGTTCACATACCTAACCTCACCAAACCTAACTTTACCAGACCTAACTTAAGCTAATCCAAAGGCTAATGCACATACACAAAGTATATAAGGCACATGCAACTATCCTTATGCTAGTCTTATAGGCTACTGTACAACATGATCACTACTCCAACCGCGGTATTTTTTTCATTTTGTTGTTTTCTCATTTGTCAATTTTCCAATTTCCCATTTTCATTTTTTTAATGTAAGTTTTAAGTTTTTTTTAATTTCATAATATGGAGACATGGATTTTGCATTTCGTTGTTTACACATTTGCCAATTTTCCAATTTCCCATTTTCTTTTTTTATGTTAGTTTTAAGTTTTTAAATTTCATAATATGGAAACGTGGATTTTGCATTTTGTTGTTTACACATTTATTAATTGCACAATTTCCCATGTACAGTTTTTAAAATGTCAGTTTAAAGTTTTTCAATATCATGATATAGAAACATGGATTTTCCAATTTGTTGTTATACATTATTTGTCAATTTACCAAATTCCCATTTACAGTTTTTAAAATTTCAGTTTAATGTTTTTTCTATTTTGTCAATATGGAAACATGGATTTTCCAATTTGTGTTTTACATGTTCATTTTGCATTAGGAGTGGAGAAAAGTGGTTAGTAATTAAAAATGTACAAGCAGTGTCCATACAATATTTGTTATTTTAAATACATGAATACTATTTATACATAATACATTTTATATATATTCTTTTTTTGTTATAAATTGTACAGTTGTATTTTTATTATGAATACAATTTTTTTATTTTTGTAGTGTTATTGTTTTATTTCCTAAATTGTTTTATGTATTTGCTAGTTGCAGGCAGAAGATTTTGAAATTCATAACTTAACTCTTTAAGCATGGTCAATGATTGAGTAATGACCATAGGCATGTGTACCTATACCATCAGCATCAATCACTCTTTTATCATCACCAGGACACAAAGCAATTTTGTTTAGTCTTATAGATGATATGTCATGTTGTTTAGAAGCGATCATGTTCATGGGTATTCTTTTTACATTGTTTTTCATGACACAATCCTTATAATCATGAAAGCTTATACAAATTTTGACAACACCTCTGCTAATACCTTTAATCTTTTTGATTTCTTTACCATTTATGTCTAAAGCATACATTTTAGCTCTAAGTCCAACAAATGCTTTTATAATTTGTCCACAAGCCTCGTCTTTAAATTTCCCCAACGTTCTCTTGTTTGATGTAGAGTAACATATGTGATTAGTAGGATAATCTGATGTGTCCAGGTGTTCTAGGAAATCCAACTTGTCTTGATATACATCTGGGATGTTAACCAAATAAATGAACGAGTCGGTATCCATATACATGAGTTTAAGATTGTCCATGCCATAATAGGGTAGCAGGACATCATAATGGTGGGAATACATGAGAGTTTTTGAAATATCCAGTATACACATTCCAATATATATAGGCTTATTGAATACAATGTTACGTTTAGCCATGTGGAAAGCAGCTAGGTTAGGACCATAAATTGTTCTGTCGATGAATGTTGGTTTAGCTATTAGCTTTTCTACCTTTTTGCTGTCAGTCACAAGACGTATGTCTATTCTTTTACGGATATTTTCCATTGTTTTCCCAAAAATGGCATTGTTGAAAAATTTGTACAGATTTTTCTCAAAATCATTTTTGGCTTGTTTTCGAAGGTTGTTATTAAAATCAACGTAGGCCTTTAACCAAGGTCTTTGCTTAAACTTTAACACACGATGAATTTTTATCAATTTTATTCCATGATCTAAAGCCTGTTTTAATGCCATGTAGTGAACAACATATCGCCTTCGATTTCCAAGATGAGGAATTAGTTTTTTCAGAGACGAATCCTTAGGTTGTGTACACTCTGGTAGGAAAGGTAAATCGTTGTGTAGATCATGAAGGTCAGATGGGTAATCAACATCAACGTCTAGAATGTATCCCACAGGATCGTCTTCCTTTAGTTTTTCTAGATCAACAGTATCTGGAGAAACCCACTGAAATCCACCATAAGGAAGGGAGTGGCACATAGCCCACCCGTATTGGTTGTTGGCATCATCATAGGTAATAAACTGCGATGGTTTCTCAGAATCATAGGTTTCCATGTATTTATTGTTTGCTTCAGCATACCGATGAGACACCTGGCATATGCCTCCACGTATTCCAGACTCGATTAGAAGAATCTGATCGTAATCCTGTAGCAATTCCAGTTCAATGCCTGTGTAAAGGAGCATTGCCTCGAAACTTAAACCAGGCGAAGTAAAAAAGTGTGCAGCATCCACTCGGTGTGTTTCTAGTGTTTTGTTTCTAAACGTTTCAACGCTGTCTGCAAGAAGGAGTACATCTGATGTTAGATAGAGGTCACTATATTCCCCTAGAGTTTTAATGTTGAACTGATTCCAGACATTTTTGGCATGTTCATAGTGTTTTTGACTAACATCTTCTTGACTTAATTTGTTAAAGAATGCCTCTTTTGTAGGTAAACACGTTTCACTTAACTTTTCCCATGAGTCAATGTAGTCATAACAAAATACCCCTTTACGAGTCATGAGCATTGCATTTTCTTTTCCAAAGTACTTGTCTGTTTCAGGGTATGATGTTAAGTTGGAAACTAAATTTTCCAAACTACTCGGCATTACCGAAACGTGTCCACAAATCGAAGCTTAACATTTCCTACATATTTGGTAAAGGAAATGTACTTTTCTTTGGAGTTAGCGATAACATCCCCTCTCTCAGTAGTACATCCCAATTGCTTTACAATAAAATTTGCGTCGTAGCCACTCATATTATGTAGAAACACAGGAACGGGGTTACGTGTTTTACACCTCAAATTACAGTTATTGTGAGCACTTCCACGGTACTCCCCTGTAATGAGGCAGTGGTCTCGAACTTTCCAGTCCTCTTTGGTAAATGGTTTTTGACACAAATAACAGGTTTCAGAACATTGGAACTCTGATTCGTGATCCTGAGTTAAGGCCTTTGGAACATTTAAGCTGTAAAGTCGATCAATTTCATTAGCTATTGAGATCAAACAGTCCATAAACTTTTCTGCAGCGTCAGGTCCACGATAAATAACAGGTTGGCTTGGAAGGTTTATCTTTATGTGTTCCTCAGCAGGTGAGGGTTTAACGTATATACCAAAGCTCATAGGAACATGACTCTGGTATGGCACTGTATAACTTGCTTCAGGATTGGGTAAACATGTTTGATATGGTAAGAGTATACTTTCAAAATCTGCATATATAACGTAAGGTATTCTCAGCATTTTTCAACATTTAAGAATTTGACAATGGGGTTTTTAATAGGCATTTCAACCCTAGCAATGTCATGCTGGACACACAAAGCTCTATGTTCTTTCAATTTTTCCATTCCTTGTTGACTATATCGATTATCGAAGTGAGTAAAACACCGTTTACACGTATATATCTTATGTCCATGGTGAGTAATCTGATGTCCTACTAGTTTATCAAAATCTTTGATAAAGACGTAGTGGTTCTGGCCGGATAATGAACTTAGCAGAAGGAGATCGCGATGGTCTTGCAGCTCTTGATCCAAAACCTATAGAGGGAACAGTTTATTGTTTTGTTCCAATCCAAATACATTAATGGATATATCGTTGGCTTTTTCAAATTTGGGAATGTCAGCTAGTAATGTAGGAAATGATATTACAGAAAAATCATACTTGTTGTCCAGGTCCTTGTATTTTCTAATGCGATGAGCATCCTTTTTAACCAGTTTTGCTAAAATGGCATACATAAAACACTTTTCATCTTTCAAGTTTTCAAGATTAATACAGGCTTTTCTTGCTTGTATAACTGCTGGTAATGGAATATATGTGCTGCCACGCAAGCGATTGTACTTATTTATTTTCAATCGTACTCCTTCCATTGCTAACAAAGCCCAATTACTGCCTTTTAGCCCAGATTCCTCCATTTCCGTAGTTAACTTTGTAAATTGTGTTTCCAAGAAACTACTCAAGTCCGTTTCCAAAAATAGGGCCTGATTTCGTGTTTTAAAAGCACGATCTGTAATTTCATTGGCAGATGTATGAATGAATCTACATTCAGCCACAAGATTAATTTTGATCGACTTGTGCATTGTTAGTTCTTTCTCCATAGCTTGTATTATTTGCAGTTTGGACTCTTTAAGGTATGAATTTAAATCCTTGCACGTATCGCAACGAATGAAATAGGATTTAAGTCGACCTTGAAAGGATGTCTCATATTCAATAAGTCCATTTTGTCAGGGACCAATGACAGTAGGTAATGTTTTGTAGGCTCAGATTTTTGTCTTTTAGCTGCCGACACAACATTACAACATTCTTCATGACGACGTCCATTGTAGGCATTTTTGAATTTATTGCCACACGTTTTACACTCATGAAATTCACCACACGATACGTCATGTCGCTTCCTATGATAGTCTCGAAGAAAAGTCTTTCCACACTCTTTACACATATAGCTGGGAATGGCTTCTTCCATTATGAATGTTGATTTCTGCAAACAGCTGCTTACTGCGTATCACAAGGCTAGAGGTTGGTCGGTGAGACGGTCTTTCACGATGTGAACACCATGAGAGGTAGTAGTCAACTGGTGATATTCTTGTGAAGGGTCCTCTAATATACCCCTAATCTAGACCAACAGCTCTTTACAGCGTATGACAAGGCTGTAGACTGGACAGTGAAACGGTCTTTCACGATGTGAACACTGTAACAAGTAGTAGTCGACTGATTATATACTTGCTAAGGGTTCTCTAATATACAATAGTCAAGACCAACAGCTACTTACTGAGTAGTACAAGGCTGTACTGTGCCCAAATCTAGGAATGGGTATTCCAAGTTTCAGACACCTAGATATCAAGGGAGAGGCTGTAGCAGCTTTTGAAAGTTCAGATATTTGAATATCGCGCTACATTGCTTCTCGAAGCCTCTCGAAGAAAATTACCGATAGTTGGATGGTAAATGACGTAGCGAGTCATAGCAGAGGTGGAGACTATTTATTGATTAAATAGTTAACTATGGAGCAGAGACTTGAGACTGGGATCAGATTACTGGCACGGCCAAATAAAAGAGAATGCAATTAGTATCAAGTAAATCGGACCAGGGATTCAAGAGATATGAGGATTTCTAGATATCAGGCGATGACGCGTGACCCTGACCGTTTTTGTATAAAAGCAAGCTGGAGCAGGAATAGGGAGCTCACTTCATCACAAGCACTTGGCAAGCAAGTTGCGTCTACGCTGAGCCAAGGCACATGGTTGCCGCCTCTACGAAGAAGTACTTTTCAAATCGTGATAGTCACGAGAAGTGCTGCGCAAACGAGTTGGAACTTAGTAAGTTTCTGGTGAGGAGAATCACTGAGGTGATTGTTTTTCTACAGACATTGGTGGAAATATTTATATTTCCTAAAGGACATATGCTAGACTTGGTCTAGAAAATAGTATATTGTCACAGTCCAATAGTAAATTAATACTTGGATGTTTAAATCCATTTGAAGTCAGTTTTCATATTTTGTAACTATTTAACCACTTCGATCCGTCAGTACAGTGAAGACTAGTCTATAACGGTGGAGTTCATTAGTCTACGCAAGGGAAACTGCAGGTTGTCTAGCGCATGGCAGATGGTGATTTTAATAAACCATGCCCAGGGAACGATCTTCAGAACAGCCGTTAACTGCTTAGACTGTCAACGTTTTTCTTGTACTGATGAGATTACAGTGAGTTATGTTACAACTGACACATTTAAGAAGAGATCGCTTAGATCTGACCCTTTTCAAACAAACTGTTATGGCTTTGTTAGAAGCACATATTAAAATGGAACCACAGTCATTTAAAACGTCGAAGGATACTACCACTATGTCTGACTAGACGATTTGTGGGTCTACAATGGCGGCCGATACAAGGATTATACGTGCTTGTCCGATAGGGCATGTCTACGGATAAATCTGGTATAGACCAGGTTTACGACACTTCAAGACCATCAAGAAATGTAAGCCACATTTGAATTATATTATGCCTAGCTAATTGGAACAAACTATTTTTCTGCAGATGACCAACACATTTTTTTTCGTCGTATTTAAAGCTTGTAATGATTTACGCAAGACTTGTTAGATTTATTCTGAGCATTTTCAGCACTCAGAACAGTTTAGGATCGATGACCGAGCATTTTGAGCATTTATTTGAATTTTTCATATTTTTGGGAAATCACGGTAATCAGCCGATGTAACTGTAAAAGTTAAATTTATTTTTGTTGAGGAATGGATATTTTTTCCATATTCGAAGGTTCGAACATGTGAATTCTCACATAATGAGATGATAATTAAACATATTTGAAATAATAATAATAATAATAATCCACTAATAATAATAATAATAATTTTCATAATTTTTCTAAATAATTCTTGGATATTATATTTTATAATAATCATATGTATTGAGAAAGAGTCTATGAAGTAGTTGAAACATTTCTAGTTTGAAACAGGAGATTTTCCGAAGGAGAGTGGTTAGCGCAAGCCCGCATTCAACCAACATTTCAGTTCTGGTTGAACAGTTGATATTTGCTATGAGCAAAGTATATGTTTCATATAACACGGAGAGGCATGCAACGGGAAGCAAATGATATTTGTATCAAATAGGATATTGTTGTATTTATATAAAATCATGACGTAAATACACTTCGAAAGTGAAATGAAGCTTTTCATGAGTATGGTAAAGTCACGGGTTGAACTGAATGGTAAAATAAAATAAACTTGTAAGTTTATTAATCTTCCAGTGTTGATAACAAGCAGAGGCTTGATTTATTGTATAAATTTTGGGGAAGAAAATTTATGTGTGGAATAGTTGTAATGCCATTCCCAGGTGCGCATGTTAAGTCGCAGGAATGAAGGTTTTTTCGAGCATCAATCAAATAGCAGGTTCGATGGCTCAGGTTTATAGTAGGAGTATTGGAGCCACACATTTCGTCGTATGAATAACCCGAAGGTTATTTCTTTGAAACCATCAGTTCTTATTTCAACCTTGTTTTACGAATTCCATTTAGACTTTGATTTTGCTAGAACCCGGATTTGTCATGATAGTAGTTTATTCTTCTTCAGAGGAAGACCTTTGCCGTTGTCGTTGTTGTTATAATATTGTGTTCTTACACAAATAGTAGAATGGGCCACTGCCAATTTAAAATAATTCTTTAACCACGAATAATTTGAAGGATATTTTCAATCCTAGTGCCATGAACTAAATGAATTCATTATAAGACTACAATTCTAATTTCCGCATTCTGTCGAAGAATTGCAAGTTGTAAAAGTTACTAGAAATGGCCATAAATATAAATATTTTTATAATATTGTTCCCAAGTGGAAAATCTAATAGTTGAATGGTTCAACCATTTGTTGATCAAGTTAATGATTCAGAAATCATATATTTTGTTTGGAACTTGAAGTTCATAATCGAGTCACTTCTCGAATGTTTAAGGTCAGAAGAACAATTAATTGTTGTTGTGCTTCGCACAGTTCTTCGATGCTATGCTCAATGGTCAAATACTTTTCAGATGTTGTTAATATGTGTTAATAATTTGTGTTGCTACGATGATAATAATAGTTTCAACGATATATTTTGGAAAACTGGAAAACAAGTGAAGTTTAAGAAATTCTATAAACATTTATTCTACGAGTGTTAATATCATGTAAATAGTCAAACAGTGATCTACGTTATTTCCAGTATGGACAATTCATTTTGCACTGGAGTTAAAAGGTAAATAATTTTGGAACACAGTCCACAGGACTAACAATCGGACTCGTGTTTTCAAAAAGATTGTCAAATGTGTTTGGAAGATTTCTGTATATTGTGTGTAAATAAGAGTGTGGATCGCCACACGTGGGATGATGCTGCTTTGAGCATTCTTGCAGTCAGATTTTAACTTCAAATAAACTGAGATAATTTTACCAGATGTGTTTCACCCAATTAAATCTCCTTCTATCCTTATTGTTGCATTGAGCCAAAAATCAGCAAAGCATTTTTATAAATTTGATGTCGTTTTTGCGATTTGCTTTAACCCATCTGGCGCTCCGGGATATTTTGATTCTCGTGCTGACTGATTATTGGTAAAATGCATATGTGGTCGTGCGGACTCCGGTCTAAACGGGCACAGTACAATAGTTGTTTTGACAGTCTTTCACGATGTGGTCACTGTGAATGGTGGTAGTCAATTGATGATATTCTTGATAAGGGTCCTCTAATATATCCCTGGTTAAGGGTAACAGCTGCTCACTGCTTATGACAAGGCTAAAGACTGTTCGTTTCAACGGTCTTTCACAATGTAAACACTGTGAGAGGTAGTAGTCAACTGAAAATATTCTTATGGCCTACTCAAGGTTATCAGGTACTTACTGCATATCAAAATGCTGTACACTCATGTGTTAGGCACTCTTTCTTGCTAAGGACCCCAATATTCCCTACACAAGGCTATACATCTTAGTTCTAAACACTAAGTGGTTAATTGTATATTCAATGTTTGTACAAAGCTTATACAAGCACGTTTTTCATGAGGTAAAACTTTGTTAAATAGCTGCATGCGACACGCAAAGTATGTTTCCGCTATCTAGCGGTGACTATGAGAACTACTTGAACGACCAGCATGCTACCTAGCGCTCCATTTCAACACTCGCTCACTGAACGACCAGCATGCTATCTAGCGGTCGATATCAATACTCCTCAACTACCAGCCTGCTACCTATCGGTCAATATGACAACTCACTCAACTACCAGCATGCTATATGGCTTTTTTTGTAAGATTTTTGTTGCTTTTTTGTTGGCTTTTGTTGGCTTTTGTTGGCTTTTTTGTTGGCTTTTGTTGGCTTTTGTATTAGCTCTCTCATATTTGCTCTTGCTTGTTGGGGCTTATTTCGTCTTGGAAAGTATGTCTTGACTTTTTATGACTGCATAATGCTTACAGCCTTGTTTGTAAGCAGCAACAACAACACACAATATTCCAAAACAATCCAAAGTACTCTAAGGTTTATCAATGACTCTAAACTCATACACTTACCTCTATCCCATGCCTAGTCAAAAAATAGTGTATTTTTCAATTTTTTCAAAAAATATTTGGAAAGTAGGCTATGTCATTAATCTAAAAATCCTAAAAAGACATATGTTAACTCCATTACCTACAACTATACCACTCTCAGTCCAATATAGTGTATTTTTCAAATTTTCCAAAACATATTTCCGAAATGGGTTATATTTCCAAAATTAAAAAGTTTACAAAAAAGTTTGTTTGACATAATTGAATGGCCTATACCCCCTCTAACGCCGTACCAAGTCCCAGGTCTCGAAGACAACAAAAATAAAAATTTTGAAAACGGGCTTATATTTCCAAAATTAGGAATTTTACAAAAACGTTTGTCTGACGTAAATCAATGGTCTTTACCCCCTCTATCCCCATACCAAGTCTCAGGTCTCTAGGTCAACAAAAATAAAAGTTTGAAAATGGGCTATAATTCCAAAATTAGGAATTCTACAAAAAAGTTTGTCTAACGTAAATCAATGGTCTTTACCCCCTCTATTCCCATACCAAGTCTCAGGTCACTAGGTCAACAAAAATAAAATTGTTAAAAAATGGTCACTATTTTGGAAACTAGGAATTCTACAAAAAAGTTTGTTTAACATAAATGAAAGGTCTCTATCCCCTCTACCTGTAAACCAAGTTACAGGTCTGTACGACAAAAAATGAAAATGTTCAACTGCGAAAATAGGACTTTTCATAAAACCAAACATTCTAAAAAGTGTTCTATGGGCTTAAAAAATGGCCTCTATGTCCTTTATTTTTTATAATAAAACTTTTTTATTTTTTACATTTTTTTGAAAAAAGTTCAATTTTGAAATTTTTATATTTTGGAAACTAAAGAGTTTACAAAAAATTTTGTTTGACATAAATGACTGGCCCTGACCCCATCTACTACCGATATAAATTTCAAGTCGCTAGGACAAAAAATAAGAGTAGTGGAGTAAGGCGGGTTCTGGCCCCGCCCCGAAATGTAAACTTTTTAATTTTGGAAATATAACCCATTTCGGAAATATGTTTTGGAAAATTTGAAAAAAAAATACACTATTTTGGACTGAGAGTGGTATAGTGGTAGGTGATGGAGTTAACATATGTCTTTTAGGATTTTTAGATTAATGACATAGCCTACTTTCCAAATATTTTTTGAAAAAATTGAAAAATACACTATTTTTTTGACTAGGCATAGGATAGAGGTAAGTGTAAGAGTTTAGAGTCATTGATAAACCTTAGAGTACTTTGGATTGTTTTGGAATATTGTGTGTTGTTGCTGCTTACAAACATGGCCGTAGGCATTATGCAGTCATAAAAAGTCAAGACATACTTTCCAAGACCAAATAAGCCCCAACAAGCAAGAGCAAATATGAGAGAGCTAATACAAAAGCCAACAAAAGCCAACAAAAAGCCAACAAAAGCCAACAAAAGCCAACAAAAAGCCAACAAAAAAGCCAACAAAAATCTTACAAAAAAGTCATATAGCTTGCTGGTAGTTGAGTGAGTTGTCATATTGACCGATAGGTAGCAGGCTGGTAGTTGAGGAGTATTGATATCGACCGCTAGATAGCATGCTGGTCGTTCAGTGAGCGAGTGTTGAAATGGAGCGCTAGGTAGCATGCAGGTCGTTCAAGTAGTTCTCATAGTCACCGCTAGATAGCGGAAACATACTTTGCGTGTCGCATGCAGCTATTTAACAAAGTTTTACCTCATGAAAAACGTGCTTGTATAAGCTTTGTACAAAAATTGAATATACAATTAACCACTAAGTGTTTAGAACTAACATGTATAGCCTTGTGTAGGGAATATTGGGGTCCTTAGCAAGAAAGAGTGCCTAACACATGAGTGTACAGCATTTTGATATGCAGTAAGTACCTGATAACCTTGAGTAGGCCATAAGAATATTTTCAGTTGACTACTACTTGTCACAGTGTTTACATTGTGAAAGACCGTTGAAACGAACAGTCTTTAGCCTTGTCATAAGCAGGGAGCAGCTGTTACCCTTAACCAGGGGTATATTAGAGGACCCTTATCAAGAATATCATCAATTGACTACCACCATTCACAGTGACCACATCGTGAAAGACTGTCAAAACAACTATTGTACAGCCTTGTACTACTCAGTAAGTAGCTGTTGGTCTTGACTATTGTATATTAGAGAACCCTTAGCAAGTATATAATCAGTCGACTACTACTTGTTACAGTGTTCACATCGTGAAAGACCGTTTCACTGTCCAGTCTACAGCCTTGTCATACGCTGTAAAGAGCTGTTGGTCTAGACTAGGGGTATATTAGAGGACCCTTCACAAGAATATCACCAGTTGATTACTACCTCTCATGGTGTTCACATCGTGAAAGACCGTCTCACCGACCAACCTCTAGCCTTGTGATACGCAGTAAGCAGCTGTTTGCAGAAATCAACATTCATAATGGAAGAAGCCATTCCCAGCTATATGTGTAAAGAGTGTGGAAAGACTTTTCTTCGAGACTATCATAGGAAGCGACATGAAGTATCGTGTGGTGAATTTCATGAGTGTAAAACGTGTGGCAATAAATTCAACAATGCCTACAATGGACGTCGTCATGAAGAATGTTGTAATGTTGTGTCGGCAGCTAAAAGACAAAAATCTGAGCCTACAAAACATTACCTACTGTCATTGGTCCCTGACAAAAATGGACTTATTGAATATGAGACATCTATTCAAGGTCGACTTAAATCCTATTTCATTCGTTGCGATACGTGCAAGGATTTAAATTCATACCTTAAAGAGTCCAAACAGAAAATAATACAAGCTATGGAGAAAGAACTAATAATGCACAAGTCGATCAAAGTTAATCTTGTGGCTGAATGTAGATTCATTCATACATCTACCAATGAAATTACAGATCGTGCTTTTAAAACACGAAATCAGGCCCTATTTTTGGAAACGGACTTGAGTAGTTTCTTGGAAACACAATTTACAAAGTTAACTACGGAAATGGAGGAATCTGGGCTAAAAGGCAGTAATTGGGCTTTGTTAGCAATGGAAGGAGTACGATTGAAAATAAATAAGTACAATCGCTTGCGTGGCAGCACATATATTCCATTACCAGCAGTTATACAAGCAAGAAAAGCCTGTATTAATCCTGAAAACTTGAAAGATGAAAAGAGTTTTATGTATGCCATTTTAGCAAAACTGGTTAAAAAGGATGCTCATCGCATTAGTAAATACAAGGACCTGGACAACAAGTATGATTTTTCTGTAATATCATTTCCTACATTACTAGCTGACATTCCCAAATTTGAAAAAGCCAACGATATATCCGTTAATGTATTTGGATTGGAACAAAACAATAAACTGTTCCCTCTAAAGGTTGTGGATCAAGAGCTGCAAGACCATCGCGATCTCCTTCTGCTAAGTTCATTATCCGGCCAGAACCACTACGTCTTTATCAAAGATTTTGATAAACTAGTAGGACATCAGATTACTCACCATGGACATAAGATATATACGTGTAAACGGTGTTTTACTCACTTCGATAATCGATATAGTCAACAAGGAATGGAAAAATTGAAAGAACATAGAGCTTTGTGTGTCCAGCATGACATTGCTAGGGTTGAAATGCCTATTAAAAACCCCATTGTCAAATTCTTAAATGTTGAAAAATGCTGAGAATACCTTACGTTATATATGCAGATTTTGAAAGTATACTCTTACCATATCAAACATGTTTACCCAATCCTGAAGCAAGTTATACAGTGCCATACCAGAGTCATGTTCCTATGAGCTTTGGTATATACGTTAAACCCTCACCTGCTGAGGAACACATAAAGATAAACCTTCCAAGCCAACCTGTTATTTATCGTGGACCTGACGCTGCAGAAAAGTTTATGGACTGTTTGATCTCAATAGCTAATGAAATTGATCGACTTTACAGCTTAAATGTTCCAAAGGCCTTAACTCAGGATCACGAATCAGAGTTCCAATGTTCTGAAACCTGTTATTTGTGTCAAAAACCATTTACCAAAGAGGACTGGAAAGTTCGAGACCACTGCCACATTACAGGGGAGTACCGTGGAAGTGCTCACAATAACTGTAATTTGAGGTGTAAAACACGTAACCCCGTTCCTGTGTTTCTACATAATATGAGTGGCTACGACGCAAATTTTATTGTAAAGCAATTGGGATGTACTACTGAGAGAGAGGATGTTATCGCTAACTCCAAAGAAAAGTACATTTCCTTTACCAAATATGTAGGAAATGTTAAGCTTCGATTTGTGGACACGTTTCGGTAATGCCAAGTAGTTTGGAAAACTTAGTTTCCAACTTAACATCGTACCCTGAAACAGACAAGTACTTTGGAAAAGAAAATGCAATGCTCATGACACATAAAGGGGTATTTTGTTATGACTACATTGACTCATAGGAAAAGTTAAGTGAAACGTGTTTACCTCCAAAAGAGGCATTCTTTAACAAATTAAGTCAGGAAGATGTTAGTCAAAACACTATGAACATGCCAAAAATGTCTGGAATCAGTTCAACATTAAACCTCTAGGAGAATATAGTGACCTCTACCTAACATCAGATGTACTCCTTCTTGCAGACAGCGTTGAAACGTTTAGAAACAAAACACTAGAAACACACCGAGTGGATGCTGCACACTTTTTTACTTCGCCTGGTTTAAGTTTCGAGGCAATGCTCCTTTACACAGGCATTGAACTGGAATTGCTACAGGATTACGATCAGATTCTTCTAATCGAGTCTGGAATACGTGGAGGCATATGCCAGGTGTCTCATCGGTATGCTGAAGCAAACAATAAATACATGGAAACCTATGATTCTGAGAAACCATCGCAGTTTATTACCTATGATGATGCCAACAACCAATACGGGTGGGCTATGTGCCACTCCCTTCCTTATGGTGGATTTCAGTGGGTTTCTCCAGATACTATTGATCTAGAAAAACTAAAGGAAGACGATCCTGTGGGATACATTCTAGACGTTGATGTTGATTACCTGTCTGACCTTCATGATCTACACAACGATTTATCTTTCCTACCAGAGTGTACACAACCTAAGGATTCGTCTCTGAAAAAACTAATTCCTCATCTTGGAAATCTAAGTCGATATGTTGTTCACTACATGGCATTAAAACAGGCTTTAGATCATGGAATAAAATTGATAAAAATTCATCGTTTGTTAAAGTTTAAGCAAAGACCTTGGTTAAAGGCCTACGTTGATTTTAATAACAACCTTCGAAAACAAGCCAAAAATTATTTTGAGAAAAATCTTACAAATTTTTCAACAATGCCATTTTTGGGAAAACAATGGAAAATATCCGTAAAAGAATAGGCATACGTCTTGTGACTGACAGCAAAAAGGTAGAAAAGCTAATAGCTAAACCAACATTCATCGACAGAACAATTTATGGTCCTAACCTAGCTGCTTTCCACATGGCTAAACGTAACATTGCATTCAATATGCCTATATATATTGGAATGTGTATACTGGATATTTCAAAAACTCTCATGTATTCCCACCACTATGATGTCCTGCTACCCTATTATGGCATGGACAATCTTAAACTCATGTATATGGATACCGACTCGTTCATTTATTTGGTTAGCATCCCAGATGTATATCAAGACAAGTTGGATTTCCTAGAACACCTGGACACATCAGATTATCCTACTAATCACATATGTTACTCTACATCAAACAAGAAAACGTTGGGGAAATTTAAAGACGAGGCTTGTGGACAAATTATAAAAGCATTTGTTGGACTTAGAGCTAAAATGTATGCTTTAGACATAAATGGTAAAGAAATCAAAAAGATTAAAGATATTAGCAGAGGTGTTGTCAAAAATTGTATAAGCTTTCAAGATTATAAGGATTGTGTCATGAAAAACAATGTAAAAAGAATACCCATGAACATTATCGCTTCTAAGCAACATGACATATCATCTATAAGACTAAACAAAATTGCTTTGTGTCCTGGTGAAGATAAAAGAAAGATTGATGCTGATGGTATAGGTACACATGCCTATGGTCATTACTCAATCATTGACCATGCTTAAAGAGTTAAGTTATGAATTTCAAAATCTTCTGCCTGCAACTAGCAAATACATAAAACAATTTAGGAAATAAAACAATAACACTACAAAAATAAAAAATGTATTCATAATCAAAAAAATATAAATAAAAAACAAAATAAAAACAACTGTACAATTTATAACAAAAAAAGAATATATATAACAAGTAGTTCCGTGAAGAACTATACAGCCTATTTTCATATATCCCACATATGTTAATTGCCACTATCAACATACACAATTTCTGTTTGTTTGCTGTAATAGATTCGTAGATATTAAGAGCCGACTAAATATTTCGGATGGTCGCCATGTTGGATTTTATATATGTAGGTCCTAGAGTTATGTACTGTTACATGCAGATTATTGTGAACGTGTACTATTCAAACTTCAATCGCATAATTAGGACACAAGAAAAAACAAGGAGATTTTAAAATTTTTCACAGCTGCCATCTTGAGGTTATGGAAACAGTTGAAGTAAATTAGATGCCAGTGGATTAACATTCGAATAAGGATTAACTGTACCAAGTTTCACTGCACGCGGATGGTTAAATTGCGAGAAACGTCCATGAGAATATTTATAATTCGCGTCACCGCCATGTTGGATTTGTGATCACCAGGTTATTTAAAGTCCTATAGGTGAACTTAAGTTCATAGTCCCTATGAACATTAAAAAATGCAGTTTGATTGCTAAAATAGATTCGTAGATATTCAGTATCATCTAAATATTTCGGATGGTCGCCATGTTGGATTGTTAAATGTATAGGCCATAGAGTCATGTACCATTAAAGGAAAATTATTGCGTAGGTTCATTATTCAAACTTTCACTTAAATCGCATGACTACATCACAAGAAATAAAAACTTAATTTTAAAATTCGCACTGCCGCCATCTTGAGGTTATGTAAACAATTGAACTAAATTAGATACCAGTGGATTACAATGCGTAAAAATATTTCCTGTACCAGGTTTCAGTGCGCTTGGAACATTAAATCGCGAGAAAGGTCTATTTAAAATTTTCAAATTCGCTTGGCCGCCATGTTCGTTTTGTAGTTAACCGGTTTTTGAAAGTCTTATAGGTGGACTTCCAGTAGTGCCCTTTATCTCCGTACAATACTTTAGGGAGATACCGCTAATAGTTTCAGAGGTATAGAACGCCGGTGAAATATTTCGCACATCCGCCATCTTGTGATTATGTAAACAATTGAACGAAGTTAGATGTCGGTGCATTACAATGTATATAAATATATACTGTACCAAGTTTCATTGCGTTTGGTTGGTCAAATCGCGAGAAACGTCTATTTAAAAGTCGCAAATTCGCTTGGCCACCATGTTGGTTTTGTAGTTACCAGGTTTTCAAAAGTCACATAAGTGAACTTATAGTAGTTCCCTCTATCACCATAGAAAATGTCAGGGTAATATCGGTAATAGTTCCGGAGATATTGAATGCTGGTGAAATATTTCGCACAGCCGCCATGTTGGATTGGTGAGTCGTAACAAAATTTTAAGGGCACGGTCGAGGTCGCCGGGAATAGTGCTATGAACTTTCCGAGTTTCATTGAAATCGCTCCTGCCGTTTAGATTTTATTAGGGGGGGACACACACACGAATCACACACACACACACACTCACACGCACACACACACGGACAAAAGGTGATCTCATAAGCCTATTTTTTTTCAAATTGAAAATAGGCTAAAAATGTATTATGTATAAATAGTATTCATGTATTTAAAATGAAAAAAAAAGTATGGACACTGCTTGTACATTTTTAATTACTAACCACTTTTCTCCACTCCTAATGCAAAATGAACATGTAAAACGTAAATTGGAAAATCCATGTTTCCATATTGACAAAATAGAAAAAACATTAAACTGAAATTTTAAAAACTGTAAATGGGAATTTGGTAAATTGACAAATAATGTATAACAACAAATTGGAAAATCCATGTTTCTATATCATGATATTGAAAAACTTTGAACTGACATTTTAAAAACTGTACATGGGAAATTGTGAAATTAATAAATGTGTAAACAACAAAATGCAAAATCCATGTTTCCATATTATGAAATTGAAAAACTTAAGATTAACATTAAAAAAAACGAAAATGGGAAATTGGAAAATTGGCAAATGTGTAAACAACGAAATGCAAAATCCATGTCTCCATATTATGAAATTAAAAAACTTAAAACTGACATTAAAAAAAACTGAAAATGGGAAATTGGAAAATTGACAAATGAGAAAACAACAAAATGAAAAAAATACCGCGGTTGGAGTAGTGATCATGTTGTACAGTAGCCTATAAGACTAGCATAAGGATAGTTGCATGTGCCTTATATACTTTGTGTATGTGCATTAGCCTTTGGATTAGCTTAAGTTTGGTTTGGTGAGGTTAGGTATGTGACCTTGTAGTTTACTCTTTTCGGAAAATGTAAAACGTAAAATCTAAAATCAAAAAATCTTAAATTGAAAATGTAAAATCTAAAAAAAATAATCTAAAATACAAAAAAAAATCAAAAATGTAAAATGTAAAATCTAAAAAAATGTAAAATGAAAAATCTAAAATCTAAAATGTTAATGTAAAATGTTAAAATGTAAAATCTAATATCTTTAAATGATGTTTCAGTGGGTTAGGTTAGGTTAGGTTAGGTTAGGTTATAACTAAGTTTATTATTTGTTCTCTCTCATTTGCTCTTACTTTTTTGCTCTCACTTTTTGCTCATTACTTTTTTTGCACGCACGTTCTGCACTCACTTTTTGCACTCTCTTTTGCACTCACTTTTGCACTCACTTTTGCACTCACTCTTGCACTCACTTTTGCACACACTTTTTGCACAAACTTTGAAGTTAGGTTATGTTAGGTTAGGTTAGGTGAAGTTAGGTTAGGTTAGGTTAGGTTATAACTTAGTTTATTATGTGTGCTTTCACATTTGCTCTCATATTTGCTCTCATTTTGAAGTTAGGCTAGGTTAGGTTAGGTTAGGTTAGGTTAGGTTAAATAATGTTTGTTAGGTTAGGTTAGGTTAGGTTAGGCGAAGTTAGGTTAGGTTAAGTTAGGTTAGGGTAGGTTAGGTAAAGTTGGATTAGGCGGAATGGCTGAGGTATGAATGAAACCCCACGTTTTCTTACTTTCACCTCATGAGGCTGAGTGTACCCCATTCCAGCTCTCAGCCCAGATTAAAATTTCTTGGTTAAGGCGGGAATGAAACCCACACCTCTAGGGAAACAGCTAAAATGCTAGCAACTACACCAAAAGTGGACAATATAAGGCTGGTCTGGATTGCACATGATCAATTAATAATTACCTAATAATAATAAATATTCCGTTTAGCAACTACACGGCCGACCTCTCTCTGTGACCTCATTCACGGTCTCAGGGCGTGGCGGCCATTTTGCCCATTAGCCACTGCGCCAGCTCTGAATGACCCCTCCATAAGAATAACATAGAGTGATTGCGCGCGGCGGCCATCTTGCCCATTAGCCCCTGCGCCAGCTTCGGCCTATTATACCTACTATCGTGCAGTAGGTGCAATCGCCAGTGTGAGCGATTAAGCTGTTTTCTAAGTGTAGAGACTTTAGCTCTAATTTTGCTCTTGCGGGCCATGCTCTGTGGCCCGACAAGTGCCCTTAAGACCCTCATGTATTGGGAGTGTAAGAGCTCCTGATATCTCGTCAGGTAGCCCTGTTTCTCCGAGATAGTCTTGTGCCATGCGACGAGGTCCTGGTACCCTGCAATATGCTTCAGCATGGTCAGACGGTATAGTATTATTTGTAGAGCGGCGAATGTAATGTGTGTGAGTGTTGGTATATGAAATGTATTCCTAATAAGCTCTGTATAGGGTGGGCGGTTGGAATTTATAAGTTATGTGTCACCGTAATGAATGTCGTCCGTCTAGTGCAAATTGCTATTGTTCCTTAAAATAATTCTCCCAATTCTAGGACCCTGAAAGAATTTTCCTACCTGACCTTACGTCAATAAATTCCGCTACGAAGGTTGCAATATTTTTACTGTAGGGCTCGAAATATTGCCCTAACTTGCCTTGCAAAAGATTTCATTGTGCGAATACTCTATTTTGCTAATAAATATATTACGCTCCTATAAAATCGCTGCTTATTACTCTTAGAAAAAATTACTTAAATTGTCACTCTAAAAAATGTTCTCTTTTCTCGCTTGGCTGTCTTATCGAGAAGTTTCTACCAGTGTGTTTCCCTATGGAGTGGGTGGGAGGGCTAGTGTGAAACAATGTTGTTTCCGTAAAAATTCCGTATGGCGTAGCTCTCTAGAAATTTTCCCTATTTTCTGCTTGGCTGCTTTAGGTTTCCTAGATCGATAACCTCAGGGTTTGTTGTGTAAACCCCTTTCTAAACGGAGGTTACCCGCGCCCCACCAATATTTGTTCTGTCCGGGGGTGAGGGGTTGGACGAACAAAGGATGTAAATTGTTTAATTTAGATGAGCTGTTCATAAGGGCCAAGGTTCCACGGAGGGGTGGAAACTACGAGTGGATATTTGTGGAAGAGTGTGGGGGAAATGGGGGTGAGCTCTAATTGCACGGGCTTGCAGATTTAGGGGATGCACTGCTGGCAGCGATCGCCCGGCTTGCTGCACAATGCTACTGCAGTGCAAGTCGCTATCTGCTGAGTGCGCGGGACGGCACTCGTACGGCACGCGATCAAGTACGACACAGCCGTGAGACTGAAAATGAACTGTGTTGCCTACACAACAATTCTATTGTTAATGGTTCTGGCAGATAAAGGGGTCAGGTAGGAAGTCGGGACGTGAAGTTGAGTGTAATAAATAAAGATCGTGACAACAAGTGTGGAGTGATACTGGCCAATGGTTTATTTGACCAGAAATGTAATGTTGGTGTCCCTCTTATTTAGGGACAGTGTGAACACAATGCAATTTGTTACAATGTAAATAATTGGGTGTGGTGTGGAAGGAGTACAACTTGTAGATGTATTAGGATTTCTGAGATTACACTTACAGACTGGTGAGACGCCTGGCCGCAGAAGGGTATAGCCTCTGGCTGCAACAGACCCAGAGTCCATTCGGGGCCTCTCTTTTATGTGCTTTGGAATCGCTGACTTGGTGTTTCATCAGTTGTTGCTGCTCCAGATACCTCCGAGTGTCAATTTATGTGTGTGTTGCAAGTTATTGGCTAACCACCTGTAGTAAGTGGCCGCCTGTTTGCTGTGCTAAGATAATGTACTGCTTTGCTGCATTTACAGCCTGGGGGTTGTTCTGGGGGCAGATGAGGATGTCTAATATAGGGGTAGATGCGTCGTCCTTGTAGAGTGGTTATTGACGTGTTTATAGATGTGCAGCTTGTGGGTGTGTGTGGGTTCAGTGGCGTAAGCCACCTCTCCCTTGGGGGGTGTAATGTCCTGAGGGTGTAGGGCCCCAAGGGCCGGAACAGTATGATCAACTGCTGTCTAAACACAACCGTTCCCTATCATAATAGATATCGCCCTTTTAAATCTAAACCAACGACGTGACGAGGCTTTCGGTCCATGGATTTCACTATAAGATCTGCTCCAGGAAAAATTTCCATGGTCCGGATGAAAATTGCATATGTGAATTATGTGGGAATGTGTGAGAAATTTATTACATCATCACACGCCCAAGCCGAATGATGTCAATAGTGGCATATAGCAAGGATTGATTGTTTAGGTTTCTGCTATGCGTTGCCATCTATAATGCATTTTGCGTCTATATCTGCCACCTAGCGGAGTATTTTTGACTCAGCCTATTCGCGAAACGGTTTGCATAGAACATAGCCCAGTCAAATGGTAGTTTAGACAAAACAAGTAGTTCCGTGAAGAACTATACAGCCTATTTTCACATATCCTTCTTATATTAACTGCCACTATCAACATACAAAATTTCAGTTTAATTGCTCTAATAGATTCGTAGATATTGAGTACCGACTAAATATTTCGGATGGTCGTCATGTTGGTTCTTATATATGTAGGTCCTAGAGTTATGTAATGTTATATGAGGATTATTGTGTACGTGTAGCATTCAAACTTAAATCGCATGATTAGGACACAAGAAGTAACAAGGAGATTTTAAAATTTCGCACAGCTGCCATTTTGTGGTTATGGAAACAATTGATATAAATTAGATGCTAGTGGATTAACATTTGTAAAAGGATTTACTGTACCAAGTTTCGCTGCACTCGGATGGTTAAATTGCGAGAAACGTCCATGTGAATATTTATACTTCGCGTCGCCGCCGTATTGGATTTGTGATCACCAGGTTATTTAAAGTCCTCTAGGTGAACTTAAGTTCATAGCCCCTATGAACATAAAAAAATTCAGTTTGATTGCTACAATAGATTCGTAGATATTCAGAGTCGTCTGAATATTTCGGATGGTCGCCATGTTGCATTGTTAAATGTATAGGCCATAGAGGCATGTACCATTGAAGGAAAATTATTGCGTAGGTTCATTATTCAAACTTTCACTTCGATTGCTTGATTACGACACAAGAAATAAAAAATTAATTTTTAAATTCGCACAGCCGCCATCTTGAGGTTATGTAAACAATTGAACTAAATTGGATACCAGTGCATTACAATGTGTATAAACATTTCCTCTACCAGATTTCATTGCGTTTGGAACATTAAATCGCGAGAAAGGTCTATTTAAAATTTTCAAATTCGCATGGCCGCCATGTTCGTTTTGTAGTTAACCGATTTTTGAAAATCTTATAGATGAACATCCAGTAGTGCCCTTTATCTCCGTACAAAATTTCAGGGTGATACAGTGAATAGTTTCAGAGATATAGAATGCCGGTGAAATATTTCGCTCATCCGCCATCTTGTGGTTATGTAAACAATTGAACCAAGTTAGATGTTGGTGCATTGCAATGTGTATAAACATATACTGTACCAATTTTATTGCGTTTGGTTGGTTATATCGCGAGAAACGTCTACTTAAAAGTCGCAAATTCGCGTGGCCGCCATGTTGGTTTTGTAGTTACCAGTTTTTCAAAAGTCACATAGGTGAACTTCTAGTAGTTCCGTTTATCAACGTAATAAATTCCAGGGTGATGTCGGTAATAGTTTCGGAGATATTCAATGCTGGTAAAATATTTCGCACAGCCGCCATTTTGGATTGATGAGACGTAACAAAATTTGAAGGGCACGGTCGAGGTCGCCCTGAATAGTGCTATGAACTTACCGAGTTTCATTGAAATCGCTCAAGCCGTTTAGAATTTATTATGGGGATACACACACCTCACACACACACGCACACACACACACGGACAAAAGGTGATCTCATAAGCCTATTTTTTCAAAATTGAAAATAGGCTAAAAATAGCGTAGAAGGTTTCTCGACGGATTCTTATATTTTTCGTGTGCTGAATCCGAATCTGAATTTTGCCAACAAAAAAAATTACGGCTTTATAGTGAAAGTAGCAGAAAAAAACTAAAAATTTCGGACTATTGTCAAAAAATCGCTCATACGTCGAAAAGTATTGCATCCTAGTGAAATTCTCACTATTTACAAAATTAAAGTAGCCAGAATTTCCTTCACAATTCACTGGTAACTTTTTATTTTTGATTGCAGGGCACCGCCGCTAAAGCGCGCAGAAAAGGAGCAACTTTTTGGCACTTAGGCAAAAACGAGAGAAACTCAGCCCTAACTAGCCCCAGACGCTTTCTTATCGTGTCCCTCCATGAACACGTGCTTTATTCATGTTCTATGGTGGTTACAAGATCACGGAGCCCTTCAAAAACATTGCCCACGGAGTGGTAGGAATTCATAAAGGACTGATCAAGCCGTTTTATTATTTAATTCAAAATTTAAATGAAATGAATCTAATGAAAAGGAATGTAATATCAATTAACTCTTAATACATTACAAGTAACTTCAATTCTTTAATTGAGCTTCCTCCTTTTTGGCCTCGATGGAGCAGCCTCCGTTGCCGAGCAGAAGGCCCTGGTTGATCGCTATCAGTCGATAACTCCACTGGAAAAGGAATTGTACATATTATTGTACACAATACTTTCAGGTGTCTAGTTGGAAAACTGTTCAAAACCCAGTGAAATTGGGTGTATTACAAACATGCAGTTTACCTTCTGATGAAGTCTCCGCTATCGTCGTTGGTGATTCGACCGGGATGGAATCGTCAGGATTCTCGGGCACCTCTAAAAAAGAAATCGTACGAATACATTAGAGGGTGAAGTAAGCAAACCCCATTGGAATAAGGTGGTGTACAAACATGCTATTTACCTTGTGCTGATGTTTTCAGGTTTGTAGGTGGTGACTCAACCGGAGGAGGGTCATCAGGGTCACCTTCATTGTCGATGTCGCATGAGTTGTCAACGTTCAGACAGTTTCCCTCGCAGATGGTACAAAGCCTAGAGCAATATAGATCCACACGTCGACAACCGCAGCTTCCTCGACAGTCGCCTTTGCATTTGCAAGAGACTTTGCGGGATAGCTTATCACGAGCTGGGCCCTTAGCTGTTGTCGTGGAGATGAGGCCGTTCCTCGACGACTTCCACCCCCACTCTTCTGGGTTGAGCTGATTGTCGAGCCACTGCTGGATCTGGAGGTAAACTCGCAGAAAGTGCTCACGGGCTGCTGCTTCAGTGGGAGGGATCGAGGCCATGTTTCCGGTTACTTTATACGCTGTACTGAGGATCAATATAAATTAACACCAAGAAGAGAAGCTGTAGCCTTCTTCAGACTTAACACTGGCTGTGACTGCCTTGCAGCTCATCTGAAACGAATCAACATCCTGAGATCTAAAGAATGCACACTTTGTCACGAACCTGGAAGTAAAATGGATAAGGAGCACCTGATACATTGCAACAAACTTGATATGACTGCTAGAACTTCAGGAAAGCTCAAACAACTCTATTGGAACGCAAGAAAGCGGATGGATTGGAATCCGGGCTAGCCATAGGAAACAACAACAATAACAACGAGATATAACTAATACCTCAGTTCGTTTTGACGAGTGGTATGGTGGTCACCACCATATAAGGCCACTAGAATTCTTTCGCCAGCATTCACTAGCTCCTCGACTTGTGCTGTGGGATCCATGTAATGTTCTAGGTAGTTTACAAGATCTGGGTTCTTCTTGAGGGTCTTCAAGAATTTCGTCTTACCCTGGTTGAACATGGTGGATGTGGAGTCACAACCACTGACAGCGTGGATGAATAAAATATGGTAGCTCAGAGGCTCCTCTAGCGAGCTGCCAGGACTATATAGCGTCAGTGGTACTTTTCCTTTTCCTGGTTTCAGGAAGAACACTTTAGGAGAAGTGCTGATGCCTATCATGATGACGAGAAGGTCATCATCTTCTCCCTCCACTGCAACTGTGCCATGCGTGGAAGCTATGGATTGAGCCGTTCTTATGATGAGGGCATCAGCATCCTCAATGGCTTGCCATGATTCAATCCCTGCCTCACTCAGTCTACTCCTGAGGAGCTCTATGAATCTACTCTTGTTCTTGTCGTTTGAAAGAAAGTTCGAGTTCATCCAGAGGCTCCTCTCAAATTGCACATTCACGGTGCGACATTTTCGTCCCTCACATATTCACTAATAACAACATTAGTTCACTTGAAAACACTGAACGAACGGCAGAAACCCGAAGAAAAATGCTTAGCTGTCTCACGAGGAGGAGAGAGCAAACTAAACTAAACTCGAATGGCCGAGGAGTTGGCCGGAGGCATGTAGGGGGACCTGTCAAGGACAGATGTGTCGACAAAATAGGGACCCTTCCTATTGAGGGCTTGAGGGTGAACATTTCACACAAAGGGGAAACGACTACGGTTTCACACTACCAATATATTAAATATATCTCTTTAGGAATGTGTGAGATATGTGTGACATGGTGAGATGTCGAGTGAAAAATCACAAAAACTGTTTTACATTACTCACCTCATCAGTTTCACACTTTACCATTAGATGGATAAGTACAGATCGACATACTCCATCTTAACTTGAATACATTAATTTATCATTTTTTCCAACGAACTTCCAATCATGTTACTACCATAGAACAAGAATAAAACACGTATACATGGAGGAAATACGATTAGAAAGTGTCTGGAGCTAGTTAGGGCTGAGTTTCTCTCGTTTTTGCCTAAGTGCCAAAACTTCGCTCTTTTTCAGCGCGCTCAGCGGCGGTACTCTGCACTCAAAAACTAAAAGTGCCCAGTGCATTTTGAAAGAAATTTTGTCTACTTTAATTTTGTAAATAATGATAAATTCACTAGGTTGCATATTTTTCAACTTATAAGCAATTTTGAGAAAAAAGTCCGAAATTTTAAGTGTTTTTTTTTGTTGTTTTGCGATTTTCACTGTGAAGCCTTCATTTTTTGTTGGCAAACTTCAGATTCGGATACAGCACACCGAAAAACATAAGAATCCGTCGAGAAACCTTCTACCCTTTTTTTTTTTTGAAACAGGCACTTCTGAGCACCAAATGACTGGGCTAACAGGCATTATGCTCGTAAGAGAATCAACACGGCGGTGGTTGGCACACGCAGTTCATCTGGTTGCTGGTAGATGTCTGTCATGCAGATCCGTTGGCGAATGTCATTTAAAATAAATATATAGACTATTTTCGATTGAAAATTTCAGAATATAACGCCTTATTTTATAATGTCTGAGTGATTGAAAAACAACAAACATACAAAAAACATACAAGGGAGCCATGTTGTATTGCTCCAGTTGCTTAGCAACGAAGCGGAAGTGACGTTGACTTCGGCAGCGTATATCGCCGTTCGGATTTCGGTGGCGGTGGAGGGGGGGAAGTTCGTCTTCTCCTCTCTATCAAGAGAAGGTAGTGAGAGGAGAAAGTGGCGGGAGTGGCGGTGGAACGTGGAAGAGCGGTGCTCTTATTCTGCCACGGAGCGAGTCTCGTGGCAAGCCGTGGCGCCACAGCCACCAGTGGCCTGGCTGGGCAGGCCTGTCGTAAAGGCATTCTTGACCCACTCGCAGTCACTCCGTCCAATCTCACAGGTAACTAACGCTCTCGCTCAGCACAGCCCGTATAGCAAACTTTATGTGCAACGTCATGGGACCACTACTAGCGCCACGCTAATGCGATTTGCGGGAAATTTGAACCAACGTTATATTTCAGATGTATAAACAGGCCTACCACTACACTCGCTACTCGAAGGTCACGACATAAAATATGGAGGCACCGTAGTTCTGTCCGCCATGGTGTCTTATCATGCCAGGCTACAAAGCGAGGCCATTGAAATCCTGAAGCATACTAACAGCTTCAATCTTAAGGAGGAAGCAGAACGTGTGAACAGAACTTGGCTTCCAGTCCTTAATCCCCTCAAGCCTGCCCTCATTGACCGTCGTAGACGAGAAAATGCAACAGAAGAGCAGCCCTGTCCTTGATGCATTACTTTTATGTGGTGCGCCGTTGCTATGGTAGCCCCTATGTGTGGGTTGTTGACTGTTTACATATATTCTGTTTATTTGTTTTACCTCGCTTAATGTAACCTGTGAACATGCTGAACGCAGTCTTCAGCGAAACGTCACGACGACAAAATATCCTTAGAACACGGCCTATAAGCCCGCGAAACAGAGATTCATATTAGGCCTAGCAAAGTTCGTTAATCTAGCACAACCCCTTCTTGGTGTTGGGATATTCTTTCCGCCAGTGAACAATTTCCTAGCTCATTAACAATTTATATCCCAAATAATGATAGTTTTATAAATATTATATTAGTAAATGTTGGGAGCGGAATTTATGTATTTGGAGCAATATAATATTTTACGCAATTTTGTTGAGCCGAAGGAATACTTTCTAATCCTTTGTGTGTCCGCCTCGTTGCGTAGTGGCTAGCATTCTTGACTGTCACCAATGAGGTGCGAGTCCAATTTCCAGCTCTGCCAAGAAATATAATTCTGGTCTGAGGGCTGGAATGGGGTACACTCAGCCTCGAGAGGCAAAAACTGAACAGAGGTGAGTTCGATTACTACCTCAGCCATCCTGGAAGTGGTTTTCCGTGGTTTCCAACTTCTACTCCAGGTAAATGCTGGAGATGAAACCTAATTTAAGGCCACATCCTCTTTCTACGGAAATACTATCCTCAATTACAAATGCACACACGTGAACAGACATCACATTGACACGGGTTATCAGACAAATTCTACACACACCCTAGTGCACGGGGTTACATGACCAAAATATTTTACTTCAGAAAGTAAACATACATACAAACAAAAACATACAAACAACATACCAAAAGGAAAATATATGTTTAATAACTGTGAACAATAATGTAGCACTTCCTCATTTATTTACTTTTATTTATTCATTAATTCATTTTATTCATTTATTTTCGGTTCAAATGCACCTGAAATATACCAATAAAATTTAGATGGAATACATCTATTTCCAAGTATACTGGTATGGAAATGAATCGTTAATAGACTAATTGAGATAGTTTCTTCATCTGGAAAAATTAATATAGAGACCGGTTGCGGTGACCTCACTGGTATCAGGAGAGCATGAGTTCGATTCCCACCTCGTCCGTTCTAAAAATGGTGTTCTCGGTTTCCTATTTTCACCACAAGGAAAATGACGGGACGTTTCTTTTCAATAGGTCCACGGCCGATTTCCTTCCAATATCCCATTTCTTGAAGGGAAAAGTACATAGCCACTGGCTTCAATATTAAAATTATACAATTAATATAGCACAGTATTCAAATAATATGAACACGTCTGTACTTTCGCTGCCGCTACTGAATATTTCAGTATTATCGTATTCTGTTCTGGTTTTGATCAGACGTTGCAATCAGAACTAGTCTTCTTCGAGCATAATCGGGTGATGATCCTCTCGCTCGAATACGAGTTTTGTCACACATTCCGATCTGCTATTCTCGGGACATAGTGTTTTTACAGTTTGTATAAACATGTGCTTACCGTCTGGCACTACACATTCAAGATAATACACTGATAGGAAACTGTCCGGATTATGTATGTGCAATGTACGTCCTTCCTCACAAGGACCACGACCTTGATTGAGTTGAAAACACTCTGTGCTTCCGTTTGACAAGCGGACTTCTGCAAATTGCCCTCCTCCTTCAAGCAACTTAGCACAACGAGACGGTAAACACTCTCCAAATCCAAAATTCACAAGATCATTGACTGGTAAAAATACATAGCCATAGTTGCAAGGACCTTGGGTGTACAATGTATAACACTGGTTGTTCTCGCTCCCTACTATGGCGGCTTCAGGATATGGACAACTGCAATATGTTTCACCAAAGAGATTAATGTCTTTCATAGCACAAATCTCACGTTCTATGTAATCGTCATGATAGCACAGTTTGTCTGGGAGCAATAAGCTGTAATTGGGAAGGCACGGGCTCGGTCTGCAAACTTGTTCCAATAGATCATTACTCCGCAGAAATCTTTCTCTGTCGTAAATATACAATTCCCCTTCTTGACAGGGCCCCCGATAACTGGAAGGAACGCCCGAGGTACCATGTGATGGGCTTTTAATACTATTCTTTTGATGTTCACTGAATTTTCTCAAAAATGTGTACTGTACAAATTCTGGAAGTCCCATTAAAGATGATAGAGGCACGGCTGCATCACGGCTAGGTGTTGAAATAATGGGTGCCAACATCAGTAGAAGATAAGAGACTAGTCCTGCCATGACGCACTGAGATGATCTGCAACAGAACAATCGAAGGAGAATCGATAGTTAATTGGCTCACGTTGTTGAACTGTCCGTTGACCAACTCATTGCTGAGGGGGGATGTGGGAACCAAACAAGTGCCCAGCGTGAGAGACTGTTAGGGTGGTGACAATGGACCTCACTCTGGTGGGGAAGAGAGTGAGGCAGTTAAGCCGGAGTAAAGCCCTGAACTGACACCAGCGATAGCTAACATTTAATCAAGAACCAGGGTCGCGTACCGGAAATTTCCTAGCAGAGGCAAGGGGATCCAAAGGTGGTACCAGTGTTACCAACAATATATGTGATTCCCTTTCCGATATAAAGAAAAGTATCCAATAAATTACATTATTGTTCCGCTAATCTGAATAATATCGCATAGAATCGTAAGTTACCCTTCCCTGGTCTTATACCTCTTAACCCGGCATTACTCGGTAGGTCATTCATTGCACCGTTACTCGCCAGTGAGCGCAGCGCTCACTTTTATATTCATAGGCAATAATGTTCTCCTATAAAGATGATTTTTAGCCTACTTTCGATTTTTGCCAAAAGAGAAATTAGACTTATGAGATCAGCACAGGGCGAAAAATTGTGCGCCTGTCTGTGAGTCTGTGTGTCTATGAGTGTGTGTACTCTGAATGTCTGCCTCCCCTATCAATTCGAACATGGTGAAACCGAAATGAACGAAATTTGGTACAGAGGTTGCACTAGCAAAGGGCCCCTCAGTGTCATGTGCCGCCATCTTGACGGAAACGTAATGGCGGCCACCCAAATGTCAAAAGCTTAAATCATATTACGACCAACCTAATCATCTGAGCTCTACTAAATTTTGCAACAACATACCTTTGTATGAGATGCGTTCTTTGACCAAGTTACAAGGTCATCAGTTTAATAGTTTGCATATGGCGGTCATGCATGTGTGCAAATCGTTCCCCCTATCAATTCAAACACGGTAAAAATGAATTGAACGAAATTTGGTACAGAGGTTGCACTAGCAAAGGGCATCTCAGTGTCATGTTTTATATCGCCACCATCTTGACGAAAGCGTAATGGCGGCCACCCAAATGTTCAAAGGTTAAATCAAATTACGACTAAACTAATCATCCGATCTCTACCAAATTTTGCAACAACATATACTTTTATGGCGAGCGTCTTTTGACTAAACTACAAGGTCATCAGCCCAATAGTTTGCAGATGGCGGCCATGTATGTGTGCAAATAGATTCCCCCTATCAATCCAAACACGGTGAAACCGAATTTAACAAAATTTGGTACAGAGGTAGCACTAGCAAGGGGCACCTCAGTGCCATGTTTTATAGCGCCGCTCTATTGACGAAAACGTAATTGCGGCCACCCAAATATTATAAGCTTAAATCAAATTACGACCAACCTAATTATCTGATCTCTACCAATTATTGCAATATTATACCGTTAAGTGAAGCCTCCGTGGATTAGGCGGCAGCACGCCGGCCTCTCACCGCTGGGTCCGTGGTTCAAATCCCGGTCACTCCATGTGAGATCTGTGCTGGGCAAAACGGAGGCAGACAGGTTTTTTCCGGGTACTCCGGTTTTCCCTGTCAAAATTTCATTCCAGCAACACTCTCTACTATCATTTCATTTCATCTGTCATTCATTTAATCATTGCCCCAAAGGAGTGCGTCAGGCCTCGGCAGCCGGCACAGTTCATATCCTCGCCGCTAGATGGGGGCTTCATTCATTCCATTCCTGACCCGGTCGGAGACTGGAAGCAGGCTGTGGATTTTCATTTTCATACCGTTAAGTATGAAGAATATTTTGACCAAACTACAAGGTCATCAGCCCAATTATTTGTGGATGGTGGCCATGTATGTGTGCAAATCGATTCCCCCTATCTATTCAAACAAGGTGAAACCGAATTGAATGAAATTTGGTACAGAGGTAGCACTAGCAAAGGGCACCTTAGTGTCATGTTTTATATCGCCACCATATTGACGAAAACGTAATGGCGGCCACCCAAATGTTAAAAAATTAAATCATATTACGATCAACCTAATCATCTGATCTCCATTTAATTTTGCAACAACATACCTTTATGTGGTAAGCATCTTTTGAGCAAAGAACAAGGTCATCAGCCCAATAAATTGCAGATAGCGGCCATGTATGTGTGCAAATCGATTCCCCCTATCAATTCAAACACGGTGAAACCGAATTGAATGAAATTTTGTGCAGAGGTAGCACTCGTAAAAGGCAACTCAGTGTCATGTTTTATATCACCGCCGTCTTGACGGAAACGTAAAGGTGGCCACCCAATTGTCAAAAGCTTAAATCAAATTGCGATCAACCTAATCATCTGAGCTCTACTAAATTTTGCAACAACATACCTCTATGTGAGATGCAATCTTTGACCAAGCTACAAGGTCATCAGTCTAATAGTTTGCATATGGCGGCCAAACCGTTCCCCCCTATGAATTCAAACACAGTAAAACCGAATTGAACGAAATTTGGTACAGAGGTAGCACTAGCAAAGGGTACCTCAGTGTAGCATGCTGAGCTTCTATGCCCAAGATAGCGGGTTCAAACCCGGCCGAAGCCGTCGGATTTTTTAAGAGCGTTACAAATCCCTCAGTATGCCTTCCTTCGGAGGGGAAGTAAAGCCGGCGGTCCCATGTCATAGATTTATGGCATGTTAAAGAACTTTCCACTAATTACACCTGTGTGAAACTAAATTGTATAGGTTAGGAATGTAAACAACGCTCTTAGGTTGCTACGTTCGTTGCCAAGAGCCGACTGCGGTGGCGTCTAGTAGCTAAGTTCTGAATTAGTCCTAGTAGTCGTTGACGGTGGCGTTTGGCGGCAAAAGTAGGAACTACTTGAAATTAAATGTCTGCAGTCCTCACTTGAATTGAAAACAGATAACACACACTAATACAGTCATCACAATTAACACCGGTTATCAGACAGATTCTACACACACCCAAAGTACACGGGGCTACATGACCACGTTGTCGCAGCCCCTAAACTAATGAACCAAGCAACCAACACCTCAGTGTCATGTTTTATATCTCCGCCATCTTGACGGAGACGGAATGGCGGCCACCCAAATGTTAAAAGCTTAAATCAAATTACGACCAACCTAATCATTTGATCTCTACCAAATTTTGCAACAACATACCCTTTTGTGGGAAGCGTCTTTTGATTGACCTACGAGGTCATCTGCCCAATAGCTTGCAGATAGTGCCCATGTATGTGTGCAAATCGATTCACCATATCAATTCAAACACGGTCAAACCGAATTGTATGAAATTTTGTAGCACCAGCAAAGGGCATCTCTTATTCATGTTTAATATCCTTAAAACACGTTGTATTTCAAAAAGCTACTACAACCAACATTGAATTATACTCCTGGAAAAGGACAAAGAGTTATAACAATACCTATGCATTGGGGAAAAGTAGGCTATATGTTCTTTATTGAACATCTTGTTCTTTAATGATTCGATTTGAGGTGGACATTTATTTAGGAACACGAATACTTATATCAAACAAATATGAAATACAAGCACTGTATGTTGGCAGTTGTTGTTGATTCTTTAACTCGCCATCGGTATCGTTGTTAAGAAAAGTTTTTTGTTTTAAAACTCAACCTTTTCAAACTGCTGGTATTCTCAAATGAGTATATGAGTCACATGTTTTGCTTTGTTATGCGATGATTCACGCACACATGTCACGTGTGGGAAAAGGGTTAGTGCGTACCGGACGCGTCACAGGCAGTGTTAGGTGGCTTCTAGCCTCGATACCTTGAGCGTTACATTTTTTGCGCGTTCCGTGCTGGTGTAATATTTTTGTGAGATGTGTCAAAGTGAAGTTTTAAAGGCTAATAGGCATAGTGAATCTGTTCTTTTGAGCTGGATATAATGCTGCGTAGTCCAAGTAAATCAACACGTAAATTAGCTCAACAAACTGGAATGTCTAAGTCGACAGCACACAAAGCTGTAAGAGACAAGCTTCAGCTGTTACCTGATAAAGTTACCGTGGTTCATGAATTAAAACAAACTGATTATTTAAAAAGAGTGATGTATTGTGAATGGTTCCAGCATCTGTTATGAATGGCTGTGGTGAGTACAAAGTTTACTGTTTATTTGTTATGATGCAAGTGGCAGCCGTACTACCAACGTAACTGCTGTAGCTAGCTCTCGCCGAGGCATGTAGGTGTTGCGGAGAACATTCCCGGACTCACTGTATTATCATTTCAAATGATCTTGTCGACTTCGTCGTTATGGTTGGGTTCCATCGTTATGCATTACGGACACGGACACGGTGATGGACGTGACGTCATGCAGCCGCGCGGGAAGTGACGTCATGCAGCTGCGCGGAAACGTGACGTCATGCTCACGCGGGGAGCGAGAACCAGACGCTAATGATTATTTGAGTCTGTTGAAAGAGGCCTGGCGTCGAGCGACCTTTAAAAATCAGAAACTCACTCCACAAGTCTGTAAATCAGTATTCTTCCCTTATTTCATATGCACTATTCATTATACAAACATATATGGCATAGTCATGACCCCTTCATGGAGTAGGCTATTGTCTAAATCTGGACACTCATACTACATCCTTACACTAATTCAAATTTTCGTCCAAATGATCCTTCTGACAGGGAGGCAAAGGTTTCCACCGGCTTGCCTGGGATGATGGGCCACAAAACCGCTATCAAAAAGTACACAATTTACGCTTTATTCAACCAAACACATCTCTAATACAAGTACAAGAAACACATTTCTTCCCGTGACCCTTAAAGAGGTGCCCGCGCGGGAAGCCTACGTTAATGGGCAATGCAGTCTGTTGAAAGAGTCCTGGGGCTTCGAGCAAAGCGAGAAGCCCTCCTGAGCCTTTCTAACATGTGTAGCATTTGTAGCATGCGTCATTTGAAATGATACAACGTCTAGTCTTTCAGACTGACTGTGATTTTTTTTTGTCTTGGAATCAACGATTTCATTAGCGTTTTCTGCCGTTTCTATAAACCATTTGATACTAAATAGTCTATGTATTATTTTTTTCAGTACATTCCTAAAACGATATAAACTTATGAAGTTACGGAAATATATGGATTTACGAGCAAACAACGACCCAACGGGACGGCGCGGACACTCACCATATGGCACGGTCAGCCTGAACTGTTAGACACTACTGCGGTTACATAGCCTATTCTATTTTAAAATATTATAATTCTACCGGTCAACTCCTTGAGGATAGTTTAAACCTCCCTATGAACAATGAGCGTATTTACTAATACCAGGCCTTGTTGAATCGTAAGTTACGGTTAGGCTATAATACTTGCATGAATCATACATTCGCCATCTTGAAACTATTTGGCTGATGACCTTGTTGTATGGGCAAAAGGTGGATCTCACATTAAGAGATATTGCTACAAAATTTGGTAGAGATCGGATAATTAGATTAGTCGTAATTAGATTTAGGCTCAGAGCATTTGGGTGGGCGTAATTTCATTTTTGTTATGATTGTGGCGATATACAACATGACACTGAGTTGTCCCATGCTTGTGCTACCTCTGTTCCAAATGTGGTTCGATTTGGTTTCGTTGTGTTTGAATTGATAGGGGGGATCGATTTGCACACATACACGGCCGCCATCTGCAAACTATTGGGCTGATGACCTTGTAGTTTGGTCAAAAGACGCTTCTCTCGTGATGGTATGTTGTTGAAAAATTTGGTAGGGATCAGATGATTAGGTTAGTCGTAATTTGATTTAAGCTTTGAACATTTGGGTGGCCTCCATTACACACATACAGGCCGGACGTTCATTTTAGATGAGTGAAAAATCCTAATGGAAGCCTGGAGGCGAGTTATTACAGGACCTGTGTTGTTATCACCTGCCCCATGCAGTCAGATGATGGACAAAACTATCGCACGCTACTGTTGAACTACAGTTATTGGCAAATATAATGGTGTTCTGTTCGTAACTATGTAACGTGTACTTCCGCGTCACACAATACTTCGACGTGGGCTGTACTTTTCAGCACGGTGATGTCGTCACATGTTCAAGTCTGGAATGTCATTACTCCTGACCGGTGGTGACAAGTGTGAAGCGAGAGGGCTAGAGAGCGACTGTGTTCAGGCTCACTCGCAAGCTTCAAGGTCAAGGGCAATAGTCTAAAACAAACGTCCGGCTTGTACATGCACACACACACTGACACACACACACAGACCTGGCCCTGTGTAGATCTCATAAGTCTAATTTTATTTGTTTGCAAAAATCGAAAGTAGACTAAAAATGAATCTTACGTGATAGTTTGTGTGTGGGTGTGGGTGTCCTTTATGCGTTCATGTACCATTCATCCGATTGCGATGAAATTTGGGTGAGTTGTTGTGTACACCCCAGGGAAGGTTTTTGATTAGTAAATCAATTTTACAATAGATAGTGCACGAGTAGATTCAATAAATAAGTGATGGCGCGCGAATCTTTTAAACAAAATCCTGTATGCGTTCATATAGGGGAGAGTCGGTCAAAACAGGGTACTTAATAAACAAAGTGACATATCTCATGAACATGTTGTACTAATGTGTTAAATTTTTAATGACTAGTTTTATAATATATCTACTTACAAATGGCAATGAAGAAAATAATTTAAAAAAGCTTAACCGTAAATTGTTTATTTATATAGCCTAAATGTTTGTCCATTACTCCGTTTTATCAGACGAGTTGGATACAGCAGGGTACTAGATTATAGTGAACATTACAAAATAGAAATATATTTTACAAACATTGAAAATCACTTCATTTACAACAAATCACATTTATGCGTTTCATCATCTTAATCATCAAAGCCGGCACACTGTTAATGAGCCCATTCAACACACTTATAAAACTTGACCCAGCCTTCTTCAGGTTTCGAATTAGTGATTAGTTCATTACAATAAATGCAAGCTGCATTATTATTTTCTCCTTCCTCTTCTGACGAGGTGTCATACTCCTGCACTTTCCTAACTTTCTTCGATTTCTTCTTTACGACATTTATGACGTCAGAAGACCTAAATCTGGGAGATTGTGACTCCATTTGAAGTTTCATTTTGGAAGTCTTCCCTTTTTTTCATAGATGAAGTTAATTCTTCCTTGTATGGGGAACTTGTCAGAATAGCTGTCTTTCCTCTTCGTCCACTGGCTATTCCGTCATTTCTTTGAGCTCTCGGCACTGCATTTATGTCTTTCGGAGAGAATTGGAAAGCTGAAGTCCAAGGCTTAGGCCTAACTGACTGAGAAGATCCTGATGTGGATGGAACAGATCTATCTGACTGGTAAGACCGTGATGTGGTTAGAGCAGATGATTTTCCGTTTGATGGCTCAAATAGAGATCCCGAAGACAGGATATCACCTTTCACCAATGGTGGGACTGATAAAACGGGGTACTACCCTGTTCTATCCAACTTAGTGGTACCCTGTTTTATCCAACAACACCATGTTAGGAGCAAGCGAAATTCTACAGCACTTAAACCGGTCATTCATTTCGAAACACCTACAATTATATAGTGCAAACAAAGTTTAATTTATATCATCCTTACCTTACAGTCATCAGAATAGGGTCTTGGATATATAAGCACACAATTTACAAGCGGATATTATACCACAACACTGTAAAAATAGATTTTACCCCTGTGAGAACGCACGCTTGCACCCTACAGATAGCAACTGCTCTAAGAATGAAGGTCATCAAGAGAGAAAGAGGTTACTATGTTCACCGGAAGATGTCACCACATACCAGACGAGAAAACTATGGTACCCTGTTTCATCAGACTACCCTGTTTTATCAGACTGTCCCCTACTATTCATCCGATTGCGATGAAACATTGGTGACTTGTTGTTCACACTCCCACAAATATTTCTGAATTAGTAAATCCATTTTACAATACCGTAGTTAAGAGGCCGCCAACGGAAATTGAAAGAAAATATTGTGTATCCAATAGCAATTCTAACAAAATTACAGCGCCAACATTTTGTTTGAGTAGCATTGCTACACATGCCGGGTACTGCTGGTTTATTATATAAAATAATGTAATGAAATGGATATATTTAGAAAGATAATACAGTTATTTTAACGCTCTTAAAAATCTGACCACTTCGGCTGGCATTGAGCCTGCGATCTTGGGCATAGCAGTTCAGCATGGCTACCGACTACCGCATGTTTATAGATACTATACCTAAGACAATTCCAGCTATAAAATGCACAGACTAGTTGGCACCTGATAAAATTTATACGTCACCCAATTCGACAACGAAGAGTAACATTAAGATTTCTAATAAAATTATTCATTTTCTTCTTGCAACTTTAGCAACGTGTTTGGAGGATAAACTACATGTATATTAAATATTCCAAATTATCTGATTTTGAGTTTTGTAATTTATTTACAGCTGGTTTATTATATAAAATAATGTAATGAAATGGATATATTTAGAAAGATAATACAGTTATTTTAACGCTCTTAAAAATCTGACCACTTCGGCTGGCATTGAGCCCGCGATCTTGGGGATAGCAGTTCAGCATGGCTACCGACTACCGCATGTTTATAGATACTATACCTAAGACAATTCCAGCTATAAAATGCACAGACTAGTTGGCACCTGATAAAATTTATACGTCACCCAATTCGACAGCGAAGAGTAACATTAAGATTTCTAATAAAATTATTCATTTTCTTCTTGCAACTTTAGCAACGTGTTTGGAGGATAAACTACATGTATATTAAATATTCCAAATTATCTGATTTTGATTTTTGTAATTTATTTATGAGAAGCCCTATATTAGTGTTTTGTAAGGATATCCATTTTCTCTTTTATCTTTGTAAACTTAGTTTTAATATTATATTATTCAATATACCCTGACGGGGGGGTATCATAGAACACCGAAACATCTACGTTTAAGCAGTGATTAAATCACATTCTTTAGTTTTTGACAGTCGGTTTTGAATAACATAGTACTATCAGTCAACACGGATATTAATTATTAGCTTTGTCAAAATGGTTAATGTTTACGCATTTTACGTTATTTGGCATAGATCTTGGATGATAAACAAAAATAATTTGATGTTCTAATATTTTAATGATGTTCCAAATTATCTGATTTTGATTTTTAAAATTGTTCATGGGAAGTCCTATATTATATTTAAATAATTGTATTATCTTTTTAAGAATATCCATGACATTGCATTATTTTATATTACTAGCGGACCCGTGGGAGAAATCTCGCATGTTCATAAGTTATACTTTCCCCAGTAGTTTTATAATGAGTGACTTAAGGAAAAAGGTTGTTATGTTATTATTTCAACCAAATGATTATAGAACACCATTTTCATTTCAATTAGAATTTCAAGCTGTACGTTCTCTAACTTAAGAAGGCAATTACTGAAAATTCTATCATCATAACACACACCAGTTATTCGATATTTATGAAAGCATCTTGGTCAAGATTTCCTGCTTTATCTTCTTGGCTGAGGAGCGTCCTTCTCCCTTATCAGGACAGCCCTCGTTGGAAAACTTCTTCACGTCCTGCTTACAGTGAGGCTTCCTTGTTCCTAAGTGCAACGATCAGCGCTAAACTCCTTTGCACGTTATCTACAGGGGTGCTTTCCTTGTTTTGTGTGTAGCGCTCAACGCTAAACTCCTTTGCACGTTACCTACAGGGGTGCTGTCGCTTTCCCGAGTGGAGCGTCAGCATGAGAGCGTGCTGTGGCTGGTTTCTTTCTTTGATATTTATGAAATTAAAATGCAATTCGTCACTGATGATTCCATTTCTGTGCTGAGTCCATTGATTGAGAGCTTAGCCGCAACACTCATAGGTTTTCGATACATTTCAGTCAGAATTGCAAGTTGTACGTTCTGTAACTTAAGAAGGTAATCACTGAAAATTGGATCATCATAACACTCATCGGTTATTCGATAATTATGAAATTATACGATTTGAGAACACAATCCATTGATTTAGTAATTCTGAAAACCATGGGAAATGATAGTAGAAAAACTTGTAAAAGAATAAGAATTAATGTTTAATAGTTCTAAGGTTTTAGACGCCGTAACACACGCCGGTTATACGATTTAGAGTACTCAATCCATTGATTACTGCTTCTGAAAACCATGCGAAATGATCGATACTTATGAAATTAGAATGCAGAAGAAAAACCTGTAAAATAAATTAACGTTTAATAGTTTTAAGGGTTTAGACTACTCATAATTGCACCATGTTAGAGCACCAGTATCTGCAAATCGCACACTTCTTACAAAAATTTATATTGATGCAATTCGAATGCAATTCATCACGGCTAATATATGAAATTATACGATTTGAGTACACATTCCTTTGATTTACTGTTTCTGAAATCCATACAGAACGATAAAGGAAAGATCTCAGAATGTTAAAATTACACTAAACAGGCGTAACAGCGGCTAAGATGTGAAGTGGACAGCAATTATGGAGCGTATTTTCCTACAACAACAGTATCTGAAAATCGCACACTACCTTTAAATTATAGACATTTATGAAATTAGAAAATCTCGCTTGTTCATAAACCACACATTTCCCAATAGGTTTATAGTGAGAGACTAAAGGAGAAAGGTTGTTATGTTTTCTTTTCATCCAAATGATTATAGGACACTGTTTACATTACAGTTAGAATTCCAAGTTCTATGTTCTCTAACTTAAAGGCAATCACTGAAAATTGGATCATCATAACACACACCAGTTATTCTATATTTATGAAAGCATCTTGGTCAAGAATTCCTGCTTTATCTTCTTGGCCGAGGAGCGTCCTTCTCCCTTATCAGGATAGCCCTCGTTGGAAAACTTCTTCACGTCCCGCTTACAGTGAGGCTTCCTTGTTCCTAAGTGCAACGATCAGCGCTTAACTCCTTTGCACATTACCCACAGGGGTGCTTTCCTTGTTTTGTGTGTAGCGCTCAACGCTAAACTCCTTTGCACGTTACCTACAGGGGTGCTTTCGCTTTCTTGAGTGGAGCGTCAGCATGAGAGCGTGCTGTGGCTGGTTTATTTCTTTGATATTTATGAAATTAAAATGCAATTCGTCACTGTTGATTACATTTCTGTGCTGAGTCCATTGATTGAGCGCTTAGCCGTAACACTCATCGGTTTTCGATACATTTCAGTCAGAATTGCAAGTTGTACGTTCTGTAAGAAGGCAATCACTGAAAATTGGATCATCATAACACTCATCGGTTATTAGATATTTATGAAATTATACGATTTGAGAACACAATCCATTGATTTAGTAATTCTGAAAACCATGGGAAATGATAGTAGAAAAACCTGTAAAAGAATAAGAATTAATGTTTAATAGTTCTAAGGTTTTAGACGCCGTAACACACGCCGGTTATACGATTTAGAGTACTCAATCCATTGATTTACTGCTTCTGAAAACCATCCAAAATGATCGATATTTATGAAATTAGAATGCAGAAGAAAAACCTGTAAAATAAATTAACGTTTAATAGTTTTAAGGGTTTAGACAACTCATAATTGCACCATGTTAGAGCACCAGTTTCTGCAAATCGCACACTTCTTACAAAAATTTATATTGATGCAATCCGAATGCAATTCATCACCGCTAATTTATGAAATTATACGATTTGAGTTCATATTCCTTTAATTTACTGTTTCTGAAATCCATGCAGAACGATAAAAGATAGATCTCAGAATGTTAAAATTGCACTAAACAGGCGTCACAGCGGCTAATATGTGAAGTGGACAGCAATTATGGAGCGTATTTTCCTACAGCAACAGTATCTGAAAATCGCACACTACCTATAAATTATAGACATTTATGAAATTAGAAAATCTCGCTTGTTCATAAACCACACATTTCCCAATAGGTTTATAATGAGAGACTAAGGGAGAAAGGTTGTTATGTTTTCTTTTCATCCAAATGATTATAGGACACTGTTTACATTTCAGTTAGAATTCCAAGTTCTATGTTCTCTAACTTAAAGGCAATCACTGAAAATTGGATCATCATAACACACACCAGTTATTCGATATTTATGAAAGCATCTTGGTCAAGATTTCCTGCTTTATCTTCTTGGCTGAGGAGCGTCCTTCTCCCTTATCAGGATAGCCCTCGTTGGAAAACTTCTTCACGTCCTGCTTACAGTGAGGCTTCCTTGTTCCTAAGTGCAACGATCAGCGCTTAACTCCTTTGCACATTACCCACAGGGGTGCTTTCCTTGTTTTGTGTGTAGCGCTCAACGCTAAACTCCTTTGTACGTTACCTACAGGGGTGCTTTCGCCTTCTCGAGTGGAGCGTCAGCATGAGAGCGTGCTGATGCTGGTTTCTTTCTTTGATATTTATGAAATTAAAATGCAATTCGTCACTGTTGATTCCATTTCTGTGCTGAGTCCATTGATTGAGAGCTTAGCCGTAACACTCACCGGTCATTCGATACATTTCAGTCAGAATTGCAAGTTGTACGTTCTGTAACTTAAGAAGGCAATCGCTGATAATTGGATCATCATAACACTCATCGGTTATTCGATATTTATGAAATTATACGATTTGAGTACCCAATCCATTGATTTAGTAATTCTGAAAACCAATGGAAACGATAGAAGAAAAACCTGTAAAATAATTAACGTTTAATAGTTTTAAGGGTTTAGACAACTCATAATTTCAGCATGTTAGAACATCAATATTTGAAAATCGCACACTTCATACAAAACTTGATATGTATGAAATTAGAATGCAATTCTTCATTGCTAATTTTTGAGGCCTATATGATAATGATGATGATAGTTTTAACGTCGCAGACGACATCTCTAGCATGATACAGCAACAGTATTTGCAAAAAGCACACTTCTTACAAAAATCGATATTTATGGAATTAGAATGCAGAAGAAAAATCTGTACCCAATCCATTGATTAACAGATTCTGAAAATCAGAGAGAAGAAAAACTGTTAGAGAATTAACGTTCAATGTTTTAAGGTTTTAGACGACAACTCAGAATTGCAGCATGTTAGAGCAACAGTATTTGCAAAAAGCACAATTATTACAGAAATCGATATTATGGAATATGAATGCAGAAGAAATTCCTGTATCGCGGCATATTAACAAACCTGGAATATAATAAATCCATTGTTTATACGGATGAGCTTAAATCATGTTTGTGCTGAGTCCATTGATTGAAAGCTTAGCAGTAACACTCGCCGGTTATACGATTTGGGTACCCAATCAATTGATTTAGCTTATTGATTCTGAAAACGTACACATTTATTTGATTTACTGTTTCTGAAATCGATGCAAAATGATAAAGGAAAGACCTCAGAATGTTAAAATTACACTTAACAGGCGTCACAGCGTCCAAAATGTGAAGTGAACACCAATTATGGAGCGTATCTTCCTGCAGCAACAGTAACTGCAAATCGCACACATCGTACAGTTTTTAAAAGCCTTTTTTTAAAGAAATGATAGATATTTATGAAATTAGAGTGCAATAAGTCACTGGTAATGTATATTCTCTTTCATTTGAATGTTCATTTTGCACGATCGGTCTCCTGTGAGCGCCGCAGGAGGGATTCATACTACTGAAATAATATATATGATAATATCTAACTAGTTAAAACCCATCAAAACATGACGGACAGTAGACAAAATATTTACTGAAGAAGTTTCTTATATAAGTTACAATCTTTGTACGATTACTATTTGGCACTTTTGCAACTTTAAGGCGTCAAAAGATTGCACTCTCGATGTTTCAACATACTGCTGCCCATGACTGAAAACTTGCTGAGGTAAATAGACTCCTATTTGTTCCAGAGTTTCTCCTTGAGCTTTATTGATTGCGATAAGGTATGCCTAGCGAATATGAAATTGTTGCCTCTTAAAATAAAATGTTCTGTAAGTGTTTTATCGGAAGGTGTTAAATCAAGTCGTTTGATTACAGCTCCCTGCCTAATATTAACTGTACTTACTATATCCAAATCCATGCAATTTCTTACATATTTCTTACAATTAATATGGTTCCATATAGGAGCCCTCGGGAAACTTCAGATTTCTAAGGAGCATAGCCTAAATATGGGTCAAACGCTTGGAGTATGTGGAAGCGAATCACTCAATTCCAAGGAAATGAAGAATTCTATAGTAGGAAATGAAGTGGCTGGCTTTCATCTTCAGTATTCAATCCGTTAACGCTGATGTATGTGTTTGAACTACTGGATATAAGTTCAATGACTTATAAATTAATCTCATAACGTTGTTCATTTTTTGGTGTAAGTATGCAAACTTTCGAGAAATGTATTATATTCTTCGCAGAAGTGAATGTTTCGCGTTAGTGTCACGATACGCTCATGCGTTGAAAGACTTGTTGATAATTCATTAACATTTGATTCCTCACCATCAACAGAGGAGTAGTCGTTCTTAACATGTAGCAAAAAAAATAAAAATAGAAAATTCCATTTCATCAGGTTTCGATCGCGTGTTTTTATGTACGCGGCATATTTTGGAGAAGCCAGACAGAAGAATATTTGATACAATTGTGAATAATTGTTTGGTGAGAAGCGTGTGGCACAACAGGAAAAACGTACCTGAAGTCTCGTCAGAGAACAATAACTTTCCCTCAATAAGGAATAATGTCGTTACGTAGTCAATTTACACACATTAATGAATTAATATTTGCCATTTGGGCTTCATCCCAGCCATCGAATATCGTCAGCTATATTGCAAATTAATGTCGTTGTATTTTGAAAGTTGAATATTAAATATGAAGTGTGCCCTCTCTGATGCAAGAATTCGCTTTATTCACAGATCTGACTTGATTGTCTTCCGAGGAGTCTAATATATAAAACTGATCGTAAGAACTGCCGCTTATATTTTTGGAATATTATGATATTCCATTTAATTTTAATACAATATGGGCCGTATTCATGTGGCACGGTGGCATTGGCACCAAAGGAAACGAAGGGCAAAGCATTGTTTTATTGCGGAATATTCTCTCTGAAATTTCTTGATATATCATCTCCAGTGAAACATTGTTTCAGCCTGTCAAATATTTTATATTCCGGCAGATCAATTTTACCATCACCACAGCAAGGGCTAAAGTAGATTTCACGCAAGAGAAATGCAATGTAGAACAATGTTTGCATTCGATCGTCAAGGATCCTACCCTGTACTGCATAATATCTGGAATTGTTTCTGAAATGGCCTATTTATTGCTTATTTTAAAAGTGGCTTCGTATTTTCTCCGATCTCCCCCTATTTTGCGGCCAATGTTCTTTTTCGTCGAATGGGTTTATTTGTAGTAGGGTTTCTATCCAAATTAACGTCATATTCTATAACACTATAGTGTACTGCATCAACGGAGCCGCTAAATATTAAATGGCAAATAACACTTCCATTGCCAAAATCAACAGCACTTTACACTCAGTACTCTAAACAAATGATCAATAAACAATTGGATTATACATTGAAGTTCAACATGACCAATGTATTCACCGTCCAGAGACTTTCATACTCAAGTTGGTTGCTGAGGAGAATGCGATGAGACTGTTCGCCTATACTAAGATCTTTATAATTATCCCTGCCAGCATCAATTCTTGCAATAGTTTGGAATCGCAGCTCTTCATTTTGATATAAACAGTACGAAACTGTTATAAATAAGCAATTTCCATCACCTGTTATAGGTACAATCCTTTGCGTTTCCATGACAGTAAATTTTGCAGGGGAGCATAGAATCACTTCGCCAAATACAGGAATGAGCATAGGCCTAGACTCACTTCGCCAGTCACCGTAACGGAGGCAGTTTTAGATTTCTATGTCCCGTGCATGTCAGAAATCGTATTAACACGGGGAAGCCCACTCTTAAGGCTACATTCTTGGCTATCGCCCCGGAGATCCGGGTTCTATTCCTCTGCAAAGAAAAGTAATTCTGGTCTGAGGGCAAGAACGGTTCACACTCTGTATATTGAGGTATGACTAAGAATATGATGGTTCGATTCCCGCCTCAATATCCTTGGATGTGGTTTTCCGTGGTTTCCCTCTTCCACTCCAGGCAAATAATGGGATGGTTCCTAACTTCAGGCCTCGACCATCTCCTTCTCATTCCCCACCTTAATTACAAATACCCACATTAATTTAGCCATCACAATAGCACAGGTTATCAGAGAAAATTTGATACACACACCGAATTACACGGGGCTGAGTGATCACGATGTCGGAGGCCTTCAAATAAATTATGTTCGCCAATTGTCTCTCATAGCGAAAGCGATTGTGGGCACGTGTGAGTGCCTGGAATATTACATTTTTCTTTAATAATTTAAAAGTATATGGCAACGTAAACCGCGGAGAATTAGTTTACGGGAATAATGAAAGTAAAATATGTTTTGACAATGCAATACCAATAGCAAGAAAGAACAAGAAGTTCGTGTAGAACTAAAGAGCCTACTTTTCTTAAAATTTGTGATTCATGCCAATGATTAATCTATATGGATATATCTAGAATAATGATGACATTAAGTTGGAAATATAGGAATTTCTAATTAGTTCGAAATACTGTATACCTGGCATAATGTAGCCTAATAGAGAACTACAGTTGGCAGCCCTGCTGACTGAATATATTCTTAGTTCCATCTCATAAGGTACAGAATACAAAATTTGGTTGTAGTCCCATGGATAGCATGGACGTTACATGCAGTTAAACATTTGATCTCACAGCGCACGTAAAATCATGTTGGCTACAATGACATACATGTATTGGCCAGAAATAATCTGAAATAATATGATCTATTGTTGTGTCAATTTTGAATGAAATCCATTAGTAAGTATAGAAGTTACATGCATTTTAAAATTGGACCTATCAGCAGGCTTAGAATCATGTTGGCAGCACTGGCGTAGGCCTATATAAGTTACTCCAAATTAATCTAGAATGCCAGGTGCTATACGTGTGCAAAGTTTAGAGCTATTGGCATGCATACTTTCTGATATATTGATATTAGGGTAACAAAAATAGAGACAGCATTTATTAACAGTTGGCAGCCCTGGTTACTCTTAAGAATCGGCATAGTCATATCTGTTATGCTACTCATAGCACATACGAAATTTAGTTGAAATCCAAATGATAGTATAGAAGTTACATGTATTTAAAGTTGTACCTCTCAGCAGGCTTAGAATCATGTTGGTAGCACTGACGTATATAAGTTACTCGAAATTAATATAGAATGTCAGGTACTATACGTGTGCATAGTTTAAAGCTGTCGGCTTGCACACTTTCAGATATATGGGTATTAGGATTAAAAAAATGAGAGCATTTATTAACAGTTTGCAGCCCTGGAGGCTCTTATGTGTTTATGCACACATGGCACATACGAAATTTGGTTGAATTCCGAATGATAGTGTAGAAGTTATATGCATTTAAATATTGGACGTATCAGCAGGCTTATAATCATTTTGGTAACACTGCCATGTATGGCCTCCTGGAAATTAAACTGCAATATTATTATCTAAACGTGTGCCAATTTTGAAATAGCTCCCATTCATACCTTCCAAGATATCCAACATGGAGCTCAAATTTCAATTGCGATTTTTCAGCAGTTGGTAGCACTGACATCATTTTCAAATATGGCCGTGAGATATTCAGGTATATATCTTTACTCCTACCAAATTTTGTTTCTATTGCTCCAGCCGTTTAGGAGTTGATAGGGGGGGACACACACAGCCAGACAGATAGACAGACAGACAGGAGGACAGACAGACGATAGACACACATTTGCTCGATCTCATAAGTCTACTTTTTCCTCATTTTTGAAAAATGTGAAAAGTAGGCTAAAATACGGAAATAATACGAGTAATATTATATATATATATATATATATATATATATATATATATAGGAGATGGAATTCGAGCTCCGACGACGATGCATAATGTAACTCGTAGTCAGGAACGGAAACGCCTGGACTACCGAAGCATTGGAAAGGAAATGCAATTTTAATCTTTAAAAGACGTACGCATTCAACTGTCAGTTAAAGTTCTTCATCATTACCGTTCCCTTATATTTCTATTCCAGTATATATATCGTGGAAACATCATAGAAAAAAGTCCCCTCATTTATAATTCTCATAAATAAGTATCATATGAAAACGCGTCATGTCCTCGTGTTTGAAATAATAGATGCAGTAGTGCTGCCATCTGTTGACAGTTACTGGAACTGATTGTAGTCATTGAAAGTGCTGTGTATTGTACCCAACTGTCATCATGTGGACCATGTGTTCGTATCCCAGCTAACTCACGGTCTTTCGAGGTTCCTGCCCACCATACGACCACATGCTCAGGATTTGAGTCTACCAGGTAACTACTCTACATGAAATACACAACATATTCCTAAAATAAAATATTTACTGGTCTAAATCATGGCTATACAACAAATACAAAATAAAGGACAATTTATATTTAATTCCCACAAATAAAAATAGGGTTATTCTGTGAGCTTTCTTCTTAAAATAGTGCTACACTGCACTCAAATCTAATTCTAGCATCCTGTCAATGATACTTTCAGACTTCCATGGGTTTCCATAGTGTTCATCATGTTACACAATTACCTAACTGGAGTATCCTAACACAAAAATCACATATCACATCAAAATGACATTAATAAAACATTACTCCGTTTCTTATGGCATTACTTTGATTAGCATAAATTCATTATTTTCTGCATTCATTAACAAATATTTGTTGTGTCGTGTGAATCATCTTCCTTCTTTCCATCAATATGAACGCTTTAAGAAAAGTGGTACTTATCCCTTCCAATATAAACATGGATAGAATATTTTATAGTTTCACCATACAACGATTTTCTGGGTCTTGGCGGGCTTATATCGTTACAAACGTGTCATGTTCTTAGAAATCACATACCCGTCTGCATAAATTAGCGTGAACTGGCAAAATGCACCAAAGGAAGATGCCTACATTATTTTGGTTCAGTTTTCCTCCTCAGAGAATAACTGAGCCAAATATTTTCTGATTTCTATGATCCAACAACGTATGTGTGCTGCAACACACCATTCAATTCAATTGGCATCATCATAATAATCATATCTTAATTGCATATTGAAATATCGAGATTCTTCAGTGTCCTACTATGACTCTAATTTACAAGGGACTGGTCGACCGACCTTCTCCCCCTCAGCAGGCAATAAAATTCGTTCCAGCTGGCTAGTCAAGATGGCTGCCGCAGAAGTGGTCTACTACCCCACCTCCTCTCATCTGCTGTCAAGGTCAGGTTTGTTTACAATTGCAGTACTGGAGTTACGCTAGGTGTGGCTCCTAAGTAATTGAGTCATTTAATCATTTAACACCTATCTTTATAGTGTTTTGGGCTCAATTCGGCTCCTTATTAACATTCATGGCTGGGGATGGAATTCCTGTGATAGCCTTGCCGTTCTATGGTGAATACTGTGGCTTGGACGCGCATCATAGTGAAAATCCACGATTTTCACCAGCAGCTGTCAATAAATTTAAGGAAATCTGCGTTTCCTAAACGACGAATATGATCCTTACCTCTCAGGGTAGATCATTTATACATATGCTCACTGCGTCTCGACGGACGTCATTCGTGGCCATAATTCATGCAAGCGTTGGATACAGACAGGCTCTGTCCAATTCGCTGCGAATAATACAGTATGCACAAGGGCGATACTAACTCGTAGATTTAGCCAACTTCTCACCTAACGCGCAAGCTATACTAGTTGGTCCCCGCAATTATTTATTTACGTAAATCACTGGATTCTACGTTATTTCTGCACGCAATATGCGGCTTCAAACAATACTTCACATAGATGACTCAATTATTAAGGCACCCGCGTTCTCTCTGTCATACCACTTAAGCCAAAGCTTTAAATAGCTCCTAATAAAAATGTATACATTTACTGGCTTACTTTACTTTAATGGTCCTCAAACATAATCCTAAGGATTGACCATATCAAATATCCATTCACACTTCACTGACACTGAAGAAAACTCTCGTATCTCGCTATATTCCACGTTACTTTCTTACTGTTTACCAAAATACAGTATCTTTATCTTAGACATGACACACCTTGAACGTTATTTAGGCCAAAAGTGCCTATTACTTTACTGTCGCCGACCCGAGATTATTATTATTATTCATTTAACGTTACCGTTACATCCATCACTATTTTCGACCTGAATGGCCCTAAACAAATCACCTTCCAAGCCATATTTTATTCAAGACGAGTGGTGAAAACTCGTTCAGTAAGTGACTGTTACATCTTATTCTCAAAGAGATAAATTAAATCGTTACATGGTGAACTATTTAGTTATAATAACATTGTAAATTGGTACTCACTTTTTCTTTTTCGCTGGATAGTGCCAGTATTTCAGCTTTGGCGCTACCATGACGCTTGGTTTAAGCCATCATGTTATATTTTACACAACACTTAAATTCACACATTTTCCACTTGATAAACATACTTTTATCAGTGGCCTCTTTCACTTCTACATAATGCATATTAATCACTATACACATGAACACTTTTAAATCACTATTACACAATTTATGTATACTTATTCACTACTTCACAGGTTGATCCTTAAATCGGACTTCTCCTACGCCTGATCTCAGAGATGCGATGCGATTACTCCAACCGCTGGTCTACGTGAAAATCTAACAGCGTTTTACGGACGTTCGATCCTCGTCACCTGGAATATCGTTCAGCTCACTGTCCAGATTAGGTGGCAATGATTCCCAAGCTCCTATCATTGTAGTGATCCTGATGATAATGTCATATACAATTCTGACAATACCTCCCGGTATATGAAATGTTCAAAAACATTATAAGTTCCTTTTTCGCTGTGGCGAATTTATATTTGCGTCAGATAATAGATAAATATCTGTATTAAATTGACTTCGACGCACTTCATGATTATACTTATGAAGCTGTATGACTTGCTTCTATGGTTCATCAACGGCGGAGCGTTGATACTTTAACATTTGGCGCGCTACTGGCGGCGTATTAGTTACGTGTATACAGACTGAAGACAACAAGACAACTGGAGACTGGCTTGGTCTGCCTCACTCTCCCTTATAAAGGTTTCTCGTACAAAATAGTCCACTGGACACATGAGAGCGACTCCTTTCTTGAAATAATACCTTTTCAGCCGAAATGGCATATACACCTTGTTCATTTAGGTGTGGAGGTTTCATAAACATTCGCGTGCACGCGATCGCTTCGGCCAATTAATTCCAATTAATTGCCTTAGTTCAGCGCGTCAGGACGCCATCGTGGTGGTTCCCCTTTGGCTGGTCACAAAATCACTGCTCTCGAGCGTAGGCTCGGTTGTAGTGCGTTCATTTGGAGATATCGGCTTTAATTTAGGTGAAAAACCACTCCTAAATTACCTCTCCGTGAATATATTCACCTGGGTGTATATTTCACTCCATTTCAATGCTCCACTTGGCTGTAATTAATTAATTTCCGTGGGCAATCATCCCTACTCCCGATTCCATCGTTGTCAAGCGGAGAATACCCGAGCCATTAATTTTGGGCTGTCTCCTCAGTCCAGACGTAAATAGTGCGCTCGGCGCCTAAGGTCTCCACCCACTTGCCAAGTGTAATTTGTAAAACGTCAAACTGGCCTCCTCTCATTCTCGTATGCTAAGAAAACGTATATTTTCTTGCATTTGGCTACAATTCTTCACCTTAAATTGCTATGATATTCACATATAAGCCGTGAAATCATGCTACAATATTATATGTCAGTATACCTCTCATTGCTCTTTGGGTTCCCTGTAATTGCTCCCCCTCAGAGATCAATGGTTCGACTCTAGGCATAACCATGTGCCTGGTCTTCTCTGATGAGACCCGAGTTCGATGCCAGACTGCCGTGACTGATTGGGCACAGTATCGACAAGAGGAACCATTGCCCTAATAATGACAAAGTCCCTTAAATTCGTATCTATAAACAAAAAATTATTTAATGATGCGGAATGTAGAAGTATTAATCTTTAATTTAAAGCAAACAACATGAAAGTCGGCCTTGTAGAAGTCGCTGGAGGATTGTAAACAGAAAGCATAATTGTCGTATATGGGCGAATAGCATTATGAGCAAGTTCATTTCATGAAATAAAATACTAATAATAGTTCCAAAAAAGAAAACAATAGTGATGGCACATATACATATAGGTACCTATCATCAAAATCATATTTCATAACAAGTAGTTCCGTGAAGAACTAAAGCCTATTTTCATATATCCCACTAATGTTAATTGCCACTATCAACACACAAAATTTCAGTTTGTTTGCTGTGATAGATTCGTTGATATTGAGAACTGACTAAACATTGCGGATGGTTGCCATGTTGGATTTTTATATATGTAGGTCTTAGAGTTATGCACTGTTACGTGAAGATTATTGTGTACTTGTAGTATTCAAACTTCAATCGCATGATTAGAGAACAAAAGTAAAAAAGAGATTTTAAAATTTCGCACAGCTGCCATCTTGTGGTTTTGAAAACAATTGAAATAAATTAGATGCCAGTGAATTAATAGTTGTATAAGGATTTACTGTACCAAGAGGCACTGCACTCGGATGGTTAAATTGCGAGAAACTTCCATATGTGAATATTTATACTTCGCGTCGCCGCCTTGTAGGATTTGTGATCACCAGGTTATTGACAGTCCAATAGGTGAACTTATGTTCATAGCCCCTATGAACATACAAAAATCGGTCTGATTGCTGTAATAGATTCGTAGATATTGAGATCCGTCTAAATATTTCGGATGGTCGCCATGTTGGATTGTTATATGTATAGGCCATAGAGTCATGTACCATTAAAGGAATATTATTGCGTAGATTCATTATTCAAACATTCACTTCGATCGCATGATTACGACACAAGAAATAAAAACTTAATGTAAAATTCGCACAGCCACCATCTTGAGGTTATGTAAACTGTTACGTGCAAGAGCCCGTCCCAACGTTTTCAAATATGTATCTTCCTTGGATGTGACTTCATGACATTTTGAAACGACCGCCTGGTCGCTTGGTTCCGTTGGTGAACACGAGATGGCAGCTGCTGTCGGACTTCGGCGCTGCTAGCAGTGGTTCCTTCTTCACCACTAGAGTGTGTTGGTGCTGCCTTATAAACTAATCCTATTCGTGTCATATTTGAAGGATATAGTGATTCTACGTCATGAAACAAAGGACGGTGTATACATGATACCGCCAAATTAATTACTGAAATATCACATTGTTGTTTGATGTGTCAAGCCTTGATTGGACAATAACAATTTACATGAATGCAGTTTGGTATCTGACGTGTGATTCTCCGCCATCTTGTGGAGTTCATTGTCTGTCGTGGAAGAAGCAACTAGCCAGCTGGTGTGACAGAGTATCTCTTCGTGGGCTAGGGGGCATTGGCCCCTAGCTTTTACAAAATATGGATATACGATGGAAGGGAATTGCCTGTGCTCTTCAGGCTATTATTTCATCGTTTCGCAGTGAAGAAGTACGAAATGAAAAACGCATCTCGATGCAGACCAGTGCTTGTGATACCAAAACGGCGCATGGCTGGGTAGGCCATTTTCAGGCAATTTAGTGCCGTATAATATGTTATTCAAAATGTGTTAATCATTTTATTTTCATTGTGTCTCCACAGAAAAGTTAAGGTACGTTGTTAATTTTTTATTTATTTTATTATGGGAGCTCCAATATTGGCCTTGTATGAATGTTTGATCTTGTGTTTTGTTTCGCCTGGTAGGCCTAATTTTTTTTTATGTTTTAATAATGTTTCTATATATATATATATATATATATTAATTTTGTTATTTTTTCTTCGTACCTTCTGGAGACACATTTCTAGTTTATTTTACGTTTTAAATTATTATTTATTTTCTTTTGGCAATCTTGGGATTGGCATATTATTGATCTGTTTTACGATCCGATGCACCACCCTCATGTCAATAGTGTTAAAGTGTAATTGTTTTCCTCATTTTATTTTTCTCTCCGGTGATTTTAAAATTAATTTAATGCTAATTCTTTGCCGTAATTTCGATTTGACATGCGGTCGTCTGTTTTTAGTGGCCATGTTTGTTTTTGTTTTGCCGAAATGCATTCTGGTCTTGGAGGCAGTCTCTTGGCGTCAAGCGGTAAACTCAAACGTGTTGTGGTGTTAGCTTAATATTTTTTTAATTAACTTTGTTGGTTTAACTTTGTGTTTTTGGTAAATGTTCCTGTGTTTTTTCTCCGTCATGCAAATTATGGATTTATTTTCTGATCCAATTTTATTTTATTAATTTAATTTTAAATTTTCTTGTTTTGCATCATGGCCTTGGTCTCTGCATGTCCGGTCGGTATTGCGTCCTACTAAATTATCAAGCCCGTTCTCATTTAATTATGCCTGTAATTTTATTTTTATCTTTGGGCTTTAACATTTTAATTTTAATTTAATTCTTTTCCTTTTTTTCTTTGCAAGCAAGCATGTTAAGCCGTCTCTTGCCTATTTTTGTATTTTAATGCTGGCTGATGCATGTTCTTTTTTCTGGTGGAGGTGCTCTTTTAACTTTTAACATTAATTTTTTATTTTACATTTTTAAGCAACTGTTGTGGCATTATTTCGTCGGCAGCAGTTCTGTTGGTTATTGGGAGGTGTCTGTAGAATAGCCTGTGCGTTGTCCCCTTCTCCACCTTCCTTCCACCCCTTTGGAGCTCTTCTGTTGGGACATGTCATCTGGAGGTGATTTTGGTTGCTGAAGCGAGGCGGACCTCTGAATAAACGGTAAGTTGGCCCATCCACGCTGGCCGTCCACGTGTCATTTTGGTAGCAGACCGAGCTCGAGTTCGCTTCCGTAACTATCCCCTCCTCAATACCCGCAGGCTCGTTTTATGGACCCTTCTGATGCTGATGGAGCGGTTGTTGATGCGATGTATCATGCCAGTGCACTTGATGTTATGTAAAGCTAATCCTTGTCGTTTGTTTAATTTCATGTTTGCCTCTGAACATCCATGTGCTGTTATGTAAGTGACCGGTTCAAAGCGAGGTGTTGGCTGCTGTATTTTATCCTGTTTGTATGCAACATTCCCACTGAAAAAGATGCTCGGTAAGTGGCTGGCATGTGTTCTTGGCATGGAAAAAGTGGATGTGTTAATATTCTGATAGCCTACATGCTACGAGTGAATAAACGGTAAGTTGGCCCATCCACGCTGGCCGTCCACGTGTCATTTTGGTAGCAGACCGAGCTCGAGTTCGCTTCCGTAACTATCCCCTCCTCAATACCCGCAGGCTCGTTTTATGGACCCTTCTGATGCTGATGGAGCGGTTGTTGATGCGATGTATCATGCCAGTGCACTTGATGTTATGTAAAGCTAATCCTTGTCGTTTGTTTAATTTCATGTTTGCCTCTGAACATCCATGTGCTGTTATGTAAGTGACCGGTTCAAAGCGAGGTGTTGGCTGCTGTATTTTATCCTGTTTGTATGCAACATTCCCACTGAAAAAGATGCTCGGTAAGTGGCTGGCATGTGTTCTTGGCATGGAAAAAGTGGATGTGTTAATATTCTGATAGCCTACATGCTACGAGTGAAGGCATCCTGGAGCCCTGTCTGAAGCTGTTCGCCATGTGTTTTGTGCCAATTTTTGTAATTTAGCTTCCTGTTCTCGAGCCAAGCTGGCGGTGACGTATGCAGTTCTGGGCAGCATTGTGCATGATTTTGTGTAGTATGGTGGCTGTGTTCGAGTGTCAGCCTCATTTATGGTGTTGGTAATTGGTAGTTATGGTATTGTTGTGAAAGTGTACACTGTCCTCGTAATTCCTAAAATTTGTTTCCTTCTGTATTGTCTGTCTGCATTCTGTGTTTTTTAAAATGGCCGACAATAATAGTGTTTTCGATTTAATTGACTTAAGAGATAACCTTGTGAATTTGGAGAGTTCTTCTGGGGTTGAACGTGAATCACCTCTGTTTACTAGGTCTGAGGTTTTGGGATCGATTACTAGTAGTGGTTTGCCTGCCCCTCTGTTGTCTGGTTCCGGCTTGCCCAGACCTCTTAACCCTGCATACGGTCATTCTTCTCATGTTAGGACACCTAATGATTTCCTGGGTACTGCCGACCCATTGCATCCCAGTTCTTTCTCTAGCAATGTAAATGTTTTGTCTCCTGTAGAGGGTGTGCGAGCGGGCTACCCTGGTAACAATGTCTCTTTTCCAAATGCTACGTTCTCGCCTACCGTTAATTATGGGTCGATTCCTCATTCTATTTCTGGTTTCTTAACTAAGTTAAAGAGTTTCAACCTAGATGACGTTACCCAGGTGGTCCTATTTTTAAAGCAAGTGGTCGAATTGGGTAACCATGCCTCGATTTTTGGGATGTCGGAAATTCAGATTTTCCAACTTTTGTATCCTGTTGCATCCGGTATGCTGCGCGATAAGCTGATTGAAGCTATCCACCTCCGCATGTCCTTAGCCATGTTCATTAGGGAAGTGTTGTGGTTTTTTGTCCCTGCGAGTGCCCTTAGTACTCTCGAGCAAAGGTTCTTGTATCGTGTCCAAAGGTTGGACGAGTCACTTAGCGACTATGTCAGTGACACTAAGGTGTATGCCCAGGTATTTGCATCCCCTTTAACTGAACGACAGTTGGTGTCATCGATTGTAAATGGGTTTTCGCCTCAATATAGGTCATACATGACTATGTTTACCAGGCCTTCGTCATTTGTCGAGCTGAAACAGGTCATTGTAGAGGCTATGGCTGTGAAACATGCAGATTCCCTTCGTGTAGCAAATGTTCCTCCTCCTTCCTTGATGTCTTGTCCCCCTCCTTCATTGGTGTCTCGTCCCCCTCCTAAGGTTATGTTTCATCCAAGACCCAATATTAAGTGCCACACGTGCGGTGGCGTGGGACATGTCAAGAAGGTGTGTCCGAATAACCAGGTTGTGTATCGCCAATGTCGAAATGTTGTGGAGACCAATTCGGATGTTACTTCTAAGGATGTTTCTGTGCATGAGAGTTTGGGAAAACCGTGTGAAGTTTCTGGTCGCCCTACTAATAAAAATCTTGATAACTCGTTGAAAACTAAATCTTCGCGTGCTAATTCTGCTTATGTCGCTGACCTACCTAACCTGTCGGTGAGCAATGTCGTGGCAAGTCAGCCTAATTCTAAACATAATGTGAAACCAGTGGTGCGGGTGTCCTCTTCATCTAATTGTAATCGTTTTAGAGTGAGTAATGATTTTGGAATTTCTCCTGTGGCTAAAGGAATATCCCCGTTTATTGAAATTTGTGTTAATGACGAGCCCGTTTCTGCACTGCTTGATTCTGGTAGTGTCGCATCCTTTATAAGCGAGGACTGGTTTTTATCTATGAAGAGTGTTTGCAAATTTCCTGAGTTAGTGCCTAACAATGAATCTTTTATTTCGGAAAATTGTTCAAACTTAAATATTTTGGGTAGTATGACAGTCAAAATTCATATTCTACATTTTTCTTGGAAGTTTAAATTTTTTGTTGCCAGAAATCTTTCTTGTTCTGTGGTCATTGGAGCTAATTTCATGTCACACGTTGGTATGCTTCTTGATTTTGGTGCTCGCAACTTATGGTTTCAGTTTAATCCGCAAAGTAAATTATCGTTCATCCCGGTTTTATCTTCTCCTGCTGTCAATTCTGTTAGTGAACCTATGAGTATTGAGGATCTCGATCTGGAAAATTTAACGAGTCTTCAAAAGGATGCCATTAAGGGGTTATGTCAGGAGTATAGTGATGTATTTACGGACAAGTTGGGTGTAACCCATTTGATGGAGTACAAGATTGAACTAACCGATTCTGTGCCGGTGCGTTCCAGCCCGTATCGACTTGCCCCGCCCAAAATGGCTGAACTTCGGAAGATTATCGATAAGATGTTGGAAGAAGGTGTAATCCAACCCTCTATCTCTGCCTACTCATCCCCTGTATTTCTTGTGCCAAAACCTAACGGTGGCTTTCGGCCGGTGGTCGACTATAGGGCTCTTAATCAAAAAGTTGTTTTGCAATCCATTCCTTTGCCGGACCTTCATACTTATTTTAGTTGGTTTCGCAACGCGAAGGTGTTCACGATCCTCGATTTAAATTCTTCTTACTTCCAAATTCCCCTCTCTCCGGAATCCAGGCATGTTACTGCTTTTTCCACTGACTGGAACCTGTTTGAGTATGCCCGTGTCCCGTTTGGCCTATCCACTGGAGCCGCTGTGTTGAGCAGACTTCTCGACAAGGTGTTTTCAGAAATTAAATTCAAGTTTGTGTACCACTACCTTGACGATGTGGTGATCTATTCTGAGTCCTTCGAGGAACACGTTGATCATCTGAAGGTTGTACTTGATTGATTGCGTGACGCTGGCCTTACCGTCAAGTGGTCCAAGGTTTCCTTTGCCAAGCCCAAAATTTCCTTCTTGGGACATATTGTTTCCGAATTTGGTATCTCCGTGGACCAGGCTCGTACGGAGGCCATCAGAGATTTTAAACCACCCAAGAACGCCAAGGTTGTTGCTCGTTACATTGGTATGGTGAACTTCTTTCGTAAGTTCATCAGTAATTTTGCCGACCGTGCTGCTCCTCTAAATCAATTACGCAAAACAGCTGTGAAGTTTGAGTGGGGTCCCTCTCAGCAGGCAGCCTTTGAAGATCTTAAGCTTGCGCTCTCTAACGCCCCTGTGTTAGCCATTCCGTATTTTGGGAAGCAGTTCATTGTGCAGACTTATGCGTCTGGTCGTGGTGTTGGTTGTGTCCAACTGCAAGAGTCTGATCTGGGTAGGCAACCCATTGCATACGCTTCTCGTACCTTAACGGACGCAGAGAGGAAGTATTCCATATACGAACTTGAGGGTTTATCTGTGTTGATCGCTCTGGAAAAATTCCGTATATATCTTGAGCACACTAAGTTTCTCCTTGAGACCGATAACCAAGCCTTGAGCTGGGTCTTAGGGAGACCCCGTAAAACTGGTAGGATTGCCAGATGGGCAACTAGGATTCTGTCATTCCAGTTCACTGTCCTCCATATTCGTGGGTCCGAAAATGCGGTAGCTGATTCATTAAGCCGCATGTATGAGGAAACAGCCGAAGAGAAAATTCAAGGATGTGAACCCGTAAACCTTGTATCACCTGTAAATTATGTCAATGTCATTCTTAGCAATTCCCCGGTGCTTTTTGACGATGTGAGAAGATTCCAGAAAGAAGATCCCTCCTTATCTAGCCTAATTGACCGAATCAATTCTGGTGAAGTAATCAAGCCCTACTCTCTAAAGGATGGTGTATTGTGTTGTTCGTCTCGTCATGACCGTCTACCTAAAATTGTGCTCCCGTCGGTCCTCATTCCGGAAATCTTTCGTTACTATCACGAATCTCCTATTGGTGGCCACCTAGGAGTATTCAAGACCCGAGCTAATATCAGACAGTTTTTCATTTGGCAAGGTATGGATGGCGACATCAGGAGGCTCATTAGAAATTGTGCTTCATGTAGTATTAGCAAACCTCCGGTTTCTACTAAGGTTGGCCTGTTGTCATCCGAACCGGCATCTAGACCCATGGAGAGGCTTTTTATCGACCATGTTGGGCCGTTCCCTCGCTCTGGTCGGGAAAACCAATTTGCGCTTGTTTGCACTGACGGTTTCACCCGGTTTAGTTGGATTTTCCCCACCAGACAGGCTACGACCAGTTCCGTCATAAAGTGTCTTAATTCCATCTTTTCATCCTTTGGGCCATGTCAGTACCTGGTGTCAGATAATGCCAAGTGCTTTGTATCTCACCAGTTCCGTCAATTCTTATTTGATTATGCTATTTCGCATGTAACCACCACTCCCTATTTTCCTAACCCGTCTCTCGCTGAGCGAGTCAATCGTAATCTCCGTTCTGCTCTGATTGCTTTCCACCACGACGACCATTCCAAGTGGGATTCTAATTTGCATTGGCTCAATTTTGCTTTCAACACCGCCGTGCACGAGAGCAGGCAAGCCACCCCTTTTTCGTTAATGTTTTCCTTTATGGCTAATTCTCCGTTGTCTAATCTGTGGAACCTGCACGATCTCCTTCCAGACAGTTTCACGCCCGAGGATATGAGGGCGAAATTCGAAAGGCTAGAGAGAATATTAAGGTATCACATGACCAACTTGCCAAGCGACACAATGCCTGTCGCAAGCCAACTGATTTGGAAATTGGAGATGTTGTGTACGTCCGCAATTTCGAGCCCAAGGGCGTCAGTAATCTAGTTTCAAGCAAGTTGACCCCTCGTTTTAAAGGCCCGTGTTATGTAGAGGCATTTCTGACTCCCGTTACTCTGCTTATTAGAAACCCTAAGGCCAACAAAATTTCCACAGAGTGCATCTGTCGCACATTAAGCGAGGTGGAGACGTTTCTAATAAGGAAATGCTACCATAAATTTTGTAAACCGATTTTGTATAATGTAGAGTACCCCTAACCTTCATTGAGGCCTTCAGGCTTCTGTTCCTTCTGGAATTTTGAACTGGATATGAAAACTCTGCTGGGATACAAACTATAACTGTTGGATTATTTCCATTTTTATGGTATATTGTAAAATTGAAACTGAATTTTGATGTTTTCAGAGAAGATGCTAACATGTAAGTTGGACTCGGTGGGAGACCCAACCCATGTAATCTTGAAAGGTACTTCTAGTCTGTAAAAAGGTAAACTAGTAAATGAAATTTTGTAAGCACGGATCTAGGTCATGGTCAGAAATATTTTCTTCATATGAATTCAACTTTGTTTCTCTTTTGTAAAATGTAGTAAGAAATTGAAATTTCTGTAAACTTTTTTTGAAATAAGATTTACTTCTGTTTTGTAAATGGCAGCCCACGCGTCGAATGCTATCTGGCACATTGCGTCCACCTACTTCGTCTAAAGCGAACTACATTGGACTTATTGAAAATTTACCTAACGTGTCTCGGACTATGAAAACACTGCTGGTGCGGGTGTTCTGCGAATCTGTAGACTTATGGACACAGTGAAGCGGTTAACTAAGTGGTTTGCGAGGTGATCAATTATCCCTTCACTGATAATCTGACCCCCTGTACTCTTCCTAACCAAAACGATGCGGTTTCGTCCATCAATTGGAGTTAACTGGTGAACTTTATCTTCTGGAAACATGCTTGGTGAATCGACTGGTGTTGGAGTACTGCCTATGCCTAGGCATATTCGTGAACGGTGTTCACGCTTAAGGGAGGGAGACTGTTACGTGCAAGAGCCCGACCCAACGTTTTCAAATATGTATCTTCCTTGAATGTGACTTCATGACATTTTGAAACGACCGCCTGGTCGCTTGGTTCCGTTGGTGAACACGAGATGGCAGCTGCTGTCGGACTTCGGCGCTGCTAGCAGTGGTTCCTCCTTCACCACTAGAGTGTGTTGGTGCTGCCTTATAAACTAATCCTATTCGTGTCATATTTGAAGGATACAGTGATTCTACGTCATGAAACAAAGGACGGTGTATACATGATACCGCCAAATTAATTACTGAAATATCACATTGTTGTTTGATGTGTCAAGCCTTGATTGGACAATAACAATTTACATGAATGCAGTTCGGTATCTGACGTGTGATTCTCCGCCATCTTGTGGAGTTCATTGTCTGTCGTGGAAGAAGCAACTAGCCAGCTGGTGTGACAGAGTATCTCTTCGTGGGCTAGGGGGCATTGGCCCCTAGCTTTTACAAAATATGGATATACGATGGAAGGGAATTGCCTGTGCTCTTCAGGCTATTATTTCATCGTTTCGCAGTGAAGAAGTACGAAATGAAAAACGCATCTCGATGCAGACCAGTGCTTGTGATACCAAAACGGCGCATGGCTGGGTAGGCCATTTTCAGGCAATTTAGTGCCGTATAATATTTTATTCAAAATGTATTAATCATTTTATTTTCATTGTGTCTCCACAGAAAAGTTAAGGTACGTTGTTAATTTTTTATTTATTTTATTATGGGAGCTCCAATATTGGCCTTGTATGAATGTTTGATCTTGTGTTTTGTTTCGCCTTGTAGGCCTAATTTTTTTTTGTTTTAATAATGTTTCTATATATATATATATATATATATATATATATTAATTTTGTTATTTTTTTCTTCGTACCTTCTGGAGACACATTTCTAGTTTATTTTACGTTTTAAATTATTATTTATTTTCTTTTGGCCATCTTTGGATTGGCATATTATTGATCTGTTTTACGATCCGATGCACCACCCTCATGTCAATAGTGTTAAAGTGTAATTGTTTTCCTCATTTTATTTTTCTCTCCGGTGATTTTAAAATTAATTTAATGCTAATTCTTTGCCGTAATTTCGATTTGACATGCGGTCGTCTGTTTTTAGTGGCCATGTTTGTTTTTGTTTTGCCGAAATGCATTCTGGTCTTGGAGGCAGTCTCTTGGCGGCAAGCGGTAAACTCAAACGTGTTGTGGTGTTAGCTTAATATTTTTTTATTAACTTTGTTGGTTTAAAACTCAGCAATTCTTCTAGGTTTGTGCCGTGTCTTGTGTGGGGTTTCGCCTAGGACACCAAGCAGGCTCATCGGCGGGCTCTTGGTGTCCCCGCCCAAGACACGGCACAAACCTAGAAGAATTGCTGAGTTTTAATTCACCGGCCGTGAAAGCCAATATACCATCTTTGTTGGTTTAACTTTGTGTTTTTGGTAAATGTTCCTGTGTTTTTTCTCCGTCATGCAAATTATGGATTTATTTTCTGATCCAATTTTATCTTATTAATTTAATTTTAAATTTTCTAATTTTGCATCATGGCCTTGGTCTCTGCATGTCCGGTCGGTATTGCGTCCTACTAAATTATCAAGCCCGTTCTCATTTAATTATGCCTGTAATTTTATTTTTATCTTTGGGCTTTAACATTTTAATTTTAATTTAATTATTTTCCTTTTTTGCTTTGCAAGCAAGCATGTTAAGCCGTCGCTTGCCTATTTTTGTATTTTAATGCTGACTGATGCATGTTCTTTTTTTCTGGTGGAGGTGCTCTTTTAACTTTTAACATTAAATTTTTATTTTAAATTTTTAAGCAACTGTTGTGGCATTATTTCGTCGGCAGCAGTTATGTTGGTTATTGGGAGATGTCCGTAGAATAGCCTGTGCGTTGTCTCCTTCTCCACCTTCCTTCCACCCCTTTGGAGCTCTTCTGTTGGGACATGTCATCTGGAGGTGATTTTGGTTGCTGAAGCGAGGCGGACCACTGAATGAACGGTAAGTTGGCCCATTCACGCTGGTCGTCCACGTGTCATAAACAATTGAACTAAATTAGATACCAGTGCATTACAATGTGTATAAACATTTCCTGTACCTAGTTTCATTGCGTTTGGATTATTAAATCATGAGAAAAGTCTATTTAAAACTTTCAACTTCGCTTGGCCGCCATGTTCGTTCTGTTGTTAACCGGTTTTTGAAAATCTCATAGATGAACTTCCAGCCTTTATCTCCGTACAAATTTTCAGGGTAATACCGGTAGAAGTTTCAGAGATATAGACTGCCGGTGAAATATTTCGCACACCGCCATCTTGAGGTTATGTAATCAATAGAACGAAGTTAGATATCGGTGCATTACAATGTGTATAAACATATACTGTAGCATGTTTCATTGCGTTTGGTTGGTTAAATAGTGAGAAACGTCTATTTAAAAGTCGCAACTTCGCGTGGCCGCCATGTTGGTATTGTAGTTACCAGTGTTTCAAAAGTTACATAGGTGAACTTCTAGTAGTTCCCTTTATCACCGTACAAAATTACAGGGTGATATCGATGATAGTTTCGGAGATATTGAATGTTGGTTAAACATTTCGCATAGCCGCCATGTCGGATTAGTGAGACGTAACAAAATTTGAAGGGCACGGTAGGGGTCGTCTGGAATAGTGCTATGAACTTACCGAGTTTCATGGAAATCTCTCTAGCCGTTAAGAGTTATTAATGGGACACACAACACACACACATGAATCACACACGCACACACAGACAGACATACGGACAAAAGGTGATCTCATAAGCCTCTTTTTTTTCATAAATGAAAATAGGCTAAAAATTGGTCCAGTGGGGAGTTATTGGTGATTTGCAAATGAAAACGCCTTGTGTCTTAAATATACAGGGTGTAAGAAAAATATACGGCACAAATTGCAGGACACATTCCTCATTCGTAGACGAAGAAATTATGTTACATGAACATGGGTCCGGAAACGCTTTGTTTCCATGTTACACCTCATTGTCTCCAACTCATTACGCATGCGAATCACATAGGAACAGAACGTTAGAATCCTGGGGAACATGCACTCTTGGTTACGCCTGGTTACGTTGTCATTATCGTAGGTGCACCGCAAGTGGTTTGTATTCCATGGCCCCGTTGCCATGCGAATTAGCAGATGTGTCTTTAGCTGTGCGACAAAACATGTACTTCATGCACGATGGAGCACCTCCTCATTTTAGTGCTAATGTCCGTCGGCTTCAAAATAACAGATTTGGTGACAAATGGATAGGTAGAGGTGGACCAATTGCCTGGCTTCCACGCTCTCTGGACCTAAAATCACTGAACTTTATTTGTGAGGGCATTTGAAAGTTCTTGTGTATCGAACCCCAGTACAAGATGTCCAGAGTCTCCGTGCCCGTATTACGGAAGGTAACGACACCATACTCAGTACTACATGGATACATCAGCGCATCCGAGATTCACTACGACGGTGGGTTGATTAATGTATCAATGCGCACGTAGGGTATATCGAACATTTCCTGTGAGAAAGAGTTGCATGTGGTATGCTGGTACGTTCTGTTCTTGTATGTTCCCATGAGAGATTAGTTGGAAACAATGAGGAATAACATGGAAACAAAGCGTTTCCGGACCCATGTACATATAACATAATTTCTTCGTCTACGTGTGGGGAATGTGTCCTGAAATTTGTGCCGTACATTTTTGTTACACCCTGTATAGAAGTATTTTTTACCTACTTATCCTACATTAGTTAGTAGACATAGATATAGGAATAATATTTTAATTCTTGATGTTGGCTGAAGAAGATCTAATTGCTAGATTTAAACATGTGTCTGTAATATGTGAATAGATATGTTTTTACTATGTATTAATTGGCGTAATGACTTAATAGCTTGAGTATCATTAATGCTAACAATAATAATCTGTGTTATTGTGGTGTGTGTAAACGAGTGAAGTGGTAACGCCTAATTAACTTGTGTACCATTAATGCTATCAATGATAAACTGTGTTATTGTGTGTTGTGTGTAAATGTGTGAAGTGGTAGCACTAAAATAACTTGTGTATCATTAATGCTAACAATGATAATCTGAGCTATTGTGGTTTGTGTTAATGTGTGAAGTGGTAACACCTAAATAACTTCAGTATCATTAATGCTAACAACGATAATCTGAGCTATTGTGGTGTGTGTTAATGTGTGAAGTGGTAACGCCTAAATAACTTCAGTATCATTAATGCTAACAACGATAATCTGAGCTATTGTGGTGTGTGTTAATGTGTGAAGTGGTAACGCCTAAATAACTTCAGTATCATTAATGCTAACAACGATAATCTGTGCTATTGTGGTGTGTGTTAATGTGTGAAGTGGTAACGCCTGAATAACTTCAGTATCATTAATGCTAACAACGATAATCTGAGCTATTGTGGTGTGTGTTAATGTGTGAAGTGGTAACGCCTCAATAACTTCAGTATCATTAATGCTAAAAACGATAATCTGTGCTATTGTGGTGTGTGTTAATGTGTGAAGTGTTAACGCCTAAATAAGGTCAGTAACATTAATGCTAACAACGATAATCTGAGCTATTGTGGTGTGTGTTAATGTGTGAAGTGGTAACGCCTAAATAACTTCAGTATCATTAATGCTAACAACGATAATCTGTGCTATTGTGGTGTGTGTTAATGTGTGAAGTGTTAACGCCTAAATAACTTCAGTATCATTAATGCTAACAACGATAATCTGAGCTATTGTGGTGTGTGTTAATGTGTGAAGTGGTAACGCTTAAATAACTTCAGTATCATTAATGCTAACAACGATAATCTGTGCTATTGTGGTGTGTGTTAATGTGTGAAGTGGTAACGCCTAAATAACTTCTGTATCGTTAATGCTAACAACGATAATCTGTGCTATTGTGGTGTGTGTTAATGTGTGAAGTGTTAACGCCTAAATAACTTCAGTATCATTAATGCTAACAACGATAATCTGAGCTATTGTGGTGTGTGTTAATGTGTGAAGTGGTAACGCTTAAATAACTTCAGTATCATTAATGCTAACAACGATATTCTGAGCTATTGTGGTGTGGGTTAATGTGTGAAGTGGAAACGCCTAAATAACTTCAGTATCATTAATGCTAACAACGATAATCTGTGCTATTGTGGTGTGTGTTAATGTGTGATGTGGTAACGCTTAAATAACTTCAGTATCATTAATGTTAACAACGATAGATAATCTGTGCTATTGTGGTGTGTGTTAATGTGTGAAGTGTTGACGCCTAAATACCTTGAGTATCATTAATGCTAAACAACGATAATCTGTGCTATTGTGGTGTGTGTTAATGTGTGAAGTGGTAACGCCTAACTAACTTGAGTATCATTAATGCTAACAACGATAATCTGTGCTATTGTGGTGTGTGTTAATGTGTGAAGTGTTAACGTCTAAATAGCTTGAGTATCATTAATGCTAACAACGATAATCTGTGCTATTGTGGTGTGTGTTAATGTGTGAAGTGGTAACGCCTAAATAGCATGAGTATCATTAATGCTAACAAATATAATCCGTGTTGTTATGTGGTGTGTTATTGTGTGGAGTGGAAACACCTAAATACCTTGAGTATCATTATTCCTAAGTATAAATTACATAGGACTAGCCTAATTTTTTGTGATATTACACCAATAATATACCTGTTGTCTCATTTGTATAATTTGGACATTGTGGTCATTTAGCACCGTGAACCTGGGTGTGGAATTGTGTATGTTATCCTGAGTTACTGTGCCAAAGTGTTCAAATAAAGTTAACTCCGATTTCAGCCTCCGGAGTCATTAGGTAGATTTCATTAGAAAGCTAACTATTGCAATGGGCACCATGTTTCGACTTCCGGAAAATTTCGACATATCTTCGCGTTTCACACCCCCCAGACCCCAAAACCACCGTCAGTTCAAAAGTTTATATATAATTTATGTATATATGTATCTATATATATATCAGTTTCTTGTGGACACGATAACTGCCGTAATTTTGCACCAATCACTTTGAATGTTTTACATAATATGTATCCCTATAAAATCTCGGTCGAGTTCGTTAATGGGAAAAATCGGTCGAAGGGGGTGAAAATGGGGGTCTTTTTTTCGAAAAAGTGAAATTTCGCTATAACTCTCTTAATACGTGAAATATCGAATCCATTCAAAGTTCATAATATGTGTCGGATAAGTGCCAAAAATTTATGTCAAATAAGTTTTTTGATAGCACCAACCATTGACCAAAGGGGTGGAAAAAAGTGGGTTTCTCGGGAAACATTAATAATATCTCTCTTAGTAGGCACAATATCAAAACCGTACAAAATGGAAAATATTCCCCTAATAATTACCTAAAACTTTTGTCTGAAAGAATTTTTGATATGACCCACCATTACGCCAAGGGATGAGAAAAATGATTTCGGAATTTTAAAAAAATGTCAAGTGCCATCAGAGGTTACCATAACAACGCTTTTAAATTGATGAGGGATGATCTATCAGAGGTTGCCAAGACAACGCCATTGACGAGATCACATTCATTTTTAGCCTACTTTTCACACCTTTCAAAAATGAGGAATAAGTAGACTTATGAAATATATCCGGGAAAATGTGTCTGTCCTTCTGTCTGTCTGTCTGTCTGTCTGTCTGTCCTTCTGTCTGTCTGGCTGTGTGTGTGTGTCCCCGCATATCAACTACTAAACGGCTGCAGCAATCGAAACCAAATTTAGTATGAGTAAAGATGTATACCGGAATATCTCAGGCCCATATTTGAAAAAGATGCCAGTGCTACCAACTGCTAAAAAAACACACTAGAAATTTGAGCTCCATGTTGGATATCCTGGAAGGTATACATGGGAGCTATTCTAAAATTGGCACACATGTAGATAATACTATTTCAGTTTAATTTCCAGGTGGCCATACATGACAGCATTGCCAAAATAATGTTAAGCCTTCTGATAAGTCCAATTTTTAAATGCATATAACGTCTACACTATCAATTGGATTTCAACCAAATTTTGTATGTAATATGTGTACATAAACAGATATGACTGAGTGTATTCTTAAGAGCCACCAGGGCTGCCAACTGTTAATAATTGCTCTCTATTTTGTATCCAAATATATCAGAAAGTATGCAAGCCGACAGCTTTAAACTATGCACACGTAAATTATCTGACATTTTACATTAATTTGGAGTAACTTATATACGTCAGTTCTACCAACATGATTCTAAGCCTGCTGATAGGACCAATTTTTAAATACATGTAACTTCTATACCAACAAATGGATTTCATCCAAAATTGGCACAAAAATATATAATATTTCAGATTATTTCTGACCAGCACTCGCATGACATTGTTGCCAACATGCTTTTACGTGTACTAATAGATCCAATGTCTAAATCCATGTAACGTCCTTTGGACTTCAACCACATTTTGTATTCTGTACCTTAGGAGATGGAAGTAAGAATATATTCAGTCACCAGAGCTGCCAACTGCATTGCTCTATTAGGCTACATTATGCCTAGTATACCTTATTTCGAACTAATTAAGACATTTCGATATTACCCCCTTAATTTCGTCATTATTCTAGATAGGTTCATATACTGTAGATTAATCTATGGCATGAATCTTAATTTTAAGAAAAGTAGGCTCTTTAGTTCGTCACGGAACTTCTTGTTCCATCTGACTATGAGGGAAGCGGCTAACTGGTAGCATGCTGAACTTCTATGCCCAAGGTCGCTGGTTCAAAGCCGGCTAAAGTCGCCGGATTTTCTAAGAGCGCTAAACATCCGTCAGCATGCTTTCCTTCGGAGGGGAAGTTACAACGTTCGTTGCAAGTTGCTGGTTGCGGTGGCATCTAGCAGCCAAGTTCACAGCTAGGTGTCGTTGACGTTAGTATTTGGTACAAAATTAGGTACTACTACTTAAAATTGACCGTCTGCAGTCCTTACCTGAATTACAGACTAATAGAGTCATCACAAATAACACCGTTTATCAGACAGATTCTACACTCACCCAATGTACACGGGGTTACATGACCACCTTGTCGCAGCCCCTAAACTGAGGAACCAACCAACATCTCTGCGGGAGATAAAATTTTGCGTGAAGAAGTAACAGACTGTTAGATAGTTACACATTAGTTCCAAACCTTGCATAAGGACAGTGTGATCACAAGTATAAAAATGAACCCCAAATGACAAGAAGGTAAGACAGTAAAATGTTTATAATATGCATAGAAAGACGAAAAAAATGTTAACTAACCTCCAATTGTAAAATACTTTCTCGCAATAAATGAGGTCTGATCCTCCTACGAAAACCTGCATATTTTGCCTATTATAGCCTATCCCCTAGTTTGCCCGGGGAAATCTACCTCCGCCTTCCGGCGTGCCGAGAGGATTTTTTCAATTGTCACAACTCCTTGTCACAACTTTCTGTAGTTCCAGAGTACACTATTGAGACTCAGAGAGGTCATTGGTTCGATTTCAGGCTCACCAAAAATTTTATTCTTGTGTGATTTAAAAGAAAAACGTTTGGTGCTTTTCAGTCGGTCAACACGAATGTACCCAAATTTGATGGGTTTTACCCTAATCATGAAAAAATTACATGAGATTAATAAATACACTTGGATGACCAGTTTCGATCGTTAAGCGATCATAATAATAATAATAATAATAATAATAATAATAATATCGTATGGCCCGGTTGCCGGGTGCATGCTTTGTAATTTGACACCCAGAGGGTAGCTTGCATGTCGAATTTCGTTGTTCCTTGAATTACTATTGTGCCCGTTCGTCCTGGGGATGCGATGACCCATCTGCTATAACATCACATCCCTGGAGTTCCAGGACAGAGCGGAGTTAAATGAACCTCTAGTCAAATAAGGAATGTGTCGGAAATTCAGCTGAGTTCTTGAAAAAGCAGTGGGTTTCACGAGACAAAGTATCTCTAGGGTCGTTACGGGCTTAAGTTAATAAAAATAATTCAAATATAAATGGGCGCCATCAACTGAATTCCTAGCAAAACCACTTCCTTTCCGGATAAGCCTTACTCAAGACAAGGAAAGAAAAAGGAACATCACACCATCATCAGATCACAACTAAGATAAAAACAAATTTATTTTACTTTGATAGTCAGACAGACATTTTAAATATAAATCCTACCTAAGAGTATGGTCGAATGCAAAGTTAAATTGTCATTGTCCAAAAATCGAACCATCTCCTTTCTAATGCAAAATTATTTCAATCCACATAACAAGAAAATGTATAAAGTTCTCTTGGGTTCTCAGGATCACTGTATCACTATGTCTTTCGTCACTGACATTTGTGAAACCTGAGACCTAATTCTCTTTAATTTAACATCAATGTGGATTTAATTAAGTTACTAATCTGCCTAAACATACACATATAATAATCACTCATGTTAAATATCACATAAATTATGGTTTGCATGGTATAATTTGAACGTAGAACATGTTAATCAAATGTTCCTAAACATTGACTAATTAATTTACATTATTTACATCGTCATTAATCTCTTATCTGTGAATTACAGAAAATTCAAATTCTCATTGGTCATCCTCATCATTATTATCAAATTAAATATTTCTCACATTAATTCTCACTTCAAAATTACAAATATTCCTGTCAGAATCGTTAATTCATCACCATTACATCATTTAAATTCACATTTCAAGTTGCAATTCCTTCGAATTATCTCTCAATTAAATTTATTTAATTGCATATAAATTCATTAATCATCAGCTTCTTTAATTAATCATCACCTTCTAATTCAGTTATTCATCATCATTACAATCGTCTAATAATTCATTTCAATCAGTTTAATCAATTCAATCTTTAATTCATCCACTTATTTAATTCATCGATTTATTTCAAAATTTAATTTATCAACTTATTTAAATTTCAATCATCTGGTTATTTAGATTATTATTTCATCTAGTCATTCTGATTTTTATTTCATTAGGTCAGATCGTTAATATGCTTAAATCTCAGATTATTATTTCATTAATTATTATTTTCAGAAAATCTTGTATTATCATCTTCATTTACTTGTTTAATTTCCTAACAAATTGTTTAATAAGGTTTATAGAACGTTGTCTTACAGTTTTATTACTTCCAAGTTATATCTCGTATTTAATTATCATGCCAAAAATATTATTGTCTCCACGACATCACGTTGGATCTAACTATCCACAACGACATTATATTTCTTCAATATTCCAAATATCACATTTGAATATAAGAATTGCTACAAAACTCCATAAATATTCAGCACATACAGCATGAATCTCAACAAATACGCTAGACTGGGTATGACGACCTCATGTCCGCTTCAAAATACATTATCAACGTTGCAACTATCAAATGGCAAATTCCACAAAATGCCTATCACAAACTTCATTTAACCACGTTGCATGATCTACAAAAATATATAAATGGCTTCAAATTATTAACGCACATAATCTCCAATGACTGTAATTACTCTGATCACTTCTAGACAACTTCTTAAACAATTGGAAAAATATTACTTCAGTAATTTAATATTTGCTTTCAAATAGCATAAATTCTCTTTCACAAGTTTCATAATTCACATCGTAGAAAAACACCAATGTGCTATAATCTCTCACATCAAAATCTGCAATACTGATCTGCCTTAAAATAATTATGACCATTAATGATTAATCTTACAAGATTAAATTACTTTAAATCCTTCTCAAAGGTATCAAACACAATTATAAAAATCATCAAAGCATCAGCTGTGACAGCTGTTAAATCTGAAATTACTCTCAAAAGAGTATAGCAACAAAATATTGGATTGGCAAACAAGAATTACTAAATGCAATCCTGTTGACATTTATCGTTACTTTATTTAACAAAATTTCGACTGATATGTGACTAGTAGTTCCTTGTTTAATTCACTTACATCTCGTGTACATTCGGATGATAAAATGAGTTCCTCAATGGCGAGTAAGATGTGTAACCACCGTGCAATCGTATAAATACGAAGGACCTCGCCCCGTCGACTTGGATGATAATTCCCTGAACGGTGGGTAAGGTGAGTAGCCACCATACAATCGTATAAATACGAAGGACCCCACCTCGTAGGCTATATGAGTGAATGTACCAGAAAGGAATCAACAAGTTTCTAGTTGTCATATAAAAGCGACGTTCATTCACTAAAGTGAATAACTTCTTAATATCTCCAAACAATCCAATGAAAAAAATCCCTACTGATGAATAATACACACTCGCTAGTATGCAATGAACTGACGAAGTAGTTTCTGATAATCAATTGCAGATCACGAGTTCGAAATACTCGTTACACAAAAAAAAACTATCCATGAAAAATATCCTAGCTGGAAAAATGTCTATAAGTCCAAACATCTTCTTAATAAAGCCAAACGACGGTGAGAATTTCGATTAATGATGCCTGCCATATCATATGGTCACTCCATATTCTAGCAAATTCGAAGTATATAAATTCAAACCATGTCTTAATAATCAAATCACTCCTATTAGAAAAATATACATGTGTGCCCAGTATTCATGAAAATAATCGTATCAGGTAGATAGAACTCTTACAATACCTTTCATTATCAGTTGTAATATAATTTCCAAGATCGTCGTTTTTCCCTACCTAAAGATTTCTCGTAAGATCGGCGTGAATATCATTTCATCCATGAAATGACGATTTCCTTCGAAATCCCAAGCGAATCAGCTGTTGGACTCCTCTCGTCAGGAACCGAATCCATCGCTCTGTGGTGCCATCTTGTCTCTATTCACGTTTACTCGATCATGTTGAACCTCGGATTACCCATAGCGGATATCGTCCAACTCCTTCTCGAAAAGTTCATGGAAACAGCGGACCCCCTACTCTTCTTCTAATATGCGCCACTGTTCCGATAAATGTTCAGTTTGAGAATTGTAAGTCCACTCTCAACTTACTGCAAAGTTCGACTTGAGTAAAATAAAAATTTTACTAGATAGTGTTCAAGATTACGATACACCCTGTATCTGTCTGTAATATGTAATCCATGAAAATTGTATAAGATAAAATTCTTATAAATGCACGCTGTAATGTTCATCAGAGCCTATGCCAAACATTCAGTTTACTTGAAACAGTAAAAAGTCGCTTTGAATGTATTATATAACAGCATGGTTATAAGGTTATTTGTGAAAGCCTGTGTTCGAACAGCGTCGAAATGAAGCTTGAAATAAAGTCTTCATATGCGATCAGTGTGGTTTTGAAATACCCCGGCTATCTACAATTGTCTTCTCGGCTAGGTCGCCTGTATCAACGACCCGCTCGGCCTCTGTTGCTCGGTGATACGAGAAATGTCGCCTACTCCTGCCGTGACGGTTTACGTGTGTTGCGTGACCTTCAATGCCCGTCTCGCTGTGCTATAGGGCTGCTCTGTACTGCTCGCCTCATTGAGCTCAACTGAACTGCTTAGCGCTGTGTCTCAGCTTATGAGCTCCGTGCGGCACGTGGCTAATTCTCCCCACCACGGTGCTTCCACGTCACGAAGATAGTCTCGAACCCGAATCCTCTCGGCTGTTCTGTTATACAATAACTTATTTCCATAAAATTATTTCCACATATAATGCATGTCATATATACTCTTCTAAGTTGTTTTAACTTATTATAATCCCATATATGTTTCAATAAAGCTTCACATCTTTATTCATAATTCTATCTTCTCACAGATTTCAATGCCTCCTTGATTCTTGACCTCCTACGTCATCTTGGCTTTCTTCTTGACGCGATCGATGCGCTATCTTATCAGCTTGCCTTCCAAAACCTCAACTATAGCTTAATGTCAGCTGGCGTAGCCGATAGCCTAAAATAGGTATCGGGTACATCTCTCCCGTACATCTCCTTTTTTTATCAGGATTGAGAAAAAAAATACACTCTCAGGCATTCAATATATTATACATGTACACGATAGCTCTACAATTTCCTTTACTCAGCATGATGGTATTTCCTGATGCTAGCTGCATTAAAAGTTCCTACAACTTCATCAGTATCCATTCTGACAATCTTATAGCTATTATTCTGGTATGTTTGTTCAATACGGAACGGTCCAGCGTACAATGGAGCGAATTTATGGTAGATCTTCAGCTGTAGGTTCGAAGTGACTGGCTTTCTAATCAGCACCTCATCATTTTCTTGAAATGGCTCGTGGAACCTCCTTCCTGCCTGTCTCCTGGCTCTCTTCTCCGCCTGTCTTCTGAGCCTCTCTCCTGCCATCTCGACTCTTCTTTCTTGTGTGGGTTGAGGATCTACTGGTGCCCTCACGACTCTATCCCATGGTCTATCCGGTTTCAATCCATGATGAAGCATGGACGGAATCTGTCCTGTGCTTTCATGTACTGTGGAATTCAAGCATTGGCTAATGATGGGTATCACTTCCATCCATCTATGGTGTTGCCTTGACACATATAAGCGACACAGCTTACTTATCTCCGGCATAATTCTTTCGGCGGGATTTCCCTCAGGATACCGTACAGAATTAAACACATGCCTGATTCCTAAACGTTCCATAGCAGTAGAAAATTCCATGCTAGTAAATTGCGATCCATGGTCACTCAACAAAACTTCAGGTTTCCCCATGCTCGGAATAACTGTTTTCTCAAGTCGATTTATTACGTACTTGGATGTAGCTTTCTGTATAGGGCATAGAGATACGTACTTCGAAAATACATCGACTGTTACTAAAACGCATTGATTGCCTTTCGTCGAACGAGGAATCGGACCAAAAATGTCCGTCGCGAAAAGTTCTCTTGGCTTGCTGGGTAATATTGATCTGGGAACTTCTTTCATTAACTTAGATGAGTATTTACTTCGCTGACAACTGTCACAGGTCTTTATGACGTCGCGAATCGTTTGTCCCATTTGTTTCCAAACAAAAGTTTCTTGAGCGAGAGCCAAAGTCTTGTCTACACCTACATGAGCTGCAGTTCGGTGTATCATCCAAATAACTGGTTTGACAAGCTTGGGTGGGATCACTACTCTAAGTCTAGTATGATCCTGGTCAATATATTGGCATATAACACCTCCCATAATATGATGTCTTCTAGCCTCTATCTCAGTTCTTTGAAAATCTGGATCAGTGTTATCCATCCTACGTGTCAGAAAACGGTAAATTCTTCGCAAAGGTGCATATCTCTTCTGAGTTTGCGATAACAACTTCAACTTTTCTAGAGTACCACTATCCTCTTGAATCAAATTTATATGGTTGACTATTACTTCTTCACAAGGGTTTCTGCTCAGCACATCTGCTAACAGATTTAACTTCCCCGGTCTATGTACAACAGTTGGGTTAAATTGCTGTAAGAACAGAGCCCATCTGGTGATGCGGTCACTCGCTAAGTCTGTCTTCATAATAAATTGGAGGGCTTTATGATCTGTGATCACTGTTATGTCATGTCCAAACAACACCTTCTTCCACGTTTTGAGAGCATGAACCACTGCTAATGCCTCTAACTCAGTTGCGTAGTAATTCTTCTCACAATTCCTAAGCTTGCGACTGGTGAAAGCTAAATATCTATGTTTCTTCTCATCATCCAGCTGATATAGGATTCCACTAATGCCTATTTTGGATGCGTCTGTCTCTACAAAAAATCGTCTTGTAAAATCAGGATACTCAAGCTTGACATTTTGGATTAGCATTTTCTTGGCCGCTAAAAATGCTTGATTGCATCTATCGTCCCATTTCCATCGATTTCCCTTCCTTAATAAATCCTGCAGAGGTGCCATTGTCTCAGTATATTCAGGACAATGTGTTGAAAAGAACTGACACATGCCTAAAAACTGCCGTACCTCTTTAATCTTTCGTGGTGTTGGAAACTCTGAAATTGCCATTATCTTCTTTGGATTGGGCCTATAACCATCTCCATCGATTCTATGTCCAAGAAACTCAATTTCTTCATGAAAGAACTGGCATTTATTGAAGTTCACCTTGAAGTTCGTTCTTCTAAGATCTTCAAAAAGCATTTGAAGGTGTCTGATATGTTCTTCCGCTGTCTCAGACGCTATAATCAGGTCATCAATATAGCTTACAACATGCTCTTTAACTGCATCTGACAAATTTTCATCTAGTGCTCGGATCATCACCGGACCACTATTTTTCACACCAAAAGGTAATCTATTGAATACATATGTTTTATGGTCAAACAAGAACCCTGTGTATTGTTTACAGTCTTCTGCTAGCTCAACATGATAATATGAACTAGTCAGATCGATTGTCGAGAAGACACTCTTTCCTCTAAATCGGCGTAACAATTCACGAATAGCAGGTGGTCTATCGTGTTCAGGAAGAACTTTTTCGTTAAGGGATCTGGCATCTAGACATATCCTCAGCTTACCGTTAGGTTTCTTGACAACAGCTAAAGGATTCAAATAAGCAGTTGGCATTTTCTTAATTATTCCATCTGTTTCCATGTCGCTTATCATTATGCTAACTTCCTCCTTCCATTTATCCGGAATGGGATATACATTTTTATGGTATGGTTTGTCATCCATCAACTTGATGCTGTATGTAAAATTTTCTATGAGACCTGGTTTGTCATTGAATATATCCTCATATTCTGAAATTACTTGATCAAACCGCCCCTTAATTTCTGGATTTATTTTACTAGTTATGCCAATTTTATCTTTTATAGACCTTTCAACGCTGCATACAATTTCATCCAATATATCCTCTCTACAGAATGTCATCTCCGATTCTTGATTTTCCATAACCCCTTCTTGAAAGTACATGCGCCTACTCTGCATATCTATGATCAGGCCACTCTCACTTAGGAAATCCACTCCTAGGATCATGTCAAAATGTAGTTGACCCACTACTAGGAACATCTGTTCAAAACTTCTGGTTCCAATCCCAACATCTAAAAGTACCTGACTTTTACATTTCATACTCTTGTCTGGAATCACCCCTTGAATTTTGCTAACAACAGTTGGCAACATTGTAATTCCTCCTAATAATTTCAATTCATCCAGGCAACCTATGGATATCAAGCTCACCATAGCTCCTGTGTCTACAAGTGTCTTTATTTCTTTTCCCATGACTTCCACACTAATAACTGGCAATTCATGTCTATTTTCCCGTTGTACTATGTCTTCTTCCTCGATTAAATCCTCGTCCTTGACCTGATATGTTTCTACGATGACGATTGATTCCCAATGAATTTCATTTTCCTCTGGAGTTAATTTGACGTTTTTTTTTCCCTTCGCCACTCGTGCTGGCTCGATTGACATCTCTCATTGTCTCCTCGAGTGGTGCACTAGGCTGTCTATCCTCTTGTCTTGACCTTTCATGTCCACGATTATCCCTTCTGTCGTCAGGATCGTTTCTTCGGCCTTCCTGTCGGTCGTTTCCATTAAACTGTTGCCCTTGGTTCCAGTTATTCCTTCCCCGATATCTGTTATTATACCGATTCCTGTCCTGATACCTGGAATTTTGGTTATAATTCCTATACCGGCTATCTCTCGCTTCTTGATCGTATGGCCTTTCATATGGTCCTCTATATCGATCATTTCCTCTTGCATTACGGATGTTTCCTCGATTCCCATCGTTCCGTCGGTTTTCCCAGGAATCCCTTCTGTCCGTTTGAGCTGCATTGTCCACGACTACCGCATTTACTTCTTGCATGTTTCTGTTGTCGTTCCTATTACTTCTCGGTGTAACCTGTGCGCTCGTATAATCCAACCGCCGCAATATGTCATCATAATGTTCCAGCGTATTGGCTCCTGATGCTATCAGAGATCGCTGTACCTCTATCGGTAACTGTCGCGCTATAGCTTGCAAAAGCTCTTCTTCTGGCAATGGAGGAATAAGGAACTGTAATTTAGCCAGCTGTGACGTGAAGTAGTTGGCGTAATGCGTCGGATGTGACGTAGAATAGCGTTTAGAGTACATCTCCGCTCTTACGTTGAGTTGATCCTCGGCACTCCAGAATCTCCTCAAGAAAGCCATGGCAAATTGCTCCATGTTCGCAAAGTTGCTTCTGAACGCTCTAAACCACGTAAGTGCAGATCCATCTAAGGCGCGTTCTACTATCCTTAGCTCTCTTTCTTTGGCTACCCTGTGTTCCGCCATGTAGTCTCGAATATCTCGCAGAAATTCTACTGGTGTAACTCCTGTATTTCCCGAAAATTTTCTCGGTTTGTCATCTAGGTTCCTTATAATTGTGACTGGACCTGAGTATCGTTCACTTGGACCTAACGTACTCCTACTCGAACTTGGATTCTCCTGAGGGGTTGAACTGACCCTTTCGAATGTCACATTCGGTTGCATTTGACGGTCTTCTACCATGCTCGTGTCTTGATTCGTCATACTGCGGTCTATCGCTGTTTGATTCATCAATGTTTCCCCTGATGTTACATTCTGACTGGTAAAACTGTTAACTATGGTTTCTAGTTTAGTCACCCTGTCTTCTGCTAATCTCTTCATCTGCGTCTTCAACTCATCTAACGATGTAACATCCTGCGTCCTGTTACTTTCGTCTAGATCGTTCCTCAACTTGTCAATCTTTCCTTCGCACGTGTTCTTCACTAACGCGACTTGTTCTTTCAACAGATCAACATCTGTTCTAAATAGTGTTGAATCTATTTTCATCGCTTCTTTGCTTTCCGTAAACCTAGCTTCTAAGTTTGCCATACCTGCGATTAATTTTTCATCTAACCCGTCACGTTTCTCTTTTGCTTCGGCATCGACCTCATTATATCGTTCCTCCACGATTGCTCCGACTCTATTTTTAAATAAAGTTAAGTTTTCGTTAACCTTTTGCTCTATATCGTCGTCTATCTTCCTAATATCCTTCTGCAATTGATTTTCTAACGACTTTATATTAGAATTGACCTCTCCCAAGACTTCATCTTTAATGGTCCCAATTACTGTCTTCAAATCTTTTATTTCGTTACCTAGATTTGTTTCTAGACCCTTAATCTTAGTCTCGAAAGATACTTCGGTAGACCAATCTTGAATTTTTCCTACATCTGCCACTAAACCATCGATGTCGAATCTCAACTTCGATACATCTGACTTAATGTCTTTCTGTATGGTCATAACGTCTGTTCTTAAAATAAAAATATTTTCTTCTCCTCTACTTTCCAACTCGATAATATTTTTCCTTAATATCTGAACATTTTCCTCTCCTTTCATGTTCACTGCAATTATGTCTAATTGTAAAGTTTTCAACATCTCATTGTTCTTCAAAGTTAAACTATTCTCTAATCTTGTTAACTTATTTTCTAATTCAGTATTAGTTTCTTCACTACGAGACTGTAATTTCTCTTCCAATGATTTGAAATTGTCTTCACTATTTGACTGTAGCCTAGTCTCTAATAACATCAACTCATCTTTGCTATTTGACTGTAATAGTTTTAAATTAGTTTCGTTACTAATCTGTAATGATTTTAAATTCTCTTCAGTACTAGTTTGCAATGCTTGTACATTCTCTTTACATTTAGCTTCTAATCTAGCTTCTGAATTATTAATTTGTTCTTTAACTTCAGTTTCCATCTTAGAAATAGTTTCTGCAATTCCAGACATACCCGTCTGCAACTCTCCTAACACCTTCGTTAAATCCTCTGGCAACATAATTATATTTCAATATAGAATTATATAGAGACGTTAGACAACAACACATCACGATGTCTCAATTCCTGCATTCACTTGGGTATAGGGAAAAATATCTTATAACTAACATGATATTACTAATACGATTAACATGAACACTGGATTGGGCACACAAGTACATTGTCTGACTAAGTATAATAAATTTTGTAACATACTTAAATGAACTTGAGATCAATCTCTCAGTAATCTAAATCTGATGTGATTCCATAGAATTAACAAAATCGAAAAGCCCCACGTTGGGCGCCAATTCTCCCTCTCTCTCTGTGCCCGTTCGTCCTGGGGATGCGATGACCCATCTGCTATAACATCACATCCCTGGAGTTCCAGGACAGAGCGGAGTTAAATGAACCTCTAGTCAAATAAGGAATGTGTCGGAAATTCAGCTGAGTTCTTGAAAAAGCAGTGGGTTTCACGAGACAAAGTATCTCTAGGGTCGTTACGGGCTTAAGTTAATAAAAATAATTCAAATATAAATGGGCGCCATCAACTGAATTCCTAGCAAAACCACTTCCTTTCCGGATAAGCCTTACTCAAGACAAGGAAAGAAAAAGGAACATCACACCATCATCAGATCACAACTAAGATAAAAACAAATTTATTTTACTTTGATAGTCAGACAGACATTTTAAATATAAATCCTACCTAAGAGTATGGTCGAATGCAAAGTTAAATTGTCATTGTCCAAAAATCGAACCATCTCCTTTCTAATGCAAAATTATTTCAATCCACATAACAAGAAAATGTATAAAGTTCTCTTGGGTTCTCAGGATCACTGTATCACTATGTCTTTCGTCACTGACATTTGTGAAACCTGAGACCTAATTCTCTTTAATTTAACATCAATGTGGATTTAATTAAGTTACTAATCTGCCTAAACATACACATATAATAATCACTCATGTTAAATATCACATAAATTATGGTTTGCATGGTATAATTTGAACGTAGAACATGTTAATCAAATGTTCCTAAACATTGACTAATTAATTTACATTATTTACATCGTCATTAATCTCTTATCTGTGAATTACAGAAAATTCAAATTCTCATTGGTCATCCTCATCATTATTATCAAATTAAATATTTCTCACATTAATTCTCACTTCAAAATTACAAATATTCCTGTCAGAATCGTTAATTCATCACCATTACATCATTTAAATTCACATTTCAAGTTGCAATTCCTTCGAATTATCTCTCAATTAAATTTATTTAATTGCATATAAATTCATTAATCATCAGCTTCTTTAATTAATCATCACCTTCTAATTCAGTTATTCATCATCATTACAATCGTCTAATAATTCATTTCAATCAGTTTAATCAATTCAATCTTTAATTCATCCACTTATTTAATTCATCGATTTATTTCAAAATTTAATTTATCAACTTATTTAAATTTCAATCATCTGGTTATTTAGATTATTATTTCATCTAGTCATTCTGATTTTTATTTCATTAGGTCAGATCGTTAATATGCTTAAATCTCAGATTATTATTTCATTAATTATTATTTTCAGAAAATCTTGTATTATCAACTTCATTTACTTGTTTAATTTCCTAACAAATTGTTTAATAAGGTTTATAGAACGTTGTCTTACAGTTTTATTACTTCCAAGTTATATCTCGTATTTAATTATCATGCCAAAAATATTATTGTCTCCACGACATCACGTTGGATCTAACTATCCACAACGACATTATATTTCTTCAATATTCCAAATATCACATTTGAATATAAGAATTGCTACAAAACTCCATAAATATTCAGCACATACAGCATGAATCTTAACAAATACGCTAGACTGGGTATGACGACCTCATGTCCGCTTCAAAATACATTATCAACGTTGCAACTATCAAATGGCAAATTCCACAAAATGCCTATCACAAACTTCATTTAACCACGTTGCATGATCTACAAAAATATATAAATGGCTTCAAATTATTAACGCACATAATCTCCAATGACTGTAATTACTCTGATCACTTCTAGACAACTTCTTAAACAATTGGAAAAATATTACTTCAGTAATTTAATATTTGCTTTCAAATAGCATAAATTCTCTTTCACAAGTTTCATAATTCACATCGTAGAAAAACACCAATGTGCTATAATCTCTCACATCAAAATCTGCAATACTGATCTGCCTTAAAATAATTATGACCATTAATGATTAATCTTACAAGATTAAATTACTTTAAATCCTTCTCAAAGGTATCAAACACAATTATAAAAATCATCAAAGCATCAGCTGTGACAGCTGTTAAATCTGAAATTACTCTCAAAAGAGTATAGCAACAAAATATTGGATTGGCAAACAAGAATTACTAAATGCAATCCTGTTGACATTTATCGTTACTTTATTTAACAAAATTTCGACTGATATGTGACTAGTAGTTCCTTGTTTAATTCACTTACATCTCGTGTACATTCGGATGATAAAATGAGTTCCTCAATGGCGAGTAAGATGTGTAACCACCGTGCAATCGTATAAATACGAAGGACCTCGCCCCGTCGACTTGGATGATAGTTCCCTGAACGGTGGGTAAGGTGAGTAGCCACCATACAATCGTATAAATACGAAGGACCCCACCTCGTAGGCTATATGAGTGAATGTACCAGAAAGGAATCAACAAGTTTCTAGTTGTCATATAAAAGCGACGTTCATTCACTAAAGTGAATAACTTCTTAATATCTCCAAACAATCCAATGAAAAAAATCCCTACTGATGAATAATACACACTCGCTAGTATGCAATGAACTGACGAAGTAGTTTCTGATAATCAATTGCAGATCACGAGTTCGAAATACTCGTTACACAAAAAAAAACTATCCATGAAAAATATCCTAGCTGGAAAAATGTCTATAAGACCAAACATCTTCTTAATAAAGCCAAACAACGGTGAGAATTTCGATTAATGATGCCTGCCATATCATATGGTCACTCCATATTCTAGCAAATTCGAAGTATATAAATTCAAACCATGTCTTAATAATCAAATCACTCCTATTAGAAAAATATACATGTGTGCCCAGTATTCATGAAAATAATCGTATCAGGTAGATAGAACTCTTACAATACCTTTCATTATCAGTTGTAATATAATTTCCAAGATCGTCGTTTTTCCCTACCTAAAGATTTCTCGTAAGATCGGCGTGAATATCATTTCATCCATGAAATGACGATTTCCTTCGAAATCCCAAGCGAATCAGCTGTTGGACTCCTCTCGTCAGGAACCGAATCCATCGCTCTGTGGTGCCATCTTGTCTCTATTCACGTTTACTCGATCATGTTGAACCTCGGATTACCCATAGCGGATATCGTCCAACTCCTTCTCGAAAAGTTCATGGAAACAGCAGACCCCCTACTCTTCTTCTAATATGCGCCACTGTTCCGATAAATGTTCAGTTTGAGAATTGTAAGTCCACTCTCAACTTACTGCAAAGTTCGACTTGAGTAAAATAAAAATTTTACTAGATAGTGTTCAAGATTACGATACACCCTGTATCTGTCTGTAATATGTAATCCATGAAAATTGTATAAGATAAAATTCTTATAAATGCACGCTGTAATGTTCATCAGAGCCTATGCCAAACATTCAGTTTACTTGAAACAGTAAAAAGTCGCTTTGAATGTATTATATAACAGCATGGTTATAAGGTTATTTGTGAAAGCCTGTGTTCGAACAGCGTCGAAATGAAGCTTGAAATAAAGTCTTCATATGCGATCAGTGTGGTTTTGAAATACCCCGGCTATCTACAATTGTCTTCTCGGCTAGGTCGCCTGTATCAACGACCCGCTCGGCCTCTGTTGCTCGGTGATACGAGAAATGTCGCCTACTCCTGCCGTGACGGTTTACGTGTGTTGCGTGACCTTCAATGCCCGTCTCGCTGTGCTATAGGGCTGCTCTGTACTGCTCGCCTCATTGAGCTCAACTGAACTGCTTAGCGCTGTGTCTCAGCTTATGAGCTCCGTGCGGCACGTGGCTAATTCTCCCCACCACGGTGCTTCCACGTCACGAAGATAGTCTCGAACCCGAATCCTCTCGGCTGTTCTGTTATACAATAACTTATTTCCATAAAATTATTTCCACATATAATGCATGTCATATATACTCTTCTAAGTTGTTTTAACTTATTATAATCCCATATATGTTTCAATAAAGCTTCACATCTTTATTCATAATTCTATCTTCTCACAGATTTCAATGCCTCCTTGATTCTTGACCTCCTACGTCATCTTGGCTTTCTTCTTGACGCGATCGATGCGCTATCTTATCAGCTTGCCTTCCAAAACCTCAACTATAGCTTAATGTCAGCTGGCGTAGCCGATAGCCTAAAATAGGTATCGGGTACACTATGAAAGTCAAGGAAGTTAGACATCTAAGCTAAGCGATCATCATCAGATCCATTAACACTTAGGCTATAAAATCTACAGTATGTCTGAAAGTATGGGTGAAAATATTTACAATATGTACACTTATTTAGTTGCAGTATTAGCAATGCAGCTCGTCAGTATTTGTTTGTTGTAGTCTATGTGATGTTTTGGTGAGATACTGGAAGTGGTGATAGAACTCCGTAATTTGCCTGTTTGGAGTGAATATGTGGTTGTTGTAAATGGTCAGTTCTGATTGTACTCTATTGTACAAGCTACTTATCTGGTTAGGGTCTTGCGCGGTCCTGTTGCGAGCAGTTCACTTGGACACTTATAGCACTCGACTGACTGGACAATCCTGTGTGTGATGGTCTGCTATCTCACTGGGCTAATCCCCCTCCCCGCATTTCTAAGTGCAGTCTACTCTTGGTGCATGTGTACAGGATTGTCCAGTCAGTCGAGTGCTATAAGTGTCCAAGTGAACTGCTCGCAACAGGACCGCGCAAGATCCTAACAAGATATGTAGCCTGTACAATACAGTACAATCAGAACTGACCATTTACAACCACCACATATTCACTCCAAACAGGCACATTCCGGAGGTCAATCACCACTTCCATTATCTCACCAAAACATCACATAGACTACAACCAACAAATACTGACGTGTTGCATTACTAATACTGCAACTAAATAAGTGTACATATTGTAAATATTCTCACTCATATTGTCATAGATTTTATAGCTTAAATGTTAAAGGATCTGATGATGATCGCTTGAGGAACGAAACTAGTCATCCAAGTGTATTTATTAATCTCCTGTAATTTTTTTCAGGATTATTATTTATTATTTATTTATTTATTGGTGCCATTATTGTGGCGAAGTTAGGGCTCTGGGCCCTCTCTTACACTTATCCACACACAGTGCAACTTACATGAATACTCACATATGATATACTTAACCTACCAAACTTAAATACTAGAATTAAATTAAATAAAATAAAATTAAATTGGCGACTGCGTGATATTAACTAAGCCATACAATTTAAATGACATACATTTTTAACAAAATCATACTATGGTCATTCACTCACACATTCATACACAAATTGTTCTAGTTGGCTTATGAATTCAAGAGGAAATCTTTACATGCACGTTTGAAAGTTGTTAGGGATGTACAATTTCTAACGTCACGAGGATAATAATTCCAAATTCTAGTTCCCAACACGAGGAAAGAGTTACTGAAGGCTGACGAATGATGTAGAGGAATTGCAATTATAGATCCAGATCCCGTGTGACGATCATGAAAGGAAGAAAGAAAACGAAAATTACAAGAGAGATAGTGAGGAGTACTTTCATTGAGAAGTCGATAGATGAGGGTACATATGTAGGGTATAACCCATCTCATTTGGGTAGATTCGTGTTGGCCGACTGAAAAGCACCAAACGTTTGTTTACTAAGGCAACACTGAAAAATTGCTTCAAACACCATAATATTCTGTGATTGTTGGAACGGGGTACAATCAGCCTTGAGAGGCAAAGCTGCCAAGACATGGATTGCATTCTCGCCTCAACTTTCTTGGCTCCTCGAATCTCACTTCCACGCCAGGAAAATGACGGGATTGTTCCCAACTTAAGGCATTTCCTTCCCAATCCCAGCTTTCATAACAAACACACACAATGATATGGGTTATTAGGATATCCCCCACGTATTATAACACGGAACTACACAATCACCATATCACAAAGTCACTGAATGACTCATAAACAACAATTTTTAACGTAGCTGGGAATCGAAACCGGATTCTTTATGACAGGGCTCAATAAGTACAAGAGTGACACCAGGCCCTCTGTTGCTAAACCAGAAGTTATGTTGAGAATACGACACACCTGATAATGGACGTATTACGTAGCTTATACCAGCGTATTGGCATTGGTCTAATTGTAGGATATCTAATTCAAAGCATTAAGCGCGTGTGTATATGAGATTGTTATCGAAAAATTGCCACGAATTCAAGGATGCTATGCCATTTTGTAAACCAATGTCTCCATAGTTACCAAACCTTTACAACGTAGAAGTCCCCAAGCAATCACATTATGTGTTGTTTGAATAATAGTACGTGCAAATAGCCTACATATTTATATCAATCTAAAGCGATAATATCAACAGAAGCTTACTATTAATTTCTAATAGGTGGTGAATATCTTACCTACTATATGTTCGCCAAACAACAGCAGTGTTAATATGCTCTCGCAGTCAGCACTCCTGAAACTGAAGGAATTTGGAATGCTGCTTCTGTTCAACTTCCACTCTTACTTTTACAACCAGCCGAAGGCCAGAAAACCTGTTTATTTCGCGTCTCAATAAATAACTTACCAGGGACGGGTAACAGGGCCATTGGGAACGCCGACCGGCCCTGGGGCTGGAATCTCCCGCCCCCCCGCCCCCTCTGTAACCAATTATGTAAAATTAATTTATAATCGTTCTACCTTTGCACAACGTGATACTGCACCATTTTTTGCACAAAATGTTCATCACGAAATCAATTACAAGAACACAAAAACCAAGCAAACAATAATTACAATAATAATTATAATAGTGTCGCCTCTGTCGAGTAGCGGTCAGCGTAGTTAGCTGCCGCACCGGAGGTCCTGGGTTCGATTCCCGGCTCTGCCACGAAATTTGAAAAGTGGTCTGAGGACTGGAACGGGGTCTATTCAGCCTTGGGTTGTCCAAATGAGTAGAGGGAGTTCGATTCCCATCTCAGCCATCCTCGATGTGTTTTTCCGTGGTTTCCCACTTCGTCTTCGGGAAAATGCCGGGATGGTCCCTGCTGTAAGGCCACCCGCCTCCTTCCCTCTTCCTTGCCTATCCATCCTAACCTTCACCTCCCTTCCCTCATAAGGCACCTGTTCGCTTTCCAGGTGAGGCCACCTGGGCGAGGTGCTGATCACACCTCACCAGTTGTATCCATTCCGACCAGATGTTCCCGGCTCCAAGACACTGCCTGAAAGTGCAGTAGGGGTGAGTTGCCCCGCTGAGTCCGTGGGAGCCACCACCCTGGAGGGTAAACTCGTTTTTAAAAAATATATAATAATAGTAATAACAAACGAAAGGTACCTGCGGTTAAGTACTTGGAAGGATGGATTTCTGCGATTCTGAGCGAGAACTTAGCCATAGATGCCAGATGTACTAAGTTTGAAAGAGCTTATCATTCCTGTCGTAGTACAGTATCTATTAATCCAAATGCCTCTCCATGAACCTCAAACTCAGACACTATAACTTGGTCGTCAAGCCATCTGTTCTGTATGCTTCTGAGTGCCTTGTAAAGGCCAGAAAGGGCCCACTCAGAAAACTGGAGTTAAAAGAGAGATAGATCCTGAAGAGGTTATTAGGTCCAATTAGAGAGGAAGGAGGCATTTAAAGAATCCGTCATAATAATGAATTGTATGAACACCAGGAGGACATCGTCACGTCTATAAAGAAAATACACCTGAACTTTTATGGACACTTGGCACGTCTGGATTCTGAAAGACTAACCAACAGGATATTCACAGCAACAGGAAGGGGCAAGGCTTCAAAGAACAAATGGATTGCGTCAATTAAGTCAGATATGGAACAACTAGATGTCGCACTGGAACAAGCTCGTGAACGTCTGCTGTTCCGTCTGGTCATCTAACAGGGCGTTTTCCAACGACACTTACATGTAAGAAGAGTACAGCAGCCAAGTGGACAGAGGAAAGAAGACTAACTCATAGTCATCAAATGAGGGACAGTAGGAAGGAGAAGTAGAAGTAGAAGAAGAAGAGGAAGAAGGAGGAAACAACAACTTTACAGAAGAGTAGATACGAGCCCCATGGTCCTAAATAGGCCTAAACGATATAGAAAGAAAGAAAGAAAGAAAGAAAGAAAGAAAGAAAGAAATAATATTAATAATAAATATTATTATTAATAATAATAATAAGCCTCCGTGGCTTAGGCGGTAGCACGCCGGCCTCTCACCGCCGGGTCCGTGGTTCAAATCCCGGTCACTCCATGTGAGATCTGTGCTGGACAAAACGGAGGCAGACAGGTTTTTTCTCCGGGTACTCCGGTTTTCCCTGTCAAAATTTCATTCCAGCAACACTCTCCACTATCATTTCATTTCATCTGTCATTCATTTAATCATTGCCCCTGAGGAGTGCGTCAGGCCTCGGCAGCCGGCACAGTTCATATCCTCGCCGCTAGATGGGGGCTTCATTCATTCCATTCCTGACCCGGTCGGAGACTGGAAGCAGGCTGTGGATTTTCATTCATTAATAATAATAATAATAATAATAATAATAATAATAATAATAATAGAATTTCAATTTTATATTCCACCAAATCCAGGCTATATATCTACTATACGGTATATAATAGATGTGAATTTCCAAGTCGATTTGCTCGTGGAAATATGGAATATAGCTCTTCTTGCGCGTATCAATGCGAGGAGCAATGTTCGTGGGAACCGAACCCAGGGTTTTAAGGCACTAAAACGTACGGTTTTCGAGATATTGCCAGAAAACTACCCCGGTCTGGGACATTTCAACGGTTGCCATAGTAACGTTGATCTGTTTCTCAGAGGGAACACAGTTATTTGGGAATATCTCCGAAACCGTTCATTCTGGGAACTTCAAAAGTGTGTTTCGGGGTCCCTACAGGACCTCCGAGTATTGTTTCTCGTATCTGCCGGCTTATAATGAGCTAAATCCGACCTTTTTACAGACTGCCCTTCCTCAGTGCCAAAGGGCCGAAGAAAGTCACTTACAAATTGAATTTTCAAAAAACCTTTCTCAGTGGGCCTCTACATTCTCGGATCAACCATCATGCAAAATTTCAGCTTCCTAGATCTAGTGGTTTGTGCCCTGCGTCGAATTTTGTATGGTCAATGCCAAAGGGCCGAAAAAAGTCACTTAAAAATTGAATTTACAAAAACCGTTTCTTAGTGTGCCCCTACATGCCCGGGTCAACCAACATGCAAAATTTCGGCTTTCTAGGTCTAGTTGTTTGAGCCCTGCGGTGATGAGTCAATTTTGGATTATATATAATAGACGTGATTTTCCAAGTCGATTTGCTCGTAGAAATATGGAATATAGCTCTTCTTGCGCGTATCAAAGCGAGGAGCAATGATCGTGGTTTCCACTTCCAAGAAGTGGGAACCGAACCCAGCGTTTTAAGGCCCTAAAACGAACGGTTTTCGAGATATTGCCAGAAAACTATCCCCGGTCTGGGAAATTTCAGCGGTTGCCATAATAATGTTGATCTGTTTCTCAGAGGGAACACAGTTATTTGGGAATAACTCCGAAACCGTTCATTTTAGGAACTTAAAAAGTGTGTTTCAGGGTCCCTACAGGACCTCCGAATATTGTTTCTCGTATCTGCCGGCTTGAAATGAGCTAAGTCCTACCTTTGTACCGACTGTCCTTCCTCAGTGCCAAAGGGCCGAAAAAAGTCACTTACAAATTGAATTTTCAAAAACCGTTTCTCAGTGGGCCTCTACGTAATCGGATCAACCAACATGCAAAATGTCAGCTTTCTAGGTCTAGTGGTTTGAGCCTTGCGTCGATGATTTAATTTTGGATGGTAGTAGTGGTTTTGTAGCGGTTCTGGCCCCACCTCCACCTCCCCACCTCACAAGATGGTGGCGGCGCGATATCTCTCGAACGCATGGTTGTATTTTGATGAATGAAAGTCATTGAACTCGGGCTGACACTCCCTTTCCAATGGACAACATATTTCATCTCCAAAAATAAAATCTACCCTACTAGGGGGTGAAATTGTAATTTTTTAGAGAATCTCTCTTTCCAATTGCAACATGTGAGAGTTTGGATGCCGATATGGATTTAAACGTTGTTCTACATAAATGGCATGTATTTGGTGGGTAGCCACTATGAATTAACATGCTTGTTTTTGTATTTTATGCATGCCCACTCATGGCTTTTGTATGAGGGTGGGGGAGCGGTTCCCTGTGGATGGGTTATTGTTGACAGGTCATTGTTGGCAGGTCATTGATGACAGGTCACTGTGGACGAGTCCTTGTGGTCGAGTCCTTGTGGACAGGTCCTTGTTGACAGGTCCCTGTGGACGAGTCCTTGTCCCTTTGGACTGATCCCTTTGGACCGGCCTCTTTGGCCTGATCCCTATGGATTGGCTCATGATTTTATTTAAATTATATTAAAGGACCTAACTACATTTGTGTGTGTTGAACTGACGTTGTTCATCAACCCCCACTACTATAATGGGATAACGATATCAAAGGAAGGTGACGAAATACATGTGAACACGTGTGAGATGACCTTATTACCGTCCTCCTTGTGAATCAAGTCACATCCTGTTTTGGTTCATACGTGAGAAAATGCAGGTTCATGTGTAATATGACCTAACACACAAGTGTACACATGTGCACGTGCACGATAAGAGCTAACAAGTCACAACCTGTTTTGACAATGGTGGGAATAAGGCTAGAGACATTTACAAGTAGTCAAATTACTCCGGCAGACAACCCTTTTCCTATGGATAACTTATTTCCACTCAAAAATAAAATCTACCCCTACTAGGGGGTGAAATAATAATTTTTAGGTAAAAGTCGCTTTCCATGTGCAACATGTGGGAGTTTGTATGCCAATATGAAATTAGACTCGTTCCACATAAAGTGCATGCATTCAACTGAATGCCGCTATGATTTATCATTTTTGTTTTTTGTTTTACGAATGCGCAATTGGGGTTTTTCTAAGAGGGCGGGCTTTTTGAATAATGATTTATAGATACGTTTTTTTTTACAAATTAACCAAAGATCCAAAAACTAATAGATCATCGGCTTTTTAATATCTTATGAACTAAGAAAGCTAGGGACTTGTATGAGGGGTCGTTGGACTTGGGGTGACGCCCTGTTTTTGAATGTATTATTCATTTTTTTCAAAAGGGCCTAACTGCACTTTCGTTAATATCTCGCTAACTAATAATCACAGAGGGTCAAGTGAAGTGTCATAGGACTTAAAATGGCCAACCCCTCCCCATGACCAATGAATTTACCCAAAAAAAATCCAGCATGGTCATTAACCTAAGATTTTATCAACTAATAATCAGAGAGGGACAAGTGAGGTGTATCAAGACTCAGGATGGCCAACCCTTTTCCATGACCAACGAATTTACCCAAAATACCCAAAACAGCAAGGTCATTAACCTAATATTTTATCAACTAATAATCAGAGTGGGACAAGTGAGGTGTCACAAGACTCAGGATGGCCAACCCTTTTCCATGACCAACGAATTTACCCAAAATACCCAAAACAGCAAGGTCATTGACCTAAGATTTTATAAACTTATCAGTAGAGAGGGTCAAGTGAGGTGTCATAGGTCTACGAATGGTTAACCCTTTCCCATGACCAATGAATTTACCTCAAAAATTCAAAACAGCAAGGTCATTGACCTGAGATTTTATAAACTAATAATCGGATATCAACATGTGAGGTGTCATAGGACTTAGAATGGTCAACCCTTTCCCATGGCTAATGAATTTACCCAAAAATACCCAATACATCAAGGTCATCGACCTGAGATTTTATAAACTTATAATCGGATATGGACATGTGAAATGTTTACAGTGAGTGATAAAACATAGCTAGGTAGTGAAAGAATTATTGTAGGCTACATGTATGGTGACTGACAAATCTTTCACCATTGGAACTTGTTTTCAGATCAAACTGCAGTACAGAGAGAGTATAGGTTGTAGGTATGGGATAATAAATGACAAATGATGTATACAAAATCTGATTTATCGATTCAAGAAATAAGAGTAGACAATCTTTAATTGATTGGTTAAAGAGGATAGCTAAAATCCAAAATGGTGACTACATTGAACTAAACTGAACCAAGTTGAATCAAACCCAACCAAACCGAACCAAACTTAATCAAAAACAAGCCAATGGTTTAAGTGTAAAACTTGTGGGTGAATGTGGTCATTGGTAATGTCAGAAGGGAAAGGGATAACGCTCTACCTATAGAGGGTAAGGTAAAGCTAGTGCATGATGCTAATGCACACACACAAGTACATGAACCACACATAACTATCCTATGCAGTTATTATGGGTTGACTGTTAAAACTTGCTCAGTGGTTACTGGGACAAGATGGTCGCTACACACAACAAGCTTTAAATACCTGAGGCTAATAATCTATACACACACTCACACACACTTGTTCTAAACTAAACTGTCTTGCTGGCAGAGCTCACACAGTAGGTAAATGACAGAAATGCTTGGCTAACAGAAATACAATCATTTTCGGTTGTCTAATTTTACCAGCTAAACATTACGTGCTATAGTGGTGAGCACATGTGCCTCTTTCACTGGAGATCTTAACTCGATTTCTAGCTCTAAGGCCTAGAACGAATCAAACTAAGAAAAAAGGGTATGGTGACGCAGTGGTTAAACTGTTAGCCTTTCACTAAGGTAGATTAGGGTTTGATTTTAGTTTAATATGCTTGTCATAAACAAACAAATAAAAGCAGAGATAATGTTTAAAACTGATTACACTTGTCTCTTTTCAAATTATTACTTAGATTACAAATACAAACGTGGACTGGGTTTGACATACAGTTAATGCTTCGTATCACATACTAGACTGTAAGAAAGCCAAACAAGCAAAAGGCGTTGGTAGAGCAGTGGTAAAATCGCTATGTGTAGAGAAATACCTAACGGTTTTATGAACTGGCAAAGGCATGTCGCATAAACAGTGCAGGATACAATCCAGCAACCATAATTTTTATCTCGTGGACAAGAGAAAACATATATAGAGAGAGAGATATATAGAAAGCTTGTGTGTGTGTGTGTGTGTGTGTGTGGGTAGCATTGGTTGTTTGACCAGAGAAAATACGGTGAGGTAGGGTGGGGAGAGGGAGAATTAGCACTTATATATGAATGGATTTTTTTTTCAATCGTTTTGTTTTTTCAAATGCAGTGGTAGATAGTCGTTTTTGTTAAACATTCTTACTTGCAGTAGTAATAAGCCTCTATGGTTCAGCTAACACATAGATAGACTGTATTATTGCCATGGTCAAGCACACACATTAAGATCATTTACAAAATCATAAAATGAAAATCAAAAAATCTTGTTTTGGAAATACCGTTTTTCAACATACACACAAAATAAATATATAAAAAAATTTTTAACAGCAAAATGGAAAATCCATGTTTCCATATAGACAAAATTTAAAAACCTTAAACGGACATTTAAGAAAATATATGCAAATGGGAAATTGACAAATGTGTAAATATGAAAATGGAAAAATCCATGTTTCCATATCATGAAATTGAAAAACATCAAACTGTCATTTAAAAAAATGCAAATGGAAAATTGACAAATTGCAATGTGTGAAATGTGAAATTGAACAAATGGCTATCATTATTTAAAATAAAAGAACATGGTGCTCTATGGTTGAGGTGTGAATCAAACCCTCTCTACTTATTTGGACCACTCGAGACTGAGTAGACTAGTTTTAGTTGTCATACCACTTTTAAAAGTTTGTGTTAAATCTAGGAATTGAACCCAAGAGCTTGTAGGGGGGATCCAAGGTTATAATATGTTAAACAGATAGCCTTGAATGTAGGGTGTGGTAGTTATATCGAGATGAGACGTTTCGCTCAGGGCAGGGAGGCATGGAGATCTGCATCAAACCAGTCAAAAGACTGATGACTCAAACAACAACATGTAGAGCTCACCAAAATGATGTTGTGTAACGGTAAATGTTGGTCAACGAACAGTAATGCATTACTAAAACCCATGACACGATACCTAAGAGCTTTCCTAAAATTATTTTAAAATGCCTTCAACCCTATATTAAACATCCAGTTCACAAGACTCATAACTGCAATGTTATGGTCAAACAAAACAAAATCTATATTTCAAAACAAACAAGTGGTTTAATCAATGTACACTGGAAAAAGTTTTATAAACACTCAAGTCCACAAAAATAATTAAATTAGTAACTGTCAGGTTGACCGAGTGGTTATGGTGTTTGACTTAAGTTCAAATTTTCTGTACAAGAAATTAAGGGTTCGAATCCCTTACCTGATATAACTATTACCTCAACATGGCTTGACCACACCGTTTTATTGTGTACTCGGTACACAAACCATAGATAGAGTGTATTGTTTGCGAACATAGTCAGAGGCTGTTGATGGTTAACAATTGCATTAATAGTGGGACATAGGGATAGCAATTAAGAAAAACAGACAATACCCATACACTATTTTTATTTATTTAATGTAAGTACTTGTACAATAGTTATATACAAACTACAACTCTCTTCTGTCTATTACTATCTAGTCCTTTTCGATCCACTTGCATAACAAGGCAGATGACTTTGTAGTTCAGCTCCTTAAAACAACAACAACACTACCTCTTGCATAGTCTGTGATGTTGATGACTCTTGAGACGTGGAAGATGGATACAACATAACTTTTACAACAGGGGTTAAATGTTGCTCAACAAACAATGCACTATTTTGAGTAGCAACATCTTTCTCTTGTACTAACTTATTAGCATTCTGATGATTTTTTGCCAGCACCATCAGTGTTTTGTCTGGAGCACTTCATTGATGATCACTCACACTTAAAACCACACCATTTCTACTTTTCATATTGCCTCGACATCTTGTTGACCTCTGTTTTGAGCATCGCCAGAATATTATTCCTTTTACATTTTGTCGACTATAGTTATAAGAGTAGCCTTTATAGAGTACACGTTGTTTACCTCGGTTAGTTGTAGTAAGTTCCATAGTAGTAACTAACCTGTTAGTATCATTTGCACACTACAAAGGTTATCTCTGTTCTGGTAATAGAATTATTTAGCGTTGGCTTTTATATTTAATATGTACAGTTAAAAGAGATAGAAAAGTGGTAGAAACGTGGTAGCAAAGTGGTAGACAAGTGGTAGACAATTGGTAACATAGTGGTAGAAAAGTGGTAGCAAAGTGGTAGAAAAGTGGCAGAATAGTAGTAGAAAAGTGGTAGCAAAGTGGTAGAAAAGTGGTAGCAAACTAGAAAAGTGGTTGAAGAGTGGCAGAAAAGTAGTAGAAAAGTGGTAGCAAAGTGGTAGCAAAGTGGTAGAAAAGTGGTAGCAAACTAGAAAAGTGGTAGCAAAGTGGCAGAAAAGTAGTAGAAAAGTGGTAGCAAAGTGGTAGAAAAGTGGTAGCAAACTAGAAAAGTGGTAGCAAAGTGGTAGCAAAGTGGTAGAAAATATTACATGTATTGATAAGAAATAGTTTAAGCGGTTGCATGAATTCATTACACTATAATTTTAGCATCACGAAGCTCATTTTCTATATCCAAAAGTTCTTCCTCATATTTAGTATGACCAGCCTGTTTACAGGCATGCAAGTACTGAAGCCGCTGGATTAGCTTATTGGGATTGTTCCAGTAAACAAATTTAACAAATGATTTTTTTGGGTGTAAACCATTATCATCATCATCATCATCATCATAATCATCATCATCCTCATGGTTATCATCATCAATATAATTATCATCAATATAATCATCATCACTATTACTATCTAATCCTTTTTGTTCATCTTGCAATGCAACAACCTTTGGCATAGATTGTGTTGTCTTTGATAGTGTTAGAGGTTTCTTAGACGTTAACGACTGTCCTAACATGTCTTTTTCAGGAGATAATAAATGCTCTTTAACTAACAGAGCATTATCTTGAGCCACACTATTTTTTTCTTGGTCTTGCTTTTTTACCTTGGTTAGAGTATTTTGTCAATTTAAATGAGTATATTTTGAGATTTACGATGATGATCGATTGAAATACGTATGTTGGAGCCTTTTGTTTTAATCATTGATCGACACTTTTTAGATCGTTGTTTCGAACAGCACCAAATAACATTTCCATTTTTATTAGTTCTTTTTACAATATATGCTTATCCTTTATAGTAAGCACATGGCTTACCATAGCTAGTCGTTGATACTTCCATGTCAACTGTTAAGCATAAACTAATCTCTAGTAAAGTTAACTCGATAATAAAAATAATAGTTTGTAGTATGTGCAGTTTAAAGTAAGAGCAAAAGTGAGAGTCAAATGGTAGAAAAGTGTTAGCAAAGTGGTGGAAGAGTGGTAGCAATTTATAGTAGTCATGATCTTTTTTTAACCAGAATGTGATTTGAGTAAATGTAATTTCTAAACCTTAGCAGTGAGTAGTCAGTTAGTCTTGGTTCAGACAAGCGTAAACAGTTCTCCAATGAATCAGAGATCAAGATTTTCATTATGAAACAGTTGTGTAACCAATTAGGTATCGGTACTTGATAGCTTCACACATGAATAAAAATTCCAACATATCTGACATGAATTACATGATTTGAAAGTTGACAAAGAATATCCAATCAACCATTGTAGTTGCAATGTCAAACACAAAGACAAAATCAGCATGAACTATTAAGTTACAGGAAATTTCTATGAAATAGACTATGCAGGAAATTTGGAAATACACATCAGAAGTTTGCAACACCATCCTTCTAGCCTATATAAATTATCGACACGGAAAGTGTGCACTGCCCCTAACATTAAACCAATTTATCAATAACGCAAGTCAACAATCAAAACATTTTGTGTTGAGTCTATCATTTAATGCATATATTCTGTCTACATTGAACAGTAACAAAAAACGCCATTCATAATTAATTAAGTTTGCTTTATTTCTTAATGTAATGATAAATACATATTTAAAGTTTTGGCTGACTGTTCAGGGTGAATCGGCTTTGAACACATAAGAGAGGGAATATTTTAAGACTTAACCTCAGCTCACCTAACATAACCTAAATTTACCTAACCTAACCTTGTCATATAGGATAAAAACGGGTCAAGCTATTGTACAGTCCCCCAGGGGTCTGCACCCCCTGGAGGCCATCCCCCCATCATCTATTTAAACTACCCCTAACTGGCAGATCTCGTAAGTCCAGAACAACATCTCTAACACCGCAAGGGCAGCTAACCAGCCTGGAAAGCTTGCCAAATACTTGCATCACACCACAAACAGCTACACATAATTAACTGGGGCATCTATGCCATTGGAATGCCGACGAAGCAGCACCAAAGCCAATAAGAGGTAGGCTTTAAGGAGGACAAGCTCTCTCTCAATTACCAGTCTTACAGTGCATCAGCCGAAGGCCCTGGTCGTTATCATCAGGTGAGTCAGCAGTGTTCAGAGTTCCTATATTTTGTGACCTACCTCACAGACTTATACACTTAAATTGTGACATTCATTACATCCCCTAAAAGGGACTCATAATTTCATATTACTGACCAATAAATACTTGGTCAGTACACTACACTTGTATTACTGTTTACACGCCTCTTTACGTCCTAACTCCTTTCTTGACTCCCGTCACGATTAGACGAGACATACAGTAGCCATACAGTTGCTAGCTCAGGTATCATAGTGTTTCCCGTAGCGGCCCGACTGCCAGAAGCAGCGTGCCGCCATATAGCTGACGCGTGCACGTCGGTTATATAACCATCCAGCCAGCTGGAAGACTGGCACGTTGACCTGTACACTAAGTTTCGTCCCTTGGAATACACCTACGTCTTTTATAGGAGCACCCCCTAGCATCCTAACACTAAACAACACTCTACACTGGTCAGCTTACCCGACTACGGGAAACTACCCCCTTTTAGGCACCCCCTTATAAATTAACACAATACCACTTCCGTTTTAGATCCAACTACCCCCCCCCCCCCTAAGGGATCTAAAACACTATGCTTTCGACTACCGAGTATCAGCTACTTTTCAAGGTTACTCTCCCGAACATTGCCGGAGACTGCTGATAAACACCTATGTTCCCACGGTGGCGGCGCGCAACGACTTACATGACGCGCTTCCCCCTTTTCATTGATCCCTGTTGATTTGTCCCTTTGGACTGGTCCCTGTTGACTAGCCACTTTGGAAGGGCCCTTTTTGAATGGAGTAATTTTTGATGGGTCCCTGTGGACAGGTCCTTTTGGCTGATCCCTTTGGACCGGTCACTTTGGACTGGTACCTATGGACTGGCCCATGCAATTATCCAAATTATGTCAAAGGGTCCGGTCCAAAGGGATCAGCCAAAAGGACCTGTCCACAGGGACCCGTCAAAAATTACTCCATTCAAAAAGGGCCCTTCCAAAGGGGCTAGTGAACAGGGACCAGTCCAAAGGGACAAATCAATAGGGATCAATGAAAAGGGGGAAGCGCGTCATGTAAGTCGTTGCGCGCCGTCGCCGTGGGAACATAGGTGTTTATCAGCAGTCTCCGGCAATGTTCGGGAGAGTAACCTTGAAAAGTAGCTGAAACTCGGTAGTCGAAAGCATAGCTTGACCCGTTTCTTACCTATATGACAAGGTTAGGTTAGGTAAATTTAGGTTATGTTAGGTAAGCTGAGGTTAAGTCTTAAAATATTCCCTCTCTTATGTGTTCAAAGCCGATTCACCCTGAACAGTCAGCCAAAACTTTAAATATGTATTTATCATTACATTAAGAATTAAAGCAAACTTAATTAATTATGAATGGCGTTTTTTGTTACTGTTCAATGTAGACAGAATATATGCATTAAATGATAGACTCAACACAAAATGTTTTGATTGTTGACTTGCGTTATTGATAAATTGGTTTAATGTTAGGGGCAGTGCACACTTTCCATGTCGATAATTTATATAGGCTAGAAGGATGGTGTTGCAAACTTCTGATGTGTATTTCCAAATTTCCTGCATAGTCTATTTCATAGAAATTTCCTGTAACTTAAAAGTTCATGCTGATTTTGTCTTTGGGTTTGACATTGCAACTACAATGGTTGATTGGATATTCTTTGTCAACTTTCAAATCATGTAATTCATGTCAGATATGTTGGAATTTTTGTTCATGTGTGAAGCTATCAAGTACCGATACCTAATTGGTTACACAACTGTTTCATAATGAAAATCTTGATCTCTGATTCATTGGAGAACTGTTTACGCTTGTCTGAACCAAGACTAACTGACTACTCACTGCTAAGGTTTAGAAATTACATTTACTCAAATCACATTCTGGTTAAAAAAAGATCATGGCTACTATAAACTGCTACCACTCTTCCACCACTTTGCTAACACTTTTCTACCATTTGACTCTCACTTTTGCTCTTACTTTAAACTGCACATACTACAAACTATCATTTTTATTATCGACTTAACTTTACTAGAGATTAGTTTATGCTTAACAGTTGACATGGAAGTATCAACGACTAGCTATGGTAAGCCATATGCTTACTATAAAGGATATGCATATATTGTAAAAAGAACTAATAAAAATGGCACTGTTATTTGGTGCTGTTCGAAACAACGATCTAAAAAGTGTCGAGGAATGATTAAACAAAAGGCTCCAACATACTTATTTCAATCGATCATAATTGTAAATCTCAAAATAATACTCATTTAAATGGACAAAATACTCTAACCAAGGTAAAAAAAAAGCAAGACCAAGAAAAAAATAGTGTGGCTCAAGATAATGCTCTGTTTGTTAAAGAGCAATTATTATCTCCTGAAAAAGACATGTTAGGACAGTCGTTAACGTCTAAGAAACCTCTAACACTATCAAAGACAACACAAACTATGCCAAAGGTTGTTGCATTGCAAGATGAACAAAAAGGATTAGATAGTAATAGTGATGATGATTATATTGATGATAATTATATTGATGATGATACCCATGATGATGATGATGATGATGATGATGATGATGATGATGATGATGATAATGGTTTACACCCAAAGAAGTCATTTGTTAAATTTGTTTACTGGAACAATCCCAATAAGCTAATCCAGCGGATTCAGTACTTGCATACCTGTAAACAGGCTGGTCATACTAAATATGAGGAAGAACTTTTGGATATAGAAAATGAGCTTCGTGATGCTAAAATTATAGTGTAATGAATCCATGTAACCGCTTAAACTATTTCTTATCAATACATGTAATATTTTCTACCACTTTGCTACCACTTTGCTACCACTTTTCTAGTTTGCTACCACTTTTCTACCACTTTGCTGCCACTTTTCTACTACTTTTCTGCCACTTTGCTACCACTTTTCTAGTTTGCTACCACTTTTCTACCACTTTGCTACCACTTTGCTACCACTTTTCTACTACTTTTCTGCCACTTTTCTACCACTTTTCTAGTTTGCTACCACTTTTCTACCACTTTGCTACCACTTTTCTACTACTTTTCTGCCACTTTTCTACCACCTTGCTACCACTTTTCTACCACTATGTTACCAATTGTCTACCACTTGTCTACCACTTTGCTACCACGTTTCTACCACTTTTCTATCACTTTTAACGGTACATATTAAATATAAAAGCCAACGCTAAATAATTCTATTACCAGAACAGAGATAACCTTTGTAGTGTGCAAATGATACTAACAGGTTAGTTACTACTATGGAACTTACTACAACTAACCGAGGTAAACAACGTGTACTCTATAAAGGATACTCTTATAACTATATACGACAAAATGTAAAACGTATAATATTCTGGCGATGCTCAAAACAGAGATCAACAAGATGTCGAGGCAATATGAAAAGTAGAAATGGTGTGGTTTTAAGTGTGAGTGATCATCAATGAAGTGCTCCAGACAAAACACTGATGGTGCTGGCAAAAAATCATCAGAATGCTAATAAGTTAGTACAAGAGAAAGATGTTGCTACTCAAAATAGTGCATTGTTTCTTGAGCAACATTTAACCCCTGTTGTAAAAGTTATGTTGTATCCATCTTCCACGTCTCAAGAGTCATCAACATCACAGACTATGCAAGAGGTAGTGTTGTTGTTGTTTTAAGGAGCTGAACTACAAAGTCATCTGCCTTGTTATGCAAGTGGATCGAAAAGGACTAGATAGTAATAGACAAAAGAGAGTTGTAGTTTGTATATAACTATTGTACAAGTACTTACATTAAATAAATAAAAATAGTGTATGGGTATTGTCTGTTTTTCTTAATTGCTATCCCTATGTCCCACTATTAATGCAATTGTTAACCATCAACAGCCTCTGACTATGTTCGCAAACAATACACTCTATCTATGGTTTGTGTACCGAGTACACAATAATACGGTGTGGTCAAGCCATGTTGAGGTAATAGTTATATCAGGTAAGGGATTCGAACCCTTAATTTCTTGTACAGAAAATTTGAACTTAAGTCAAACACCATAACCACTCGGTCAACCTGACAGTTACTAATTTAATTATTTTTGTGGACTTGAGTGTTTATAAAACTTTTCCAGTATACATTGACTAAACCACTTGTTTGTTTTGAAATATAGATTTTGTTTTGTTTGACCATAACATTGCAGTTATGAGTCTTGTGAAGTGGGTGTTTAATATAGGGTTGAAGGCATTCTAAAATAATTTTAGAAAAGCTCTTAGGTGTCGTGTCATGGGTTTTAGTAATGCATTACTGTTCGTTGACTAACATTTACCGTTACACAACATCATTTTGGTGACCTCTACATGTTGTTGTTTGAGTCATCAGTCTTTTGACTGGTTTGAAGCAGATCTCCACGCCTCCCTGCACTGAGCGAAACGTCTCATCTCTATATAACTACCACACCCTACATTCAAGGCTATCTGTTTAACATATTATAACCTTGGATCCCCCCTACAAGCTCTTGGGTTCAATTCCTAGATTTAACACAAACTTTTAAAAGTGGTATGACAACTAAAACTAGTCTACTCAGTCTCGAGTGGTCCAAATAAGTAGAGAGGGTTTGATTCACACCTCAACCATAGAGCACCATGTTCTTTTATTTTAAATAATGATAGCCATTTGTTCAATTTCACATTTCACACATTGCAATTTGTCAATTTTCCATTTGCATTTTTTAAAATGACAGTTTGATGTTTTTCAATTTCATGACATGGAAACATGGATTTTTCCATTTTCATATTTACACATTTGTCAATTTCCCATTTGCATATATTTTCTTAAATGTCCGTTTAAGGGTTTTAAATTTTGTCTATATGGAAACATGGATTTTCCATTTTGCTGTTTAAAAATTTTTTATATATTTATTTTGTGTGTATGTTGAAAAACGATATTTCCAAAACAAGATTTTTTAATTTTCATTTTATGATTTTGTAAATGATCTTAATGTGTGTGCTTGACCATGGCAATAATACAGTCTATCTATGTGTTAGCGGAACCATAGAGGCTTATTACTACTGCAAGTAAGAATGTTTTACAAAAAACGACTATCTACCACTGCATTTGAAAAAACAAAACGATTGAAAAAAATATATTTTCCATTCATATATAAGTGCTAATTCTCCCTCTCCCCACCCTACCTCACCGTATTTTCTCTGGTCAAACAACCAATCCTACCCACACACACACACACACACACACACAAGCTTTCTATATATCTCTCTCTATATATATGTTTTCTCTTGTCCACGAGATAAAAATTATGGTTGCTGGATTGTATCCTGCACTGTTTATGCGACATACCATTGCCAGTTCATAAAACCGTTAGGTATTTCTCTACACATAGCGATTTTACCACTGCTCTACCTACGTCTTTTGCTTGTTTGGCTTTCTTACAGTCTAGTATGTGATACGAAGCATTAACTGTATGTCAAACCCAGTCCACGTTTGTATTTGTAATCTAAGTAATAATTTGAAAAGAGACAAGTGTAATCAGTTTTAAACATTATCTCTGCTTTTATTTGTTTGTTTATGACATGCATATTAACCTAAAATCAAACCCTAGTCTACCTTAGTGAAAGGCTAACAGTTTAACCACTGCGTCACCATACCCTTTTTTCTTAGTTTAATTCGTTCTAGGCCTTAGAGCTAGAAATCGAGTTAAGATATCCAGTGAAAGGTGCACATGTGCTCACCACTATAGCACGTAATGTTTAGCTGGTAAAATTAGACAACCGAAAATGATTGTATTTCTGTTAGCCAAGCATTTCTGTCATTTACCTACTGTGTGAGCTCTGCCAGCAAGACAGTTTAGTTTAGAACAAGTGTGTGTGAGTGTGTGTATAGATTATTAGCCTCAGGTATTTAACGCTTGTTGTGTGTAGCGACTATCTTGTCCCAGTAACCACTGAGCAAGTTTTAACAGTCAACCCATAATAACTGCATAGGAGAGTTATGTGTGGTTCATGTACTTGTGTGTGAGCATTAGCATCATTCACTAGCTTTACCTTACCCTCTATAGGTAGAGCGTTATCCCTTTCCCTTCTGACATTACCAATGACCACATTCACCCACAAGTTTTACACTTAAACCATTGGCTTGTTTTTGATTAAGTGTGGTTCGGTTTGGTTGGGTTTGATTCAACTTAGTTCAGTTTAGTTCAATGTAGTCACCATTTTGGATTTTAGCTATCCTCTTTAACCAATCAATTAAAGATTGTCTACTCTTATTTCTTGAATCGATAAATCAGATTTTGTATACACCATTTGTCATTTATTATCCCATACCTACAACCTATACTCTCTCTGTACTGCAGTTTGATCTGAAAACAAGTTCCAATGGTGAAAGATTTGTCAGTCACCATACATGTAGCCTACAATAATTCTTTCACTACCAAGCTATGTTTCATCACTCACTGTAAACATTTCACATGTCCATATCCGATTATAAGTTTATAAAATCTCAGGTCGATGACCTTGATGTATTGGGTATTTTTGGGTAAATTCATTAGCCATGGGAAAGGGTTGACCATTCTAAGTCCTATGACACCTCACATGTTGATATCCGATTATTAGTTTATAAAATCTCAGGTCAATGACCTTGCTGTTTTGAATTTTTGAGGTAAATTCATTGGTCATGGGAAAGGGTTAACCATTCGTAGACCTATGACACCTCACTTGACCCTCTCTACTGATAAGTTTATAAAATCTTAGGTCAATGACCTTGCTGTTTTGGGTATTTTGGGTAAATTCGTTGGTCATGGAAAAGGGTTGGCCATCCTGAGTCTTGTGACACCTCACTTGTCCCTCTCTGATTATTAGTTGATAAAATCTTAGGTTAATGACCTTGCTGTTTTGGGTATTTTGGGTAAATTCGTTGGTCATGGAAAAGGGTTGGCCATCCTGAGCCTTGATACACCTCACTTGTCCCTCTCTGATTATTAGTTGATAAAATCTTAGGTTAATGACCATGCTGGTTTTTTTTTGGGGTAAATTCATTGGTCATGGGGAGGGGTTGGCCATTTTAAGTCCTATGACACTTCACTTGACTCTCTGTGATTATTAGTTAGCGAGATATTAACGAAAGTGCAGTTAGGCCCTTTTGACAAAAAATGAATAATATATTCAAAGACAGGGCGTCACCCCAAGTCCAACGACCCCTCATACAAGTCCCTAGCTTTCTTAATTCATAAGATATTAAAAAGCCGATGATCTATTAGTTTTTGGATCTTTGGTTAATTTGTAAAAAAAACGTATCTATAAATCATTATTCAAAAAGCCCGCCCTATTAGAAAAACCCCAATTGCGCATTCGTAAAACAAAAAACAAAAATAATAAATCATAGCGGCATTCATTTGAATGCATGCACGTTATGTGGAACGAGTCTAATTTCATATTGGCATACAAACTCCCACATGTTGCACATGGAAAGCGACTTTTACCTAAAAATTATTATTTCACCCCCTAGTAGGGGTAGATTTTATTTTTGAGTGGAAATAAGTTATCCATAGGAAAGGGGTTGACTGCCGGAGTAATTTGACTACTTGTAAATGTCTCTAGCCTTATTCCCACCACTGTCAAAACAGGTTGTGACTTGTTAGCTCTTATCGTGCACGTGCACATGTGTACACTTGTGTGTTAGGTCATATTACACATGAACCTGCATTTTCTCACGTATGAACCAAAACAGGATGTGAGTTGATTCACAAGGAGGACGGTAATAAGGTCATCACACACGTGTTCACATGTATTTCGTCACTTTCCTTTCATATCGTTATCCCATTATAGTAGTGGGGGTTGGTGAACAACGTCAGTTCAACACACACAATTGTAGTTAAGCCCTTTAATATAATTTAAATAAAATCATGAGCCAGTCCATAGGGATCAGGCCAAAGGGGCCGGTCCAAAGGGACAAGGACTCGTCCACAGGGACCTGTCAACAACGACCTGTCCACAATGACCTGTCATCAATGACCTGCCAACAATGACCTGCCAACAATGACCTGTCAACAATAACCCATCCACAGGGAACCGCTCCCCCACCCTCTTACAAAAGCCATGAGTGGGCATGCATAAAAAACAAAAACAAGCATGTTAATTCATAGTGGCTATCCACCGAACACATACACATTATGTAGAACAACGTTAAAATCCATATAGGCATTCAAACTCTCACATGTTGCAATTGGAAAGAGAGATTCTCTAAAAAATTACAATTTCACCCCCTAGTAGGGAAGATTTTATTTTTGGGGTTGAAATATGTTATCCATTGGAAAGGGAGTGTCAGCCCGAGTTCAATGACTTTCATTCGTCAAAATCCGACCATGCGTTCGAGAGATATCGCGCCGCCGCCATCTTGTGAGGTGGGGAGGTGGAGGTGGGGCCAGAACCGCTACAAAACCACTAGTGATGGTCAATGCCAAAGGGCCGAAAAAAGTCACTTACAAATTGAATTTTCAAAAACCGATTCTTACTGAGCCTCTACATACTCGGATGAACCCACATGCAAAATTTCAGCTTTCTAGGTCTAGTGGTTTGAGCCCTGCGGTGATGAGTCAATATTGGATTATATATAATAGATGTGAATTTCCAAGTCGATTCGCTCGTAGAAATAAGGAATATAGCTCTTCTTGCGCGTATCAATGCGAGGAGCAATGTTCGTGGTTTCCACTTCAAAGATGTGGGAACCGAACCCTACGTTTTAAGGCCCTAAAACGAACGGTTTTCGAGATATTGCCAGAAAACTATCCCCGGTCTGGGAAATTTCAGCGGTTGCCATAGTAACGTTGATATGTATCTCATAGGGAACACAGTTATTTGGGAATATCATCGAAACCGTTCATTTTAGGAACTTAAAAAGTGTTTTTCGGAGTCCCTACAGGACCTCCGAGTATTGTTTCTCGTATCTGTCGGCTTAAAATGAGCTGAATACGACCTTTGTACCGACTGTCCTCCCTGAGTGCCAAAGGGACGAAAAAAGTCACTTACAAATTGAATTTTCAAAAACTGTTTCTTAGTGGGCCTCTACATACTCGGATAAACCAACATGCAAAATTTCAGCTTTCTAGGTCTAGTGGTTTGAGCCCTGCGGTGATGAGACAATTTTGGATTATATATAATAGATGTGAATTTCCAAGTCGATTTGCTCGTAGAAATATGGAATATAGCTCTTCTTGCGCGTATCAATGCGAGGAGCAATTTTCGTGGTTTCCACTTCAAGGCTGTGGGAACCAAACCCAAAGTTTTAAGGCCTTAAAACGAACGGTTTTCGAGATATTGCCAGAAAACTATCCCCGGTCTGGGAAATTTCAACGGTTGCCATAGTAACGTTGATCTTTTTCTCAGAGGGAACGCAGTTATTTGGGAATATCTTCGAAACCGTTCATTCTAAGAACTTAAAAAGTGTTTTTCGGGGTCCCTACAGGACCTCCGAGTATTGTTTCTCGTATCTGCGGGCTTAAAATGAGCTGAATACGACGTTTTTACCGACTGTCCTTCCTCAGTGCCAAAGGGACGGAAAAAGTCACTTACAAATTGAATTTTCAAAAACCGTTTCTCAGTGGGCCTCGACGTACTCGGATCAACCAACATGCAAAATTTCAGCTCTCTAGGTCTAGTGGTTTGAGCCCTGCGTCGATGATTTAATTTTGGATGGTCAATGCCAAAGGGACGAAAAAGGTCACTTACGAATTGAAATTCTAAAACCGTTTCTTAATTAGCCTCTACATTCTCGGATCAACAAACATGCAAAATTTCAGCAATCTAGGTCTAGTGGTTTGAGCCCTGCGGTGATGAGTCTATTTTGGATTATATATAATAGATGAGACATTCCAAGTCGATTTGCTCGTAGAAATATGGAATATTGCTCTCCTTGCGCGTATCAATGCGAGGAGCAAAGTTCGTGGTTTCTACTTCAAAGAAGTGGGAACCGAACCCAGCGTCTTAAGGCCCTAAAACGAACGGTTTTCGAGATATTGCCAGAAAACTATCCCCGGTCTGGGAAATTTCAGCGGTTGCCATAGTAACGTTGATCTGTTTCCCAGAGGGAACACAGTTATTTGGGAATATCTCCGAAACCTTTCATTTTAGGAACTTAAAAATTGTGTTTCGGAGTCCCGACAGGACCTCCGAGTATTGTTTCTCGTATCTGCCGGCTTAAAATGAGCTAAATCCGACCTTTTACCGACTCTCCTTCCTCAGTGCCAAAGGGCGAAAAAAGTCACTTACAAATTGAAATTTCAAAAACCGTTTCTCAATGGGCCTATACATACTCGGATCAACCAACATGCAAAATTTCAGCTTCCTAGGTCTAGTGGTTTGAGCCCTGCGTCGAATTTTGTATGGTCAATGCCAAAGGGCCGAAAACAGTCACTTACGAATTGAAATTCCAAAACCGTTTCTTAGTGAGCCTCTACATACTCGGATCAACCAACATGCAAAATTCCAGCTTTCGAGGTCTAGTGGTTTCAGCCCTGCGGTGATGAGTCAATTTTGGATTATATATAATAGATGAGACTTTCCAAGTCGATTTGCTCGTAGAAATATGGAATATAGCTCTTTTTGCGCATATCAATGCGAGGAGCAATGTTCGTGGTTTCCACTCCTAAGAAGTGGGAACCGAACCCAGCCTTTAAAGGCCCTTAAACGAACGGTTTTCGAGATATTGCCAGAAAACTATCCCCGGTCTGGGAAATTTCAGCGGTTGCCATAGTAACGTTGATGTGTTTCTCAGAGGGAACACAGTTATTTGGGAATATCTCCGAAACGGTTCATTTTAGGAACTTAAAAAGTGTGTTTCGGGGTCCCTACAGGACCTCCGAGTATTGTTTCTCGTATCTGCAGGCTTAAAATGAGCTAAATCCTTCCTTTGTTCCGACTGTCCTTCCTCAGTGCCAAAGGGCGGAAAAAAGTCACTTACAAATTGAATTTTCAAAACCCGTTTCTCAGAGGGCCTCTATATACTCGGATCAACCAACATGCAAAATTTCAGCTTCCTAGGTCTAGTGGTTTGAGCCCTGCGTCGATGATTTAATTTTGGATGGTCAATGCCAAAGGGCCGCAAAAATCACTTACAAATTGAATTTTCAAAAACCGTTTCTTAGTGAGCCTCTACATACTCGGATCAACCAACATGCATAATTTCAGCTTTCTAGGTCTAGTGGTTTGAGCCCTGCGGTGATGAGTCAATTTTGGATTATATATAACAGATGAGACTTTCCAAGTCGATTTGCTCGTAGAAATATGGATTATAGCTCTTCTTGCCCGCATCAATGCGAGGAGCGATGTTCGTGGTTTCCACTTCAAAGATGTGGGATCCGAACCCAGCGTTTTTGGGCCTTAAAACGAACGGTTTTCGAGATATTGCCAGAAAACTATCCCCGGTCTGACAATTTCAACGGTTGCCATAGTAACGTTGATCTGTATCCCAGAGGGAACACAGTTATTTGGGATTATCTCCGAAACCGTTCATTTTAGGAACTTTAAAAGTGTGTTTCGGGGTCCCTACAGGACCTCCGAGTATTGTTTCTCGTATCTGCCGGCTTAAAATGAGCTAAATCCGACCTTTTTACCGACTCTCCTTCCTCAGTGCCAAAGGGCAAAGAAAGTCACTTACAAATTGAATTTTCAAAAACCGTTTCTCAGTGGGCCTCTACATACCCGGATCAACCAACATGCATAATTTCAGCTTCCTAGGGAAGATAGTAGGAGATTTCGGATTAGGTGAAAGGAATGATCGAGGAAGCAGGCTGGTAGAATTCTGCACCGAGCATGAATTGGTCATAGCTAACACCTTATTCAATACCCACAATAGAAGAATATACACATGGATGAGACCAGGAGATACAGGGCGTTACCAAATCGACTTCATTATGGTCAAGCAGAGGTTTCGAAACCAGATTTTGGATTGTAAATCATATCCTGGTGCTGACATAAACTCTGATCACAATCTGGTTGTAATGAAATGCAGATTAAAGTTGAAGAAACTGAAGAAGAGTCAAAAGCCAAAAAGGTGGGCAATAGACAGGCTGAAAGAGAATTATGTAAACGAAAGATTCAAAAAGAGTAAAAAAGAAGGACAAATGAAAAACCCTAAACAAACTTCAATTGCAGACGAATGGGCACTTTTGAAGAATGAAATAACAAAATCCGCAGAAGAAAACATTGGTAGGAAAGAAAGAATAGGTAGAAAACCGTGGATCACTCAGGATATACTAGAATTGATGGATGAAAGGCGGAAACACAAGAATCTAAGAGATGAAAAGGGGAAAGCAGAATACAGACGTCTGAGAAATGAGGTTAACAAGAAGTGCAAGGAAGCGAAAGACGAATGGTTGAAAGAGAAATGTGCAGGTTTAGAAAATTGTCTGAAATTAGGAAAAGTAGACACAGCTTATCGAAGGATTAAGAATACTTTTGGGGAAAGGAAGACTAAGTGCTGTAATATTAAGGACACAAATGGAAAGCCTCTAACAGATAGGGAAGAAAAGGTTAAGAGATGGAAAGCTTACATAGAGAGTTTGTATAAGGGAAAGGAGATTGAGAATCATGTAATGGAAAGGGAGGAGGAAATTGATGTGGATGCGAAAGGAGATTTAATATTTAGATCAGAATTTGATAGAGCTTTGGAAGACTTAAGCAGGAACAAAGCACCAGGCATAGATGATATACCGATTGAGTTGCTACGCTGCATAGGAGATGAAGGTCTGATCAGGTTATTTCACTTGGTGTGTAGGATTTATGAGACAGGTGAGGTACCCCCTGATTTCAAGAAGAATGTAATCATCCCTATACCAAAGAAAGTGGGAGCTGACAGATGTGAAGATTACCGTACAATCAGCTTGATTACTCATGCTTCAAAGATCCTGTCTAGAATAATTTACAAGAGGATTGAAAGCCAGATAGAAACGGAGTTGGGTGAAGACCAGTTTGGTTTCAGGAGAAATGTAGGAACAAGGGAAGCTGTACTAAGTCTTAGGCTGATTTTAGAAGGTAGAATAAGGAAAGATAAAAGAACGTTCATGGCTTTTGTAGACTTAGAAAAGGCTTTTGATTACGTTGATTGGACTAAATTGTTTGACATTTGGAAGCAATTGGAATAAAGTACAGGGATAGGAGGGTGATATACAATCTGTACAGAAACCAGGCAGCAGTCATTCGAGTTGAAGGACATGAGAGAGAAGCTGGTATTCAGAAAGGTGTAAGGCAAGGCTGCAACTTATCACCCATACTTTTCAATCTTTACATTGAACAAGCAATGAAGGAAATTAGAGAAAAAATTAAAGTGGGAGTGAAGATTCAAGGAGAAATAATTTCTACTCTGAGATTTGCTGATGACATCGTCATCTTGGCCGACAAGCCTGAGGATTTGAATGAGTTTTTGAATGGTATGGACTCCGTCTTAAGGAAAGAATTCATGATGAAAAATAAATAAATGTAAAACAAAAATACTGGAATGCAGCCGAAATAAATCAGAAACCTCTATGGAGATCAAATTGGCAGGTGAAAAGCTGAAGGAAGTAGGAGACTTCTGTTACTTAGGAAGCAGAATAACCAGTGATGGACAAAGCAAAGAGGATATTAAAAGTAGGTTGGCTCAGGCAAAGAAAGCATTTCTACAAAAAAGGAATCTGCTGATATCGAATATAGATTTAGGTATTAGGAAGTCATTTTTGAAAGCCTTTGTCTGGAGCGTGGCGCTCTATGGAAGTGAATTTGGACTATTGGTGCAACAGAAAAGAGGAGAATTGAAGCATTAGAAATGTGATGTTACAGGAGAATGATGAAGATCAGATGGGTAGATAGGGTTACAAACATGGAGGTATTAAGACGAGTGGGAGAGGAGAGATGTTTCTGGCGACTGCTAATGAAGAGAAGAGATAGATTGGTAGGACATATACTAAGACACCCAGGAATAGCATGCTTAGTTATGGAAGGAAGGGTCGAGGACAAAAACTGTAGGGGTAGACCAAGGTTAGAATATGTTAAACAGATTGCCTCCGATGTAGGGTGTCGGAGCTATGTAGAGATGAAACGATTAGCTCAGGACAGGGAGGTATGGAGGGCTGCATCAAACCAGTCAAAAGACTGAAGACTCAAACAACAACGTTTAGTGGTTTGAGCCCTGCGTCGATGATTTAATTTCGGATGGTCAATGCCAAAGGGCCGCAAAAATCACTTACAAATTGAATTTTCAAAAACCGTTTCTTAGTGAGCCTCTACATACTCGGATCAACCAACATGCATAATTTCAGCATTCTAGGTCTAGTGGTTTGAGCCCTGCGGTGATGAGTCAATTTTGGATTATATATAATAGATGAGACTTTCCAAGTCGATTTGCTCGTAGAAATATGGATTATAGCTCTTCTTGCCCGTATCAATGCGAGGAGCAATGTTCGTGATTTCCACTTCAAAGATATGGGAACCGAACCCAGCGTTTTAAGGCCTTAAAACGAACGGTTTTCGAGATATTGCCAGAAAACTATCCCCGGTCGGGGAAATTTCAACGGTTGCCATAGTAACGTAGATCTGTTTCCCAGAGGAAACACAGTTATTTGGGAATATCTCCGAAATGGTTCATTTTAGGAACTTAAAAAGTGTGTTTCGGGGTCCCTACAGGACCACCGAGTATTGTTTCTCGTATCTGCCGGCTTAAAATGAGCTAAATCCTACCTTTGTTCCGACTGTCCTTCCTGAGTGCCAAAGGGCGGAAAAAAGTCACTTACAAATTGAATTTTCAAAAACCGTTTTTCAGTGGGCCTCTACATAGTCGGATCAACCAACATGCAAAATTTCAGCTTCCTAGGTTTAGTGGTTTGAGCCCTGCGTCGAATTTTGAATCGTCAATGCCAAAGGGCCGAAAAAAGTCACATACAAATTGAATTTTCAGAAACCGTTTTATAGTGAGCCTCTACATACTCGGATCAACCAACATGCAAAATTCCAGCTTTCGAGGTCTAGTGGTTTGAGCCCAGCGGTGATGAGTCAATTTTGGATTATATATAACAGATGAGATTTTCCAAGTCGATTTTCTCGTAGGAATATGGAATATAGCTCTTCTTGCGCGTATCAATGCGAGGAGCAATGTTCGTGGTTTCTACTTCGAAGAAAAGGGTACCGAACCCAGCGTTTTAAGGCCCTAGAACGAACGGTTTTCGAGATGTTGCCAGAAAACTATCCCCGGTCTGGGAAATTTCAGCGGTTGCCATAGTAACGTTGATCTGTTTCTCAGAGGGAACACAGTTATTTGGGAATATCTCCGAAACGGTTCATTTTAGGAACGTAAAAGTGTGTTTCGGGGTCCCTACAGGACCTCCGAGTATTGTTTCTCGTATCTGCCGGCTTAAAATGAGCTAAATCCGACCTTTGTACCGACTGTCCTTCCTCAGTGCCAAAGGGCTGAAAAAAGTCACTTACAAATTGAATTTTCCAAAACCGTTTCTCAGTGGGCCTTTACATACTCGGATCAATCAACATGCAAAATTTCAGCTTCCTAGGTCTAGTGGTTTGAGCCCTGCGTCGAATTTTGAATGGTCAATGCCAAAGGGCTGAAAAAAGTCACTTACAAATTGAATTTTCAGAAACCGTTTCATAGTGAGCCTCTACATACTCGGATCAACCAACATGGAAAATTTCAGCTTTCTAGGTCTAGTAGTTTGCGCCCTGCGTTGATGAGTCAATTTTGGATTATATATAATAAATGTCAAGTTCCAACTGGATTTGCTCGTAGAAATATGGAATATAGCTCTTCTTGCGCGTATCAATGCGAGGAGCAATGTTCGTGGTTTCCACTTCAAAGAAATGGGAACCGAACCCAGCGTTTTAAGGCCCTAAAACGAACGGTTTTCGAGATATTGCCAGAAAACTATCCCCGGTCTGGGAAATTTCAGCGGTTGCCATAGTATTGTTGAACTGTTTCTCAGAGGGAACACAGTTATTTGGGATTATCTCCGAAACCGTTCATTTTAGGAACTTAAAAAGTGTGTTTCTCGTATCTGCCGGCTTAAAATGAGCTAAATCCGACCTTTGTACCGACTGTCCTTCCTCAGTGCCAAAGGGCTGAAAAAAGTCACTTACAAATTGATTTTCCAAAACCGTTTCTCAGTGGGCCTCTACATACTCGGATCAAACAACATGCAAAATTTCAGCTTCCTAGGTCTAGTGGTTTGAGCCCTGTGTCGATGATTTAATTTTGGATGGTCAATGCCAAAGGGCCGAAAAAAGTCGCTTACAAATTGAATTTTCAAAAACCGTTTCTTTGTGAGCCTCTACTTACTCGGATCAACCAACATGCAAAATTTCAGCTTCCTAGGTCTAGTGGTTTGATTCCTGCGTAGAATTTTGGATGGTCAATGCCAAAGGGCCGAAAAAAGTCACTTACAAATTGAATTTTCAGAAATCGTTTCACTGTGAGCATCTACATACTCGGATCAACCAACATGCAAAATTACAGCATTCTAGGTCTAGTAGTTTGAGCCCTGAGGTGATGAGTCAATTTTGGATTATATATAATAGATTTGAATTTCCAAGTGGATTTGCTCGTAGAAATATGGAATATAGCTCTTCTTGCGCGTATCAATGCGAGGAGCAATGTTCGTGGTTTCCACTTCAAAGAAGTGGGAACCGAACCCAGCGTCTTAAGGCCCTAAAACGAACGGTATTCGAGATATTGCCAGAAAACTATATCCGGTCTGGGAAATTTCGACGGTTGCCATAGTAACGTTGATCTGTTTCCCAGAGGGAACACAGTTATTTGGGAATATCTCCGAAACCGTTCATTTTAGGACCATAAAAATTGTGTTTCCGTTTCCCTACAGGACCTCCGAGTATTGTTTCTCGTATCTGCAGGCTTAAAATGAGCTAAATCCTACCTTTGTTCCGACTGTCCTTCCTCAGTGCCAAAGGGCGGAGAAAAGTCACTTACAAATTGAATTTTCAAAAACCGTTTCTCAGTAGGCCTCTACAGACTCGGATGAACCAACATGCATAATTTCAGCTTTCTAGGTCAAGTGGTTTGAGCCCTGTGGTGATGAGTCAATTTTGGATTATATATAATAGATGAGACTTTCCAAGTCGATTTGCTCGTAGGAATATGGAATATAGCTCTTCTTGCGAGTATCAATGCGAGGAGCAATGTTCGTGGTTTCTACTTCGAAGAAAAGGGGACCGAACCCAGCGTTTTAAGGCCCTAAAACGAACGGTTTTCGAGATGTTGCCAGATAACTATCCCCGGTCTGGGAAATTTCAGCGGTTGCCATAGTAACGTTGATCTCTTTCTCAGAGAGAACACAGTTATTTGGGAATATCTCCGAACGGTTCATTTTAGGAACGTAAAAGTGTGTTTCGGTTTCCCTACAGGACCTCCGAGTATTGTTTCTCGTATCTGCCGGCTTAAAATGAGCTAAATCCGACCTTTTTACCGACTGTCCTTCCTCAGTGCCAAAGGGCTGAAAAAAGTCACTTACAAATTGAATTTTCCAAAACCGTTTCTCAGTGGGCCTCTACATACTCGGATCAACCAACATACAAAATTTCAGCTTCCTAGGTCTAGTGGTTTGAGCCCTGCGTCGATGATTTAATTTTGGAAGGTCAATGCCAAAGGGACGAAAAACGTCGCTTACAAATTGGATTTTCAGAAACCGTTTCATAGTGAGCCCCTACTTACTCGGATCAAGAAACATGCAAAATTTCAGCTTTCTAGGTCTAGTGGTTTGAGCCCTGCGGTGATGAGTCAATTTTGGATTATATATAATAGTTGAGGTTTCCAAGTCGATTTGCTCGTAGAAATATGGAATATAGCTCTTCTTGCCGTATCAATGCGAGGAGCAATGTTCGTGGTTTATGAAGTGGGAACCGAACCCAGCGTTTTAAGGCCCTAAAATGAACTGTTTTCGAGATATTGCAAGAAAACTATCCCCGGTCTGGGAAATTTCAACGGTTGCCATAGTAACGTTGATCTGTTTCCCAGAGGGAACACAGTTATTTGGGAATATCTCCGAAAACGTTAATTTTAGGAACTTAAAAATTGTGTTTCGGTTTCCCTACAGGACCTCCGAGTATTGTTTCTCGTATCTGCAGGCTTAAAATGAGCTAAATCCGACCTTTTTACCGACTGTCCTTCCTCAGTGCCAAAGGGCCGAAAAAAGTCACTTACAAATTGAATTTTCCAAAACCGTTTCTCAGTGGGCCTCTACATATTCGGGTCAACCAACATGCAAAATTTCATTTTCCTAGGTCTAGTGGTTTGAGCCCTGCGTCGATGATTTAATTTTGGATTGTCAATGCCAAAGGGCCGAAAAATGTCACTTACAAATTGAATTTTCAAAAACCGTTTCTTATTGGGCCTCTACATACTCGGATCAACCAACATGCGAAATTTCAGCTTCCTAGGTCTAGTGGTTTGAGCCCTGCGTCGAATTTTGGATGATCAATGCCAAAGGGCCGAAAAATCACACTTACAAGTTGAATTTTAATATACCGTTTCGTAGTGAGCCTCTACATACCCGTATCAACCAACATTCTATATTTCAGCTTCCTAGGTCTAGTGGTTTGAGCCCTGCGTCGATGATTAATTTTGGATGGTCAATGCCAAAGTTCCGAAAAAAGTCACTTGCAAATTGAATTTTCCAAAACCGTTTCTCAGTGGGCCTCTACATACTCGGATCAAACAACATGCATAATTTCAGCTTCCTAGGTCTAGTGGTTTGAGCCCTGCGTCGATGATTTAATTTTGGATGGTCAATGCCAAAGGGCCGCAAAAATCACTTACAAATTGACTTTTCAAAAACCGTTTCTTAGTGAGCCTCTACATACTCGGATCAACCAACATGCATAATTTCAGATTTCTAGGTCTAGTGGTTTGAGCCCTGCGGTGATGAGTCAATTTTGGATTATATATAACAGATGAGACTTTCCAAGTCGATTTGCTCGTAGAAATATGGATTATAGCTCTTCTTGCCCGCATCAATGCGAGGAGCGATGTTCGTGGTTTCCTCTTCAAAGATGTGGGATCCGAACCCAGCGTTTTTGGGCCTTAAAACGAACGGTTTTCGAGATATTGCCAGAAAACTATCCCCGGTCTGACAATTTCAACGGTTGCCATAGTAACGTTGATCTGTTTCCCAGAGGGAACACAGTTATTTGGGATTATCTCCGAAACCGTTCATTTTAGGAACTTTAAAAGTGTGTTTCGGGGTCCCTACAGGACCTCCGAGTATTGTTTCTCGTATCTGCCGGCTTAAAATGAGCTAAATCCGACCTTTTTACCGACTCTCCTTCCTCAGTGCCAAAGGGCAAAAAAAGTCACTTACAAATTGAATTTTCAAAAACCGTTTCTCAGTGGGCCTCTACATACTCTGATCAACCAACATGCATAATTTCAGCTTCCTAGGGAAGATAGTAGGAGATTTCGGATTAGGTGAAAGGAATGATCGAGGAAGCAGGCTGGTAGAATTCTGCACCGAGCATGAATTGGTCATAGCTAACACCTTATTCAATACCCACAATAGAAGAATATACACATGGATGAGACCAGGAGATACAGGGCGTTACCAAATCGACTTCATTATGGTCAAGCAGAGGTTTCGAAACCAGATTTTGGATTGTAAATCATATCCTGGTGCTGACATAAACTCTGATCACAATCTGGTTGTAATGAAATGCAGATTAAAGTTGAAGAAACTGAAGAAGAGTCAAAAGCCAAAAAGGTGGGCAATAGACAGGCTGAAAGAGAATTATGTAAACGAAAGATTCAAAAAGAGTAAAAAGGAAGGACAAATGAAAAACCCTAAACAAACTTCAATTGCAGACGAATGGGCACTTTTGAAGAATGAAATAACAAAATCCGCAGAAGAAAACATTGGTAGGAAAGAAAGAATAGGTAGAAAACCGTGGATCACTCAGGATATACTAGAATTGATGGATGAAAGGCGGAAACACAAGAATCTAAGAGATGAAGAGGGGAAAGCAGAATACAGACGTCTGAGAAATGAGGTTAACAAGAAGTGCAAGGAAGCGAAAGAAGAATGGTTGAAAGAGACATGTGCAGGTATAGAAAATTGTCTGAAATTAGGAAAAGTAGACACAGCTTATCGAAGGATTAAGAATACTTTTGGGGAACGGAAGACTAAGTGCTTTAATATTAAGGACACAAATGGAAAGCCTCTAACAGATAGGGAAGAAAAGGTTAAGAGATGGAAAGCTTACATAGAGAGTTTGTATAAGGGAAAGGAGATTGAGAATCATGTAATGGAAAGGGAGGAGGAAATTGATGAGGATTCGAAAGGAGATTTAATATTTAGATCAGAATTTGATAGAGCTTTGGAAGACTTAAGCAGGAACAAAACACCAGGCATAGATGATATACCGATTGAGTTGCTACGCTGCATAGGAGATGAAGGTCTGATCAGGTTATTTCACTTGGTGTGTAGGATTTATGAGACAGGTGAGGTACCCCCTGATTTCAAGAAGAATGTAATCATCCCTATACCAAAGAAAGTGGGAGCTGACAGATGTGAAGATTACCGTACAATCAGCTTGATTACTCATGCTTCAAAGATCCTGTCTAGAATAATTTACAAGAGGATTGAAAGCCAGATAGAAACGGAGTTGGGTGAAGACCAGTTTGGTTTCAGGAGAAATGTAGGAACAAGGGAAGCTGTACTAAGTCTTAGGCTGATTTTAGAAGGTAGAATAAGGAAAGATAAAAGAACGTTCATGGCTTTTGTAGACTTAGAAAAGGCTTTTGATTACGTTGATTGGACTAAATTGTTTGACATTTGGAAGCAATTGGAATAAAGTACAGGGATAGGAGGGTGATATACAATCTGTACAGAAACCAGACAGCAGTCATTCGAGTTGAATGACATGAGAGAGAAGCTGGTATTCAGAAAGGTGTAAGGCAAGGCTGCAACTTATCACCCATACTTTTCAATCTATACATTGAACAAGCAATGAAGGAAATTAGAGAAAAATTTAAAGTGGGAGTGAAGATTCAAGGAGAAATAATTTCTACTCTGAGATTTGCTGATGACATCGTCATCTTGGCCGACAAGCCTGAGGATTTGAATGAGTTTTTGAATGGTATGGACTCCGTCTTACGGAAAGAATTCATGATGAAAAAAAATAAATGTAAAACAAAAATACTGGAATGCAGCCGAAATAAATCAGAAACCTCTATGGAGATCAAATTGGCAGGTGAAAAGCTGAAGGAAGTAGGAGACTTCTGTTACTTAGGAAGCAGAATAACCAGTGATGGACGAAGCAAAGAGGATATTAAAAGTAGGTTGGCTCAGGCAAAGAAAGCATTTCTACAAAAAAGGAATCTGCTGATATCGAATATAGATTTAGGTATTAGGAAGTCATTTTTGAAAGCCTTTGTCTGGAGCGTGGCGCTCTATGGAAGTGAATTTGGACTATTGGTGCAACAGAAAAGAGGAGAATTGAAGCATTAGAAATGTGATGTTACAGGAGAATGATGAAGATCAGATGGGTAGATAGGGTTACAAACATGGAGGTATTAAGACGAGTGGGAGAGGAGAGATGTTTCTGGCGACTGCTAATGAAGAGAAGAGATAGATTGGTAGGACACATACTAAGACACCCAGGAATAGCATGCTTAGTTATGGAAGGAAGGGTCGAGGACAAAAACTGTAGGGGTAGACCAAGGTTAGAATATGTTAAACAGATTGCCTCCGATGTAGGGTGTCGGAGCTAAGTAGAGATGAAACGTTTAGCTCAGGACAGGGAGGTATGGAGAGCTGCATCAAACCAGTCAAAAGACTGAAGACTCAAACAACAACGTCTAGTGGTTTGAGCCCTGCGTCGATGACTTAATTTTGGATGGTCAATGCCAAAGGGCCGCAAAAATCACTTACACATTGAATTTTCAAAAACCGCTTCTTAGTCAGCCTCTACATACTCGGATCAACCAACATGCATAATTTCAGCTTTCTAGGTCTAGTGGTTTGAGCCCTGCGGTGATGAGTCAATTTTGGATTATATGTAATAGATGAGACTTTCCAAGTCGATTTGCTCGTAGAAATATGGATTATAGCTCTTCTTGCCCGTATCAATGCGAGGAGCAATGTTCGTGGTTTCCACTTCAAAGATGTGGGAACCGAACCCAGCGTTTTAAGGCCTTAAAACGAACGGTTTTCGAGATATTGCCAGAAAACTATCCCCGGTCTGGGAAATTTCAACGGTTGCCATAGTAACGTAGATCTGTTTCCCAGAGGAAACACAGTTATTTGGGAATATCTCCGAAATGGTTCATTTTAGGAACTTAAAAAGTGTGTTTCGGGGTCCCTACAGGACCTCCGAGAATTGTTTCTCGTATCTGCCGGCTTAAAATGAGCTAAATCCGACCTTTTTACCGACTGTCCTTCCTCAGTGCCAAAGGGCTGAAAAAAGTCACTTACAAATTGAATTTTCCAAAACCGTTTCTCAGTGGGCCTCTACATACTCGGATCAACCAACATACAAAATTTCAGCTTCCTAGGTCTAGTGGTTTGAGCCCTGCGTCGATGATTTAATTTTGGAAGGTCAATGCCAAAGGGACGAAAAACGTCGCTTACAAATTGGATTTTCAGAAACCGTTTCATAGTGAGCCCCTACTTACTCGGATCAAGAAACATGCAAAATTTCAGCTTTCTAGGTCTAGTGGTTTGAGCCCTGCGGTGATGAGTCAATTTTGGATTATATATAATAGTTGAGGTTTCCAAGTCGATTTGCTCGTAGAAATATGGAATATAGCTCTTCTTGCCGTATCAATGCGAGGAGCAATGTTCGTGGTTTATGAAGTGGGAACCGAACCCAGCGTTTTAAGGCCCTAAAATGAACGGTTTTCGAGATATTGCCAGAAAACTATCCCCGGTCTGGGAAATTTCAACGGTTGCCATAGTAACGTTGATCTGTTTCCCAGAGGGAACACAGTTATTTGGGAATATCTCCGAAAACGTTAATTTTAGGAACTTAAAAATTGTGTTTCGGTTTCCCTACAGGACCTCCGAGTATTGTTTCTCGTATCTGCAGGCTTAAAATGAGCTAAATCCGACCTTTTTACCGACTGTCCTTCCTCAGTGCCAAAGGGCCGAAAAAAGTCACTTACAAATTGAATTTTCCAAAACCGTTTCTCAGTGGGCCTCTACATATTCGGGTCAACCAACATGCAAAATTTCATTTTCCTAGGTCTAGTGGTTTGAGCCCTGCGTCGATGATTTAATTTTGGATTGTCAATGCCAAAGGGCCGAAAAATGTCACTTACAAATTGAATTTTCAAAAACCGTTTCTTATTGGGCCTCTACATACTCGGATCAACCAACATGCGAAATTTCAGCTTCCTAGGTCTAGTGGTTTGAGCCCTGCGTCGAATTTTGGATGATCAATGCCAAAGGGCCGAAAAATCACACTTACAAGTTGAATTTTAATATACCGTTTCGTAGTGAGCCTCTACATACCCGTATCAACCAACATTCTATATTTCAGCTTCCTAGGTCTAGTGGTTTGAGCCCTGCGTCGATGATTAATTTTGGATGGTCAATGCCAAAGTTCCGAAAAAAGTCACTTACAAATTGAATTTTCCAAAACCGTTTCTCAGTGGGCCTCTACATACTCGGATCAAACAACATGCATAATTTCAGCTTCCTAAGTCTAGTGGTTTGAGCCCTGCGTCGATGATTTAATTTTGGATGGTCAATGCCAAAGGGCCGCAAAAATCACTTACAAATTGACTTTTCAAAAACCGTTTCTTAGTGAGCCTCTACATACTCGGATCAACCAACATGCATAATTTCAGATTTCTAGGTCTAGTGGTTTGAGCCCTGCGGTGATGAGTCAATTTTGGATTATATATAACAGATGAGACTTTCCAAGTCGATTTGCTCGTAGAAATATGGATTATAGCTCTTCTTGCCCGCATCAATGCGAGGAGCGATGTTCGTGGTTTCCTCTTCAAAGATGTGGGATCCGAACCCAGCGTTTTTGGGCCTTAAAACGAACGGTTTTCGAGATATTGCCAGAAAACTATCCCCGGTCTGACAATTTCAACGGTTGCCATAGTAACGTTGATCTGTTTCCCAGAGGGAACACAGTTATTTGGGATTATCTCCGAAACCGTTCATTTTAGGAACTTTAAAAGTGTGTTTCGGGGTCCCTACAGGACCTCCGAGTATTGTTTCTCGTATCTGCCGGCTTAAAATGAGCTAAATCCGACCTTTTTACCGACTCTCCTTCCTCAGTGCCAAAGGGCAAAAAAAGTCACTTACAAATTGAATTTTCAAAAACCGTTTCTCAGTGGGCCTCTACATACTCTGATCAACCAACATGCATAATTTCAGCTTCCTAGGGAAGATAGTAGGAGATTTCGGATTAGGTGAAAGGAATGATCGAGGAAGCAGGCTGGTAGAATTCTGCACCGAGCATGAATTGGTCATAGCTAACACCTTATTCAATACCCACAATAGAAGAATATACACATGGATGAGACCAGGAGATACAGGGCGTTACCAAATCGACTTCATTATGGTCAAGCAGAGGTTTCGAAACCAGATTTTGGATTGTAAATCATATCCTGGTGCTGACATAAACTCTGATCACAATCTGGTTGTAATGAAATGCAGATTAAAGTTGAAGAAACTGAAGAAGAGTCAAAAGCCAAAAAGGTGGGCAATAGACAGGCTGAAAGAGAATTATGTAAACGAAAGATTCAAAAAGAGTAAAAAGGAAGGACAAATGAAAAACCCTAAACAAACTTCAATTGCAGACGAATGGGCACTTTTGAAGAATGAAATAACAAAATCCGCAGAAGAAAACATTGGTAGGAAAGAAAGAATAGGTAGAAAACCGTGGATCACTCAGGATATACTAGAATTGATGGATGAAAGGCGGAAACACAAGAATCTAAGAGATGAAGAGGGGAAAGCAGAATACAGACGTCTGAGAAATGAGGTTAACAAGAAGTGCAAGGAAGCGAAAGAAGAATGGTTGAAAGAGACATGTGCAGGTATAGAAAATTGTCTGAAATTAGGAAAAGTAGACACAGCTTATCGAAGGATTAAGAATACTTTTGGGGAACGGAAGACTAAGTGCTTTAATATTAAGGACACAAATGGAAAGCCTCTAACAGATAGGGAAGAAAAGGTTAAGAGATGGAAAGCTTACATAGAGAGTTTGTATAAGGGAAAGGAGATTGAGAATCATGTAATGGAAAGGGAGGAGGAAATTGATGAGGATTCGAAAGGAGATTTAATATTTAGATCAGAATTTGATAGAGCTTTGGAAGACTTAAGCAGGAACAAAACACCAGGCATAGATGATATACCGATTGAGTTGCTACGCTGCATAGGAGATGAAGGTCTGATCAGGTTATTTCACTTGGTGTGTAGGATTTATGAGACAGGTGAGGTACCCCCTGATTTCAAGAAGAATGTAATCATCCCTATACCAAAGAAAGTGGGAGCTGACAGATGTGAAGATTACCGTACAATCAGCTTGATTACTCATGCTTCAAAGATCCTGTCTAGAATAATTTACAAGAGGATTGAAAGCCAGATAGAAACGGAGTTGGGTGAAGACCAGTTTGGTTTCAGGAGAAATGTAGGAACAAGGGAAGCTGTACTAAGTCTTAGGCTGATTTTAGAAGGTAGAATAAGGAAAGATAAAAGAACGTTCATGGCTTTTGTAGACTTAGAAAAGGCTTTTGATTACGTTGATTGGACTAAATTGTTTGACATTTGGAAGCAATTGGAATAAAGTACAGGGATAGGAGGGTGATATACAATCTGTACAGAAACCAGACAGCAGTCATTCGAGTTGAATGACATGAGAGAGAAGCTGGTATTCAGAAAGGTGTAAGGCAAGGCTGCAACTTATCACCCATACTTTTCAATCTTTACATTGAACAAGCAATGAAGGAAATTAGAGAAAAATTTAAAGTGGGAGTGAAGATTCAAGGAGAAATAATTTCTACTCTGAGATTTGCTGATGACATCGTCATCTTGGCCGACAAGCCTGAGGATTTGAATGAGTTTTTGAATGGTATGGACTCCGTCTTACGGAAAGAATTCATGATGAAAAAAAAAATGTAAAACAAAAATACTGGAATGCAGCCGAAATAAATCAGAAACCTCTATGGAGATCAAATTGGCAGGTGAAAAGCTGAAGGAAGTAGGAGACTTCTGTTACTTAGGAAGCAGAATAACCAGTGATGGACGAAGCAAAGAGGATATTAAAAGTAGGTTGGCTCAGGCAAAGAAAGCATTTCTACAAAAAAGGAATCTGCTGATATCGAATATAGATTTAGGTATTAGGAAGTCATTTTTGAAAGCCTTTGTCTGGAGCGTGGCGCTCTATGGAAGTGAATTTGGACTATTGGTGCAACAGAAAAGAGGAGAATTGAAGCATTAGAAATGTGATGTTACAGGAGAATGATGAAGATCAGATGGGTAGATAGGGTTACAAACATGGAGGTATTAAGACGAGTGGGAGAGGAGAGATGTTTCTGGCGACTGCTAATGAAGAGAAGAGATAGATTGGTAGGACACATACTAAGACACCCAGGAATAGCATGCTTAGTTATGGAAGGAAGGGTCGAGGACAAAAACTGTAGGGGTAGACCAAGGTTAGAATATGTTAAACAGATTGCCTCCGATGTAGGGTGTCGGAGCTAAGTAGAGATGAAACGATTAGCTCAGGACAGGGAGGTATGGAGAGCTGCATCAAACCAGTCAAAAGACTGAAGACTCAAACAACGTCTAGTGGTTTGAGCCCTGCGTCGATGACTTAATTTTGGATGGTCAATGCCAAAGGGCCGCAAAAATCACTTACAAATTGAATTTTCAAAAACCGCTTCTTAGTCAGCCTCTACATACTCGGATCAACCAACATGCATAATTTCAGCTTTCTAGGTCTAGTGGTTTGAGCCCTGCGGTGATGAGTCAATTTTGGATTATATGTAATAGATGAGACTTTCCAAGTCGATTTGCTCGTAGAAATATGGATTATAGCTCTTCTTGCCCGTATCAATGCGAGGAGCAATGTTCGTGGTTTCCACTTCAAAGATGTGGGAACCGAACCCAGCGTTTTAAGGCCTTAAAACGAACGGTTTTCGAGATATTGCCAGAAAACTATCCCCGGTCTGGGAAATTTCAACGGTTGCCATAGTAACGTAGATCTGTTTCCCAGAGGAAACACAGTTATTTGGGAATATCTCCGAAATGGTTCATTTTAGGAACTTAAAAAGTGTGTTTCGGGGTCCCTACAGGACCACCGAGTATTGTTTCTCGTATCTGCCGGCTTAAAATGAGCTAAATCCTACCTTTGTTCCGACTGTCCTTCCTCAGTGCCAAAGGGAGGAAAAAAGTCACTTACAAATTGAATTTTCAAAAACCGTTTCTCAGTGGGCCTCTACATAGTCGGATCAAAGAACATGCAAAATTTCAGCTTCCTAGGTTTAGTGGTTTGAGCCCTGCGTCGAATTTTGAATGGTCAATGCCAAAGGGCCGAAAAAAGTCACATACAAATTGAATTTTCAGAAACCGTTTTATAGTGAGCCTCTACATACTTGGATCAACCAACATGCAAAATTCCAGCTTTCGAGGTCTAGTGGTTTGAGCCCAGCGGTGATGAGTCAATTTTGGATTATATATAACAGATGAGACTTTCCAAGTCGATTTGCTCGTAGGAATATGGAATATAGCTCTTCTTGCGCGTATCAATGCGAGGAGCAATGTTCGAGGTTTCTACTTCGAAGAAAAGGGGACCGAACCCAGCGTTTTAAGGTCCTAGAACGAACGGTTTTCGAGATGTTGCCAGAAAACTCTCCCCGGTCTGGGAAATTTCAGTGGTTGCCATAGTAACGTTGATCTGTTTCTCAGAGGGAACACAGTTATTTGGGAATATCTCCGAAACGGTTCATTTTAGGAACGTAAAAGTGTGTTTCGGGGTCCCTACAGGACCACCGAGTATTGTTTCTCGTATCTGCCGGCTTAAAATGAGCTAAATCCTACCTTTGTTCCGACTGTCCTTCCTCAGTGCCAAAGGGGTGAGAAAAGTCACTTACAAATTGAATTTTCAAAAACCGTTTCTCAGTAGGCCTCTACAGACTCGGATGAACCAACATGCATAATTTCAGCTTTCTAGGTCAAGTGGTTTGAGCCCTGTGGTGATGAGTCAATTTTGGATTATATATAATAGATGAGACTTTCCAAGTCGATTTGCTCGTAGGAATATGGAATATAGCTCTTCTTGCGAGTATCAATGCGAGGAGCAATGTTCGTGGTTTCTACTTCGAAGAAAAGGGGACCGAACCCAGCGTTTTAAGGCCCTAAAACGAACGGTTTTCGAGATGTTGCCAGATAACTATCCCCGGTCTGGGAAATTTCAGCGGTTGCCATAGTAACGTTGATCTCTTTCTCAGAGAGAACACAGTTTTTTGGGAATATCTCCGAACGGTTCATTTTAGGAACGTAAAAGTGTGTTTCGGTTTCCCTACAGGACCTCCGAGTATTGTTTCTCGTATCTGCCGGCTTAAAATGAGCTAAATCCGACCTTTTTACCGACTGTCCTTCCTCAGTGCCAAAGGGCTGAAAAAAGTCACTTACAAATTGAATTTTCCAAAACCGTTTCTCAGTGGGCCTCTACATACTCGGATCAACCAACATACAAAATTTCAGCTTCCTAGGTCTAGTGGTTTGAGCCCTGCGTCGATGATTTAATTTTGGAAGGTCAATGCCAAAGGGACGAAAAACGTCGCTTACAAATTGGATTTTCAGAAACCGTTTCATAGTGAGCCCCTACTTACTCGGATCAAGAAACATGCAAAATTTCAGCTTTCTAGGTCTAGTGGTTTGAGCCCTGCGGTGATGAGTCAATTTTGGATTATATATAATAGTTGAGGTTTCCAAGTCGATTTGCTCGTAGAAATATGGAATATAGCTCTTCTTGCCGTATCAATGCGAGGAGCAATGTTCGTGGTTTATGAAGTGGGAACCGAACCCAGCGTTTTAAGGCCCTAAAATGAACGGTTTTCGAGATATTGCCAGAAAACTATCCCCGGTCTGGGAAATTTCAACGGTTGCCATAGTAACGTTGATCTGTTTCCCAGAGGGAACACAGTTATTTGGGAATATCTCCGAAAACGTTAATTTTAGGAACTTAAAAATTGTGTTTCGGTTTCCCTACAGGACCTCCGAGTATTGTTTCTCGTATCTGCAGGCTTAAAATGAGCTAAATCCGACCTTTTTACCGACTGTCCTTCCTCAGTGCCAAAGGGCCGAAAAAAGTCACTTACAAATTGAATTTTCCAAAACCGTTTCTCAGTGGGCCTCTACATATTCGGGTCAACCAACATGCAAAATTTCATTTTCCTAGGTCTAGTGGTTTGAGCCCTGCGTCGATGATTTAATTTTGGATTGTCAATGCCAAAGGGCCGAAAAATGTCACTTACAAATTGAATTTTCAAAAACCGTTTCTTATTGGGCCTCTACATACTCGGATCAACCAACATGCGAAATTTCAGCTTCCTAGGTCTAGTGGTTTGAGCCCTGCGTCGAATTTTGGATGATCAATGCCAAAGGGCCGAAAAATCACACTTACAAGTTGAATTTTAATATACCGTTTCGTAGTGAGCCTCTACATACCCGTATCAACCAACATTCTATATTTCAGCTTCCTAGGTCTAGTGGTTTGAGCCCTGCGTCGATGATTAATTTTGGATGGTCAATGCCAAAGTTCCGAAAAAAGTCACTTACAAATTGAATTTTCCAAAACCGTTTCTCAGTGGGCCTCTACATACTCGGATCAAACAACATGCATAATTTCAGCTTCCTAGGTCTAGTGGTTTGAGCCCTGCGTCGATGATTTAATTTTGGATGGTCAATGCCAAAGGGCCGCAAAAATCACTTACAAATTGACTTTTCAAAAACCGTTTCTTAGTGAGCCTCTACATACTCGGATCAACCAACATGCATAATTTCAGATTTCTAGGTCTAGTGGTTTGAGTCCTGCGGTGATGAGTCAATTTTGGATTATATATAACAGATGAGACTTTCCAAGTCGATTTGCTCGTAGAAATATGGATTATAGCTCTTCTTGCCCGCATCAATGCGAGGAGCGATGTTCGTGGTTTCCTCTTCAAAGATGTGGGATCCGAACCCAGCGTTTTTGGGCCTTAAAACGAACGGTTTTCGAGATATTGCCAGAAAACTATCCCCGGTCTGACAATTTCAACGGTTGCCATAGTAACGTTGATCTGTTTCCCAGAGGGAACACAGTTATTTGGGATTATCTCCGAAACCGTTCATTTTAGGAACATTAAAAGTGTGTTTCGGGGTCCCTACAGGACCTCCGAGTATTGTTTCTCGTATCTGCCGGCTTAAAATGAGCTAAATCCGACCTTTTTACCGACTCTCCTTCCTCAGTGCCAAAGGGCAAAAAAAGTCACTTACAAATTGAATTTTCAAAAACCTTTTCTCAGTGGGCCTCTACATACTCTGATCAACCAACATGCATAATTTCAGCTTCCTAGGGAAGATAGTAGGAGATTTCGGATTAGGTGAAAGGAATGATCGAGGAAGCAGGCTGGTAGAATTCTGCACCGAGCATGAATTGGTCATAGCTAACACCTTATTCAATACCCACAATAGAAGAATATACACATGGATGAGACCAGGAGATACAGGGCGTTACCAAATCGACTTCATTATGGTCAAGCAGAGGTTTCGAAACCAGATTTTGGATTGTAAATCATATCCTGGTGCTGACATAAACTCTGATCACAATCTGGTTGTAATGAAATGCAGATTAAAGTTGAAGAAACTGAAGAAGAGTCAAAAGCCAAAAAGGTGGGCAATAGACAGGCTGAAAGAGAATTATGTAAACGAAAGATTCAAAAAGAGTAAAAAGGAAGGACAAATGAAAAACCCTAAACAAACTTCAATTGCAGACGAATGGGCACTTTTGAAGAATGAAATAACAAAATCCGCAGAAGAAAACATTGGTAGGAAAGAAAGAATAGGTAGAAAACCGTGGATCACTCAGGATATACTAGAATTGATGGATGAAAGGCGGAAACACAAGAATCTAAGAGATGAAGAGGGGAAAGCAGAATACAGACGTCTGAGAAATGAGGTTAACAAGAAGTGCAAGGAAGCGAAAGAAGAATGGTTGAAAGAGACATGTGCAGGTATAGAAAATTGTCTGAAATTAGGAAAAGTAGACACAGCTTATCGAAGGATTAAGAATACTTTTGGGGAACGGAAGACTAAGTGCTTTAATATTAAGGACACAAATGGAAAGCCTCTAACAGATAGGGAAGAAAAGGTTAAGAGATGGAAAGCTTACATAGAGAGTTTGTATAAGGGAAAGGAGATTGAGAATCATGTAATGGAAAGGGAGGAGGAAATTGATGAGGATTCGAAAGGAGATTTAATATTTAGATCAGAATTTGATAGAGCTTTGGAAGACTTAAGCAGGAACAAAACACCAGGCATAGATGATATACCGATTGAGTTGCTACGCTGCATAGGAGATGAAGGTCTGATCAGGTTATTTCACTTGGTGTGTAGGATTTATGAGACAGGTGAGGTACCCCCTGATTTCAAGAAGAATGTAATCATCCCTATACCAAAGAAAGTGGGAGCTGACAGATGTGAAGATTACCGTACAATCAGCTTGATTACTCATGCTTCAAAGATCCTGTCTAGAATAATTTACAAGAGGATTGAAAGCCAGATAGAAACGGAGTTGGGTGAAGACCAGTTTGGTTTCAGGAGAAATGTAGGAACAAGGGAAGCTGTACTAAGTCTTAGGCTGATTTTAGAAGGTAGAATAAGGAAAGATAAAAGAACGTTCATGGCTTTTGTAGACTTAGAAAAGGCTTTTGATTACGTTGATTGGACTAAATTGTTTGACATTTGGAAGCAATTGGAATAAAGTACAGGGATAGGAGGGTGATATACAATCTGTACAGAAACCAGACAGCAGTCATTCGAGTTGAATGACATGAGAGAGAAGCTGGTATTCAGAAAGGTGTAAGGCAAGGCTGCAACTTATCACCCATACTTTTCAATCTTTACATTGAACAAGCAATGAAGGAAATTAGAGAAAAATTTAAAGTGGGAGTGAAGATTCAAGGAGAAATAATTTCTACTCTGAGATTTGCTGATGACATCGTCATCTTGGCCGACAAGCCTGAGGATTTGAATGAGTTTTTGAATGGTATGGACTCCGTCTTACGGAAAGAATTCATGATGAAAAAAAATAAATGTAAAACAAAAATACTGGAATGCAGCCGAAATAAATCAGAAACCTCTATGGAGATCAAATTGGCAGGTGAAAAGCTGAAGGAAGTAGGAGACTTCTGTTACTTAGGAAGCAGAATAACCAGTGATGGACGAAGCAAAGAGGATATTAAAAGTAGGTTGGCTCAGGCAAAGAAAGCATTTCTACAAAAAAGGAATCTGCTGATATCGAATATTGATTTAGGTATTAGGAAGTCATTTTTGAAAGCCTTTGTCTGGAGCGTGGCGCTCTATGGAAGTGAATTTGGACTATTGGTGCAACAGAAAAGAGGAGAATTGAAGCATTAGAAATGTGATGTTACAGGAGAATGATGAAGATCAGATGGGTAGATAGGGTTACAAACATGGAGGTATTAAGACGAGTGGGAGAGGAGAGATGTTTCTGGCGACTGCTAATGAAGAGAAGAGATAGATTGGTAGGGACACATACTAAGACACCCAGGAATAGCATGCTTAGTTATGGAAGGAAGGGTCGAGGACAAAAACTGTAGGGGTAGACCAAGGCTAGAATATGTTAAACAGATTGCCTCCGATGTAGGGTGTCGGAGCTAAGTAGAGATGAAACGATTAGCTCAGGACAGGGAGGTATGGAGGGCTGCATCAAACCAGTCAAAAGACTGAAGACTCAAACAACAACGTCTAGTGGTTTGAGCCCCTGCGTCGATGACTTAATTTTGGATGGTCAATGCCAAAGGGCCGCAAAAATCACTTACAAATTGAATTTTCAAAAACCGCTTCTTAGTCAGCCTCTACATACTCGGATCAACCAACATGCATAATTTCAGCTTTCTAGGTCTAGTGGTTTGAGCCCTGCGGTGATGAGTGAATTTTGGATTATATGTAATAGATGAGACTTTCCAAGTCGATTTGCTCGTAGAAATATGGATTATAGCTCTTCTTGCCCGTATCAATGCGAGGAGCAATGTTCGTGGTTTCCACTTCAAAGATGTGGAAACCGAAACCCAGCGTTTAAAGGCCTTAAAACGAACGGTTTTCCGAGATATTGCCAGAAAACTATCCCCGGTCCTGGGAAATTTCAACGGTTGCCATAGTAACGTAGATCTGTTTCCCAGAGGAAACACAGTTATTTGGGAATATCTCCGAAATGGTTCATTTTAGGAACTTAAAAAGTGTGTTTCGGGGTCCCTACAGGACCTCCGAGTATTGTTTCTCGTATCTGCCGGCTTAAAAATCGAGCTAAATCCTACCTTTGTTCCGACTGTCCTTCCTCAGTGCCAAAGGAGGAAAAAAGTCACTTACAAATTGAATTTTCAAAAACCGTTTCTCAGTGGGCCTCCTACATAGTCGGATCAAAGAACATGCAAAATTTCAGCTTCCTAGGTTTAGTGGTTTGAGCCCTGCGTCGAATTTTGAATGGTCAATGCCAAAGGGCCGAAAAAAGTCACATACAAATTGAATTTTCAGAAACCGTTTTATAGTGAGCCTCTACATACTTGGATCAACCAACATGCAAAATTCCAGCTTTCGAGGTCTAGTGGTTTGAGCCCAGCGGTGATGAGTCAATTTTGGATTATATATAACAGATGAGACTTTCCAAGTCGATTTGCTCGTAGGAATATGGAATATAGCTCTTCTTGCGCGTATCAATGCGAGGAGCAATGTTCGAGGTTTCTACTTCGAAGAAAAGGGGACCGAACCCAGCGTTTTAAGGTCCTAGAACGAACGGTTTTCGAGATGTTGCCAGAAAACTCTCCCCGGTCTGGGAAATTTCAGTGGTTGCCATAGTAACGTTGATCTGTTTCTCAGAGGGAACACAGTTATTTGGGAATATCTCCGAAACGGTTCATTTTAGGAACGTAAAAGTGTGTTTCGGGGTCCCTAGAGGACCACCGAGTATTGTTTCTCGTATCTGCCGGCTTAAAATGAGCTAAATCCTACCTTTGTTCCGAGTGTCCTTCCTCAGTGCCAAAGGGAGGAAAAAAGTCACTTACAAATTGAATTTTCCAAAACCGTTTCTCAGTGGGCCTCTACATACTCGGATCAATCAACATGCAAAATTTCAGCTTCCTAGGTCTAGTGGTTTGAGCTCTGCGTAGAATTTTGGATGGTCAATGCCAAAGGGCCGAGAAAAGTCACTTACAAATTGAATTTTCAGGAACCGTTTCACTGTGAGCCTCTACATACTCGGATCAACCAACATGCAAAATTACAGCATTCTAGGTCTAGTAGTTTGAGCCCTGAGGTGATGAGTCAATTTTGGATTATATATAATAGATTTGAATTTCCAAGTGGATTTGCTCGTAGAAATATGGAATATAGCTCTTCTTGCGCGTATCAATGCGAGGAGCAATGTTCGTGGTTTCCACTGCAAAGAAGTGGGGACCGAACCCAGCGTTTTAAGGCCCAAAAAAACAACCGGTTTTCGAGATATTGCCAGAAAACTATCCCCGGTCTGGGAAATTTCAGCGGTTGCCATAGTAACGTTGACCTGTTTCTCAGAGGGAACACTGTTATTTGGGAATATCTCCGAAACCGATCGTTTTAGGAACTTAAAAAGTGTGTTTCGAGGTCCCTACAGGACGTCCGAGAATTATTACTCGTATCTGCCTGCTTAAAATGAGCTAAATCCGACCTTTGTACCGACTGTCCTTCCTCAGTGCCAAAGGGCCGAAAAAAGTCACTTACAAATTGAATTTTCAAGAAACCTTTCTCAGTGGGCCTCTACATAGGCGGATCAACCAAACATGCAAAATTTCAGCTTCCTAGGTTTAGTGGTTTGAGCCCTGCGTCGAATTTTGAATGGTCAATGCCAAAGGGGCCGAAAAAAGTCACATACAAATTGAATTTTCAGAAAACCGTTTTATATTGAGCCTCTACATACTCGGATCAACCAACATGCAAAATTCCAGCTTTCGAGGTCTAGTGGTTTGAGCCCAGCGGTGATGAGTCAATTTTGGATTATATATAACAGATGAGACTTTCCAAGTCGATTTGCTCGTAGGAATATGGAATATAGCTCTTCTTGCGCGTATCAATGCGAGGAGCAATGTTCGTGGTTTCTACTTCGAAGAAAAGGGGAACGAACCCAGCGTTTTAAGGCCCTAGAACGAACGGTTTTCGAGATGTTGCCAGAAAACTATCCCCGGTCTGGGAAATTTCAGCGGTTGCCATAGTAACGTTGTTCTGTTTCTCAGAGGGAACACAGTTATTTGGGAATATCTCCGAAACGGTTCATTTTAGGAACGTAAAAGTGTGTTTCTCGTATCTGCCGGCTTAAAATGAGCTAAATCCGACCTTTGTACCGACTGTCCTTCCTCAGTGCCAAAGGGATGAAAAAAGTCACTTACAAATTGTATTTTCCAAAACCGTTTCACAGTGGGCCTCTACATACTCGGATCAACCAACATGCAAAATTTCAGCTTCCTAGGTCTAGTGGTTTGAGCCCTGCGTCGGTGATTTAATTTTGGATGGTCAATGCCAAAGGGCCGAAAAAAGTCGCTAACAAATTGAATTTTCAAAAACCGTTTCTTTGTGAGCCTCTACGTACTCGGATCAACCAACATGCAAAATTTCAGCTTCCTAGGTCTATTGGTTTGAGCTCTGCGTAGAATTTTGGATGGTCAATGCCAAAGGGCCGAAAAAAGTCACTTACAAATTGAATTTTCAGAAACCGTTTCGCTGTGAGCCTCTACATACTCGGATCAACCAACATGCAAAATTACAGCATTCTAGGTTTAGTAGTTTGAGCCCTGAGGTGATGAGTCAATTTTGGATTATATATAATAGATTTGAATTTCCAAGTGGATTTGCTCGTAGAAATATGGAATATAGCTCTTCTTGCGCGTATCAATGCGAGGAGCAATGTTCGTGGTTTCCACTTCAAAGAAGTGGGAACCGAACCCAGCGTTTTAAGGCCCTAAAACGAACGGTATTCGAGATATTGGCAGAAAACTATATCCGGTCTGGGAAATTTCAACGGTTGCCATAGTAACGTTGATCTGTTTCCCAGAGGAAACACAGTTATTTGGGAATATCTCCTAAACCGTTCATTTTAGGACCATAAAAATTGTGTTTCGGTTTCCCTACAGGACCTCCGAGTATTATTTCTCGTATCTGCAGGCTTAAAATGAGCTAAATCCTACCTTTGTTCCGACTGTCCTTCCTCAGTGCCAAAGGGCGGAGAAAAGTCACTTACAAATTGAATTTTCAAAAACCGTTTCTCAGTGGGCCTCTACAGACTCGGCAGAACCAAAATGCATAATTTCAGCTTTCTAGGTCAAGTGGTTTGAGCCCTGTGGTGATGAGTCAATTTTGGATTATATATAATAGATGAGACTTTCCAAGTCGATTTGCTCGTAGGAATATGGAATATAGATCTTCATGCGAGTATCAATGCGAGGAGCAATGTTCGTGGTTTCTACTTCGAAGAAAAGGGGACCGAATCCAGCGTTTTAAGGCCCTAAAACGGACGGTTTTCGAGATGTTGCCAGATAACTATCCCCGGTCTGGGAAATTTCAGCGGTTGCCATAGTAACGTTGACCTGTTTCTCAGAGGGAACACAGTTATTTGGGAATATCTCCGAAACGGTTCATTTTAGGAACGTAAAAGTGTGTTTCGGTTTCCCTACAGGACCTCCGAGTATTGTTTCTCGTATCTGCAGGCTTAAAATGAGCTAAATCCGACCTTTGTACCGACTGTCCTTCCTCAGTGCCAAAGGGCTGAAAAAAGGCACATACAAATTGAATTTTCCAAAACCGTTTCTCAGTGGGCCTCTACATACTCGGATCAACCAACATGCAAAATTTCAGCTTCCTAGGTCTAGTGGTTTGAGCCCTGCGTCGAATTTTGGATGGTCAATGCCAATGGGCCGAAAAAAGTCACTTACAAATTGGATTTTCAGAAAACGTTTCACAGTGAGCCTCTACATACTCGGATCAACCAACATACAAAATTTCTGCTTTCTAGGTCTAGTAGTTTGAGCCCTGCGTTGATGAGACTATTTTGGATTATATATAATAAATGTGAGGTTCCAAGTGGATTTGCTCGTAGAAATATGGAATATAGCTCATCTTGCGCGTATCAATGCGAGGAGCAATGTTCGTGGTTTCCATTCCAAAGAAGTGGGAACCGAACCCAGCGTTTTAAGGCCCAAAAAAACAACCGGTTTTCGAGATATTGCCAGAAAACTATCCCCGGTCTGGGAAATTTCAGCGGTTGCCATAGTAACGTTGACCTGTTTCTCAGAGGGAACACTGTTATTTGAGAATATCTCCGAAACCGATCATTTTAGGAACTTAAAGAGTGTGTTTCGAGGTCCCTACAGGACCTCCGAGAATTATTTCTCGTATCTGCCTGCTTAAAATGAGCTAAATCCGACCTTTGTACCGACTGTCCTTCCTCAGTGCCAAAGGGCCGAAAAAAGTCACTTACAAATTGAATTTTCAAAAACCTTTTCTCAGTGGGCCTCTACATAGCCGGATCAACCAACATGCAAAATTTCAGCTTCCTAGGTTTAGTGGTTTGAGCCCTGCGTCGAATTTTGAATGGTCAATGCCAAAGGGCCGAAAAAAGTCACATACAAATTGAATTTTCAGAAACCGTTTTATAGTGAGCCTCTACATACTCGGATCAACCAACATGCAAAATTCCAGCTTTCGATGTCTAGTGGTTTGAGCCCAGCGGTGATGAGTCAATTTTGGATTATATATAACAGATGAGACTTTCCAAGTCGATTTGCTCGTAGGAATATGGAATATAGCTCTTCTTGCGCGTATCATTGCGAGGAGCAATGTTCGTGGTTTCTACTTCGAAGAAAAGGGTACCGAACCCAGCGTTTTAAGGCCCTAGAACGAACGGTTTTCGAGATGTTGCCAGAAAACTATCCCCGGTCTGGGAAATTTCAGCGGTTGCCATAGTAACGTTGATCTGTTTCTCAGAGGGAACACAGTTATTTGGGAATATCTCCGAAACGGTTCATTTTAGGAACGTAAAAGTGTGTTTCGGGGTCCCTACAGGACCACCGAGTATTGTTTCTCGTATCTGCCGGCTTAAAATGAGCTAAATCCTACCTTTGTTCCGACTGTCCTTCCTCAGTGCCAAAGGGCGGAAAAAAGTCACTTACAAATTGAATTTTCAAAAACCGTTTCTCAGTGGGCCTCTACATAGTCGGATCAACCAACATGCAAAATTTCAGCTTCCTAGGTTCAGTGGTTTGAGCCCTGCGTCGAATTTTGAATGGTCAATGCCAAAGGGCCGAAAAAAGTCACATACAAATTGAATTTTCAGAAACCGTTTTATAGTGAGCCTCTACATACTCGGATCAACCAACATGCAAAATTCCAGCTTTCGAGGTCTAGTGGTTTGAGCCCAGCGGTGATGAGTCAATTTTGGATTATATATAACAGATGAGATTTTCCAAGTCGATTTGCTCGTAGGAATATGGAATATAGCTCTTCTTGCGCGTATCAATGCGAGGAGCAATGTTCGTGGTTTCTACTTCGAAGAAAAGGGTACCGAACCCAGCGTTTTAAGGCCCTAGAACGAACGGTTTTCGAGATGTTGCCAGAAAACTATCCCCGGTCTGGGAAATTTCAGCGGTTGCCATAGTAACGTTGATCTGTTTCTCAGAGGGAACAGAGTTATTTGGGAATATCTCCGAAACGGTTCATTTTAGGTGCGTAAAAGTGTGTTTCGGGGTCCCTACAGGACCTCCGAGTATAGTTTCTCGTATCTGCCGGCTTAAAATGAGCTAAATCCGACCTTTGTACCGACTGTCCTTCCTCAGTGCCAAAGGGCTGAAAAAAGTCACTTACAAATTGAATTTTCCAAAACCGTTTCTCAGTGGGCCTTTACATACTCGGATCAATCAACATGCAAAATTTCAGCTTCCTAGGTCTAGTGGTTTGAGCCCTGCGTCGAATTTTGGATGGTCAATGCCAAAGGGCTGAAAAAAGTCACTTACAAATTGAATTTTCAGAAACCGTATCATAGTGAGCCTCTACATACTCGGATCAACCAACATGCAAAATTTCAGCTTTCTAGGTCTAGTAGTTTGAGCCCTGCGTTGATGAGTCAATTTTGCATTATATATAATAAATGTGAAGTTCCAACTGGATTTGCTCGTAGAAATATGGAATATAGCTCTTCTTGCGCGTATCAATGCGAGGAGCAATGTTCGTGGTTTCCACTTCAAAGAAATGGGAACCGAACCCAGCGTTTTAAGGCCCTAAAACGAACGGTTTTCGAGATATTGCCAGAAAACTATCCCCGGTCTGGGAAATTTCAGCGGTTGCCATAGTATTGTTGAACTGTTTCTCAGAGGGAACACAGTTATTTGGGAATATCTCCGAAACCGTTCATTTTAGGAACTTAAAAAGTGTGTTTCTCGTATCTGCCGGCTTAAAATGAGCAAAATCCGACCTTTGTACCGACTGTCCTTCCTCAGTGCCAAAGGGCTGAAAAAAGTCACTTACAAATTGAATTTTCCAAAACCGTTTCTCAGTGGGCCTCTACATACTCGGATCAACCAACATGCAAAATTTCAGCTTCCTAGGTCTAGTGGTTTGAGCTCCGCGTAGAATTTTGTATGGTCAATGCCAAAGGGCCGAAAAAAGTCACTTACAAATTGAATTTTCAGAAACCGTTTCACTGTGAGCCTCTACATACTCGGATCAACCAACATGCAAGATTACAGCATTCTAGGTCTAGTAGTTTGAGCCCTGAGGTGATGAGTCAATTTTGGATTATATATAATAGATTTGAATTTCTAAGTGGATTTGCTCGTAGAAATATGGAATATAGCTCTTCTTGCGCGTATCAATGCGAGGAGCAATGTTCGTGGTTTCCACTTCAAAGAAGTGGGAACCGAACCCAGCGTTTTAAGACCCTAAAACGAACGGTATTCGAGATATTGCCAGAAAACTATATCCGGTCTGGGAAATTTCAACGGTTGCCATAGTAACGTTGATCTGTTTCCCAGAGGGAACACAGTTATTTGGGAGTATCTCCGAAACCGTTCATTTTAGGACCATAAAAATTATGTTTCGGTTTCCCTACAGGACCTCCGAGTATTGTTTCTCGTATCTGCAGGCTTAAAATGAGCTAAATCCTACCTTTGTTCCGACTGTCCTTCCTCAGTGCCAAAGGGCGGAGAAAAGTCACTTACAAATCGAATTTTAAAAAACCGTTTCTCAGTGGGCCTCTACAGACTCGGATGAACCAAAATGCATAATTTCAGCTTTCTAGGTCAAGTGGTTTGAGCCCTGTGGTGATGAGTCAATTTTGGATTATATATAATAGATGAGACTTTCCAAGTCGATTTGCTCTTAGGAATATGGAATATAAATCTTCTTGCGAGTATCAATGCGAGGAGCAATGTTCGTGGTTTCTATTTCGAAGAAAAGGGGACCGAACCCAGCGTTTTAAGGCCCTAAAACGAACGGTTTTCGAGATGTTGCCAGATAACTATCCCCGGTCTGGGAAATTTCAGCGGTTGCCATAGTAACGTTGATCTGTTTCTCAGAGGGAACACAGTTATTTGGGAATATCTCCGAAACGGTTCATTTTAGGAACGTAAAAGTGTGTTTCGGTTTCCCTACAGAACGTCCGAGTATTGTTTCTCGTATCTGCAGGCTTAAAATGAGCTAAATCCGACCTTTGTACCGACTGTCCTTCCTCAGTGCCAAAGGGCTGAAAAAAGGCACTTACAAATTGAATTTTCCAAAACCGTTTCTCAGTGGGCCTCTACATACTCGGATCAACCAACATGCAAAATTTCAGCTTCCTAGGTCTAGTGGTTTGAGCCCTGCGTCGAATTTTGGATGGCCAATGCCAATGGGCCGAAAAAAGTCACTTACAAATTGGATTTTCAGAAAACGTTTCATAGTGAGCCTCTACATACTCGGATCAACCAACATGCAAAATTTCAGCTTTCTAAGTCTAGTAGTTTGAGCCCTGCGTTGATGAGTCAATTTTGGATTATATATAATAAATGTGAGGTTCCAAGTGGATTTGCTCGTAGAAATATGGAATATAGCTCTTCTTGCGCGTATCAATGCGAGGAGCAAAGTTCGTGGTTTCCACTCCAAAGAAGTGGGAACCGAACCCAGCGTTTTAAGGCCCAAAAAAACAACCGGTTTTCGAGATATTGCCAGAAAACTATCCCCGGTCTGGGAAATTTCAGCGGTTGCCATAGTAACGTTGACCTGTTTCTCAGAGGGAACACTGTTATTTGGGAATATCTCCGAAACCGATCATTTTAGGAACTTAAAAAGTGTGTTTCGAGGTCCCTACAGGACCTCCGAGAATTATTTCTCGTATCTGCCTGCTTAAAATGAGCTAAATCTGACCTTTGTACCGACTGTCCTTCCTCAGTGCCAAAGGGCCGAAAAAAGTCACATACAAATTGAATTTTCAGAAACCGTTTTATAGTGAGCCTCTACATACTCGGATCAACCAACATGCAAAATTTCAGCTTTCTAGGTCTAGTGGTTTGAGCCCTGCGGTGAAGAGTCAATTTTGGATTATATATAATAGATGAGACTTTCCAAGTCGATTTCATCGTAGAAAATGGAATATACTCTTCTTGCGCGTATTAATGAGAGGAGCTATGTTCGTGGTTTCTACTTCAAAGAAGTGAGAACCGAACCCAGCGTATTAAGGCCATAAAACGAACGGTTTTCGAGATATTGCCAGAAAATTATCCACGGTCTGGGAAATTTCAACGGTTGCCATAGTAACGTTGATCTGTTTCCCAGAGGGAACACAGTTATTTGGGAATATCTCCGAAACCGTTCATTTTAGGAACTTAAAAAGTGCGTTTCGGGGTCCGTACAGGACCTCCGAGTATTGTTTCTCGATTCTGCCGGCTTAAAATGAGCTAATTCCGACCTTTGTACCGACTGTCCTTCCTCAGTGCCAAAGGGCCGAAAAAAGTCACTTACAAATTGAATTTTCCAAAACCGTTTCTCAGTGGGCCTCTACATACTCGGATCAACCAACATGCATAATTTCAGCTTCCTAGGGAAGATAGTAGGAGATTTCGGATTAGGTGAAGGGAATGATCGAGGAAGCAGGCTGATAGAATTCTGCACCGAGCTTGAATTGGTCATAGCTAACACCTTATTCAATAACCACAATAGAAGAATATACACATGGATGAGACCAGGAGATACAGGGCGTTACCAAATCGACTTCATTATGGTCAAGCAGAGGTTTCGAAACCAGATTTTGGATTGTAAAACATATCCTGGTGCTGACATAAACTCTGATCACAATCTGGTTGTAATGAAATGCAGATTAAAGTTGAAGAAACTGAAGAAGAGTCAAAAGCCAAAAAGGTGGGCAATAGACAGACTGAAAGAGATGGATGTAAACGAAAGACTCAAGAAGAGTATAAAGGAAGGACAAATGAAAAACCCTAAACAAACTTCAATTCCAGACGAATGGGCACTTTTGAAGAATGAAATAACAAAATCCGCAGAAGAAAACATTGGTAGGAAAGAAAGAATAGGTAGAAAACCGTGGATCACTCAGGATATAATAGAATTGATGGATGAAAGGCGGAAACACAAGAATCTAAGAGATGATAAGGGGAAAGCAGAATACAGACGTCTGAGAAATGAGGTTAACAAGAAGTGCAAGGAAGCGAAAGAAGAATGGTTGAAAGAGAAATGTGCAGGAATAGAAAATTGTCTGAAATTAGGAAAAGTAGACACAGCTTATCGAAGGATTAAGAATACTTTTGGGGAAAGGATGACTAAGTGCTGTAATATTAAGGACACAAATGGAAAGCCTCTAACAGATAGGGAAGAAAAGGTTAAGAGATGGAAAGCTTACATAGAGAGTTTGTATAAGGGAAAGGAGATTGAGAATCGTGTAATGGAAAGGGAGGAGGAAATTGATGAGGATGCGAAAGGAGATTTAATATTGAGATCAGAATTTGATAGAGCTTTGGAAGACTTAAGCAGGAACAAAGCACCAGGCATAGATGATATACCGATTGAGTTGCTACGCTGCATAGGAGATGAAGGTCTGATCAGGTTATTTCACTTGGTGTGTAGGATTTATGAGACAGGTGAGGTACCCTCTGATTTCAAGAAGAATGTAATCATCCCACTACCAAAGAAAGTGGGAGCTGACAGATGTGAAGATTACCGTACAATCAGCTTGCTTACTCATGCTTCAAAGATCCTGTCTAGAATAATTTACAAGAGAATTGAAAGCCAGATAGAAACGGAGTTGGGTGAAGACCAGTTTGGTTTCAGGAGAAATGTAGGAACAAGGGAAGCTGTACTAAGTCTTAGGCTGATTTTAGAAGGTAGAATAAGGAAAGATAAGAGAACGTTCATGGCTTTTGTAGACTTAGAAAAGGCTTTTGATAACGTTGATTGGACTAAATTGTTTGACATTTTGAAATCAATTGGAATAAAGTACAGGGATAGGAGGGTGATATACAATCTGTACAGAAACCAGACAGCAGTCATTCGAGTTGAATGACATGAGAGAGAAGCTGGTATTCAGAAAGGTGTAAGGCAAGGCTGCAACTTATCACCCATACTTTTCAATCTTTACATTGAACAAGCAATGATGGAAATTAGAGAAAAATTTAAAGTGGGAGTGAAGATTCAAGGAGAAATAATTTCAACTCTGAGATTTGCTGATGACATCGTCATCTTGGCCGACAAGCCTGAGGATTTGAATGAGTTTTTGAATGGTATGGACTCCGTCTTACGGAAAGAATTCATGATGAAAAAAAATAAATGTAAAACAAAAATACTGGAATGCAGCCGAAATAAATCAGAAACCTCTATGGAGATCAAATTGGCAGGTGAAAAGCTGAAGGAAGTAGGAGACTTCTGTTACTTAGGAAGCAGAATAACCAGTGATGGACGAAGCAAAGAGGATATTAATAGTAGGTTGGCTCAGACAAAGAAAACATTTCTACAAAAAAGGAATCTGCTGATATCGAATATAGATTTAGGTATTAGGAAGTCATTTTTGAAAGCATTTGTCTGGAGCGTGGCGCTCTATGGAAGTGAAACTTGGACTATTGGTGCAACAGAAAAGAGGAGAATTGAAGCATTAGAAATGTGATGTTACAGGAGAATGATGAAGATCAAATGGGTAGATAGGGTTACAAACATGGAGGTATTAAGACGAGTGGGAGAGGAGAGATGTTTCTGGCGACTGCTAATGAAGAGAAGAGATAGGTTGGTAGGACACATACTAAGACACCCAGGAATAGCATGCTTAGTTATGGAAGGAAGGGTCGAGGACAAAAACTGTAGGGGTAGACCAAGGTTAGAATATGTTAAACAGATTGCCTCCGATGTAGGGTGTCGGAGCTATGTAGAGATGAAACGATTAGCTCAGGACAGGGAGGTATGGAGCGCTGCATCAAACCAGTCAAAAGACTGAAGACTCAAACAACAACGTCTAGTGGTTTGATCCCTGCGTCGATGATTTAATTTTGGATGGTCAATGCCAAAGGGCCGCAAAAATCACTTACAAATTGAATTTTCAAAAACCGTTTCTTAGTGAGCCTCTACATACTCGGATCAACCAACATGCATAATTTCAGCATTCTAGGTCTAGTGGTTTGAGCCCTGCGGTGATGAGTCAATTTTGGATTATATATAATAGATGAGACTCTCCAAGTCGATTTGCTCGTAGAAATATGGATTATAGCTCTTCTTGCCCGTATCAATGCGAGGAGCAATGTTCGTGGTTTCCACTTCAAAGATATGGGAACCGAACCCAGCGTTTTAAGGCCTTAAAACGAACGGTTATCGAGATATTGCCAGAAAACTATCCCCGGTCTGGGAAATTTCAACGGTTGCCATAGTAACGTTGATCTGTTTCCCAGAGGAAACACAGTTATTTGGGAATATCTCCGAAATGGTTCATTTTAGGAACATAAAAACTGTGTTTCGGGGTCCCTACAGGACCACCGAGTATTGTTTCTCGTATCTGCCGGCTTAAAATGAGTTAAATTCTACCTTTGTTCCGACTGTCCTTCCTCAGTGCCAAAGGGCGCAAAAAGTCACTTACAAATTGAATTCTCAAAAACCGCTTCTGAGTGGGCCTCTACATACTCGGATCAACCAACATGCAAAATTTCAGCTTCCTAGGTTCAGTGGTTTGAGCCCTGCGTCGAATTTTGAATGGTCAATGCCAAAGGGCCGAAAAAAGTCGCATACAAGTTGAATTTTCAGAAACCGTTTCATAGTGAGCCTCTACATACTCGGATCAACCAACATGCAAAATTCCAGCTTTCGAGGCCTAGTGGTTTGAGCCCTGCGGTGATGAGTCAATTTTGGATTATATATAATAGATGAGACTTTCCAAGTCGATTTGCTCGTAGAAATATGGAATATAGCTCTTCTTGCGCATATCAATGCGAGGAGCAATGTTCGTGGTTTCCAGTTCGGTTCCCGGTCAATGCATGTGAGATTTTCGATGTGAAATGCCATGTCCTGTGGTTCGGATTCCACGTAAAAAGGAGGTCCCGTGGCTCATGATCTCGAGATTAACGGTCACGTTAAACTACAAGCTTCCTTTTTCGTGGTTTCCACTCCTAAGAAGTGGGAACCGAAACTAGCCTTTTAAGGCCCTTAAACGAACGGTTTTCGAGATATTGTCAGAAAACTATCCCCGGTCTGGGAAATTTCAGCGGTGGCCATAGTAACGTTGATCTGTTTCACAGAGGGAACACAGTTATTTGGGAATATCTCCGAAACGGTTCATTTTAGGAACTTAAAAAGTGTGTCTCGGGGTCCCTACAGGACCTCCGAGTATTGTTTCTCGTATCTGCCGGCTTAAAATGAGCTAAATCCTACCTTTGTTCCGACTGTCCTTCCTCAGTGCCAAAGGGCGGAAAAAAGTTACTTACAAATTGAATTTTCAAAAACCGTTTCTTAGTGAGCCTCTACATACTCGGATCAACCAACATGCATAATTTCAGCTTTCTAGGTCTAGTGGTTTGAGCCCTGCGTTGATGAGTCAATTTTGGATTATATATAATAGATTTGAATTTCCAAGTGGATTTGCTCGTAGAAATATGGAATATAGCTCTTCTTGCGCGTATCAATGCGAGGAGCAATGTTCGTGGTTTCCACTTCCAAGAAGTGGGAACCGAACCCAGCGTTTTATGGGCCAAGAACGAACGGTTTTCGAGATATTGCCAGAAAACTATCCCCGGTCTGGGATTTTTCAGCGGTTGCCATAGTAACGTTGATCTGTTTCTCAGAGGGAACACAGTTATTTGGGAATATCTCCGAAACCGTTCATTTTAGTAACATAAAAAGTGTGTTTCGGGGTCCCTACAGGACCTCCGAGTATTGTTTCTCGTATCTGCCGGCTTAAAATTAGCTAAATCTGACCTTAGTACCGACTCTCCTTCCTCAGTGCCAAAGGGCCGAAAAAAGTCACTTACAAATTGAATTTTCAGAAACCGTTTCACAGTGAGCCTCTACATACTCGGATCAACCAACATGCAAAATTACAGCATTCTAGGTCTAGTAGTTTGAGCCCTGAGGTGATGAGTCAATTTTGGATTATATCTAATAGATTTGAATTTCCAAGTGGATTTGCTCGTAGAAATATGGAATATAGCTCTTCTTGCGCGTATCAATGCGAGGAGCAATGTTCGTGGTTTCCACTTCAAAGAAGTGGGAACCGAACCCAGCGTTTTAAGGCCCTAAAACGAACGGTATTCGAGATATTGCCAGAAAACTATCCCCGGTCTGGGAAATTTCAACGGTTGCCATAGTAGCGTTGATCTGTTTCCCAGAGGGAACACAGTTATTTGGGAATATCTCCGAAACCGTTCATTTTAGGAACATAAAAATTGTGTTTCGGTTTCCCTACAGGACCTCCGAGTATTGTTTCTCGTATCAGCAGGCTTAAAATGAGCTAAATCCTACCTTTGTTCCGACTGTCCTTCCTCAGTGCCAAAGGGCGAAAAAAGTCACTTACAAATTGAATTTTCAAAAACTATTTCTCAATGGGCCTCTACATACTTGGATGAACCAACATGCATAATTTCAGCTTTCTAGGTCAAGTGGTTTGAGCCCTGTGGTGATGAGTCAATTTTGGATTATATATAATAGATGAGACTTTCCAAGTCGATTTGCTCGTAGGAATATGGAATATAGCTCTTCTTGCGCGTATCAATGCGAGGAGCAATGTTCGTGGTTTCTACTTCGAAGAAAAGGGGACCGAACCCAGCGTTTTAAGGCCCTAAAACGAACGGTTTTCGAGATGTTGCCAGAAAACTATCCCCGGTCAGGGAAATTTCAGCGGTTGCCATAGTAACGTTGATCTGTTTCTCAGAGGGAACACAGTTATTTGGTAATATCTCCGAAACGGTTCATTTTAGGAACGTAAAAGTGTGTTTCGGTTTCCCTACAGGACCTCCGAGTATTGTTTCTTGTATCTGCAGGCTTAAAATGAGCTAAATCCGACCTCTGTACCGACTGTTCTTCCTCAGTGCCAAAGGGCTGAAAAAAGTCACTTACAAATTAAAATTTCCAAAACCGTTTCTCAGTGAGCCTCTACATACTCGGATCAACCAACATGCAAAATTTCAGCTTTCTAGGTCTAGTAGTTTGAGTCCTGCGTTGATGAGTCAATTTTGGATTATCATACTAATATATAACAAGTAGTTCCGTGAAGAACTATACAGCCTATTTTCATATATCCTACTTATGTTAACTGCCACAATCAACATACAAAATTTCAGTTTAATTGCTGTAACAGATTCGTAGATATTGAGAACCGTCTAAATATTTCAGATGGTCGACAGGTTGGATTTTTATTTTTGTACTATTACATTAAGATTATTGTGATCGTGTGGTATTCAAACTTCAATCGCATGATTAGACAACAAGAAGTAAAAACGAGATTTTAACATTACGCACAGCAGCCATCTTGTGATAATGCAAACCATTGAAATAAATTAGATGCCAGTGGATCAACATTTGTATAAGCATTTAACGTGCAACGTTTCATGGCACTCGGATAGTTAATTCGCGAGAAACGTCCATTTAAATATTTATACTTCGCGTCGCCGCCATGTTGGATTTGTGCTCACCAGGTTCCTGAAAGTCCTATAGGTGAACATATGTTCATAGTCTCTATGAACATTAAAAAATTCAGTTCGGTTGCTGTAAAAGATTCATAGATATTGAGAATCGTCTAAATATTTCGGGAGCTCACCATTTAGGAGTGTTATATGTATAGGCCATAGGGTTATGTACCATTCAAGGACAATTATTGCCTAGGTTCATTATTCAAACTTTCACTTCGATTGCATGATTACGACACAAGACAATAAAACTTAATTTTAAAATTTCGCACTTCCGCCATCTTGAGGTTATGTAAGCAATTGAATTAAATTAGATGGCAGTGCATTACAATCTGCAAAATCAATTACTGTACCACATTTCACTGCGCTCAGAGAGTTAAATCACGAGAAAAGTCTATTCAAATATTTTAAATTCGCTTGGTCGCCATGTTCGTTTCGTACTTTACAGGTTTATGAAATATACATAGGTATACCTGTATCAGTACCATTTATCACCGTACAAAATTGCAGGGTGATATCTGTAATAGTTTCGGAGATATAGAATGTCAGTGAAATATTTCGCACAGCCGCGATTTTGAGGTTATGTAAACAATTGAACTAAATTAGACTCCAGTGCATTACAATGTGTATAAACATTTGCTGTACCAAGTTTCATTACATTTAGATAGTTAAATCGCGAGAAAAGTCTATTTAAATATCTCAACTTCGCTTGGCCGCCATGTTGGTTTTGTAGTCACCAGGTTTTTGAAAGTCTCATAGGTGAACTTCTAGTAGTGCCCTTTATCACCGTACACAATTTCAGGGCGATATCGGTAATAGTTTCGGAGATATTGAATGCTAGTGAAATATTTCGCACAGCCGCCATGTTGGATTGGAGAGACATAACAAAATTTGAAGGGCACGGTCGAGGTCGCCGGGAATAGTGCTATGAACTTCCCGAGTTTCATTGAAATCGCTCCAGCCGTTTCGATTTTATTAGGGGGGGACACACACACGAATCACACACACACGCACACACACACACACACACACACACACGCACACACACACGGACAAAAGGTGATCTCATAAGCCTATTTTTTCAAAATTGAAAATAGGCTAAAAATGAGATGGTGTGTGTCTGTCTTTCTGTCTGTATGTCTGTCTGTCTGTTACCTAATAACGCAAGAACCACTGGTCCGATTTAAATGAAATTTTGCATGGATGTAGCTGAAATACCAGGTTTACATATAGGATACTTTTAATTTCGATATTTTGCACTATTAAGAAATGGCGACCATTTTAGTGACGTCACTACACCCTTTGGTTTCAAAATTTCATACTTCCATATCAAATAAAAAGAGAACGGTAGGAAATAGCAAACTTTTGATGGCACATACGAGCTTTGAAATTTAATTTCCTATCCGAAAGGTCCTTATCACTTTTCGTGTATCTCCAACGGTTAGCGAGTACAACCTACTTTTGTGACGTCACTACACCCTTTGGTTTCAAAATTTCATATTTCCATTTCAAATAAAAAGAGAACGCTAAGAAATAGCAAACTTTTGATGGTATACACGAGCTTTAGCATTTAATTTTCTATCCAAAAGGTTCTTATCACTTTTCGTATATCTCCGACGGTTAGCGAGTATAACCTAAATTTGTGCAATAAAACACGGTCAACACCGAGCGGTGCAGTATATCTCTATATATATAAATAGAAATTTTGTCGTTTTTTTTCTGAATTTCTACGGAAATTTGAGTTATTTACACGTTTCAGACTGTTTTATGATAGATGCGCGCGAAAATAATGTTTTGTTCTGTCTGTTTGTTTGATTGTCTTTGGACAAATTTGTTCCCTTATACCTCGAGAACGGCTGGGTGTATCAACGTAAAATTTGGTACAGATATCCATCAGAGGCACGACACTAATCATTGATGTAACCCTTCTCCGTACCTCTCATAAAAGGGGGCCTACCCCCTTAAAATGCATGCAGAAATAGGAGTAGAAGGACGAGACGAAAATCATTTTCAGCCCCTCGATGTGAGAGATATTCCCAGAAAACTAATTTCATTTAATAAACTAATGAACGAATACAAGCCGGTAACCATGGCAACAGATTCTCAGAGGTCCATCTATTGCTGTAAGACGCAATCCAATTCCATTAATTACATTGGTGTGAAAGTTTGCAAACGGCTAGAAGGTTATCACGGAACCAAATTAAGCTGTAGAATTCATCAATACGTATAATGCGCTTAAGTGGGTCAAGGGGTACAGTAGAATTTTTTCACGCGATTTACACCTCCGGGTGTGGTACGGCAGGTCTATTATATTCCTATCCCTATATTATATTATTATTATTATATTATGGCGTACAACGAGGAGACAAAGCCCCCTCGGCGCCAGAAACAAAACTTGGGGGCCCTAAAGGGTCCTCGAAAACTACTTTATAAGGCCCTAAAACCAAAAGTGTCTGAAATATTCCCAGAAAACTATTTTAATTTAACAAACTAATGAAGGAATGGAAATCGCTAACCATGACAACATTATCTCAAAGGGTGGCATCCAACTATCCATCTATTTCTGTAAGAAGTAATGTCACTCTATTTATTACATTTCAGTGGAAGTTTGCAAATGGCTATACGGTTATCACGGAACCAACGTAGACTGTATAATTCATCAATGCAATTAAGGGGGTCAAGGGGTAACCTAGATTTTTTTCATGCAATTTTCACGTGCGACATATAGTACAGAAGGACTATTATATCTCCAAACATTTGCAAAGTGAAATGCCATGCCCTGTGGTTCAGATTCCACGTAAAATGGAGGTCCCGTGGCTTATGATCTCGCGATTAATGGTCACGTAAAACTAAAATCATCCTTTATATCTCCAAATAGCAACATTATTTTCAAAAATTCCTGAATTGAATCCGAATTTTTTGCGGCTTTTAGGAATTTGGGCCATTTGAGACTAAAGAACCTGAATTTTCATGCACCACAAGCCTTTATAATTTATGAAAGAGGTCTTCCTGTGTATGTGGACCTAACACAACGTAGAGGGTCATTTTTTATGTGAGGTGTATTGCGTTTCGTCTACAAGTCTTTCAATTCTATTTCACGTCAAGAAGTACAAGTTAGGTGAATTTAGTTTGAGAGCAAATTTTAACTAATCTTTCTTTTGTCGACATACGGGTTCATCGTAAGGATGATTTTGTTTGATAGTGTATGGCAGATATACCCATATTTGAATATCTGGGTGATATGTTGTAGACAATAGAATTGTCTGTCTGCCTTTCTGTGTATCTTTATGTACGCCTATAAATCGTGTTCGTAGGCGTGGTGCATCGTAAAATTAGGTATGGTAAACATGAGTCAATACACCAATCATTTATAAAACTCCTCACCGTACTTTTCAAACAGTAGAAGGGTGGATATAGGGAAAAACTTCTCAAAATACATGCTAAAATAGGCGAAATATAAAAAATTATCCTAGAAGGACGACCAAAGCATATGTTGCGCTTCTCAATGTGAGACACAAAATTCGCGAGTCTATAAGGGGTCTCCGAAAACCACATTTTAAGGCCCTTAAATTAACAGTGTGTCTGGTATTCCATGAAAACTAACTTCGTTCTGATAAACTTATGAAGGAATGAAAAACCGCTAACCATTGCAACAGTAACTCAATTGATAATGTCTGGTGTTAATATATAACACCGTTCGAAGGACGGGTACTTCTGCTATACCAATATATAAAAATGAGATGGTGTGTGTGTGTCTTTCTCTCTGTCTGTGTGCTACTCCATAACGCAAGAACCACTGGTCCGATTTAAATTAAATTTTGCATGGATGTAGCTGATTTACCAGGTTTACATATAGGATACATTTTATTTCGATAATTTGCACTATTAAAAATGGCGACCATTTTAGTGACGTCACTACACACTTTAATCAAAACTTCATATTTCCTTATCAAATAAAAAGAGAACGCTAAGAAATAGCAAACTTTTGACGGTACATACGAGCTTCACTTTTCGTTTATCTCCAACGGTTAGCGAGTAAAACCCACATTTATGACGTCACTACACCCTTTGGTTTCAAAATTTGATATTTCCATTTCAAATAAAAAGAGAACGCTAAGAAATAGCAACCTTTTGATGGCATACATGAGCTTTAACATTCAATTTTCTATCCAAAAGTTCCTTAACACTTTTCGTGTATCTCCAACGGTTAGCGAGTAAATCCTAAATTTGTGCAATAAAACACGGTCAACACCGAGCCGTGCAGTATATCTCTACATATATAAATAGAAAATTTGTCTGTTTTTTCTGAATTTCTACGGAAATTTGAGTTATTTACACGTTTCAGACTGTTTTATGTTAGATGCGCGCGAAAATAATGTTTTGGTCTGTCTGTCTGTTTGATTGTGGACAATTTTGTTCCCTTATAAATCGAGAACGGCTGGGTGTATCAACGCAAAATTTGGTACAGATATCCATCAGAGGCACGACACTAATCATTGATGTATGTCTTCTCTGTACCTATCATAAAAGGGGGCATACCCCCTTAAAATACATGCTGAAATAGGAGTAGAAGGACGAGACAAAGCCCATTTTCAGCCCCTCAATGTGAGAGATAACATTCGGGGGCCCTAAAAACACATTTTAAGGTCCTACGTCCAACCGTTTTTGAGATATTCCCAGAAAACTAATTTAATTTAATAAACTACTGAAAGAATGCAAGCCGATAATCATGGCAACAGATTCTCAGAGGTCCATCTATTGCTGTAGGACGCAATGCAATTCCATTAATTACATTAGTGTGAAAGTTTGCAAACGGCTAGATGGTTATTATGGAACCAAATTAAGCTGTAAATTTCATCAATATGTAAAATGCGCTTAAGGGGGTCAAGGGGTAGTCTAGAATTGTTTCACGCGATTTACACCTGCGGGTGTGGTATGGCAGGTCTATTATATTCCTATCCCTATATTATATTATTATTAGTAGTATTATATAATGGCGTACGACGACGAGACAAAGCCCCTCGGTGCCAGAAATAAAACTCTAGGGTCCTCGAAAACTACATTATAAGGCTCTTAAACCAACAGTTTCTGAAACATTCCCAGAAAACTAATTAAATTTAATTTAACGAACTAATGAAGGAATGCAAATCCGTAACCATGACAACATTATCTCAAGGGGTGGCATCCAACTTTCCATCTATTTCAGTAAGAAGCAATTTATTACATTTATTACTTTTCTGTGAAAGTTTGCAAATATAAGGTTATCACGGAACCAAGGTAGACTGTATAATTCACCAATGCAATTAAGGGGGTCAAGGGGTAATCTAGGATTTTTTCATGCAATTTTCACGTGCGACATATAGTACAGAAGGTCTATTATATCTCCAAACAACAACATTATTTTCAAAAATTCCTGAATTGAATCAGCATTTTTTGCGGCTTTTTGGAATTTGGGCCATTCGAGACTAAAGAACCTGAATTTTCATGCACCACAAGCCTTTATAATTTATGAAAGAGGTCTTCCTGTGTATGGGGACCCAACACAACATAGAGGGTCAGTTTTTATGTGACGTGTATTGCGTTTCATCTACAAGACTTTCAATTCTATTTCATGTCAGGAAGTACACGTTAGGTGAATTTAGTTTGAGAGCACATTTCAACTAATCTTTCTTTTGTCGACATACGGGTTCATCGTAAGGATGATTTTCTTTGATACTGTGCGGTAGATATACCCATATTTGGATTTCTGGGTGATATGTTGTAGACAATAGAATTGTCTGTCTGTCTTTCTGTGTATCCTTATGTACGCCTATAACTCATGTTTGGATGCTTGGTGCATCGTAAAATTAGGTATGGTAAACATGAGTCAATACACCAGTCATTTATAAAACTCTTCACCGTACTTTTCATACAGTAGAAGGGTGGATATAAGGGAAAACTTCTCAAAATACATGCTAAAATAGGCGAAATATAAAAATTATCCTAGAAGGACGACCGAAGCATATGTTGCACTTCTCAATGTGAGACAAAAAATTCGCGAGTCTATAAAGGATCTCCGAAAACCACATTATAAGGCCCTTAAATTAACAGTGTGTGTGATATTCCCAGAAAATTAACTTCGTTCTGATAAACTTATGAAGGAATTACAAGCCGCTAACCATTGCAACAGTAGCTCAATTGGTAATGTCTGGTGCGTCTCTAAAAGCAACAGTACTTAAAAGGGATGTAACACCAATAACATTGTTATTATTATTATTATTATTATAATGTCTGGTGTTAACACCGAATACCGTTCGAAGAACGAGTACTTCTGCTAGTATATAATAAATGTGAAGTTCCAAGTGGATTTGCTCGTAGAAATATGGAATATAGCTCTTCTTGCGCGTATCAATGCGAGGAGCAATGTTCGTGGTTTCCACTTCAAAGAAATTGGAACCGAACCCAGCGTTTTAAGGCCCTAAAACGAACGGTTTTAGAAATATTGCCAGAAAACTATCCCCGGTCTGGGAAATTTCAGCGGTTGCCATAGTATTGTTGAACTGTTTCTCAGAGGGAACACAGTTATTTGGGAATATCTCCGAAACCGTTCAATTTAGGAACTTAAAATGTGTGTTTCTCGTATCTGCCGGCTTAAAATGAGCTAAATCCGACCTTTGTACCGACTGTCCTTCCTCAGTGCCAAAGGGCTGAAAAAAGTCACTTACAAATTGAATTTTCAAAAACCGTTTCTCAGTGGGCCTCTACATACTCGGATCAACCAACATGCAAAATTTCAGCTTCCTAGGTCTAGTGGTTTGAGCCCTGCGTCGATGATTTAATTTTGGATGGTCAATGCCAAAGGGCCGAAACAAGTCGCTTACAAAAAGGGTTTTCAGAAACCGTTTCATAGTGAGCCTCTACATACTCGGATCAACCAACATGCAAAATTTCAGCTTTTTAGGTCTAGTAGTTTGAGCCCTGAGGTGATGAGTCAATTTTGGATTATATATCATAGATATGCATTTTCAAGTTGATTTGCTCGTAGAAATATGGAATATAGCTCTTCTTGCGCGTATCAATGCGAGGAGCAATGTTCGTGGTTTCCACTTCTGAAGTGGGAACCGAACCCAGCGTTTTAAGGCCCTAAAACGAACGGTATTCGACATATTGCCAGAAAACTATCCCCGGTCTGGGAAATTTCAACGGTTGCCATAGTAACGTTGATCTGTTACCCAGAGGGAACACAGTTATTTGGGAATATCTCCGAAACCGTTCATTTAAGGAACTTAAAAATTGTGTTTCGGTTTCCCTACAGGACATCCGAGTATTGTTTCTCGTATCTGCCGGCTTAAATTGAGCTAAATCCGACCATTGTACCGACTGTCCTTCCTCAGTGCCAAAGGGCCGAAAGAAGTCACTTACAAATTGAATTTTCAAAAACCGTTTCTTTGTGAGCCCCTACTTACTCGGATCAACAAACATGCAAAATTTCAGCTTTCTAGGTTTAGTGGTTTGAGCCCTGCGGTGATGAGTCAATTTTGGATTATATATAATAGATGAGGTTTCCAAGTCGATTTGCTCGTAGAAATATGGAATATAGCTCTTCTTGCCGTATCAATGCGAGGAGCGATGTTCGTGGTTTCCACTTCAATGATGTGGGAACCGAATCCAGCGTTTTAAGGCCCTAAAATGAACGGTTTTCGAGATATTGCCAGAAAACTATCCCCGGTCTGGGAAATTTCAACGGTTGCCATAGTAACGTTGATCTGTTTCCCAGAGGGAACACAGTTATTTGGGAATATCTCCGAAACCGTTAATTTTAGGAACTTAAAAATTGTGTTTCGGTTTCCCTACAGGACCTCCGAGTATTGTTTCTCGTATCTGCCAGGTTAAAATGAGCTAAATCCGACCTTTTTACCGACTGTCCTTCCTCAGTGCCAAAGGGCCGAAAAAATTCACTTACAAATTGAATTTTCCAAAACCGTTTCTCAGTGGGCCTCTACATACTCGGATCAACCAATATGCAAAACTTCATTTTCCTAGGTCTAGTGGTTTGAGCCCTGCGTCGATGATTAAATTTTGGATGGTCAATGCCAAAGGGCCGAAAAATGTCACTTACAAATTGAATTTTCAAAAACCGTTTTTTATTGGGCCTCTACATACTCGGATCAACAAACATGCAAAATTGCAGCTTTCTAGGTCTAGTGGTTTGTGCCCTGCGGTGATGAGTCAATTTTGGATTATATATAATAGATGAGACTTTCCAAGTCGATTTGCTCGTAGAAATATGGAATATAGCTCTTCTTGCGCGTATCAATGCGAGGAGCAAAGTTCGTGGTTTCCACTTCTAAGAAGTGGGAACCGAACCCAGCGTTTTAAGGTTCAAAAACGAACGGTTTTCGAGATATTGCCAGAAAACTATCCCCGGTCTGGGAAATTTCAGCGGTTGCCATAGTAACGTTGATCTGTTTCTCAGAGGGAACAGAGTTATTTGGGAATATCTCCGAAACCGTTCATTCTAGGAACTTAAAAGTGTATTTCGGGGTCCCTACAGGATCTCCGAGTATTGTTACTCGATTCTGCCGGCTTAAAATGAGCTAAATCCTACCTTTGTACCGACTGTCCTTCCTCAGTGCCAAAGGGCCGAAAAAAGTCACTTACTAATTGAATTTTCAAAAACCGTTTCTCTGTGGGCCTCTACATACTCGGATCAACCAACATGCAAAATTTCAGCTTCCTAGGTCTAGTGATTTGAGCCCTGCGTCGAATTTTGGATGATCAATGCCAAAGGACCGAAAAATCACACTTACAAGTTGAATTTTAATATACAGTTTCTTAGTGAGCCTCTACATACCCGTATCAACCAACATTCTAAATTTCAGCTTCCTAGGTCTAGTGGTTTGAGCACTGCGTCGATGATTTAATTTTGGATGGTGCAATGCAAAAGGGCCGAAAAAGGTCACTTACGAATTGAAATTCCAAAACCGTTTCTTAGTGAGCCTCTTCAAACTCGGATCAACAAACATGCAAAATTTCAGCTTTCTAGGTCTAGTGGTTTGAGCCCTGCGGTGATGAGACAATTTTGGATTATATATAATAGATGAGACTTTCCAAGTCGATTTGCTCGTAGAAATATGGAATATAGCTCTTCTTGCGCGTAGCAATGCGAGGAGCAATGTTCGTGGTTTCCACTTCGAAGAAGTGGGAACCGAACCCAGCGTTTTAAGGCCCTGAAACGAACGGTTTTCGAGATATTGCCAGAAAACTATCCCCGGCCTGGGAAATTTCAGCGGTTGCCATAGTAACGTTGATCTGTTTCTCAGAGGGAACACAGTTATTTGGGAATATCTCCGAAACCGTTCATTTTAGGAACTTAAAAAGTGTGTCTCGTGGTCCCTACAGGACCTCCGAGCATTATTTCTCGTATCTGCCGGCTTAAAATGAGCTAAATCCGACCTTTGTACCGACTGTCCTTCCTCAGTGCCAATGGGCCGAAAAATGTCACTTTAAAATTGAATTTTCAAAAACCGTTTCTCAGTGGGCCTCTACATACTCGGATCAACAAACATGCAAAATTTCAGCTTTCTACGTCTAGTGGTTTGAGCCCTGCGTCGATGATTTAATTTTGGATGGTCAATGCCAAAGGGCCGAAAAAAGTCACTTACAAATTGAAATTCTAAAACCGTTTCTTAGTGATCCTCTACATACTCGGATCAACTAACATGCAAAATTTCAGCTTTCTAGGTCTAGTGGTTTGAGCCCTGCGGTGATGTGTCAATTTTGGATTATATATAATAGATGAGACTTTCCAAGTCGATTTGCTCATAGAAATATGGAATATAGCTCTTCTTGCGCGTAGCAATGCGAGGAGCAATGTTCGTGGTTTCCACTTCCAAGAAGTGGGAACCGAACCCAGCGTTTTAAGGCCCTGAAACGAACGGTTTTCGAGATATTGCCAGAAAACTATCCCCGGTCTGGGAAATTTCAACGGTTGCCATAGTAACGTTGATCTGTTTCCCAGAGGGAACACAGTTATTTGGGAATATCTCCGAAACCGTTCATTTTAGGATCTTAAAAAGTGTGTTTCGGGGTCCGTACAGGACCTCCGAGTATTGTTTCTCGAATCTGCCGGCTTAAAATGAGCTAATTCCGACCTTTGTACCGACTGTCCTTCCTCAGTGCCAAAGGGCCGAAAAAAGTCACTTACAAATTGAATTTTCCAAAACCGTTTCTCAGTGGGCCTCTACATACTCTGATCAACCAACATGCATAATTTCAGCTTCCTAGGGAAGATAGTAGGAGATTTCGGATTAGGTGAAAGGAATGATCGAGGAAGCAGGCTGGTAGAATTCTGCACCGAGCATGAATTGGTCATAGCTAACACCTTATTAAATAACCACAATAGAAGAATATACACATGGATGAGACCAGGAGATACAGGGCGTTACCAAATCGACTTCATTATGGTCAAGCAGAGGTTTCGAAACCAGATTTTGGATTGTAAAACATATCCTGGTGCTGACATAAACTCTGATCACAATCTGGTTGTAATGAAATGCAGATTCAAGTTGAAGAAACTGAAGAAGAGTCAAAAGCCAAAAAGGTGGGCAATAGACAGACTGAAAGAGAAGGATGTAGACGAAAGATTCAAGAAGAGTATAAAGGAAGGACAAATGAAAAACCCTAAACAAACTTCAATTGCAGACGAATGGGCACTTTTGAAGAATGAAATAACAAAATCCGCAGAAGAAAACATTGGTAGGAAAGAAAGAATAGGTAGAAAACCGTGGATCTCTCAGGATGTACTAGAATTGATGGATGAAAGGCGGAAACACAAGAATCTAAGAGATGAAAAGGGGAAAGCAGAATACAGACGTTTGAGAAATGAGGTTAACAAGAAATGCAAGGAAGCGAAAGAAGAATGGTTGAAAGAGAAATGTGCAGGTATAGAAAATTGTCTGAAATTAGGAAAAGTAGACACAGCTTATCGAAGGATTAAGAATACTTTTGGGGAAAGGAATACTAAGTGCTGTAATATTAAGGACACAAATGGGAAGCCTCTAACAGATAGGGAAGAAAAGGTTAAGAGATGGAAAGCTTACATAGAGAGTTTGTATAAGGGAAAGGAGATTGAGAATCATGTAATGGAAAGGGAGGAGGAAATTGATGAGGATGCGAAAGGAGATTTAATATTGAGATCAGAATTTGATAGAGCTTTGGAAGACTTAAGCAGGAACAAAGCACCAGGCATAGATGATATACCGATTGAGTTGCTACGCTGCATAGGAGATGAAGGTCTGATCAGGTTATTTCACTTGGTGTGTAGGATTTATTAGACAGGTGAGGTACCCCCTGATTTCAAGAAGAATGTAATCATCCCTATACCAAAGAAAGTGGGAGCTGACAGATGTGAAGATTACCGTACAATCAGCTTGATTACTCATGCTTCAAAGATCCTGTCTAGAATAATTTACAAGAGGATTGAAAGCCAGAGAGAAACGGAGTTGGGTGAAGACCAGTTTGGTTTCAGGAGAAATGTAGGAACAAGGGAAGCTGTACTAAGTCTTAGGCTGATTTTGGAAGGTAGAATAAGGAAAGATAAGAGAACGTTCATGGCTTTTGTAGACTTAGAAAAGGCATTTGATAACGTTGATTGGACTAAATTGTTTGACATTTTGAAATCGATTGGAATAAAGTACAGGGATAGGAGGGTGATATACAATCTATACAGAAACCAGACAGCAGTCATTCGAGTTGAAGGACATGAGAGAGAAGCTGGTATTCAGAAAGGTGTAAGGCAAGGCTGCAACTTATCACCCATACTTTTCAATCTTTACATTGAACAAGCAATGAAGGAAATTAGAGAAAAATTTAAAGTGGGAGTGAAGATTCAAGGAGAAATAATTTCAACTCTGAGATTTGCTGATGACATCGTCATCTTGGCCGACAAGCCTGAGGATTTGAATGAGTTTTTGAATGGTATGGACTCCGTCTTACGGAAAGAATTCATGATGAAAAAAAATAAATGTAAAACAAAATACTGGAATGCAGCCGAAATAAATCAGAAACCTCTATGGAGATCAAATTGGCAGGTGAAAAGCTGAAGGAAGTAGGAGACTTCTGTTACATTGGAAGCAGAATAACCAGTGATGGACGAAGCAAAGAGGATATTAAAAGTAGGTTGGCTCAGGCAAAGAAAGCATTTCTACAAAAAAGGAATCTGCTGATATCGAATATAGATTTAGGTATTAGGAAGTCATTTTTGAAAGCCTTTGTCTGGAGCGTGGCGCTCTATGGAAGTGAAACTTGGACTATTGGTGCAACAGAAAAGAGGAGAATTGAAGCATTTGAAATGTGATGTTACAGGAGAATGATGAAGATCAGATGGGTAGATAGGGTTACAAACATGGAGGTATTAAGACGAGTGGGAGAGGAGAGATGTTTCTGGCGACTGCTAATGAAGAGAAGAGATAGGTTGGTAGGACACATACTAAGACACCCAGGAATAGCATGCTTAGTTACGGAAGGAAGGGTCGAGGACAAAAACTGTAGGGGTAGACCAAGGTTAGAATATGTTAAACAGATTGCCTCCGATGTAGGGTGTCGGAGCTATGTAGAGATGAAACGATTAGCTCAGGACAGGGAGGTATGGAGAGCTGCATCAAACCAGTCAAAAGACTGAAGACTCAAACAACAACGTCTAGTGGTTTGAGCCCTGCGTCGATGATTTAATTTTGGATGGTCAATGCCAAAGGGCCGCAAAAATCACTTACAAATTGAATTTTCAAAAACCGTTTCTTAGTGAGCCTCTACATACTCGGATCAACCAACATGCATAATTTCAGCTTTCAAGGTCTAGTGGTTTGAGCCTTGCGGTGATGAGTCAATTTTGGATTATATATAATAGATGAGACTTTCCAAGTCGATTTGCTCGTAGAAATATGGATTATAGCTCTTCTTGCCCGTATCAATGCGAGGAGCAATGTTCGTGGTTTCACCTTCAAAGATGTGGGAAACGAACCCAGCGTTTTAAGGCCTTAAAACGAACGGTTTTCGAGATATTGCCAGAAAACTATCCCCGGTCTGGGAAATTTCAACGGTTGCCATAGTAACGTTGATCTGTTTCCCAGAGGAAACACAGTTATTTGGGAATATCTCCGAAATGGTTCATTTTAGGAACTTCAAAAGTGTGTTTCGGGGTCCCTACGGGACCACCGAGTATTGTTTCTCGTATCTGCCGGCTTAAAATGAGCTAAATAACTTTGTTCCGACTGTCCATCCTCAGTGCCAAAGGGCGGAAAAAAGTCACTTACAAATTGAATTTTCAAAAACCGTTTCTCAGTGGGCCTCTACATACTCGGATCAACCAACATGCAAAATTCCAGCTTTCGAGGTCTAGTGGTTTGAGCCCTGCGGTGATGAGTCAATTTTGGATTATATATAAAAGATGAGACTTTCCAAGTCGATTTGCTCGTAGAAATATGGAATATAGCTCTCCTTGCGCATATCAATGCGAGGAGCAATGTTCGTGGTTTCCACTCCTAAGAAGTGGGAACCGAACCTAGCCTTTTAAGGCCCTTAAACGAACGGTTTTCGAGATATTGTCAGAAAACTATCCCCGGTCTGGGAAATTTCAGCGGTGGCCATAGTAACGTTGATCTGTTTCACAGAGGAACACAGTTATTTGGGAATATCTCCGAAACGGTTCATTTTAGGAACTTAAAAATTGTGTCTCGGGGTCCCTACAGGACCTCCGAGTATTGTTTCTCGTATCTGCCGGCTTAAAATGAGTTAAATCCTACCTTTGTTCCGACTGTCCTTCCTCAGTGCCAAAGGGCGGAAAAAAGGCACTTACAAATTGAATTTTCAAAAACCGTTTCTTAGTGAGCCTCTACATACTCGGATCAACCAACATGCATAATTTCAGCTTTCTAGGTCTAGTGGTTTGAGCCCTGCGGTGATGAGTCAATTTTGGATTATATATAATAGATTTGAATTTCCAAGTGGATTTGCTCGTAGAAATATGGAATATAGCTCTTCTTGCGCGTATCAATGCGAGGAGCAATGTTCGTGGTTTCCAATTCCAAGAAGTGGGAACCGAACCCAGCGTTTTAAGGGCCAAGAACGAACGGTTTTCGAGATATTGCCAGAAAACTACCCCCGGTCTGGGAAATTTCAGCGGTTGCCATAGTAACGTTGATCTGTTTCTCAGAGGGAACACAGTTATTTGGGAATATCTCCGAAACCGTTCATTTTAGTAATTTAAAAAGTGTGTTTCCGGGTCCCTACAGGACCTCCGAGTATTTTTTCTCGTATCTGCCGGCTTAAAATAAGCTAAATCTGACCTTAGTACCGACTGTACTTCCTCAGTGCCAAAGGGCTGAAAAAAGTCACTTACAAATTGAATTTTCAGAAACCGTTTCACAGTGAGCCTCTACATACTCGGATCAACCATCATGCAATAATACAGCATTCTAGGTCTAGTAGTTTGAGCCCAGAGGTGATGAGTCAATTTTGGATTATATACAACAGATTTGAATTTCCAAGTGGATTTGCTCGTAGAAATATGGAATATAGCTCTACTTGCGCGTATAAATGCGAGGAGCAATGTTCGAGGTTTCTACTTCGAAGAAAAGGGGACCGAACCCAGCGTTTTAAGGCCCAAAAACGAACGGTTTTCGAGATGTTGCCAGAAAACTATCCCCGGTCTAGGAAATTTCTGCGGTTGCCATAGTAACGTTGATCTGTTTCTCAGAGGGAACACAGTTATTTGGGAATATCTCCGAAACGGTTCATTTTAGGAACGTAAAAGTGTGTTTCGGTTTCCCTACAGGACCTCCGAGTATTGTTTCTCGTATCTGCAGGCTTAAAATGAGCTAAATCCGACCTTTGTACAGACTGTCCTTCCTCAGTGCCAAAGGGCTGAAAAAAGTCACTTACTAATTGAATTTTTCCAAAACCGTTTCTCAGTGGGCCTCTACATACTCGGATCAACCAACATGCAAAATTTCAGCTTCCTAGGTCTAGTGGTTTGAGCCCTGCGTCGAATATTGGATGGTCAATGCCACAGGGCCGAAAAAAGTCACTTAAAAATTGGATTTTCAGAAACCGTTTCATAGTGAGCCTCTACATACTCGGATCAACCAACATGCAAAATTTCAGCTTTCTTGGTCTAGTAGTTTGAGCCCTGCGTTGATGAGTCTATTTTGGATTATATATAATAAATGTGAAGTTCCAAGTGGATTTGCTCGTAGAAATATGGAATATAGCTCTTCTTGCGCGTATCAATGCGAGGAGCAATGTTCGTGGTTTCCACTTCAAAGAAATGGGAACCGAACCCAGCGTTTTAAGGCCCTAAAACGAACGGTTTTCGAGATATTGCCAGAAAACTATCCCCGGTCTGGGAAATTTCAGCGGTTGCCATAGTATTGTTGAACTGTTTCTCAGAGGGAACACAGTTATTTGGGAATATCTCCGAAACCGTTCATTTTAGGAACTTAAAAAGTGTGTTTCTCGTATCTGCCTGCTTAAAATGAGCTAAATCCGACCTTTTTACCGACTGTCCTTCCTCAGTGCCAAAGGGCCGAAAAAAGTCACTTACAAATTGAATTTTCCAAAACCGTTTCTCAGTGGGCCTCTACATACTCGGATCAACCAACATGCAAAATTTCATTTTCCTAGGTCTAGAGGTTTGAGCCCTGCGTCGATGATTTAATTTTGGATGGTCAATGCCAAAGGGCCGAAATAGGTCACTTTCGATTTGAAATTCTAAAACCGTTTCTTAGTGAGCCTCTACATACTCGGATCAACAATCATGCAAAATTTCAGCTTTCTAGGTCTAGTGGTTTGTGCCGTGCGGTGATGAGTCAATTTTGGATTATATATAATAGATGAGACTTTCCAAGTCGATTTGCTCGTAGAAATATGGAATATAGCTCTACTTGCGCGTATCAATGCGAGGAGCAATGTTCGTGGTTTCCACTTCTAAGAAGTGGGAACCGAACCCAGCGTTTTAAGGTCCAAAAACGAACGGTTTTCGAGATATTGCCAGAAAACTATCCCCGGTCTGGGAAATTTCAGCGGTTGCCATAGTAACGTTGATCTGTTTCTCAGAGGGAACAGAGTTATTTGGGAATATCTCCGAAACCGTTCATTTTAGGAACTTAAAAATTGTGTTTCGGTTTCCCTACAGGACGTCCGAGTATTGTTTCTCGTATCTGCCGGCTTAAAATGAGCTAAATCCGACCTTTGTACCGACTGTCCTTCCTCAGTGCCAAAGGGCCGAAGAAAGTCACTTACAAATTGAATTTTCAAAAACCGTTTCTCAGTGGGCCTCTACATAATCAGATCAACCAACATGCAAAATTTCTGCTTCCTAGGTCTAGTGGTTTTTAGCCCTGCGTTGAATTTTGGATGATCAATGCCAAAGGGCCGAAAAATCACACTTACAAGTTGAATTTTAATATACCGTTTCTTAGTGAGCCTCAACATACCCGTATCAACCAACATTCAAATTTCAGCTTCCTAGGTCTAGTGATTTGAGTTCTGCGTCGATGATTTAATTTTGGATGGTCAATGCCAAAGGGCCGAGAAAGGTCACTTACGAATTGAAATTCCAAAACCGTTTCTTAGTGATCCTCTACATACTCGGATCAACAAACATTCAAAATTTCAGCTTTCTAGGTCTAGTGGTTTGAGCCCTGCGGTGATGAGACAATTTTGGATTATATATAATAGATGAGACTTTCCAAGTTGATTTGCTCGTAGAAATATGGAATATAGCACTTCTTGCGCGTAGCAATGCGAGGAGCAATGTTCGTGGCTTCCACTTCGAAGAAGTGGGGACCGAACCCAGCGTTTTAAGGGCCAAGAACGAACGGTTTTCGAGATATTGCCAGAAAACAATCCCCGGTCTGGGAAATTTCAGCGGTTGCCATAGTAACGTTGATCTGTTTCTCAGAGGGAACAGAGTTATTTGGGAATATCTCCGAAACCGTTCATTTTAGGAACTTAAAAATTGTGTTTCGGTTTCCCTACAGGACGTCCGAGTATTGTTTCTCGAATCTGCCGGCTTAAAATGAGCTAATTCCGACCTTTGTACCGACTGTCCTTCCTCAGTGCCAAAGGGCCGAAAAAAGTCACTTACAAATTGAATTTTCCAAAACCGTTTCTCAGTGGGCCTCTACATACTCTGATCAACCAACATGCATAATTTCAGCTTCCTAGGGAAGATAGTAGGAGATTTCGGATTAGGTGAAAGGAATGATCGAGGAAGCAGGCTGGTAGAATTCTGCACCGAGCATGAATTGGTCATAGCTAACACCTTATTAAATAACCACAATAGAAGAATATACACATGGATGAGACCAGGAGATACAGGGCGTTACCAAATCGACTTCATTATGGTCAAGCAGAGGTTTCGAAACCAGATTTTGGATTGTAAAACATATCCTGGTGCTGACATAAACTCTGATCACAATCTGGTTGTAATGAAATGCAGATTCAAGTTGAAGAAACTGAAGAAGAGTCAAAAGCCAAAAAGGTGGGCAATAGACAGACTGAAAGAGAAGGATGTAGACGAAAGATTCAAGAAGAGTATAAAGGAAGGACAAATGAAAAACCCTAAACAAACTTCAATTGCAGACGAATGGGCACTTTTGAAGAATGAAATAACAAAATCCGCAGAAGAAAACATTGGTAGGAAAGAAAGAATAGGTAGAAAACCGTGGATCTCTCAGGATGTACTAGAATTGATGGATGAAAGGCGGAAACACAAGAATCTAAGAGATGAAAAGGGGAAAGCAGAATACAGACGTTTGAGAAATGAGGTTAACAAGAAATGCAAGGAAGCGAAAGAAGAATGGTTGAAAGAGAAATGTGCAGGTATAGAAAATTGTCTGAAATTAGGAAAAGTAGACACAGCTTATCGAAGGATTAAGAATAATTTTGGGGAAAGGAATACTAAGTGCTGTAATATTAAGGACACAAATGGAAAGCCTCTAACAGATAGGGAAGAAAAGGTTAAGAGATGGAAAGCTTACATAGAGAGTTTGTATAAGGGAAAGGAGATTGAGAATCATGTAATGGAAAGGGAGGAGGAAATTGATGAGGATGCGAAAGGAGATTTAATATTGAGATCAGAATTTGATAGAGCTTTGGAAGACTTAAGAAGGAACAAAGCACCAGGCATAGATGATATACCGATTGAGTTGCTACGCTGCATAGGAGATGAAGGTCTGATCAGGTTATTTCACTTGGTGTGTAGGATTTATGAGACAGGTGAGGTACCCCCTGATTTCAAGAAGAATGTAATCATCCCTATACCAAAGAAAGTGGGAGCTGACAGATGTGAAGATTACCGTACAATCAGCTTGATTACTCATGCTTCAAAGGTCCTGTCTAGAATAATTTACAAGAGGATTGAAAGCCAGATAGAAACGGAGTTGGGTGAAGACCAGTTTGGTTTCAGGAGAAATGTAGGAACAAGGGAAGCTGTACTAAGTCTTAGGCTGATTTTGGAGGGTAGAATAAGGAAAGATAAGAGAACGTTCATGGCTTTTGTAGACTTAGAAAAGGCATTTGATAACGTTGATTGGACTAAATTGTTTGACATTTTGAAATCGATTGGAATAAAGTACAGGGATAGGAGGGTGATATACAATCTATACAGAAACCAGACAGCAGTCATTCGAGTTGAAGGACATGAGAGAGAAGCTGGTATTCAGAAAGGTGTAAGGCAAGGCTGCAACTTATCACCCATACTTTTTAATCTTTACATTGAACAAGCAATGAAGGAAATTAGAGAAAAATTTTAAGTGGGAGTGAAGATTCAAGGAGAAATAATTTCAACTCTGAGATTTGCTGATGACATCGTCATCTTGGCCGACAAGCCTGAGGATTTGAATGAGTTTTTGAATGGTATGGACTCCGTCTTACGGAAAGAATTCATGATGAAAAAAAAAATAATTGTAAAATATAAATACTGGAATGCATCCGAAATAAATCAGAAACCTCTATGGAGATCAAATTGGCAGGTGAAAAGCTGAAGGAAGTAGGAGACTTCTGTTACATTGGAAGCAGAATAACCAGTGATGGACGAAGCAAAGAGGATATTAAAAGTAGGTTGGCTCAGGCAAAGAAAGCATTTCTACAAAAAAGGAATCTGCTGATATCGAATATAGATTTAGGTATTAGGAAGTCATTTTTGAAAGCCTTTGTCTGGAGCGTGGCGCTCTATGGAAGTGAAACTTGGACTATTGGTGCAACAGAAAAGAGGAGAATTGAAGCATTTGAAATGTGATGTTACAGGAGAATGATGAAGAACAGATGGGTAGATAGGGTTACAAACATGGAGGTATTAAGACGAGTGGGAGAGGAGAGATGTTTCTGGCGACTGCTAATGAAGAGAAGAGATAGGTTGGTAGGACACATACTAAGACACCCAGGAATAGCATGCTTAGTTACGGAAGGAAGGGTCGAGGACAAAAACTGTAGGGGTAGACCAAGGTTAGAATATGTTAAACAGATTGCCTCCGATGTAGGGTGTCGGAGCTATGTAGAGATGAAACGATTAGCTCAAGACAGGGAGGTATGGAGAGCTGCATCAAACCAGTCAAAAGACTGAAGACTCAAACAACAACGTCTAGTGGTTTGAGCCCTGCGTCGATGATTTAATTTTGGATGGTCAATGCCAAAGGGCCGCAAAAATCACTTACAAATTGAATTTTCAAAAACCGTTTCTTAGTGAGCCTCTACATACTCGGATCAACCAACATGCATAATTTCAGCTTTCAAGGTCTAGTGGTTTGAGCCTTGCGGTGATGAGTCAATTTTGGATTATATATAATAGATGAGACTTTCCAAGTCGATTTGCTCGTAGAAATATGGATTATAGCTCTTCTTGCCCGTATCAATGCGAGGAGCAATGTTCGTGGTTTCACCTTCAAAGATGTGGGAAACGAACCCAGCGTTTTAAGGCCTTAAAACGAACGGTTTTCGAGATATTGCCAGAAAACTATCCCCGGTCTGGGAAATTTCAACGGTTGCCATAGTAACGTTGATCTGTTTCCCAGAGGAAACACAGTTATTTGGGAATATCTCCGAAATGGTTCATTTTAGGAACTTCAAAAGTGTGTTTCGGGGTCCCTACGGGACCACCGAGTATTGTTTCTCGTATCTGCCGGCTTAAAATGAGCTAAATAACTTTGTTCCGACTGTCCATCCTCAGTGCCAAAGGGCGGAAAAAAGTCACTTACAAATTGAATTTTCAAAAACCGTTTCTCAGTGGGCCTCTACATACTCGGATCAACCAACATGCAAAATTCCAGCTAAGAGGTCTAGTGGTTTGAGCCCTGCGGTGATGAGTCAATTTTGGATTATATATCAAAGAGGAGACTTTCCAAGTCGATTTGCTCGTAGAAATATGGAATATAGCTCTCCTTGCGCATATCAATGCGAGGAGCAATGTTCGTGGTTTCCACTCCTAAGAAGTGGGAACCGAACCTAGCCTTTTAAGGCCCTTAAACGAACGGTTTTCGAGATATTGTCAGAAAACTATCCCCGGTCTGGGAAATTTCAGCGGTGGCCATAGTAACGTTGATCTGTTTCACAGAGGGAACACAGTTATTTGGGAATATCTCCGAAACGGTTCATTTAAAGAACTTAAAAATTGTGTCTCGGGGTCCCTACAGGACCTCCGAGTATTGTTTCTCGTATCTGCCGGCTTAAAATGAATTAAATCCTACCTTTGTTCCGACTGTCCTTCCTCAGTGCCAAAGGGCGGAAAAAAGGCACTTACAAATTGAATTTTCAAAAACCGTTTCTTAGTGAGCCTCTACATACTCGGATCAACCAACATGCATAATTTCAGCTTTCTAGGTCTAGTGGTGTGAGCCCTGCGGTGATGAGTCAATTTTGGATTATATATAATAGATTTGAATTTCCAAGTGGATTTGCTCGTAGAAATATGGAATATAGCTCTTCTTGCGCGTATCAATGCGAGGAGCAATGTTCGTGGTTTCCACTTCCAAGAAGTGGGAACCGAACCCAGCGTTTTAAGGGCCAAGAACGAACGGTTTTCGAGATATTGCCAGAAAACAATCCCCGGTCTGGGAAATTTCAGCGGTTGCCATAGTAACGTTGATCTGTTTCTCAGAGGGAACACAGTTATTTGGGAATATCTCCGAAACCGTTCATTTTAGTAATTTAAAAAGTGTGTTTCCGGGTCCCTACAGGACCTCCGAGTATTGTTTCTCGTATCTGCCGGCTTAAAATAAGCTAAATCTGACCTTAGTACCGACTGTACTTCCTCAGTGCCAAAGGGCTGAAAAAAGTCACTTACAAATTGAATTTTCAGAAACCGTTTCACAGTGAGCCTCTACATACTCGGATCAACCATCATGCAAAATTACAGCGTTCTAGGTCTAGTAGTTTGAGCCCAGAGGTGATGAGTCAATTTTGGATTATATACAACAGATTTGAATTTCCAAGTGGATTTGCTCGTAGAAATATGGAATATAGCTCTACTTGCGCGTATAAATGCGAGGAGCAATGTTCGATGTTTCTACTTCGAAGAAAAGGGGACCGAACCCAGCGTTTTAAGGCCCAAAACGAACGGTTTTCGAGATGTTGCCAGAAAACTATCCCCGGTCTAGGAAATTTCTGCGGTTGCCATAGTAACGTTGATCTGTTTCTCAGAGGGAACACAGTTATTTGGGAATATCTCCGAAACGGTTCATTTTAGGAACGTAAAAGTGTGTTTCGGTTTCCCTACAGGACCTCCGAGTATTGTTTCTCGTATCTGCAGGCTTAAAATGAGCTAAATCCGACCTTTGTACAGACTGTCCTTCCTCAGTGCCAAAGGGCTGAAAAAAGTCACTTACTAATTGAATTTTTCCAAAACCGTTTCTCAGTGGGCCTCTACATACTCGGATCAACCAACATGCAAAATTTCAGCTTCCTAGGTCTAGTGGTTTGAGCCCTGCGTCGAATATTGGATGGTCAATGCCACAGGGCCGAAAAAAGTCACTTACAAATTGGATTTTCAGAAACCGTTTCATAGTGAGCCTCTACATACTCGGATCAACCAACATGCAAAATTTCAGCTTTCTTGGTCTAGTAGTTTGAGCCCTGCGTTGATGAGTCTATTTTGGATTATATATAATAAATGTGAAGTTCCAAGTGGATTTGCTCGTAGAAATATGGAATATAGCTCTTCTTGCGCGTATCAATGCGAGGAGCAATGTTCGTGGTTTCCACTTCAAAGAAATGGGAACCGAACCCAGCGTTTTAAGGCCCTAAAACGAACGGTTTTCGAGATATTGCCAGAAAACTATCCCCGGTCTGGGAAATTTCAGCGGTTGCCATAGTATTGTTGAACTGTTTCTCAGAGGGAACACAGTTATTTGGGAATATCTCCGAAACCGTTCATTTTAGGAACTTAAAAAGTGTGTTTCTCGTATCTGCCTGCTTAAAATGAGCTAAATCCGACCTTTTTACCGACTGTCCTTCCTCAGTGCCAAAGGGCCGAAAAAAGTCACTTACAAATTGAATTTTCCAAAACCGTTTCTCAGTGGGCCTCTACATACTCGGATCAACCAACATGCAAAATTTCATTTTCCTAGGTCTAGAGGTTTGAGCCCTGCGTCGATGATTTAATTTTGGATGGTCAATGCCAAAGGGCCGAAATAGGTCACTTTCGATTTGAAATTCTAAAACCGTTTCTTAGTGAGCCTCTACATACTCGGATCAACAAACATGCAAAATTTCAGCTTTCTAGGTCTAGTGGTTTGTGCCGTGCGGTGATGAGTCAATTTTGGATTATATATAATAGATGAGACTTTCCAAGTCGATTTGCTCGTAGAAATATGGAATATAGCTCTACTTGCGCGTATCAATGCGAGGAGCAATGTTCGTGGTTTCCACTTCTAAGAAGTGGGAACCGAACCCAGCGTTTTAAGGTCCAAAAACGAACGGTTTTCGAGATATTGCCAGAAAACTATCCCCGGTCTGGGAAATTTCAGCGGTTGCCATAGTAACGTTGATCTGTTTCTCAGAGGGAAGAGAGTTATTTGGGAATATCTCCGAAACCGTTCATTTTAGGAACATAAAAATTGTGTTTCGGTTTCCCTACAGGACGTCCGAGTATTGTTTCTCGTATCTGCCGGCTTAAAATGAGCTAAATCCGACCTTTGTACCGACTGTCCTTCCTCAGTGCCAAAGGGCCGAAGAAAGTCACTTACAAATTGAATTTTCAAAAACCGTTTCTCAGTGGGCCTCTACATAATCAGATCAACCAACATGCAAAATTTCTGCTTCCTAGGTCTAGTGGTTTGAGCCCTGCGTTGAATTTTGGATGATCAATGCCAAAGGGCCGAAAAATCACACTTACAAGTTGAATTTTAATATACCGTTTCTTAGTGAGCCTCAACATACCCGTATCAACCAACATTCAAATTTCAGCTTCCTAGGTCTAGTGGTTTGAGTTCTGCGTCGATGATTTAATTTTGGATGGTCAATGCCAAAGGGCCGAGAAAGGTCACTTACGAATTGAAATTCCAAAACCGTTTCTTAGTGATCCTCTACATACTCGGATCAACAAACATTCAAAATTTCAGCTTTCTAGGTCTAGTGGTTTGAGCCCTGCGGTGATTAGACAATTTTGGATTATATATAATAGATGAGACTTTCCAAGTTGATTTGCTCGTAGAAATATGGAATATAGCACTTCTTGCGCGTAGCAATGCGAGGAGCAATGTTCGTGGCTTCCACTTCGAAGAAGTGGGGACCGAACCCAGCGTTTTAAGGCCCTGAAACGAACGGTTTTCGAGATATTGCCAGAAAACTATCCCCGGCCTGGGCAATTTCAGCGGTTGCCATAGTAACGTTGATCTGTATCTCAGAGGGAACACAGTTATTTGGGAATATCTCCGAAACCGTTCATTTTAGGAACTGAAAAAGTGTTTTTAGTGGTCCCTACAGGACCTCCGAGTATTGTTTCTCGTATCTGCCGGCTTAAAATGAGCTAATTCCGACCTTAGTACCGATTGTCCTTCCTCAGTGCTAAAGGGCTGAAAAAAGTCACTTACAAATTGAAATTTCAAAAACCGGTTCTCCGTGGGCCTCTACATACTCGGATAAACCAATATGCAAAATTTCATCTTCTTAGGTCTAGTGGTTTGAGCCCTGCGTCGATGATTTAATTTTGGATGGTCAATGCCAAAGGGCCACGAAATGTCACTTACATATTGTATTTTCAAAAATTGTTTCTTAGTGAGCCTCTACATACTCGGATCAACCAACATGCAAAATTTCAGCTTTCTAGGTCTAGTGGTTTTAGCCCTGCGTTGATGAGGAAATTTTGGATTATATATAATAGTTGAGACTTTCCAAGTCGATTTGCTCGTAGAAATATGGAATATAGCTCTTCTTGCGCGTATCAATGCGAGGAGCAATGTTCGTGGTTTCTACTTCAATGAACTGGGAAACGAACCCAGCGTTTTAAGGTCCAAAAACGAACGGTTTTCGAGATATTGCCAGAAAACTATCCCCGGTCTGGGAAATTTCAGCGGTTGCCATAGTAACGTTGATCTGTTTCTCAGAGGGAACAGAGTTATTTGGGAATATCTCCGAAACCGTTCATTTTAGGAACTTAAAAGTGTATTTCGGGGTCCCTACAGGATCTCCGAGTATTGTTTCTCGATTCTGCCGGCTTAAAATGGGCTAAATCCGACCTTTGTACCGACTGTCCTTCCTCAGTGCCAAAGGGCCGAAAAAAGCCACATACAAATTGAATTTTCAAGAACCGTTTCTCAGTGGGCCTCTACATACTCGGATCAACAAACATGCAAAATTTCAGCTTTCTAGGTCTAGTGGTTTGAGCCCTGCGTCGATGATTTAATTTTGGATGGTCAATGCCAAAGGGCCGAAAAAAGTCACTTACAAATTGAAATTCTAAAACCGTTTCTTAGTGATCCTCTACATACTCGGATCAACTAACATGCAAAATTTCAGCTTTCTAGGTCTAGTGGTTTGAGCCCTGCGGTGATGAGTCAATTTTGGATTATATATAATAGATGAGACTTTCCAAGTCGATTTGCTCGTAGAAAATGGAATATAGCTCTTCTTGCGCGTATTAATGCGAGGAGCAATGTTCGTGGTTTCTACTTCTAAGAAGTGGGAACCGAACCCAGCGTTTTAAGGTCCAAAAACGAACGGTTTTCGAGATATTGCCAGAAAACTATCCCCGGTCTGGGAAATTTCAGCGGTTGCCATAGTAACGTTGATCTGTTTCTCAGAGGGAACAGAGTTATTTGGGAATATCTCCGAAACCGTTCATTTTAGGAACTTAAAAATTGTGTTTCGGTTTCCCTACAGGACGTCCGAGTATTGTTTCTCGTATCTGCCGCCTTAAAATGAGCTAAATCCGACCTTTGTACCGACTGTCCTTCCTCAGTGCCAAAGGGCCGAAGAAAGTCACTTACAAATTGAATTTTCAAAAACCGTTTCTCAGTGGGCCTCTACATAATCAGATCAAACAACATGCAAAATTTCTGCTTCCTAGGTCTAGTGGTTTGAGCCCTGCGTTGAATTTTGGATGATCAATGCCAAAGGGCCGAAAAATCACACTTACAAGTTGAATTTTAATATACCGTTTCTTAGTGAGCCTCAACATACCCGTATCAACCAACATTCAAATTTCAGCTTCCTAGGTCTAGTGGTTTGAGTTCTGCGTCGATGATTTAATTTTGGATGGTCAATGCCAAAGGGCCGAGAAAGGTCACTTACGAATTGAAATTCCAAAACCGTTTCTTAGTGATCCTCTACATACTCGGATCAACAAACATTCAAAATTTCAGCCTTCTAGGTCTAGTGGTTTGAGCCCTGCGGTGATTAGACAATTTTGGATTATATATAATAGATGAGACTTTCCAAGTTGATTTGCTCGTAGAAATATGGAATATAGCACTTCTTGCGCGTAGCAATGCGAGGAGCAATGTTCGTGGCTTCCACTTCGAAGAAGTGGGGACCGAACCCAGCGTTTTAAGGCCCTGAAACGAACGGTTTTCGAGATATTGCCAGAAAACTATCCCCGGCCTGGGCAATTTCAGCGGTTGCCATAGTAACGTTGATCTGTATCTCAGAGGGAACACAGTTATTTGGGAATATCTCCGAAACCGTTCATTTTAGGAACTGAAAAAGTGTTTTTCGTGGTCCCTACAGGACCTCCGAGTATTGTTTCTCGTATCTGCCGGCTTAAAATGAGCTAATTCCGACCTTAGTACCGATTGTCCTTCCTCAGTGCTAAAGGGCTGAAAAAAGTCACTTACAAATTGAAATTTCAAAAACCAGTTCTCCGTGGGCCTCTACATACTCGGATAAACCAATATGCAAAATTTCATCTTCTTAGGTCTAGTGGTTTGAGCCCTGCGTCGATGATTTAATTTTGGATGGTCAATGCCAAAGGGCCACGAAATGTCACTTACATATTGTATTTTCAAAAATTGTTTCTTAGTGAGCCTCTACATACTCGGATCAACCAACATGCAAAATTTCAGCTTTCTAGGTCTAGTGGTTTTAGCCCTGCGTTGATGAGGTAATTTTGGATTATATATAATAGTTGAGACTTTCCAAGTCGATTTGCTCGTAGAAATATGGAATATAGCTCTTCTTGCGCGTATCAATGCGAGGAGCAATGTTCGTGGTTTCTACTTCAATGAACTGGGAAACGAACCCAGCGTTTTAAGGTCCAAAAACGAACGGTTTTCGAGATATTGCCAGAAAACTATCCCCGGTCTGGGAAATTTCAGCGGTTGCCATAGTAACGTTGATCTGTTTCTCAGAGGGAACAGAGTTATTTGGGAATATCTCCGAAACCGTTCATTTTAGGAACTTAAAAGTGTATTTCGGGGTCCCTACAGGATCTCCGAGTATTGTTTCTCGATTCTGCCGGCTTAAAATGGGCTAAATCCGACCTTTGTACCGACTGTCCTTCCTCAGTGCCAAAGGGCCGAAAAAAGCCACATACAAATTGAATTTTCAAGAACCGTTTCTCAGTGGGCCTCTACATACTCGGATCAACAAACATGCAAAATTTCAGCTTTCTAGGTCTAGTGGTTTGAGCCCTGCGTCGATGATTTAATTTTGGATGGTCAATGCCAAAGGGCCGAAAAAAGTCACTTACAAATTAAAATTCTAAAACCGTTTCTTAGTGATCCTCTACATACTCGGATCAACTAACATGCAAAATTTCAGCTTTCTAGGTCTAGTGGTTTGAGCCCTGCGGTGATGAGTCAATTTTGGATTATATATAATAGATGAGACTTTCCAAGTCGATTTGCTCGTAGAAAATGGAATATAGCTCTTCTTGCGCGTATTAATGCGAGGAGCAATGTTCGTGGTTTCTACTTCTAAGAAGTGGGAACCGAACCCAGCGTTTTAAGGTCCAAAAACGAACGGTTTTCGAGATATTGCCAGAAAACTATCCCCGGTCTGGGAAATTTCAGCGGTTGCCATAGTAACGTTGATCTGTTTCTCAGAGGGAACAGAGTTATTTGGGAATATCTCCGAAACCGTTCATTTTAGGAACTTAAAAATTGTGTTTCGGTTTCCCTACAGGACGTCCGAGTATTGTTTCTCGTATCTGCCGCCTTAAAATGAGCTAAATCCGACCTTTGTACCGACTGTCCTTCCTCAGTGCCAAAGGGCCGAAGAAAGTCACTTACAAATTGAATTTTCAAGAACCGTTTCTCAGTGGGCCTCTACATAATCAGATCAACCAACATGCAAAATTTCTGCTTCCTAGGTCTAGTGGTTTGAGCCCTGCGTTGAATTTTGGATGATCAATGCCAAAGGGCCGAAAAATCACACTTACAAGTTGAATTTTAATATACCGTTTCTTAGTGAGCCTCAACATACCCGTATCAACCAACATTCAAATTTCAGCTTCCTAGGTCTAGTGGTTTGAGTTCTGCGTCGATGATTTAATTTTGGATGGTCAATGCCAAAGGGCCGAGAAAGGTCACTTACGAATTGAAATTCCAAAACCGTTTCTTAGTGATCCTCTACATACTCGGATCAACAAACATTCAAAATTTCAGCTTTCTAGGTCTAGTGGTTTGAGCCCTGCGGTGATTAGACAATTTTGGATTATATATAATAGATGAGACTTTCCAAGTTGATTTGCTCGTAGAAATATGGAATATAGCACTTCTTGCGCGTAGCAATGCGAGGAGCAATGTTCGTGGCTTCCACTTCGAAGAAGTGGGGACCGAACCCAGCGTTTTAAGGCCCTGAAACGAACGGTTTTCGAGATATTGCCAGAAAACTATCCCCGGCCTGGGCAATTTCAGCGGTTGCCATAGTAACGTTGATCTGTATCTCAGAGGGAACACAGTTATTTGGGAATATCTCCGAAACCGTTCATTTTAGGAACTGAAAAAGTGTTTTTCGTGGTCCCTACAGGACCTCCGAGTATTGTTTCTCGTATCTGCCGGCTTAAAATGAGCTAATTCCGACCTTAGTACCGATTGTCCTTCCTCAGTGCTAAAGGGCTGAAAAAAGTCACTTACAAATTGAAATTTCAAAAACCGGTTCTCCGTGGGCCTCTACATACTCGGATAAACCAATATGCAAAATTTCATCTTCTTAGGTCTAGTGGTTTGAGCCCTGCGTCGATGATTTAATTTTGGATGGTCAATGCCAAAGGGCCACGAAATGTCACTTACATATTGTATTTTCAAAAATTGTTTCTTAGTGAGCCTCTACATACTCGGATCAACCAACATGCAAAATTTCAGCTTTCTAGGTCTAGTGGTTTTAGCCCTGCGTTGATGAGGAAATTTTGGATTATATATAATAGTTGAGACTTTCCAAGTCGATTTGCTCGTAGAAATATGGAATATAGCTCTTCTTGCGCGTATCAATGCGAGGAGCAATGTTCGTGGTTTCTACTTCAATGAACTGGGAAACGAACCCAGCGTTTTAAGGTCCAAAAACGAACGGTTTTCGAGATATTGCCAGAAAACTATCCCCGGTCTGGGAAATTTCAGCGGTTGCCATAGTAACGTTGATCTGTTTCTCAGAGGGAACAGAGTTATTTGGGAATATCTCCGAAACCGTTCATTTTAGGAACTTAAAAGTGTATTTCGGGGTCCCTACAGGATCTCCGAGTATTGTTTCTCGATTCTGCCGGCTTAAAATGGGCTAAATCCGACCTTTGTACCGACTGTCCTTCCTCAGTGCCAAAGGGCCGAAAAAAGCCACATACAAATTGAATTTTCAAGAACCGTTTCTCAGTGGGCCTCTACATACTCGGATCAACAAACATGCAAAATTTCAGCTTTCTAGGTCTAGTGGTTTGAGCCCTGCGTCGATGATTTAATTTTGGATGGTCAATGCCAAAGGGCCGAAAAAAGTCACTTACAAATTGAAATTCTAAAACCGTTTCTTAGTGATCCTCTACATACTCGGATCAACTAACATGCAAAATTTCAGCTTTCTAGGTCTAGTGGTTTGAGCCCTGCGGTGATGAGTCAATTTTGGATTATATATAATAGATGAGACTTTCCAAGTCGATTTGCTCGTAGAAAATGGAATATAGCTCTTCTTGCGCGTATTAATGCGAGGAGCAATGTTCGTGGTTTCTACTTCTAAGAAGTGGGAACCGAACCCAGCGTTTTAAGGTCCAAAAACGAACGGTTTTCGAGATATTGCCAGAAAACTATCCCCGGTCTGGGAAATTTCAGCGGTTGCCATAGTAACGTTGATCTGTTTCTCAGAGGGAACAGAGTTATTTGGGAATATCTCCGAAACCGTTCATTTTAGGAACTTAAAAATTGTGTTTCGGTTTCCCTACAGGACGTCCGAGTATTGTTTCTCGTATCTGCCGCCTTAAAATGAGCTAAATCCGACCTTTGTACCGACTGTCCTTCCTCAGTGCCAAAGGGCCGAAGAAAGTCACTTACAAATTGAATTTTCAAAAACCGTTTCTCAGTGGGCCTCTACATAATCAGATCAAACAACATGCAAAATCTCTGCTTCCTAGGTCTAGTGGTTTGAGCCCTGCGTTGAATTTTGGATGATCAATGCCAAAGGGCCGAAAAATCACACTTACAAGTTGAATTTTAATATACCGTTTCTTAGTGAGCCTCAACATACCCGTATCAACCAACATTCAAATTTCAGCTTCCTAGGTCTAGTGGTTTGAGTTCTGCGTCGATGATTTAATTTTGGATGGTCAATGCCAAAGGGCCGAGAAAGGTCACTTACGAATTGAAATTCCAAAACCGTTTCTTAGTGATCCTCTACATACTCGGATCAACAAACATTCAAAATTTCAGCCTTCTAGGTCTAGTGGTTTGAGCCCTGCGGTGATTAGACAATTTTGGATTATATATAATAGATGAGACTTTCCAAGTTGATTTGCTCGTAGAAATATGGAATATAGCACTTCTTGGGCGTAGCAATGCGAGGAGCAATGTTCGTGGCTTCCACTTCGAAGAAGTGGGGACCGAACCCAGCGTTTTAAGGCCCTGAAACGAACGGTTTTCGAGATATTGCCAGAAAACTATCCCCGGCCTGGGCAATTTCAGCGGTTGCCATAGTAACGTTGATCTGTATCTCAGAGGGAACACAGTTATTTGGGAATATCTCCGAAACCGTTCATTTTAGGATTTGAAAAAGTGTTTTTCGTGGTCCCTACAGGACCTCCGAGTATTGTTTCTCGTATCTGCCGGCTTAAAATGAGCTAATTCCGACCTTAGTACCGATTGTCCTTCCTCAGTGCTAAAGGGCTGAAAAAAGTCACTTACAAATTGAAATTTCAAAAACCAGTTCTCCGTGGGCCTCTACATACTCGGATAAACCAATATGCAAAATTTCATCTTCTTAGGTCTAGTGGTTTGAGCCCTGCGTCGATGATTTAATTTTGGATGGTCAATGCCAAAGGGCCACGAAATGTCACTTACATATTGTATTTTCAAAAATTGTTTCTTAGTGAGCCTCTACATACTCGGATCAACCAACATGCAAAATTTCAGCTTTCTAGGTCTAGTGGTTTTAGCCCTGCGTTGATGAGGTAATTTTGGATTATATATAATAGTTGAGACTTTCCAAGTCGATTTGCTCGTAGAAATATGGAATATAGCTCTTCTTGCGCGTATCAATGCGAGGAGCAATGTTCGTGGTTTCTACTTCAATGAACTGGGAAACGAACCCAGCGTTTTAAGGTCCAGAAACGAACGGTTTTCGAGATATTGCCAGAAAACTATCCCCGGTCTGGGAAATTTCAGCGGTTGCCATAGTAACGTTGATCTGTTTCTCAGAGGGAACAGAGTTATTTGGGAATATCTCCGAAACCGTTCATTTTAGGAACTTAAAAGTGTATTTCGGGGTCCCTACAGGATCTCCGAGTATTGTTTCTCGATTCTGCCGGCTTAAAATGGGCTAAATCCGACCTTTGTACCGACTGTCCTTCATCAGTGCCAAAGGGCCGAAAAAAGCCACATACAAATTGAATTTTCAAGAACCGTTTCTCAGTGGGCCTCTACATACTCGGATCAACAAACATGCAAAATTTCAGCTTTCTAGGTCTAGTGGTTTGAGCCCTGCGTCGATGATTTAATTTTGGATGGTCAATGCCAAAGGGCCGAAAAAAGTCACTTACAAATTGAAATTCTAAAACCGTTTCTTAGTGATCCTCTACATACTCGGATCAACTAACATGCAAAATTTCAGCTTTCTAGGTCTAGTGGTTTGAGCCCTGCGGTGATGAGTCAATTTTGGATTATATATAATAGATGAGACTTTCCAAGTCGATTTGCTCGTAGAAAATGGAATATAGCTCTTCTTGCGCGTATTAATGCGAGGAGCAATGTTCGTGGTTTCTACTTCTAAGAAGTGGGAACCGAACCCAGCGTTTTAAGGTCCAAAAACGAACGGTTTTCGAGATATTGCCAGAAAACTATCCCCGGTCTGGGAAATTTCAGCGGTTGCCATAGTAACGTTGATCTGTTTCTCAGAGGGAACAGAGTTATTTGGGAATATCTCCGAAACCGTTCATTTTAGGAACTTAAAAATTGTGTTTCGGTTTCCCTACAGGACGTCCGAGTATTGTTTCTCGTATCTGCCGCCTTAAAATGAGCTAAATCCGACCTTTGTACCGACTGTCCTTCCTCAGTGCCAAAGGGCCGAAGAAAGTCACTTACAAATTAAATTTTCAAGAACCGTTTCTCAGTGGGCCTCTACATAATCAGATCAACCAACATGCAAAATTTCTGCTTCCTAGGTCTAGTGGTTTGAGCCCTGCGTTGAATTTTGGATGATCAATGCCAAAGGGCCGAAAAATCACACTTACAAGTTGAATTTTAATATACCGTTTCTTAGTGAGCCTCAACATACCCGTATCAACCAACATTCAAATTTCAGCTTCCTAGGTCTAGTGGTTTGAGTTCTGCGTCGATGATTTAATTTTGGATGGTCAATGCCAAAGGGCCGAGAAAGGTCACTTACGAATTGAAATTCCAAAACCGTTTCTTAGTGATCCTCTACATACTCGGATCAACAAACATTCAAAATTTCAGCTTTCTAGGTCTAGTGGTTTGAGCCCTGCGGTGATTAGACAATTTTGGATTATATATAATAGATGAGACTTTCCAAGTTGATTTGCTCGTAGAAATATGGAATATAGCACTTCTTGCGCGTAGCAATGCGAGGAGCAATGTTCGTGGCTTCCACTTCGAAGAAGTGGGGACCGAACCCAGCGTTTTAAGGCCCTGAAACGAACGGTTTTCGAGATATTGCCAGAAAACTATCCCCGGCCTGGGCAATTTCAGCGGTTGCCATAGTAACGTTGATCTGTATCTCAGAGGGAACACAGTTATTTGGGAATATCTCCGAAACCGTTCATTTTAGGAACTGAAAAAGTGTTTTTCGTGGTCCCTACAGGACCTCCGAGTATTGTTTCTCGTATCTGCCGGCTTAAAATGAGCTAATTCCGACCTTAGTACCGATTGTCCTTCCTCAGTGCTAAAGGGCTGAAAAAAGTCACTTACAAATTGAAATTTCAAAAACCGGTTCTCCGTGGGCCTCTACATACTCGGATAAACCAATATGCAAAATTTCATCTTCTTAGGTCTAGTGGTTTGAGCCCTGCGTCGATGATTTAATTTTGGATGGTCAATGCCAAAGGGCCACGAAATGTCACTTACATATTGTATTTTCAAAAATTGTTTCTTAGTGAGCCTCTACATACTCGGATCAACCAACATGCAAAATTTCAGCTTTCTAGGTCTAGTGGTTTTAGCCCTGCGTTGATGAGGCAATTTTGGATTATATATAATAGTTGAGACTTTCCAAGTCGATTTGCTCGTAGAAATATGGAATATAGCTCTTCTTGCGCGTATCAATGCGAGGAGCAATGTTCGTGGTTTCTACTTCAATGAACTGGGAAACGAACCCAGCGTTTTAAGGTCCAAAAACGAACGGTTTTCGAGATATTGCCAGAAAACTATCCCCGGTCTGGGAAATTTCAGCGGTTGCCATAGTAACGTTGATCTGTTTCTCAGAGGGAACAGAGTTATTTGGGAATATCTCCGAAACCGTTCATTTTAGGAACTTAAAAGTGTATTTCGGGGTCCCTACAGGATCTCCGAGTATTGTTTCTCGATTATGCCGGCTTAAAATGGGCTAAATCCGACCTTTGTACCGACTGTCCTTCCTCAGTGCCAAAGGGCCGAAAAAAGCCACATACAAATTGAATTTTCAAGAACCGTTTCTCAGTGGGCCTCTACATACTCGGATCAACAATCATGCAAAATTTCAGCTTTCTAGGTCTAGTGGTTTGAGCCCTGCGTCGATGATTTAATTTTGGATGGTCAATGCCAAAGGGCCGAAAAAAGTCACTTACAAATTGAAATTCTAAAACCGTTTCTTAGTGATCCTCTACATACTCGGATCAACTAACATGCAAAATTTCAGCTTTCTAGGTCTAGTGGTTTGAGCCCTGCGGTGATGAGTCAATTTTGGATTATATATAATAGATGAGACTTTCCAAGTCGATTTGCTCGTAGAAAATGGAATATAGCTCTTCTTGCGCGTATTAATGCAAGGAGCAATGTTCGTGGTTTCTACTTCAAAGAAGTGGGAACCGAACCCAGCGTTTTAAGGCCATAAAACGAACGGTTTTCGAGATATTGCCAGAAAACTATCCCCTGTCTGGGAAATTTCAACGGTTGCCATAGTAACGTTGATCTGTTTCCCAGGGGGAACACAGTTATTTGGGAATATCTCCGAAAACGTTCATTTTAGGAACTTAAAAAGTGTGTTTCGGGGTCCGTACAGGACCTCCGAGTTTTGTTTCTCAATTCTGCCGGCTTAAAATGAGCTAATTCCGACCCTTGTACCGACTGTCCTTCCTCAGTGCCAAAGGGCCTAAAAAAGTCACTTACAAATTTAATTTTCAAAAACCGTTTCTCAGTTACCCTCTACATACTCGGATCAACCAACATGCAAAATTTCAGCTTCCTAGGTCTAGTGGTTTGAGCCCTGCGTCGAATTTTGGATGATCAATGCCAAAGGGCCGAAAAATCACACTTACAAGTTGAATTTTAATATACCGTTTCTTATTGAGCCTCTACATACCCGTATCAACCAACATTCTAAATTTCAGCTACCTAGGTCTAGTGGTTTGAGCCCTGCGTCGATGATTTAATTTTGGATGGTCAATGCCAAAGGGCCGAAAAAGGTCACTTACGAATTGAAATTCCAAAACCGTTTCTTAGTGAGCGGACCTCCGAGTATTGTTTCTCGTATCTGCCTGCTTAAAATGAGCTAAATCCGACCTTTTTACCGACTCTCCTTCCTGGGTGCCAAAGGGACGAAAAAAGTCACTTACAAATTGTATTTTCGAAAACTGTTTCTCAGTGGGCCTCTACATACTCGGATCAACCTGCATGCAAAATTCCAGCTTCCTAGGTCTAGTGGTTTGAACCCTGCGTCGATTAGTTAATTTTGGATGGTCAATGCCAAAGGGCCGAAAAATGTATTTTACAAACTGAATTTTCAAAAACCGTTTCTTTGTGAGCCTCTACATACTCGGATCAACAAACATGCAAAATATCAGCTTTCTAGGTCTAGTGGTTTGAGCCCTGCGGTGATGAGTCAATTTTGGATTATATATAATAGTTGAGACTTTCCAAGTCGATTTGCTCGTAGTAATATGGAATATAGCTCTTCTTGCGCGTATCAATGCGAGGAGCAATGTTCGTGGTTTCCACTTCGAAGATGTGGGAATCGAACCCAGCGTTTTAAGGCCATAAAACGTCCGGATTTCGAGATATTGCTAGAAAACTATCCCCGGTCCGGGAAATTTCAGCGGTTGCCATAGTAACGCTGATCTGTTTCTCAGACGGAACAGAGTTATTTGGGAATATCTCCGAAAACTTTCATTTTAGGAACTTAAAGAGTGTGTTTCGGGGTCCCTCCAGGACCTCCGAGTATGGTTTCCCGTATCTGCCGGCTTAAAATGAGCTAAATCCGACCTTTTTACCGACTGTCCTTCCTCAGTGCCAAAGGGCCGAAAAAAGTCACATACAAATTGAATTTTCAAAAACTGTCTCATTGTGAGCCTCTACATACTCGGATCAACTAACATGCAAAATTTCAGCTTTCTAGGTCTAGTGGTTTGAGCTCTGCGGTGATGAGTCAATTTTGGATTATATATAATAGATGAGACTTTCCGAGTCGATTTGCTCGTAGAAATATGGAATATAGCTCTTCTTGCGCGTATCAATGCCAGGAGCAATATTCGTGGTTCCCACTTCAAGAACCCTGTGTTTTAAGGCCCTAAAACGAACGGTTTTCGAGATATTGCCAGAAAACTATCCCCGGTCTGGGAAATTTCAGCGGTTGCCATAGTAACGTTGATTTGTTTCTCAGACGGAACACAGTTATTTGGGAATATCTCCGTAAACGTTCTTTTTGGAACTTAAAAAGTGGGTTTCGGGGTCCCTACAGGACCTCCGAGTCTAGTTTCTCGTATCTGCCGGCTTAGAATGAGCTAAATCCGACCTTTTTACCGACTGTCCTTCCTCAGTGCCATTCGGCCGTAAAAGTCACTTACAAATTGAATTTTCAAAAACCGTTTCTCAGTGGGCCTCTACTTAATCGTATCAACCATCATGTACAATTTCAGCTTCCTAGGTCAAGTGGTTTGAGCCCTGCGTCGATGAGTTTATTTTGGATGGTCAATGCCAATGGGCCGAAAAAATCCACTTACAAATTGAATCTTCAAAAACCGTTTCTTAGTGAGCCTCTCCATACTCGGAACAACCAACATGTAAAATTTCAACTTTCTAGGTCTAGTGGTTTGAGCCCTGCGGTGATGGCTCAATTTTGGATTATATATAATAGATGAGACTTGGAAGTCGATTTGCTCGTAGAAATATGGAATATAGCTCTTCTTGCGCGTATCAATGCGAGGAGCAATGTTCGTGGTTTCCACTTCTGAAGTGGGAACCAAACCCAGAGTTTTAAGGCCCTAAAACGGACGGTTTTCGTGGTATTGCCAGAAAACTATCCCCGGTTTGCGAAATTTCTGCGGTTGCCATAGTAACGTTGATCTGTATCACAGAGGGAACACAGTTATTTCGGAATATCTCCGAAACCGTTCATTTTAGGAACTTAAAAACTGTGTTTCGGGGTCCCTACAGGACCTCCGAGTATTGTTTCTCGTATCTGCCGGCCTAAAATGAGCTAAATCCAACCTTTTTACAGACTGCCCTTCCTCAGTGCCAAAGGGCCGAAGAAAGTCACTTACAAATTGAATTTTCAAAAAACCTTTCTCAGTGGGCCTCTACATTCTCGGATCAACCATCATGCAAAATTTGAGCTTCCTAGATCTAGTGGTTTGTGCCCTGCGTCGAATTTTGTATGGTCAATGCCAAAGGGTCGAAAAAAGTCACTTAAAAATTGAATTTACAAAAACCGTTTCTTAGTGTGCCCCTACATGCCCGGGTCAACCAACATGCAAAATTTCGGCTTTCTAGGTCTAGTGGTTTGAGCCCTGCGGTGATGAGTCAATTTTGGATTATATATAATAGACGTGATTTTCCAAGTCGATTTGCTCGTAGAAATATGGAATATAGCTCTACTTGCGCGTATCAATGCGAGGAGCAATGTTCGTGGTTTCCACTTCTAAGAAGTGGGAAACGAACCCAGCGTTTTAAGGTCCAAAAACGAACGGTTTTCGAGATATTGCCAGAAAACTATCCCCGGTCTGGGAAATTTCAGCGGTTGCCATAGTAACGTTGATCTGTTTCTCAGAGGGAACAGAGTTATTTGGGAATATCTCCGAAACCGTTCATTTTAGGAACTTAAAAGTGTATTTCGGGGTCCCTACAGGATCTCCGAGTATTGTTTCTCGATTCTGCCGGCTTAAAATGGGCTAAATCCGACCTTTGTACCGACTGTCCTTCCTCAGTGCCAAAGGGCCGAAAAAAGCCACATACAAATTGAATTTTCAAGAACCGTTTCTCAGTGGGCCTCTACATACTCGGATCAACAAACATGCAAAATTTCAGCTTTCTAGGTCTAGTGGTTTGAGCCCTGCGTCGATGATTTAATTTTGGATGGTCAATGCCAAAGGGCCGAAAAAAGTCACTTACAAATTGAAATTCTAAAACCGTTTCTTAGTGATCCTCTACATACTCGGATCAACTAACATGCAAAATTTCAGCTTTCTAGGTCTAGTGGTTTGAGCCCTGCGGTGATGAGTCAATTTTGGATTATATATAATAGATGAGACTTTCCAAGTCGATTTGCTCGTAGAAAATGGAATATAGCTCTTCTTGCGCGTATTAATGCAAGGAGCAATGTTCGTGGTTTCTACTTCAAAGAAGAGGGAACCGAACCCAGCGTTTTAAGGCCATAAAACGAACGGTTTTCGAGATATTGCCAGAAAACTATCCCCTGTCTGGGAAATTTCAACGGTTGCCATAGTAACGTTGATCTGTTTCCCAGGGGGAACACAGTTATTTGGGAATATCTCCGAAAACGTTTATTTTAGGAACTTAAAAAGTGTGTTTCGGGGTCCGTACAGGACCTCCGAGTATTGTTTCTCAATTCTGCCGGCTTAAAATGAGCTAATTCCGACCCTTGTACCGACTGTCCTTCCTCAGTGCCAAAGGGCCTAAAAAAGTCACTTACAAATTTAATTTTCAAAAACCGTTTCTCAGTGGCCCTCTACATACTCGGATCAACCAACATGCAAAATTTCAGCTTCCTAGGTCTAGTGGTTTGAGCCCTGCGTCGAATTTTGGATGATCAATGCCAAAGGGCCGAAAAATCACACTTACAAGTTGAATTTTAATATACAGTTTCTTATTGAGCCTCTACATACCCGTATCAACCAACATTCTAAATTTCAGCTACCTAGGTCTAGTGGTTTGAGCCCTGCGTCGATGATTTAATTTTGGATGGTCAATGCCAAAGGGCCGAAAAAGGTCACTTACGAATTGAAATTCCAAAACCGTTTCTTAGTGAGCGGACCTCCGAGTATTGTTTCTCGTATCTGCCTGCTTAAAATGAGCTAAATCCGACCTTTTTACCGACTCTCCTTCCTGGGTGCCAAAGGGCCGAAAAAAGTCACTTACAAATTGTATTTTCGAAAACTGTTTCTCAGTGGGCCTCTACATACTCGGATCAACCTGCATGCAAAATTCCAGCTTCCTAGGTCTAGTGGTTTGAACCCTGCGTCGATTAGTTAATTTTGGATGGTCAATGCCAAAGGGCCGAAAAATGTATTTTACAAACTGAATTTTCAAAAACCGTTTCTTTGTGAGCCTCTACATACTCGGATCAACAAACATGCAAAATATCAGCTTTCTAGGTCTAGTGGTTTGAGCCCTGCGGTGATGAGTCAATTTTGGATTATATATAATAGTTGAGACTTTCCAAGTCGATTTGCTCGTAGTAATATGGAATATAGCTCTTCTTGCGCGTATCAATGCGAGGAGCAATGTTCGTGGTTTCCACTTCTGAAGTGGGAACCAAACCCAGCGTTTTAAGGCCCTAAAACGGACGGTTTTCGTGATATTGCCAGAAAACTATCCCCGGTTTGCGAAATTTCTGCGGTTGCCATAGTAACGTTGATCTGTTTCACAGAGGGAACACAGTTATTTCGGAATATCTCCGAAACCGTTCATTTTAGGAACTTAAAAACTGTGTTTCGGGGTCCCTACAGGACCTCCGAGTATTGTTTCTCGTATCTGCCGGCCTAAAATGAGCTAAATCCAACCTTTTTACAGACTGTCCTTCCTCAGTGCCAAAGGGCCGAAAAAAGTCACTTATAAATTAAATTTTCAAATACCGTTTCTCTGTGGGCCTCTACATACTCGGATCAACCAACATGCAAAATTTCAGCTTTCTAGGTCTAGTGGTTTGAGCCCTGCGCTGATGAGTCAATTTTGGATTATATATAATAGATGAGACTTTCCAAGTCGATTTGCTCGTAGAAATATGGAATATAGCTCTTCTTGCGCGTATCAATGCGAGGAGCAATGTTCGTGGCTTCTACTTCAATGAACTGGGAAACGAACCCAGCGTTTTAAGGTCCAAAAACGAACGGTTTTCGAGATATTGCCAGAAAACTATCCCCGGTCTGGGAAATTTCAGCGGTTGCCATAGTAACGTTGATCTGTTTCTCAGAGGGAACAGAGTTATTTGGGAATATCTCCGAAACCGTTCATTTTAGGAACTTAAAAGTGTATTTCGGGGTCCCTACAGGATCTCCGAGTATTGTTTCTCGAGTCTGCCGGCTTAAAATGAGCTAATTCCGACCTTAGTACCGAATGTCCTTCCTCAGTGCTAAAGGGCTGAAAAAAGTCACTTACAAATTGAAATTTCAAAAACCGGTTCTCCGTGGGCCTCTACATACTCGGATCAACCAATATGCAAAATTTCATCTTCTTAGGTCTAGTGGTTTGAGCCCTGCGTCGATGATTTAATTTTGGATGGTCAATGCCAAAGGGCCACGAAATGTCACTTACATATTGTATTTTCAAAAATTGTTTCTTAGTGAGCCTCTACATACTCGGATCAACCAACATGCAAAATTTCAGCTTTCTAGGTCTAGTGGTTTTAGCCCTGCGTTGATGAGGCAATTTTGGATTATATATAATAGTTGAGACTTTCCAAGTCGATTTGCTCGTAGAAATATGGAATATAGCTCTTCTTGCGCGTATCAATGCGAGGAGCAATGTTCGTGGTTTCTACTTCAATGAACTGGGAAACGAACCCAGCGTTTTAAGGTCCAAAAACGAACGGTTTTCGAGATATTGCCAGAAAACTATCCCCGGTCTGGGAAATTTCAGCGGTTGCCATAGTAACGTTGATCTGTTTCTCAGAGGGAACAGAGTTATTTGGGAATATCTCCGAAACCGTTCATTTTAGGAACTTAAAAGTGTATTTCGGGGTCCCTACAGGATCTCCGAGTATTGTTTCTCGATTCTGCCGGCTTAAAATGGGCTAAATCCGACCTTTGTACCGACTGTCCTTCCTCAGTGCCAAAGGGCCGAAAAAAGCCACATACAAATTGAATTTTCAAGAACCGTTTCTCAGTGGGCCTCTACATACTCGGATCAACAAACATGCAAAATTTCAGCTTTCTAGGTCTAGTGGTTTGAGCCCTGCGTCGATGATTTAATTTTGGATGGTCAATGCCAAAGGGCCGAAAAAAGTCACTTACAAATTGAAATTCTAAAACCGTTTCTTAGTGATCCTCTACATACTCGGATCAACTAACATGCAAAATTTCAGCTTTCTAGGTCTAGTGGTTTGAGCCCTGCGGTGATGAGTCAATTTTGGATTATATATAATAGATGAGACTTTCCAAGTCGATTTGCTCGTAGAAAATGGAATATAGCTCTTCTTGCGCGTATTAATGCGAGGAGCAATGTTCGTGGTTTCTACTTCAAAGAAGTGGGAACCGAACCCAGCGTTTTAAGGCCATAAAACGAACGGTTTTCGAGATATTGACGGAAAACTATCCCCTGTCTGGGAAATTTCAACGGTTGCCATAGTAACGTTGATCTGTTTCCCAGGGGGAACACAGTTATTTGGGAATATCTCCGAAAACGTTCATTTTAGGAACTTAAAAAGTGTGTTTCGGGGTCCGTACAGGACCTCCGAGTATTGTTTCTCAATTCTGCCGGCTTAAAATGAGCTAATTCCGACCCTTGTACCGATTGTCCTTCCTCAGTGCCAAAGGGCCTAAAAAGTCACTTACAAATTTAATTTTCAAAAACCGTTTCTCAGTGGCCCTCTACATACTCGGATCAACCAACATGCAAAATTTCAGCTTCCTAGGTCTAGTGGTTTGAGCCCTGCGTCGAATTTTGGATGATCAATGCCAAAGGGCCGAAAAATCACACTTACAAGTTGAATTTTAATATACCGTTTCTTATTGAGCCTCTACATACCCGTATCAACCAACATTCTAAATTTCAGCTACCTAGGTCTAGTGGTTTGAGCCCTGCGTCGATGATTTAATTTTGGATGGTCAATGCCAAAGGGCCGAAAAAGGTCACTTACGAATTGAAATTCCAAAACCGTTTCTTAGTGAGCGGACCTCCGAGTATTGTTTCTCGTATCTGCCTGCTTAAAATGAGCTAAATCCGACCTTTTCACCGACTGTCCTTCCTCAGTGCCAAAGGGCCTAAAAAAGTCACTTACAAATTTAATTTTCAAAAACCGTTTCTCAGTCGCCCTCTACATACTCGGATCAACCTGCATGCAAAATTCCAGCTTCCTAGGTCTAGTGGTTTGAACCCTGCGTCGATTAGTTAATTTTGGATGGTCAATGCCAAAGGGCCGAAAAATGTATTTTACAAACTGAATTTTCAAAAACCGTTTCTTTGTGAGCCTCTACATACTCGGATCAACAAACATGCAAAATATCAGCTTTCTAGGTCTAGTGGTTTGAGCCCTGCGGTGATGAGTCAATTTTGGATCATATATAATAGTTGAGACTTTCCAAGTCGATTTGCTCGTAGTAATATGGAATATAGCTCTTCTTGCGCGTATCAATGCGAGGAGCAATGTTCGTGGTTTCCACTTCGAAGATGTGGGAATCAAACCCAGCGTTTTAAGGCCATAAAACGTCCGGATATCGAGATATTGCTAGAAAACTATCCCCGGTCCGGGAAATTTCAGCGGTTGCCATAGTAACGCTGATCTGTTTCTCAGACGGAACAGAGTTATTTGGGAATATCTCCGAAAACTTTCATTTTAGGAACTTAAAGAGTGTGTTTCGGGGTCCCTCCAGGACCTCCGAGTATGGTTTCCCGTATCTGCCGGCTTAAAATGAGCTAAATCCGACCTTTTTACCGACTGTCCTTCCTCAGTGCCAAAGGGCCGAAAAAAGTCACATACAAATTGAATTTTCAAAAACTGTCTCATTGTGAGCCTCTACATACTCGGATCAACTAACATGCAAAATTTCAGCTTTCTAGGTCTAGTGGTTTGAGCTCTGCGGTGATGAGTCAATTTTGGATTATATATAATAGATGAGACTTTCCGAGTCGATTTGCTCGTAGAAATATGGAATATAGCTCTTCTTGCGCGTATCAATGCCAGGAGCAATATTCGTGGTTCCCACTTCAAGAACCCTGTGTTTTAAGGCCCTAAAACGAACGGTTTTCGAGATATTGCCAGAAAACTATCCCCGGTCTGGGAAATTTCAGCGGTTGCCATAGTAACGTTGATTTGTTTCTCAGACGGAACACAGTTATTTGGGAATATCTCCGAAAACGTTCTTTTTGGAACTTAAAAAGTGGGTTTCGGGGTCCCTACAGGACCTCCGAGTCTAGTTTCTCGTATCTGCCGGCTTAGAATGAGCTAAATCCGACCTTTTTACCGACTGTCCTTCCTCAGTGCCATTCGGCCGTAAAAGTCACTTACAAATTGAATTTTCAAAAACCGTTTCTCAGTGGGCCTCTACTTAATCGTATCAACCATCATGTACAATTTCAGCTTCCTAGGTCTAGTGGTTTGAGCCCTGCGTCGATGAGTTTATTTTGGATGGTCAATGCCAATGGGCCGAAAAAATCCACTTACAAATTGAATCTTCAAAAACCGTTTCTTAGTGAGCCTCTCCATACTCGGAACAACCAACATGTAAAATTTCAACTTTCTAGGTCTAGTGGTTTGAGCCCTGCGGTGATGGCTCAATTTTGGATTATATATAATAGATGAGACTTGGAAGTCGATTTGCTCGTAGAAATATGGAATATAGCTCTTCTTGCGCGTATCAATGCGAGGAGCAATGTTCGTGGTTTCCACTTCTGAAGTGGGAACCAAACCCAGCGTTTTAAGGCCCTAAAACGAACGGTTTTCGTGGTATTGCCAGAAAACTATCCCCGGTTTGCGAAATTTCTGCGGTTGCCATAGTAACGTTGATCTGTTTCACAGAGGGAACACAGTTATTTCGGAATATCTCCGAAACCGTTCATTTTAGGAACTTAAAAACTGTGTTTCGGGGTCCCTACAGGACCTCCGAGTATTGTTTCTCGTATTTGCCGGCCTAAAATGAGCTAAATCCAACCTTTTTACAGACTGTCCTTCCTCAGTGCCAAAGGGCCGAAAAAAGTCACTTATAAATTAAATTTTCAAATACCGTTTCTCTGTGGGCCTCTACTTACTCGGATCAACCAACATGCAAAATTTCAGCTTCCTAGGTCTAGTGGTTTTAGCCCTGCGTCGAATTTTGGATGGTCAATGCCAAAGGGCCGAAAAAAGTCACTTACTAATAGAATTTTCAAAAACCGTTTCTTAGTGAGCCTCTACATACTCGGATCAACCAACATGCAAAATTTCAGCTTTCTAGGTCTAGTGGTTTGAGCCCTGCGCTGATGAGTCAATTTTGGATTATATATAATAGATGAGACTTTCCAAGTCGATTTGCTCGTAGAAATATGGATTATAGCACTTCTTGCGCGTATCAATGCGAGGAGCAATTTCGTGCTTTCTACTTCAAAGAAGTGGGAACCGAACCCAGCGTTTTAAGGCCATAAAACGAACGGTTATCGAGATATTGCCAGAAAACTATCCCCGGTCTGGGAAATTTCAACGGTTGCCATAGTAACGTTGATCTGTTTCCCAGAGGGAACACAGTTATTTGGGAATATCTCCGAAACCGTCCATTTTAGGAACTTAAAAACTGTGTTTCGGGGTCCCTACAGGACCTCCGAGTATTGTTTCTCGTATCTGCCGGCTTAAAAAGAGCTAAATCCAACCTTTTTACAGACTGTCCTTCCTCAGTGCCAAAGGGCCGAAAAAAGTCACTTACAAATTAAATTTTCAAATACCGTTTCTCTTTGGGCCTCTACATACTCGGATCAACCAACATGCAAAATTTCAGCTTCCTAGGTCTAGTGGTTTGAACCCTGCTTCGAATTTTGGATGGTCAATGCCACAGGGCCGAAAAAAGTCACTTACTAATAGAATTTTCAAAAACCGTTTCTTAGTGAGCTTCTACATACTCGGATCAACCAACATGCAAAATTTCAGCTTTCTAGGTCTAGTGGTTTAAGCCTTGCGGTGATGTGTCAATTTTGGATTATATATAATAGATGAGACTTTCCAAGTCGATTTGCTCGTAGAAATATGGAATATAGCTCTTCTTGCGCGTATCAATGCGAGGAGCAATGTTCGTGGTTTCCACTTCAAGGAAGTGGGAACCGAACCCAGCGTTTTAAGGCCCTAAAACGAACGGTTTTCGAGATATTGCCAGAAAACTATCCCCGGTCTGGGAAATTTCAACGGTTGCCATTGTAACGTTGATCTGTTTCCCAGAGGAAACACAGTTATTTGGGAATATCTCCAAAACCGTTCATTTTAGGAACTTAAAAATTGTGTTTCGGTTTTCCTACAGGACCTCCGAGTATTGTTTCTCGTATCTGCCGGCTTAAAATGAGCTAAATACGAACTTTTTACCGACTGACCTTCCTCAGTGCCAAAGGGCCGAACAAAGTCACTTACAAATTGAATTTTCCAAAACCGTTCTCAGTGGGCCTCTACATACTCGGATCAACCAAAATGCAAAATATCTGCTTTCTAGGTCTAGTGGTTTGAGCCCTGCGGTGATGAGTCTATTTTGGATTATATATAATAGATGAGACTTTCCAAGTCGATTTGCTCGTAGAAATATGGAATATAGCTCTTCTTGCGCGTACCAATGCGAGGAGCAATGTTCGTGGGAACAGAACCCAGCGTTTTAAGGCCCTAGAACGACCGGTTTTCGAGATATTGCTAGTAAACTATCCCCGGTCTGGGAAAACTCAGCGGTTGCCATAGTAACATTGACCTTTTTCTCAGAGGGAACACAGTTATTTGGGAATATCTCCGAAACCGTTCATTTTAGGAACTTAAAAAGTGTGTTTCGGCGTCCCTACAGGACCCCCGAGTTTTGTTTCCCGTATCTTCCGGCGTAAAATTAGCTAAATACGGCCTTTGTACCGACTGTCCTTCCTCAGTGCCAAATGGCCGAAAAAAGTCACTTACAAATTGAATTTTCGAAAACTGTTTCTCAGTGGGCCTCTACATACTCCGATCAACCAACATGCAAAATTCCAGCTTCCTAGGTCTAGTAGTTTGAACCCTGCGTCGATGAGATAATTTTGGATGGTCAATGCCAAAGGGCCGAAAGATGTCACTTACAAATTGAATTTTCAAAAACCGTTTCTTAGTGAGCCTCTACATACTCGGGTCAACCAACATGCATAATTTTAGCTTTCTAGGTCTAAAGGTTTGAGCCCTACGGTGATGAATCAATTTTACATTATATACGAGGCACGTCCAGAAACTAAGCTCCGTTTGGTAATTAAATTAAATTGTGTACAGATACAGAAAAAATATTTACTGCACAACATTCTACACCTCTTAAACTACCTTTTCACATAACTGCCGAACTTTTGCAGGCATTTGTCATAGCGTGGCACAAGTTTTTGGATACCTCTTCATAGAAGTTTGCCGCCGACCCGTAAACGAGAGTGAAGACTCCCCTTAAGATATCCTACTGTTTGGTCACTACTGTTAGGCAAATTGCGTGCTTACCAGGAGAACTGCGTATGTTTAGGAGTTCTCCTGACCACATACGCAATTTGCCTAACAGTGATGGCCAAACAGTAGGATATCTTAAGGGGAGTCTTCACTCTCGTTTACGGGTCGGCGGCAAACTTCTATGAAGAAGGTATCCAAAAACTTGTGCCACGCTATGACAAATGCCTGCAAACGTTCGGCAGTTATGTGGAAAAGTAGTTTAAGAGGTGTAGAATGTTGTGCAATAAATATTTTTTCTGTATCTGTACACAATTTAATTTAATTACCAAACGGATCTTACTTTCTGGACGTGCCTCGTATAATAGATGAGAATTTCCAAGTCGATTTGCCCGTAGAAATATGGAATATAGCTCTTCTTGCGCGTATCAATGCGAGGAGCAATATTCGTGGTTTCTACTTCAAAGAAGTGGGAACCGAACCCAGGATTTAAGGCCGTAAAACGAACGGTTTTCGAGATATTGCTAGAAAACTATCCCCGGTCTGGGAAATTTCAGCGGTTGCCATAGTAACGTTGATCTGTTTCTCAGAGGGAACACAGTTATTTGGGAATATCTTCGAAACCGTTCATTTTAGGAACTTAAAAAGTGTTTTTCGGGGTCCCTACAGGACCTCCGAGTATTGTTTCTCGTATCTGCCGGCTTGAAATGTGCTAAATCCGACCTTTGTACCGACTGTCCTTCGTCAGTGCCAAAGGGCCGAAAAAAATCACTTACAAATTGAATTTTCAAAGACCGTTTCTCAGTGGCCCTCTACATACTCGGATCAACAACATGCAAAATTTCAGCTTTCTAGGTCTAGTGGTTTGAGCCCTGCGTCGATGATTTAATTTTGGATGGTCAATGCCAAAGGGCCGAAAAAGTTCACTTACGAATTGAAATTCTAAAACCGTTTCTTAGTGAGCCTCTACATACTCGGATCAACCAACATGCAAAACTTTAGCTTTCTAGATCTAGTGGATTGAGCCCTGCGGTGATGAGTCAATTTTGGATTATATATAATAGATGAGACTTTCCAAGTCGATTTGCTCGTAGAAATATGGAATATAGCTCTTCTTGCGCGTATATATGCGAGGAGCAATGTTCGTGGTTTCTACTTCAAAGAAGTGGGAACCGAACCCAGCGTTTTAAGGCCATAAAACGAACGGTTTTCGAGATATTGCCAGAAAACTATCCCCGGTCTGGGAAATTTCAACGGTTTCCATAGTAACTTTGATCTGTTTCCCAGAGGGAACACAGTTATTTGGGAATATCTCCGAAACAGTTCATTTTAGGAACTTAAAAAGTGTGTTTCGGGTACCCTCCAGGACCTCCAAGTATGGTTTCTCGTATCTGCCCGCTTAAAATGAGCTAAATCCGACCTTTTTACCGACTGTCCTTCCTCAGTGCCAAAGGGCCGAAAAAAGTCACTTACAAATTGAATTTTCAGAAATCGTTTTATAGTGAGCCTGTACATACTTGGAACATTCAACATGCAAACTTTCAGCTATCTAGGTCGAGTGGTTTGAGCCCTGCGGTGATGACTCAATTTTGGATTTATATAATAGATGAGACTTGCCAAGTCGATTTGCTCGTAGAAATATGGAATATAGCTCTTATAGCGCGTATCAATGCGAGGAGCAATGTTCGTGGTTTCTACTTCTGAAGTGGGAACCGAACCCAGCGTTCAAAGGCCCTAAAACGAACGGTTTTCGAGATATTGCTAGAAAACTATCCCCGGTTTGGGAAATTTCAGCGGATGCCATAGTAACGTTGATCTATTTCTCAGAGGGAACACAGTTATTTGGGAATATCTCCGAAACCGTTAATTTTACGAACTTAAAAAGTGTGTTTCGGGGTCCCTCCAGGACCTCCGAGTATGGTTTCTGGTATCTGCCGGCTTAAAATGAACTATATCCGACCTTTTTACCGACTGTCCTTCCTCAGTGCCAAACGGCCCAAAAAAGTCACATACAAATTGAATTTTCAAAAACCGTCTCTTTGTGAGCCTCTACATACTCGGAACAACTAACATGCAAAATTTCAGCTTTCTAGGTCTAGTGGTTTGAGCTCTGGGGTGATAAGTCAATTTTGGATTATATATAATAGATGAGACTTTCCGAGTCGATTTGCTCGTAGAAATATGGAATATAGCTCTTCTTGCGCGTATCAATGCGAGGAGCAATGTTCTTGGTTCCCACTTCAAGAACCCGGCGTTTTAAGGCCCTAAAACGAACGGTTTTCGAGATATTGCCAGAAAACTATCCCCGGTCTGGGAAATTTCAGCGGTTGCCATAGTAACGTTGATTTGTTTCTCAGACGGAACACAGTTATTTGGGAATATCTCCGAAAACGTTCTTTTTGGAACTTAAAAAGTGTGTTTCGGGGTCCCTACAGGACCTCCGGGAATAGTTTCTCGTATCTGCCGGCTTAGAATGAGCTAAATCCGACCTTTTTACCGACTGTCCTTCCTCAGTGCTATTGGGCCGTAAAAGTCACTTACAAATTGAATTTTCAAAAACCGTTTCTCAGTGGGCCTCTACATAATCGTATCAACCATCATGTACAATTTCAGCTTCCTAGGTCTAGTGGTTTAAGCCTTGCGGTGATGTGTCAATTTTGGATTATATATAATAGATGAGACTTTCCAAGTCGATTTGCTCGTAGAAATATGGAATATAGCTCTTCTTGCGCGTATCAAGGAAGTGGGAACCGAACCCAGCGTTTTAAGGCCCTAAAACGAACGGTTTTCGAGATATTGCCAGAAAACTATCCCCGGTCTGGGAAATTTCAACGGTTGCCATTGTAACGTTGATCTGTTTCCCAGAGGAAACACAGTTATTTGGGAATATCTCCAAAACCGTTCATTTTAGGAACTTAAAAATTGTGTTTCGGTTTTCCTACAGGACCTCCGAGTATTGTTTCTCGTATCTGCCGGCTTAAAATGAGCTAAATACGAACTTTTTACCGACTGACCTTCCTCAGTGCCAAAGGGCCGAACAAAGTCACTTACAAATTGAATTTTCCAAAACCGTTCTCAGTGGGCCTCTACATACTCGGATCAACCAAAATGCAAAATATCTGCTTTCTAGGTCTAGTGGTTTGAGCCCTGCGGTGATGAGTCTATTTTGGATTATATATAATAGATGAGACTTCCCAAGTCGATTTGCTCGTAGAAATATGGAATATAGCTCTTCTTGCGCGTACCAATGCGAGGAGCAATGTTCGTGGGAACAGAACCCAGCGTTTTAAGGCCCTAGAACGACCGGTTTTCGAGATATTGCTAGTAAACTATCCCCGGTCTGGGAAATCTCAGCGGTTGCCATAGTAACATTGACCTTTTTCTCAGAGGGAACACAGTTATTTGGGAATATCTCCGAAACCGTTCATTTTAGGAACTTAAAAAGTGTGTTTCGGGGTCCCTACAGGACCACCGAGTTTTGTTTCCCGTATCTTCCGGCGTAAAATTAGCTAAATACGGCCTTTGTACCGACTGTCCTTCCTCAGTGCCAAATGGCCGAAAAAAGTCACTTACAAATTGAATTTTCGAAAACTGTTTCTCAGTGGGCCTCTACATACTCCGATCAACCAACATGCAAAATTCCAGCTTCCTAGGTCTAGTAGTTTGAACCCTGCGTCGATGAGATTATTTTGGATGGTCAATGCCAAAGGGCCGAAAGATGTCACTTACAAATTGAATTTTCAAAAACCGTTTCTTAGTGAGCCTCTACATACTCGGGTCAACCAACATGCATAATTTTAGCTTTCTAGGTCTAAAGGTTTGAGCCCTACGGTGATGAATCAATTTTGCATTATATACGAGGCACTTCCAGAAAGTAAGCTCCGTTTGGTAATTAAATTAAATTGTGTACAGATACAGAAAAAATATTTACTGCACAACATTCTACACCTCTTAAACTACCTTTTCACATAACTGCCGAACTTTTGCAGGCATTTGTCATAGCGTGGCACAAGTTTTTGGATACCTCTTCATAGAAGTTTGCCGCCGACCCGTAAACGAGAGTGAAGACTCCCCTTAAGATATCCTACTGTTTGGTCACTACTGTTAGGCAAATTGCGTGCTTACCAGGAGAACTGCGTATGTTTAGGTGTTCTCCTGACCACATACGCAATTTGCCTAACAGTGATGGCCAAACAGTAGGATATCTTAAGGGGAGTCTTCACTCTCGTTTACGGGTCGGCGGCAAACTTCTATGAAGAAGGTATCCAAAAACTTGTGCCACGCTATGACAAATGCCTGCAAACGTTCGGCAGTTATGTGGAAAAGTAGTTTAAGAGGTGTAGAATGTTGTGCAATAAATATTTTTTCTGTATCTGTACACAATTTAATTTAATTACCAAACGGATCTTACTTTCTGGACTGCCTCGTATAATAGATGAGAATTTCCAAGTCGATTTGCCCGTAGAAATATGGAATATAGCTCTTCTTGCGCGTATCAATGCGAGGAGCAATATTCGTGGTTTCTACTTCAAAGAAGTGGGAACCGAACCCAGGATTTAAGGCCGTAAAACGAACGGTTTTCGAGATATTGCTAGAAAACTATCCCCGGTCTGGGAAATTTCAGCGGTTGCCATAGTAACGTTGATCTGTTTCTCAGAGGGAACACAGTTATTTGGGAATATCTTCGAAACCGTTCATTTTAGGAACTTAAAAAGTGTTTTTCGGGGTCCCTACAGGACCTCCGAGTATTGTTTCTCGTATCTGCCGGCTTGAAATGTGCTAAATCCGACCTTTGTACCGACTGTCCTTCGTCAGTGCCAAAGGGCCGAAAAAAATCACTTACAAATTGAATTTTCAAAGACCGTTTCTCAGTGGCCCTCTACATACTCGGATCAACAACATGCAAAATTTCAGCTTTCTAGGTCTAGTGGTTTGAGCCCTGCGTCGATGATTTAATTTTGGATGGTCAATGCCAAAGGGCCGAAAAAGTTCACTTACGAATTGAAATTCTAAAACCGTTTCTTAGTGAGCCTCTACATACTCGGATCAACCAACATGCAAAACTTTAGCTTTCTAGATCTAGTGGATTGAGCCCTGCGGTGATGAGTCAATTTTGGATTATATATAATAGATGAGACTTTCCAAGTCGATTTGCTCGTAGAAATATGGAATATAGCTCTTCCTGCGCGTATATATGCGAGGAGCAATGTTCGTGGTTTCTACTTCAAAGAAGTGGGAACCGAACCCAGCGTTTTAAGGCCATAAAACGAACGGTTTTCGAGATATTGCCAGAAAACTATCCCCGGTCTGGGAAATTTCAACGGTTTCCATAGTAACTTTGATCTGTTTCCCAGAGGGAACACAGTTATTTGGGAATATCTCCGAAACAGTTCATTTTAGGAACTTAAAAAGTGTGTTTCGGGTACCCTCCAGGACCTCCAAGTATGGTTTCTCGTATCTGCCCGCTTAAAATGAGCTAAATCCGACCTTTTTACCGACTGTCCTTCCTCAGTGCCAAAGGGCCGAAAAAAGTCACTTACAAATTGAATTTTCAGAAATCGTTTTATAGTGAGCCTGTACATACTTGGAACATTCAACATGCAAACTTTCAGCTATCTAGGTCGAGTGGTTTGAGCCCTGCGGTGATGAGTCAATTTTGGATTTATATAATAGATGAGACTTGCCAAGTCGATTTGCTCGTAGAAATATGGAATATAGCTCTTCTTGCGCGTATCAATTGGAGGAGCAATGTTCGTGGTTTCTACTTCTGAAGTGGGAACCGAACCCAGCGTTCAAAGGCCCTAAAACGAACGGTTTTCGAGATATTGCTAGAAAACTATCCCCGGTTTGGGAAATTTCAGCGGTTGCCATAGTAACGTTGATCTATTTCTCAGAGGGAACACAGTTATTTGGGAATATCTCCGAAACCGTTAATTTTACGAACTTAAAAAGTGTGTTTCGGGGTCCCTCCAGGACCTCCGAGTATGGTTTCTGGTATCTGCCGGCTTAAAATGAACTATATCCGACCTTTTTACCGACTGTCCTTCCTCAGTGCCAAACGGCCCAAAAAAGTCACATACAAATTGAATTTTCAAAAACCGTCTCTTTGTGAGCCTCTACATACTCGGAACAACTAACATGCAAAATTTCAGCTTTCTAGGTCTAGTGGTTTGAGCTCTGGGGTGATGAGTCAATTTTGGATTATATATAATAGATGAGACTTTCCGAGTCGATTTGCTCGTAGAAATATGGAATATAGCTCTTTTTGCGCGTATCAATGCGAGGAGCAATGTTCGTGGTTCCCACTTCAAGAACCCTGCGTTTTAAGGCCCTAAAACGAACGGTTTTCGAGATATTGCCAGAAAACTATCTCCGGTCTGGGAAATTTCAGCGGTTGCCATAGTAACGTTGATTTGTTTCTCAGACGGAACACAGTTATTTGGGAATATCTCCGAAAACGTTCTTTTTGGAACTTAAAAAGTGTGTTTCGGGGTCCCTACAGGACCTCCGGGTATAGTTTCTCGTATCTGCCGGCTTAGAATGAGCTAAATCCGACCTTTTTACCGACTGTCCTTCCTCAGTGCCATTGGGCCGTAAAAGTCACTTACAAATTGAATTTTCAAAAACCGTTTCTCAGTGGGCCTCTACATAATCGTATCAACCATCATGTACAATTTCAGCTTCCTAGGTCTAGTCGTTTGAGCCCAGCGTCGATGAGTAAAATTTGGATGGTCAATGCCAATGGGCCGAAAAAAGTCACTTACAATTTGGAATTTTAAAACCGTTCCTTAGTGATCCTCTACATACTCGGATCAACCAACATGCAAAATTTCAGCTTTCTAGGTCTAGTGGTTTGAGCCCTTCGGTGATTAGTCAATTTTGGATTATATATAATAGATGAGACTTTCCGAGTCGATTTGCTCGTAGAAATATGGAATATAGCTTTCAGCGGTTGCCATAGTAACGTTGATTTGTTTCTCAGACGGAACAGTGTTATTTAGGAATATCTCCGAAACCGTTCATTTTAGGAACTTAAAAAGTGTGTTTCGGGGTCCCTACAGGACCTCCGAGTAAGGTTTCTCGTATCTGCCGACTTAAAATGAGCTAAATCCGACCTTTTTACCGACTCTCCTTCCTCAGTGCCAAAGGGCCGAAAAAAGTCACTTACAAATTCTGTTTTCGAAAACCGTTTCTCAGTGGGCCTCTACATACTCGGATCAACCTGCATGCAAAATTCCAGCTTCCTATGTCTAGTGGTTTGAGCCCTGCGTCGATGAGTTTATTTTGGATGGTCAATGCCAAAGGGCCGAAAAATGTATTTTTCAAATTCAATTTTCAAAAACCGTTTCTTTGTGAGCTTCTACATATTCAGATCAACAAGCTTGCAAAATTTCAGCTTTCTAGGTCTAGTGGTTTGTGCACTGCGGTGATGAGTCAATTTTGGATTATATATAATAGATGAGACTTTCCGAGTCGATTTGCTCGTAGAAATATGGAATATAGCTCTTCTTGCGCGTATCAATGCCAGGAGCAATATTCGTGGTTCCCACTTCAAGAACCTTGTGTTTTAAGGCCCTAAAACGAACGGTTTTCGAGATATTGCCAGAAAACTATCCCCGGTCTGGGAAATTTCAGCGGTTGCCATAGTAACGTTTATTTGTTTCTCAGACGGAACACAGTTATTTGGGAATATCTCCGAAAACGTTCTTTTTGGAACTTAAAAAGTGGGTTTCGGGGTCCCTACAGGACCTCCGAGTCTAGTTTCTCGTATCTGCCGGCTTAGAATGAGCTAAATCCGACCTTTTTACCGACTGTCCTTCCTCAGTGCCATTCGGCCGTAAAAGTCACTTACAAATTGAATTTTCAAAAACCGTTTCTCAGTGGGCCTCTACTTAATCGTATCAACCATCATGTACAATTTCAGCTTCCTAGGTCTAGTGGTTTGAGCCCTGCGTCGATGAGTTTATTTTGGATGGTCAATGCCACTGGGCCGAAAAAATCCACTTACAAATTGAATCTTCAAAAACCGTTTCTTAGTGAGCCTCTCCATACTCGGAACAACCAACATGTAAAATTTCAACTTTCTAGGTCTAGTGGTTTGAGCCCTGCGGTGATGGCTCAATTTTGGATTATATATAATAGATGAGATTTGGAAGTCGATTTGCTCGTAGAAATATGGAATATAGCTCTTCTTGCGCGTATCAATGCGAGGAGCAATGTTCGTGGTTTCCACTTCTGAAGTGGGAACCAAACCCAGCGTTTTAAGGCCCTAAAACGAACGGTTTTCGTGGTATTGCCAGAAAACTATCCCCGGTTTGCGAAATTTCTGCGGTTGCCATAGTAACGTTGATCTGTTTCACAGAGGGAACACAGTTATTTCGGAATATCTCCGAAACCGTTCATTTTAGGAACTTAAAAACTGTGTTTCGGGGTCCCTACAGGACCTCCGAGTATTGTTTCTCGTATTTGCCGGCCTAAAATGAGCTAAATCCAACCATTTTACAGACTGTCCTTCCTCAGTGCCAAAGGGCCGAAAAAAGTCACTTATAAATTAAATTTTCAAATACCGTTTCTCTGTGGGCCTCTACATACTCGGATCAACCAACATGCAAAATTTCAGCTTCCTAGGTCTAGTGGTTTTAGCCCTGCGTCGAATTTTGGATGGTCAATGCCAAAGGGCCGAAAAAAGTCACTTACTAATAGAATTTTCAAAAACCGTTTCTTAGTGAGCCTCTACATACTCGGATCAACCAACATGCAAAATTTCAGCTTTCTAGGTCTAGTGGTTTGAGCCCTGCGCTGATGAGTCAATTTTGGATTATATATAATAGATGAGACTTTCCAAGTCGATTTGCTCGTAGAAATATGGATTATAGCACTTCTTGCGCGTATCAATGCGAGGAGCAATTTCGTGCTTTCTACTTCAAAGAAGTGGGAACCGAACCCAGCGTTTTAAGGCCATAAAACGAACGGTTATCGAGATATTGCCAGAAAACTATCCCCGGTCTGGGAAATTTCAACGGTTGCCATAGTAACGTTGATCTGTTTCCCAGAGGGAACACAGTTATTTGGGAATATCTCCGAAACCGTCCATTTTAGGAACTTAAAAACTGTGTTTCGGGGTCCCTACAGGACCTCCGAGTATTGTTTCTCGTATCTGCCGGCCTAAAATGAACTAAATCCAACCTTTTTACAGACTGTCCTTCCTCAGTGCCAAAGGGCCGAAAAAAGTCACTTACAAATTAAATTTTCAAATACCGTTTCTCTTTGGGCCTCTACATACTCGGATCAACCAACATGCAAAATTTCAGCTTCCTAGGTCTAGTGGTTTGAACCCTGCTTCGAATTTTGGATGGTCAATGCCACAGGGCCGAAAAAAGTCACTTACTAATAGAATTTTCAAAAACCGTTTCTTAGTGAGCTTCTACATACTCGGATCAACCAACTTGCAAAATTTCAGCTTTCTAGGTCTAGTGGTTTAAGCCTTGCGGTGATGTGTCAATTTTGGATTATATATAATAGATGAGACTTTCCAAGTCGATTTGCTCGTAGAAATATGGAATATAGCTCTTCTTGCGCGTATCAATGCGAGGAGCAATGTTCGTGGTTTCCACTTCAAGGAAGTGGGAACCGAACCCAGCGTTTTAAGGCCCTAAAACGAACGGTTTTCGAGATATTGCCAGAAAACTATCCCCGGTCTGGGAAATTTCAACGGTTGCCATTGTAACGTTGATCTGTTTCCCAGAGGAAACACAGTTATTTGGGAATATCTCCAAAACCGTTCATTTTAGGAACTTAAAAATTGTGTTTCGGTTTTCCTACAGGACCTCCGAGTATTGTTTCTCGTATCTGCCGGCTTAAAATGAGCTAAATACGAACTTTTTACCGACTGACCTTCCTCAGTGCCAAAGGGCCGAACAAAGTCACTTACAAATTGAATTTTCCAAAACCGTTCTCAGTGGGCCTCTACATACTCGGATCAACCAAAATGCAAAATATCTGCTTTCTAGGTCTAGTGGTTTGAGCCCTGCGGTGATGAGTCTATTTTGGATTATATATAATAGATGAGACTTTCCAAGTCGATTTGCTCGTAGAAATATGGAATATAGCTCTTCTTGCGCGTACCAATGCGAGGAGCAATGTTCGTGGGAACAGAACCCAGCGTTTTAAGGCCCTAGAACGACCGGTTTTCGAGATATTGCTAGTAAACTATGCCCGGTCTGGGAAAACTCAGCGGTTGCCATAGTAACATTGACCTTTTTCTCAGAGGGAACACAGTTATTTGGGAATATCTCCGAAACCGTTCATTTTAGGAACTTAAAAAGTGTGTTTCGGCGTCCCTACAGGACCCCCGAGTTTTGTTTCCCGTATCTTCCGGCGTAAAATTAGCTAAATACGGCCTTTGTACCGACTGTCCTTCCTCAGTGCCAAATGGCCGAAAAAAGTCACTTACAAATTGAATTTTCGAAAACTGTTTCTCAGTGGGCCTCTACATACTCCGATCAACCAACATGCAAAATTCCAGCTTCCTAGGTCTAGTAGTTTGAACCCTGCGTCGATGAGATAATTTTGGATGGTCAATGCCAAAGGGCCGAAAGATGTCACTTGCAAATTGAATTTTCAAAAACCGTTTCTTAGTGAGCCTCTACATACTCGGGTCAACCAACGTGCATAATTTTAGCTTTCTAGGTCTAAAGGTTTGAGCCCTACGGTGATGAATCAATTTTGCATTATATACGAGGCACGTCCAGAAAGTAAGCTCCGTTTGGTAATTAAATTAAATTGTGTACAGATACAGAAAAAATATTTACTGCACAACATTCTACACCTCTTAAACTACCTTTTCACATAACTGCCGAACTTTTGCAGGCATTTGTCATAGCGTGGCACAAGTTTTTGGATACCTCTTCATAGAAGTTTGCCGCCGACCCGTAAACGAGAGTGAAGACTCCCCTTAAGATATCCTACTGTTTGGTCACTACTGTTAGGCAAATTGCGTGCTTACCAGGAGAACTGCGTATGTTTAGGAGTTCTCCTGACCACATACGCAATTTGCCTAACAGTGATGGCCAAACAGTAGGATATCTTAAGGGGAGTCTTCACTCTCGTTTACGGGTCGGCGGCAAACTTCTATGAAGAAGGTATCCAAAAACTTGTGCCACGCTATGACAAATGCCTGCAAACGTTCGGCAGTTATGTGGAAAAGTAGTTTAAGAGGTGTAGAATGTTGTGCAATAAATATTTTTTCTGTATCTGTACACAATTTAATTTAATTACCAAACGGATCTTACTTTCTGGACGTGCCTCGTATAATAGATGAGAATTTCCAAGTCGATTTGCCTGTAGAAATATGGAATATAGCTCTTCTTGCGCGTATCAATGCGAGGAGCAATATTCGTGGTTTCTACTTCAAAGAAGTGGGAACCGAACCCAGGATTTAAGGCCGTAAAACGAACGGTTTTCGAGATATTGCTAGAAAACTATCCCCGGTCTGGGAAATTTCAGCGGTTGCCATAGTAACGTTGATCTGTTTCTCAGAGGGAACACAGTTATTTGGGAATATCTTCGAAACCGTTCATTTTAGGAACTTAAAAAGTGTTTTTCGGGGTCCCTACAGGACCTCCGAGTATTGTTTCTCGTATCTGCCGGCTTGAAATGTGCTAAATCCGACCTTTGTACCGACTGTCCTTCGTCAGTGCCAAAGGGCCGAAAAAAATCACTTACAAATTGAATTTTCAAAGACCGTTTCTCAGTGGCCCTCTACATACTCGGATCAACAACATGCAAAATTTCAGCTTTCTAGGTCTAGTGGTTTGAGCCCTGCGTCGATGATTTAATTTTGGATGGTCAATGCCAAAGGGCCGAAAAAGTTCACTTACGAATTGAAATTCTAAAACCGTTTCTTAGTGAGCCTCTACATACTCGGATCAACCAACATGCAAAACTTTAGCTTTCTAGATCTAGTGGATTGAGCCCTGCGGTGATGAGTCAATTTTGGATTATATATAATAGATGAGACTTTCCAAGTCGATTTGCTCGTAGAAATATGGAATATAGCTCTTCTTGCGCGTATATATGCGAGGAGCAATGTTCGTGGTTTCTACTTCAAAGAAGTGGGAACCGAACCCAGCGTTTTAAGGCCATAAAACGAACGGTTTTCGAGATAATGCCAGAAAACTATCCCCGGTCTGGGAAATTTCAACGGTTTCCATAGTAACTTTGATCTGTTTCCCAGAGGGAACACAGTTATTTGGGAATATCTCCGAAACAGTTCATTTTAGGAACTTAAAAAGTGTGTTTCGGGTACCCTCCAGGACCTCCAAGTATGGTTTCTCGTATCTGCCCGCTTAAAATGAGCTAAATCCGACCTTTTTACCGACTGTCCTTCCTCAGTGCCAAAGGGCCGAAAAAAGTCACTTACAAATTGAATTTTCAGAAATCGTTTTATAGTGAGCCTGTACATACTTGGAACATTCAACATGCAAACTTTCAGCTATCTAGGTCGAGTGGTTTGAGCCCTGCGGTGATGAGTCAATTTTGGATTTATATAATAGATGAGACTTGCCAAGTCGATTTGCTCGTAGAAATATGGAATATAGCTCTTCTTGCGCGTATCAATGCGAGGAGCAATGTTCGTGGTTTCTACTTCTGAAGTGGGAACCGAACCCAGCGTTCAAAGGCCCTAAAACGAACGGTTTTCGAGATATTGCTAGAAAACTATCCCCGGTTTGGGAAATTTCAGCGGTTGCCATAGTAACGTTGATCTATTTCTCAGAGGGAACACAGTTATTTGGGAATATCTCCGAAACCGTTAATTTTACGAACTTAAAAAGTGTGTTTCGGGGTCCCTCCAGGACCTCCGAGTATGGTTTCTGGTATCTGCCGGCTTAAAATGAACTATATCCGACCTTTTTACCGACTGTCCTTCCTCAGTGCCAAACGGCCCAAAAAAGTCACATACAAATTGAATTTTCAAAAACCGTCTCTTTGTGAGCCTCTACATACTCGGAACAACTAACATGCAAAATTTCAGCTTTCTAGGTCTAGTGGTTTGAGCTCTGGGGTGATGAGTCAATTTTGGATTATATATAATAGATGAGACTTTCCGAGTCGATTTGCTCGTAGAAATATGGAATATAGCTCTTCTTGCGCGTATCAATGCGAGGAGCAATGTTCGTGGTTCCCACTTCAAGAACCCTGCGTTTTAAGGCCCTAAAACGAACGGTTTTCGAGATATTGCCAGAAAACTATCCCCGGTCTGGGAAATTTCAGCGGTTGCCTTAGTAACGTTGATTTGTTTCTCAGACGGAACACAGTTATTTGGGAATATCTCCGAAAACGTTCTTTTTGGAACTTAAAAAGTGTGTTTCGGGGTCCCTACAGGACCTCCGGGTATAGTTTCTCGTATCTGCCGGCTTAGAATGAGCTAAATCCGACCTTTTTACCGACTGTCCTTCCTCAGTGCCATTGGGCCGTAAAAGTCACTTACAAATTGAATTTTCAAAAACCGTTTCTCAGTGGGCCTCTACATAATCGTATCAACCATCATGTACAATTTCAGCTTCCTAGGTCTAGTCGTTTGAGCCCAGCGTCGATGAGTAAAATTTGGATGGTCAATGCCAATGGGCCGAAAAAAGTCACTTATAATTTGGAATTTTAAAACCGTTCCTTAGTGATCCTCTACATACTCGGATCAACCAACATGCAAAATTTCAGCTTTCTAGGTCTAGTGGTTTGAGCCCTTCGGTGATTAGTCAATTTTGGATTATATATAATAGATGAGACTTTCCGAGTCGATTTGCTCGTAGAAATATGGAATATAGCTTTCAGCGGTTGCCATAGTAACGTTGATTTGTTTCTCAGACGGAACAGAGTTATTTAGGAATATCTCCGAAACCGTTCATTTTAGGAACTTAAAAAGTGTGTTTCGGGGTCCCTACAGGACCTCCGAGTAAGGTTTCTCGTATCTGCCGACTTAAAATGAGCTAAATCCGACCTTTTTACCGACTCTCCTTCCTCAGTGCCAAAGGGCCGAAAAAAGTCACTTACATATTCTGTTTTCGAAAACCGTTTCTCAGTGGGCCTCTACATACTCGGATCAACCTGCATGCAAAATTCCAGCTTCCTATGTCTAGTGGTTTGAGCCCTGCGTCGATGAGTTTATTTTGGATGGTCAATGCCAAAGGGCCGAAAAATGTATTTTTCAAATTCAATTTTCAAAAACCGTTTCTTTGTGAGCTTCTACATATTCAGATCAACAAGCTTGCAAAATTTCAGCTTTCTAGGTCTAGTGGTTTGTGCACTGCGGTGATGAGTCAATTTTGGATTATATATAATAGATGTGAATTTCCAAGTCGATATGCTCGTAGAAATATGGAATATAGCTCTTCTTTCGCGTATCAATGCGAGGAGCAATGTTCGTGGTGGGAACCGAACCCAGCGTTTTAAGGCCCTAAAACGAACGGTTTTCGAGATATTGCCAGAAAACTATCCCCGGTCCGGGAAATTTCTGCGGTTGCCATAGTAACGTTGATCTGTTTCTCAGAGGGAACACAGTTATTTATGGAATATCTCCGAAACCGTTCATTTTTAGGAAGTTAAAAAGTGTGTTTCGGGGTCCCTACAGGACCTCCGAGTATTGTTTCTCGTATCTGCCGGCATAAAATCAGCTAAATCCGACCTTTTCACCGACTGTCCTTCCTCAGTGCCAATGGGCCGAAAAGAGTCAGTTACAAATTGAATTTTCAAAAACCGTTTCTCAGTGGGCATGCTCGGATCGACCAACATGCAAAATTTCAGCTTCCTAGGTCTAGTGGATTGAGCCTTGCGTCGATGAGTTAATTTTGGATGGTCAATGCCAAAGGGCCGAAAAAAGTCACTTACAAATTGAAATTTTAAAACCGTTCCTTAGTGATCCTCCACATACTCGGATCAACCAACATGCAAAATTTCAGCTTTCTAGGTCTAGTAGTTTGAGCCCAGCGGTGATGAGTCAATTTTGGATTATATATAATAGATTTACTAATTTTCTAAACGCGAGTGTTTAATAAGACGAGATCGCATGCAACATTTCATGTTAACGTTAACTAGAATAAGCTGCATATTGTGTAATGCAAGGCTGCGTTAATGGTAGGTCTTTAAGTACATAATAATTATCCTTAGACTAGGTGACCCGGCGAACTCTCTTCCGCCTTAGAGGCAATAAATAAGCAGATTTTCGATTTTATTAAGTTAATTTTTAGCCTATTTTCAATTTTGAAAAAATAGGCTTATGAGATCACCTTTTGTCCGTGTGTGTGTGCGTGTGTGTGTGTGTGTGTGTGTGTGTGTGTGTGTGTGCGTGTGTGTGTGATTCGTGTGTGTGTGTCCCCCTAATAAAATCTAAACGGCTGGAGCGATTTCAATGAAACTCGGAAAGTTCATAGCACTATTCCCGGCGACCTCGACCGTGCCCTTCAAATTTTGTTAGGACTCACCAATCCAACATGGCGGTTGTGCGAAATATTCCACCAGCATTCAATATCTCCGAAACTATTACAGATATTACCCTGACATTTTGTATGGTGATAGAGGGAACTACTATAAGTTCACTTATGTGACCTCTGAAAACCTGGTAACTACAAAACTAACATGGCGGCCTAGCGAATTTGCGACTTTTAAATAGACGTTTCTCGCGATTTGACCAACCAAACGCAATGAAACTTGGTACAGTATATGTTTATATACATTGTAATGCACCAACATCTAACTTCGTTCAATTGTTTACATAATCACAAGATGGCGGATGTGCGAAATATTTCACCGGCATTCTATATCTCTGAAACTATTAGCGGTAAAACCCTGAAATTTTGTACGGAGATAGAAGGCACTACTGAAAGTCCATCTATAAGACTTTCAAAAACCGGTTAACTACATAACGAACATGGCGGCCAAGCGAATTTGAAAATTTTAAATAGACCTTTCTCGCGATTTAATGTTCCAAGCGCACTGAAACCTGGCACAGGAAATATTTATACACATTGTAATCCACTCGTATCTAATTTAGTTCAATTGTTTACATAACCTCAAGATGGCGGCAGTGCGAATTTTAAAATTAAGATTTTATATATTGTGATATAGTCATGCGATCGAAGTGAAAGTTTGAATAATGAACCTACGCAATAATTTTCCTTTAATGGTACAAGACTCTATGGCCTATACATTTAACAATCCAACATGGCGACCATCCGAAATATTTAGACGATACTGAATATCTACGAATCTATTTTAGTAATCAAACTGCATTTTTTAATGTTCATAGGGGCGATGAACTTAAGTTCACCTACAGGACATTAAATTACCTGGTGATCACAAATCCAAAATGGCGGTGACGCGAATTATAAATATTCACATGGACGTTTCTCGCAATTTAACCATCCGCGTGCAGTGAAACTTGGTACAGTAAATCCTTATACGAATGTTAATCCACTGGCATCTAATTTATTTCAATTGTTTCCATAACCTCAAGATGGCAGCTGTGAAAAATTTTAAAATCTCCTTGTTTTTTCTTGTGTCTTAATTATGCGATTGAAGTTTGAATACTACACGTTCACAATAATCTGCATGTAACAGTACATAACTCTAGGACCTACATATATAAAATCCAACATGGCGACCATCCGAAATATTTAGTCGGTTCTCAATATCTACGAATCTATTACAGCAATCAAACTGAAATTGTGTATGTTGATAGTGGCAATTATCATTAGTAGGATATATGAAAATAGGCTGTATAGTTCTTCACGGAACTACTTGTTTTTATTAGGAAATACAAATTAAGAAATTAAGTATTTTAATGATTCTTTATTGTACATGTATTTTGGTGCCTAGGTTGCACTCTTCAGTTAAGTACCTTGTGATACACGACATTTTTTGTTTTATTATCAGGCGCAAGAACAAACAACGCAGATGGTCTTCCGACCCGTGAACATGCCACATATAATTGACCATGGGAAAACCATGGATATTCCAGATTCAAACCACAAACATTCAAGGATTGGCCTTGTGATTTTTTAATGGTCATGGCGAATGCAAGACGGATCGGAAATTGAAGTCTTTTAAACTCAAACGGCATATCGGTTGGGATCATCAGGATCCTCGGAATGACAACTTCCTCGCCTTCGAATTTTCCTTTGAGTATCGTCGCGTAAATCACATTGTTCATCAATTTACTTACCACCAAACGCGTACCGTTGCACAGTTTTGGTTGGTATATGTTTCGAAGCATGATTACTACGGAGCCAACCTTTAGGCGTAAATTGTGCGGTGGTAAGCCAGGCGCATCCAAGGAGTTTAAAAATTCAATTGGATAGTCGGTAACTTCATCTTCATTTTTTACACAGTCAATAGATTTGAATGAATGCATTGTTCCAATGATCTCATTCTGAATTATGTAGTTTAGGTCATCTACATCTTTATTCTTAGCTGCTAAAATTGCTCGCTCACTCAACCAGTCATTATTTTTGCAACTAGTAATGATGTTTGGGAATACTTTGTTGATAAGTTCGTCTTTCGATGAGACAAAGTTACAGAAATTATGAGGAAATGAAATCAATCCGCTCGATTCGTCGACAGGTACTCGACCATTACCGATAGTCCGCAATTGCTCAGAGAAATCTTCAGCCGATGTATCATTAAGCAATGCAACTCTCATGTTTGTTGTCAGCTGAAGTTTCTTCACATAGCGCCATTGATTCGATGATTTGAGGCGAGCGTTTATTTTGTCGGCAGCCGTTGATCTTGGAATTACTGGCAGTGTTTGGCGGAAATCGCCAGACAGTAAAATCAATGCTCCTCCAAAACATCTGGAGTCATTGCGTAGATTTTTCAATGTTCGGTTAAGTGCTTCTAATGCACATTTATGTGCCATTGGCGTTCGTCCCAGATGATGATTATCGATGCTGATAAAACTTTGGCCATTGCTGTTTTTATTTGCAATATTACATGTTGGTTCTTCAATAGTTTGAAGATGTAACGGCAATTTTAATGCTGAATGAGCCGTACGACATCCTTCTATCAATGTGGCTGCTATTCCAGAAGAAGCAACTGCAACCGCAATGTTGGATTTCGCACGAACAGTGGCTAAAACTACGGTCATGAGGAATGTTTTACCAGTTCCACCAGGGGCATCCAGGAAATATAAACCACCATCTCCATCATCAATTGCCTTCATTAATGTATCATAAACTTCCTTTTGTTGGGGATTCAATAGGGGTACATTCGTTTGAACTACTAATCTAATTCCTGGTGATCATATTCACGTTCCCGTTCCAATTCTTGATTAAATGCGTCATTCCTTTCACAATTTGGCGCTGGTATTCCTAACGTGACTAACAAACTACCGCACATGAGGTAATGCCCGATTATGTATATCCTCATTCATCTCAAGATCATGATTTCTGGAACTGACACGAATTTGATGTAAATTATCTTCTGACATATTATCCTTGTATTTGTGCCACAGGTTAGATGGGTTCGATGGAAAGCATGTCGAAATGACGGTAGCAAATAATGTACGTATCTGACTCGGAGATGCAGAGATAATGGCTTCAACGATTGTTGTATCCCAATGGGTATCGTTTTCTAATAAATTGAGTTCTTCACATGCAGAACGGTATGTTGGGAATATTATACCATTAACAGTCCGTAGTGTCTCAAATGACGTTGGCCCACGCACATATACCAGCAACAACCGCAAATAGAAGCATTCATCATGCTTTGGATGAACTGTATACGTACGACCAAGAGCATCAGTAGAACGCACATCCGGATAACCAGGAACCGCATCGCCTTGCTTCCGTCGTTGAAAATTCTTCGATTTGCATTCCAAGTGTAATAACGTGGCATCTCCCAGTAAAGCAAAGTTCGTGCAAACGGATCGCTTTGGCAGATCGCAAAGAAACTGGTCAATGTTGTCGCTGGAGGTGTTTCAGCACGTTGAACAATATTCGAAGCCGTGAAATATAATCGTTGACCATTCTCCAGATGTACCGCCAAATGCACAACAGTAGGATGACGTTCGTAAATAGGGAATGCGAATATAGGCCAAATTGCTTCATTACAGTTCACATAACGACCAACTTGATAGCGCGCAATTTCATCGTTGGTATTGGATGCCAAAAACCGCCATATCGCTGCCTTTCGTGACTTATTTGCAAATGTATTTTATGTACTTTACTGAATTGCATTACTCAACGTTGCAATGTGTCTTGAACGTTTTGGAAATAAGTGGCGAATATGGAACAATCCAACTGTTGTCGACAACGAAATCCATTCTTTTCACTTATGTTGTGATAGTTCGATCGGGTGATCGACGCCGATACAGTGGATAACCATCGTTGCCAGTGACGGTCTCCGCCGTTAATTTCCATGGATATCGCTTGGAACACTTTCCGTCGACCATGCAAGGTGATTGGGGATTGATGGCGCCACACGGTCCATGAATCATATTTGTAATTACAACATCATGAAGGTCTGGATCGGCTTCGTGATCGGGAATCATGGCTCATATGATATCGTCTATTTAGTCTGGTTGAATTCTTTCCACTAACCAAATAAGAATGTGTGTGTGCGGCAGGCCTCGTTTTTGCCATTCGATTGAATACATCCAGCATCGAGTATCTCCAATGACGCGTTGTTTAACAATGTAGTTCATCAAGGACCGCATTTTTTGTCTGAATACACGTGCTGTTATGTCGTGTCGATCACTTGATGTTTGTCCGGGAAGCAGAAATTGACAATTTATATCCATTTTGGATTACAGGTAGAAGTTATAAAAAGATCTGGCCGACCATAATAACGAACATATGTCATTGCATCTTGCGCATATTCATGCATATGACGTTGACTACCTATGTATGTCACCGGCAGAATAGTTAATCGAATAATATTAGCTGCATTTCCTTCAGTACGAATTGCACCACGTAAATGGATATACTCCTCTGAACGCAGTTTGGCTTGGTTCACCTAATGAAAGTTAAACGCTCCGTTTCTATTTTGACGTACTGTACCCATGTGAGTAATTTCCATGGAAAACATGCTTCTGCCTCCAGCCAGCATCAGTCCTCAGGCGTGTACCGTCCACCCACTGAGCAGTTGCATATTTTTGATCTGAGACTAAAAGGTATCAACTCTACAATGATAAAGCACAACTCTATTCTAAAGACTTTAATTCAGCTCTAAATCATGGCTTCAAACACACAAAAACACAATCCCAACAATAAAATACAAACAAAGCAAAATTTACTCCTACAATCCACTAATATTCACACTTTATCCTTGCAAATCCAGATGATTATTCATACGTTTACCGTGAGATTGACATCAAAAATCATGCTCAAGTGCTCTGATGCACATGTAAATTACACAAAAACTGTACTTATAATCTTATGTCACCTGCCGGGACCTCTTTTATTTCACAAGCTTAATTGTTTACTCTCAACACATCTTAATTTACATTATGTGTACCTTTGTGTTTTGTATCTCTCTTCCCACCAAAATGCTTTACCATGCATTAGCCAATTTATGGGTTGCACATCAAATTTACTTGCAACTCCATAATTATACGTAAACATACCCCGTTCTGCAGTTCTGCAGTCCCCTTTTCTACAGTTCCACTGTATGCCGTTGTGATTTCAACTTCAAAAATTCCGTTACCGCTGTGTCGGATGGTATATTATGCTACCCTTGCGTGGGCATAGCCTATGGCATCTGGTGTTGACCTTCGGAGCTAATTAACACCGTCAGTATAAAAAATGTAACTTCCAACAACTCAGAAGTTTGCCAAGTATTACGTTATAAGAACGATCCTTAATTAACAATGTGTTTCAAACCACTCAAATTCATTGTACAATACAACAACGACTCCTTTCATTACAAACAGGGTTTCAAAGTCTGTCCATTCTAAATGTCAACCTTCAAACGTCGTTTAAAAATCTCCCCCTCGGAGCTACTTGTATACAATGGGACTGAGTCAAGCGGTCACAACATGTGCGCTGTCCCTTCCTGACTCCCCCCTGCTTTTATCTCCAAGCAGTAACAAAATTTTAAATACAATAGTGTAGTCTCAATTACCCACATATCCCATATGATTTCAACTTAATTGTATGCAAGACAGGTTATGGGCGTGTTTAAATATTTATTCCTAACCTTAGGATATTAATAACAGGCCTCAATAGGTCCATTTCAATGTATGAAGGAACGAGATTCATCAATCACTGGTCGAACTGGCTAGCCGGCATCTCATTAAATGCTACGGTCAGGCACATCCTGCCGCCAATTACATTCGCTTCCCAGGAGCTGAATTATTCAATAACTAGTTCTCGGTCGACATCAGGTATCATGCAGAGGTTTCCATTGTTATCCTCTCATACACCACAGGATTCGAACCCGGAACATTTCATATCTATCCTCAGAGTTAGGGTACATCACTAAATACACTCTGGCAAATAATAAATATCTCTGTATGCCCTAGGCTATACGAGATTTCACACGTCGAATAGATTACCTGGCTTCCCTGACCATCGTGCTATGATCTCGTCCTTTAATTAGTAAGATAAATCTATCAATTACTCTACAAGCTTATTCACAAGCTACAAATTCAATTCACTATTCAACTCTTCCATTCCCTAGATTCTTGCATATTTATTCACATTTTCATGATATACTCTGATATTAAATTGCTTTTCTTAGCCCTTCATGTATAATATTACTGCTTGGATAGATAAATATTCCAATTAGCATATATACTTTGCTTACAACCATTTTCCCTGATGTGTATTCGTTTATTCCTTATCATTATTATTATTATTATTATTATTATTATTATTACTGACATGAATTACAATAACCCGAAACAACGTAACCATTTTAATAACCGAACATCCGTGTTCGTTACGTTACGTTTTTATATAACTGAATTGCCATTTTACAATAGTGGTAACGATTTATCCACTCAATGATGTACAAAACATCTCAACTTTACTAAAATCAACACAACAATAATACCTTGAGGTTCTCCCTCCTAATATTGACTCGTATTGGCATATTCTATAAATTTTGAAATCACAACATACAGTGGACTATAATTGCTATAAAATCATGGTTTTTGGGTAATTACATCGGCTAGTCTGGTGGCTCCAACCACGCATTTCTTCCAGTAATGCCTGCCATTATTTGCAAAATTAGCAAGGCATTCTTATACTTATAACACACATTTTACATAACTCTTCACATGGCACTTTTCCTTTCCATATTGAAGCTGTTGCCTCCTTATTCACACAACACTTTATAGCACTTGTTACAATATTAATTTTAAAGATATTTAACAGATCATCACTACAATCTCACGCTCACTATTTACATTTCTTACTGGTTGACTTTTCCTGGCATGATATCAGAAATGCAGACGTTGAAAACTTCCTCCTCGCTGCTATCCGTATCCTGATTGAAAGTCTCGCTTCTCTGCCTAAGGATTCCTATCGATTCCCCCAACTGTCTATCAATCTCTATCCTTCGATAAATTTCCTGATATCGCTTAAAGATGCTTGCATATCGTCCCCTTTTCCAGAGTCATTAGACAAACGTCAAGCGCTCCAACTTCTGTGCTCAAGTCCAGAATAGTATGCCTCATACAGCCCAATAATGCAGCATTCTACTAATATTCCCTGCATTATATTAATAAATATTGTCAGCATTAGTTCATATCACAACAGTGATTTAATATGTATTTTTCTCTAGGGGTTTTTATAACTTAAACTCCCTCAAAAGATCTTGTGTTCGTTCCTTGCTGGAACCTCTATTCTGAGCTCATCTATCTCTGAGATCCACGTTCGACACCAGTCAGCCTAACCCCGTTTGGTTCAGTACATGTCGACGCAATACTGCTGAAACAATCGACGAAACCGCAGCAAATAGTTGTCAGCATTTTGACGAATCATCAAACGACATGCGTAATAATTCATCGACCTAACTTTCTTTGTAGTTTCTTCGCTTGAAATTAAAACAGTAGATTTAGTATATCGTCTGTAAATTTTTAGCATAATTATAAAGGGTTGAAGATAGATGATTTTAAATCGGTTGCTAGTCATTTGTCCAATTGTATCTATACAAACAACCCCTAATCTTTACTGGTAATAAGCAGTGTAATTGGTCTTTTATTGTAAACCAAAACCAAACCATGTAAAATTTACGTCATGTTGAACTATGATATTGACAGTCACCATTCAATGGATTTATCATTTTTATATTAAAATAATATCCATCTTCACCTTGCCACAACATCAGCGGGTATTGCAACGTGTCATATGAACGATGTGTTTCAGATATTTGTTTCAGTTGCGACGTGTAAGCACAATATCACGTGTTTCCAAATGTTCACCAACAATCAGGATGGCAACTTCAGCTATTGTTGGAGCGTTAAATGTGCGTTCGTGTGTTCCAGATGGTCGTTTATCTGCTCTGATCACGATTTTGTAGTCATCATTTGGCATGCGCTCCAAAGCACTCTTGAACAGCCTGACCAACGTATGATGTTCATGAAATAGTTGCTTCAAATCTTGAAGAATTGCTCTTTTCATTGCTGCATTGATCTCTTGACGTCGATCAACTCGTTCTTCCATATTGCCCATGAAATATATTTGTAAAAATTTATGCTGTGCATCTCCGAGAGATTGCAATGATCCAATTCGATGGTGAATCTGTCCTTGTATCTACAAAATAGAAAGCAAAGACAGTATTACTGATTTATAAAACTTTGTTTAGAATTAGCAAATAAATATGGTAAGTTATTCTTCTACTATGTTGTGTGTAAGTACAAAAATAAATAAATACTTTAAATGTCGGATTAAATCCTCATTCTTCGATAATGTCTGCCCCAAATGAGGTCATTTGGAAACAACCATTGTATTTTTGAGTGTTTGAAAGAAAATGACGCGATTCGGGTGTTTCGCCACGAAGCAATGAATGCAATGGCTCAGGTGGCGGAGTCAATACTGGTAATTTCACTTTCCCACTAAGGCAGCACAATCCGGGCGTTTCTCCGGAAAACTTCAATGCATCACAATACTCGCAAACAACGTCCATTGACCCAATGCAAACGCTAGGATGCAAGCAGTAATCAGTGCTGCAATCGTATCGAAACGCTGCTCGATTCAAATCAGCACTTGATGAATCTCTTCTTGGGCGTCGAAAATTATCTACTTCTTGATCTCTGTTGTTCCCTCGACGATTTAGCATTGCCAACCGAGCCGTTTCACGGGCTGCCTCACTTTGCTTTTGTCGGGAAAGATTCGATCGTCTTTGTCGCGGCATCGGGAAAGATTCGATCGTCTTTGTCGCGGCATTGTTAATGATGATTCAAAGAGAATACAAATTACGTTGAGTAACTAACGCGATTTCATGTTAAGAGCCTCATTTTCTATACCGGTATTGGAGAGCGCTACTCGCTTCCAATTCGGCCGTGTCCCGTCAAGAGCTACTGTTGCCTGGAAACGCCTTGCCATTCCTTCATGAGTTTATTTTAGCTGTCATTTGCGTTACGTTTTATAGTGACTTATATTCTCTTTGACGTTTTATATCACGTTGCGGGATAAAACGTATCCTATGTCCCTTCTCCTGGTTCTAAGCTACCGCCACACCAATTTTCAGTCAAATCGGTTCAGCCGTTCTTGAGTTATAAATAGTGTAACTAACACGACTTTCTTTTATATATATACTAGCTGAAGTACACGTGCTTCGCTACGCGTCATAAATAAATTAAAATGTGAAGGTGACAGTTAAAACAGGGGAATAGGCGTGGTGCTGCGCAGAGGGAGATTAAGGATGGAACATTTTGTCCAACTACACCGCTCGGCGTTGACCGTGTTTTATAGCACAAATTTAGGTTTTACTCGCTAACTGTTGGAGATACCTCTCGGATAGAAATTGTAATTTTAAACCTCGTATATGCCATCAAAAGTTTGCTATTTCTTAGCGTTCTCTTTTTATTTGAAATGGAAATATGAAGGTTTGAAACCAAAGGGTGTAGTGACGTCACTAAAATGGTCGCTTTATTTATATAGTGCAAAGTATTGAAATCAAAAGTAACCTATATGTTAAACAGGTAAATCAGCTACTTCCATGTAAAATTCATGTAAATCGGACGGGTGGTACTTGCGTGATTGAGTAATACACAGACACACACCATCTTATTCTTAGCCTCGCTTCGCTCGCGTCATAGTCGTGTCATATTGTTATTCAATGAAATGCAGGTTTAACCCCGTTAACACCCCTTTAGAACCTGAATATCCAAAAATCCCTCCTAAGTAGACGTTTTCGACACACAACAAACATATCCCAAAATGTCATTTTTCTAACGATAATAGCTTTGGTTAGTCGATGAGAGTGAATATCCAAAAAAAAAAAAAAAAAACTTCCTTAGTGGACGTTTTCTTCTCGAATTTCATCCCTCCCTATGGGCCCCTTAAATTGGATTTATGAAAAAAAAATGGTCCAACACCTATTTATTTATTTGTTTATTTTTAAGCTGATTGTTTGCCTCTGAGTTTCAAACTCCTCGCCTATGTCGTTTAACAGATACACGCTCCGTAAGGAATATTTCAACCCCCACTTTTCATCCCTTTCACCTCATAATATACACCACATCGAAAAATCATTAGACACGTTTCAGCTTATTTTTAGCCTACTTTCGATTTTTGCAAAAAAAAAACAAAGTAGACTTATGAGATCACTACAGGGCCAAAAATTGTGTGTCTGTCTGTGTGTGTGTATGTGTGTGTGTGAGTCTGTGTGTGTGTGTGTGTGTGTGTGTGTGTACTCTGAATGACGGTGCCCCCCCCCCCTATCAATTCGAACACGGTGAAACCGAATTGAACGAAGTTTGGTACAGAGGTAGAACAAGCAAAGGGCACCTCAGTGTCATGTTTTATATCGCCGCCATCTTTACCAAAACTGAATGGCGGACACTCAAACGTTCAAAACGTAAAATCAAATAGCGACTAACCAAATTATCCGATCTCTACCAAATTTGGTAATAACATACCTTCATATAGAACGCGTCTTGTGACCAAACTACAAGGTCATCCGCCGTACCATTTCAGGATGGCGGCTGAGCGAATTATGCAAACTTTATAATCCATATCATCCAGTTCCGATTGTCGAGCCGAGAATCGATTTAACTCTTCTAAAGGAAGAGGCACGTTCGAAATTAAAAGTTTATTTTGTAATACTATAGTGCAGAAGTGATTTTAAAAAGCTGAGCCGTCTCGGTAAGAAGACAAGATGGCAGCGGATATCTTGTGCCTGACTTATATTTCACTAATTTGAGTATTGCATGCAATATAGCGTACTGATACAAAATAAATAAACTTTGTATGAAATGCTTTATATATAAATAATACACTCCACTGATGAAATCGTTAGGTCTAAATCATTATTTGCTAACATGTTCTATGTAAGTCATTTTATATAGATCAATGTTCGTTGGCAAAAATGGCTCCGTGGTAAAGCGTTAGTCTGTCATTCATATGCCTATGGTTCAAACAACATCAGAGTTAGTTTTTTGCTTGACATTTTACATATTTGTTGCTTTGTAATGACTCAGACGTTTTAAAATTAAGCGTTATATTGTGCATATTACGGTGAAAAACATATATTTAATTAAAACATAATTCGCCAGCAGATTTGCTCGAGACATCTAGCAGCCAAAAAGGTAACTGCACGCCGGCCTACTTATTAACTTCCAGATTTTATTGAAAAGTTTCTTCTTATGGCCGCTAGAATGCACTCACCCTGTTAGGATTATATTGTTCGATATTTCTCCACTAGATTTCACGACTGGTCTACATTGATAATATACCATTGGCATTCTATGCACATCGAATTTGAAGAATGACAAGATGATTCTATGATACATTTTTACTTCTTATTTTAAAGGGTTTGTAACAGCCTATTGTGCGTTATTTGAAAATTAAAGAACAAAACGATTTTACATAGTAACTGAATTCTAGCCGCAGGTTATTAATACTTTTATTTCAGGCAAATAGCAATCGAAAATATCCACATAGTTTGTATACACACGTCTCTGTAGGGACATGGAAAGATTTGTTAATTCAATTAGGGTTGTGAAAGCCATGCACAACCCGACGTGTAAAGACATGCCTCAACTCAAAAGTGGATGTTGCCCACGGCAGGTCGATTATGTAATAATAACAATAATAATAATGTTATTTGTTTTACGACCCTTTTAACTACTGTTGTTTTAGATACGCCGGGGTGCCGGAATTTTGGCCCGAAGGGGATCTTTAACGTGCCAGTAAATCTACTGACACGGCTCCCTCGCATTTGTGCACCCTCAAATGCCAGCTGACTGCGCCAGGATACGAACCTGCAACCGAGGGCCCAGCAAGCGAGAACGTTACCGCTGAGCCACGCAGCCAGTCCGGTCGATTATGTCTCCAGATCCATAACATTCTTGAGATACTTCTTATCTATCTTTCTTCAATGATGGTAGTAGTTTTTTCTAGGTTGTGGCGTTTGGTAGAGGTAAATAGTTTCTATGGTCTTCAACCAAAAAATGATTCTATTATACTCTTTGATAATAACAACGAGTTATAACTATACTCATACATTTAGGAGAAAGTAGGCTATATGTTCTTTACTGAACATCTTGTTTTATTATTAGTTTATATGCCGAGTATCACATCCCCCAATGAAACCAATCGGGAGATATTGTTTTTTCAATGAAATGCAGGTCTACCCCCTTAACACCACTTTATAACCTGAATATCCAAAAATCCTTCCTTAGTGGATGTTTTCGACATACATCGAACATAACCCCAAAATGTCATGTTTCTAACCTGAATAATTTTGGCAGGGCGATGATGAGCGTGTGATTAAGTCAGGATATTTTTTTCATTTATTTTTCAGAATTTCACCCCTCTCATGAACCCCTTAAATTGGATTTATATAAACAACGGTCGAACACCCATATACTTATTTTATAAGCTGATTTTTTCCGCTGAATTTCAAACTTCTCGCCTATGTCGTTTAAGAGATACACGCTCCGTTGAGAATCCTTAATCCCCCAATTTTCACCCCTTCGACGTCATAATATACACCACATCGATAAACCCTTAGGCATTTGTCTGCTTATTTTTAATGATTAGTTTATATGCCCAATATCACATCCCCAAATGAAACAACTCATGAGATATTTTTATTCAATGAATTGCTCGTTTACCCCCCTTAACACCTCTTTAGAACCCTAATAAACAAAAAATCCTTCCTTAGTGGACGTTTCCGACATAGAGCGAACATATTCCCAATATTTCATGTTTTTAACTTCAGTAGTTTTCGCTGGGCGATGATGAGTGAATATCCAAAAATCCTTCCTTAGTGGACTTCTTTCCCCAGAATTTCACCCCTCCGCTTAGGATTTATGAAAAAACGGTCGAACACCTATATATTTATTTATTTTTAGCTGATTGTTTTCCTCTGAGTTTCAAACTCCTCTCCTATGTCGTTTAAGAGATACTTGCTCCGTTAGGAATCCTTCAACCCCCACTTTTCACCCCTTCTACCTCATAATATACACCACATCGAAAAACCCTCAGACACATGTCTTCTTATTCTTAACTAGCAGAAGTACCCGTTCTTCGAACGGTGTTCGGTGTTAACACCAGACATTATGATAATAATAATAATAATAATAATAATAATAATAATAATAATAATAATAATAATAATAATGTTATTGGTGTTACGTCCCTTTTAAGTACTGTTGCTTTTAGAGACGCACCAGACATTATCAATTGAGCTACTGTTGCAATGGTTAGCGGCTTGTCATTCCTTCATAAGTTTATCAAAACGAAGTTAGTTTTCTGGGAATATCACACACACTGTTAATTTAAGGGCCTTATAATGTGGTTTTCGGAGACCCTTTATAGACTCGCGAATTTTGTGTCTCACATTGAGAAGTGCAACATATGCTATGGTCGTCCTTCTAGGATAATTTTTATATTTCGCCTATTTTAGCATGTATTTTGAGAAGTTTTTCCCTATATCCACCCTTCTACTGTATGAAATGAACGGCGAAGAGTTTTATAAATGATTGGTGTATTGACTCATGTTTACCATACCTAATTTTACGATGCCCCAAGCATCCGAACATGAGTTATAGGCGTACATAAGGATACATAGACAGACAGACAGACAATACTATTGTCTACAACATATCACCCAGAAATCCAAATATGGGTATATCTACCACACAGTATCAAAGAAAATCATCCTTACGATGAACCCGTATGTCGACAAAAAAAACAAAAGAAAAAAGATTAGTTGAAATGTGCTCTCAAACTAAATTCACCTGACGTGTACTTCCTGACATGAAATAGAATTGAAAGCCTTGTAGATGAAACGCAATACACGTCACATAAAAACTGACCCTCTACGTTGTGTTGGGTCCCCATACACAGGAAGACCTCTTTCATAAATTATAAAAGCTTGTGGTGCATGAAAATTCAGGTTCTTTAGTCTCAAAAGGCCCAAATTCCTAAAAGCCGCAAAAAATGCTGATTCAATTCAGGAATTTTTGAAAATAATGTTGTTGTTTGGAGATATAATAGACCTTCTACACTATGTGTCGCACGTGAAAATTGCATGAAAAAATCCTAGGTTTCCCCTTGACCCCCTTAATTGCATTTATGAATTATACAGTCTACGTTGGTTCCGTGAAAACCTTATATTTGCAAACTTTCACAGAAATGTAATAAATGTAATAAATTGCTTCTTACTGAAATAGATGGAAAGTTGGATGCCACGCCTTGATATAATGTTGTCATGGTTACCGATTTGCATTCCTTCATTAGTTTGTTAAATTAAATTAAATTAGTTTTCTGGGAATGTTTCAGAAACTGTTGGTTTTAGAGCCTTATAATGTAGTTTTCGAGGACCCTCGAGTTTTATTTCTGGCACCGAGGGGCTTTGTCTCGTCGTTGTACGCCATAATATAATACTAATAATAATAATATAACATAGGGGTAGGAATATAAGGGACCTGCCATACCACACCCGGAGATGTAAATCGCGTGAAAAAAATCTAGACTACCCCTTGACCCCCTTAAGCGCATTTTACGTATTGATGAAAAGTACAGCTTAATTTGGTTCCATAATAACCATCTAACCGTTTGCAAACTTTCACACTAATGTAATTAATGGAATTGTATTGCGTCTTACAGCAATAGATGGATCTCTGAGAATCTGTTGCCATGGTTATCAGCTTGCATTCGTTCATAGTTTATTAAATTAAATTAGTTTTCTGGGAATATCTCAAAAACGGTTGGACGTAGGACCTTAAAATGTGCTTTTAGGGCCCCCGAGTTTTGTCTCTCACATTGAGGGGCTGAAAATGAGATTTGTCTCGTCCTTCTACTCCTATTTCAGCATGTATTTTAAGGGGTTATGCCCCCTTTTATGAGAGGTATAGAGAAGAGTTACATCAATGATTAGTGTCGTGCCTCTGATGGATATCTGTACCAAATTTTACGTTGATACACCCAGCCGTTCTCGAGTTATAAGGGAACAAAGTTGTCCACAGACAATCAAGCAAACAGACAGACAGTCCAAAACATTATTTTCGCGCGCATCCATCATAAAACAGTCTGAAACGTGTAAATAACTCAAATTTCCGTAGAAATTCAGAAAAAACCGACAAATTTTCTTTTTTATACCGTATATGTAGAGATATACTGCACCGCTCGATGTGACCGTGTTTTATTGCACAAATTTAGCTTTTACTCGCTAACCGTCGGAGATACACGAAAAGTGATAAGAACCATTTGGATAGAAAATTAAATGCTAAAGCTCGTGTATACCATCAAAAGTTTGCTATTTCTTAGCGTTCTCTTTTTATTTGAAATGGAAATATGAAATTTTGAAACCAAAGGGTGTAGTGACGTCACTAAAATGGTCGCCATTTCCTAATAGTGCAAAATATCGAAATTAAAAGTATCATATATGTAAACCTGGTATTTCAGCTACATCTATGCAAAATTTCATTTAAATCGGACCAGTGGTTTTTGCGTTATTAGGTAACAGACAGACAGACAGACAGAAAGACAGACACACACCATCTCATTGTTATATATTAGTAAGTATGATTGGTGTATTGACTCTCATGGTTACCATACCTAATTTTAAGATGCACCAAGCATCCGAACACGAGGTATAGGCGTACATAAAGATACACAGAAAGACAGACAGACAATTCTATTGTCTACAACATATTACCCAGATATCCAAATATGGGTATATCTACCACACAGTATCAAATAAAATCATTCTTATGATGAACCCGTATGTCGACAAAAAAAATTAGTTAAAATGTGCTCTCAGACTAAATTCACCTAACGTGTACTTCCTGACGTGAAATACAATTGAAAGTCTTGTAGACGAAACGCAATACACGTCACATAAAAACTGACCCTCTACGTTGTGCTAGGTGCCCATACACAGGAAGACCCCTTTCATAAATTATAAAGGCTTGTGGTGCATGAAAATTCAGGTTCTCTAGACTCAAATTGCCCAAATTCCTAAAAGCCGCAAAAAATGCTAGTTCAATTCAGGAATTTTTGAAAATGTTGCTGTTTGGAGATATAATAGACCTTCTGTACTATATGTCGAACGTGAAAATTGCATGAAAAAATTCTAGGTTACTCCTTCACCCACTTAATTGCATTGATGAATTATACGGTCTACGTTAGTTCCGTGATAACCTTATAGCCATTTGCAAACTTTAACTGAAATGTAATAAATGGAGTGTCATTGCTTCTTACAGAAATAGATGGAAAGTTGTATGCCACCCCATGAGATAATGTTCTCATGGTTACCGATTTGCATTCCTTCATTAGTTTGTTAAATTAAATTAAATTAGTTTTCTGGGAATATTTCACAAACTGTTGGATTTAGAGCCTTATAATGTAGTTTTCGAGGACCCTTTAGGGCCCCCGAGTTTTGTTGCTGGCACCGAGGGGCTTTGTCTCGTCGTTGTACGCCATAATATAATACTAATAATAATATAATATAGGGAGAAATTATAACACCTATTTTTTATTATTTTTTATTCAGCCAATGGCCATGTACTTTTCTTTTCAGGACGGGTCAGGGAAGGGATATTATCAGAGAAAGAAGCATTCACATCGCGCTTGAGCAAAATGGAAATGGCCTACCATTTAACTAAGGACATCTATATGAAAAGGTCAATATCCTTCAACGCAAAACTAAAACATTACTGCAGTGTCATCCGTCCGGAAGTCTTGCATGCTTCTGAATGCCTCACGATGAACAAAAAAGCCTTGGTCGAGAAACTGGAGGCCAAAGAAAGAAAAATTTTGAGAAAGATATTGGGTTCCATCAAAGATAATGGGGAATACAGAAAACGGCATAACCATGACCTATATACTCATGTGGAGAAGATAAGCAACGTCATCCGGAAGAGAAGGTTACCTTTTGTTGGGCATGTGAAACGAATGAGCCCAGCGAGACTGACCAACCGCAACATAACTTGCTTTCAGGAGAGGAAAACAAAATGGGCCTGGTTCATTGAACTGGATAAAGATCTGAAAGAAGTGGGGATTACACCAACAGACACTCAGGAGTGCGTCCCACTCAAAGGGAAACTTCAAGCTTGTAAAGGTTTCCAAGAAAAACCGAAGCTGAAAACGGGAAAGATTTGGACCCAGGAACGGAAGGAAGTCCACCGAGAACGAATGCGGGCGTACAGGGCAAACATCAAAGCCAGTAGGAGACGGTTGGAATGACGCGGTCCATAGATGGCCTATACGAAATGAATGAATGAATGAATAATATGGGGATAGGAATATAATAGACCTGCCGTACCACACCCGCAGGTGTAAATCGCGTGAAAAAATTGTAGAGTACCCCTTGATCCCCTTAAGCGCGTTAAACGTATTGATGAATTTTACGGCTTTGGTTCCGTGATAACCTTCTAGCCGTTTGCAAACTTTCACACTAATGTAATTAATGGAATTGCATTGCGTCTTACAGCAATAGATGGGACCTCTGAGAATCCGTTGGCATGGTTACTGGCTTGCATTCGTTCATCTATATATTTAAAACACTAAGCTGTTTTTTGTACACACGAGATTGTGAAAACGACTTAACCGATTGGCTTCGTAAATCATTCTAACGAAAGCTCTTGGCATGCAGATTTGCAGGGTGTCTTTCAAATAAACAAATATGTTATCATATATTTTTAAATTTATAAACAAAACTGCAAAATTATTGGCTCAAGCGCATGCGCAGAATCACCTTGGTTAATGACAGACATGGCGGATGTCCACCGCGTTTTAATGTAATAGTTATTTATAAGAATTATAATAAAGGAAGGGAATATCGAATATGAAGTTCCCACGATATAAACAGGAATAGAATATTATAAAGGACGGGAAATGTAGAAGAACTTATAATGACTGTTGAGTGTGAATGTTGCTTAAGTACCTTAATATTGCTCCACAACTTCAGTGATTCGGTAGCTCAGATGGCAGCGCTGAAGTCCTAGTTTGTGCATCGCCCGTTGGGAGCAGTTCGAATCCCACCTCCGCCACATATTTTTATTTCCCAATTATTCTTTCTGGCTATTGGTAATACATTGTCTTAACATATTTTACTTTTATTATTCCCGTAAAGTAAGGAATTCTCCACGATTTACGTTCCCATACACTTTTAAATGATTAAATAAAATATGGCCATAATCGCTTTCGCCATGAGAGACAATTGACGAACATAATTCATTTGATGGACTCAGACATCGTGGTCACTCATCCCCGTCTACTTTAGTGTGTGTGTGTGTGTCTCTCAAATTTTCTCTGATAACCTGTGTTATTGTGATGGCTGTACTGATGTGTGCATTTGTAATTAAAGTGGTGAATGGGAAATTGACGACCGAGGCTTTAAGTTAGGAACTATCCCGGTATTTACCTGCAGTGGAAGTGGCAAACCACGGAAAAGCACATCCTAGATTGTTGAGATGGGAATCGAACCTTGCCCTTCTTAGTTTTGCCTCAAGAGTGCGCCCCGTTCCAGCCCTCAGACCAGAATTACATTTCTAGAGAAATGGCGGATAAAGGATCCTCCGTATCGTAGTGTGATCTTTGTTTTTTAGAATTAAAAAGAGGGGATTGAAGAACTTCAACAGGCGTTTGAGTTCGTTTGTTGTTTAAGTAACTTAATATTGCTTTCGAAGTCTGTTGACTGGGTGGCTCAGGGGTAACATTGCGGACCCAGGAATGAATTTAGCATAGTCGAAGGAGTTCACATCTCACCTCAAACATGTATTTCTATTTCCTAATTATTCTTTCTGGCTATTGGTAATTCATTGTCTTAACATATTTTACTTTTATTATTCCCGTACAGTAAGGAATTATCCTCGATTTGCATTGCCATATACTTTTAAATTATTAAATAAAAGATGGCCACAATCGCTTTCGCCATGAGACACAATTGACGAATATAATTCATTTGATGGACTCAGACATCGTGGTCACTCAGGCCCGTCTACTTTGGTGTGTGTGTAAATTTTTCTATGATAACCTGTGTTATTGTGATGCCTTTACTGATGTGTGCATTTGTAATTCATGTGGGGAATGGAGAATTGACGACCGAGGCTTTAAGTTAGGAACTATCCCGGTATTTACCTTCAGTGGACGTGGCAAACCACGGAAAACCACATGCCAGATTGTTGAAATAGGAATCTAACCTTGCTCTCCTTAGTTTTGCCTCAAGAGTGCACCCCGTACCAGTCCTCAGACCAGAATTAAATTTCTTGGCAAACCAGGGTTCGAACCCGGAATCCGGGGCGATAGCTCAGAATTTAGCCTTAAGATTTGGCTTCCCTGTGTTTATACGATTTTTGACAAGCACTGAACATATAGTCTAACCCTTAAACTCTCCATTACGGTGGCTGTCGAAGTGAGTCTATGCTCATTCCAGTCGTTGGCGAACTATGCTCCCTTGCTTAATTTACTGTCATGGAAATGCAAAGGATTGTACCTACAACAGGTGATGGAAATTGCTTATTTAAAGCAGTTTCGTACTGTTTATTCCAAAATGCAGAACGTCATCCTGAGCTGCTTCTGCAAGCAAATTGCAAAAATTGGTGTTGGCATGAATAATTATAAGGATTTTATTATTGGCGATCAGTATCATCGCATTCTCATCAGCAACAAACTTGAGAATGAAAGTATCTGAACTTCACTGTATAAATGAATATTATTGTTTAATGATTATTTGTTTAGAGTACATAACAATGACTCTAACCACGCTGTTGATTTTGGCAATGGAAGTATTATGTGCCATTTAATATTTGGCGGCTGCGTTGATGCAGGCCACTATAGTGTTATTGAATATGACGCTAATTTGGAGAAAAATGCTACAATAAATATATCCATTTGACGAAAAAGAACATTAGCCACAAAAAAGTGGGAAATCGAAGAAAAATACGAAGCCACTTTTAAAATCTAATATAAATATGCCATTTCAGACACAATTCCAGATATTATGCCGTACAGTGTAGGATCCTTGACGAACAAATGTAAACATTGTTCTGCACTGTATTTCTGTAGCGAGAAATCTACGCTTGGTTACTTTGACCTTTGATGTTGTAATGGCAAAATTGATCTTACTAAACATAAAATATTTGGAAGACTGCAACAATTTTTCACTGGAAATGATACCTCAAGGAATTTAGGAGAGAATAATCGGCAGTACAACAAATGCTATGCCCTTGGTTTCATTTGGTGCCAATGTCACTGTGCCACATGCATACGGTCCATATTGTTTTAAAATGTATGGAATTGCACATCATCGCATTTCTTCGTTAATGTATATTCCAAAATTATAAGCGACGGTTCTTGCGGCCAGTTGTATATATTAGACTCCTCAGAATTCTTGAATTCCTTGGAATTAAGTGATTTGCTTCCACATACTCCAAACGATTGACCCATAGTTATGCTCCTTAGAAAACTGAAGTTTCCTAAGGGCTCATAAATACTACCATATTAATTATAAGAAATGTGTACGAAAATTGCTTGAATTTGGAAATAATAAGTGCAGTTAAAATCAGGCGGATGATCTAACCCTTCGATTTGATTCCATATTAATTATAAGAAATATGCATGAAAATGCTTGGATTTGGAAATAAGTGCAGTTAAAATTAGGCAGAGAGGTCTAATCCTTCGACTTGATTTAACACCATAGGATAAACCAATCAATTTCTTTTAAGAGGCAACATTTTCCGATTCGCTTGGCATACTTTATCACAATCAATAAAGCTCAATGGGGAACTCTGGAATCTTTTGACGCTCTTAAAGTATCAATAGCGCCAAAAAATAATTGTACAAAGAACGTACAATGAAGAAAATGGAAATTGCAACATCCAGAAGGAGTGGTGCTACATTGCTGCAATTGAACATACAGGACGAGTGTTCGGTTGTGATTCCATGATTACACTTTCAGGGCAATCTGACCGCAAGTTTAGACAACAATCAATACTGGATGTGCCCACCACGAGCTGCAATACATTGATGAATTCGGCGAGGCATGGAGTCAATAAGGCCCTGGATCGCTTCCTGAGGAATTGTGGCCCATGCTTGCTGCACTGCACGGGTCAGTTATTCCAGAGTTATGGGTGGCTGAGGACGGTTGGCCAGTTGTCGACCCATCATGTCCCACACATGCTCAATAGGGCTGAGGTCCGGGGATCTGGAGGGCCATTCTAAGGTTGTGATGTCTGGAGACGCGTGCAGTGTGAACCCGGGCATTGTCCTGCTGAAACATCCCATTACCAATGTTCGCCATCATAGGGACAACCACTGGATTGAGTACCCTATCAACATACTGTCGAGCAGTCATAGTGCCCTCAACAGGCACTAATTGTGATTTCACATTAACGCCAAGAGCTCCCCAGACCATAATGCTTGGTGTTGGCCCCGTGTGCCTCTCGACAATAAGGTCTGGGCGGCTCCTCTTCCCGGTATGTCGGTGCACACGATTCTGGCGATCACTGCGGGCAAGACAGAAGCGCGATTCATCACTAAAGACGACCCTATGCCATTCGTCGACCCACGTCGATCGTTCTCGACACCAGGCCAGCCTTACACGTCGCTGTTGTGGGGTCAATGGAACACCTTCTGCAGGGACACGGGATCGTAAGCCAGCTGCACGCAGGCGATTACCAACTGTTAGTTGTGTAACGTGGGGTGCCACAGCTGCTAGAATTTGCGCTGTTGTTGCATGGGGTTCCATCCGGGCCATCCGAATGATGCGGCGATCCTCTCTCACAGTTGTCTGTCGCTGTGGGCCTGTGCCAGGTCTACGAGTGTGGGTACCTTTATTTGACCACTGCTGCCATACACGTTGTACCGTAGATGCTTGTCGGCCAACACGTGCAGCGCCAGTGCTTAGCGATAATCCAGCCTCACACAACCCAATTATCCGACCCTTCTCAAACGGCGACAGTTGTTGATAGCGTGCTCTTCTCTGTCGTCGAGGCATGTTTGACGGGGAACACTTCACTGCACAGACTGCAAGTCAACTACGCTACACCGGTGTCCGTATACTGGAGTTGAATCCTCCGCGACCAATCACGTGGGGAGACCTGTAGCAACAATCCAATGGGTCTGAAACTTTGATCGTTTACATACCTACAAGGCATCGTTCCATATCTTGAAAATCAACACAAACGACCAATGCCTTCATGGTGTTGCAATTTCCATTTTCTTCAGTGTATATAAGAAAATTCTTCAGTAAATATGTTCTTATTGACCGTCATGTATTGACGGGTTTCAACTAGTTAGTTTATTAAATTAAATTAGTTTTCTGGGAATATCTAAAAAACGGTTGGTCTTCGGTCCTTAAAATGTGGTTTTCGGGGACCCGAGTTTTGTCTCTCACATTGAGGGGCTGAAAATGAGTTTTGTCTCGTCCTTCTACGCCTATTTCAGCATGTATTTTAAGGGGGTAGGCCGCCTTTTATGAGAGGTACGGAGAAGAGTCACATCAATGATTAGTGTCGTGCCTCTGATGGATATCAGTACCAAATTTTACGTTGATACACCCAGTCGTTCTCGAGTTATAAGGGAACAAATTTGTCCACAGACAGACAACCAAACAAACAGACAGACAAACAAACAAAATTATTTTCGCGCGCATCCATCATAAAACAGTCTGAAACGTGTAAACATCTCTAATTTCCGTAGAAATTCAGAGATAAACACACAAATTTTCATTTTTATATATAGAGAGATATACTGCACAGCTCGGTGTTGACCGTGTTTTATTGCACAGATTCTGGTTTTACTCGCTAACCGTTGGAGATATACGAAAAGTGTTAAGGACCTTTCGGATAGAAAATTAAATGTTAAAGCTCATGTATACCATCAAAAGTTTGCTATTTCTTAGCGTTCTCTTTTTATTTGAAAACGAAATATGAAATTTTGAAACCAAAGGGTGTAGTGACGTCACAAATGTCGGTTTTGCTCGCTAACTGTTGGAGATACACGAAAAGTGATAAGGACCTTTCGGATAGGAAATTAAATTTCAAAGCTCACATGTGCCATCGAAAGTTTGCTATTTCCTACCGTTCTCTTTTTATTTGATATGGAAATATGAAATATTGAAACGAAAGGGTCTAATGACGTCACTAAAATAGTCGCCATTTTTTAATAGTGCAATATTTCGAAATCAAAAGTATCCTATATGTAAACCTGGTAAATCAGCTACATCCATGCAAAATTGTATTTAAATCGGACCAGTGATTCTTGAGTTATTGATTAACAGACGGACAGACAGAAAGACAGACACACACCATCTCATTTTTAGCCTATTTTCAATTTTGAAAAAATAGGCTTATGAGATCACCTTTTGTCCGTGTGTGTGTGTGTGTGCGTGTGTGTGTGTGTGTGTGTGTGAGGTGTGTGTGTGTGTCCCCCTAATAAAATCTAAACGGCTGGAGCGATTTCAATGAAACTCGGTAAGTTTATAGCGCTATTCCCGGCGACCTCGACCGTGCCCTTCAAATTCTGTTACGTCTCACCAATTTAACATGGCGGCTGTGCGAAATATTTCACTAGCATTCAATATCTCCGAAACTATTACCGATATCGCCCAGAATTTTGTATGGTGATAAAGGGCACTACTAGAAGTTCACCTATGAGACTTTCAAAAACCTGGTGACTACAAAACCAACATGGCGGCCAAGCGAAATTGAGACATTTAAATAGACTTTTCTCGCGATTTAACTATCCAAACGTAATGAAACGTGGTACAGCAATTGTTTATACACATTGTAATGCACTGGAGTCTAATTTAGTTCAATTGTTTACATAACCTCAAAATGGCGGCTGTGCGAAATATTTCACTGACATTCTATATCTCCGAAACTATTACAGTTATCATCCTGCAATTTTGTACGGTGATAAAGGGTACTGATACAAGTTTACCTATGTATATTTCATAAACCTGTGAAGTACGTAACGACCATGGCGACCAAGCGAATTTGAAATATTTTAATAGACTTTTCTCGTGATTTAACTCTCTGATCGCAGTGAAATGTGGTACGGTAAATGATTTTGCAGATTGTAATGCGCTGCCATCTTATTTAATTCAATTGTTTACATAACCTCAAGATGGCGGCTGTGCGAAATTTTAAAATTAAGTTTTCATTTCTTGTGTCGTAATCATGCGATCGAAGTGATAGTTTGAATAATGAACCTAGGCAATAATTGTTTTTCAATGGTATATAACTCTATGGCCTATACATATAACAATCCTAAATGGCGAGCTTCCGAAATATTTAGACGGTTCTCAATATCTATGAATCTTTTACAGCAACCAAACTGAATTTTTATATGTTCATAGAGACTATGAACATATGTTCACCTATAGGACTTTCAGTAACCTGGTGAGCACTAATCCAACATGGCGGCGACGCGAAGTATAAATATTTAAATTGACGTTTCTCGCGAATTAACTATCCGAGTGCCGTGAAACGTTGCACGTTAAATGCTTATACAAATGATGATCTACTGGCATCTAATTTATTTCAATTATTTGCATAATCACAAGATGGCTGCTGTGCGTAATTTTAAAATCTCGTTTTTACTTCTTGTGTTCTAATCATGTGATTGAAGTTTGAATACCACCCACACGTACACAATAATCTTAATGTAATAGTACAAAAATAAAAATCCAACCTGGTGACCATCTGAAATATTTAGACGGTTCTCAATATCTACGAATCCGTTACAGCAATTAAACAGAAATTTTGTATGTTAATAGAGGCAATTAACATGAGCAGGATATATGAAAATAGGCTGTATAGTTCTTCACGGAACTACTTGTTATATATTAGTATGATGATGAGTCTATGTGCCGAGTATAACACCCCCAATGATACCAATCGGGAGATATTGTTATTCAATGAAATGCAGGTCTACCCCCTTAACACCCCGTTAGAACCTGAATATCTAAAAATCCTTCCTTAGTGGACGTTTTCGACATACAACGAACATAACCCCAAAATATCATGTTTCTAACCTGAATAATTTTGGCAGGGCGATGATGAGCGAGTGAGTTAGTCAGGACATTTTCTTTCATTTATTTTTCAGAATTTCACCCCTCCCACGAACCCCTTAAATTGGATTTATGAAAAGAAAACGGTCGAACGCCTATTTACTTACTTTTAGGCTGTTTTTTCCCCTGAGTTTGATGAATGAGTGAGTCAATCAGTTAAGACCCTTTTTTTCTTGTGTATTTCCCCAGAATTTCACCCCTCCCCGATGGCCCCTTAAATTGAAATTAGGAAAAAACGAACGAACACCTATTTTCTTATATTTTAAGCTGGATTTTTTCCGCAGAATTTCAAACTTCTCGCCTATGTCGTTTAAGAGATACACGCGCCGTTAAGAATCCTTCAACCCCCAATTTTCACCCCTTTCACCTCATAATATACACCACATCGATAAACTCTCAGACATATGTGTGATTATTTTTAATGATTAGTTTATATACCGAATATCACATCCCCAAATGAAACAACTCATGCGATATTGTTATTCAATAAAATGCACGTACCCCCTGAACACCTTTTTAGAACCCGAATAAACAAAAATCCTTCCTTAGTGGACGTTTTCGACATACAGCGAACATATTCCCAAAATTTTATGTTTTCAAATTTAATAGTTTTCGCTGAGTGAGTGAGTCAGTCAGGACATTTTCTTTCTTTTTTTTTCAGAATTTCTCCTCTCCCCATGGGCCCCTTAAATTAGATTTATGAAAAAAAAACGCTCGAACACCTATTAACTTATTTTTAAGCTGTCCTTTTCCCCTGAGTTTGATGAGTGAGTGAGTGAGTGAGTCAGTCAGTCAGTCAGGACACTTTCTCTCCTTTTTTTTTCCAGAATTCCACTCCCCCCCCTTAAATTGAATTTATGAAAAAAGGTCGAACACCTATTTACTTATTTTAAGGTGATTTTTCCCGCTGAGTTTCAAACTCCTCGCCTATGTCGTTTAAGATATACATGCTTCGTTAGGAATCCTTCAACCACCACTTTTCACCCCTTTCGCCTCATAATATACACCCCATCGAAAACCCCTTAGACACACGTCTGCGTATTTTTAATGATTATCGTAGTTTATATGCCAAGTATCACATCCACAAATGAAACCACTCGTGAGATTTTGTTATTCAATGAAATGCAGGTTTAACCCCCTTAAGACCCCTTTAGAACCTGAATATCCGAAAATCCTTCCTTAGTGGACATTTTTGACATACAACGAACATATCCCCGAATTGTCATGTTCTAACTTCAATAGTTTTGGCTGGGCGATGAAGAGTGAGTGAGTCAAGACATTTTCGTTCATTTCCTTTTTTTCTTCAGAATTTCAACCCTCCCCATGAACCCCTTAAATTGTATTTATGAAAACAACTGTCGAACACCTATTTACTTATTTTTAAGCTATATTTTTCCCCTGAATTTGATGAGCAAGTGAGTGAGTGAATCAGTTAGGACTCTTTCTTTCCTGTTCCCCCCCATAATTTCACCCATCCTCATGGGCCCCTTAAATTGGATTTATGAAAAAACGGCCGAACACCTATTTAATTATTAGCCTACTTTCGATTTTTGCAAAAAATGAAAGTAGACTTATGAGATCAACACAGGGCGAAAAAGTGTGTCTGTCTGTGTGTGTGTATGTGTGTGTGTGAGTCTGTGTGTGTGTGTGTATGTGTGTGTGTGAGTCTGTGTGTGTGTGTGTGTGTGTGTGTGTGTGTCTGTGTGTGTGTGAGTGTGTGTACTCCGAATGTCTGTCCCCCCCCCTATCAATTCGAACACGGTGAATGCGAATTGTACAAAATTTGGTACAAAGGTAGCACTAGCAAAGGACACCTCAGTGTCATGTTTTATATCGCCGCCATCTTTACTAAAACTGAATGGCGACCACTCAAACGTTCAAAACGTAAAATCAAATAACGACTAACCAAATCATCCGATCTCTACCAAATTTGGTAACAACATGCCTTCGTATAGGATGCGTCTTGTGACCAAATTACAAGGTCGTCCGCCATACCATTTCAGGATGGCGGCCGTGCGAATTATGCAAACTTTATAATCCATATCATGGGACCCACCAGTTCCGATTATCGAGCCGAGAATCGTTTTAACTGTTCTAAAGGAAGAGGCACGTTCGAAATTAAAAGTCTATTTTGTAATACTATAGTGCAGACGTGATTTTAAAAAGCTGAGCTGATTCAGTAATAAGACAAGATGGCAGCGGATATCTTGTGCCTGACTTATATTTCACTAATTTGAGTATTGAATGCAATATAGCGTACTGATACAAAATAAATAAACTTTGTATGAAATGCTTTATATATAAATAATATACTCCAGTGATGAAATCGTTTAGTATAAATCATTATTTGCTAACAAGTTCTATGTAAGTCATTTTATATAGAACGATATTCGTTGACACAATTAGCTCAGTGGTAGAGCGTTAGCCTATCGCTCAAATGCCTATGGTTCAAACCCGATCAGAGCTAGATTTTTTGCTTGAAATGTTATATGTTTATTGTTTTGTAATGACTCAGATGTTTTAAAATTAAGCGTTATATTGTGCATATTATGGTGTAAAATATATATTTAATTAAAACATAATTCGCCAGCAGATTTACTCGAGACATCTAGCTGCCAAAAAGCTAACTGCACGCCGACATACTTATTAACTTCCAGATTTTATTGAAAAGTTTCTTCTTCTGGCCGCTAGAATGCACTCGCTCTGTTAGGATTATATTGTTCGATATTTCACCACTAGAAGTCACGACTAGTCTACGTGGGGCTCCATTGATTAATATACCATTGGCATTCTATGCGCATCGAATTTGAAGAATGACAAGATGATACTACGATAAATTTTTACTTTTTATTTTAAAGGGTTTGTAACAGCCTATTTTGCGTTACTTGAAAATGTTATTTGAAGTAAAGAACAAAACGATTTCACATAGTAACTGAGTTCAAGCCGTTGGTGTTACGGTAGTTCAGGTATTAATTACTACTTTTATTTCAGGCAAATAGCAATCGAAAATATCCACTTAGTTTGTATACACACGTCTCTGTAGGGTCATGGAAAGATTTATTAATTCAATTAGGGTTTTCGATTCCCGGTCAATGCATGTGAGATTTTTGAAGTGAAATGCCATGTCCTGTGGTTCGGATTCCACGTAAAAAGGAGGTCCCGTGGCTCATAATCACAAGATTCACGGCCACGTAAAACTACAATCTTCCTTCCTTTTTTTTCAATTAGGGTTGTGAAAGCCCTGCACAACCAGACGTGTAAAGACATACCTCAACTCAAAGTTGGATGTTGCCCACGGCAGGTCGTATATGTAATAATAATAATAATAATAATAATAATAATAATAATAATATATATATATATTTTATTTTTTTATTTTTTTAGGGGAAGAAATGCATTTACGCACAGAGTGTCGGGCTCCTGCTGCTGAGTAGCAGACTACCGATTAAAACTCCCCCTTTACTTCTGAACACTAGCCTGGAACCGTTTAGCACATTAAAACAATAATAATAATAATAATAATGTTATTGGTTTTACATCCCTTTTAACTACTGCTGCTTTTAGAGACACCGGGGTGCCGGAATTTTGGCCCGAAGGGGATCTTTAACGTGCCAGTAAATGTACTGACACGGCTCCCTCGCATTTGTGCACCCTCAAATGCCAGCTGACTGCGCCAGGATACGAACCTGCAACCTAGGGCCCAGCAAGCGAGAACGTTACCGCCGAGCCACGCAGCCAGTCCGGTCGATTATGTCTCCAGATCCATAACATTCTTGAGATACTTCTTATCTTTCTTTCTTCAATGATGGTAGCAGTTTTTATCTAGATTGTGGCGTTTGGTAGAGGTAAATCGTTTCTATGGCCTTCAACAAAGAATAGTTCTATTATACTCTTTGATAATAACAACGAGTTATAACTATACTCGTACATTTAGGAGAAAGTAGGCTATATGTTCTTTACAGAACATCTTGTTTTTAAGCTGATTTTTTTCCACTGAGTTTCAAACTCTTCGCCTATGTCGTTTAAGAAAAGCACACTCCGTTAGGAATCCTTCAACCCCCACTTTTCTCCCCTTTCACTCATAATATACACCACATCGAAAAACCATTAGACATGTGCCAGCATATTTTTAGCCTATTTTCAATTTTGAAAAAATAGGCTTATGAGATCACCTTTTGTCCGTGTGTGTGTGCGTGTGCGTGTGTGTGTGTGTGAGGTGTGTCTGTGTCCCCCCCTAATAAAATCTAAACGGCTCGAGCGATTTCAATGAAACTCGGTAAGATTATAGCACTATTCCCGGCGACCTCGACCGTGCCCTTCAAATTTTGTTACGTCACACCAATCCAACATGGCGGCTGTGCGTAATATTTCACTAGCATTCAATATCTCCGAAGCTATTACAGATATCGCCCTGAAAATGTGTACGGTGATAAAGGGCACTACTAGAAGGTTCACCTATGGGGCTTTCAAAAAACCTGGTGACTACAAAACCAACATGGCGGTCAAGCGAAGTTGAGACTTTTAAATAGACCTTTCTCGCGATTTAACTATCCAAACGTAATGAAACTTGTTACAGCAAATGTTTATACACATTGTAATGCACTGGATTCTAATCTAGTTCAATTGTTTACATAACCTCAAAATGGCGGCTGTGCGAAATATTTCACTGATATTCTATATCTCCGAAACTATTACAGATATCACCCTGCAATTTTGTACGGTGATAAAGGGTACTGATACAAGTTTACGTATGTATATTTCATAAACCTGTAAAGTACAAAACGAACATGGCGACCAAGCGAATTTTAAATATTTTAATAGACTTTTCTCGTGATTTAACTCTCTGACCGCAGTGAAATGTGGTACAGTAAATGATTTTGCAGATTGTAATGCACTGCCATCTAATTTAATTCAATTGTTTACATAACCTCAAGATGGCGGCTGTGCGAAATTTTGAAATTAAATTTTTATTTCTTGTGTCGTAATCATGCGATCGAAGTGAAAGTTTGAATGATTAACCTAGGCAATAATTGTCCTTGGATGGTACATAACTCTATGGCCTATACATATAACAATCCTAAATGCCGAGCTTCCGATATATTTAGACGGTTCTCAATATCTATGAATCTTTTACAGCAACCAAACTGATTTTTTTTTATGTTCATAGAGACTATGAACATATTTTCACCTATAGGACTTTCAGTATCCGGGTGAGCACAAATCCAACATGGCGGCGACGCGAAGTATAAATATTTAAATGGACGTTTCTCGTGAATTATCTATCTGAGTGCCGTGAAATGTTGCACGTTAAATGCGTTTACAAATGTTGATGCACTGGCATCTAATTTAATTCAATTGTTTGCATAATCACTAGATGGCTCCTGTGCGTAATTTTAAAATCTGGTTTTTACTTCTTGTGTTCTAATCATGCGATTGAAGTTTGAATACCACATGTACTCAATAATCTTAATGTAATAGTACGAAAATAACAAGAAGTTCCGTGAAGAACTATACAGCCTACTTTTCATGCCAATGATTTTTCTACAGTATATGAACCTATCTAGAATAATGACGAAATTAAGTTGGTAATTTCGAAATATCTAATTAGTTCAAAATATACCTGGTATAATGTAGCCTATTAGAGCACTACAGTTGGCAGCCCTGGCGACTGAATATATTCTTAGTTCAATCTCTTAAGGTACAGAATACAAAATTTGGTTGAAGTCCAATGGACGTTACATGCAGTTAGACACTGATTCTATCAGCACGCGTAAAAGCATGTTGCCAACAATACCATGCGTGTGCTGGTCAGAAATAATCTGAAATATTATGATATCTTGTTGTGCCAATTTTGGATAATATCCATTTGTTAGTATAGAAGTTACATGTATTTTAAAATTGGACATATCAGCAGGCATAGAATCATGTTGGCAGCACTGCCTTGTATTAATTACTCCAAATTAATCTAGAATGTCTGGTGCTATACGTGTGCAAAGTATAGAGCTGCTGGCTTACATACTTTCTGGTATATTGATATTAGTGTAAAATAAATATAGACAGCATTTATTAACAGTTGGCAGCCCTGATTGCTCTTAACAATACTTATAGACATATCTGTTATGGTACACATAGCACGTACGAAATTCGGTTGAAATCCAACTGATAGTATAGAAGTTACATGTATTAAAAAAATGGTCGTAGCAGCAGGCTTATAGTCATGTTGGTAGAACTGACGTATATAAGTTACTCGAAATTAATCTAAAATGTCAGAATATACGTGTGCATAGTTTAAAGCTGTCGGCTTGCATACTTTCTGATATATTGGTATTTGGATAAAGAAAGTAAAGAGAGCAATTATTATCAGTTGCCAGCCCTGGTGGCTCTTAAGAATATGCTCAATCATATCTGTTTATGTACAGATATTACATACAAAATTTGGTTGAAATCCAATTGATAGTGTAGAAGTTATATGCATTTAAACATTGGACTTATCACAAGGCTTTAAGTTATTTTGGCAACACTGTCATGGTTGGCCTCCTGGAGATTAAACTGAAATACTATTATCTACATGTGTGCTGATTTTGGAATAGCTCCCATGCATACCTTGCAGGATATCCAACATGGAGCTCAAATTTCAATTGCGATTTTTCAGCAGTTGGTAGCACTGACATCATTTTCAAATATGGACGTGAGATATTCCGGTGCACATCTTTACTCATACTAAATTTGGTTTTGATTGCTGCAGCCGTTTAGGAGTTGATAGGGGGCACACACACAGCCAGACAGACCGACAGACAGAAGGACAGACAGACAGACAGACACACATTTTCCCGGATCGATCTCATAAGTCTACTTTTTCCTAATTTTTGCAAAATGTGAAAAGTAGGCTAAAAATCCATCCTGGCGATCATCTGAAATATTTAAACGGTTCTCAATATCTACGAATCTATTACAAGAATCAAACTGAAATTTTGTATGTTGATAGTGGCAATTAACATGAGCAGGATATATGAAAATAGGCTGTATAGTTCTTCACAGAACTACTTGTTAATGATTAGTTTATATGCCAAGTATCACATCCCCAAATGAAACCACTCGTGAGATATTGTTATTCAATAAAATGCACGTTTATCCCCTTAACACCCCTTTAGAACCTGGATATTGTTAAGGATGTTTGATTGGTGCCTTAACCACCATTTGTTAAGGATGTTTGATTGGTACCCCGCACACCCTCAATATTTGTTAAGGATGTTTGATTGTCTAACCCGTGGCTCCCACCATTTGTTAAGGGTGTTTGATTGGTCTGAGGGCTGAGTTGATCCGTTTTAGAGGGATTCACCCCGTGCCTTCAGCATTTGTTAAGGAGGTTTGATTGGTGCCTTAACCACCATTCAAAAGGGGTGTTGATTACTGGGCATCTTTGCATCTACGGGGATGTACTAGGATGTCTTATGAAGAACTGCGGACACGTTTAGAGAACAAATGACATACAGGGGAACTGGCGGGAGGAATACTCACCTAGCTTACCTCAATGTGGCTTAGTAGGCCGCACGCTTGCTGTGCATCGCCTCCTGCTGGGCAGCGTTCAATGGAGATCTTAGAACTAGGTACTAATCTAAAGGGAAGGGCTTCTTAATCTAAACGAAATAAAAAGGTAATCATTAGACTGTTCAAAAAGGGGGTTTATTACTTAAATAGTGGCAGTGACAAGAGTGGAGGATGGAAATAATAATCTAGGGGGAAAAAGGAATCTAGCAGGCACGTTATCACTCACCCCACCGTTGATACCGGTCTTCTATGATGTTGGTGGCGTTGGGACTCGATATGGGACGCTGCCCCATATCGGTCCGGCGTACCACAACTCCTATAGAGTGTAAGACTGTAACATCGTCCAAGTAAGATGTAGAGCCCGTGCTTAAGAGCGTCAAAAGCTAGAGAGCTAGAGAGCGCGGCGCGTGTCCGTACCTCTATTTATAGGTAAAATGTGCCTGGTCAGTCCACTCAGCGGTATGTTGGGAGTGTAATGTCCGCTGTGTCCTGTATAACTGCTTGCTGTTGGATCCTAGGTCTATGACCTACGGCTTACTCCGTAGTCGTGTTGCCATGACGTCTTTTACGTAGTTACTTCTGATTATATTTTATGTATGTATAGGCACAGTCCTTTTATAAAGGGCTGGGGCTAGGACAATATCCAAAAATCTTTCCTTAGTGGACGTTTTCGACATACAACAAACATAACCCCAATATTTCATGTTTCTAACTTCAATAATTTTGGCTGGGCGATGGTGAGTGTGTGAGTCAGTCAGGACATTTTCTTTCATTTATTTTTGAGAATTTCGCCCCTCCCCATGAACCCCTTAAATGGGATTTATGAAAAAAAACCGTCGAACACCTATTTACTAATTTTTAAGCAGATTTTTTCCGGTGAATTTCAAACTTCTCGCTTATGTCGTTTATGAGATACACGCTCCGTTAAGAATTCTTCAACCCCCAATTTTCACCCCTTTCACCTCATAATATACATCATATCGATAAATCCTTAGACATATGTCTGCTTATCTTTTCTGATTAATTTATATGCCGAATATCACATCCCCAAATGAAACAACTCGTGAGATATTGATAATCAATGAAATGCAAGTTTAACCCCTTTAACACCCCTTCAGAACATGAATATCCAAAAATCCATCCTTTGTGGACGTTTTCGACATACAACGAACATATCCCCAAACTTTCAAGTTTCTAACTGCAATATGTTTGGCTGGGGGATGATGAGTGAATATCCAAAAATCCTTCCTTAGTGGACTTCTTTCCCCAGAATTTCACCGATCCCCATGGGACCCTTAAATTGGATTTATGAAAAAACGGTCGACCACCAATTTACTTTTTCTCAAGCTGATTTTTCCCCCTGAGTTTCATACTGTATGCCTCTGTCTTTTAAGAGATACTTGTTCCGTTAGGAATCCTTCAACCCCCACTTTTCACACATACACCTCATAATATACACTACATCGAAAAACCCTCTGACATGTGTCTTCTTATTCTTAATGATGAGTTAATATTCCCAGTATCGCATCCCCCCAAGGAAACCAATCGGGAGATATTGTTATTCAATTAAATGCAGGTCTACCACCTTAACACCCCTTTAGAACCTGAATATCCAAAAATCCTTCCTTAGTGGACGTTTTTGACATACAACGAACATAACCCCAAAATTTCATGATTCTGACTTCAATCATTTCGGCTGGGCGATGATGAGTGAGTGAGTAAGTCAGGACATTTTCTTTCATTTATTTTTCAGAATTTCACCCCTCTCTTGAACCCCTCAAATTCTATTTATGAATAAAACGGTCGAACACCTATTTACTTATTTTTAAGCTGTTCTTCCCCCCTAAGTTTGATGAGTGAGTGAGTTAATCAGTTAGAACACTTTCTTTCCTGTTTTTATTCCCCAGAATTTCATCCCTCACCAAGGGCCCCTTATATTGGATTTATGAAAAATAGGTCGAACACCTATTTAGTTATATTTTAAGCTGTTTTTTTTTCGCTGACCCCTCATCATGAACCCCTTAAATTTGATTTATGAAAAATAAACTGTCGAACACTTATTTTTGAGCAGTTTTCTCTCCCTGACTTTGAAGAGCGAGTGAGTCAGTCAATCAGTTAGGACACTTTCTTTTCCGGTTCCTCCCCCCCCCCCCGCCAAGAATTTCACCCCTCCCCATGGGCCCCTTAAATTGAATTTATAAATAAAACGATCCAACACGTATTTACTTATCTTTTAAGCTGATTTTTTTCCGCTGAGATTCAAACTCCTCGCCCATGTCGTTTAAGAGATATACGCTCCGTTAGGAATCCTTCAACCCCCACTTTTCACCCCTTTCACCTCATAATATACACCATATCGAAAAACCCTCAGACACATGTCATCTTATTTTTAATGATGTGTTTATATGCCGAGTATCACATCCCCCTATGAAACCAATCGGGAGTTATTGTTATTCAATGAAATGCAGGTTTAACCCCCTTAAGACCCCTTTAGAACTTGAATATCCGAAAATATTCCCCAAAATATCATGTGTCTAACTTCAATAATTTTGGCTGGACGATGATGAGTGAGTCAGGACTTTTTCTCTCAATTTCCTTTTTTCAGAATTTCACCCCTCCCCATGAATCCCTTAAATTGGGTTTGAAAAAACTGTCGAACACCTATTTACTTATTTTTCGGCAGATTTTTTCCCCCAGAGTTTGATGAGTGAGCCTGTCAGTCAATCATTTAGGACACTTGCTTTTGCTTCCCCCCCCCCCTCTAGAAATTCACCCCTCCCTATGGGCCCCTTAATTTGGATTTATGAAAAAACGGTCAAACACCTATATACTTATTTTTAAGCTGATTTTTTCCGCTGAATTTCAAACTCCTCGCCTATGTCGTTTAAGAGATACACGCTCCGTTAGGAATCCTTCAACCCCCACTTTTCACCCCTTTCACCTCATAATATACACCACATCGAAAAACTCTCAGACACGTGTCTTCTTTTTTTAATGATGAGTGTATATGGCGAGTATCACATCTCCCAATGAAACCAATTGGGAGATATTGTTATTCAATGAAATGCAGGTCTACCCCCTTAACACCCCTTTAGAACCAGAATATCCAAAAATCCTTCCTTAGTGCGCGTTTTCGTCTTACCACGAACATATCACCAAAATTTCATGTTTCTAACTTTAATAGTTTTGGCTGGGCGATGATGAGTCTGTGAGTCATTGAATCAGTCAGTCAGTCAGGACACTTGTTAGCCTACTTTCGACTTTTGAAAAAATGAAAGTAGACTTATGAGATCACTACAGGGCCAAAAATTGTGTGTCTGTCTGTGTGTGAGTATGTGTGTGTATGTGTGTGTGTGTGAGTCTGTGTGTGTGTACTCTGATTGTCTGTCGTCCCCCCCCCGTATCAATTCGAACACGGTGAAACCGAATTGAACGAAATTTGGTACAGAGGTAGAACAAGCAAACGGCACCTCAGTGTCATGTTTTATATCGCCGCCATCTTTACCAAAACTGAATGGCGGCCACTCAAACGTTCAAAACGTAAAATCAAATAGCGACTAACCGAATTATCCGATCTCTACCAAATTTGGTAATAACATACCTTCATATAGGACGCGTCTGGTGACCAAACTACAAGGTAATCCACCCTACCATTTCAGGATGGCGGCCGTGCGAATTATGCAAACTTTATAATCCATATCATGGGACCCACCAGTTCCGATTATCGAGCCGAGAATCGATTTAACTGTTCCAAAGTTTGAGGCACGTTCGAAATTAAAAGTGTATTTTGTAATACTATAGTGCAGAAGTGATTTTAAAAAGCTGAGCCGTCTCGGTAAGAAGACAAGATGGCAGCGGATATCTTGTGACTGACTTATATTTGTCTAATTTGAGTATTGCATGCAATATAGCGTACTGATACAAAATAAATAAACTTTGTATGAAATGCTTTATAAATAAATAATATACTCCACTGATGAAATCGTTTGGTCTAAATCATTATTTGCTAACAAGTTATATGTAAGTCATTTTATATAGAACGATGTTCGTTGGCACACATGGCTCCGTGGTAGAGCGTTGGCCTATCACTCTTAGGCCTATGGTTCAAACCCCATCAGAGTATTTTTTTGCTTGAAATTTTATATATTTATTGTTTTGTAATGATTCAGACGTTTTAAAATTAAGCGTTATATTTTGCATATTACGGTGGAAAATATATATTTTATTAAAACATAATTCACCAGCAGATTTGCTCGAGACATCTAGCAGCCAAAAAGGTAACTGCACGCCGGCCTACTTATTAACTTCAAGATTTTATTGCAAAGGTTCTTCTTATGGCCACTAGAATGCACTCGCCCTGTTAGGGTTATATTGTTCGATACTTCTCCACTAGATGTCACGACTGGTCTACGTGGGGCTCCATTGGTTAGTACCGTATACCATTGGCATTCTATGCGCATCGAACTTGAAGAATGGCGATACGATAAATTTTTACTTTTTATTTTCAAGGGTTTGTAACAGCCTATTGTGCGTTATTTGAAAATGTTATTTGAAGTAAAGAACAAAACGATTTCACATAGTAACTGAATTCTAGCCGTTGGTGCTAGTTCAGGTTATTAATTAATGCTTTTATTTCAGACAAATAGCAATCGAAAATATCCACATAGTTTGTATACACACGTCTCTGTAGGGTCATGGAAAGATATGTTAATTCAATTAGGGTTGTGAAAGCCATGCACAACCAGACGTGTAAAGACATGCCTCAACTCAGAGTTGGATGTTGCCCACGGCAGGTCGATTATGTAATAATAATAATAATAATAATAATAATAATGTTATGGGTTTTAGGTCCCTTTTAACTACTGCTGCTATTAGAGACGCCGGGGTGCCGGAATTTTGGCCCGAAGGGGATCTTTAACGTGCCAGTAAATCTACTGACACGGCTCCCTCGCTTTTGTGCACCTTCAAATGCCAGCTGACTGCGCCAGGATACGAACCTGCAACCTAGGGCCCAGCAAGCGAGAACGTTACCGCTGAGCCACGCAGCCAGTCCGGTCGATTATGTCTCCAGATCCATAACATTCTTGAGATACTTCTTATCTATCTTTCTTCAATGATGGTAGTAGTTTTTTTCTAGGTTGTGGCGTTTGGTAGAGGTAAATAGTTTCTAAGGTCTTCAACCAAGAAATTATTCTATTATAACTCTTTGATAGTAACAACGAGTTATAACTATACTCATGCATTTAGGAGAAAGTAGGCTATATGTTCTTTACTGAACATCTTGTTTTTATATACGAGATAGATGAAACTTTCCAAGTCGATTTGCTTGTAGAAATATGGATTATAGCTCATCCTGCGCGTATCAAATTGAGGAGCAATGTTCGTAGTTTCCACTTCTAGGAAGTGGGAACCGAACCCAGCGTTTTAAGGCCCTAAAACGAACGGTTTTCGAGATATTGCCAGAAAACTATTCCCGGTCTGAAAAATTTCAGCGGTTGCCATAGTAACGTTGATCTGTTTCTTCGAAGGAACACAGTTATTTGGGAATATCTCCGAAACCGTACATTTTAGGAACTTAAAAAGTGTGTTTCGGGGTCCCTACAGGACCTCCGAGTATTGTTTCTCGTATCTGGCGGCTTAAAATGAGCTAAATCCGATATTTGTACCGACTGTCCTTGCTCAGTGCCAAAGGGCCGAAAAAGGTCACTTACAGATCGAATTTTAAACAAGTAGTTCCGTGAAGAACTATACAGCCTATTTTCATATATCCTACTTATGTTAACTGCCACAATCAACATACAAAATTTCAGTTTAATTGCTGTAACAGATTCGTAGATATTGAGAACCGTCTAAATATTTCAGATGGTCGCCAGGTTGGATTTTTATTTTTGTACTATTACATTAAGATTATTGTGTACGTGTGGTATTCAAACTTCAATCGCATGATTAGACAACAAGAAGTAAAAACGAGATTTTAAAATTACGCACAGCAGCCATCTTGTGATAATGCAAACCATTGAAATAAATTAGATGCCAGTGGATCAACATTTGTATAAGCATTTAACGTGCATCGTTTCACGGCACTCGGATAGTTCATTCGTGAGAAACGTCCATTAAAATATTTATACTTCGCGTCGCCGCCATGTTGGATTTGTGCTCACCAGGTTCCTGAAAGTCCTATAGGTGAACATATGTTCATAGTCTCTATGAACAATAAAAAATTCAGTTTGGTTGCTGTAAAAGATTCATAGATATTGAGAACCGTCTAAATATTTCGGGAGCTCACCATTTAGGACTGTTATGTGTATAGGCCATAGAGTTATGTACCATTCAAGGACAATTATTGCCTAGGTTCATTATTCAAACTTTCACTTCGATCGCATGATTACGACACAAGAAATTAAAACTTAATTTTAAAATTCCGCACAGCCGCCATCTTGAGGTTATGTAACCACTGAATTAAATTAGATGGCAGTGCATTACAATCTGCAAAATCAATTACTGTACCACATTTCACTGCGCTCAGAGAGTTAAATCACGAGAAAAGTCTATTAAAATATTTTAAATTCGCTTGGTCGCCATGTTCGTTTCGTACTTTACAGGTTTATGAAATATACATAAGTATACCTGTATCAGTACCCTTTATCACCGTACAAAATTCTAGGGTGATATCTGTAATAGTTTCGGAGATATAGAATGTCAGTGAAATATTTCGCACAGCCGCCATTTTGAGGTTATGGAAGCAATTGAACTAAATTAGACTCCAAAGCATTACAATGTGTATAAACATTTGCTGTACCAAGTTTCATTATATTTAGATAGTTAAATCGCGAGAAAAGTCTATTTAAATATCTCAACTTCGCTTGGCCGCCATGTTGGTTTTGTAGTCACCAGGTTTTTGGAATTCTCATAGGTGAACTTCTAGTAGTGCCCTTTATCACCGTACACAATTTCAGGGCGATATCGGGAATAGTTTCGGAGATATTGAATGCTAGTGAAATATTTTGCACAGCCGCCATGTTATATTGGAGGGACGTAACAAAATTTGAAGGGCACGGTCGAGGTCGCCGGGAATAGTGCTATGAACTTTTCGAGTTTCATTGAAATCGCTCCAGCCGTTTCGATTTTATTAGGGGGGGGGGACACACACACGAATCACACACACACGCACGCACACACACACACACACACACACGCACACACACACGGACAAAAGGTGATCTCATAAGCCTATTTTTTCAAAATTGAAAATAGGCTAAAAACCGTTTCTTAGTGAGCCGCTACATACTCGGATCAACCAACATGCAAAATTTCAGCTTTCTAGGTCTAGTGGTTTGAGCCCTGCGTTGATGAGTCAATTTTGGATTTTATATAATAGATATAGGGATATAAGGATATAGGGATATGGGGATATAGGGATATAGGCATTTTAATAACTAGGCAACATTAATAGTTGTGAACAATAAAGGAGCACTTCCTTATTTATACCTTTTTATTCATTTTGATTTTTTTTGTTCAAATACACTTGAATTATACAAATAAATTTCATGGAATACATTTACTACCAAATATAAGTTACTGGTATGAAAATGAATCTGTAACAGACTTATCCAGGTAGTCAACATCAGTCATCCTCCAACTTCTCTGGGAGGCCAACCATTTGCTCAATCGTGAGAGGTGTCATACATTCCCCGTTTATATCCATGGGACATTTCGGATTTACAGATGATGCTGGAAGCCCGGCAAACGGATATCCCCCCCATTGATATAAACATGACAGATAATTCACTGATCGGAATTCGTTCGAACCAACAATGTATAAGCCACTAACTTCCTCACAAGGACCGCGTGTACCGAGTTCAAAACACTCTGTGCTTCCGCTTGACAAGCGGACTTCTGCAAATCTCCTTCCTCCTTGGAGGAACTTAGCACAACGAGACGGTAAACACTCTCCAAATCCAAAATTCACAAGATCATTGACTGGTAAAAATACACAGCCATGGTAGCAAGGACCTTGAGTGTACAATGTATAACACTGGTTGTTCTCGCTCCCTAGCAACGTGGCTTCACCAAATGAACAACTGCAATGTGTTTCACCAAAGAGATTAATTTTTGAAGCCTCACAAATCACATTTATTATGTCATTGTCATGATAGCACTTTTCGTCGGGGATTAAGAAGCTGTAATTAGGTGGACACGGCCTCGGTCTGCAAACTTGTTCCAGTAGAGCTTTACTCTGCAGAAATATTTTTCTGTCGTAAATATACAATTCCCCATCTTGACATGGCCCTTGTATATTATTCCAGTTACAAGTTGATGGGTTTTCAATACAATTCTTCTGCTTTTCACTGAAATTTCTCGAGAATGTGTACTGTACAAATTCTGGAAGTCCCATTAAAGATGATAAAGGCACGGCTGCATCACGGGTAGATGTTGAATTCAGTAGAAAATAATAGACTAGTCCCGTCATGACGCACTGAGATGCTCTGCAACAGATAGAATGATCAACCGTAAGAATAGACAGGTAATTATTTATCTCACTGCTCTCCAGTTCAACTGTCCGTTGGCCAACTCAGAGCTGAGCCGGTGTGAGAGAGCCAAACATGTCCCCGGTGCTAGAGAGTGTTGGGGAGGTGACAACGGCCCTCACACCGGTGCGGTAGAGAGTAAGGTGGTGGGGATATCCTGGTGTAAAGCCCTGAACTCACACCAGGCGATAGCTACGGGATGGAGAGTTAACATTTGATCAACGACTAGGGTCACGTACTGGAAACTTTCCCAGCAGAGGCAAGGGGATCTTAAGGTGGTACCAGTGTTGCCAACAAAATATGCAATTCCCTTTCTAATATAAGAAAAATATCCGAATAATATCTCAGATAAGAAGAGTATTCAAGATAGGTTGGTAAGGCACATACTAAGGCACCCAGGAATACCAAAGTTACTAATGGAAGGAAGGGTCGAGGATAAGAACTTTAGGTGTAGACCATGGTTAGAATATGTTAAACAGATTGCCTCGGATGTAAGGTGTAGAAACTATGTAGATATGAAACGATTAGCTCAGGACAGGGAAGCCTGGAGATTTAAGATTGTAATTTATTTTGAAACTCGAATACTTAAATTTAAACAAATATGAAGTAGAAGTATGTTTGTATGAAATAACAAGTAGTTCCGTGAAGAACTATACAGCCTATATTCATATATCCTACTTATATTAACTGCCACTATCAACATACAAAATTTCAGTTTGATTGCTGTAATAGATTCGTAGATATTGAGTACCGACTAAATATTTCAGATGGTCTCCATGTTGGATTATATATATGTAGGCCCTAGAGTTATGTAATGTTACATGAAGATTTTTCAGTACGTGTAGCATTCAAACTTCAATCGCATGATTAGGACACAAGAGGTAATAAGGAGATTTTAAAATTTCGCACAGCTGCCATCTTGTGGTTATGGAAACAATTGAAATAAATTAGATGCCAGTGGATTAACATTCGTAAAAGGATTTACTGTACCAAGTTTCACTGCACTCGGATGGTTAAATTGCGAGAAACGTCCATGTGAATATTTATACTTCGCGTCGCCACCATGTTGGATTTTTGATCACCAGGATATGTAAAGTCCAATAGGTGAACTTAAGTTCATAGCCCCTATGAACATAAAAAAATTAGTTTGATTGCTATAATAGATTCGTAGACATTCAGAGTCGTCTGAATATTTTGGATGGTCGCCATGTTGGATTGTTAAATGTATAGGCCATAGAGTCATGTACCATTGAAGGAAAATTATTGCGTAGGTTCATTATTCAAACTTTTACTTCGATCGCTTGATTACGACACAAGAAATAAAAACTTAATTTTAAAATTCGCACAGTCGCCATCTTGAGGTTATGTAAACAATTGAACTAAATTAGATACCAGTGCATTACAATGTGTATACACATTACCTGTACCAGATTTCATTGCGTTTGGAACATTAAATCGCGAGAAAGGTATATTTAAAGTTTTCAAATTCGCTTTGCCACCATGTTCGTTTTGTAGTTAACCGCTTTTTGAAAGTCTTTTAGGTGAACTTCCAGTAGTGCCCTTTATCTCCGTATAAAATTTCAGGATGATACAGATAATAGTTTCAGAGATATAGAATGCTGGTGAAAAATTTCGCACATCCGCCATCTTGTGGTTCTATAAACAATTGAACCATGTTAGATATATGTGCATTACAATGTGCATAAACATATACTGTACCAAGTTTTATTGCGTTTGGTTGGTTGAATCACGAGAAAAGTCTATTTAAATGTCGAAAATTCGCGTGACCGCCATGTTGGTTTTGTAGTTACCAGTTTTTCAAAAGTCACATAGGTGAACTTCCAATAGTTTCCTTTATCACCGTAATAAATTCCAGGGTGATATCGGTAATAGTTTCGGAGATATTGAATGCAGGTGAAATATTTTGCACAGCCGCCATTTTGGATTTGTGAGACGTAACAAAATGTGAAGGGCACTCTCGAGGTCACCTGGAATAGTACTATGAACTTTCCGAGTTTCATTGAAATCGCTCCAGCCGTTTAAAAGTTATAAGGGACACACACACACACACACCTCACACACACACACACACACACTCACACACACACGCGCGCACACTCACACGGACAAAAGGTGATCTCATAAGCCTATTTTTTTCAAAATTGAAAATAGGCTAAAAATGAAGTTATTGTTGTTGAACGATAAATTGAAAAGAATATATTGGAAAGAGGAGTAAGTATATCATAGGCTATTATAAAAGTAAGACAGCAATAGTGTTGTTTTTGCCACATAGCGCCGTAGGAATATATCAGAGCACTTCCAAAAACTTCGGCAAACTCGAGCTCGTCACGGAGCAATAGTGTCATTTTTCGCCACAAAGCGCTGTAGTATAACGATCGGAATAGGTTATATGAAAGAAAATTTGAAAGCACGAACACTTATTGCATCTGATAACCTCAATGTATTTTGCGCCAACACCATCGCACTTATACACAGGCCTGTTGATGAACACTGTTTTAAGGGGCTTTAAAAATCGTTTTGCACTAATTACTAATTACTCCACTACTTGCTTTATTTGTAAGCAAACAAAGGTGTAACAATGTTCGCAATTCTGCACCAGAACACAGGTAGGGAAGGCGTGATTCAGCCCACATTGCCAGCCAGCAATAAACTCTAAATATACTTACAGTTGCACCTCAATTCCCAGGATCTGAGGACCCCTACAAAAACACCGAATTTTTTCTGACACGATCGGTTCTAGGGTCGTAAAACCTGATTTTTGGGCCCATTTGTCTGTCTGTTATTTATACTGCAAAAATCTACACCGTAATGGAGAGTTTACACTGGCCAAATTTGTTTCTTGCATTACGAGGCATAATGTGACCCATGTAAGACCAGGCTACACCAATTCACCGAACAGAGCCAAATTTTAAGTAGCCAGTTTTGTTTTATGCATTGCAAGGCTTAAAATGAGCCTAGATTTCTCCTCCAACAAGTTCGATAAATGGTTAAGCGGCCTAAATGCAGGGAATGGAGAGGTCTGTCCAAAATTTCAAGTAGACAGTGTCACACGCAGGGTTCAGAAAGGTAAGTATATACGATTTGGATCTGATCGGTAAAACGGTGTAGATTTGTGCCAAAGGGACTAAATGCAGAGAATGGAGAGGTCTTTCCGAAATTCCAAGTAAACAGTGTTACACATAGGGTTCCATAGGGACAGTACAAAACATTAGGTTCTGATCAATGAAACTGTGTAGATTTGTGGCAAAGAGCCCAAATGCAGGGAACGGAGAGGTCTGTCCGAAATTTCCAGTGAACAGTGTTACTCGCAATGTACGAGAGGGTAAATATATACAATGTTGTTCTGATCGGTGAAACGGTGTACAGTAGGTATGTGCCAAAGGGCCTAAATGCCGTGAATGGAGAAGTCTGGTCGAAATTTCTAGCAGACAGTTTTACTCACAGGGTTCCAATGGGTAGGTGCAGTATATAAAGTTTGGTTCTGATGAGTGAAACGGTGTAGACCTGTGCCAAAGGGCCTAAGTGCAGGAAACGGAGAGGACTGTCCGGAATTTTCAAATAGACAGTGTTACTCGCAGGGGCCCAAAGTATATAATATTTAATTCTGATCGGTGAAACGGTGTAGATTTGCGCCGAAGGGCCTTAATGCAGAGAATGGAGAGGTCTGTCCGAAATATCAAGTGAACAGTATTACTCACAGGATTCCAAAGCGTAAGTTTATACGATTTGTTTCTGATCGGTGAAAAGGTGTAGATTTGTGCCAAAGGGCCTAAATGCAGGGAATGCAGAGGTCTGTCCGAAATTTCAAGAAGACAGTGTTACTCGCAGGGTTCCGCAGAATAAGTGTATACGAATTTGTTCTGATCGGTGATAAGGAGTATTTTTCAGCAAAAGTCCTAAATGCAGGGAATAGAGAGATCTGTCCGAAATTTCAAGTGGACATTGTTACTCGCAGGGTTCCAAACTGTGAGTATGTAACATTTGGTTCTGATCGGTGAAACGGTGTAGATTTGTGTCAAAGGGCCTAAATGCAGGGAATGGAGCGGTCTGTCCGAAATTTCAAGTAGACAGTGTTACTCGCAGGTTTCAAAAGGGTAAGTATAAAAAATTGGTTCTGATCTGCGAAACGGTGTAGATTTGTGCCTAAGGGCCAATATGCAGAGAATGGAGATGTCTTTCCGAAATTTCAAATAAATAGTGTTACTCACAGGGTTCCATATGATCAGTATGTGAAATTTGGTTCTGATCGGTGAAACGGTGTAGATTATTGACTAAGGGCCCAAATGCAGAGCATGGAGAGGTCCTTCCGAAATTTCAAGTAAACTTAGTTACCCACAGGATTCCATAGGGTCAGTATTTACAATTTGGTTCAGATCGGTGAAACGTATAGATTTGGTCATAGGGCCTATATTCAGGGAATGGAGAGGTCTGGTCGAAATTTGAAGTGAACAGGGTTCGCAGGGTTCCGAGGGGGTATCTGAGGTAGGTATATAGCATTTGGTTCTGATCGGTATAATGGTGTAGGTTTTTCCCAAATGGCCTAAATGCAGAGAATGCAGAGGTCTTTCCAAAACTTCAAGTAAACAGTGTTACACATAGGGTTCCATGTGTTCAATATATAAAATTTGGTTCTGATAAGTGAAACTGTGAAGATTTGTGCCAAAGGGCCTGAATGAAGGGAATGGAGAGGTCTGTCAAAAATTTCAAGTATACATATTACTCGCAGGGTTCCAAAGGGTAAGTACAGTATATAAAATTTGGTTCTGATAGGTGGTATTGTAGATTTATGCCAATGGTCCGAAATGCAGAGAACGGAGAGGTCCTCTCAAAATTTGAAGTAGGCAGTGTTACTCGCAGGGTTCAAAAGTGGAAGTATATACAATTTGGTTCTGATCGGTGAAAAGGTGTAGATTTGTGACAATGAGCCTAAATACAGGGAATGGAGAGGTCCTCTTGACATTTCAATTAGGCAGTGTTACTTGCAGGGTTCAACAGTAGAAGTAAATACAATTTAGTTCCTATTGGTAAAATGCTGGAGATATGTGCCTAAGGGACTATATGCAGAGAATGGAGAGGTCTTTCTGAAATTTCAAGTAAGTAGTGTTACACGTAGGGTTCCATAGGGTCAGTATAACAAATTTGGTTCTGATCAGTGTAAACGGTGTAGATCTGTGCCAAAGGGCCCCAATGCAAGGAATGGAGATGTCTGTCAAATTTCAAATGAACTGTGTTACTCGAAATGTTCGAAAGGGTAAGTATATAGAATTTTGTTCTGATCAGTGAAACGGTGTAGATTTGTGCCAAAGGGCCTAAATGCAGAAAATGGATAGGACTGTCCGAAATTTCAAGTAGAGAGTGTATCTCACAGGGGTCCAAAGGGTAAGTATATAAAATTTGGTTCTGATCGGTGAAACGGGGTAAATTTTTGCCAAAGGGTTTAAATGCAGGGAATGGAGAGGTCTTTCCGAAATTTCAAGTAGAGAGTGTTACTCGCAGTGTTTCAAAGGGTAAGTGCCGGTATATAATATTTGGTTCTGATCGGTGAAACTGTGTAGATTTGTGCCAAAGGGCCTAAATGAAGGGAAAGGAGAGGTCTGTCCGAAATGTCAAGTGAACAGTGTTACTCACAGGGTTCCAAAGCGTAAGTATATAAGATTTGGTTCCGATCGGTGAAATGGTGTGGATTTGTGCCAAAGGGCCTAAATGAAGGGAATGCAGAGGTCTGTCCGAAATTTCAAGAAGATAGTGTTACTCGCAGGGTTCCGGAGAGTAAGTATATACGAATTTGTTCTGATCGGTGATAAGGAGTATTTTTTGGCAAAAGTCATAAATGCAGGGAATAGGGAGATCTGTCCGAAATTTCAAGTGAACATTGTTACTCGCAGGGTTCCAAAGTGTAAGTATATAAAATTTGGTTCTTATCGGTGAAACGGTGTAGATTTGTGTCAAAGGGCCTAAATGTAGGAAATGGCTTGGTCTGTCCGAAATTTCAAGTAGACAGTGTTACTCGCAGGTTTCAAAAGGGCAAGAATATAAAATTGGTTCTGATCTGTGAAACGGTGTAGATTTGTGCCTAAGGGCCAACATGCAGAGAATGGAGATGTCTTTCCAATATTTCAAATGAATACTGTTACTCACAGGGTTCCATATGATCAGTATGTTAAATTTGGTTCTGATCGGTGAAGCGGCGTAGATTATTGACTAAGGGCCTAAATTCAGAAAATGGAGAGGTCTTTCAGAAATTTCAAGTAAACTTAGTTACTCACAGGATTCCATAGGGTCAGTATTTAAAATTTGGTTCAGATGGCTAAAATGTATAGATTTGTGCCAAAGGGCCTAAATTCAGGGAATGGAAAGGTCTGTTCGAAATTTCAAGTGAACATTGTTACTCGCAGGGTTCCGAGGGGGTATCTGAGGTAGGTATATAACATTTGGTGCTGATCGGTTGAACGGTGTAGATTTGTGCCAAAGGGCCTAAATGCAGAGAATGTAGAAATCTTTCCGAAACTTCAAGTAAACAGTGTTACACACAGGGTTCCATACGTTCAATATATAAATTTTGGTTCTGATAGGTGAAACGGTGTAGATTTGTGCCAAAGGCCTGAATGAAGGGAATGGAGAGGTCTGTCAAAAATTTCAAGTATACATATTACTCGCAGGGTTCCAAAGGGTAGGTACAGTATATAAAATTTGGTTCTGATAGTTGGTACGGTGTAGATTTGTGCCAAAGTTCCTAAATGCAGAGAATAGAGAAGTCTGTCACAAAATTTGAAGTAGGCAGTGTTACTCGCAAGGGTCCAAAGAGTAAGTACGGCATTTTAGATTGGGTTCTGATCGGTGATATGGTGTAGATTTGTGCCAAAGATCTTAAATGCAGAGAATGCAGAAGTCTGTCCGAAATTTCAAGTGCACAGTTTTACTCGCTGTGTTTTAAAGTGAATGAATATACAATTTGGTTCTGATCGGTGAAACAGTGTAGATTTGTGCCAAAGGGCCTAAATGCTGGGAATGGCTTGGTCTGTCCGAAATTTCATATAGTCAGTGTTACTCGCAGGGTTCCAAAGTGTATGTGTACAAATTTTGGTTCAGATCGGAGTAACGGTGTAGATTTGTGATAAATGGCCTAAATGCAGGGAATGGAGTTATTTGTACGAAATTTCATATAGACAGTGCTACTCGCAGGGTTCCAAAGGGTAAGTATACAAATTTTGGTTCAGATCGGTTAAACGATGTAGATTTGTGCCAAAGGGCCCAATGCAGGGAATGGAGTGATCTGTCCGAAATTTAAAGTGGACAGTGTTACTCGTCGGGTTCCAAAAGTAAGTGTACACATTTTGGTTCAGATCTGTGAAACGGTGTAGATTTGTGTAAATAACAGACTAACCAACAATCTATTGTGCTCAATCGGTCACGGCAGACTGGCATCGAACTCAGGTCTTATCAGAGAAGACCAGGCACATGATTCTGCCTAGAGTCGAACCATTGATCTCTGAGGGGGAACAGCTACAGGGAACCCGAAGAGCAATGAGATGTATAATGGCATATAATAATATAGCATGATTTCACGGCCAGATTGTGAATATCATAGCTGTTTAAGGGAATAATTGGCAGAAATTGCAGTCATATGTACGTTTTCAAAATATAGAAACGTGAAAGCAGGCCAGCTTGACATTTTACTAATTGCAGCTAGCGAATGGGAGGAGATTCAGGGCGCCGGTGGAACTTTTTCCGTCTGGACCGAGGAGACAGCTCGAAATTAATGACCCTGGGAGTCCCCAATGGACAACGCTTGAGACTGTAGTGGGGATGATTGCCCACGGAAATTAATTGATTGCAGCCAATTGGAGCATCGAAATGGAGTGAAATATACACCCAGGTGAATATATTTTAGGAGAGATAATTTAGGAGTGGTCCTACACTTAAATTAAAGCCTATATCTCCAAATGAGCGTGTTAACACCGAGCTTACGCTCGAGAGGAGTGATTTGGTGACCAGCCAGAGGGGAATCACCATGGTGGCGTCATGACGCGATGGAATAAGGCAATTAATTGTAATTAATTGGCCGAAGCGATCGCTTGCACGCAAGTGATTATGGGACCTCCACATCTAGATGAACAAGGTGTGTACGTCATTTTGAATGGAAATACATTATTTCAAGAAGGGAGTCGCTCTCGTGTGTCCTGTGGACTACATTTTACGAGAAACCTTTATATAGGGGAGCAGCTCAGACCAAGTCAGTTGTCTTCAGTCGTCTTTAGTTCGTCTTGGGTTCGTCTTGAGTTCATCATCAGATCAGCTCAGTCTACACGTAAACTAAACGCTGCTAATAAGTGTGCGAAATGTTAGAATATATTTGGAGAACAATGGAAGCGTATCATACAGCTTCTAAATATAAATCATGAATCGCATAAGATTTAATTTACAGAAGATATTTATCCATTATTATACGCAAGTGTTGTTTGCTACAGCGTAGCAATAATTTAGGATGGTTTTGGACACTGAATACCAGGAGGTATTGTCATACTTATAAATGACGCAGTATCGTCAGGACCATTGCAGTTATGGGAGCCGAGAGGCATCACAAGTAATCATAACGGTGAAATAAACAGTATTGAAGGGAACGAGAATCGAACACACGGATACGCAGATAGACTTTCACGGAGACCAGCGGTTGTCATAGTCATCGCATCTCTGGGGTCAGGCGTTAGGAGGAGTCCGATTAAGGATCAACCTGTGAAATAGTGAAAAAGTGTATATAAATCTTATTATAGTGTTTCCAAAGTGTTTATGTGTATTGTGATTAATATGTATTGTGTAAAAGTGAGAAAAGCCACTGATAAGAGTATGGTTATCATGTGGGAAATATGTGAAATCAAGTGTCGTGTGAGATATAGCATGATGGCTTAAATCAAGCGTCATGGTAGGCCCGGAGCTGACTTGCTGGTATAATCCAGCGAAAATGAAAAAGTGAGTACCAATTTACAATGTTATTCTAACGAAATAGTTCACCATACAACGATGCATCACTTTGAGACTAAGATGTAACAGTCACTTATTGTACGAGCTTTCACCACTCGTATTTGGTAGAATATGGCTTGGAAGGTGTTTTGTTTATGGCCAGTCAGGCTAAAATTGTGATGAATGTAACGGTAACGTTAAAGGATAATAATAATAATAATATCTGGGGTCGGTAACACTAAAGTAATGTAATAGGCATTTCAGGCCTAATGAACGTTCAAAGTGTGTCATGTCTAATATAAAGATACTGTATTTTGGTAAATAGTAGGAAAGTAACGTGAAATATAGCGAGATACGAGAGTTTTTCAGTGTCAATGAAGTGTTGAATGAATATTTAATATGGTCAATTCTTAGGATTGCGGGGCCGATAGCCTAGATGTTAGGCCCCTTAAAACAACAATTATCATCATCATCATCATCTTAGGATTGTTTTTGAGAACCATTAATGTAATGTAAGCCAGTAAAATTTATATTTTGTTTTTAGGAGCTATTTGAAGCTTTGGCTTAAGTGTAATTGCAGAAGAGGACGCGGGTACCTCAATAATTGAGTCATCTATGAGAAGTATTGTTTGAGCCGCATTGAGCGAGCAATGTAACGTAGAATCCAGTGATTTACGTAAATAAAGTTGCGGGGACCAAGCTAGAATAGCTTGCACGTTAGGTGAAAAGTTGGCTAATCTACGAGTTAGTACCGCCGTGGAGCGTACTTATATTATTCGCAGCGAATTGGACAGAGCCTGTCTGTATCCATCGCTTGCAGGAATAATTGCCACAAGGGATGTTCTTCGAGACTCCGTGAGCACATGCATTGGTTGATCTGCCCTGAGAGGTAAGAATCAAAGTTCGTCGTTTAGGAAACGCAGATTTCCTTATATTATTGAGACAGCTTTGGTGAGAATCTTGTATTTTCATTATGATGCGCGTCCAAAGCCACTAGTATTCACCATAGAACGGCAAGGCTATTACAGAATCCATCCCCAGCCATGAATGTTGATTAAAGAGCCTAGTTGAGCCCATTACACTATAATTATAGGTGTTAAATAATCAGAATGACTCAATTACTTGAGACAATACTCTGGGTCACTCCACTGTACTGCAATTGTAAACAAAGATGACCTTGCTAGCAGATGAGAGGGGTATGAAAGTAGTCCACTGAGACAAGCGGCCATCTTGTGCGGCCAGCTGGAACTAATTTTATTGCCTGCTAGGGGAGGGGAGGTCGGTCGGCCAGTCCCTTAATTTTAAAAGCATAGTGGGATACTGAAGAATCTCGATATTTCGATATGTAATTAAGATATGATTGTTATGATGATGCCAATTGAATTATATGATGTGTTTCAACACACATACATTGTCGGATTATTGAAATCGGATAATATTTGGCCCAGTTATTCTCTGAGGAGGAACGCTGAACCAAATAAACGGAGGCATCTTTTTAAAGTGCATTTTTGCCAGTTCACACTAGTTTATGCAGACGGGTAGAATGATTTCTAAGAACATGACACGTTTGTAACGATAATAATTTCGACCAGATCCAGAAAATCGTTGTATGGTGAAACTATAAACATTTTTGTCCATGTGTATTTTGGAAGGGAAACGTACCACTTTTTAGCGTTTCATATTGATGGAAAAGAGGAAGATGATTCACACGACACAACAACATTTGTTAATTAAGGCATAGAATAATGAATTTATGCTAATGAAAGTAAATGCCCGTAAGAAACGGATTAATGTTTTATTATTACAGAATTAATGTCATTTTAATGTGATATGTGACTTTTGTGTTGTGATACTCCTGTTATGTAAAATTGAGTCACATAAAGAACACTATGGAGACTCGTAGAGGTCTGAAAGTATCAATGATAGGATGCTAGAAATAGATTTGAGTGCAGTGTAGCACTAATTAAGAAAAGACTCACAAAATAACCCTGATTTGCATTGTGGGAAATTAAATGTATGTTATCCTATGTTTGTATTTTGTTGTGTAGCCATGACTTTAGATCAGTAAATGTTTTATTTAGGAATATGTTTTTTCTTTCATGTAGAGTAGTTACCTGGTAGACTCAAATCCTGAGCATGTGGTCGTATGGTGGGCCTGAACGTCCCATACCTCGAAAGACCGTGAGTTAGCTGAGATACGAACACATGTTCCACATGATGACAGTTGGGTACATGGAGGAGATGTCACTGTAATAGGATTGAGTCACAGGTACTACTAAAAGTCGGCCAAGATATTAATGGTAGAAGCAAGTACAGCAGAAAAATTAGGATAAATTAGGAAAAGACCGCGTCCCATTTGTTAATAAGCCTTCACGTCAAAATAAATGTTGATAATCCTCCATAAGACATTCTTAAATGTAAATGTAACTTGTCACCCCTTTACACGAATACCCTTTAATTATCATGTCGCCCAAATGTGTGGGCCAAAGCATGAACCCCCTTATGTTTATCATGACGCTGATACGTGGGGAAGTTTAAAATACAGATCACCATAAAATGCGTGCTCTTAAGTGTCTCCACTACCTTTTGTTTATCATGGCGCCCAGAGACGTGGAATGCTTATGGGATTCAGAAAACCCCATAATAATAGCATGGTTTTCATGGGGAAAACCATAATAATATTATTTTTCCTGAAACTCTGTTTGAGCGATTGTGAGTCTTTCTAGATGATACTCTGTCGTCAGACACTGTTGTCAGACGGGTACGTGGGTCTATACCCATTCCATAGGTGGTTTCGGCACTTTGTAATATGTTGTTGTTGTGGTCGCGACATCGGAATCATTTTCTTTCCAATAGAACGCGCCAGCATGTTCAGCTGCGGCCTACCTGAATCTCAAATTAAGAAATACAGGATGGCTGGAACTGAGGACGTACTCAGGTGTATCGCTGAGTTAAGACAACATTTTGATGATACTAATGCTAAGAGTAAGGAAGAAGGTAAAGCATTTAAGGATGAAATAGCAGATAGATTGGCTACAGTAAATATTCAATTAGAGAATAATCGAGCTGAAGTAAACACTAAATTAGAGGCTAATCAGTTAGAGGTCAATAGAAAAATGGATGACGTTAAAGAGTCCATTAAGCAAGAAGTAACTAAGAATATTGTTAGCGTGGTCTCAGAGATGCAAACTGATAACGATAAACGCTTTGAGTCTATAGAGCTAAAACTAGAGAATAATCTGCAAGCGCGCAGAGAGTCACAACGTGAGATTAATGATAGCTTAAGCAGTATGTCCATGGAGCTTAAAGACATTCAAAGTCAAAATGAAGCGAATACTAAGCGTCAGCTAGAGCAATTTAATACGTTCACTCAGACCGTGGATCAAAGGCTCGAAGACAGCGACGTAAAATGGAATACGCGAATGGCAGGCTTCGTAAAGGCGGTAGACGAAGCCTTAAGAAAGCAGGATCAGAATATCCTTGACCAATGCAAGGAAATCCATGAAATAAAAACTTCTGAACAAGAGAATATATATAATGTCAAATATGAAGAGGCAGGTCGGGAAGGTGCAGAAAGAGTTAGAACAAACTCAGAACGACCTAGCAGTTATTCATAAAAGGCAGGATGAGGACCAGGGAGAAATCACGAAAATAAGGACTGAAATCTCTCATATGCAGGGTCACATACAAAAAGATGTCACCGGCTTACGAGAAGAATTAGAACTTCGAGAAGGCTTGAAGACTCAAGCCAGCGATAAAACTCTTGCCGAGGTAAGAGAAAGTCTAGCGGGGGAAATTACCCACCTGAAGGAAAACCTTAAGGATGACAAGGAATAGGTATGTTCTATGGCAGAAAAAAACCGAGATCGCCTAGAGAAAATAGAACGAGAGGTATTAGCTCGTTTGGAAAGGGCAGAAAATAGGCACAGCCAAATAGAAACTAGAATGATCGCACAGGAGGAATCCTTGTTACGAAATCCTAGGTCTAGCGAAGGATGTATAGACGAGAATAGGAGAAATGAATGGGCAGATATAGAGATACAGCCCACTCCAAAGAATGCAGCCATGCCAAGTGACAGCCCGTATACCACACCTGGTATGCCAATTGCTATGTCAACACCGCATGAAAATGCTGTTCAAAATCAAATAGTCACTGTTGTGAGGGCTAGTGACGAGAAACCAAAGAAATATTCTGGGAGTAATTCTAACATGACACCCAAGTACTGGCTTAAAGAAGTTTCCGAGTACTTGAATGACGCGAAGGTACCACCAGAGCGAAGGTTGAGAGCGATTGAAAAACTGACTGAGGGCGAGTGTGCCTTATGGTTTAGGAGTTTTCGGTACACGTTCGACACCGTTGACGAATTTTGCCAGGCATTTTTAAGCAGGTACTGGAACGCGAGTATACAGCAGAACCTCAGACTGGACTTGTATTCCAGGCGTTATAGCACTAATAACCCGACGAAGTATGCAGAATTTTTTGTGGCTCAATTGTGCCGATTCCGCGAAATTGATGAAGGAATTAGAGAGTCAGATTTGTGTATAGCGATAGCCAAGCAGCTACCGTATGAAGTACAACGTCTATTAATCTCAGCAAACGCCAAAACTGCGATCGATATGGAGGAGGTGCTGAGGCAACTCGATCTCACCACAGCGCAGCACACAAGGCAAAGTAGGAACATAGAACAAGTCAACATGACGACTACACCGACTGAATCGACTAAGGTGCAGACAAAAAGTAAGTCTACGAGCACCGAAACGGATAAATCAGACTGGCAACGTGAAGGACGAGAAAACCAGAACTGGAGGCCAGCATATCGAAGAGCATCGAACCGTGGAAACCGAGGAAGGAAAGCCTGGAATCAGCGCGGCACAAGAGACCAGCAGGCTGATAACAGAAGGAATTACGGCCGAAATGGGAACAACCAAGGATGGAGATCCCAAGAACAGGGTCGCGGGTTCGATGAAGAGGCGGAAGAACGCTATCACGCATCTTTAAGATACATGGAAGAGCGTGGAGACGACCATAGACAATCGCAAGTTCACTGGGATGAAGCGATTAAGAATCGAAGGTCACCCGACATCTATAAAAATGATGATGGTGCCAAGAGTCTGGAATTTCAGCAGTATGAAGACAGACAGATGAACTCCACAAAGAATGGAGCAATCGAAAAATAAACACCAAAATTAAATGACCAAAGAGAGATTAATACAGGATGGAATAGAGTGAATGTAGTTAACTGGATTGCCAAACCTGAGGAGCTTATTGAAGACATAGATGAAGGGACGGTCAATGTGAGAAGGGAACTACCCATTATTATTGTAAACATCGCAGGCATGAAGATAAGAAGTCTCACAGATAGAGGTTCAACGGTATGTTTGATAACCCAGGCATTATATAATGAAATCCAAAGTAAAATCCACGTATTGAAAATACCTATTTCAAGCGTGAAGATAAAAGGTGTGATACCAGATAAAGTTATGATATGCAGATACCAAATATTTTTAGATTTGCAGATAGGGAACTCTACATTCTCACAGAGCTTCCTACTTGTGAATAAGCTGCCTTTTAACATTATTGTTGGCATGGATTTCATAAGAGAATATAAAGTTATAATAGATCTCTCGCAAGACATTGTTATGTTTCGCGCGAGGGAGGGAAAGGAAGATTTAGAGCTCTCTTTAAAACACAATGAAACGAGACCAGAAGAGTACGTATGGCATACATACGGAGATATGACTGGGGATGCAGTATTGACAACAGAAGACATCGAGGAAGAGTTGGCAACACTGGCCGCAGACATTGAAAAGGACCTCGAACCAGAATTTGAAGAATGCCTGGAAGAAAAGATAGAGGGAGCTAAAATTGGTCCAGAGCATAAGCAAATGCTAAGGGAACTGCTATTTGAATACAAAAGAGTCTTCAATTCGAGACCTGGCAGGATCAAGAATTTCCAATATGCGTTCCAGGTCAGTGACTGGACACCATTCAGACAGAAGCCGTATCCTGTAGCCGAGAAACATTATTTAAAGGTCAAAGAAGCAATGCAGAAAATGCTAGAGGCAGGCGTCATTGTGAAGACGGCCACACCTTATGTCAGCCCACTGGTAGTTGTACCTAAACAGGACGGAAGTGTAAGGATATGCCTGGACCTACGAAATTTGAATTCCAAGGTCATACCAGAATTTGACCAAGTGCCACCCATCAAGGAGATCCTCAGGAGGTTCAAAGGAAAGACTGTTTTCTCAAATCTTGACCTGACAGCAAGTTTTCACCATCTTGCTCTGGAGGAGAAAACAAGTTTATTAACTGGGTTTTTATTCGACCAGCATACATATTCTTACGTACGCTTACCATTTGGTCTGAAAACAGCAGGTTCAGCGTTGATACGAGCGCTTGATCGGAACCTGTCTGAAGAAGTAAAAGCAACAACCATATGCTACGTAGATGATATACTACTGACATCTGAAACAGTGGAAGAACACGTCAGAGATCTACGCAAGCTGTTGAATGACCTAAGTCAGGCTAACTTTAAGGTCAATATAAAGAAATCTAACTTTGGTCAGAGAGAAGTTAAATTCCTAGGCCACGTAATAGATGCACAAGGAGTTAGGCCTAATCCGGGAAAATTGGAAGTCATTAAACATTTCCCGAGACCAACGAAGGTAAAGAACGTCAGGCAATATCTAGGCGTTATTGGATTCTTTTCAAGCCACTGCCCGAAGTACACCGAGACCGTAGCACCACTCCAAGACTTACTGAAGAAAGGAGGAAGGTGGCGCTGGACGGAAAAATGCGAGGAAGCCTTCGTGAAATCTAAACAGATGCTTTTAGATTATGTAAAATTGGGATATCCAGACTACACTCAGAAATTTATTATCCAGACTGACGCATCATTTATAGGCATTGGAGCGATGTTATACCAGGAAAATGTGGACAGGCCAGAGGAGAAAACTTACATTGCATTCATAAGTAGAAGGTTGAAACCTAATGAAAAGAATTATACGGTCACGTAGATCGAATTACTCGCAATACTGTACGCCTTACAGTATTGGCGAAAGCTAATTTATGGTTTTAGAATTATATTGAGAACGGACCATAAAGCCCTAACGTTCCTGTTGAAAACTGACTTGTCAAGTCAAAGACTGACGAGGTGGTCCCTGTACATACAGAAATTTCAAGTGGAAATCGAGTATTTCCCGGGGAAGGACAATATTATACCTGACTTGCTAAGCAGATACCCGACAGCGGATGAAGAGGAAGCTCTAGCTATCGACATAGAAGATAGAGACCAGAAGACCTTAGACGATCTAAGGAACATCACCGTTTTTCAACGTGAAGATCCCTGGATACGGTTGATGATTAATTACTTCGAGGGAAAGCTTGTCAGAGGACCCCCGATGTATGTGGAAGCCGAAGCACTATCAACGGAGTATCTATGGTTTAACCAGATGCTACATAAATGGAGCGATTCAGACCACACTCGACCCAGGATTGTTGTACCAGCAGCATTGCAGAGAAGGCTAGTATGGTTAGCACACCGAGCTTTTGGTCACCCTGGCGTAGACAAGACTGTTGCCCTGCTTAAAGAAGCATTTATTTGGCCAAAACTTAGAGATACAGTCAGGAATACAATCAGGACATGTGATATTTGCCAACGAGTAAAGCCCAACTCGTACTTAATGAGGCAAAAACCTATACCACTCTTACCAGAGAAGCCATGTCAGCTTCTGGCACTGGACAATTTTGGACCGCTTCCTAGAGCTAGAAGAGGAAATAGACACATCCTAGTTGCACTAGACGTGTTTTCTAAAGTGGTAGTGATCTGTCCAATTCAGAAAACCAGTACGAAACAGGTACTCAAGAGGCTGAAGGAAAGAATCATTCCTATATTAGGGCAGCCGGAGAACATATTATCTGATCATGGGAGCTGTTTTACCAGCGTAGAATTTCGCAGGGAATTGGAAAATCTGGGTATAAGACAGATTTTGTCCACAGTTCGACATCCAGAGTCGAATTCCGCTGAAAGAGTAATGAGGGAACTGCAAAAGTACATGAAGATATACTGCTCTACGGAGAACTGGAAATGGATCGATGTACTGGAGATTATTGAATACTGTATCAACAATACCGTGCATGAAGCGACAGGAGAAGTGCTAGTGAGCCTACATCTTGATAGAAGACCGGAGAGGCCATGGAATAATGTCATTCGAACACCCATCGATGCACAGCCTGGACGTGAGTTGAGGATCCAGAGAACATTCGAGTATCTCAAGAAACAAGCAGACAGACGGCAGCGGAGAAATAGGAGGAAACGCTACCATAGACCACTACTCGTTGGGAAGTACGTCTTATTGAAAAAACCAGCTAGTTCAGATCCAGAGAGCAGGAAATATAAGAAATTTCAGCATAACTATCACGGACCCTACCTGATTATAAGGGACTTGCAAAATAATGCATACCGAATCAGAGATGAAGCGACAGGTAGAGAAGTTGTTGTAAATGCAGCTAATTTAAACTTCTATAGTCCGCCAGAGGATTATGATACTAGAGAAGAGCAAACAATGCACACCCAACTGGACGGGGAGTAATTATGTATGCACGCAAAGACTCTTGAGAAAACCCCGCAGGGCCAGGGAGAAAGGAAGTGAGACGACTTGTTCGCAGACCCAAGGGAAACGAGGGGTGAGTGCAGCTGTCGGCTGAACGAATTTTACGACCAGTTGAGGGAGGCCGTTACAGAAATAGAGGAGATGAATGAGCAACAGAGAAAGCAGAAGTAGAGTATTCGAGACGGCAGACAGAGTGGAAAGGGGGAACGAGACATCCCATTGCCGAGAGCACTGACCGCTTAAAATAAAGAGAGTACGAGTCAATAATATCTGAAGGCGCGTAAAATTCACTTGTGAAATGAATTTTCCGAGCTTAGCGAGGGAAAGATGTGCCCAATCGGTCACGGCAGACTGGCATAGAACTCAGGTCTTATCAGAGAAGACCAGGCACATGATTCTGCCTAGAGTCGAACCATTGATCTCTGAGGAAGAACAGCTACAGGGAACCCGAAGAGCAATGAGATGTATAGTGACATATAATAATATAGCATGATTTCACGGCCAGATTGTGAATATCATAGCTGTTTAAGGGAATAATTGGCAGAAATTGCAGTCATATGTACGTTTTCAAAGTATAGAAACGTGAAAGCAGGCCAGCTTGACATTTTACTAATTGCAGCTAGCGAATGGGAGGAGATTCAGGGCGCCGGTGGAACTTTTTCCGTCTGGACCGAGGAGACAGCTCGAAATTAATGACCCTGGGAGTCCCCAATGGACAACGCTTGAGACTGTAGTGGGGATGATTTCCCACGGAAATTAATTGATTGCAGCCAATTGGAGCATCGAAATGGAGTGAAATGTACATCCAGGTGAATATATTTTAGGAGAGATAATTTAGGAGTGGTCCTACACCTAAATTAAAGCCTATATCTCCAAATGAGCGTGATAACACCGAGCGTACGCTCGAGAGGAGTGATTTGGTGACCAGCCAGAGGGGAATCACCATGGTGGCGTCATGACACGATGGAATAAGGCAATTAATTGTAATTAATTGGCCGAAGCGATCGCTTGCACGCAAGTGATTATGGGACCTCCACATCTAGATGAACAAGGTGTGTACGTCATTTTGAATGGAAATACATTATTTCAAGAAGGGAGTCGCTCTCGTGTGTCCTGTGGACTACATTTTACGAGAAACCTTTATATAGGGGAGCAGCTCAGACCAAGCCAGTTGTCTTCAGTCGTCTTTAGTTCGTCTTGGGTTCGTCTTGAGTTCATCGTCAGTTCATCAGCAGTCTACACTTAAACTAAACGCTGCTAATAAGTGCGCGAAATGTTAGAATATATTTGAAGAACAATGGAAGCGTATCATACAGCTTCTAAATATAAATCATGAAACGCATAAGATTTAATTTACAGAAGATATTTATCCATTATTATACGCAAGTGTAGTTTGCTACAGCGTAGCAATAATTTAGGATGGTTTTGGACACTGAATACCAGGAGGTATTGTCATACTTATAAATGATGCAGTATCGTCAGGATCATTGCAGTTATGGGAGCCGAGAGGCATCACAAGTAATCATAACGGTGAAATAAACAGTATTGAAGGGAACGAGAATCGAACACACGGATACGCAAATAGACTTTCACGGAGACCAGCGGTTGTCATAGTCATCGCGTCTCTGGGGTCAGGCGTTAGGAGGAGTCCAATTAAGGATCAACCTGTGAAATAGTGAAAAAGTGTATATAAATCTTTTTATAGTGTTTTCAAAAGTGTTTATGTGTATTGTGATTAATATGTATTGTGTAAAAGTGAGAAAAGCCACTGATTAGAGTATGGTTATCATGTGGGAAATATGTGAAATCAAGTGTCGTGTGAGATATAGTATGATGGCTTAAATCAAGCGTCATGGTAGGCCCGGAGCTGGCGTGCTGGTATAATCCAGCGAAAATGAAAAAGTGAGTACCAATTTACAATGTTATTCTAACGAAATAGTTCACCATACAACCATGCATCACTTTGAGACTAAGATGTAACAGTCACTTATTGTACGAGCTTTCACCACTCGTATTTGGTAGAATATGGCTTGGAAGGTGATTTGTTTATGGCCAGTCAGGCTAAAATTGTGATGAATGTAACGGTAACGTTAAATGATAATAATAATAATAATATCTGGGGTCGGTAACACTAAAGTAATGTAATAGGCATTTCAGGCCTAATGAACGTTCAAAGTGTGTCATGTCTAATATAAAGATACTGTATTTTGGTAAACAGTAGGAAAGTGACGTGAAATATAGCGAGATACGAGAGTTTTTCAGTGTCAATGAAGTGTTGAATGAATATTTAATATGGCCAATTCTTAGGATTGTTTTTGAGAACCATTAAAGTAATGTAAGCCAGTAAAATTTATATTTTGCTTTTAGGAGCTATTTGAAGCTTTGGCTTAAGTGTAATTGCAGAAGAGGACGCGGGTACCTCAATAATTGAGTCATCTATGAGAAGAATTGTTTGAGCCGCATTGAGCGAGCAATGTAACGTAGAATCCAGTGATTTACGTAAATAAAGTTGCGGGGACCAAGCTAGAGTAGCTTGCACGTTAGGTGAAAAGTTGGCTAATCTACGAGTTAGTACCGCCGTGGAGCGTACTTATATTATTCGCAGCGAATTGGACAGAGCCTGTCTTTATCCATCGCTTGCAGGAATAATTGCCACAAGGGATGTTCTTCAAGATTCCGTGAGCACATGTATTGGTTGATCTGCCCTGAGAGGTAAGAATCAAAGTTCGTCGTTTAGGAAACGCAGATTTCCTTATATTATTGAGACAGCTGCTGGTGAGAATCTTGTATTTTCATTATGATGCGCATCCAAAGCCACTAGTATTCACCATAGAACGGCAAGGCTATTACAGAATCCATCCCCAGCCATGAATGTTGATTAAGGAGCCGAGTTGAGCCCATTACACTATAATTATAGGTGTTAAATAATCAGAATGACTCAATTACTTGAGACAATACTCTGGGTCACTCCACTGTACTGCAATTGTAAACAAAGATGACCTTGCTAGCAGATGAGAGGGGTATGAAAGTAGTCCACTGAGACAAGCGGCCATCTTGTGCGGCCAGCTGGAACTAATTTTATTGCCTGCAAGGGGAGGGGAGGTCGGTCGGCCAGTCCCTTAATTTTAAAAGCATAGTGGGACACTGAAGAATCTCGATATTTCGATATGTAATTAAGATATGATTGTTATGATGATGCCAATTGAATTATATGATGTGTTTCAACACACATACATTGTCGGATCATTGAAATCGGATAATATTTGGCCCAGTTATTCTCTGAGGAGGAACGCTGAACCAAATAAACGGAGGCATCTTTTTAAAGTGCATTTTTGCCAGTTCACGCTAATTTATGCAGACGGGTAGAATGATTTCTAAGAACATGACACGTTTGTAACGATAATAATTTCGACCAGACCCAGAAAATCGTTGTATGGTGAAACTATAAACATTTTTGTCCATGTGTATTTTGGAAGGGAAACGTACCACTTTTTAGCGTTTCATATTGATGGAAAAGAGGAAGATGATTCACACGACAAAACAACATTTGTTAATTAAGGCATAGAATAATGAATTTATGCTAATGAAAGTAAATGCCCGTAAGAAACGGATTAATGTTTTATTATTACAGAATTAATGTCATTTTAATGTGATATGTGACTTTTGTGTTGTGATACTCCTGTTATGTAAAATTGAGTCACATTAAGAACACTATGGAGACTCGTAGAGGTCTGAAAGTATCAATGATAGGATGCTAAAAATAGATTTGAGTGCAGTGTAGCACTAATTAAGAAAAGACTCACAAATTAACCCTGATTTGCATTGTGGGAAATTAAATGTAAATTATCCTATGTTTGTATTTTGTTGTATAGCCATGACTTAAGATCAGTAAATGTTTTATTTAGGAATATGTTGTTTCTTTCATGTAGAGTAGTTACCTGGTAGACTCAAATCCTGAGCATGTGGTCGTATGGTGGGCAGGAACGTCCCATACCTCGAAAGACCGTGAGTTAGCTGGGATACGAACACATGTTCCACATGATGACAGTTGTGTACACTATATATATAACAAGTAGTTCCGTGAAGAACCATACAGACTATTTTCATATATACTACTTATGTTAATTGCCACTATCAACATACAAAATTTCAGTTTGATTGCTGTAATAGATTCGTAGATATTGAGAACCGACTAAATATTTCGGTTGGTCGCCATGTTGGATATTTATATATGTAGGTCTTAGAGTTATGTACTGTTACATGAAGATTATTGTGTACGTGTAGTATTCAAACTTCAATCGCATGATTAGGACAAAAGAAGTAAAAGGAGATTTTAAAACTTCGCACAGCTGCCATGTTGTGGTTATGGAAACAATTGAAATATATTAGACGCCAGTGGATTAACATTTGTATAAGGATTTACTGTACGAAGTTTCACTGCACTCGGAAGGTTATATTGCGAGAAACGTCCATGTGAATATTTATACTTCGCGTCGCCGCCATGTTGTATTTGTGACCACCAGGTTATTGAAAGTCCTATAGGTGAACTTATGTTAATAGCCCCTATGAACATTAAAAAAACAGTTTGATTGCTGTAATAGATTCGTAGATATTGAGAACCGTCTAAATATTTCGGATGGTCGCCATGTTGGATTGTTATATGTATAGGCCATAGAGTCATGTACCATTACAGGAAAATTAATGCATAGGTTCATTATTCGGACTTTCACTTCGATCGCATGATTACGACACAAGAAATAAAAATTAATTTTCGAAATTCGCATAGCCGCCATCGTAAGGTTATGTAAACAATTGATCTAAATTAGATACCAGTGAATTACAATATGTATAAACATTTGCTGTACCAAGTTTCATTGCGTTTGGATCATTAAATTGCGAGAAAAGTCTATTTAAAACTTTCAACTTCGCTTGTCCGCCATGTTCGTTTTGTAGTCAACCGGTTTTTGTATGTCTTATAGAATAACTTCCAGTAGTACCCTTTATCTCCGTACAAAATTTCAGCATTATACCGGTAATAGTTTCAGAGATATAGAATGCCGGTGAAATATTTCGCACAGCCGCCATCTTGAGGTTATGTAAACAATTAAACGAAGTTAGATGTCGGTGCATTACAATGTGTATAAACATATACTGTACCAAGTTTCATTGCGTTTGGTTGGTTAAATCGCAAGAAACGTCCATTTAAAGTCGCAAATTTGCTTGGCCGCCATGTTGGTTTCGTAGTTACCAGGTTTACAAAAGTCACATAAGTGAACTTCTAGTAGTTTCCTTTATCACCGTACAAAATTCCAGGGTGATATCGCTAATAGTTTCGGAAATATTGAATGCTGATGAAATATTTCGCACAGCCACCATGTTGGATTGGTGAGTTGTAATTAAATTTGAAGGGCACGGTCGGGGTCGCCCGGAATAATGCTATGAACTTACCGAGTTTCATTGAAATCGCTCCAGTCGTTTAGATTTTATTAGGGGGGGGGGGACACACACACGAATCACACACGCACACACACACGGACAAAAGGTGATCTCATAAGCCTATCTCTTCAAAATTGAAAATAGGCTAGAAACTAATAATTGTAATGTTGCAAAACTTAGAAAACTCAGCCATAAATATTCCTTCCCCAAATAATCTATGACGGTGTAGCCACTGTACTATTTATGTGATTCATTTAAGCAATAAGTCCTATAGGAATATGGAATAGAAAAGCGACAGATGAGAACCAGAACAAAGATGCATGTGAAATAAGTATATGGATACAGGAGATGGTATCCGAAACTAAAAATCGTAGTTTAAGTATAGGATAACCTCTCTGTTTCGACTAGGATAAGATTAAGTTAGTACATAATTGATAGCCATTATTAGTGTCTTGATAATTGTTTATAACATTAATACAATTGTGGTGTTTGAAGCCATATTTTCAGTGTTGCCTTAGTAAACAAGAGTTTAGTGCTTTTCAGTCGGTCAACACGAATGTACCCAAAAGAGATGGGTTATGCCCTAATCCTGAAATAAATTACATGAGATTAATAAAACACTAGGATGACCAGTTTCGATCGTCAAGCGATCATCATCAGATCCATTACACTTAGGCTACAAAATCTATGTTTGAAATACAGGTGAAAATATTTACAATATGTACAATTATTTAGTTGCAGTATTGGTACTGCAACTGTCAGTGTATGCTAAATGCAGTATATATGTTAGGTGAAATGCTAAATGGTGATAGCTATCCGGAGATTGTACTTTAGAGAGATTATATGGTTGTAAACTATGGTTAAACTATAAAATTTTAGGCTAACTACTTATCTGATTGTCTTCCGTACTACAGCTACTCGCAGTTTTCGTGCTCACTGGAACTCACTGTGCGGTCGACTGCGGTGGTTATCTTAACGACTGGTTTTTCCCTGCCTTCTCCCCCCTGTCCCTACGTGCTGTGGGGAGTGATAGCGATGTGTTTATGTGAGGTGTTGCCAACCTAGATAAGATGTATGTTATTGTATGAGGTGGGTCTACAACTATTAATGACCGTGGATTAGCCCTCGCCACGCGTGGAGCATAACCCATTCGAACTAAGCGTTGACAGTCTTATGAGGACGTCCCGGCACCTTTAATACTGCCGCGAATATGGGCCTTGGTTTATTGCAGAAGAAAGGTACATCGTACACCTGATCCAGATAACATTTACCTATTAAAAAACCTAATTTCCCCCTTTTTTATCTAGCTTGGCTTTTTTTTAATAGGTAAATGTTATCTGGATCAGGTGTACGATGTACTTTTCTTCTGCAATAAACCAAGGCCCATATTCGCGGCAGTATTAAAGGTGCCGGGACGTCCTCATAAGACCGTCAACGCTTAGTTCGAATGGGTTATGCTCCACGCGTGGCGAGGGATAATCCACGGTCTTTAATAGTTGTAGACCCACCTCATTCAATAACATACATCTTATCTAGGTTGGCAACACCTGACATAAACACATCGCTATCACTCCCCACAGCACGTAGGGACAGGGGGAGAAGGCAGGGAAAAACCAGTCGTTAAGATAACCACCGCAGTCGACCGCACAGTGAGTTCCAGTGAGCACGAAAACTGCGAGTAGCTGTAGTACGGAAGACAATCAGATAAGTAGTTAGCCTAAAATTTTATAGTTTAACCATAGTTTACAACCATATAATCTCTCTAAAGTACAATCTCCGGATAGCTATCACCATTTAGCATTTCACCTAACATATATACTGCATTTAGCATACACTGACAGTTGCAGTACCAATACTGCAACTAAATAATTGTACATATTGTAAATATTTTCACCTGTATTTCAAACATAGATTTTGTAGCCTAAGTGTAATGGATCTGATGATGATCGCTTGACGATCGAAACTGGTCATCCTAGTGTTTTATTAATCTCATGTAATTTATTTCAGGATTAGGGCATAACCCATCTCTTTTGGGTACATTCGTGTTGACCGACTGAAAAGCACTAAACTCTTGATTAATACAATGTAAATTAGTTGTAGGTTTGTGACTTATTTTTTAAAATTCTATGCTGCGATGTACGAGGTTTTTTTTTAAAGTAATACCCGTAGTGATATTACGGCATTGCAGCGCTGCGGTTGGCATTCCGTGCAGGTGCGCTGTGTACCTGCATCTATTGGAAAGGCTGAGACGTCATGACGGCATAAGTCGCCCTTGTGTGGGCTTGTTGACAAGCTTTTGAAACGGCATTACCGATTGCGAATTCCGCCGACGCCTATACAAGAGAGACAATTCCCCTGTAAGATCTGCTGCCATGTGGCCACCACTGTCAGGCAAATTGCGTAGGTACTAAGGAGAACTCCTAAACATATGGACGAATTGAACGAAATTTGGTACAGAGGTAGCACTAGCAAAGGGCACCTCAGTGTCATGTTTTATCACCGCCATCTTGACGGAAACGTAATGGCGGCCACCCAAATGTTAAAAGATAAAATCATATTACGACCAACCTAATCATCTGATCTCTACCAAATTTTTCAACATTATGTAGGCTGAATCTTCTGACGAAACTACAAGGTCATCAGCCCAATAATTTGCGGACGTCGGCCATGTATGTTGAAACGCTCTATCAAAGTCCCAACGTTCACCACTAGGTATCAGTGACATCTGGTAGCGAAATTTGGAACTACTTGAAATTGATCGGAACATGTAGTTCAACCCATGGGTGTCCGCATTGAAGCAGCTACAGTATCTGGCGAGCCGAACATGTCCTCGGACACTCCCGGCACTAAAAGCCATAAGCTAAATAAATTAAAAAAACAAGTAGTTCCGTGAAGAACTATACAGCCTATTTTCATATATCCTGCTCATGTTAATTGCCTCTATCTACATACAAAATTTCAGTTTAATTCCTGTAACAGATTCGTAGATATTGAGAACCGTCTACATATTTCAGATGGTCGCCAGGTTGGATTTTTATTTTTGTACTATTACATTAAGATCATTGTGTACGTGTGGTATTCAAACTTCAATCGCATGATTAGAACACATGAAGTAAAAACGAGATTTTAAAATTACGCACAGCAGCCATCTTGTGATTATGCAAACAATTGAAATAAATTAGATGCCAGTGGATCAACATTTGTATAAGCATTTAATGTGCAACGTTTCACGGCACTCGGATAGTTAATTCGCGAGAAACGTTCATTTAAATATTTATACTTCGCGTCGCCGCCATGTTGGATTTGTGCTCACCAGGTTACTGAAAGTCCTATAGGTGAAAATATGTTCATAGTCTCTATGAACAACAAAAAAACAGTTTGGTTGCTGTAAAAGATTCATAGATATTGAGAACCGTCTAAATATTTCGGAAGCTCGCCATTTAGGATTGTTATATGTATAGGCCATAGAGTTATGTACCATTCAAGGACAATTATTGCCTAGGTTCATTATTCAAACTTTCACTTCGATCGCATGATTACGACACAAGAAATAAAAACTTAATTTTAAAATTTCGCACAGCCGCCATCGTGAGGTTATGTAAACAATTGAATTAAATTAGATGGCAGTGCATTACAATCTGCAAAATCATTTACTGTACCACATTTCACTGCGCTCAGAGAGTTAAATCACGAGAAAAGTCTATTAAAATATTTAAAATCCGCTTGGTCGCCATGTTCGTTTTGTACTTTACAGGTTTATGAAATATACATAGGTAAACTTGTATCAGTACCCTTTATCACCGTACAAAATTGCAGGGTGATATCTGGATATATATCTGGAGATATAGAATGTCAGTGAAATATTTCGCACAGCCGCCATTTTGAGGTTATGTAAGCAATTGAACTAAATTAGACTCCAGTGCATTACAATGTGTATAAACATTTGCTGTACCAGGTTTCATTACGTTTGGATAGTTAAATCGCGAGAAAAGTCTATTTAAAAGTCTCAACTTCGCTTGACCGCCATGTTGGTTTTGTAGTCACCAGGTTTTTGAAAGTCTCATAGGTGAACTTCTAGTAGTGCCCTTTATCACCGTACACAATTTCAGGGCGATATCGGTAATCGTTTCGGAGATATTGAATGCTAGTGAAATATTTCGCACAGCCGCCATGTTGGATTGATGAGACGTAACAATATTTGAAGGGCACGGTCGAGGTTGCCGGGAATAGTGCTATGAACTTACCGAGTTTCATTGAAATCGTTCCAGCCGTTTAGATTTTATTAGGGGGGGGGGAGAACACACACACCTCACACACACACATACACGCACGCACACGCACACACACACGGACAAAAGGTGATCTCATAAGCCTATTTTTTCAAAATTGAAAATAGGCTAAAAATACTGGTGGGTATTTTCTTTTAATACTATTAATGTGTTGAAACTTCTGATTTTGATACTTATCTGAAATCACATGTAAATTATTTCAGGTTATTTTTCACATATTCCAGTTATTGGATTTATAGTGTGTTGCCCGACCGAAAGTTACAATATCAATTGTTAATAAAGCAACAGTGGAAAATGTCTTGAAAGCTAACAAACATTATTCTCTAGGAGTAATGTAATTTATCATGTGTTTAATGGCAGTAATTTATTTCAATTACAACCTGTACTCGCAAGTCCTTTGTTAAAATATTGACCGCTCACCTCACAGAATGAACCTTGAAAGAGGCTAAAACTACTCTCCACTCACTTTCTTCGCCTGGCAACCTTAAGTCAAGTCAAGTCAGGTTATGACAAACTGCTCTGAAGTCACCCAGATTCATTAGCTGCTTCCTCGAACCGGTGAAGATACAAAAACATGGGTAGAACAATAGATTATTGATTGAGAGAGTTTTATTACGTGTTTTGATGTCTCCACAAAAGACATTAAAGCTTGTTTTCTGCGTTGACGATGCCTTTGTTTAAGAGTCCAATCAATCATCTATTCAGTTGCTGTCCAGATTTGGCTTTTAGATTGAGATGTTTGATGTTCGTTGGTCATTAAACGAGATCCATCTCTTTTACCTTTTCTGTATCAAACAATGCAATTAGCTCAGCCACTGATGGTTCCTCAAGGAAGTTATAAATTCTAAACCATATGGAATAGTACCTAATGAGCATTTATAGTTACAAAATAATTATTTCGATGTACACCAGGGCGGACCGTTTTCGATTCCCCATTCAGTGCATGTGTGATTTCACGTAAACATGGAGGTCACATGGCTCATGGTGGCGAAATTACCGGTCACATGAAACTACAAACGTCCTATACTTCTTTGTACAGTGATGAAATCTACAATAATTGAAGAGTTTAAACAAAAACAAGTAGTTCCGTGAAGAACTATACAGCCTATTTTCATATATCCTGCTCATGTTAATTGCCTCTATCAACATACAAAATTTCAGTTTAATTGCTGTAACAGATTCGTAGATATTGAGAACCGTCTAAATATTTCAAATGGTCGCCAGGTTGGATTTTTATTTTTGTACTATTACATTAAGATTACTGTGTACGTGTGGTATTCAAACTTCAATCGCATGATTAGAACACAAGAAGTAAAAACGAGATTTTAAAATTACGCACAGCAGCCATCTTGTGATTATGCAAACAATTGAAATAAATTAGATGCCAGTGGATCAACATTTGTATAAGCATTTAATGAGCAACGTTTCACGGCACTCGGATAGTTAATTCGCGAGAAACGTCCATTTAAATATTTATACTTCGCGTCGCCACCATGTTGGATTTGTGCTTACCAGGTTAATGCAAGTCCTATAGGTGAACATATGTTCATAGTCTCTATGAACATTTAAAAAATTCAGTTTGGTTGCTGTTAAAGTTTCATAGATATTGAGAACCGTCTAAATATTTCGGAAGCTCGCCATTTAGGATTGTTATATGTATAGGCCATATAGTTATGTACCATTCAAGGACAATTATTGCCTAGGTTCATTATTCAAACTTTCACTTCGATCGCATGATTACGACACAAGGAATAAGAACTTTATTTTAAAATTTCGCACAGCCGCCATCTTGAGGTTATGTAAACATTTGAATGAAATTAAATGGCAGTGCATTACAATCTGCAAAATCAATTACTGTACCACATTTCACTGCGCTCAGAGAGTTAAATCACGAGAAAAGTATATTAATATATTTCAAATTCGCTTGGTCGCCATGTTCGTTTTGTACTTTACAGGTTTATGAAATATACATAGGTAAACTTGTATCAGGACCCTTTATCACCGTTCAAAATTGCAGGGTGATATCTGTAATAATTTCGGAGATATAGAATGTCAGTGAAATATTTCGCACAGCCGCCATTTTGACGTTATGTAAACAATTGAACTAAATTAGACTCCATTGCATTACAATGTGTATAAACATTTTCTGTACCAAGTTTCATTACGTTTGGATAGTTAAATCGCGAGAAAATTCAATTTAAAAGTCTCAACTTCGCTTGACCGCCATGTTGGTTTTGTAGTCACCAGGTTTTTGAACGTCTCATAGGTGAACTTCTTGTAGTGCCCTTTATCACCGTACACAATTTCAGGGCGATATCGGTAATAGTTTCGGAGATATTGAATGCTAGTGAAATATTTCGCACAGCCGCCATGTTGGATTGGTGAGACATAACAAAATTTGAAGGGCCAGGTGGAGGTCGCCGGGAATAGTGCTATGACCTTACCGAATTTCATTGAAATCGCTCCAGCCGTTTAGATTTTATTAGGTGGGTACACACACACACCTCACACACACACACACACGCGCGCGCGCGCACACACACACACGGACAAAAGGTGATCTCATAAGCCTATTTTTTCAAAATTGAAAATAGGCTAAAAATCAATTTTACGTGATAGTGTGTCTGTCTGTGGGTGTGTATGTCTCCTATGCGTTCATATACCATTCATCCGATTGCGATGAAACTTGGGTGAGTTGTTGAGTACACTCCAAGGAAGGTTTCTGACTTAGTAAATCCATTTTACAATTGGTAGCGCACGCGTAGATTCAACAAATGAGCAACGATGCGCGAAGCGTTTCAAACAAGTCCCGTATGTGTTCATATACCATTCGTCCGATAGCGATGAAACTTGGGTGAGATGTTGTATACACTTACGTGAAGGTTTCAATTTTAGTGAATACATTTCCCAGTAGATAGCGTACGAGTAGATTCAACAAAAGAGCGACGACCCGCAAAGCGTTTCAACAAAGTCCCGTATGCATTCATATACCATTCGTCCGATATCTATGAAACTTGCGTAAAATGATGTGTACACTTCAGGGAAATTTTCTGGCTTAGTGAATCCACTTTACAATAGGCAGCGCACGAGTAGATTCAACAAATAGCTACGACGCGCGAAGCATTTCAACAAAGTCACGTATGCGTTCATATACCATTCGTCCGATAGCGATGAAACTAGGCTGGGATGTTGTGTGCACTCCATGGAAGGTTTCTGGCTTAGTAAATCCCTTTAGAAATAGCTAGAGCACGAGTAGAATCAGCAAATGAGCGACGACGCGCGAAGCGTTTCAACAAAGTCCCATATAAGGTCATATACCATTCATTCGATAGCGATGAAACTTGGGTGAGACGTTGTGTATACTCCAGGGAAGGTTTCTGGCTTAGTACATCCATTTTACAATATGTAGCGCACCAGTAGATTCAACAAATGAGCGATGACACGCGAAGCGTTTCAACAAAGTCCCGTATAAGGTCATATACCATTCGTCTGATAGTGATAAATGTTTGGTGAATTGTTGTGTACACTCCAGGAAAGGTTTCTGGGTTAGTAAATCCATTTTACAATACGAAGCACACGTTTAGATTCAACAAATGAGTGACTACGCGCGAAGCGTTTCGAAAACATCCCGTATACGTTCACATACCATACATCCGATTGCGATGAAAATTGGGTGAGATGTTGTGTACACTCCAGGGAAGGTTTCTGGCTGAGTACATCCATATTACAATACGCAGCGCAAGAGTAGATTCGACAAATGAGCGACGACACGCGAAGCGTTTCGACCAAGTCCCGTATGCATTCATATACCATTCGTCCGATAGCTGTGAAACTTGGGTGAGATTGTGTACACTTCATGGAAGGTTTCTGGTTTAGTAAATCCACTATACAATAGGCAGTGCACAAGTAGAATCAACAAATGAGGGACGACGCGCGAAGCATATCAACAAAGTCCCGTATAAGGTCATATACCATTCGGCCGTTAGCGGTGAAACTTGGGTGAAATATGGTGGACACTCCAAGGAAGGTTTCTGGCTTAGTAAATACATTTCACAGTAGGTAGCACACGAGTAGATTCGACAAATGAACGACGATACGCGGAGCGTTTCAAAACAATCCCCTATGTCTTCATATCCCATTAGTCCGATAGCGATGATACTTGGGTGAGATGTTGTGGACACTTACGTGACGGTATTTAACTTAGTAAATACATTTTACAGTAGGTAGCGCACGAGTAGATTCAACAAATGAGTGACGGGGCGCGAATCGTTAAACAAAATCCGGTATGCGTTCATATATTATTCATCCGATTGCGATGAAACATTGATCAGTTATTGTGTACACGCCAGGGAAGGGGTTCGACTTAGTAAGTTCATTTAACAATAAGTAGCGCAAGAGTAGATGCAACAAATGCGTGACGACGCGCGAAGCATTTCAACAAAAAACCCTATTGCGTTCATATAACCTTCTTCGATTGCGGTGAAACCTTGATGAATTATTGTGTACACACCAGGGAAGGGCTTCGACTTAGTAATACATTTCTCAATAGGTAGCGCACGAGTAGATTCAACAAATGAGTGACAGCGCACGAATCGTCTAAACAAAACCCCATATACGTGCATATACCATTCATCCGATTGCGATGAAACATTTATGAGTTATTGTGTACACGCTAGGGAAGGGTTTCGACTTAGTAAATCCATTTCACAATAGGTAGCGCACGAGTATATGCAACAAATGGGTGACGACGCGCGAAGCGTTTCAACAAAATCCCCTATGCGTTCATATAACCTTCTTCGATTGTGATAAAACCTTGATGAGTAATTGTGTACACGCCAGGGTAGGGTTTCGACTTAGTAAATCCATTTCTCAATAGGTAGAGTACGAGTAGAATCAACAAATGAGTGGCAGCGCACGAATCGTTCAAACAAAATCCCGTATACGTTCATATGCCATTCATCCGATTGCGATGAAACTTTTGAAAGTTGTTGTGCACGCTCCCACGAATGATTCTAAATTAGATAATCCATTTTACGATAGCTTAGAGGCAGTTAACGGAAATTGAAAAATATATTGTGTATCCAAAAGCACTTCAAGTAACAGAATTTCAACGCCAACACTTTCTTTGATTGGCATTGCAACGCATGCCGGGTACAGCTTGTGGTTTATATATATATATATATATATATATATATATATATATATATATATATGTGTGGGAAACGGTTTCCAGATCATGACACTTAAAGCATCGAAATAGAACTGAATTATTTATTAAAAACAATGAAACTGATTAAAATACAGTAGAGAATTAAGGGATGTGTTTCGCGGCTCGTCGGAACTCGGAATATTGTTTTTCTTCTTTTTATTCTCAGACAATGGCGCTGAGCTTACTCCTGCGCCCGCTAGATCCCATACTCGGCCTTCTTGATCCTAATCCGGTTCCCACACTCGGCCGTCCTGATCCTCATCCGACCCGGATGAAGAAAATCCGCCCGGCCAGGGCCTCATGAACTCCGCACAGGACGATGTGATTCTTGGTCCAGCATGGTCTCCTTCTCTGCTGACGTCATATGTGTCGTTGAGTTTTACTCGAGTCACTCGATAAGGTCCTAGACTTTTGGTTTTTAGTTTCAGATGTGGACCGATCTGAGTGCGTTTGATGGCAACCAGGTCGTCGACCTGATACTTCTTAGGCTCCTTACGTCGTCGGTTGAATTCAGCACGATTTTCAGATTGTACTTTTTTTATCCGCTTTTTTGCATCTTCTCTCATCTGATCACGTTTTTCGTTGAACGAATCGATCAGCTCCTCTTCGATGAGTTGCACTATACGTACATCATTTTGGTTGTGCATTTTGACTCCTGTCAACAGCTCGAAAGGTGACATTCCGATGCTCCTCTGGAACGTAGAGTTGATAGCTCGTTGGACAGATGGTACAACCTTGTACCATTTTGTTGGATCGTCAATGCTAAGTTTAGCGATGATGTTGGTCACTGTTGAGTTGACTCTCTCGATTTGACCATTGGCTCTTGGCAGTCCAGCTGTGATCAAGACGTGCTTGATTCTCTGCGATTTATAGTAGTCCTGGAACTCATGGGAGGTGTACGATGGCCCCCTGTCGGTGATCACTTGAACTGGGTTTCCAAAGTTCGCCCCCTGAAACTCCATCTTTTCAATCGTCTCGGCAGATTTGGTAGTTTTCACAGGATACAGCCAGGTGAACTTCATGAAGGCGTCTATCACACAGAAGATGTGTTCATATCCCTTGTGTGTAGACTTAGGTGGTCCAATGTGATCCATGTGGTAGGTGTGCAATGGCACACTCTCCTTAAACATCGGATGTAACCAACCTTCTTTCTTGCCTGCCTTACTGTTAACCACCAGACACTTCACACAGTTGGCTATGACTCGTTTCACCTTGTTGGCCAAGTCTGGAATATAATATTCCTGCTTCACGTCTTCTTCAGTCCTTTTAACAGCGTAGTGTCCCTTCTCATGTGCAACTCTGATGATTTCATGGTGCATTGCTCGCGGGACCATCAACGTCTCTCGCCCGTCAACAAATTTAAATAGCAGTCCATCTCTGACGATGAAGTTTTCGTAAGGCCCTTTCTCCAGTGTCGCTTTTATCGCTGTCAATCCTTCGTCTTTTCTCTGGGCGATTTTGATCCTCGCTGCAAGGCCATCAGGGAATCCAAACATCACTGCTGGACATCGGCTCAGGGCGTCGACATGTTTCATCCTGGTTGCAGTTCGGTGTTCGATGGTATAGTCAAACTCCTCCAAGGCCATAGCCCATGTAGCTACTCGTGGGACCAGGTCCCTTTTGTGCATTGTCTTTTGGAATGCCATACAGTCAGTCACAATCTTGAACGGAATTCCATTTTTCTTTTTGACTAACACCACTTGGCATGTATATTCTGATTGACTCGGCTCTATGATATCTTCCTTCAGCCACGCCTCGACTTGCTCATCGACAAATTCGTTCTCAAGCGGTGCCATTCGTCTGGGCCTGCTAAATATCGGTTTTTCTTCTTTCAATGTGATCTTCATCTTGACATCAGTAGATTTCGTCTTCTTTGGTACATATATCGCTACCAAATCCTGGATCTGTTCCCTTTTTTCCTCATCAACGCAGTTCTCGATATCCAATTCCTGTTCGTCGGCTACCCTGATCAACTTCATTGGGACCTCTAGTTTCTTGATGGTAACTCCTTGCTTGCTCAGGATGACCTCACCCTGATCTAATAGATCGTTACCAATAACCATGTCCCACTCCATAGTATCATCAGAAACAACATAAACGTTGGTTTGGAACTCCAGCTCGTCTACCTCAACGACTGTTGTGAAGCAAACTTGAGGAGCAACAAAACCATTACCGAACCCTTTCAAAACAAGATCCGTGCTCTTAAATCCTGGGGAACCCATGGTCTTAAGGATGTTTTGTCGCAGTAGGTTATAAGGACTGCCACAGTCGATAAGTGCCTGTAGTTTCTGCTGACCCAAACTAACCTCTTTGAACTTGAGGCAGCTTTTCTTTTCATCAATAAGATTGATACCTTGATTATTCCTCTTATCGTTCTTCCTCTCTTTTTTGCACTCGGATGAAATGTGGCCAAACTCGTTGCAGTTGAAACATCTCTTGCCTTTATCCTTGTGCTCACATTCCTTTGAACTATGACCAAATCCACCGCAATTATAACATCTATCTCCACTACTCGCCTCTTTCTTCTTTGTACTGCCCCAGCACTTTCCGTCCTTCTCGTTGGCACTCTTGGCACTTCCTTGAAAATTACTGTTATTATACTTTGTGCTTTTCTTTGGCAAAGACTTCAATGCCATCTCATAACTTTTCATTTTCTCCTTGAAATCCTTGGAATTTTTTGCTCCATAGAGAAGAAGTTTTGATCCTGAATCGTCCTCGATCCCATCAATCACGTACTGACACAGAGAAACTTGCTCAACATCACCTCTACTGGCGATTTCCTTCATCACAAGAAAGTACTCCTGTAGAGATTCGTCGCGCTTTTTTCGTCGCTGGGTTAACAACTTGTGAATTTCTGCACTGCTTCCCGCCACGTCAAACTCCTCTTTCAAGGCCTTCTTCAGTGCAGTCCAGGACGTCAGTCCTTTCTCACCTTGAATAAAAAGCTTAGCTAAACCATCGAGTGATTTCTTAGCGAAAATAAACTTTTGCAGCTCACTCCATCCCATCAAGATTGACGTCTCCTCAAAATCTGCGATCCATTTCTTCACTGGGTAACCATCCTTACCGTTAAATGTTTTCATAGCGCCCTCTACGTCGCGGAACGACAAAGAAAACTTATGTTGTTCTCTATACCGTCTGTGCTGGTCTTCCTCTTCGCTCTCTTCGTCTTCTTCGTCTTCTTCATCTTCGTCATCATCGTCTATATTAGTTGTGAGTTCATCCAAATTTCTCAAGTAATAACAAATGGTGTTAATCATTACCTCCTTTGTACCTATCTCGGTATTAAGAATCTCAGAAACACGCAACAGATCAGCCTTGGAAAACGTTTCTTCGATAAATTTCTTCTTAGCTTCCTCTTCAATGGAATTTTCGTCAAAATTGAATCCAGGAAACTCTCGCAGTCGCTTTCGATTCTTCCTGTCGTCTGGTATATGCTCGAAAATGAGGTTATGTAAAACTTTGATTGCTTTGACCGGAGCATCACTTATGTTCTTATTTATTTTCTCTATTGCACCGAGTGTAGTCTTCTTATTTGTTTACTCACGTCTATCAAGTAGATTTCCGTCAATATCGCTTCCTCAAAACCTCGCTATCAAACCTGTTTAACCTCATTCACCAAACCTGTGATATTTGTAGGTGATATCGTTGAATACCGCTTCCCGTCGTTTCTCTCTGACGAGTTGCTATCCTCTTACCACATCCACAATCCTCTGTCGTCGTTTAGATTCCGACCCTCGTCGTCGTCACGGCACCACTAATTGTCACTGAAACTGAAGAACAAATTTTGCTAGCCTATGAATGCTCGTCGTATATTCGCACGTCGTGGGCTCCCAAAACTGCACGTCGTCTCGTCATCAGCGTCGTAGGCAACAGCAACAAATATGATTAGCCGTCCACTTCGTCGAAAATAGCGTTGTATTTTGCGTCGTACTTCGTGTCGTGGATTGCGTCGTAACTCGTTGTTTCAGTCCATCCCGGACGAGCCCCCATTTGTGGGAAACGGTTTCCAGATCATGACACTTAAAGCATCGAAATAGAACTGAATTATTTATTAAAAACAATGAAACTGATTAAAATACAGTAGAGAATTAAGGGATGTGTTTCGCGGCTCGTCGGAACTCGGAATATTGTTTTTCTTCTTTTTATTCTCAGACAATGGCGCTGAGCTTACTCCTGCGCCCGCTAGATCCCATACTCGGCCTTCTTGGTCCTAATCCGGTTCCCACATATATATACATATACATATCTTTATATATATAATTATTCGACACGTGTGTATGTCACTGAACTCCTCCTAAACGACTGGACCGATTTTGATGGAATTTCGTATGTATATTAGGGTGGGTCCATGTTTGGTTTAGATTCACAATCTGACCCGGTATGTGAAATGAACACAATTTTAGAACCACAATTCACACACATTTTTAGAACCACAATATACAGTCAAAAACAGTCGTCATGGAAACCACTAGCCTTGGCCTTTGTGAAAGCTGATGTCTTTGGAGGGTTTGTCTCTGCACGTTAGAGCCACCTGGTCGCAACCTGATCAACTACCGACATTACATACACTCCGCCCGTGGCGGAGAGTTGTGTTTTATACCAAAGGTGGCAGTGATGTCGAATTCTACTGTTTGTCTCTGCACGTTAGAACGTTACAAAGTCCCGAATGCGTTCATATACCATTCATCCGATTGCGATGAAACTTGGGTGATATGTTGAGTGAGCTCCAGGGAAGGTGCTCGGCTTAGTAAATCCATTTTACAATAGATAGCGTATGAATAGATTCAACAAATGAGCGACGACGCGCGGAGCGTTTCAAAAAGTCCCGTGAGCGTTCAAATACCATTCGTCCGATAGCGATGAAACATGGGTGAGATGTTGTGTACACTCCAGGGAAGGCTTCTGGCTGAGTAAATCAATTTCACAATAGGTAGCGCACGACTAGATTCAACAAATGAGTGACGACGCGCGAAGCATTTCAACAAAATCCCGTATACGGTAAGTTTATATTCCATTCATCGATTGAGATGAAACTTTGATGAGTTGTTGTGTACACTTAAGTGAAGGCTTCTATCTTAGTAATCCATTTCACAGGAGATTGCGCACGAGTAGATTCAACAAATGAGCGACGACGTGCGAAGCGTTTCAACGAAGTCCCGTATGCGTTCAAATATCATTCGTCCGATAGCGATGCAACTTGGGTGAGATGTTGTGTACCCTCCAGGGGAGGCTTCTGGATTAGTAAATCCATTTTACAATAGGTAGCGCACGAGTAGATTCAACAAATGAGCGACAACGCGCGAACGTTTAAACAAAATCCCGTATGCGTTCATATACCATTCATCCGATTGCAATGAAACTTGGGTGAGATGTTGTGTACACTTAAGTGAGGGTTTCTAACTTAGTACATCCATTTCACAGGAGGTTGCGCACGAGTAGATTCAACAAATGAGCGACAACACGCGAAGCGTTTCAATAAGGTCCCGTAAGCGTTCAAATACCATTCGTCCGATTACGATGAAACTTGGGTGAGATGTTGTGTACACCCTACGGAAGGTTTCTGGCTTAATAAATCCATTTTACAATAGGTAGCGCACGAGTAGATTCAACAAATGAGCGACAACGCGCGAACGTTTAAACAAAATCCCGTATGCGTTCATATACCATTCATCCGATTGCAATGAAACTTGGGTGAGATGTTGTGTACACTTAAGTGAGGGTTTCTAACTTAGTACATCCATTTCACAGGAGGTTGCGCACGAGTAGATTCAACAAATGAGTGACGGCACGCGAATCATTTCAACAAAGTACCGTATGCGTCCATATACCATTTATCCGATTGCGATGAAACTTTGGTGAATTGTTGTGTACATTTCAGTAAAGGTTTATGGCTTAGTAAATTCATTTTACAATAGGTAGCGCACGAGTAGATTCAACAAATGTGTGATGGCGTGCGAATCGTTTCAACAAAGTCCTGTATGCGTTCATATATCATTTATCCGATTGCGATGAAACTTTGGTGAATTGTTGTGTACACTTACGTGAAGCTTTCTAACTTGTAAATCCATTTCACATTTGGTTGAGCACGGGTAGATTCAACAAATGAGTGACAGCGAACGAATCATTTAAACAAAATCCCGTATGCGTTATATGCCATTTATACCGATTGCGAAGAAACTTTGGAGAGTTGTTGTGAACGCTCCCGCGAATGTTTCTAGATTAGTTAATTCATTTCACGTTAGTTTAGAGGCAGTTAACAGAAATTTATAAAAAAATGTGTATCCAAAAGCTCTTCAAGAAAAAAAGTTACAACACTTTCTTTGATTGGCAGGACAACGTCTGCCGGGTCAGCTTGTATATATATATATATATATATAAATTACTAGCAGTAGTGCCCGGCTCCGCCCGGTGGTTATATGTTTTATGGATGATAAAGAATACTACTGCAGAACTGGCACATTATACATAAACTAACAGAAAAAAATGTAAAAATATAACTTTTTGTGGTGGTAGTGGGGGTGATACGTAGTACGATATAATGGACAAACATTCACGTCTTTTTCCCGTAATGATAATGAGAATAATGAATAGGGAAACGGCTTTTTACTAACTACAGTACTGACACAATTTAATTTACAAACGAATGGATAAATATGATTAGAAGGAGGAGTAAGTGAAATAAAAGACACCTGCTAGGGCCTATATCTTGTTGGCTGTTAGAAAAGTAGATACCAATAGTGTCGTCTGTTGACGCATAGCGCTCTAGGAAAATAATCCGAGCAATTAGGAAATCTTTAGCTGTCCCGAGCTCCTGAGGTAACAACAGTGTCATTTGGCGCCCCATAGCGCTGAAGGATCAGGATCGGAATAAATGAAAGTAAATTTGAAAGCAGCAACGCTACATCTCCATGTACAGGCACCAACACCATCGCACTTATACAGAGGCATAATATATTCATGATGATAACTTTTTTCAGGGGCCTAAGAAATCTTTTTGAACCAATTACTCCCCGTGACTGCAATTTATAAGCAGCGCAAGATGCAACACTATTTTCGCAATTCTGCACCAGAACACGGGTAGGGGCGGCGTGATGCAGCCCGCTTTGTCAGTCATCAATAGACTTATTAAATATTCTTACAGTTACACTACTACGTACATGAATGGTTCTAAGGCCTTAAGACGTGTTTCTCAAGTTCCTTTTGTCTGTTATACTAAATATAGAGAATGGAGAGGTTTGTCCAAAATATCAAATGGACATTGTTACCAGCAGGGTTTCAAACGGAATGTAAAATTCGTTGTAATTAGGTGAAACGGTTTAGATATGTGCCAAAGGGCCTAAATGCAGGAAATGGAGTGACCTGTCCAAAATTTCAAGTAGACATTGTTACTCGTCGGGTTCCAAAGGGTAAATACATAAAGTTTGGTTCAGATCGGTGAAACGGTGTAGATTTGTGCCAAAGGACCTAAATGCAGGGAATGGAGTGGTCTGTCCGAAATTTCATGTAGACTATGATATTCACAGGGTTCCAAAGGGTAAGTATACAAATTTTGGTTCAGATCGGTGAAACTGTGTAGATTTGTGCCAAATGGCCAAAATGCAGGGAATGGAGTGGTCTGTCCGAAATTCCAAGTAGACACTTTTACTCGCAGGGTTCCAAATGGTAAGTATACAAATTTTGGTTACGATCGGTGGACGGTGTAGATTTGTGCAAAAGGGCCTGAATGCAGGGAATGGAGTGGTCTGTTCGAATTTAAAGTAGACAGTGTTTTCGTCGGGTCCCAAAGGGGAAGTATACAAATTTTGGTTCAGATCGGTGAAATGGTGTAGATTTATATAAACTAGCAGAGCCCGCGTAGAGTATCTACGCAATAACAGTGCAATGTAAGGAACGGCCTGAGCTATTAGTAACATTATATTTATTTACGAAAAAAACTTCACAAACTGAATATGTTGATACCAGTGCAGGAAGGAAAGATCCAACTGGGCTGTGAAATGATAACTTTACAGAAGACATTTGGGATATAACCAGGACTTCTTTCACATACAGTGGTTATCGAGTGAGGTGTACAGAGTTGTATTTAAGAAGCCAAATCACATTTCTTCCAAGATAATGCATTTTGTTAAGTTACTTTTTGAATTTATCTATTAAAAATTTCTCTAAACACACAGTTGGTTATTTTGTTACTTGTTGACACAACCGATAGCGAGCTAAACCATCTTACCCGTGAAAGGGCTACGTAAAGTTGTCCATGAATAAAGACGGTTTTTGTCAAGTAAAGGCAGATTTTATCGAAAGTCTGACCCTGAGATTTATTTATTGTCATTGAGAAAGCCAAACGTACTGGGAATTGCCTTCTTTTAAATTTAAAAGGCATGTTCGTATCAAAGAGGATAAGGGTTATCCTGGGTATGAAAACAATTTCTCTCTTATCAGAATATACAGGGTGTATTTGATATGATGGAAGTCCTTTACACTGGTGATAGAAGATGGTATTCTAAGCAAATATCTTCATGAAATTAAGTCGGATCATAATTAGTGTAGGTGGAATTAAATCACAAAAATCGTCGGTCAATGTCTTGGAAACGGGCTTTGACTTCGTTCCCCTCAGCAGCAGAGCTGACTTCTCCCCGTCACCCTCCCCTCCTACGCTGAGGAATGTTGACCAGAGTCTGCAGTTGAGTGACCTCCTTGCCTTGTCTGCCAATGACATTGAAATACACAAACCGAGCCTATGAACAGCTGATTCACACCTTCATGGGGAGTGGCTACATGACTAGTGATGGTGGATCTGTCTAGGATTTTGCCAGCTTCATGGACTATGCATAGAAAATAGAAATCCTAAAGATTTGGTAAATTAATTTAAGGAACTGTTGGTCTATCTTTGTGTGAAGATAGTGCAACAACTCTAATAAACATATTAATAATACTCATAATAGTAATAATAGGCTTTTAGACACACTAACTTCTTTTATGTTTCTTTTTGGTATGTCGAGTTGCCAGACTTTAATGTACGTAGGATTTCTTGTATGTGCCATGAAATCCATGGAGATGATCGTATTAGATCCCATTCATTTACTACATGACTGAACGTAGATCGCACCCTCGGGAAGGTTAGCACTCTACCACCAGAACTACACATGCTGACTCTTATTATTAGACTATTATTATTATTATTATTAGACTATTATTATTATTATTATAACACTGTATTATAACAATGTATTTGTATTTTATTTTCATTTTCGTGTATTTTCATATGTATTTACTTTGTTGATGGACCAATAAATCAACCCTCCCCCCCCCCCCCCCTCCTCTCCAGTTAATGGCCACCCGAGGGCTGGAGATGGGATGGGACAATTCACAATATGAACATGTGGTACCGTACTAGTATTAAATCTTGGAAGTAGTTTTCCATGGGTTCCCACTTCTACCCCCGGCAAATGTCGGGATTGTTCTTAACTTAAGGCCACGGCCGCCTTCTTCTCAATAATCATAACCGCTGGCAGTGCAGCCCATGAAGGGCCTAGGCCTACCAAACGACCGCTGTCCAGCCATTTGGCCTGCAGATATTAGGGTGACGCGTGGTCAGTGCATCGGGTCCCCTCGGCAATTAATATTGATTTTCCTGACTCGGGCACTGCCTCACTGTCAGACAGCTACTCAATTGCCCTCACGAGGCTTAGTGCACTGCGTTCCAGCCCTCACGTCAGTTTGTAATATCCCTGATGGAGCCAGGAATCGAACCCAGGGCCTCCAGGTGAGAGGCAGTTGCACTGCCCCAACACCACAGGGCCGGCGCCTTCTTCCGAATCCTCACCTGAATTACAAATACCCACATTACTACAGAAACCACAAAACACAGGTTATCACACAAATTCTACCCACACCCAGCTACATGGGGCTAAATGACCAAAATCGCCAAGCCTCTCAAACAAAACATCAAGTATTTTACTTCCGTCCTAAATGCCTAGTTCTGAACAGACTACGGGATGTCGGAATTTTGTCACACTGCATTTCATTAAGTGAATGTTTTTAGTATTTTCAGAAACTAGTCAACAGAAGGTCCGACACGGACGCCAATGATACATCAGGGCTGAGTATCGAAATTATTTTAAACATGAATATCATTGAATGAATTCCACACTTACAAAGTAGGCTACACAATACTACCGGTCCTAACGTCCCAAGCCATTGCGTGCGCTGTCCACAACAACATCAAGAACAACGGCAATGCACATTTTCTTACGAGACGGTAGAGCTCATCCTCATAACAGGTGATAGCCTACCACCCCTCAAGTCAACCGGTAAGGTCAATGCTCCGATTACGTAACAACTTCCCCTTCGCACGTCGTCTCTCCTGGCTCCGCCTCGTTTACCCCAGCCTGCCGCACCACTTTCTGCCTGATTAGTTTCTGAAATAACTAAAAACATTGACTTTTTAATGATTAATTATCAATTTCAAGACAGGTGACAAATTTTTTACCTAGGAAGCTTAGAATAGTCTCTTCTATCACCAGTGTAACGGACTTCCATCATATCAAATACACCCTGTATAATAGTTGCCTCTATGATATCACGTTGTAACCCGTTAACTATCAGCCTTGTCCCATTGCAGACCCCTTTTGAGGGTAGAATATTTCTTAATGACATAATGATAGCACCTTACTTAAGTCTAAGTTTGCGTAGGGGCATGCCAGTTGGTGTCAGACTGTTCAAAAAAAATTCAGGTTAAGCCAAGTGATCTTGCGCATGCTCACTCACAATACAGTCTACACTCTCGTAGACTACCTCATCTCCAGGTAAACGCTGAAGTACTCGATTGTTCAGTTCAAGCGATGCTTCATTGGCGACCGTAAGAATAGTTCTTCCTTTAAGCTCCTGTGGGGTGAAAGCAGTAAAATCAAAATCACCGTATAGCTGTTCAACTGAATCTTGTATTTGTGGATAGCATGTAGATGGTACCGTAACTTCCGCCCCAGTCTTGCCTTCTCCTATTTCTAAAATAGCCCAGTGCAATTAGACGAAAAAAGGCCAAACCCGGAAATTTAGAATAACAAGTCTGGATATGAAAAAATAGTTGTAAGTACCTTTAAAGAAGATAATCCTAAAAGTCCCACGGCCTCCTTGATGGGATACCTGAAATATCCTGAAAAACCCTGGAGAAACCTGGAATTTTCCTGAAACGCTTATAAATCACGAACAAGTGCGGCTTTGACTATCATGATGCTGAGTAATAGTCGTTGTCGCCTAGCGACCATCTGTCCGTGAAGTTATTAGATTCAACTTTATTTGTTTAAAAACACAAATAAATATATTTCCGTTGACTTTTCAAGAAAAGCATATTTTTCCTGTACTTTTGAGACCATTTGGAAGATTTTGGTACAAATCAAAACTTCTAACTCCCTCTGGTTTAGGAGCTTGGGTTTTGTGAAACAAACAACTTAACGTATTATAGATAATAGACAGACAGACAAACCAACATTGAGTTTTATAAGCTACTAGCTGAAGTACCCGTGCATCGCTACGCGTCATAAAAAATTAAAATGTAGAGGTGTCAGTTAAAACAGGGGATAGGCGAGGTGCTGCGCAGAGGGAGATTAAGAATGGAACATTTTGTCCAACTACACCACTCGGCGTTGACCGTGTTTTATAGCACGAATTTAAGATTTACTCACTGACTGTTGGAGATACCTTTCGGATAGAAAATGTAATTTTAAACCCCGTATATGCCATCAAAAGTTTACTATTTCTTAGCGTTCTCCTTTTATTTGAAATGGAAATATGAAAGTTTTAAACCAAAGGGTGTAGTGACGTAACTAAAATGGTCGCCATCTTTAAATAGTGCAAATTATTGAAATCAAAAGTAACCTATATGTTAACCAGGTAAATCAGCTACTTCCATGTAAAATTCATGTAAATCGGACCAGTGGTACTTGCGTGATTGAGTAATACACAGACACACACCATGTCATTTTTAGCCTCGCTTCGCTCGCGTCATAGTCGTGTCATATTGTTATTCAATGGCATGCAGGTTTAACCCTGTTAACACCCCTTTAGAACCTGAATATCCAAAAATCCCTCCTTAGTAGACGTTTTCGACACACAACAAACATATCCCCAAAATATCATTCTTCTAACTTTAGTAGTTTTGGTTGGTCTATGAGAGTGAACATCCAAAAATACTTCCTTAGTCGACGTGTCTCTTCCAGAATTTCACCCGTCCCCATAGGCCCCATAAGTTGCATTTATGAAAAAAAGTTCGAACATCTGTTTATTTTATTTGTTTATTTAATTTAAGCTGATTGATTTCCTCCGAGTTTCAAACTCCTCGCCTATGTCCTTTAAGAGATACACGCTCTGTTAGGAATCTTTCAACCCCCACTTTTCATCCCTTTCACCTCATAATATACACCACATCGAAAAACCATTAGACATGTGTCAGCTTATTTTTAATGATTAATATATATGCCAAGTATCACATCCCCAAACGAAACCACTCGTGAGATATTGTTATTCAATGAAATGCACGTTTACCCCCCTTAACACCTCTTTAGAACCTGAATATCCAAAACTCTTTCCTTAGTGGACGTTTTCGACATACAACGAACTTATCCCCAAAATTTCATGTTTCTAACTTCAACAATTTTGGCTGGGCGATGATGAGTGAGTGAGTCAGTCAGGACATTTTCTTTCATTTATTTTTGATAATTTCACCCCTCCCCATGAACCCCTTAAATGGGATGTATGAAGCAAACGGTCGAACACCTATTTACTTATTTAAAGCTGTTTTCCCCCAGAATTTGATGAGTGAGTAAGTGAGTCAATCAGTTAGGACACTTCCATTCCTGTTTTTCCCCCCAGAATTTCACCCCTCTCCAAGGACCCCTTAAATTGGATTTATTAAAAAACCGGTCGAACATCTATTTACTTGTATTTTAAGCTGTTTTATCCCGCCGAATTTCAAACTTCTTGCCTAAGTCGTTTCAGAGATACACGCTCCGTTAAGAATCCCTCAACCCCCAATTTTCTCCCCTTTCACCTCATAATATACACCACATCGATAAACCCTTAGACATATGTCTGATTATTTTTAATGATTAGTTTATATACCGAATATCACATCCCCAAAGAAACAACTCATGAGATATCGTTATTCAATGAATTGCACGTTTACCCCCTTAACACCTCTTTAAATCCCGAATAAACAAAACTCATTCCTCAGTTGACGTTTTCGACATACAGCGAACATATTCCCAAAATTTCATGTTTCCAACTTTAATAGTTTTTGCTGGGCGTGATGAGTGAGTGAGTCAGACAGGACATTTTATTTCAATTATTTTTACCAGAATTTCACTCCTCCCCACGGGCCCCTTAAATTGGATTGATGAAAAAACGCTTGAACACCTATTAACTTATATTTAAGCTGTCTCTTTCCCCTGACTTTGATGAGTGAGTGAGTGAGTTAGTCAGTCAGTTAGGACACTTTCTCTCCTTTTTCCCGCAGAATTTCACCCCACCCCATTTGCCCCTTAAATTAATTGATGAAGAACGGTCGAACACCGATTTACTTACTTTTTAAGCTGATTTCTTTTTTCGCTGAGTTTCAAATTTCTCGCCTATGTCGATTAAGAGATAGGCCTACACGCTCCGTTAGGAATCTCTCATCCCCCACTTTTCACCCCTTTCACCTCATAATAATACACCACATCGAAAAACCCTTAGGCACATGTCTGCTTATTATTAATGATTAGTTTATATGCCGAGTATCACATCCACAAATGAAACCACTCGTGAGATATTGTTATTCATTGAAATGCAGGTTTAACCCCCTTAAGACCCCTTTAGAATCTGAATATCCAAAAATCCTCCCTTAGTGTACGGTTTTGACATACAACGAACATATCCCCGAATTGCCATATTTCCAACTACAATATTTATGGCTGGGCGGTGTTGAGTGAGTGAGTGAGTGAGTCAGGACATTTTCTTTCAATTTTCTTTTATCAGAATTCACCCCTCCCCATGAATCCTTTAAATTTGATTCATGAAAAAGACTGTCGAACAGCTATTTACTTACTTTAAAGCAGTTTTTTCCTCCTGAGTTTGATGAGTGAGTCAGTCAGTCAATCAGTTAGGACACTTTCTTTCCTGCCCCCCCCCCCCCCCAGAATTTCACCCCTCCCCATGGGCCCCTTAAATTGGATTTATGAAAAAAACGGTCAAACACATATTTACTTCTTTTTATGTTGATTTCTTTTCGCTGAGTTTCAAACTCCTCGCCTATGTCGTTTAAGAGATACACCCTCCGTTAGGAATCTTTCAATCCCCACTTTTCACCCCTTTCACCTCATAATATACACCACAACGAAAAACCCTCAGACACGTGTCTTCTTACTTTTTAATGATGAGTTTATATGCCGTGTATCACATCCCCCATTGAAACCAATCGGGAGATATTTTTATTCAATGAAATGCAGGTTTAACCCCCTTAAGACCCCTTTAGAACCTGAATATCCGAAAATCCTCCCTTAGTAGACGGTTTTGACATACAATGAACATACCCCCAAACTCCCATGTTTCTAACTTCAATAATTTTGGCTGGGCGATGATGAGTGAGTGAGTGAGTGAGTGAGTGAGACAGGACATTTTCTTTCAATTTTCTTTTATCAGAATTCACCCTTCCCCATGAATCCTTTAAATTTGATTCATGAAAAAAACTGTCGAACAGCTATTTACTTACTTTAAAGCAGTTTTTCCCCCCTGAGTTTGATGAGTGAGTGAGTCAGTCAATCAGTTAGGACACATTCTTTCCTGTCCCCCGCCCATGGGCCCCTCAAATTGGATTTATGAAAAAAACGGTCAAACACATATTTACTTGTTTTTTATGTTGATTTTTTTCGCTGAGTTTCAAACTCCTCGCCTATGTCGTTTAAGAGATACACGCTCCGTTAGGAATCTTACAATCCCCACTTTTCACCCCTTTCACCTCATAATATACACCACATCGAAAAACCCTCAGACACGTGTTTTCTTATTTTTAGTGATGAGTTTATATGCCGAGTATCACATCCCCCAATTTATTTATTTAATCGTATGGTGAATTATATACAAAATTTACATTATACAACATTATCCACATTCTGCAACCAAGTTATGACATTCGGAGTGACATGAAAGAGTTCAGCAGGGTTCCCAGGGAACGAGAACAGAGGGCAGCGTCGGAGCAGATGATCCATTGTCTGCCCCTCTCGATCACAGTCGCACATTGCTGAATTGATCCAGCCCCATCTGTGTTGAAAGAATTTACAGCAGCCATGGCCGGTTCTGAATCTGTTAAGACGGCACCACAGTTTCCTTGGGAGATCAGAACCTTTCAGTTCCTTTGTAGGATCAAGAGAATGGGCACTTGTCCCCGCTGTTTTTGTTGACCACTCGTTTCTCCAACTTTGGTTTAAATTAAACCCATCCACATACAGTATTTCTGCAGTAACACATGTTGGCCTCCTAGACCGTAGTCGCTGTTGTGAGGGATGACAAAATTCATGGTGTAGTGGTAAAGTAGGTGAAGCCCTGATCTTCTTAGCCTCTCTCAACAATGCTTGTTTCCTTCTTAGATGTGGTGGAGGAATGTGGCTCAGCACAGGCAGCCAATGGCAAGGCGTTGACTTAATAGTACCAGTGATGCATCGCATTGTGTCATTTAATCTTGAGTCTACTTTATGCACATGTGCACTTTCCAACCACACGGGTGCACAGTATTCTGCTGTTGAATAGACAAGGCTAATGCCAGTTAGGCGTAAGCAGTCGGCAGAGGCTCCCCAGGAAGTACCACTAAGTTTATGTAGGATGTTGTTTCTTGCAGCAATTTTATGGGAGAGCTTGGTGAGATGCTCTTTGTAGGTCAGGGTTCTATCCAAAGTCACTCCAAGATAAGTAGGAAAGGGATTGTATCTAAGTTGTTGTCCGTCAAGCAAAATATTTGGTTTGTAATTAGAAAACCGATGTGCAAGGTGGAAGCAAGATACTTCTGTTTTATTCAGGCTCGGAATCAATCTCCAGGACTGAAGGAAAGCTGACATTCTCTTAAGGTCTTCAGTAAGGGTGTTTTCTGCATCTTCAAAATTTCTGCTCTGCGTTACAAGCGCAATATCGTCAGCATAAATGAACTTTCTTGCCGTAGTATTTGGCAAGTCATGAATATACAGGTTGAAAAGGATAGGGGCCAAAACAGATCCTTGTGGGAGTCCATTATTCAGCTTCCTCTTGTGACTTTTAGAGTCACCCAAGAACACCTCAAACTGTCTTTCACTGAGAATGTTTGATAACAAATTCACAATTTCAAATGATGGAATAACTTGAAACAGTTTGAAAAGTAACCCTTGTCTCCAGACAGTATCATAGGCTGCCGTGAGATCAATGAAGACAGCTGTGGATTTTAGATGGTTTTGGAAACCTGCTTCAATATGTGTTGTAAGGGCAAGAACTTGATCTGTGCAACTACGACCGTTTCGGAAGCCAGCTTGTTCAGGTGGTATGACATCTTCAATGTAAGGTGCTATCCTGTTCAGAAGGACACGTTCCAGAAGTTTAAACATGGCGCTAAGCAGGGCAATGGGACGATAGCTTTCTGGATTGTGTTCAGATTTACCTGGTTTCAGAATAGCTATAACTTTGGATAGTTTAAACTGTTTGGGTAGGTGATTCTTTTCAAGGATATATGTGAAAAGAGAAGTAATCCAGTTTATACTGAGTGGACCCATGTGTAAGATGAATTCATTATAGATGTTATCAGGACCAGCTGCCTTGTTGGTCTTCAACTGCTTGATAGCTGCTACAACTTCTTCAACAGAAAACGCCCTGGATAGTTGATTATTTCTCTGTGCGTTCTTTTTGAGGAGAGTGAGGTTACGTTTCACCATTTTGGTGTGACACTTGTCTCGCTTTACCCTTGTAAGATCTACCATTCTATTAGCAATGGTGTCAGGACTTAAAGTACCGTATGTCTTTCTGGAGTTTTTCTTACCAGTCAGTCCGTGAAGTATTCTCCAAGCTTTTCTGCTCGACTTTACAAAATTCATTTCTGTAACAGTTGCTTCCCACTTCTCTCTCCTGCTTTTATTGAGGGACAGTAGTAGCTGAGTGCCTAATGATTGATCTCCAGTACTTTGATATTCTTTATACAAGTCCTCACTGTCCTTATTCCATCCAGGCACATATTCCTTCCTATAACCCCTAGTAATGTTTGCTTTTGCAGCCTTAATAACGAGTTCAACAAATTCGCCATAGTTGGTTGCTGTTGATTGTAAGTTCTTCTCAGTTAAGTTTTTATCAAGTTCCTTAGAGAATGCGTCCCAATTAGCGCGTTGGAAATTCCATCTGGGTAAGGGCATCGAATTCACAAGAGGGATTTTTAGCCCTACCTCCACAATTACAGGACGGTGTTGGTTGTTTGGAAAGTTAGACAGAACATTTCGTGAGGTATATAAGGGTTGTGATAGTTGATCCATAGAAACAATTACTAGATCTGGGTTGTAGTCCCTATTCCAGCGTGCGGAATGGAAAGTACCTTTGTCCTTTACTTCAAACACCAGATGCAAATTGGATATTTCTGCCCATAAAAGTAATGTCTCTCCATTATCATCTACTGTATCATAACCCCATGATGTGTGGTGGCTGTTAAAGTCACCAGTATAGATACATGGATGGTCAAAAGTAGGCAGTACAGCTGGAGTCCAGTTTATGCATGGAGGCTTGTACACATTGACAATTTTTAGGCCGTTAATCTCAATGACTAATAAAAAGGTATTGTCTATGACTGTGGAATCAAGAACTTGGACTGCAGTCAAGCTGGACTTGGCATAAGTGGCTATACCATACTGTGGGTGGTGGATGGCCTTTACTAGGGTATAACTTGGAAGATGTCCTCTTCTATGGAAGTCCTGCTCATCTTTGGTATGCGTCTCTTGGATATTAACGATGTCAATATCAAGATCCTGTAGCTGTTTATGTAGATAAACACATTTGGCTGAACTTAGGCCTTCAATATTGAGTTGCATAATGCGTATTGAGTGTCCAATATCTCTAGTTAGGTGGTTCTGAAAAGAACCATTTTTACATTGCATTCTTGGCATTATATGTATAGTTCACCTAATATTGTTGCTCGTTTAGCACCACCCAGGGGTCACGTGTAGGGTTAAGTTATAGGTTACACCTACGGACGTGAGCAACATCAACCCCCAATGAAACCAATCACAAGATATTGCTGTTCAATGAAATGCAGGTCTATCCCCTTAACACCCCTTTAGAACCTGAATATCCAAATATCCTCTCTTAGTGGGCATTTGTGGCCCTTGAGGAAGCTGCGTACCAAATGTCATTCCAATCCGTTCGGTGGTTTCTGAGATTTCGTGATGAATTAATGAGTGAGTGAGTGAGTGAGTGGTATTTGCCTAATATACACGTAGTAGATAGTGTCAAGTCTTTGTTATGCTAAACTCGGTTGACAGTGCTGTGTGAGAAGTTGAGTAACTAACGGGACTTCAAGTAAAGATCCTCATTTTCTATACCGGTAGTGCAGAGCGCAATGGCATCCAGTCGGCCATATCTCGACATGAGCTCTGTTGCCATGGAAACTATCTGCCTTGCTATTCCTTCATGAGTATATTTTATGATTTGATTAGCCTGTGCTTGAGTACAAAAGGGCCGAAATCAGAAGAATGAGAAAGACTATCGAAAATTCATGTAGCCAGCGGTTCCTTCTGGGTCCTAAACTATGTGTTTGCAAAATATGGTTGAGATTGGTTGAACGGTGTAGATTTGTATAAGGAACCAACCCACATACATACATACTTACATACATACATACAGACTTTCACTTTTATATATTAGATAGATTTACACATGCTAGTACAACAATCACAATAACGCAGGTTATCACAAACATTCTACACACCCACCCATGTACATGGGGCAACATGACCACGATGTCTAACCCCGCAAATGAAATAACAACTGTCTACGCATGAAAACTGCAAAATAGTGATAGGAGAATGTAGGAATGTTTGCCACTATGTTTCTCTGACAGGATAGCATTACATTACATTTTGCTAATATGCTGATTTACTGTGCATACGATAGCAAGGAGATGTCAATCGGTCAGTTTTCTCATGTGTCCTTTAGCAAATTTTACCTGACTATCATGATACAGAGTAAATCGTTGTTGCCTAGTGACAACCTATCCATCAATGGTGCGGCGTTGACTATCATGATATAGTGCTAGTCGTTGTCGCCTAGCGGCAATATGTCCGTCAAGTTATTAGATCGGTGAAACGGTGTATATTTGTGCAAAAGGGCCTAAATGCAGGGAATGGAGTGGTCTATCCGAAATTTGAAGTAGATAGTGTTACCCGCTGGGTTCCAAAGGATAAATATACAAATTTTGGTTCAGATTGGTGAAACGGTGTAGATTTGTATAAATAACAGACAAACCAACAATGAGTTATATATATATACTAGCTGACCCGGCAGACGTTGTCCCGCCAATCAAAGAAAGTGTTGTAACTTTGTATCTTGAAGTACTTTTGGATACACAATATTTTTTTTTCAATTTCTGTTAACTGCCTCCAAACTATCGTGAAATGAATTAACTAATCTAGAAACATTCGTGGGAGCGTGCACAACAATTCTCCAACGTTTCATCGCAATTGGATAAATGGCATAAAACGCATGCGGGATTTTGTTTAAATGATTCGTGCGCTGTCACTCATTTGTTGAATCTACTCGTGCTCTACCAACTGTGAACTTGATTTACTAAGTTAGAAAGCTTCACGTAAGTATACACAACAACTCATCAAAGTTTCATCGGAATCGGATAAATGACATATGATCGTATACGGGATTTTTTTAAACGATTCGCGTGCCGTCACTAATTTGTTGAATCTACTCATGCGCTACCTATTGTAAAATAGATTTACTAAGCCTGAAACCTTCTCTGGGGTGTACTCAATCATTCACCAAGGTTTCATCCCAATCGGATGAATGACATATGACCGCATACACGACATTGTGGAAACGATTCACGAGCCGTCGCTCATTTGTTGAATCTACTCGTGCGCTACTTATTAAAAACTGGATTAACTAATCCAGAAATCTCTCCTGGAGTGTACACAACAATTCACCAAAGTTTCATCGTAATCGGATAAATGGTATATGAACGCATACAGGACTATGTTGAAACGATTCGCGCGCCATCGCACATTTGTTGAATCTACTCGTGCGCTACCTATTTTAAAATGAATTTACTGTGCCAGAAACCTTTACTGAAGTGTACACAACAATTCACCAAAGTTTCATCGCAATCCGATAAATGGTATATGGACGCATATGGTACTTGGTTGAAATGATTCGCGTGCCGTCACTCATTTGTTGAATCTACTCGTGCGCTACCAATTGTAAAATGGATTTATTAAGCCAGAAACCTTCCGTAGGGCGTACACAACATCTCGACCAAGTTTCATCGTAATCGGACGAATGGTATTTGAACGCATACGGGACCTTATTGAAACGCTTCGCGCGTCGTCGCTCATTTGTTGAATCTACTCGTGCGCAACCTCCTGTGAAATGGATTTACTAGGTTAGAAACCCTCACCTAAGTGTACACAACATCACACCCATGTTTCATTGCAATCGGATGAATGGTACATGAACGCATACGGGACTTAGTTGAAACTTTCGCACATCGTCGCTCATTTGTAGAATCTACTCGTTCGCTACCTATTGTAAAATGGATTTACTAATCCAGAAGTCTCCCCTGGAGGGTACACAACATCTCACCCAAGTTTCATCGCTATCGGACGAATGGTATTTGAACACATACGGGACCTTGTTGAAACGCTTCGCACGTCGCCGCTCATTTGTTGAATCTACTCGTGCGCAACCTCCTGTGAAATGGATTTACTAAGTTAGAAACCTACACGTAAGTATACACAACAACTCATCAAAATTTCATCTCAATCGATGAATGGTATATAAACTTACCGTATACGGGATTTTGTTGAAACGCTTCGCGCTTCGTCACTCATTTGTCGAATCTTGTCGTGCGCTACCTATTGTAAAATTAATTTACTAAGCCAGAAGCCTTCCCTGGAGAGCACACAACATATCACTCAAGTTTCATCGCTTCGGACGAATGGTATTTGAACGCATACGGGACCTTGTTGAAACGCTTCGTGCGTCGGAGCTCACTTGTTTAATCTACTCGTGCTTAACCTCCTGTGAAATGGATTTACTAAGTTAGAAACCTTCACGTAAGTGTACACAACAACTCATCAACATTTCATCGCACTCGATGAATGGTATATAAACTTATACGGGATTTTGTTGAAACATTTCGTGCGTCGTCGCTCTTTTGTTGAATCTACTCGTGCGCTACCTATAGTAAAATGAATTTACTAAGCCAGAAGCCTTCCCTGGAGTGTACACAACATCTCACCCAAGTTTCATCGCTATCGGACGAATGGTATTTGAACGCAAACGGGACCTTTTTGAAACGCTTCGCGCGTTGTCGCTAATTTGTTGAATCTAGTCGTGCGCTATCTATTGTAAATGGATTTACTAAGCCAAACACCTTCCCTGGAGTGCACTCAACATCTCACCCATGTTTCATCGCAATCGGATGAATGGTATATGAACGCATACGGAACTTTGAAACGCTCTAACGTGCAGAGACAAACAGAATTCGACATCACTGCCACCTTTGGTATAAAACACAACTTTCCGCCATGGGCGGAGTGTATGTTACGGCGGTAGTTGCACAGGTTGCGACTAGGTGGCTCTACGTGCAGAGACACACATTCCAAAAGGATCACTTTTCACTAAGGCTAGCGGTTTCCATGTCGACTGTTTATGACTGTATATTGTGGTTCTAAATTTGTGTGTAAAGTGTGGTTCTAAAATTCTAAACTTCCACCTATATGGTCAAATTGTGAATCTAAACCATACATGGGCCCACCCTAACATTCATACACGCATGTACCCATCTCTTTTGGGTACATTCGTGTTGACCGACTGAAAAGTACTAAGCTCTTGTTTACTAAGGCAACACTGAAAATATAGCTTCAAACACCACAATATTCATACAAAGTTTCATCAAAATCGGCCCAGGCGTTTAGGAGGAGTTCAGTCAAATACACACGTGTCGAAGAATTATATATATAAAGGTAGATAGATTAAGCTTCTTACTACTATGCATTTACATCTGTTCGAACTTCCTATTTTTAAGAATTACATGTTTATATTAATACTTGTTGTAGAATTAATTACTTGGAAATATATTTTACTGAGTAGGTGCACTGTTATTGGAGAGTACACTGAGCCCCGTTGTGAACAGACAACATATAAAGAAAGAAATCCATGCATAAGGCGTAGCCCTTAATAACGCACTATTTAGATTAGGGCTTTGTAAAGACTTGATAGGCCGGCCCCGTGGTGTTGGGTGTAGCGTGCCTGCCTCTCACCCGGAGGCCCCGGGTTCGATTCCCGGCTCCGTCAGGAATTTTAGAAACTAACGTGAAGGCTGTAACGGGGTGCACTCAGCCTCGTGGGGACAATTGAGTAGCTGTCTGACAGTGAAGCCGCGCCCCGGTCACGAAAACCAACATTAACGGCCAAGGGGACCCGACGCGCTGACCACGTGTCACCTCAATATCTGCAGGCCAAATGGCTGGGCAGCGGTCAATTGGTAGGCCTAGGCCCTTCATGGGCTGTAGTGCAAGGGGTTATTATTAAAGACTTTATATACTCACCGGTATACTCCATTTCTTTCTGTAGGCTAATTTATTGTGTAAAAATTGTATATTTCCCTCTTTACCTGCTGTTCCCTACATTAGCAAATAAATGCGACACATTACTTATATTCGAAGCTATTTCTGTTCAAGCGAAATATCCTATATTGCTCGCAAACAAGTTGTAATGCTAAAGTAAAGTAGAACTTAATGAGGAAGTAATAAAACGTCATGTTTCTCTTTTAATAAACCTTGCATGAGTAAAATACAGGTTTTCCGTATGTGGCCAAGCTAAGGCCAGCCGCTTGGCTAGCTAGCTGCTCCCCCCTCACCCACTGTCCACATGGTTGTCTAGTTCGCTTTCTGTCCTTCACTACCGCACTATCGTCAAAGTCTGCGTTCGTTAGCGAAGATGCGAAGTTAGTTGCGGTAGTGATAGATTAGCGCCACAAAGGATGTGGTCTAACTGTTGGTGTGCATTCCTACTGAGGTGTCTTGACAGCTGCGTATGTATTCAATGCTATGACCAAATCCCTGGCTTCTCAACCCGCTGTGGCGTAACGGTAGATGCTAGTCAACTGGCGGTGACTCAACACTCTACACCCATCACGGGTGCATGCGAGGTTCCATGATTTCCCCCAAATGTATCCAAATTCCCCAGATTTACTCCAAAATCACCCAAATTCCCCATTTTCAGCTCGAGGCATACAGGGATGGAGGTTCTATCGCTTTACAGAGTTTCATTCTCATGAGATAAGCATCGGGGAGGGTATCCGGCCTTAAAACCACCCACAACATAGAAACATACCTCACCTCGTCCCCGACCGTGGGAACCCCCAGAAAATTATTAAAGATAGCTGACGAAACTACTCGTGTTCCCAGCTCGGATATAGCCTGGCCCCATGACTTTGGGACTTAAAGCTCGTAATATTCCGGTCGGTAATAGTGACCAGAAATTATTAATATATTACCAATGATAGGCCTATGTCCTTGTCTTCAGAATTGTGTTATGTGATCGATTATGTAATACGAAAGACTCAAAAGGAAAAACTGAACTTCAACTTGTCTTGTGTCTGAAGAAGTGATGATAATTGTTGTTTTAAGAAGTCTACAGTTGAAGTTAGTCACTCCTAGTAGTTTGGGCTAAAACGAAAAAAATCACGATAAAATAAACACAACAACTAACTTAAGGGCTAAAAAATGATACGGTCATGAAAGAGGAAAAACGGAAATGAAAGACAAGGACAAGATAATGCCCTCGAAAAATTATAATTGAGGGACTTGGAAAGAAGCAGGGCCAGGAAAGGCACATAGGAATAGGAGAAAAAGAGGTTCAGCCCCAAAAGGCAATGGAAAAACAGAAAAAACCTGACCCAGTTCAGAAATCCGTCAGTGTTGCCAACTTCCAAACTCACTAGCCAGCACTATCCAGGGCACACCATAAGTGGTGAGGCTATACACACCTAGACTCCTTTCGAGCCATTAGCAAAGGGCATGAGATCACAATGAGAAGAAAAACAAGAAGGCTGGAAAATTGAAAGATCATGGAAGTTGAGACAAGGGACAATAATGACGGAAAGGGTTTGGATACCGTAATATCGCCGGGGTCGGAAGAGAACAAGAGTTGGTTGAGGGAGGCCGACAGGAAAGATCACAAAGAGGCACCCGGCAAAATTCGCCTATGTGGAAGTAAAGTCGACCTCAGCTGGGATTCCGTTGTTGACAACTCGCAAGCTTATTTAAGACGATGTAGCAACCATCTCCTAATGTATAAATTAATGATCTACTCTTAGATGGTGCCACATCGCAGTACAGATGGCGTGAGTAGACACAGTCACAGTTACTACCCTGGACACTACAATGCACAGCTATCGTAGGGATTTAAAAATTACCAAGGTAATCTGTAGAAGGGTGTGGCTGAACCTACAGGTGTACTTACCTTAACGCGTACATTTAGGAAGAACAGCCTTACATTAAACATGTTATGTAACGAAAATCTCATCTCAGAAATATCAATAATAAATTCATTGAAGAGTTGCAATACTATGTACTATAGGAGAATGCCGCCAGTGTATAATTGTCGCTGGTTTAGCGGAAAGTTACTAAAACTTTGGGCAGATTTCTCTGCTCTTTCTGCCAAATCTATCGAGGTCTATAGCGTATTTAATAATAATGGATTCAAACGCAATACCTCCTTTATTCGGCAAGCCTCTACTATACTTAAATGTGTGAATTGGGATTGATATAATCTGAGATTTTGTAAGTTGATATTGTGTGATGTGGTATCATCCAAATAGTTTGAGTACGGTATCATTAACGCTGACAATGATAATCTGTGTATTTGTTGTGTGTTAATGTGTGAAGTGGTAACGCGTCAATAGCTGGAGTATCATTAATGCTAACAATGATAATCTGTGTAATTGTGGTGTGTGTTAATGTGTGAAGTTGTTGCACCTAAATAGTTGGAGTATCATTAATGCTAACAATGATAATGTGTGTAATTGTGGTGTGTGTTAATGTGTGAAGTGGTAACTCGTAAATAGCTGGAGTATCATTAATGCTAACAATGATAATCTGTGTAATTGTGGTGTGTGTTAATGTGTGAAGTTGTTGTACCTAAATAGTTGGAGTATCATTAATGCTAACAATGATAATCTGTGGTATTGTTGTGTGTTAATGTGTGAAGGGGTAACGCGTAAATAGCTGGAGTATCATTAATGCTAACAATGATAATCTGTGTTATTGATGTGTGTTAATGTGTGAAGGGGTAACGCGTAAATAGCTGGAGTATCATTAATGCCAACAATGATAATCTGTGTAATTGAGGTGTGTGTTAATGTGTGAAGTTGTTGTACCTAAATAGTGGGAGTATCATTAATGCTAACAATGATAATGTATGTAATTGTGGTGGGTGTTAATGTGTGAAGTAGTAGCCCTTAATAGCTTGAGTATCATTAATGCTAATGATGACAATCTGTGATATTGTGGAGTGTGTTTATGTGTGAAGTGTTAGCGCGTATATAGCTTGATTATCCATAATGATAACAATGATAATCTGTGTTATTTCATGTGTGTTAATGTGTGAAGTGGTAACTTCTAAATAGCTTGAGTATCATTAATGCTAACAATGATAATTATTGTTATTGTGGCGTGTGTTAATGTGTGATGTGGTATCTACTAAATAGCTCGAGTATCATTAAACCTAACAATCATAATCTATGTTATTGTGGAGTGTGTTAATGTGTGAATTAGTAGCGCCTAAATATCTTGAGTATCATTAATGTAAACAATGATAATCTGTGTTATTGTTGTGTGTTAATGTGTGAGGTGAAAACGCCTAAATAGCTTGCATATCATTAATGCTAACAATGATAAACTGTGTTATTGTTGGGTGTTAATGTGTGAAGTGGTATCACCTAAATACCTTCAGTGTCATTAATCCTAAAAATTACAAACTGCGTTATTGGGGTGTGTGTTATGTGTGATGTGGTATCACTTAAATAGCTTGAGTATCATCAATGCTAACAAGGATAATCTGTGTTATTGTTGTGTGTTAATGTGTGAAGTAGTAGCGCCTAAATAGCTCGAGTATCATTAATGCAAACAGTGATAATGTGTTAAATTATTTTGTGTTTTCATGTGTGATGTGGTAGCGCCTAAATGGCTTGAGTTTCATTAATGCTAAAAATGCTAATCAGTGCTATCGTAGTGTGCTAATGTGTGGAATGGTAACAAATAACTAGCTTGAGTATTATTAATGCTTTACTGATAATTTGTGTTATTGTGTGAAGTGGTAATGCCTAAATAGCTTGAGTGTCATTAATGCTAACAATGTTCATTTGTGTTATTTTTGTGTGTTATAGAGTGAAGTAGTAACAACTAAATAGCTTGAGTATCATTAATGCCAACAATTCGAGTTATTTTATGGTATCTGTTAATGCGTGGAGTCGAAACGTGTATATACCTTGAGTAACACTATTTCTAGGTATGAATTACAAAGGCCTGGGCCCAATTGTTACGAGACATGTCTCCAATAATATTGCTGTTGTCTCATTTGAGGGACTTGCACATTGTGGTCATTTAGCACCGTAAGCATTGGTGTGGAATTTTGTATGTAGACTTGAGTTATTGTGCCAAAGAGTTCAAGGAACGTTAACTCCGATTATAGTCTCAGAATTCAATTATATTGACACAACTCCCTGCAACCGCATTCTCTAGTTCCAGGGTGCGCTATTGACGCACCGAGAGATTCTCGGTTCGGTTTCCGGGTCTGCCATAAGTGTAATTCCTGAGGGAGTGTTCGAACGGGCTACAATCAGCCTTGTGAGGCAAAGCTGCCAAGACATGGATTGTATCCTCGCCTTAACATTCATGGTTCTCCGAATTTCACTTCTACACCAGGAAAATGACGTGTTTGATCCTTTCCTTCCCAATCCCAGCTTTCATAACTAACACACACAATCACGTAGTTTATTGGACATTCCCCACATCCAAGTACACGAGACTACATGACCACGGTAAGTCACTGAATGAAATAAAAACAACAGTTTTTTAGCGTAGGTGGAAATCGAAACCGTATCCGCTGTGGCAGTGCTCAATAAGTACAAAGGTGACACCAGGCCCTGTTTACTAAACCAGAGGTTACTAAACGGGAGAATACGACACACTAGATGATGGACGTGTTACGAAGCTTATACCAGATAATTGGCACGAGTCTAATTGTAAGACAACCAATTCAAAGCATTAAGCGCGGGTATATATGAGATTGATTTTAAGAAATTTCCGTGGATTGAAATCTGCTGAGAAATTTGAAACCATTTTCTCTATACTTTCAAAAAAATCTTAAAATAGATGGATGATCCCAAGCATTTTTTCAATTAACGAGAAGAATAACAAGAAATCTAATTCTACCTAACGCGCTGAAATGATAGAAGTTTACTATTAACTTCTAATAGGTAAAACATATCTTACCTAGTAGTATATGTTCGCCCAACAACAGCAGTGCACACACAGGTCTCGCAGCCGGCACTCTTAAGTGAAAGGATCTTGTCATTGCTGCTCCATTTAAAACTTCACGCTTCCGTATTCAAGTGGTGGAGGGCCAGCAAACCTGTTTAATTCGCGTATCTATAATATAAAACAAAGTGTCCTGACTGACTGACTGACTCACACACTCACTGACTCATTATCGCCCAGCCAAAGCTATTAAAGTTAGAAACATGAAATTTTGGGGACATGTTCGTTGTAAGTCGAAAACACCCACTAAGGAAGGATGTTTTAGCCTACTTTTCACATTTTGCAAAAATGTGGATAAAGTAGACTTATGAGATCGGGCAAATGTGTGCTTGTCTGTCTGTCCTTCTGTCTGTCTGTCCTTCTGTCTGTCTGTCTGTCTGTCTATCTGGCTGTGTGTGTGTCCCCCCTGTCCACTCCTAAACGGCTGCAGCAATCGAAACAAAATTTGGTAGGAGTAAAGATCTATACCTGAATATCTCACGGCCATATTTGAAAATGATGTCAGTGCTGCCAACTGCTGAAAAATCGCAATTGAAATTTGAGCTCCATGTTGGATATCTTGGAAAGTATGCATGGGAGCTATTTCAAAATTGGCAGACGTATAGATAATAACATTTTAGTTTAATTTCCAGGAGGCCATACATAGCAGTGTTGCCAAAATGATTATAAGCCTGCTGATAGGTCCAAATTTCAATTGCATATAACTTCTACATTATCAATTGGATTTCAACCAAATTTCGTATGTGCTTTGTGTACATAAACAGATATGACTGAGCGTGTTCTTAAGACAAATCAGAGCTACCAACTGTTAATAAATGCACTCAATATTTTAAAATCCAAATACCCATATATCAGAAACTATGCAAGCCGACAGCTTTAAACTATGCACACGTATAGTACCTGGCATTCTATATTAATTTGGAGTAACTTATATACGTCAGTGCTACCAACATGATTCTAAGCCTGCTGAGAGGTCCAACTTTAAATACATGTAACTTCTATTCTATCATTTGGATTTCAACCAAATTTCTTGTGTGCTATGTGTACCATAACAGATATGACTATGCCGATTCTAAAGAGTAACCAGGGCTGCCAACTGTTAATTAATAGTGTCTCCCTTTTTGTTACCCTAATATCAATAAATCAGTAATTATGCAAGCCAATAGCAATAAACATTGCACACGTATAGTACCTGGCATTCTAGATTAATTGGGAGTAACTAATATAGGCCTACGCCAGTGCTGCCAACATGATTCTAAAACTGCTGATGGGTCCAATTTTAAAATGCATGTAACTTCTATACGGATTTCATTTAAGTAGTGCTAGAAGGGGACTTCTCCTCCACAGCCTACTTTCCTACGAACTTTGCCGTTATCTCCCGAACGCATGATCGGATTTTGCTAAGAATGTGTGTTGGTATTTGAAAAAAAAATCAAAATTCTTGGTTTTGATTTTTTATTATTTTGGAAAAATGTTTGTTTGACGTTAATGAAAGGTGGCTATGCCCTCTAGGTGGACAGCAAGTTTCAACTGTGTGGGCCAAAAGAAAATAAATTTTGAAAAAAAAGGTGACTCTATTGGAAACGGTGAACTTGACAAAAAAAGTTTGTTTGTGATGAATGGTTGGTATTTACTGGCTCCACCCGCACGATAAATTTGAAGTCGCTAGGTGAAAAACCTATGCACGTTTTGGGGGGATTTTTAACCTATGTTTTTAAGTCGCTTCGGTAGCGTAGCGGTCAGCATGGTTAGCTGCTGCCCCCGGAGGCCCTGGGTTCGATTCCCGGCTCTGCCACGGAATTTAAAAAGTGGTGTGAGGACTGGAACGGGGCCTACTCAGCCTCGGGTGGGCCAAAATGAGTAGAGGGGCTTTGATTCCCACCTCAGCCTACTTGAAGTGGTTTTCTGTAGTTTTTCACTTTGTCTTTGGGCAAATGCCGGGATGGTTCTTACTGTAAGGTCACGACCGCTTATGGATATGATGGATTGGATTGGATGGGAGAGGGGGGGTTATACACCCTTTTTCTAAAGGGGGGTTTAGTCTAAATAAATAAATAAATGAATAAATAAATAAATTGGTTTTTATTACAAAAAATCATGAATTAAACGTGGATGGAAAACCTAACCACTTTACAAAATATTTCGCACCTTTCACTTTAATTACTCGTTCAATGAGATAATCGTTGGGATATAATGTTTTTTGCCCTTCTTCATAATGGAATCGTCCTTTGATGGGTTGACCGCTTTGATCTTCTAACAGATACGTCACTGGTTGACCTACCTTGACTTGACGAATTTTAACAATTTCTGTCGACCACTGTGGAGTGTACGATTTTGAAAACACACTTCTATGTTTACTGATGCGAACAAAATCTCCAATTTTAAGGTGATGTCGCCTCGGGTCAACCCTTTTTATAGGGTTAAAGAGTCTATTGAGTCTGGGTAGGTTCTTGGTGACGAGACATGGTTTCATGCCAATAGTGGAATGAATCGTGTTGTTGTATCGTGACACAAGTTAAGGTAACCAGTCTATCCGTCGATAGGAGCCATGTATTGTAAACTCTTTCCACATATAAATTTTTAATGTTCGATTGAAGCGTTGAACTACGCTAGCTTTGAGAATGCTATAGGTGGTGTAATGGTGAATATCCTTACATTTGAGAAAACTGGAAAAATCCTTGTTGAAAAATTCTTTCCCCTGGTCGGTTTGTAACAAGTGAGGTTGACGTTTTGATTGTTCAATAATATGTTGAAAGGCCTTTGTGACTAAGACACCAGTTTTATTTTTTACTGGTTGAACAAAAGCCATTTTGCAATAGACATCAATGACGGTCAACATATAGCGTACACCGTCGTTAACGTTACAATAATGTGTCATCTCTACCAAGTCTGCCTGCCAAAGTTCATCGATTCCTTAGGAAATGACACGACGGCGTTCATAAATGCGTCGGGATGGTTTATGCAATTCAAGAGCGATGCCCACTTTGATGGGGGATGGCTTATAAGATAATTTTAGCATCTCGGAGATGTTGTTCAATGTGGGCGATTTCTGCCTCATGTCCAGTGTGACCAGCTTGTTTTGGTGCATGAAGCAAGTATAAGCGTTCTACTAACTGATTGGGATTATTCCAAAAGGTTATATCTATGTAGGGTTTTAATTTCTTAAACCTTACACCAGAGGAAGAGTGATGTTTTTGCTTACCAAACATGTTTGCAATGATGGTTTTATATTTTTGGGATATATTGGCATTGAGCTGCTGAGAGGATTTATAGTTTCTTTTGTGAACGTTGGTGTCTAATAAAATGGATTTATATTTAGCAAGGTCCTCGGACGTAAAATGTTGTAGAGAGTGGGTGCGATAGATTAGCAGCTTTAACAGACCTGGTGTTAATTTATAGTTGATCTTTTTAATGACAGCTTTCGTACGAGCAAATTTAATGGATGAATCCCCAATTTTTAAACTAGCATTCTCATAGCGAACACCATACGTGGTATCTGTCTTTCCTATAAATAGAAGGGTCAGATACGGTTCCAGGGTTGCCCCATAATGTTTGATTAAAATGTTTTTGAGTTGAGCTTTATTTTGAGGGGTTGCCAAGACTTATGAAAACCGAGAAGGTGTCGAGGAAGACGGTGTTGCCGCTATGATGGATGATTTTTGTTTTGTTTTTATAAACTGTTGAAGGGGTGAGGATTTTTTTCTTTCAGGACTAAATACGGTTTCACTTTCACTTTCACTTTGTTCATGTTCTTCTTCTTCTTGTTCTTCTTGATGTTCTTGTTCATTAACATTAGAGGAGGAGGAGGAGGAGGATTTTACCTGTCGTGTGGAATCTGAGTAAATTTTGAACTTGTTAAGGGTTTGGTTTGAGAGGTAGCAGAAGCAGTAGCAGCAGAAGCATTTGGTTTGAACCTCATGGGATCAACCGATGATGGAGTATGTTTTATCACGGGAAAAGGAATGACGTTTTTTAAACGTTATAATTCTCGAAATTTATATCGAATCGTATTTCGTGCCTCAATAATACGCTGCATGATTTGAACATGTTTATTGTACCCTATGGCGTTCGCCATGGTGAAGGTAAAGACACACTAACAGGAAATGTCAAACCCTGAGTCTTTTTAAACAGAAATAAAATGATCAAAACCCAAGCGATAACGTCCCTCACATCGTTCACTCTGTTTATTTATGACCAAACAGGCATGGGGATGATGGTTCCAACACGAGGCACACAATTGCATGTAAGCTGTAAAGGACATATCTGGATTCACATGATCTTGAAAAATATGATAGAGATTTCTAGAGTCTTGGCGGAAGAGAACGATGAGATTAGCATTGTCACGAATCAACTGTTTGGGAATTTTAGAATAGGTCTGAGCCAGATAAAAACAATCTACTTGTTAATGGCGTCCCATACTAAAATACTCTTGAAAAATGGCGTGTCGTTGAGTGGCAATATCATCAATAATTATAATGGAATCTAGTTGAATGCGGTCTGGTTGAATGACATCTTTAAGTGAGGTGAATGTAAAATAGCCTATGGCTTCTTTATTTAACGAAGACATGTTTGTTCCAGATACACGTACAGAGGTTGGTACAAGGATTTGGCAAAAATATAAATATTTTGAAATCGTAGACCATGAGGCGCGGTAATAATGTTCAGCAAAACATTGGTCATTCCACAACCTAAAGGCCCTACCATAATACATCGATCGGTAGATGGGAATAGGGTGCCATGACGTTTAGGTTCGCACACGGACAGTGATAGCTCTGAAACCAAATCAGAGACGGGCAAAGCATGGGGTTGTTTCATTAATTCCATAGTGTTGACGACTGAGTTCTTTTCATGTGTGTATAAGGTTTATATATAGGCAAACGGTGAGTAGGATAGGTTAGATAACGTCTATCACCATGAACGTGTTTGGGCGAGCTCGTGTAACCATCGCCACGGCCACCTCTTTGTCAAAACAGTCTCGAGAGGTGGCTACAAAAAGCTATGTCGATCGCAAAGTGCAAAGTGTCTATCACATGGCCCCGAGACTAACCGCTGAGGGCTATTCAGCCAATCATCATAGTATTATTGATGTGCAAGAGTCTCGAGACGAAAATGATGTCTGCACGAAACGTTATGTGACCTATCAAATGAAAAGGCTTTATAAATTTGTCCCATCTGTATTTTTAGTGTATCTGTCAAATCAAAAACTGGACAATGACAGAAACCTTTCCCCATCACCACTGATGAATGGTGATCTTACCTATATGCTTGCTTCTGGTTTAAGTCATTATCGATTGCATTATGATGGCGTGATTCTTATTAAATATGCCATGCCTGATGAGAAACATTTAAAAATACAAATAAATGGTGATAGACTTTTGGTCCACAACCATCAAAGAGTAAATGTTGGAGTTGAATTATCCTTTCATCTTATGCTTACGTTTGAGGAAAAGGAAGCTGGGAAAACGGTGAATGATTTTCCACGTTATATAGAAATGTAATATAGTGTTCTGAAATAAGGTTCTCTACGTTAGTTGTTATCGAATGTTTGCTGTGAAAGGCTCACCAAGTAGCACCATGGTGAAAAAAAGATATGCAATGAACATGAAAAAAAACAAATCTCAAAAGGAGAAATAAAGCCCAGCCGGAAACCAAGTCGATCTGCCTTACACCCAGTGTTAAAACTAAAAAAAACCAACTAAAAAATCTAAATAGACTGGCTATCGAAAAAGCTTTACCGATTGTCTACAGCTCCGAGATCGCACCATAATGCATCGATAAAAAGAAAAGAAAGAAAGAAAGAAAGAACGTGGGTGTGTTTTTCCTGTTGCTAAGCGTGGGGGTTTTTTGCCGGCTTTATTTGTGGGGTTGGCAGCTTTGGACTCGCTTTTGGTTGGTGCCACTGCTGTGGAAAAAAACATAAAAGCCGTCGAACAAGGTAAGCAACAACTCAAAGAAAGCGAGTGATACAATAAAACGTTAGAAGCCATTGCTATGGGAGCTAGAAACGGCAATCCTTTAAAGCCAGTCTTTTATCAACAAGGTAGTGGCCTATCGTCTAAGAATAAAATTGTCCATAAGCGCTTAAGGCAAGTGCCTCGTCATGCCATGACCCATCAACAAGTGGAAAGCTATGCCAAACAACTAAATTTTCACATTTTCGAGGTGTATTTATGCGAAATGAATCACCCAAAGCACCGTGGAAAGAAGAACGAGCCATGATTAATTTAAATGATGATACAGGCCCAGGAACCCATTTTGTATCCTATGTGAAACAAGGTAGCACAGTATGGTACTTTCACAGTTATGGACATTTACCTCCCTCGATCGAGTTGCTACGTTATTTTGGAAACCGGATATAGATATTCTATAATGTGAATCGTCAACAAACCTTTGACAGTCAAGAGTGTGGACGTTTGTATTTATATTTTGATATAAGAGGTCGGTTTAAGCCAGCAGTCTCATCATTAGGAATGTCAACGCCAAGACCTTTACCGTGCAAAGCCGCGGGCCTGAAGTGTCCCTGGATTTTCCCCACATTGAATTGCATCCCGAACAATCCTATGAGCTAGAATTTACAATAGAATTTACAATTTTAAAACTGGATATTAATGACAAATATTATTATGATGGTTATATGTTGAGACTACCCCTGGAGGTTATACCATAGACGATGTGCACGAAGCCATTAGCGTGTCGATGATAAAACAATTTGGTGTCAAACCATTTGCAGATGGGACACACAAATTTGAACATACAGCCAATACGATTACTCATCGCTGTCGTATTTTCTCTACGTTTAACTTTGACTTTGAAACACGAGTTCATTCTATTGGTCCTTTACTAGGATTTAAACCAAGAGTGTTGGCAGCTCACCAACCCCATGATTCAGATTATCCAGTGAAATTCATCGAGGACCATCACATTTCTGTGACTTGCAATACTATTAGTGACGTATTTACAAATCAAGAAAAAAGCCATTCCCTGTATGATTATATTGTCACCTCCCCTTGTGGCTATATTATTCGTAAAAACCCTTCAGTGGTTCTATATCATCCTGTGTGTGTCAGCGATATTAGTAATATTACCTTACGCTTAGTGAATAGAAAGCAACAACTGATGGCTTTGGACGCCAACACCACTGTGACCTACAAGTTGGTTTTAAGGACGCTATGAAATTTATCTATAGAGCAACAACAACGTCTACGAGGTCGGTTAGTTGCCCGCCGTGTATGAAACGATTGACACGAGTAAACTGACAACGTTTACAAAGCATTGGTTATACGTTACACCCCAATCATGAACAAGGAGCTGTTACAAGTGATAAATCCCATACAAGTGGAAGATGGCGTCGTGCGCATTGATATGCATTCCTATCAACCTAAAGCAACAGGACTGAATAACAATGACGAGATTCAATTCATCATTAACATTCAATATATTTTTACTCTACCTCATGAAAGTGTCCTTCAAATTGAGGGTAAATTGATGAAAGCAGATGGCAGCACACCCACAACGTCTGCGTTGGCGAATCATGGTTTGGCTTTTCTGTTTTCTGAAGTACGTTATGTGATAAATGATATTGTCATAGATATGACTCGAAATGTGGGCATGACTAGTCTTATGAAATTATATCCTCCTGTAGCGAGGAGGAAAGTAAAACGCTTTCTATGGCAGGATAGTGCCCCAACAGTAGCAATGACTGGCTAGTTCATAGCGATGGCACTTTTACAGGCTTCCTACCCTTTAAAATTACTCCTTGGCTTTGCCGAAGATCACAAGTGTATTATTTTAAACGCGAGGCAAAGTTTGTATCTGGTGAGAGACCGCAGTGATTATAAAGCACAAAAAGGAGCCTCTGACCAAGTGATAGACTCAAAAATTCAACTGCTTCTATTTCTATGGAGAGTCTTAAATCATCTTACTGGAAAACATGTCTCCAAAAAGCAGTATACTAACTTGAGCCCAGATGCCATTGCAAATAGAATGGTGGACATTACACGATCCAAAAGAGATAAATGTCACACGAAAACAGTGAAACAAAAGCTCACCGAACTCAAACGTAGAACTCAGAAGAATGAGAAACTGTCTAGGCCATTTTCTGTTCAGGAAGTTGAAACCGCTATCAAGATGTTGAATACTGGTAAAGCTGCTGGTCCAGATGGCATCTATAATGAATTCCTGCGAAACATGGGTCCACATAGCATCAGCTGGCTTACTTCACTTTTTACTTTCATCCTTCAGACTAACAACCTACCAAAGCAGTTTAAACGGTCAAAGGTGATCGCCCTTCTTAAACCTGGTAAGTCGGAGCAGAGACCTGAAAACTACCGTCCAATAGCACTTCTTAGCTGCATTTATAAACTTTTAGAACGAGTCCTTCTTGCCAGGATAGCACCACTCATTGAAGCTGTAACCCCACCAGAACAAGCTGGATTCAGGAAAAACCGAAGCTGTACTGATCAAGTCTTGGCCCTCACCACTCACATTGAAGCAGGGTTTCAAAAGAAGCTAAAATCAACAGCTGTCTTTATCGACCTGACTAGCGCATATGATACTGTCTGGCGACATGGACTGATCCTCAAAGTGCTGGAAGCTATCCCCTGTTTGGAAATTGCAAATCTTATCTCTAACATGCTTTGTGAAAGAGAGTTCGTAGTATTTCTAGATGATGCTAAAAGTCGCAAAAGGAAACTAAATAATGGTCTAAACCAAGGATCAGTTTTGGCCCCAGTTCTATTCAATCTGTACATTCATGACTTGCCACCAACAACAGCTACTAAGTTTATTTACGCAGATGACATTGCACTGGTAGCTCAAAGCAGAACTTTTGAAGATGCAGAAGGCACTCTTACAACCGATCTGGAGAAAATGTCAACGTTCTTCAAGTCCTGGCGACTGATCCCAAGTATGTCTAAGACAGAGGTTTCATGCTTCCATCTTGCCAACCGACTAGCAAACTACAAGCCAAATGTTGTATTTCGTGGTGAAAAACTGAAATACAACCCATTCCCAAAATACCTAGGTGTCACGCTGGACCGAACTCTGAGGTACAAAGAACACCTCACCAAGCTCTCTCACAAAATTTCCACCAGAAATAACATCCTGCACAAGCTTTGCGGTAGTTCATGGGGAGCCACGGCGGACTGCTTAAGATTAACGGGTATCAGTCTAGTCTATTCTGCAGCGGAATACTGTGCTCCAGTATGGTTGGAAAGTGCACATGTGCATAAAGTGGATACCAAGCTGAATGACACTATGCGTTGCATAACCGGCACCATAAAATCAACCCCTCGCCACTGGCTACCAGTACTCAGCCACATTCCACCACCTCACCTGAGGAGGAAGGAAGCTCTGATCAGAGAAGCAAAGAAGATCTATGCTTCTCCCTCATTATCAATACACCAGGAATTCTGCCACCCTCCACTGAAGCGACTTCATTCGAGGGGACCAACCAGTTTATTGGCCGACCAAGTTCTGGCAAATCGATTCAACCTAAACCAATGCTGGCAGGATGAATGGTCAAACTCAACGTCTGGAACTAGTGCCCAGGAGATCAACCCAACGGTGAAAATACAAGGATTTGACCTTCCTAAAAAATGATGGTGTCGCCTCAATAGACTGAGAACCAGGCACGGCCGTTTGAATTACCTATGCCATAAGTGGGGTTGGATAGATTCCCCATTGTGTCAATGCAATGAGGAGGAACAGACCATGGACCATATCATCCAGCGCTGCCCTCTACATGCCTACTCCGGGAGCCCTAGTGATCTGTTTCATCTTCGAGAATGTACTGTGGAATGGCTCCAAAACTTGAACTTGGATTTGTGATTTGTTTTTATGTAATTCACCATACGATTAATTAAATAAACTATGGAAAGTGCCCCACGTGACGCTATCGGATCGTAAAAAGTTAAGCATGTTAAATTGGGTGCAAAAAGAGAAAGCCTTGCCTATCGCCTTTCGAAGTTGGAGTCTACATGAGTACCCCTTGCTACCTACCACAGACACTCATAGTTGGAGTGTAAAATCGGCTCGCTCTACTGAGAGACCCCTCTATGTTATTGTTGGTTTTCAAACCAATAGGAAATACCAACAAAGCAAAGATGTCACCTTGTTTGATCACATTCACTTGAGAAATATTCGACTATTTTTAAATAATGTTTGCTTTCCCTATGAGGGGTTGGAACTCAATTTTTCAAAAAATAAGTTTGGTCCCCTTTATGATATGTTTGCTAAATTTCAATCGTCATATTATGAAAAACAGGATTGCCCTATGTTGTCGCCACAAAGGTTTAAAGCAAAAGCACCACTGATTGTTTTCGACTGTTCGTATCTAGAAGAATCTATGAAAATCACCACCATTGATTTAAGGGTAGATTTTCAAACACAAGAAAATGTACCAGACCATACCAGTGCCTACTGTTTGATTATTCATGCCAGAGAAGTAAAATATCATCCTTTGTCCAATTATGTCACCAGCATGTAAGCCACATGTGGTCAGGTGGCGAAGAAATCATCATTCATAGGATTGATGATAAGCGTTTGCATGCACACTATCTGTTGCGCTCTGGCACTGTGCACACATACAACAACAACGGTCATGTGTCCCTCAATAAGCAACAGCAACAACAACAACGTGACAGACAAACCATGGAATTTAAAATGTGAATTTAATCGTCTGAAAACATTTGAAACATGAACAGTTCCCTTTATGGATTATGGAGAATTGGCAGCAAGCGGATTTTATTACTTAAAACGTGGGGATGTGGTCAAGTGTATTTTTTTCAACATTGAAATTGGAAACTGGGAAATGAGGGATCGACCATTTAGCGATCATCAGCGATGGAGTCCATCCTGCCCTTACCTCAATCGCTATGATGTGGGCAATATTCCATGGAGTTTGAATTACCCTGTCATTGTACCAGACCCTGTAAAACTAGGAGATACCTGTGGACCGTATGTGCAAACTGTTCATTTGAATGCTGTTCCAGATTAAGCAGACAAACTTTGTAATAAAAATGTAAGTGTTTTTTATGAATAAAACCTGTAAAAAATATTTAGCTCTAGTTTAATTCATTTGTTCCTTTTTTCCTGAAGTCCTTTGACTTTTGCAATGTTAAACCATGTCAAGGGTTAGTTGTTGATTAGACGTCAACGAGGTAACAAGTAAAAAATAATTAAAAAGTATCATGCGTACACTCAACGTGGATTGTCAGGGGTTTAAAATTTCAGACAACAAATTTATATTTAAGGAAGTAGCTTTTATCGATTGTAGTTCGTTTCGGGTGTCTAGCCCTATTCATTTGGTGTTTAAACCTCCCTATGCTTTTGAGTTGTTTAGTGAAAAAGATAAAAAGCAGAGCCAATGGATAGAAAATCATTGCAATTAGTATGGAAAAAGGATGATATTTTTACAAGTATCTTGACATAGTCATGAAAGCCCATTTGTCCTCGGCCAATGTGTTATTTGTTAAAGGGAGTGAAAAACGCCAGTTGCTCCAACCATTTTTACCATCTCACTGTCAATGTATTGACCTTTTAGATCTGGGTTGTCCATCCCTGCAAACGCTCATGGACACTTGTCCTTGCGACAATATTCAGAATAAAGCTTTAGCGAATGCGTGGCAATTGTTTCATTGGCTCACCACCAGTGCATGTTGGGAGTTGTTGAATAAAATTAATACTGAAAGTTTATCGTCCAATGATAGTAGTGAGACTTGTACACGTGAGGTGATAACATCAAAGTTATAATCATGGACGCCACTACAATCGACAAGGCTATTAGAAAGTTCTTGTGTGCAAGAAAAAACTTATTAGCTATACCCAACATGAATTATTAGCACTACCTCAATCATTTGCTTTTTATGTTGCTGCCAACGCTGTGAAAGAAATTTGAACTACAACCATGCAGCCATTTTTCCCATCACAAGCAATCAACCATGGCAAAAATACCTTCTATTCGACAGTGTGCCACATGCCAATTGATGAAATTATATCATGGTCATAAAACACACTGAAAGACATTGTTTCATCATTTCTTGGCTGTCATGCGGAAAACAACCACCACTTACCATGCTCGTCAGCAGCCACCGACAAATAACAACAACAACAACAACAACAGCAGCAACAACAACAACACCAAGAACAACAGCAAGAACAAGAAGAAGAACAAGAAGAACAACAGCAACGAAAAGTGTTTTTCACCGATTGAAACCTCTATGTCCTAGGTGTACTGGCCGTGGAATTTTTGATAACATCATTAAAAACTTACCATTCGAAGCTCACTTACCTGCTTACAGCTTTTGCGGCCCTGGTACTCCTCTTCAAGATCGTTTGAGGAGAAGGGTTATGGGGATAAATGCTTTGGATCATGCATGTCATAATCATGATATAGCCTATAAAAACAGTGATCCCACACTAAGACGCATTGCCGACAAAGTCTTGTAAAGCATTGCCAAGCAACGATTAACAGCTTCAGATGCCAGTTTATCAGAACGAATGGCAGCATTTATGGTGATTGGTGCTATGAAGAGCAAATTACTTTTATCTAGATATGGACTTTAACATCATGAATTTATTTAAAAAAATGTATGGTTGGTTGGTTGGTTGGTTCTTAAGTTTAGGGGCTGCGACAACGCGGTCATGTAGCCCAGTGTACTTTGGGTGTGTGTAGAATCTGTCTGATAACCGGTGTTAAATGTGATGACTGTATTAGTGTGTGATATCTGTTTTTTAATTTAAGTACTGCAACTTATAATTTTTCGAATAGTTCTTACTTTTGCCCCCAAGCACCACCGTCAACGACTACTAGACCAAGTTCAGAACTTAGCTACTAGGAGCCACCACAGTCGGCTCTTGGCAACGACCGCAGAAACCTAAGAGCGTTGTTTACATTCTTAACCTATCCAATTTAGCTTCATACAGGTGCAATTAGCGGAAGGATCTTTAACATGCCATAAATCTATGACATGGGACCGCCGGCTTTACTTCCCCTCCGAAGGAAGGCATACTGAGGGATTTTTAACGCTCTTAAAAATCCGACGGCTTCGACCGGGTTTGAACCCGCTATCTTGGGCATAGAAACTCAGCATGCTACCGACTACGCCACCGAAGCCGCTAAAAATGTATAGTATCACTGTTTTCATTTCAAAAAATAAATAAAGAAACATGAGACCCTGTTGTGTTTTTTTCCATTATTATTGAATAATATTTTCAAATATTATAATTATAAACAATCATATAAATGCTGTTTCAATTTAAAATTATAAACAATAAAAAGGACGATAGTGTATTATTATTAATATCTAATAGTTTCAAATATGATAATTATAAACAATAATATAAATGATGTTTGAATTTAAAATTATAAACAATAACAAGATGTTCAGTAAAGAACGTATAGCCTACTTTCTCCTAAATGCATGGGTATTGTTATAACTCTTTGTCCTTTTCAACGAGTATGATTGAATGTTGGTTGTAGTAGCTAGTTGAAATACAACGTGCTATAGGGATATTAAACATGAATATGAGGTGCCTTTTGCTAGTGCTACCTCTGTACCAAATTTCGTTCAATTCGGTTTCACCGTGTTTGAATTGATAGGGGGAATCGATTTGCACACATACTTGGCCACCATCTGCAAACTATTGGGCTGATGTTCTTGCAGTTTGGTCTGAATATGTTTCCCACATAAAGATATGCTGTTGCAAAATTTGGTAAAGACTAGATTATTAGGTTGGTCGTAATTACATTTTAGCTTTTAACATTTGAGTGGCCGCGATTACGTTTCCGTCAACATAGCGGTGATATAAAACATGACACTGAGGTGCCCTTTGCTAGTGCTACCTCTGTACCAAATTTCGTTCCATTCGGTTTCACCGTGTTCGAATTGATAAGGGGAATCGATTTTCACACAAAGATGGCCGCCATCCGCAAAATATTAGGCTGATGACCTATTAGTTTGGTCAAAGGATGCTCCCTCCATAAAGGTATGCTGTTGCTAAATTTGCTAGAGATCGGATGATTAGGCTAATCGTAATTTGATTTAAGCTTTGAACATTTGTGTGGCCGCCATTACGTTTCCGTCAAGATCGCGGCGATATAAAACATGACACTGAGGTGCCCTTTGCTAGTGCTACATCTGTACCAAATTTCGTTCATTCGGTTCCACAGTGTTCGAATTAATAGGGGGAATCAATTTTGACATAAAGATGGCCGCCATCCGCAAACTATTAGGCTAATGGCCTGTTAGATTGGTCAAAGGATGCTCCCTCCATAAAGGTATGTTGTTGCAAAGTTTGGTAGAGATCAGATGGTTATGTAAGTCGTAATTTAATTTAAGCTTTAAACATTTGTGTGGCCGCCATTACGTTTCTGTCCATATGGCGGCGATATAAATCATGACACTGAGATGCCCTTTGCTAGTGCTATCTCTGTACCAAATTTCGTTCCATTCGGTTGCACCGTGTTTGAATTAATAGGGGGAATCGATTTTGACACAAAGATGGCCGCCATCCGCAAACTATTAGGCGAATGACCTATTAGATTGGTCAAAGGATGCTCCCTCCATAAAGGTATGTGGTTGCAAAATTTGGTAGAGATCGGATGATTAGGTTAATCGTAATTTGATTTAAGCTTTGAACATTCGTGTGGCCGCCATTACGTTTCAGTCAAGATGGCGGCGATATAAAACATGACACTGAGGTGCCCTTTGCTAGTGCTACCTCTGTACCAAATTTCGTTCCATTCGGTTCCACCCTGTTCGAATTAATAGGGGGAATAAATTTTGATATAAAAATGGCCGCCACCCGCAAACTATTAGACTAATAACCTACTACATTGGTCAAAGGATGCTCCCTCCATAAAGGAATGTTGTTGCAAAGTTTGGTAGAGATCGGATGGTTATGTTAGTCGTAATTTAACTTAAGCTTTGAACATTTGTGTGGCCGCCATTACGTTTCTGTCAAGATGGCGGCGATATAAAACATGACACTGAGGTGCCCTTTGCTAGTGCTACCTCTGTACCAAATTTCGTTCATTCGGTTCCACCGTGTTCGAATTAATAGGGGGAATCGATTTTGACATAAAGATGGCCGCCATCCGCAAACGATTAGGCTAATAACCTATTAGATTGGTCAAAGGATGCTCCCTCCATAAAGGAATGTTGTTGCAAAGTTTGGTAGAGATCGGATGGTTATGTTAGTCGTAATTTAACTTAAGCTTTGAACATTTGTGTGGCTGCCATTACGTTTCTGTCAATATGGCGGCGATATAAAACATGACACTGAAATGCCCTTTGCTAGTGCTACCTCTGTACCAAATTTCGTTCCATTCGGTTTCACCGTGTTTGAATTAATAGGGGCAATCGATTTTCACACAAAGATGGCCGCCATCCGCAAACTATTAGGCTAATGACCTAGTCATTTGGTCAAAGGATGCTTCCTCTATAAAGGTATGTTGTTGCAAAATTTGGTAGAGATCGGATGATTAGGTTAATCGTAATTTGATTTAAGCTTTGAACATTTGTGTGGCCGCCATTACGTTTCCGTCAAGATGGCGGCGATATAAAACATTACACTGAGGTCCCTTTTGTTAGTTCAACCTCTGTACCAAATTTCGTTCCATTCGGTTGCACCGTGTTCGAATTAATAGGGGGAATCTATTTTCAAACAAATATGGCCGCCAGCCGCAAACTATTACGCTGATGACCTATTAGTTTGGTCAAAGGATGCTCCCCCATAAAGGTATGTTGTTGCAAAATTTGGTAGAGATCGGATGATTAGGTTAGTCGTAATTTGATTTAAGCTTTGAACATTTGTATGGCCGCCATTACGTTTCCGTCAAGATGGCGGCGATATAAAACATGGCACTGAGGTGTCCTTTGCTAGTGCTACCTTCGTACCAAATTTCGTTCAATTCGCATTCACCGTGTTCGAATTGATAGGGGGGGACAGACATTCAGAGTACACACACTCACACACACACAGACACACACACACACACAGACTCACACACACACACACACACACAGACTCACACACACACATACACACAGACAGACACACTTTTTTCGCCCTGTGTTGATCTCATAAGTCTACTTTCATTTTTTGCAAAAATCGAAAGTAGGCTAAAAATAATGACATTGCATTATTATTAACTACTAATTTCATTATGAACATTATAAATATTGCTATAAATGGTATTTTTACTAAATAATAAAATAAGTTTAAACATCATGTTGTTTATGAAACACCCTCCTCATGCACAGCAAGCACAAGTAAAAACATAGAAGAAAAGAAAACATGTTTTAAATGTAGTCATAGTAGCATATAAAATAATTAAAAAGTTTAGGACTATGTATATTATTATTATTAATAATAATAATAATAATAATAATAATAATAATTTGTAATAAAACATGTCATTATGATTTTGTTTGTACAGACCCATGTGACCATTTAACACAATGTAACGTTAACTTTAAATTATTTATTTAATTAGTAAACAGTGTTGATTTGTTTTTTGTTTTTTACTTATGTTTGCATTGCATGAGTGAGTGTGCTAATGAACATGTTATCCTTAAGCGCATGACGTTTCAACTTATTTTAAAAACCATACATGTACATAAAAAGTAAAAAACATGCACCATAGGCAATGTTTGTAATCACGTAGCCCTAAAGGCTAAAAAAATTTCAGTCATTAAAGAGTAAACTTACAAAATTACCATTACCTATGGCTATAGCCATTATAGGCATCATTGTATTGACATAGCTTAAGGCTAAAACAAACATAAAAAGTTAAGAAAATTATTATTACTATTATTATTATTATTATTGTTGTTATTATTATTATTATTATTATTATTATTATTATTATTATTATTATTTACCATTTATTGTCTCAGGTGTTGCGCCAATAGACTTACTCGCGCAAGAACGTAAAGACATATACTTCCGACGAGTAGAACTGGGCAAGGCTCAAGCCCGGAAGGAAGCCGTAGCACGCAAGATGGTGCTTTGGCAGCAGAGGTGGAATGACGATCACAGAGGAAGATGGACAGCTCGGCTGATACCGAGTCTGGTCGAGTGGACGAGTAGGAAACACGGAGAAATAAATTACTTTCTGACACAGATGTTGACAGGTCATGGCTACTTTCGGTGTTACCTTCATCGTATGGCCAAAGTAAGGAGTCCAGTTTGTATTTACTGCGAGAACGAACGAGATGACGTTTATCATACGTTTTTCGTCTGCGATCGTTGGGCAGCGGAAAAACAACAACTTGAAGCTGAGGTTGGTCCAATAACACCGGACAATATAGTTGGCATTATGCTGAGAAACGAGCTCAGCTGGGATACGGTCACTTTCTTTGTTGAGGTGGTCCTTCGTCAGAAGAAGTCGGATGGGGACTTGCTTGATTTAGTCGATTGAGTCTGCGATCCGCGGGCTATGAATGGAGAAGTAAGATGGTGCTTGTGAAGCAAAGAAAATGACTCCATCCTGAAGTAATACGAAAGTGGTCCCGGGATGGGTTTTGTCAAGAGGACAGGGTGTGGTTTTTTAGTGGGTAAGAATCCCACACTCTTGAGAAGTGCGGACCCTTCTCAAGGTCTTATGCAAGATTTTTCCACTTCCCTCGTAAAAAAAAAAAAAAATTATTTACCATTATAAACCATGAGCAACAATTAATAAAAGTCAAACTGTTGAGCATCCGAAAAAAAATATTTTGTTGTTTTGTTTTAGTAAGATATGAATGAACAAAAAAAGTAATGACTTGCGTATTTTGATTATTCATTATCTAGTTTTACAAAACGAATGATGCAACTATTATTTTTTCACCCTCATAGATTAAATACACAGGGTGAATACTCGAATTGACATCTTCCATGACATTATCAGGTAGGTTATTAAATCGTGTGGGAAGAAATGTCTCAAAGTCTTGACAAATGCAAAGAGCTCGTTCACCAAATTTCGTTTTTAATTTTCGTATTTTACGAATGCGAAATGGTGTTTGTGTAGGCAATTCACTCATTTTCTTGCGTACAAGGCCGTAATCTTGGCCAATGGCGTTCAAGGCGTCCATGCTTGGCTTGGCTATATGGAAAGAAAAGAGTGTTATTTTTAACACTCCCATCTTTATATAACAACTACAACATTGTGAATACATTAAAGAGTGTTGTTTTTACATGTTGTTGTTTGAGTCTTCAGTCTTTTGACTGGTTTGATGCAGCGCTCCATGCCTCCCTGTCCTGAGCTAATCGTTTCATCTCTACATAACTACCACACCCTACATCTGAGGCAATCTGTTTAACATATTCTAACCTTGGTCTACCCCTACAGTTCTTGTCCTCGACCCTTCCTTCCATAACTAAGCTTGCTATTCCTGGGTGTCTTAGTATGTGTCCTACCAACCTATCTCTTGTCTTCATTAGCAGTCGCCAGAAACATCTCTCCTCTCCCACTCGTCTTAATACCTCTATGTTTGTAACCCTATCTACCCATATGATCTTCATCATTCTCCTGTAACACCACATTTCAAATGCCTCTATTCTCCTCTTTTCTGCTGCACCAATAGTCCAAGTTTCACTTCCATAGAGCGCCACACTCCAGACAAAGGCTTTCAAAAATGATTTCCTAATACCTAAATCTATATTCGATGTCAGCAGATTCCTTTTTTGTAGAAATGCTTTCTTTGCCTGAGCCAACCTACTTTTTATATCCTCTTTGCTTCGTCCATCACTGGTTATTCTACTTCCTAAGTAACAGAAGTCTTCTACTTCCTTCAGCTTTTCACCTGTCAATTTGATCTCCATAGAGGTTTCTGATTTATTTCGGCTGCATTCCAGTATTTTTGTTTTACATTAATTTTCATCATGAATTCTTTCTGTAAGACGGAGTTCATACCATTCAAAAACTCATTCAAATCCTCAGGCTTGTCGGCCAAGATGACGATGTCATCAGCAAATCTCAGAGTTGAAATTATTTCTCCTTGAATCTTCACTCCCACTTTAAATTTTTCTCTCATTTCCTTCATTGCTTGTTCAATGTAAAGATTGAAAAGTATGGGTGATAAGTTGCAGCCTTGCCTTACACCTTTCTGAATACCAGCTTCTCTCTCATGTCCTTCAACTCGAATGACTGCTGTCTGGTTTCTGTATAGATTGTATATCACCCTCCTATCCCTGTACTTTATTCCAATCGATTTCAAAATGTCAAACAATTTAGTCCAATCAACGTTATCAAAAGCCTTTTCTAAGTCTACAAAAGCAATGAACGTTCTCTTATCTTTCCTTATTCTACCTTCCAAAATCAGCCTAAGACTTAGTACAGCTTCCCTTGTTCCTACATTTCTCCTGAAACCAAACTGGTCTTCACCCAACTCCGTTTCTATCTGGCTTTCAATCCTCTTGTAAATTATCCTAGACAGGATCTTTGAAGCATGAGTAATCAAGCTGATTGTACGGTAATCTTCACATCTGTCAGCTCCCACTTTCTTTGGTATAGGGATGATTACATTCTTCTTGAAATCAGGGGGTACCTCACCTGTCTCATAAATCCTACACACCAAGTGAAATAACCTGATCAGACCTTCATCTCCTATGCAGCGTAGCAACTCAATCGGTATATCATCTATGCCTGGTGCTTTGTTCCTGCTTAAGTCTTCCAAAGCTCTATCAAATTCTGATCTCAATATTAAATCTCCTTTCGCATCCTCATCAATTTCCTCCTCCCTTTCCATTACATGATTCTCAATCTCCTTTCCCTTATACAAACTCTCTATGTAAGCTTTCCATCTCTTAACCTTTTCTTCCCTATCTGTTAGAGGCTTTCCATTTGTGTCCTTAATATTACAGCACTTAGTATTCCTTTCCCCAAAAGTATTCTTAATCCTTCGATAAGCTGTGTCTACTTTTCCTAATTTCAGACAATTTTCTATACCTGCACATTTCTCTTTCAACCATTCTTCTTTCGCTTCCTTGCACATCTTGTTAACCTCATTTCTCAGACGTCTGTATTCTGCTTTCCCCTTCTCATCTCTTAAATTCTTGTGTCTCCGCCTTTCATCCATCAATTCTAGTATATCCTGAGTGATCCACGGTTTTCTACCTATTCTTTCTTTCCTACCAATGTTTTCTTCTGCGGATTTTGTTATTTCATTCTTCAAAAGTGCCCATTCGTCTGCAATTGAAGTTTGCTTAAGGTTTTTCATTAATCCTTCCTTTATACTCTTCTTGAATCTTTCGTTTACATCCTTCTCTTTCAGTCTGTCTATTGCCCACCTTTCTGGCTGTTGACTTTTCTTCAGTTTCTTCAACTTTAATCTGCATTTCATTACGATCAGATTGTGGTCAGAGTTTATGTCAGCACCAGGATATGCTTTACAATCCAAAATCTGGTTTCGAAACCTCTGCTTGACCATAATGAAGTCGATTTGGTAACGCCCTGTATCTCCTGGTCTCATCCATGTGTATATTCTTCTATTGTGGTTATTGAATAAGGTGTTAGCTATGACCAACTCATGCTCGGTGCAGAATTCTACCAGCCTGGTTCCTCGATCATTCCTTTCACCTAATCCGAAATCTCCTACTATTTTCCCTTCTCTCCCTTTTCCTACCACAGCATTCCAATCTCCCATTACTATAACATTTTCATCACCCTTGATATACCTCAGAATTTCGTCTATTTCTTCGTAGACCTTTTCAACATCCTCATCATCAGCTTGACTGGTAGGCATATAGACTTGTACCACTGTGGTGCACGTAGGTTTAGTATTGATTTTTGCTACAATAATCCGTTCACTATATTGTTCATAATATTCCACCCGCTGTCCAAGTTTCCTACTCAATATGAGGCCAACCCCTGCTTGGCCATTGTTTGATTTAGTGCTAATGACCCTATAGTCTCCTGACCAAAAGTCCTGTTCTTCCTGCCAGCGCATTTCACTAATCCCAACCAAATCCAACCTCAACCTATCCATTTCCCTTTCTAAGTTTTCTAACCTTACATAAATAAACAAAAATATAATAATGTTTGTAAGAGGTACGCGATAACTGTTGAACCAACATCAACAACCGGTTTTTTTTTTGTGTTTCATGGTCCACATGACGTAAATAGGTATACTGTTGTAAATGACAATTATCCTCAATAAGAAAAATTTGTGTTTTGCTGCGTATGACGTCCATTAATAGTGCTTGATGAATTTCATGCCACGGACCAAGTCCGTCAAAACATGTGGTTTTTAACACTAGGAAGAAGCAAGAACTGTTTTTGCTCCATATAAACTAGAGTGTCTGCCATATGATGATTAATATCATGGTACATGCTCATGTTTTCTAAAAGAAACAAAAAATAAACCATACTAACATTTTAAACTATTTCTAAAGCTATAAATAAACCAAGACCTTGTTTTTAGCCTACTTTCGATTTTTGCAAAAAATTAAAGGAGACTTATGAGATCACTACAGGGCGAAAAAAGTGTGTCTGTCTGTGTGTGTATGTGTGTGTGTGAGTCTCTGTGTGTGTGTGTGTGTGTGTGTGTGTGAGTGGGTGGGTGGGTGTACTATGAATGTCTGTCCCCCCCTATCAATTCGAACACGGTGAGCGCAAATTGAACGAAATTTGGTACAAAGGTAGCACTAGCAAAGGAAACCTCAGTGTCATGTTTTGTATCGCCGCCATCTTGACGGAAACGTAATGGCGGCCACACAAATGTTCAAAGCTTAAATCAAATTACGACTAACCTAATCATCCGATCTCTACCAAATTTTGCAACAACATACCTTTATGGGGGCAGCATCCTTTGACCAAACTAATAGGTCATCAGCCTAATAGTTTGCGGATGGCGGCCATCTTTGTGTCAAAATCGATTGCCAATATTAATTCGAGCACGGTGAAACCGAATGGAACGAAATTTTATACAGAGGTAGTACTAGCAGAGGGCACCCCTGTGTCATGTTTTATATCGCCGCCATCTTGACGGAAACGTAATGGCGGCCACACAAATATTCAAAGCTTAAATCAAATTACGATTAACCTAATCATCCGATCTTTACCAAATTTTGCATCAACATACCATTATGGAGGGAGCATCCTTTGACCAAACTAATAGGTCATTAGCCTAATATTTTGCGGATGGCGGCCATCTTTGTGTGAAAATCGATTCCCCCAATTAATTCGAACACGGTGAAACCGAATGGATCGAAATTTGGTACAGAGGTAGCACTAGAAAAGGCCACCTCAGTGTCATGTTTTATATCATCGCCATCTTGAAGGAAACGTAATCGCGGCCACCCAAATGTTAAAGGCTAAAATGTAATTACGACCAACCTAATAATCTAGTCTCTACCAAATTATGCAACAACAAATCTTTATGTGGGAAGCATATTCTGACCAAACTGCTAGATTATCAGCCCAATAGTTTGCTGATGGTGGCCAAGTATGTGTGCAAATCGATTCCCCCTATCAATTCAAACACGGTGAAACCGAATTGAACGAAATTTGGTACAGAGGTAGCACTAGCAAAAGGCTCCTCAGTGTCATGTTTTATATCGCCGCCATCTTGACGGAAATGGAATGACGGCCACCCAAATGTTAAAAGCTTAAATCAAATTTCGACCATCCTAATAATTTGATCTCTACCGGTTTTGCAACAACATGCCTTTTTGTGGAAAGCATCTTATGACTGACTACAAGGTCATCAGCCCAATAGTTTGCAAATAGCGGCCAGGTATGTGTGCAAATCCATTCCCCAGATCAATTCAAACACGGTGAAACCGAATTGAATGATTTTTTTACAGAGGTAGCACTAGCAAAGGGCACCTCATATTCATGTTTAATATCCCTATAGCTCGTTGCATTTCAACAAGCTACTACAACCAACTTTCAATTATACTCCTTGAAAAGGACAAAGAGTTAAAACAATACGCATGCATTTAGGAGAAAGTAGGCTATATGTTCTTTACTGAACATCTTGTTTTATATTTTAAATTAAAACAAGATGTTCAGTAAAGAACATATAGCCTACTTTCTCCTAAATGCATGGGTATTGTTATAAATCTTTGTCCTTTTAAAGGAGTATAATTGAATGTTGGTTGTAGTAGCTTGTTGAAATACAACGTGCTATAGGGATATTAAACATGAATATGAGGTGCCCTTTGCTAGTGCTACCTCTGTAAAAAAAAATCATTCAATTCGGTTTCACCGTGATTGAATTGATCTGGGGAATGGATTTTCACACATACATGGTCGCTGTTTGCAAACTAATGGGCTGATGACCTTGTAGTCAGTCATAAGATGCTTTCCACAAAAAGGCATGTTGTTGCAAAATCCGGTAAAAATCAAATTATTAGGATGGTCGAAATTTGATTTAAGCGTTTAACATTTGGGTGGCCGTCATTCCTTTTCCGTCAAGATGGCGGCGATATAAAACATGACACTGAGGTGCCTTTTGCTAGTGCTACCTCTGTACCAAATTTCGTTCAATTCGGTTTCACCGTGTTTGAATTGATAGGGGGAATCGATTTGCACACATACTGGGCCACCATCTGCAAACTATTGGGCTGATGATCTAGCAGTTTGGTGAGAATATGCTTCCCACATAAAGATTTGTTGTTGCAAAATTTGGTAGAGAGTAGATTATTAGGTTGGTCGTAATTACATTTTAGCCTTTAACATTTGGGTGGCCGCGATTACGTTTCCGTCAAGATGGTGGTGATATAAAACATGACACTGAGGTGGCCTTTTCTAGTGCTACCTCTGTACCAAATTTCGTTCCGTTCGGTTTCACCGTGTTCGAATTAATAGCGGTAATCGATTTTGACACAAAGATGGCCGCCATCCGCAAACTATTATGCAAATGACCTATTAGATTTGTCAAAGGATGCTCCCTCCATAATGGTATGTTGTTGCAAAATTTGGTAGAGATCGGATGATTAGGTTAGTCGTAATTTGATTTAAGCTTTGAACATTTGTGTGGCCGCCATTACGTTTCCGTCAAGATGGCGGCGATATAAAACATGACACTGAGGTGTCCTTTGCTAGTGCTACCTCTGTACCAAACTTTGTTCAAATCGGTTTAACCGTGTTCGAATTAATAGGGGTAATCGATTTTGACACAAAGATGGCCGCCATCCGCAAATTATTAGGCTGATGACCTATTAGTTTGGTCAAAGGATGCTGCCCCCATAAAGGTATGCTGTTGAAAAATTTGGTAGAGATCGGATGATTAGGTTAGTCGTAATTTGATTTAAGCTTTGAACATTTGTGTGGCCGCCATTACGTTTCCGTCAAGATGGCGGCGATATAAAACATGACAATGAAGTGTCCTTTGCTAGTGCTACCTTTGTACCAAATTTCATTCCATTCGGTTTCACCGTGTTCGAATTGATAGGGGGGGACAGACATTCAGAGTACCACACACTCATACACACACACACACACAGACTCACACACATACACACACACAGACACACTTTTTTTCGCCCTGTAGTGATCTCATAAGTCTACTTTCATTTTTTGCAAAAATCGAAAGTAGGCTAAAAAGAATGGTTGATTCCTACCACAGGGTAGAGGGGTTGTTCAATAACATCAAAAACGTGCTAGAGCATCATTAGACAAATCAATTAAAACGTATTTATGGGAAAAGGGTTGAATGACTTGCGCATCTGCTAATGAATTAACATTGACGAAACGTATTTTCAAAATCCAGCAATTATCTAAATGGTATCAGATCACCATCATTCTAATTAAAAATAGTGGGGCTCTCATATCTATAAAATCTAAAATAAGACCTTGGTGTAAAGGTTGATTAACAGCTAAGGATGTTTTAGTATGGATACAACTAACAATTATTTATGCTGTATCATCACTAACTGATCTTCAACTTCTCAGCAAAGGGTTTCATACATTTCTTTCTAAAAATAACAAAAACGTAAAGTTATATTATTATTATTAGTATTATTATTATTATTATTATTATTATTACTTGTTATATTGGAGGTTCAAGGATTTGTGGCAACAGTTTCCCTGACAGATTAACAAAAACAAGGTCAACAATGCTGACATAACCACTGTATTACCTTTCGTATCCAGTCAAAACATACATTTGAAAATTATTTAATAGGAAATGTTTTATCAAAATTAAGTGTCAATCATTTTCAAGATCTCTTGGAGGTAAATGTATGCATCTGTTGTCAATGGGAACAAGTAGTTCCGTGAAGAACTATTGAACCCAACGGTGTTAGGCTGACTGGTGTCGAACGTGGATCTCAGAGATAGATGAGCTCAGAATAGAGATTCCAGCAAGGAACGAACACGAGATCTTTTGAGGGAGTTTAAGCTATAAAAACCCCTAGAGAAAATACATATTAAATCACTGTTGTGATATGAACTAATTCTGACATTATTTGTTAATATAATGCAGGGGATAATAGCAGAATACTGCATTATTGGGCTGTATGGTGTATACAATTCTGGACTGAGTGCAGAATGTTTGAGGGCTTGACAGTTGTTAAATGAATCTAGAATATAGGCGTGGCTTCTTGGAGCCGTGTCACTCACTGTGAACTACTTATGCCGTCTGGAGCAGGTCAGGAGGGTAATATATGGTCAAGTTATTCCCCGTTACAGAATAGAGAGGCCAGGGGGATGAGGAGATACCAGAGTAATTTAATGATTACTCGTGATTGGAGTAACTCAGAGACATGAGGATTGCACCTATGTGAATGTATAGCCGGGAGGCTAATTATCAAGCCGTTAAACATTGAAATCGAGGCAGATTTAATGGAACGCGCAGTGACACAGTATATCTGAGGTTAGCGGCAAGATCTGACCTTGTCTTCGGGGATTTACCAATGACGCCGCTGGGAGAAGCACTGGCAAAGGCAATTAATATTAATTAATTGGCCGATCGATCCTCGAGCACGCAGACAGATTTGTGATCAGCGAGGAAAAATGCACCATAAAAACGTTATTTTGAGACCAGAAACGTACTGAGAGAGAAAAGGACGCTGCAAGGAAATTTTCGGTCTCCTTTTTCTCACCAAACGGATATAAGGGCTGGAGGAAGGACAGTGGCAGTCAGTCGAACCATACTTGAGCGCAGAGAGCACGTCACCCAAGCTCGGAAAGGGGGCGCGCGGACTTTAACAGTTTAAGTGCAGCAACATAGTAATCATGCATTAAGGCATGAATTAATAACGATTAATGTAGTCAGTTGAACCGCAGTCTAATGCGAAGTGCACGTTACCGAGTTCAGAGGGGAACGCTCGGACTTCAACATGAAGAGCCATGCAGTAAGCCATTTATTAATACCAATTATTAAGGACAGTCGAGCCATACTTTTATAGTCGGCATTACGAGGGACTACTATCGAGCACGCAGGAAATGTACCGTGTGATATACAAGGTAGGACAAGTGAAGGTGGTAATTGCACAAGTACAAGGTATAATGGATGAGCGCAGTATGTAAACTAGTGGTTAGACATATCATAGGATGTCGGAATGCGCAGATATAAACTTCGTTATGCGATTGGTGAAATTTCGCAGGAACACCACTGTAATTAATGCTCAGGACGAGGTGCAAGCATATTTATGCGATATCAGGAATTTTTTCTAAGGATAGAGATTGATAGACACATTGGGGGACCGCTAGGAATCCTTAGGCAGAGAATCGAGACTTTCAGACGAGATGCGGGGCTGAAATGGAGGAGAGATCTTCAACGCCTGCATTTCTGATATTCTGCGAGGAGAGGTCAACCATTGAGAAATGTACATAGCATTCGTGTGATTGTAGTGATGATCATTTAAATATATGTAAAATTAATAGTATAACAAGTGCTATAACGTGTTGTGTGAATAAGGAAGCAACAGCTTCAACATGGAAAAGCAAAGTGCCGTGTGTTTTGAAAGGCAAAAGTTATGTAAAATGTGTGTGGGAAGTGTAAGAATGCCTTGCTAATTTGCAAATGATGGCGGGCATTACTGGAAGAAATGCGTGGTTGGAGCCACCAGATCAACCAATGTGAGTACCCAAAAACCATGATTTTGTAGTAGTTATAGTCCACTGTATGTTGAGTGATTTCAAAATTTATAGAATATGCCAATGAGAGTCAATTTTAGGAGGTAGAACCTCAAGATATTATTGTTGTGTTGATTTTAGTCAAGTTGAGATGTCTTTGTACATCATTGAGTGGAAAAATCGTTACCACTAGTGTAAAAATGGCAATTCAGTTATATACAAACATAACGTAACGAACACGGATGTTCGGTTATTGAATATGGTCACGTTGTGTCGGTTATGGTAATGTAGGTCAGTAATAATAATATTAATAATAATAATAATAATAAGAATAAAAGAATACACATCAGGGAAAAATGGTTGTAAGCAAAATAGATATGCTAATTGGAATATTTGTCTATCCAAGCAGTAATATCGTACGTGTTGGGCTAAGCAAAGCAATTTAATATCAGAGTATATTATGATAATGGAAATAAATATGCAAGAATCTAGGAAATGGAAGGGTTTAATAGAGAATTGAATTTGCAGCTTGTGAATAAGCTTGTAAGAGTAATTGATAGATTTATCTTACTAATTAAAGGACGGGATCATATCACCATGGTCACGGGAGCCAGGTAATCTATTCGACGTGTGAAATTTCGTATAGCCAAGGTCATACAGAGATATTTATTATGGCCAGAGCGTAATTAGTGATTGACCCTAGCTCTGTGGATTGCCATGAAATGTTCCGGATTCGAATCCAGTGGTGTATAGGAGGATAACAATGGAAACCTCAGCATGACACCTGATATCGACCGAGAACTAGCTATTGGATAATTCAGCTCCCGGGAGTGAATTTTGGCGGCAGGATGTGCCTGACCATGACATTTAATAAGATGCCGGCTAGCCAATTCGACCGGGGAATGATGAATCTCGTTCCTTCATATAATGTAAATGGACCTGTTGAGGCCAGTTATTAATATCCTAAGGTTAGGAATAAATGATTAAACAAGTCCATACCTTATCTTGCATACAGTTTAGTTAAATCATATGGGATGTGTAGGTCAGTGAGACTGCACTATTGTATTTAAAGACACACGTTACTGCTTGGAGGTAAAGAGAGAGCGAATCTAGGAAGGGACGTAGCACGTGTTTTGTTACCGCCCGACTCAGTCCCATTGTATACAAGAAGAACCGAGGGAGAGATGTTAAACGATTCTAGGAGCATGACATTTAGAGTGGAAGGATTTTGAAACCCTGTTTGTAATAAAAAAAGAGTCATTGTTGTATTGTACAATGAATTTGTGTGGTTTGAAACACATTGATAATTAAGGATCATTCTGATGACTTAATATTTGGCAAACTTATGAGTTGTTGAAAGTTGCATTTTTATACTGACATTGTCACTTCGTTCCGAAGGCGGACACTAGATGCCATAGGCTATGCCCACGCAAGGGTAGCATAATATACCATCCGACACAGCGGTAACGGAATCTTTGAAATTGAACTCACAACGGCATACAGTGGAACTGCAGAAAGGGAACTGCAGAAAGGGAACTGCAGAAAGGGGTATGATTACAAGTAACAGTGGAGTTGCAAATAATTTGAAGTGCAACCCATAAATTGGTTAATGCATGGTAAAGCATTTTGGTGGGAAGAGAGATACAGAACACAATTGTACGCATAATGTAAATTAGGATGTGTGGAGAGTAAACAATTAAGATTGTGAATTTGAAGGGGTCACAATAGGTGACATAAGATTATAAGTACAGTTTATGTGTAACTTACCTGTGCATCACCGCACTTGAGAATGAATTTTGATGTTAATCTCATGGTAAATGAATGAATAAGCATTTGGATTTGCTAGGATAAAGTGCGAATATTAGTGGATTGTAGGAATAATTTTGCATTGTTTTGTGGTTTATTGTTGGGATAGTGTTTTTGTTTGTTTGAAGCCATGATTTAGAGCTTAATTAAAGTCTTTAGAATAGAGTTGTGCTTTATTATTGTAGAGTTGATACCTTTTTGTCTCAGATCAAAAATATGCAACTGCTCAGTGGGTGAACGGTACACGCCTGAGGACTGATGCTGGCTGGAGGCAGAAGCATATGTTCCATGGGAATTATTCACATGGGCACACTATATTGCATATTTTCATATATCCTACTTATGTTAACTGCCACTATCAACATACTACATTTCAGTTTGATTGCTGTACTGGATTCGTAAATATTGAGAACCGACTAAATATTTCGGATGGTCGCCATGTTGGATTTTATATATGTTAGTCCTAGAGTTATGTACTCTTACATGAATATTATTGTGTACGTGTAGCATTCAAACTTCAATCGCAGATTAGGACACAAGAAGTAACAAGGAGATTTTAAAATTTCGCACAGCTGCCATCTTGTGGTTATGGAAACAATTGAAATAAATCAGATGCCAGTGGATTAACATTCGAATAAGGATTTACTGTACCAAGTTTCACTGCACTCGGAAGATTAAATTGCGACAAACGTCCATGTGAATATATATACTTCGCGTCGCCGCCATGTTGGATTTGTGATCACCAGGTTATTTAAAGTCCTATTGGTGAACTTATGTTCATAGCCCCTATGAACATAAAAAAGTTCAGTTTGATTGCTATAATAGATTCGTAGATATTCAGAGCCGTCTAAATATTTCGGATGGTCGCCATGTTGGATTGTTAAATGTATAGGCCATAGAGTCATGTACCATTAAAGGAAAATTATTGCGTAGGTTCATTATTCAAACTTTCACTTCGATCGCATAATTACGACACAAGAAATAAAAACTTAATTTTAAAACTCGCACAGCCGCCATCTTGTGGTCATGTAAACAATTGAACTAAATTAGATACCAGTGCATTACAATGTGTATAAACATTTGCTATATCAGATTTCATTGCGTTTGGACCATTAAATCGCGAGAAAGGTGTATTTAAATTTTCAAATTCGCATGGCCGCCATGTTCGTTTTGTAGTTAACCGGTTTTTGAAAATCTTATAGATGAACTTCCAGTAGTGCCCTTTATCTCTGTACAAAACTTCAGGATGATACCGCCAACAGTTTCAGAGATATAGAATGCCAGTGAAATATTTCACACATCCGCCATCTTGTGGTTATGTAAACAATTGAACGAAGTTAGATGTCGGTGCATTACAATAAGTATAATCATATACTGTACCAAGTTTTATTGCGTTTGGTTGGTTAAATCGCGAGAACCGTCTATTTAAATGTCGCAAATTCGCGTGGCCGCCATGTTGGTTTTGTAGTTACCAGTGTTTCAAAACTCACATACGTGAACTGCTATTTGTTTCCTTTATCACTGTAATAAATTCCAGGGTGATATCGGTGATAGTTTCGGAGATATTGAATGCTGGTGAAATATTTCGCACAGCCGCCATGTTGGATTGGAGAGGCGTAACAAAATTTGAAGGACATGGTCGGGGTCGTCCGGAATATTGCTATGAACTTGCCGAGTTTCATTGAAATCACTCCAGCCGTTTAGTAGTTATTAGGGGACACACACACACACTCCTCACACACACGCACACGGACACGGACATAAGGTGATCTCATAAGCCTATTTTTTTCAAAATTGAAAATAGGCTAATTAGCATATAATGTATAATGACTTGTATTCGTTTGCCCTGTTGTGCAAATTCACACTGCATTCTATTAAATAAACAAATTGTATCAACAGATACTCTGAGCAAACATCTGAATGCTGTTGGTAGCCTATAAAAAAAGGTAAAGTTAACACGCTATGCATTTAATAAACATGTCTACATCCAACAAACAAAGAAAGAAACAAAATAAAAACTACAAATTTTAAACCAGTGTGTATGTGTTCATCAACATGAATACACGATAAACATAAACAAACAAAAATAGCCAAATGTATTCTAAACGTCAAGTATGCACCTGAAAGCCGAATGAAAAAAAAAGCCATAATCATGCCATGTTGTTGTTAGTTTCTAACAGATCTCATTCTTTGAGACGAATATTGATTGATAGGCAAGCTAAAACAAAGTTGGCGAAATGCTTGTTGCCGATACGAAGTGATTCGTTCCTCAGCTGGAAATTTATAAAAATGAAAACAAAACATTTGAGAGGTTATTGGAAAATAAACATTAAGGCTGTGTCCCAATAGTACAATTTCAGCCGTAGTGAACTAGATAGTCGACTACTTAACCGGATGTGACGTCAGAAGTCGTGATCCAATACTGCTTAACACATAGCAATCAAGTCTGTAGTAGCTAGTGAATGAAAGTGCTTGCTAGATTGGCCGACTACGTCAAGGAAGTTATAGAAATTGTAGCTTATCGGAATTGTACCTTATGTAAATTGTAGGTTGTCTTCGACTTAAGCCAAACACAAACCATAATTAGGGCTCGGCTAAAAGGTGATCATCTTGGCGCATCCATGATCGTATCGTTCATGTATTGTTTATTTAAAACAGCTGATGAAAGCGCAAAGAGCTTACAAGGAGTAGCAGATCACCGCCATCTTGAGTGTTGTTTGGCATCAGCAAGTAAATACAGTGCGATTCAGAACACAAGTCTATGAAGGAGGCTGTGATCAAGCAGACTTGTCCCAAATCTCCGTAGTGCATAACACATAGCACATAGTAGCTAGCAGCTTGTCAATAGCAGACAACTTGAGTATTGGGACACAGCCTAAACAGGCGTTTTGTACATAATGTACACCAAAAATCTTTTTGGTTCAGACGGGGATATCGAACACGTTCTTCTCGCAAAACGAGGACGTGTCAAACCATTTTGGGTTTTCTTTCATAACGTCATACGGATCACAGTCACGGATATGGTAAATAAAACTATCCGTGTCTGTATATAACAAGGAAATAGTACCAAATTGCCGAATTGCAAAACCATAATGAAATTTATACATATCCAATTTTGAAAAATCTAAAATGGATTGGCCTAAATAGATAGGTTTATTCATGATCACTTTAGTTTTGGCAAGTTCAATAGTCAGTAGATCATGATCAATAATGTTCAAATATTTGAAATTTGGTTTTGCAATATATTTTTGAGCTCCCCATCCGCCATGCCATGTGTTCACCAAATTTATGTCCCTATACTGCCGCACATTTTCAAGACTCTTGCCATAAATACAATTATTCATCAGTTTAAAAAAATATTTGAAATTGATTAGTGGCACTCTGTCTGTGACTGGTATTTAAATCCATGTACGGTTTCAACCACGGTTTCTGACAAAAAGAAATACCTCTATGGATTTTTTTAGGGTTAAGCCCTGGGCTAAATATTCTACCAGCATGACAATAAGCAACACATAGTGATTCTTGTCATATAAGGTGCCCATCATTTTTTTATGATTGCCCTTACTCTCGGGCGGCACCATTTTCTCTATGCAAAAGGGGAAATCACCATGTCACTGTCCGAGATCGGGGGGGATAAGCTAAGTCAACGTCAAGGACATATCCTACGTCCTGTTGCTCGCTGGCGCTATGCACATTAAAATCTTTAATTTCATTCTCAGACAGCCAGACAAAATTTTTGTACGGCAGCGGTCGGCTCATAGCATGACCGTATAAATTGTTTACATCGAAATACATTAGGTAGGATTCTGGTTCTTCGGGACAATAATGAGGCATGTAATGATTATTTGCCTTAGCATGTCGCTGATTGAGCGATATGAACCGCCCACGAATCCCTTTTTCCATCATCAATACCATATCGGGATCCGTCAGTAAATCAAACTCAATTTGGGTAAATTTGAGGGCAGCGTCCCAACTTAATCCTGGACTGTTATAGTAGTGGGCGGGGTCAAGGCCATATATCGCATGACATAGCTGACGAAACGTCTCAAACACGTCTATCAACAACAACAACACGTCTAATTTTAAATAGTGCATAGCATACTGGCCCATGGTTTCTATGCCAAACAATCGCCAAACATGGTGTGCGTGGGCATATTCTTCTTCACTGATGGTGCTTTGAGTTAACTGGGAAAAGATTTTTTCTCTTGGCGGCAAAGACGTTTCTTCAAGCACCTCGTAACTTCCCACATAATCATAAGGAAAATGACCTTTACGAACACACAATTTAAATTGATTTGTATCCGTAAAGTGGGAATGGGTATGTTTCAACTCATCTTCGCTTATGCCTTTCACAAGACTTTCCGGCGAACTAGACATAAACTTGAATGATTCGAGAGAGCGAATGCCCATGCTTCCTTTTCTCCATGAAAGTGAGGTAAAGCTCTCATGGTTCTTAGCCAAAATGCTGAATTTGCTCTTATCTACATGAGCAATTCTTTAACAATGAACTGCAGATCGAAGCGAGAGAAATTGTGCAAGAAAACAGGAAGGAAGCTAGGTGTAGAATACTTTAAATTGCATTCTCTATGAGCAGCACCTTTAAAATGTCCTGTTCTATGACAGTGATCTCTTACTTTTGTTTCTCCGCCTAGAATAGGCTTTTCGCATATGTGGCAGGTGGTGGCTTGATCATATTCGTTTTTCTGTACGTCATTCATCTGAACTGGTACAGGGTTGTTCTAAATAGTTTCTACTTTGCCCGCCAAACCGCCATTTGATCAACAAACCACCGCGCACATTCTGAACCTTTGTGACTTACATACTCACATTGGGATTTATCATAGTGACATACAACGTAATAGCCAACGGCAAAAGGTTCATGTTTCTGCACTGGATAGGTTGAGCTTGTATGGGGACTTGGTTCACATCCTTGAAGGGGAACAGTGAGGGCCTCAAAATCGGCGTAAACAGTAAATGGTACCATGTCGTGTTTATTAGTGGCCTTAAATTTCAAGACTGCGTCATTCCCTTCGGGCAAGACTAGCTTTACTGCCGTCTGCCCTTCACAGTCTTTCGTATGTCGTTGAAAAAGTTCAGCAGTTCCAAAATACTGAAGGCAGCGCTCGCAAATATATTTCCTAGGATGATGGTTAGACACTTGTCTGCCTACCAATCTACTCAAATTCTTTACCCAACAATAATGGATTTTAACCCCATGAGACAATAATAATAATAAGTGAATATGATATTGTTTTGTCTCTTTAGTGGCATACGAGGGGCCCACAATATTGGATCCATCGACGCCATACACCATAAAGGAGAAATTTGGATTATCTTTCTCAAATAAATGAATTTTATCTAAAGGCATTGGGAATGAAACATGCTCCAGATTCAGAGTTTGCTTTAAGTGGTTAAACATAGCTTTGTACTTCCCTGGTCTATGGCCATGACTGTCTTGACAGGGTTGCAGACAACTAGCTACACTCCATAGAAAGCAATAATCGTCTGTGTTGCATACATTAATAATTGCCTTCTCGAAGCGATAAAGCTCGGAGTGGGAATATAGCTACTTCCTGCATTTAATGGATTGTATTTACAGATATTAATTTGTAAATATGCAATGCTATTCAGAGCCAAGCCACTGGGACCCTGTAGCAACTTATCAAATTTTGTGATAAGCGCTTGAATACCTTGCTCCTGATACCACGTTTCCAAATTATCGGCTATCAGTACTTTCTTAATTTTTGTACAAAAGTTGAAGGTGTGTTTCTGTTCAACATTATTTTTATCAAGGTAAATTAACATAGTAGTTAGAAATTTATTTTTAAAGCCTGGTGTAATCTTAAACCTTGTTCACATTCACTCAAAAAAATGGGGAAACATAATTCCACAAAATCTTTAGGGGACAGACAGTGATTCGCATTGTAAATTCGGCCCGAGCATACTCGCGTTTTGAAACATTTGGCCAAAGGCTGGCACACTAACACTTCACTCTCTGGTAAAGACATGATTATAAAATGGAATAATAAACGTGCAAACCTTACCTTAGAATAGGTTAATCCAAAACCAGCAATCCCACACTGACACAGTTGTTGTTGTTGTTATTGTTATTCACTGAATGACACACAATCACACACACGCACAATGGTCGTAGCAATTGATGTTGATCCTATACAATTGGCACCAGCAGGAGACGATCACCAACAGGGTTTATTTTTTGTTTCCAACGATTTATCCGAAATGCAAACCAATAAAATCCATTATTAGTCATGATTATATACAGTAAACATGAGCATTAATTCATTCATTCATTCATTCATCATTTCATTCATTCATTCGTTCATAGCAGTTGCTAAAAAAGAAAAGGTTTCAAGTGTGCACACATAGATACACTCACTCAATAAATAACAAGGTAATTTACAAAGAAAAGAAATAATATACAGTATATATTCATAGCTCACCTTTTAAAAAAATATCGCAAGCGTGACGGTAGTTAAAACCCGTTCACTCAATACACGTCTTAATTCTGAAACAATAATAAATAAACGCCATAAGATTATAAATTTCCATTAAATAAATGGCATACATTTTACAACAACAACAACAACAACAATAAAAGTAATGGAACAACCTGTACTCACCGTGTAATAAATTATACTGTAATCCTTTCAGCAAATGTGCTTTTTTTTTTGCCGACACTGTCACTGTTGCTGCGGCTTTTTTTTATATAATTTTACTCTCTCTCCCTCTCTCTCTCTCTCTCTCTCTGCTTTCCCAGACTTGGAGTGTTTTTTTTTATTTTCTTGCTTTTTGAAAATCTGCAACAAACAAATCCAAAAAAATACAATCAGTCACTAACTTACATTCCACGCATACACAAAATAACAATAGCACCAATCATGATATAATTAACAATAATGAACCTACCGTATTACAACGTTCAGCTACGGTTCACGTATTATTTTTATGAGAGCTTAAGATACACACGTCCGACGACTACAAAGGTAATCACAAGAATAATGACTATCTCTTACTCTCAGACATACATGACTCTTCAACAAAATTGCAATGTTGACACATTACTTTTTGGTTCCCACGTGTAGCATGTTGTGAAACGCACTAGTCAAATGATTCACACAACCATTGCAACCCCTGTGTGTGAGAGAGCGCAATGATCAGCTTCTTCACAGAGCTGTTTGTCCATCAAAATATCGGGTTGCTTGTTCGTGTTAGATAACAGCATCCGTGTCCGATATACATGCAGTCCACGCAAAATATAAAACCACTGGTCTGCTTGCCTGCAGTGGAACGGTCTCAAAGCCTGCAATTCTCTTTTGCAACAAACTATCTCTGCGTGCATGTGTGTGAGAGAGAGAGAGAAAAGATAAAGCCATGCCATGTCAAATAATAATAATAATAATAATAATAATAATAATAATAATAATAATAATAATAATAATAATAATAATAATAATAATAATAATAATAATGTGTATGTGTTTTACCAACATGACAGTGCCTGAGACAACTTCACTTCAAATCTGGTTATTTATTAATTTATTTAGCCAAAAAAAAAATTTTTCTAAAAAGGTGTATAACACCCCCCCCCCCCCCTCTCCCGTCCAATCCAATCCATCATACCCATAAGCGGTCATGATCTTACAGTAGGAACCATCTCGGCATTTGCCCAAAGACAAAGTGAAAAACTACAGAAAGCCACTTCAAATAGGCTGAGGTGGGAATCAAACCCCCTCTACTTACATGGGTAGGAGCGATCATCCTTTCAAAGTTAAGGGCCGACCACAGCGAACAAATTATGGTAAATATTCTTTTGTAAACCGTGCCATTGATAACTGGAACTCTCTACCTGCCGCAGTCTTAGAGCCTTTTCCCAAACATATAGGTGTGTTTAAGAAAAGACTGACTATTTGTGTAAATACTCCAGTTTAATTGTTGTATAATTCTTATTGAATTGTTATGTATAATTATTTATTTGTTATGTATATACAATTTGCCACCGGGGGACACACCCCCCATTGCAAATAAATGAATGAATATGAATATGAAAAATACTCATTTTGGCCCACCCGAGGCTGAGTAGACCCCTTTCCAGTCCTCACACCACTTTTCAAATTTCGTGGCAGAGCCGGGAATCGAACCCAGGGCCTCCTGGGCAGCAGCTAACCATGCTGACCGCTATGCTACCGAAGCGACTTAAAACATAGGTTAAAAATCCCCCCAAAACGTGCATAGCTTTTTCACCTAGCGACTTCAAATTTATCGTGCGGGTAGAGCGAGTCAATACCAACCATTCATCACAAACAAACTTTTTTTTGTCAATTTCACCGTTTCCAAAATATTCACCATTTTTTTCAAAATTTATTTTCCTTTGGCCTGCACACTTGAAAATTTCTGTCCACCTAGAGGGCATAGCAACCTTTCATTAACGTCAAACAAATATTTTTCCAAATTAATCAACAATTCAAAACCAAGAATTTACATTTTTTTTTAAATTCCAACACACATTCTTAGCAAAGAAGACGTCACCCCAATGCCAAAAATACCTCATTCATTAAAATCCGACCATCCATTCGCCCATTATCGCCAATGTTCGCGAGAAAGTAGGCTATCATTTTTTTCCTCCTACACACTTGAAACTTGCTGTCCGCCTAGAGGGCAAGCCACCTTTCATTAACGTCAAACAAATATTTTTCCAAAATTCACCGTTTCCAAAATTGCGCCAATCCAAGAAACAAAAAATTAAATTTAAAAAAATATATACCAACACACATTCTTAGCAAAGAGGACGTTATCCCTACGCCAAAAACACCTCGTTCGTTAAAATCCGACCATGCGTTCGGGAGATATCGGCAAAGTTCGTAGGAAAGTAGGCTGTGGAGGAGAAGTCCCCTTCTAGCACTACTCATTTAAAATTGACACAACTATAGATCATATTATTTCACATTATTTCTGACCAATACATGTATGTCATTGTTGCCAACATGATTTTATGCGCGCTGTTAGATCCAATGTTTAACTGCATGTAACGTCCATGCCATCCATTGGACTTCAACCAAATGTATTCTGTACCTTAAGAGATGGAACTAAGAATATATTCAGTCACCAGGGCAGCCAACTGTAGTTCTCTATTAGGCTACATTATACCAGGTATACAGTATTTCAAACTAATTAGAAATGTCGATATTACCAACTTAATTTCATCATTATTCTTGATAGATCCGTATAGATTAATCATTGGCATGAATCTTAAATTTTAAGAAAAGTATGCTCTTTAGTTAGTCACGGAACTTCTTGTTGTACGTTCAGGTTTAAAGGGGGGTTAAAGGAGTAGACCGGCATTTCATTTGAATAACAATATCTTCCGATTGGTTTCATTGGGGTATGTGATACTTGGCATATACACTCATCATTAAAAATAAGAAGGCATATGTCTGAGGGTTTCTCGATGTGGTGTGTACTATGAAGTGAAAAGGATGAAAACTGGGGGTTGAAGGATCCCTAACGGAGCAAGTACCACTCAAACGACAAAGGCAAAAAGTATGAAACTCGGGGTAAAAATCAGCTTGAAAAATAAGTAAATAGGTGTTGGACCGTTTTTTTTTCATAAATCCAATTTAAGGGGACCATGGGGAGGGGTGACATTCTGGGGGAAAAAACGTCCAATAAGGAAGGGTTTTTGGATATTCACTCATCATCTCCTAGCCAAACCTATTGCAGAAAAATTAAATTTTGGGAATATGATCGTTGTATGTCGAAAACGTCCACTAAGGATGGATTTTTGAATATGCATGTTCTAAAGGGGGTCTTAAGGGGGTTAAACCTGCATTTCAGTGGATAACAATATCTCACGCGTTGTTTCATTTGGGGATGTGACACTCGGCATATAAACTAATCATTAACAATTAGTTTGATAAAGAACTAAAGCCTATTTTCATATATCCTACTTATGTTAATAGCCACTATCAACACACAAAATTTCAGTTTGATTGCTGTAATAGATTCATAGATATTGAGAACCGACTATATATTGCGGATGGTCGTCATGTTGGATTTTTATATTTGTAGGTCTTAGAGTCATGTACTTTTACCTGAAGATTATTGTGTACGTGAAGTATTCAAACTTTTATCGCATGATTAGGACACAAGAAGTAAAAACGAGATTTTAAAAATTCACACTGCTGTCACTTTGTGGTTATGGAAACAATTGAAATAAATTATATTCCAGTGGATTAACATTTGTATAAGTAGTAACTGTACCAAGTGTCACTGCACTCAGATGGTTAAATAGCGAGAAACGTCCATGTGAATATTTATGCTTCGCGTCGCCGTCATGTTGGATTTGTGATCACCAGGTTATAGAAAGTCATATAGCTGAACTTATGTTCATAGCCCCTATGAACATTTAAAAATATCAGTTTGATTGGTGTAATAGATCCGAAAATATTGAGATCCGTCTAATATTTCGGATGGTCGCCATGTTGGATTGTTATATGCATAGGCCATAGAGTCATGTGCCATTAAAGGAAAATTATTGAGCAGTTTCATTATTCAAACTTTCACATCGGTCGCATGTATACGACACAAGAAATAAAAACTTAATTTTAAAATTTGCATAGCCGCCATCTAGAGGTTACGTAAGCAATTGAGCAAAATTAGATACCAGTGCATTACAATGTGTATAAACATTTGCTGTACCATTTCTACGAATCTATCACAGCAAACAAACTGAATTTCTTAATGTTCATAGGGGCTATGAACATAAGTTCTCCTATACGATCTTCAATAACCTGGTGATCACAAATCCAACATGGCGGTGACGCGAAGTATAAATTTTCACATGGTCGTTTCTCGCAATTTAACCATCCGAGTGAAGTGACGCTGGGTACAGTAAATCCTTATACAAATGTTAATCCATTGGCATCTATTTTTTTTTCAATTGTTTCCATAACCACAAGATGGCAGCTGTGCGAAATTTTAAAATCTCCTTTTTACTTCTTGTGTATTTATCATGCCATTGAAGTTTGCATACTACACGTACACAAGAATCGTCATGTAACAATACATAACTCTAAGACCTACATATATAAAAATCCAACATGGCGATTATCTGCAATATTTAGTCGGTTCTCAATACCTACGAATATATTACAGCAATCTAACTGAAATTTTGTATGTTGAAAATAGAGGCAATTAACATAAGTAGTGTTAAGGCTCCAGGGTCCCTACATCCTTAGGGCCTTAGGACCTTACGCACCCCCAAGGGAGATATGTCCTATGCCCCTGAACCTGCAGGCGGCTACACAACTACACATCCTTCAACTATAAACCCAACTAACACGTCTACAATCTGCCAAACATCTTACACCCTCTTCTACCCCAAAACTACCCCAGGCTGAAAATACAACAAAGCCCATACATTTTCTGTACACCGCAAGCAGGCCACCAGTTACTACAGATGGTTTAGCCAACAGCTTGCATCACTCACATACACAAACACTGGAGGTATCTGGAACAGCAACACAAGTGAAGAAACGCCAACTCAGCTCCTCCATAACTATAAGATGGACGTCATTAGGGGGCCAATGGTCTGTTGTCAGCCGTAGGCTTTGTTCGTCTGAGCTGTGATCGTCCTACCAGGGGTAAGTGTGGACTCAGGATCCTAAATTGTATTTTACATTCCTTTCCACTTGTCACCTAAATAAGGGTTGTATTTTATAACATGATCTACACGTTTCTAATTAGAGAAACACATTCTAATTGTTGCTGGTGCCAATAAACCAGAAAGTAGTTAAATCACAAACAATTGCATACATTTATTACTACACACATTTTACCTCTCACTTCACCGCCTGACCCATTGTACTGCCCGTGTCCATTGTTTACCATTGAATTGCAGTGCCAAGCACTTCCATTGGCACGAGCCTTAAATTACCTGTTCGCTCGACCGCCAAGTATAACTTTGCGCGTTCAGCAGTTAGTTGTACTGTTCTCACGCAGCAGTTGTTTTAGAGGCTAATAGCTCCTCGCAGTTCGCGCACCCCTTTGAGTACGACCCCGATAGTATAGAGCTCCCCCTATCCGTTACAACACCCTTCCTCACACACACACACTCACACAGGGAGTTTCCGCTCCTCCGTGGAAACTCACCCCTCTTAGACAGCTCACACTAAATTCGACAATTTACTCCTTTGTTCGTCCGACCCCTCACCCCCGGACAGAGCAAATATTGGTGGAGGTGCCGGTATCACGTTTTTTAATAATAGGGACTCATACAACGAGCCCTCGTGATAAATCGATTCCAGTACCCAGAAGCAGCCAAGCGAATTAGGGGGAGGGGGTATTTAGAGAGCTACGCCATAGGAATTTTTTACGTGGGTTACATTAAAACCCATCTTAGCCCTCCCGCCCACCCCATAGGGAAATACGTTAGAAACCTTTCACAAAGCAGCCAAGCATAAGAGCAACAATTGCTTGTGAATTGTGGTAAATTAGGGACTTATTTTTTCGAGCCCTACAGTTCATTATTGTAAAATGATTGTTAGGCTAAACAAAGTACCCAGAGTTTAAGGGAAGTTATTCTTGAAATATAGCGCGGATAGGAAATAACATACACGCCATTCCATTAAATAGGGACATTTTTACAGGGCCCAGGGATTTTTTAGGCACGCCCTAATAAGTTATATTAGCCCTACCACTTCAGTCATACAGAATTTGTTAAGGGCATTACAATGCAAACACACAGTACACATTATCACAACCTCCCCAGGTTACAAACAGCATGTCTTTATACGCCCGCCAAGCCATGTTGAACAACATTAACATGTATAAGGAACTGATAGCGTGGCACACCATGATCGCAGAGAAACAGAATTACCTGAGAAGATACCAAGACCTCCTCACAGCCCAATACAGGAGGTTGCTAAAGACACTCACACATAGAAAGGGGATAAGCCAGCGGACAGGCAAAATGTGGGGCAAAATAGGAACTATCCGGGCACAGGTTAACAGGTCCCACTCTCATTTACATCTTCAGCACGATTCCCTGCATGGGGAATACTACAGGCTGAAGAATGAGCATATCAGGGTGGGAACAGCGAACACACGGGTAGCCGAGCAAGCCAGAGGGCTTAACAGGGAATACGCCAGCCTATGGCAAAATTAAATTACATTACAGACAACATGTCATTGGAGTTTAAAGCGAGCACGGCTGTAGACCCCATGGGGGAAATAGGACAACTAACTAAGAAACTTGCAAGAATGACAATTTCCTCAGCGGACACCATGAGGGGACAAGAGGATGCCGTGGCCCTAGAACGGGAGACTGCTACCCCAACCTCAAACACGAGACAGTCACAAACACATACGCGCCCTACAGCGTCGGTTCAAAGGGCAACTATGCCGGCACCTAGGTGAGCGGTGGGACCAACCCCTCAGGCCAGGGGGGCAGTAGGGTGGTGCCACCAACGGTACGTCGAGGAGTATATCATAATATAGACGCTAGTGCCCCAGCAACACGTAGGCGAGCGCTATACACCCCCAGCGGGGAATACACCACGACAAAGCGTACATTTCGCCCCACACCCTCGAGGCACCCACACAGGAAGATAAGACTGGCTAGACCAATAACCACAACTCAGACAAAGCAACACGTATTAGGACACACCCCTGTAAATACAATGCACGCACCCCGGCTTAGACCGCTAAGTGCGCCCACACAAACAATTGGGACGGACAAGAAAGAATACGCGAGGGTAGAGCAGGAGATAACCTGCGTGCGATCACATTACCAGGAACATAGAGACCCGCCCAGAAGGACGCTAGAGGCGCACGCCACGATGAGGTCTGAGACCCGAGATCGGCGGCGAAACGACCTGAACGGGCAAATGGGTAAGCGGGCCCAAAACCTGTACGGTATCCAGACATTCACCACAAGATGCGACACCAGATCCTACATGGCCCAAAGGCGAACAGGCCTAACTGCGCTCGGGATGGCAAAATCGAAGCCAGGGCCGTGGACACAAACGCAGACACTAAGTCATACGGAGTTTCACATGCGACACACCCGTATAGCTACACATAATTGGTAGATTGTAGGACTATCCATACACATGTATACATCAGGCATGTCGATTGGAATAAGTGGCAAGCATTTAAACCGCGAAGGGAAAATAATCAACACATACGCGGCCAACAGCTAAAGAAACCGAATTAAAACATACACAACAGATATCGAACCCAAGGCCCCATAGGAAACAGACACTAACACGCACGGCAAGGTAGAGCCACACAATTACACATTTTTGATAAACACTGGCCATCACGTAAACAAATTTTCACTAGAGACCATGTCCTCAATATACCTATATGTGTATATATCTGGATAGTGAAATTGTACTCTACAAATGTATGGTACTGCGCCCAAATTCTCCAATCAGTACCTATATCCGCTGAACTGTAAAAGATTGCAGGCACATTGATACCCAGCTCAAAATAACTTACCGTTGTCTGCTAAGTAAAAATTGGGAATTCTAGGATCATACACAGTATATTTATAAAAGAAATAGTACTACCAGCCTAGGTAAAAATTTCTACTAACATTTACATTTAAGCAATTCGAGAAACTCCGGTCTCGAGGGGTGATTAGGTCTATCTATAATGGGTGCCTGTATCCTAACTAGTAGTACCATTTTCGACGTTGATAAATTGGGAACGATGTCAGCTATGATAAAATTGACTAAATCGCTAAAAAGCGCTAGCCGTTTATTTATCTAGAACAATACACACATGTCCCTATCGTAAATCAATTACCGGTGTTTTCCTGAAAATGTCCTGAAAATAAAGGTTGGAGAATTCGGTACTCCACTGAGCCCTTCTTCTCTCATCGAAGAATATAGCATTAATTTCCTTTTAGAAAAATTAACAACAAAAAAAGGATTACAAATATTAAACCCTAGTGAAGTTCCTCAGAACCTCCACTGAAATACGAAAAATATGAAACGACGTGGTTTCAAACATTATCCTAAATTATACAGTGCGTTTCATAACTGAAGCGTAGATCCACATCTAAATATGCATGAACAAAATTTACTAAATATTACATTTACATTTATAAATACAAGAATTTGTGATTCGTACAAATATTAATTTCTGCATTGAAATGATTTATTTTTCTTTCTCTAACATTCGTGAGTCTCTACTACTCAAACTTTTGAAAAATCACCATAACTTGATCGGTTGAAAGTATTAAATACTTGTCTAAATCAAAAGAACATAAGTGACAAATTATTAAGTTCAGCACTGTTCTAACATTTCTCTCCCATCTGATTATTAACTTCCTATTATTCATGAAATTCTTTGCTAGACTTTCAGTTACTTCAATAAACGTGAATATTCAAAGTGCATGGCATTTTACCTTCATTACACACTTCTATTCCAAAATTACACAAACAATTATATTATTTCATAAACACCCTGTACAGAACTTGCCTCAATGCAATTTAATTATATCACACTCGCTGTGTTCCAAACTAGGAAACATGACTACTCAGCCTCCTTTTATGAAAATACGTAACTCATTTACGTCTACGATTCCCGCACGGTATTTCAAATCTAAATCCATTTCAGTGCATTTTCTCTATAATGCAAAGAAAATCAGTATCTTTACTAGATATTCACCACCATTGTGAATATTTTTCAAGAAACAGTCTCTAATATAACATCCCCTATCCTTATATAAATTATTTCCTCTTGCCTACAAATTCAATTAATTCTGTACAGTTTCTTTTATATCACCTTGTGATTTGAATTTCGTAACTCCTTTTCACGTATTTAATTCAGTTATTACATTATTGTAACTTTCAAAGAATTGTCTGCAAGAATTCATATTTAATAATAATATAAGCATTTCCTATTTTCCTGTGAATACAAATTTCTGAATTTAATTCAGTTAAGTCCAGCTGACTTATTTTCAGACAATGGGTAGACTTATCTAAGTTGCCCTGTCTTTTCCTTCGTCTTTTAATTACAATTTATTAACAATGAAGTCTCTGCGTTATCTTCATGAAAGATTTTGTTTAATACATTTTATTTAGGCTTTTAATGCTCTAAATATTTTATTTGACAATTATAAGTGTTCTTGGAACATTTTGTTACTTGGAAATATGGTTTATTCCATTTACAGCATAGTTCTTCATAACTATCTCTTTCGTTACCATTAATTCGATATTTATTGATTTAATTGTCTATATCAATTATTTAGACTATTTTCTACAAGATTTAGTGTCGTGTAACAATTCAATTATTGCACAGAGTTAGTTTATGAAAATTTCTGACACTCGAGTCAACATCATGAGTTGTCGAAATTTATTTGACATTTCGTGAAATAACTTTTTAACGGTACTTCGATGTTTCAATAAACTTTCCAAACACTCGGCATAAAACAGATTTACATAATTTAACACAAATTCTAACGATTCTAAATGATTTTACAATTCACTGGTTAAACGCTGAAAATAGCAATTCGCTGTTAAAAATTGTCAAAATGACTGAAATTTGCAATAAAAATTACTCTAAAAATACTAATGTAACTGGATTAAAGATCTACACAAATTTAAATAAAATGGCAAAATTATACGGTTGGTCTATTAGGATAAACACAGAACTTGACTACAATGCTACTAAATATAATACAATCTCTTCACTACCTTGTGATGCCGTCGATCTCTGATGGATAATGCCTTGTCTGGCAAGACAAATATGCTTGAGAGTACAGCACTCAACTGCGCGATCCATCTGTGACGTGGACTGCTCGATTACCTCACAGTAGAGCAAGGTCAATATCTGGACTGGGTTGACGACCTCTCCGCGCACGGCAAGTTGCTTCCCCTCCTTCACTCGACTCTGCATGCTGTTCGGATCTTCTGATGGATTGCCATCAATACGCCTGCGTCGCTTCTTATGGTTGAGATTCGATTGATTATAAATGTCTTTGAGAATATTCTGGATGTATGTGAACTCTCGTTACGTAGTACAAATTCGTTCTGCATTTTTGCGCATCGCGTAAAATTTGATTGCGCTATCCATTCTACGGAATTCTGGATTCACTTTTCATTCATGCAGACTCTACTTCCCTCTATAATGCATTTTAGCACGAAGTCATTACCAGGTTAATGTTTAAGCCTGTATAACTTCCCCGTTGCCAATTTATAATCTGCATTGCCAAATAGCGTGTAAAAATGAATAATATTGTACAATACTGCTATTTATCCTTGTTGAATTTATTGCAGTTATATGTGAGACGTGTAATAGCTCTGTTTTGAAATACTTGTATAACAAGCTGTGTTTAAATTGTCCACAGTCTTGCTGTAGAAATTTTTATAAATGTGAGCGCAAGCGCGCTCTGTCTCGTTCTTATAAAGTGTGCTAGATTTCACCGTCCTACAACTGTGCTTAGCTCGGTTGAACGTGCACGATTCACGGCCTTCTAAAGTCGTACTCCTTCTCTCGACTTCCGTTATACGTAGCACTATGATATGAAGCACCTGCTTCGTTACTAGCGGTCTAACTCAGACCCGCTCTGAATATGGAATGATTGCTTGCGTTTCCTCTCGGGTCACGTGAAGATCACCGTGCTCCTCCCCACTGCGTGTGGTGAGACGTAGGCACTCTTCCCCTCACGCGTCTACCTCATGTTGCTGCTTCTCCTCTCTCCCTGATGATGCACTCCTCTTCCCGGATGTGAGTCCCAGCGTTCTGAACTGTCGGCCTCCCTACGTATTTGATAAATTTACGCAACTATTATTTAAACAATTTAAACAATTCCCTCTTTCATTCCAGCCTTCCGTTATTGTTTATATCGATAATAATACATGATAATACTTCCATTTTCAATCTAGAAATTCTCAGTTTCCTATTTTCTAAGGAATAAGAGATTTTAACTCGTTCTTTCTATTTTTCCTGAATCCAAGTTCGTATCCCGTCTGGATCTTAGTATTGGCCTCAAATAAATTCGGGTGCAGTACGCATGATTATTCCGTGTCATATTTTGTATATCACATGCCGAACACTGTACTATACTCCAAAACAGAGATTTTTAACTCAGTGTAAGCAAGCGGGGACACCGGAAGGCAGAACTAAAATTTAAAGGGGAATACGACATTCTTTTCTTGATCACACATTGAATACAGTTTCTGTAAGACGGAGGACACATACACAATCCCACCAATTCAACATACATACTCCAGAAGGGCAAGCCCAAATACACATTAGACAGGGGGCACAATTTACTGTACGATTTTTTTACCAGGTCATGAACATGCAAAAATAATGGCAGAAAAGGCTAGGGAAGGTAAATAGCCTGCATTAAAACAGGGTACATATTTGCCAGAATGGGCAGCTTCGATCCAGAGCAATGAAAATGTACGCGGCTTAAAGGTTAAGTAGGCCATGCGACAGGCTCAAACCAGGGACCGTCTAGGTACAAACACTTACACGTACTGCGGATTAGGGCCAAACAATTACATGTCATTTGACAGAACACAGCCCAACGCATACATAAATTAGACACAACCCCTGAATAATGGCAAACCCTTACATGGGCCCTCAGGACAGGTATAATTTTTACCAATGCATAATGTTAAAGCATGTATATGTAATTGTACTCAGTGTTTTTACAAATCACATGTCTCCATGCTCGATCTCAATCACACTACAAATGTGTGGAGAAGGAGGGTTTTTAACATGCAGTAGTAGAAAAGCTGACACCATTAGCAGGCCAGTTTACAAATGTGGTTGCTCTGCACGTTGGTAATATCAACATGCAGGAACTGAGCGACTAGCCAGACAAGAGTGCTCGCTTCAACACTGTAACTCTAAACTATCCCCGAGTCAGCGGAAACACACACACACGGATAGAACAGTAGGAGATATTACAGCAACGCTGGAAGCACTCTCACCTGCGGAGTGACAAACACAAACATTCACGCAATGTCTCACACGAAAAGAACGCCCGAAATTAAAGTACGTGTGATGTTCAGCACTTATAAATCACTCACACTAGGATATATTTTGGCATGCTCATGTCAGACATGCAATACACACCATGGGACCTAAGTTAGGAAAATAGAGGCCCGAAGCACCGCCACAGGGCATAGACAGTCACCACAAAGGTCTATACAATACGTTTGTGGGTCGCGTACAGCCCTCATGCCTGTATAACAAATATCATAGACATGATAGACAATCTACAACCTCCAGTAGTACAGGTTGCAGAGAAGGTATAATATATGCCTCAAAGACATGCACATAAACATGGACCAGGGGTAGCAAGAATTAAGTTAGCCAATGACATCTTATTACGATATACACTACTAGAGGTCACACATGGACATATACAGCAATACTAGCTAAACACGTGCAGACATACAACACAGGGGTTACACATGACCAGGGGTCCGGATTCCAAGTAAAAACGGACGCCCTGACAGGCGAAAACTGTCGACTGACTGAAGTTAAATCAGCCGCAAACACACAGGTCATCAGACCCGAGAAGTCTCTAAACTCGCGTAAACAAATAAACACAAAATAGACCCGTACAGGACGGAGAGCGCAGATAGCTGCGGCCGCTTTCCAATAAATCAACGCCCACAACGCGAAAAGGGAACACAGGCCAAAAATGGATATTCCAGGTAAAAACACATTGGCAAACACAGAAATACACTTACACAAACATATATGAGAAAACTACGAATATATTGTGAGGTAGACCCGTCAATTAACACAAAGGTGGGAACACCACATTTTAAATTCTGACATAACAGGGATTATACTGGCATTTAAACTGAGCAGTAAAATAACACCAATTACAGGTCCAAAGTGCCTACAAATGAGTAAACCTAGGCAAATTCACACCGGGACACAAAGGATTCAGGAGGCAAACCTAGAGAAAAATCTAGGAATAAATTTTTCTAGCATGATGGCACATTTCAGCCAACACAGGGCGAAACCTGGACAGCACCTCGGAAGTAGATATTATTTTCATTTCCAAACGAGGTTTGAGAAACTATAAACATATTCCGTAATGAAAACGCAAACAGGCGAGGGTCATAAATACCACAAATTCCTCAGCGTGCCGACACTTGACACATACCGGGAGGTATTGCAGCTACGGATACATAAACAAAACAAAAACATCACACGGAATTGATGACTGGCAAATAGCAGGTTCACGGAGACAAACAGTGCAACAGTGCATGCTTGCATCACAACAGGGCTCCAACTACTATCAATGAAATACTATATTTCCACTAGAATACCGAACACCTGACACAGAGAATACAAGGCCGACTTAAACCACAGTGGCCATCATTGATTTAAGCCAACCACGTGATCGCTCTAGATAGACATACAGAAGACGGCTACGGAAGTGGACACTGACTCTGCATGTTAACGAGCACCGGCATACGCATACAGATAAGGCGACTCAGATAATATGGCACACTCAGACAATAGGCTGGCCCGACAAGCGAACTCGTGCGGGAGTCACCATACGCGCTCCAGGCCGCGGCCGTCTCCCACCATATACGCTCATCACTTAGGGCGCGCGATGTAATTTCACATAAACGCTACAGATAATTAAATGTAAGCGCCCAATGATGAATAATCCACCCCCACCCCCATTTTAAGGGATGTCCACAATTATGGGACACAGGGATATTAACCCCCATTTATAGCGCCAGCAAAGACCCTAGCAGAAGGGCATGAGTAGCATAAATAGAAAAATGGCATACATACCGATGCAGAACCACTGATTATATACAGATATACAAATAAAAATCAGGGCTGCCCACAAAGCAGATACATAGGCCACAGGGCGCCAAGCGCACGAAAGGTACATAGATACTATAGCAGCCGTAGAGGCAAGGCACCAAGCGCACCCCCACAGTTATCCTTCACACGATAGGGGTAAACATTTGCTCAGAATGATAAAATAGACACACTATAGAGCAAAGAGTGGAGAAACGCGATGACGCCGACCACTAGCATAATACATTCCAATGACGATAGGGGATGATAGTTACACAGCTCCAGTGAGCAATGAATTTAGTAGATATTATTCGCCATAAGGCACCCGGTGAGAATACAGAACAAAAATTAGTGAAAATACAGACGCCTGGTGAGAAAATACCCAAATAACGGCCGTGAGTGAAGAGAGCACGGTAGGACCAAGCGAAAACGGTCCCCAAATAAAAGGCACCAAGCAGAACAGCACAAAATTCATATAATACATTCAATTTCCCCAAGGACACCATATACCCAAAAATACCACACCCTACATCCCATTAAAACCTATTCAAGGTCGCACTACAATACACAATAATGCGGGGCATTCCTGCGATAAAATTAAGGGTCCTACTGCACCCCAAAGACACGCTTCCTACACCCGATTATTAGAAAGGGTCAGACGACTATTAACAAGTCGCTGGTACCATTTATATGTAAATATAAATGGTGGCCGCAGTAACATTTTTTCTCAGTAATAATAACTGCATGACACGATTGTAAAATTATTAAACCAACACCAACCCATCCCCTAAAATGAGCGACAGCTATGCACGCTCAAAATCCACCCGACACGCAAGTACATCCTACCCAGTCACCCAGGGGTTATTAATATTACACCTGCATGCGATATTGAAATACGAACACCCGGGGAAAAAGCCAACCCCATCCAATAAAGTTAAAAATATCCCCAAACCATTACCGACTCTAGGCCAAAGAGATTACAGAGCCCAACGATGCTATATCCTTCCTAATCCACACGGTACCCCTTCACAACAAATAACACCCCCCCCCCCCTCCCGGACCACAATAACATACACTATACGCCCAAGAATCCTACTAATATCCCCATGAGTATTTAAAAAGATGAGCGTGGAGGATCTGATGGGCGACAGCATGTCTAAGCAGTCCATGCATTTATAAAAATGCCCCACAAACACACACACATCCACAAACAATTACAAATACACAATGAACATATAATCACACATTAATTGTAAATTGATTACACTGCCCCCCTCCCAAAAATAAGTAAGAGATCTGAGGACACACAGGTAAGGACCCTCGTAAAAATCCCGAGGAATCACAGGAGGACAAAGGCGGAAAATGCAGTCACAGATCGGACAACTAACCAGAAAGACGGAAGGTCGGACGACGGTGACGTAACGCGGGCAAACTTTGAGGGCTCGGTAGAAATAGCTTGTCTACCGTCTCGGATACAGTTACACCCACTATCCGTTACAGTCAACAGAGCCAGATCTGCAGGGGGGAATTTTAACCATCTCATAGGAGACATAGCCACCTCAGTATCGGACTTAAAATACTCACCTAGAGACGACCAAATTTAGGACTTGATCCTTTAGTTAGCTTGTATGTTAAGTAGGCATCCTTGAGGCGTGGGGATGAGTCTTCCGTTCGCAGGGAGTGAAGACCAAAAGTCCTGGCTTAAGCGGAACCCCCAGCTGAAGACAAGCCCTTGCCCGGAGGTAAGATGAAGATTTTGAATATGAATGAATGTGTAAGACGATAACTGGATGCCCATCCGCCAAGAGCGTGACAGTCGGCCAAGGTCCAACCGCCAAGAGTGTGAATAGAGGATCATATCCAGCTCCGCCAAGAGCGTCAACATCGCAGCCTAAATAATATATATTCCACAGCCCACTTAATGTCGGATAGCGATCCGTTAGCTAAATAGCGAGGCAGCGAGCCCCTAGAGCTGTAAATGAAGGTAGCGACCTTCAGAGGGGATTGGGCCTCCCGGATAACGAGAATTTTCCCGGACGATATTTTCCCGGACGATATGATGAATATATATGCGATGTACATTCCGCAAGATATAGCCCGATTAAATAGCGAGGCAGCTAGCCCATAGAGCTGTAAATGAAGGTAGCGACCTTCAGAGGTGAATGAGCCTCCCGTAAAGTGATTTATAAAGCGGCTATAAAGCCATGGATCCCGATTGTAGTGATACTTTTAGCAATTACGCAGGCCTTCACACAAACACATTAGTTATTAAGGGGGGAAGCTGGCAAGTAGTATCTAAGGAGGATAGCGTAAAAGGACATAAGTCTGGCGTGCTCTGTTGGGGGCCGGTCCCAGCAGAGTCATGCAAGCGCGAGGACCCTCACCCAAAATATTAGTATACGAGGCAACAATTGCCTATTTCAGGGGCAACTTAGTGAACCCATGGGAGAGGTTCAGTATCGAACTCATATCCTTGTATTTCGAAGAAAAGAGAGAATTGATGCAGGCCTTAGAAAGGAATTATAAGGAATTGAGAAGCAAAAACTGCATAAGATTGCGTTAGGCAGAGCCCAGTTGTGCAACTACAGATAGCCAAGCCACAGCTTCCCGGTGATATCATTTGAACAGTCACCACAGAGCGGGTTACGCAAGCGATAAAATTAGATCAATGGAAACTTCCATGTACGAGTGAGAATGAAGTTTCGGAAAGAGCCCCGAGTCATCAATAAAATGGCAGCACCGCATGAGAGGAGGGGCCTGGAAATAAGAGAAATAATTGAAATTAAGCAATTTGCAGGCATTAAAGTAAAGAAAAGACCCCACCAGTGATGATTATCCAGGGAATGAGATATTTTAGAGTGGATAAAGTTCATAGAAGTTATGCAGAAAAGAAATGCAAACTCATCATTACGTAGTTGGTGAATTCCCTAACCAGAAGCTGATGGTGGGAGTCAACAAGAAGAAACTACCCACACATCTGAAGAGAACATTTAAATTAATATTAAAGATTTGTACGATCGATTCCTGGAAACTTAGGTGCCATTGAGACGTTTAAAACCTCAGCTTTCCAGATATATTTTTTAACATCGTACGACGATTATTTTGGAAATTGGTGGTGAGGAAGAAGAGGAAATTATTTATTTTTTGCCAGAATCAAATATAAGGGTCTGTAGCCCAAGCAAGAGCATGCAGTAAATCAACAGACCTCGTATTGGTCGTGCTGCTTGTCAGCACAGGAGGACTCGAACCTGTATCACGACGCGGAAGTACTCTAAGTCAAAGTACTGTCCAGCTTTATTCAGTGTCGCCACGCTCTAAATCGTTGAAGTTCTTTTCAAAGGAAAAGTATAATTTAGAACTTCGGAAAAGTATAATAGTCTACGGTGGTAGGCCAAGCTATGAACAGTGTGTGAACAAATACGGTAGACGGCGAGGGTACTTGAAGCCCTGACACTAGTATTCGAAGTGAGAACATAGTATCTCAAAAGTATACGAGACCTTAGCAAAGAGTAGATACTCTAAAGACGTTTTCTTAGTGCGTTAAGTATACCACGGTCGGGTAAAACATTTAGTTAATACCTAATGTTCCTGATTGAGGAGATTAGGGTTAACACAGTGGCGATAGCATTAGGAATCCACAAAGAGATATCCGTAGCCACGTGGAGCTTCATAGAAATACTCCACAGAGATAAGACAATAGCCGTCCGAATTGAGTTTTGACGCATTAATACCATATAAACAATTGTAAAAGCGTAGTAGAGCGACTTCAGGGGTAAGCGTAAAAATAAACCGTTTTTCCAGATAGACAATTGCGAACCGGAAAAGACTACCTTATCGTGCAATATAGGAAATTCCGATAAATTAAACACCAGAATTAGGAGGGAACTTTTTATCCAAGGAGGTTTCATTTTCGTACGAGTCTGTCAACTTCAGAGTAGAAGGTGGAAGATAACGTCGAAATTTGCACCCCTGGGATTTGGTGAAGAAAGAATTCACGTATGTTTGTTACCCAAAAAGTGAAATTCTGTGTGTGTAAATATAATATTAAGTGAAGTTATAATTTTTTTTTGCGTAGTGAAAATGTTTGAAAACCCTCATATAAATTTAAAAATGTGTAATTCAGAGGGCAAATTAATAAGTGTGAGTGTGTGTATCAATATGATGAAGTAAGAAATCTGATGAGGGCCGGATGTCGTTCCACTGGAATTCGGACAATGGGGCCGGATAAACCATGTTAGTAACACCCAAATTTAATATGTGTTTTGGATTCGGAAATCTCAAGTAGAAATGATGACCACGGAGAAAGTACTCTCCAGTATTTGAAAGTTCAGGGATATAAAACTGTGTGAAAATAATAAGTGCGGAATCTCATATGAAAATGAAAATCCACAGCCTGCTTCCAGTCTCCGACCGGGTCAGCAATTGCTAAAATGTCTTGTTAATAAAATGAAATCGTATTCAGTGGAATACTTGTGAATATCAATGGAATAATGTTATTTAAAAGGCAAATAGGATAATAATACAAAGGAAAATGTAACATAAAAGTTATGAAAATAATATTCAAATATGAGCCGTAGTGTGCTAAAAATAATAAGGATAATGTAATGAATAAATTAATTGTGGAAGTAATAATTCAAATATGAGCCGTTGTGTGCTAAAATAATAATAATTATTATAGAACCAGTTGTGTTCTTGGAAATGTAAAGTCGAGACTTAATAAAAGGAAAATCTGTTAATTATGGACGAAGATAAAAATGTATTACTTTGAAAATAATTATTAAACTTTGGAAGGCATCACGAATGTATTGATTGTCGCCTTTGAGCGCTAAATAATAAATGGTCACGCTAAAGATTGCAGTGAAGATAATGCCAGGAATTATAATTGCGGGGACCAGCTGGGTGAAGTAATTGATTTTGTATGTGTTTGCTATGACAAACTTTTAAAAAGGGTGCTATGTATTGTTGTCAAGCATGGAATTGAGTGCGAATACCTTTTCCCAGTTGCTTTTATTATTGTTAGGAGGAGTGGTGACATACCCTCGCTCTATGGAATTAGCCCTAAGACCTCAGGAATGGAATTGTCCTAGAGGCAGGTCAGAGAATCGAACCAGATGTCTCTTACGTCGGAAGCCCCTTAATTATGATTGGTTTTGAATTCTTACTTCCCAGTGTTAAAACTCCGAAATTATAATCATTCCTGAGCTATAGTAATAGGTCCTTGGAACCTCAGAATAATGTTATATTAATGTGATGTGTAGCCTTTCCAAGTTCTGGTCACGCTTGTCTGAAAGCAGTGTTTAATGTCCAGTTGTAGAAGGAGGGAGCATTGACTTCTCCCCCAGATCATAAATTAAACCGTATATGTCTCGGCGTTTTCTTAATGGAGGTTGGGTAGGGTAGGTCAAGACAGAGACAGACCATGTCTGCACTCTGAAGTAATAAACCTTTTAAATGGAACGGTAACCTGTACCGTGTTTTATATTGATCATGTATCCTTGGCGTTGTATTATAGACCCGCACTTCACGAATAATTAGAAATTGTCAATTGAGACAATAATGAAAATCCCTGCGCATTGTTGCATGATAAATGTATTTGTTCCCAAGTAATTGTTGAGGATATCCAATTAGCTGGGAGTTTATTTCGAATTGATTAAATCAGTAGTCTTCAACGCTTGTGGTACATGAGATTTCCGAAGACAGATGCATTTTTGGTAGTGTTGAAGAGAGAGATGGTATGTTACGAATGTCATGTGGTACCCAAATAAATGGTCATTGTTGATACCATTGAAAGGTAATTAACTCAAATTTCTTTTTAATGTATTCAAATTTGGAATATTTAGTATGTTTCTTAAACATAGAATTATGTAATAAAATTAGCCGAGACTTTTGGAGCTCGTTTTTGTGAAAGTTTTAATGTTGCTAAATGGAAGTGAAACTGATTTTGAGATTTTTGTTTTTGGGATTCAATGGAACCTAAATTAGTGATTTTTTGTATTATTCCTTGTTCATTAGAACAAGTGTGATGTTGATTTCAGTTATTTTTTGTATTGTAGCGCCAATTTTGTGAATTAAAGAGTTTTATTAGTAGGATTTTGAATTTCATTTCATTGATGTTTTATCCTAACCTTGATCCTATAATGTGTGAATTACTCAGTGGGTAGACGTTCTATGCCCCCAAAGAGATAAGACTGAGCAGCTGGATAGTGATTTGCATATTTCTTTTACGAAAGGGCACAGGGGGGGGGGAATGATATAAATATGGGTCTGGATCAATGCTTATGGAGCATTTAAAGTCGGTCATAAGATTAAAAGTAAATACTGACAGGCTAGCTATAATAACATAAAATTAACTGACCGCATTCGGACCATGAAAACTCGTACCGGCAAGCTCTAGATGACCCCCCCTATAATAAAGTCTTGGGTCTTTCCCAAAGAGGGGCATTTGACAGTATAAACCACCCCCGGAATGGTTTGTACGAAATCCTGTAATTTTGGTTGATGTCACACACATATAATAAATTCTTGGCGCCCGTGAACTTTGGGGCTGAGTTTTTCATGGAAAAACCCGAGTTTTACTTGATAGAATCAGAATTTTCATTTTTGAAAATTATGTTTTTTTTCCAAAATTTCGAATTTTTAGAAAAATCACTTCCATAGCGATTTGGGTGTTAAAGAGTTAATAGACCAGACGGGTACGGCTCAGGTGAGCACCCGTACTGAAATAAATTTTGAGAAGGGACCACAAATGAGTTCGAGATATCATCTCTCATGCATGAACCAGTGGTGGGGCAGAGCGGCCCACTGTATTCTTTGAAGATATTAAAATGTCATTTAGTGAGGAGATGCAGAGGCTTTTGGACGCCATTAAGGCGGACAATAGTGAAAAATTGGAGGCCATTAAGGCAGACAGTAATGATAGATTCAAGTCTATGGACACCAAATTTGAGTCTTTCAAGGAGGACAACACGAAAGAATTTGCAAATATGGGGAATAAATTAGAATCTATCAAAGCCGACAGTATAAACACGAACAGTGAACTGAAGGCTGAAATTGAGGAAATAAAAAATGGGTCAAAGGAACTCCGGAAGAGTATAGAAGAAAACATTGATTCAAAATTTCGAACATTTGATACCAAATTTGGGGACAAGCTAAATGCATTTCAAAGTGAAAATAAGACATTTAATGCAGGATTGCAAATCCAAATAAATACTATAGAAGAAAATAGTGTAGAATCCAAAAAGGAGTGTCATTTTTTTTTAATTTTGAATAAAAATTTTAGTTCTATGGAAACTAAATTAAGTAAAATGGAAGAAACTTGTAAAAAGAATGTAGACGATTGTAAAGAGGAACTTGTAACCCAGATCCAAGGGGTGCAGAAAGAGTTAAAAGATCAGATAGTGTCAAATATGGAATTTTGTCAGAAATCACGGGATGAAATCAAGAAAGATCTCAGAGACTTAGGCGATAGGTTTATGGGGTCGAAAATAAGGTGGAAAACCTCGAGGGAAAGGTCAAGGAAGTTCAGGCCGAAATAAATGATGTCAAGAAGCAAGGTCAGACCGATGCAAACAAAAGGGAATTACTATTTAATGCGTTCACGGGACAGGTAGATGACTGGTTGAGGAAGCATGAGGAGGAAATAACCACGAAGTTAGGACAATACGAAGGAAATCTTAAAGCTGAAAGCGAGCAACGGAAAACTGATCGTGACGAACAACTCTTAAAAATAGAGAAAATAGATGAAGGGGTTACTGGAATTCAGAAAATCGTAAAAGTATTAACAAATCAGATGGGAGACACAGAGGGCGATATAGATAAGGTTATGACTGACTTAACAATCATATACGATGAACAAGGAAAAGCCCGAGTAGAGATAAACAAGATCAAGGAAAGAATCTCCAAAGGTCAGGTAGACATGAATAAAAAGCTAAATGAGATCCGAGAAGTCCTAGATACCAAAGGTGACGTCAAGCCAGAAATTATCGAAAGGCAGGTCCTGGTCATCAAGAAAGAAGTTGAAGAAATATTAGATGGGAAAGTAGCTCAGATCCAGGAAAGCTTTAAGGAAGAAAAAATATATATCAAACAAGAGGTTGAAAGCAGTAAGAAGAAACAAGACAGATTCGAGAAAGAATTTGGCTTACGGTTGGAAAGAACTGAACACAAGAACAGTCAAATGGAGGTTCAGCTCATGTCTCAAGAAGAGAGTGCCAGAAGAGAAAGAAAACTAGATTTTGAATGTCAGGATGAATTCCAGAAGACAGGATGGGTAGATCCCCATGAACGAGGCACTAATCAAGATAGGGACTTAGGAGGGGAGAGCCCTTATAAGAACCCAGGATGGCGATGTCAACCCCTTATATGAATCAAACAAATGGACAGATAATTAACATTATCAAGTCAAATGAGGATAGACCGGTTAAATTTACGGGTAATAATATGTCAATTACTCCTAAATACTGGCTGAAAGAAGTAGCAGAATACCTAAATGAAATGAAAGTTTCTCAAGATAGGAGACTGAGAGCAATTGAGAAGCTGTTGGCAGGTGATTGTTTCACCTGGTTCAGGAGTTTCAGATATACATTTGACACGGTGGAAGGTATTAGAGAAGCTTTTCTGAAACGATATTGGGCAGCAGATGTACAAGAAAATCTGAGGCTAGATCTGTACTCTAGGAAATATAGTAGTAACGCACCCACTATATGCTCAGAATTTTTCACCGCTCAGCTGTGTAAATTCCATGAACTTGATATCGCCCCAGCTGAAAACGACCTGTGTGCCGCCATTGCAAGACAACTTCCATGTGAGATACAAAGGTTGTTAATCTCATCCAAAGCCAGAAGTGCTGTGGAAGTGGAGAGTGTATTACGTCAGCTGGACCTGACGACTTCACACGTTACTACCAGGCATCAAAGACATACTGAGCAAGTACACAAGGTCAGTAGTCAAGAGGACAGAGAGAAACCATCGACAAGAAATCAGTCAACTAGTACAGACACTCAAGGACTGGGTCGAGAATATGGGCATCAAGATCCTAGAGGAATACAACCATACCACAGAGGAGGATATCGAGGAAGAAATCCCAGAAATACGGGTTATAGGCAACAAGAAAACCGACCGCATAATAATAATCAAAGGCAGGACAACAGAAAGAAATGGGAAAACTATCCCAGAAGGAATGTGAGGCCTGAGGACAGAAGCGATGAATATCGGGCTGAAATTGAAGAAAAATATCAGAAAAGTCTTCGATATATGAATGAACGAACAGACGAACCTGAGACGCGATGAGTCCGTTGGAGTGAGGCAATTAAGAACCGAAAATCACCCGACCGACTGGATGGAGCTCAAAGCTTGGAGTTACAAGCTCAGTTGAAGAATGAGGGAAAAGGGAGCCCTCAAGATTTAAAAAAAACTCCAAAATTAAATCATCAAAAGTGGAAACATACCAGGAGCTGGAAGGAGGTTGAAATTGTAAATTGGATATCTAGACCAGATGAGCTAATTAAAAAGGATGTTGAAGGAATCCCACCTATTAGAATAGAATTACCTATCATAATGTTAAGGATAGAAGGATTACTGGTCAGAGCATTAATAGATACTGGATCAACTATAAGTTTGATAACGCAAAGCCTAATAAATGAATTGGAAACAAGAGGTCGTGTATTAAAAATTCCCACATCAAGCGTGAAGATTAATGGAATTATTCCTGAAAAATCCTTGACATGCACATTTCAGGTGTACATTGACTTGATCAAGGGTAACACTGAAATTTCACAATGCTTTTTGCTGGTAAGTCAATAACCTTACAATATTATATTGGGTATTGATTGTATCCGTGAGAACAAGGTCATAATAGACCTAGCGCAAAATTGCATTAAGATTCAAAGAGGGGATGTGGATGAGGAAAACATTATTTTACATGAACAGGATGCAAAAATAGAAGAACAGGTATGGCATGTGGAAGAAATGACCGAGGAAGGTTGTAGGGACACAGAAGAGGTATTTGAAGTCCTAAACATAGAACTTGAAGATAATATGGAAACCGAGTTCAAGACCAACCTGTCAGGAAAAATAGAGGAAGCCAAAGTTACCCTCGAAGACAAGGAAAATTTAAAGGAATTGGGACGAATTCGTTTCCAAGGCAGGAAACATCCAAAATTTTAAATACGCATTTCAAGTAAATGATTGGGCACCGTCTAGACAAAAACCATACCCGGTTGCAGAAAAACATTACACACAAACAAAGAAAACCCTGCAGGAAATGAGTGATGCAGATGTAATAGAAAAGATGGCGATACCATAGTTAGTCCATTAGTAATTATGAGTAAACCGGATGGCTCGGTAAGGGTGTGTTTGGATGCCAGGAATTTGAACGCTAAGATTATACGATAAGATTATATTCGGCACCACCCATAAAAGAAATGCTGAGGAAATTTAAAGGCAAGAAGATTTTCACAAATATTGACATGACTTCTTCATATCATCATCTCGAACTTGAAGAGAAAACCAGTCTTTTAACTGGATTTCAGTTCGATCAGAAAACATATTGCTTTAAGAGATGTCCATTTGGCGTGAAGACAGCGGGATCAGCACCAATAAGAGCACTTGATCGCAACCTGTCAAAGGAAGTAACGGATTGCACTATCCGTTATGTAGATTACATATTGCTTACCTCGGAAAACGTAGAGGAACACTTGAAAAAATTAAAAAATTATTGGAAGATTTGAGAAGGGCTATCTTCAAGATTAATTTGAAGAAATCGAACTTTTGTCAAAGACAAGTTACGTTTTTGGGGCATGTGATTGACAAATATGGTGTCAAACCAAATCCATGCAAATTAGAATCGATAAGAAATTTTCCCAGGCCTTTGAGAGTGAAAAACGTTCGCCAGTTTTTGGGATTGATTGGATTTTTCTCAGGAGATTGTCCATCCCACACCAAAACTGTTGCACCACTGCAGGACCTTCTGAAGAAGGGTGGCAAGTGGAAATGGACGGAGGAGACAGAGAAAGCATTTATAGAGGCCAAGGAAATGCTCCTAAATTACGTGAAGCTAGGATATCCTGATTTTAATCAGAGCTTTATAATACAGACGGATGCATCCCAGATTGGAATAGGATCGATGCTGTATCAGGAAGACCCGGATAATTCTGAGAGGAAAAATTATCTAGCTTTCACGAGTCGAAGACTGAAACCACACGAGAAAAATTATACAATCAGCGAGATCGAGCTGTTAGCGATGTTGCATGCATTGTAGGTTTGGCGTAAGATTGTATATGGGTTTCAAGTCACCATAAGAACAGACCATAAAGCCTTAACGTTTTTGATGAAGACGGATTTATCCAGTCAAAGGTTGATGCGTTGGGCTTTATATATAGAGCAGTTCGATGTAAACATAGAATATTGCCTAGGAAAAGAAAATGTAGTTCCAGATTATTTAAGTAGACAGCCAGAGCCCGTAGAAGAGGAAGTAATTGCTATTGATTTAGAAGACAGAGATCAGCGTACTTTGGATGAATTAAGAAGCATTGGTCAACGACAACGTGAAGATCCATGGATGAACATGCTCATATCTTTCTTAGAAGGGAGTTTGATAACGGAAACACCTGCGTATACTGAAGCTAATAAGATAGCTCAAGATTATACTTTATTTAATGGATTATTATATAAGTTTGCGGACTCTGACCATACTCGATTGAGGATCGTTATACCTGCTATTTTGCAGAGGAAAATAGTATGGTTAGCCCATAGATCGTTTGGACACATGGGAGTCGACAAAACAGTCTTGATGCTGAAAGAAGCATTTGTATGGCCGAGACTGTGAGAAACTGTAAGGGATACGTTAAAGACATGTGACATATTATGTCAAAGGATTAAGCCAAATGCGTTTTTGATGAGACAAAAGTTAATACCACTGTTGCCCGAGAGACCAGGTCAAATTATTTCTATTGACAACTTCGGACCTTTGCCAAAGGCCAGGAGGGGAAACAGGCACATAATGGTGGCTATGGATGTCTTCACAAAAAGGGTTGTTCTTGCTCCCATACAGAAGACTAGTACCAAACAGGTTTTAAAACGACTCGAAGAAAAAGTGATACCTATTCTGGGTAAACCAGATAATTTGTTATCGGATCACGGTAGTTGTTTTACAAGTATAGAATTTAGACAGGAATTAGAGAGACATGAAATACGTCAGATCCTGTCAAGCATTCGCCATCCTGAGGCAAATACTGTAGAAAGAGTTATGAGGGAAACGGCCAAGTATTGTAGGATATACTATGCCGAGGAAAATTGGAAATGGATAGACATCCTCGACATCATCGAAATTTGCATAAATAATACGATACACGAATCTACGGGAGAGATACCAATAACAATACATCGGGATGAGCAACCAGAGAGACCATGGAGCCTGGTCATTCCCAGGCCAACAGACGCTCAGCCTGGAAGAGATGTACGAATTAGGAGAGCCTTTGAGCATCTAAAAGCTCAAGCCGATAGAAGACAAAGGAGAAACAGGCACACAAGGTATCATCGACCACTACTAGCCGGAGAAATGGTGTTAGTGAAAAGACCAGCCATTTCGGAGCCAGGGAACCGTGTGTATAAGAAATACCAGAAAATGTACCACGGCCCGTATAGAATAATAAGGGATTTAAGAAATAATGCATATAGAATTCGGCACTGTGAAACGAATCACGATGTGACTAAGAATTCAGCTAATCTGAACGTATATTACCCTCCCGAAGACTTCGATGAAGCAGATGAGCAAGCCCTGGTCATGAGAATAGAAAGTGTCAATGAACAAGATGTTCAGTAAAGAACATATAGCCTACTTTCTCCTAAATGCATGGGTATTGTTATAACTCTTTGTCCTTTTCAAGGATTATAATTAAATGTTGGTTGTAGTAGCTTGTTGAAATACAACGTGCTATAGGGATATTAAACATGAATATGAGGTGCCCTTTGCTAGTGCTACCTCTGTAAAAAAAATCATTCAATTCAGTTTCACCGTGTTTGAATTGATCTGGGGAATGGATTTGCACACATACATGGTCGCTATTTGCAAACTATTGGGCTGATGACCTTTTAGTCAGTCATAAGATGCTTTCCACAAAAAGGCATGTTGTTGCGAAATCCGGTAGAGATCAAATTATTAGGATGGTCGAAATTTGATTTAAGCTTTTAACATTTGGGTGGCCGTCATTCCGTTTCCGTCAAGATGGCGGCAATATAAAACATGACACTGAGGTGCCTTTTGCTAGTGCTACCTCTGTACCAAATTTCGTTCAATTCGGTTTCACCGTGTTTGAATTGATAGGGGGAATCGATTTGCACACATACTTGGCCACCATCGGCAAACTATTGGGCTGATGATCTAGATGTTTGGTCAGAATATGCTTCCCACATAAAGATTTGTTGTTGCAAAATTTGGTAGAGACTAGATTATTAGGTTGGTCGTAATTACATTTTAGCCATTAACATTTGATTGGCCGCGATTACGTTTCCGTCAAGATGGCGGTAATATAAAACATGACACTGAGATGGCCTTTTCTAGTGCTACCTCTGTACCAAATTTCGTTCCATTCGGTTTCACCGTGTTCGAATTAATAGGGGTAATCGATTTTGACACAAAGATGGCCGCCATCCGCAAACTATTAGGCTGATGACCTATTAGTTTGGTCAAAGGATGGTTCCCCCACAAAGGTATGTTGTTTCAAAATTTGGTAGAGATCGGACGATTAGGTTAGTCGTAATTTCATTTAAGCTTTGAACATTTGGGTGGCCGCCATTACGTTTCCGTCAAGATGGCGGCGATATAAAACATGACACTGGGGTGCCCTTTGCTAGTGCTACCTCTGTACCAAATTTCATTCCATTCGGTTTCACCGTGTTCGAATTAATAGGGGTAATCGATTTTGACACAAAGATGGCCGCCATCCGCAAACTATTAGGCTAATGTCCTATTAGATTGGCAAAGAATGCTCCCTCCATAAAGGTATGTTGTTGCAAAATTTGGTAGAGATCGGACGATTAGGTTAGTCGTAATGTGATTTAACCTTTGACATTTGTGTGGCCGCCATTACGTTTCCGTCAATATGGCGGCGATATAAAACATGACACTGGGGTGCCCTTTGCTAGTACTACCTCTGTACCAAATTTCGTTCCATTCGGTTTCACCGTGTTCGAATTAATAGGGGCAATCGATTTTCACACAAAGATGGCCGCCATCCGCAAACTATTAGGCTGATGACCTTTTAGTTTGGTCAAAGGATGGTGCCCCCACAAAGGTATGTTGTTGCAAAATTTGGTAGAGATCGGATGATTAGGTTAGTCGTAATTTGATGTAAGCTTTGAACATTTGTGTGGCCGCCATTACGTTTCCATGAAGATGGCGGCGATATAAAACATGACACTGAGGTGTCCTTTGCTAGTGTCACCTCTGTACCAAACTTAGTTCAATTCGGTTTAACCGTGTTCGAATTAATAGGGGTAATCGATTTTGACACAAAGATGGCCGCCATCCGCAAACTGTTAGGCTGATGACCTATTAGTTTAGTCAAAGGATGCTGCCCCCATAAAGGTATGCTGTTGCAAAATTTGGTAGAGATCGGATGATTAGGTTAGTCGTAATTTGATTTAAGCTTTGAACATTTGTGTGGCCGCCATTACGTTTCCGTCAAGATGGCGGCGATATAAAACATGACACTGAGGTGTCCTTTGCTAGTGCTACCTTTGTACCAAATTTCATTCCATTCGGTTTCACCGTGTTCGAATTGATAGGGGGGACAGTCATTCAGAGTACCACACACTCACACACACACACACACACACAGACTCACACACATACACACACACAGACAGACACACTTTTTTTTCGCCCTGTAGTGATCTCATAAGTCTACTTTCATTTTTTGCAAAAATCGAAAGTAGGCTAAAAATCCACTTTTGATACAAATAGGAATGAGTTAGAACAAGAAAATAGAGATCAACCATTCAACTGTATATGCGAACTGGAAAGAACATATGTTGAATTGAAATATATAATTGAGCGAGTTGAGGAGGAAAATTGCAAGCTAAGAAATGAAAATGAGGAAATAAGGATACGGGTAGGGATAGACCACACCCGTAAGGAATAAGGCATCCCGAGAACAAATAGTCCAAGAAAATGGAGAAAGGAATGACGGGTAGGGACAGAGCGTGCCCGGCCTACAATATTACCGGATATGCCTTTAATTAGAAAAACCAAATAATGGCGGGATTCAAATAAGGAATGAAACCAGAATGTATTGAGAGATAATGTAATGACTTGGATACTTACAGAAGAAATTTTCAGTGGAAAATAATTAAATAAATTTCCTCAATACTTCGAAAATTTATTTATCTAAGGAAGGGAGATTTGAACCCAAGGGTGAGGTTCAATATCGAACTCATATCCTTGTATTTCGAAGAAAAGAGAGAATTGATGCAGGCTTTAGAATGGAATTATAAGGAATTGAGAAGCAAATACTGCATAAGATTGCGTGAGGCAGAGCCCAGTTGTGCAACTACAGATAGCCAAGCCACAGCTGTCCGGTGATGTCATTTGAACAGTCACCACAAAGCGGGTTACGCAAGCGATAAAATTAGATCAATGGAAACTTCCATGTACGAGTGAGAATGAAGTTTCGGAAATAGCCCCGAGTCATCAATAAAATGGCAGCACCGCATGAGAGGAGGGGCCTGGAAATAAAAGAAATAATTGAAATTAAGCCATTTGCAGGCAATAAAGTAAAGAAAAGACCCCACCAGTGATGAATATCCAGGGATAAAGTTCATAGAAGTTATGCAGAAAAAAAAGCAAACTCATCATTACGTAGTTGGTGAATTCCCGAACCAGAAGCTGATGGTGGGAGACAACAAGAAGAAACTACCCACACATCTGAAGAGAACATTTAAATTAATATTAAAGATTTGTACGATCGATTCCTGGAAACTTAGATGCCATTGAGACGTTTAAAACCTCAGCTTTCCAGAGATATTTTTTTAACATCGTACGACGATTATTTTGGAAATTGGTGGTGAGGAAGAAGTGGAAATTATTTATTTTTGCCAGAATCAGATATAAGGGCCTGTAGCCCATGCAAGAGCATGCAGTAAATCAACACACCTCGTATTGGTCGTGCTGCTTGTCAGCACAGGAGGACTCGAACCTGTATCACGACGCGGAAATACTCTAAGTCAAAATACTGCCCAGCTTTATTCAGTGTCGCCGCGCTCTAAATCGTTGAAGTTCTTTTCAAAGGAAAAGTACAATTTAGAACATCGGAAAATTATAATAGTCTACGGTGGTAGGCCAAGCTATAAACAGTGTGTGAACAAATACGGTAGCCGGCGAGGGTACTTGAAGACCTGACACTAGTATTCGAAGTGAGAACATAGTATCTCAAAAGTATACGAGACCTTAGCAAAGAGTAGATACTCTAAAGACGTTTTCCCAGTGCGTTAAGTATACTACGGTCGGGTAAAACATTTAGTTAATACCTAATGTTCCTGATTGAGGAGATTAGGGGTAACACAGTGGCGATAGTATTAGGAATCCACAAAGAGATATCCGTAGCCACGTGGAGCTTCGTAGAAATACTCCACAGAGATAAGACAATAGCCGTCCGAATTGAGTTTCGACGCATTAATATCATATAAACAATTGTAAAAGCGTAGTAGAGCGACTTCAGGGGTAAGCGTAAAAATATACCGTTTTCCCAGATAGACAATGCGAACCGGAAAAGACTACTTTATCGTGCAGTATAGGAAATGCCGATAAATTAAACACCAGAATTAGGAGGGATCTTTTTATCCAAGGAGGTTTCATTTTTGTACGAGACTGTCAACTTCAGAGTAGAAGGTGGAAGGCAACGTCGAAATTTGCACCCCTGGGATTTGGTGAAGAAAGAATTCACGTGGGTTTGTTACCCAAAAAGTGAAATTCTGTGTGTGTAAATATAATATTAAGTGAAGTTATAATTTTTTTGTGTAGTGAAAATGTTTGAAAACCCTCATATAAATTTAAAAAATTCCTCTCGGCACGCCGGAAGGCGGAGGTAGATTTCACCGGGCAAACTAGGGGATAGGCTATAATAGGCAAAATATGCAGGTTTTCGTAGGAGGATCAGACCTCATTGATTGCAAGAAAGTATTTTAGATTTAGAGGTTAATTAACTTTTTTTTCGTTTTTGTATGCATATTTTTATCATTTTATTGTCTTATGGGGATGGTAACCTTCTTGTCATTTGGGGTTCATTTTTATACTTGTGATCACACTGTCCTTATGCAAGGTTTGGAACTGATGTGTAACTGACAGTCTGTTACTTCTTCACGCAAAATTTTATCTCCCGCAGAGATTTTTGTTGGTTCCTCAGTTTAGGGGCTGCAACAACGTGGTCATGTAACCCCGTGTACATTAGGTGTGTGTAGAATCTGATAAACGGTGTTAATTGTGATGACTGTATTAGTCTGTAATTCAGGCAAAGTCGGCAGACGTTCAATTTTAAGTAGTAGTTCCTAATTTTGTACCATATACTAACGTCAACGACACCTAGCTGTGAACTTGGCTACTAGATGCCACCACAACCAACAACTTGCAACGAACGTTGGAACTTCTCCTCCAAAGGAAAACATGCTGAGGGATTTTTAGCGCTCTAAAAAATCCGATGACTTTGGCCGGCTCTGAACCAGCGACCTTGGGCATATAAGTTCAGCATGCTACCAGTTACCCGCTTCCCACAGACTGATGGAAAAATGAATGTGATCTCGTGCAATGGCGATGTCTTGGCAACCTCTGATAGCTCATCCCTCATCAATTTAGAAGCGTTGTCATGGTAACCTCTGATGGCACTTGGCATGTTCATTAATTCCGAAACCATTTTTCTCATCCCTTGGCGTAATGGTAGGTCAGATCAAAAATTCTTTCAGACAGAGTTTTAGGTAATTATTAGGGGAATATTTTCCATTGTGTACGGTTTTGATATTGTGCCTATTAAGAGAGATATGATTAATGTTTCCCGGAAAAAAAAACTTTTTCCCACCCTTTGGTCAATGTTTGGTGCCATCAAAAACTTTTCAAACATACATTTTTGGCACTCATCCGACACATATTATGAACTTTGAATGGATTCGATATTTCACGTATTGAGAGAGTTATAGCGATATTTCACTTTTTTGAGAAAAAAAAGCCCCCCCATTCTCACCCCTTTCAACCGATTTTGCCCATTAACGAACTCGACCGATATTTTAAGGGGTTACATATTATGTAAAACATTCAAAGTGATTGGTGCAAAATTACGCCAGTTATCGTGTCCAAAAGAAACTGATATATATGCATATATATACACACATATATATAAACTTTTGAACTGACGGTGGTTTGGGGGTCTGGGGGATGTGAAACGCAAAGATATGTCGAAATTTTCCGGAAGTCGAAACATGGCACACATTGCAATAGTTAGCTTTCTGATGAAATCCACCTAAAATAGGCTACATAATTAAAAATACTACCATCAACGACACCTAGCTGTGAACTTGGCTACTAGATGCCACCGGAACCATCAACTCGCAACGAACGTTGGAACTTCCCCTCCGAAGGAAAGCATACTCAGGTTCTGTTTAGCGCTCTTAGTAAATCCGACGACTTCAGCCGGGTTTGAACCCGCGACCTTGGGCATAGAAGTTCAGCATGCTACAAGTTCCGATACCGAAGTCGCTTCCCACAGACATATGAAAACTGAATGTGATCTCGTGCAGTGGCGTTGTCATAGCAACTGCTGATGGCTCATCCCTTATCAATTAAAAGTAAAGTTGACATGGCAACCTCTCTTGGAACTTGGCATTTTCTTATAATTTAAATAATTTTGCTCACCCCGTGGCGTAATGGTGGGTCATATCGAAAATTCTTTCAGACAAAAGTTTTAGGTAATTATTGGGGGAATATTGTACATTTTGTACGGTTTTGATATTGTGCCTATTAAGAGAGATATGATTAATGTTTCCCGAAAAAAAAAACACTTTTTCCCACCCTTTTGGATAATGGTTGGTGCTATAAAAACTTTTCAAACATAAATTTTAGGGCCTTATCCGACACATAGTATGAACTTAGAATGGCTTCAATATTTCAGATATTAAGAGAGTTATAGCGATATTTCAATTTTTCGAAAAAAGCCTCCCATATTCACCCCCTTTGACCGATTTAGCCCACTAACGAACTCGACCGAGATTTTAAGGGGATACATATTATGTAAAAAATTCAAAGTGATTGGTGCAAAATTACGGCAGTTATCGGGTCCACAAGAAACTGATATACATATATACATATATATACATAGATAAATTATATATAAACTTTTGATCTGACGGTGGTTTTGGGGTCTGGGGGATGTGAAACGCGAAGATATGTCGAAATTTTCCGGAAGTCGAAATATGGGACCCATTGCAATAGTTAGCTTTCTAATGAAATCTACCTAAAATGTGTAATTCAGAGGGCAAATTAATAAGTGTGAGTGTGTGTATCAATATGATGAAGTAAGCAATTTGATGTGGGCCGGATGTCGTTCCACTGGAATTCGGACAATGGGGCCGGATAAGCCATATAAGTAACACCCAAATTTATTATGTGTTTTGGATTCAGAAATCTCATGTAGAAATGATGACCACGGAGAAAGTACTCTCCAGTATTGAAAATTCAGGGATATAAAACTGTGTGAAAATAATAAGTGCGGAATCTAATGTGAAAATTGCTAAAATGTCTTGTTAATAAAATGAAATCGTATTCAGTGGAATACTTGTGAATATCAATGGAATAATGTTATTTAAAAGGCAAATAGGATAATAATACAAAGGAAAATGTAACATAAAAGTTATGAAAATAATATTCAAATATGAGCCGTAGTGTGCTAAAAATAATAAGGATAATGTAATGAATAAATTAATTGTGGAAGTAATAATTCAAATATGAGCCGATGTGTGCTAAAATAATAATAATAATTATAGAACCAGTTGTGTTCTTGGAAATGTAAAGTCGAGACTTAATAAAAGGAAAATCTGTTAATTATGGACGAAGATAAAAATGTATTACGTTGAAAATAATTATTAAACTTTGGAAGGCATCACGAATGTATTGATTGTCGCCTTTGAGCGCTAAATAATAAATGGTCACGCTAAAGATTGCAGTGAAGATAATGCCAGGAATTATAATTGCGGGGACCAGCTGGGTGAATAGTGTTTGCTATGACAAACTTTTAAAAAGGGTGCTATGTATTGTTGTCAAGCATGGAATTGAGTGCGAATACCTTTTCCCAGTTGCTTTTATTATTGTTAGGAGGAGTGGTGGAATACCCTCGCTCTATGGTATTAGCCCCAAGACCTCAAGAATGGAATTGTCCTAGAGGCAGGTCAGAGAATCGAACCAGATGTCTCTTACGTCGGAAGCCCCTTAATTATGATTGGTTTTGAATTCTTACTTCCCAGTGTTAAAACTCCGAAATTATAATCATTCCTGAGCTATAGTAATAGGTCCTTGGAACCTCAGAATAATGTTATATTAATGTGATGTGTAGCCTTTCCAAGTTCTGGTCACGCTTGTCTGAAAGCAGTGTTTAATGTCCAGTTGTAGAAGGAGGGAGCATTGACTTCTCCCCCAGGTCATAAATTAAACCGTATATGTCTCAGCGTTTTCTCAATGGAGGTTGGGTAGGGTAGGTCAAGACAGAGACAGACCATGTCTGCACTCTGAAGTAATAACCTCTTAAATGGAACGGTAACCTGTACCGTGTTTTATATTGATCATGTATCCTTGCCGTTGAATTATAGACCCGCACTTCATGAATAATTAGAAATTGTCAATTGAGACAATAATGAAAATCCCTGCGCATTGTTGCATGATAAATGTATTTGTTCCCAAGCAATTGTTGAGGATATCGAATTAGCTGGGAGTTTATTTCGAATTGATTAAATCAGTAGTCTTCAAAGCTTGTGGTACATGAGATTTCCGAAGACAGAAGCCTTTTTATGTATGGTTGAAGAGAGAGATGGTATGTTACGAATGTCATGTGGTACCCAAATAAATGGTGATTGTTGATACCATTGAATGGTAATTAACTCAAATTTCTTTTTAATATATTCAAATTTGGAATATTCAATATGTTTCTTAAACATAGAATTATGTAATAAAATTAGCCGAGACTTTTAGAGCTCGTTTTTGTGAAAGTTTTAATGTTGCTAAATGGAAGTGAAACTGATTTTGAGATTTTTGTTTTTGGGGTTCAATGGAACCTAAATTAGTGATTTTTTGTATTATTCCTTGTTCATTAGAATAAGTGTGATGTTGATTTCAGTTATTTTTTGTATTGTAGCGCCAAATTTTGTGAATTAAATAGTTTTATTAGTAGGATTTTGAATTTCATTTCAGTGATGTGTTATCCTAAGCTTGCTCCTATAATGTGTGAATCACTCAGTGGGAGGACGTTCTATGCCCCCAAAGAGATAAGACTGAGCAGCTGGATAGTGATTTGCATATTTCTTTTACGAAAGGGCACATTAGATATAAGAGCAAATTAAATGAGCTACTATTGTGAAACTCTAACTCACAGGGGATATGTCGTCATAAATTTTTCTAGATATCGATTAGTAGGAATTTAGACATAAGATACACTTTCACGGGACCAGTAAGACCATTCAAAATGGCAGAATTAAGCCCGATAATACATAATGCGCTCGGCATCAGTAAGACCATTAAAGATGGCAGAGGTAAGCCCGAACAAAACGTCATTAAAGCGTCGATAAGCATCGACAAAGCGCCGATAAGCGGCGATAAGCGTCGACCAAACGGCGTCGACGAAGCGTCGATTCAATTATTCTGGAACGTAATAGTCCGCGACGAAACGAAATATACAAATTTCCTGGAACGAGGTCCAGATGAACAATTTTACAGACTATTTTAAATAGAGGGTAGCGACCCCTAGAGATTTAAATGTTCGGTATTCGACCGTCGAGATAAAGGATCCATAAAGCGTATTCCACGACGTAATATTCCGCGACGAAACGAAATACACGAATTTACTGGCACGAGATCCAGATGAACAATGACACAGCCTATTATAAATAGCGGGTAGTGACCCCTAGAGCAGTAAATGTTGGGTACTCGACCATCGAGAGAAAGGCTTAATAAATCAATAGAAAGTACACAAGACGTCCGAAGAGATATCTCCGGTACAGCAACCGAAGATGACCGACCACAGCGATGAACATAGAATATAAGTATTATATATTTAGCCAAGGACGACTAATGAACATGTACTCTATTACAGCATGAGCTCCAACGATGCACCACCAACGAAGGGAAACAAAATGATCATGATCAAAAGGTAAGATGAACCACTGTGAACACGAATACACATAAGTTACACACTCCTCTATACACTAATGAGGAACACAGCCACAAAATACACAAAAACATAAAAGATATAAGCCAGGGGATAGCATAAGTTTCTAGCCGGCATAAGGAGGCATAGAATAAGATAAGATAAGAAGGCGCCAGACAGAGAACAAGGCGGACGCACGTCAATGACGACTGACGAGGATATTGAGAGACGATAATATCTGTAATGTTGATATCAGCGGACAAGCACACCGACACAAGGGGCGATATGAAAATTACACTAACGAATGTATGTTTTTTATTCATCTTCTCGACTTTGCAGACACCAGGTATATGACACTGGTGAAAACAATTTCACTGCCATCAGCAGCGACATGTTTTTTTTTCCTGCTAGCACAAAGCTCTACCTTCACTCATTATTTTGTATACACTTTAACACAATGTGACACACTCATCACCTTATTTTAGAGTTATTATTTATTTATCGCATGGCTTTTAGTGCCGGGAGTGTCCGAGGACATGTTCGGCTCGCCTGAGTCTGTAGCTGCTTCCAGCGGACACCCTAAAGGGTGAGCTACAAGTTCCGTTAGATTTCAAGTAGTTCCAACTTTCGCCACCAGATATCAATGATACCTAGTGGTGAACGTTGGAACTTTGATAGAGCGTTCTGACGAAATCTAACCTAACAAATTTTGCTTTACAGAAGTTTAGTCTGTGAAAGGATCTTTTACATGCCATAAATCTATGACATGGGACCGCCGGCTTTACTTCCCCTCCGAAGGAAGGCATACTGAAAGATTTTTAACGCTCTTAAAAATCTGACGACTTCGACCGGGTTTGAATCCGCTATCTTGGGCACAGACGTTCAGCATGCTACCAACTACGCCACCGAAGCCACAGTAACACGCCGAGACAGGCAAATCTGCACAGTAAGGTTTGATACCTGTGGGGTATCAGGCCTATTGACAGATACAGAACAGAGCGTCAAAAATGTGACGTTACATACGACACTGAAAGCCGTAACCAATTTGTGGTGACGACTTTCACTGTCAAGTGTGGATTCATTCACCCACAGAGAATGATCCATCGGATAAGGGTATATTAGCGGCCTAGCCACTAAACTACAGTAGAATATTGGCCAGATAGCAAATAACGTAATAGATTATATTAGCGCGCATAAGCGAATGGTACGGCGAGATGTCAGATAAAGAGCTCCTTCAAGAATTGTAAGGTAAATTGTAACAATGGTATGAATATGATTATCGTCATCATGAGTATTAATACTATCACTAGTATCAGTGTGTTATTATCAGGGTAATTATGTTTATTATTATTATGGCCATCATTGTAATGAATATTATCATCGTCATTATTATAAATGTCACCATTGTTGGCAAGTGACTACCGGTATTTGTTAAACATGTTATCACAATTACACTATCAAATACTGTCACACTATAAATATTGTACACATGCATTTTCTTTCTTTTCCATTCTTCTAACGATACATTGTAAAGGTGTCCCATTTGTCCCAACGTAATAAATATTTTTTATACATATCCTTAAATTTACACCCCGGGGCACCTGTTTTTTCTTTTTACCTTCACTCTTTTACACATTTATACTTTGTTGTTATACCTAATGTTAATGCAGGAAGCAATTTTTTCATCGAGCTGCACTGACAGCACAACCACCCACCGAACAGATGTTTTTTTTCCTTCCTGCATAGAACGGCAAGTTACAGACATGATCCCACTTATGTTTTTTGATTATCTATGAATATTCAGCAATTGCTATATGTACAGTATATAAATGTTCCAACCATTACACCCACCCCTTTCTGAGTACACACTACCCCGAAACACCGAGAAAACACAGCATCTACACGGAACACCTCATCCCCATGACAAGAAGAGAATAATAATAAGAAGAAGAAGACCAGGGAGAAGAATAAGAAGAAGAGGTAACCTTCCTTTTAACTATCAAACCAGTTTGTGAGGACCCAAACTAAACATCGACGAGGTGTAGTTAAGGCCCCTACACCCTCAGGACCTTAGGACCTTACGCATCCCCAAGGGAGATATGTCCTACGCCCCTGAACCTGCAGGCGGCTACACAACCACACATCCATCAACTATTAACCCAACTAACCTGTCTACAATCTGCCCAACATCTTACACCCTCTTCTACCCCAGAACTACCCCAGGCTGAAAATACAGCAAAGTTCATACATTTTCTGTACACCGCAAGCACGCCACCAGTTACTACAGATGGTTTAGCCAACAGCTTGCATCACTCACATACACAAACACTGGAGGTATCTGGAACAGCAACACAAGTGAAGAAACACCAACTCAGCCCCTCCAAAACTATAAGAAGGACGTCATCAGAGGGCCAATGGTCTGTTGTCAGCCGTAGGCTTTGTTCGTCTGAGTTGTGATAGTCCTTCCAGGGGTAAGTGTGGACTCAGAATCCTAAATTGTATTTTACATTCCTTTCCACTTGACACCTAAATACTGGTTGTATTTTATAACATGATCTACACGTTTATAATTAGAGAAACACATTCCAACTGTTGCTGGTACCAATAAACCAGCAAGTACTTAAACCACAAACCATTGCATACATTTATTACTACACACTGTTTTACCTCTCACTTCCCCGCCTGACCCATTGTACTTCCCGTGTCCATTGTTTACCATAGAATTGCAGTGCCAAGCACTTCCATTTACACTAGCCTTGAATTACCTGTTCGCTCGACCGCCAAGTATAACTTTGCGCGTTCAGCAGTTAGTTGAACTGTTCTCACGCAGCAGTTGTTTTAGAGGCTAATAGCTCCTCGCAGTTCGCTCACCGCTTTGAGTACGACCCCGATAGTATAGAGCTCCCCCCATCCGTTATAACACCCTTCCACACACACACACTCACACACACAAACACACACTGGGAGTTTCCGCACCTCCGTGGAAACTCACCCCTTTTGGACAGCACACCCTAAATTCGACAATTTACACCTTTGTTCGTCCAACCCCTCATCCCCGGACAGAACAGTAGGATATATGAAAATAGGCTGTATAGTTCTTCACGGAACTACTTGTTTTTATCTTTCCAAAGTCTTTCATCTGGTCACTGAGTTCCTTCTTCTGTTCATCTGTCCATGTGCAACTATTTCTTTTGGGTTGTGATCTTAATTCAAATTTCGGGTTTCTGATAATTTCTCTACAAATGCTGTGGTCGTGAATGTGTTCTACTGTATGGTGATATGTAATTGTTGTAAGACTTTCATAGTTTTTTTGTACTAAGAAGTACAAAATTTCGACGTAGAAATTATGTTGAATAATCTTGTAGTCAGTCTGGTGTCGTTCATTCCGGCGATATGGGCAAGAACTTCACTCTGCACTTACTGACGAGTGTCGTGATAGGTTCAGTACTTCTACATAATTCTACCGTGTTTTTTGTTTGCCATAAATTGTCTCTGAAAACGGCGGCATAAATTATACTTGTTTTTCGATGTCATTAATTTTGGCCATTTGGGTAGATTATTGGCTGAGGAATAACCTAACCACCAAGGGAAGATGATTAAGAAAAGGAGGTAGGTTTCGGACTGGAGAAAAAGGATAGAAAAATAGAAGGAGAGTCCCACAAATGTTACGAATTTAACTTTAAATGCACTCAGAGGCGGTTGTCACTGCAAATCCGTTCTCTGATTCCTAAAGTGGGTAAGGTCTTGGTCGAAGCTGACGGGAAACGCAGCTAGAACTTGGGCGGTTTGCAAGAGAGTGGCTTTAGTGTATTCCCTCTCAAGCATGCATATGCCTACTATGGGGAAGGGTGATGGCCTGGCAAGACTGAGAGTAACAGATTTATTGTATGTCTGTTCAAAGCAATTCGTTTTTGCAAAGTAATTCGAAGAATGCCAATAATTTGAATCAGGTTTGGTATTTCCAGTTTTCGAAGTTATGGAGTTCCTGAAAAAGCGACCAAGTGCCTCCAAGAAGGATAGTGATAAAAAATTATACCTTGGGGAGTAATTTTGGTAAATGAACCAATGGTTGCATTTGGAAATGGCTAAGCTTTTACTCAGCATGGAGGCGGCTAAAAGTTTAGACAAAGAGAAACACTTATCTTTTGGAAAACCGACCATAAGTTTTCGGAGAGGATCTCCACAAGCAGGTAGCTGGCGTAGCGAGCTTTACTTGCCTTACTGGCCAGTTAGAATTAGCTATTAAAGCTAAGAGAAACTTTAACGAGATTACCACTAAGAGTTCTTGCTCAAATGCAACGAGTGGTGAAAGCCCTATCAATAGATTTAATGGCATTGAGTAGGGAGAGCCAAGGAAGACAGGATCTTGCCTAACCGTTGTACTAGAAAAATAAGAAAGCGAAAAGAAACGCTTAATTTATTTAACAATTCAAAAGAAGTTGATAACTTTAACAAATATATATTTTCAATTTGGTTAACAATTTTTGGGTCACAGACCTCAGAAAACATTTGACGGTTGCTCCAGGCAATTGACAATTCTTTAGGTTTCAAACCTTATATGTACTAAAATCTTTGTAAGCTTTAAAAAAGACAAATGAAGTGATTAAAATTTAAACATTAAATTGAGTACAAGGAGTGTACTTTAAGAAATTTCCACGTAACTATTTTAGAAAAAGTTACAACTTCGAAAATAACAAAAAGGAAAGCGGGTAGAATGAAGGAGAAGTTCCTATAACTTCTTATATTTATACAGAATTACTGTTGGTTATTATACAAATAAGGGCTGGTCACTTACTGTGAAACCTGAGGAGAAAGTCAAAAGGAAAGTTCTCGACCTCCTATGTTTAAGTAGGAATCACGAGCCAAATGGGGCAGTTTCCCTTTCGTGAGACCTAGAAATAACTCACTCATGAGTTGAAAGAATTGTTTTCCCTGATTATAGGGTAGAAATAATGTAAGCTTGAACCGTGTATAAAACACGTAGTTATGCAGAAATTAATTAATGATAAACAAGCAAGATGGAAGGGCACTTCTTTAGAGTGACACCTCATTGAAAATGATACAGAGTTACAATTTTATTAATATGGTTTGTTAGTAGAAGGTTTAGGAAAGTCCAGTTGGGATTTAGGATAAATGTTCATAGCCTTATTTAATGTAAACGGACGATCGCGACGCGGTAGAAAAGTGGAACAAGCACTAGTTATCACTATAGTCTGTAAAATGAATGAAAAGTTCACTGTAGTAACACGAAAGTTTATGGCAAAGAAAGTTATTGCAATAATGAAAAAGGACTGGTTGCACTAGATAGGCGAAAGTCTATTGCTTGAGAAAGTTGTGAATTACAATTAAATGCGCCAAAGAACATTCCAACGGTGGAAGAAAATTCGCTATTGAGCTTTAATTCAGAAGGAAGATTCTTCAATTTTCAATAGTATTCTCACAAGTGAGTGAAAAATACATGACAGCAAGACTTGTAGATAAAGTACAGGATCTGGAAGGTTCCAGAACGATCTTAATAGAAGAATGGGGCCAAAGTTAATCCAGCGGAGGAACTAGCTTGGTAATTTATAGACAGCGGGTATTAGATAATATCCCACGTGGTGAGAAGATTTCTCATTTAAATAGCTTAAGAAAAGCTACTTTCGATTAAGGTTGGCTTAAACAGACAAAAGCCCAACATAGCAAATCCCGCGAAGGATTATTTTTGCCCCAAAGAGTAATCTCACACTGTCTATAAAATGATCAATAAAACATGTAGATAATATAACTGATGAAGATGAGGGTAAAAACTTAAGTCTGTACTTATCTTGGTTGCATGTCGAAGGTGAAGTTCCCTTTGACGGATACCTAATGTGCCAAAATGGCGTAGAACGTAGAGAGTGCCTCTTGGTTGGAGGAGACTGGCTCTGGTTGAGCCTTGACTGACCGAGTCAACTGCCGACTTACAAGTGAGACCCACTCAGCGAAGCGGGGAGGGTCCAAGGAAGGGAAAAGAGTGGGGGTAGGAGACAAAAAGGAGAACATATAAGCATGACCAATATTGTAAACTTAAATTCTCTTGAGGAAATGGTCTTCAAAGAGTTGATAGCAGGCGATACTAGCACAGCCTGGTGGGTGAAAAAGTAGACGAAGTTCTCTTGGTCACGGAGATAATAGCTGGCGATGGCAATGAGATCTGATGGCCAGATGGAAAATGAAGTCCTCTTGCACCAGGAAGAATTGAGGAGCTTCAGAGGTACGCTGCTAGATGACGCTAGGTGGGTCATGGAAGATATATATCTAGAACAGACTCACAATGACATAAGAGATATGACCATCAAAGAGAAAATAGAAGATCACTGTTGGTGTTTGATAAAGAGAAAGGAATGAACAAGCAAAGAGCATTAAACTTTATATTCTCTCGTACCGTGTATTCCAAGAATACACCATGCTGGGAGGGAACAAAGAAGCAGTTAAACATTTAAAGGTAATGGAGCGATCAAAGACAGTGGTCTTGTGATCGGACCTTTAGTGGTCAAGATTTTGGCCACCCTGACTCTCCCATCCCTTCCAGGATAACACTCGGTCACTCTACCCGAAGTCCAGACCAAGGGAGGAGAAACATCCCTAACCAAGACCAAGTCCCCCACTTTAATGTCGGGACTGGAAAGGAACCACTTCTGTCTCCGTTGCAAGGAAGTTAAATATTCCAAGTTCCACCTCTTCCAAAAAGAATTGCGGAGGGCTTCAAGTTTACGCCAAACAATAGGCAAATTAGAATCCCTGTAAGAATTGGGAAGAGGAGGAGGGGCAGAAAGAGAAGTGCCGATAAGGAAGTGACCAGGTGTAAGTGGAAGCAGGTCATCAGGGTCATTGGAAAGAGGAGTTAAAGGGCGAGAATTAACAACACCCTCAATCAGAACGGATAGTGAATTGAATTCTTCATAAGTCAGAATTCGATTACCTAAGACTTTTCTTAAATGACATTTAGTGAGCTTAACGCAAGATTCCCACCTACCACCGTGATGAGGAGCGTAGGGAGGTATAAAGCGCCATTTGAAACCCTTTAAGTAGGAAAAATTTGAAATTTGTTCCATGGCAGGAGAGGAAGTGAGAGCTTTCTTCCACAGGGAAGCTGCGCCCTGATAAGTGGAAGCGTTATCAGAGAACATCTCTGAAGGAACACCACGCCTAGCAGTGAAGCGAGAGACAGCTGATAAAAAGTAAGAAGTAGAAGCATTCGTTACTAGTTCCAAGTGGATTGCGCCAGTAACCATGCAAACAAAGAGAGAAACATAAAGCTTACCAAACAATTTGCGTTTAGCTTCTGGGGAATTTCGTTGATATTGGAAAGGACCCATATAGTCCACACCAGTTAAAGCAAATGGGCGTATAGGAGAAGAGCGAAAAGAGGGCAGATCGCTCATTAATTGAGTATTGATTTTAGGTTTCGCTTTGAAACAAGGAATGCACTTATGAATTACAGAAGATACTTCATGAATTCCATTTATGATCCAGTACTTTTCTCTTATGAGGCAAAGCAGAGTGCGTGTGCCAACATGCAGATTACGATAATGAAAGTCACGTATAATTAAAGAAGTTACGTGATGTTTAGAAGGCAAAATAACGTGATGCTTTTTGTCCTCAGAGAGCAAAGATTGCGAGAGCCTTCCACCTACCCTGAGAAACTCATGGTCATCAAGGAACGGGGATAAAGCACGTAGACGACTGGATTTGGGAAGATCCCTTTTAGAAGAAAGTAAAGACAATTCAGAAGAAAAGGCTTCTTGCTGTGTCAGTTGTAAATCCTTAATGGTAGCGAGATTCAATTCATGATTGGTAAGGTGTGGTTTAGGGAGAAGAGGTTGGTCAACCACAAGATATTTCCATCTAAGGAGATAGGCGACAATTCGTATTAATTTATGAAAAGAAGAATAGCGGGACAGCAAGGGATGAGAAGCGTTGGAAACAAGACACGAAGCAATAGATAGAGGTACATTAGCGTCAGGCAAGTTGGAGTTTGTAGCTGGAGGTTTAGAAGGCCAAGAAGAAGAGTCTTTGATTAACCACGAGGGCCCATGACAGTACAACTGGGAAGCTGCCAATTGAGAGGGTAAACAACCACGAGAGATAATATCGGCTGGGTTATCAGCACTGGACACATGCCTCCATTGACATCCAGAAGAAAGAGTTTGAATTTTGGAAACCCTGTTTGCAACAAAAGTTTGCCAGTTAGAGGGGTTCTTGGCGATCCAAGAAAGGGTGATCATGGAATCGCTCCAGAGATAGATTTGCGAGAATTTGACTTTGAATACTTCCCGTAATTTCTTAAGAAGTTCTGCAGCCATGAGTGCAGCGCACAATTCAAGCCTAGGCAAAGTGATAGTTTTAAGAGGAGCGACCTTCGATTTGGCACAAACAAGGTTGGAAACTGAAGATCCATATAATGAACCGTGATAAACTAAATATGCGCAGGAACCGTAAGCTTTTTCGGAACTGTCCGCGAACGCATGAAGGAAAAAAGATGCATTAGAATGAGCGTTAATTAAATTCCTAGGAATTTCAATAAGGGAAAGATCCAGCAAATTGCTGCGAAACGAGAGCCAACGATTAAGAAAGGAAAGAGGAACAGTGTCATCCCATTCACATTTGAGCGACCACAGCTCTTGCATGAAGAGTTTGGCTGTAACGATAACTGGGGCAAGGAATAGAAGTGGATCAAAAAATTTTGCAATTTCAGAGAGAATTTGTCTTTTTGTGTTAGGAAGCTCTTCTGCGAGCGAAACTTTATAGATGAGAGTGTCAGTGTTAGTGCACCAATGAACTCCTAGAGTTTTTATGGATTCGGAGTTTCCACAAATTTTGACAGAAGAAGGATCTACATCTTCGATGGGAAACTGGGCGAGAAACTCAGGGGAGTTGGAATTTCACTTATGAAGTGGGAAACCTCCATTCCTTAGCAATGCCTGAAGTTCTAAAGACACAAAAGAAGCTTCCTCTAAAGTGGGGAAGGACTGCAAATAATCGTCAACATAGAATGACGTAGTTAGTGCTTCAGAGGCTATGGAATTAAATAAATGACCATCTTGTGAGGCTAGCAAGTGTAGGGATCGGATAGCAAGGAAAGCAGAGGGTTTTAAGCCATAAGTAACCGTTTTTAAGCGAAATACCTTAATGGGCTTACTGATTTCATCACGCCACAAGATTCTTTGGAGATCTCGTTGTTCCGGTTGAATTAAAACTTGACGGTACATCTGTTTTATATCAGCGATGACAGCTATGGGAAATAAACGAAAGTTTAAGAGTATAGCAGATAGATCTGACTGAATAGCAGGACCAGAGTAAAGAGTGTCGTTAAGGCTGTTGCCATTAACGTCGGGTGATGAACCATTGAAAACAACTCGGATTTTATCTTTTACAAGAGGGTTTTTCCACACGGGATGATGATTTAAATAAACCGTTTCAATTGGGGGTGCAATTCATCATCAGATTTGTTAACAACTTCCATATGATCTAAGCTTTCATACTCATCCTTGAAATCAGTGTACTGCTGTTTAACAAGAGGTTCTTTCTTGAATTTGCTCTCGATAGCAAAGAGAGCTTTTTGAGCTTTGGGCTGAGAGTTAATAAGTTTTGGAGGATTATGTAATCGTGGCATTTGAACAACGAACCGGCCATCAGAAGAACGAGTGGTGGTGTTCAAAAAAAGTTGCTCACAGAATTCATTTTCTGAAGAGGTTACATTAGGAGGATCAACGCTTTCAAGCCTCCAGAACTGTTCCAGGTCAGTATTGGAGAAGTAACATTGCGATGCGGGTTGGGGAGAATAAAGGGGAAGTTGACCTGTGACGATCCATCCAAAATTAGTGTCTCTGGCGACCACGTTTGAGGATAACTTGCGAACCTGTTTACGAAGGCAATTCCAGAAAACATTGGCACTAAAGAGTATGTCAATAGGGTTTTGCATGTTGAACAAAGGATCGGCTAGCCTTAAATGCGAGGGAATGTTTAACCCTGAAATATCCACAGAGTGACTTGGAGTGTCTTCTCCAATGCTATTGAGAATTAGACAATTAAGTTTAAGAAAGTTGTTTCTATGACAAATATCTCTTATGGTTAGCTTCGAGAATTGTAAAGCTTGCGATTTTGAGCTGTTGATGCCCGACACGTTAATAGAAGTGGGGTTTACAGGTAGGCCTAGTTTTCTAATCAAGGAATTAGACACAAAATCATGAGTTGCCGCTGAATCTAGAAGACCGCGTGTACGGACCCAGTTGCCAAAGTTATCCAGAACTTCGATTTGGACAGTAGACAACAATACTTGAGAAATGCGAATGGACTTGGCATTTTGAATATGCGATGAAGCATTAGAACTGTTAGCACTATCATTTTTCGGAGAAGTAGATGCTGTCGATGACCTTGCCTGATCATGACGATGTAGCAAAGTGTGATGAGCCTTTTCACAATGGTAGCAAAGTCTTGTGGACTTGCAATTAGAAGCAGAATGAGTAGGCGCTAGGCAATTGAAGCAATGTTTGTTCTGGGAAACTAATTTTCTTCTGTCGTCGACTGACATTTCTTTAAGGGATTTACAGAGGTATAGGGCATGGGGATCTTTACAAAGTATGCACTTTAAAGGTTCGTTTACACTCTTGCGGGGTTCGCTTTGAGTGTTTAAAACCATAGAGCTAGCAACACGACGTTCACTAGACCTAGTTGGGTAACCAGTAGTGTTTGATTTAAATTTAGATGAGCTGGACCCGGGTTTTTGGGTATTAGACGCTAAGCGTTCGCTTTTAGGTTTGATATACATTAATTCAAATTTAGAACTAGGAGATGAGGGTTCACTTTTATTAGCTAAAGCGGTTAAGAGCTGGCATCTGGCATTTATGAAAGTGACTAAATGCTCGTAAGAGTAGTCGTCTTCTTTAGAAAGTTCAATTTCCCAAGCTTTGAGGGTAGCAGCATCAACTTTAGAAACCACTAAATGTATTAGGAAAGTACCCCAGTGTTCAGTAGGTTGATATAATTGGGACAGAGCCTTAACGTGAAGTTGTGTAGTGTCAACTAGAGTACGCAAACTAGTGACGTCATTGTGCTGTGACGCAGGTAGGTTGAATAGAGCCTTCATATGGCGTTGAATACGTAACCGTAAATTCCCGTATCTTTCTTTTAATAAGTTAAAGGCAATGGGGTAATTTTCGGCACGTAGAGGAAGTGCTTCGACTAACTGCAAAGCTTGACCTCGGAGGACAGATCTCAAGTAATGAAACTTGTAAATGACTTGAATGTCTTCATTGTCATGAACAAGGGAGCAAAATAATTCATAGAAAGAATCCCAAGTAGATTCATCTCCAGAGAAATGGGGTAAATCAATTTTAGGTAAAATTGGTTTGGGCTTGTAAGTACCATCACGGAAAGAAGTTTGTGGTTCGTGAAGGGAACCAAGAACAGAAGCGTCCTTTTTCTGCTCCTCTTCGAGTTGGCGTATTATTTTGAAAGCAGAACCTATGCCTTCGTAATATTGGTTTTCTACTTCGACTCGATCTTCGGTTTGATTGAGCATGCAAGGTTCTATTTCAGATCAGATGTTGCAATAATTTTCATAAGAACGTTCAAAATCCCTTACACGATGTTTCAACAAGTCTAATTGAGCTTCTGAGGGGTGTAACTCTTTTATGTACTTTCTGAATCGGGTAATTTGCCCTTTATAGGATGCTCGTTTAGAAGTAAGTTTTTCATCCTTATCCTTTTCAATAGGAGCCATGTCAAAGAAAATAGATTGAAATGTAACTCACGAAACTGTGGAACCTTGGAAATGCTGTCAAGCTGGCAGCAGCAATACGTTGAAAGAAAGGGACACACCACGGGAGACAGGAGCGGCCTCTTTCCCCTTCACAGGCTTTGCTCGATGTAGTTATAGCTGAAAGTTTCAAAGCAGATATTAATAATTTGCAAAGTATTGCCAAACGACACTTGACAAAGAATAGAAATAGCAAATGGACTCTCTCGGGTTTCGGCACCAAATTTTGGGTAGATTATTGGCTGAGGAATAACCTAACCACCAAGGGAAGATGATTAAGAAAAGGAGGTAGGTTTCGGACTAGAGAAAAAGGATAGAAAAATAGGAGGAGAGTCCCACAAATGTTATGAATTTAACTTTAAATGCACTCAGAGGCGGTTGTCACTGCAAATCCGTTCTCTGATTCCTAAAGTGGGTAAGGACTTGGTCGAAGCTGACGGGAAACGCAGCTAGAACTTGGGCGGTTTGCAAGAGAGTGGCTTTAGTGTATTCCCTCTCAAGCATGCATATGCCTACTATGGGGAAGGGTGATGGTCTGGCAAGGCTGAGAGTAACAGATTTATTGTATGTCTGTTCAAAGCAATTCGTTTTTGCAAAGTAATTCGAAGAATGCCAATAATTTGAATCAGGTTTGGTATTTCCAGTTTTCGAAGTTATGGAGTTCCTGAAAAAGCGACCAAGTGCCTCCAAGAAGGATAGTGATAAAAAATTATACCTTGGGGAGTAATTTTGGTAAATGAACCAATGGTTGCATTTGGAAATGGCTAAGCTTTTACTCAGCAAGGAGGCGGCTAAAAGTTTAGACAAAGAGAAACACTTATCTTTTGGAAAACCGACCATAAGTTTTCGGAGAGGATCTCCACAAGCAGGTAGCTGGCGTAGCGAGCTTTACTTGCCTTACTGGCCAGTTAGAATTAGCTATTAAAGCTAAGAGAAACTTTAACGAGATTACCACTAAGAGTTCTTGCTCAAATGCAACGAGTGGTGAAAGCCCTATCAATAGATTTAATGGCATTGAGTAGGGAGAGCCAAGGAAGACAGGATCTTGCCTAACCGTTGTACTAGAAAAATGAGAAAGCGAAAAGAAACGCTTAATTTATTTAACAATTCAAAAGAAGTTGATAACTTTAACAAATATATATTTTCAATTTGGTTAACAATTTTTGGGTCACATACCTCAGAAAACATTTGACTGTTGCTCCAGGCAATTGACAATTCTTTAGGTTTCAAACCTTATATGTACTAAAATCTTTGTAAGATTTAAAAAAGACAAATGAAGTGATTAAAGTTAAACATTAAATTGAGTACAAGGAGTGTACTTTAAGAAATTTCCACGTAACTATTTTAGAAAAAGTTACAACTTCGAAAATAACAAAAAAGAAAGCGGGTAGAATGAAGGAGAAGTTCCTATAACTTCTTATATTTATACAGAATTACTGTTGGTTATTATACAAATAAGGGCAGGTCACTTACTGTGAAACCTGAGGAGAAAGTCAAAAGGAAAGTTCTCGACCTCCTATGTTTAAGTAGGAATCACGAGCCAAATGGGGCAGTTTCCCTTTCGTGAGACCTAGAAATAACTCACTCATGAGTTGAAAGAATTGTTTTCCCTGATTATAGGGTAGAAACAATGTAAGCTTGAACCGTGTATAAAACACGTAGTTATGCAGAAATTAATTAATGATAAACAAGCAAGATGGAAGGGCACTTCTTTAGAGTGACACCTCATTGAAAATGATACAGAGTTACAATTTTATTAATATGGTTTGTTGGTAGAAGGTTTATGAAAGATCAGTTGGGATTTAGGATAAATGTTCATGGCCTTATTTAATGTAAACGGACGATCGCGACGCGGTAGAAAAGTGGAACAAGCACTAGTTATCACTATAGTCTGTAAAATGAATGAAAAGTTCACTGTAGTAACACGAAAGTTTATGGCAAAGAAAGTTATTGCAATAATGAAAAAGGACTGGTTGCACTAGATAGGCGAAAGTCTATTGCTTGAGAAAGTTGTGAATTACAATTAAATGCGCCAAAGAACATTCCAACGGTGGAAGAAAATTCGCTATTGAGCTTTAATTCAGAAGGAAGATTCTTCAATTTTCAATAGTATTCTCACAAGTGAGTGAAAAATACATGACAGCAAGACTTGTAGATAAAGTACAGGATCTGGAAGGTTCCAGAACGATCTTAATAGAAGAATGGGGCCAAAGTTAATCCAGCGGAGGAACTAGCTTGGTAATTTATAGACAGCGGGTATTAGATAATATCCCACGTGGTGAGAAGATTTCTCATTTAAATAGCTTAAGAAAAGCTACTTTCGATTAAGGTTGGCTTAAACAGACAAAAGCCCAACATAGCAAATCCCGCGAAGAATGATTTTTGCCCCAAATAGTAATCTCACACTGTCTATAAAATGATCAATAAAAACATGTAGATAATAAAACTGATGAAGATGAGGTTAAAACCTTAAGTCTGTACTTATCTTGGTTGCATGTCGAAGGTGAAGTTCCCTTTGACGGATACCTAATGTGCCAACATGGCGTAGAACGTAGAGAGTGCCTCTTTGTTTGAGGAGACTGGCTCTGGTTGAGCCTTGACTGACCGAGTCAACAGCCGACTTACAAGTGAGACCCACTCAGCGAAGCGCGGAGGGTCTAAGGAAGGGAAAATAGTGGGGGTAGGAGACAAAAAGGAGAACATATAAGCATGACCAATATTGTAAACTTAAATTCTCTTGAGGAAATGGTCTTCAAAGAGTTGATAGCAGGCGATACTAGCACAGCCTGGTGGGTGAAAAAGTAGACGAAGTTCTCTTGGTCACGGAGATAATAGCTGGCGATGGCAACGAGATCTGATGGCCAGATGGAAAAGGAAGTCCTCTTGCACCAGGAAGAATTGAGGAGCTTCAGAGATACGCTGCTAGATGTCGCTAGGTGGGTCATGGAAGATATATATCTAGAACAGACTCACAATGACATAAGAGATATGACCATCAAAGAGAAAATAGAAGATCACTGTTGGTGTTTGATAAAGAGGAAGGAATGAACAAGCAAAGAGCATTAAACTTTATATTCTCTCGTACCGTGTATTCCAAGAATACACCACCATTCCATTGGTTCTTGTGGTTTCTGAAGCATATAAGGCTTCCGACAACACTACCGTTTATAATGTCGTAATTTCGCAGCCGTGGACATGCATTTTTTATGGTAGTGGGACCGGATAAGTTTATATGCTTTCTGTAATTTTGAGACTCTTTCTTCGTTATTCTTTGTGTTCAGGATTGATTTATGCATGATTTTTCCGAAATAATTCAATTCCTTGACTTATGAAATTTCTCCGTATTTTGCTTTTATTGGGAGTTTGTATGAAGATTTTGTATCGAAAAACTGCGTTTTATCATACGAAATATCCTTATATTATTATAACCGTAAATACAACATATGGATAGTGTAACACATTATAGATAAAATAGCTAATGAGAGTTTATTATCTCCCTTATACCGAAATGAAAGGATTTATCAGCGAAAATAGTTCAGTTCATGACTTACCTAGCAGGATCTGCAGGAAACTTCATGGGCACACATTTTTTGCTGCACCAAAGTGCAGCCCAGTAAAAGCCACTTCGTTCTTTATGTTGTTTTTCCGCTCTTTTTTAATGAAAAAGAAAAAGTAACATCCATCGCAAGAAGATTAGCACTTAGAAAGCAGAATGGATAAATAATCCAACGGCTTGACGAAAAAGTGCCATTAATTCATAAACGATAACCAACTGTCACGGAATAGTACCTAACTGACAATTAGTTGAAGATGCATTGAAATGAGCTGTACATGTAAAACAACATTTCATTTTTGATTAATGAGCATACATGTATTCTCATTGTTACATAAACCCTTCATCGTAATATTTTCAGCAGTGGACCAATAGTGTCAATCTACATCTGTTTGCAACAATGGTATGATCAACTGCTGCCAAAACACTACTGTTCCCCAATCATAGCAGATATCGCCCTAGTCGATCACATGTGCTGCTGTCTGTAGTGGAACGCAAAAAGGTAGAAGCTTCACTTACTTGTGTTCTTGTTCCATGTCGTAACATTTACGTTCGCCAACATTTTTGTATTATCGATATGCAATACCGTACTGCTGATGTCAGTTATGAGCTTCTTTTAAATCTAAACCAACGTCGTGACAAGGCTTGCGGTTCATGGATTTCATTATAAGTTCTGCTACAGGAAAAGAGTTTGATGGTCCGGATGAAAAGTGCATATGTATAGGGATGCTTAAGGAATGCACTGAAACAAAAAAACTAAATTTCGACCTAAGGTGGACATAGGCCGTTTTGAAACTGACCATCTCATGTGAACTATGTGGGAATGTGGAAAAATGTATCACATCATCACATGCGCAAGCCGAATCATGTCAATAGCGGCATACATCAAGGTTTGAATGATTGATCAGGATTTCTGCTAAAATGTACATACATTCAATATGGCCACAGGCTGCAATAAAGATTATATATTAAATCTAAACCAGTGAATATCTGACTGAATTGCATGTTGTTCTATTCGTTGCCATTAATAATGCATTGAAAACATTGTGTGTCTATATCTGTCTTCTGGCGGAGAATTTTTGGCTCGGCCTATTCGCGAACAGGTTTGCATAGAACAGGCAGTATAAGAGAATCGAGAAGGCGGTGGTTGGCACACAAAATTCTTCTGCTTGCTGGTAGATGTCTGTCGTGTAGATCCGGTGGCAAACTTCATTTTAAGTAAATATCTAGACTATTTTTCATTGAAAAATGCACAATATAACGCTTTATTTTATAACAATAAACATAAACAAAATTCAAGCAAACCAACGTAACTCTGATAGGTTTTGAACCCTGGACGACCGGGTAAGAGACGAGCACTTTTCCACACAGTCAAATTTTTACACTGAAGTTTATAGTTATCAATCGACTTACCGGTACTTACATCTTAGCATATACTGATTTGGACTAAACTATTTCTTCAGTGGAGTATATATTCTTTGTAAACCATTTCATACAAAACTTATATTAATTCTAGGCGTCTCTAAAAGCCAGTGTAGTTAAAAGGGACGTAAAACCAATAACATTATTATTATTATATTATTTCTATCAGTAGGCTATATTGCCTGCAACATACTCAAACTATTGAAATACAAGCCAGGCAAGAGAGATCAGCTGCCATCTTATCTTGTAATCGAGACGACTAAACTTTTAAAGTCACTGCTTTTGTATAATATTATATTATGAACTTATACTGTAATAGCGAACGGGCCACGTCCTTTAGGATAGTTTAAACCATTCTCTGACCCATAACGGAACTGGTGAGTCCTAAGGTGTAAATTGTAGTGATTCACACAGCCACCATCCTGAAATGGTAGCCTACTGCTGATGACCTTGTAGTTTGGGCGATTAAGAGCACTCCCATATGAAGGTATGCGTTCACAAAATTTGGTAGGGATCCGATAATTGATTCGGTCGTATTTAAATTTTAAGTTTAGAACATTTGGGTGGCCACCATTACGTTTTGGTAGCGAAAGCGGCGGTATAAGAGATGTCACTGAGGTGCTCGTTGCTAGTGCTACCTCTGTACCAAATTTCTTTCAATTCAGTTTCGTCGTATTTGAATTGATAGGGGGGACAGATATACACATTCACACAAACACACACTCACACACAGACAGACTGACAACCCTTATCCCGTTTAGATCTCATAAGTCTACTTTAATTCTTTGCAAAAATCAAAAGTAGGCTAAAATGGCTTCCAACGCGGTATTGGGGTTACATAAAGGCAATTGGACCACAATATCACAAGTATTGTGCTTCTCATTGTAGACTATTTGTTAGTATGGATTCATCAGTGTGTTACGAGTGCTTAACTCTTGTTATTCCTGTTTCCACGGTGACGGGGTTGAAATGTTACGAATGATATGACGGTCGGATGCCCTTCCTGACACTATCCTCATCAGTGGAATTAATGTTGTTGTTGATTCATTTGAAGGGCTTTGCAACTTCCTGATCACTTGAGTGTGCGTGAGGAAATTGTCTGAAGACCTATGTTATTGTGACGGCTTTATTGGTGTGTGTAGTAGTAATTCAGATGAGGATCGGGAAGGAGGAAGCCATGGTCTTAAATTAATACTATGCAATTTCCAGGATGGCTGAGGTGGGAAATGAAACCGCCTGTTCTCATTCTTGCCTCACGAGGTTGAGTGTACCCCAATTTTGCCCTCTTGGCAGAGCAGGTAGCCTAATCGAATCCGGGCTTCCATGGTGACAGCCAAGAGTGCTAGCCACCACGCAACGAGGCGGACAGTGGAATTATTGAGAGAAGAAAGATGATTGAAAACAAGCAAGGGATTAGAAGGAAGGTGCCTTGCTGACATCTGGTTGGAGTTAAACTGAGAAAACGGTGGAGACCAAAGATATACTGGCCCCTCAGTCCTGCACTTAGCTACTCACTCGGGTAATTCAGCGGTACAGTACGTTAATTGTAACTATAGAGTACTCCTTTGGTCTACTAGTCAATGAGCTTGCAAATAAGCTTACATTAGTATTACAAAAACATATCCAGTTCTGTGCAGTTTGATTATAAATATTTCTAACATGTTTATAGTGATAACGTTCAGGAACACTGGAATATAAACATTTTAGAAGCCAATTGTCAGTGTTGCCATCGTAATTTAATGAAAGAATTGCTTTCAGTCGGTCATCGCGCTAATGCAGGCCACGCCAACGCGAGCACTTAGTGCTTGCGCGTCCCTGTGCTACACCGAGCGGCACCGGTGCTTTCCCCTCCCTCCCCTCTTTCCTTCCCGTGTAGTGGCGGTAGCACAGTCAGACTTGGATGATGAGCAATGGATCGCTGACCTCGCTTTCATGAAAGACATCTCGGGGTATTTAAATGATTTAAATATCTCGTTGAAAGGCAAAAATAAATTAATCAGTACTATGCGTGACAGTATTGAAAGTTTCAAATTGCAGCTTATGCTTTTTAAAAGTCAGCTTCAAGAAGGAAATTGGGACAATTTTCCCTCTCTAAAATCCTTGAATTTAAGTGCTTATGAATGCATCAGTAGGAACACAAAAGCGTTACAGTCATTGTCTAAAGAATCTGAAGATGGGTTTTGAAGAAATAAAACAAGTAAAACCGGCACTCAAAGTTTTTACGACGCCATTTTCGGGGCGCCCAGAGGATGCCCGATGAAGTCTCCAAGTTGAGCTGATAAAACTACAGTACGATCAATTTTGACAGGCCGCTATTGCCATTACAATGGTGATTTTATTTTATTTTATTATTAAGGCGTTGAGGAACAGGAATTCCCGAGGATTCGTGCCCTTGCCCTGAAATCTTTTGATATGTTCGGAACAACCAACAACGTTCGTTTGTGAACAAATGTTTTCAATGGTGAATACAGTGAAACATGGTTACTTCGAACTTCTATAATTCAAAATCTTCTTTAATTCGAATTTTTCTCTTGGTTCCTAGCATTTTATATACAAACAATGCTAAAATATCGTGGTTAATTCGAATTACACTTTGGATAATTCGAAGTTTTTACGTGTAAAAAACCGATCGGAAGCCACACAGTTGGATCAGGAATTCCCGAAAAACGACAAACCACATCACAGAACTTAGTTTTTTTGTTTTTTGAAAGTAGAAATGACGTAGGCTAAGTGATTCTGTTTTCCGTTCATTAAATTTGTTAGATTCTTTTGTGATGGCCGAGAGACTTAATTGTAGGAAACAGGTAAAAATCCCTATTTTTTTTGAAAAACTATATAATTCTCTAAGACTTAACTAGATTGCTGGATTACTACTGTCGTTAAATAGGTGAACAGTACATTTTGGTTTTATTTTATCATTTGAAACATTTGAGGTTAATCACGATACAGTCCTCTAACAGTACCGTTGTCGGTTAATCTGCTTTGTTGAATGTAAATAATTATGTAAACTTTCTTAATTCGAATTTTTGGATAATTCGAATATTTTTACTACTCCCTTGAGATTTGAATTATCCAAGCTCCACTGTATTAACAAAACAAAAACAAGGTTAAGTTTGTCTGATGCTTCCTTGGACGCTACACTTCGGATTGCAACTGCCAAAAAGATTGTTCCAAATATCGGCAAATTAGTGGCTTCAAAGTGATGCCAAGGATAAAGAAAGAATGTTGAAAATTAGTGCAAAATCAGGAGCGCAATAAAACTATTATTTCTGTATGTACAAAAAATTGGCATTATTATTATTATTATTCGTTTTCATACCGGTACGCCGCCTGATGGCTGATTTGCCCAGCCCCATTCACCAAACAACAACAACAACAACACTACGCTCGCCTCGCTATTATAAGCGCTGCCACTGCTCGTTCCTCTCCTACAGCAGAGCACCGGTGCTTTTGCCAGTGCCAGACGGTGCTCGCGAAGCACCTGAGTTGGCTTGGCCTGCGTTAATGTGTCCAATTTAATTGGGAGGAGAATAATGCTTACCTTTTCACATGTACTCACCTGAAACAAGTAACATGGATTAACTTAAGGGGTTCCAAAATGCTGAAATTCTTCAAATTTCAAAATTTCATTTTTACGTCTTTGGCTTTCCAACGGTACATTTATTTATTTTCTACTTGGCTCATTTTTGAGACTGCTTTCCTTATACTTTCCCATAACCAGGCAACATATTAGTAAACCCTCAATTTTATATTCCTTCCTATTTTTCACTAGATTTCTTAGATTTCTCTCTATTAGACAATGGGAATAAGAACCAGTTTTTAAGAAACGAAACGGGTGGTGCGTTATCGGAGCATTCCTCGTCCTTAAACTGTCGTCGTTTCCTCAGCTAGCGGAAATATCTTTAATTTCAATTTCATGCTAAAATACATTTCTCAATATAAAAATTCCCGTTTTCCTTCAACATTTAAATATTCAGAGCTGAAAAGTTTACAAATAATTTCGCCTTATTTGTGTTATATTTATAGAAAGCCGTTTTTCAAAATTTATTTTAATTTTGCCTGATGGAAATATGAAAATTCATTTAAAATTACGACAATTTTAAAAGAATTCAAAAGGTGTTCTTATTTTCAAAACGCCACTGTTATGTGAGATGAGAACTACAAGGAACATCCCTGTGCAAGTAGTTGCTGTTAATAGCTTCTGAGGGGCTGATAACCTAGATGTTAGGCCCCTTAAAACAACAATTATCATCATCATCATCATAATAGCTTCTGAGGAAATGGTCAATACAGAGTTGACGATTAACATGGACAGCATAGGACAATGAGGGAGCAGTGAATATCAATCCCTGTAGGTTGGTGGCAATGAGTGGGTGACTGTGTAAATCTCCACTCAATTTAATTGGTCTCATTGAACTGTCGACCGAATGACTGTGATATCCAACAAATTACGTCATTTTGGTTAAGGTTTCACTCTGCTGACGTTGCCGAATTATTGTAATTAAAATTCACTGGAGGGAAAAATATCCCAAAACCATGAAATTAGGAATTTAAAGTACGGAAATTTCGGCAATATACCGTATTTGGCGAGGTAACATATTTAATTGATTAAAGTTACAAGACAACAGCTTAATGTCCACGCGAGAAAAGCCATCGGAAGTGTGCCATGTTGGTCCATTAATAACCGGTAAAATCACCCGATTGAATAATGCAGGCATGCGAACGTGCATGCATTGTGTCATACAGATGCAAGATGTCAGCTTGTGGGATGGAGTTTCATGCATTTGGTTGGTCAATACAGGGACGGTTAATACCGGTTGTGGATGACGCTGGAGTTGTCGTCCAATGATGTCCTATACGTGCTCGACTGGGGACAGATAGGGCGATCGAGCAGGACAAGGCAGCATGTCAATACTCTGTAGAGCACGTTGGTTTACAACAACGGAATGGGGGCGTTCGTTATCCTGTTGTAAAACACCCTCCGGGAATCCTGTTCATGAATGGCAGCACAATAGGTCGAATCACCAGACGGACGTACACATCTGTAGTCCGGGTGCGTGGAATAACCACGAGAGTACTCCTGCTGTCATAGGAAATTGCTCCCCAGACCAGAACGCCCAGTGTAGGTCTAGTGTGTCGACACCGCAGACAGGTGGAATGAAGGCGCTCGCCTGGCCTCCTTCTAACCAACACTCGGCCATCATTGGCACCAAGGCAGAATCGGCTTTCATCGGAAAACACAAAGGACCTACACTCGATCCTCCAATGAGCTCTCGCTTGACACCTCTGAAATCACAGACGGCGGTGGTTTGGGGTAAGTGGAATGCATGCCGCAGGGTGTCTGGCTCGGAGCTGTCCTTCAAATAACCGATTTCGAACAGTTCGTTGCGTCACTGTGGTGCCAACTACCGCTCGAATTGCTGCTGCAGACGCCTTTCGATGTGCCAAATCCATTCTCCGCATTGAGCGGTCCTCCCTCTCAGTGGTGCCACGGGGACGTCCAGGGCCCGGTCTTCTCGCGACCGTACAACAGTGAGTCAAAATCGAAATCTAGGGGGACAAAATTATTTTTACGTTTTAATCATGAACTTAGAGTGAAAGCTACGTATATAATTTGGTTACTTCATAATAAACATCAGTTAAGACTGTTTTAAGCTACGTCTACGCATGCAAGAAATTGTCTATGACTAGGAGTTGGATAGAGCATTCAGTTATCTCTACAGAACAATTTTCTACCCTAATTTACTTTTAACAAAGTCACAAAGTTCCACTTTTGACATAATCGTCGAACCCAGTGCTTCAAACAGTTGTAAACGTGTGAGAACTGGTTGCGCGGCATCTTCTAAAACGTAAAATAACTAAGGAAGTTGCAAAAAGATGCAAAAAATCTTATAACAGGCGTAAACTATAAGACTTTATCTACATTTTAACATTAAGTAGTGAACCCATGTACCATTGGTTCAAGGGTCAAATCCATATTTTATTGGTAAAAGAAGAGAGGATAAATACAATCTTGAAAATGACTTAGAAAGATTTTATGCAGAGGACTGTTACAACGTGGTGCAATAATAAGAGACCCGGAGTCACATGGAAATGATATCATGCATGACGCACTGATAGGGAGTCGATCATGACTATTAATAGAACGATAAAAACTTTCCGCTGTGTGTAAGAGAGAGGAGGTTTCGGAAATTGATCTTACGCAGCAATAAAATGCCAACCTCGCAGTTGTGCAAGAAGAGGAATAATTAGATTTAAGCCATTTGCGGGCATATAATTAAGGAAATAAATACATCATTGTGAATCATTTTGGAATAGAAATTTTTTGTGGTAAAAAAGGTTATAATAATTGCACGGGAAAGAAGTGCAGGCGCAGCATGACGTAGTTACAAGTTCCCCGAGACCATATTTGGTAGGGAGGGAAAATAAACCTCAACACCCACGTATCTGGAGAGCAAAAATCATTTAATATCTTGGAATTGTACGATCGATTTTCATGTTCAAGGAAGTCAGTTGACGTTTAGAACACGAGCTTTCCAGAGATATAGTTTTCAAAATTATGCGACTATTGCTTCAAAAGTTAGTGCTGAAGAAGCCGAGAATTTTATCATTTTGTCGCCGATTTGTATAAAAACCCTGGCAGAGCCAGGAAGATTATTCACTTTACCAAAGACGCCGGAGAGCGTGGTACTGTTTCAAAGTACATGCAGTTTAGAACAGACCTCGTAAGGAGGTGCTGCATCGCAGAAGATATTGAGTCTACAACGAAACTCTGAAGGAGCATCACCATACGCGGTATTATTCAGTCTACCATGGGTGCCTGAGGGCACGGTGCTGTTTCGCAGAAGGACAAGCATTTATTCCGTGAGCGCCGAGACGCTGCACGATGAAGCATCAAGTATCGTCATTAGTATCGCCGTGTGGAGACATAGTAAAATCCTAGTACAGGATTAATCTCAGTAAACGTCAGACTTTATCGTGAAAGTTCATTATTACAGTCAGAGTTAGGCTGCGAACTTGAATAAATAACAGGCGATAGGTATTCGAATTATAATACAGTTAAAGACATAAAGCATCGTAAAGTTTCGAAGTACCAAAGGAAGTGAAATAGACATTTCTATCGAGGTTAAAGAACCCGATCAGGGTCGAACGAAATAAATAACGCCTAGTGTGCCGGAAAGGTAGGGACTAGAGCGCAAAACAATAAGAATTGGGAATGTAATTCAAAGCTTTGTCTAAGGAGACAAACGTACAGTAAAAGCAATAAGCGACGAACTGAAGAAATAGCAGTTAATGCTAGGGAATTATTAGGTCACCGATAAAGTATTCGAGAGATCGTAACCAGGACAGACTTTATCTAGACGAGCTAACTAGTGTCTAGGAAGAAACGACATCGTGCTAGTAAAATATAGAAGCCGATAGTCAAAACCCGGATTTGAAGAGTAGCCGTTCCAGTGAGGTGTAGATTGATTGAGACTTTCCATCATCTTGCCAGATTAGGGAGCCGACGTTCTAAAAAGTGTCACCCTTGGAAACGGGGAAGAAAGAAATCACGTGTGTAAGGCGAAAAAGTAACGCCCAAGTGATAAAAGCTGTGTAATGTAAATATAGTGAAAATTTTTGAGTGTAATAATTATAATGCATTTATATTGTGTTAAGGTAAAAGAATACAAAATGGTATTCATTATGTTACAAGTGTTTAAGATAAATAATTGATGTGTTGATAAAGAAGTGTTATTGTGTGAAAGTGTAGCCATGGAGATGGCTTAAAATAGTGAGTGGGAAAAATGAAACATCGCTGGAAGATTCGGTCGCTGACCGTAAAAATCATGTGAGTAACCATTTCATTATGTTATGTGTTGGGGAAGATTTGCGTATAATCCACATGAGAAAAAAGAATAGGGATGATTGAATAACAAATAAATAAATAATAGCGCGATCTGAACGATTAATTTGAGAAAATATATAAGAAATATGTGAAAATGTAAACGAATCCCTTGGGGAATGTGTTAAGTAAAATATCAGTGTAATTGATAAATGATATAAAAATGAGAAAGCAAGCGTAATAATAATAATAATTATATAAATGAAGGAATATTATGATGAATTATATGAAGAGTAGTAGCTTCCGAGCTCCTTTAAATGAATTAATACATGTTATGAACACATGTTCTTATGGTAACATGATTATTGTCAAGGGAGAAGAGTAATATAAAATTGAGATGTAGAGCAAATGTTGATTTTGAATTTATCAGTTCTCTAAAGGCAACTTGGCTAATAAATGTTGTTATAAGCGCCATGTAGCGCATTGAAGTAATTTGTCACGCTAGGAATGCGTTGAAATACTCGGTAAAACTAATTATGAGGGGTAGTTGGTCGTGGTAATTGAACTATGTAAGTCCTCAAAGTAGTGATGTGATCAGGAGGCCACGTGTGTGTTGTATGATAAAAGGGTGCTAATTATATTATATTATGAGCGCTGGTTCAAGTCAAAAGGGCCGCCCTAAGTCGCTAATGTCACAAGTCCTCTAGAGTGGGAAATTGCTCCCGAGGCATTTGAAAGGATCGAAGTCAGTGTCGTCCATGTTTAAGCCCCTAAAATTTGTTGTAATATTGAATTATTCTTACCCGCCAATGAGGACACTTCATAATTTTATATGCCGAAGTTAAGAGAAGAGGTTTGTTAACCCTAAATATGTTGTTATAAAAATTTGTATGAAAGCCTTGTCATTTGGGGAACTGCAATTAAGAACAGCTGTATAAAAGCTGAGAGTAGCTCGTCTCTTGTGAAGCGAGTCAGTGAAGTATTTGCCTTCCTGCAATAAATCACGCTAAATAGCCAAGGCCAGACCCTTACTATTGACGGAGTGTGGTAGGTCTAGGAGCCGTCTGTTTGAGTTATAGTACACACAAGTGTTTAGAGTTTGTTTTAACGACCCGGACTCCGAACCGAGGTTCTTTTAGACGAATATTACCGCTTGCAGAGTTCAGATCGTGACTTTCTTATAATATAACGGTCTTTTAAGACAAATAATGATAAATCCCAAATGTAATGATTATATGATGCAGTGATTCACGAGTTTTAGTGAAGACAATTAGATTCCGGGAGTGATCTTAATTTTTGACTTGTTGAAGTAGTCTTCTGTAGCTCGGGAGTACGCAAGTTTTTCCCAATCACCGTAGTGAATTGTTGAATTGAGAGAGGGATGGTAACCTATGAGCGTTGTGGATGCCCAAAATTTAAGTAAATGATTAACAGTACTTAGGTAAATTTTTATATTTTTGATTAGAAGATATACTCATGTAATAGGAAGTGATGTGTATTAAATGGATAACACAATGTATATGAACATTATCGAGCCATTTGGAGCTCTTGATTTTATTGAATTTTAAAAGGACACTATATGGAAGTGAAATTTAATAGAAGTTTGTTGGTTGATGGAAAACCATTTATGATGATTCAATATTTATTTAATATGGACTCCGTTTTCCACTTTGAACCGGAGTATTTTATTTGTTTAATTTCCAACGTGGGGCTTGTATGATTATATGATACACCCTAAAAACATTTATTTTGGCGCCCAGTACGTAGGGATGAGTTTTCCTAGGGAAAACCCGAGTTTTTCATGAAAACCAAAATTTTCATTTTTTGGAAAAATATGGTTTTTCAAGATTTTGAATTTTTAAATCACTTCCATAAAGATGTTGTGATTGAATGAGTATACCAAAAGGGTACGTTTTATTAAATACCCGTGATGAGGTTGAATTTTGGAAATTGGGACACAAGAGTTCAGAGTACCATCTCTCATGCATGAACCGGCAATGGGACATTGTAGCCCACTGTATTCCATAAGATAATAAGATGTCATTGTGTGAAGAAGGGCAGAGGTTCTTGGAGGCTGTAGAGGTAGAAAGTAAAGATAGATATGAATCTATCGATGATAAAGTGAACCTCCCACAAAATGAAAAAGGGTACCCAATTAAGGAAAATGAAGAGATTTCCTTAGGAAGCATGCGTGCATCTGGAGGCATAGTTGCACGAAGAGAAGGTAACATGTCTTTAGACAGTAGGATAAAAGTTGAGCCTATAGAGCTCCAAGTGGAAAAAGAAACATGTGAACCAGTTCCAAGGGAATGCGTACAGAGTAAAGATAATAAGGATAATGGTAAAGATGATTCAAAGTCTCATTTAGTAGGGCAAGTTCAAGTAGGCTCGAAAAACGAAGGGGAAAAGAATTATAGTCGTAGCATTCAGGATCAGGAAAAGGTAGAAATGGCGACCTGGAAAGAAATGAAAGAATTCTTGGATATAAGTGAGGAAATACGAAAAGAGCACGATGAGATGAGGATGGAAGTTTGGGATTTAAGATATGCAGACTTAAGCAAGGTAGAGGGAATTAAGGAACTAAGAGAAAGTATTTCCAAGGAAATTGGTAAGATAATCGAACTTCGTAAGAGGGCAGGTAAAAATAACTGTGAGATACCCAAACAGGAATTAGAAGAATTATATAATGAAATCCCTAATGTTAAAAAGTCATTAATAGAACTGAAAAAGAAATTCGCGAAACGCATGGTTGAAGAAGGGAAAATAGAATTAGCTTCGTGGAAACAGATAAATATTTTGACTGAGGACGTAATTGAAATAAGGAACTCATTATGGGATATGAGAAATGAATGGGATAAGATCTGGTGGAAGACCTCTTACAAAGAGCAAGACAGAAAAAAATACGTTCATGAACAGAAAGAGTATATAAAAGAAGAATGGGATAAGATGCATTAGTTCAGAAGGAGCATGTATGCTGAACATGGGATACTAAGTATTCAGGAGTTAGCCGAAGTAAGGAAGGTTAAAATTCCGGAATATAAAGAAATATTAGAGGCCGCCCAGAAGACATATGAGGAATATGTATTAACGCAGGACCTCAAAGCAGAAGAAGAAGTTATCCAAGTTGAAAGAAAAACAGTAACTGTAGAAGAAAAGGAAATAATGGTGCAAGAGCCCGAAATTGATATTAGAAAAGAAGAAGAAGAAAAAGAAGTAGAAATCGTGATGACTCCTATGGAAACGGAGAAAAGCATTGAGATCCCTCAAGAGAAAACAATGGAGATTCAGGAGGAAATAATAATTCCAGGTCTGGAAGAAAGCCGAAATGAAAACGAGCGGCACATTAAAGAAGACCTTTCTTATGCCAAAACTGAGCCTGAAGAGCATGAGGAAAACCCAGATCAAGAGGTAATAACAAAGGAAGTGTAAGTTGGGGAGACTAAAATAATAATTCCTGGGGAAATGGAGAAATCAACTGAAACCATAATAGAAGTGTTGTCGAGGCAAGAATGGAAGTAGAGGTTCAGGATCTAATAGAAATTGAAGAAGAAAGCCCACAAGAAATTCATAAGGAAGAGGAAGACAAAATGGAATTGGAAGAAGAAAAATTGAAAGTACAGATCCTTGAATTAATGATAAAATATCAGGAGTGTCAACGAAAGATGGCCGAGAGAAGAAAAATTGAAACAGACTCAAATGAGAGCAAAGAAAACCTCAAAGAAGAGACTATTGGAATTAATGAAGAAAAGAGAGGAAATGCCTTTGAAAGAAAGGAGGAAAGAGGAAGAAAACCGAAAATTGTAGCAGGTTTACCAGATGAGAGAAACCCCTTTGAAACTAGGAGAGGAGTAGAGATAATGCGAATGACCCTGGAGAAAGAAGACGCACAAGCGTTTTACAGCTGGAAAATTCGTAGGAAGAAATGGAATAAAAGAAAGAAAAGAAAAGAAAAGAAAAGGAGAAGTTCTTAAGGAACTCTGGAATTGGAAGAGTAGGAAAATGAAATTTTCTTTGAAAATGCCATCTCGATATGAGATGAGGGAAAAAGGTTACCCCAGAACTGGTAACGGGTTAAGCCTATATGCACCCATTAAAAAGTAGAAAAGAGGAAATTTTATTGGAAATGCCATCTCGATGCGAGATGAGGGAAAAAGGAAGAGAATCAAGAATAGACGGGAAGGGACATACCTTACTCTTAAGGACCAATGAAATTCTGTAGACTTTAAGTACAGAAAAATAGAAATAAAGAAAGAAGTAACGGGGTAAGGCCATAGCGCACCCGTGAAGCCTTAAGGGAATGTAAATAGGTTGACTGTACAGAACCTGAGAAGAAAGAGACAGGCAGGCAGAACGCCAGTCCCATGAAACAAGAACAAGAAAAAAGAAACCGTCTGACACAAGTTTGGAGTACAAGCCAGACTGTGAAGAGGCCGAGGAACACCCGAACGAGACAAATGATTTATAACCTTAAGTGTGGACATCCGCTTAAAGGAATTGAATGAATGGGAACCCTGTGAGACCAACACAAGCCCGAGAAGGGAAGTGCTCGGAAAGAAAGACCAAAAGGTACTGAGAAGTGTTATGATGGCTTCGACACTGAAAAAATTTTTTTTTATGAAAATGTTTAAATAAATTTCCTCAAAATTTCGAAAATTTCTTTATCTAAGTTGGGGAGAAATGAACCCATGTACTATTGGTTCAAGGGTCAAATCCATATTTTATTGGTAAAAGAAGAGAGGATAAATACAATCTTGAAAATGACTTAGAAAGATTTTATGCAGAGGACTGTTACAACGTGGTGCAATAATAAGAGACCAGGAGACACAAGGAAATGATATCATGCGTGGCGCACTGATAGGCAGTCGATCATGACTATTAATAGAACGATAAAAAACTTCCGCTGTGTGTAAGAGAGAGGAGGTTTCAGAAATTGATCTTACGCAGCAATAAAATGGCAACCTCGCAGTTGAGCAAGAAGAGGAATAATTAGATTTAAGCCATTTGCGGGCATATAATTAAGGAAAGAAATACATCATTGTGAATCATTTTGGAATAGAAATTTTTGTGTGGCGAATAAGGTTGTAATAATTGCACAGGAAAGAAGTGCAGACGCAGCATGACGTAGTTAAAAGTTCCCCGAGACCATATTTGGTAGGGAGAGAAAATAAACCTCAACACCCACGTATCTGGAGAGCAAAAATTATTTAATATCTTGGAATTGTACGATCGATTTTCATGTTCAAGGAAGTCCGTTGACGTTTAGAACGCGAGCTTTCCAGAGATATAGTTTTCAAAATTATTCGACTATTGCTTCAAAAGTTAGTGCTGAAGTAGACGAGGATTTTATCTTTTTGTCGCCGATTTGTATAAAAACCCTGGCAGAGCCAGGAAGATTATTCACTTTACCAAAGACGCCGGAGAGCGTGGTACTGTTTCAAAGTACATGCAGTTTAGAACAGACCTCGTAAGGAGGTGCTGCATCGCAGAAGATATTGAGTCTACAACGGAACTCTGAAGGAGCATCACCATACGCGGTATTATTCAGTCTACCATGGGTGCCTGAGGGCACGGTGCTGTTTCGCAGAAGGGCAAGCAGTTATTCCGTGAGCGCCGAGACGCTGCACGATGAAGCATCAAGTATCGTCATTAGTATCGCCGTGTGGAGACATAGTAAAATCCTAGTACAGGATTAATCTCAGTAAACGTCAGACTTTATCGAGAAAGTTCATTATTACAGTCAGAGTTAGGCTGCGAACTAGAATAAATAACAGGCGATAGGTATTCGAATTATAATACAGTTAAAGACATAAAGCATCGTAAAGTTTCGAAGTACCAAAGGAAGTGAAATAGACATTTCTATCGAGGTTAAAGAACCCGATCAGGGTCGAACGAAATAAATAACGCCTAGTGTGCCCGAAAGGTAGGGACTAGAGCGCAAAACAATAAGAATTGGGAATGTAATTCAAAGCTTTGTCTAAGGAGACAAACGTACAGTAAAAGCAATAAGCGACGAACTGAATAAATAGCAGTTAATGTTAGGGAATTATTAGGTCACCGATAAAGTATTCGAGAGATCGTAACCAGGACAGACTTTATCTAGACGAGCTAACTAGTGTCTAGGAAGAAACGACATCGTGCTAGTAAAATATAGAAGCCGATAGTCAAAACCCGGATTTGAAGAGTAGCCGTTCCAGTGAGGTGTAGATTGATCGAGACTTTCCATCATCTTGCCATATTAGGGAGCTGACGTTCTAAAAAGTGACACCCTTGGAAACGGGGAAGAAAGAAATCACGTGTGTAAGGCGAAAAAGTAACGCCCTAGTGGTAAAAGCTGTGTAATGTAAATATAGTGAAAATTTTTGAGTGTAATAATTATAATGCATTTATATTGTATTAAGGTAAAAGAATACAAAATGGTATTCATTATGTTACAAGTGTTTAAGATAAATAATTGATGTGTTGATAAAGAAGTGTTATTGTGTGAAAGTGTAGCCATGGAGATGGCTTAAAATAGTGAGTGGGCAAAATGAAACATCGCTGGAAGATTCGGTCGCTGACCGTAAAAATCATGTGAGTAACCATTTCATTATGTTATGTGTTGGGGAAGATTTGCGTATAATCCACACGAGAAAGAAAGAATAGGGATGATTGAATAACAAATAAATAAATAATAGCGCGATCTGAACGATTAATTTGAGAAAATATATAAGAAATATGTGAAAATGTAAATGAATCCCTTGGGGAATGCGTTAAGTAAAATATCAGTGTAATTGATAAATGATATAAAAATGAGAAAGCAAGCGTAATAATAATAATAATAATAATTATATAAATGGAGGAATATTATGATGAATTATATCAAGAGTAGTAGCTTCCGAGCTCCTTTATATGAATTAATACATGTTATGAACACATGTTCTTATGGTAAGATGATTATTGTCAAGGGAGAAGAGTAATATAAAATTGAGATGTAGAGCAAATGTTGATTTTGAAGTTATGAGTTCTCTAAAGGCAACATTGCTAATAAATGTTGTTATAAGCGCCATGTAGCGCATTGAAGCAATTTGTCACGCTAGGAATGCGTTGAAATACTCAGTAAAACTAATAATGAGGGGTAGTTGGTCGTGGTAATTGAACTATATAAGTCCTCAAAGTAGTGATGTGATCACGAGGCCACGTGTGTGTTGTATGATAAAAGGGTGCTAATTATATTATATTATGAGCGCTGGTTTAAGGCAAAAGGGGCGCCCTAAGTCGCTAATGTTATACGTCCTCTAGTGTGGGAAATTGCTCCCGAGGCATTTGAAAGGATCGAACTCAGTGTCGTCCATGTTTAAGCCCCTAAAAATTTGTTGTAATATTGAATTATTCTTAGCCGCCAATGAGGACACTTCATAATTTTATATGCCGAAGTTAAGAGAAGAGGTTTGTTAAGCCTAAATATGTTGTTATAAAAATTTGTATGAAAGCCTTGTCTTTTGGGGAACTGCATTTAAGAACAGCTGTATAAAAGCTGAGAGTAGCTCGTCTCTTGTGAAGTGAGACAGTGAAGTATTTGCCTTCCTGCAATAAATCACGCTAAATAGCCAAGCCCTTACTATTGACGGAGTGTGGTAGGTCTAGGAGCCGTCTGTTTGAGTTATAGTACACACAAGTATTTAGAGTTTGATTTAACGACCCGGTCTCCGAACCGAGGTTCTTTTAGATGAATATTACCGCTTGCAGAGTCAGATCGTGGCTTTCTTATAATATAATGGTCTTTTAAGAAAAATAATGATAAATCCCTAATGTAATGATTATATGATGCAGTGATCTTAATTTTTGACTTGTTCAAGTAGACTTCTGTAGCTCGGGAGTACGCAAGTTTTTCCCAATCACCGTAGTGAATTGAGAGAGGGATGGTAACCTATGAGCGTTGTGGAAGCCCAAAATTTAAGTAAATGATTAACAGTACTTTGGTAAATTTTTATATTTTTGATTAGAAGATATACTCATGTAATAGGAAGTGATGTGTGGATAACACAATGTATATAAACATTATCGAGCCATTTGGAGCTCTTGATTTTATTGAATTTTAAAAGGACACTATATGGAAGTGAAATTTAATAGAAGTTTGTTGGTTGATGGAAATCCATTTATGATGATTCAATATTTATTTAATATGAATTCCTTGTTCACTTTGAACAAGTATAAATTAAAGGGTCAGTATTTTATTTGTTTAATTTTTGTAACGCCATATATTTGAATAATTAAAGGTTTTATAGTAGGAGTTGATTTTTGTTTATTTTTGGAAGTGTATCCTCTATTTAATCCAAAGTGTGTAAGTAACAGAGTGGGAGAACATACCTTGAACCCCGATACTCCCGATTGAGCGTTGCTGGCAAACTGTGATTTGCATATTTCATTGCTGAATGGGCACAGTAGAAAGTGACGCAGAGTGACGCGACATGCTAAAAATCTAAGTGAAAATATAATTTTAAAAATAATAGTTAAATATTATATAATGCAAATTAAGCTGAACTTACGTAACAATTACGCCCATTAATAACTGAAACACGTTACAAAGATCATACCTTCAGCTGCATGTTCCATCTTAAAGCATCACACTAACCACAAAGACAACCAAACCACAACCACTTACATTCACCCTCCAATTCAGACTGCTCGAACAGTGGTGACAGATTCACACTAAGATGCGTTTATATCCCAGAATAGTGAGCGGCAATTATATGAAAATGCTGTATAAGTAATACATTTTGATTTTTAGCCTATTTTCAATTTTGAAAAAAATAGGCTTATGAGATCACCTTTTGTCCGTGTGTGTGTGCTTGAGCGTGTGCGTGTGTGTGTGTGTGTGTGAGGTGTGTGTGTGTGTGTCCCCCTTATAAAATCTAAACGACTGGAGAGATTTGAATGAAACTCGGTAAGTTCACAGCACTATTCCCGGCGACCTCGACCGTGCCCTTCAAATTTTGTTACGTCTCACCAATCCAACATGGCGGCTGTGCGAAATATTTCACTAGCATTTAATATCTCCGAAACTATTACCGATATCGCCCTGAAATTGTGTACGGTGATAAAGGGCACTACTAGAAGTTCACCTATGCGACTTTCAAAAACCTGGTGACTACAAAACCAACATGGCGGGCAAGCGAAGTTGAGACTTTTAAATAGACTTTTCTCGCGATTTAACTATCCCAACGTAATGAAGCATGGTACAGCAAATTTTTATACACATCGAAATGCACTGGAGTCTAATTTAGTTCAATTTTTTACATAACCTCAAAATGGCGGCTGTGCGAAATATTTCACTGACATTCTATTTCACAGAAACTATTACAGTTATCACCCTGCAATTTTGTACGGTGATAAAGGGTACTGATACAAGTTTACCTATGTATATTTCATAAACCTGTAAAGTACAAAACGAACATGGCGACTAAGCGAATTTGAAATATTTTAATAGACTTTTCTCGTGATTTAAATCTCTGAGCGCAGTGAAATGTGGTACAGTAAATGATTTTGCAGATTGCAATACACTGCCATCTAATTTAGATCAATTGTTTACATAACCTCAAGATGGCGGCTGTGCGAAATTTTAAAATTAAGTTTTTATTTCTTGTGTCGTAATCATGCGATCGAAGTGAAAGTTTGAATAATGAACCTAGGCAATAATTGTCCTTGAATGGAACATAACTCTATGGCCTATACATATAACAATCCTAAATGGCGAGCTTCCGAAATATTTAGACGGTTCTCAATATCTATGAATCTTTTACAGCAATCAAACTGAATTGTTTATTTTCAGAGAGACTATGAACATATGTTCACCTATAGGACTTTCAGTAACCTGGTGAGCACAAATCCAACATGGCGGCGACGCGAAGTATAAATATTTAAATGGACGTTTCTCGCAAATTAACTATCCGAGTGCCGTGAAACGTTGCACGTTAAATGCTTATACAAATGTTGATCCACTGGCATCTAAATTATTTCAATTGTTTGCATAATCACAAGATGGCTGCTGTGTGTAATTTTAAAATCTCGTTTTTACTTCTTGTGTTCTAATCATGCGATTGAAGTTTGAATACCACACGTACACAATAATCTTAATGTAATAGTACAAAAATAAAAATAAATCCAACCTGGCGACCTTCTGAAATATTTAGACGGTTCTCAATATCTACGAATCTGTTACAGCAATTAAACTGAAATTTTGTATGTTGATAGAGGCAATTAACATTAGCAGGAAATATGAAAATAGGCTGTATAGTTCTTCACAGAACTACTTTTTTAATTATGAAAATAAATAATTTTGTCCTCCTAGATTTCGATTTTGACCCACTGTGCGTACCTTCCCGTGACCACTGCTTCCAGCGCGCATGCTCAATGAAGACATATCTGCCAAGTCGTTCTGCAATAGCGTGGAAGGAAATCCACCTTCACGTAGCCCTATTACACGGCCTCGTTGAAACGCAGTGAGCTGTTGATACTGGCCTCTTCGTCGTCGTGAAGCAGGCATGTCCAGAGAAAATGCTACGGTGGAGGTCGCCTGACACGCTAGAACCACGGCCTTTTCTTAGTGAATCAGGGGTTGTGTGGGAAAGGTGGGGTCGAGGCATGGTTGCGATAGCGGAGGTAGCGAGCTGGCGGAAGTACGGGTGGCGTTGAATGGGACATTAGTAACAATAATTAGTAACTATAACAAATTCCTTGAATCATACTGCCTGCTTTATTACTTTATATGACTACTAGCAGGTACCCGCGGCTTCGCTCGCGATCAAGACAATGGGGACGTTGCATTATTGATGATAATTGGTCTATTCTGTTACAGCAATCGAGGCTACAGATGGGTCCATTCTAATACTGAATATCCCGGGATGGTACCTTCTTCAAGGCCACGGGCGCCTCCTTCCCTCTTCTTTGCCTATCCATCCTCACCATCCCTTACCTTCCCTCATGAGGCCCCTGTTCGCTTTGCAGGTGAGGCCGCCTGGGCGAGGTGCCAATCCCACCTCACCAGTTGTATCCCTTCCGATTCGATGTTCCCAGCTCTAGGACACTGGCCGTAGAGGCGGTAGTGGTGAGTTCCCTCGCTGAGCCCGTGGGTTCCACCAACAGTGAGGGTAAACGACTAAAAAAAAAAAAAATGATATGATAAATATCGTTTAAAATGATAATCTGGGAATTTTATGGAGTTGTGAAAGTCTGCAGGGCACGATGTTACATTATGTGAACACATTTTAAAATTACGTTTTTGGTTTTGCCATCTTCTGCTGAGACATAACGATTTTGTTGTCCGGATAATCGCGAGCACGCCACATTCGGTTGCACATCGGAAAAAATGGTTTCGTCTAAATGTACACTTGCTGCTGTTAAGTGTGTGCCATTGCGTTTTGTTCGCTCTTGCACACTGGAATGACAAATCTATCGGAATATGGGGAATTAAAAGTATTTTTCCTTAAGCTATTCTGGGTGTAATTTTGCCACACTTATTGATGATTTGAACGTCAACATGCCACTATTAATGGACCTATAATAAAATATATCTCACCTTGGCCGCTGATGTACATTATGCAGACTCTTCCAGTGTTACATTCCAGGGATTGAAATTCTCCAACAACTCTTTTGCCTCACATGCCTCTCTAAGTAAATAAAATTCCGGATTGTTGTTGTTGTTTGAGTCTTCAGTTTTTTTACTGGTTTGATGCAGCCCTCCATGGCTCCCTCTCCTGAGCTAATCGTTTCATCTCTACATAGCTACCACACACTACATCCGAGGCAATCTGTTTAACCCTGGTTTACCCCTACAGTTCTAGTCCGCGACCCTCCCATCCATAACTAAGCTTGCTATTCCTGGGTGTCTTAATATGTGTCCTACCAACCTATCTCTTCTCTTCATTAGCAGTCGCCAGAAACATCTCTCCTCTCCCACTGGTCTTAATACCTCTTAATTTGTTACCCTATCTACCCATCTGATCTTCATCATTCTCATGTAACACCACATTTCAAACGCTTCAATACTCCTCTTTTCTGCTCCACCATTAGTCAAAGTTTCACTTCCTTATAGTGTCACACTCCAGACAAAAGCTTTCAAAAATGGCTTCCTCATACCTAAATGTATATTCGATGTCAACAGATTCCTCTTCTTTAGAAATGCTTTCCTTGCCTGAGCCAACCAGCTTTTTATATCCTCTTTGCTTCGTCCATCACTGGATATTTTGCTTCCTAAGTAACAGAAGTCTCCTACTTCCCGTAGCGTTTCACCTGCCAATTGGATGTCCATTGAGGTTTTTGATTTATTTCGGCTGCATTCCAATAACTTTGTTTTATATTTATGGATTTACATCATGGATTCTTTCCTCAAGACGGAGTCCATACCATTCAAAAATTCGTTTAAATCCTCTGGCGTATTGTCCTTACACGATGTCATCAGCAAATATCAAAGATGAAATTATTTCTCCTTGAATCTTCGCTCCCACTTTAATTTTTTCTCCAATTTCGTGATTATTGTGTTTTTAGAGATCTTTGAAATGCGTTGCACTCGCACATGGTGTAGATGCATTGTAAAACGAAAACATTCCATATTACGAACATGGACCGCATAACCTGTACCGAAAGCTTCTGCAGATTTAACACAAGGAACCAGTCTATTTTACTGAAAAGAATTTCTACGAGGAGTATCAATTCCGGCAAAATCTACACTCTCTACCTTTTCCAAAATTCTTTTCAGTAAAATAGACTGTTTCACAATTTTGTAAGTGCACATTGAGGTATGTGACGGCGGGATGCCTTAAGTGTTACGGAAACGGCAATAGCCGCCACAGAGCTTCGTTGCTACTGAAATAACGACCAGACTGATATTTGTACTTATCTATACGGGATTTGTGAGCCCAGTCTTTATGAAATTGAGCGTAGCTATATCGCTAACTTTATTTAGTAGCCGCTACTGTAGTGTTCAAAAATTAAAGGTGGTATGAGAAGGCGCTTTCCCTAATTTTGTTACCCCCTGGCACTGCAGCCCATGAAGAGCCTAGGCCTATCAGGCGACCGCTTCCCAGCCATTTGGCTTGCCCATAATGTGGTGACGCGTGTCCCCTTGGCCTATAATCTTGTTCTTCGTGACCGGGGCGCTGCCTCACTATCAGACTGCTACTCATTTGTCCTCACGAAGCTGAGTGCACTCCGTTGCAGCCCTCACGTCAGTGTCTAAAATCTCTGACGGAGCCGGGAATCGAACCCGGGGCCTCCGGATGAGAGACAGGCGCGCTAGCCTGTTATTATTGTGTTTATAGATATCTTGAAAAAGATAATAAATGGATTGGCATTGCCTCCTACAGGGATATATAGAAAATCGGATTTACAACAATCAACAGGTCACTTCTTTTCGTGGTTCATGTTTTCGATTTGCAATACCAGGTTGCATTGCATTAGCTGAGTGCATTATGGGAATAGCTTCAAGTGACGCTTCTGTTAAAGTTGACCACGACTTACATTTGTTCAAATTCATTATTGAAAATAGCTGCTCACAAACGTATGTTCTGCCAAATATAGCGGTAAATTGCAGGGCGAGACTGTGCATGCGAGGGAATTCTCGTTAACTCTCGGCTTTGTAGAAAGTGATAATATCACCGTTAAAATGATAACGCGCAGTGTGTGAAGGGCAGGAGTGTGGTGGCGGAGGGTGAGAAAGTCTGTCTTCTCCTCTCTAGCAAGAGAAGGTGTTGAGAGGAAAAGCTGGCGGGAGTGGTGGTGAAGCGGGGAAGAGCAGTGCTTAGTCTGCCACGGAGCGAGTCTCGTGTCAAGCCGTGGCGCCACAGCCACCAGTGGTATGGCTGGACAGGCCTGTCGTAAAGGCATTCTTGACCCACTCACAGTCACTCCGTCCAATCTCATAGGTATCTAACGCTCTCGTAAAGTACAGCCCACAAATTACCTTACTATAGACAGCCATGCTAATTCTTGGCACCTAAGACTATAGCGCTGTCTGGTAAATGGCCGCGTACTAGCAACATGTCGACCCGTAGCGCCACCTATGAGCGGAGCTTGTAAACACTACCCCTCCCACCCCCTCACCACTACCCCGCCCTTTCCCATCATTCCGCTAAACATTCTCGTCCTAAATGCTCTGTCCACTTCAAAGTTCCGAAAATCACAATCTTCCCAATAGAAATTAGCATGTTTTTAAGTGTGGAGGTAATAATATGATCCATAACAAATAATCACATTCAAAATACCAATAACAGAAAAAATAATAAAAACAAGAAGTTCCGTGACGAACTAAAGAGCCTACTTTTCATGCCAATGATTATTCTACAGTATATGAACCTATGCAGAATAATGACGAAATTAAGTTGCTAATATCGATTTTCTAATTAGTTCGCAATACTGTATAATTGGCATAATGTAGCCTAATAGAGCACCACAGTTGGCAGCCCTGATGACTGAATATATTCTTAGTTCCATCTCTTAAGGTACAGAATACAAAATTTGGTTGAAGTCCAATGAATAGCATGGACGTTACATGCAGTTAAACATTGAATCTAACAGCGTGCGTAAAATCATGTTGGCAACAATGTCAAGCATGTATTGGTCAGAAATAATCTTAATATCTTAATCTTAATCTTAATATGATCTATTGTTGTGCCAATTTTGAATGAAATCCATTAGTTAGTATAGAAGTTACATGCATTTTAAAATTGGACCTATCAGCAGGCTTAGAATCATGTTGGCAGCACTGACGTATATTAGTTACTCCAAATTCATCTAGAATGCCAGGTACTATACGTGTGCAAAGTTTAGAGCTATTGGCTTGCATACTTTCTGATATATTGATATTAGGGTAACAAAAATAGGGACAGCACATATTAACAGTTGGCAGCCTTGGTTGCTATTAAGAATACGCATAGTCATATCTGTTATGGTACACATAGCACATACGAAATTTGGTTGAAATCCAAATGTTAGTATGGAAGTTACCTGTCAGCAGGCTTAGAATCATGTTGGTAGCACTGACGTATATAAGTAACTCCAAATTAATATAGAATGTCAGGTACTATACGTGTGCATAGTTTAAAGCTGTCGGCTTGCATACTTTCTGATATATTGGTATTTGGATAAAATAATTTAGGAGCATTTATTAACAGTTGGCAGCCCCGGTGGGTCTTAAGAATACGCTCAATCATATCTGGTTATGTACACATACAACATACGAAATTTGGTTGAATTCCAATCGATAGTGTAGAAGTTATATGCATTTAAAAATTGGACCTATCAGCAGGCTTATAATCATTTTGGCAACACTGCCATGTATGGCCTCCTGGAAATTAAACTGCAATATTATTATCTATACGTGTGCCAATTTTGAAATAGCTCCCATTCATACCTTCCAAGATATCCAACACGGAGCTCAAATTTCAATTACGATTTTTTAGCAGTTGGTAGCACTGATATCATTTTCAAATATGGCCGTGAGATATTCAGGTATAGATCTTTACTCCTACCAAATTTTGTTTCGATTGCTCCAGCCGTTTAGGAGTTGATAGGGGGGACACACACACAGCCAGACAGACAGACAGAAGGACAGACAGACAGACAGACAGACACACATTTGCCCGATCTCATAAGTCTACTTTTTCCTCATTTTTGCAAAATGTGAAAAGTAGGCTAATAATAATACCAGTGGGAAATGTTGAATTCCAGAACTCTGAAATGAATAATCACTGCATTTAGGATAATAATATATGTTTCGAGCCACGTCTCGAAACGTATTCGGACCGGAATGAAACGCTTGGGGCGAATAATTTGCCGGAACAAGAATCGCGCACGCACAAACAATTAATCCACGTATGCATTTAAATTATATACATTTATATACATTTATATACATTTATAAACATATACATTTATATTACATTTACATTATATACATTGTGCGTGCTGCCAGTAAGGCACGGCTTAACAGAGTGTCCCGAAAGCCAGGTAGAGGGCTGAAGGGCGACAAAAGAAAGACGCAGTGTTGCCAAGCATCACCATCACCACGTTGTCACGTCTTGTTTCCTCCCATAACACTGTTCACTTACTGTCTCCAACATACCGCCCACCTCAATGTACTACGTTTAAACACAAACATGAATGATGGCAAACCAAAAGTTACGGAGAAAAAAACTCTAACACAAAAGAAAATTACACATAAAAAATATATACAGTCACGAGAGCACACGTCACGGTGCAGGAAATGACTGGGACTGAGATAAGAGGGATCATAGGGATTGTCAGAAAGACGAGAGATAGGCCTAGAATTAACACAAGCTTCTATTTGGCAAGCTAACGTCTGTAGTTCGTCGTATGCCAAGCAGGTGTTGCCAACAACCCTTCTCATATGATGTTTCATTGACATAACCCCAGCTTCCCAGAGGCCACCGAAATGAGGGGCATCCGGAAGAATGAAATGCCACGTGAATCCTTCTTTACTACCAAACTCTTGAAGTTCTTCCACGCAGTGTTCGGATTTGAAGAGGCGGTGCAATTCGTTCAACTCATTTCGCGCTCCCACAAAGTTTGTTGCATTGTCCGAGTAGAGGTTAAGACACTTTCCCCTGCTTGCGGCAAAGCGTCGCAGAGCTGCAATGAAGGCTTCTGAGGTGAGATCGCGAAGTACTTCCAGATGTATTGCCTTAGTGCAGAGGCATACGAATACTGCAATGTAACACTTCACCTTCACCTTGCTTCTTGTTGATCCTTGCTTTATAAACATTGGCCCAGCAAAATCCACTCCAGAGTTCATCAATGGGCGCGCTGCTGTCACCCGAGGAGGTGGTAGTTGACCCATTAGTTACTTCGAAGCACATGCCTTCAACCTAAAGCAACGTAAACACTTGTGGATTAGCGGCCGTACTGTTCGCCTGACATTTACAATCCAATATTTTTGCCGTAGAGAGGCGATCAGTAATTGTTCACCAGCATGTAATAAGCGTAGGTGTTCAGATTCTATGATCAATTTTGTTAAGTTGTGTTTAGGGGGAAGAATGATCTGATGACGTTCACCGAAAGGCATTGGACAGTTTTCTAATCTTCCCCCCACCCTGAGGAGGTCTTCTCCGTCGAGGAATGGGTTCAGATTTCTCAACGAACTTTTGGTCGTTACACTTGATATACATTTCAGCTCTTCCACCTCCGCCATGTAGCTGAACCGCTGCGCTTGTTTGATGCACACCTTCAAGGCTCCTTCAAGTTCCATAGGCGTCAATGGACCAGTTCGCTTGGTGCTTGGATTCCTTGTATTGTGGGCAAACCTAATGCAGTAGGCGATGACCTTCTGCATTCAGCGAAGTGACGAGAAGCGACGGGAAATGTCTTCTTGCTCCTCATGAGTCACCATGCATTGCGTCTCTCGTTTCTCAGGAATTTCATCAATTTCCATAGAGTTGTAGATTGAACAAGGCCATGAAGATTGTTGTTTGTTCAATGCGACATTGTTATCCGATTTGCAAGATGCGTCGAAAACGACTCGTGTCCTGGTTGTGGTGCTACCTTCCTTTTCAACCGCATGGTGTGGAAGATACAAAGAAGGCTCGTTCCTGGGAGGTCAGTCCACCGCAAGCTGCATATGATCCAGGCGTTCGTACTCGTCCACGAAATCGACGTATTCTTGCTGTAATTCATGGTTCTTCTGTAACCTTCGCTCGATCTGAAGTAACCTTTTCTCTGCATTGTTACGCGATCTACCATGTGGCTTGCACTGCTGACGGACAGGCAACCTTACAATGAATCTTCCAGACTTATCACGTTTTGTGTTGCGCTGAAAATGGTCTTCACAATATCGTTCTTCTTTGGTGAGTGGCATAATCGTTGGAAGCTCTTCTATTTCCCAGAATATCTCGATTTGACGGTGTAGATCGTTGCCATCCCTCAAGAATAATGATGACCTTGATTGAAGACTACTCCTCTGGGACTCGGAGTATATAGAGCCAGAGAAAATCCAGCCTAGCTGTGTGTTCTTCATTACAGGCAGGTCGCTGTGTAACTTGAACGTTCCCTCGGCCAGGAGTTCCATGAAGAGTTTCGCGCCAATTAACGTATCGATGTTGCCTGGTATGTTGAATTGCGGGTCGGCTAGTTGTATATCGGTAGGTATGTTCCAACTTCTGCAATTGATATAGGCTCCAGGCATTTCCCCTGTGATCCTAGGAAGTACTGAGCATGTAATAGTAGCCTTGTAATTGGTAACGTTAGAATAGAATTCAACATCGACGCTGTGATCCGAATTTACAGTCGTATTGCTTATCCCTCTAAAAGGCATTGGATTTCTACGTCGTTTCAGTCTTAAACGTTGCGCCATCGCCTCCGTTGTGAAGTTAGACTGCGATCCACTGTCAAGTAGAACTCGGCCTTGTTGTAGTTCACCATTGTTGTCCCTCACTTTCACCAAGGCAGAGGACAGCAAGCAGTACCTGTGCTTGTGACTGAAATTTTAAAGAACAGTAGGAGCCTGATTGTTGCAGTTCATTGTTGTCATCAGTTCTTCTATTGGGTGATTCTTGTGATCCTGCCCCGGTTCACGCCTCGCGTCTCTTCCGCTATTCCTTGTGACGTTCGGATTGGGTGCTATGTCAGAGTGCAGCAGGATGTGATGTTTCCTGCCACAACTCTTGCAATAGCCTGCAATGCATTGTTGGATATTGTGCGGCCGAAAGCAGTTGAAGCACAATCCTTTGCTCTTAACAAATGCATAGCGTTGCTCAACACTGCGATTAATGAATGGCTGACATTTATGAAATGCACGCTGGGATTCACAAAATGGACATGCACTGATGTTAGATACAGACACACTTGAATAGGATGACTTGGGTGAGATGGTCTTAGAATTATTTGCCTTTTGAACTGTAGTGGTCAATTTTGCGTCACGGCTGGATGTAGCTAATTCTAATGCCTGACATCTGCCTTCTAGAAAAGATTGCAATTCGGATAATTCTTGGAAGTCCTGTCCATTAGCACTAATCTCGTATTCCTTTCTAGTTAAGGGATCTAGTTTATCCAGTACTAGCTGCGATAGGAGAATCTCTTATAGCGGTGTTTTTAACTTCAGAGCCTAAATGGCATTCAGATTAGATATTAACCCTTTATAGGTTACTGGTAAGTATACTTACCACTTGCTCTCTAGGTCCATATTATGTGCCAAAACCTATTTACACTGAACATTATAGTCGATCACCAGAGCTCTAAATGGTCTCTGGTATAAATACTCACCACTTTTTGAAATTCGCGCTCCACTGCCACATTGATCACATCATGACTAAAAGTGGTAAGTATGTATACCAGCGTGCTCTACCGGCTGTGTATTGGCGCGTATTGAGGAGTAACATGCTCGTATGAAGATATCAGCCACAACTTTTTCTTTGAAAGGTAAGAATATCATTCAGTATATATTATAGTATTCATAGTCAAGTAATATTACACATTACTGAACGTACAGACAACAATATATTTGAAAGAAGCGCAGTATGCATAGTTACCGAAAAATCATGGAGTTTTCTGCCGTTTTTCTTACTTTATTTACGTTTCCTACCGGAGTATTTTTGGTAATGCGGATTATTATTTGCATTTTATGAAGCTTCTAGTTCCTTATTAGCATTGGGAATTTATTCACATTAGTCCCGCTAAGATGTTATATTGATGTAATGAGTAAGGTGTTCCGAAAATGGAGGTTATGTGCAATGACTTATAAAACGAAACCTAGTAATTGTCATGTATAACCTCCAAATCACTCAGAAAGCATGCCAGTGTTTATTCGTAACGTAATTTGATAGTTCAGTGTATGGTTCTATCCCTTCTTGTCTTTATTACAGGCATGGCATACCAATATAGAAAATGGTTAGCAGAAGATGAGTTAGTGGAGGAACTCAACCGGGTTACGGATGAAATGGCTGAAGATTCAGATGTCGGCGGTGATGAAGATGCAGAAGACTGTCTACCTGTAAATTTGAGCAATTCGGTCGGTTCTGAGAGTGCAGAGGCAGTCCCATTTGATATCAATAATGCGCCAATTGTCGATACAGAAGATGAGGAAGAGGAAGAAGAGGCAGAAGATAACGGAGGTGAAAGTGATCCTTCAAATGATAGGCGTAATGAAATACGGTGGTCAAAGCATTGTAAGGTACCACAGCAATTTTCTTCTACAGCTTTTTCTGAGCCATTCGGTTTATCGCATAAAGGTGAAGTAGATATAAACAGTCCGTTGAAAATTTTCATGTTGCTCTTACCTACAACGTTTCTGCAGCTCATTGTTCTTCAGTCTAATTTGTATGCTTCACAACATCATTGTGAACTTGGCTTATCCATTGAGGAACTGAAAGCATTTCTTGGGTTACTAATTATAATGGGGTTCAATACTCTACCTAGCTTCAGACTTTATTGGAGCAATGACAGCAACTTCCACAATAATAGAGTTTCAGCAGTTATGTCAGTGAAGCGGTTCCTCAAGATTTTGAGATTCCTACACCTGAATGATAACTCAAAAATGCCAAAGAAAGGAGAACAAAATTATGACAAAATGTACAAGCTGAGACCCTTGTTGAATCATTTGAATGCTGTTTTCAAGGACGTATTCCATCCCTCACGTTTCCTTTCGATAGATGAATCCATGGTTAGCTTCAAAGGTCGAAGTTCTCTAAAGCAGTATATGCCAATGAAACCTATAAAGAGGGGATTCAAGATATGGGTAATAGCGTGTGCAGTAACAGGGTATTGTTTAGGTATATCAGTGTATGAAGGCAAGCATGAAGGGGATAGCACTGAGTTTTCATTAGGTGAACGTGTAATAACCAAACTTTGCCATGCATTTGAGGGTTTAGGGTACTGCTTGTTCTTTGATAATTTCTTTTCTAACATTGTTATGATGAAGAGACTCCTAACGAAAAGTTTCTTCGCTTGTGCGACAATCAGACAAACAAGAAAATTGTTCCCCAAAGACAAGCTTCTTCCTGACAGAATGTTGAAAATGGGTGAAAGTGATGCAGTTATGGCTGGTGATGTTGGCGTTTCAAAATGGAAGGACAGAGGTAAGAAGTGTGTAACTGTTATCAGTACAATGCATGATGCTCAATCCAAAGCACAGGTGCTGAGGACTAACAAAGAGGGAAAAAGAGATCTTGTTTCTTGTCCAGAATCTGTGAAGGATTATAATGCCTACATGGGTGGAGTTGATCATTTTGATCAACTTCATTCTACGTACAACATATCCTGGAAATCTCGCAGGTGGTGGATGAAAATTTTCTATTATTGCATTGAAGCTTGCATTGTCAATAGTTATATATTGTACAAAATCACCTTGAAAGAATGCAGTCCGAACACAAAACCACTCACTCACCTAAAATACAGGTCATTGTTGGCAACGGAACTCATTGGGTCATACTGTGGACGAGTGAAGAAAGGTCCAGTGGCAATGGTCGGGAGAGGAAAAAAGAGAAACCACCCAGACGGGCGAAAAACAATCCCAAATGCTACAAGACTTACTAATGTAGGAAATCATCTTCCAAAAAAGGGTCCCACTTTTCGAAGATGTGCTCACTGTAGCACTTCAAAAAAACAAAAACGTTCCACAACAGTGTGTGTTCTGTGTGATGTAGCTCTTTGTTTGAAATGTTTTATACCATTCCACAAACCTGGCATATAAAGTGAGAAGTTCATTCTGTGTTCAGTGTCCACTACATTGTAAGGTTAATTTTTGCAATTCACTGTGTTATCTGATTATTTATTTGTGTTTTTGCAATTTATATTCTACTAACAAATTATTTAGATATCCTCACTTACAATAAATTTCAGTTATGATTGTAAAATAAATATTTAGAACACTAGATTTTGTATATTTCATTGTATCAAATACATGGTAAGTATTCTTACCAGAGACCATTGACTGTAATATAGTGTTATAAACGATCTCTGGTAAGTATACTTACCATGCCTTATCATTGAGGCAATAACAAAATTAGGCCAAATAACTTCAAAATCATTATTTTCCTTCCCTTAGGAGATGATTTATCCATTTTTCAAATTTTAGTTTTGTTCCCCAGAGTACTGCCCTACAAAGGGTTAACTGGATAGTTAGGTGCCTAATATCGGCTGCCGAGTCCTTGCTGCAAGATGGTAAAGATAATAGCTGCCTGATATGCTTAGTGGCTGTTAAGCGGTTATTACTATATCTACTACAAATCAGTTCCCATGCTACGTCAAAGTTTTCATTTGATATCGGTAGGTTGCTTATCAATTCTAAAGGCTCCCCCTTTAAGGCTGATAACAGATAATGCAATTTCTGTACATCAGGAATGTCTGAATTTTGTGTTATTAACCCATTAAAGGTGTCTCTGAATGCTATCCATGAGCTATAATCTCCGGTGAAAGTAGGGATGTTTATCACTGGAAGTCTGACGTTACTTGTTAGGCACCCTGTGCTATTGTCACTAAGGGATCGGGTGTTCCCAGTGCCCCTCTCAACTAATTTAGTCAGTGCTGCTTCTAAGTCAAAGTATTGTGTTTCAAACTCTTCACGATCTGCTGCGTGACTATCATCATCATCGTCATGATGCTCTAATTTGCTTTTCGGTTCCTCGTACCTATTTCTAATTGCACTAAGCTCATTTAATCGAAGCCGTACGGTAGTTACATCAGTTCCTTGGCGTGCTTGACATTTCTCAAGACATTTACTTGTTCGAGTTAAGCTTGCTTTAACTATCGCTCTCTGTTTAACAAGTAATTTATTTTCATTGGGTTCCATGGTGAGGAAAGGGTCGAGTGAGAAGGGAAATACAGAAAGGAATTCTGATCTGTTTGAAATAGCCTCACCTGTATTGTCTTCGCCGCTATCTGTGTCTAGTCTCCCGCTGGTCTGGGCTTCAGGCGATAGGATTGCCTTTCTGTCGCTACCTGGTGAACCCTTATTCTTTATTGCATTGGAATAATTGTTCATATATTTATTTTATATACTGCATTATGGCCGTAGTCAGTTGAAGCAGAGTGCAAGCTAGATTTCGCAAGGAAGAGGGCAGTTGAGCGCGCCTGACAGAATTAAACTTTTTCCTGGAAAAGAGGTAAATGGCCGTGACCTCGAAGCTCTAGCCTTTGTTAGCCAGCTCGAGCAGTAAGGAAAGAAAGAGAAGGGTGTTGGCAACTGGGGGAAACGACCTACTGTACTCAACGATTTTACGTTTGGATGGACCAATCACGTGCAACCACTCCGACCTCGGCATCACCGTGGCGTATCCGCTGAAAAGCCCGCGAATGCGGTATCTAATTAATCATCGATGCAATTTTATTCCGCGAGGCATCATTTTGACGTTCAGAAGAAATGCTGAAGTTTGACACTAGCCGCAAGTTTCTACGATGTTTGGTTCAAAATATAAAAAAATTATGTCCCCTCTACCACACTTTTGGCCAGATTGTATAAATAAGATGTCTGTGTTAGCGACCATGTTCATACCTTGATGTAGCGGTACGCTACAACCACGTTCTTATTTTAAAGTAGCCAAGTACTACGAACAATTTTAAACACTTGTCTTCGATCTCTATTGAGAGATGTTTCAAGTTTGTGGACTCTGTTTGAGATCCGTGTGTAAATATAATTGTAAAATTTATAAAATGTTTGCGTGTGAAATTAGCAAAATGCTTATTCTAGGGACAGTATCGACGTCTTAATAATTGCGCAGGACAAAGAGTGATTGTGTAGCTCTATTGCAATTATAGTAGGAATAGGAGAGATAATTTAATTTGAACTTTGTTTCCACCACCGACATCAGCAGCAAGATGACGAACTTTGGGTCGACTGTTGGAGTGATGTTCCTGCAACCAACGAAGATGTGTGAGATTTCCGGTTAAGATCCATAGTGGGCCATGGCGGGGATATCCGCTGATGTGACGAGTAATTTGGATGAGTACAAATATTGAATTTATTCATTATAGACATTTTGGCATGGGAACTATTGTTGTGAATAATTTAATTTCGTGATTGTTTTGTATTCATTGTGATTTTTGATAGTAACGTAGTGCACCGACACTCAAATATGTAAATGCGTGGGGAAGCGTGACCATCGTTAATTATTGTATTGTATATTTTAATCGTGTACTCGTGTACGCACATATTTGGTTTGGCGTAAGCATGGATGCGGCGTCGGCAGATAAGTAGTGCTTTTGTAATTACAGTTAAAAATAGCAGAGGGGAAAAACTTGTATTTGATTAGGACTTTGGTTGAACAAGTTTTTGTTGTTTTTTTTTTTTTTTGAATCGCCATGTCGCAGTATTTTGATCGTTGTAAAGAACCGTCCGTTCTTTATGTCAGATTTTATAGTTGCCTTTCAGATTAAATTCTTGGCCAGAATACCAGATCAGGCGCAGTGAGTGTGGAAAATATTCGTGTACTTTATTTCAGGTGTAATCAACCCTAGCGCGTGATTCGTGTGTGTGTCTATGTGTCTATGTGTCTACGTGTATCACATGGTGTGATTATTCTACGCGGGAGGATTGCTCTAGGCTAGCCCTCTGACTGCTGCAATGTTGTTTTTTTTTTACGGAGAGTGATGCTTGCGGGACCTCTGCCAGTAAAAATTAGGTCTTACAATTCCAGGTGGAATTGATGAGATATTTGTTTACGACACACACACGGGTGAGCTATGGTGACAGCTATGTATTCTTCGTGGATCTCAGGAACCAGGCGATTAGCGCTGGCTCTGGGATATTGTGCACGCTGGGTTGATTATGATAGAAGATAACAGTTCCACTTTGAGCGCTGATCTCTGGTATCGTCTGGACACCTGTGTGGGGGTAAGGAAGCGGTTAGGCCACGACCTGCTTTAAGAGATGGCTTACTTGTTTTGTTTTAAAGAGCGATATGACACTAAGGGGATCAGTTCGCTACGCCGAAGCGGTTTTACCATGCTGACGTCCAGATATATGTTTCTTGTATAGAATTGTCTTGCTTTTAAGCATATGTTTATTTAATCATTTAAATGTGTAAATTTCTTGTGACACCTTGTTGTGTTGTTCAGAGTAAATGACATGCGGTCATTCTTTGTTGTTGTTTCGTGGTCACGTTACTCACTCCTGTGTTTCATTGAAAAGTCCTTGTTGAGGCAGTAGTATGTGTGCTGTAGCTCGCTGGTCTAGATTTCGGCGGAAATCTTCATTGTTGTAATTACTGAAGGTTAGCGAGTGTCGGGTGTGTGTATTGATATTTGTATCTGTAGTGTTAAGTTCCCATCGCTAATTTATCCGAGGTGCGGATTTGTAGCCTGACGGCGGTCGCGGGATGGCAACAAATCTAGCACCCAGTACTCTCCCAGATTGCATGCTCGTCATATTACACGCACACATGATTTTAGGTGAGACAGGCCATATTTCAGGACCTGTAATTTTATTTTGACATCTTTCTGAGATGAGTCTTTGCTTCACACTGTAAATTTGGGTGTAGATTTAAGAGGGTGTTCCCTCATGGTGTTTGTTGTGTTTTGTTATATTTGTTCCTTTTTTTATTCTGAAATTAAATTTGTTTTTTATTTAGTTTGGCTTCACTGTTGTTCTTTCTGTCATACATTTGGACTATGTTACCTTGCACCTTGTAGAAGCGTAAATTTAGCAACTATGTTATGAACCGTACACAACCCGAAGAAAAGAGTCTCATAAAAAAAGCTTCTCGCAAGGGTTCATAGATCTAAAATGTCTGCCCAACGTGGTGGTTGTTGTTGCATTTGCTTACCTCATAGTATTTTGTGGAAAAATAATACCAGGTTTGGCATAGTAATTAGTAGAATCAGTAAATAAGGTGAAGTCTTTCCACCATGTGCATAAGTAAAATCAATGAGTTCATTTAAGGTTAGAAATACGGAACACGGTAGATTTGACATTGTATTGAGTTATGACGTGTTCCTGGCGCCCATTTAAAAAAGTAAAATAGTGTTTGTTTTGATTCAATGAACTCAGAAATATTCAAATGACAGGAAGGTGTTGCCTTGAAATTTTGATTAACACTGGTTAATTAAAAGGTGTTATATGTAAATTCAGATTAGGAATTTATGATCAGAATAATGAAGGGAAATAGTAAATTAAAAGTAAATTCAAATACTCATGATGCTTTGATTGAGGGGTGTGTTTTAACGTAAAATTAAATAGTGAGTATGAATTATTATTAAATGTCAAAACATGTGTGTGAGTACGGTGGAGGTTCCTATGTGCATGGCCCTTTATTCTCCAAGTGATATATAGTGAGTTGTGATGGCAACGATTGCTGAAATCAGTGAATTATTGGAGAGGTCGGCAGCGAAGATACAAGAGAGCAATAATGAACAATTAATGACACTTGAAAGTAGAATGCAGGAGCGTAGTAACGAACAATTGCTTACGTTAAAGAACGAGATTACGCAGAGTAGTAGCGAACAAATACAAACATTAGAAACTAGAATGCAGGAGCGTAGTAACGAACAATTGCTTACGTTAAAGAACGAGATTACTCAGAGTAATAGCGAACAAATACAGACATTAGAAACTAAAATGCGGGAAAACAATAATGAACAATTATTGACACTTGAAGGTAGAATAAAAGAACGTAGTGAGGAACAGGCGATAGCACAGACTGAAAACTTAAGTAAAATCACACTTAAGATAAATCAGAATATGAAAGTACAATTGGATAAACTGGCAAATGAAATGGAGGGTAATAACACTAAACAATTGGGACAAATTAAAGCAATAGAAGCTAAATTTGGATCGAAAATGACGGAGTTGGACAAGATGGTCACCGCGAAGCTAGAACAAATAGAGCGAGCATGTATAACTAATACAACGGGAATAAAGATAACGCAGGAGAAATTACAGGGAGAATTTAAGAAAATTGAGTCCAAAACAGAGAACATACAAGAGCAAATAAAAGCAGTAGATGACAACGTACTGGGGTTAATTAAAGAACTCGATCGGTTGGAAATTAAATCTACGGAGAGATGGACACACTTAGAAGCTGATCAGCAGCAGATAAAGAAGCACATTGAAATAAATAGGATGCGATTGGACGAGCGTTTGGAAAAAATTGAGATAGGGCAAGATAAGAGTCAAGAACAAATGGAGCGGGTAGAAGAACGAATAGATAAAAATCTAGTGCAGCTCGAAGACAAGATAGATAAAAATCTAGTGCAGCTCGAAGACAAGATAGATAAGAATCAGGAGCAGATGGAGGAACGTTTCGTAGAAGGTTGGAAGACGATGAAAGAGAAGATCCGAAAAGATTGGAAGCAGCAGGTAGAAGAAAATAAAGGAGATAGATTGTCTATTTTAAAGAGATTAGGAGATAACAATTCTCGGATGCAAGTGCTGGAGGACTGTATAAAAACTAAATTTCAAGAGCACTCGGATCTAATTATTAAAAATGAGATACGATTACTAGAGAATGCAACGTTAATTACGGCAGAACGGACAGCAGAAAGACTTGTTAGTATGGGAAGCCCGGAGGTATTTAAATCTACAGGGAGCACGAGCCAAGAAAATAGCGTTAAAGCAGGGGTCGACACGGAAGCGTTTCGTAATTACAGAGGCGAGACATCCACTCCGCAACCTAACGCAATGACACCGCAAGTTATTCAGGTGATTTGAGGAAATGATTTCAAACCATCGAAATTCATAGACGGGCAAGGAATTACGCCTAAAGCTTTTCTCCGCGAATTAGACGATTATTATAATGATAATCAAATAAGCCCAATAAAACAGCTAAGAATGGTAGAGAAGTTTCTTCAGGGACCAAGTCTCGTCTGGCATCAAAGTTTCAAATACACCTTTGAAAATATGACGCAATTTAAAGAGGCGTTTTTGAGAAAATTTTGGAGTCCCGCATTGCAGCTAGGATTAAAAATGGACTTGTATGCTAGAAAGTACCATAGTACGCACCCAACGAAATTTTCAGAATTCTTCTCGCAACAGATGATTAGGCTGAAAGATCTGGACGAGCCCCCATCGGAGGAAAATTTAGTATTGACAATAGGCAAGCAGTTACCTATGAATATCCAACAATTTTTGGTAACGGCAAACGTAAAAACCGCGGTAGAAGCAGAAGAGATCCTTCGCCATTTGGATGAAACAAGCATGGTTTCAGCCCAAACTCGCCAAAGAAATATTGAATGCGTTAATGCAGCAGAAGTAGTCCAGAGCAATAATGATAATAACAATCAGAATTCTAGTACGAGAACACAGGCAACGAATACGCAATTCACGCCTAGGAGACAAGATCAGTATGATAACAGAGGTCGGTATGAGAATAATAATAATAATAATAACAACTACAATCGCTATGAGAATAATAATAACTATAATCGGCATGAGAATAATAATAATAACTACAACCAGTCCCGGAATAACAATAATAGAAGACCGTACCAGCGAGGATACTCTAATTGGAGAGGGAGTAGGCAGCAGGATAGGCCTTATCAGGGAAGTGGTGACACGCACCAATGGAAGAACAGACGGGATAACGTGCAAGAGGATCCAAGGGAGTACCGGAACAACTGGGAGGAACGGTATCAAGAATCGCAGAAATATCTACAAGAGATACACGCTGAAGACACAGAGAAAGAAAAATGGGGGCGAGCGATGGAAAACAGACAAAATCCGGATAATCATGGAGAAGGAGCAGAAGGTCTGCTAAGACAACAGGAGAGACAAAATAATGGTGGACGAAACTCACAAGGTGGAGGTCGGAGCGAAAAAAAAAGTCCAAAGCACGAACTAGGAGATAGGCTAAAAACGGGAGTGGCTGATGACCGTGATGTCATTATCGCTAACATTGAAGAATGGATTGCGTTCCCTGATGACTGTCTGGAGGAAGTAGCGAGACCACATGAGAATGTCATTAGACAGCTACCTGTTATTTATGCAAGGATTGGGGGATTAAAAACACGTTGTTTAATGGACACTGGAAGTCAAGTTAGCTTGATATCAGAAGCCCTGATTAAAGAATTAGGAAAGACGCAGACGGTTCCGATAATACCAGTACCACAACTAAAAGTACGGGGAGTCATACCAGAGAAGACGGTAACATGTAAACATCAGGCATATGTGGAGCTTGACATTCTGAATCACACCTTTGCACAAGATTTTATTGTGATGGCAAAGATGAGTTATAACGTTATTTTGGGAGCGAACTTCATCTGTGAATATCACGCTGTAATAGATTTAAGAAATAACACGGTCAGTTTCAAGCAAGTTGAAGAGTTGAGTCATGTGGGTCTGAATATGCAGGAGACGACTTTGGAACGAGAGGTTGGCACTTGGACAATGGAGGTAATCCCAGATGACGTCACGGACGAGGGGAACAAACAAGGGGGGGAAGTAATTAGTACAGCTATAGTGGAACTTGGAGATCAAGATATCTCGCAAGAATTGTGGACATATTTAGCGGAAGAAGATCACTCTGGCTCAAAGTTTGAAAATCTGATCCAGGAGCGGCTGAACGAGGCGAAATTGGGGGACCCTGATAAATTAAAGTTAGAAATTATTTTACGCCGTCACAAAGAAGTATTCGATACCGTCCCAGGAAAAGTCCTCAATTACAAGTATGCTATGCAAGTTGATGACTGGACGCCCTTTAAAAGCAAACTTTACCCAATCCCGGAAAAACATCATTCCCAGGTTAAGGACATTATCAACAATTTACTCAATGCTGGAATGATTAAGAAATCACCTACACCGTATTTAAATGCTATATTGGCAGTAGCTAAGCCAAATGGGTCTATTAGGCTATGTCTAGACGCTCGTTTTTTTAAATAGCAAGCTTCTTTCTGAGCATGACAAAGCGCCCCTTATTAAGGATGTACTGAAAGGATTCAGAGGAAAAAGGATCTATAGTAGCGTCGATCTGACGAATAGTTTTCATCATTTAGAGCTAGAGGAAAAATCACAGTTGTTAACGGGGTTTTTATTTGATAATCAAACCTTTGTCTGGCAACGCATGCCATTTGGAGTTAAAACAGCGGGATGTGCGCTAATTAGAGCCTTGGACAGAAACTTAACGGATGAAGTGAAGGCATTCACTACGAGATATGTTGACGACATACTTCTCGCTTCAGAGACTATGGAAGAACACATGGTAAATCTTGATAAACTTTTGGACAACCTACGAACCATGAATTTCAAAATTAACCTCAAGAAATCACACTTTTTTCAGAGTGAAATATTGTATCTGGGACACATTATTGATTATGAAGGTGTGAAACCTAATCCAGCCAAGATAGATGCTATTAAGAAGTTCCCGACACCAACCAGAGTTAAGCACGTGAGAGCATTCTTGGGAGTTACTGGCTTTTTCAAGGAGAACTGTCCGGGCTACACGGAGACAGTCGCGCCAATGCAAGAAATGTTGAAGAAAGGAAATAGATGGTCATGGAGTGAGGAGTGCGACAGGTCTTTCAAGGCCACGAAAGAACTGCTTGAAAATTGTGTGAAGTTAGGATATCCGGACTTTGGAAAGAAATTTGTAATTCAAGATGACGCATCGTTAATTGGAATAGGTGCAATGTTATACCAAGAGGACACTTCAGATTTAAATCACCGGTCATATTTGGCATTTACGAGTCGCAAGCTACGTAAACACGAGAGAAATTATACAGTTACTGAGCTAGAGTTATTGGCTATACTCTACGCATTTCAGATATGGCGAAAGATTATTTTCGGGTATTCCATTATCGTGAGAACCGACCACCATGCATTAACATTCCTTTTCAAGACCGCGATGGTGAGTGAACGAGTGACTCGTTGGGCTATTTATATCCAGCAATTCGACATTACCATTGAGCATTGCCCAGGGAAAATGAACATCATTCCCGATGCTTTAAGCAGGAATCCCGAGCAGGATAACGAGATAGCAGTAGAGGTACATCAGTTGGAATTATCACCGAAGGACCGAGAGTTTCTGGACAGACTCAAGAATATTCAGCAGGAGCAAGAACGAGATCCGTGGATGCTGATGATGATCAGATATTTCCGGAAAGAGATACAACTGGGGACACCTGAATATCGTGAAGCAAGGGCGAGGGAAGCAAAGTATCAATATTTAAATGGATTGTTACACAAGTTTGTGGATGAAGAGCATACCAAACTCAGAATTGTAGTTCCAGCTTCTCTTCAAAGGGGATTAACCTGGCATGTTCATGAAAATCTGGGGCATGTGGGCACAGACAAATCAGAAGCGACAATTGGAGAAACCTTTACGTGGCCAAGAATGAGATCTACCATAGTTGAAGTTATTAAGACTTGTGACGCATGTCAGCGCACTAAGCCTAATAACTACCTCATGAAACAATATCCGAAGCCATTACTACCGCAGAAGCCGTGTGAGCTACTGGCGATCGATTGTCTTGGGCCGTTGCCAAAAGGAAGGCGTGGGTGTAAACATCTATTAGTATGCGTGGACGTCTTTTCGAATTTTGTTGTTTTGTGCCCGATCCAAAAGACCACGTCGAAACAAGTACTTAGCAGGATACAAAACAAAGTCATTCCTACCCTAGGAAAACCGGAGTACATATTGTCAGTCCATGGTAGTTATTTTACCAGTTCTGTGTTCAGGAAAGGAGTTGAAAATCTGGGAATAAAGCACATTTTATCAAGCATAAGGCACGCTCAAGCTAATCCGAGTGAAAGAGTAATCCGTTGTGTGGAGAAGTATTATCGTGTTCTGATTCCTAATGAACATAACAAGTGGGTGGATAAAGTTGGTGACATTGAGCATTTTATGAATACAACTAAGCATGAATCTACAGGACAGGTGCCATTGCTAGTACACCATAACAGAATACCAGAGAGAACGTGGGACAAGATCATTCCGTGTCCTAAGGATCCATTGATATCACATGAGTTAAGGATACAGAGAACGCAGGAACACATGAAGAATCAGGCAGAAAGAAGATTACGCAGGTACCGAGGGAAGAAATTTCACCGAGAACTTCGTGAAGAGGAATTGGTACTTGTACGACGACCGCCAGTATCTGATCCAAAGAACAAGATATTCGCAAAATTTAGTAGCAAGTACGTGGGTCCGTTCCGCATAATCAAGAATCTAGGAAATAACGCCTACAGGATTGAAGACGTGAGCACTGGAACGAAGTCAGTTTTCAACATTGCAAATTTGAAGTTGTATTTTAGAAGAGAGCAGTGGGAACAGGAAGAAAATGAAGCAGTTGCAAATTCTGGTGCAAACTAAGAAACGTTCAAATGTACGGGGCTGCTGGACGGAAGAAATTGAGAGAGCATTGTTTACAAACATGGTGACAAGTCAGGGAGGTCTACAAGTTGTTATGATACAGAGAGAGGGAGGCCGGAATGTGACAGGGGGTGACGGCTCAGCGAGGCCAAGGTACACTTAGTCATCAGTGGAGAAGCAATTGGTGAGCTGAGTGATGCCAGATACTCGGACTGCGCTGGAAAATTTAAAGAGCTGGTGAGGTCCAGACTCAATTGGGAAAATGACTATGTTGATGATTAAAAATTCAAATCTTGACTTTTCGAATTTTTAAACTCTGCTGGAGGAAAATGAACCCTTATTCTTTATTGCATTAGAATAATTGTTCATATATTTATTTTATATACTGCATTATGGCCGTAGTCAGTTGAAGCAGAGTGCAAGCTAGATTTCGCAAGGAAGAGGGCAGTTGAGCGCGCCTGACAGAATTAAACTTTTTCCTGGAAAAGAGGTAAATGGCCGTGACCTCGAAGCTCTAGCCTTTGTTAGCCAGCTCGAGCAGTAAGGAAAGAAAGAGAAGGGTGTTGGCAACTGGGGGAAACGACCTACTGTACTCAACGATTTTACGTTTGGATGGACCAATCACGTGCAACCACGCCGACCTCGGCATCACCGTGGCGTATCCACTGAAAAGCCCGCGAATGCGGTATCTAATTAATCATCGATGCAATTTTATTCCGCGAGGCATCATTTTGACGTTCAGAAGAAATGCTGAAGTTTGACACTAGCCGCAAGTTTCTACGATGTTTGGTTCAAAATATAAAAAAATGATGTCCCCTCTACCACACTTTTGGCCAGATTGTATAAATAAGATGTCTGTGTTAGCGACCATGTTCATACCTTGATGTAGCGGTACGCTACAACCACGTTCTTATTTTAAAGTAGCCAAGTACTACGAACAATTTTAAACACTTGTCTTCGATCTCTATTGAGAGATGTTTCAAGTTTGTGGACTCTGTTTGAGATCCGTGTGTAAATATAATTGTAAAATTTATAAAATGTTTGCGTGTGAAATTAGCAAAATGCTTATTCTAGGGACAGTATCGACGTCTTAATAATTGCGCAGGACAAAGAGTGATTGTGTAGCTCTATTGCAATTATAGTAGGAATAGGAGAGATAATTTAATTTGAACTTTGTTTCCACCACCGACATCAGCAGCAAGATGACGAACTTTGGGTCGACTGTTGGAGTGATGTTCCCGCAACCAACGAAGATGTGTGAGATGGCCGGTTAAGATCCATAGTGGGCCATGGCGGGGATATCCGCTGATGTGACGAGTAATTTGGATGAGTACAAATATTGAATTTATTCATTATAGATATTTTGGCATGGGAACTATTGTTGTGAATAATTTAATTTCGTGATTGTTTTGTATTCATTGTGATTTTTGTTAGTAACGTAGTGCACCGACACTCAAATATGTAAATGCGTGGGGAAGCGTGACCATCGTTAATTATTGTATTGTATATTTTAATCGTGTACTCGTGTACGCACATATTTGGTTTGGCGTAAGCATGGATGCGGCGTCGGCAGATAAGTAGTGCTTTTGTAATTACAGTTAAAAATAGCAGAGGGGAAAAACTTGTATTTGATTAGGACTTTGGTTGAACAAGTTTTTGTTGTTTTTTTTGTTTTTGAATCGCCATGTCGCAGTATTTTGATCGTTGTAAAGAACCGTCCGTTCTTTATGTCAGATTTTATAGTTGCCTTTCAGATTAAATTCTTGGCCAGAATACCAGATCAGGCGCAGTGAGTGTGGAAAATATTCGTGTACTTTATTTCAGGTGTAATCAACCCTAGCGCGTGATTTGTGTGTGTGTCTATGTGTCTATGTGTCTACGTGTATCACATGGTGTGATTATTCTACGCGGGAGGATTGCTCTAGGCTAGCCCTCTGACTGCTGCAATGTTGTTTTTTTTTACGGAGAGTGATGCTTGCGGGACCTCTGCCAGTAAAAATTGGGTCTTACAATTCCAGGTGGAATTGATGAGATATTTGTTTACGACACACACACGGTTGAGCTATGGTGACAGCTATGTATTCTTCGTGGATCTCAGGAACCAGGCGATTAGCGCTGGCTCTGGGATATTGTGCACGCTGGGTTGATTATGATAGAAGATAACAGTTCCACTTTGAGCGCTGATCTCTGGTATCGTCTGGACACCTGTGTGGGGGTAAGGAAGCGGTTAGGCCACGACCTGCTTTAAGAGATGGCTTACTTGTTTTGTTTTAAAGAGCGATATGACACTAAGGGGATCAGTTCGCTACGCCGAAGCGGTATTACCATGCTGACGTCCAGATATATGTTTCTTGTATAGAATTGTCTTGCTTTTAAGCATATGTTTATTTAATCATTTAAATGTGTAAATTTCTTGTGACACCTTGTTGTGTTGTTCAGAGTAAATGACATGCGGTCATTCTTTGTTGTTGTTTCGTGGTCACGTTACTTACTCCTGTGTTTCATTGAAAAGTCCTTGTTGAGGCAGTAGTATGTGTGCTGTAGCTCGCTGGTCTAGATTTCGGCGGAAATCTTCATTGTTGTAATTACTGAAGGTTAGCGAGTGTCGGGTGTGTGTATTGATATTTGTATCTGTAGTGTTAAGTTCCCATCGCTAATTTATCCGAGGTGCGGATTTGTAGCCTGACGGCGGTCGCGGGATGGCAACAAATCTAGCACCCAGTACTCTCCCAGATTGCATGCTCGTCATATTACACGCACACATGATTTTAGGTGAGACAGGCCATATTTCAGGACCTGTAATTTTATTTTGACATCTTTCTGAGATGAGTCTTTGCTTCACACTGTAAATTTTGTGTGTAGATTTAAGAGGGTGTTCCCTCATGGTGTTTGTTGTGTTTTGTTATATTTGTTCCTTTTTTATTCTGAAATTAAATTTGTTTTTTATTTAGTTTGGCTTTACTGTTGTTCTTTCTGTCATACATTTGGACTATGTTACCTTGCACCTTGTAGAAGCGTAAATTTAGCAACTACGTTATGAACCGTACACAACCCGAAGAAAAGAGTCTCATAAAAAAAGCTTCTCGCAAGGGTTCACTGGGTCCCCTCCTGTGTCACCGATGTTACGGCCTTGCTGCTGATCTTGCATGTTTAGATGCAGTAATAGCATTCACGAATCCGTAGAAGTTATATTCACACACGTGATAACCATGTATGCGCGTAAACGTAATACAGTATATCACCCGGCTCGGAGGACCAATGTTTCGAGCCACGTCTCGAAACGTATTCGGACCCGAATGAAACACTTGGGGCGAATAATTTTCCGGAACAAGAATCGCACGCGCACAAACAATTAATCCACGTATGCATTTAAATTATATACAATTATTACATTACTATACACACAACTATATACACAACATATTGACATTATTTCGTTATTGCGCTGCGAGGAGCTGCGGCTTGTGCGTGCTGCCAGTAAGGCACGGCTTAACAGAGTGTCCCAAAAGCCAGGTCGAGGGCTGAAGGGCGACAATAGAAAGACGCAGTGTTGCCAAGCATCACCATCACCACGTTGTCACGTCTTGTTTCCTCCCATAACACTGTTCACTTACTGTCTCCAAATATATACATATTTAAATAATTTTCAGTTGCAATTGGAGCATATTGCATTTGCGACAAGAATTAGGCTTCTACAAGGCCTACAGCGTATTATTACCCACCTTTCAAAAAATGATCCCTTCCAATAAACCACTGTAGGCCCAATTAACTTTTAAACAATTACATCCTAGAATAATCTACAAAGGAAATGTACAGGGAAGGGAGAATATTATTTCATATCACGAAACACTTGATGCTGTTAGCAATACCAGTAAAATTTTAAGATATAATGCTAAGGACACAGATGGTGTGACCGGATCCTCATGACACTAAAATTGATAGTTTAATAAGTGCCAAATTCATTAAGAGGCTGAAATTTCAGAAAAATAATTGGATTACACAAACTTTCTATGATTCATTTCCTATCCCCTTTAAAATATATCCAGTTCACCAATTTTGAAGGGTGAAATGCAGTAAGTACAGCAAAAAATATCATTGCTCACTAATACAGTAATTTCTATAACATGCTGCGAGGGGAAGAGGATAAATAGGACTTTCATTGAAAAACTAGAAAAACTCTCAATGCTGCTAAAAATTATCATGTTTTATTTAAAAAGTTGTCAACGAAGAAAAAAATAACAGGGAGAGCAAAGATCACACTTAGCGAAAATACAGTAACCAAATCTAGTCCTCCTAAAAGTACGTGTCGAGACATGTTCCTTTCTTCTTTCTTGCCAAGGCATAACAGTAGGCTATATGACATGATAATGGGCCCCTTCCCTCCTTTATGCCATGGCTGACGCTGATGAACAGCAAATTCCTACAATACATGCAAGTTGGTATGTTGAAACAGTAAACTAAATAAAATGTGTAGGCCTAATGCTTGCACCTACTATAACTACATTTTAAAAGAATCTCTTATTGTAGAATTATTGTGTTGTTGTTGATATTAATTCATTCAGGGCTTTTGATGGCATATTCACTTAGCCCAGTGTACTTGGAAGTGTGTAGGCTTTGTATGATAAACTGTGTTATTGTGGTATCTGTAGTAGTGTGTATAATTTTTGTAATTCAGGTGAGGACTGGAAAGCAGACAGCCGTACCTTAAGTTAGGAACTATCCCAGCATTAGCCTGGAGTGGAAGTGGGGAAATCGCGGAAAACCATTTCTTGGATGGATGAAGTGAGAATCGAACCTAACTCTTCTCAGTTCTGACTCACGAATCTGAGTGTGCGCCGTTCCAACCCTCAGACCAGAATTAAATTAGTTGATAGAGCTTGGAAACTAGGCCAGGACCTTAGGAGTGGCAGCGACAACTCCACAAGGTGGTCTTATCACAGAATCAATTGATTAAAAAATGCCTCCATGTAAGCTTAGACATTGGCATCCTTCATTCATGTTCTCAATCCGTAGATTGGACGGCAGCAATCCTCCTCTTCCATTCCTACCAGTCGCCAGTCAGTCACTTCATGTCTCTGTATGAATGGACATTAACATTGGTTATGATCTGCTTGATTTATTGCAGTCTCGGTCGCCCTCTTCCCCTCTTGCACCGAATTATGCCATCTAACGCAGTTACCATAACGTTATTGTGGCGATAGACATGTCCTATCAGTTGGTCTCGTCGTTTACGTACTGTTTTGAGAAATATTAATGTTTTTGAGCACTTCGTCATTCGTCACTCTGGCGGTCCTTTGAATATTTCCCATCCGCCGCCAACACCACTTTTCAAAATTGCAAGTCTTCTTTTATCAGCACATCCCATTGTCCAAGCTTCTGAGCCATACAAGGCTACAGTCCACAATAATATTTTGTAAATTTAATCCTGGTCTCAATAGATATATTCTTTGAAGGCAGAAGGTTTGCTGTTAAATGCAATTTTGGCTTTGGCAATTCTAGCTTGAATATCAGTTGAACGTTTTCCAGTGGAAGTAATTTTACTCCCTAGATATGTGAAAGTGTTAACTTGCTTAAGTGCAGCACCAGCTATGTGAATAGCTGCATTAAGTTGTTCTCTAGTGCATACCATTATTTCCGTCTTTTAAATATTGATTTTCATATTATATTTTTCATGTAGAATCCTGTTCATTTCCGTGAGTGCATGTTGCAGTTTCTCTTCACTGGTTTCCAGGACTGCTATGTCGTCTGCAAACCTTATTATCTTGACTGCTACTCCGTTGATCTTAACTCCTCTCATAACTGTCTTACATTCCTCAATGCCTTTCTCAAAATATAAGTTGAAAAGTGCAGGCAATAAGCTGCATCCCTGTCTAACTCCTTTATGGATACAAACTTCTTGCACTACTCCGCATATGTCCACAATGCTCTTTTGTTTTTTATAAAGTTCATAGATTATCCGTCTACCTCTGTAATCCAAGCCAACATTAGTCATAATGTCCATGAGAATATTCCAATTCACGTTATCGAATGCTTTTTCAAGGTCCACAAATGCAAGGTAAAGTGGTTTCCTTTTATCCATCATTTTATCAATAATTTCTCGAAGTAGTAATATGGCTTCCCTTGTTCCTCTGTTCTGTCTAAAGCCAAATTGATCTTCATTTAGATGTTATTCTATTTTGCTCTTTATTCGTCTGTAAATTATTTTAGTCAATATTTTTGATGTATGCGATAGGATGCTAAGGGTACGATGTTCCACACATTTCAGTGTACCCTGTTTTTTTTGGTATTGGTATCATGAAACTCTTTGTAAAGTCGTCTGGGACTTCTCCATTTTTATATATTTCACTGATCAACCCAAACAGATATTTGTGTGGCTCAGAATTCAATGCTTGTAACATTTATGTTGTTATTTTATCACATCCTGGAGCTTTATGTGATTTCAGTTCATTCACAGCATGAACATATTCTGATTCAAGAATGGATGGTCCTAAGTTATCATGCGAAATAGTATCTCCAATCTCCAGCTCAGTCAATTGTGTGGTGTCTGCATACAGATTTTCCAAATAATTCCTCCACCTCATCACTACGTCCTTGCTCTCAATCTTTAGCTTCCCATATTCATCCACTATGCAAACACTAAGCCCCTTCCTCCTTTTAAATTGTTAATAATCAAGTCGTAATCTTTTTCTACTTGTCCATTTTTCAAACTATCTTCAATTTCTAAGCATTGTCTCATTATATAATCCTCTTTTGCCTTCTTAACTTCCCTGTTTACGATATTTCGGAGGCTATTGTAACGACGAATTCCTTCATCACTTCTAGCGTTTTTATACTTTCTTCTCTCTTCTATAAGCTCAAGTAGTTGATCGGTGATCCAGGATTTCTGAGGTGATGCATTCATCTTTCCAACTGTTCTATTGGCATCCTACATGTTGAAAAATATTGTAACATGTGGGAATAAATATGCTAACTATACCAACCAGAAGATCACAGTCACTGCTTAACTTATGGAAGAAAATAGAAAACAATCCTCACCTCCCTATTCATTCTGATATAGCAGCTTCTCCAACCAAACGACTGAAATCCCGACATCCTTCTTGGCGTACTGCAATGATTCTACAGGACACCTCCTTTAATATATCGGACGCCTGGAAAGAACAATGGCATCTGCAATCCTCGTTACCAAATCATCACATCATTGAGAACCCCTGCAAGTGCCCTGATGGATTTTCCCTTCCCAGACGACAGTGGAGGACGCTAAACCGTATTAGGACCGGCCAAGGTAGATGTGGAGCCACTCTCTTCAAATGGGGATGGAAGGCATCACCTCAATGTGACTGCGGAGAAGAGGAACAGACAGTGGACCACATTACATTCGAGTGTCCTTTACGCGCATACAGAGGCTCTATAGAAGACTTACACTGTGTCTCAAGCGAAGCCCTTCTTTGGCTCTCAACTTTAAACATGGAACTTTAGTTATGAACTTGTGATGGTAGTTGTACTGTATATATTGTATATAATATTGTATTCATCATACGCTAAATAAATAAATAATAACAATAAATCGATTATATTTGTCGTGAATCTCTCTCGCTGTTAATTCATTGTAAAATGGCCCTAAAATATTTGATCTACCTACTTGCATTTCTTTACTTTTCCTCTTAACTACAAAACATAAAAGTTTTTTTTACACGCGAATGGACCACTTGGGATCACGCTACAATTTCATTTCTTTTTCTTGGTACGAAGTTTTCTCTGCACCCAATACTCCTTCATGCGTTCGCTGGCCTGTTTACGCTGTTCTTCCGCCCAGGCTCTTCCGGTCTTCTTAGGTCTTCATGTGGCTTGAATCCCTTCAAAATTATTCAGTATGTTCCTAAATCTATTTCTGTCTAACAGTTGGCCTTCTGAGATGTTCAATCTTTTCGTATCCGCCATTGTTTCCTTAATCCATGCTGTTGTGGTCTTCTTTCTCCAGAAGTAATCAAATATCTGTTTGGTGAGTCTATTTTTTCCATTCTGTATAGATGTCCGAGAAACTTCAACCTCCTCTTCTTCATAATCTCAGTGATTGTTTCTACTTTCTGGTAAACTTCTTCATTACTTCGAAGTTTCAATCCACTTTCGGTTTGAACTGCACCCATAATGTTTCTGAGGATTCTCCTTTCCAAGATCTCTAGTTTATCCATCTTGTAGTTCATAGACAGACAGTCACTGGCATAGAGACATTCTGCCTTAACCACGGTGTTGTAGTGTTTTATTTTTGCATTCGAGGATAGGCCCTTTTTATTGTACACGTTTTTTTTTTCAAGTTAAATACACTTCGTTTTTTATTTTTTTTTCGTTTTCCTTTATACTGAAAATTTGCCCGTAAGTAGGTCTATGTGTCTGAATTCATATCATATACTTTATGCTGATTGAATGACAAAAGAACTAAAATAGTACCGGTACCATGTGTTCGCGTTTTTTCAATCTCGATAGTAAGCCTCCAAAGTTAAAACCCTTCGTTTCAGGTACGTCCCCTTAAAGCCGCGGTAGGTTGGCGCTGCAACCTAAGGGTGAATTAATATACAGTATATACAGTACGAGTCTGAGTGTTGAATGGGCAGGCAGTTTAAAGTAGCCAGGAGAGATGCGATCCAGCTGGCAGTGAAAATGCCGCGCCGGTCACAGTGAGTTGGTGCTGCAACCTATCTTGTGCTGAATGGACAGGCAGTTTAAAAAAGCTTGGAGGGATGCGATCTAGCTGGCAGTGGGTGTAGCATAGCCTCTTACCGAGATAGATGGAAACTTGGTGTTCCCGTCTTGAGCTACTGTTGCTATGGAAATGGCCGGCCTTGCTGTTACTTCATCAGTTTAATTTCTGACTTTATTGGCCTTTGCTTGAGTGCAAAAAAGGCTGAAATCAGAAGAATGAGAAAGACTATCGAAAATTCATGTAGCCAGTCGTTTCTTCTGGGTCCTAAACTATGTGTATGCAAAATTTGGTTGAGATTGGTGGAACGGTGTAGATTCGTATACGGAACAAATACACGCACCCACCCACCCACATACATACATACATACATACATACAGACTTTCACTTTTATGTATATGATTTGTCATCCTGGCCTGCATCAGCCCATTTATTAATATCTCAGGACGTCCCAGAACAGGAAAACCTGTTGTTAGCCTGGTAGCAGTTCAACCTCAAGATGAATTCATGAAGCGATTCTCCAAGTTAACGCGTCTTACGAGAGTAACGACATATTGTATCAGATTTGCCGCAAATGCCAGACGTCCTCGCAATCAAAGAAAAACGGGTGAATTGGACTTCAAAAATCTGCGAATTGCATTACATACGAGCATCAAACTAGCCCAAAAATCAGAATATGGTCCAAAAATTCACGATCTTCGGATGACAGGGGCCATTAGTAAAGGAAGCAAAATAATACCTCTGAATCCTTTCCTCTGTATCCAAAAACTCCTTCGAGTAGGTGGTCGACTACAACAATCCAATCTTCCGTTTAACCAGAAACATCAGATAATGTTACCGCCAAGGTATCATCTAACTAAACGGATAATTGAAAATGAACATCTATGCCTGCTTCATGCTGGATGTCAACTGCTACTGTCTTCGTTACGTGATCAGTACTGGATACCTAATGGCAAGAGTACGATTCGTCACATCAATCAATTTTAGCCTATTATCAATTTTGAAAAAATAGGCTTATGAGATCACCTTTTGTCCGTGTGTGTGTGTGCGTGTGTGTGAGTGAGGTGTGTGTGTGTCCCACCCCCATAAAAAATTCTAAACGGCTGGAGCGATTTCAATGAAACTCGGTAAGTTCATAGCACTATTCCGGACGACCCCGACCGTGCCCTTCAAATTTTGTTACGTCGCACCAATTCAACATGGTGGCTGTGCGAAATATTTCAACAGCATTCAATATCTCCGAAACTATTCCCGATATCACCCGGGAATTTTTTACGGTGATAAAGGAAACTACTAAAAGTTCACCTATGTGACTTTTGAAAAACTGGCAACTACAAAACCAATATGGCGGCTACGGGAATTTGCGACTTTTAAATAGAAGTTTCCCGCGATTTAACCAACCAAACGCAATACAACTTGGTACAGTATATGTTTATACACATTGTAATGCACCGACATCCAACTTCGTTCAATTGTATACATAACCACAAGATGGCGGTTGTGCAAAATATTTCACCGGCATTCTATATCTCTGAAACTATTAGTGGTATCACCCTGATATTTTATACGGAGATAAAGGGCACTACTGGAAGTTCATCTATAAGACTTTCAAAAACCGGTTAACTACAAAAAGAACATGGCGGCCAAGCGAAGTTGAGACTTTTAAGTAGACTTCTCTCGCGATGTAACCACCCAAACGCAATGAAACTAGGTACAGCAAATGTTTATACACATTGTAATGCACTGATATCTAATTTAGTTCAATTGTTTACATAACCTCAAAATTGCGGCTTTGCGAATTTTAAAACTAAGTTTTTATTTCTTGTGTCGTAATCATGCGACCGATGTGAAAGTTTGAATAATGAAACTGCTCAATAATTTTTCTTTAATGGTACATGACTCTATGGCGTTAACAATCCAACATGGCGAACATCCGAAATATTTAGACGGCTCTGAATATCTACGAATTTATTATAGCAATCAAACTCATGTTTTATGTTCATAGGGGCTATGAACTTAAGTTCACCTATAGGACTTTAAATAACCTGGTGTTCACAAATCCAACATGGCGGCGACGCGAAGTATAAATATTCACATGGACGTTTCTCGCAATTTAACCATCCGAGTGCAGTGTAACTTAGTACAGTAAATCCTTATACGAATGTTAATCCACTGGCTTCTAATTTATTTCAATTGTTTCCATAACCACAAGATGGCAGCTGTGCGAAATTTTAAAATCTCCTTGTTACTTCTTGTGTCCTAATCATGCGATTGAAGTTTGAATGCTACGCGTACACGATAATCTTCATGTAACAGTACATAACTCTATGACCTACATATATAAATTCCAACATGGCGACCATCCGAAATATTTAGTTGGTTCTCAATATCTACGAATCTATTACAGCAATCAAACTGAAATGTTGTATGTTGAAAGTGGCAATTAACATAAGTAGGTTATATGAAAATAGGCTGTATAGTTCTTCTCGGAACTACTTGTTGTATTATTAGCCACAAATTTAAGCCAAACAACGATGAACAACTAATGGGTCAACTGCTGAATTACAGAGTAACTCCAGTCAATCCATTTATCCACTGCGGTATTGACTGCGTGGGACCACTCTACATAAAGGCAGGCTCTCACAAAACCAGATCCAAAATCGAGTGTTATGTAGCACTCTTCGTATGCCTTTCTATTAGGGCAGTGCATCTAGAGATTGTGAGCAGTATGGCTACCCAGGCCTTCATTGTCTCTCTCAGGCGTTTCATATCCCGTAGAGGCAGGCCAGCCCATGTGTTTTCCGTTAACAGTAGAAATTTCATAGGAGTCAATAGGGAACTGGAGGAGATAAGAGGATTATTCAACGAGGGACAGCATCAACGTGATCTGTCAATCTTTGCAAGCAGCGAAGGAATTCAGTGGCATTTTATTCCTTCTCAGGCTTCGCACATTGGAGGAATATGGGAGGCAAGTGTCAAATCGTTTAAACACCATCTTTGGCGAGTGATGGGCACCGCATACCTTACCTTCGAGGAATTGTCTACACTCACAACCCAGATCGAAGGATGCCTCAATTCGAGGCACCTAGTCCCAGCATCCGATGATCCCGATGACCTAGTTGTCCTTACTCCAAGTCACTTTATCATGGGCCCACCAATCACTGCACTACCCCAACCAGATCTGAGTAATGTACGTGTAAGCTTGCTTTCCAGGAGGCAGCAAATCCAACGACAGTTCCAAGGATTCTGGCGTGATCAACCGACTACTTGTCCCATATACAACAGAGAGGAAATTGGAAGAAGGAAGGACGCAACGTCCAGGCATGCACACTGGTGGTGGTAAAGAAGACAAACTTCCCCCACTGTGCTGGAAGCTTGCAGTGGTTGATCAGGTCCACCCTGGAGCTGATGGTCTCGTACGTGTTGTCACTATACGCACCTCGTCTGGTACATTCAAGAGACCCATTATAAAACTTTGCCCACTTCTCATGCCAGACAGAGGCATTTGTGAAGGTGGTGTCTTGACTATGTTCAATGCTTTGGGTTCGTTTGTGTTGGTGTTACATTTCAGGTGACTGTTTGTTGGAAAAAAGTGTTAAACTCTTTTTTGGCGGGCGGCATGTTTAGGAACAACTGGTGAGACTGTTCGCCAGGCCTCACCTCGTTTTGGTGGCGAGTCCCATTACATTCACTGACCGCGAGGGGTGTGCTACCTTCCCCACCCCGCGCGCAAGCACTGTACCCTCCTTCGCTAGTGTCATTGTACTCAAGTCAACCCAAAGGCTGGGAGCGAGGCACACCAGCCGTCATAATATCGAATCGGTGAAAGTGTGTTAATTGTATCAACATGTATTGGAGGAATATGGGAGGCAAGTGTCAAATCGTTTAAACAAAATTTAAATGTTCCACAGAAGTCCAAAGATTTGAAATCCACTGTGCGTTTACTTACAGTCCACCAGAGTATAATCTTCACATATATTATCAAACTTCTTCATGGGGTATACTCAGCCTCAAAAGGTGAAAACTGAGAAGAGGCGGGTTCGATTACTACCTCAGCCATCCTGGAAGTAGTTTCCCGTGGTTTCCAACTTCTACTCAGGCAAATGCTGGAGATGGTTCCTAACTTAAGGCCACATCCTCTTTCTACCAAAATCCCATCCTCAGTTACGAATACACACACTAGAGCAGACGTCACATTGATTCGAGTTATCAGACAAATTCTACAAACACGGGGTTACATGACCACGATGTTGCAAAATCCCTAAGGAGTGAACAACAACTCAACAAGTAATCCATTGTTTCGGGAAAAATTATCACATTATTTATATCGTGATCTAAAAATATTTTACTTCAGAAAGTAAACATACATACAAACAGGCAAATATATAAGATGTTTTAATAACTATGCAAAAAATAATAATTGTGAACAATAATGTAGCATTTCGTAATTCATTCCTGTTTATTTATTCATTAATTCATTTTATTCATTTATTTTCGGTTCAAATGCACCTGAAATATACCGATAAAATTTTGATGGAATAGGCTACATGTACTTCCAAGTATACTGATATGAAAATGAATCGTTAATAGACTCATTGAGATAATTTCTTCATCTGGAAAAATTAATATAGAGACCGGTTGCGGTGACCTCGCTGGTATCAGGAGAGCATGGGTTCGATTCCCACCTCGTCCGTTCTGAAAATGGTTTTCTCGGTTTCCCATGTTCACCACAAGGCAAATGCCGGGACGGTTCCTTTCAATAGGTCCACGGCCGATTTCCTTCCAATATCCCATTTCTTGAAGGGAAAATTACATGGCCATTGGGTGCAATATTTAAATTATAGAATTAATATAGCACAATATTCAAATAATATGAACACGTCTGTACTTTCGCTGCCGCTACTGAATATTTCAGTATTATCGTATTCTGTTCTGGTTTTGATCAGATGTTGCAATCAGGACTAGTCTTCTTCGAGCATAATCGGGTGATGATCCTCTCGCTCGAATACGAGTTTTGTCACACATTCCGATCTACTATTCTCGGGACATAGTGTTTTTACAGTTTGTATAAACATGTGTTTACCGTCTGGCACTACACATTCAAGATAATACACCGACAGGAAACTGTCCGGATTATGTATGTGCAATGTACGTCCTTCCTCGCAAGGACCACGACCTTGATTGAGTTGAAAACACTCTGTGCTTCCGTTTGACAAGCGGACTTCTGCAAATTGCCCTCCTCCTTCAAGCAACTTAGCACAACGAGACGGTAAACACTCTCCAAATCCAAAATTCACAAGATCATTGACTGGTAAAAATACATAGCCATAGTTGCAAGGACCTTTGGTGTACAATGTATAACACTGGTTGTTCTCGGTCCCTAGTATGGCGGCTTCTGGATATGGACAACTGCAATATGTTTCACCAAAGAGATTAATGTCTTTCATAGCACAAATCTCACGTTCTATGTAATCGTCATGATAGCACAGTTTCTCTGGGACCAAAAAGTTGTAATTGGGAGGACACAGACTCGGTCTGCAAACTTGTTCCAATAGATCATTACTCTGCAGAAATCTTTCTCTGTCGTAAATATACAATTCCCCTTCTTGACAGGGCCCCCGATTACGAGAAGAATCGCCCGAGGTACTATTTGAAGAGTTTTTAATATAATTCTTCTGTCTTTCACTGAAATTTCTCAAAAATGTGTAATGTACAAATTCTGGAAGTCCCATTAATGTTGATAGAGGCACGGCTGCATCACGGGTAGATGTTGAAATAATGGGTGCCAACATCAGTAGAAGATAAGAGACTAGTCCCGCCATGACGAACTGAGGTGCTCTGCAACAGATAGAATTATCATCTGTAAGAATCGATAGTTAATTATTTAAATCTTGGATCACCAGCTCAACTGTCCATTGGCCAACTCATACCTGAGCAGGGATGAGGGAACCAAACAAGCCCCCAGCGTGAGAGACTGTTAGGGTGGTGACAGTGGCCCTCACTCCAGTGGGGCAGAGAGTGAGGTGGTAGGGACATCCCGGAATAAAGCCCTGAACTGACACTAGCGATAGCTAACATTTAATCAAGAACCAGGGTCACGTACTGGAAAATTTCCCAACAGAGGCAAGGGGATCCAAAGTTGGTACCAGTGTTGCCACTAATATATGTGATTCCCTATCTGATATAAAGAAAAGTATCTAATAAATTACATTATTTTTCCACTAATCTGAATGATATGATATAGAAGTTACACTTCCGCGGCCTTATACATCAGAGATGTTAACCTCTTAACTCGCTAGGTCATTTAGTTCACCGTTACTTGCCAGTGAGCGCAGCGCCAACTTTCATATTCATAGGCAATAATATTCTCCTATAAAGATGTTTCTTTTTTAATAATTCGATTTGAGGTGGTCATTTATTTAGCAACACGAATACTTACATCAAACAAATATGAAATACAAGTATGTTGGCATGAAATAAAAAATTAAATTGTTGTTGATTCTTTCGGGGCTTTGGGACTTCGTAGTCATGTATCCCTGAGTACTTGGGTGTATGTTGAAATTGTCTGAAAACCTGTGTCACTGTGATGTTTATACTAGTGTGTGTATTTGTAATTGAGTTAGAATTTGGGTAGGAAGCGGCTGTGACCTTCAGATAGGTACTGTACCCGTATATTCGAGAAGTTGCCTGTCGGAAATCCAAAGCTGGGCTGGATTGCAAAATTCCGACAAGGACTTCGGGAATATACGCAAAATACTACAATGATATTAAGAACAAACAATAAATACACTTGGGCTGAAGTGAACACTTGCCTTATATCTCTCGGGGTCATCAGCTCCAAACCTGAAAAGGGGCTCCACAATATCATTTCGTATATATCTAAAATAAGTCACTCCAAACACGAGGTAGAAAACGAACTAAGTAAATTTAATAAGAAATGTAAACTATAAACTAAAACAAATAAAAATTCCCTATCAAAACAACTTAATTAATAAATATTCACACACTCTCACTCCTCTCCACATATACGCCACTGATGTTATTGTGTCTCCAGCAGTACAGATATTACATTTTTAAAGGCCTCCGCCAATTACAAGTAATAAAATATTTAACGAAAAATTCCCGCGTGTCTAGCATACTTCTACAAGCTATTAACATTCTTGCGCGTGTCAAACGCGTGCATCTGGACTGTCGACACGTTTATATATTGACACAGTTTCCAATCAGCCGTCAACCTGTTTTCATTCATAAAGGTTGTAGCCGTAGTAACTCTTCTCATTTATATAATACATTGACCTTGATTTTATAACGTGGCTGTCTCCACTCCTCCCATACAGTCCACACTGCTGGTCTGCCTAGCGAATGTGAAACATCGCTTCAAAATGACACTTCTCATATTGTATCATTCACTCTTAACACGACCTTCTATAAAGCAGTCATTCCTTTCTTAAATGCATTTAAACTGTCACATAACAATCCAAGCATTCTCTTACATCATTCATGACTGACGAAGTTGTCTCATTCACACTCAACAACGTAAAACATTCGTTCCAAAAATAGTTACCCTTAAATACAGTACAAGTTAAAAACATACGATGAAATTATTATTAAAAAATTATACCCTTAATTAACTCATTATGAAACTCTATTTACAGTATGTACTCTCGTTATTGTTAACGTTTACTCATATAACGGTAAAAACTCGTTATATATCTGAGCCTTAGCTCTGGTTCAAAGTTTATCTTTCTGCACATTATAAATGTTAGAATCATTTAGAGATCTCCGTCTCTTTAATGAAATACTACACCACCATGTCATATTTAGGTTGTAGTCGTTATCAGTCTAATGTATTCAATCAACAAAGATCAAACACACGTCTTTACTCAGATCCGTGTTTAATAAAAATGTTAGTAAAAAGTATTAGTAAACAGAAGTTGACAACATTTTCCCACTCTCTTTCCGCATATTACACTCTCGTCTCCACTTCTAAGTCGTAAATTCACACATCGGAGTTCTTAACAACTCGATTCCATTATCATAATGCCAAGTTCTTACCAAAATAGTATTGCACAGCAATAACTTCTCTTAATGCGGAAACTGCCTCGCATTTACACAAACATTTCTCTACGTAGCCTCGTATACATCTGTATACGGAAATAAACTCTCCTCTGCTGCTTGTTGAACAATTCTATTACACAAAATAATTGTTACCAACATCTCTTCTATACAACTTGCATTTACATCATTGGCATTTACCTCAGCGTTGCAACAATCAACTGCTGGCATCCTGAACAGCTACATCTGTTCTTAAACGTTACCTTCATTCATAAAGACGACCTTAGACTTATTGTGAATGACCTCCATGAGTTTACTATAAAATGTTACTTGGATGTCGACTAAACTGTTACATATACATTTAATAAAATACAATTATGTTCCACCGTATTTATCTGGCATCAAAGTTACACGTCTTGCAATTTTACGTCCACAATATAACGTGACATTACATATTGTGTATAAATAACCGCAAATGTTATTTAAGTGTCCAACAAAATCAATCGCGACTGGGATAGACTAGCTTTGGCTTCCCTAACGTCGCATGAAAGTATCTTCCATGAAGATATATCTTATCTTATATCTTATCTTATATATAAAAGTGAAAGTCTGTATGTATGTATTTATGTATGTATGTATGTATGTATTGAGCCCGTCAGAGGAGCTGCCAGGATAGCCAACAACCGCAATTACTTCCCTAACATCTCATCCGTCGGACCTAACTGCCGTGAGGATCAGGTGAACTTCCAAATAGGCCAAAGCGGCACGAGAAACTGTAGTCCACGGGGATCGTGGTACATGGTGACGAAGGTCATTGACTGCCTAAGGAAAGGTTCACCTTAAAAACTAGACTGAGAAAAGAAACATCCAGACATATGTAAAACACCGTGAAAATTTATTGTAAATTTTACAAACCCCTAGCCTAGTTCGGAGGGTTTCTATCGGCTAAACCGCAAGCTAATAAATAATCAAAAATAAAGAGCAGGTCCCTACCTGAGAAGTTACAGTAAACCCTCGCGAAAGATCTGTCTCACAATAATAAAGCAACAACAGCAACACTAGGAAATTGGTACGACGCAAATCCCTAGGTCAAGTTACAAGATCAAGCTAATATCAGAATTTACATTTAACAGGGTAGCAAAACAAATCTAAGTTAGGATGATACCATCTCCACATTTACATTTAACGTTAATTCATCTAGCTAAGTCCTATCAATTAATAACAATATTTACGGCGGTGACGTCCGTAATATCAAACAATTACATTCAAAGCTAAGTGACAGGCATATAAAAAACATCGAAGTATTCTTACAATCTATGTGCTAATCAGCACACAAAAAGGGTAACATAGAGGATTCATACACTTTTACATAATCATACTAATATATAAAAATGAGATGGTGTGTGTCTGTCTGTCTGTCTGTTACTCAATAACGCAAGAACCACTCGTCCGATTTAAATGAAATTTTGCATGGATGTAGCTGATTTACCATGTTTACATATAGGATACTTTTAATTTCGATATATTGCACTATTAAGAAATGGCGACCATTTAGTGACGTCACTACACCCTTTGGTTTCAAAATGTCGTATTTCCATATCAAATAAAAAGAGAACGCTAAGAAATAGCAAACTTTTGATGGCACATATGAGCTTCAAAATTTAATTTCCTATCCGAAAGGTCCTTATCACCTTTCGTGTATCTCCAACGGTTAGCGAGTAAAACCCACATATGTGACGTCACTACACCCTTTGGTTTCAAAATTTCATATTTCCATTTAAAAAACAAAGCGAACGCTAAGAAATAGCAAATTTTTGATGCATGCACGAGATTTAACATTTAATTTTCTATCCAAAAGGTCCGTATCACTTTTCGTGTATCTCCAACGGTTAGCGAGTAAAACCTAAATGTGTGCAATAAAACACGGTCAACACCGAGCGGTGCAGTATATCTCTACATACATAAAATTAAAGTTTGTATGTTTTTTTCTCAATTTCTACGGAAATTTGAGTTATTTACGCGTTTCAGACTGTTTTATTATGGATGCACACGAAAATAATTTTTTGGTCTGTCTGTCTGTCTGTTTGTTTGTCTGTGGACAACTTTGTTCCCTTGTAACTCGAGAATGGCTGGGAGTATCAACGTAAAATTTGGTACAGATATGGGAAATGGACGAGGGCTACCTACCCAAGGCCGGGGCAGGCTAAAGAAGCAAGGCTCGATTACCAGATTTGCGACAATCAACGTTGGGACATTAACTGGGCGCAGTCGTGAGTTGGCTGAATCGCTCCACCAAAGCAAAATTGATGTAGCCTGTATCCAGGAAACAAAGTGGAAAGGCGCAAAGGCGCGTGATATTGGTGATGGTTACAAGCTCTTCTACAATGGCAAAACATCTGACCGAAATGGTGTGGCAATTGCCATCTGTGAACGGCTACGGAATAGTGTCACCAGAGTAAACCGTATCTCTGATCGCCTGATGAGCATCCAGATAATTACGGACGCAATATCACTCCATATCGTCTCATGTTATGCACCACAGACTGGGTGCCAAGCTGAAGAACAAGACAAATTCTGGGGTGATCTTGAGACATTAATACATTCAGTTGATCCTAATGAGTCTTTGCTTATTGGTGGTGATCTCAATAGTCATGTTGGTAGATCACGTGATGGATTTGAACGCGTACATGGTGGTTGTGGTCATGGGACGCGAAATGCAGCTGGTGTGCATACTTTAGAGTGTGCCGAGGCTTGTGACTTAGTGGTGGTGAACACCTTCTTCAAGAAACGGTTATCACATCTCATCACATACAACAGTGGTGGCCATCAAACTCAAATTGATTGCTGGTTGGTGCGTAGAAGAGATCTGAAATTGGTGAAGGACTCCAAGGTAATTCCTTCAGAAAATGTTGCTCCCCAACATAAGCCCTTGATCTTAGATTTCCATATTACTCTTCGTACTCCTTCACGACCTATCACCAATACTGAACGTATAAAGTGGTGGAAACTACCTGGCCATGAATTGCTACTTCTAGATTCTATTGGTCCTCTTCCTGACAACATTGATCAACTAACATGGAATGAATTCACCTCAAACATCCAGGCAAATGCAAAGGAAGTAATGGGTATGACAAAACCGGGACGACAATTTGTTGATAAACAAACTTGGTGGTGGAATGAAGACGTGCAACGAGCTGTGAAATCTAAGAAAACTGCTTACAAAAAGTGGCTTAGATCAAGAACCAATGCTGATCTAACTCAATATCGTCAGCTCAAATTCGATGCAAAACACGCTGTTGCAGTTGCTAAATCCAAGCAACTAAGTACATTGTACAAACAACTAGAGGAATCTACTGGGGTCAATAATATTTACAAGCTAGCCAGATCTCGTCATCGTGCCACAGTTGACATAGGACATGTCATGCATGTCAAGGATAAGCACGGGCATCTTCTAACAAAACCAACAGAGATCCTTCAACGATGGCATGAACACTTCAATACTATCTGTAATGAAGAGTTCCCTCACCCACCGATTCCATTAGCCGAACCTGTACAAGGTGCAGTTCCACCTATCACACCTGCCGAGGTCAATACTGCGATCCACGCAATGAAGAATGGCAAGGCAACAGGCCCTGATGATATTCCTGCAGAGCTATGGAAGCAGTTGGGTCATGCCTCTGCAGAGTTCCTAGCAGAGTTCTTTAACAAATGCCTTGCGAGCCACCAGATCCCGTCAGCTTGGCAAACTAGCGTCACAGTACCAATATGGAAAGGCAAGGGCGATGTAACTATCTGTGCCAATTATCGTCCCATTCGTCTCTTATGCCACACAATGAAGATTCTAGAACGTGGGATTGACACTCGCTTACGTAGCATTGTTACCACCTCGCCTAACCAATGTGGATTCATGAAAGGTCGCGGAACAACTGATGCTATCCATGCAATGCGGCTTCTGATAGAAAAGTATATGGAGAAAAGAAGGACAATTCACATGGCTTTTCTGGATCTGGAGAAAGCATTCGACCGGGTTCCCCATCAGCTTATATGGTATTCTCTTCGATCTCATGGCGTACCAGAAGCTTATGTGCGTTGGGTCCAACTCCTCTACAATAATACAACTAGCTCTGTACGCAGTGCTGCTGGACTCACCAAACAGTTCGATATTCGAGTTGGGGTTCACCAGGGATCTGCACTATCTCCACTCTTGTTTATCCTATGCATGGATACAGTGACTGCCGATTTGCAGAGGCAACCACCATGGACATTACTGTACGCCGATGATGTCATGCTTGCAAGCGAGACCCGTAATGATCTAGAGCAATTGGTCAACCTCTGGAATGCGAGGCTCTGTGAATTTGGACTACGGCTCAACCTCACTAAGACTGAGTATCTTGAATGTGGTTCCCAGACAGATGGGACCATCATAGTGGATGGCACCCCACTACCAAAAGCTTCACATCTCCGATACCTTGGCTCCGTTGTGAGACCTGATGGTGATACAGTCTCGGATGCCCGTGCAAGAGTGAATGCTGCATGGATGAAGTGGCGCCAGGTCACAGGCGTTCTCTGTGACCGCAAGATCCCTCTGCGCCTCAAAACTAAGATCTATCAATCATTCGTCCGCCCTGTTGCTTTGTATGGAGCTGAATGCTGGCCTAATACAAAGAAACATGAACAAGCTTTGCACTCAATGGAGATGCGGATGCTAAGATGGTCCTTGGGAATTACACGGCTGGATCATATTAAGAACGAAGACGTCCGCAATACTCTTGGAATTGCCCCTATTCCAGCCAAAATGAGGGAGACTCGGTTGCGTTGGTACGGACATGTAGCCCGAGCAAATACAGAGTCCATTGTAAGCAAGTCACTTGCTCTCGAGCCTGATGGACAAAGACCTCCAGGACGACCAAAAAGGCGTTGGATGGATACCCTACACGACGATATGCGCATCGTAGGTCTTCGTCCTACAGATGCAGCAAACCGCAACAAATGGAGAGCGAGGTGCACAGTAGCGGACCCCAAAAAATAATTGGGAACAACGCCAGGAAGAAGAAGAAGAAGAAGAAGAAGAAGAAGAAGAAGAAGAAGAAGATCCATCAGAGGCACGACACTAATCATTGATGTAACTCTTCTCCGTACCCCTCACAAAAGAGGTTGATGATGATGATGATGATGATAATTGTTGTTTTAAGGGGCCTAACATCGAGGTTATCGGCCCCTAATGAAATGAAATGGCGTGAAATGAAAGGATGTAGATAAAAACAACTCACTGCCATGGATGAAACGAAAATGGTGTTTATAAAACAGACAGTGAGCCCCAAAAATTATGCCTTATTTGAATAAAAAATAAATAAAAGGTGGATCATCATCATGAAAGAGGGCCTATCCCCTTAAAATACATGCTAAAATAGGAGTAGAAGAACGAGACAAATGTCATCTTCAGCCCCTCAATGTGAGAGACAAAACTCGGGGGCCCTAAAGGGTCCCCGAAATCCGCATTTTAAGGCCCTAAAACCAACCATTTTGGAGATATTCCCAGAAAACTAATTTCATTTAATAAACTAATGAACAAATACATGCCGGTAACCATGTCAACAGATTCTCAGAGGTCCATCTATTGCTGTAAGACGCAATGCAATTCCATTAATTACATTGGTGTGAAAGTTTGCAAACGGCTAGAAGGTTATCACGGAACCAAATTAAGCTGTAAAATTCATCAATACGTATAATGCGCTTAAGGGGGTCAAGGGGTACACTAGATTTTTTTCACGCGATTTAAACATGCGGGTGTGGTACGGCAGGTCTATTATATTCCTATCCCTATATTATATTATTATTATTATTAGTATTATATTATGGCGTACAACTAGGAGACAAAGCCCCTCGGCGCCAGAAACAAAACTTGGGGGCCTCGAAAACTACATTATAAGGCTCTAAAACCAACAGTATCCGAAATATTCCCGGAAAACTAATTTAATTTAATTTAACAAACTAATGAAGGAAAGGAAATCGGTAACCATGACAACATTATCTCAAGGGGTGGCATCCAACTATCCATATATTTCTGTAAGAAGCAATGTCACTCCATTTATACCTTGCTACGGTGGGTGAGTGGATAGCGTGTCGGTCTACTAACCCCAAGATTGCAGGTTCACTCCTGGCCGTGGTACAGCCCGGACGTTTGTTTTAGACGAGTGAAAAATCTTAATGGAAGCCTGGAGGCGAGTTACTACAGTACCTGTGTTGTTATCAACTGCCCCAAGCGCTCCGATGATTGATAAAGCTGTTTCACACTATTGCTGAAGTATAGTCACTGGCAAATATAATGACGTTATGTTCGTAACTACGCAACGTGTATTTCCGTGTCACACAATACTTCGACGTGACTGTACTGTCTGCTCAAGTCTGGAATTCCATTACATCAGATCGGTGGTGACAAATGTGAAGTGATAGGGTGAGAGAGTGACTGTGTACAGGCTCACCCGCAAGCTTCAAGGTCAAGGACAATCGTCTAAAACAAACGTCCGGCCTGTACGTGATTTTTGAAAGGCGGCAAAAATACGACTCGCATGTCATACGATGTTGGAATGTCAAAGAACCCATTTGAATTCTGTAGGCCGTGTTCATAATGGCAAAATTAACCTCAGGAGTTTCCGCCAACACAAAGTTCCTCATTTGTCTACTAGAAAGCGCTATAGTGTTCAAGGAGCTTAGATATCTACCCTCCTTGACTTTCATAATGATTCAAGGAACAACGAAATTTCGACATGCAAGCTACCCCCTGGGTGTTAAATTACGAAGCTTGCACTCGGCATCCGAGGCTATACGATATTATTATTAGGCTACTCCATTTATTACATTTCTGTGAAAGCTTACAAATGGCAATAAGGTTATCACGGAACCAACGTAGGCTGTATAATTCGTCAATGCAATTAAGGGGGTCAAGGGGTAACCTAGAATTTTTTCATGCAATTTCACGTTCGACATATAGTACAGAATGTCTATTATATCTACCAACAGCAACATTATTTTGAAAAATTCCTGAATTGAATCAGCATTTTTTGCGGCTTTTAGGAATTTGGGCCATTTGAGGCTAAAGAACCTGAATGTTCATGCACCACAATCCTTTATAATTTATGAAAGAGGTCTTCCTGTGTATGGGGACCTAACACAACGTAGAGGGTAATTTTTTATGTGAGGTGTATTGCGTTTCGTCTATAAGGCTTTCAAATCTATTTCACGTCAGGAAGTACACGTTAGGTGAATTTAGTTTGAGAGCACATTTTAACTTTTTTTTTTCGACATACGGGTTTATCGTAGGGATGAATTTGTTTGATACGTATGGTAGATATACCCATATTCGGATATCTGGGTGATATGTTGTAGACAATAGAATTGTCTGTCTGACTTTCTGTGTATCTTTATGTACGCCTATAAATCGTGTTCGGATGCTTGGTTCATCGTAAAATTAGGTATGATAAACATAAGTCAATACACCAACCATTTATAAAACTCCTCACCGTACTTTTCATACAGTAGAAGGGTGGATATAGGGAAAAACTCCTCAAAATACATGCTAAAATAGGCGAAATATAAAAATTATCCTAGAAGGACGAGCAAAGCATATGTTGCGCTTCTCATTGTGAGACACAAAATTCTGGAGTCTGTAAGGGGCCTCCGAAAACCACATTTTAAGGCCCTTAAATTAACAGTGTGTGTGATATTCCCAGAAAACTAACTTCGTTCTGATAAACTTATGAAGGAATGACAAACCGCTAACCATTGCAACAGTAGCTCAATTGATAATGTCTGGTGTTAATATATAACACCGTTCGAAGAACGGGTACTTCTGCTAGTCAAATAAATAAATAAGAGACCACAGTTTTATTCAAATGATTGCCTACACCTTGGTTTACTGTTCGTAAGCCATAGTCATCTAATGTGTGTAGTTACGGTGACGACTGCGTAGTGAAGACTACGTCTAACATCGTATGGCCTGCGCTCCACCAGCTACGAACTCAAGGTTCGAGCGAGCTTCTGTCGCAACAAAAAGTGTCACCTGTCCTCAAGTCATTTCCTCCAAGAAATACCATCATTAGCACGGCTATGTCAGCAGGTTCCAAATGCAAATGAACAAGGTTAAGCAGAAAGGATTCATTAGTTAGCTTTTGTTTATCAAAATTATGCGTTTTATTATTAAGATGTCGGTTTAGGTTATCGTTGGTTTATGGCGAATAATACTGACAAGCCTGGGCACGGAGCGTCTCCCCTGAGATCATCTCTGCCAAAAAGCCTCGACTCAAAAGTCGGAATACAATCAACGAGCAATAACAACTCGGACACACAATAACACAAGTTACCAGCGGCGCACAGCTCGCGTTCAATAACTCTGGGACGGGCCTGGACACAATCAGTTACCCTCCCTAAATATCTGGTCAACGGGAACAGTCCCGGACATGGTACACACAAATACCATCATACATGAAAAAACTCCCAAGCGGGGCTAGACTACAACGTACTATAGAAACCTGACATAACTGTACTCGTCAAAACAACGGTACACGCAACAGCGTTTAACTAACAAATGACAATCTACAGAACATATGATCAGATACAAGAATGGACACTGGGTTCCATGAGCTATAATTGCAATGAAAGGGAAAGTGAATGCTAAATGCATTCTGTCCTATGTTAACATGAGTCTGTCTCACTTAGAAGCATGCGCACTCACACGGGCGCTGGGTAGATATACACAAAACCTGTTCGTGTCGCCGCAGGCTACAAGATTCCTGCGCTGAATGACACAACACACTAACTAGGCCGGCAATTTAAGCAAGATAATAACTGTACAACTGGCCTCATAATAATACCTTTACCATAGGTTATAAACCTCGAAGAATATGTGCATAAAAAGCACGCTATAAAGCTGAATACAATCATATAACTCTGTCTTTCACAACAAAGACGTTTAAAAGGTAGCAATGTCACTCATTGCTGGAGCTCTCTGCTCTCAAAGATAAAATACTCTTCACCAGTTACTTGTATCAAACATCAAATAAACACGTGTCATCACACATGACACTAACAAAATAATAATACGCAAATTCCACTCTCTGCTGGATCTGCTTAATGATACGTTGGGGAACAGGGTTCGATGCTAGGCAACGACAAAACGTCCCTTTTACTTATAAGGTCCACACTTGACCTGGATGGCTTCTGAGCTCATCTCAAATGAAATATAATGCAGTTACAAAACTGGTAATTACAGTCGATTACCCAAATGATACGACTACTCTAACGAAGTCAGGGGTGTAACATAGACTGGTTCCAAAAAGTGCAGTTAAAGAAACATAACCATGGCATCAGATTGCCATAACTAAAGTCTGCAAAAACTTGAAAAATCACCCCAGATAGGGTTAAAGAAAGTAGCCTCAAAATGACTAGAGTCACGTTTAGCAATAGGCAGAAATTGGCGTCCTACGACGTCCATCAAGCTGCATCAGGGTTGACCAAAATGTCAGACCCAAGGGTGACTCACAATCACTGTAGATAAATGACATCTAATTAGACTAATTACATTCCCTACCTATGAAATGGCTGTCACTAAGTTCGGTTGGTTCACAAACTACACTAATCTAACTATACCACCAGAAACTAGAACAAGGAAGGGTGTACAAAACTCACGATATGAAGGAGCCCACACTTAGCTCTCTGTCTAACGACAAGGGTTGAACAAAAGCACCTCTGGCTTCCAGGATTGGCATCGTCCTCATCAGAACTTCCATCTTGGTTCTCCCAAAGACCAGGGTTCGGTCATTCCCTGTAGTTGACCTCGTGAATGGACTGGACATGCCTAGGAAAGGCATCCTCGGTTCCTTCCTTCTCGTTTGATGTTCTAGAAGTTCCCTAATCAAGCTGGTCCCATCCGAGATATCTCCCTCATACCATAATGGTATTAGCCCATGGTCTCGGCCTCGAACATGGTGTTGAAAAAGTTGACCACGTGGGTGGTAGAATAAGACGTGTAGTAGTTCATTATTATATGAAAATTATAGTATTCGTCGTAGATATCACAGGCTTTAAATATAACTGGTAACACAGCCTCTACACTTTGCAGATGTAAACGATAAATGGCTCTGCACTGTTCTGCGATTTTACACGTGTACAGACGCTACTTTTTCTATCAAGTGGCATCCGTGAAATGGGCGTCGTTTTGTTATCGATAAATTCACCGTAGCAATTACTATATAATGGACTTTTATAATCACACTTGTTCAAAGTAATAATTTCACATTTACCTGTATATTTTCGCACCAGGCTCTCGGCCCTCCACAAACACGTGGGTGAAAAAATGTGGTGCTACAGAAATGTTGTAAATTTCACAATACTTGCCAAATAATTCATTATGCAATTTGTGTTGATCACTGCACATCAACAACAGTGATTTGTAGTTCAGTTGTGCTCGATGGCACCCGATAATGATTTCCACGCTGAAAAGCGGACTGTTTGCCACGTCTAATGCGATGGATATAATTACACGCCTACACAGGGCGGATTCTCCAGACGTAGTTCCTCGTGGAAGCAAGTCGTCAAACTAAGTCGTTGAGCGACTACTTACATTCCTGTTTGCGTATCTGCAATGATATTACCTTACCTTAAAGTGAAAAGACATTCTCCAAAATGTTTCAATAATACTGAATGATGAAATGGAATATTCTGAGTCTCGTGGAAAGATAAAAATGTTTAATAAGACCTCAGATAAATAATTAGCAGACTTCACCAAAGTCAAAAGTGCGATTCTCCGCTACTTCAAAGAGAATTGTATAAGCTCTCAGCTTCTCGTAGCTTTCTGGGTGTGTTCAAAGGTAGTACATCCCATCATAAATGTGCTGTCGTGAAAAATATCACATGAACCTTAGCTCAGCGGGTTCATCTGCCTCTCCGTAGTTTCAAATAAAATGTTGGGATGACATTTTTATTGGACTCAAAGTTCATTCATAAATGATATTTTTTTAGATTAGCTGCGTTGAAGGTTCCAATGCGCTCTCCTGTCCGAATGTCTTCAATCACATAACTTCCATTGTTCAGAGGTTGTCGGATACGACTGGGGCCATAATATAAAGACAGAATTTTCCCATATATACGGTCTATAGGACTTGAAATTCCGGGTCTCCTTATAAGGATAAGGTCTCCCGCAACTAGTGGTTCTCTGAATCTGTGGCGTCTAGTTCTTCTCAAGCGTTTGGCAGCTTGTCTGTCCAAGGTGTCCCTTGCAGCTAAAAGTCTGCTGGCGTGTGATGGTTGTAAACAAGGTGGATTTACAATCACAGGATTCCATATTCTCATCGGCATCTGGTTCAAATGCAAAACCATCGGTATTTGACCAGTGCTCTCATGGACTGTTGAATTAATACATTTCGCCATGATAACTCGGACTTCGGTCCATCGCCAGTGTTCTTCCTGACAATACAAACGACAGAATTTTGCGATAGTAGACATTACGCATTCTGCTGGGTTGCTCTCTGGATGGCGAATAGACGATAAAACATGACCTATCTCCAACTCGTTCATAGCATTGGTGAATTCTGCGGAGGTGTACTGTGATCCATGATCAGTCAACAGGAATTGTGGCTTTCCTGCCTCCGGTATCACTTGTCGTCTAATTCTCTGGATAATTTATTTATTTATTTACTTACTAGCAGAAGTACCCGTTCTTCGAACGGTGTTATATATTAACACCAGACATTATCAATTGAGCTACTGTTGCAATGGTTAGCGGCTTGTCATTCCTTCATAAGTTTATCAGAACGAAGTTAGTTTTCTGGGAATATCACACACACTGTTAATTTAAGGGCCTTAAAATGTGGTTTTCGGAGACCAATTATAGACTCGCGAATTTTGTGTCTCACAATGAGAAGCGCAACATATGCTTTGATCGTCCTTCTAGGATAATTTTTATATTTCGCCTATTTTAGCATGTATTTTGAGAAGTTTTTCCCTATATCGACCCTTCTACTGTATGCAAAGTACGGTGAGCAGTTTTATAAATGATTGGTGTATTGACTCATGTTTACCATAATTAATTTTACGATGCACCAAGCATCCGAACACGATTTATAGGCGTACATAAAGATACACAGAAAGACAGACAGACAATTCCATTGTCTACAACATATCACCCAGATATCCAAATATGGGTATATCTACCATACGTATCAAACAAAATCATCCTTACGATGAACCCGTATGTCGACAAAAAAAAAAAAAAGATTAGTTAATATCTGCTCTCAAACTAAATTCACCTAACGTGTACTTCATGACGTGAAATAGAATTGAAAGCCTTGTAGACGAAACGCAATACACCTCACATAAAAAATGTCCCTCTACGTTGTGTTAGGTCCCCATACACAGGAAGACCTCTTTCATAAATTATAAAGGCTTGTGGTGCATGAAAATTCAGATTCTTTAGCCTCAAATGGCCCAAATTCCTAAAAGCCGCAAAAAATGCTGATTCAATTCAGGAATTTTCGAAAATAATGTTTCTGTTTGTAGATATAATAGACTTTCTGTACTATATGTCGCACGTGAAATTGCATGAAAAAATTCTAGATTTCCCCTTGACCCCCTTAATTGCATTGACGAATTATACAGTCTACATTGGTTCCGTGATAACCTTATAGCCATTTGCAAACTTTCACAGAAATGTAATAAATGGAGTAGCCTAATAATAATGATATCGTATGGCCTCGGATGCCGGGTGCAAGCTTCGTAATTTGACATCCAGAGGGTAGCTTGCATGTCGAAATTTCGTTGTTCCTTGAATCACTATGAAAGTCAAGGAGGGTATATATCTAAGCTCCTTGAACACTATAGCGCTTTCTAGTAGAGAAATGAGGAACTTTGTGTTGGTGGAAACTCCTGAGGTTAATTTTTCCATAATGAACACGGCCTACTGAATTCAAATGGGTTCTTTGACATGCCAACATCGTATGACATGCGAGTCGTATTTTTGCCGCCTTTCAAAAATCACGTACAGGCCGGACGTGTGTTTTAGACGATTGCCCTTGACCTTGAAGCCTGCGGGTGAGCCTGTACACAGTCACTCTCTCACCCTATCACTTCACATTTGTCACCACCGATCTGATGTAATGGAATTCCAGACTTGAGCAGACAGTACAGTCCACGTCGAAGTATTGTGTGACACGGATGTACACGTTACGTAGTTACGAACAGAACGTCATTATATTTGCCAGTGACTATACTTCAGCAATAGTGTGAAACAGCTTTATCAATCATCGGAGCGCTTGGGGCAGCTGATAACAACACAGGTACTGTAGTAACTCGCCTCCAGGCTTCCATTAAGATTTTTCACTCGTCTAAAGCAAACGTCCGGCCTGTACCACGGCCAGGAGTGAACCTGCAATCTTGGGGTTAGTAGACTGACACGCTATCCAATCACCCACCGTGGCAAGGTATAAATGGAGTGATATTGCTTCTTACAGAAATAGATGGAAAGTTGGATGCCACCCCTTGAGATAATGTTGTCATGGTTACTGATTTCCATTCCTTCATTAGTTTGTTAAATTAAATTAGTTTTCTGGGAATATTTCAGATACTGTTGGTTTTAGAGCCTTATAATGTGGTTTTCGAGGCCCCCAAGTTTTGTTTCTGGCACCGAGGGGCTTTGTATCGTCGTTGTATGCCATAATATAATACTAATAATAATAATAATATAATATAGGGATAAGAATATAATAGACCTGCCGTACCACACCCGCAGGTGTAAATCGCGTGAAAAAAGTCTAGTGTACCCCTTGACCCCCTTAAGCGCATTATACATATTGATGAATTTTACAGCTTAATTTGGTTCCGTGATAACCTTCTAGCCGTTTGCAAACTTTCACACCAATGTAATTAATGGAATTGCATTGCATCTTACAGCAATAGATGGACCTCTGAGAATCTGTTGCCATGGTTACCGGCTTGTATTCGTTCATTAGTTTCTTAAATGAAATTAGTTTTCTGGGAATATCTCAAAAATGGTTGGTTTAGGGCTTTAAAATGTGGATTTCGGGGACCCTTTAGGGCCCCCGAGTTTTGTCTCTTACATTGAGAGGCTGAAAATGATCTTTGTCTCGTCATTCTACTCCTATTTCAGCATGTATTTTAAGGGGGTAGGCCCTCTTTTATGAGAGGTACGGAGAAGTGTTGCATCAATGATTAGTGTTGTGCCTCTGATGGATATCTGTACCAAATTTTACGTTAATACACCCAGCCGTTCTCGAGTTGTAAGGGAACAAGGTTGTCCACAGACAAACAAACAGACAGACAGACCAAAAAATTATTTTCGCGCGCATCCATAATAAAAGAGTCTTAAACGCGTAAATAACTCAAATTTCCGTATAAATTGCGAAAAAAAACATACAAACTTGAATTTTTTATGTACGTAGAGATGTAGTGCACCGCTCGGTGTTGTCCGTGTTTTATTGCACTAATTTAGGTTTTTCTCACTAACCGTTGGAGATACACAAAAAGTGATAAGGACCTTTTGGATAGAAAATTAAATGGTAAATCTCGTGTATGCATCAAACGTTTGCTATTTCTTAGCGTTCTCTTTTTATTTGAAATGGAAATATGAAATTTTGAAACCAAAGGGTGTAGTGACGTCACATATGTGGATTTTACTCGCTAACCGTTGGAGATACACGAAAAGTGATAAGGACCTTTCGGATAGAAATTAAATTTTAAAGCTCGTATGTGCCATCAAAAGGTTGCTATTTCTTATCGTTCTCTTTTTATTTGATATGGAAATATGAAATTTTGAAACCAAAGGGTGTAGTGACGTCACTAAAATGGTTGCCATTTTTTAATAGTGAATAATATCGAAATTAAAAGTATCCTATATGTAACATGGTAAATCAGCCACATCCATGCAAAATTTCATTTAAATCGGACCAGTGGTTCTTGCGTTATTAGGTAACAGACAGACAGACAGACAGACAGACAGAAAGACAGACACACACCATCTCATTTTTATATATTAGTACTAGCAGAAGTACCCGTTCTTCGAACGGTGTTCGGTGTTAACACCAGACATTATAATAATAATAATGTTTTTGGTGTTACGTCCCTTTTAAGTACTGTTGCTTTTAGAGACGCACCAGACATTATCAATTGAGCTACTGTTGCAATGGTTAGCGGCTTGTCATTCCTTCATAAGTTTATCAAAACGAAGTTAGTTTTCTGGGAATATCACACACACTGTTAATTTAAGGGCCTTATAATGTGGTTTTCGGAGACCCTTTATAGACTCGCGAATTTTGTGTCTCACATTGAGAAGTGCAACATATGCTTTGGTCGTCCTTCTAGGATAATTTTTATATTTCGCCTATTTTAGCATGTATTTTGAGAAGTTTTTCCCTATATCCACCCTTCTACAGTATGAAATGAACGGTGAAGAGTTTTACAAATGATTGGTGTATTGACTCATGTTTACCATACCTAATTTTACGATGCACCAAGCATCCGAACATGAGTTATAAGCCTACATAAGGATACACAGAAAGACAGACAGACAATACTACTGTCTACAACATATCACCCAGAAATCCAAATATGGGTATATCTACCACACGGTATCAAAGAAAATCATCCTTACGATGAACCCGTATGTCGACAAAAAAAAAAAAAGATTAGTTGAAATGTGCTCTCAAACTAAATTCACCTGACGTGTACTTCCTGACATGAAATTGAATTGAAAGCCTTGTAGATGAAACGCAATACACGTCACATAAAAACTGACCCTCTACGTTGTGTTGGGTCCCCATACACAGGAAGACCTCTTTCATAAATTATAAAAGCTTGTGGTGCATGAAAATTCAGGTTCTTTAGTCTCAAATGGCCCAAATTCCTAAAAGCCGCAAAAAATGCTGATTCAATTCAGGAATTTTTGAAAATAATGTTGCTGTTTGGAGATTAATAGACCTTCTCTAGTATATGTTGAACGTGAAAATTGCATGAAAAAGTTCTAGGTTACCCCTTGACCCCCTTAATTGCATTGATGAATAATACAGTCTACGTTGGTTCCGTGATAACCTTATATTTGCAAACTTTAACAGAAATGTAATAAATGTAATAAATTGCTTCTTACTGAAATAGATGGAAAGTTGGATGCCACCCCTTGAGATAATGTTGTCATGGTTACCGATTTGCATTCCTTCATTAGTTTGTTAAATTAAATTTAATTAGATTTCTGGGAATGTTTCAGAAACTGTTGGTTTTAGAGCCTTATCATGTAGTTTTCGAGGACCCTCGAGTTTTATTTCTGGCACCGAGGGGCTTTGTCTCGTCGTTGTACGCCATAATATAATACTAATAATAATAATATACCATAGGGATAGGAATATAATAGACCTTCCATACCACACTCGCAGATGTAAATCGCGTGAAAAAAAAATCTAGACTACCCCTTGACCCCCTTAAGCGCATTTTACGTATTGATGAAATTTACAGCTTAATTTGGTTCCATAATAAGCATCTAACCGTTTGCAAACTTTCACACTAATGTAATTAATGGAATTGTATTGCGTCTTACAGCAATAGATGGATCTCTGAGAATCTGTTGCCATGGTTATCGGCTTGCATTCGTTCATAGTTTATTAAATTCAATTAGTTTTCTGGGAATATGTCAAAAACGGTTGGACGTAGGACCTTAAAATGTGCTTTTAGGGCCCCCGAGTTTTGTCTCTCACATTGAGGGGCTGAAAATGAGCTTTGTCTCGTCCTTCTACTCCCTTTTCAGCATGTATTTTAAGGGGGTATGCCCCCTTTTATGAGAGGTATAGAGAAGAGTTACATCAATGATTAGTGTCGTGCCTCTGATGGATATCTGTACCAAATTTTACGTTGATACACCCAGCCGTTCTCGAGTTATAAGGGAACAAAGTTGTCCACAGACAATCAAGCAAACAGACAGACTGACCAAAACATCATTTTCGCGCGCATCTATCATAAAACAGTCTGAAACGTGTAAATAACTCAAATTTCCGTAGAAATTCAGAAAAAAAGACAAATTTTCTTTTATATATATTGTTACGTGCCACCCCCTAGTGGCACTTATGTGAACTGGATTACGGTGGGGGGTACAAAGCACAACACCGATTACAGCTTAAAGAAATAATTAACTTTATTGCGGCCAGAAAATTACACCAGTCAGCAAATACAAGCAATTAGGAGCCTTATTCCAGTTTCCTCAAATCTCTTCCTTATGCGCTCTTGGCCCCTTTCACTTGCAACAGACCACAGAAGTTAATTCGTCCTAATGAGTCCGGTGGCCTTGGCAGAAGCTACCTGCCCCTCTTCCTCAGGTAAAACAAATACAGTACTTACGAGCACTTGAAGTACGCTGTTCACAAGCTGGGAGAAACAATGTCACAGGATTTCGACATCACAATATCTGACACTCAGTGAAAGCACACTTACTCAGAACACGGCAGTCCCCTGTATGTTCCTCACTTCGCCGCTACACTAGGGGTTTCGCAAGTCACCACACTTCTGTCGCACAAGATAATCGCTCGCACTAGCTCGTAAAACACAACAACAACTGCTTCACGGGTCACTCTTATATAGCAGGCCGGTGACTCAATAAATGGTTCTAGATCCATCCAGAGTCCACGGCTTCTCGAGGTTTCCACCGCTGGTTCAGTCACGAATCTTCTGGACTATCCCTTTGTCTGTAGTAGCCCTGTTGCATAAGGCGCGCGCAATACAGGAGGCAAGCCACAGCCCAGCCCCTGGGGCAGTTGTGACTCAAGCGGCGAGCGATGACACAAACTCACAGCCGTAACACCACCCCCTTCCTAAAAAGGCTGATCTTCCCGATCAATCATTGGTCCGTCTGTGTCCCTCCGTAGGCTGCCAGGCGATCTCGATGCACGATCTTCATCTTCGCCCTCGGGCTCCGCTGGATCCTGTAGACGACATCGTTGATCCGTTTCACGACTCGGTACGGGCCCTCCCAGGACTTCTGCAGTTTGGGTGACAGGCCTTTCTTCCGTAATGGGTTGAAGAGCCAGACCAGGTCGTCCTCGTGGAATCCGCCGGCATCCGTCTGCTGGTCGTATCGGGTCTTCATTCTGTCGGTCTCGATCCGCAGTTTCCTCCTCGCGAACGCGTGCACGTCCTCCAGTTGGTCGACCAGTTCTTGACAATACTGGCTTACCGGGATCGGATCATTCCCAGGTCGGCCAAAGGCAAGATCGACAGGTAGACGGAGCTCCCTCCCAAACATGGCCCGGGCTGGTGTGCACCCGGTGGCTTCATGCACGGCGGCGCGGTAGGCCAGGAGAAATAGTGGAAGATGTTTGTCCCAATCCCTCTGGTGCTCGCTGACGACTATTCGAAGATGGTTCTCGATGGTGCGATTGAATCGCTCTACCATCCCGTCGGACTGAGGGTGTAGTGGCGTTGTCCTTGTCTTCCGGATTCCCAGCAGCTGGCATAGGTTCTGGAACACCTGCGACTCGAAGTTCCTCCCTTGGTCGGAGTGCAGCTCCAGGGGTACTCCGTACCGGCTGACGAATTCCTTCACCAGGGTCTCTGCGATCGTCGCGGCTTCTTGGTTAGGGAGCGCATACGCCTCCGGCCATTTGGTAAAGTAGTCGCTGACGACTAATATGTAGCGGTTCCCTGCCTCGCTTAACGGGAATGGCCCAGCAACATCGATGGCCACTCTCTCCATGGGGCCGCCCACGTTGTAGGTCTTCAGTGGACCCCGTCGTCTTCGTCCTGGGCCCTTGCTGGCTGCGCAATCGTGGCACCTCGCGCAGTGGTTCTCCACGTCGGTTCGGCATCCGATCCAGTAGAACCGCTCTCTCAGCTTCTCCAGGGTCTTCTTTATCCCTAGGTGTCCACCAGATGATCCTCCATGGACTTCCTTCAGGACTTCCTCCGTCATAGCCTTTGGAACGACGACTTGTTCCCGAGATGTCTTCCCGTCGGTGCTCTCCCAGGCGCGGCAGATGAGGCCATCCCTTACAATCAGCGAGTCCCACTGCGCCCAGTAGGACTTAAACTTTGGGCTGCAGTCACTCACAATGTTCCACCCGGGTCTGGGGACACAGGCCCTCTTCCATTCGGCTATCAGTCCCAGGTCATCATCATCTGCTTGTGCCCGCGTGAAAGATTCGCGACTCCAGTTCCCTTGAAGTTCCACAGTAGTCCTCCGGCACTGTATCCCGGTGTTCTCCTCCCTCCTAGTACAGAAGGTGCAGTCTTCGGGGCACGGTCTTCGTGACAGGGCGTCGGCGTTAGAATGCAGTTGGCCTTTCCTGTGCTGAATCTCAAAGTTGTACTGCTGAAGCCTCTCTAACCACCGCGCGAGTTGACCCTCGGGCTGCTTAAAGTTCAGGAGCCACCGCAGGGATGCATGGTCGGTCCTGATGAGAAATTCTTGCCCGTACAGGTACTTGTGGAAGTGTTCAATGGTCTTCACGATGGCGAGCAGCTCCTTCCTGGTGACGCAGTAGTTCCTTTCTGGCTTTGACAAGGCCTTGCTGAAGTAGGCCACTACTCTCTCCTCGCCGTCCACTACTTGCGACAGGATCCCCCCTATGCCAAAGTCGCTGGCATCGGTATCGACGATGAACCTTGTTCCAGGTCTGGGGTAGGCCAGAATAGGCGCGGTACACAGAGCCTGCTTGAGTTGCTCGAAGGCACTGTGGCATTCTGCTGTCCACGTGAAGAGTTGGTCCTTCTCAGTCAGTCGATGTAAATGTTTGGCGATGTCGGCGAATCCTCTCACGAAGCGACGGTAATAAGTGCAGAGTCCCAGGAAGCTTCGTAGTTGGGACTTGTCCTTCGGAACTGGCCACTCCCTCACAGCTGCGGTCTTCTCTGGGTCGGTGCGCACCCCTTCCTCGGAGACGATATGCCCAAGGTACTGGACCCGCTTCTGGAAGAGCTGACACTTCTTGGGGCTCAACTTCAGCTGGGCAGCCCGTAGCTTCAACAAGATCTCCTTCAGGTTGCTGTAGTGCTCCTCGAAGCTTCTCCCCAGAACGATGACGTCGTCTAGGTAGACCATGCAGGTCTTCCAGTGTAGCCCCCTCAGAATGGACTCCATTAGCCTTTCGAAGGTCGCAGGGGCGTTGCACAGACCGAATGGCATGACGGTGAACTGCCAGAGCCCGCTGCCCACAGAGAACGCCGTTTTCTCGCGGTCCTTAGGATGGACCTCCACCTGCCAGTAGCCACTCTTCAAATCCAAGGTGGAGAACCATCTTGACCCTGATATGGTGTCCAGCGTGTCGTCGATCCGGGGTAGAGGGTAGCTGTCCTTCTTCGTGACGTCGTTCACCCGCCTGTAGTCCACGCAGAACCTGGTGGAACCGTCCTTCTTCTTCACAAGCACGACCGGAGAACTCCAAGGACTATGTGATGGCTCGATCACCCCTTGCTCCTTCATCTCTTCTACCATCCGGTCGACTTCGGCTTGCTTGGCGAGCGGGACACGTCGGAATGGGGCCCTAATCGGTGCGCTGTCCCCAACGTCGATTCTGTGCTGGACCAAGCTTGTCCTGCCGAAGTCTTTGCTCCCCACGGAGAAGACATCCTGGAATTCGCGTAGCAGGTCCTGAAGTTGGCGTGATTGTTCCTCGTCTAAATGGTCCTGGGATCCTTGGTACAGCTTCTGTAGTTCTTCTGGCAGTGTGCGTCTTCTTCGGTTGTCCGTCTGCAGGTGTCCGTCCGTCGTGTCGGTGATGCGGGCAATCCAGGTAACGGGCTCGCAGACTCCTAGGTTGGTGTCCCGGTGAACCGTAATGTCGTAGTCGTTCAGGTTGGACAGGCGGACGTACGGCCGAGACGTCGTGTTGATGAGGGTCTTGGCAACTAGCAACCCTTTTGTCTGGATGTCCTCATATTTTGGCTCGATGACAGCCGCCACTCCCTCAGCAGTTCCGTCGACAATTACGGCAGCGCTGACTTCCGTCCTGGCGGGAACGATGACGTCTTCTCTCAGCCTTACTCGTCGTGCGGTGATGGACTCGTGCGCAGGTTGCAAAGCAAGTTCCTCACCTCCGAAGTGCAGAGTGTTGGTACTCAGGTCCAAGATGATGTTGTTCTGGTCCAAGAAGTCCAGTCCGATGATCACTTCGTTTGATACGTCAGCCACAAGCACTGGATGCTTTATCACCCGTCGACCTATGACGAACTCCAGTGATGCTTCGCCATGTACCGGTGCGGTCTCTCCGGTCGCGGTTATTAGCTGGAGGTTCCTTTGTGTGGGTTGCACTCTCCACTTCGGGATCACAGTGGGATTGACGATGGTCCTCGATGCTCCCGTGTCGATCAGCATGGGCCAGCTCACTCCGTTGATGACTCCGTCGACCATCAGGCTGCTATTGTCCCTCCGTAACTTCGTCACACGCACTTGGACTGCCGGGGCTTGACGACTGTCACAAGCCAACCTTTGCCCCCCAAGGCTGGCTAATACTCGTTTCCCTGGGCCGCGCGGTTTTCAGACGACTGATTTCCCGTCGGATACCCTCGGCGGCGGCGATCACCGCAGTCCTTGCTCAGGTGGCCTTTCTTACCGCAGGCCCAGCAGGTCGGTAGTCCTCTTCCAGGCCGCCTCTCCGGTTGTCTTCCGGCTGAGTCGTTGCTGGTGGTGCCGCGACTATCGAAGAAACGGCTTAGCGCCTCCATCAATTCGTCGGCCAGGGGCTTGGTCTCGTTGGTTTTTACTGGTTCGTCGACGTCCACTTGACGCACCCGCGCGTGCATTCTGGATGCCTGTTTTGCCGTCTCGAACTCAAGTGCGTGGCTCAGCGCATCTGCCAGGGTCTTATTGCGCGCGAGACGCAGCGCCTGTTGAGTGTCCGAGTCCCGTAGCCCGTCGGTGAAAGTCTGCATCGCTATCTGCTCCAGAAAGTCGGCCGGCGCTGTTGGGTAGGCGAGCCTTACGAGGCGTGCGATGTCCATCTCGAACTCCTGCAGGGTTTCCGCGTTCTTCTGTACCCGGGTCCGGAGCTGCATCTGATAGGCCTGCTGAAGATGGCTATCTCCATATCGGGACTCCATATGGGCGATCAGGGAAGCGTAGTCCTGGGATCCAGTCGGGATGGCCTGAAGGACGTTAAGGGCGTCACCTCTCAGCGCTACAATGAGAGCTGTAGCCTTTTCTGTGTTGTTCCAGTTATTTATGGAACAGGCCGCCTCGAACTGACGTAAGTAGGTGCTCCACGGGACCTTTCCGTCGAAGGTTGGGGGCGTCACTCTGCTCTGTCCCGTTCCTGATGTCCCCGGTGTACCTGTGGGCGGGCGTCGGCGCAGCTCGGCAACTTCCTCTTGAAGAGCTTTGAATTTCTCTTCCACCCCCGTGAGTGGGCGTTGGCGCAGTTCGGCAACTTCCTCTTGTAGGGCTTTGACTCTCTCATCCACCCCGGTCGGCGGGCGTCGGCGCAGCTCGGCGACTTCCTCTTGTAGGGCTTTGAATCTATCTTCCATCCCTGTCGGCGGGAGTCGGCGCAGCTCAGCAAATTCCTTTTGTAGAGCGTTGAATCTCTCTTCCACCCCCATCAGCGGTCGTTGGCACAGCTCGGCAACTTCCACTTGCAAGGCGTTGAATTTCTCCTCCACCCCCATCAGCGGGCGTTGGCGCAGCTCGGCAACTTCCACTTGCAAGGTGTTGAACTTCTCCTCCACTGCTGCGACTTCCTCACGTAGGCCCTGTTCTAATTTCCTTTGGCTCTCCTCTAATTTCGTCAGCAGACACTCTTCCAGATTTTTCTGGCCATCCAGAAATTTGGCGGTTAGGTCCTCTGCTAACTTATTCTGGCCGTCCTTCAGGTCCTCTGCTAACTTCTTCTGGCCGTCCTCCATCTTCTTCTGGCCGTCTTCCATCTTCTTCAGGTCATCCTTCAGGTCCTTGGCTAATTTCTTCTGGCCGTCTTCCATCTTCTTCTGGCCGTCTTCCATCTTCTTCTGGCCGTCTTCCATCTTCTTCAGGTCATCCTTCAGGTCCTTGGCTAATTTCTTCTGGCCGTCTTCCATGCCAGTTAACTTTTCTAGCAATGCTGCCAATTTCTCCTCCATTTTAGTTGTTTGTCTTGTAAAGGGCATGCACTCACAGGAAAATTAGAGAAAATGACCTGCTCGGGTTTTGAAACCAGGACCGTCAGGTGTTGTGCTTGAGTTCGTAATCCGGCTTCTGACACCAGTTGTTACGTGCCACCCCCTAGTGGCACTTATGTTAACTGGATTACGGTGGGGGGTACAAAGCACAACACCGATTACAGCTTAAAGAAATAATTAACTTTATTGCGGCCAGAAAATTACACCAGTCAGCAAATACAAGCAATTAGGAGCCTTATTCCAGTTTCCTCAAATCTCTTCCTTATGCGCTCTTGGCCCCTTTCACTTGCAACAGACCACAGAAGTTAATTCGTCCTAATGAGTCCGGTGGCCTTGGCAGAAGCTACCTGCCCCTCTTCCTCAGGTAAAACAAATACAGTACTTACGAGCACTTGAAGTACGCTGTTCACAAGCTGGGAGAAACAATGTCACAGGATTTCGACATCACAATATCTGACACTCAGTGAAAGCACACTTACTCAGAACACGGCAGTCCCCTGTATGTTCCTCACTTCGCCGCTACACTAGGGGTTTCGCAAGTCACCACACTTCTGTCGCACAAGATAATCGCTCGCACTAGCTCGTAAAACACAACAACAACTGCTTCACGGGTCACTCTTATATAGCAGGCCGGTGACTCAATAAATGGTTCTAGATCCATCCAGAGTCCACGGCTTCTCGAGGTTTCCACCGCTGGTCCAGTCACGAATCTTCTGGACTATCCCTTTGTCTGTAGTAGCCCTGTTGCATAAGGCGCGCGCAATACAGGAGGCAAGCCACAGCCCAGCCCCTGGGGCAGTTGTGACTCAAGCGGCGAGCGATGACACAAACTCACAGCCGTAACAATATGTAGAGATATACTGCACCGCTCGATGTGACCGTGTTTTATTGCACAAATTTAGGTTTTACTCGTTAACCGTCGGAGATACACGAAAAGAACCTTTTGGATAGAAAATTAAATGCTAAAGCTCGTGTATACCATCAAAAGTTTGCTATTTCATAGCGTTCTCTTTTTATTTGAAATGGAAATATGAAATTTTGAAACCAAAGGGTGTAGTGACGTCACAAAAGTAGGTTTGACTCGCTAACCGTTGGAGATACACGAAAAATGATAAGGACCTTTCGGATAGAGAATTAAATTTTGAAGCTCGAATGTGCCATCAAAAGTTTGCTATTTCCTACCGTTCTCTTTTTATTTGATATGGAAATATTAAATTTTGAAACCAAAGGGTGTAGTGACGTCACTGAAATGGTCGCCATTTCTTAATAGTACAAAATATCGAAATGAAAAGTATCCTATATGTAAACCTGGTATTTCAGCTACACCCATGCAAAATTTCATTTAAATCGGACCAGTAGTTCTTGCGTTATTAGGTAACAGACAGACAGACAGACAGAAAGACAGACACACACCATCTCATTTTTATATATTAGTACTAGCAGAAGTACCCGTTCTTCGAACGGTGTTCGGTGTTAACACCAGACATTATAATAATAATAATAACAATGTTATTGGTGTTACATCCCTTTTAAGTACTGTTGCTTTTAGAGACGCACCAGACATTATCACTTGAGCTACTGTTGCAATGGTTAGCGGCTTGTAATTCCTTCATAAGTTTATCAGAACGAAGTTAATTTTCTGGGAATATCACACACACTGTTAATTTAAGGGCCTTATAATGTGGTTTTCGGATATCCTTTACAGACTCGCGAATTTTTTGTCTCACATTGAGAAGTGCAACATATGCTTTGGTCGTCCTTCTAGGATAATTTTTATATTTCGCCTATTTTAGCATGTATTTTGAGAAGTTTTTCCCTATATCCACCCTTCTACTGTATGAAAAGTACGGTGAAGAGTTTTATAAATGATTGGTGTATTGACTCATGTTTACCATACCTAATTTTACGATGCACCAAGCATCCGAACATGAGTTATAGGCGTACATAAGGATACACAGAAAGACAGACAGACAATTCTATTGTCTACAACATATCACCCAGAAATCCAAATATGGGTATATCTACCACACAGTATCAAAGAAAATCATCCTTACGATGAACCCGTATGTCGACAAAAAAAAAAAAAAGATTACTTGAAATGTGCTCTCAAACTAAATTCACCTAACGTGTACTTTCTGACATGAAATAGAATTGAAAGTCTTGTAGATGAAACGCAATACACGTCACATAAAAACTGACCCTCTACGTTGTGTTGGGTCCCCATACACAGGCAGACCTCTATCATAAATTATAAAAGCTTGTGGTGCATGAAAATTCAGGTTCTTTAGTCTCAAATGGCCCTAATTCCTAAAAGCCGCAAAAAATGCTGATTCAATTCAGGAATTTTTGAAAATAATGTTGTTGTTTGGAGATATAATAGACCTTTTGCACTATATGTCGCACGTGAAAATTGCATGAAAAAATCCTAGATTACCCTTTGACCCCCTTAATTGCATTGGTGAATTATACAGTCTACGTTGGTTCCATGATAACCTTATATCTGCAAACTTTCACAGAAATGTAATAAATGTAATAAATTGCTTCTTACTGAAATAGATGGAAAGTTGGATGCCACCCCTTGAGATAATATTGTCATGGTTACGAATTTGCATTCCTTCATTAGTTTGTTAAATTAAATTTAATTAGTTTTCTGGGAATGTTTCAGAAACTGTTGGTTTAAGAGCCTTATAATGTAGTTTTCGAGGACCCTAGAGTTTTATTTCTGGCACCGAGGGGATTTGTCTCGTCGTTGAACGCCATAATATAATACTACTAATAATAATATAATATAGGGATAGGAATATAATAGACCTGCCATACCACACCCGCAGGTGTAAATCGCGTGAAAAAAATCTAGACTACCCCTTGATCCCCTTAAGCGCATTTTACATATTGATGAAATTTACAGCTTAATTTGGTTCCATAATTACCATCTAGCCGTTTGCCAACTTTCACACTAATGTAATTAATGGAATTGCATTGCGTCTTACAGCAATAGATGGACCTCTGAGAATCTGTTGCCATGGTTATCGGCTTGCATTAAGCCAATACACCATCTTTTTGGAAGCCTTCATAGGGAGGTTACGGCTGCTTGAGCTTTTGGTTCTCGCAGTCAAGGAGTGCAGTTGCACTCTATATGAAGGGAGGTATCGCGCAGTTCGATACTCCTGTGGGGGTCCGGGCAGGGACACCAAGAGCCCGCCGATGAGCCTAGCTTGGTGTCCTAGGCGAAACCCCACACAAGACACGGCACAAACCTAGAAGAATTGCTGAGTTTTAATTCACCGGCCGTGAAAGCCAATACACCATCCTTTTGGAAGCCTTCATAGGGAGGTTACGGCTGCTTGAGCTTTTGGTTCTCGCAGTCAAGGAGTGCAGTTGCACTCTATATGAAGGGAGGTATCGCGCAGTTCGATACTCCTGTGGGGGTCCGGGCAGGGACACCAAGAGCCCGCCGATGAGCCTAGCTTGGTGTCCTAGGCGAAACCCCACACAAGACACGGCACAAACCTAGAAGAATTGCTGAGTTTTAATTCACCGGCCGTGAAAGCCAATACACCATCTTTTTGGAAGCCTTCATAGGGAGGTTACGGCTGCTTGAGCTTTTGGTTCTCGCAGTCAAGGAGTGCAGTTGCACTCTATATGAAGGGAGGTATCGCGCAGTTCGATACTCCTGTGGGGGTCCGGGCAGGGACACCAAGAGCCCGCCGATGAGCCTAGCTTGGTGTCCTAGGCGAAACCCCACACAAGACACGGCACAAACCTAGAAGAATTGCTGAGTTTTAATTCACCGGCCGTGAAAGCCAATACACCATCTTTTTGGAAGCCTTCATAGGGAGGTTACGGCTGCTTGAGCTTTTGGTTCTCGCAGTCAAGGAGTGCAGTTGCACTCTATATGAAGGGAGGTATCGCGCAGTTCGATACTCCTGTGGGGGTCCGGGCAGGGACACCAAGAGCCCGCCGATGAGCCTAGCTTGGTGTCCTAGGCGAAACCCCACACAAGACACGGCACAAACCTAGAAGAATTGCTGAGTTTTAATTCACCGGCCGTGAAAGCCAATACACCATCTTTTTGGAAGCCTTCATAGGGAGGTTACGGCTGCTTGAGCTTTTGGTTCTCGCAGTCAAGGAGTGCAGTTGCACTCTATATGAAGGGAGGTATCGCGCAGTTCGATACTCCTGTGGGGGTCCGGGCAGGGACACCAAGAGCCCGCCGATGAGCCTAGCTTGGTGTCCTAGGCGAAACCCCACACAAGACACGGCACAAACCTAGAAGAATTGCTGAGTTTTAATTCACCGGCCGTGAAAGCCAATACACCATCTTTTTGGAAGCCTTCATAGGGAGGTTACGGCTGCTTGAGCTTTTGGTTCTCGCAGTCAAGGAGTGCAGTTGCACTCTATATGAAGGGAGGTATCGCGCAGTTCGATACTCCTGTGGGGGTCCGGGCAGGGACACCAAGAGCCCGCCGATGAGCCTAGCTTGGTGTCCTAGGCGAAACCCCACACAAGACACGGCACAAACCTAGAAGAATTGCTGAGTTTTAATTCACCGGCCGTGAAAGCCAATACACCATCTTTTTGGAAGCCTTCATAGGGAGGTTACGGCTGCTTGAGCTTTTGGTTCTCGCAGTCAAGGAGTGCAGTTGCACTCTATATGAAGGGAGGTATCGCGCAGTTCGATACTCCTGTGGGGGTCCGGGCAGGGACACCAAGAGCCCGCCGATGAGCCTAGCTTGGTGTCCTAGGCGAAACCCCACACAAGACACGGCACAAACCTAGAAGAATTGCTGAGTTTTAATTCACCGGCCGTGAAAGCCAATACACCATCTTTTTGGAAGCCTTCATAGGGAGGTTACGGCTGCTTGAGCTTTTGGTTCTCGCAGTCAAGGAGTGCAGTTGCACTCTATATGAAGGGAGGTAGCGCGCAGTTCGATACTCCTGTGGGGGTCCGGGCAGGGACACCAAGAGCCCGCCGATGAGCCTAGCTTGGTGTCCTAGGCGAAACCCCACACAAGACACGGCACAAACCTAGAAGAATTGCTGAGTTTTAATTCACCGGCCGTGAAAGCCAATACACCATCTTTTTGGAAGCCTTCATAGGGAGGTTACGGCTGCTTGAGCTTTTGGTTCTCGCAGTCAAGGAGTGCAGTTGCACTCTATATGAAGGGAGGTATCGCGCAGTTCGATACTCCTGTGGGGGTCCGGGCAGGGACACCAAGAGCCCGCCGATGAGCCTAGCTTGGTGTCCTAGGCGAAACCCCACACAAGACACGGCACAAACCTAGAAGAATTGCTGAGTTTTAATTCACCGGCCGTGAAAGCCAATACACCATCTTTTTGGAAGCCTTCATAGGGAGGTTACGGCTGCTTGAGCTTTTGGTTCTCGCAGTCAAGGAGTGCAGTTGCACTCTATATGAAGGGAGGTACCGCGCAGTTCGATACTCCTGTGGGGGTCCGGGCAGGGACACCAAGAGCCCGCCGATGAGCCTAGCTTGGTGTCCTAGGCGAAACCCCACACAAGACACGGCACAAACCTAGAAGAATTGCTGAGTTTTAATTCACCGGCCGTGAAAGCCAATACACCATCTTTTTGGAAGCCTTCATAGGGAGGTTACGGCTGCTTGAGCTTTTGGTTCTCGCAGTCAAGGAGTGCAGTTGCACTCTATATGAAGGGAGGTAGCGCGCAGTTCGATACTCCTGTGGGGGTCCGGGCAGGGACACCAAGAGCCCGCCGATGAGCCTAGCTTGGTGTCCTAGGCGAAACCCCACACAAGACACGGCACAAACCTAGAAGAATTGCTGAGTTTTAATTCACCGGCCGTGAAAGCCAATACACCATCTTTTTGGAAGCCTTCATAGGGAGGTTACGGCTGCTTGAGCTTTTGGTTCTCGCAGTCAAGGAGTGCAGTTGCACTCTATATGAAGGGAGGTATCGCGCAGTTCGATACTCCTGTGGGGGTCCGGGCAGGGACACCAAGAGCCCGCCGATGAGCCTAGCTTGGTGTCCTAGGCGAAACCCCACACAAGACACGGCACAAACCTAGAAGAATTGCTGAGTTTTAATTCACCGGCCGTGAAAGCCAATACACCATCTTTTTGGAAGCCTTCATAGGGAGGTTACGGCTGCTTGAGCTTTTGGTTCTCGCAGTCAAGGAGTGCAGTTGCACTCTATATGAAGGGAGGTATCGCGCAGTTCGATACTCCTGTGGGGGTCCGGGCAGGGACACCAAGAGCCCGCCGATGAGCCTAGCTTGGTGTCCTAGGCGAAACCCCACACAAGACACGGCACAAACCTAGAAGAATTGCTGAGTTTTAATTCACCGGCCGTGAAAGCCAATACACCATCTTTTTGGAAGCCTTCATAGGGAGGTTACGGCTGCTTGAGCTTTTGGTTCTCGCAGTCAAGGAGTGCAGTTGCACTCTATATGAAGGGAGGTATCGCGCAGTTCGATACTCCTTTGGGGGTCCGGGCAGGGACACCAAGAGCCCGCCGATGAGCCTAGCTTGGTGTCCTAGGCGAAACCCCACACAAGACACGGCACAAACCTAGAAGAATTGCTGAGTTTTAATTCACCGGCCGTGAAAGCCAATACACCATCTTTTTGGAAGCCTTCATAGGGAGGTTACGGCTGCTTGAGCTTTTGGTTCTCGCAGTCAAGGAGTGCAGTTGCACTCTATATGAAGGGAGGTAGCGCGCAGTTCGATACTCCTGTGGGGGTCCGGGCAGGGACACCAAGAGCCCGCCGATGAGCCTAGCTTGGTGTCCTAGGCGAAACCCCACACAAGACACGGCACAAACCTAGAAGAATTGCTGAGTTTTAATTCACCGGCCGTGAAAGCCAATACACCATCTTTTTGGAAGCCTTCATAGGGAGGTTACGGCTGCTTGAGCTTTTGGTTCTCGCAGTCAAGGAGTGCAGTTGCACTCTATATGAAGGGAGGTATCGCGCAGTTCGATACTCCTGTGGGGGTCCGGGCAGGGACACCAAGAGCCCGCCGATGAGCCTAGCTTGGTGTCCTAGGCGAAACCCCACACAAGACACGGCACAAACCTAGAAGAATTGCTGAGTTTTAATTCACCGGCCGTGAAAGCCAATACACCATCTTTTTGGAAGCCTTCATAGGGAGGTTACGGCTGCTTGAGCTTTTGGTTCTCGCAGTCAAGGAGTGCAGTTGCACTCTATATGAAGGGAGGTATCGCGCAGTTCGATACTCCTGTGGGGGTCCGGGCAGGGACACCAAGAGCCCGCCGATGAGCCTAGCTTGGTGTCCTAGGCGAAACCCCACACAAGACACGGCACAAACCTAGAAGAATTGCTGAGTTTTAATTCACCGGCCGTGAAAGCCAATACACCATCTTTTTGGAAGCCTTCATAGGGAGGTTACGGCTGCTTGAGCTTTTGGTTCTCGCAGTCAAGGAGTGCAGTTGCACTCTATATGAAGGGAGGTAGCGCGCAGTTCGATACTCCTGTGGGGGTCCGGGCAGGGACACCAAGAGCCCGCCGATGAGCCTAGCTTGGTGTCCTAGGCGAAACCCCACACAAGACACGGCACAAACCTAGAAGAATTGCTGAGTTTTAATTCACCGGCCGTGAAAGCCAATACACCATCTTTTTGGAAGCCTTCATAGGGAGGTTACGGCTGCTTGAGCTTTTGGTTCTCGCAGTCAAGGAGTGCAGTTGCACTCTATATGAAGGGAGGTAGCGCGCAGTTCGATACTCCTGTGGGGGTCCGGGCAGGGACACCAAGAGCCCGCCGATGAGCCTAGCTTGGTGTCCTAGGCGAAACCCCACACAAGACACGGCACAAACCTAGAAGAATTGCTGAGTTTTAATTCACCGGCCGTGAAAGCCAATACACCATCTTTTTGGAAGCCTTCATAGGGAGGTTACGGCTGCTTGAGCTTTTGGTTCTCGCAGTCAAGGAGTGCAGTTGCACTCTATATGAAGGGAGGTATCGCGCAGTTCGATACTCCTGTGGGGGTCCGGGCAGGGACACAAAGAGCCCGCCGATGAGCCTAGCTTGGTGTCCTAGGCGAAACCCCACACAAGACACGGCACAAACCTAGAAGAATTGCTGAGTTTTAATTCACCGGCCGTGAAAGCCAATACACCATCTTTTTGGAAGCCTTCATAGGGAGGTTACGGCTGCTTGAGCTTTTGGTTCTCGCAGTCAAGGAGTGCAGTTGCACTCTATATGAAGGGAGGTACCGCGCAGTTCGATACTCCTGTGGGGGTCCGGGCAGGGACACCAAGAGCCCGCCGATGAGCCTAGCTTGGTGTCCTAGGCGAAACCCCACACAAGACACGGCACAAACCTAGAAGAATTGCTGAGTTTTAATTCACCGGCCGTGAAAGCCAATACACCATCTTTTTGGAAGCCTTCATAGGGAGGTTACGGCTGCTTGAGCTTTTGGTTCTCGCAGTCAAGGAGTGCAGTTGCACTCTATATGAAGGGAGGTATCGCGCAGTTCGATACTCCTGTGGGGGTCCGGGCAGGGACACCAAGAGCCCGCCGATGAGCCTAGCTTGGTGTCCTAGGCGAAACCCCACACAAGACACGGCACAAACCTAGAAGAATTGCTGAGTTTTAATTCACCGGCCGTGAAAGCCAATACACCATCTTTTTGGAAGCCTTCATAGGGAGGTTACGGCTGCTTGAGCTTTTGGTTCTCGCAGTCAAGGAGTGCAGTTGCACTCTATATGAAGGGAGGTATCGCGCAGTTCGATACTCCTGTGGGGGTCCGGGCAGGGACACCAAGAGCCCGCCGATGAGCCTAGCTTGGTGTCCTAGGCGAAACCCCACACAAGACACGGCACAAACCTAGAAGAATTGCTGAGTTTTAATTCACCGGCCGTGAAAGCCAATACACCATCTTTTTGGAAGCCTTCATAGGGAGGTTACGGCTGCTTGAGCTTTTGGTTCTCGCAGTCAAGGAGTGCAGTTGCACTCTATATGAAGGGAGGTATCGCGCAGTTCGATACTCCTGTGGGGGTCCGGGCAGGGACACCAAGAGCCCGCCGATGAGCCTAGCTTGGTGTCCTAGGCGAAACCCCACACAAGACACGGCACAAACCTAGAAGAATTGCTGAGTTTTAATTCACCGGCCGTGAAAGCCAATACACCATCTTTTTGGAAGCCTTCATAGGGAGGTTACGGCTGCTTGAGCTTTTGGTTCTCGCAGTCAAGGAGTGCAGTTGCACTCTATATGAAGGGAGGTATCGCGCAGTTCGATACTCCTGTGGGGGTCCGGGCAGGGACACCAAGAGCCCGCCGATGAGCCTAGCTTGGTGTCCTAGGCGAAACCCCACACAAGACACGGCACAAACCTAGAAGAATTGCTGAGTTTTAATTCACCGGCCGTGAAAGCCAATACACCATCTTTTTGGAAGCCTTCATAGGGAGGTTACGGCTGCTTGAGCTTTTGGTTCTCGCAGTCAAGGAGTGCAGTTGCACTCTATATGAAGGGAGGTATCGCGCAGTTCGATACTCCTGTGGGGGTCCGGGCAGGGACACCAAGAGCCCGCCGATGAGCCTAGCTTGGTGTCCTAGGCGAAACCCCACACAAGACACGGCACAAACCTAGAAGAATTGCTGAGTTTTAATTCACCGGCCGTGAAAGCCAATACACCATCTTTTTGGAAGCCTTCATAGGGAGGTTACGGCTGCTTGAGCTTTTGGTTCTCGCAGTCAAGGAGTGCAGTTGCACTCTATATGAAGGGAGGTATCGCGCAGTTCGATACTCCTGTGGGGGTCCGGGCAGGGACACCAAGAGCCCGCCGATGAGCCTAGCTTGGTGTCCTAGGCGAAACCCCACACAAGACACGGCACAAACCTAGAAGAATTGCTGAGTTTTAATTCACCGGCCGTGAAAGCCAATACACCATCTTTTTGGAAGCCTTCATAGGGAGGTTACGGCTGCTTGAGCTTTTGGTTCTCGCAGTCAAGGAGTGCAGTTGCACTCTATATGAAGGGAGGTATCGCGCAGTTCGATACTCCTGTGGGGGTCCGGGCAGGGACACCAAGAGCCCGCCGATGAGCCTAGCTTGGTGTCCTAGGCGAAACCCCACACAAGACACGGCACAAACCTAGAAGAATTGCTGAGTTTTAATTCACCGGCCGTGAAAGCCAATACACCATCTTTTTGGAAGCCTTCATAGGGAGGTTACGGCTGCTTGAGCTTTTGGTTCTCGCAGTCAAGGAGTGCAGTTGCACTCTATATGAAGGGAGGTACCGCGCAGTTCGATACTCCTGTGGGGGTCCGGGCAGGGACACCAAGAGCCCGCCGATGAGCCTAGCTTGGTGTCCTAGGCGAAACCCCACACAAGACACGGCACAAACCTAGAAGAATTGCTGAGTTTTAATTCACCGGCCGTGAAAGCCAATACACCATCTTTTTGGAAGCCTTCATAGGGAGGTTACGGCTGCTTGAGCTTTTGGTTCTCGCAGTCAAGGAGTGCAGTTGCACTCTATATGAAGGGAGGTATCGCGCAGTTCGATACTCCTGTGGGGGTCCGGGCAGGGACACCAAGAGCCCGCCGATGAGCCTAGCTTGGTGTCCTAGGCGAAACCCCACACAAGACACGGCACAAACCTAGAAGAATTGCTGAGTTTTAATTCACCGGCCGTGAAAGCCAATACACCATCTTTTTGGAAGCCTTCATAGGGAGGTTACGGCTGCTTGAGCTTTTGGTTCTCGCAGTCAAGGAGTGCAGTTGCACTCTATATGAAGGGAGGTATCGCGCAGTTCGATACTCCTGTGGGGGTCCGGGCAGGGACACCAAGAGCCCGCCGATGAGCCTAGCTTGGTGTCCTAGGCGAAACCCCACACAAGACACGGCACAAACCTAGAAGAATTGCTGAGTTTTAATTCACCGGCCGTGAAAGCCAATACACCATCTTTTTGGAAGCCTTCATAGGGAGGTTACGGCTGCTTGAGCTTTTGGTTCTCGCAGTCAAGGAGTGCAGTTGCACTCTATATGAAGGGAGGTATCGCGCAGTTCGATACTCCTGTGGGGGTCCGGGCAGGGACACCAAGAGCCCGCCGATGAGCCTAGCTTGGTGTCCTAGGCGAAACCCCACACAAGACACGGCACAAACCTAGAAGAATTGCTGAGTTTTAATTCACCGGCCGTGAAAGCCAATACACCATCTTTTTGGAAGCCTTCATAGGGAGGTTACGGCTGCTTGAGCTTTTGGTTCTCGCAGTCAAGGAGTGCAGTTGCACTCTATATGAAGGGAGGTATCGCGCAGTTCGATACTCCTGTGGGGGTCCGGGCAGGGACACCAAGAGCCCGCCGATGAGCCTAGCTTGGTGTCCTAGGCGAAACCCCACACAAGACACGGCACAAACCTAGAAGAATTGCTGAGTTTTAATTCACCGGCCGTGAAAGCCAATACACCATCTTTTTGGAAGCCTTCATAGGGAGGTTACGGCTGCTTGAGCTTTTGGTTCTCGCAGTCAAGGAGTGCAGTTGCACTCTATATGAAGGGAGGTATCGTGCAGTTCGATACTCCTGTGGGGGTCCGGGCAGGGACACCAAGAGCCCGCCGATGAGCCTAGCTTGGTGTCCTAGGCGAAACCCCACACAAGACACGGCACAAACCTAGAAGAATTGCTGAGTTTTAATTCACCGGCCGTGAAAGCCAATACACCATCTTTTTGGAAGCCTTCATAGGGAGGTTACGGCTGCTTGAGCTTTTGGTTCTCGCAGTCAAGGAGTGCAGTTGCACTCTATATGAAGGGAGGTATCGCGCAGTTCGATACTCCTGTGGGGGTCCGGGCAGGGACACCAAGAGCCCGCCGATGAGCCTAGCTTGGTGTCCTAGGCGAAACCCCACACAAGACACGGCACAAACCTAGAAGAATTGCTGAGTTTTAATTCACCGGCCGTGAAAGCCAATACACCATCTTTTTGGAAGCCTTCATAGGGAGGTTACGGCTGCTTGAGCTTTTGGTTCTCGCAGTCAAGGAGTGCAGTTGCACTCTATATGAAGGGAGGTATCGCGCAGTTCGATACTCCTGTGGGGGTCCGGGCAGGGACACCAAGAGCCCGCCGATGAGCCTAGCTTGGTGTCCTAGGCGAAACCCCACACAAGACACGGCACAAACCTAGAAGAATTGCTGAGTTTTAATTCACCGGCCGTGAAAGCCAATACACCATCTTTTTGGAAGCCTTCATAGGGAGGTTACGGCTGCTTGAGCTTTTGGTTCTCGCAGTCAAGGAGTGCAGTTGCACTCTATATGAAGGGAGGTATCGCGCAGTTCGATACTCCTGTGGGGGTCCGGGCAGGGACACCAAGAGCCCGCCGATGAGCCTAGCTTGGTGTCCTAGGCGAAACCCCACACAAGACACGGCACAAACCTAGAAGAATTGCTGAGTTTTAATTCACCGGCCGTGAAAGCCAATACACCATCTTTTTGGAAGCCTTCATAGGGAGGTTACGGCTGCTTGAGCTTTTGGTTCTCGCAGTCAAGGAGTGCAGTTGCACTCTATATGAAGGGAGGTATCGCGCAGTTCGATACTCCTGTGGGGGTCCGGGCAGGGACACCAAGAGCCCGCCGATGAGCCTAGCTTGGTGTCCTAGGCGAAACCCCACACAAGACACGGCACAAACCTAGAAGAATTGCTGAGTTTTAATTCACCGGCCGTGAAAGCCAATACACCATCTTTTTGGAAGCCTTCATAGGGAGGTTACGGCTGCTTGAGCTTTTGGTTCTCGCAGTCAAGGAGTGCAGTTGCACTCTATATGAAGGGAGGTATCGTGCAGTTCGATACTCCTGTGGGGGTCCGGGCAGGGACACCAAGAGCCCGCCGATGAGCCTAGCTTGGTGTCCTAGGCGAAACCCCACACAAGACACGGCACAAACCTAGAAGAATTGCTGAGTTTTAATTCACCGGCCGTGAAAGCCAATACACCATCTTTTTGGAAGCCTTCATAGGGAGGTTACGGCTGCTTGAGCTTTTGGTTCTCGCAGTCAAGGAGTGCAGTTGCACTCTATATGAAGGGAGGTATCGCGCAGTTCGATACTCCTGTGGGGGTCCGGGCAGGGACACCAAGAGCCCGCCGATGAGCCTAGCTTGGTGTCCTAGGCGAAACCCCACACAAGACACGGCACAAACCTAGAAGAATTGCTGAGTTTTAATTCACCGGCCGTGAAAGCCAATACACCATCTTTTTGGAAGCCTTCATAGGGAGGTTACGGCTGCTTGAGCTTTTGGTTCTCGCAGTCAAGGAGTGCAGTTGCACTCTATATGAAGGGAGGTATCGCGCAGTTCGATACTCCTGTGGGGGTCCGGGCAGGGACACCAAGAGCCCGCCGATGAGCCTAGCTTGGTGTCCTAGGCGAAACCCCACACAAGACACGGCACAAACCTAGAAGAATTGCTGAGTTTTAATTCACCGGCCGTGAAAGCCAATACACCATCTTTTTGGAAGCCTTCATAGGGAGGTTACGGCTGCTTGAGCTTTTGGTTCTCGCAGTCAAGGAGTGCAGTTGCACTCTATATGAAGGGAGGTACCGCGCAGTTCGATACTCCTGTGGGGGTCCGGGCAGGGACACCAAGAGCCCGCCGATGAGCCTAGCTTGGTGTCCTAGGCGAAACCCCACACAAGACACGGCACAAACCTAGAAGAATTGCTGAGTTTTAATTCACCGGCCGTGAAAGCCAATACACCATCTTTTTGGAAGCCTTCATAGGGAGGTTACGGCTGCTTGAGCTTTTGGTTCTCGCAGTCAAGGAGTGCAGTTGCACTCTATATGAAGGGAGGTATCGCGCAGTTCGATACTCCTGTGGGGGTCCGGGCAGGGACACCAAGAGCCCGCCGATGAGCCTAGCTTGGTGTCCTAGGCGAAACCCCACATAAGACACGGCACAAACCTAGAAGAATTGCTGAGTTTTAATTCACCGGCCGTGAAAGCCAATACACCATCTTTTTGGAAGCCTTCATAGGGAGGTTACGGCTGCTTGAGCTTTTGGTTCTCGCAGTCAAGGAGTGCAGTTGCACTCTATATGAAGGGAGGTATCGCGCAGTTCGATACTCCTGTGGGGGTCCGGGCAGGGACACCAAGAGCCCGCCGATGAGCCTAGCTTGGTGTCCTAGGCGAAACCCCACACAAGACACGGCACAAACCTAGAAGAATTGCTGAGTTTTAATTCACCGGCCGTGAAAGCCAATACACCATCTTTTTGGAAGCCTTCATATGGAGGTTACGGCTGCTTGAGCTTTTGGTTCTGGCAGTCAAGGAGTGCAGTTGCACTCTATATGAAGGGAGGTATCGCGCAGTTCGATACTCCTGTGGGGGTCCGGGCAGGGACACCAAGAGCCCGCCGATGAGCCTAGCTTGGTGTCCTAGGCGAAACCCCACACAAGACACGGCACAAACCTAGAAGAATTGCTGAGTTTTAATTCACCGGCCGTGAAAGCCAATACACCACCTTTTTGGAAGCCTTCATAGGGAGGTTACGGCTGCATGAGCTTTTGGTTCTCGCAGTCAAGGAGTGCAGTTGCACTCTATATGAAGGGAGGTATCGCGCAGTTCGATACTCCTGTGGGGGTCCGGGCAGGGACACCAAGAGCCCGCCGATGAGCCTAGCTTGGTGTCCTAGGCGAAACCCCACACAAGACACGGCACAAACCTAGAAGAATTGCTGAGTTTTAATTCACCGGCCGTGAAAGCCAATACACCATCTTTTTGGAAGCCTTCATAGGGAGGTTACGGCTGCTTGAGCTTTTGGTTCTCGCAGTCAAGGAGTGCAGTTGCACTCTATATGAAGGGAGGTATCGCGCAGTTCGATACTCCTGTGGGGGTCCGGGCAGGGACACCAAGAGCCCGCCGATGAGCCTAGCTTGGTGTCCTAGGCGAAACCCCACACAAGACACGGCACAAACCTAGAAGAATTGCTGAGTTTTAATTCACCGGCCGTGAAAGCCAATACACCATCTTTTTGGAAGCCTTCATAGGGAGGTTACGGCTGCTTGAGCTTTTGGTTCTCGCAGTCAAGGAGTGCAGTTGCACTCTATATGAAGGGAGGTATCGCGCAGTTCGATACTCCTGTGGGGGTCCGGGCAGGGACACCAAGAGCCCGCCAATGAGCCTAGCTTGGTGTCCTAGGCGAAACCCCACACAAGACACGGCACAAACCTAGAAGAATTGCTGAGTTTTAATTCACCGGCCGTGAAAGCCAATACACCATCTTTTTGGAAGCCTTCATAGGGAGGTTACGGCTGCTTGAGCTTTTGGTTCTCGCAGTCAAGGAGTGCAGTTGCACTCTATATGAAGGGAGGTATCGCGCAGTTCGATACTCCTGTGGGGGTCCGGGCAGGGACACCAAGAGCCCGCCGATGAGCCTAGCTTGGTGTCCTAGGCGAAACCCCACACAAGACACGGCACAAACCTAGAAGAATTGCTGAGTTTTAATTCACCGGCCGTGAAAGCCAATACACCATCTTTTTGGAAGCCTTCATAGGGAGGTTACGGCTGCTTGAGCTTTTGGTTCTCGCAGTCAAGGAGTGCAGTTGCACTCTATATGAAGGGAGGTATCGCGCAGTTCGATACTCCTGTGGGGGTCCGGGCAGGGACACCAAGAGCCCGCCGATGAGCCTAGCTTGGTGTCCTAGGCGAAACCCCACACAAGACACGGCACAAACCTAGAAGAATTGCTGAGTTTTAATTCACCGGCCGTGAAAGCCAATACACCATCTTTTTGGAAGCCTTCATAGGGAGGTTACGGCTGCTTGAGCTTTTGGTTCTCGCAGTCAAGGAGTGCAGTTGCACTCTATATGAAGGGAGGTATCGCGCAGTTCGATACTCCTGTGGGGTCCGGGCAGGGACACCAAGAGCCCGCCGATGAGCCTAGCTTGGTGTCCTAGGCGAAACCCCACACAAGACACGGCACAAACCTAGAAGAATTGCTGAGTTTTAATTCACCGGCCGTGAAAGCCAATACACCATCTTTTTGGAAGCCTTCATAGGGAGGTTACGGCTGCTTGAGCTTTTGGTTCTCGCAGTCAAGGAGTGCAGTTGCACTCTATATGAAGGGAGGTATCGCGCAGTTCGATACTCCTGTGGGGGTCCGGGCAGGGACACCAAGAGCCCGCCGATGAGCCTAGCTTGGTGTCCTAGGGGAAACCCCACACAAGACACGGCACAAACTTAGAAGAATTGCTGAGTTTTAATTCACCGGCCGTGAAAGCCAATACACCATCTTTTTGGAAGCCTTCATAGGGAGGTTACGGCTGCTTGAGCTTTTGGTTCTCGCAGTCAAGGAGTGCAGTTGCACTCTATATGAAGGGAGGTATCGCGCAGTTCGATACTCCTGTGGGGGTCCGGGCAGGGACACCAAGAGCCCGCCGATGAGCCTAGCTTGGTGTCCTAGGCGAAACCCCACACAAGACACGGCACAAACCTAGAAGAATTGCTGAGTTTTAATTCACCGGCCGTGAAAGCCAATACACCATCTTTTTGGAAGCCTTCATAGGGAGGTTACGGCTGCTTGAGCTTTTGGTTCTCGCAGTCAAGGAGTGCAGTTGCACTCTATATGAAGGGAGGTATCGCGCAGTTCGATACTCCTGTGGGGGTCCGGGCAGGGACACCAAGAGCCCGCCGATGAGCCTAGCTTGGTGTCCTAGGCGAAACCCCACACAAGACACGGCACAAACCTAGAAGAATTGCTGAGTTTTAATTCACCGGCCGTGAAAGCCAATACACCATCTTTTTGGAAGCCTTCATAGGGAGGTTACGGCTGCTTGAGCTTTTGGTTCTCGCAGTCAAGGAGTGCAGTTGCACTCTATATGAAGGGAGGTATCGCGCAGTTCGATACTCCTGTGGGGGTCCGGGCAGGGACACCAAGAGCCCGCCGATGAGCCTAGCTTGGTGTCCTAGGCGAAACCCCACACAAGACACGGCACAAACCTAGAAGAATTGCTGAGTTTTAATTCACCGGCCGTGAAAGCCAATACACCATCTTTTTGGAAGCCTTCATAGGGAGGTTACGGCTGCTTGAGCTTTTGGTTCTCGCAGTCAAGGAGTGCAGTTGCACTCTATATGAAGGGAGGTATCGCGCAGTTCGATACTCCTGTGGGGGTCCGGGCAGGGACACCAAGAGCCCGCCGATGAGCCTAGCTTGGTGTCCTAGGCGAAACCCCACACAAGACACGGCACAAACCTAGAAGAATTGCTGAGTTTTAATTCACCGGCCGTGAAAGCCAATACACCATCTTTTTGGAAGCCTTCATAGGGAGGTTACGGCTGCTTGAGCTTTTGGTTCTCGCAGTCAAGGAGTGCAGTTGCACTCTATATGAAGGGAGGTATCGCGCAGTTCGATACTCCTGTGGGGGTCCGGGCAGGGACACCAAGAGCCCGCCGATGAGCCTAGCTTGGTGTCCTAGGCGAAACCCCACACAAGACACGGCACAAACCTAGAAGAATTGCTGAGTTTTAATTCACCGGCCGTGAAAGCCAATACACCATCTTTTTGGAAGCCTTCATAGGGAGGTTACGGCTGCTTGAGCTTTTGGTTCTCGCAGTCAAGGAGTGCAGTTGCACTCTATATGAAGGGAGGTATCGCGCAGTTCGATACTCCTGTGGGGGTCCGGGCAGGGACACCAAGAGCCCGCCGATGAGCCTAGCTTGGTGTCCTAGGCGAAACCCCACACAAGACACGGCACAAACCTAGAAGAATTGCTGAGTTTTAATTCACCGGCCGTGAAAGCCAATACACCATCTTTTTGGAAGCCTTCATAGGGAGGTTACGGCTGCTTGAGCTTTTGGTTCTCGCAGTCAAGGAGTGCAGTTGCACTCTATATGAAGGGAGGTATCGCGCAGTTCGATACTCCTGTGGGGGTCCGGGCAGGGACACCAAGAGCCCGCCGATGAGCCTAGCTTGGTGTCCTAGGCGAAACCCCACACAAGACACGGCACAAACCTAGAAGAATTGCTGAGTTTTAATTCACCGGCCGTGAAAGCCAATACACCATCTTTTTGGAAGCCTTCATAGGGAGGTTACGGCTGCTTGAGCTTTTGGTTCTCGCAGTCAAGGAGTGCAGTTGCACTCTATATGAAGGGAGGTATCGCGCAGTTCGATACTCCTGTGGGGGTCCGGGCAGGGACACCAAGAGCCCGCCGATGAGCCTAGCTTGGTGTCCTAGGCGAAACCCCACACAAGACACGGCACAAACCTAGAAGAATTGCTGAGTTTTAATTCACCGGCCGTGAAAGCCAATACACCATCTTTTTGGAAGCCTTCATAGGGAGGTTACGGCTGCTTGAGCTTTTGGTTCTCGCAGTCAAGGAGTGCAGTTGCACTCTATATGAAGGGAGGTATCGCGCAGTTCGATACTCCTGTGGGGGTCCGGGCAGGGACACCAAGAGCCCGCCGATGAGCCTAGCTTGGTGTCCTAGGCGAAACCCCACACAAGACACGGCACAAACCTAGAAGAATTGCTGAGTTTTAATTCACCGGCCGTGAAAGCCAATACACCATCTTTTTGGAAGCCTTCATAGGGAGGTTACGGCTGCTTGAGCTTTTGGTTCTCGCAGTCAAGGAGTGCAGTTGCACTCTATATGAAGGGAGGTAGCGCGCAGTTCGATACTCCTGTGGGGGTCCGGGCAGGGACACCAAGAGCCCGCCGATGAGCCTAGCTTGGTGTCCTAGGCGAAACCCCACACAAGACACGGCACAAACCTAGAAGAATTGCTGAGTTTTAATTCACCGGCCGTGAAAGCCAATACACCATTTTTTTGGAAGCCTTCATAGGGAGGTTACGGCTGCTTGAGCTTTTGGTTCTCGCAGTCAAGGAGTGCAGTTGCACTCTATATGAAGGGAGGTATCGCGCAGTTCGATACTCCTGTGGGGGTCCGGGCAGGGACACCAAGAGCCCGCCGATGAGCCTAGCTTGGTGTCCTAGGCGAAACCCCACACAAGACACGGCACAAACCTAGAAGAATTGCTGAGTTTTAATTCACCGGCCGTGAAAGCCAATACACCATCTTTTTGGAAGCCTTCATAGGGAGGTTACGGCTGCTTGAGCTTTTGGTTCTCGCAGTCAAGGAGTGCAGTTGCACTCTATATGAAGGGAGGTATCGCGCAGTTCGATACTCCTGTGGGGGTCCGGGCAGGGACACCAAGAGCCCGCTGATGAGCCTAGCTTGGTGTCCTAGGCGAAACCCCACACAAGACACGGCACAAACCTAGAAGAATTGCTGAGTTTTAATTCACCGGCCGTGAAAGCCAATACACCATCTTTTTGGAAGCCTTCATAGGGAGGTTACGGCTGCTTGAGCTTTTGGTTCTCGCAGTCAAGGAGTGCAGTTGCACTCTATATGAAGGGAGGTATCGCGCAGTTCGATACTCCTGTGGGGGTCCGGGCAGGGACACCAAGAGCCCGCCGATGAGCCTAGCTTGGTGTCCTAGGCGAAACCCCACACAAGACACGGCACAAACCTAGAAGAATTGCTGAGTTTTAATTCACCGGCCGTGAAAGCCAATACACCATCTTTTTGGAAGCCTTCATAGGGAGGTTACGGCTGCTTGAGCTTTTGGTTCTCGCAGTCAAGGAGTGCAGTTGCACTCTATATGAAGGGAGGTAGCGCGCAGTTCGATACTCCTGTGGGGGTCCGGGCAGGGACACCAAGAGCCCGCCGATGAGCCTAGCTTGGTGTCCTAGGCGAAACCCCACACAAGACACGGCACAAACCTAGAAGAATTGCTGAGTTTTAATTCACCGGCCGTGAAAGCCAATACACCATCTTTTTGGAAGCCTTCATAGGGAGGTTACGGCTGCTTGAGCTTTTGGTTCTCGCAGTCAAGGAGTGCAGTTGCACTCTATATGAAGGGAGGTATCGCGCAGTTCGATACTCCTGTGGGGGTCCGGGCAGGGACACCAAGAGCCCGCCGATGAGCCTAGCTTGGTGTCCTAGGCGAAACCCCACACAAGACACGGCACAAACCTAGAAGAATTGCTGAGTTTTAATTCACCGGCCGTGAAAGCCAATACACCATCTTTTTGGAAGCCTTCATAGGGAGGTTACGGCTGCTTGAGCTTTTGGTTCTCGCAGTCAAGGAGTGCAGTTGCACTCTATATGAAGGGAGGTACCGCGCAGTTCGATACTCCTGTGGGGGTCCGGGCAGGGACACCAAGAGCCCGCCGATGAGCCTAGCTTGGTGTCCTAGGCGAAACCCCACACAAGACACGGCACAAACCTAGAAGAATTGCTGAGTTTTAATTCACCGGCCGTGAAAGCCAATACACCATCTTTTTGGAAGCCTTCATAGGGAGGTTACGGCTGCTTGAGCTTTTGGTTCTCGCAGTCAAGGAGTGCAGTTGCACTCTATATGAAGGGAGGTATCGCGCAGTTCGATACTCCTGTGGGGGTCCGGGCAGGGACACCAAGAGCCCGCCGATGAGCCTAGCTTGGTGTCCTAGGCGAAACCCCACACAAGACACGGCACAAACCTAGAAGAATTGCTGAGTTTTAATTCACCGGCCGTGAAAGCCAATACACCATCTTTTTGGAAGCCTTCATAGGGAGGTTACGGCTGCTTGAGCTTTTGGTTCTCGCAGTCAAGGAGTGCAGTTGCACTCTATATGAAGGGAGGTATCGCGCAGTTCGATACTCCTGTGGGGGTCCGGGCAGGGACACCAAGAGCCCGCCGATGAGCCTAGCTTGGTGTCCTAGGCGAAACCCCACACAAGACACGGCACAAACCTAGAAGAATTGCTGAGTTTTAATTCACCGGCCGTGAAAGCCAATACACCATCTTTTTGGAAGCCTTCATAGGGAGGTTACGGCTGCTTGAGCTTTTGGTTCTCGCAGTCAAGGAGTGCAGTTGCACTCTATATGAAGGGAGGTATCGCGCAGTTCGATACTCCTGTGGGGGTCCGGGCAGGGACACCAAGAGCCCGCCGATGAGCCTAGCTTGGTGTCCTAGGCGAAACCCCACACAAGACACGGCACAAACCTAGAAGAATTGCTGAGTTTTAATTCACCGGCCGTGAAAGCCAATACACCATCTTTTTGGAAGCCTTCATAGGGAGGTTACGGCTGCTTGAGCTTTTGGTTCTCGCAGTCAAGGAGTGCAGTTGCACTCTATATGAAGGGAGGTATCGCGCAGTTCGATACTCCTGTGGGGGTCCGGGCAGGGACACCAAGAGCCCGCCGATGAGCCTAGCTTGGTGTCCTAGGCGAAACCCCACACAAGACACGGCACAAACCTAGAAGAATTGCTGAGTTTTAATTCACCGGCCGTGAAAGCCAATACACCATCTTTTTGGAAGCCTTCATAGGGAGGTTACGGCTGCTTGAGCTTTTGGTTCTCGCAGTCAAGGAGTGCAGTTGCACTCTATATGAAGGGAGGTATCGCGCAGTTCGATACTCCTGTGGGGGTCCGGGCAGGGACACCAAGAGCCCGCCGATGAGCCTAGCTTGGTGTCCTAGGCGAAACCCCACACAAGACACGGCACAAACCTAGAAGAATTGCTGAGTTTTAATTCACCGGCCGTGAAAGCCAATACACCATCTTTTTGGAAGCCTTCATAGGGAGGTTACGGCTGCTTGAGCTTTTGGTTCTCGCAGTCAAGGAGTGCAGTTGCACTCTATATGAAGGGAGGTATCGCGCAGTTCGATACTCCTGTGGGGGTCCGGGCAGGGACACCAAGAGCCCGCCGATGAGCCTAGCTTGGTGTCCTAGGCGAAACCCCACACAAGACACGGCACAAACCTAGAAGAATTGCTGAGTTTTAATTCACCGGCCGTGAAAGCCAATACACCATCTTTTTGGAAGCCTTCATAGGGAGGTTACGGCTGCTTGAGCTTTTGGTTCTCGCAGTCAAGGAGTGCAGTTGCACTCTATATGAAGGGAGGTATCGCGCAGTTCGATACTCCTGTGGGGGTCCGGGCAGGGACACCAAGAGCCCGCCGATGAGCCTAGCTTGGTGTCCTAGGCGAAACCCCACACAAGACACGGCACAAACCTAGAAGAATTGCTGAGTTTTAATTCACCGGCCGTGAAAGCCAATACACCATCTTTTTGGAAGCCTTCATAGGGAGGTTACGGCTGCTTGAGCTTTTGGTTCTCGCAGTCAAGGAGTGCAGTTGCACTCTATATGAAGGGAGGTACCGCGCAGTTCGATACTCCTGTGGGGGTCCGGGCAGGGACACCAAGAGCCCGCCGATGAGCCTAGCTTGGTGTCCTAGGCGAAACCCCACACAAGACACGGCACAAACCTAGAAGAATTGCTGAGTTTTAATTCACCGGCCGTGAAAGCCAATACACCATCTTTTTGGAAGCCTTCATAGGGAGGTTACGGCTGCTTGAGCTTTTGGTTCTCGCAGTCAAGGAGTGCAGTTGCACTCTATATGAAGGGAGGTATCGCGCAGTTCGATACTCCTGTGGGGGTCCGGGCAGGGACACCAAGAGCCCGCCGATGAGCCTAGCTTGGTGTCCTAGGCGAAACCCCACACAAGACACGGCACAAACCTAGAAGAATTGCTGAGTTTTAATTCACCGGCCGTGAAAGCCAATACACCATCTTTTTGGAAGCCTTCATAGGGAGGTTACGGCTGCTTGAGCTTTTGGTTCTCGCAGTCAAGGAGTGCAGTTGCACTCTATATGAAGGGAGGTATCGCGCAGTTCGATACTCCTGTGGGGGTCGGGCAGGGACACCAAGAGCCCGCCGATGAGCCTAGCTTGGTGTCCTAGGCGAAACCCCACACAAGACACGGCACAAACCTAGAAGAATTGCTGAGTTTTAATTCACCGGCCGTGAAAGCCAATACACCATCTTTTTGGAAGCCTTCATAGGGAGGTTACGGCTGCTTGAGCTTTTGGTTCTCGCAGTCAAGGAGTGCAGTTGCACTCTATATGAAGGGAGGTATCGCGCAGTTCGATACTCCTGTGGGGGTCCGGGCAGGGACACCAAGAGCCCGCCGATGAGCCTAGCTTGGTGTCCTAGGCGAAACCCCACACAAGACACGGCACAAACCTAGAAGAATTGCTGAGTTTTAAATCACCGGCCGTGAAAGCCAATACACCATCTTTTTGGAAGCCTTCATAGGGAGGTTACGGCTGCATGAGCTTTTGGTTCTCGCAGTCAAGGAGTGCAGTTGCACTCTATATGAAGGGAGGTATCGCGCAGTTCGATACTCCTGTGGGGGTCCGGGCAGGGACACCAAGAGCCCGCCGATGAGCCTAGCTTGGTGTCCTAGGCGAAACCCCACACAAGACACGGCACAAACCTAGAAGAATTGCTGAGTTTTAATTCACCGGCCGTGAAAGCCAATACACCATCTTTTTGGAAGCCTTCATAGGGAGGTTACGGCTGCTTGAGCTTTTGGTTCTCGCAGTCAAGGAGTGCAGTTGCACTCTATATGAAGGGAGGTATCGCGCAGTTCGATACTCCTGTGGGGGTCCGGGCAGGGACACCAAGAGCCCGCCGATGAGCCTAGCTTGGTGTCCTAGGCGAAACCCCACACAAGACACGGCACAAACCTAGAAGAATTGCTGAGTTTTAATTCACCGGCCGTGAAAGCCAATACACCATCTTTTTGGAAGCCTTCATAGGGAGGTTACGGCTGCTTGAGCTTTTGGTTCTCGCAGTCAAGGAGTGCAGTTGCACTCTATATGAAGGGAGGTATCGCGCAGTTCGATACTCCTGTGGGGGTCCGGGCAGGGACACCAAGAGCCCGCCGATGAGCCTAGCTTGGTGTCCTAGGCGAAACCCCACACAAGACACGGCACAAACCTAGAAGAATTGCTGAGTTTTAATTCACCGGCCGTGAAAGCCAATACACCATCTTTTTGGAAGCCTTCATAGGGAGGTTACGGCTGCTTGAGCTTTTGCTTCTCGCAGTCAAGGAGTGCAGTTGCACTCTATATGAAGGGAGGTATCGCGCAGTTCGATACTCCTGTGGGGGTCCGGGCAGGGACACCAAGAGCCCGCCGATGAGCCTAGCTTGGTGTCCTAGGCGAAACCCCACACAAGACACGGCACAAACCTAGAAGAATTGCTGAGTTTTAATTCACCGGCCGTGAAAGCCAATACACCATCTTTTTGGAAGCCTTCATAGGGAGGTTACGGCTGCTTGAGCTTTTGGTTCTCGCAGTCAAGGAGTGCAGTTGCACTCTATATGAAGGGAGGTAGCGCGCAGTTCGATACTCCTGTGGGGGTCCGGGCAGGGACACCAAGAGCCCGCCGATGAGCCTAGCTTGGTGTCCTAGGCGAAACCCCACACAAGACACGGCACAAACCTAGAAGAATTGCTGAGTTTTAATTCACCGGCCGTGAAAGCCAATACACCATCTTTTTGGAAGCCTTCATAGGGAGGTTACGGCTGCTTGAGCTTTTGGTTCTCGCAGTCAAGGAGTGCAGTTGCACTCTATATGAAGGGAGGTATCGCGCAGTTCGATACTCCTGTGGGGGTCCGGGCAGGGACACCAAGAGCCCGCCGATGAGCCTAGCTTGGTGTCCTAGGCGAAACCCCACACAAGACACGGCACAAACCTAGAAGAATTGCTGAGTTTTAATTCACCGGCCGTGAAAGCCAATACACCATCTTTTTGGAAGCCTTCATAGGGAGGTTACGGCTGCTTGAGCTTTTGGTTCTCGCAGTCAAGGAGTGCAGTTGCACTCTATATGAAGGGAGGTATCGCGCAGTTCGATACTCCTGTGGGGGTCCGGGCAGGGACACCAAGAGCCCGCCGATGAGCCTAGCTTGGTGTCCTAGGCGAAACCCCACACAAGACACGGCACAAACCTAGAAGAATTGCTGAGTTTTAATTCACCGGCCGTGAAAGCCAATACACCATCTTTTTGGAAGCCTTCATAGGGAGGTTACGGCTGCTTGAGCTTTTGGTTCTCGCAGTCAAGGAGTGCAGTTGCACTCTATATGAAGGGAGGTATCGCGCAGTTCGATACTCCTGTGGGGGTCCGGGCAGGGACACCAAGAGCCCGCCGATGAGCCTAGCTTGGTGTCCTAGGCGAAACCCCACACAAGACACGGCACAAACCTAGAAGAATTGCTGAGTTTTAATTCACCGGCCGTGAAAGCCAATACACCATCTTTTTGGAAGCCTTCATAGGGAGGTTACGGCTGCTTGAGCTTTTGGTTCTCGCAGTCAAGGAGTGCAGTTGCACTCTATATGAAGGGAGGTATCGCGCAGTTCGATACTCCTGTGGGGGTCCGGGCAGGGACACCAAGAGCCCGCCGATGAGCCTAGCTTGGTGTCCTAGGCGAAACCCCACACAAGACACGGCACAAACCTAGAAGAATTGCTGAGTTTTAATTCACCGGCCGTGAAAGCCAATACACCATCTTTTTGGAAGCCTTCATAGGGAGGTTACGGCTGCTTGAGCTTTTGGTTCTCGCAGTCAAGGAGTGCAGTTGCACTCTATATGAAGGGAGGTATCGCGCAGTTCGATACTCCTGTGGGGGTCCGGGCAGGGACACCAAGAGCCCGCCGATGAGCCTAGCTTGGTGTCCTAGGCGAAACCCCACACAAGACACGGCACAAACCTAGAAGAATTGCTGAGTTTTAATTCACCGGCCGTGAAAGCCAATACACAATCTTTTTGGAAGCCTTCATAGGGAGGTTACGGCTGCTTGAGCTTTTGGTTCTCGCAGTCAAGGAGTGCAGTTGCACTCTATATGAAGGGAGGTACCGCGCAGTTCGATACTCCTGTGGGGGTCCGGGCAGGGACACCAAGAGCCCGCCGATGAGCCTAGCTTGGTGTCCTAGGCGAAACCCCACACAAGACACGGCACAAACCTAGAAGAATTGCTGAGTTTTAATTCACCGGCCGTGAAAGCCAATACACCATCTTTTTGGAAGCCTTCATAGGGAGGTTACGGCTGCTTGAGCTTTTGGTTCTCGCAGTCAAGGAGTGCAGTTGCACTTTATATGAAGGGAGGTATCGCGCAGTTCGATACTCCTGTGGGGGTCCGGGCAGGGACACCAAGAGCCCGCCGATGAGCCTAGCTTGGTGTCCTAGGCGAAACCCCACACAAGACACGGCACAAACCTAGAAGAATTGCTGAGTTTTAATTCACCGGCCGTGAAAGCCAATACACCATCTTTTTGGAAGCCTTCATAGGGAGGTTACGGCTGCTTGAGCTTTTGGTTCTCGCAGTCAAGGAGTGCAGTTGCACTCTATATGAAGGGAGGTATCGCGCAGTTCGATACTCCTGTGGGGGTCCGGGCAGGGACACCAAGAGCCCGCCGATGAGCCTAGCTTGGTGTCCTAGGCGAAACCCCACACAAGACACGGCACAAACCTAGAAGAATTGCTGAGTTTTAATTCACCGGCCGTGAAAGCCAATACACCATATTTTTGGAAGCCTTCATAGGGAGGTTACGGCTGCTTGAGCTTTTGGTTCTCGCAGTCAAGGAGTGCAGTTGCACTCTATATGATGGGAGGTACCGCGCAGTTCGATACTCCTGTGGGGGTCCGGGCAGGGACACCAAGAGCCCGCCGATGAGCCTAGCTTGGTGTCCTAGGCGAAACCCCACACAAGACACGGCACAAACCTAGAAGAATTGCTGAGTTTTAATTCACCGGCCGTGAAAGCCAATACACCATCTTTTTGGAAGCCTTCATAGGGAGGTTACGGCTGCTTGAGCTTTTGGTTCTCGCAGTCAAGGAGTGCAGTTGCACTCTATATGAAGGGAGGTATCGCGCAGTTCGATACTCCTGTGGGGGTCCGGGCAGGGACACCAAGAGCCCGCCGATGAGCCTAGCTTGGTGTCCTAGGCGAAACCCCACACAAGACACGGCACAAACCTAGAAGAATTGCTGAGTTTTAATTCACCGGCCGTGAAAGCCAATACACCATCTTTTTGGAAGCCTTCATAGGGAGGTTACGGCTGCTTGAGCTTTTGGTTCTCGCAGTCAAGGAGTGCAGTTGCACTCTATATGAAGGGAGGTATCGCGCAGTTCGATACTCCTGTGGGGGTCCGGGCAGGGACACCAAGAGCCCGCCGATGAGCCTAGCTTGGTGTCCTAGGCGAAACCCCACACAAGACACGGCACAAACCTAGAAGAATTGCTGAGTTTTAATTCACCGGCCGTGAAAGCCAATACACCATCTTTTTGGAAGCCTTCATAGGGAGGTTACGGCTGCTTGAGCTTTTGGTTCTCGCAGTCAAGGAGTGCAGTTGCACTCTATATGAAGGGAGGTATCGCGCAGTTCGATACTCCTGTGGGGGTCCGGGCAGGGACACCAAGAGCCCGCCGATGAGCCTAGCTTGGTGTCCTAGGCGAAACCCCACACAAGACACGGCACAAACCTAGAAGAATTGCTGAGTTTTAATTCACCGGCCGTGAAAGCCAATACACCATCTTTTTGGAAGCCTTCATAGGGAGGTTACGGCTGCTTGAGCTTTTGGTTCTCGCAGTCAAGGAGTGCAGTTGCACTCTATATGAAGGGAGGTATCGCGCAGTTCGATACTCCTGTGGGGGTCCGGGCAGGGACACCAAGAGCCCGCCGATGAGCCTAGCTTGGTGTCCTAGGCGAAACCCCACACAAGACACGGCACAAACCTAGAAGAATTGCTGAGTTTTAATTCACCGGCCGTGAAAGCCAATACACCATCTTTTTGGAAGCCTTCATAGGGAGGTTACGGCTGCTTGAGCTTTTGGTTCTCGCAGTCAAGGAGTGCAGTTGCACTCTATATGAAGGGAGGTATCGCGCAGTTCGATACTCCTGTGGGGGTCCGGGCAGGGACACCAAGAGCCCGCCGATGAGCCTAGCTTGGTGTCCTAGGCGAAACCCCACACAAGACACGGCACAAACCTAGAAGAATTGCTGAGTTTTAATTCACCGGCCGTGAAAGCCAATACACCATCTTTTTGGAAGCCTTCATAGGGAGGTTACGGCTGCTTGAGCTTTTGGTTCTCGCAGTCAAGGAGTGCAGTTGCACTCTATATGAAGGGAGGTACCGCGCAGTTCGATACTCCTGTGGGGGTCCGGGCAGGGACACCAAGAGCCCGCCGATGAGCCTAGCTTGGTGTCCTAGGCGAAACCCCACACAAGACACGGCACAAACCTAGAAGAATTGCTGAGTTTTAATTCACCGGCCGTGAAAGCCAATACACCATCTTTTTGGAAGCCTTCATAGGGAGGTTACGGCTGCTTGAGCTTTTGGTTCTCGCAGTCAAGGAGTGCAGCTGCACTCTATATGAAGGGAGGTATCGCGCAGTTCGATACTCCTGTGGGGGTCCGGGCAGGGACACCAAGAGCCCGCCGATGAGCCTAGCTTGGTGTCCTAGGCGAAACCCCACACAAGACACGGCACAAACCTAGAAGAATTGCTGAGTTTTAATTCACCGGCCGTGAAAGCCAATACACCATCTTTTTGGAAGCCTTCATAGGGAGGTTACGGCTGCTTGAGCTTTTGGTTCTCGCAGTCAAGGAGTGCAGTTGCACTCTATATGAAGGGAGGTATCGCGCAGTTCGATACTCCTGTGGGGGTCCGGGCAGGGACACCAAGAGCCCGCCGATGAGCCTAGCTTGGTGTCCTAGGCGAAACCCCACACAAGACACGGCACAAACCTAGAAGAATTGCTGAGTTTTAAATCACCGGCCGTGAAAGCCAATACACCATCTTTTTGGAAGCCTTCATAGGGAGGTTACGGCTGCATGAGCTTTTGGTTCTCGCAGTCAAGGAGTGCAGTTGCACTCTATATGAAGGGAGGTATCGCGCAGTTCGATACTCCTGTGGGGGTCCGGGCAGGGACACCAAGAGCCCGCCGATGAGCCTAGCTTGGTGTCCTAGGCGAAACCCCACACAAGACACGGCACAAACCTAGAAGAATTGCTGAGTTTTAATTCACCGGCCGTGAAAGCCAATACACCATCTTTTTGGAAGCCTTCATAGGGAGGTTACGGCTGCTTGAGCTTTTGGTTCTCGCAGTCAAGGAGTGCAGTTGCACTCTATATGAAGGGAGGTATCGCCCAGTTCGATACTCCTGTGGGGGTCCGGGCAGGGACACCAAGAGCCCGCCGATGAGCCTAGCTTGGTGTCCTAGGCGAAACCCCACACAAGACACGGCACAAACCTAGAAGAATTGCTGAGTTTTAATTCACCGGCCGTGAAAGCCAATACACCATCTTTTTGGAAGCCTTCATAGGGAGGTTACGGCTGCTTGAGCTTTTGGTTCTCGCAGTCAAGGAGTGCAGTTGCACTCTATATGAAGGGAGGTATCGCGCAGTTCGATACTCCTGTGGGGGTCCGGGCAGGGACACCAAGAGCCCGCCGATGAGCCTAGCTTGGTGTCCTAGGCGAAACCCCACACAAGACACGGCACAAACCTAGAAGAATTGCTGAGTTTTAATTCACCGGCCGTGAAAGCCAATACACCATCTTTTTGGAAGCCTTCATAGGGAGGTTACGGCTGCTTGAGCTTTTGGTTCTCGCAGTCAAGGAGTGCAGTTGCACTCTATATGAAGGGAGGTATCGCGCAGTTCGATACTCCTGTGGGGGTCCGGGCAGGGACACCAAGAGCCCGCCGATGAGCCTAGCTTGGTGTCCTAGGCGAAACCCCACACAAGACACGGCACAAACCTAGAAGAATTGCTGAGTTTTAATTCACCGGCCGTGAAAGCCAATACACCATCTTTTTGGAAGCCTTCATAGGGAGGTTACGGCTGCTTGAGCTTTTGGTTCTCGCAGTCAAGGAGTGCAGTTGCACTCTATATGAAGGGAGGTAGCGCGCAGTTCGATACTCCTGTGGGGGTCCGGGCAGGGACACCAAGAGCCCGCCGATGAGCCTAGCTTGGTGTCCTAGGCGAAACCCCACACAAGACACGGCACAAACCTAGAAGAATTGCTGAGTTTTAATTCACCGGCCGTGAAAGCCAATACACCATCTTTTTGGAAGCCTTCATAGGGAGGTTACGGCTGCTTGAGCTTTTGGTTCTCGCAGTCAAGGAGTGCAGTTGCACTCTATATGAAGGGAGGTACCGCGCAGTTCGATACTCCTGTGGGGGTCCGGGCAGGGACACCAAGAGCCCGCCGATGAGCCTAGCTTGGTGTCCTAGGCGAAACCCCACACAAGACACGGCACAAACCTACAAGAATTGCTGAGTTTTAATTCACCGGCCGTGAAAGCCAATACACCATCTTTTTTAAAGCCTTCATAGGGAGGTTACGGCTGCTTGAGCTTTTGGTTCTCGCAGTCAAGGAGTGCAGTTGCACTCTATATGAAGGGAGGTATCGCGCAGTTCGATACTCCTGTGGGGGTCCGGGCAGGGACACCAAGAGCCCGCCGATGAGCCTAGCTTGGTGTCCTAGGCGAAACCCCACACAAGACACGGCACAAACCTAGAAGAATTGCTGAGTTTTAATTCACCGGCCGTGAAAGCCAATACACCATCTTTTTGGAAGCCTTCATAGGGAGGTTAGGGCTGCTTGAGCTTTTGGTTCTCGCAGTCAAGGAGTGCAGTTGCACTCTATATGAAGGGAGGTAGCGCGCAGTTCGATACTCCTGTGGGGGTCCGGGCAGGGACACCAAGAGCCCGCCGATGAGCCTAGCTTGGTGTCCTAGGCGAAACCCCACACAAGACACGGCACAAACCTAGAAGAATTGCTGAGTTTTAATTCACCGGCCGTGAAAGCCAATACACCATCTTTTTGGAAGCCTTCATAGGGAGGTTACGGCTGCTTGAGCTTTTGGTTCTCGCAGTCAAGGAGTGCAGTTGCACTCTATATGAAGGGAGGTATCGCGCAGTTCGATACTCCTGTGGGGGTCCGGGCAGGGACACCAAGAGCCCGCCGATGAGCCTAGCTTGGTGTCCTAGGCGAAACCCCACACAAGACACGGCACAAACCTAGAAGAATTGCTGAGTTTTAATTCACCGGCCGTGAAAGCCAATACACCATCTTTTTGGAAGCCTTCATAGGGAGGTTACGGCTGCTTGAGCTTTTGGTTCTCGCAGTCAAGGAGTGCAGTTGCACTCTATATGAAGGGAGGTATCGCGCAGTTCGATACTCCTGTGGGGGTCCGGGCAGGGACACCAAGAGCCCGCCGATGAGCCTAGCTTGGTGTCCTAGGCGAAACCCCACACAAGACACGGCACAAACCTAGAAGAATTGCTGAGTTTTAATTCACCGGCCGTGAAAGCCAATACACCATCTTTTTGGAAGCCTTCATAGGGAGGTTACGGCTGCTTGAGCTTTTGGTTCTCGCAGTCAAGGAGTGCAGTTGCACTCTATATGAAGGGAGGTATCGCGCAGTTCGATACTCCTGTGGGGGTCCGGGCAGGGACACCAAGAGCCCGCCGATGAGCCTAGCTTGGTGTCCTAGGCGAAACCCCACACAAGACACGGCACAAACCTAGAAGAATTGCTGAGTTTTAATTCACCGGCCGTGAAAGCCAATACACCATCTTTTTGGAAGCCTTCATAGGGAGGTTACGGCTGCTTGAGCTTTTGGTTCTCGCAGTCAAGGAGTGCAGTTGCACTCTATATGAAGGGAGGTAGCGCGCAGTTCGATACTCCTGTGGGGGTCCGGGCAGGGACACCAAGAGCCCGCCGATGAGCCTAGCTATGTGTCCTAGGCGAAACCCCACACAAGACACGGCACAAACCTAGAAGAATTGCTGAGTTTTAATTCACCGGCCGTGAAAGCCAATACACCATCTTTTTGGAAGCCTTCATAGGGAGGTTACGGCTGCTTGAGCTTTTGGTTCTCGCAGTCAAGGAGTGCAGTTGCACTCTATATGAAGGGAGGTATCGCGCAGTTCGATACTCCTGTGGGGGTCCGGGCAGGGACACCAAGAGCCCGCCGATGAGCCTAGCTTGGTGTCCTAGGCGAAACCCCACACAAGACACGGCACAAACCTAGAAGAATTGCTGAGTTTTAATTCACCGGCCGTGAAAGCCAATACACCATCTTTTTGGAAGCCTTCATAGGGAGGTTACGGCTGCTTGAGCTTTTGGTTCTCGCAGTCAAGGAGTGCAGTTGCACTCTATATGAAGGGAGGTATCGCGCAGTTCGATACTCCTGTGGGGGTCCGGGCAGGGACACCAAGAGCCCGCCGATGAGCCTAGCTTGGTGTCCTAGGCGAAACCCCACACAAGACACGGCACAAACCTAGAAGAATTGCTGAGTTTTAATTCACCGGCCGTGAAAGCCAATACACCATCTTTTTGGAAGCCTTCATAGGGAGGTTACGGCTGCTTGAGCTTTTGGTTCTCGCAGTCAAGGAGTGCAGTTGCACTCTATATGAAGGGAGGTACCGCGCAGTTCGATACTCCTGTGGGGGTCCGGGCAGGGACACCAAGAGCCCGCCGATGAGCCTAGCTTGGTGTCCTAGGCGAAACCCCACACAAGACACGGCACAAACCTAGAAGAATTGCTGAGTTTTAATTCACCGGCCGTGAAAGCCAATACACCATCTTTTTGGAAGCCTTCATAGGGAGGTTACGGCTGCTTGAGCTTTTGGTTCTCGCAGTCAAGGAGTGCAGTTGCACTCTATATGAAGGGAGGTATCGCGCAGTTCGATACTCCTGTGGGGGTCCGGGCAGGGACACCAAGAGCCCGCCGATGAGCCTAGCTTGGTGTCCTAGGCGAAACCCCACACAAGACACGGCACAAACCTAGAAGAATTGCTGAGTTTTAATTCACCGGCCGTGAAAGCCAATACACCATCGTTTTGGAAGCCTTCATAGGGAGGTTACGGCTGCTTGAGCTTTTGGTTCTCGCAGTCAAGGAGTGCAGTTGCACTCTATATGAAGGGAGGTATCGCGCAGTTCGATACTCCTGTGGGGGTCCGGGCAGGGACACCAAGAGCCCGCCGATGAGCCTAGCTTGGTGTCCTAGGCGAAACCCCACACAAGACACGGCACAAACCTAGAAGAATTGCTGAGTTTTAATTCACCGGCCGTGAAAGCCAATACACCATCTTTTTGGAAGCCTTCATAGGGAGGTTACGGCTGCTTGAGCTTTTGGTTCTCGCAGTCAAGGAGTGCAGTTGCACTCTATATGAAGGGAGGTATCGCGCAGTTCGATACTCCTGTGGGGGTCCGGGCAGGGACACCAAGAGCCCGCCGATGAGCCTAGCTTGGTGTCCTAGGCGAAACCCCACACAAGACACGGCACAAACCTAGAAGAATTGCTGAGTTTTAATTCACCGGCCGTGAAAGCCAATACACCATCTTTTTGGAAGCCTTCATAGGGAGGTTACGGCTGCTTGAGCTTTTGGTTCTCGCAGTCAAGGAGTGCAGTTGCACTCTATATGAAGGGAGGTACCGCGCAGTTCGATACTCCTGTGGGGGTCCGGGCAGGGACACCAAGAGCCCGCCGATGAGCCTAGCTTGGTGTCCTAGGCAAAACCCCACACAAGACACGGCACAAACCTAGAAGAATTGCTGAGTTTTAATTCACCGGCCGTGAAAGCCAATACACCATCTTTTTGGAAGCCTTCATAGGGAGGTTACGGCTGCTTGAGCTTTTGGTTCTCGCAGTCAAGGAGTGCAGTTGCACTCTATATGAAGGGAGGTATCGCGCAGTTCGATACTCCTGTGGGGGTCCGGGCAGGGACACCAAGAGCCCGCCGATGAGCCTAGCTTGGTGTCCTAGGCGAAACCCCACACAAGACACGGCACAAACCTAGAAGAATTGCTGAGTTTTAATTCACCGGCCGTGAAAGCCAATACACCATCTTTTTGGAAGCCTTCATAGGGAGGTTACGGCTGCTTGAGCTTTTGGTTCTCGCAGTCAAGGAGTGCAGTTGCACTCTATATGAAGGGAGGTATCGCGCAGTTCGATACTCCTGTGGGGGTCCGGGCAGGGACACCAAGAGCCCGCCGATGAGCCTAGCTTGGTGTCCTAGGCGAAACCCCACACAAGACACGGCACAAACCTAGAAGAATTGCTGAGTTTTAATTCACCGGCCGTGAAAGCCAATACACCATCTTTTTGGAAGCCTTCATAGGGAGGTTACGGCTGCTTGAGCTTTTGGTTCTCGCAGTCAAGGAGTGCAGTTGCACTCTATATGAAGGGAGGTATCGCGCAGTTCGATACTCCTGTGGGGGTCCGGGCAGGGACACCAAGAGCCCGCCGATGAGCCTAGCTTGGTGTCCTAGGCGAAACCCCACACAAGACACGGCACAAACCTAGAAGAATTGCTGAGTTTTAATTCACCGGCCGTGAAAGCCAATACACCATCTTTTTGGAAGCCTTCATAGGGAGGTTACGGCTGCTTGAGCTTTTGGTTCTCGCAGTCAAGGAGTGCAGTTGCACTCTATATGAAGGGAGGTACCGCGCAGTTCGATACTCCTGTGGGGGTCCGGGCAGGGACACCAAGAGCCCGCCGATGAGCCTAGCTTGGTGTCCTAGGCGAAACCCCACACAAGACACGGCACAAACCTAGAAGAATTGCTGAGTTTTAATTCACCGGCCGTGAAAGCCAATACACCATCTTTTTGGAAGCCTTCATAGGGAGGTTACGGCTGCTTGAGCTTTTGGTTCTCGCAGTCAAGGAGTGCAGTTGCACTCTATATGAAGGGAGGTATCGCGCAGTTCGATACTCCTGTGGGGGTCCGGGCAGGGACACCAAGAGCCCGCCGATGAGCCTAGCTTGGTGTCCTAGGCGAAACCCCACACAAGACACGGCACAAACCTAGAAGAATTGCTGAGTTTTAATTCACCGGCCGTGAAAGCCAATACACCATCTTTTTGGAAGCCTTCATAGGGAGGTTACGGCTGCTTGAGCTTTTGGTTCTCGCAGTCAAGGAGTGCAGTTGCACTCTATATGAAGGGAGGTATCGCGCAGTTCGATACTCCTGTGGGGGTCCGGGCAGGGACACCAAGAGCCCGCCGATGAGCCTAGCTTGGTGTCCTAGGCGAAACCCCACACAAGACACGGCACAAACCTAGAAGAATTGCTGAGTTTTAATTCACCGGCCGTGAAAGCCAATACACCATCTTTTTGGAAGCCTTCATAGGGAGGTTACGGCTGCTTGAGCTTTTGGTTCTCGCAGTCAAGGAGTGCAGTTGCACTCTATATGAAGGGAGGTATCGCGCAGTTCGATACTCCTGTGGGGGTCCGGGCAGGGACACCAAGAGCCCGCCGATGAGCCTAGCTTGGTGTCCTAGGCGAAACCCCACACAAGACACGGCACAAACCTAGAAGAATTGCTGAGTTTTAATTCACCGGCCGTGAAAGCCAATACACCATCTTTTTGGAAGCCTTCATAGGGAGGTTACGGCTGCTTGAGCTTTTGGTTCTCGCAGTCAAGGAGTGCAGTTGCACTCTATATGAAGGGAGGTACCGCGCAGTTCGATACTCCTGTGGGGGTCCGGGCAGGGACACCAAGAGCCCGCCGATGAGCCTAGCTTGGTGTCCTAGGCAAAACCCCACACAAGACACGGCACAAACCTAGAAGAATTGCTGAGTTTTAATTCACCGGCCGTGAAAGCCAATACACCATCTTTTTGGAAGCCTTCATAGGGAGGTTACGGCTGCTTGAGCTTTTGGTTCTCGCAGTCAAGGAGTGCAGTTGCACTCTATATGAAGGGAGGTATCGCGCAGTTCGATACTCCTGTGGGGGTCCGGGCAGGGACACCAAGAGCCCGCCGATGAGCCTAGCTTGGTGTCCTAGGCGAAACCCCACACAAGACACGGCACAAACCTAGAAGAATTGCTGAGTTTTAATTCACCGGCCGTGAAAGCCAATACACCATCTTTTTGGAAGCCTTCATAGGGAGGTTACGGCTGCTTGAGCTTTTGGTTCTCGCAGTCAAGGAGTGCAGTTGCACTCTATATGAAGGGAGGTATCGCGCAGTTCGATACTCCTGTGGGGGTCCGGGCAGGGACACCAAGAGCCCGCCGATGAGCCTAGCTTGGTGTCCTAGGCGAAACCCCACACAAGACACGGCACAAACCTAGAAGAATTGCTGAGTTTTAATTCACCGGCCGTGAAAGCCAATACACCATCTTTTTGGAAGCCTTCATAGGGAGGTTACGGCTGCTTGAGCTTTTGGTTCTCGCAGTCAAGGAGTGCAGTTGCACTCTATATGAAGGGAGGTATCGCGCAGTTCGATACTCCTGTGGGGGTCCGGGCAGGGACACCAAGAGCCCGCCGATGAGCCTAGCTTGGTGTCCTAGGCGAAACCCCACACAAGACACGGCACAAACCTAGAAGAATTGCTGAGTTTTAATTCACCGGCCGTGAAAGCCAATACACCATCTTTTTGGAAGCCTTCATAGGGAGGTTACGGCTGCTTGAGCTTTTGGTTCTCGCAGTCAAGGAGTGCAGTTGCACTCTATATGAAGGGAGGTATCGCGCAGTTCGATACTCCTGTGGGGGTCCGGGCAGGGACACCAAGAGCCCGCCGATGAGCCTAGCTTGGTGTCCTAGGCGAAACCCCACACAAGACACGGCACAAACCTAGAAGAATTGCTGAGTTTTAATTCACCGGCCGTGAAAGCCAATACACCATCTTTTTGGAAGCCTTCATAGGGAGGTTACGGCTGCTTGAGCTTTTGGTTCTCGCAGTCAAGGAGTGCAGTTGCACTCTATATGAAGGGAGGTATCGCGCAGTTCGATACTCCTGTGGGGGTCCGGGCAGGGACACCAAGAGCCCGCCGATGAGCCTAGCTTGGTGTCCTAGGCGAAACCCCACACAAGACACGGCACAAACCTAGAAGAATTGCTGAGTTTTAATTCACCGGCCGTGAAAGCCAATACACCATCTTTTTGGAAGCCTTCATAGGGAGGTTACGGCTGCTTGAGCTTTTGGTTCTCGCAGTCAAGGAGTGCAGTTGCACTCTATATGAAGGGAGGTATCGCGCAGTTCGATACTCCTGTGGGGGTCCGGGCAGGGACACCAAGAGCCCGCCGATGAGCCTAGCTTGGTGTCCTAGGCGAAACCCCACACAAGACACGGCACAAACCTAGAAGAATTGCTGAGTTTTAATTCACCGGCCGTGAAAGCCAATACACCATCTTTTTGGAAGCCTTCATAGGGAGGTTACGGCTGCTTGAGCTTTTGGTTCTCGCAGTCAAGGAGTGCAGTTGCACTCTATATGAAGGGAGGTATCGCGCAGTTCGATACTCCTGTGGGGGTCCGGGCAGGGACACCAAGAGCCCGCCGATGAGCCTAGCTTGGTGTCCTAGGCGAAACCCCACACAAGACACGGCACAAACCTAGAAGAATTGCTGAGTTTTAATTCACCGGCCGTGAAAGCCAATACACCATCTTTTTGGAAGCCTTCATAGGGAGGTTACGGCTGCTTGAGCTTTTGGTTCTCGCAGTCAAGGAGTGCAGTTGCACTCTATATGAAGGGAGGTATCGCGCAGTTCGATACTCCTGTGGGGGTCCGGGCAGGGACACCAAGAGCCCGCCGATGAGCCTAGCTTGGTGTCCTAGGCGAAACCCCACACAAGACACGGCACAAACCTAGAAGAATTGCTGAGTTTTAATTCACCGGCCGTGAAAGCCAATACACCATCTTTTTGGAAGCCTTCATAGGGAGGTTACGGCTGCTTGAGCTTTTGGTTCTCGCAGTCAAGGAGTGCAGTTGTACTCTATATGAAGGGAGGTATCGCGCAGTTCGATACTCCTGTGGGGGTCCGGGCAGGGACACCAAGAGCCCGCCGATGAGCCTAGCTTGGTGTCCTAGGCGAAACCCCACACAAGACACGGCACAAACCTAGAAGAATTGCTGAGTTTTAATTCACCGGCCGTGAAAGCCAATACACCATCTTTTTGGAAGCCTTCATAGGGAGGTTACGGCTGCTTGAGCTTTTGGTTCTCGCAGTCAATGAGTGCAGTTGCACTCTATATGAAGGGAGGTATTCCGCAGTTCGATACTCCTGTGGGGGTCCGGGCAGGGACACCAAGAGCCCGCCGATGAGCCTAGCTTGGTGTCCTAGGCGAAACCCCACACAAGACACGGCACAAACCTAGAAGAATTGCTGACAAGGAGTGCAGTTGCACTCTATATGAAGGGAGGTATCGCGCAGTTCGATACTCCTGTGGGGGTCCGGGCAGGGACACCAAGAGCCCGCCGATGAGCCTAGCTTGGTGTCCTAGGCGAAACCCCACACAAGACACGGCACAAACCTAGAAGAATTGCTGAGTTTTAATTCACCGGCCGTGAAAGCCAATACACCATCTTTTTGGAAGCCTTCATAGGGAGGTTACGGCTGCTTGAGCTTTTGGTTCTCGCAGTCAAGGAGTGCAGTTGCACTCTATATGAAGGGAGGTATCGCGCAGTTCGATACTCCTGTGGGGGTCCGGGCAGGGACACCAAGAGCCCGCCGATGAGCCTAGCTTGGTGTCCTAGGCGAAACCCCACACAAGACACGGCACAAACCTAGAAGAATTGCTGAGTTTTAATTCACCGGCCGTGAAAGCCAATACACCATCTTTTTGGAAGCCTTCATAGGGAGGTTACGGCTGCTTGAGCTTTTGGTTCTCGCAGTCAAGGAGTGCAGTTGCACTCTATATGAAGGGAGGTATCGCGCAGTTCGATACTCCTGTGGGGGTCCGGGCAGGGACACCAAGAGCCCGCCGATGAGCCTAGCTTGGTGTCCTAGGCGAAACCCCACACAAGACACGGCACAAACCTAGAAGAATTGCTGAGTTTTAATTCACCGGCCGTGAAAGCCAATACACCATCTTTTTGGAAGCCTTCATAGGGAGGTTACGGCTGCTTGAGCTTTTGGTTCTCGCAGTCAAGGAGTGCAGTTGCACTCTATATGAAGGGAGGTATCGCGCAGTTCGATACTCCTGTGGGGGTCCGGGCAGGGACACCAAGAGCCCGCCGATGAGCCTAGCTTGGTGTCCTAGGCGAAACCCCACACAAGACACGGCACAAACCTAGAAGAATTGCTGAGTTTTAATTCACCGGCCGTGAAAGCCAATACACCATCTTTTTGGAAGCCTTCATAGGGAGGTTACGGCTGCTTGAGCTTTTGGTTCTCGCAGTCAAGGAGTGCAGTTGCACTCTATATGAAGGGAGGTATCGCGCAGTTCGATACTCCTGTGGGGGTCCGGGCAGGGACACCAAGAGCCCGCCGATGAGCCTAGCTTGGTGTCCTAGGCGAAACCCCACACAAGACACGGCACAAACCTAGAAGAATTGCTGAGTTTTAATTCACCGGCCGTGAAAGCCAATACACCATCTTTTTGGAAGCCTTCATAGGGAGGTTACGGCTGCTTGAGCTTTTGGTTCTCGCAGTCAAGGAGTGCAGTTGCACTCTATATGAAGGGAGGTATCGCGCAGTTCGATACTCCTGTGGGGGTCCGGGCAGGGACACCAAGAGCCCGCCGATGAGCCTAGCTTGGTGTCCTAGGCGAAACCCCACACAAGACACGGCACAAACCTAGAAGAATTGCTGAGTTTTAATTCACCGGCCGTGAAAGCCAATACACCATCTTTTTGGAAGCCTTCATAGGGAGGTTACGGCTGCTTGAGCTTTTGGTTCTCGCAGTCAAGGAGTGCAGTTGCACTCTATATGAAGGGAGGTATCGCGCAGTTCGATACTCCTGTGGGGGTCCGGGCAGGGACACCAAGAGCCCGCCGATGAGCCTAGCTTGGTGTCCTAGGCGAAACCCCACACAAGACACGGCACAAACCTAGAAGAATTGCTGAGTTTTAATTCACCGGCCGTGAAAGCCAATACACCATCTTTTTGGAAGCCTTCATAGGGAGGTTACGGCTGCTTGAGCTTTTGGTTCTCGCAGTCAAGGAGTGCAGTTGCACTCTATATGAAGGGAGGTATCGCGCAGTTCGATACTCCTGTGGGGGTCCGGGCAGGGACACCAAGAGCCCGCCGATGAGCCTAGCTTGGTGTCCTAGGCGAAATCCCACACAAGACACGGCACAAACCTAGAAGAATTGCTGAGTTTTAATTCACCGGCCGTGAAAGCCAATACACCATCTTTTTGGAAGCCTTCATAGGGAGGTTACGGCTGCTTGAGCTTTTGGTTCTCGCAGTCAAGGAGTGCAGTTGCACTCTATATGAAGGGAGTTATCGCGCAGTTCGATACTCATGTGGGGGTCCGGGCAGGGACACCAAGAGCCCGCCGATGAGCCTAGCTTGGTGTCCTAGGCGAAACCCCACACAAGACACGGCACAAACCTAGAAGAATTGCTGAGTTTTAATTCACCGGCCGTGAAAGCCAATACACCATCTTTTTGGAAGCCTTCATAGGGAGGTTACGGCTGCTTGAGCTTTTGGTTCTCGCAGTCAAGGAGTGCAGTTGCACTCTATATGAAGGGAGGTATCGCGCAGTTCGATACTCCTGTGGGGGTCCGGGCAGGGACACCAAGAGCCCGCCGATGAGCCTAGCTTGGTGTCCTAGGCGAAACCCCACACAAGACACGGCACAAACCTAGAAGAATTGCTGAGTTTTAATTCACCGGCCGTGAAAGCCAATACACCATTTTTGGAAGCCTTCATAGGGAGGTTACGGCTGCTTGAGCTTTTGGTTCTCGCAGTCAAGGAGTGCAGTTGCACTCTATATGAAGGGAGGTATCGCGCAGTTCGATACTCCTGTGGGGGTCCGGGCAGGGACACCAAGAGCCCGCCGATGAGCCTAGCTTGGTGTCCTAGGCGAAACCCCACACAAGACACGGCACAAACCTAGAAGAATTTCTGAGTTTTAATTCACCGGCCGTGAAAGCCAATACACCATCTTTTTGGAAGCCTTCATAGGGAGGTTACGGCTGCTTGAGCTTTTGGTTCTCGCAGTCAAGGAGTGCAGTTGCACTCTATATGAAGGGAGGTATCGCGCAGTTCGATACTCCTGTGGGGGTCCGGGCAGGGACACCAAGAGCCCGCCGATGAGCCTAGCTTGGTGTCCTAGGCGAAACCCCACACAAGACACGGCACAAACCTAGAAGAATTGCTGAGTTTTAATTCACCGGCCGTGAAAGCCAATACACCATCTTTTTGGAAGCCTTCATAGGGAGGTTACGGCTGCTTGAGCTTTTGGTTCTCGCAGTCAAGGAGTGCAGTTGCACTCTATATGAAGGGAGGTATCGCGCAGTTCGATACTCCTGTGGGGGTCCGGGCAGGGACACCAAGAGCCCGCCGATGAGCCTAGCTTGGTGTCCTAGGCGAAACCCCACACAAGACACGGCACAAACCTAGAAGAATTGCTGAGTTTTAATTCACCGGCCGTGAAAGCCAATACACCATCTTTTTGGAAGCCTTCATAGGGAGGTTACGGCTGCTTGAGCTTTTGGTTCTCGCAGTCAAGGAGTGCAGTTGCACTCTATATGAAGGGAGGTATCGCGCAGTTCGATACTCCTGTGGGGGTCCGGGCAGGGACACCAAGAGCCCGCCGATGAGCCTAGCTTGGTGTCCTAGGCGAAACCCCACACAAGACACGGCACAAACCTAGAAGAATTGCTGAGTTTTAATTCACCGGCCGTGAAAGCCAATACACCATCTTTTTGGAAGCCTTCATAGGGAGGTTACGGCTGCTTGAGCTTTTGGTTCTCGCAGTCAAGGAGTGCAGTTGCACTCTATATGAAGGGAGGTATCGCGCAGTTCGATACTCCTGTGGGGGTCCGGGCAGGGACACCAAGAGCCCGCCGATGAGCCTAGCTTGGTGTCCTAGGCGAAACCCCACACAAGACACGGCACAAACCTAGAAGAATTGCTGAGTTTTAATTCACCGGCCGTGAAAGCCAATACACCATCTTTTTGGAAGCCTTCATAGGGAGGTTACGGCTGCTTGAGCTTTTGGTTCTCGCAGTCAAGGAGTGCAGTTGCACTCTATATGAAGGGAGGTATCGCGCAGTTCGATACTCCTGTGGGGGTCCGGGCAGGGACACCAAGAGCCCGCCGATGAGCCTAGCTTGGTGTCCTAGGCGAAACCCCACACAAGACACGGCACAAACCTAGAAGAATTGCTGAGTTTTAATTCACCGGCCGTGAAAGCCAATACACAATCTTTTTGGAAGCCTTCATAGGGAGGTTACGGCTGCTTGAGCTTTTGGTTCTCGCAGTCAAGGAGTGCAGTTGCACTCTATATGAAGGGAGGTACCGCGCAGTTCGATACTCCTGTGGGGGTCCGGGCAGGGACACCAAGAGCCCGCCGATGAGCCTAGCTTGGTGTCCTAGGCGAAACCCCACACAAGACACGGCACAAACCTAGAAGAATTGCTGAGTTTTAATTCACCGGCCGTGAAAGCCAATACACCATCTTTTTGGAAGCCTTCATAGGGAGGTTACGGCTGCTTGAGCTTTTGGTTCTCGCAGTCAAGGAGTGCAGTTGCACTTTATATGAAGGGAGGTATCGCGCAGTTCGATACTCCTGTGGGGGTCCGGGCAGGGACACCAAGAGCCCGCCGATGAGCCTAGCTTGGTGTCCTAGGCGAAACCCCACACAAGACACGGCACAAACCTAGAAGAATTGCTGAGTTTTAATTCACCGGCCGTGAAAGCCAATACACCATCTTTTTGGAAGCCTTCATAGGGAGGTTACGGCTGCTTGAGCTTTTGGTTCTCGCAGTCAAGGAGTGCAGTTGCACTCTATATGAAGGGAGGTATCGCGCAGTTCGATACTCCTGTGGGGGTCCGGGCAGGGACACCAAGAGCCCGCCGATGAGCCTAGCTTGGTGTCCTAGGCGAAACCCCACACAAGACACGGCACAAACCTAGAAGAATTGCTGAGTTTTAATTCACCGGCCGTGAAAGCCAATACACCATCTTTTTGGAAGCCTTCATAGGGAGGTTACGGCTGCTTGAGCTTTTGGTTCTCGCAGTCAAGGAGTGCAGTTGCACTCTATATGAAGGGAGGTATCGCGCAGTTCGATACTCCTGTGGGGGTCCGGGCAGGGACACCAAGAGCCCGCCGATGAGCCTAGCTTGGTGTCCTAGGCGAAACCCCACACAAGACACGGCACAAACCTAGAAGAATTGCTGAGTTTTAATTCACCGGCCGTGAAAGCCAATACACCATATTTTTGGAAGCCTTCATAGGGAGGTTACGGCTGCTTGAGCTTTTGGTTCTCGCAGTCAAGGAGTGCAGTTGCACTCTATATGATGGGAGGTACCGCGCAGTTCGATACTCCTGTGGGGGTCCGGGCAGGGACACCAAGAGCCCGCCGATGAGCCTAGCTTGGTGTCCTAGGCGAAACCCCACACAAGACACGGCACAAACCTAGAAGAATTGCTGAGTTTTAATTCACCGGCCGTGAAAGCCAATACACCATCTTTTTGGAAGCCTTCATAGGGAGGTTACGGCTGCTTGAGCTTTTGGTTCTCGCAGTCAAGGAGTGCAGTTGCACTCTATATGAAGGGAGGTATCGCGCAGTTCGATACTCCTGTGGGGGTCCGGGCAGGGACACCAAGAGCCCGCCGATGAGCCTAGCTTGGTGTCCTAGGCGAAACCCCACACAAGACACGGCACAAACCTAGAAGAATTGCTGAGTTTTAATTCACCGGCCGTGAAAGCCAATACACCATCTTTTTGGAAGCCTTCATAGGGAGGTTACGGCTGCTTGAGCTTTTGGTTCTCGCAGTCAAGGAGTGCAGTTGCACTCTATATGAAGGGAGGTATCGCGCAGTTCGATACTCCTGTGGGGGTCCGGGCAGGGACACCAAGAGCCCGCCGATGAGCCTAGCTTGGTGTCCTAGGCGAAACCCCACACAAGACACGGCACAAACCTAGAAGAATTGCTGAGTTTTAATTCACCGGCCGTGAAAGCCAATACACCATCTTTTTGGAAGCCTTCATAGGGAGGTTACGGCTGCTTGAGCTTTTGGTTCTCGCAGTCAAGGAGTGCAGTTGCACTCTATATGAAGGGAGGTATCGCGCAGTTCGATACTCCTGTGGGGGTCCGGGCAGGGACACCAAGAGCCCGCCGATGAGCCTAGCTTGGTGTCCTAGGCGAAACCCCACACAAGACACGGCACAAACCTAGAAGAATTGCTGAGTTTTAATTCACCGGCCGTGAAAGCCAATACACCATCTTTTTGGAAGCCTTCATAGGGAGGTTACGGCTGCTTGAGCTTTTGGTTCTCGCAGTCAAGGAGTGCAGTTGCACTCTATATGAAGGGAGGTATCGCGCAGTTCGATACTCCTGTGGGGGTCCGGGCAGGGACACCAAGAGCCCGCCGATGAGCCTAGCTTGGTGTCCTAGGCGAAACCCCACACAAGACACGGCACAAACCTAGAAGAATTGCTGAGTTTTAATTCACCGGCCGTGAAAGCCAATACACCATCTTTTTGGAAGCCTTCATAGGGAGGTTACGGCTGCTTGAGCTTTTGGTTCTCGCAGTCAAGGAGTGCAGTTGCACTCTATATGAAGGGAGGTATCGCGCAGTTCGATACTCCTGTGGGGGTCCGGGCAGGGACACCAAGAGCCCGCCGATGAGCCTAGCTTGGTGTCCTAGGCGAAACCCCACACAAGACACGGCACAAACCTAGAAGAATTGCTGAGTTTTAATTCACCGGCCGTGAAAGCCAATACACCATCTTTTTGGAAGCCTTCATAGGGAGGTTACGGCTGCTTGAGCTTTTGGTTCTCGCAGTCAAGGAGTGCAGTTGCACTCTATATGAAGGGAGGTACCGCGCAGTTCGATACTCCTGTGGGGGTCCGGGCAGGGACACCAAGAGCCCGCCGATGAGCCTAGCTTGGTGTCCTAGGCGAAACCCCACACAAGACACGGCACAAACCTAGAAGAATTGCTGAGTTTTAATTCACCGGCCGTGAAAGCCAATACACCATCTTTTTGGAAGCCTTCATAGGGAGGTTACGGCTGCTTGAGCTTTTGGTTCTCGCAGTCAAGGAGTGCAGCTGCACTCTATATGAAGGGAGGTATCGCGCAGTTCGATACTCCTGTGGGGGTCCGGGCAGGGACACCAAGAGCCCGCCGATGAGCCTAGCTTGGTGTCCTAGGCGAAACCCCACACAAGACACGGCACAAACCTAGAAGAATTGCTGAGTTTTAATTCACCGGCCGTGAAAGCCAATACACCATCTTTTTGGAAGCCTTCATAGGGAGGTTACGGCTGCTTGAGCTTTTGGTTCTCGCAGTCAAGGAGTGCAGTTGCACTCTATATGAAGGGAGGTATCGCGCAGTTCGATACTCCTGTGGGGGTCCGGGCAGGGACACCAAGAGCCCGCCGATGAGCCTAGCTTGGTGTCCTAGGCGAAACCCCACACAAGACACGGCACAAACCTAGAAGAATTGCTGAGTTTTAAATCACCGGCCGTGAAAGCCAATACACCATCTTTTTGGAAGCCTTCATAGGGAGGTTACGGCTGCATGAGCTTTTGGTTCTCGCAGTCAAGGAGTGCAGTTGCACTCTATATGAAGGGAGGTATCGCGCAGTTCGATACTCCTGTGGGGGTCCGGGCAGGGACACCAAGAGCCCGCCGATGAGCCTAGCTTGGTGTCCTAGGCGAAACCCCACACAAGACACGGCACAAACCTAGAAGAATTGCTGAGTTTTAATTCACCGGCCGTGAAAGCCAATACACCATCTTTTTGGAAGCCTTCATAGGGAGGTTACGGCTGCTTGAGCTTTTGGTTCTCGCAGTCAAGGAGTGCAGTTGCACTCTATATGAAGGGAGGTATCGCCCAGTTCGATACTCCTGTGGGGGTCCGGGCAGGGACACCAAGAGCCCGCCGATGAGCCTAGCTTGGTGTCCTAGGCGAAACCCCACACAAGACACGGCACAAACCTAGAAGAATTGCTGAGTTTTAATTCACCGGCCGTGAAAGCCAATACACCATCTTTTTGGAAGCCTTCATAGGGAGGTTACGGCTGCTTGAGCTTTTGGTTCTCGCAGTCAAGGAGTGCAGTTGCACTCTATATGAAGGGAGGTATCGCGCAGTTCGATACTCCTGTGGGGGTCCGGGCAGGGACACCAAGAGCCCGCCGATGAGCCTAGCTTGGTGTCCTAGGCGAAACCCCACACAAGACACGGCACAAACCTAGAAGAATTGCTGAGTTTTAATTCACCGGCCGTGAAAGCCAATACACCATCTTTTTGGAAGCCTTCATAGGGAGGTTACGGCTGCTTGAGCTTTTGGTTCTCGCAGTCAAGGAGTGCAGTTGCACTCTATATGAAGGGAGGTATCGCGCAGTTCGATACTCCTGTGGGGGTCCGGGCAGGGACACCAAGAGCCCGCCGATGAGCCTAGCTTGGTGTCCTAGGCGAAACCCCACACAAGACACGGCACAAACCTAGAAGAATTGCTGAGTTTTAATTCACCGGCCGTGAAAGCCAATACACCATCTTTTTGGAAGCCTTCATAGGGAGGTTACGGCTGCTTGAGCTTTTGGTTCTCGCAGTCAAGGAGTGCAGTTGCACTCTATATGAAGGGAGGTAGCGCGCAGTTCGATACTCCTGTGGGGGTCCGGGCAGGGACACCAAGAGCCCGCCGATGAGCCTAGCTTGGTGTCCTAGGCGAAACCCCACACAAGACACGGCACAAACCTAGAAGAATTGCTGAGTTTTAATTCACCGGCCGTGAAAGCCAATACACCATCTTTTTGGAAGCCTTCATAGGGAGGTTACGGCTGCTTGAGCTTTTGGTTCTCGCAGTCAAGGAGTGCAGTTGCACTCTATATGAAGGGAGGTACCGCGCAGTTCGATACTCCTGTGGGGGTCCGGGCAGGGACACCAAGAGCCCGCCGATGAGCCTAGCTTGGTGTCCTAGGCGAAACCCCACACAAGACACGGCACAAACCTACAAGAATTGCTGAGTTTTAATTCACCGGCCGTGAAAGCCAATACACCATCTTTTTTAAAGCCTTCATAGGGAGGTTACGGCTGCTTGAGCTTTTGGTTCTCGCAGTCAAGGAGTGCAGTTGCACTCTATATGAAGGGAGGTATCGCGCAGTTCGATACTCCTGTGGGGGTCCGGGCAGGGACACCAAGAGCCCGCCGATGAGCCTAGCTTGGTGTCCTAGGCGAAACCCCACACAAGACACGGCACAAACCTAGAAGAATTGCTGAGTTTTAATTCACCGGCCGTGAAAGCCAATACACCATCTTTTTGGAAGCCTTCATAGGGAGGTTAGGGCTGCTTGAGCTTTTGGTTCTCGCAGTCAAGGAGTGCAGTTGCACTCTATATGAAGGGAGGTAGCGCGCAGTTCGATACTCCTGTGGGGGTCCGGGCAGGGACACCAAGAGCCCGCCGATGAGCCTAGCTTGGTGTCCTAGGCGAAACCCCACACAAGACACGGCACAAACCTAGAAGAATTGCTGAGTTTTAATTCACCGGCCGTGAAAGCCAATACACCATCTTTTTGGAAGCCTTCATAGGGAGGTTACGGCTGCTTGAGCTTTTGGTTCTCGCAGTCAAGGAGTGCAGTTGCACTCTATATGAAGGGAGGTATCGCGCAGTTCGATACTCCTGTGGGGGTCCGGGCAGGGACACCAAGAGCCCGCCGATGAGCCTAGCTTGGTGTCCTAGGCGAAACCCCACACAAGACACGGCACAAACCTAGAAGAATTGCTGAGTTTTAATTCACCGGCCGTGAAAGCCAATACACCATCTTTTTGGAAGCCTTCATAGGGAGGTTACGGCTGCTTGAGCTTTTGGTTCTCGCAGTCAAGGAGTGCAGTTGCACTCTATATGAAGGGAGGTATCGCGCAGTTCGATACTCCTGTGGGGGTCCGGGCAGGGACACCAAGAGCCCGCCGATGAGCCTAGCTTGGTGTCCTAGGCGAAACCCCACACAAGACACGGCACAAACCTAGAAGAATTGCTGAGTTTTAATTCACCGGCCGTGAAAGCCAATACACCATCTTTTTGGAAGCCTTCATAGGGAGGTTACGGCTGCTTGAGCTTTTGGTTCTCGCAGTCAAGGAGTGCAGTTGCACTCTATATGAAGGGAGGTATCGCGCAGTTCGATACTCCTGTGGGGGTCCGGGCAGGGACACCAAGAGCCCGCCGATGAGCCTAGCTTGGTGTCCTAGGCGAAACCCCACACAAGACACGGCACAAACCTAGAAGAATTGCTGAGTTTTAATTCACCGGCCGTGAAAGCCAATACACCATCTTTTTGGAAGCCTTCATAGGGAGGTTACGGCTGCTTGAGCTTTTGGTTCTCGCAGTCAAGGAGTGCAGTTGCACTCTATATGAAGGGAGGTAGCGCGCAGTTCGATACTCCTGTGGGGGTCCGGGCAGGGACACCAAGAGCCCGCCGATGAGCCTAGCTATGTGTCCTAGGCGAAACCCCACACAAGACACGGCACAAACCTAGAAGAATTGCTGAGTTTTAATTCACCGGCCGTGAAAGCCAATACACCATCTTTTTGGAAGCCTTCATAGGGAGGTTACGGCTGCTTGAGCTTTTGGTTCTCGCAGTCAAGGAGTGCAGTTGCACTCTATATGAAGGGAGGTATCGCGCAGTTCGATACTCCTGTGGGGGTCCGGGCAGGGACACCAAGAGCCCGCCGATGAGCCTAGCTTGGTGTCCTAGGCGAAACCCCACACAAGACACGGCACAAACCTAGAAGAATTGCTGAGTTTTAATTCACCGGCCGTGAAAGCCAATACACCATCTTTTTGGAAGCCTTCATAGGGAGGTTACGGCTGCTTGAGCTTTTGGTTCTCGCAGTCAAGGAGTGCAGTTGCACTCTATATGAAGGGAGGTATCGCGCAGTTCGATACTCCTGTGGGGGTCCGGGCAGGGACACCAAGAGCCCGCCGATGAGCCTAGCTTGGTGTCCTAGGCGAAACCCCACACAAGACACGGCACAAACCTAGAAGAATTGCTGAGTTTTAATTCACCGGCCGTGAAAGCCAATACACCATCTTTTTGGAAGCCTTCATAGGGAGGTTACGGCTGCTTGAGCTTTTGGTTCTCGCAGTCAAGGAGTGCAGTTGCACTCTATATGAAGGGAGGTACCGCGCAGTTCGATACTCCTGTGGGGGTCCGGGCAGGGACACCAAGAGCCCGCCGATGAGCCTAGCTTGGTGTCCTAGGCGAAACCCCACACAAGACACGGCACAAACCTAGAAGAATTGCTGAGTTTTAATTCACCGGCCGTGAAAGCCAATACACCATCTTTTTGGAAGCCTTCATAGGGAGGTTACGGCTGCTTGAGCTTTTGGTTCTCGCAGTCAAGGAGTGCAGTTGCACTCTATATGAAGGGAGGTATCGCGCAGTTCGATACTCCTGTGGGGGTCCGGGCAGGGACACCAAGAGCCCGCCGATGAGCCTAGCTTGGTGTCCTAGGCGAAACCCCACACAAGACACGGCACAAACCTAGAAGAATTGCTGAGTTTTAATTCACCGGCCGTGAAAGCCAATACACCATCGTTTTGGAAGCCTTCATAGGGAGGTTACGGCTGCTTGAGCTTTTGGTTCTCGCAGTCAAGGAGTGCAGTTGCACTCTATATGAAGGGAGGTATCGCGCAGTTCGATACTCCTGTGGGGGTCCGGGCAGGGACACCAAGAGCCCGCCGATGAGCCTAGCTTGGTGTCCTAGGCGAAACCCCACACAAGACACGGCACAAACCTAGAAGAATTGCTGAGTTTTAATTCACCGGCCGTGAAAGCCAATACACCATCTTTTTGGAAGCCTTCATAGGGAGGTTACGGCTGCTTGAGCTTTTGGTTCTCGCAGTCAAGGAGTGCAGTTGCACTCTATATGAAGGGAGGTATCGCGCAGTTCGATACTCCTGTGGGGGTCCGGGCAGGGACACCAAGAGCCCGCCGATGAGCCTAGCTTGGTGTCCTAGGCGAAACCCCACACAAGACACGGCACAAACCTAGAAGAATTGCTGAGTTTTAATTCACCGGCCGTGAAAGCCAATACACCATCTTTTTGGAAGCCTTCATAGGGAGGTTACGGCTGCTTGAGCTTTTGGTTCTCGCAGTCAAGGAGTGCAGTTGCACTCTATATGAAGGGAGGTACCGCGCAGTTCGATACTCCTGTGGGGGTCCGGGCAGGGACACCAAGAGCCCGCCGATGAGCCTAGCTTGGTGTCCTAGGCAAAACCCCACACAAGACACGGCACAAACCTAGAAGAATTGCTGAGTTTTAATTCACCGGCCGTGAAAGCCAATACACCATCTTTTTGGAAGCCTTCATAGGGAGGTTACGGCTGCTTGAGCTTTTGGTTCTCGCAGTCAAGGAGTGCAGTTGCACTCTATATGAAGGGAGGTATCGCGCAGTTCGATACTCCTGTGGGGGTCCGGGCAGGGACACCAAGAGCCCGCCGATGAGCCTAGCTTGGTGTCCTAGGCGAAACCCCACACAAGACACGGCACAAACCTAGAAGAATTGCTGAGTTTTAATTCACCGGCCGTGAAAGCCAATACACCATCTTTTTGGAAGCCTTCATAGGGAGGTTACGGCTGCTTGAGCTTTTGGTTCTCGCAGTCAAGGAGTGCAGTTGCACTCTATATGAAGGGAGGTATCGCGCAGTTCGATACTCCTGTGGGGGTCCGGGCAGGGACACCAAGAGCCCGCCGATGAGCCTAGCTTGGTGTCCTAGGCGAAACCCCACACAAGACACGGCACAAACCTAGAAGAATTGCTGAGTTTTAATTCACCGGCCGTGAAAGCCAATACACCATCTTTTTGGAAGCCTTCATAGGGAGGTTACGGCTGCTTGAGCTTTTGGTTCTCGCAGTCAAGGAGTGCAGTTGCACTCTATATGAAGGGAGGTATCGCGCAGTTCGATACTCCTGTGGGGGTCCGGGCAGGGACACCAAGAGCCCGCCGATGAGCCTAGCTTGGTGTCCTAGGCGAAACCCCACACAAGACACGGCACAAACCTAGAAGAATTGCTGAGTTTTAATTCACCGGCCGTGAAAGCCAATACACCATCTTTTTGGAAGCCTTCATAGGGAGGTTACGGCTGCTTGAGCTTTTGGTTCTCGCAGTCAAGGAGTGCAGTTGCACTCTATATGAAGGGAGGTACCGCGCAGTTCGATACTCCTGTGGGGGTCCGGGCAGGGACACCAAGAGCCCGCCGATGAGCCTAGCTTGGTGTCCTAGGCGAAACCCCACACAAGACACGGCACAAACCTAGAAGAATTGCTGAGTTTTAATTCACCGGCCGTGAAAGCCAATACACCATCTTTTTGGAAGCCTTCATAGGGAGGTTACGGCTGCTTGAGCTTTTGGTTCTCGCAGTCAAGGAGTGCAGTTGCACTCTATATGAAGGGAGGTATCGCGCAGTTCGATACTCCTGTGGGGGTCCGGGCAGGGACACCAAGAGCCCGCCGATGAGCCTAGCTTGGTGTCCTAGGCGAAACCCCACACAAGACACGGCACAAACCTAGAAGAATTGCTGAGTTTTAATTCACCGGCCGTGAAAGCCAATACACCATCTTTTTGGAAGCCTTCATAGGGAGGTTACGGCTGCTTGAGCTTTTGGTTCTCGCAGTCAAGGAGTGCAGTTGCACTCTATATGAAGGGAGGTATCGCGCAGTTCGATACTCCTGTGGGGGTCCGGGCAGGGACACCAAGAGCCCGCCGATGAGCCTAGCTTGGTGTCCTAGGCGAAACCCCACACAAGACACGGCACAAACCTAGAAGAATTGCTGAGTTTTAATTCACCGGCCGTGAAAGCCAATACACCATCTTTTTGGAAGCCTTCATAGGGAGGTTACGGCTGCTTGAGCTTTTGGTTCTCGCAGTCAAGGAGTGCAGTTGCACTCTATATGAAGGGAGGTATCGCGCAGTTCGATACTCCTGTGGGGGTCCGGGCAGGGACACCAAGAGCCCGCCGATGAGCCTAGCTTGGTGTCCTAGGCGAAACCCCACACAAGACACGGCACAAACCTAGAAGAATTGCTGAGTTTTAATTCACCGGCCGTGAAAGCCAATACACCATCTTTTTGGAAGCCTTCATAGGGAGGTTACGGCTGCTTGAGCTTTTGGTTCTCGCAGTCAAGGAGTGCAGTTGCACTCTATATGAAGGGAGGTACCGCGCAGTTCGATACTCCTGTGGGGGTCCGGGCAGGGACACCAAGAGCCCGCCGATGAGCCTAGCTTGGTGTCCTAGGCAAAACCCCACACAAGACACGGCACAAACCTAGAAGAATTGCTGAGTTTTAATTCACCGGCCGTGAAAGCCAATACACCATCTTTTTGGAAGCCTTCATAGGGAGGTTACGGCTGCTTGAGCTTTTGGTTCTCGCAGTCAAGGAGTGCAGTTGCACTCTATATGAAGGGAGGTATCGCGCAGTTCGATACTCCTGTGGGGGTCCGGGCAGGGACACCAAGAGCCCGCCGATGAGCCTAGCTTGGTGTCCTAGGCGAAACCCCACACAAGACACGGCACAAACCTAGAAGAATTGCTGAGTTTTAATTCACCGGCCGTGAAAGCCAATACACCATCTTTTTGGAAGCCTTCATAGGGAGGTTACGGCTGCTTGAGCTTTTGGTTCTCGCAGTCAAGGAGTGCAGTTGCACTCTATATGAAGGGAGGTATCGCGCAGTTCGATACTCCTGTGGGGGTCCGGGCAGGGACACCAAGAGCCCGCCGATGAGCCTAGCTTGGTGTCCTAGGCGAAACCCCACACAAGACACGGCACAAACCTAGAAGAATTGCTGAGTTTTAATTCACCGGCCGTGAAAGCCAATACACCATCTTTTTGGAAGCCTTCATAGGGAGGTTACGGCTGCTTGAGCTTTTGGTTCTCGCAGTCAAGGAGTGCAGTTGCACTCTATATGAAGGGAGGTATCGCGCAGTTCGATACTCCTGTGGGGGTCCGGGCAGGGACACCAAGAGCCCGCCGATGAGCCTAGCTTGGTGTCCTAGGCGAAACCCCACACAAGACACGGCACAAACCTAGAAGAATTGCTGAGTTTTAATTCACCGGCCGTGAAAGCCAATACACCATCTTTTTGGAAGCCTTCATAGGGAGGTTACGGCTGCTTGAGCTTTTGGTTCTCGCAGTCAAGGAGTGCAGTTGCACTCTATATGAAGGGAGGTATCGCGCAGTTCGATACTCCTGTGGGGGTCCGGGCAGGGACACCAAGAGCCCGCCGATGAGCCTAGCTTGGTGTCCTAGGCGAAACCCCACACAAGACACGGCACAAACCTAGAAGAATTGCTGAGTTTTAATTCACCGGCCGTGAAAGCCAATACACCATCTTTTTGGAAGCCTTCATAGGGAGGTTACGGCTGCTTGAGCTTTTGGTTCTCGCAGTCAAGGAGTGCAGTTGCACTCTATATGAAGGGAGGTATCGCGCAGTTCGATACTCCTGTGGGGGTCCGGGCAGGGACACCAAGAGCCCGCCGATGAGCCTAGCTTGGTGTCCTAGGCGAAACCCCACACAAGACACGGCACAAACCTAGAAGAATTGCTGAGTTTTAATTCACCGGCCGTGAAAGCCAATACACCATCTTTTTGGAAGCCTTCATAGGGAGGTTACGGCTGCTTGAGCTTTTGGTTCTCGCAGTCAAGGAGTGCAGTTGCACTCTATATGAAGGGAGGTATCGCGCAGTTCGATACTCCTGTGGGGGTCCGGGCAGGGACACCAAGAGCCCGCCGATGAGCCTAGCTTGGTGTCCTAGGCGAAACCCCACACAAGACACGGCACAAACCTAGAAGAATTGCTGAGTTTTAATTCACCGGCCGTGAAAGCCAATACACCATCTTTTTGGAAGCCTTCATAGGGAGGTTACGGCTGCTTGAGCTTTTGGTTCTCGCAGTCAAGGAGTGCAGTTGCACTCTATATGAAGGGAGGTATCGCGCAGTTCGATACTCCTGTGGGGGTCCGGGCAGGGACACCAAGAGCCCGCCGATGAGCCTAGCTTGGTGTCCTAGGCGAAACCCCACACAAGACACGGCACAAACCTAGAAGAATTGCTGAGTTTTAATTCACCGGCCGTGAAAGCCAATACACCATCTTTTTGGAAGCCTTCATAGGGAGGTTACGGCTGCTTGAGCTTTTGGTTCTCGCAGTCAAGGAGTGCAGTTGCACTCTATATGAAGGGAGGTATCGCGCAGTTCGATACTCCTGTGGGGGTCCGGGCAGGGACACCAAGAGCCCGCCGATGAGCCTAGCTTGGTGTCCTAGGCGAAACCCCACACAAGACACGGCACAAACCTAGAAGAATTGCTGAGTTTTAATTCACCGGCCGTGAAAGCCAATACACCATCTTTTTGGAAGCCTTCATAGGGAGGTTACGGCTGCTTGAGCTTTTGGTTCTCGCAGTCAAGGAGTGCAGTTGTACTCTATATGAAGGGAGGTATCGCGCAGTTCGATACTCCTGTGGGGGTCCGGGCAGGGACACCAAGAGCCCGCCGATGAGCCTAGCTTGGTGTCCTAGGCGAAACCCCACACAAGACACGGCACAAACCTAGAAGAATTGCTGAGTTTTAATTCACCGGCCGTGAAAGCCAATACACCATCTTTTTGGAAGCCTTCATAGGGAGGTTACGGCTGCTTGAGCTTTTGGTTCTCGCAGTCAATGAGTGCAGTTGCACTCTATATGAAGGGAGGTATTCCGCAGTTCGATACTCCTGTGGGGGTCCGGGCAGGGACACCAAGAGCCCGCCGATGAGCCTAGCTTGGTGTCCTAGGCGAAACCCCACACAAGACACGGCACAAACCTAGAAGAATTGCTGACAAGGAGTGCAGTTGCACTCTATATGAAGGGAGGTATCGCGCAGTTCGATACTCCTGTGGGGGTCCGGGCAGGGACACCAAGAGCCCGCCGATGAGCCTAGCTTGGTGTCCTAGGCGAAACCCCACACAAGACACGGCACAAACCTAGAAGAATTGCTGAGTTTTAATTCACCGGCCGTGAAAGCCAATACACCATCTTTTTGGAAGCCTTCATAGGGAGGTTACGGCTGCTTGAGCTTTTGGTTCTCGCAGTCAAGGAGTGCAGTTGCACTCTATATGAAGGGAGGTATCGCGCAGTTCGATACTCCTGTGGGGGTCCGGGCAGGGACACCAAGAGCCCGCCGATGAGCCTAGCTTGGTGTCCTAGGCGAAACCCCACACAAGACACGGCACAAACCTAGAAGAATTGCTGAGTTTTAATTCACCGGCCGTGAAAGCCAATACACCATCTTTTTGGAAGCCTTCATAGGGAGGTTACGGCTGCTTGAGCTTTTGGTTCTCGCAGTCAAGGAGTGCAGTTGCACTCTATATGAAGGGAGGTATCGCGCAGTTCGATACTCCTGTGGGGGTCCGGGCAGGGACACCAAGAGCCCGCCGATGAGCCTAGCTTGGTGTCCTAGGCGAAACCCCACACAAGACACGGCACAAACCTAGAAGAATTGCTGAGTTTTAATTCACCGGCCGTGAAAGCCAATACACCATCTTTTTGGAAGCCTTCATAGGGAGGTTACGGCTGCTTGAGCTTTTGGTTCTCGCAGTCAAGGAGTGCAGTTGCACTCTATATGAAGGGAGGTATCGCGCAGTTCGATACTCCTGTGGGGGTCCGGGCAGGGACACCAAGAGCCCGCCGATGAGCCTAGCTTGGTGTCCTAGGCGAAACCCCACACAAGACACGGCACAAACCTAGAAGAATTGCTGAGTTTTAATTCACCGGCCGTGAAAGCCAATACACCATCTTTTTGGAAGCCTTCATAGGGAGGTTACGGCTGCTTGAGCTTTTGGTTCTCGCAGTCAAGGAGTGCAGTTGCACTCTATATGAAGGGAGGTATCGCGCAGTTCGATACTCCTGTGGGGGTCCGGGCAGGGACACCAAGAGCCCGCCGATGAGCCTAGCTTGGTGTCCTAGGCGAAACCCCACACAAGACACGGCACAAACCTAGAAGAATTGCTGAGTTTTAATTCACCGGCCGTGAAAGCCAATACACCATCTTTTTGGAAGCCTTCATAGGGAGGTTACGGCTGCTTGAGCTTTTGGTTCTCGCAGTCAAGGAGTGCAGTTGCACTCTATATGAAGGGAGGTATCGCGCAGTTCGATACTCCTGTGGGGGTCCGGGCAGGGACACCAAGAGCCCGCCGATGAGCCTAGCTTGGTGTCCTAGGCGAAACCCCACACAAGACACGGCACAAACCTAGAAGAATTGCTGAGTTTTAATTCACCGGCCGTGAAAGCCAATACACCATCTTTTTGGAAGCCTTCATAGGGAGGTTACGGCTGCTTGAGCTTTTGGTTCTCGCAGTCAAGGAGTGCAGTTGCACTCTATATGAAGGGAGGTATCGCGCAGTTCGATACTCCTGTGGGGGTCCGGGCAGGGACACCAAGAGCCCGCCGATGAGCCTAGCTTGGTGTCCTAGGCGAAACCCCACACAAGACACGGCACAAACCTAGAAGAATTGCTGAGTTTTAATTCACCGGCCGTGAAAGCCAATACACCATCTTTTTGGAAGCCTTCATAGGGAGGTTACGGCTGCTTGAGCTTTTGGTTCTCGCAGTCAAGGAGTGCAGTTGCACTCTATATGAAGGGAGGTATCGCGCAGTTCGATACTCCTGTGGGGGTCCGGGCAGGGACACCAAGAGCCCGCCGATGAGCCTAGCTTGGTGTCCTAGGCGAAATCCCACACAAGACACGGCACAAACCTAGAAGAATTGCTGAGTTTTAATTCACCGGCCGTGAAAGCCAATACACCATCTTTTTGGAAGCCTTCATAGGGAGGTTACGGCTGCTTGAGCTTTTGGTTCTCGCAGTCAAGGAGTGCAGTTGCACTCTATATGAAGGGAGTTATCGCGCAGTTCGATACTCATGTGGGGGTCCGGGCAGGGACACCAAGAGCCCGCCGATGAGCCTAGCTTGGTGTCCTAGGCGAAACCCCACACAAGACACGGCACAAACCTAGAAGAATTGCTGAGTTTTAATTCACCGGCCGTGAAAGCCAATACACCATCTTTTTGGAAGCCTTCATAGGGAGGTTACGGCTGCTTGAGCTTTTGGTTCTCGCAGTCAAGGAGTGCAGTTGCACTCTATATGAAGGGAGGTATCGCGCAGTTCGATACTCCTGTGGGGGTCCGGGCAGGGACACCAAGAGCCCGCCGATGAGCCTAGCTTGGTGTCCTAGGCGAAACCCCACACAAGACACGGCACAAACCTAGAAGAATTGCTGAGTTTTAATTCACCGGCCGTGAAAGCCAATACACCATTTTTGGAAGCCTTCATAGGGAGGTTACGGCTGCTTGAGCTTTTGGTTCTCGCAGTCAAGGAGTGCAGTTGCACTCTATATGAAGGGAGGTATCGCGCAGTTCGATACTCCTGTGGGGGTCCGGGCAGGGACACCAAGAGCCCGCCGATGAGCCTAGCTTGGTGTCCTAGGCGAAACCCCACACAAGACACGGCACAAACCTAGAAGAATTTCTGAGTTTTAATTCACCGGCCGTGAAAGCCAATACACCATCTTTTTGGAAGCCTTCATAGGGAGGTTACGGCTGCTTGAGCTTTTGGTTCTCGCAGTCAAGGAGTGCAGTTGCACTCTATATGAAGGGAGGTATCGCGCAGTTCGATACTCCTGTGGGGGTCCGGGCAGGGACACCAAGAGCCCGCCGATGAGCCTAGCTTGGTGTCCTAGGCGAAACCCCACACAAGACACGGCACAAACCTAGAAGAATTGCTGAGTTTTAATTCACCGGCCGTGAAAGCCAATACACCATCTTTTTGGAAGCCTTCATAGGGAGGTTACGGCTGCTTGAGCTTTTGGTTCTCGCAGTCAAGGAGTGCAGTTGCACTCTATATGAAGGGAGGTATCGCGCAGTTCGATACTCCTGTGGGGGTCCGGGCAGGGACACCAAGAGCCCGCCGATGAGCCTAGCTTGGTGTCCTAGGCGAAACCCCACACAAGACACGGCACAAACCTAGAAGAATTGCTGAGTTTTAATTCACCGGCCGTGAAAGCCAATACACCATCTTTTTGGAAGCCTTCATAGGGAGGTTACGGCTGCTTGAGCTTTTGGTTCTCGCAGTCAAGGAGTGCAGTTGCACTCTATATGAAGGGAGGTATCGCGCAGTTCGATACTCCTGTGGGGGTCCGGGCAGGGACACCAAGAGCCCGCCGATGAGCCTAGCTTGGTGTCCTAGGCGAAACCCCACACAAGACACGGCACAAACCTAGAAGAATTGCTGAGTTTTAATTCACCGGCCGTGAAAGCCAATACACCATCTTTTTGGAAGCCTTCATAGGGAGGTTACGGCTGCTTGAGCTTTTGGTTCTCGCAGTCAAGGAGTGCAGTTGCACTCTATATGAAGGGAGGTATCGCGCAGTTCGATACTCCTGTGGGGGTCCGGGCAGGGACACCAAGAGCCCGCCGATGAGCCTAGCTTGGTGTCCTAGGCGAAACCCCACACAAGACACGGCACAAACCTAGAAGAATTGCTGAGTTTTAATTCACCGGCCGTGAAAGCCAATACACCATCTTTTTGGAAGCCTTCATAGGGAGGTTACGGCTGCTTGAGCTTTTGGTTCTCGCAGTAAAGGAGTGCAGTTGCACTCTATATGAAGGGAGGTATCGCGCAGTTCGATACTCCTGTGGGGGTCCGGGCAGGGACACCAAGAGCCCGCCGATGAGCCTAGCTTGGTGTCCTAGGCGAAACCCCACACAAGACACGGCACAAACCTAGAAGAATTGCTGAGTTTTAATTCACCGGCCGTGAAAGCCAATACACCATCTTTTTGGAAGCCTTCATAGGGAGGTTACGGCTGCTTGAGCTTTTGGTTCTCGCAGTCAAGGAGTGCAGTTGCACTCTATATGAAGGGAGGTATCGCGCAGTTCGATACTCCTGTGGGGGTCCGGGCAGGGACACCAAGAGCCCGCCGATGAGCCTAGCTTGGTGTCCTAGGCGAAACCCCACACTAGACACGGCACAAACCTAGAAGAATTGCTGAGTTTTAATTCACCGGCCGTGAAAGCCAATACACCATCTTTTTGGAAGCCTTCATAGGGAGGTTACGGCTGCTTGAGCTTTTGGTTCTCGCAGTCAAGGAGTGCAGTTGCACTCTATATGAAGGGAGGTATCGCGCAGTTCGATACTCCTGTGGGGGTCCGGGCAGGGACACCAAGAGCCCGCCGATGAGCCTAGCTTGGTGTCCTAGGCGAAACCCCACACAAGACACGGCACAAACCTAGAAGAATTGCTGAGTTTTAATTCACCGGCCGTGAAAGCCAATACACCATCTTTTTGGAAGCCTTCATAGGGAGGTTACGGCTGCTTGAGCTTTTGGTTCTCGCAGTCAAGGAGTGCAGTTGCACTCTATATGAAGGGATGTATCGCGCAGTTCGATACTCCTGTGGGGGTCCGGGCAGGGACACCAAGAGCCCGCCGATGAGCCTAGCTTGGTGTCCTAGGCGAAACCCCACACAAGACACGGCACAAACCTAGAAGAATTGCTGAGTTTTAATTCACCGGCCGTGAAAGCCAAAACACCATCTTTTTGGAAGCCTTTGGTTATGTGGAGAACAGCCCAGATTCATCAACATAAACGGGAGGACAGCATCAGGCTTAAGGCCTGGACAAAATAACTTCCTTGAGAGAAGATTAGACTGAAAGGATTGGGCTAAGGAAATGCGGCCTGGTTCTTTCAATACTAGACTGAACATTGAGAGTAAATACAATACTTTTATTTTTAGGGTGAAACTTGCAAACACATTAATAAAGCCTTAATTAAAAAATTAGTTATGCTGGCCCGCCTGGGGCAGTTTCAAATGTTCATTAATTTTAATTAGGTTGGCCCAGCCATGGGCTATTACTCAAAAGTTCATTCTGCTTGATGCACACACAAATTTAATATTCTTGCACTTGCTAGCAAACACTTAAAACGAAGATGATTAAGATAATAATAAAAAAGGCACAAACTTATCTTTAGTGGCGATGACTAGAAGCATGCTGACGGAGACTGCCGTGGCCAACACTAGATTTTTTGGTAGTAGAATTTGAAATGTCCAGCATCAGGAAAATAACTTCGCCAGGGCGACCAGCGCTGTACATTGGCTAACATCGTTAGGTTTTGATGCTATTTCTTGAATGCCAAATAACATGGCATTTAGAACTGCGATTTGATGCAGCTTCTTGCGGTTTGGAGTAAAAACGTAGAATGCACTTTCTCAGTGCTGAAGCTCTCTGCTGTTGCGTTTCCTGGTAGTTTCACTCATAAATGCAGATTAGGCCTGAAGTTTAGAAGGCCCTGGAGAAGGGCGGAAGGCACGAATGCCTCTCGCTAGTTGAAGAAGACCGTAGAAGGTTTGAAGAAGGAATGCTGATGGAGAGCAAAACGCCGCCACTTAAATAATAACATCATGGAAACGTCTGGAAGCCAAGCTGGCGGGCGATGATTGGCCAGGGCAAGCTGTGACGTCAGTCATACAGGAAGGCAGCAAGCAAGTCGACACCCTTTTCAGTATGCGATCGTAAGCTGGAGGCGCATGACCTATTAACACGCTGAGGTAAGAGTCTTAGATATATATATAGAGAGAGATTAAACACTAGTAATAAACATTATAATGTTAACAGAAATGAATAAGTACATATGTTTTCGTTCGGTGGTCTCAAAAGCATTTAACTGACAAATGCGGCACAAAAGAAAAACGCACTATAAACATCACGAAAGTGATCATGCTCCGAGACCCCCGAAAGAAAACAATCAAAGAATCAGTTACAAAAACGTGAACAACAATAAAGAAGATGACACTAAGCCTCAACAGGCAAGATAGCAACCATAGAAATTGGTCTAGTATAGACACCCTTACTAGTGAGAACATCTACAACTCTCACATGATTATCCCGACCCAAATGGCAGTGAGTTACCCTACCAATATTCCATACGAGAGGGGGACTTGGATCTCGCAAAAGAACCATATCTCCCACTCGCACATCAGGCTGGGAAAGCCGCCACTTCTCTCTTCTGTTAAGTGAGCCGAGATACTCCAGCTTCCAACGGCGCCAAAAGGAGTTTCGCAAAGAGTCTAACTTCCTCCAGAAAATAGGCAACCTGAGATCACAGCGTCGACTCAGCAAAGGAGGCGTAGAAGCTAAAGAACAGCCTATTAAAAAATGACCAGGTGTTAAGGGAAGAAGATCCTTAGGATCATTAGACAAAGGCGTGAGCGGCCTAGAATTTACAATACCCTCAACCTGAATAATTAAAGAATTGAATTCCTCATAGGAAAGGATGGCTGAACCAAGGGTTTTCTTCAGCTGTCTCTTCGTGAGCTTTATGCAAGATTCCCAACGACCACCATGATGGGGGGCGTATGGGGGAGTGAAATGCCATTTGAATCCCTTAGCATGCGAAAAATTAGAAAACTGTTCCTTAGCAGAAGGGGAGGTAAGCGCAGTTTTCCAAAGATCAAAAGTACTAACAAAAATTTTTGCGTTATCTGAGAAAACCTCAGAAGGAACACCCCTTCTAGCGGCAAATCTAGAAAAGGCTGCTATAAAATAAGGAGTAGAAGCACTTGTAACCAACTCAAGGTGAATGGCTCCTGTCACCATGCACACAAATAAAGAAATATAAAGTTTACCTAACAACTTTCGCTTAGATAAAGGGGAATTAACTTGATAGACATAAGGACCGGCATAATCGATACCCGTTAGGGCGAAAGGCTTACTAGGTTCGGAACGAAAATATGGCAAGTTTCCCATAATTTGCGTGATTGGCGGGTGCTTAGATTTGAAACAAGGTATACATTTCCGAATAACAGAAGAAACTTCATGAACACCGTTAATGAGCCAATATTTCTCGCGAATTAAACAAAGCAAAGTGCGGGTGCCAGCGTGCAAATTCTGATAATGAAATTTCTTTACGATAAGAGTAGTAATAGGATGTCTAGAAGGGAGAATAATGGGATGTTTTTTCTCATCTGAGTAACTAGAATATTCTAGCCTACCCCCCACTCTTATTAATCCATCTTGGTCCAAAAAAGGGGTGAGAGGTAACAGCCTACTAGACTTTGGTAAAGCTTTTTTGCTTAAAAGCGTCTGATACTCAAGAAAGAATACTTCTTGTTGCATGAGAAACAAGATTCTACGAGTAGCAAATTCCAATTCCATTTTAGTGAGAAAGGGTTGCGGTTTCACAGGTTGATCAAGAACAAGAAATTTCCATCGAAATAAATATGCTACCACACGAATTAATTTATTAAATGAAGAGTAACGCTGAAACAGACTAGTAGCAATAGAAGTTAGAAAAAGGGAAGCGGTAACAATGCGAGCATCAGGAACATCTTCTGCGAGTGGATTAGATGAACGAGGCCAACAAGAGAAATCCTGACTGAGCCACGCCGGACCATTCCAGTATAATTTAAGAGAAATTAATTTCTTGGGCAAGCAGCCACGTGAAATTATATCAGCGGGGTTTTCTTTTCCCGGAACATGATTCCATTGGTCAAAATGAGACAACTCTTGTATTTTAGAAACGCGATTAGCCACAAAAGTGGTCCAATGCGAAGAAGGTTTTGAAAGCCAAGCTAACACGATGGAAGAATCACTCCAAAACCATGTGGTCGAAAATTTCAAATTTAAACTGATTTTTAATTTGCTGGCTAATTCCACAGCCATTACAGCAGAACATAATTCCAATCTAGGCAAAGATATGGATTTGAGTGGGGCTCCCTTTGATTTTGCGCAAATTAAATTGGAAAATCCGGGTAAAGTATTGGAAGAGCGGCCTACTAAATAGGCGCAGCAACCGTATGCCTTTTCAGAACTATCTGCAAATACGTGCAAATCGAAATACTGACATGAAAGGTCCGAAATTAAAGTGCGGGGAATAGAAATTTGAGAAAGATCTAACAAACTCTTGCGGTATTTCAACCACTCATCCAAAAGGGGGGAGGGTACCTCCTCATCCCAACCAATTTTCAATAACCAAAGTTTTTGCAAGAAAATTTTTGCAGTAATAACCACCGGAGCAATGTACTGCAAGGGATCAAAAACTTTTGCTATTTCTGATAATAATTGCCTTTTCGTTTGAGGGTGAAACTCAGATAAGTGTACCTGATAGCAAAAGGTATCTGAAGAAGGAGACCAAAAAACACCCAAGGTTTTAATAGCTGATTCCTCAGTAGGAAGCGCAACACATTTGTCAACAGGAGTTACTTGTGAAAAGTTAGATAAAAATTCGGTTGAGTTCGAGTTCCACTTATGAAGGGTAAACCCACCACCGGAAAGAAGAGAGTTTAAATCTTCACAAACAAGAAGTGCGTCAGAGATACTAGGAAAAGAATACAGAAAATCATCTACATAAAATGCAGTTTTCAAAACTTCAGAAGCTAGAGGATGAAAAAGATGACCATCTTGTTCGGCCAACATGTGAAGAGATCGTATTGCGAGAAAGGCAGACGGCTTAAGACCGTATGTCACTGTTCTTAAACGAAATATTTTTATAGGTTTTGCATTGTCGTCTCGCCACAAAATTCTTTGCAAATCACGTTGTTCTGAATTTACTAGAATTTGCCTATACATTTGCTTGATGTCAGCAAGGACAGCAATGGGGAATAGACGAAAGTTAAGTAAAACTGAAGTAAGATCTGTCTGAATAGCGGGTCCAGAATGCAGAGTGTCATTGAGAGAAACACCATTAGCATCTGGAGATGACCCATTAAAAACCACTCTTATCTGTTCTCGGGTGGAAGAATTTTTCCAAACCGGATGATGATTAAGATATACTATTTCTTTAGGAGGATTACTAATTTCTTCAGATTTTGCAACGACTTCCATGTGATTCGCTGATTCGTATTCTTCCATGAAGGAAGTATACTGAGTTTTTAAGAGAGCATCTTTTTTAAAGCGATTTTCAATTGCGAATAAAGCTTTGAGAGCTCTGGAATGTGATTCTGTAATAACAGGGGGGTTAAAAATGCGAGGAAGAGTAACCACGAATCTGCCTTCAGTAGTGCGAACAGTGGTTTCTACGTAGTGTGTTTCACAGATCTCATTATTGAGAGAATGAGGTGAGGTGACTTGAATATCCTCAATGTCCCAGAACTTAATTAATTCTTGATTTAAATCAGCACCAACAAAATAACAATGAGATTTTTGTTGAACGGGGTTGCGGTATATTTGCCCAGTGGCAATCCAACCAAAATCAGTTCTACGAAAGAAAACATCACGGGCAACTTTAACCTTTTCCGGATGTAAACATTGCCAAAAAATGCTGGCACTTAAAAGAATTTCTACAGATGAAGCTCTGTTGAAATTCGGATCTGCAAGTTGCAAATGATGCGGAATATTCCAACCCTGGACTTGAAAAGAAGTAGTGGGGGTGTCATTACCTATGGAATTTATAATTAAAAAATCTAAATTTAAATGAATGCCAAGATTATTGGAATCTTTTACATCCACTTTAGCATAACTCAGAGATTGCGATTTGGAACCATTAATTCCTGTAACTTCTATAGAAGTAGGGCATATTTGTAGACCTAACTTGCGAACTAGCGATTCACTGATAAAATTGTTAGTTGCAGCATTATCTAACAATCCCCTTACAGAAACCCATTTTCCGTGAACATTCTTCACTAGAATTTGGACAGTGGACAATAAGACTTGAGTTTTACTGAACGAAACAGAGCTTTGAGTAAAAGACTGAGCGTTATTCGGCAAAGTCTCAGAATGAGATTTAGCGGATGAACTATTGGTTGCTGATTACCGCGATCTTTCATGCCTATGCAGGAGAGTATGATGCTTTGCTTTACAGTGAAAACATAACCGTTCAGAACGACAATTGCTTATCATATGTGTCGCTGATAGGCAATTAAAGCAGTGCTTGTGGGTGGTAATTAATTTGCGTCTTTCATCCACAGATAAAGATTTGAATTGAGCGCATTGGTACAAGTTATGTGGTTGTTGACACAAAACACAAGCTTGTGCTTGATTGGAAGACCGAATATTGGTAGAAAAGACATGTGACCTTAGTACTCTCTGAGTGGGGCTGATGTCCTTACTATTAGAGGGAGGTTTGAAGGTAGCGCTACTCTTTTGACTGGCTACAGCAGAGAGAATTTGGCATTTCGCCTTTAAGAATTTAATAATAACTTCATAGGTACACAATGAATGTTGCGACAGAGCTGCTTCCCAATCTTTTAAAGTTTTAGTGTCTAATTTAACAGAAATAAGATGAATCAAAAATAGATCCCAATGGTCAACTGGTTGGTCCAAATTTGCAAGCGCACGAATATGAAGTTCCGCAGCATCGATCAGATTACGAAGCGAGGCAAGATTATCAGCTTGAACAATAGGTAAATTGAATAAACCCTGTATGTGACGTTGAGTTTTTAAACGAGTGTTCCCAAACCGATCTCTGAGAAGTGCCAAAGCTACTTCATAATTTTCATTTGTCAACGTAAGCTCTTGGATGAGTTTAAGTGCGTTGCCTTGCAAGGACAAACGCAAATAATGAAACTTCTGTATTGAAGGAAGAGAATCGTTTTCGTGAATCAATGAATTGAATAATTCAAAAAATGGTTCCCATGTAGCTTCATCTCCGGTAAATTTAGGTAATTCTATTTTCGGTAATATAACACGGGAAGGAAAAGAAGAAGATTCTGAAGGAATTTTCTCCTGCTTTTCCTGCAATGTTAAACTTCTTAAAAGCTGCTTCGCGTCTGCGAACCCCTTATAATATAGATTTTCAACCTCACAACGGTCACTTTGCTGATCGGGATCCTTGGTCTCAATATTACTTTGGATCTCATCATATTTTTCAAAGGCCTGTTCATAACCTTTCAGTCTTTGAGAAATTATGTCACTATTACGTTCTTTTTCCGGGAGCTCATCTAGAAAAGTGCGAAAACGCGTTAACTTGCCTTTGACAGAAGCTCTGGCATTAATGAGTTTCTCGTCAATCGGCATTATGAAAGTTTGTTGTGTACTCACGACTATACTGTGAGCTGGTACACCTTGCTTCGGAAGAAGTTGACAGTCTGCCAGAAAAGAGAGTGCGGCTTCCCCTGCGGTGAAATACGGGCCTGCTGTTTGTCTCCCTTCTCAGTGCCAACCATATACACTCGAGCTGAAACTTTCGAAGTAGATTAGAAAACACAATTTTTAAAATATTAACACACTCAATGTTCAGTATGGCATTTAAATTTTGAATTAGTTCCAACATTAAGAAATTTGAAGATTTGGTTAAACAGAATGTTTACAAGCATCCCGGGTTTCGGCACCAAAATGGTTATGTGGAGAACAGCCCAGATTCATCAACATAAACGGGAGGACAGCATCAGGCTTAAGGCCTGGACAAAATAACTTCCTTGAGAGAAGATTAGACTGAAAGGATTGGGCTAAGGAAATGCGGCCTGGTTCTTTCAATACTAGACTGAACATTGAGAGTAAATACAATACTTTTATTTTTAGGGTGAAACTTGCAAACACATTAATAAAGCCTTAATTAAAAAATTAGTTATGCTGGCCCGCCTGGGGCAGTTTCAAATGTTCATTAATTTTAATTAGGTTGGCCCAGCCATGGGCTATTACTCAAAAGTTCATTCTGCTTGATGCACACACAAATTTAATATTCTTGCACTTGCTAGCAAACACTTAAAACGAAGATGATTAAGATAATAATAAAAAAGGCACAAACTTATCTTTAGTGGCGATGACTAGAAGCATGCTGACGGAGACTGCCGTGGCCAACACTAGATTTTTTGGTAGTAGAATTTGAAATGTCCAGCATCAGGAAAATAACTTCGCCAGGGCGACCAGCGCTGTACATTGGCTAACATCGTTAGGTTTTGATGCTATTTCTTGAATGCCAAATAACATGGCATTTAGAACTGCGATTTGATGCAGCTTCTTGCGGTTTGGAGTAAAAACGTAGAATGCACTTTCTCAGTGCTGAAGCTCTCTGCTGTTGCGTTTCCTGGTAGTTTCACTCATAAATGCAGATTAGGCCTGAAGTTTAGAAGGCCCCGGAGAAGGGCGGAAGGCACGAATGCCTCTCGCTAGTTGAAGAAGACCGTAGAAGGTTTGAAGAAGGAATGCTGATGGAGAGCAAAACGCCGCCACTTAAATAATAACATCATGGAAACGTCTGGAAGCCAAGCTGGCGGGCGATGATTGGCCAGGGCAAGCTGTGACGTCAGTCATACAGGAAGGCAGCAAGCAAGTCGACACCCTTTTCAGTATGCGATCGTAAGCTGGAGGCGCATGACCTATTAACACGCTGAGGTAAGAGTCTTAGATATATATATAGAGAGAGATTAAACACTAGTAATAAACATTATAATGTTAACAGAAATGAATAAGTACATATGTTTTCGTTCGGTGGTCTCAAAAGCATTTAACTGACAAATGCGGCACAAAAGAAAAACGCACTATAAACATCACGAAAGTGATCAGCCTTCATAGGGAGGTTACGGCTGCTTGAGCTTTTGGTTCTCGCAGTCAAGGAGTGCAGTTGCACTCTATATGAAGGGAGGTATCGCGCAGTTCGATACTCCTGTGCGGGTCCGGGCAGGGACACCAAGAGCCCGCCGATGAGCCTAGCTTGGTGTCCTAGGCGAAAACCCACACAAGACACGGCACAAACCTAGAAGAATTGCTGAGTTTTAATTCACCGGCCGTGAAAGCCAATACACCATCTTTTTGGAAGCCTTCATAGGGAGGTTACGGCTGCTTGAGCTTTTGGTTCTCGCAGTCAAGGAGTGCAGTTGCACTCTATATGAAGGGAGGTATCGCGCAGTTCGATACTCCTGTGGGGGTCCGGGCAGGGACACCAAGAGCCCGCCGATGAGCCTAGCTTGGTGTCCTAGGCGAAACCCCACACAAGACACGGCACAAACCTAGAAGAATTGCTGAGTTTTAATTCACCGGCCGTGAAAGCCAATACACCATCTTTTTGGAAGCCTTCATAGGGAGGTTACGGCTGCTTGAGCTTTTGGTTCTCGCAGTCAAGGAGTGCAGTTGCACTCTATATGAAGGGAGGTATCGCGCAGTTCGATACTCCTGTGGGGGTCCGGGCAGGGACACCAAGAGCCCGCCGATGAGCCTAGCTTGGTGTCCTAGGCGAAACCCCACACAAGACACGGCACAAACCTAGAAGAATTGCTGAGTTTTAATTCACCGGCCGTGAAAGCCAATACACCATCTTTTTGGAAGCCTTCATAGGGAGGTTACGGCTGCTTGAGCTTTTGGTTCTCGCAGTCAAGGAGTGCAGTTGCACTCTATATGAAGGGAGGTATCGCGCAGTTCGATACTCCTGTGGGGGTCCGGGCAGGGACACCAAGAGCCCGCCGATGAGCCTAGCTTGGTGTCCTAGGCGAAACCACACACAAGACACGGCACAAACCTAGAAGAATTGCTGAGTTTTAATTCACCGGCCGTGAAAGCCAATACACCATCTTTTTGGAAGCCTTCATAGGGAGGTTACGGCTGCTTGAGCTTTTGGTTCTCGCAGTCAAGGAGTGCAGTTGCACTCTATATGAAGGGAGGTATCGCGCAGTTCGATACTCCTGTGGGGGTCCGGGCAGGGACACCAAGAGCCCGCCGATGAGCCTAGCTTGGTGTCCTAGGCGAAACCCCACACAAGACACGGCACAAACCTAGAAGAATTGCTGAGTTTTAATTCACCGGCCGTGAAAGCCAATACACCATCTTTTTGGAAGCCTTCATAGGGAGGTTACGGCTGCTTGAGCTTTTGGTTCTCGCAGTCAAGGAGTGCAGTTGCACTCTATATGAAGGGAGGTATCGCGCAGTTCGATACTCCTGTGGGGGTCCGGGCAGGGACACCAAGAGCCCGCCGATGAGCCTAGCTTGGTGTCCTAGGCGAAACCCCACACAAGACACGGCACAAACCTAGAAGAATTGCTGAGTTTTAATTCACCGGCCGTGAAAGCCAATACACCATCTTTTTGGAAGCCTTCATAGGGAGGTTACGGCTGCTTGAGCTTTTGGTTCTCGCAGTCAAGGAGTGCAGTTGCACTCTATATGAAGGGAGGTATCGCGCAGTTCGATACTCCTGTGGGGGTCCGGGCAGGGACACCAAGAGCCCGCCGATGAGCCTAGCTTGGTGTCCTAGGCGAAACCCCACACAAGACACGGCACAAACCTAGAAGAATTGCTGAGTTTTAATTCACCGGCCGTGAAAGCCAATACACCATCTTTTTGGAAGCCTTCATAGGGAGGTTACGGCTGCTTGAGCTTTTGGTTCTCGCAGTCAAGGAGTGCAGTTGCACTCTATATGAAGGGAGGTATCGCGCAGTTCGATACTCCTGTGGGGGTCCGGGCAGGGACACCAAGAGCCCGCCGATGAGCCTAGCTTGGTGTCCTAGGCGAAACCCCACACAAGACACGGCACAAACCTAGAAGAATTGCTGAGTTTTAATTCACCGGCCGTGAAAGCCAATACACCATCTTTTTGGAAGCCTTCATAGGGTGGTTACGGCTGCTTGAGCTTTTGGTTCTCGCAGTCAAGGAGTGCAGTTGCACTCTATATGAAGGGAGGTATCGCGCAGTTCGATACTCCTGTGGGGGTCCGGGCAGGGACACCAAGAGCCCGCCGATGAGCCTAGCTTGGTGTCCTAGGCGAAACCCCACACAAGACACGGCACAAACCTAGAAGAATTGCTGAGTTTTAATTCACCGGCCGTGAAAGCCAATACACCATCTTTTTGGAAGCCTTCATAGGGAGGTTACGGCTGCTTGAGCTTTTGGTTCTCGCAGTCAAGGAGTGCAGTTGCACTCTATATGAAGGGAGGTATCGCGCAGTTCGATACTCCTGTGGGGGTCCGGGCAGGGACACCAAGAGCCCGCCGATGAGCCTAGCTTGGTGTCCTAGGCGAAACCCCACACAAGACACGGCACAAACCTAGAAGAATTGCTGAGTTTTAATTCACCGGCCGTGAAAGCCAATACACCATCTTTTTGGAAGCCTTCATAGGGAGGTTACGGCTGCTTGAGCTTTTGGTTCTCGCAGTCAAGGAGTGCAGTTGCACTCTATATGAAGGGAGGTATCGCGCAGTTCGATACTCCTGTGGGGGTCCGGGCAGGGACACCAAGAGCCCGCCGATGAGCCTAGCTTGGTGTCCTAGGCGAAACCCCACACAAGACACGGCACAAACCTAGAAGAATTGCTGAGTTTTAATTCACCGGCCGTGAAAGCCAATACACCATCTTTTTGGAAGCCTTCATAGGGAGGTTACGGCTGCTTGAGCTTTTGGTTCTCGCAGTCAAGGAGTGCAGTTGCACTCTATATGAAGGGAGGTATCGCGCAGTTCGATACTCCTGTGGGGGTCCGGGCAGGGACACCAAGAGCCCGCCGATGAGCCTAGCTTGGTGTCCTAGGCGAAACCCCACACAAGACACGGCACAAACCTAGAAGAATTGCTGAGTTTTAATTCACCGGCCGTGAAAGCCAATACACCATCTTTTTGGAAGCCTTCATAGGGAGGTTACGGCTGCTTGAGCTTTTGGTTCTCGCAGTCAAGGAGTGCAGTTGCACTCTATATGAAGGGAGGTATCGCGCAGTTCGATACTCCTGTGGGGGTCCGGGCAGGGACACCAAGAGCCCGCCGATGAGCCTAGCTTGGTGTCCTAGGCGAAACCCCACACAAGACACGGCACAAACCTAGAAGAATTGCTGAGTTTTAATTCACCGGCCGTGAAAGCCAATACACCATCTTTTTGGAAGCCTTCATAGGGAGGTTACGGCTGCTTGAGCATTTGGTTCTCGCAGTCAAGGAGTGCAGTTGCACTCTATATGAAGGGAGGTATCGCGCAGTTCGATACTCCTGTGGGGGTCCGGGCAGGGACACCAAGAGCCCGCCGATGAGCCTAGCTTGGTGTCCTAGGCGAAACCCCACACAAGACACGGCACAAACCTAGAAGAATTGCTGAGTTTTAATTCACCGGCCGTGAAAGCCAATACACCATCTTTTTGGAAGCCTTCATAGGGAGGTTACGGCTGCTTGAGCTTTTGGTTCTCGCAGTCAAGGAGTGCAGTTGCACTCTATATGAAGGGAGGTATCGCGCAGTTCGATACTCCTGTGGGGGTCCGGGCAGGGACACCAAGAGCCCGCCGATGAGCCTAGCTTCCAGTGGCGTAGCGTGAACGTTTGAGCTGGGGACGCCAAAGTTTATAACGACAGTCTGTTAGGTAGTCAGCCCGAAGGCTGGTTGGATCCTCAAAAAGTACCGCCGTTAGGTTATGTGGGTAAATACCCACAAAAACCCAAGGCAGTGCTATATTGAGGCGTACTAGGCAAGGTGAGGAGTGAGGTAGTTTGCCATTGCTTTCCTCACCGAGTCAGAACAGCAGTACTAACCCTATGAGTAGAACCTTTCACAGCATGCACAGGCACTGACTGTGCCCTGAATGTCATTACTAAGCACCACCCATACCTCAGTAGCTTCCATATAATCACAGCCATGAGTGAGACTGAGACATCGGTGAAAAGCCACATTTTACTCTAGCCTGTGCCAACAGACAAATGCAAATGTATTGCATTCATCAAGAGATGGCAAACAGCGAAAATCAAAAAGCTAATATGAAAGATACTGTCACATACCTCACACAGTCTTGTACATCAGCTCCATTCGTCTTTTCTTCTTTTCTGCGAAAATGTCAATGATGTGTTCAAGAAATGCCGGCTCTGATGAGAGCTCACCTAATAACTGTTTTTCAATGGCCAGTGAATTTAAACACGACAAGCGACTATTGCTCATAGAATTTCTAAGGTATTTTTTAATTCTTTTCAGCTTGCTCATGCTGCGTTCACTACTAGCTGTAGTAGTTGGAACAGTCAGTACTAAGCGCTGTAGTTTAGTTATTCCTGATAGATGGAGTCGAGACCGTTGGCAACAAAATATTTTAAAAGCTCTTTTGGAGCTAAATGCTTTGTCTGATCTCCATAAACAATGTGAAGTTCATTTAGTAATTGGTTAACATTAAAGAATGGATACTGTTTTACCAAAATATCTAATTTGCCCTGGGGGAATGTTTCAGTGTATTCTTTAAACTTCTTTTCTTGTACTAACTCAATGAAATTTAGATGATTAAGATCTTCAAATCTACTTTTCATTTGAGCTGTTAGTGAATCTACTATTTCAAAATTTAGCACTCTCAAAGTGTTATACATTACGTTTTCATTCAACTGGATGCTTTTTTGAACGCATCTGTCAGTGAAATCTTCATTTCTTAAGTTTTCTATTCTTTTGACGACAGCCTCTATCTCATTATGGCAAGTTACAATACTCACTGTCGATGATTGTAACAATTTGAAAAGATGATCAGTGTAAATGAAACAAGCTTCGAATACACATAGAAAATATACAAAGGTAGGGTCATCCATATGTCTTTTGAGACCAATGGCACAGTTCACAGAGTCGTCGTCCCATTCACTATTTTCATCATCAATAATTTCATCAAAAGTACTATACAATCCTTGGAAATGTTTCATAATGGTGAAAACTGCCCTCGAATGAAAATTCCATCTCGTATTGCTAGCTTGTGGAAGCTTAAATCCTCTTTCGGTCAACAAAACCGTCCTTTTAGAAGACTTGCTGAAAAAACTATGAAAAGCAGTCAAGGCACAGACAAACAAACGAACCTGTTTTATTGTTTTTGAGCCATACAGAAGTACCAAATTTAATTGGTGGGCGTAACAATGGACGAAAAGAGCATATGGGCAAAACTGTTTCACTGGCTTTTGAACTCCTCCTTGTCTGCCTGCCATTACAGCTGCGCCATCGTATGTCTGGCTTACAACTTTTTCTCCATTTACTTCCCAGTCAAGTAAAACTTGGTGCACGATTTCTGATAATCCCGCAGCTGTTTTATTCTTGGAAACGTCATAAAAGACGACGAATCTCTCCTCTATTCTATCATCCACACAATATCTAAATATTATGCTCATCTGGCTCTTACACGATACGTCTAATGTCTCATCCGCTTGTATGGAGAGAAAGGGGGCTTCATTTATTTCTGATTTGATTTTTTCATTTAATGCAATTGTTGTAACTTCTATCAAGTCATTTTGAATGTCTGGAGATGTTCCTTTTAATAATTATGATGACTGTAAATGGTCTCTAACTATAGATTCATTTTGAGCGAGCAGGTTCAACAATTGCAAATAATTCCCCTTGTTAATAGAACTTTCATCTTCTCTATTCCCACGGATGGCTAGTTCTTGTGTACAGAGAAATACTACTGATTGAATGAGTCGTCGCATATATTGCCTGTTCGAAGACACGATCTCATTATGTTTTACTGCTTGTAGTCGAGCAGCTTCAGACATGCTCAATGCGAGTTTTACCTAGCAGATGAAATGCTTCACAATGTAACAAGTGGTGTTATGAAGACTGGTGTTTTACAGCCTTTTTAATTAAATTACTCAGGTCAGAAATTCCTTCCGTGCACCATTCAGTATCTTTCGCTCCAAACATAAGGCAAACGTAACAAAACATTTTGTTTTTTTCAACACACCCAGTTAGCCAGGAAAACCTGTCATACCAAGAAAGCTGAAAACTCCGTGTGCGATTTTTACCGACTTCTTTAATTGATGAATTTGGCTTTGGTCTTTTTGTTTTTAATTCACATCGCTGTTCATATGATAAAGTGCTCAAAGGAGTTGCCTTTAAAAAATTAATAACATTAGAGTCAGGTGAACTTTCTTCAGTCATATTGGCAGCATTAAACACACACACGCACAATTAAAAGAAACTACACTTCTACAGTTTGAACTATAGCACTAGCGCAGCGATTGGGCTATTGAGTTAACAACAGAACAGTGATCATACAATTCAAACGCCAGCAAACGCCAGCGTACGGTAGCGCTTCCCTTCCGAGAAACAAGTATGAACTGGCGCATGCGCTGCAGCGTGGCCTGGCCAGAGTGGTACACTGCACTTGACGCCAAGAAGGTCCGGCGTACAGACAAGAAGAGCAACGCACAGCAGTAGACCGCGGCCGGGCTAAGACTAGTTATATGGGGGGTACGGATATAAAATAACTAAGCGCCATGTAATATGCTAACGCCGCATTTATATCAAATAAAAACAATGTTATATTTTACTCTCTGATGAATACACATTCTAAATCAGGGAACGCCCGGCGTATCGGCGTAATATAGCGCTACGCCTCTGCTAGCTTCGTGTCCTAGGCGAAACCCCACACAAGACACGGCACAAACCTAGAAGAATTGCTGAGTTTTAATTCACCGGCCGTGAAAGCCAATACACCATCTTTTTGGAAGCCTTCATAGGGAGGTTACGGCTGCTTGAGCTTTTGGTTCTCGCAGTCAAGGAGTGCAGTTGCACTCTATATGAAGGGAGGTATCGCGCAGTTCGATACTCCTGTGGGGGTCCGGGCAGGGACACCAAGAGCCCGCCGATGAGCCTAGCTTGGTGTCCTAGGCGAAACCCCACACAAGACACGGCACAAACCTAGAAGAATTGCTGAGTTTTAATTCACCGGCCGTGAAAGCCAATACACCATCTTTTTGGAAGCCTTCATAGGGAGGTTACGGCTGCTTGAGCTTTTGGTTCTCGCAGTCAAGGAGTGCAGTTGCACTCTATATGAAGGGAGGTATCGCGCAGTTCGATACTCCTGTGGGGGTCCGGGCAGGGACACCAAGAGCCCGCCGATGAGCCTAGCTTGGTGTCCTAGGCGAAACCCCACACAAGACACGGCACAAACCTAGAAGAATTGCTGAGTTTTAATTCACCGGCCGTGAAAGCCAATACACCATCTTTTTGGAAGCCTTCATAGGGAGGTTACGGCTGCTTGAGCTTTTGGTTCTCGCAGTCAAGGAGTGCAGTTGCACTCTATATGAAGGGAGGTATCGCGCAGTTCGATACTCCTGTGGGGGTCCGGGCAGGGACACCAAGAGCCCGCCGATGAGCCTAGCTTGGTGTCCTAGGCGAAACCCCACACAAGACACGGCACAAACCTAGAAGAATTGCTGAGTTTTAATTCACCGGCCGTGAAAGCCAATACACCATCTTTTTGGAAGCCTTCATAGGGAGGTTACGGCTGCTTGAGCTTTTGGTTCTCGCAGTCAAGGAGTGCAGTTGCACTCTATATGAAGGGAGGTATCGCGCAGTTCGATACTCCTGTGGGGGTCCGGGCAGGGACACCAAGAGCCCGCCGATGAGCCTAGCTTGGTGTCCTAGGCGAAACCCCACACAAGACACGGCACAAACCTAGAAGAATTGCTGAGTTTTAAGACAGACAATTCTATTGTCTACAACATACCTCCCAGATATCCAAAAATGGGTGTATCTGCCATACAGTATCAAACAAAATCATCCTTAACGATGAACCCGTATGTCGACAAAAGAAAGATTAGTTAAAATTTGCTCTCAAACTAAATTCACCTAACTTGTACTTCTTGACGTGAAATAGAATTGAAAGACTTGTAGACGAAACGCAATACACCTCCCATAAAAAATGACCCTCTACGTTGTGTTAGGTCCACATACACAGGATGATCTCTTTCATAAATTATAAAGGCTTGTGGTGCATGAAAATTCAGGTTCTTTAGTCCCAAATGGCCCAAATTCCTAAAAGCCGCAAAAAATGCTGATTCAATTCAGGAATTTTTGAAAATAATGTTGCTGTTTGGAGATATAAAGGATGATTGTAGTTTTACGTGACCATTAATCGCGAGATCATAAGCCACGGGACCTCCATTTTACGTGGAATCTGAACCACAGGGCATGGCATTTCACTTTGCAAATGTTTGGAGATATAATAGTCCTTCTGTACTATATGTCGCACGTGAAAATTGCATGAAAAAATCTAGGTTACCCCTTGACCCCCTTAATTGCATTTATGAATTATACAGTCTACGGTGGTTCCATGATAACCGTATAGCCATTTGCAAACTTTCACAGAAATGTAATAAATAGAGTGACATTACTTCTTACAGAAATAGATGGAAAGTTGGATGCCACCCTTTGAGATAATGTTGTCATGGATAGCGATTTCCATTCCTTCATTAGTTTGTTAAATTGAATTAGTTTTCTGGGAATATTTCAGATACTTTTGGTTTTAGGGCCTTATAATGTAGTTATCCAGGACCGTTTAGGGCCCCCGAGTTTTGTCTCTCACATCGAGGGGCTGAAAATGATTTTTGTCTCGTCCTTCTACTCCTATTTCAGCATGCATTTTAAGGGGGTAGGCCCCCTTTTATGAGAGGTACGGAGAAGAGTTACATCAATGATTAGTGTCGTGCCTCTGATGGATATCTGTACCAAATTTTGCGTTGATACACCCAGCCATTCTCGATTTATAAGGGAACAAAGTTGTCCACAATCAAACCAACAGACAGGCAGACCAAACTATTATTTTCGCGCGCATCTATCATAAAACAGTCTGAAACGTGTAAATAACTCAAATTTCCGTAGAAATTCAGAAAAAAACAGACAAATTTTCTATTTATATATATAGAGATATACTTCACCGCTCGGTGTTGACCGTGTTTTATTGCACAAATTTAGGTTATACTCGCTAACCGTCGGAGATACACGAAAGGTGATAAGAACCTTTTGGATAGAAAATTAAATGCTAAAGCTCGTGTATACCATCAGAAGTTTGCTATTTCTTAGCGTTCTCTTTTTATTTGAAATGGAAATATGAAATTTTGAAACCAACGGGTGTAGTGACGTCACAAAAGTAGGTTTTACTCGCTAACCGTTGGAGATACACGAAACGTGATAAGAACCTTTCGGATGGGAAATTAAATTTCAAAGCTCATATGTGCCATCAAAAGTTTGCTATTTCCTACCGTTCTCTTTTTATTTTATATGGAAATATGAAATTTTGAAACCAAAGGGTGTAGTGACGTCACTAAAATGGTCGCCATTTCTTAATAGTGCAAAATATCGAAATTAAAAGTATCCTATATGTAAACCTGGTATTTCAGCTACATCCATGCAAAATTTCATTTAAATCGGACCAGTGGTTCTTGCGTTATTAGGTAACAGACAGACAGACAGACAGAAAGACAGACACACACCATCTCATTTTTAGCCTACTTTCGATTTTTGCAAAAAATGAAAGTAGACTTATGAGATCAACACAGGGCGAAAAAAGTGTGTCTGTCTGTGTGTGTGTATGTGTGTGTGTGAGTCTGTGTGTGTGTATGTGTGTGTGTGAGTCTGTGTGTGTGTGTGTGTGTGTCTGTGTGTGTGTGAGTGTGTGTACTCTGAATGTCTGTCCCCCCCTATCAATTCGAACACGGTGAAACCGAATTGAACGAAATTTGGTACAGAGGTAGCACTAGTAAAGGACACCTCAGTGTCATACTTTATATCGCCGCCATCTTTACCAAAACAGAATGGTGGCCACTCAAATGTTCAAAACGTAAAATCAAATTACGGCTAAACTAATCATCCGATCTCTACCAAATTTGGTGACAACATACCTTTATATAGGACGCGTCTTTTACCTAAAATTCAAGGTCATCGGCCATGCCATTTCAGGATGGCGGCCGTGTGAATTATGCAACCATTTTAATAAATAGCTTAAGACCCACCAATTCCGATTATCGAGCCTAGGGGGGTTTAAGCTATCCTGAAGGTCGTGATCCGTTATTTATTATAATTTAATATTATAATATTATACAGTATGAGTGGCTTAAAAGAGCTGAGCCGTTTGTGTCACACACAAGATGGCAGCTGTCCTCATGTGCCTGTCTTATATTTCAGTAGTTTTAGTATGTTGTATGTGATATACCGTACTGATACAATAATATAAACTTTGTATGAAATGATCTTTAATGAAGATGTACTGCAGTGAAGAAATCGTTTATTTAAAGTCATTATTTGCCAACAGTTTGTATCTAATATGTTAGTTAAGAACAACTGACGTCATGGATACGGTTAGCTCTGGGCTAGCATGTTAGTCTGACACGCAGTTGACTGGGGTTCGAGTACTGCTACAGTTAGGTTTTTTTTTTTTCTTGAATTCTTTTTCAAATGATGTGCACGAGCTTTTCCCACAGATACTGAATAAAATGTCATTTAGCTCAAAGGAGAGGATAAAGTATACACTCGTATATTAATAAAATCACAGTCCCAGCATCGCACATAAACAGAAGACATTAGAAAAAGGAGAATAGAAGAACTAGATACACGTTGTCATTAACCACAGCCTTCTTAATGCCTCTGTACGGTGCTGTCCACTTGTGGGTTATGTGGGTAATATTGTTCCAAACATAACGCTGTGTAAATGCCTGAGCTGGCCTCCTGAAGTATGGCAATTTTGTAATACTGGTAGTTCAACTATTAGCCACGATCGCGCTCCGAATACCTTTAAACACTGCCAGCTGGATCGCCTCCCTCTTGGCTACTTTAAACTGCCTACTCATTCAACACCCATAGAACACTGCCATCGTAGTACATTACGATGGCAGTGCATAGGCGTACAAGATAAAGATTAATTCACTGATAGGTCGCAGCACCACTACTGTGATTGGGGCGGAAGATTCTTAATTTTGCAGGCTGGCTTAATATAGAGATTAACGGACGTGAATGCATTACAATAAGTTAGTAGTTTTGTTATTCAATCATCATAAAGTATATAATATTGATCTTGACACTTACTGGCTTATTATCAATATAAAAGAAAACAAACAATACATTGTGGTTGGGGTGATTGTTTTAGGGATGAGGACAAAGAGTCATAAAGATACCCATACATTTAGGAGAAAGTAGGCTATATGTTCTTTGCTGAACATCTTGTTATATATTAGTATGATATTAGTATGATTTACATAGGTCCCAATGAGCCTGAGCTCGTGTTAGGGACAATCAAGTAACATAGTTACAGCATGGCATATATATAATTTTTGTAAAATTATTGTTTAGTTTAATAGTAACTTAGATTGCTAGTGACTAACTTTACAGAGATAATACGGTATGATACATTGCATTGCTTAAGGCTATTGTACATGGGCTATTCATTCCTTAATAGGAAGTCTTTTGTTTTCCTCTTAAATGTTTTTATAGAGAAACTTTCCCTTATGCCCAAAGGTAGCGAGTTGTATTCTTTTATTATAGAGGACATAATTCCTTTAGTTCCAAATTTAATGGATTGGGAATGGCTGGTGAATATTTGATTTACTCCTCTTGTTGCATAATGTTGAATGTCATTTGCATGGGTAAAATGGATGTGTGTGTGTATCAATTTGTTTTCTAATTTGTATACAAATACTGTTGCTGACATGGATATTTGTTTTTGCAGTGGCATAATTTTAGTTCTTGAGTACAATTCATTTGAGGGTGTGAGCCAAGGAAATCCAAAGATAGATTTTATAGCACGTTTCTGGAGTATCTCAAGTTCTTTTATCAGCTCCTTCTTACAATATCCCCATATGAAATTCATGTACATTAGATGTGAATGTATCAGAGTAAAGTATATATTTTTCAATTGTTGGCTAGTAAGACAGCTATATCTTAATCTGAAAATAATACCAATTAATGGGCTGATTTTATGTTTTACATTTTCTACATGATTTTCCCAGGTTAGTGTACTATCTAGTGTGATACCTAAGTATGTTGCCGATTTAACCCTTTCTATTTCTTTGTTGGCTATGTTGACTCTGTTTGTGGTCTCAATCTTGTATGATGGTTTATGGAAGAATAAATATTTTGTTTTAGTGATATTGTTAACCATTTTGTGTGCTCTCAACCAATCCACCAGCTTATTGAGATCATAATTAATATTTAGCATAATTTCCTGTTCAGATGTTCCCAGATAGAGTATAAAAATATCATCTGCAAATAGTTTAAGCTTGCCTTTCAATTCTAATAATACTATATCATTAATATAGGCCAAGAAAATAATTGGTCCTAAGACAGAACCTTGAGGTACTCACGTGTCAATTCTCATTTGAGATCCCTTTACATTATCGATTGCAACATATTGTTTTCTGTTAGTGAGGTAGTTCTTGAACCAAGCATGTGCCACTCCTCTGATGCCTGCAAATTCTAGTTTATTAAGGAGAATCTTATGGTTAACCAGATCGAAGGCTTTTTGAAGGTCAATTAGTACACCAGCAGCTAGTTTGTTTTCATCTAATGCCTTTTCTACATCAGTTACTACTTCAAATATAGCACTATCGGCTCCTCTATTTGGAATAAACCCATATTGGCAGTTTGCAAAGTAATCATTTTTCATGAAGAAATTCATAAGTCTTCGTTTAACAACGCTTTCTAGAACCTTGCTGATGGCAGATATAATATTAATGGGTCTGTAATTTGATGGGTGGGTTTTGTCTCCTTTTTTGTAGATCGGGACCACCCTAGAGACTTTACAGGCATCGGGGAATATACCAGTCATCAGTGAAAGATTTATTATTTTGACAAGATATGGTGTAAGGCCCTCAAGACACAATTGTAGCATGACATTAGTAGTGTTGTCCTCACTTATATTGTTTTTGTGTTTTAGGGAGTTTATAATTGATTGTATTTCATTAGCATCAGTAGGTAACATAAAGATTGTCTTAGTGCTAGTAGTGTTTTTATAGCTTGTAATGTCCGAGGTAGAACCGTTTCCTTGATTTTCCCATATACTGTTAGCAATATTGACATAATATTTATTAATTTCATCACATATATTTTCCTTTTTTCGACATTTGTGCCGTCGACTATAAGTTTGACAATTTCATTTTTCCCCTTCTTTGGCCTATTTAACATCTCATTAACAACACTCCAAACTTCCCTCTGATTATTTGCATTTTGAATTTTTTGGTCAAAGTAGTTTCTTTGTCGGTTTCTCTTAAGTTTTGTAACTCGGTTGCTAATAATTTTATATTCTTCTAAAATTTCTGAAGATGGATTTTTAACTTTGGTTTTTGTATATATCTTATCTTTCCTGTGTATTAGTGCTAAAAGATCTTGTGTGATCCAGGGTTTTATTGGTGGGGCACTTGGCTCCTTATTCGTATATTTCATAGTACAGGCTTATATTCCTTTATTAATAAAATCACAGAATGTATTGTAGTAGTCATTGATGTTAGTTTCATTGCATACAAATTCTTGAGTTATTAAATATTTATTAAGTTTTTTGTAGTTTATTTTATCCTTTTCTATTGGCCTATCATCACATATTGAGTTCCTGTTTATCTTTTTGTTTCTCATTTCACAGATGAGTAAATGGTGATCACTCAAATCATTATCAATATTATAGACATTACATATTTTGTCACAGTCGTTCACCAATACATGATCAATTAGAGTAGAGCTAGTTTGTGTTACACGAGTTGGATATTTTGTATTACATAAGACTAGACCGTATGATTTGACTAGGTTAATATAACTACTAGTATATCTGTCCCCAAATAATAGATCGATATTCATATCACCTAGTATTATAACAGGATTCGTTGAGTAAGAACTAATAATTACTTCGAGATCAGTTAGAAAGTGTGGAATGTTGCTTTTATGAGGGTTATAAGCAGTGATTATATTGTATTCTTGATGGCCTTTTTCACAGTAATGTGCAGTATGCTGGGGGTGGAATTTATTTCCTTTACAAGGGTACTGCTACATTTGTTTGAAATATACAAAGATACTCCCCCTCCAATTTGCTTTCTAACTATGTGATATGGAACATATTTCTTAATATTGAAAAACATTTTTGTTTGTTCTGTTAACCAATTTTCTGAGATTGCTAGGACATCTACACCTTTGATTCTGTCTAACATTATTTGGATATCATCGAACTTGTTTTTTATGCTATGTGCATTTATGTGTACGCATTTTAGTGTACTGGTATCGGTTATTATCTGTATACTGTCCTTAATTTTATAATAATCGCTAAGTGTATTACAGTTACACTCGGTTAATTCTAGTGTATTATTATTTACATTACCTAAAAAAATTAATTTCTGTAATTCTAGTTCCATATGGGATAATACTTAGTAGATATCTTACTATTACATAGATTTTAGTTTGAGAGGGCGAGTTCATCCAGTATATCAGCACTTGATATAAGCTTTGAGGGTCCATTTTGATTTTTCAGAATGTGTATTTTGCAGTCTCTGACCCAAGTTGCAAAGATTCTTCCCTGTTGTCTCAATTCACGGCACTTTTTGGCGATGGTTTCATTTCTTGGGGTCAGGTGTTCATTGATATATATATATATATTACCACCATCACTGTAACCAATTTCACTCGTCTTCAGGGTCTTCTTTTGTCTTCTGGTGTGCGGTGGCTTTCTGAATCGGAAGAAGCATCCTATATATCGTGAACACATCAATAGTTACAACAATGAAGCGATTCCCATGGCGGGCCTTAGGTATTGGGCCATAAAGGTCCTGTGCATATAACTCTCTAGGTTGAGTTGGGAGTATTGGTCTAGGTGGTTCCTTCAACAAGTGTGATGTGTACTTGTTCCGCTGGCATGCGTCGCAAGCACGTAAACACTGTCTAACGGTGGTTCCTAGCCTTTTCCAAGTAAAAGACTCCTTGATGGTTGCAATGGTCTTGTCAGTCCCACCATGTCCAATGGATAGATGAACCATAAGAATAACAGATTCTTGATATCTCCTCGGGATGACTGCACGCAGTTGAGTGTGGTCCTCGTCCACAAACTTACACAAGACACGATGATAGATCAAATAGTCATCTGCAACAGCAGCAATCCTCGCATAATGAGCATCCTGTGGATCCATTCGTCGTTCGGGGAAACGGATAATATGCCTGAGTTCCTCCTCACGTCGTTGTCCTTCTGGTAGATGACGAAGTCGGCGAAGGTGTTCCTCGCATTCTCCCTCGATGTCAATGGCATTCACAGTGGCTTCAGGATTCCGGCTGAGAATGTCGGCCAACACATTCTCTCTGCCTGGTCGGTAAACAATTTCCAAGTCAAACTGTTGGAGAAACAGCGTCCAACGTGTGATCCTGTCGCTTGCCAGTCTTGTTCGTGAAATGAAGGTCAGCGCATGGTGATCGGTCCTCACAATAATCCTCTGTCCTAACAAAAGTTCCTGCTAGTACTCAAGCGCGTAGACAATCGCAAGTGCTTCAATCTCAGTGGTGAAATAATGAGATTCATGCGCTCTCAAACGTCGACTTAAGAAAGCGATGTAATTACGTTTCTTCTCATCATCCTCCTGCAATAGGATGGCACCTATTCCAATCGCAGATGCATCAGTCTCTAGAATAAAATTCCGGGAGTAGTCTGGATATTCTATCTGAATCGAATCAACCAGCATCTGTTTAGCTTTCCTGAAAGCTGTCTCGCACTCGTCATTCCACGCCCATCTGCAATTCTTCTTCAGCAAACCTTGCAGTGGTGCGACAGTCTCAGAATACCTCTCACAATGAGCAGCAAAGAATTGGAGAATTCCTAAGAATTGTCTCACGTGTTTCACACGGGTTGGCGTTGGAAATGCAGCAACGGTTCTGATCTTTGCCGGATTCGGCCTGTATCCATCTCCATTAATTATGTGTCCCACAAATTTTACTTCTCTCTGGAAGAATCGACACTTGTCGAACTTCACATTAAAATTAGCCTGTCGAAGATTCTCAAAAACAAGGCGTATGGTCATTAAATGCTCTTCCTCTGTTTCCGAAGCTATGATGATGTCATCCACGTAACATATCACCTTCTGTTTCACTTCAGGAGTCAGCTTCGCATCAGGTGCTCTAATTAATGCAGCTCCGGCATTTTTCACTCCAAAGGGTAGTTTTCGAAAGACATAGGTGGTCTGATCGAACAGAAACCCTGTGTACTTCTGAGTATGCTCAGATAATCTTATATGGTAGTAGGATTGTACTAAGTCCTATGACGAAAATATCTTCTTTCCCTTAAACTTCCTGAGGATGTCCCTAATCTTGGGCGGTCTGTCATGCTCAGGAGCTAAGCGTTCGTTTAAGGCCCTTGTATCGAGACAAAGTCTCAAGCTTCCATCCACCTTAACCACAGGTGTTATAGGATTCAAGAAAGGAGTCGGTGACTTCTTGATTGTATCTGCTGCTTCCATCTCATGGATCTTCTTAGCAGCTTCCTCGCGGTGTTTCTCTGCGATAGAATAAATCTTCTTCTGGAATGGAGAATCATCCAGTAGTACAAGATCGTACTCGTAGTCCAATATCTCACCAGGTGTGGTGTCGAATATATCCTCGTATTCGCTTAATATTGCATCTAGTTTCTCTCGTATGGGTGCTGATAATTGTTCTGCCTCTTCGTCGGCATCTTGTGTCTCCTCAATTTCCTTGCCATTTAAATGCTCAACAACGTTGACTTCGGATACAAATTCCGGTTCTTCCTCTACTAAGTTCATTTGAATGGGTTCGTTCGGCTTAAACTCGACCGTATTACGTCCCATATCAATGATTCCATCATACTTCCGAATGAAGTCTGCACCCAATAAGGCATCATGATGCAAGCCTTTCATCACAAGAAATTCATGCAAGTACACGTGGCTTGAAATTTCCAAAGTGCATAGAATCTGGAATTTGCACGTCACAACACGGTCAGGTATGACTCCTGTGACTCTTACTGCAGAAACTGGCAGCTCTGTCACCTCAGTGTTTGCTTTCAGTCTGGCATGGCAATCGGCGGAAATGACACTTATCATCGCCCCAGTATCGATGAGAATGACTACGTTATATCCATTCAGGGTAGCTACAATCTTCGGTAAACGCGTCAATTCGTAGTTGTGGTTCGTCGTTCGTCTAATAGATCTTCCTGAATTGGCTCCCAGAGTAAGATGGTGGCAGTTACTCTGTGCTCAATCGGGTAAGAATCTACTGGTTTTTCAGCGTTATTTCTTTTTTGGCGGGAAGTACCGGGCTGGTTTCGCTCCGTTTCTTCCGCCGAAACATTACGTGTTTCCCTCGAAGTCGGGTTCTGATCTCCCCCTTCTTGTATTTCTTGAAGTTCTCGGAGTTGCTGAAGATATTCACGACTCTCCCGTGCTCTTCCTCTCCAGTCTCGATCGGTCTGGTATCTGGGGTCTCGATCTCCATTGTAACCTCCGCTATAGCGGCAATTCCCACGGATACTTCCGTGCTGTGGGTTCCGGCTATTATTCCCTCGGCGGTCGTTATCGTGACGACGGTCTTCGTTCGTCCCTCGATCGAAGCGTCGATTCCAGTGACTACGACGGTCATCTCTCTGGTCTCTAGCATATGGAGTGTTGTTCCATTCTCTCCGACCACGATTATAGTCATTGCGCTGTCCAGAGCTCTCTTGAGTCTGTGTCTGCTGTGGCGTCTGGCACACTTTGTCCACAGTTGTCAAGTTGACATGCCGCTCTTCTCGCCTGTCAGCCTTCTGCTGACGGTGTGTCGGAAACTGTTCGGCGTTAGCGTCCAATCGTCGCAAGATTTGGTCGCACTGCTGAAAAGTAGATGCTCCAGCAGCGATCAATACACGTTGCACGTCTGCAGGGTATTGCCAAACGATGGTGTTAACCAGGTCTTGCTCTGACAGTGGGGGTTGTAAGCAACGGAGTTTCACAAGCTGGGTTGCGAAGTAGTTCGCATAGCGCGTCGGAGTGTTTGAGCTGTATCGGCGAGTGTACATCTCAGCTCTGATACTCTGCTGGATGTCGCTTGACCAGTAAGTCCTCAGCAAGACTTCTCTAAAATCTTGGTAGCCTACAAATGAGTAACGGAAGAATCTAAACCAAGTGCTGGCTTGCCCCTCAAGCAAACGCTCAATGACTTGGAGTTCTCTCTCCGGAGTTACCATTGTGTCTCTTAAGTAGCTCTCCACATTCGCCAAAAACTCTACTGGAGTGATGCCACTTCCAGTGTCTGAGAATCGAGCTGGTTGCTCTTCTCTCGAACGGATGATAGTCACGTTCCCCTGCGTGTGCGCGGGTCTGAACGAATTCGGCATATAGTTATGCGTTGGCGTACTCGTCTCTTGACTCTGTCGATTAGGTGCGGGTTGGAAAGGATGTGCGTCAAAGTTTAACGCTTGACTCTGCGCTGAACTGGTAAATTGAGATGGTTGCGGTTCTATGGATGCGCTCGGTTGAAAATGTGCAGGCATGATCCCTGCGGATTGCGATCCTGGTGTTGCCTGAGAGTCTCCCATCTGTGAGGGTACATGTGTCTCTCTTGGATATGTCTCCAGTCGGTCGAGACGTCTCTCGATAACTTCGAGCCCTGGGATAGTCTTAGCTGCGACCTCATTTCCCAGATCGTGGAGCTGCAATTCTATTCTTTCAACTTTGCCTTTGAGGTTGGTGTCGACTTCGCGAATAGCCGTCCTCAAGTTGTAACTGAGGTCTAACCTCTCGGTTATCGCGACTTCCTCGAATCGTTTCTGTAGTAAGTCGATTTCTTCCTCGACTTTTGACTGGATCCTACCAACGTCATCCTTGACCTCGGCTACCTTTGCCTCCATAGTGGTCTTATGTTCATTGAGGTCACCCCTCAACATCATGACAACGATCTTATGCTCTTCTCGATGAACATCAATCGTTTCACGTAGCCCTGTTTCTGTCTCAGTCAATTCCGTAATATTCTTTCTGTTTGTGTTCAACTCGTCCTTGACCTCGATCATACCATCGACGATCGTTTTGACGTTGTTGTTGACTGCGTTCGCTGCACCTCTCATCAGTATGAGACCTATATTCATGGTGGCCATGTCCTTCTTGGCGTTATCCATGAATCCCTCGACATGAGTTAATCGGGTCCCAAATTCTTCTCGAGTATGCTCCAAGTCGGCCCTCATATCGATCTGGACTCTGTTAATCGTTGTCTGGATCTGAGTGGTGTGCTCCTCTAATCGGGTCTGCACGTCCTCCCTTGCTCTATTCATCTGATCGGTTAAACTATTTATACGCTGGTTAGCCTCCTGATGGTGTCGTATAACATCAACTCTAACAGCTGCTAAACCCGCCGTAAGATCATTCCTAGCCTCTACTCTATAAGTATCCATGTCGGCCCTGACCTGCGTTAGATCAGCCCTAACATTATTGATTGACTGTGTGTTGATCTCAAGATCCTGTCTAATTTGGTCCACATGACCACTTACATTGTTAATTGACTGGGTGTTAACTTCAAGATCACCCTGGACATTATTAATTTCCTGTCTAACCTGGTCCACATGACCACTTACAGTGTTAACAGCTTGGGTATTCTCACCTAAGTCATCCCTTACAGTACCTAAGTCAGCAGTAATCTGCTGGAGATTGGCATTGACACCTGCCATCATCTCCCCAAACACACGACGAAATGTTTCCTCATCCATGACAAGAAAATTATTTGAGAAAGAGAGGGATCAATCCCTAATGGAACTTACAGCTATGATTAGTTACTTGGTGGTATAAAGCTTGTTTCATTTAAATAAACATCACGAGTACAGCTGGAGTATGCAAAATAAGTGCTTTTACATTTAGAAAGACAACGGCGAGCAAAGCAAAGTATTACATTTACTCAGGATGAGGCATCATCAAAGAAAACCCTATCCATCATTTATCTAACACAAAAGCCTCATCCCATGGACTTGTCTCAAATATGAATGCCATGCGGTTAATTGATCTTCAGTACGACTTTCTAAGTTCGTCCCAGTCCGGTCAATTTACCATTAATCAACATTAAGATCCTCTTAAATAACATGGAACTGACGGTCACCACGTTAACTTCGTCCCCACGTTGGGCGCCATTTAAAAATTAGTAGAGTTTATGAGCCCGTCAGAGGAGCTGCCAGGATAGCCAACAACCGCAATGACTTCCCTAACATCTCATCCGTCGGACCTAACTGCCGTGAGGATCAGGTGAACTTCCAAATAGGCCAAAGCGGCATGAGAAACTGTAGTCCACGGGGATCGTGGTACATGGTGACGAAGGTCATTGACTGCCTAAGGAAAGGTTCACCTTAAAAACTAGACTGAGAAAAGAAACATCCAGACATATGTAAAACACCGTGAAAATTTATTGTAAATTTTACAAACCCCCAGCCTAGTTCGGAGGGTTTCTATCGGCTAATCCGCAAGCTAATAAATAATCAAAAATAAAGAGCAGGTCCCTACCTGAGAAGTTACAGTAAACCCTCGCGAAAGATCTGTCTCACAATAATAAAGCAACAACAGCAACACTAGGAAAATGGTACGAAGAAAATCCCTAGGTCAAGTTACAAGATCAAGCCAATATCAGAATTTACATTTAACAGGGTAGCAAAACAAATCTAAGTTAGGATGATACCATCTCCACATTTACATTTAACGATAATTCATCTAGCTAAGTCCTATCAATTAATAACAAAATTTACGGCGGTGACGTCCGTAATATCAAACAATTACATTCAAAGCTAAGTGGCCAGCCATATAAAAAGCATCTAAGTATTCTTATAATCTATGTGCAAATCAGCACACAAAAAGTGTAACATAGAGGATTCATACAATTTTACATAATCAAATAAATAAATAAGAGACCACAGTTTTATTCAAATGCCTGCCTACACAGTGGTTTACTGTTTGTAAGCCATAGTCATCTAATGTGTGTAGTTACGGTGACGACTGCGTAGTGAAGACTACGTCTAACATCGTATGGCCTGCGCTCCACCAGCTACGAACTCAAGGTTCGAGCGAGCTTCAGTCGCAACAAAAAGTGTCACCTGTCCTCAAGTCATTTCCTCCAGGAAATACCTTCATTAGCACGGCTATGTCAGCAGGTTCCAAATGCAAATGAACAAGGTTAAGCAGAAAGGATTCATTAGTTAGCTTTTGTTTATCAAAATTATGCGTTTTATTATTAAGATGTCGGTTTAGGTTATCGTTGGTTTATGGCGAATAATACTGACAAGCCTGGGCACGGAGCGTCTCCCCTGAGATCAACTCTGCCAAAAAGCCTCGACTCAAAAGTCGGAATACAATCAACGAGCAATAACAACTCGGACACACAATAACACAAGTTACCAGCGGCGCACAGCTCGCGTTCAATAACTCTGGGATGGGCCTGGACACAATCAGTTACCCTCCCTAAATATCTGGTCAACGGGAACAGTCCCGGACATGGTACACACAAATACCATCATACATGAAAAACCTTCCTAGCGGGGCTAGCCTACAACGTACTATAGAAACCTGACATAACTGTACTCGTCAAAACAACGGTACACGCAACAGCGTTTAACTAATAAATGACAATCTACAGAACATATGATCAGATACAAGAATGGTCACTGGGTTCCATGAGCTATAATTGCAATGAAAGGGAAAGTGAATGCTAAAAGCATTCTGTCCTATGTTAACATGAGTCTGTCTCACTTAGAAGCATGCGCTCTCACACGGGCGCTGGGTAGATATACACAAAACCTGTTCGTGTCGCCGCAGGCTACAAGATTCCTGCGCTGAATGACACAACACACTAACTAGGCCGGCAATTTAAGCAAGATAATAACTGTACAACTGGCCTCATCATAATACCTTTACCATAGGTTATAAACCTCGAAAAATATGTGCATAAAGAAGCACGCTATCAAGCTGAAGACAATCATATAACTCTGTCTTTCACAACAAATACGTTTAAAAGGTAGCAATGTCACTCATTGCTGGAGCTCTCTGCTCTCAAAGATAAAATACTCTTCATCAGTTACTTGTATCAAACATCAAATAAACACGTGTCATCACACATGACACTAACAAAATAATAATACGCAAACTCCACTCTCTGCTGGATCTGCTTAATGATACGTTGGGGAACAGGGTTCGATGCTAGGCAACGACAAAACGTCCCTTTTACTTATAAGGTCCACACTTGACCTGGATGGCTTCTGAGCTCATCTCAAATGAAATATAATGCAGTTACAAAACTGGTAATTACAGTCGATTACCCAAATGATACGACTACTCTAACGAAGTCAGGGGTGTAACATAGACTGGTTCCAAAAAGTGCAGTTAAAGAAACATAACCATGGCATCAGATTGCCATAACTAAAGTCTGCAAAAACTTGAAAAATCACCCCAGATAGGGTTAAAGAAAGTAGCCTCAAAATGACTACAGTCACGTTTAGCAATAGGCAGAAATTGGCGTCCTACGACGTCCATCATGCTGCACCAGGGTTGACCAAAATGTCAGACCCAAGGGTGACTCACAATCACTGTAGATAAATGACATCTAATTAGACTAATTACATTCCCTACCTATGAAATGGCTGTCACTAAGTTCGGTTGGTTCACAAACTACACTAATCTAACTATACCACCAGAAACTAGAACAAGGAAGGGTGTACAAAACTCACGATATGAAGGAGCCCACACTTAGCTCTCTGTCTAACGACAAGGTTTGAACAAAAGCACCTCTGGCTTCCAGGATTGGCATCGTCCTCATCAGAACTTCCATCTTGGTTCTCCCAAAGACCAGGGTTCGGTCTGTCCCTGTAGTTGACCTCGTGAATGGACTGGACATGCCTAGGAAAGGCATCCTCGGTTCCTTCCTTCTCGTTTGATGTTCTAGAAGTTCCCTAATCAAGCTGGTCCCATCCGAGACATCTCCCTCATACCGTAATGGTATTAGCCCATGGTCTCGGCCTCGAACATGGTGTTGAAAAAGTTGACCACGTGGGTGGTAGAATAAGACTTGTAGTAGTTCATTATTATATGAAAATTATAGTATTCGTCGTAAATATAACTGGTAACACAGCCTCTACACTTTGCAGATGTAAATGATAAATGGCTCTGCACTGTTCTGCGATTCTACACGTGTACAGACGCTACTTTTTCTATCACGTGGCATCCGTGAAATGGGCGTCGTTTTGTTATCGATAAATTCACCGTAGCAATTACTATATAATGTACTTTTATAATCACACTTGTTCAAAGTAATAATTTCACATTTACCTGTATATTTTCGCACCAGGCTCTCGGCCCTCCACAAACACGTGGGTGAAAAAATGTGGTGCTACAGGAATGTCGTAAATTTCACAATACTTGCCAAATAATTCACTATGCAATTTGTGTCGATCACTGCACATCAACAACAGTGATTTGTAGTTCAGTTGTGCTCGATGGCACCCGATAATGATTTCCACGCTGAAAAGCGGACTGTTTGCCACGTCTAATGCGATGGATATAATTACACGCCTACACAGGGCGGATTCTCCAGACGTAGTTCCTCGTGGAAGCAAGTCGTCAAACTAAGTCGTTGAGCGACTACTTACATTCCTGTTTGCGTATCTGCAATGATATTACCTTACCTTAAAGTGAAAAGACATTCTCCAAAATGTTTCAATAATACTGAATGACGAAATGGAATATTCTGAGTCTCGTGGAAAGATAAAAATGTTCAATAAGACCTCAGATAAATAATTAGCAGACTTCACCAAAGTCAAAAGTGCGATTCTCCGCTACTTCAAAGAGAATTGTATAAGCTCTCAGCTTCTCGTAGCTTTCTGGGTGTGTTCAAAGGTAGTACATCCCATCATAAATGTGCTGTCGTGAAAAATATCACATGAACCTTAGCTCAGCGGGTTCAGTATGTATGTATGTATGTGGGTGGATTTGATCCGTATACAAATCTACACCGTTCCACCAATCTCAACCAAATTTTGCATACACAAAGCTTAGGACCTAGTAGGAACGGCTGGCTGCATGAAATGTCGATAGTCTTTCTCATTCTACTGATTTCGGACTTTGCACTCAAGCAAAGGCTAATAAGTCAGAAAAATTAACTGATGAACTAATAGCAAGGCCGGCCATCACCATGGCAACAATAGCTCAAGACTGGACCACCAAGCTTCCATCTATCTCGGTAAGAGGCCATGCTACACCCACTGCCAGCTAGATCGCATGCACTCCACCAAGTTTAATACCATAATTGGCATTCCAATGATTTAATAAACTATATAAATCTGGGTAATGAGTTTCTGCTGTACCCATAAAATATGACAATAACGTGTAACAAAAGACAAACCATAGCCGACACAAACTTATAGTTTAACCTCAATTAATAATATATTTATTACAGCCAATGGCCAAAACAAAAAATAAGAACTATAACTATACGTAACTATTCACTACAAATTTCCTTCAAGGACTTATTTCCCTTCATGCAAGTAGCAAGGTGATAACGCTCACATGTTTTCTCGCGGAGAGAACAAACACAGTTAATGTTAGGTGTGTGAAACTGTAATGTGCGGCAAACTCTATGGTGAAAACCATGTACCGCATATCGGGTAACAAGATGATGCAATTCGTAGTTGTCAACTTACTAAGTAAGTAAGTAAGCAAGCAAGTAAGTAAGTAAGTAAGTAAGTAAGTAAGTAAGTAAGTTGAGAATGTAAATTTAGTATATTTCAAATATTGCTAAACCAGATAATATCTCATCACAGATAATTTCAGAGCATTCTTTGTAAGATGTTATTTCGGCACTGCGGCTTCATCGTATTTACAGTTCTACATCTGGTGAATTATTACCGTATAATCTTTACAATACATTTCCATTGTCACTGGTGATTCTATTTGATATGTTGACATCATCTCGAGGGCTGCCATGGAGCAAATTATATCTCGGTTAACGTCTGCAGACCGCAGTGAGGCTGAACTGATACAGAGGTGAACCATTGCCATTTCGTTGGCGTCTGCAAACCACAATACAGCATGTGTTTGTCTTCAAATTTGTAATTGTTTTGCCGCATATTTTTCGGAAGAATTAGACCACATGACTGTTCCCAAATGAACAGTGCACAATAGAGTGTTCTGCAGGAAAAGGTGACATTTTGGAGTTTGTTCAAATTGTGTTTTGGTTTTCAAATTTCAACTACTTCTTTCTTTCTTTCTTTCTTTATTTCTTTCTTCCTTTATATTCAGTCACTTATTTTTAATGTATCTTTGGGCTAGGCATCTTCCACCTTTCCATTATGGTGCACCATAATAGGGTTATTGATGGGAATGTTTTTGGGTGTTCAGCTTCCCAACCACCTGTTTTCCTTGATATTTAAATCTAGATCGGCTGATGAAGGGGGCAAGACAATTAGGCCCCGAAACATGTACCCAATGACTACCAAGTGATGATTTATCAAAATAAAGTATTGATTAGGCAGAACTTTTGCCACAACTATTACTGACTTACATACTAGGCGAGATGAAAAGAAAAGGATAAGGCCAATAAGAGACAGGGAAAAGAAATGCAACCGGCCGCTGAAGAATGGGATGTTGATTAATTTAGGGGCTTTGCAACATCGTGCTCATGTATCCCCGTGTACTTGGATATGTGCGAATTTCTCTGATAACCCGTCTTATTGTGATGGCTGTATTAGTGTGTGTATTTACAAGTCAAGTGAATTGTCCGATGGTAACTCATGAAATGGGATTCCTCGGCCTTCAAATTTGCCCTGTTCTGATTTACAAAAGCGCACATAACAGTACGCCATCATAAAATACAAAACGAAACTTCACCATTAACATCAATACAAAACAAATGTCTGTAACAGTGACTTCAAAAAGCGGTTATCACAGTGAGTTGGTGCTGCTCTTAGCGTCTATATTTGGAAACGAGGTTGTACGCATAAACCAATGAAAGGAGGTTGCTGTGTTCTTCAGTTAGGAACTATCCCGTTATTTATTTCGAGTAGAAGTGGGAAACCACGGAAAACAATTACCGATTCTGTTGTTGTTTATTAATGTAGAGGCTTTGTGACGACATGGTCATATAGACCCATGAACTCGAGTGTGTATGGAATTTTCCTGATAACGTGTGTTACTGTGATGGCCGTAGTAATGTGTGTATTCGTAATTAAAATAAGGATTGAAAAGGAGGTTGCTGTGGCCATCAGTTAGGAACTATCCCGGTATTTGCTTCGAGTAGAAGGGGGAAACCACGGAAAACAAATACCAAGGTTTGCCTCGGGAGGCACAGACCAGACGAGAATTAAAATTTTGTGACATAGCCGGGATTTAAATTCGGACCTCCAAGGCGAAAGCCGAGAATGTTAGCCGCTAATACACGTGGTCGTCTGAATGATCTTTGCATTTTATGTATAACTAGCAGATGTAGCCATGCTTCGCTACGCGTCATAAGTAAATTAAAATGTGAAGGTGGCAGTTAAAACAGGGGATAGGCGAGGTACTGCGCAGAGGGAGATTAAGGATGGAACATTTTGTCCAACTACACCGCTCGGCGTTGACCGTGTTTTATAGCACAAATTTAGGTTTTACTCGCTAACCGTTGGAGATACTTTTCGGATAGAAAATGTAATTTTAAACCTCGTATATGCCATCAAAAGTTTGCTATTTCTTAGCGTTCTCTTTTTATTTGAAATGGAAATATGAAAGTTTGAAACCAATGGGTGTAGTGACGTCACTAAAATGGTCGCCATATTTAAATAGTGCAAAGTATTGAAAACAAAAGTAACCTATATGTTAACCAGGTAAATCAGCTACTTCCATGTAAATTTCATGTAACTCGGACCAGTGGTACTTGCGTGATTGAGTAATACACGGACACACGCCATCTCATTTTTAGCCTCGCTTCGCTCGCGTCATAGTCGTGTCATATTGTTATTCAATGAAATGCAGGTTTAACCCCGTTAACACCCCTTTAGAACCTGAATATCCAAAAATCCCTCCTTAGTAGACGTTTTCGACACACAATAAACTTATCCCCAATATATCATTCCTCTAACTTGAATAGTTTTGGTTGGTCGATGAGAGTGAACATCCAAAAATCCTTCCTTAGTGGACGTTTTTCTTCCAGAATTTCACCCCTCCCCATAGGCCCCTTAAATTGGATTTATGAAAAAACGGTCGCACACCTATTTATTTTAATTATTTATTTATTCATTTATTTATTTTTAAGCTGATTGATTTCCTCCGAGTTTCAAACTCCTCGCCTATGTCGTTTAAGAGATACACGCTCCGTTAGGATTTTTTCAACCCCCACTTTTCATCCCTTTCACCTCATAATATACACTACATCGAAAAACCATTAGACATGTGTCAGCTTATTTTTAATGATTAGTATATATGCCAAGTATCACATCCCCAAATGAAACCACTCCTGAGATATTGTTATTCAATGAAATGCACGTTTACGCCCTTAACACCTCTTTAGAACCTGAATATCCAAAACTCTTTCCTTAGTGGACGTTTTTGACATACAAAGAACATATACCAAAATTTCATGTTTCTCACGACAATAAATTTGGCTGGACGATGACGAGTGAGTGAGTGAGTCGGTCAGGACATTTTCTTTCATTTACTTTTGATAATTTCACCCCTCCCCATGAAACCCTTAAATTGGATTTATGAAACAAACGGTCGAACACCTATTTATTTATTTAAATCTGTTTTCCCCCTGAGTTTGATGAGTGAGAAAGTGAGTCAATCAGTTAGGACACTCTCTTCCCTGTTTCTTTTCTTCCATAATTTCACCCCTCTCCAAGGGATCCAATTGGGTTTATGAAAAAACGGTCAAACACCAATTTACTTGTATTTTAAGATTTTTTTCGCCGAATTTCAAACTTCTCGCCTATGTCCTTTCAGAGATACACGCTCCGTTAAGAATCCCTCAACTCCCAATTTTCAGCCCTTTCACCACATAATATACACCACATCGATAAACCCTTAGACATATGTCTGATTATTAGCCTACTTTCGATTTTTGCAAAAAATCAAAGTAGACTTATGAGATCACTACAGGGCGAAAAAAAGTGCGTCTGTCTGTGTGTGTGTATGTGCATGTGTGAGTCTGTGTGTGTGTGTGTGTGTGTGAGTGTGTGTACTCTGAATGTCTGTCCCCCCTATTAATTCGATCACGGTGAAACCGAATGGAACGAAATTTGGTACAGCGGTAGCACTAGCAAAGGGCACCTCAGTGTCATGTTTTATATCGCCGCCCTCTTGACGGAAACGTAATGGCGGCCACACAAATGTTCAAAGCTTAAATCAAATTACGACTAACCTAATCATCCGATCTCTACCAAATTTTGCAACAACATACCTTTATGGAGAGAGCATCCTTTGACCAAACTAATAGGTCATTAACTTAATATTTTGCGGATGGCGGCCATGTTTGTGTCAAAATAGATTCCCCCTATTAATTCGAACACGGTGAAACTGAATGGAACGAAATTTGGTACAGAGGTAGCACTAGCAAAGGGCACCTCAGTGTCATGTTTTATATCGCCGCCATCTTGACGGAAATGTAATGGCGGCCACACAAATGTTCAAAGCTTAAATCAAATTACGATTAACCTAATCATCCGATCTCTACCAAATTTTGCAACAACATACCTTTATGGAGGGAGCATCCTTTGAACAAACTAATAGGTCATTAGCCTAATATTTTGCGGATGGCGGCCATCTTAGTGTGAAAATCGATTCCCCCTATCAATTCAAACACGGTGAAACCGAATGGAACGAAATTTGGTACAGAGGTAGCACTAGCAGAGGGCACCTCAGTTTCATGTTTTATATCACCGCCATCTTGATGGAAACGTAATCGCGGCCACCCAAATGTTAAAAGCTAAAATATAATTACGACCAACCTAATAATCTAGTCTCTACCAAATTTTGCAACAACATATCTTTATGTGGGAAGCATATTCTGACCAAACTGCAAGATCATCCGCCCAATAATAGGCAGATGGTGGTCAAGTATGTGTGCAAATCGATTTCCCCTATCAATTCTAACACGGTGAAACCGAATTGAACGAAAATTGGTACAGAGGTAGCATTAGCAAAGGGCACCTCAGTGTCATGTTTTATATCGCCGCCATCTTGACGGAAACGGAATGACGGCCACCCAAATGTTAAAAGCTTAAATCGAATTACGACCATTCTAATAATTTGATCCCTACCAGATTTTTCAACAACATGCCTTTTTTGTGAATAGCATCTTATGACTGACTACAAGGTCATCAGCCCAATAGTTTGCAAATAGCGGCCATGTATGTGTGCAAATCCATTCCACATATCAATTCAAACACGGTGGAACCGAATTCAATGATATTTTTTACAGAGACAGCACTAGCAAAGGGCACCTCATATTAATTTTAATATCCCTATAGCACGTCGTATTTCAACAAGCTACTTCAACCAACATTCAATTATACTCCTTGTAAAGGACAAAGTGTTATAACAATACCCATGCATTTAGGAGAATGTAGGCTATATGTTCTTTATTGAACATCTTGTTTCCCCCTGAGTTTGATGAGTGAGTCAGTCAGTCAATCAGTTAGGACACTTTCTTTCCTGTTCCCCCCCCCCCCCCCCAGCATTTCTCCACTCCCCATGGGCCCCTTAAATTGGATTTTTGAAAAAATGGTCCAACACATATTTACTTTTTATGCAGATTTTTTCCGATGACTTTCAAACTCCTCGCCTATGTCGTTTAAGAGATTCACGCTCCATTAGGAATCTTTCAATCCCCACTTTTCACCCATTTCACCTCATAATATACACCACATCGAAAAACCCTCAATCAGTTAGGACTCTTTCTTTCCTGTTCCCCCCCAGCATTTCACCCCTCCCCATGGGACCCTAAAATTGGATTTATGAAAAAATGATGAGTTTAATGATGAGTTTATATGCCGTGTATCACATCCCCCAAAGAAACCAATCGGGAGATATTGTAATTCAATGAAATGCAGGTTTAACCCCCTTAAGATCCCTTTAGATCCTGAATATCAGAAAATCCACCCTTAGAAGAAGGTTTTGACATACAATTAACATATCCCCAAACTGTCATGTTTCTAACTTCAATAATTTTGTCTGGGCGATGATGAGTGTGTGAGTGAGTCAGGACATTTTCTTTCAATTTTTTTTTTTCAGAATTTCATCCCTCCCCATGAACCCCTTAAATATGATTTATGAGAAAAACTGTCGAACAGCTATTTACCTACTTTAAAGCAGTTTTCCCCCCTGAGTTTGATGAGTGAGTCAGTCAGTCAATTAGTTAGGACACTTTCTTTCCTGTCCCCCCCCCCCCCCCAGAATTTCACCCCTCCCCATGGGCCCCTTAAATTGGATTTATGAAAAAACGGTCAAACATATATTTACTTATTTTTATGCTGATTTTTTTTCGCTGAGTTCCAAATCCTCGCCTATGTCGTTTAAGAGATACACGCTCCGTTTGGAATCTTTCAACCCCCACTTTTCACCCCTTTCACCTCATAATATACACCACATCGAAAAACCCTCAGACATGTGTCTTCTTATTTTTAATGATGAGTTTATATGCCGACTATCACATCCCCCAATGAAACCAATCGGGAGATATTGCTATTCAATGAAATGCAGGTCTATCCCCTTAAAACCCCTTTATAACCTGAATATCCAAAAATCCTTTCTTAGTAGGTGTTTGTGGCCCGTGAGGAAGCTGCATACCAAATTTCATTCTAATCCGCTCGGTGGTTTCTGAGATTTCGTGATGAATGAATGAATGTGTGAGTGAGTGAGTGAGTGGTATTTGATATAATATAGTGTCAAATCTTTGTTGTGCTATACTCGGTTGACAGTGCTGTGTGAGCAGTTGAGTTACTAACGGGATTTCAAGTAAAGATCCTCATTTTCTATACCGATAGTGCAGAGCGCAACTGGCATCCAGTCGGCCGTGTCTCGACTTGAGCTATGTTGCCATGGAAACTATCTGAGTAGTGGTTTTTGGAGAGTTCCGCAGCCACCGCCACCGCTCCACCGCCAAGATGGCGGCGGCACGATATCTCTCGAATGCATGGTGGGATTGTGACGAATGAGGTGTTGTTGAACTCGGGCTGACACCCCCTTTCCAATGGACAACATATTTCCACCCCAAAATAAAACCTACCCCTACTAGGGGGTGAAATTGTAATTTTTTAGAGAATCTCGCTTTTCAAGTACGACATGTGGGAGTTTGAATGCCAATATGGAATTAAACGTTGTCCCACACAAGAGACATGTGTACGGTGGAAACCCACTATGATTTAACATGCTTGTTTTTTGTTTTTACGCATGCCCGCTCATAGCTTTTGTAAGAGGGTGGGCTTTTTAAATATGGCGGCTGTAGTGTAATCTAACCTAACCCAACCCACGAGGGGTAATCAAAAAGTATTTCAAGCGGCGCTTGTCGATAGGCAAACCAATAATCAATGAGGACATGTAAGGCCTTGAGGCGATAACCCCTTTTGATTGATCCCTGTTGATGTGTCCCTTTGGACTGGTCCCTGTTGACGGGTCATTGCTGACGAGTCCCTTTGGACGGGTCATTTTTGACGGGTCCCTGTTGACGGGTCCTTGTTGTCGTGTCCCTGTAGACAGGTCATTGTTGATAGGTCCTTGTTGACGAGTCCTTGTTGACGGGTCCCTTTTGACTGGTCCCTGGGCCGATAACCTAGGTGTTAGGCCCCTTAAAACAACAATTATCTTCATCATCTTTTGACTGATCCCTTTAGTCTGGTCCCTATGGACTGGCGCATGAAATTTATTCAAATTTTGCCAAAGGGCCTAACTACATTTGTATGTAAAGCAGTGTGTTGAACTGACGTTGTTCGCCAGCCCTCACTACTACAATCTCATAACGATATGAAAGGGGAGTGACGAAATGCATGTGAACACATGCGAGATGACATTATTACCACCTCCCTTGTGAAAACCACATGTACGCTAACATGTCACATCCTGTTTTTGTTCGTACGTGAGAAAATGCAAGTTCAAGTGTAATATGACCTAACACACAGGTGTTCACCTTGAACGTTAGCTGCGCACGTGCACGATAAGGGCTAACAAGGCACATCCTGTTTTGAGTGTGGTGGGAGGTGAATGTTGAGAGGGGGGAGTCGGTGTAAGAGAGAACACAGGTGAAGAGAGAACGAAATATGTATTGCTCATAATATATTTGGAGCTGAGGACTGTACACTCATAGGGCTATAGATTAAGTACAACATGAGTGAATAAATAAATACAAGGTGCACAGTTTCATACAACATGTAATTTATTAATCCATGAATTAAAAGCTGAGCTAAATCCCAACCATTTAACATATAGTTTATTTCCTTTTTGTTTCAACACTTTTTCCACAAGGTAATGATTTGTAAACGCTGTCTTTTGGAGTTCTTGGAGATAAAACCTGCCTTTTATGGGTTGATGGTTGAGGTCCTCGAGTAAATAGGTGACTGGGCTGTTCAGGTTGACTTGTCGAATTCGAAATAGTTCAGTCCCCCAATTTGGTGTGTAACCCTTGTCGAAGACAGACTTAAATTTGCTCACACGAACATGGTCCCCGATGTTAAGGTGGTGACGTTTAGGGTCTGCTGTTTTTATGGGGTTAAACAATTTATCCAGTCGCGGAATATTTTTGGTTACAAGTCATGGCTTGGTCCCAATGGTTCTGTGTTTGGTGTCATTGTAACGTGATACTAGCTCAGGTAATAAGTCCAGCCAGCGATATGAGCCTTGAACGGTAAAGGCTTTCCACATATGGGTTTTCAATGTTCGGTTAAACCGCTCGACCACACTGGCTTTGAGATTGCTGTATGTGATGTAAGAGTAAATATCCTTAGATTTGAGAAAACTGGAGAAATCCTTGTTGAAAAATTCCTTTCCCTGATCGGTTTGTAACAACTGAGGTTGACGTTTGGATTGTTGAATAATATGTTTTAAGGCCTTGGTGACTTGCGGACCAAACTTGCGACTCACGGGTTGAACAAATGCCATTTTGGAATACACATCAATGACCGTCAACATATAGCGTACACCATCGTTAACACTAGCATAGGGAATCATTTCCACTAAAGCGGCTTGCCAAAGTTCATCCACACCTTGTGAAATCACCTTAAATCGTGGATAGTGACGTCTAGCTGGACGATGAAACTCATGAGCAATACCCACTTTAATGGGTGAAGGCTTAAACAATAAATTTGGCATTTCGAAGTTCTTCTTCAATTTCTTGATTTTCCAATCGGACCGGTATGACCGGCTTGACGTGAAGCATGCGACAGCTGTAGTCGCTGGACGAGCTTATTGGGATGGTGCCAGTAGGTAACATCCACAAGGGGTTTTTATGGTTTAAATGTCACTCCCGAATCGGGCACTTTACGACGACCACTTTGACTGGTGGGGAACATTTTTTCAATGATGGTTTTATATTTTTGAAATATATTGGCATTCACTTGTTGAGTGGGATCATATTGTCTTTTGTGGGCATGGGTGTCCAATAAAATGGATTTATATTTGGCAAGGTCCTCTGGCGTATAATCATGGGAAGACGGGGTCCGAGAGAATAGCACTTTAACAGTCCTGGTGTTAATTTATAATTGATCTTTTTAATGACAGCTTTAGTACGAGCAAATTTAATCGATGAATCCCCAATTTTAAAACTATCACCCTCATAGCGAACACCATATGTGGTATCAGTGTTTCCAATAAATAAATCGGTGAAATAGGGTTCCAGTGTTGATCCATAATGTTTTATTAAAATATTTTTCAGTTGAGCTTTATGTTGAGGGGTGGCCAAGAGTTGTGAAAAAGGCGACGATCAGGAAGGGCAAGGTGTTTCGACCATGGCCAAGGATTTCTTTTTTCGTAAAAACTCTGCGAGGGGTGAGCTCTTTTTTGAGGTGTAAACACTTGTTCCTCGTCATCCTCAACTTCGCTAACACTAGTTAAATCTTCCTGTTCATGTTCCTCTTCATCTTCCTCAGGGTCGTCGTGGTGCGTCTGAGTGGCATATGAAACGGTAGGTAGCGTTTCAGATGGCTTGAAAGAGGGTTTCAACATGGCTTTTAGTGGAGGTGCTAAATGTTGTTGATTAAACAAAGCATGATCCGCACGTGATCGTTTCAATTGACGGAGCTTTTGGCGAATAGTATTTTTTGCTCTAATAATATGCTTTTTCAATTGACTGTCTGCTAACACCATGGTGCCTTGACAAATGACTTGAGAGGAAATGACACAGTGCCTTAAATAGCAATAAAATGATCAAACCCTAAGCGATACTGCCCTTGGTTGAGTTCACTTTGTTTGTCAATCACTAAACAGGCATGACGTTGAGTGTTCCAGCACTTAGCACACAATTCTGTAAACATTTGAAAGGTCATATCCGGATTCACATGTTCATTATAAATGTGACGACTGTTCCTCTCGTCCTGACGAAATAAAACAATGACATTGGCATTGTCACGAATCAACTGTTTGGACATTTTAGAATACGTTTGTCCAAGATAGAAGCAATCGATATGTTTGTGTCGACCCATGCTGAAATAGCTTTGAATGATGCATTTTCGTTCAGTGGATACATCATCGAAAATCATGAGTGAATCAGGCTTTACCTCATCCGGTGAAATAACATTTTCTTGCATGGAAAATGTGAAATAACCCATATTCTCATTTTGTAATCCAGACATGACTTGATCCAGAAACACGTAGAGGGGTTGGTAGAGAGATTTTGCAAAAATATAAATATTTTGAAAACGCAGACCACTGGGCGCTGTAATAAGCGTCAGCAAAAGATTAGTCTTTCCACATCCCGAAGGTCCAACAATGATGCAGCGAATGGAAGATGGAAACAGTGAACCATTGCGTTGTTCACGTGATGTGGGACAGAGATGAGAAACCATGTCCCCAACGGGGAATGACTCTTGCTGCTTAATAATCTTCATTTCAACTAAGGCTTAGAGAGGCTAGCAAGCTGTCTATATACATGGAACCGAACCTTGTCATAGAAACAGTAGACTCGTATTACAGGTTGACGATGGATGTCTTTGGACGTGCATTGATGGCTAAAGCTAGGTCTGTTCCCATACATGATCCTAAACAAGACACAGATCCTGCTAATAAACACTATGTGGATAGGTCTGTAGTTCCACGCACAAAACAGGGAGATTATGACTTTAAGGGAAAGCGGTTAACCCATGTGAAACATCCTCAAGTGTCTACAGACGTTACTACAAACACGTATGTGGATAACAAGGTGCATGAGTTATATAGCAAAGTGCCTCAGCTTCCTGTGGATGGCTATACAGATAATCATCACCGCATTATTCACGTGGAAGTCCCACAAGAAGATGATGATGTCTGCACTAAATGCTACCTCACCTACCAAATGAAAAGCCTTTATAAATTTATTCCATCTATATTTTTAGTGCATCTGACGAATGAAAAACCTGTGAATTATAGGAACCATTTACCGCTATTCCATGACCAGCACCTGACCTACAGTATGTGCTTGCTTCGGGTTTAAACCACTATCGATTACAATATGAGGGAACCATTCACATGAAATACGCGATGCCTGATGAAAACCATTTACATGTAGAGATAAACGGTCATAGGATGATGGTCCATAACCATGAAATGGTCAATGCAGGTGACGAATTATCCTTTCACCTCATGTTGATATGGGATGAAAAGCAAGCCGGAAAAACCATAAACGATTTCCCGCTTTATGTGGAATTGGAATATACAGCCATGAAATAACAAGCTGACGTTAGTTATGACTTAAACTTTCTTGTGCAAGGTTGTTGGTCATCATCATGGTGAAACAAAGATATGTGATAAGAAAGAAAAAAAGACTAAAAATAAGACCCTCTCATTGGCAAAGCAAGGGCTTAAGGCATTCATGGACAAGCCCTCGCGAAAGAAAAAAAAAGAAAAAATAATGTGTTGACCATAAGGAAAGCTCTTCGAGCGGCACAGAGACATGTTATTCCAAAATGTCAGCGACAGGGTTCAAATCAAGGGCGAGTGATTCCCGTCCCCAAACGAGCTTGATTTTTTCCTGCATTATTCGGTGGTCTGGCTGCTCTGGGTTCACTTCTGGTCGGTGCCAGTGCGGTGGCAAAAACTATTAAAGCCGCACAGCAAGGCAAACAACAATTAATGAAAGTCAGCGACACAATGAAACGATGGAAGCCATTGCTATGGGGGCTAGAAATGCTAATTTGAAGCCAGCCTTTTATCAACAAGGATTTGGAATTTCACCATTTCGAAATAAAATAAAAACATCTTTAACCTCAGCCATAGCAAGACATGCTCTGACACATAAACAAGTGGAAAGCTATGCTAAACAACTGAATCTTTCTCATTTTCGAGGTGTGTTTATGCGAAACCCCCACAACCCTGGAAACAGGAATGTGCTGTTGTCAATTTGGATGATCACCGAGGACCGGGAACGCATTATGTAGCTTATGTCAAAGAGGGATCCAACGTATGGTACATTGACAGTTTTGGGAATTTGCACCCGCCCATGGAACTAGTGACCTATTTTGGAAACAGGATCAAGATATATTATAATGTGAAACGTGAGCAAGCATTTAACAGTCAACAGTGTGGACGTTTGTGTTTATTTTTTTATATAAGACGCAGCATAAGCAAAACGTCAACAGTATGTCAGCGGAAAGTAAAACGTTTACACTGCATGGACGCGGACCTGAAGTCCGCCTAGACTTTTACCCGCCTATTGAATTGAGTGAAAGACCTTATGGTTTAGGACTTGTTTCACTTGAAACTTACAATAGAATATACAACATACGTGAAAATCTGAACAATAAGTTTTACTACGATGATTGTGTGCTCACCCTGAACTCTGGTGGATATACGATAGATGTCATTTATGAACACATTTACGTGGTGTTGATCAATGAATATGGTTTAAAGTCATTTCTCGATGGAACGCACAAGTTTGAACTTGTAGGAAATACCAACACTCATCGCTGCAGTATTTGTTCTACATTCAAAATTGACTTTAAAACACACTCCGATTCCATTGGTCCATTACTAGGATTTTTTTTAAATGACAGTTTGAAGTTTTTTTTCAATTTCATGATATGGAAACATGGATTTTCCTTTTTCATATTTACACATTTGTCAATTTCCCATTTATATATATTTTTTTAAATGTTCGTTTAAGGTTTTTAAATTTTGTCTATATGGAAACATGGATTTTCCATTTTGCTGTTTACACATTTTTTTATTTATTTTGTGTATGTTGAAAAACGATGTTTGTAAAACAAGATTTTTTATTTTTCATTTTATGTTTTTGTAAATGATCTTAATGTGAGTGCTTGACCATGGCACTAGTACAGTCTGTCTATGTGTGCTAGCGGAACCGTATAGGCTTATTACTACTGCAAGTAAGTATGTTTTTTAAAATAACGGCTACCTACCACTGCATTTGAAAAACAAAACTATTGAAAAAAACAAAAATAATATTTACCATTCATTCATATATATAAGTGTTAATTCTCCCTCTCCCCACCCTACCTCACCGTATTTTCTCTGGTCAAACAATCAGTGCTACCCATACATACACAAGCTTTCTATATCTCTCTCTCTATATATATGTTTTCTCTGTTCCACAAGATAAAAATTATGGTTGCTGGATTGTATCCTGCACTGTTTAAGCGACATACCATTGCCAGTTCATAAAACCGTTAGGTAGTTCTCTACACATAACGATTTTACCACTGCTCTACCTACGCCTTTTGCTTGTTTGGCTTTATTACAGGCTAGTATGCGATAGGCAGCATTAACTGTATATCAAACCCAGTCCACCTTTGTATTTGTAATCTAAGTAATAATTTGAAAAGAGACAAGTGTAATCAGTTTGAAACATTATCTCCGCTTTTTTTGTTTGTTTGTTTATGACATGTATATTAACCTAAAATCAAACCCTAGTCTACCTTAGTGAAAGGCTAACAGTTTAACCACTGCGTCACCATTCCCTTCTTTCTTAATTTGATTGTTCTAGGCCTTAGAGCTAGAAATCGAGTTACGATCTCCAGTGCAAGAGGCACATGTGCTCACCACTATAGCATGTAATGGTTAGCTGGTAACATTAGACAACCGAAAATGATTGTATTTCTGTTAGCCAAGCATTTCTGTCATTTGCCTACTGTGTGAGCACTGCCAGCAAGACAGTTTAGTTTAGAACAAGCGAGTGTGTGTGTGTATAGATTATTAGCCTCAAGCATTTAAAGCTTGTTGTGTGTAGCGACCATCTTGCTCAGTAACCACTGAGTAAGTTTTAACAGTCAACTCATAAAAACAGCATAGGATAGTTGTGTGTGTGTGTGTCTGTGTGGTTCATGTACTTGGGAATATGCATTAGCACCATGCGCTAGCTTTACCTTACCCTCTAAAGGTAGAGCGTTATCTCTTCCTTTGGACATTGCCAATGACTGCATTCCCCTACAAGTTTTACACTTAAGCCCTTGGCTTGTTCTTGATTAGCTTTGGTTTGCTTTAGGCTTGGTTTGGTTCAGTTGGGTTTGATTCGACTTGGTTCAGTTTAGTTTAATGTAGTCACCATTTATTTTTATTTTTAGCTACACTCATTAACCAATTAATTAATGATAGTCGACTCTTAATTCTTGAATCGATAAATTGAATTTTGTGTACACCGTTTGTCAAGCCATGCCTACAACCTATACTCCCTATGTACTACAGTCAGATCTGAAAACAAGTTCCAATGGTCAAAGACGTGTCAGTCACCATACATGTAGCCTACAATAATTCTTTCTTTACCTAGCTATGTTTCGTCACTCACAGTAAACATCTTATATTATGGGTTTGCAATATATTAAGAAAAGCAAAAGTCCATGATCTTGTTGTTTTGGGTCTTTTTTGGGAAATTCATAAGCCATAAAAAGAATGACATCATGTCAAGTTCTGGGGGGACCGTGTATGTCAAAATCCCATTATCAGTTTATAAAATCTCAAGGCCATGCCCTAGCAGTTTTGAATTATTTCAATCAATGAGTCCACCATAGGAAAGATCGGAAAAATAAATACCCTTAAAACAAGTCGTCACATGACCCTCTCCGAACAATGCTTCGCAAAATATAAATTCATCCATTGAACATTGAACATGATCGGCGACATCATCCTCGCTTCCCCCTCCCACCATGGTTGCCATATCGTTTGACCTTCAAGTGTCCTCAGTATCTCTGTGCTTTTTTCATTGCCCTGTTGTCAAGTCAGGTCAATACATTCCAATAAGCTCAAATAACATCCACATCATGTCAGTCTGCCCCAGCAAGTTTGTTTTCTATACTCACTTCAAGCAACATATAACCAAGTTCTGTTTGTTCTATCTAAAGCCAGCTTCATCTGATCAAGGAATCATCATTTGTCATGTCACTCATAATCGTTTACATGTTAAAGACCCCCTTCAGGGGGTTTAGGAATTAGGAATTCCATCATAGGAAAAATCTGAAAACAAACCCTCGACCCGCCGTCTCATCGAAATAGCGAATACAGTATTGGTATATCACCACCATGGCCAGTAATAGCCTCGTTGAAACACGTGCCCAGTGGTATCGTCTCTTTCTATCTACAACCACTCTTCATGAACATTTTAGACAGATTTAAAAAAATGTATTAAAAACTAAAATGTCTTCAACAAAAGTGTCGTTAGACCCTTTCACAATTTTTTTAAAACATAAATACTATCCTCGAAAGGGGGAAAAGTGTGGGGGAGGGGGTTGCGTCACCCCGAGTCCTACGACCCCTCGTATATGTCTCTGGCGTTATTGGTTTGTGAGATATAACAGAAAGTCTAATATCACAGTTTTACACCAAAAAATTCTGTTTCCATCTTTCTCAAAACTTTAACCTATTACCAAAATAAAGACGGTTTCGAGACAAGCCATTTGACACGTCATAGAACCAAATCCGACCATGCATTCGTGAGATATCGAAAAAAGTCTAAAATCATGGTTTTACCCCCAAAAAGCCTGTTCCCCTCATTCTCAAAACTTTAACTTATTAATAACATATATAGGGCTTCGAGACAAGCGATTTGACGCTTCACACGTCCAAATTCGACCTTGCGTTCGAGAGATATCGGCAAACTTCGTAGGAAAGTAGGCGACTATCTGGCTCTCTCCTCACCACCAAAATCCCTTCTTATAAATCATTTTTTCAAAGAGCTCGCCCTCATACAAAAATCTCAAGTGCGCATGCGCAAAAAAACAAAAACAAAAATGTTGATTCATAGCGGCATCCAGCAAAACCCATGCGCTATATGAGCAACAACGTTTAAGTTCATTTTAGCAGCGCACCTTATACATGTCGCATTTGAAAAGAGAAATTCACAAAAAAATACAATTTCACCCCCCTAGTAGGGGTAGGTTTTATTTAGGGGTTGAAATGAGTGGTCCATTGGAAATAGGGCGTCAACCGGAGTCCAACGACACCTCATTTGTCAAAATCGGACCATGGGTTGTCCAGATATTAATAAGCAAAGAAGTGTGCACTAACTTTTTGAGCCCCTTGTGGGTGAAAACCCCTACTACTCCACTACTATCAATGATTAGTGTCATGCCTCTGATGGATATCTGTACCAAATTTTACGTTGATACACCTAGCCGTTCTCGAGTTATAAGGGAACAAATTTGTCCACAAAGAAACAAACAAACAAACAGACAGACAGACCAAAAAATTATGTTCGCGCGCATCCATCATTAAACAGTCTGAAACACGTGAATAACTCAAATTTCCGTAGAAATTCAGAAAAAACAGACAAACTTTCATTTTGATATAATATGTAGAGATATACTCTACATGAAAAAAATGAAAATCCACAGCCTGCTTCCAGTCTCCGACCGGGTCAGGAATGGAATGAATGAAGCTCCCATCTAGCGGCGCGGATATGAACTGTGCCGGCTGCCGAGGCCTGACGCACTCCTCTGGGGCAATGATTAAATGAATGACAGATGAAATGAAATGATAGTGGAGAGTGTTGCTGGAATGAAATTTTGACAGGGAAAACCGGAGTACCCGGAGAAAAACCTGTCTGCCTCCGTTTTGTCCAGCACAGATCTCACATGGAGTGACCGGGATTTGAACCACGGACCCAGCGGTGAGAGGCCGACGTGCTGCCGCCTGAGCCACGGAGGCTTCAGAGAAATACTCTACATATTATATCAAAATGAAAGTTTGTCTGTTGTAGATATATACTGAGCTTCTATGCCCAAGATAGCGGGTTCAAACCCGGCCGAAGCCGTCGGATTTTTTAAGAGCGTTAAAAATCCCTCAGTATGCCTTCCTTCGGAGGGGAAGTAAAGCCGGCGGTCCCATGTCATAGATTTATGGCATGTTAAAGATCCTTCCACTAATTGCACCTGTGTGAAGCTAAATTGGATAGGTTAAGAATGTAAACAACGCTCTTAGGTTTCTACGTTCGTTGCCAAGCGCTGACTGCGGTGGCGTCTAGTAGCTAAGTTCTGAATTAGACCTAGTAGTCGTTGACGGTGGCGCTTGGCGGCAAAAGTAGGAACTATTTGAAAAATTATAAGTTGCAGTACTTAAAATTAAAAAACAGATACACACACTAATACAGTCATCACAATTAACACCGGTTATCAGACAGATTCTACACACACCCAAAGTACACGGGGCTACATGACCGCGTTGTCGCAGCCCCTAAACTTAAGAACCAACCAACCAACCTAGATATATACTCGAGCCTCCGTGGCTTAGGCGGCAGCACGCCGGCCTCTCACCGCTGGGTCCGTGGTTCAAATCCAGGTCACTCCATGTGAGATCTGTGCTGGACAAAACGGAGGCAGACAGGTTTTTCTCCGGGTACTCCGGTTTTCCCTGTCAAAATTTCATTCCAGCAACACTCTCCACTATCTTTTCATTTCATCTGTCATTCATTTAACCATTGCCCCAGAGGAGTGCGTCAGGCCTCGGCAGCTGGCACAGTTCATATCATCGCCGCTAGATGGGGGCTTCATTCATTCCATTCCTGACCCGGTCGAAGACTGGAAGCAGGCTGTGGATTTTCATTTCATGTAGAGATATACTGCACCGCTCGGTGTTGACCGTGTTTTATTGCACAAATTAAGGTTTTACTCGCTGACCGTTGGAGACACACGAAAAGTGATAAGGACCTTCTGGATCGAAAGCTAAACGTTAAAGCTCGTGTATGCCATCGAAAGTTTGCTATTTCTTAGCGTTCTCTTTTTATTTGATATTGAAGTATGAAGTTTTGAAACCATAGTGTGTAGTGACGTCACTAAAATGGTCACCATTTCCTAATACGGCAAAATATCGAAATCAAAAGTATCCTATATGTAAACCTGGTAAATCAGCTACATCCATGCAACATTTCATTTAAATCGGACCAGTGGTTCTTGCGTTATTGAGTAATACACAGACAGACAGACAGACAGAAGAAAGACAGACACACACCCTCTCATTTTTATATATTAGTATGATTTAAAAGTATATGGCAACGTAAATCGTGGAGAATTCCTTACTTTATGGGAATAATAAAAGTAAAAGACGTTTAGAGTATGTGATACCAGTAGCAAGAAAGAATAATTGGGAAATAAAAATACATGCGTAAGGTGGGATTTGAACTACTTCACGTATGCAAATTCCATTCCTGTGTCCGCACGTTAGCCCTTTTTTTTTATTAGCTCTTTACAGAATTACAGAATTTTCAGATATGATACAAATACCATACTAATACATCACAAGAAATCCAGATTGTGTCCATATTTATCGTACAATTGACCACTTTCACTAAGCTTCCAACGCTCTTTTTGCAGGTGGTACCTGAGATCCTGGAACGAGAAATGTTGATCATTTTCCATCACGAAGTGTACATATTGGCCCATTATCCACACAATGGCAGTCTGTTTAATTTGGGAGAAGGTGGTCATCGACAATCGAATCAACTTCCTGTCATCAAGGTCATCCGTGGGCACATTTAATAGTTGACATACTTTTCCCTTACACCACAGCCACGTGGAGCCAACTCGCGTGCATGATGTGAAGCGGTGTATCGCCGTATCAGTTTGACCACATATAGTACACCATGGGTAAGCTTCAAGACGGATGGTATATCGCCGTAGAGCGGTTGGGATGAGATCGTTGAGGAAGATAAAAACCTGGGAGTGTACAGCAGAAGAAATGGTCATAGCCCCAAAATTTCTCCAAACAGTGGGCCAATGGACGTAGAGGGTGGTGGCCTCGATTCGCGGTTTGGAGTGTACAACTTGCCGCAACATGTTATAAATACTTTTCGTCGTTGGAACAGTCCCTGAAGGCATTTGGCGAACAGTTTCCAGAAGGTGCTGTTGATGGTCCCTAAATATCTTCGGCAAAGCTCTATCACAACCACGGGCTGTGTTTCGAATATCTTTGTATAGCGCTTTCGTAAAAGTGTCATGTTGGGAAAGAATGGTGATATCATTCTTGCAGAGGAGTGCACGGCATTTCATGCCATGAGCTGTTAGCCCTAGCCCGCCTTGCCGGGATGGGAGATACAACTGTTCCCGTTGTACTCGGAACAAAAATCCTTGCCATATAAACCAACCTGTATATTTTGCCAATTGGCTCTCAAACATTTTGGGAAGTGGGAAAAGTTGTGCAACATACCATATTTTAGAGAGCGCAAACACGTTGAGGATCATGACCCGTTGCACTATATTGAGGTTTCTTTGACCAAATTGGATCAGCACTCCCCTAACTTTGGCAATGACCTTAGTCCAGTTTGCTTGCATTGTGTCCAGAAGCGATTGCTTCCAGGTAATGCCAAGAATTTTCACCTCATTTACTATCCGGAACCAGGGCTGTTGGGTAATCACTGAGTTAGTATTGAGCGGAAGCAAAGCAGTTTTCTGGGGGTTCGATTGTGCTCCAGAGGCGATATGGTAGAGCTGAAGGGCGCTATCGATGTGGGAGATATCTTCATTATTGCGGATCTATATTGATACGACATCAGCATAGGCGCACATTCCAAAAACATGTGTGGACAGTTTGTAACCCTGGAGCTTCACCTGGGTAGTCCGAATGAACGGTTCAAGGCCAATGACAAAAAGTAGCATGGAAAGGGGACATCCTTGCCTAACTGATCGTTGTATTGGAATCAGAGGGGAAAGAACACCGTTGACGAGCACTCGAGACGTAGCATTACAATTTATCATACGAATGTAGTCAATAAGGATTTCAGGAAATTCAAAGTGTTGCAAGACCATGTACAAGTATTCATGACTGATGCGGTCGAAAGCTTTATCAAGATCTAAGGTGAGAAAACTCATTGGCTCAGTGGGGAGCATTTCGGCTTTTAGGTGTAGGTCCCGTAGTATCGCTAAGTTTGTTAACAGAGTTCTTCCAGGAATACTGCAACATTGTTCAATACCAAGGATATCATGTAGAACAGTCTTCAATCGGCATGCAAGTACTTTGGTAAGGACTTTATAATCACTGCAGAGCAGAGTAACTGGTCGGAAGTCACCAACTGCCATGGGAGAGGATGTTTTTGGTATGAGGACTATGGTACCTTCGTGATGTGACTGACAAAAAGCACGACGTTGGAGAATGGTACGCAGGACATGACAAAATTCTTTGCCAATGAGAGGCCAGAAGTGTTTATACATTTCATATGGCAGTCCATCAATGCCAGGTGAGCGGTTGTTTGGGAGTTGCTTAACCACAGAGTGAATCTCTTCATCCGTTATATCCGCGCTGAGCAGAGTTTTGTTGTCCGGAGATAGTTGGGTACTGCAAGATGAAAGCAATAGGGTCACCTGCTGTGGATCAATTTCAGCCTTAGTGTAGAACCGTAGATAAAATAATGATATTTCACTACGTATAGCGTCAGGGGAGGTGACGACACTTCCAGTACTGGTACGGAGGCGGTGGATATATTTACGTTGCCGCTCCCGTTGTCCTTTGGCGATATGGTATACACTTGCACTTTCGTCCGGGAGCACTGTACGATCTTTTAAAGCCACGTTTATATGAGCGAGCGTTCGTTGCTGTAGGGACAGGAGCTTGGTTTTAACTTCCCGAATCTGGTCATATATAAGCTCCCCAGCATCAGATCTTTGCTGGAGCTGGCGAAGAACTCGATAGTAAAATTCAACTGTATCCCGTCTTTCCCGACCTCGTTGGTAGGATATGTTCTTAAAGACGCGGCGGATCCCTGGTTTAACTAAAATATCCCACCAGTCTGCGCAGTCGCGAAATTTGCATTTTTGTTGGACCCATCGGGTCCAGTGTTGTCTGAAAATATCTTGGCATTCCTCCTCCAGTAACAGCGAGCAATTCAGCTTCCAATAACCTCTTCCTATGTGAAATATGGGATGGGGGTAAGAGATTGTACATACGACAGCATGATGGTTAGTGAAACTGGCAGGTATCACTTCATATCGTCTAGGCTGGATAAGTTCCTGTGAAAAGTATATGCGGTCAATTCGTGATGAGGAGTTGTGACTTATACAGGTGTAATGGGGCAGGGGCACCCTTAAACCATCCACAGCATCAATGAGGTGTAGGGAGTTAAGAAGGGTCCTGAGAGCCGGGTTGATACCTTGGTATGAACTAGTGGAATCCTCTGGGCGTTGAATACAATTGAAATCCCCTGCAAGAATAAGTTTTTCCTTAACGTCGTGCAGATGAGGCAGTATACTCTGTTGAAAGAACATTTTCCGTTCCACACGCTTATTTGACCCGGATGGGGCATATACATTTATCAGGGTGGTATTGTTTATGTGTCCAGATATTATGCGTCCTGATGGATGGCATAGCACACCTTCGAGTGGGATATCATGTCGTATGAGGAATCCGGTCCCTCTATTCGTATTACCGGTATTGATGTATTGTTTGTAGAAGGCAGATATTGGCAAACAGGGTATAGCAACTTCTTGAATGAAGGCAATGTCAATGTCTGCATCTCGAAGGAATCTCTCCAACAGTTGAAATTTCAGAGGGCATTCTATTACATTGATATTCACAGTGGCCACAGTGAGAAATTGCGCCATTAAGAAAAGTATAAAAGCTGTGCTAGACATACTGGAAGGTGGACTCGAGAAAAAAGAAAAAAAAAGACACAGGTGAGAAATATACTGGTGCACTATGTCAAATTAGGTTGAGATAGTTCCTTATGACTGCCATTCATAGGCCGGTTGTCAGCGTTTGAGAGCGTTCGTGGGTCCCTAGATGACGTAGAATGAAGATTTTGTTTCTTTTTCACAGCTGTGGAAACATTTGTGGAGCCAGTTTGATTCTTCGGGGCTGGTACGGCAATCGAGGCATTTGTTTTAATCTTCTTAGATACATTCTCGGATCCCCGATCAACCTGCTTAGGTGAGTCGGTAGATACCAGAGAAGGTGGTGGCAGTGAAGACAAAATTTCTGTGGCAGCCTGTAGTGACGGCATAGTCGGTTCTAAGGCTGTGATACAGGTTGCCGATATCACAGGGGCACTCTGTGGCTCACTGCTCTGGTCAGGGCAAGGTACCAGTTCTGCGTCATATGTAACCGAGGTCACTTCTGGTGTTGTCCCAGCTGACTGATCAATAAGCATGTTTTCATATGACGTTTGCTGCGTCACAACTTCCGAGTATTGGGCACGTCGTTGTTGTGTAGGAGTTATACCGAGGGGAATCATTTTCTTTGGGCAGTTGATACGTAGATGGGTGGTAGCATTGCAAATTAAACAGGTCTGTTTCTGTCCATTATACGTTATATAGCCAGAATGGCCACCAAAAGTCTCAGTGGAGGGGATATCTTGTTTGATTTCCATATTGACGGCACGTATTCCATTATACACCGGGAACTGATAAGCAGAAGACCATTGTTCTTTCCTGACGTCACTCACAGTGCCATATTTCGACAGGACGGATTTGAAAATTTCAGGAGGAACTTCGAGTGGGACATTAAATATCCGCACTGTGGTAAAATTGGAATCCGCTGTGGAGAGCTTAACATTTGTCATTTCGCCTGATTCATACTGAAATTTAATAGGATCTGCAAAAGTATTTAACAATTTCTGATAGGTAGATATGCTGATTACCTTGATGTACATGGTTTTCTCGTGCGCATTTAACTGGATGGCTTCTACTTGGTCGACAGTCAACCGGAGGGTATCGCCAATCCAGCGGTGAATTTCTCCTGGTGAGGGGCGAGAACTCTGCCTGTCCCATTGGCAGCGTACGGTGTTCTTCATCTGGTATCCGGACATGATTTTCAGCGGGGTTTTCTGGGTTTATGGTTTTGTTGTCCTATCTGGAACACTACTTGAAAAAGTATTGTCCGAATGACACACGGAAGGTCAGTACACACGTGGAACTAAGGAAGCACCGGTATTAGGAAACCGTACACTCTTCCAAATGCGGTCACACAGCGCGCACACACGTACCTCACTCGGCCACGACTAGTGACCAATTCCTAGCCCTTGAGCCACACGGACCACAGTCCCTGGACGCAATATTAAGTTACTTAAACAACAAACGCACTCAATTGCCAGTTGAAGTTCTCCAATATTTATGATTCTATTCCAATATAATATCGTGTGAACATCATAAACGATATTTCCACTCTCTTTAATTCTCATAAACAAAAAAGACACTACGATGTGGTGGATCTTTCATCGGCCATTTCTCTCGTATCGAAACGCCATTGTGCGCACGCGCAATCGCCAACAATATCACATTTTTCTTTAATTCATTAAAGAATATGAGTACCGTAACATATATTTTCCTTTTAAAGCCACTCTGCAAATATACAGGCCAAGAGTCTCTGTTAGAATGCTTTACGAAGTCAATTTGTTAAGCCGTTTTCTCCATCTCGAATAACATAGTATTTAATATATATATACTGTGCCCGTCTATAAGACTGCACAAGGTTTGGACCAGGGACACATCAGTTGAAGATTTCATAATATATTTTAAAAACATTCACATTGAAGGCTTGGAAGTGAGTTGGTCTCAGAAATAAAGTTACGAAAGAAGTCGTGGGCGACTTGCAGCTGCAGGAGTGTTATCTTGAGCGATTGCAAGAAGACCCGTCGAATTATCTGATTTATAGGACCCAGCTGTGAGATGAATCACTGACCGTACGGGCGTTATACTTATGATTCAGCATCACGCAACAGCTTACGGAAAGTTCCATGCATACGAGACAGAGATGGGATGCCCTCGGAAGCCCTGAGTTGACACTATTTTGGCAACAGTGTCTAAAGGCGTAGCTAGGAATCGGGATGCTATATGCTAATTTGCAAAAACGACGCAAAATAATTGAAATCTAAAAATGGGAATATTAATAATTCTGGAATTAAGAATTTTGAGAAGTGTAAAAATCTTTAATATATAACAGAATAGAAACGCTGATTAAGCATGTCGTCATGTGGGGGGGTACCTGTGAGGCGTGCTGGGAGAGAGACAAAAACAATTGACTCCCACGCAGAACAAGAACGCCTTCTAATTTTTTTAAATAATTGCTACGAACGGTTTTTGGAAATTAAAGTAATTTTGAGACGTTGAGATAATAAGGAATACATAGATGACTTTCATACAGGCGTATGAAGCATGATTCAAAAGTTAGTTTTGAGAAGATAAGAAAATGAACTATTTTTAGCAAATTTAAATAAATAGCGAGGCCAAGAGCCAGAAGATATTCAGTTCTAGCAATCCCGCGGGGACGTTTCGCTGTTTCAACATCACCGTATATTCAGTCTTAGCAAGCCTGAGGGCGTTGCGCTTTCTCAACACGAACGATTATTCAGTCGTATGAACCTCTGAGGAGGACATACTGTTTCGAGAAATAATCAGTCTTCAAGATATCACGAGTACGTTGGTTCGAAAACACGTAAGGTCGTAGAAACCGGAAGAACTCTACGAAAATAAATTCGTCAGTCCAGATGGACAGTACGCTACATAAGTCAGCGTTAGGTCCAGTGAAGTCGCAACTCGTTAGCTTGAAACAAAAGTATCGCTAGTGTTAGGACAAAGTTAGAATCTCATGATCTCTGATGGGGAGACATGAAGATTTAGGACCGACTGAAGTGAAATACGCGTTTGAGTGTAAGTATACGCGAAGTAGAAAGTGAAAAGTGCAGATCATTAAGAAAACGAACAATTCGAACCATAGTGAGGGTAGGAACAGTTCGAAAATTACGAAATTCACAACCAGACGTTGTCGAAATGCATAGCCAAGTTAAGTTAATAATTCTGTGAGTTTAAACTGTGGGTAAACCGATAGAACTTTGAATCGAGACCAAAGGGGTCAAAACCAAGATATTGTCGCAGTGAAAAAAGCATACAGCCAGTATTAGGAAGGAAGGAGATCGTCATCTAGGAACGTATCGGAAGGCCACCGTTCGCGTCCTGAAATAAGGTGGAAAGACTATTACACAGAGTGTGATCTACTGTAAATTGTATAGAAGTTAATAGGACTAAACCCTAAAGGGTTAAAATACGTGTGAAGTGTTATTAAGTAATTGTTTAAAAAGTTACATTTCATTGTTGTGTACCTAGTATAAGTGTCCCAGGGTAATGGGAAATATAAGGTGTATTTTAGTCTAAATGATAAGCAAAGTTATAATTACGTGCGAAGTGGAAATAATGAGTGTGTCGCACCATATAGTCCATAAAATGTACTAATTACGGCAAAAATGGGCGAAATATTTCATATGGGAGGTCCACGGTTACCGGATGGTCGGTAAGTACAAATGATTTATTCGTTTATTGAACCATTGTGCATCAAATTTTGGAAATACCATTGAGGGTAAATATCATGTGAAAAGTGATTATATTGAAAGTGTCATTAGTAACAAGATGTTCAGTAAAGAACATACAGCCTACTTTCTCCTAAATGCATTGTTATAACTCTTTGTCCTTTTCAAGGAGTATAATTGAATGTTGGTTGAAGTAGCTTGTTGAAATACAACGTGCTATAGGGATATTAAACATGAATATGACGTGCCCTTTGCTAGTGCTACCTCTGAAAAAAAATCATTCAATTCGGTTTCACCGTGTTTGAATTGATATGTGGAATGGATTTGCACACATACATGGCCGCTATTTGCAAACTATTGGGCTGATGACCTTGTAGTCAGTCATAAGATGCTTTCCACAAAAAGGCATGTTGATGGGAAATCTGGAAGAGATCAACTAATTAGGATGGTCGTAATTTGATTTAAGCTTTTAACATTTGGGTGGCCGTCATTCCGTTTCCGTCAAGATGGTGGCGGTATAAAACATGACACTGAGGTGACCATTGCTAGTGCTACCTCTGTATCAAATTTCGTTCAATTTGGTTTCACCGTGTTTGAATTGATAGGTGGAATCGATTTGCACACATACTTGGTCACCATCTGCAAACTATTGGGCTGATGATCTTGCAGTTTGGTCAGAATATGCTTCAACATAAAGACATGTTGTTGCAAAATTTGGTAGAGACTAGATTATTAGGTTGGTCGTAATTACATTTTAGCTTTTAACATTTGGGTGACCGCGATTACGTCTCCGTCAAGATGGCGGTGATATAAAACAATACACTGAGGTGCCCTTTGCTAGTGCTACCTCTGTACCAAATTTCGTTCCATTCGGTTTCACCTTGTTCGAATTGATAGGGGGAATCGATTTTCACACAAAGATGGCCGCCATCCGCAATATATATATATATATATTTAGAATTTGGCCAATTATAGACCGCTTTGAACCTAAGACTACGGTACATTGTTTCGTTTTTTCTTTTCTTCCCAAAACTTCTTCATACGTTGGCTGATGGCCTGCCTCTGTTCCGTTGATAACACTCTCCGTGGTTGATGTGGAACTTGCAGAATCGAAAAATCTGCAGTAGTGATCAGTTGCCGGAATTCCACCCTATTAGAAATGATGTTATTTGTGATCTTCAGTTTTTGCAGATCACACCGTATCTCTTCCAGCCATCTAGTGGTGTTTTTTAATTTGGAGATGTAGTCAAAAATTTTCTTAGTTAGCCTGCTGCTATCCATTCTATGGAGGTGACCATAAAATTGTAGTCTCCGTCTTTTAATTGAGTCTGTTATTTTTTCCACATTTCGGTAAAGGTCTTCATTTTTTCTCTTCATCCAAATATCTTTATTCTTTTGGGGACCCAAAATTTTCCTAAGTATTTTCCTTTCTTTCTTTTCCAGTTCCTCTTGTTCACCTCTTTTGTTCAACGTTAAACATTCTGATCCGTATAATACCTCTGGTTTAATTACAGTTGTGTAGTGCCTGATTTTTGCCTGGAATGAAATTGATCGTTTGTTGTATCTATGTTGGGTGAGTTTATAGGCATTTTCCATCTTTCTGAATCTCTCCTTGCAGGATGTGTTATCAAGTCCATCCGCAAAATATTAGGCTAATGACCTATTAGTTTGGCCAAAGGATGCTCCCTCCATAAAGGTATCTTGTTGCAAAATTTGGTAGAGATCGGATGATTAGATTAATCGTAATTTGATTTTAAGGTTTGGACATTTGTGTGGCCGCCTTTACGTTTCCGTCCAGATGGCGGCGATATAAAACATGACACTGAGGTGTCCTTTGCTAGTGCTACCTTTGTACGAAATTTCGTTCAATTCGCGTTCACCGTGTTCGAATTGATAGGGGGGACAGACATTCAGAGTACACACACTCACACACACACAGACTCACACACACACATACACACACAGACAGACACACTTTTTTTCGCCCTGTGTTGATCTCATAAGTCTACTTTCATATTTTGCAAAAATAGAAAGTAGGCTAAAAATGCATCTTGTAAAAATCAGCCAGAATTATGAGGGTCGCGTAAATTAATTATGTGTTTAGAAAGAAAGAAAGAAAGAAAGAAAGAAAGAAACCCGAAAGATATGCAAGCAATTAATATGTTGAAACAAGATGTTCAGTAAAGAACATATAGCCTACTTTCTCCTAAATGCATGGGTATTGTTATAACTCTTTGTCCTTTTCAAGGAGTATGATTGAATGTTGGTTGTAGTAGCTTGTTGAAATACAACGTGCTATAGGGATATTAAACATGAATATGAGGTGCCCTTTGCTAGTGCTACCTCTGTACCAAATTTCGTTCAATTCGGTTTCACCGTGTTTGAATTGATAGGGGGAATCGATTTGCACACATACTTGGCCATCATCTGCAAACTATTGGGCTGATGTTCTTGCAGTTTGGTCAGAATATGTTTCCCACATAAAGATATGGTGTTGCAAAATTTGGTAGAGACTAGATTATTAGGTTGGTCGTAATTACATTTTAGCTTTTAACATTTGGGTGGCCGCGATTACGTTTCCGTCAAGATAGCGGTGATATAAAACATGACACTGAGGTTCCCTTTGCTAGTGCTACCTCTGTTCCAAATTTCGTTCATTCGGTTCCACCGTGTTCGAATTAATAGGGGGAATCAATTTTGACATAAAGATGGCCGCCATCCGCAAACTATTAGGCGAATGACCTATTAGATTGGTCAAAGGATGCTCCCTCCATGAAGGTATGTAGTTGCAAAATTTGGTAGAGATCGGATGATTAGTTTAATCGTAATTTGATTTAAGCTTTAAACATTCATGTGGCCGCCATTACGTTTCAGTCAAGATGGCGGCGATATAAAACATGACACTGAGGTGCCCTTTGCTAGTGCTACCTCTGTACCAAATGTCGTTCCATTCGGTTCCACCGTGTTCGAATTAATAGGGGGAATCAATTTTGACATAAAGATGGCCGCCATCCGCAAACTATTAGGCGAATGACCTATTAGATTGGTCAAAGGATGCTCCCTCCATAAAGGTATGTAGTTGGAAAATTTGGTAGAGATCGGATGATTAGGTTAATCGTAATTTGATTTAAGCTTTGAACATTCCTGTGGCCGCCATTACGTTTCAGTCAAGATGGCGGCGATATAAAACATGACACTGAGGTGCTCTTTGCTAGTGCTACCTCTGTACCAAATTTCGTTCCATTCGATTCCACCGTGTTCGAATTATTAGGGGGAATCAATTTTGACATAAAGATGGCCGCCATCCGCTATCTATGAGGCTAATAACCTATTAGATTGGTCAAAGGATGCTCCCTCCATAAAGGTATGTTGTTGCAAAGTTTGGTAGAGATCGGATGGTTATGTTAGTCGTAATTTAACTTAAGCTTTGAACATTTGTGTGGCCGCCATTACGTTTCTGTCAATATGGCGGCGATATAAAACATTACACTGAGATGCCGTTTGCTAGTGCTACCTCTGTACCAAATTTCGTTCCATTCGGTTTCACCGTGTTTGAATTAATAGGGGGAATTGATTTTCACACAAAGATGGCCGCCATCCGCAAACTATTAGGCCAATGACCTATTCATTTGGTCAAAGGATGCTTCCTCTATAAGGGTATGTTGTTGCAAAATTTGGTAGAGATCGGATTATTAGGTTAGTCGTAATTTGATTTAAGCTTTGAACATTTGTGTGGCCGCCATTACGTTTCCATCAAGATGGCGGCGATATAAAACATGACACAGAGGTGCCTTTTGTTAGTACTACCTCTGTACCAAATTTCGTTCATTCGGTTGCACCGTGTTCGAATTAATAGGGGGAATCGATTTTCACACAAAGATGGCCGCCATCCGCAACTATTACGCTGATGACCTATTAGATTGGTCAAAGGATGCTCCCTCCATAAAGGTATGTAGTTGCAAAATTTGGTAGAGATCGGATGATTAGGTTAATCGTAATTTGATTTAAGCTTTGAACATTCGTGTGGCCGCCATTACGTTTTAGTCAAGATGGCGGCGATATAAAACATGACACTGAGGTGCCCTTTGCTAGTGCTACCTCTGTACCAAATTTCGTTCCATTCGGTTCCACCGTGTTCGAATTAATAGGGGGAATCAATTTTGACATAAAGATGGCCGCCATCCGCAAACTATTAGGCTAATAACTTATTAGATTGGTCAAAGGATGCTCCCTCCATAAAGATATGTTGTTGCAAAGTTTGGTAGAGATCGGATGGTTATGTTAGTCGTAATTTAACTTAAGCTTTGAACATTTGTGTGGCCGCCATTACGTTTCTGTCAATATGGCGGCGATATAAAACATGACACTGAGATGCCCTTTGCTAGTGCTACCTCTGTACTAAATTTCGTTCCATTCGGTTTCACCGTGTTTGAATTAATAGGGGGAATTGATTTTCGCACAAAGATGGCCGCCATCCGCAAACTATTAGGCTAATGACCTATTCATTTGGTCTAAGGATGCTTCCTCTATAAGGGTATGTTGTTGCAAAATTTGGTAGAGATCGGATGATTAGGTTAATCGTAATTTGATTTAAGCTTTGAACATTTGTGTGGCCGGCGTTACGTTTCCGTCAAGATGGCGGCGATGTAAAACATGACACTGAGTTGTCCTTTGCTAGTGCTACCTTTGTACCAAATTTCGTTCAATTCGCATTCACCGTGTTCGAATTGATAGGGGGGACAGACATTCAGGGTACACACACTCACACACACACAGACTCACACACACACACACACATACACACACACACAGACTCACACACACACATACACACACACAGACAGACACACTCTTTTCGCCCTGTGTTGATCTCATTAGTCTACTTTCATTTTTTGTAAAAATCGAAAGTAGGCTAAAAACAAGATGTTCAGTAAAGAACATATAGCCTACTTTCTCCTAAATGCATGGGTATTTTTATAGCTCTTTGTCCATTTCAAGGAGTAAAATTGAATGTTGGTTGTAGTAGCTTGTTGAAATACAACGTGCTATAGGGATATTAAACATGAATATGAGGTGCCCTTTGCTAGTGCTACCTCTGTAAAAAATTTCATTCAATTCGGTTTCACCGTGTTTGAATTGATCTGGGGAATGGATTTACACACATACATGGCCGCTATTTGCAAACTATTGGGCTGATGACCTTGTAGTCAGTCATAAGATGCTTTCCACAAAAAGGCATGTTGTTGCAAAATCCGGTAGAAATCAAATTATTAGGATGGTTGAAATTTGATTTAAGCTTTTAACATTTGGGTGGCCGTCATTCCGTTTCCGTCAACATGGCGGCGATATAAAACATGACACTCAGGTGCCTTTTGCTAGTGCTAACTCTGCACCAATTTCGTTCAATTCGGTTTCACCATGTTTGAATTGATAGGGGGAATCGATTTGCACACATACTTGGCCACCATCTGCAAACTATTGGGCTGATGATCTAGCAGTTTGGTCAGAATATGCTTCCCACATAAAGATTTGTTGTTGCAAAATTTGGTAGAGACTAGATTATTAGGTTGGTCGTAATTACATTTTAGCCTTTAACATTTGGGTGGCCGCGATTACGTTTCCGTCGAGATGGCGGTGATACAAAACATGACACTGAGGTGGCCTTTTCTAGTGCTACCTCTGTACCAAATTTCGTTCCATTCGGTTTCACCGTGTTCGAATTAATAGGGGAATGGATTTTCACACAAAGATGGCCGCCATCCGCAAAATATTAGGCTAATGATCTATTAGTTTGGTCAAAGGATGCTCCCTCCATAATGGTATGTTGATGCAAAATTTGGTAGAGATCGGATGATTAGGTTAATCGTAATTTGACTTAAGCTTTGAATATTTGTGTGGCCGCCATTACGTTTCCTTCAAGATGGCGGCGATATAAGACATGACACTGGGGTGCCTCCTGCTATTGCTACCTCTGTACCAAATTTCATTCCATTCGGTTTCACCGTGTTCGAATTAATAGGGGTAATCGATTTTGACACAAAGATGGCCGCCTTCGGCAAACTATTAGGCTAATGACCGATTATATTTGTCAAAGGATGCTCCCTCCATAAAGGGATGTTGTTGCAAAATTTGGTACAGATCGGATGATTAGGTTAGTCGTAATTTGATTTAAGCTTTGAACATTTGTGCGGCCGCCATTACGTTTTCGTCAAGATGGCGGCGATATAAAACATGACACTGGGGTGCCCTATGCTTGTACTACCTCTGTACCAAATTTCTTTCCATTCGGTTTCACCGTGTTCGAATTAATAGGGGCAATCGATTTTCACACAATGATGGCCACCATCCGCAAACTATTAGGCTGATGACCTATTAGTTTGGTCAAAGGATGCTGCCTCCATAAAGGTATGTTGTTGCAAAATTTGGTAGAGATCGGATGATTAGGTTAGTCGTAATTTGCTTTAAGCTTTGAACATTTGTGTGGCCGCCATTACGTTTTCGTCAAGATGGCGGCGATATAAAACATGACACTGAGGTGTCCTTTACTAGTGCTACCTTTGTACCAAATTTCGTTCAATTTGCGCTCATCGTGTTCGAATTGATAGGGGGGGGACACACATTCAGAGTACACTCACTCACACACACACACACACACATACACACACACAGACAGACACACTTTTTTCGCCCTGTAGTGATCTCATAAGTCTACTTTCATTTTTTGCAAAAATCGAAAGTAGGCTAAAAAGGAAGGAACCGATTGTTGATAGAATAAAAATGATTTTATAGTAAAAGTCAGTGACTGTTAATGTAAAAATAAATGAAATAAAAGTTAAATATCTAATATATAAAAGTGAAAGTCTGTATGTATGTAAGTATGTATGTATGTATGTATGTATATATGTTGGTTCCGTATACAAATCTACACCGTTCCACCAATCTCAACCATATTTTGCATACACATAGTTTAGGACCCAGAAGGAACCGCTGGCTACATGAATTTTCGACAGTCTTTCTTATTCTTCTGATTTCGGCCCTTTTTCACTCAAAAACAGGCTAATCAAATCATAAAATATACTCATGAAGGAATGGCATGGCAGATAGTTTCCATGGCAACATAGCTCAAGTCGAGACACGGCCGACTTGATGCTAATTGCGCTCAGCACTACCGGTATAGAAAATGAGGATCTTTACTTGAAATCCCGTTAGTTACTCAACTGCTCACACAGCACTGTCAACCGAGTTTAGCATAACAAAGACTTGACACTATCTTCTTTCTACTATATATTTGTCAAATACCACTCACTCATTCATTTATTCATCACGAAATCTCAGAAACCACCGAACGGATTGGAATGATATCTGGTATGCAGCTTCCTCAAGGGCCGCAAATGCCCACTAAGAGAGAAATTTTGGCTATTCACGTTCTAAAGGGGTGTTAAGGGGGTAGACCTGCATTTAATTGAATAGCAATATCTCCCGATTGGTTTCATGGGGGATGTGATACTCGCCATATAAACTCATCATTAAAAATAAGAAGACATGTGTCTGAGGGTTTTTCGATGTGGTGTATATTATGAGGTGAAAGGGGTGAAAAGTGGGGATTAAAAGATTCTTAACGGAGCGTGTGTCTCTTAAACGACATAGGCGAGGAGTTTGAAACACAGCGAAAAAAAATTAACATAAAAAAGAAGTAAATATGTGTTTGACAGTTTTTTCATAAATCCAATTTAAGGGGCCCATGGGGAGAGATGAAATTCGGGGGGGGGGGGGTTGAACAGGAAAGAAAGTGACCTAACTGATTGACTGACTGGCTCACTCATCAAACTCAGGGGAAAAAAATGCTTTAAAGTAAGTAAATAGCTGTTCGACAGTTTTTTTTTTCATAAATCAAATTTAAGGGGTTCATGGGGAGGGGTGAAATTCTGAAAGAAGAAAATTGAAAGAAAATGTCCAGACTCACTCACTTACTCACTCACTCATCATCGCCTAGCCAAAATTATTGAAGTTAGAAACATGACAGTTTGGGGATATGTTCATTGTATGTCAAAACCGTCTACTAAGGGAGGATTTTTTGGATATTCAGGTTCTAAAGGGGTCTTAAGGGGGTTAAACATGCTTTTCATTGAATAACAATATCTCCCGATTGGTTTCATTGGGGGATGTGATACACGGCATATATGCTTATCATTAAAAAGTAAGGAGACACGTGTCTGAGGGTTTTTCGATGTGTTTATGAGGTTAAAGGGGTGAAAAGTGGGGATTGAAAGATTCCTAACGGAGCGTGTATTTCTTAAACGACATAGGTGAGGAGTTTGAAACTCAGCGGAAAAAAATCAGCATAAAAATAACTAAATATGTGTTTGACCGCTTTTCCATAAATCCAATTTAAGGGGCCCATGGGGAGGGGTGAAATTCGGGGGGGGGGGACAGGAAAGAAAGTGTCCTAACTGATTGACTGACTGACTCACTCATCAAACTCAGGGGGAAAAACTGCTTTAAAGTAAGTAAATAGCTCTTCGACAGTTTGTTTTTCAATCATATTTAAGGGGTTCATCGGGAGGGGTGAAATTCTGAAGAAAAAAAATTGAAAGGAAATGTCCTGACTCATTCACTCACTCATCATCGCCCAGCCAAAAATATTGAAGTTGGAAACATGACATTTCGGGGATATGTTCGTTGTATGTCAAAACCGTACACTAAGGGAGGTTTTTTGGATATTCGGGTTCTAAAGGGGTCTTAAGGGGGTTAAACCTGCATTTCATTGAATATCAATATCTCACGAGTGGTTTCATTTGTGGATGTGATACTCGGCATATAAACTAATCATTAAAAATACGCAGACATGTGTCTAAGCGTTTTTCGATGTGGTGTATTATTATGAGGTGAAAGGGCTGAAAAGTGGGGGTTGAAGGATTCCTAATGGAGCGTGTAGGCCTATCTCTTAAACGACATAGGCGAGAAATTTGAAACTCAGCGAAAAAAATTAAGCTTAAAAAGTAAGTAAATCGGTTTTCGACTGTTTTTTTTTCATAAATTAATTTAAGGGGCCAATGGGGTGGGGTGAAATTCTGGGGAAAAAAAGGAGAGAAAGTGTCCTAACCGACTGACTCAGGGGAAAAAGACAGCTTAAGAAATAAGGTAATAGGTGTTCAAGCGTTTTTTAATCAATCCAATTTAAGGGGCCCATGGGGAGGGGTGAAATTCTGGTAAAATAAATGAAAGAAAATGTCCTGTCTGACTCACTCACTCACTCATCACGCCCAGCGAAAACTATTAAAGTTGGAAACATGAAATTTTGGGAATATGTTCGCTGTATGTCGAAAACGTTAACTAAGGAATGATTTTTGTTTATTCGGGTTTTAGAGACGTGTCAAGGGGGTAATCGTGCATTTCATTGAATAACGATATCTCATGAGTTGTTTGTTTGGGGATGTGATATTCGGTATATAAACTAATCATTAAAAATAATCACACATATGTCTAAGGGTTTATCGATGTGGTGTATATTATGAGGTGAAAGGGGTGAAAATTGGGGGGTGAGGGATTCTTGACGGAGCGTGTATCTCTGAAACGACACAGGCGTGAAGTTTGAAATTCGGTGGGAAAAACAGCTTAAAATACAAGTAAATAGGTGTTCGAACGTTTTTTCATAAATCCAATTTAAGGGGCCCTTGGAGAGGGGTGAAATTCTGGGGGAAAAAAACAGGAAAGAAAGTGTCCTAACTGATTGACTCACTTACTCACTCATCAAACTCAGGGGGAAAACAGCTTTAAATAAGTAAATAGGTGTTTGACCGTTTGTTTCATAAATCCAATTTAAGGGGTTCATTGGGACGGGTGAAATTATCAAAAATAAATGAAAGAAAATGTCCTGACTGACTCTCTCACTCATCATCGCCCAGCCAAAATTATTGAAGTTAGAAACATGAAATGTTGGGGATATGTTCGTTGTATGTCGAAAACGTCCACTAAGGAAAGAGTTTTGGATATTCAGGTTCTAAAGAGGTGTTAAGGGGGTAAACGTGCTTTCCATTGAATAACAATATCTCACGAGTGGTTTCATTTGGGGATGTGATACTTGGCACATATACTAATCATTAAAAATAAGCTGACACATGTCTAATGGTTTTTCGATGTAGCGTATATTATGAGGTGAAAGGGATGAAAAGTGGGGGTTGAAAGATTCCTAACTGAGCGTGTATCTCTTAAACGACATAGGGAGGAGTCTGAAACTCGGAGGAAATCTATCAGCTTAAAAATAGATAAATAAATGAATAAATAAATAAAATAAATAGGTGTTCGACCGTGTTTTCATAAATGCAATTTAAGGGGCATATGGGGAGGGGTGAACTTCTGGAAGAAAAACGTCCAATAAGGAAGGATTTTTGGATGTTTGCTCTCATCGACCAACCAAAACTATTAAAGTTAGAAGAATGATATTTTGGGGATATGTTTGTTGTGTGTCGAAAACGTCTACTAAGGAGGGATTTTTGGGTATTCAGGTTCTAAAGGGGTGTTAACGGGGTTAAACCTGCATTTCATTGAAAAACAATATGATACGACTATGACGCGAGCGAAGCGAGGCTAAAATTGAGATGGTGTGTGTCTGTGTATTACTCAATCTCGCAAGTACCACTGGTCCGAATTACGTGAATTTTACATGGAAGTAGCTGATTTACCTGGCTAACATATAGGTTACTTTTGATTTCAATACTTTGCACTATTTAAAATGGCGACCATTTTAGTGACGTCACTACACCCTTTGGTTTCAAACTTTCATATTTCCATTTCAAATAAAAAGAGAACGCTAAGAAATAGCAAACTTTTGATGGCATATGCGAGGTTTAAAATTATATTTTCTATCCGAAAGGTATCTGCAACTGTTAGCGAGTAAAACCTACATTTGTGCTATAAAACACGGTCAACGCCGAGCGGTGTAGTTGGACAAAATGTTCCATCCTTAATCTCCCTCTGCGCAGCACCTCGCCTATCCCCTGTTTTAACTGTCACCTTCACATTTTAATTTATTTATGACGCGTAGCGAAGCACGGGTACTTCAGCTAGTAACTTAATAAAATACAAATGAGCTGATAAGCAAATAAATATGTTGTTGTTGTTTGAGTTTTCAGTCTTTTGACTCGTTTGATGCAGATCTCCCGCCCCCTGTCCTGAGCTGATCGTTTCATCTCTACATAGCTACCACACCCTACATCCGAGACAATCTGTTTAACATATTCTAACCTTGGTCTACCCCTACCGTTCTTGTCCTCGATCCATCCTTCCATAACTAAGCTTGCTATTCCTGGGTGTCTTAGTATGTGTCCTACTAACCTATCTCTTCTCTTCCTTAGCAGTCGCCAGAAACATCTCTCCTCTCCCACTCGTCTTAATACCTCTTCGTTTGTAACCCTATCCACCCAGTTCGTCACTCCTGTGGGGGTCCGGGCGGGGACACCAAGGGCACGCCGATGAGCCAGCTTGGTGTCCTAGGCGAAACCCCACACAAGACACGGCACAAACCTAAAAGAATTGCTGAGTTTTAATTCACTGGCCGTGAAAGCCAATATACCATCTTTTTGGAAGCCTTCATAGGGAGGTTATGGCTGCTTGAGCTTTTAGTTCTCGCAGTCAAGTGGTGCAGTCGCACCTAATATAAAGGGAGGTGGCGCGCATTTCGTCACTCCTGTGGGGGTCCTGGCGGGGACACCAAGAGCCCGCCGATGAGCCAGCTTGGTGTCCTAGGCGAAACCCCACACAAGACACGGCACAAACCTAAAAGTATTGCTGAGTTTTAATTCACTGGCCTTGAAAGTCAATATACCATCTTTTTGGAAGCCTTCATAGGGAGCTTATGGCTGCTTGAGCTTTTAGTTCTCGCAATCAAGTGGTGAAGTCGCACCTATTATAAAGGGAGCTGGCGCGCAGTTCGTCACTCCTGTGCGGGTCCGGGTGGGGACCCCAAGAACCCGCCGATGAGCCAGCTTGGTGTCCTAGGCGAAACCCCACAAAAGACACGACACAAACCTAAAAGAATTGCTGAGTTTTAATTCACTGGCCGTGAAAACCAATATACCATCTTTATGGGGGATAAGTTGCAGCCTGGCCTTACACCTTTCTGAATACCAGCTTCTCTCTCATGTCATTCAGCTCGAATGACTGCTGTCTGGTTTCTGTATAGATTGTATATCACCCTCCTATCCCTGTACTTTATTCCAAAGGATTTCAAAATGTTAAACCATTTAGTCCAATCAATGTTATCAAGAGCCTTTTCTAAGTCGACAAATGCCATGAACTTTCTCTTATCTTTCCTTATTCTACCTTCCAAAATCAGCCTAAGACATAGTACAGCTTCCCTTGTTCCTACATTTCTCCTGAAACCAAACTGGTCTTCACCCAACTCCGTTCCTATCTGGCTTTCAATCCTCTTGTAAATTATTCTAGACAGGATCTTTGAAGCATGAGTAATCAAGCTGATTGTACGGTAATCTTCACATCTGTCAGCTCCCACTTTCTTTGGTATAGGGATGATTACATTCTTCTTGAAATCAGGGGGTACCTCACCTGTCTCGTAAATCCTACACACCAAGTGAAATAACCTGATCAGACCTTCATCTCCTATGCAGCGTAGCAACTCAATCGGTATATCATCTATGCCTGGTGCTTTGTTCCTGCGTATGTCCTCTAATGCTCTGTCAATTTCTGATCTCTTCTTTTGCATCCTCATCAATTTCCTCCTCTCTTTCCATTACAGGATTCTCAATCTCCTTTCCCTTATACAAGCACTCTATGTAAGCTTTCCATCTCTCAACCTATTCTTCCCTATCTGTTAGAGGCTTTCCATTTGTGCCCTTAATATTACAGCACTTAGTCTTCTTTTCCCCAAAAGTATTCTTAATCCTTCGATAAGCTGTGTCTACTTTTCCTAATTTCAGATAATTTTCTATACCTGCACATTTCTCTTTCAACCATTCTTCTTTCGCTTCCTTGCACTTCTTGTTAACCTCATTTCTCAGACGTCTGTATTCTGCTTTCCCCTTTCATCTCTTAGATTCTTGTGTTTCCGCCTTTCATCTATCAATAATTCTAGTATATCCTGAGTGATCCACGGTTTCCTACCTATTCTTTCTTCCCTACCAATGTTTTCCTCTGCGGATTTTGTTATTTCATTCTTCAAAAGTGCCCATTCGTCTGCAATTGAAGTTTGTTTAGGGGTTTTCATTAACCCTTCCTTTATACTCTTCTTGAATCTTTCGTTTACATCCTTTACTTTCAGTCTGCCTATTGCCCACCTTTTTGGCTTTTGACTTTTCTTCAGTTTCTTGAACTTTAATCTGCATTTCATTACTACCAGATTGTGGTCAGAGTTTATGTCAGCACCAGGATATATTTTACAATCCAAAATCTGGTTTCGAAACCTCTGCTTGGCAATAATGAAGTCGATTTGTAACGCCCTGTATCTCCTGGTCTCATCCATGTGTATATTTTTCTGTGGTTATTGAATAAGGTGTTAGCTATGACCAACTCATGCTCGGTGCAGAATTCCATCAGCCTGCTTCCTCGACCATTCCTTTCACCTAATCCAAAATATCCTACTAGCTTCCCTTCTCTCCCTTTTACTACCACAGCATTCCCATCTCCCATTACCATAACATTTTCATCACCTTTGATATACCTCAGAATTTCATCTATTTCTTCGTAGACCTTTTCAACATCCTGATCATCAGCTTGACTGGTAGGCATATAGACTTGTACCACTGTGGTGCACGTAGGTTTAGTAATGATTTTAGCTACAATAATCCGTTCACTATATTGCTCATAATATTCCACCCGCTGTCCAAGTTTCCTACTCAATATGAGACCAACCCTGCTTGGCCATTGTTTGATTTAGTGCTAATGACCCTATAGTCTCCGGACAAAAAGTCCTGTTCTTCCTGCCAGCGCATATCACAAATCCCTACCAAAACCAACCTCAACCTATCCATTTCCCTTTCTAAGTTTTCTAACCTTCCACTTCCTAGCAGACTTCTAACATTCCACGCTCTTATCCGTAGAATGTCAGATTTCCTCTTTGTCACTTCTGTGATGTTAACCCCCTCTCGAGTAGTCCCCACCCGGAGATCCGAAAGGGGGACTAGTTTACCTCCGGATTGAAATTTTACAAGGGAGGAGGCCATCATCACATGTAATTATGCATAGAGAGGTGCATATCCTCGGGAATAGCATTACGGCATAAATATAATGTCAATAAAAGTTGAAGTTGAAAATATAAATGAAAGTTGAAGTTGAAATAAATGAATAAAGTTGTAGACAAGCCAGGGATGGTCAATATACACTAAATATAAATACAGGCAAACACAAGTAGTTCCGTGAAGTACTATACAGGCTATTTTCATATATCCTACTCATGTTAATTGCCTCTATCAACAAACAAAATTTCAGTTTGAAGCTTGTGATAGATTCGTAGATATTCAGAACCGTCTAAATATTTCAGATGGTCGCCAGGTTGGATTTTTATTTTTGTACTATTACATTAAGATTATTGTGTACGTCTGGTATTCAAACTTCAATCGCATGATAAGAACACAAGAAGTAAAAACGAGATTTTAAAATTTCGCACAGCTGCCATTTTTTACTATGCAAACAATTGAAATAAATTAGATGCCAGTGGATTAACATTTGTATAAGAATTTAACGTGCGAAGTTTCACTGCACTCGGAGAGTTAATTCTCCAGAAACGTCCATTTAAATATTTATACTTCAGTCGCCGCCATGTTAGATTTGTGCTCACCAGGTTACTGAAAGTTCAATAGGTTAACATATGTACATAGCTTCTATGAACATAAAAAATTCAGTTTGATTGCTGTAAAAGATTCATAGATATTGAGAACCGTCAAAATATTTCGGATTCTCGCCATTTTGGATTGATATATGTATAGGCCATAGAGTTATGTACCATTCAAGGACAATTATTGCCTAGGTTCATTATTCCAACTTTCACATCGATCGCATGATTACGACACAAGAAATAAAACTTAATTTTAAAATTTCGCACAGCCGCCATCTTGAGGTTATGGAAAGAATTGAACTAAATTAGACTCCAGTACAATACAGTGTTTATAAACATTCGCTGTACCAAGTTTCATTACGTTTGGATGGTTAAATCGCGAAAAAAGTCTATTTAAATGTCTCAATTTCGCTTGGCCGCCATATTGGTTTTGTAGTTACCAGGTTTTTGAAAGTCTCATTGGTGAACTTCTGGTAGTGCCCTTTATCACCGTACACAATTTCAGGGTGATATCGGTAATAGTTTCGGAGATACTGAATGCTGGTGAAATAATTCACTCAGCCGCCATGTTGGATTGGTGAGACACAATAAAATTTAAAGGGCACGGTCGGGGTTGGCCAGAATAGTCCTATGATCTTACCAAGTTTCATTGTAACCGCTCCAGCCGTTTAGATGTTATTATGGGGACACACACACCATCTCACACTCTTACACACGGACAAAAGGTGATCCCATAAGCGTATTTTTTTTTCATAAAATGAAAATAGGCTAAAGATGACCTTAGCAAATGAATAGGTGGAGGCAAATAAGGCCTAATAAAAGTAAATGAAATGGGAATGGGCCATCGTAAATAAAAAATGTGAAATAAACGTTATAGAATGAATAATACAAGTAGGTACGCCACCCTAGCCAGGATATCGTATTGAAATGAGGAAATGATTGTCGCCAATAATAGGCCGAATTAAATGTAAGCTCAAGGGTAGGGCTCTATGATGAAATGATGTTTACGTGTAGGTAGGACGAATCGTTAAGACTGTCGGGAAATCGTCGAATTGAACCGGGGAGGGTTTATACGCCATTATTAATGTATCCGAGTGACTGAACTTCTCACTGCTAAAATTGAGTTGATGATTCTCACGCAGCCGAGGCGAGTGAAAGGATATATGGGTAAGTCTGGGTGGATGAGTATGTATGCAGATAACCGAATTACGGTGAAATGATTCCTAATTTTGCGTTAGTCTAGCAGAACGACCGGACCGGACACTGCACGCCTGGATCGGATCATCATGGTTGAATTCCCACCGCAGCAATATTGTTGGAGTCGATGTGGGCTAGATACGCAAATGTTAATGTTCTGACAGCAGAAAACGATCCTCCTAACCAGAGCACGTGTAAACCTAAATATGCTAATGAGACTGAAATCAGTCAGCTATAAAATGAATAGGAAATGAGAATTACTTGGATATTCCATATTATGATGTGACCGTCAGAAAGGGGTTGCAACATATGGTCTGTAAATGTATTGGGCAGGTCAGGCTCTTGGCAGCAAGGCTGTTAGTTTGTTATGATAGGTTGGGATCGCTCGCCGCTCCTTGAGATAGGAGGGGGCAGGATTTATTACGGTCACGGGAAGTGCCGGCTGGAGTAGTAAATACGTCACTGATTCAGAAACTGAGAAAATAAAAGTTAGATCTTTGAATCATGTATAAATGAAATGATAAGAAGAATGTTCCTGCTAAATATTATTATTGTGCGTGGAGTGGTCCTCCCGCATAATAATAATAATAAAATGCATTATATTGAAATGTGAAAGATTGGTTCCTTACTTTAGAAATTGAAACGGGTAAAGAAAATAATGAGAGTTGGACTCCACGGAATGCGGGTTCCGTGAAGTCAGATTCCTAAGATGCACGATGGTTACAATGAAAAGTGGAACTCATAATGAAATATGTAAATAGATATGACTAGCAGAATTACCCGTTCTTCGAACGGTGTTCGGTGTTAACACCAGACATTATCAATTGAGCTACTTTGCAATGGTTAGCTGTTTGTCATTCCTTCATAAGTTTATCAGAACGAAGTTAGTTTTCTGCGAATATCACACACACTGTTAATTTAAGGGACTTAAAATGTGGTTTTCGGAGAACCTTTATAAACTCGCTAATTTTGTGTCTCACATTGAGAAGCGCAACATATGCTTTGGTCGTCCTTCTAAGATAATTTTTATATTTCGCCTATTTTAGCATGTATTTTGAGAAGTTTTTCCCTATATCCACCCTTCTACTGTATGGAAAGTACGGTGAAGTGTTTTATAAATGACTAGCAGAAGTACCCATTCTTCGAACGGTTGTCGGTATTAATAACCAGACGTAATCAATTGAGCTACTGTTGCAATGGTTAGGGTCTTGAAACCTGTTTGTCGACAAAGATAAATTGATTAGTTGAAATATGCTCTGAAACTAATTTACCTAACGTGTACTTCCTGACGAGAAAATAAAATTGAAAACCTCGTAGACGAAATGCAATTCACGTCACATAAAAACTGACCCACACTGTTGTGTCAAGTGCGCATCCAGAGGAAGACCCCTTTAATAAATTATAAAGGCTTGTGGTGCATGAAAATTCAGGTTTTTTAGCCTCCAATGGCCCAAATTCCTAAAAACAAAAAATAAAATAAAAAATAAACTATTTCAATTCAGGAATTTTTCAAAATAATGTTGCTGTTTGAAGATATAATAGACCTTCCGTACGACACATCGCACGTTTAAGTCTTGTGAAAAAAACCAGGGTACCTCTTGACCCCCTTAAGCGCATTGATGAATTTTACAGTTTTTGTTGGTTCCGTGATAACCTTATAGCCATTTGCAAACTTTCACAGAAATTTAATAAATGGAGTGGCATTACTTCTTGCAGAAATAGATGGAAAGTTGGATGTACCTTTTTGAGACACTGTTGTCATGGTTACTGGCTTGCATTCCTACATTAATTTATTAAATGAAATTAGTTTTCTGGGAATATCTCAGAAACTCTTGGTTTTAGAGCATTAAAATGTATTTTCCGGGGACCCTTTACGACTGTTTAGGGGCCCCGAGGTTTTTTTTCTGACACCAAGGGGCTGAAAATGAGCTTTGTCTCGTCGTTGTTGGCCGTAGTATCATCTTCATCATCCTCTTGCACAGTTTCCAGCCGTTGGCCGGGTCTGTTTGGAACACAGGCCACTCCAACGTCTCCTGTCTTCCCACCATCTCTCAGCTTCCACCCCTGTCCAGTCTTCTCCTCTCTTCTTCACGCTTTCTTCCATCCCTTTCAGCCACCTGTCTCTCGTTCTTCCTCTCGGTCTTCCTCTCGGTCTCTTTCCTTCCTACTTCGTCTCGTGTATCCTCCTGGGTATCCTCTTATCCTCCATTCGTTTTACATGCCCATGCCATCTAAGTCTAGATTTCTCTATACAATCCCGTAATGGTTCCTCCTTTATGAATTCTCTGGTCCTCTCATTTCTTATTCTGTCCATCTTTGTAGCTCCAATATTGCTTCTCAAGAACCTCATCTCACTGGCCTGTATTTTGCTCTTCTCCCTTCCTTTCATAGCCCAGGTATCCGAGGCATACGTCAGGATAGGGGCATAGTACGTCCGACATATGATCTTTTTTCTGTTCTGAGGGACATCCTTGCTCCATAACATGCTTCTCACACTCCTCCGGAATGCTTCTGCCTGTCTCCCCCGCTCATGTTTTCTCTATAGTTTCTTCCAATATCTTGTATCAGGCTTCCCAGATACTTGAAACTCTCCACTTTCTTCAGCTGTTCCCCACCAATTGTTATTCCCGTTGTGGTTATTTCCTTCTTCCTTGTTGTGATCACCATCTCACTCTTATTTATGCTAAATTTCATCCCATATCCTTGTATTATTCCTTCCCACACGTCCAACTGTTCCTGTACCTCCTCCTCCTTGTTTCCCCAAATCATCAAATCATCCGCTAACACCATTGCTTTCATCTTTCCTTCCCCAATTACTTGTGCCACTCGGGTCATTATGTCATCCATCACCACAATGAAAAGTAACGGTGCCAGTGCACTTCCTTGTTTCAGGCCGTTTCTCTGTTCCAACCAGTCCGATCTCTCTCCTTCCACTTTCACACAGCTCACACTTCCCTTGTACATCTCCTTTATCCTCTTTATAGTCCATTTCTCTACTCCTCTATCCTCCTGGGACTTCCATACTTTGTTTCTGCATACACTGTCATTTATGCTTTCTCAATGTCCAGGAAGGCCATCAGTAGATCTGTTCCATACTCATAGTGCTGTTCTTGTAACTGCCTTACAGCAAAAATCAAATCCACTGTGGACCTTCCTGCTCTGAAGCCATGTTGTTCTTCCCTCATCCCTCCTTCTATCCATGTCCTAATTCTCCTTTCCAAAACTTTCTCAAACATCTTTGCACAATGACTCATCAGTTTTATTCCCCGATAGTTTCTGCATTCTGTTCTACTACCTTTCTTGAAGATCGGGACAATTATTCCGTTTTCCAGTCCTCTGGGGTCTTCCTTTCCGTAGTGTAATAATAATATTAATAATAATAATAATATAACAATATAGGGATAGGGATATAATAGACCTTCCGTAGCACACCAGCACGTGTAAATCGCGTGAAAAAATTCTAGAGTACCCCTTGACCACCTTAAGCGCATTATATGTATTGATGAATTTTACAGCCTAGTTTGGTTCCGTTATAACCTTCTAGCCGTTTGCAAACTATCACAGTAATGTAATAAATGGAATTGTATTGCGTCTTATATTACAGCAATAGATGGACCTGTGAATTTCTGTTGCCATGTTTACCGGCTAGCTTCCTTTCATTATTGTATTAAATGAAATTAATTTTCTGGGAATATCTCAAAAACTATTGGTTTTAGGGCCTTAAAATGTGGTTTTTTCGTTTCTCACATTGAGGGGCTGAAAATGAGCTTTGTCTCGCCCTTCTACGCCTATTTCAGCATGTATTTTAAGGGGGTAGGCCCCCTTTTATGAGAGGTACAGAGAAGAGTTACATCAATGATTGGTGTCTTGCCTCTGAAGGATATCTGTACCAAATTTTACGTTGATCCACTCAGCCGTTCTCGAGTTATAAGGACACAAAACATTGTCCACAGACAAACAAACAGACAGACAGACACACAAAAATTTCATTTTCGCGCGCATCCGTCATAAAACAGTCTAAAACGCGTAAATAACGCAAATTTCCGTAGAAATTCAGAAAAAACAGACAAACTTTCATTCTTATATATAGAGAGATTGGTGTATTGACTCATGTTTACCATACCTAATTTTACGATGCACCAAGCATCCGAACACGAGTTATAGGCGTACATAAAGATACACAGAAAGACAGACAATTCTATTGTCTTCAACATATCACCCAGATATCCAAATTTGGGTATATCTACCACACCGTTTCAAACAAAATCATCCTTACGATGAACCGGTATGTCGACAAAAAAAAAGGGCGAAAAAAACACTAGTGAAATGTGCTCTCAAACTAAAGTCACCTAACGTGTACTTCCTGACGTGAAATAGAATTGAAAGCCTTGTGGACGAAACGCAATACACGTCACATACAAACTTACCCTCTACGTTGTGTTAGGTCCCCATACACAGGAAGACCTCTTTCATAAATTACAAAGGCTTGTGGTGCATTAAAATTCAGGTTCTTTAGCCTCAAATGGCCTAAATTCCTAAAAGTCGCTAATTCAATGCTAATTCAATTCAGGATTTTTTGAAAATAATGTTGCTGTTTGGAGATATAATAGACCTTCTGTACTATATGTCGCACGTGAAAATTGCATGAAAAATTCTTGGTTACCCCTTGACCCCCTTAATTGCATTGATGAATTATACAGTCTACTTTGGTTCCGTGATAATATTATAGCAAACTTTCACAGAAATGTAATAAATCGAGTGACATTGTCTCTTACAGAAATAGATGGAAAGTTGGATGCCACCCCTTGAGATAATGTTGTCATGGTTACCGATTTGCATTCCTTTATTTGATTGTTAAATTAAATTAAATTAGTTTTCTGGGAATATTTCAGAAACTCTTGATTTTAGAGCCTTATAATGTAGTTTTCGAGGACCCTTTAGAGCCCCCGAGTTGTTTCTGGCTCCGAGGGGCCTTGTCTCGTCGCTGTACGCCATAATAATATACTACTACTAATAATATAATATAGGGATAGGAATGTAATAGACCTGCCATACCACACCCGCAGGTGTAAATCGCGTGAAAAAATCTAGAGTAACCCTTGACCCCCTTAAACCCATTATACGTATTGATGAATTTTAGAGCTTAATTTGGTTCCGTGATAACCTTCTAGCCGTTTGCAAAATTTCACACTAATATAATTAATGGAAATGCATTGCGTATTACAGCAATAGATGAACTTCTTAGAATCTGTTGCCATGGCTACCGGCTTGCATTCATTCATTAGTTTATTAAAAGAAATTAGTTTTCTGGGAATATCTCAAAAACGGTTGGTTTTAGGGCCTTAAAATGTGTTTTTTCTGGTACCCTTAAGGGCCCCCGAGTTTTATCTCTCACATTGAGGGTCTGAAAATGAGCTTTGTCTCGTCTTTCTACTCCTATTTCAGCGTGTATTTTAAGGGGGTAGGCCCCCTTTATGAGAGGTACGGAGAAGAGTTACATCAATGATTAGTGTCGTACCTCGGATGGATATCTGCACCAAATTTTACGTTGATACACCCAGCCGTTCTCGAGTTATAAGGGAGCAAAGTTGTCCACAGACAAACAGACAAACAGACCAAAAAATTATTTTCGCGCGCAACCATCATTAAACAGTCTGAAACGTGTAAATAACTGAAATTTCCGTAGAAATTCAGAAATAAACAGACAAACTTTCATCTTTAGCCTATTTTCGATTTTGAAACAAGTAGTTCCGTGAAGAACTCTACAGCCTATTTTCATATATCCTACTTATGTTAACTGCCACTAACAATATACAAAATTTCAGTTTGATTGCTGTAATAGATTCTTAGATGTTGAGAACCGACTAAATATTTCAGATGGTCGCCATGTTGGATTTTATATATGTAGGTCCCAGAGTTATGTACTGTTACATGAAGATTATTGTGTACGTGTAGCATTCTAACTTAAATCGCATGATTAGGACACAAGAAGTAACAACGAAATTTTAAAATTTCACACAGCTGCCATCTTGTGGTTATGGAAACAATTGAAATAAATTAGTTGCCCGTGGATTAACATTCCTATAAGGATTTACTGTACCAAGTTTCACTGCACTCGGATGGTTTAATTGCAAGAAACGTCCATATGAATATTTATAATTTGCGTCGCCGCCATGTTGGATTTGTGATCACCAGGTAATTGAAAGTCCTATTGGTGAAACTATGTTCATAGCCCCTATGAACATAAAAAATTCAGTTTGATTGCTATAATAGATTCGTAGATATTCAGAGCCGTCTAAATATTTCGGATGGTCACCATGTTGGATTGTTAAATGTATAGGCCATAGAGTAATGTACCATTAAAGGAAAATTATTGCGTAGTTTCATTATTAAAACTTTCACTTCGATCGCATGACTACGACACAAGAAATAAAAACTTAATATTAAAATTCGCATAGCCGCCATATTGAAGTTATGTAAACAATTGAACTAAATTAGATACCAGTGCATTACAATGTGTATAAACATTCCCTGTACCAGATTTCATTGTGTTTGGAACATTAAATCGCGAGGAAGGTCTATTTAAAATGTTCAAATTCGCTTGGCCACCATGTTCGTTTTGTAGTTAACCGGTTTTTTGATAGTCTTACATATGAACTTCCAGTAGTGCCCTTTATCTCCGTACAAACTTTCAGGGTGATACCGCTAATAGTTTCAGAGATACAGAATGCCGGTGAAATATTTCGCACATCCGCCATTTTGTTGTTATGTAAACAATTGAACGAAGTTAGATGTCGGTGCATTACAATGTGTATAAACATATACTGTATCAAGTTTTATTGCGTTTTGTTGGTTAAATCGCGAGAAATGTCTATTTAAAGTTCGCAAATTAGCGTGGCCGCTATGTTGGTTTTGTAGCTACCAGGTTTTCAAAAGCCACATAGGTGTACTTCTAGTAGTTCCCTTTATCACCATAATAAATTCCAGGCTGATATCGGGAATAGTTTCGGAGATATTGAATGCTGGTAGAATATTTCGCATAGCCGTCATGTTGGATTGGTGAGATGTAAACAAATTTGAAGGGCATGGTCGAGGTCGCTCGGAATAGTGCTATGAACCTCCTGAGTTTCACTGAAATCGCTCCAGTTGTTTAGAAGTAATTAGGAGACACACACACGCACACTCCTCACACACACACGCCCACACACATGGACAAAAGGTGATCCCAAAAGCCTATTTTTTTAAATTGAAAATAGGCTGAAATAGGCTTATGAGATCACCTTTTGTCCGTGTGATGCGCGTATGTAGTTGTACATAGATACACACAAAGACAGACAGACAAACAGACATACACAAATTTTGTTTTTGCGCGCAACCGTCTTAAACCAGTCTGAAACGCCTTAAGAACTCAAATTTCCGTGGAAATTCAGAAAAAACAGACAAAATTTCACTTTTATATATAGAGAGATTATGTATTTTTGGGTCGCGCGTCCTGAAACGATCGAAATGTCACTCATGTGTGGGAATTGGGATATTTATGTAACTGAACCGATGGTGGGTTGTGTACACCATATTGTTTAAATAATACGGATCTGATTGAATTTTTGCAAGAGGAAATACAATTGTGTAATGTGTAAATTGTAAATTCTAACAATTTGTGGAATGAATAGGAAATTCTTAAAGTAATGATGTGAAGTTATGGAAAAACTGGTCAAAGGTAAAAATTGAGTGAGGGTGCAGATATATCAGTAATGGGAATTATTTGAATGGCATGGAAATAAGAGATTCTTCTCGAAGAGCCTTACAGGAATATTGATTGTTGCGCTGAAATATACGAATGTAACTTATAGAATCCAAGGATTGCTATAGCAATTCGAGGAAGGATTAAATATGAGAGTAATTATCTGTGATTGAATGGAATGTTTGTATAAGTATTATTGAAGGGAGCACTGTTGTATGTTATATTCGCGCCCAGAGGTCTGAACACAATAACGCTCTGTAGGCTGCAGGAATAAGGAGGCTGGAGGTTAAATGTTCCCACTCCAAAAAGGTCGTCGAATCCTCCAAATATGGGTCATCCCTTGGATCGGATTATACGTGCGCCGTGGAGCCACGTCAAGTTGTATTGCCCCTTAAAAGGAATTCTCGTCCTTCACACCCAGTAATTTAGGACCCTCATACAATTAATACCTTACCAGCACAAGATAAATATCGGCTGATGTGATAGCCGCACGGGGATAATACTAGGAAGTAAATTTTAAAGCTGTTCGAGAGAGAAAACACATGTTTGTAGTACAGCCACCGCGGTTTGAAATGCCAGTGGCAATGAGCGAGACAGGGTCTCGGTGTAATAACTTATGTTGAGAGGGCTGCACTCTAATAGGAAGGTCGCCGGCAAGGACATTGCCTGGGCCGACCTTATGTCCTTTTGTAAACACGCCAGTATAAATGAACTGGTAAGAAAGGTCAGTAGTAGCACGGAGATTTGATCTCGTGGCTTAATTATGAGTGGAGTTCCTTGCAAATGTTATAAATTCAGATTCCGTCAAATAAGACTATGATTAAATTATAAAAATAAAGATAGATTCTCGTGTGTGACAGATCGAAGTTTAAAGGTGTTCTATTGTTTATACTATTATGAGTAATTCAGGTAGTTTTATTCATTTGACTTTGTCAGTAATTGGTATGATAAAGGACAGCGCAATCGCCATGGGTGGAAGTTGTACTTAACATAAGAGAGAGAGAGAGAGAGAAAATTTGATGCGTGCAGAAACCTAGATTGTTAGTATTAAATTAAATAAATGTTTGTTGCACTAATTTTGAGGAACCCAAGGCTAAGAAGGGAATAAATTCATGTTAAATTATTAAAATAAAGATATTTAAGAATATTGGAGTCATTGAAACTCGTAAAATAAACATCAAGGTGGGAAGCTATATGGAAGCGAAACTAGAATGTTATAGGTTCTGATGGAACCGAAATAACAATGAACATTGTGGTTAGTGAAGTTTCCTATTTTAAAGGGTTGAATATTCATGGATTATGAATTTTGAGTGATTTTACAGTGATTTGTGTCATTTATTTGGATTTTGTTTATTTGTATTGTAGCGCCATTTAAGCTATAATAAATATTTGTTTTTAAGTGAGGTTTTTGAGTTCATTTTTGAAGTGTTGACCTGATACTTATGATCCTAAATATATGTGTAAAACTGGGGGAATGGACGTACCACCCTCGATACCTCTGAGCTAATCGTAGTGTGACCAGAAATAATTTCTTCAGAGGGTGCAGGGGATCTTAAAATATACACCTGGATCTAAGTTAATGGCAACGCCGAAAGACGGTCTAAGAATGAAATAAAGTAATCGTAATAGGCAGCTAAGTGAAAGATAGTGACCGCACAAGGGTTTCCATAAAGAACTCCAGTTAAGTAGCCCCGCAACATCCCCTATAATTAACGATTTGGTGCCCAGGACTTAGGAGCTGAGTTTTCTTGGGTAAACCCGACAAAAAAACAGAGTTTTCTTTTTTTTTTTATTCATGGATTTTCGAAATTTTGAATTTGAAGTAGGAAATCGCTTCCAAAGGATGTTTTTGTTTAAGAATTGAAGTACCAGACGGGTACGTCTAAGGCTTCACCCGTACTGGATAAAGAAGCAAAATCTTGTGAAATTTTGGTAATAGACTCAAATATTCTCTCTCTATTATGCATGAGCCAATGGTGGGACTTAAGTAGTCCACTGTATTCTCAGATTGTATTGTTGTCATTATGGCATTATGTGAAGAGCTTCAAAGGCTCTTGGAGGCTATGAAAGCCGACAGTAGTGAAAAGTTGGAGGCTATGAAATCTTACAGTAGTGAAAAGTTGGAGGCTATGAAAGTCGACAGTAGTGAAAAGTTGGAGGCTATGAAAACCGAGAGTAGGGATAGTAACAATGAGCTGAGGGCTAATATTGAAAAGACTATGAATTGTAAATTTGAAGCCATGGACAGTACATTTAATGACAAATTAAAAGAGTTTCAAATAGAAATAATTTCAAAGAGTAAAGAAGCTGCTCAGTTAGCAATGGACAAAGCAGCAAAGAATGCTCTTAAGATGCAGAATAGTCTTGAAAAAAGTATAGGTGAGGTGAAGGAGAACGCTGAAGTACCCTAAACCGAGTGTAGGCAAAACAGTAAAATTATGGTAGACAAATTGTGTGCTATGCAAATTGATTGTAAAGCCAATGCAGAAGAATGTAAAAAGAATCTTGTAAGTCAAATCCAAGAAATGCAGGGAAAATTAGATGCCAAAATAGAATCTAATATGAGCGTATGTCAGGAATCCCGCGAAGAAATTAAGAAAAGTTTTGAGAAATTAGAAGATAGATTTTTAACGTCGAAAATAAAGTAGGAAAACTTGAATTAGGTTTCGAGACAGTAAAAGTAGATATTCAGGACATGAAATGAGGTTTATGCGGAAAAGATGGTTGGTTGGTTCTTAAGTTTAGGGGCTGCGACAACGCAGTCATGTAGCCCCGATGCGGAAAAGAGGGAGAAACAATTTAACGTATTTATCGCACAGGACGATGAGAGACTAGGGGAAAATGACGCTAGTTCATCAGAAAAACTAGGGGCGTAAGAAAAGAGATTGGATAATGAGAGTACACAGCGAAAATTGATTGTGGGGAACAAACTAAGGAAATAGGAGAAATTAAGGTAGGCATTGAGGATGTAAAAGAAAAAATGACAAACTTAAAAGTACAAGTGGGGAAAACCAACATGGAAATTGATCAAGCTCGAAGCAACCTGGGAGTGTTAAGCAAACGCCAAGAGCAGACTCAAGAGGAGCTCAAAATCATCAGGAAGGATATGTTTGAGGGTCAGGAGGAAAATAATGAAGAGGTGAAAAAGATCTAGGAAGAACTAGATGCAAGAGATGAAATCAAGCAAGAGATTGTGGAAAAACAGGTATTGGCGATTAAGAAGAAAGTGGAAGAGAAATTCTCACAAATACAAGAAACCTTAGAGGAAGAGAAATTTCAAATTAAGCAGGAAGCGGAAGCAAGTAAAGTCAGACAAGAGAGATTTGAAAATGAATTCTGCTCACGTCTTGAAAGTACGGAAAGTGTACTTCGGAACCAAAAAGTAAATTTGGGAAGTCAAGAAGACTTTAGGAAAATCGTATGGGTAAATTCAGAGACCCAATGACCAGAGAAAGATAGGGAATTATGAGGGGAGGGCCATTATAAAATTCCAGGAATACAAATGGCGATGTCAACCCCGTATGCAAACCAGACCACAGGGCAGGTGATAAACATTATCAAATCGAATCAGGACCGTCCAGTGAAGTTCACAGGGAATAATATGTCGATTACTCCCAAGAATTGGTTAAAAGAGGTGGCGGAATATCTCAACGAAATGAAGATACCACCCGATAGAAGGTTGAGAGAAATTGAGAAGCTGCTGGCAGGAGACTGTTTGACAAGGTATCGGAGCTTCCGATATACATTCGATACGGTTGAGGGTTTCAGGGAAGCATTTTAAAGCGTTATTGGGTAGCCGACGTCCAGGAGAATTTACGTCTAGATTTGTACTCTAGGAAATACAGTACAAATGACCCGAAGAAATATTCTGAATTTTTCACATCCCAGCTGTGTACATTTCGAGAATTAGATATTGCTCCAGCACAGACCGATTTATGTGCCGCCATTGCCAGACAACTTTCATATGATATTCAGAGGTTGCTAATTCCATCTAAAGGTAACAACGCCGTTGAAGTTGAGGGTGTGTCGCGCCAACTTGATATGACCACCGCACACATCACTCCAAGGCAAAACAGAAACATGGAACAGGTACACATGGCTAGCAGACAGGATGATAGGGACAAACCCCCTATCTTATAAATAAAAGTGAAAGTCTGTATGTATGTGGGTGGATGGGTGGGTGGGTTGGTTCCGTATACAAATCTACACCGTTTCGCCAATCTCAACCAAATTTTGCATACACATAGTTTAGGACCCGGAAGGAATCGCTGGTTACATGAATTTTCGATAGTCTTTCTCATTCGTCTGATTTCAGCCCTTTTGCACCCAAGCAGAGGCTAATCAAATCATAAAATATATTCATGAAGGAATGGCAAGGCAGATACATTCCATGGCAACATAGCTCAAGTCGAGACACGGCCGACTGGATTCGAGTTAAGCTCTGCACTACCGGTATAGAAAATGAGGATCTTTACTTGAAATCCCGTTAGTTACTCAACTGCTCACACAACACTGTCAACCGAGTATAGCATAACAAAAACTTGACACTATCTACTAGATATTTGTCAAATACCACTCACTCACTCACTCACTCACCCACTCACACATTCATCACAAAATCCCAGAACCCACCCAACGGATTGGAATGAAATTTGGTATGCAGCTTACTCAAGGACCGCAAACGCCCACAAAGAAAGGATTTTTGGATATTCAGGTTCTAAAGGGGTGTTAAGGGGGTAGACCTGCATTTCATTGAATAGCAATATCTCCCGATTGGTCTCATTGGGGGATGTGATACTCGGCATATAAACTCATCATTAAAAATAAGAAGACACATGTCTGAGGGATTTTCGATGTAGTGTATATTATGCGGTGAAAGGGGTGAAAAGTGGGGGTTGAAAGATTCCTAACGGAGCCTGTATCTCATAAACGACATAGGCGAGGAGTTTGAAACTGAGCGGGAAAAAATCAGCATAAAAAATAAGTAAATAGGTGTTTGACCGTTTTTTCATAAATCCAATTTGAGGGGTCTATGGGAAGGGGTGAAATTCTGGGTAAAAAATAGGAAAGAAAGTGTCCTAACCGATTGACTCACTTGCTCTTCAAACTCAGGGGGAAAAACTGTTTAAAAATAAGTATAACTTATATGTGTTCGACAGTTTTTTTGATAAACCAAATTTAAAGGGTTCATCGGGGGGGGGGGGGGGGGGGGAGGGTGAAATTTTCAAGAAAAAAATTTAAAGAAAATGTCCTGACTCACTCACACACTCATCATCGCCCAGCTAAAAATATTGAAGTTGGAAACATGTCATTTACGGGATACGTACGTTGTATGTCAAAACCATACACTAAGGGAGGATTTTAGAATATTCAGGTTCTAAAGGGGTCTTAAAGGGGTTAAACCTGCATTTTATTGAATAACAATATCTCACGAGTGGTTTCATTTGTGGATGTGATACTCGGCATATAAACTAATCATTAAAAATAAGCAGACATGTGTCTAAGGGTTTTTCGATGTGGTGTATTATTATGAGGTGAAAGGGGTGAAAATTGGTGGTTGAAGGATTGCTAACGAAGCGTGTAGGCCTATCTCCTAAACGACATAGGCGAGAAATTTGAAATTCCACGGGAAAAAAAATCAGCTTAAAAATAAGTAAATCGGTGTTCCCACGTTTTTTCATAAATTAATTTAGGGAGCCAATGGCGTGGGGTGAAATTCTGGGGGGGGAAAGGAGAGAAAGTGTCCTAACTGACTGACTAACTCACTCACTCATCAAACTCAAGTGAAAAAGACAGCTTAAAAAATAAGTTAATATGTATTCAAGCGTTTTTTCATGAATCCAATTTAAGGGGCCCATGGGGAGGGGTGAGATTCTGGTAAAAATAATTGAAAGAAAATGTCCTGTCTGACTCAATCACTAATCACGCCCAGCGAAAACTATTAAAGTTAGAAATATGAAATTTTGGGAATATGTTCGCTGTATATCAAAAACGTCAACTAATGAATGATTTTTGTTATTCGGGTTTTAAAGAGGTGTTAAGGGAGTAAACGTGCATTTCATTGAATAACGGTATCTCATGAGTTGTTTCTTTGGGGATGTGATATTCGGTATATAAGCTAATCATTAAAAGAATCAGACATATGTCTAAGGGTTTATCGATGTGGTGTATATTACGAGGTGAAAGGGGTGAAAATTGGGAGTTGAGGGATTCTTAACGGAGCGTGTATCTCTTAAACGACATAGGCGAGAAGTTTGAAATTCGGCGAGAAAAACAGCTTAAAATATAAGTAAATAGGTGTTCGACCGTTTTTTCATAAATCCAATTTAAGGGGCCCTTGGAGAGGGGTGAAATTCTGGGGGAATAAACAGGAAAGAAAGTGTCCTAACTCAGTCACTCATCAAACTCAGGGGGGAAGAACAGCTCAAAAATAAGTAAATAGGTGTTCGAACATTTTTTATTTCATAAATCCAATTTAAGGGGTTAATGAGAGGGGTGAAATTCTGAAAAATAATTGAAAGAAAATGTCCTGACTTACTCACTCACTCATCATCCCCCAGCCAAAATTATTGAAGTTAGAAACATGACATTAAGGGGCTATGTTCGTTGTATGTCGAAAACGTCCACTAAGGAAGGAATTTTGGATATTCAGGTTCTAAAGGGATGTTAAGGGGGTAGACTTGCATTTAATTGAATAACAATATCTCCCGATTGGTTTCCTTTGGGATGGGATACTAGTCATATAAACTTATCATTAAGAATAAGAAGACACATGTCTGAGGGTTTTTCGATGTGGTGTATATTATGAGGTGTATGTGTGAAAAGTGAGTGTTGAAGGATTCTTAACGGAGCAAGTATCTCTCAAAAGACTGAGGCAAAAAGTAAGAATCTCAGGGGAAAAAATCAGATTGAAAAAGTAGTAAATAGGTGTTCGATCGTTTTTTCATAATCCAATTTAAGGGGCTCATGGAGAGGGATGAAATTCTGGGGAAAGAAGTCCTCTAAGGAAGGATTTTTGGATATTCACTCATCATCCCCCAGCAAACCTAATGCAGTTAGAAACTTGAAGTTTCGGGGATATGTTCGTTGTATGTCGAAAAAGTCCACTAAGGATGGATTTTTGGATATTCATGTTCTGAAGGGGTGTTAAGGGGGTTAAACTTGCATTTCATTGAATAACAATATCTCACGAGTTGTTTCATTTGGGGATGTGATATTCGGCATACAAACTAAGCATTCAAAATAAGCAGACATATGTCTAAGGGTTTATCGATATGGTGTATATTATGAGGTGAAAGGGGAGAAAATTTGGGGTTGAAGGATTCTTAACGGAGCGTGTACTGTATGACTTATTCAACATAGGCGATAAGTTTGAAATTCAGCGGAAAAAGCAGCTTAAAAATAAGTAAATAGGTGTTCGACCATTTCTTCATAAATCCAATTTAAGGGGCCCATGGGGAGGAGTGAAATTCGGGGGGAAAAACAGGGAAGAAAGTGTCCTAACTGATTGCCTTACTTACTCACTCATCAAACTCAGGGGGAAAACAGCTTTAAATAAGTAAATAGGTGTTCGACCGTTTTTTCTTCTTAAATCCAATTTAAGGGGTTCTTGGGGAGGGGTGAAATTCTCAAAAATTAATGAAAGAAAATGTCCTGACTCACTCACTCACTCATCATCGCCCAGCCAAAATTATTGAAGTTAGAAACATGAAATTTTGGGGATAAGTTCGTTGTATGTCGAAAACGTCAACTAAGGAAAGAGTTTTGGATATTCAGGTTCTAATGAGGTGTTAAGGGAGTAAACGTGCATTTCATTGAATAACAATATCTCATGAGTGGTTTCATTTGGGGATGTGATACTTGGCATATATACTAATCATTTAAAATAAGCTGACACATGTCTAATGGTTTTTCGATGTGGTGTATATTATGAGGTGAAAGGGATGAAAAGTGGGGGTTGATAGATTCCTAGCGGAGCGTGTATCTCTTAAACGACATAGACGAGGAGTTTGCTTTTCTCCGAATTCCAATCACCTTAAAAATAAATAAATAAATAAATAAATAATTAAAATAAGTAGGTGTTCGACCGGTTTTTTTTTCATAAATCCAATTTAAGGCGCATATGGGGAGGGGTGAAATTCTGGAAGAAAAACGTCCACTAAGGAAGGATTTTTGGATGTTCACTCTCATCGACCAATCAAAACTATTGAAGTTAGAAGAAGGGGATATGTTTGTTGTGTGTCGAAAAAGTCTACTAAGGAAGGATTTTTGGATATTCAGGTTCTAAAGGGGTGTTAACGGGGTTAAACCTGCATGTCATTGAATAACAATATGACACGACTATGACGCGAGCGAAGCGAGGCTAAAAATGAGATGGAGTGTGTCTGTGTATTACTCAATCACGCAAGAACCACTGGTCCGACTTACATGAATTTTACATGGAAGTAGCTGATTTACCTGGTTAACATATAGGCTACTTTTGATTTCAATACGTTGCACTATTTAAAGATGGCGACCATTTTAGTGACGTCACTACACCCTTTGGTTTCAAACTTTCATATTTCCATTTCAAATAAAAAGTGAACGCTAAGAAATAGCAAACTTTTGATGGCATATACGAGGTTTAAAATTACATTTTCTATCCGAAAGGTATCTCCAACGGTTAGCGAGTAAAACCTAAATTTGTGCTATAAAACACGGTCAACGCCGAACGGTGTAGTTGGACAAAATGTTCCATCCTTAATCTCCCTCTGCGCAGCACCTCGCCTATCCCCTGTTTTAACTGTCACTTTCACATTTTAATTTATTTGTGACGCGTAGCGAAGCACGGGTACTTCAGCTAGTGATAAATAAATCTACTAGCACAGATACGTGAGGACTTGTTCGTGGATATGGTCATAATGAGCCAAAGGAATACAACAGTATCACAATAGGGGAGGCTATAAAGGAAGATATCCTAGGAAGACAGGTTATCAACGGCCCGACCCGAGGCAGCAGAACAATCAGAAGCAAGATGCCCGGAGGAATTGGGGAAACAACCCAAGGAAAGATGAAAGGCCCGAAGACAGGAGCCAGGAATACTGACAGGAGATCGAGGAACGTTATCAGGAATCTCAGCGTTATATGGTCGAAAGGACTGATAAACCTGATAATGAAAAAGTACGCTGGAGGGAAGCGATAAAGAATCGTCAATCGCCCAACAGACACGGAGGAGCTCAAAGCTTGGAGTTATAAGCCCAATTAAGATTCGAAGGGAAAATAAACCCTCAGGATAAAAAACTTCAAATTTAGAATGGCCAGAGCAATGAAATAACAGGCACTGGGAGGATGTTCAGATAGTCAACTGGAGAGCAAGACCAGATGAACTAATTATGGAGGAAGCTGTATGATAAAACTTGTACTGGTATTGCTATGAAAAAGAGCATAATAATTGCTGGAGATTTAAACCTTCCCAAAGAAGACTCGTCTGGTGAGTCAACTAGCTGTGCTCAAGCTCAGAGTGCTGCAAACAAATTCTTAAGGGAGGGGGGGGGGGATTTTCCCAAGTAGTGGACTTCCCTACTAGAGGCAATAATACCATAGATGTGTATCTCGTAAGGTCTGTAGAGCTGTATATTAACTGTCTGAAAGTACCAGGAATTAGTGACAATTCTGGGGTTGAATTAAATATTAGATAGGGTGACATTACAAAATTAGACTCTGATGTAGCAAAAGACATCATATTCCAGTATCGCAGGGCAGATCAGGGCAAATTTCAGGGGTATTTGAATGAGCTATTTGTAGGATGGGCATCGGAAGGAAGTCACATTAATATTCTGTGAACTAACTTTTTGAAATTGTTAAATAGCGCTATTGATAATTTTGTCCCATTTAAATTACTGAAACAAAACCCAGATCCTGAGTATTACACACGAGAAATCAGGAGTCTACAACGGAAAAGTAGTAAATTATAGACAAGATAGTGACGAGTATGTGTTGAAATTTAAGTTCTCATCAAGAGAGCTCGTCTTAAAAAGGAGGGCTGCTCATGACAATTATATGCAAGATTTACTTGGTTCGGGAGGCGATGGGTGGAAAAAAAAATACAGTTATGTTAGGAGAAGAAAGGGTGATTCAAATAATTTGTCGATGATAATGTCCGGTGACGGTAAATTAATTACCGAGAAACAGGCCATTGCTAATGGATTAAATGTATTTTACGGTAGGGTGTTCAATAAATCCAATAGCTGTTTGTTGGATCTTAACGGTGAAACAGTGGCTCCCCTTTTCCAAATATACCAGTCAGCAATTGTAAAGCTTATAGAAAAACTACGTTACAATATATCGAAAGGTCCTGATAATATTGTTAGTGAAGTACTTAAACTAGGAGGTAGGGCCATGGCACGATACATGGAGGTGATGTTTAATGTGTCCATAAACAATGCGCAAATCCCAGATGACTGGAGAAGAGCTACGGTAGTTCCAATATTTAAGGGAGGGAGCAGACTTGAATTGGGCAACTACAGGCCGGTTAGCCTTACGTCCATCGTATGCAAACAGATGGAGCATCTCATTTGCGACTACTTGAGGGAACAGTGGGAAACATTATCACGGTTTAATGATAGGCAACATGGATTTCGGAAAGGTTACTCATGCGAGAGTCAGATGCTATCACTTTTTCAAGATATTAGCGAATAGTTAGGCGACGATGGAGTTTCAGTCGACGCCGTAGTTATAGATTTTGCGAAGGCATTTGATGTCGTGCCGCATGACATGCTACTCCATAAATTCGCTTCGATGAAGATTGATAGAAGAGTAATTTTATGGATCCAAGAATTGTTGATGGGTTGTTCCCAGAAAGTGAAAATCGAAGGCAGATTCTCGGATGGAATTACCGTAACGTCGGGTATCCCTCAGGGCAGCGTAATCGGAACTTTGTTATTTTTGGCGTTTATAAATGACTTACCAAATGGGATTCGCAGTATCTGTCGATTGTTTGCGGATGATTGTGTAATATATCGAAAGATACATGACACACAAGAACGCGCAGTACTTCAAGATGACCTGAACCTGGTCTATAAGTGGGATAATGAGAATAAAATGAAAATAAACACAGGAAAATGTAGTCTCTTAAAAATAGGGAAAGTGCGAAGGCAAGATTTTCAATATAACATTGGCTCGGAAATACTTGTAGAAGAAGATTCTTGCAAATATTTGGGAGTTCACGAAAGGAATGATATGAAATGGAGATGTGTAGTTTCTAAAGCTTACAAATCCCTCCACTTTGTAATGAGGGTATTAAAAGGAAAGAATTAGGATATTTGTCACTTGTAAGACCTATCCTGGAATAAGCCCCGGCGGTTGGGATCCATATCAAGTAGGGCTCATAAATGAGTTGGAAACGGTACAAAGAATGGCCGCTAGATTTGTGCTCAGTGACTTTAAACCCAGGAGCACTGTGAGCCGTATGTTAAAGAAACTTGGGTGGGAATCACTTGAGGCTAGGAGGATGAAATCTAGACTCTGGCTATGTACAACACGTATACAAATCAACCAGCACGGGGTGAGCTTAACAAACGTATGGGAATGCCCACTTACATAGGTAGGAGCGATCATCCTTTCAAAGTTTAGGGCCGACCACAGCGAACAAATTATTGAAAATATTATTTTGTAAACCGTGCCACTGATAACTGGAACTCTCTACCTGCCGCAGTCTTAGAGCCTTTTCCCAAACATATAGGTGTGTTTAAGAAAAGACTGACTATATGTGTAAATACTCCTTTTAATTGTTATGTATAATTATTTATTTGTATGTATATCCAATTTGTCACCGGGGGACAAACCCCCAATTGCAAATAAATGAATTAATAAAATGAATGAATGAATGAATGAATGAATGAATGAATATCACGAATAAGGAGGGAATTGCCAACAATTATGATAAGGATAGAAGGGTTGTTAGTTCGAGCCTTCATAGATACAGGGTCAACTGTGAGTTTGATTACTCAAGTTTTGTTGAATGAAATAGAAACCAAAGGACGATTTTAAAAATTCCAACACCAAGTGTGAAAATAAAGGGAATCGTTCCAGAGAAAACACTCACATGTAAATTTCAGGTGTTTATCGAGATGATCATTGGGAGCACTGAAATTTCACAATGCTTTTTGCTGGAGAGTCGATTACCATATATTATTATTTTGGATATCGATTTTATCCATGAGAACAAGGTAGTGATAGACCTTGCGCAAAATTGCATTAGATTCCAAGAAGCCAATGTGGATGGGCAAAATATATTTTTACAAGACCACGAGTCTAGAACAAATGAACAGGTGTGGCTTGTAGGAGCTATAACCGAAGAAGGTAATGAAACCACAGAGGAGGCTTTTGAGATTATAAATGTGGAAATCGAAGAAATCCTAGAACCTGAATTCCATGCCAATCTGATGGACAAGATTGAGGAAGCTAAGGTGGCACCAGAAGATTGCTGAAAACGTTATTACAGAATTATAGAGACGCAATTGATTCCAGGCCTGGAAGAATACAAAATTTCAAATACGCATTTCAAGTAAATGATTAGGCCCCATTTCGACAAAAATCGTACCCGGTTGCCGAAAACATTATGCTCAAACTAAGAAAACACAGCAGGAGATGATGAATGCAGGGGTGATTGAAAAAATGGCTACACCATATGTAAGTCCATTAGTAATTTTGAGCAAATCAGATGGTTCAGTAAGGGTGTGCCTGGATGCCAGAAATTTGAATGCTAAGATCATTCCTGAAAATGATTCAGCACCGCCATAAAATATATTTTACAAAAATTTAAAGGGAAAACCGTTTCTACATATATGGACATGACTTCATCATATCATCACCTCGAAGTAGAAGAGAAAACCAGTCTCTTAACTGGATTCCAGTTCGACCAGTAAACCTATTGCTTCAGAAGATGTCCATTTGGATTAAATACAGCAGGATCAGCATTGATCAGAGCATTGGATCGGAACCTGTCAGAAGAAGTCAAAGCATGTACTATTCGTTATGTGGATGACATCTTATTAACTTCCAAGAATGTAGAAGAATATTTAGGGAATCTGAAGAAGCTACTTGAAGATTTGAAGGCAGCAAACTTCAAGATCAATTTAAATAAGTATAACTTTTGTCAAAGGCGAGGCACGTTTTTGATACACGTGATTGACCAACATGGCGTGAAACCAAATCCAAGTGAGCTAGAATCGATAAAGAATTTTCCAAGGCCAATGAAAGTGAAAAATGTCCGACAAATTTTGGGATTGATAGGATTTTTCTCTGGACATTGCCCATCTTATACCAGGACAGTTGCACCGTTGCAAGAACTTTTGAAGAAATGGACAGAGGAGGCCGAAAAGGCATTTATTGAAGCTAAGGAAATATTATTGAATTACGTCAAGTTAGGATATCCTGATTTTAATCAGCGATTTGTGATCCAAACATACGCATCCCTGGTTGGAATTGGAGCAATGTTATATCAGGAGGACCCAGAAAAACCTGAGATAAAGAATTACGTAGCTTTTTCGAGTAGACGACTCAAGCCGCGTGAGAAGAATTACACAATCTTTCAGATAGAGCTATTAGCGATACTGCATGCTCTGTAGTGTTGGCGGAAAATTGTGTACGGATTCCCGTTAACATTGACAACAGATCTTAAGGCTTTAACCTTTTTAATGAAGACTGACTTATCTAGTCATAGGTTAATGCGATGGGCCTTATACCTTCAACAATTCGCCGTAAATATAGAATATTGCCCAGGAAAAGAAAATATAGTTCCAGACTACTTAAGTAGACAGCCCGAGTCCACAGAAGAGGATGTAATGGCTATAGAATTGGAAGACAGGGATCAACGCATTTTGGATGAATTAAGGAATATAGGTCAACGACAACGCGAAGATCCATGGATGAACAAGCTCATTTCAAATTTTGAAGATAAACTAACAAGAGGAACACCCGAGTACGTGGAAGCAGAGAAGATAGCTAGAGAGTACATTTTTTGTAATGGATTATTACATAAGTTTTCGGACTCTGACCATACTCGTTTAAGGATTGTTGTACCTCCGATTTTGCAGAGAAAAACGGTGTGGTTAGCCAATAGATCATTTGGACATATGGGAGTCGACAAAACAGTCTCGAAGTTAAAGGTAGCTTTTGTGTGGCCGAGACTGAGATAAACTCTCAGGGATGTATTGAAGACATGTGATACATGCCAGAGGATCAAACCAAATTCGTTTTTGATGAGACAGAAGCCAACACCACTTTTACAGGAGAGGCCAGGTCAAATAGTCTCGGTAGATAATTTGGACCATTGTCTACGACCAGAAGAAGAAACAAACATTTAATGGTGGCTATGGATGTCTTCACAAAGATGATTGTTCTCTCTCCCATATAGAAGACTAGTACGAAACAAGTATTGAAGCGACTAAAGGAAAGAGTGATACCTATTCTGGGGAAGCCAGAATTATTTTTGTCGGATCACGGAAGTTGTTTTACGAGTGCGGATTTCAGAAGAGAATTAGACAAATTTAGGGGTACGACAAATACTATCAAATATTCGCCATCCTGAGGCAAATCCCATGGAATGAGTAATGAGGGAAACGGCAAAATATTGTGGAATATACTGCGTGGAAGAAAATTGGAAATGGATAGATACCCTCGAAATTATTGAATTTTATATTTATAACACAGTACATGAAGCTACTGGGGAGGTACCCATAAGCTTACATTGTAATCAACAGCCTGAAAGACCATGGAGTCAGGTGATACCTGTACCGATAGATGCTCAACCTGGAAGAGAGGTTCGAGTCAGGAGAACATTCGAACATCTGCAAGCACAGGCAGATAGGAGACAAAGGAGAAACAGGCACAAAAGATATCATCGACCCTTAATGGTGGGAGAAATGGTGTTAGTGAAAAGACCAGCCATTTCAGATCCAGGAAACCAAGTGTACAAAAAGTTTCAGAAAATGTACCACGGTCCGTACAGAATTGTAAGAGATATAAGGAACAAAACATATAGGATACAACATTGTGAAACAAACCAAGAACTCACAATGAATTCGGCAAATTTAAAATTATATTACCCTCCAGAAGACTTCGATGAAGTAAATGAACAAGCCCTGATATTAAAAATAGAAGAGAGGACGGAAGAAATGGAACATACTCTGACCACCATAAGAAAATGGAAGAACGACGAAGAACGTGAAGAGAGATGGAAGCAGCTCGAATGCGAGTGTGAGCTGAAAGATACCTATTATGGATTGAAGAAATTAATTGAGCATGATAATAACAACCTAAGAGTGGAAAATGATGATATAAAGAAACGGGTAGGGTTGGAACACACCCGTAGAGAATGATGGATTTTGAAGAGAAATGAATGGAAAAATGAATGAGGAGGATAAACGCGTAAGGATAGGACGTCCTCGTTGAAGAGAAATGTACCGTATATGACAAGAAGGGAACTAGGAACCCAGATTGAGTCCAGACTGAAGTTAAAAAGTCCGAACGGAACAACGAAGCCTAGAGAACGACAAGATAGTTGGAAACTAGAAGGAACTTAAGAAGGATCCAGGAAAGAAGATAGATGGATTCGATACCGAAATGAATGAAATTTTGCAACAGAAATAGATAAATAAATTTCACCATTTGTTCAGAAATTTATTTAACAAAGGAGGGGAGATTTGTACCCTTGTGGGCAGGTACAAAGATCGTACCCGTAACCTTTTAAGAAAGGAACATAAGATTATTTTAAATAATTGAAGTTACAACCCAAGCTACAGAATGGAAAGGGCTGGAGATGACTTCATACGGCGACATGGCTTATCGGATTTATGTTGCAGCTGTGCGGTGACTCAACCATGACGACATAGGCCTACGTGAGCTCCGATAGCAAGCTCGTGATTCATATGGCGCAACGTAATCGATGAGATGGGATTATTTAGCAGTGGGAGTACCCGAAACTATGGCGCAATTTCTAAATTTTCAAGAAATATGCAAAATGACAAACATTGAGCTTCGCCAATATGATTGATAATTGGAATTAGAATTTTACGAAGTCTTAAAACTTATAAGTACAGTACAGGAGGGAACTGTCAAATCAGCATTATGTGACTCCGCCCAAATGTAGCAATACCACGGAGTTATATGAGTAAAGAGTTCACACCCACACAGAATCAGAACATTTGGAAATTAATAATAATTAAATGTATGATCGAATTTTAACTTTGGAAATAGATTTGGAACCTAGACACTCTAAGGAGTATGGAAATAATTTTATAAGCCGATAGGACCATTATTTTGGAAAGTAGCCTTCAAGAAGAAGAGCAGGCTCTATATTCGGTCAGAATTAGATAAATAGCCAGCCGGATAAGCAGGAAGTATTCAGTCTACCAACATCGCGTGAGCGCGTTGTACTGTTTCGACAGATATTCAGTCTACAGACGACCTTAGAGGAGGTCACGCTAGTTCAACCTGTGGGTCTAAGTTGAGACCACGTTACACCGACAGTCACGAATTCGAAGCCTCGAGAGGCAAAGAGAACTTTTTAAAGAATTCAGCAGTATCTGCGAAAGACACTTAAACTCCTGTGGAGTTTGTCAGTTTGTCAGTTTTCCCCGTGCTTGGGAAATTCTTGACATTAGGGCGCTAGTGCAAAGTGTCGGAAAGTAATAAAAATAATAATTTGAAGCGTATAGAACTCTTCAAAACGCTAAATAGAGGAATTTTAGTGGAGAAACTTTGGTAGAGACATTGAAGCGTGAATTCTAGTGGAATGCCACTTATATTTAGAGCGTTAGTAAAACTATGACTCTAGGCAAGAAGTGTCTGATAGAGACATACTACGAGATACATTACCGTAGTCGTAAATACCAATAATATCGTGCCCGTACGATTAAGTTAAGGCCGATAGGACAGAAGGAACTGTACATCTGGAGGAGTGATTATCCGAGGTGAATAGTGAACAACGGGTAAGCAGATGAGAGACTTTCACACTCCTCAAGTAGATGCTAGGACCAGGATAGGAATTCGGGAAAACCAGCAATGTTGGTGGAGGCAGAAGAAAGTCTTCAATTGTGCTAAGTGTATTAATAACGTGTGAAATTATTTTTATAAGTGTTCATAAGTATTTAAAATGTTTGCAAGTTTATTGTAGTGTATAATATGTTAGAGGACCCTAAGAAAGGGAATTTAGGTAAAAGAAATATGTGTGTAATTATTGAAATGTCGTGGAAAGTCCCACGGTGGTAATGTTGGAAGATAAGATACAAGATGGTGAACGAACAAGTCCTTCTCTATTGGCGATCACCACCGAGATAAAGATGTGAGTACAACCCTTATATGTTATTATGTATTTTGGGGTCGCGCGTCCTTAAACGATCGAAATGTCACACATGTATAAGAATTGGGATATTTATGTAATTGAACCGATGCTGGGTTTAGTACACAATATTGCTATAATTAAACCGATGGCGGGTTGTGTACACAATATTGTTAATATAATACGGATCTGATTTAATTTTTGCAAGAGGAAATACAATTGTGTGATGTGTAAATTGTAAATTCTAACAATTCGTGGAAAGAATAGGAAATTCTTAAAGTAATGATGTGAAGTTATGGAATAACTGGTCAAAGTTAAATAATGAGTGAGGGTGCAGATATACCAGTAATGGGAATTACGAAGTGGCATGGAAATAAGCAATTTTTCTCGAAGAGGTTTAAAGGAATATTGATTGTTGCGCTGAAATAAGCGAATGCAACTTATAGAATCCAATGATTGCCATAACAATGCGAGGAAGGATTAATTGTGAGAGTAATTATCTGTGGGTGAATGGAATGTATGTATAAGTATTATTGAAGGGAGCACTGTTGTATGTTATATTCGCGCCCAGAGGTCTGAATGCAATAACGCTCTGTAGGCTGCAGGAATAAGGAGGCTAGAGGTTAAATGTTCCCACTCCAAAAAGGTCGTCGAATCCTCCAAATATGGGTCATCCCTTGGATCGGATTATACGTCCGCCGTGGAGCCATGTCAAGTTGTATTGACCCTTAAAAGGAATTCTCGTCCTTCACATCCAGTAATAAGTATCCTCTTACAATTAATACCTTACGTGAACAAGATAAATATTGGTTGATGTGATAGCCGCACTGAGATAATACTAGGAAGTAAATTTTAAAACTGTTCGAGAGAGAAAACACATGATTGTAGTACAGCCACCGCAGTTTGAAATCCCAGTGGCAATGAGCGAGACAGGGTATCGGTGTTATAAATTATGTTGAGAGGGCAGCCCTCAAAAAGGGAGGTTGCCGGCAAGGACATTGCCTGGGCCGACCATGTGTTCGTTTGTAAACACGCCAGTATAAATGAACTGGTAAGAAACGTCAGTAGTAGCACGGAGATACGATCTCGTGGTTTAATTATGAGTAGAGTTCCTTGCAAATGTTATATATTCAGATGCCGTCAAATAAGACTATGGTTAAATGATAAAAATAAAGATAGATTCTCGTGTGTGACAGATCGAAGTTTAAAGGTGTTCTATTGTTTAAACTATTATGAGTAATTCAGGTAGTTTTATTCATTTGACTTTGTCAGTAATTGATATGATAAAGGACAGTAGATCTCCATGGGTGGAAGTTGTACTTAACATAAGAGAGAGAGAGAAAATTTGATGCATGCAGAAAACCTAGATTGTTATTATTAAATTAAATAAGAAAGGAAGAAATTCATGTTAAATGATTAAAATAAAGATATTAAAGAATATTGGAGTCATTGAAACTCGTAAAATAAACATCAAGGTGGGAAGCTATATGGAAGTTAAACTAGAATGTTATAGGTTCGTGTGGAACCGAAATAACAATGAACATTGTGTTTAGTGAAGATTCATATTGTAAAGGAATGAATATTCTTGGATTATGAATTTTGAGTGATTTTATAGTGATTTGTGTCAATTATTTGGATTTTGTTTATTTGCGTTGTAGCGCCATTTGAGCTATAATAAATATTTGTTTTTAAGTGAGGTTTTTGAGTTCATTTTTGAAGTGTTGACCTGATACTTATGATCCTAAATATATGTGTCATACTGGGGGAATTGACGTACCTCCCTCGAGACCACTGATCTAACCGAAGTGTGACCATATATTATTTCTTCAAAGGGTGCAATATTGTTAATGCAAGGAAGCGTTTAAAGTTGGTCTATAAGTCCATAATTATTATACTTAGATACCGGTCGATACCAGTACTGAAGCTTTATCCACATGTTCCTTTTACAAGGTCACTGTACTAGCACAAAATGTAGTTTTAAATTATGATCAACGTATTTTGATGGCTTATCGTGATGCAAAACTGAGAAGAGGTGGATTTGATTTCTACCTCAGCCTTCCTGAAAGTGGTTTTCCGTGGTTTCCCCGTTCTACTTCAGGTAAATGCCGGAATGGTTCCTAACTAAATGCCACATCCGCATCCTACCCAAATCATATCTTCAATTACAAATAAACCCACTATAACAGGCATCACAGTGACACTTGTTAATCAGACAAATTCTACACACTTCCAAAAGCAAGGAGCTACATGACCACGATATCGCAATGTTCGTAAAAGAATCAACAACAACTAAAGCACTAATCCATCGTTTCGTGAAGAATTATCACACTTTCTCCTTCTTAATAAAATATATTATACTTCAGAACATTTACTGTACATACATGTCACACTGTCAACAAAAAGTCAAATATACAAGATGTTTTAATAACTAGGCAACATTAATAGTTGTGAACAATAAAGTAGCACTTCCTTATCTTTATCTTTTTATTCATTTTGATTTTTTGGTTCAAATGCACCTGAAATATACAAATAAATTTCATGGAATACATTTACTTCCAAATATAAGTTACTGGTATGAAAATGAATCGTTAACATAATGCATCAGAATTATTTTCTCTATCTGAAAATCTAACATAGCACAATATTCCAATAATATGAACACGCCTGAACTTTCGCTGCCGCTACCAAATATTTGAGTGTTGACGCATTCAGTTCTGGTTCTGATCAGACGCAACAATCAGGACTAGTAATCGTTGAGCATCAACCGGCTAGGTTCTATTGGCTCATACATGACAGGTGTCGCACAATCGGTTTTTAGCCTATTTTCCATTTTGAAAAAATAGGCTTATGAGATCATATTTTGTCCGTGTGTGTGTGTGCGCGCGCGCGTGTGAGTGTGTCCCCCTAATAACTTCTAAACGGCTGAAACGATTTTAATGAAACTCTGTAAGTTCATAGCACTATTCGGGACGACCCCGACCATGCCCTTCAAATTTTGATACGCCTCACCAATCCAACATGGCGGCTGTGCGAAATATTTCACCAGCATTCAATATCTCCGAAACTATTCCCGATATCACCCTGGAAGTTTATACGGTGATAAAGGGAACTACTAGAAGTTCACCTATGTGACTTTTGAAAAACTGGTAACTACAAAAACAACATGGCGGCCACGCGAATTCGCGACTTTTAAAGAGACGTTTCTCGCGATTTAACCAACCAAACGCAATAAAACATGGTACAGTATATGTTTATACACATTTTAATGCACGGACATCTAACTTGATTCAATTGTTCACATAACCACAAGATGGCGGATGTGCGAAATATTTCACCGGCATTCTATATCTCTGAAACTATTAGCGGTATCACCCTGAAATTTTGTACGGAGATAAAGGGCACTACTGGAAGTTCATCTATAAGACTTTCAAAAACCCGTTAACTACAAAACGAACATGGTGGCCAAGCGAAATTGAAAAATTTAAATAGACCTTTCTCGTGATTTAATGTTCCAAACGCACAATGAATTCTGGTACAGGAAATGTTTATACACATTGTAATGCATTGGTATCTAATTTAGTTCAATTGTTTACATAACCTCAAGATGGCGGCTTTGCGAATTTTAAAATTAAGTTTTTATTTCTTGTGTCGTAATCATGCGATCGAAGTGAAAGTTTGAATATTGAACCTACGCAATAATTTTCCTTTAATGGTACATGACTCTATGGCCTATACATTTAACAATCCAACATGGCGACCATCCGAAATATTTAGACGGCTCTGAATATGTACGAATCTATTATAGCAATCAATCTGATTTTTTTATGTTCATAGGGGCTATGGACATTGGTTCACCAATAGGACTTTCAATAACCTGGTGATCACAAATCCAACATGGCGGTGACGCGAATTATAAATATTCACATGGACGTTTCTCGCAATTTAACCATCCGAGTGCAGTGAAACTTTGTACAGTAAATCCTTATACGAATGTTAATCCACTGGCATCTAATTTATTTCAATTGTTTCCATAACCACGAGATGGTAGCTGTGCGAAATTTTAAAATCTCCTTGTTACTTCTTGTGTCCTAATCATGTGATTGATGTTTGAATGCTTCACGTACACAATCATCTTCATGTAACAGTACATAATTCTAGGACCTACATATATAAAATCCAACATGGCGACCATCCGAAATATTTAGTCGGTTCTCAATATCTACGAATCTATTACAGCAATCAAACTGAATTTTTGTATGTAGATCGTGGCAATTAACATATGTAGGATATATGAAAATAGGCTGTATAGTTCTTCACGGAACTAATTGTTAATTTCTCGATACATTTGGTGCTTTTTACAAGAACAATAGCCCCATATGCGTATCCACCCCACTGGATAGCATTTTACATTCCAGATAATAAACTGATTGGAATTGATACGAATTATTTAGGAACAATAAAGCACCTTCCTCACAAAGACCACGAGTATCTACAGTAGTTCAAAACAGCCCGAGCTTCCGTTTGACAAGCGAACCTCTGAAAATCTCCCTCCTCTTTGGAGGAACTTAGCACAACGAGACGGTCAACACTCTCCAAATCCAAAATTGACAAAATCATTGACTGGTAAAAATACAGAGCCATAGCTACAAGGACCTTGAGTGTACAATGTATAACACTGTTTGTTCTCACTCCCTAGCAACGTGGCTTCACCAGATGGACAACTGCAATGTGTTTCACAAATCACATTTATTATGTCACTAGCAGGTACCCGCGGCTTCGCTCGCGATCAAGACAATGGGGATGATGCATTAATTGGTCTATTCTATTACAGCAATCGCGGCTACAGATGGGTCAATTCTAATTCTGAAAATTCTGATACATACAGTACAGTATATTGATATGAGCTGAAAAGTGGGATTTTTTTAGAGTTGTCAAAATCTGCAGGGTACGATGTTACATTATATGAACACATTTTAAAATTACGTTTTTGGTTTTGCCATCTTCTGCTGAGACATAACGATTTTGTTGTCCGGATACTTGCGAGCACGCCACATACAGTTGCCCATGGGAAAAAAAGGTTTTGTCTAAATGTACACCTGCTGCTGTTAAGTGTGTGTCATTGCGCTTTGTTAATAGAAATTGCGAATATATTTTGAAGAGGGAACTGCACTCTTGCACACTGGAATGGCAAATCTATCGGAATATGGGGAAATAAAAGTATTTTTCCTTAAGCTATTCTGGGTGTAATTTTGCCACACTTTTGATGATTTGAACATCATCATGTCGCTATTAATAGACCTATAGTAAAATATATCTCACCTTGGCCGCTGATGTACTCGTACATTATGCAGTCTCTTCCAGTGTTACGTCCCAGGTATTGAAATTCTCCAAAAACCCTTTTGCCTCACATGCCTCTCTAAATAATTAAAATTCCTCATTGTTGTTGTTGTTGCTTGATTCTTCATTTTTTACTGGTTTGATGCAGCCCACCATGCCCCCTCTCCTGAGCTAATCGTTTCATCTCTACACAGCAACCACACCCTACATCCGAGGCAATCTGTTTAACCCTGGTCTATGCCTACAGTTCTTTTCTTCGACCCTCCCTTCCATAACTAAGCTTGCTATTCCTGGGTGTCTTATTTATGTGTCCTACCAACCTTATCTTCCCTTCATTAGCAGTCGCCAGAAACAACTCTCCTCTCCCACTCGTCTTAATACCTCTTCATTTGTTACCCTATCTACCCATCTGATCTTCATCATTCTCCTGTAACACCACATTTCAAACGCTTCAATTCTCCTCTTTTCTGCTGCACCATTAGTCCAAGTTTAACTTCCTTATAATGTCACGTTCCAGACAAAAGCTTTCAAAAATGACTTCCTAATACCTAAATGTATATTCGATGTCAACAGATTCCTTTTCTGTAGAAATGCTTTCCTTGCCTGAGCCAACCTGCTTTTTATATCCTCTTTGCTTCGTCCATCACTGGATATTTTGCTTCCTAAGTAACAGAAGTATCCTACTTCCTGTAGCGTTTCACCAGCCAATTTGAGGTCCATAGAGGTTTCTGATTTATTTCGGCTGCATTCCAATAATTTTGTTTTACATTTATTGATTTTCATCATGAATTCATTCCTCAAGACTGAGTCCATACCATTCAAAAACTCGTTCAAATCCTCTGGCGTATCGGCCAAGACGACGATGTCATCAGCAAATCTCAAAGATGAAATTATTTATCCTTGAATCTTCGCTCCCCCTTTAAATTTTTCTCCAATTTCCTGATTATTGTGGTATTAGAGATCTTTGAAATGCGTTGTCCTCGCACATGGTATAGATGCATTGGCCAAGGATAACATTCCATGTTACGAACATGGGCCGCATAACCTGCACCGAAAGCCTATTCTGGACAGCAGTTCCTTGAATTCAGATTTGCCAACATTTTATTGTATCTTTCCATGTGGTATATCTCTGTACCTCAACATACAGAAGAGTGCTTTAAAAAGCATATCTTGTGTACATTTTGGAAAAGGTGGTGAGTGTGGTTTTTGCCAGAGTGGATACACGCACGTAGAAATTCTTTTCAGTAAATAGAATGGTTCACAATTTTGTAAGTGCACATTGAGGTATGTGACGGCGAGATGCCTTAAGTGTTACGGAAACGGCAATAGCCGCCACAGAGCTTCGTTGCTACTGAAATAACGACCAGACTGATATTTGTACTTAACTATACGGGATTTGTAAGCCCAGTGTTTATGAAATTGAACGCAGGTATATCGCTAACTTTATTGAATAGCCGCTAGTGTAGTGTTTAAAAATTAAGGGTGGTATTAGAAGGCGCTGTCCCTAATTTTTTTACCCCTGGCACTACAGGCCACGAAGGGCCTAGGCCTGTCATGCGACCGCTTCCCAGCCATTTGACCTGCAGATATTGTGGTGACGCGTGGTCAGTGCATCGTGTTCGCTTGGCCGTTTATCTTGTTCTTCGTGACCGCGGCGCTGCCTCTTTATCAGACAGCTACTCAATTGTCCTCACGAAGCTGAGTGCACTCCGTTGCAGCCATCACGCCAGTGTCTAAAATCTCTGACGGGGCCGGGAATCGAACCCGGGGCCTCCGGATGGGAGGCAGGCACGCTACCCTGTTCTTGTGTTTATATATCTCTTGAAAAAGATAATAAATGGATTGGCACTGCCTCCTACAGGGATATATAGAAAATCGGATGTCATACCTTGAGGTTCAGTTGCCATGGAAACGGACTTGCCATTAGTTCATCAGTTTACCAGAGTGAAGATAGTTTTCTGCGAATATCTTTGAAACTGTTGGTTTTAGGGCCTTAAAATGTGGTTTTGAGTATTGTTTCTCGCATCGAGGGGCGTAAAATGAGCTTTGTCCGGTCCATATGCGACAACTTTGATATTTTGTCCCGGCTGAGTATTTTTGGTGACTTTTCAGTTATGTTGCCCGTTCGACGGGAACAATGATTTATTTCCGGATGAAAGGCAGCCTATATGTTATCCTAGGGTATAAGCTGTCTCCATTTTAAATTTCATCCAAATACGTCCAGCCGTTTTAGTGTCAAGAGGTAACAAACTAACACACACACGGACACACAGATTTTCACATTTATAATATATATAGGGATTGTCATGATAGCACTTTTCGTCTGAGAGTAAGAAGCTGTAATTAGGTGGACACGGCCTCGGTCTGCAAACTTGTTCCAGTAGAGCTTTACTCTGCAGAAATCTTTTTCTGTCGTAAATATACAATTCCCCTTCTTGACATGGCCCTTGTTTATAACGATCCCAGATACAAGTTAGTGGAGTTTCAATACAATTATTCTGCTTTTCACTGAAATTTCTCGAGAATGTATACTGTACAAATTCTGGAAGTCCCATTAATGTTGATAGAGGCACAGCTGCATCACGGGCAACTGTTGAAATAATGGGTGCCAACAACACTAGAAGATAAGAGACCAGTCCCGCCATGACGCACTGAGATGCTTTGAAACAGATAGAATGAACAACTGTAATAATCGACAAGTAATTACTTAACTCACTGTTCTCCAGTTCAATCGTCCGTTGGCCAACTCAGAGCTGAGCAAGTGTGAGCGAATCAAACAAGTGCCTGGCATGAGAGAGGGTTGGGGAGGTGACAATGGCCCTCACACCTGTGTGGCAGAGAGTGAGGTGGTGGGTTCATCCCAGAGAAATGCCCTGATTTGACACCAGGTGATAGGTACGAGTTGGAAAGATGTGTTTTAATGCACGACCAGCATCTCCTACCGGAAACTTTTCCAGCAGAGGCAATCCAATGATGGTTCCAGTGTTGCCAACATGATATGTAGGCTAATACCCTTTCTGATATAAGGAAGAATATCCAATAAGTTACAATAACTTTCCACTAATTTTAATAATATCTCATAGAATCATAAGTTATACTTCCCTGCTCTTATACATCTGAGATGTTAACCTCTTAACCCGGCATTACTCGGTAAGTCATTCAGTGTGCCGTTACTCGCTAGTGAGCGCAGCACTCACTTTTACATTAATAGGCAATAATATTCTCCCATAAAGATGAAGGTTTATTAATAATTATTCGATTTGTGATGGTCATTTATTTAGGAACACGAATACTTATATTTCGGAAATATGGAGTACAAGTATGATGATCTATCTATATATATAAAACTCAATGTTGGTTTGTTTGTTTGTTTGTCTGTTATTTATACAAATCTACACCGTTTCACCGATCTGAGCCAAACTTTGTATACTTATCCTTTGGAACCCAGCGGGAAACACTGTCTACTTTAAATTTAGGACAGACCACTCCATTCCCTGCATTTAGGCCCTTTTGCACAAATCTACACCGTTTCACCGATCTGATAACTTAAAGGACATATTGTCGCTAGGCGACAACAACTGGTTATAGGACACAACGTACCACCGGACATAACGTACCACCGGACATAACGTACCACCGGACATAACGTACCACGGACACAACGTACCACCGGACATAACGTACCACCGGACATAACGTACCACCGGACATAACGTACCACCGGACACAACGTACCACGGACACAACGTACCACCGGACATAACGTACCACGGACACAACGTACCACGGACACAACGTACCACCGGACATAACGTACCACCGGACATAACGTACCACCGGACATAACGTACCACGGACACAACGTACCACCGGACATAACGTACCACCGGACATAACGTACCACCGGACATAACGTACCACCGGACACAACGTACCACGGACACAACGTACCACCGGACATAACGTACCACCGGACATAACGTACCACCGGACATAACGTACCACGGACACAACGTACCACCGGACATAACGTACCACCGGACATAACGTACCACCGGACATAACGTACCACCGGACATAACGTACCACCGGACATAACGTACCACCGGACATAACGTACCACCGGACATAACGTACCACCGGACATAACGTACCACCGGACATAACGTACCACCGGACATAACGTACCACCGGACATAACGTACCACCGGACATAACGTACCACCGGACATAACGTACCACCGGACATAACGTACCACCGGACATAACGTACCACCGGACATAACGTACCACCGGACATAACGTACCACCGGACATAACGTACCACCGGACATAACGTACCACCGGACATAACGTACCACCGGACATAACGTACCACCGGACATAACGTACCACCGGACATAACGTACCACCGGACATAACGTACCACGGACATAACGTACCACCGGACATAACGTACCACCGGACATAACGTACCACCGGACATAACGTACCACCGGACATAACGTACCACCGGACATAACGTACCACCGGACATAACGTACCACCGGACATAACGTACCACCGGACATAACGTACCACCGGACACAACGTACCACCGGACATAACGTACCACCGGACACAACGTACCACCGGACATAACGTACCACCGGACATAACGTACCACCGGACACAACGTACCACCGGACACAACGTACCACTTGGCCGGCTGATTACCTGCGAAGAGTCAGCTAATGACCTTAAAATATTTAGGAGAGGACATAACGTACCACTTGAAAGAGTGGAAAGTATTTAAGGTGCATGAAACCCTAACCGCACGGTCACTTGCTCGGTATTGCTCAATTAATCCTGGTAATAAATACGTAGGCAATAACATAACATAATAGTACATTATGCAACGAGCCTATAATGGCTATAATTAAGACACGATTATTTTTTATAAAACGAGCGTATGCGAGTTTTATAATTTCCATACGAGTGTCTTAATTACCATTATAGGCGAGTTGCATACGACTGTTTATGTTCGACGATAATTATAACTTTATTATATGTTTTAACATAAATATTCATAAATATCTGTTGAGAGTCAGCCACTTGAATTTTGTGATTGGAGAGCGAGGTATGATATCTCTGTATTTCAAGATCTCTGAACGACCGACGAATGCGCTCTGTGTGCTTGCAATGCCATATTATGCAGCCATATGTTTACATCTGCCGTCCCTCAGTAATATTGTCACCGGAGTCGTTTGAAGGCCATGCGCTGTGTAGAAATTAGGGCTAGTGATATTAAGGTACAGTGCTATTTCTTGTCTCATATTCGCCAGTTTATTTACGCGAACATATGGACGGTGCGTATTCCATGTCGGTAATTTATTATAGTTCGATGTTGTGTTTATGTCCGACATGTTGGATTTTGAGCGCATGCGCGAAGGTATCGTTACCTAATTGGTCAATGAACGAGCTCTGATTGGCTGGAGAAACTGTATCGTAATGAAAAACAGTGTTATAATGACCATCATTATGATACAGTTTTCTGGCACATAATAGTGAGGGTCGAACATAAACTAATATAAAATATAATAAGTATTTGTATTACCATCACACTTTATCCGCAAAATGTTTATGAACATTTTGGCGTGTTTAAAATCAGCTGTGGTTAATCTCTGGTCATTTTTCGTTTTCTTTACAATTTTTTTTTATAATTTAAAAAAAATATTACATTGTTTTTATGGGGTTTATATCCTAGCGAATAGCAAGTTCGACATTTGATGTTTCATTCTAAGTGAATAGCAAGTTCGCCATGTGAAGTTTCATTCCAAGTTCTGCGAATATGAGAGAGCTCTCAAGCAAGATTTCAAGCTTACCTCTTCATTATTCTGTCAAGCCGTTCATCATACTTGACGTATTTCTTCTTTCTCTTTGGACTTCCAATGTACAATTCTTACTTCATCCGTCGAAGTGCGCACATAAACCGCCCTTATTCGTTGTACACAACTCCATGTTACAATACCAAAATGTTTAAAGCCGCACAGTGCGATCGCCACTGATGTTTATGTGGTAATGAACCTGTAACTGGAATGCCCGTCTGACATCAAGTGGTACGTTATGTCCTAGTGTAAATATTTGGGGATCACGGGAAACCCGTTCTTAGGTAGATAATGACCTAGGTGGTACGTTATGTCCTCGAAAATCAAGTGGTACGTTTGTCCGTAGTAGGTTCTGTCCGGACACTACAACGACTAGCACTATCATGATAGTCAACGCCGCACCATTGAGGGACAGGTTGACACTAGGCAACAACGATTTACTCTGTATCATGATAGTCAGGTAAAATTTGCTAAAGGACACATGAGAAAACTGACCGATTGACATCTCCTTGCTATCGTATGCACAGTAAATCAGCATATTAGCAAATTGTAATGTAATGCTATCCTGTCAAAGAAACATAGTGGCAAACATTCCTACATTCTCCTATCACCATTTTGCAGTTTTCATGTGTAGACAGTTGTTATTTCTTTTGCGGGGCTTAGACATCGTGGTCAGGTTGCCCCGTGTACATGGGTGTGTGTGTAGAATTTTTGTGATAACCTGCCTTATTGTGATTGCTGCACTAGCATGTGTAAATCTATAGGCCTATATATAAAGCTCAATGTTGGTTTGTCTGTTATTTATACAAATCTACACCGTTTCACCCATCTATACAAAAATTTGTATACTTACCCTGCGGGTAACACTGTCCACTTAAATTTCGGACAGACCACTCCATTCTCTGGATTTAGGTCCTTTGGCACTACTTCAACAAAAAGGCATGCGATTCGTTTCAACTAAGTCCCGTATGCGTTCATATACAATTCATCCCATTGCAATGAAACATGGGTGAGATGTTGTGTACACTTCAGGGAATGTTCATGGCTTTTAAAATCCCTTTTACAAAAAGTAGCGCATGAGTAGATTCAACCAATGAGTGCCAATGAGTGACGACGCGCAAAGCGTTTCCACAAAGTCCCGTATGCGTTCATATGCCATTCGTCCGATAGTTATGAAACTTGGGTGTGATGTTTTGTACACTCCAGGGAAGGTTTCTGGCTTAGTACATGTATTTTACAATAGGTAGCGCAAGAGTAGATTCAACAAATGATAGACGGCACGCGAATCGTTTCAACAAAGTCCCGTATGCGTCCATATACCATTCATCGATTGCGATGAAACTTTGATGAGTTGTTGTGTACACTTACGTGAAGGTTCCCAACTTAGTAAATCCATTTCACAGTCGGTAGCGCACGAATAGACTCAACAAATGAGTGACAGCGTACGAATCGTTTAAACAAAATTCCATATGCGTTCATATGCCATTCATCCGGTTGCAATGAAACTTTGATGAGTTGTTGTGTACACTTACGTGATGGTTCCTAACTTAGTAAATCCATTTCACAGTCGGTAGCGCGCGAGTAGACTCAACAAATGTGTGACAGCGTACTAATCGTTTAAACAAAATTCCGTATGCGTTCATATGCCATTCATCGGATTGCGAAGAAACATTGGTGAGTTGTTTTGCACGCTCCCACGAATGTTTCTAAATTAGTTAAACCATTTTACGATAGTTTAGAGGCACACGGAAATTGGAAAACTTGTGTATCCAAAAGCACTTCAAGAAACAAAATTACAACGCCAACACATTCTTTGATTGTCATTGCCTCGCATGACGGGTACAGCTACATATATTATAATAACAACAACAAAAACACATAATATAGGCCTATACATTACTAATTCAGATTATATAAAGGACATGGCGTTATTATTAACAACGCAATAACATAATATACAACTAAAATCATATCCCCTTGAAACATAATAGTAAAACGACACCTTTTCTAATTCTAAGTTCAAAATTAACACTGTTAATATTTATTTTAATTAATCAAGCACATTAAAATGTATCCATAATATACTCCCCAAACGTCACTTTATGCTCAGTATCACACCCTTTCCTAAAGACCCACATGGAAAACAAAGTTCTAGTAGCATACTCTATATTTAACACATGCACATGTACTGCAATAAATCAAATTCTAAGTTTGGTAGGGCGCAACACGACACAAAACAGCGCAGCATCGGTTATCATAACAACTATTATGCAATTCTTCTTGGAACATACATCCGCATAACATCTTTCACCATTTTGAAGCAAATACTAAGTACGTAGGACGCAACGCGACACACAACAGCGCAACAATGGTTATCATTACAACAATATGCAATTCTCCTTGGAACAAGCATCCTACATCCTTGATTATTTTGAAACCCCATCATAATTATTATCCCTTTGCATACTCATTATTGTAATGAAATTATAACCAACTTATGTGGACCCTATACTGTTTGTCAGAAAGCAGATGTATTGAATTGGGAGTATCTCATTATTGTACGCATTGTATATTTTACCAGTTACATCTACATAATTAAACCAACATATGCATTGGGTGTCAGAAGTACACCATGCATTGCATGCCTCCAAGAACAGCTGATTCACTAGATGCAACGAGTGCAGGCCAAAGCCAGCAACTACGATTGTGACTTTGGAATATATTGAAGGTAGAAGTCTCAATCTATTATAAATCATCATCATCATCATCATTTATTGCATTAAACAGGCCATTGAGGCCTACAGCAGAATAACAAAAGGAAATAATAAATATTACAAATATTACATAAAAAACAAAAAAAATATTACAAAGGGAAAATTATTACAAAACACAAAAAGGATCCAATAAAAGGAAAGTCAGTAAATCATGAGAGGAGGCAGATGGCACTCCATCATCATCCTCCACAGCTGTTGGTTCCACTTCTTGAAGGATCATCGTCACTCGATCCTTCCATCGTGTTCTTGGGCGTCCTCTCGGGCGTTTTCCCGTGGGTTGAGAATGGAGGACTCTCTTAGGAAGGGATCCGTCCGCTCGTAAGATGTGTCCAAAGCATTGTAGTCGCCTCTGTCCCATTATCCGTCCAATGTGTGGCTTTCCAAACCTCTGGTACAGGTCTTCTTTCTTTCTTCTCTCTCATTTACCTTCTATGTTATTATAGACGGGCCCATATATCTTTCGAAGTACCTTTCTTTCAAAAGCACATATTGAAACTGCTGTCGTTGCTGATGTCGCCCAAGTTTTACAACCGTATAAAAGTGCTGGTCTCACTAGTGTCGTGTACAGATGGACTTTGTACTATTATAAATAGTTTTAAAATTGCACCATGTTCGTATAGTAGTCGTTTCCTTTTTCATTATCCTATTATTATCATCAGGGGAAAATAACCTAGATGATACGTCCTTTATACCACTAATCACCACTAATCTATTCTTTCTGTTACAGTAGTTTGTAAGTTTGTCGTGTCAATTCAACAGTAGATTTCATTACCATCCTTATCATAAGGGCAAATGACCTATATGTTACGTCCATTATACTGCTAATCAACACCACATAGTCAGTCTTCCTCGCCTGTGATTTTTACAATATTTCTTTATATTAGTTTGTAAGTTTGATGTGCCAGTTGAGCAGTAGTCTCCATTATCATCTTAATCATTAGGGCAAAGGACCCAGATGTTACGCCCATTACTATAGTAATAATCAACTACACATACAGTAGTCTTGCACGAACTACAGTATGGTTCTTAAAAATAACTTTTTCTATTACTTTCTAAGTTTCATGTGTCAATTCAACAATAGTCATTAGGGACCAATGACCAAGATCTTCCGTTCATAATACTTCCAATCAGCACCACATAAAGTCTTTCCCGACTGTGATTTTTAAAATATTTATTTCTATTAGTTTGTAAGTTTGATGTGTCTCTTCAGGTAGTAGTTTTCACTATCTTCATTACAATTAAGGCAAATGACATACGTGGTAGCCCTTTGGTATAGCAACAATTATCAACACCTTTCCACCTCAAATTGTAATTGTTTAAAGAAATATTTCTAATTTCCTCCCAAAAAGCGACAATCTAATGGGAAAATCAGCCAACAATCCAGGAAAGTTAGATTATTAAGAGCTGCAGAAACACTTGAGCAGCGTCAATATCGTCTTCAACAGGACGAAAGAAGGCATGCTGAGTTCAGGGCTACTGAAACACCTCAGCACCGTCAAGACCGGCTTGAATATCAGCAAATAAGGCAGTCTCAGATTAGGGTTGCTGAAACAACTCAGCACCGTCAAGACCAGCTTGAAGATCAGCAAATAAGGCAGTCTCAGACTAGGTTTGATGAAACACCCGAGCAGGATGTAGGGTTATAGAAGGAAGGGTCGAGGACAAGAGCTGTAGGGGTAGACCAAGGTTAGAATATGTTAAACAGATTGCCTTGGATGTAGGGTGTGGTTGCTATGTAGAGATTAAACGATTAGCTCAGGGCAGGGAGGCATGAAGTGCTGCATCAAATCAGTCAAAAGACAGAAGACTCAAACAACAACAATTCATCACGTTCAGTGTTGAGGGGACTTAGAGACATTATCATCATTCCACCGAGCGAAGCCGGGTATTACTGCCAGTATACAATAAAAATGAAGTTGTTGTTGATTCGTTAGGGGCTTTGTGACATCGTGGTTATGTAGCCCCGAGTGCTTGGGTGTGTCTCATAACCTGTGTCGCCGTGATGTCTATACTAGTGTGTGTATTTGTAATTGAGTTATGATTTGGAAAACCACTTCCAGGATAGTTGAGATAGGAATGGAACCCAACTCTTGTCAGTTAATCCACACGAGGCAAATACAAATGATAACAATGTAACCTAACTAGGTATTATATAAAACAAAGTGTCCTGTTTGACTTACTGAATGACTGACTGACTGGCTCATCATCGCCCAGCCAAAGCTATTAGTTAGAAACATGAAATTTTGGGGATATGTTCGTTTTAAGTTGAAAACGCCCAGTAAGGAAGGGTTTTTGGATATTTAGGTTCTAAAGGGGTGTTAAGGGGGTAGACCTATATTTCATTGAATAACAATATCTCCCGATTGGTTTCGTTGGGGGATGTGATACTCGGCATTTAAACTCATCATTAAAAACAAGAAGTTCAGTAAAGAACATATAGCCTACTTTCTCCTAAATGCATGGGTATTGTTATAACCTTTGTCCTTTTCAAGGAGTATAATTGAATGTTGGTTATTGTAGCTTGTTGAATTACAACGCTCTATACGGATATTAAACATGAATACGAGGTGCCCTTTGCTAATGCTACCTCTGTAAAAAATCTCATTCAATTCGGTTTCACCGTGTTTCAATTGATATGCGGAATCGATTTGCACACATACAATGGCCACTATCTGCAAACTATTGGGCTTATGACCTTGTAGTTTAGTCAAGACGCTCGCTATATGAATATATGTTGTTGCAAAATTTGGTAGAGATCGGATGATTAGGTTACTTGTTATTTGATTTAAACTTTGAACATCTGGGTGGCCGCCATTACGTTTCCGTCAAGATGGCGGCGATATAAAACATGACACTGAGGTTCCCATTGCTAGTGCTACCTCTGTACCAAATTTCGTTCAATTCGGTTTAACCGTGTTTGAATTGATAGGGGGAATCGATTTGCAGACATACATGGCCGTCATTCGCAAAATATTGGGCTGATGACCTTGTAATTCGGCCAAAACATTCTTCAACCATAAAGGTATAACGTTGCAAAAGTTGGTAGAGATCAGGTGATTATTTTGGTCGTAATTTGATTTAAGCTTTTAACATTTGGATGGCCGCCGCCATTACGTTTTCGTCAAGATGGCGGCGATATAAAACATGACACTGAGGTTTTCTTTGCTAGTGCTAATTCTGTAACAAATTTAGTTCAATTCGGTTTCACTGTGTTTGAATTGATAGGGGAAATCGATTTGCACACATACATGGCCGTCATCTGCAAACTATTGAGCTGATGACCTTGTAGTTTAGTCAAAAGACGCTCGGCTTATTAATATATGTTGCTGCAAAATTTAGTAGAGATCGGATGATTAGGTTAGTCGTAATTTGATTTAAGCTTTTAACATTTGGGTGGCCGCTATTATGTTTCGGTCAAGATGGCGGCGATATAAAACATGACACTGACGTTCTCTTTACTAGTGCTACCTCTGTACCAAAATTTCGTTCAATTCGGTTTCACCGAGTTTGAATTGATAGGGGGAATTGATTTGCACACATACATGGCCGCGATCCGCGAAGTATTAGGTTGATGACCTTGTAGTTTGGTCAAAAGGTTCTTCTTACATTAAGGTATAATGTTGCAATATTTGGTAGAGATCAGATGATTAGGTTGGTCGTAATTTGATATAAGCTTTTAACATTTGGGTGGCCGCCATTACGTTTTCGTCAAGACGGCGGCGATGTAAAACATGTCACTGAGGTGCCCTTTGCTAGTTCCACCTCTGTACCAAATTTCGTTCAATTCGGTTTCACCGTGTTCGAATCGATAAGGGGGTACAGACATTCAGAGTACACTCACTCACACACACACACAGACTCACACACAGACAGACACACAATTTTTGGCCCTGTGTAGATCTCATAAGTCTACTTTATTTTTTTGCAAAAATCGAAAGTAGGCTAATAAGAAGAATGAGTGGTCAGGGAAGATGAGACAACGGCCAGTAAACACGGAAAAGGTCCGAATACCGTAGTACAGCCGGGGTTGGAAAGAGAATAAGAGTTGACCAAGGGCGGTCGACAGGAAAGAAGACTAAGAGGAGCCCGACACAACTAAGTGGAAGCAATGCCGGACTCTGCTGGGGTCCCGTGGACGCTAACCCACGACCCACTAGGTGTGAGCCCTTGGGGGAGGTCTGAAGAGGATAAGTTTACCAAGATCCCATAATTATATTCATCACATAGCCCTAAGACTGAGAGACATTATTCGAGGTTTCTCAGTGTATGGCAAGGACTTATGACTTTTATTTTGAGTATTTGCTGTAAATTGTAAGTTGACTCTTGAGAATAATACATACAATTCTAATCGAAATATTGCGGACCGCACAACTTTGAAGTGGACAGAGCTTTTATGATGAGCATATTATACTCTGTATTTCAATAGAATGAACGTGAAGGAAATGGCGGGAGCTTGGAACAGCTGAGCCGTGTTGCCAAGATTTTATTGTTGATGTAGAACAGCTGATTCGAATAATACACAGGGCTACACTTCAGATATTATTTCGGTACTATCATGCACAATATAATGCAAATGTCGATCCTGAGTCAACGCCGAGGACATCCAAACAGAGAAATACGGTATAAAATGAATAAATAACACACCGAAGCTATGCTACCTTTGTCACCGTTATTCAATAAATACCAGAAAGAGGCCAAACACTCGACAGCTATACAAATATAATACAAAATACAAACACAAAGTAATATGATGATGAATATATCAACACTCACCATGCAATGAGTATATCCTTCAAGATGAAACAAGAGTTTGGGTGAAGGTCGTTCACAGTTTACAGCAGTTAACACAGAACGCAAACATAACATCATGACAATACCAGGCACACTCACTCACTGTATCGCGACTATGTACGGTTAATAATAGCCTCCACATACGTAATGTTAAGGTAGAGAAGTATTTAGCACCAAGCACACAAACAAGCTGTTCTATGGCGATATTATTGCAGTGATTTTACATTGTCGATTTGTAGGTTATTGAATGACAAGCATTAATTTGAACAATACTGTATGCAATGAAACATTACTGGATACGTAAACATTAAGACTGAATGTGCATAGCCTATTTTGTACGTCACGCATGTATTCTAAATTAAGTATATTTAAATTTGAATTGAACAAACAAGGCTAATCATGAAAATAGTTTGATGTCGAAATGAACGATAGCCGGCCGTTACAAGCTGGCGCGCGCGGTCTCGGGCGGTATTTCCAGCATTTTCCCACGTTCTTCCTGCGTTAATATTTTCAACTTGAATCGATGCTTAAAGTGAACGAAACGATGGCCATGAAACAAACTCCGGCACAGTTAACAGGCGACTGAATGAATGACAATAAGCTGGCAACGTATGGTATTAGTTGTCAAAATCCAGCCAATATTAGCCCGCGGCTGTCAGCTGTTCCAAGCTCCCGCAATTTCCTTCACGTTCGTTCTTTTGAAATACAGAGTATAGGAGATGTGACAACCATCTGCTAATGTTTCAATGTTGTACTCATAGATGGTGCCACAATCGCAATACAGATGGTGCTACTAGTCACAGTCACAGTAATTACCCCCCTACACTATTACGCACTGCAATAGTAGGGACCAAAAATTATCAAGGCCATCTGTAGAAGGGGGTAGAGTAAACTCTACCTAGGCCCACCGCTGTACAGCTGTACTTAGTATAACACGTGTATTTATGAACCACAGCTTTACATTAAAAATATTATATACCGAAAATGTTATCCCGCATGTATTAATTCTCTGAATACGGACTAAAGAAGAATGCGGCCAGTGTACAATCTTCGCTGTTTTAGAGGAATGATACGGAAACGTTGGCCAGGTTTCTCTACTCTTTCAGCCATATTCATCGTGCCTATAATTCATCTAGTATTAATGGATCCAAACAAAATCACTCCTTTATTTGGCAAGCCACCACTGGACTTATACGTGTGAATTGTGTCTGATATTGTGTTATTGTGTGGTGTTTGTTAATATGCGACAATAAACGTCCAAGTAGTTTGAGTATCATTATTCCTAAGTATGATAATCTGTGTTATTGTGTGGTGTGAGTTAATAAGTGAAGTGTGACACACACATAAACACACAAACACGGACAAAAGGCGATCTCATAAGCCTATTTCTTCATAAATGAAAATTAGATAATGAAATAGGCCCAGTTACAATTATTATGAGATTAATCCATTAACATAGCTGTTGTGTCATTTGAGGGGATTGGACATCGTGGCCATTTATATCCTTGTACTTAGGTATGTGTGGAATTTTTGTATGATAAACTGAGTAATTTTTCCAACGTGTTTAAAGAAAGATGACTCTGTTAATAAGCTTGCCACGGTGGGTGAGTGGTTAACGTGTCGGTCTACTAACCCCGAAGCTTGCAGGTTCGCTCCTGGCCGTGGTAAGTGATTTTTTTGAAAGGCGGCAAAAATTTACGACACGCTTGTCATACGATGTTGGCATGTCAAAGAACCCATTTGAATTTAGTAGGCCGTGTTCATAATGGCAAAATTAATCTCCGGATTTTCCACCAACACAAAGTTCCTCATTTCTCTACTAGAAAGCGCTATAGTGTTCAGGGAGCTTAGATATCTAACCTCCTTGACTTTCATAGATCTTCAAGGAACAATGAAATTCGACATGCAAGCTAGCCTCCGGGTGTCAAATAACAAAGCATGCACCCGGAATCCGTGGCCATATGACATTATTATTATTATTTTACTGTGATAATAGTTTCAAAAATAATTTCTATTGGCACAACACCTTGTATCCGATTTCACTAGTTTCAGGATACACTTTTGAGACAGCGAAAAGTCCTTGGTTCGATTTCCAGCCCCGCCAAAAATGTAATTCTTGTGTGAGTGTTGGAACGGGGTACACTCAGTCTTGTGAGGCGAAGACATGGATTGTATTCTCACCTCAACTTTCCTTGTTCTCCGAATGCCAGCTCTATACAGGAAAATGGCGGGATTGTTCTTAACCTAAGGACTTACTTCGCAATCCCAACTTCGATAACAAACAAACACAATGACGAAGTTTATTGCGAATTTCCCATATACAAGTACACGGGACATCATTACGATTTCACAGAGTCCCTGAATGACTAAAAAGAAACGTATTTATCGTAGCTGGGAAACAAAACCGGATCCTTTGTGACAGGGGCTCAATAATTAAGGAACAGTTACACGAGGCCCTATCCTGCTAAACCAGAGGTTATAGCGACAATACGGCCCACCAGATGATTGATGTGTTGATTGATTGATTTATCGGCCTGTGTCTAATTGTATGTCAGCATTAAGTGCGTGTGTACCGTAATATTTTGTTGTTGTTGAAATACAGTAATTGCAGTGGATTCAAATCTGCTGTGAAATTTATACACCATTTCCTCTATAGTCACAAAGCCTTCTCAAAGTAGATGATCCTAAGTAATTATTATTTGTTGTGTTTGAATAACAACAAGAACAACAAGAAATATAATTTTATGTAGCGCGATTATAATAATAGAAGCTTACTATTAACTTCTAATAGGTGGAAAATATCTTACCTATTAAGTTTGTCCAACAACAGAAGTGTACACAGTAGTCTCCGAGACGACACTTTTAATGAGGGAATTTTGCAACTGATACTCATCGTTTCCTCTCACGCTTTCTTATACAAGCAGGCGAAGGCCACAAGACCTGTTAACACGCGATTATTAAATACATTACTGACAACCAGGAATGGGTAAGTTATTCTTCAAAAGTAACTTTGTTACTGGTACCGTCACTTGCCAAATATAGTAAGAAAGTTATATATTTATTTATTGAATATCCACTACAGTAAATGGAACCTTATTTCACAAAGAACATAAAAGTTGTAGTTTGTTACAAAATTAAAAAAAATAATTATTACACCATAAATTATGAGGTTAATTTGAAAAAATTAGATAAATAACAGTTAAAAACTGCTTATAAAAACGGAAATAATGTGGAGTTGCATGCAGTTATATCTACAAAATTTTGAGAGTTACTACGCATATGTCGGCTTGTTACCATTATTGAGTATACTTAAATTGCAGGCACTGCAAAGATCATAGAAGAGTTTCCCCCGGGCATCCTCAATAGGGCAACCCCTGGAGCCATGCTTGACATTAATATCACCAGTAATAATTAATGGTTTCCCTCTCAGATCGTCCATATTTTCTGAATGGCATTCAGGTCCACAGTGATGTCTCGTTTAGAGTCAAAGTAAACGTTGCACACATAAAGTTCCTGTCGGTTTAATGATGTACAGATGACAACCCTGTCTGCAGAACAGTATTGTGACAATAACATAATATTTTTGGATTTTTTGACAATAACCGCCCTAATAATTTCCACGGTGGAGTTTCCCTTAGTGCAAAGATGTTAAAGCCATGTTCGAAACCATTTATTTTATTATATCTGAGGTTCGGCTCTTGTATGCAAATGATTGAGTTTTCGTCATGGTCAAAATTGAGGAGAAGTTCCTACGTGGGTATAATTGATTGGTGTAAATGTTGTTGTTAGATTAATAGTTCAGCCATAATTAATTTTAGATTTTACAATGTTAAATATATATTTTCTGGTAGATTGGACAATTTGCTGATGTGGCAGGATGCTGGGAGTTGAGATTTTGCTGTTGACATCTGGCGATGTTCTTTTGGTTTTGAAACTGGCAGTTCCCGCATTCAGTCTTTGTTTTCTGACAGTCGCTGATGTTGTGAGGCTCTGAACATTGGGAACAGGCCTGTTTCTTGTCACAATTTGTAGAGAAGTGACCAAAGCCAAAACAGTTGTAACAACGAATGACTGCAACGTATTCACTGAAGCTGCAACTGGTATATCCAATGTACAACTTATCGCAGTTCTGCATCGCACGAAAGATGGCAGGGCTAACTTCAACTACTGCGTATTTTGTGCTGCGATCTCGAGACGTCCTCACGAAGCTTTTCTTAATACATTCAAACTCCTCTGTTGCTACAAGTTTGATACTTGGGTTATGTTCCCTAATAGCTTCTGTGATCCCATCTTCGGGATAACTAACCTCAATGCCATGAATTATCAATAAAATTGCGAGTTTTTCTCACTGTGAATAATTGCTTTCAGATGAGGGTTGTTGGTTTCAATAGAATTTACAAATTTTCGGCACTCGTCTTCATCTCTAAGTTCTAAAACAACACTTTTATTACGCACTTTCTTAACCTTGTTTACTCCAACCTGTAATGATTTTGCATTAGTCGACGTGTGCATCAACTTCAGAGTCTGATCGGAATCTTGCGATATTTCGTCAATTTTAGGGGAGATCATTACTACATGCTTAGTAGAGACAATTTCAGTTTTTTTTTCAATTGCGCTACTTCATTATAGGAAACAGACCGCCGCTTACCGGGACTAGGTTGTGATGCACTCACCCAATTCATTAATTCTTCTTTGAAGACATCAATGGTACATTTAATGACACTAATTGAGAGAACTTCCTGACGCCAATTCTTGTTCAGTCGTTTGTCACCTTTCACCACTTCACAGATTAAATTTACGGTAAAACTTCACAAGAGGGTTTCACAATGTTTTTGACTAGACCAATGTTTTCGTCCAGACCAATGGTGGATTGATAGCGCGGCCTTGTGGGACGCGTTAGCTAATAGATAAAATCCCTGGTTTTTGTCACGCACAGTGGGGAAAGTCACGCATCAATAATCTTTATCCAGGCCAATAGTTTTGCCTTTTATTTCATGTCGTGTGGTGAAAGGACACCCTCTCGTAAAGAATTAATAAATTTACTTTGTTTTCAGCAGAGCGATACAGCTCAACAACATTTGCACTCTCCGCCATCTTTTGTAACAGTTACTTGCCAAAGATAGTAACAAAGTTACAGTTACTTGTTAAAAATAGTAACAAAGTCAGTCACTTGCCAAAAATAGTAAGGAAGTTAGTGACTTGCCAAAAATAGTAACAAAATTACAGTCACTTATGAATATCTATGACTTTTGTCATTATTCTAGATTTTCCCGTATTGATTATGATATATTACACCAATATCCACTTTACAATGCAAAAATGTTTTTATACGATGTTCTTACACTCTTTGATACATGTTTCGGCTCTGTGAGCCTTCTTCAGTCAAACACATTAATGATTCTCATATGACAGTCTATGTGTTGATCTTGTTAAGAAACTTAAAATACAAATCTTTTTACAATCGTCAAAGTTACGTACCATATGAGCATTTGACAGGAGTAGAAGTAAGACACCGCGGAAAGCCACTAATACGATGGCCGAAACCAATTGTCTTCGCGAGACTGAAAGGGTCCTGTTCCAATCTTTCTGTCAAGATACGAGGGGTGTTCAAATGAAAAGGTAGGAAACGATACTGTGGGTACAATTTATTCGTTATTCTAAAGTAATAACCACAGGCCTGTCACAGGTGTCCCATTGCTTCACTAGCCGCAGGATTCTCTGTTCCCAGAAGTCTTGTGGTTGTGACAGGAACCAATCCTGTACGGTGTCCTTTAGTAAACTTAGTAAATCCATTCCACACTAGGTGGCGCGTGAGTGGTTACAAAAAATTAGTTTTGACGCGCTAATTGATTCAACAAACTATTAGGTGAGTTAGTGAACGTACGCCCGCGGAAATTTCTGAATAAGTAAATCCATTTTACAACAGATGACACGTGAGTCATTTCAACAAATGAACTTTTGTCAGTTTATGTGTTTCCAATCGTTTTCAGTTTCTGGTGCGACTCCACATTTGCGATGACCATCAACAAAGCTCAGGGCCAATCCCTAGAAGTCTGTTGACTAAATTTGGAAAATACATTGTTTCTCACTTGGACAGCTTTTTGTGGCATGCTCACCCATCGGGAAGCCTGCTGATTTATTTATGTACGCACTAGGAAGAAAAGCAAATATATATATATATATATATATATATATATATATATATATATATATATATATATATATGCATACATGTGTGAATGCTCTTCAAAAAACAAAATTAAAACACTAACACATTCTTTCTTTGATTGACATTGCAACGCATGCTGGATACAGCGAGTAGTGGAGTGAATCACACTAACATGATGTTACTACTAACATTAGGCTAAGTAATTAATGTTTGCACATTATTAGTCGAGAAAAACCCAGAGGAGTTATCGAAGAGAACGGATGATCCCTGCTCGTGGCAGATGAAAATGAAAATCCACAGCCTGCTTATAGTCGACCGACCGGTCAGGGATTGGAATGAATGGAGCCCCCATCTAGCGGCGAGGATATGAACTGTGCCGGCTGCCGAAGCCTGTCGCACTCCCCTGGGACAATGATTAAATGAATGACAGATGAAATGAAGTAGTGAAGAGTGTTGCTGGAATGAAATTTTGACAGGGAAAACCGGAGTATCCGGAGAAAAACCTGACTGCCTCCGTTTTGCCCAGCACAAATCTCACATGGAGTGACTGGGAGTTGAACCACGGACCTAGTGGTGAGAGGCTGGCGTGCCGCCTCGTAAGACACGGAGGTTCGCTCTTGGCAGTTGACTAAGCATATAGTTCACCTATTTTCTCGTTAACGAGCGGCCACTCAAACGTTAGGTAGTAGCACGCAGACAATAACCATTGTTTGCTGTTGACCAATAGCTTGCTTGCTCTATCATTCCACGTGGACTCCAGAGTCCGGTCCTGGCGCCCAGTCACTTGTAAGGTCTCCAGTGTTGCATAGTTGCACGCAACTCCATCCAATCTCCTTGCTTGCACTCTGTGGCTACGCTGAGCGTTGACAACGCTGTGCCTTGAGCTGGGAAAGCCCTGACTCCATGCAGACATGGAATGTAAACATGGCCACCCTCTGTTCCAAATCTCGGATAGCCAGAGATTGAAGAGAGATTGATTGATTAATTTATTTCCACGACAACACTTAGAGCTGAAGAGCTCCTTTACAGTAGCGCCCTACATACAATAAGATTAGGTCTTATAAAAAAAGGCAATTCGCTTACATTTACAATATAAATAATAATAGTCTAACAATGATAGTAACAAAAAGACAGTAGACTAATAATACAATAATAATAATAACAATGGAAAAAATGATATACAAAAGTGTGCATACAGACACAGTATCAGCCCGAAAAATAAACACCATATACAAGACAAATATTAACGTAGGTAGGTTGTCAGCTATTGTCCTGATTATTATTTATTTATCGTATGACTTTTAGTGCCGGGAGTGTCCGAGGACATGTCGGCTCGCCAGAGGCTGTAGCTGCTTCTAGTGGACACCCATAGAGTGAGCCACAATTTCCGTTCAATTTCAAGTAGTACCAACTTTCGTTACCAGATGTCAAATGATACCTAGTGGTGAACGTTGGAACTTCGATAGAGTGTTCTAACGAAATCTAACCTTGAAATTTAGCTTCACACAAGTTTAGTCTGTGGAAGGATTTTTTAGATGCCATAAATCTATGACATGGGACCGCCGGCTTTACTTCCCCTTCAAAGGAAGGCATACTGAAGGATTTTAACGCTCTTAAAAATCCGACGACTTCAGCCGAATTTGAACCCGCTATCTTGGGATCAGCAGTTCAGCATGCTACCAACTACTCCACCGAAGCCGCTTTTGTCCTGATGTTATAATTGAACTAAAAATAGTATTTTAACATAATAATCTCTCTCGTTTGTTTTCACCACCTCACGCCTCAACACCTTCGATTTACAGAAGTACGTCAACATTGCAAGCACTGCAGCTCTCAAAAGACGTCTTTCATCCTGCTTCTTGGAGCAGTATACCTCTCAGATCAGAATACTCCGTTATGTAGCTGCTTCTATGCGGACACCCATGGGGTGCGCTACAAGTACCGTCACGTGTGGAGTGTTGTCTGGGGAGGAAAGTGTGAATGTAAGGACGAGGAATTGGAAGGTAGCGGCTGTGACCTATAGTTAGGAACCTACTCCGTCATTTGCCTTGAAGGAAGATGGGAAACCACAGAAGACCTTCTTCAACGTTGCCGGTGGGGGGTTTCGAACCTCCACGTCTCTCGGATCTGAGTGAATGCCTGCCTGCGTGGCGCAGTCGGTAGAGGCACTGAGCTTCTAACTGAAAGGGAGTGGGTTCGATCCAGGGCCGGATTTACCCAAAGTTACGCTATAGGCACCTCTCCATTGAGCGCCCCTCCTCACTTGAGCCTCCCCCCCCCCCCCCCCCCCCGATTTTTATGATAAGGCATAGCCACTCGCATGAAGTAAGGTTCGGAAAAAAGGAATAAACAGATATATGCCTGACAGCATAAGTTTATGCTTGGATTTTTACGCAGGGATACATACTAAATTCAATTTAAAAAACAGCTTGGAGTAAAACTACATGAAACAGTTTAGCTTTTATGCAACCAAAACACTTTATGAATACCCTTTCCAAAAATAATGTCTAGCCTTAATTCATACAACAACAAGTAGTTCCGTGAAGAACTATACAGCCTATTTTCATATAACCTACTTATACTAATTGCCACTATCAACATACAAATTTTCAGTTTGATTGCTGTAATAGATTCGTAGATATTGAGAACCGACTAAATATTTCGGATGGTCGCCATGTTGAATTTTATATATGTAGGTCCTAGAGTTATGTACTGTTACATGAAGATTATTGTGTACGTGTATCATTCAAATTTCAATCGCATGATTAGGACACAAGAAATAAGAAGGAGATTTTAAAATTTCTCACAGCTGCCATCTTGTGGTTATGGAAACAATTGAAATAATTAGATGCCAGTGGATTAACATTTGTATAAGGATTTACTGTACAAAGTTTCACTGCACTCGGATGGTTAAATTGTGAGAAACGTCCATGTGAATATTTATACTTCGCGTCGCCGCCATGTTGGATTTGTGATCACCAGGTTATTTAAAGTCCTATAGGTGAACTAAAGTTCATAGCCCCTAAGAACATTAAAAAATTCAGTTTGATTGCTATAATAGATTCGTAGATATTCAGAGCCGTCTAAATATTTCGGATGGTCGCCATCTCGGATTGTTAAATGTATAGGCCATAGAGTCATGTACCATTAAAGGACAATTATTGCCTAGGTTCATTATTCAAACTTTCACTTCCATCGCATGATTACGACACAAGAAATAAAAACTTAATTTTAAAATTCGCACAGCCGCCATCTTGAGGTTATGTAAACAATTGAACTAAATTAGATACCAGTGCATTACAATGTGTATAAACATTTCCTGTACCACATTTCACTGCGCTCAGTGAGTTAAATCACGAGAAAAGTATATTAAAGTATTTCAAATTCGCTTGGCCGCCATGTTCGTTTTGTACTTTACAGTTTTATGAAAGTTATATAGATAAACTTTTATCAGTACCCTTCATCACCGTACAAAATTTCAGTAATAGTTTCGGAGATATAAAATGTCAGTGAAATATTTCGCACAGCCGCCATTTTGAGGTTATGCAAACAATTGGACTAACTTAGACTCCAGTGCATTGCAATGTGTATAAACATTTGCGGTAACAAGTTTCATTACGTTTGGATGGTTAAATCGCGAGAAAAGCCAATTAAAAGTCTCAACTTCGCGTGGCCGCCATGTTGGTTTCGTAGTAACCAGGTTTTTGAAAGTCTCATAGCTGAACTTCTAGTAGTGCCCTTTATCACCGTACACAATTTCAGGACAATATCGGTAATAGTTTCGGAGATATTGAATGCTGGTGAAATATTTCGCACAGCCGCCATGTTGGATTGGTGACACGTAACAAAATTTGAAGGGCACGGTCGGGGTCGCCTGGAATAGTGCTATGAACTTACCGAGTTTCATTGAAATCGCTCCAGCCGTTTAAACGTTATTAGGGGGGACACACACACACGGACAAAAGGTGATCTCATAAGCTTTTTTTTTTTTTTTTCAAAATTGAAAATTGGTTAAAAATGAAGAGTAGCTTCAAAAATATAATTTAAAAAATAGTAGAACACACACTAATTTTGAAACGCATGAAGAGCAGTGGTACAAACGACATTTTAAATTGAGCAAAGCGCCTCTAAAATACAAATGAGGCCAACTGCATACCTTCCTGCAATATCTTTTAGAGAAATTAAAGTGCAGATTAAAATCATGAATGATGACTTAACGGGGCCTGCCTCAAGCACAACGAGAACTACTTCAAAAGTTTCCTTCTTGCCTTCTTTTCGGCAAATTCATTAATTATGGCACCGCAGTTCAAGTTTATCGTCATATCTTTTTCAATCGCTAGGAGTGCAATAGAGTTTAAACTTTCTTCTTTAGTGACTGACCGCAAATAGTTCTTGACGCGATTCAGTACCGGAAATGATCTTTCTCCAGAACAATTGGTCATTGGAATGGTGAGAAGTATCCGTAAAGCAATGTTTACGTTCGGGTACATTTCGTGTAAATCTTTTCCATGAAGGAAAGTGCTGAGCTCAGAGGCTGACTTGCCTTTAAAATCTGCAATTTTTAAATGTTCCTTTAAACGCAAGCACTCTTCAGCCAATGCACTTTCTAAGTCATCCACATATTTTTCTGAGAGATCGTCAGCGAATTATTTTATCATTGGTCTAACAGGTTTTCTAGAAAATAAAATATCTTATGGAGGACTTTGTAAGCCTCACTTCGCCTCTTAAGCTCAGCAATTAGTACACCCAGAATTACATAAAATACATTGACGTGAAAATTTTGTGAGCCCTCTGACGGTACATATTCTCCTTGCTTTGTCTCATCATTCCTAGTCTTTCGTTCCGGTCTTTTCTTTAGATCGTAGGAATATTGAGCATTACCGCTTAATTCTTTGGCTTCTTTCTCATAGACATAGAAATTATCTCTTAAACTTTGCACAAATTCCGCTAACGAAGCGTAACATTCTACCACATTCTCAAATTAGTGCTAACTTTTTGGAGCTTCTGGCTGACAGTATTAAATCTTTTTAGAATGGTACTGCAAAAAACAACTAGGAAAGCAGTTTATTGCTGAAGATGCCTTTGGCTTCACTTCGAGTGTTTGCCTTTTGATTTCTGTCTTCGTGTATACTCTCAAGAGCTGCCACGACGCCACACCAGCCTTCCCTCAGAGCTTGACAAGCGTCATATCGTGCCAACCACCGAGTCACTGACGGGCTTTTTAGTACGCGCGCAATAAAGTTCTTTAAAATTTTCCATCGGTAGGTCGAAGCAGTAAAAAAGTTGTACAGTTCTTGAGCTGTTAAAAAATGCCTTCCAGATTCTGAACAAGATTCAGCGGCATGAGTTTCAACCAAATTTAGTGAATGGAGTGAGCATGGTGCATAGAGAGCTAAGGGATTCAAGGCCGCTATTCGAGCTTGCAACCCGGAATATTCGCCGGACATATTACTTGCGTTATCGTAAGATTGGCCTCGAATATCCTCCACTTTCAAATCCAGATCTTCCAACTTAGCTTTTACTGCATCAAAAAGCTGCTCTGACTTGTGCCCGATGCTCTCCATAAAACCTAGAAACCTTTCTTTTGGTTCATCATTGGTCGTAACATTTTGTTTGTCCGCTGAGGCTTGTTGGAGCTGAAAAGGAAAATCCCGTATTAATTAGAGCACTTCAAGCATAGTAAATTTAAAAGGAACAACTTTTAATATACTCTGCAGGCACGGTACGGTTTCGAGGCCATTCTGAGTTTTTACGAATGTCACTTTGTGCAACAGTGTATCAAGGAATCGCCTATTGGGAAAGGCCTACTTTGCGGAAAGTACTGTCATCGCGGCAGGAGATGGCAGTCGAACACACTGCGACGGGGTGCGGGGAGATCGTACAGTACGCATGCGCGGTCCACCTATTCCTAACTTAAATATATCGGCTACCCGCATGCCAATGGTTATTATTGCAACAGACGACACGCAGCCAGTGAAAGAAGGAATGGGCTGAGTGAAGCAAGTAGTGACAAACTGAATGTTTTTAGAATGCGCGATACGCAGTGAGCGGGAAGACATCTGCAGTTCAAACCCAACTGCCAACTCCTGGCGCGATATCAGTAATTCGCGTACGGTAGCTTCCCTCAAGTTGCTGAACTCCATCGCAGTCAATGGCGTGAACCGCAGAGCAAGAATTGTTATTGTTATCCGAATTTGTCGTTGGAGGTGTAGGATTCTCACGCCCACTAAACATCTCATTTATTTTCCGACATTTTGATAGTGTAACCTCGGCTTTGCGGACACGGTTTTGGTAACCAGACAACTTTTTGCTGCCCGTAGTTTAAAACATTTACTTGCAGATCACATCACAACGCAAGCTCGAACTCGCACACAGCACTGGCAAGGGGGGTGGGGCTCGGGGCACTTCGATGCTACTACAATGCTAGCAAACCCAGCTACCGCAACAACAGCGCGCGCAGCACAGCACCGCTCGCCCGCCTCCCCGCCCCTCTCACACTTGTCAGGACGAAAGGGCGTCGTGCGGCATATCGAAAAGCGAAGTGGAAGGGTATGCGACAAAGACACGATATTATTTCTAAATGTCTCTGCTCATTTCTCAATATTTATTTTAGCATATATACTGCTATAATCCTAACTTAGCACATTTATTAAAGCCGTAGCAAAGAGGGCGCCTCCAGTAATGATCATGCCGGTTGCCTAACCGAAGGGGCGCCTTGCGGCGCCCCTTGGACTGCGGCGCCCCTAGGCACGTGCCTATTTTGCCTTACGGTAAATCCGGCCCTGGTTCGATCCCCACCCAGGTCGTGGATTTTAGAAACAACAAGATGTTCAGGAAAGAACATATAGCCTACTTTCTCCTAAATGTATGGGTATAGTTATAACTCTTTGTCTTTATCATCTCCTAATTTCTTCCAATTCGAAGTGCAAATTGGCACACCGGATTTGAGGAGTGGCGTTCAAATAATTTACCCCAGCATTTTGCAATTTCATCAGTAAACACTCCAAACAACGTAGGTATTCAGTTTATTAACACCGACTACTTACAATAATTTAAACTTCGTTGCTCTAAACGTATCACTGGGAGAAACATATTTAATATAACTATTACACAGCTAATTTGTAATCGCGCAGGCTAACGAGAAAGACAGGCCATGGCTCGTAAACCAAACCCTTCTGTGACGTAGGCAATGCACCGGTACTGCTTGATGATGCTTGTACGTTTAAGTCGAGAGCAATTCATAAGCAGCAGAAATGCAATATTTTGTATCAATCTTCATAAAATAGACGCAGTTTAGATGTTCCGTGTGTTTTCAAACACGATAAATTATACTGTATAGGTTTGCAAAACTACGCCTATTGAAGTTACTCCTTACAAAAATCCACGCGAACTAGGATTCAAGGGTTCGTTGTGTCTTTAATAGCTGCAACGAACAGGCTACAGTAAGTCGAGTTGTAGATTCTGTGACCTTCGTTGTGAGTTAAATTATGTGCACATTAGTATAATTAGATCAAAGAATCTTGCAGCACAGTATAGATATCATTAACTTATTGTTGTTTCAAGGGGCGGAACATAAATGAATTCGTTTATAGAAGAGATCTGCGGAATACACTACCCACCGACTAACGACTTGTATCAATACCTTCTATGAAGACAAGTGATAAATGAATACCAACGTTTATACAGGTTCAATGATGTAGACAAGATGACTAGGTACCACACCGGCAGTAAAACGAAGACCAGGCAGTGGTGCAACAGAACTACATTGCTGACGTCACGAAAACTCACCAGAGCCAGTCATTCTCGTTGGCCGTGATAATCGCGCCTTATCTTGGGGATGTGTACCCTCTATCGGCAAAAAAAATAACCTTCGCAATTATACTGTAGACATGGGTTCACTAACTGGCCGGTAGAGAGCACAGCTCGCATCTAGAAGGCTGTGGTTACCAATAACATAGTTCAAGTAATTACCCTTAGATGTCACTCCGGTGGTGAATGTTGTTTTAACTAAATATATATTTTCCATTTCAAAATGCACCATATAATGCTTTATTTTATAACGTCTCAGTACTCAAGAAATAATAAATATAAAAAAATCAAGAAAAAAAGTCCAACTCTGATAGGATTTGAACCACGGCCAGCCTGATGAAAGACTAACGCACTGACCACTTTTGTTTTGTTTTTATTAGCTCTTTACAGAATTACAGAATTTTCAGATATGATAAATACCATACTATTACATCACAAGAAAATCCAGATAGTGTCCATATTTATCGTACAATTGTCCACTTTCACTAAGCTTCCAACGCTCTTTCTGCAGGTGATACCTGAGATCCAGGAACGAGAAATGTTGATCATTATCCATCACGAAGTGTACATATTGGCCCATTATCCACACAATGGCAGTCTGTTTAATTTGGGGGAAGGCGGTCACCGACAAGCGAATCAACTTCCTATCATCAAGGTCATCCGTGGGCACATTTAATAGTTGACATACTTTTCCCTTACACAACAGCCACGTGGAGGCAACTCGCGTGCATGGTGTGAAGCGGTGTATCTCCGTATCCGTTTGTCCACATATAGTACACCATGGGTGAGCTTCAAGACGGATGGTATATCGCCGTAGAGCGGTTGGGATGAGATCGTTGAGGAAGATAAAAACCCGGGAGTGTACAGCAGAAGAAATGGTTATAGCCCCAAATTTTTTCCAAACAGTGGGCCAATGGACGTGGCCTCGATTCGCGGTTTGGAGTGTACCACTTGCCGCAACATGTTATAAATACTTTTCGTCGTTGGAACAGTCCCTGAAGGCATTTGGCGAACAGTTTCCAGAAGGTGCTGTTGATGGTCCCTAAATATCTTCGGCAAAGCTCTCTCACAACCACGGGCTGTGTTTCGAATATCTTTGTATAGCGCTTTCGTAAAAGTGTCATGTTGGGAAAGAATGGTGATATCGTTCTTGCAGAGGAGTGCACGGCATTTCATGCCATGAGCGGTTAACCCTAGCCCGCCTTGCCGGGATGGGAGATACAACTGTTCCCGTTGTACTCGGAACAAAAATCCTTGCCATATAAACCAACCTGTATATTTTGCCAATTGGCTCTCAAACATTTTGGGAAGTGGGAAAAGTTGTGCGACATACCATATTTTAGAGAGAGCAAACACGTTGAGGACTATGACCCGTTGCACTATATTGAGGTTTCTTTGACCGAATTGGATCAGCACTCCCCTAACTTTGGCAATGACCTTAGTCCAGTTTGCTTGCACCGTGTCCAGAAGCGATTGCTTCCAGGTAATGCCAAGAATTTTCACCTCATTTACCATCCGGAACCAGGGCTGTTGGGTAATCACTGAGTTATTATTGAGCGGAAGCAAAGCAGTTTTCTGGGGGTTCGATTGTGCTCCAGAGGCGATATGGTAGAGCTGAAGGACGCTATCGATGTGGGAGATGTCTTCATTATTGCGGATCAATATGGATACGTCATCAGCATAGGCGCACATGCCAAAAACATGTGTGGACAGTTTGTAACCCTGTAGCTTCACCTGGGTAGTCCGAATGAACGGTTCAAGGCCAATGACAGAAAGTAGCATGGAGAGGGGACATCCTTGCCTAACTGATCGTTGTATTGGAATCAGAGGGGAAAGAAAACCGTTGACGAGCACTCGAGACGTAGCATTACAATTTATCATACGAATGTAGTCAATAAGGATTGCAGGAAATTTAAAGTGCTGCAAGACCATGTACAAGTATTCATGACTGATGCGATCGAAAGCTTTATCAAGATCCAAGGTGAGAAAACTCATTGGCTCAGTGGGGAGCATTTCGGCTTTTAGGTGTAGGTCCCGTAGTATCGCTAAGTTTGTTAACAGAGTTCTTCCAGGAATACTGCAACATTGTTCATCACCAATGATATCATGTAGAACAGTCTTCAATCGGCATGCAAGTACTTTGGTAAGGACTTTATAATCACTGCAGAGCAGAGTAACTGGTCGGAAGTCACCAACTGCCATGGGAGAGGATGTTTTTGGTATGAGGACTATGGTACCCTCGTGATGTGATTGACAAAGAGCACGACGTTGGAGAATGGTACGCAGGACATGACAAAATTCTTTGCCAATGAGAGGCCAGAAGTGTTTATACATTTCATATGGCAGTCCATCAATGCCAGGTGAGCGGTTGTTTGGGAGGTGCTTAACCACAGAGTGAATCTCTTCATCCGTAATATCCGCTCTGAGCCGAGTTTTGTTGTCCGGAGATAGATGGGTATTGCAAGATGAAAGCAATAGGGTCACCTGCTGTGGATCAATTGGAGCCTGAGCGTAGAACCGTTGATAAAATAGTGATATTTCACTACGTATAGCGTCAGGGGAGGTGAAGACACTTCCAGTACTGGTGCGGAGGTGGTGGATATATTTACGTTGCCGCTCACGTTGTCCTTTGGCGATATGGTATACACTTGCACTTTCGTCTGGGAGCACTGTACGATCTTTTAAAGCCACGTTTATATGAGCGAGCGTTCGTTGCTGTAGAGACAGGAGCTTGGTTTTAACTTCCCGAATCTGGTCATATATACGCTCCCCAGCATCAGATCTTTGCTGGAGCTGGCGAAGAACTCGATAGTAAAATTTAACTGTATCCCGTCTTTCCCGACCTCGTTGGTAGGATATGTTCTTAAAGACGCGGCGGATCCCTGGTTTAACCAAAATATCCCACCCGTCTGCGCAGTCACGAAATTTGCATTTTTGTTGGACCCATCGAGTCCAGTGTTGTCTGAAAATATCTTGGCATTCCTCCTCCAGTAACAGCGAGCAATTCAGTTTCCAATAACCTCTTCCTATGTGAAATATGGGATGGGGGTAAGAGATTGTACATACGACAGCATGATGGTTAGTGAAACTGGCAGGTATCACTTCATATCGTCTAGGCTGGATAAGTTCCTGTGAAAAGTAGATGCGGTCAATTCGTGATGAGGAGTTGTAACTTATACAGGTGTAATGGGGCAGGGGCACCCTTAAACTATCCACAGCATCAATGAGGTGTAGGGAGGTAAGAAGGGTCCTGAGAGCCGGGTTGACACCTTTGTATGGACTAGTGGAATCCTCTGGGCGTTGAATACAATTGAAATCCCCTGCAAGAATAAGTTTTTCCTTAACGTCGTGCAGATGAGGCAGTATACGCTGTTGAAAGAACATTTTCCGTTCCACACGTTTATTGGACCCGGATGGGGCATATACATTTATCAGGGTGGTATTGTTTATGTGTCCAGATATTATGCGTCCTGATGGATGACATAGCACACCTTCGAGTGGGATATCATGTCTTATGAGGAATCCGGTCCCTCTATTCGTATTACCGGTATTGATGTATTGTTTGTAGAAGGCAGATATGGGTAAACACGGTATAGCAACTTCTTGAATGAAGGCAATGTCAATGTCTGCATCTCGAAGGAATCTCTCCAACAGTTGAAATTTCAGAGGGCATTCTATTACATTGATATTCACAGTGGCCACAGTGAGAAATTGCGCCATTAAGATAAGTATAAAAGCTGTGCTAGACATACTGGAAGGTGGACTCGAAAGAAGCCACAGGTGAGAATTATCCTGGTGCACTATGTCAAATTAGGTTAAAGATAGTTCCTTATGACTGCCATTCATAGGCCGGCTGTCAGCGTTTGAGAGCGTTCGTGGGTCCCTAGATGACGTAGAATGAAGATTTTGTTTCTTGTTCACAGCTGCGGGAACGTTTGTAGAGCCAGTTTGATTCTTCTGGGCTGGTACGGCAATCGAGGCATTTGTTTTAATCTTCTTAGATACGTTCTCGGATGCCCGATCAACCTGCTTAAGTGAGTCGGTAGGTACCAGAGAAGGTGGGGGCAGTGAAGACAAAATTTCTGTGGCAGCCTGTAGTGACGGCATAATTGGTTCTAAGGCTGCGATACAGGTTGCCGATAGCACAGGGGCACTCTGTGGCTCGCTGAGCTGGTCAGTGTAAGGTACCAGTTCTGCGTCATGTGTATCCGAGGCCACTTCGGGTGTTGTCCCAGCTGACTGATCAATAAGCATGTTTTCATGTGACGTTTACTGTGTCACAACTTCCGAGTATTGGATACGTCGTTGTTGTGTAGGAGTTATACCGAGGGGAATCATTTTCTGTGGGCAGTTGATACGTAGATGTGTGTTAGCATTGCAAATTAAACAGGTCTGTTTCTGTCCATTATAAGATATGTAGCCAGAATGTCCACCAAAAGTCTCAGTGGAGGGGATATCTTGTTTGATTTCCATAGTGACTGCGCGTATTCCATTATACACCGGGAACTGATAAGCAGAAGACCATTGTTCTTTCCTGACTTCACTCACAGTGCCATATTTCGACAGGACGGATTTGAAAATTTCAGGGGGAACTTCAAGTGGGACATTAAATATACGCACTGTGGTAAAATTGGAATCCGCTGTGGAGAGCTTAACATTAGTCATTTCGCCTGAGTCATACTGAAATTTAATAGGATCTGCAAAAGTATTTAACAATTTCTGATAAGTAGATATGCTGATTACCTTGATGTACATGGTTTTTTCTTGCGCATTTAACTGGATGGCTTCTACTTGGTCGACAGTCAACCGGAGAGTATCGCTAATCCAGCGGTGAATTTCTCCTGGTGTGGCGCGAGAACTCTGCCTGTCCCATTGGCAGCGTACGGTGTTTTTCCTCTGGTATCCGGACATGATTTTCAGCGGAGTTTTCTGGGTTTCTGGTTTTGTTGTCCTATCTGGAACACTACTTGAAAAAGTATTGTCCGAATGACACACGGAAGGTCAGTTCACCCGTGGAACTATCGTAAGCACCGGTATTAGGAAAAGTACACTCTTCCAATGCGGTCACACAGCGCGCACACACGCACCTCACTCGGCCACGACTAGTGACCAACTATACTCAGCCAATCGTGCACACTCTAATAGATCGTTAGGAACCAATACATATACCACGTTATAGCAAATCATGACTTGGACTAAACGTTTTCTTTACTGGAGTATATTTTAAACCGAGTTCATTTCGTAGAAAGTTCATATATTTGTTACCACTAGCCTATATTGCATGCAACATACTGAAATTAATAAAATATAGGTCAGAACGAGAGATCAGCTGCCATCTTGTCAAATAACCGAGACGACTCAGCTTTTTAAAATCACTTCTAGACTATAATATTAAAATATAAACTTTTAATTTCAAACGGGCCACGTCGTTTCAAACAGATTAAACGATTCTTGGTTCGATAGTCGGAACTGGTGGGTCCCATGTTATGGATTATAACGTTTGCATAATTCACACGGCCGCCATTCTGACTTGGTACGGTTGATGACCTCCTAGTTTGGGCACAAGACGCGCCTCATATGAAGGAACGTTGTTACCAAATTTGGTAAAGATCCGATTATTAGTTTGGTTGTAATGCATTATTACGTTTTGACCATTTGAGTGGCCGCCATTAAGTTTTGGTAAAGATGGCGGCAATATAAAACATGACACTGAGGTGCCCTTTGCCAGTGCTACCTCTGTACCAAATTTCGTTCAATTCGGTTTCACCGTGTTCGAATTGATAGGGGGGGGGACAGACATTCAGAGTACACACACTCACACACACACACATACACACACACAGACAGACACACAATTTTTGGCCCTGTAGTGATCTCATAAGTCTACTTTCATTTTTGGCAAAAATCGAAAGTAGGCTAAAAACTACCACTTTCGGAAACGCAAATGGCCCTGGGGTTCACTCAGCCTACACCAGAAATGAGTGCCAGGGTAATTCCTGGGAGCAAAGACGGCAGGGCGTGGAGCTGACAACTCCATCCCATCCAGTGCCGATGTCACAAAACGTGGAAGCCTCTACCTTCCACAACTCCCAGGGCCTCCATGGCCTGTACGGAGTTGGCTTTGCTTTTACCCCTTAATAGCCTAATACAAAAATCCTTATCAGTAAAATTAATAATTCGCTACATGATATTTTTTTTAAATAAGTCACAGAATGTACAAATAATTTGTTGTTTGAGTCTTCAGTCTTTTGGCTGGTTTGATGCAGATCTCCATGCCTCCCTGTCCTGAGCTGATCGTTTCATCTCTACATAGCTACCACACCCTACATCCGAGGCAATCTGTTTGACATATTCTAACCTTGGACTACCCCTACAGTTCTTGTCCTCGACCCTTCCTTCCATAACTAAGCTTGCTATTCCTGGGCGTCTTAGTATGTGTCCTACCAACCTATCTCTTCTCTTCTTTAGCAGTCGCCGGAAACATCTCTCCTCTCCCAGTAGTCTTAATATCTCTTCGTTTGTAACCCTATCTACCCATCAGATCATCATCATTCTCCTGTAACACCACATTGCAAACGCTTCAATTCTCCTCTTTTCTGCTGCACCAATAGTCCAATTTTCACTTCCATAGAGCACCATGCTCCAGACAAAGGCTTTCAAAAATTACTTCCTAATACCTAAATCCATATCGATGTCAACAGATTCCTTTTCTGTAGAAATTCTTTCTTTGCCTGAGCCAACCTACTTTTTATATCCTCGTTGATTCGCCCAACACTGGTTATTTTGCTTCCTAAGTAAGAGAATTCTCCTACTTCCGTTAGTTTTTCACCTGGCTAATTGATGTCCATAGAGGTTTCTGATTTATTTCAGCTGCATTCAAATATAATTTACATGGTATTAATTGGTATAAGCAATTATCAAAACCCTGATAAGTTACAATGGTGGTCAAAAGACAACAAACCCCACTTCAATGAGAATAAGTCGAAAGTTATTTTGATATCAAGAAGGAGGAAAGCTAGGAAAACAATTGATATATTTATGAATAGGGAATGTCTTGAAAAGATGGAATAACTATATAGGAATAACAATTGACTCCCGCTTCAAGTTCAACTACCACATCAATAAAGTTTGTGAAAAATGTACTAAATTAATAAACGCTTTATCAAGATCGGCATGAATAGTATGGCATCTAAAACACCAGGCTCTGGAAATAATGTACAATGGAGCAATATTACCAATGTTGTTATATGCTGCACCAGTCTGTATAGAATCCCTGGAAAATAAATGCAATTTAATTACGTATGCGAGAGTGCAAAAATGTATTCTCTTGAGAATGGCCAAAGCATATTGAACTATATCTCACGAGGTACTGTGCGTCATCACAGGAATTACTGACATAGATATAAAAGCAAGAGAAACATAAACTCAGGCAAAAACAACTACGGATTATGCCATAGATCGCCCAGAGAAATCTGAGAGATGGCTCCACCCAGCAGAGTTTCTATGCACCGGAGACCACAAAAATAGAGGAAATTGAACACATACGATTACAAATCGACATGGATGGAAGCAAAAGTGAAGAAAGAGTGGGAGCAGGCGTAGCTATATACAAATCCTACCAAACTGATAAACAAACTGAAATTTTGAACTCTACAACAAATGCTGAACAATCAGGCGGAATAATTAACGGAATAAAAGCACTGCAATTCTTAGGAACTACAAGAATAGAGGAAGGCAAATATAAGCTAGCATTTATATACAAGGCAAAGAAAACTCCATACAGGCCATGGAGGCCCTGGGAATAGTGGTAGAGTCTTCCACACTTTGCGACAACATCACTAGATGGAATGGATTTGTCAGCTCCACACGCGGCCGTCTTTGCTCCCAGGAATTACCCTGGTACTCATTTCTGGTGTAGGCTGAGTGAATCCCAGGGCCATTTGCGATTCGGAAAGTGGTAGCTTTGTTTCTAAAATCCACTACCTGGGTGGGGATCGAACCCACTCCCTTCCAGTTTGAACCTACGCTACGCTACGCAGCCCCCGAGAAATAGATACACAGTAAAATAACAATCGCCTCAATTGCGGATTGCAAAAATCGCAATCAATTAATTGAGAACAGAAGGAAAACTACGGCAACTCTTAATAGGCCTATAAATAGTTGGAGTATACAATTCAAATGTCTTCTATGCCCGAGATCGCAGGTTCAAACCGGCCAAAGTCTTCGGATTTTTAAGAGCGTTAAAATCCCTCAGTATGCCTTCCTTCGGAGGGGATGTAAAGCCGGCGGGCCCATGTCATGAAAAAGAACCTTCCACTAACTACATTTGTAGAAGCTAAAATTTGTAGGTTAGTTTGATAACGCTATATTAGTTCCAACGTGGTGCTGACTGCGATGGCATTTAGTAGCCACGTCTGCAGTCCTTCTACTTGAATTACAGATAACACTACACTAATATCACTAATACAGCCATCACAATTAACAACGGTTATCAGACAGATTCTACACACACCCAAAGTGCACGGGGCTACACGACCACGTTGTCGCAGCCCCTAAACTAAGGAACCAACCTAACAACAATTCAAATGGGTTAAGTTGTATTCAAGGCAACGAGCTGGCTGATAACATTGCAAAAGAGGCTGTAAAATTAAATGAAAGCTGTTACGACAAAATACGGTATCCATCATCATAGTAAAATGTCTCCTCAGAGAATAATCTATAAAAGGCAGAGAAAATGGTAAGAAACTTCAAAAGACACTATTACAAAGGAATTCTTTCCAACAGTTGCAAGCAGCCAAAAATCAAAATCATCCTAACACCAAACATGACAACAATAGTAACCGGACATGGAAATATTGCCTCGTAATTGTACGGGCTTAGGATTGTACGCAGCCCAGTGTGTTCCTGAAATAGAAGTCCCCTTATAGCAGGTCATTTAATATTCGAGTGCAGTGAAACGGAAAATAAGAGAGAAATAGCAATAAACAGTGTTGTTATAGGAGGCAACTTCCTTGAGGACCCTTTCGTTAGTCTTTTTCTCCGTCCAGCTTAATTTCAGCATCCTTCTTCACATTCACATTTCCGCTGCTTCCAGGCGTCGTATGCCCTGTTTCCTTAGAACCCAAGTTTCGTATCTGTATAACAAAACAGTCCAGAAAAATGTTTTGATAAACGATTTTCTAGTTTTAATGCTAATGTGCCTGCCTGTCAGAAGCTGTCTCTTATTCCTGAAGGCCTGTTTTAGCGAGGGAAATTCTCCTGTCGATTTCTGTGGTGCGCCTATTATCGTCAAGGACAATGCTTCCTAAGTAGCAGAACTGACTGCACTGTTGAATGGTTTCACCATTATTCTCGGGAAAAAAGAAAGAAAAAAAGAAATATTGGAAAACTATCATCGAGTCTAATTTATTTATTTATCGTATGGCTCTTAGTGCCGGCAGTGTCCGAGGACATGTTCGGCTCGCCTGAGTCTGTAGCTGCTTCCAGCGGAAACCCTTATTAGGGTGAGCTACAAGTTCCGTTCAATTTCAAGTAGTTCCAACTTTCGCCACCGGATATCAATGATACCTAGTGGTGAACGTTGGAACTTTGATAGAGCGTTTTGACGAAATCTAATCTAACAATTTAGCTTCACACAAGTTTAGTCTGTGGAAGGATCTTTTACATGCCATAAATTTATGACATGGGACCGCCGGCAATATTTCCCCTCCAAAGGAAGGCATACTGAGGGATTTTTAATGCTCTTAAAAATCAGACGACTTCGGCCGGGTTTGAACCCACTATCTTGGGCACAGCAGTTCAGCATGCTACCAACTACGCACCGAAGCCGCTATCGAGTCTAATAATTTGCACATTAATCTTATATTAATTAATTAATCTTATAATTTTAATTGATACAGGGAGGCTATCCCTAGACTTGAACTATGTTTTATAGTTTAGGATACCATCTCATGTACCCTTATACTTGTTTCACATCCATCTTTGTTGTGTTTATCATCTGTCACTCTCCTATCCCACATTCCCCTGATGACATTAAAAAGTTTAGCTAATTTACCTGGCTTCCTCTGTTTCCTTAGTAATTTTATTAAAGTGTGATATTCATTCTCACTTTCTATTCTGTTTATATCTCATTGTATTCCCTGATCAGTGCAAAAGTTCACTTTTCCTATTTCTCTCAATGCTTTGTTCGTATAGACCCCCATTAATCACCAAATTATCCCTCTCCTTCTATTTTCGTCAGACCTTCAGGCTTTATACTCTTAAATTGCCTTATTTTACAGAACTGGTTTTCGTGTTACCACACTCTTCTATGAGTACCTGCAACTCTATGTCTTAAAAAAAAGATCCTCCATAGCCTGCAATGCGATGGATCAGCATTTGGAAAGCTTCGTTCGAGAGTCTTCGACAATCACGACATCAATTGTACTACCAAGATATTCGTGTACAAATCTGCTGTACTATCGGCTCTCTTATATGGATGTGAGACGTGGACAACCTACAGGCGTCACAAAATATGCTTCAGAAATTCCACTAGGAGAGATAAACGCTCAAATACTAGAGTTCTGGATGACGCCAGTATTACGAGTATAGAAGCAATGTTAGCTCAAAACCACATCCTGGCAAATTAAGAACCTAAAATGGTAATCACCCAACACCCCTAAACCAATGCTGCCAGGCCATTCGTATCTCTACTTAGTATAAAACAAAGACCCCGATTCTTGGATATCACGGGTAATCTCGAGAACCACTGGATGGATTGTGATGCGGCTTTCACCATTCTGTAAAATATATCTCGAGAAGGTTTCTGTGGAACATAATGTATTTATGATCAAAGGAAGCCAAGCAGTAACGATTTCAGTGAAAAAGTCGAAAAAAGACCTGGCATCCGTGCGGTTTTTAAGCTTACACTGGGCAGATCGTTAAAATAAGACATTATGCAACGAGCCTATAATGGCTATAATTAAGACACGAGTATGTTTATAAAACGAGCGTAAGCGAGTTTTATAATTTTCATACGAGTGTCTTAATTACCATTTTAGGCGAGTTGCATACGACTGCCATGTTCGACGATAATTATAACTTTATTATATGTTTTAACATAAATATTCATAAATATCTGTTCAGTAACTAGAATTTTGTGATCGGGTGCTGCGGTGGGTTTGATATCTCTGTGTTCCAAGCTCTCTGGCCGACCGACGCATGCGCTCTGTGTGCTTCAATGCTTCATCGTGACTGGCGCCGAGCACACTTAAACAGTCATGCTAGGCGCTAAACCATTAATTCCTTCCTGCAGATTGTGAACCAGTATTCAGTAAAACTGTCACCGTAGCCGTTTGAAAACAACGCGCTGTGTAGAAATTGGATTTGGGGATATTAAGGTACAGTGCTATTTCTTGTGTCATATTCACCATTTTATTTACGCGAACATATGGACGGTGCACTTTCGGTAATTTATATAGACATGTTGGATTTTGAGCGCATGCGCGATGGTATCCTTATCTAATTGGTCAAACAACTGTTTCTTGAGCTGTGATTGGTGGGAGAAACTGTTTCATAATGAAAAATAGTGTTATAATGACCATCATTATGATACAGTTTTTGGACATATAATAGTCAGGGTCGAACATAAAGATAAATATACTATGTGTGTATGAATTGCTCAGCATGAAAAGTTCTCCAAAAAATCCGCGAGAGCATATCTCTATCTTCAATACATCGCCCACTATAAGTGTTTTTAGATTGGACGGAAGGGGGATTTGTTTTTCATGCACCTCGCCATTCTTAAATTACGTCTGACAAGAATTCGTTGCACATGCATCTCCATGATAATTAATAGTTCAGTCAGTGGAAAGTTCATTGACATAGAAAAAAAGTCCTCTCGGCACGCCGGAAGGCGGAGGTAGATTTCACCGGACAAACTTGGGGATAGGCGAAAATAGGCAGAATATGCAGATTTTCGTAGAAGGATCAGACCTCATTTAATGCGAGAAGGTATTTTATAATTAAAGCTTAATTAACTTTGTTTTTCGTCATTTTATGCTTATTTTAAACATTTTATTGTCTTATGGGAACGGTAACCTTCTTGTCATTTGGGGTCCATTTTTATACTTGTGGTCACACTGTCCTTATGCTAGGTTTCGACACTGATGTGCAACTATGTAACGGTCTGTTACTTCTTCACGCAAAATTATATCTACCGCAGAGATTTTGGTTGGTTCCTCAGTTTAGGGGCTGCGACAACGCGGTCATGTAACCCCGTGTACTTTGGGATGGCTGTATTAGTCTGTAATTCAGGTAAGGACTGCAGACGGTCAATTTCAAGCAGTAGTTACTAATGTTGCTACCAGGTACTACCGTCAACGACACCTAGCTGTGAACTTGGCTACTAGATGCCACCGCAACCAGCAACTCGCAACGAACGTTGGAATTTCCCCTCCAAAGGAAAGCATACTGAGAGATTTTTGGCGCTCTTAGAAAATCCGACGACTTCGGCCGGCTTTGAAACCGCGACATTGGGCATAGACATTCAGCATGCTACCAGTTACGTCACCGAAGCCGCTTCCCACTTTATCAGGCGGCTTTGGTGGCGTAGTCGGTAACATGCTGAGCTTCTATGCCCAAGATACCGGGTTCAAACCCGGCCGAAGCCGTCGGATTTTTTAAGAGCGTTAAATATCCCTCAGTATGCCTTCCTTCGGAGGGGAAGTAAAGCCGGCGGTCCCATGTCATAGATTTATGGCATGTTAAAGATCCTTCCACTAATTGCACCTGTGTGAAGCTAAATTGGATAGGTTAAGAATGTATACAACGCTCTTAGGTTTCTATGTTCGTTGCCAAGAGCCGACTGCGGCGGCGTCTAGTAGCTCAGTTCTGAACTTGGCCTCGTAGTCGTTGACAGTGGCGCTTGGCGGCAAAAGTAGGAACTATCTGAAAAATTGTTAGTTGCAGTACTTAAATTAACAAACAGATAACACACACTAATACAGTCATCACAATTAACACCGGTTATCAGACAGATTCTACACACACCCAAAGTACACGGGGCTACATGACCGCGTTGTCGCAGCCCCTAAACTTAAGAACCAACCAACCAACCACTTAATCAGATGGAAATACTGAATCTGATCTCGTGCAAGTGCGTTGTCATGGCAACGTCTGATGGTCCATGCCTCATCAATTTAGTAGTGTTGCCAATGCAACCACTGATAGCTCTTGGCATTTTCTTATAATTCCGAAATCATTTTTCTCGTCCCTTGGCGTAATGGTGGGTCATATCAAAAATTCTTTCAGACAAAAGTTTTAGGTAATTATTAGGGGAATATTGTCCATTTTGTACGGTTTTGATATTGTGCCTATTAAGAGAGATATGATTAATGTTTCCCGAAAAACCCACTTTTTTCCACCCCTTTGGTCAATGGTTGGTGCTATCAAAAATCTTATTTGACATAAATTTTTGGCACTTATCCGACACATATTATGAACTTTGAATGGATTCGATATTGCACGTATTAAGAGAGTTATAGCGAAATTTCACTTTTTCGAAAAAAGCCCCCCATTTTCACCCCCTTCGACTGATTTAGCCCAGTAACGAACTCGACCGAGATTTTATAGGTATACATCTTCGGTAAAAAATTCGAAGTAATTGGTGCAAAATTACGGCAGTAATCGTGTCCACAAGAAACTGATATACATATATATACATAAATTATATATAAACTTTTGAACTGACGGTGGTTTTGGGGTCTGGGGGATGTGAAACGCGAAGATATGTCGAAATTTTCCGGAAGTCGAAACATGGGACCCATTGCAATAGTTAGCTTTCTAATGAAATCTACCTAAAAAACGCATATTACGTAATGGATTCATAATGGTTTCCGGGCGAAGCCGGGGCGGGTTGGTAGTTAGGGATATAGCTCCAAAGGCCTCCGGGCCAAAAGACTATAATTTCAAGCACGCAAAGTCAGCTCCGCTGATTCGATTCGATTCGATTCGAACACCAACATCAATGGGTGGGTCACGAGATCCGCATTCCAAAACAAGTACTATACTCTGAACTTCGTGAGGGCGTTCGGCGCTATAGAGGTCAGAGAAAGAAGTATACACACTGCCTCAAATCCGCCCTGAATAAATGTAATATCAATGATGGTAACTGGGAAATGCACGCGCTGGATCGTCCAACATGGAGAAGCACCATTCATCAAGGGATTGCTGTTTTTGAAGAGCAGAGACTAGCACTGCAGCAGAACTGCGCACGAGGAGAAAACAGCGTGAGATCTTGAGGCGGAATGGTCATTTACCATTTGTATGTGTGTCATGACTAGGGCCTGGATATTGATGATTTGTCATCTTTTTACTGAGCTGTCTAAAACAATGCTGAAGTACATAGAAACTCCGGATGCCCCCCCCCCCCCTCACCCCCGTCTTCAAATATGTCATTTTTATTTTGCATCCTTTTGCATTTTTGATGTGTAACATCTTTACCGACAGTAGTGGCTACGCTGGCTAAAGCGCAGCATTAGGTCATGGGGCCAAGCTCTCTGCTGACTCGGTAGACGCGTGGGTTCGAGCCCCACCGTCGGCCGTCCTTGAAATGGTTTTCCGTGGTTTCCCATTTTCAACACCAGGCAAATGCTGGGACGGTACCTTCTGACAGGCCACGGCCGCTTCCTTCCACATCCTTGCCCAGTTTCATTCACCATCATTCATTTCATCTCTCATTAACTCCTCTCATGAGGTTGGCGTCAGGAAGGGCATCCGGCCATAAAAACCATCGCCACAAAGACTTCCATCGCATCTCATCCCCGACCCCGTTGGAAAACAGGAATAATAAGGGCTAGACATACAAGATGTGTAACATCTTTCCGCTCGGTTGCTGGATAGTTTTGTGGGAGTGATTTTGAAAATTGGGGACGGAAGTGGATCGGAACGATCAAGCTGGCAGTGGTGGATCCAACGGAAGTATGCACTGCCCGCTCGATCGATCAAATGGAAGTGTACTAGCTGGCAGTGGCGGACAACGGAAGTATGAACTGCCCGCTCGATCGATCAAACGGAAGTATACTAGCTGGCAGTGGTGGACAACGGAAGTATGCATTGCTCGCTCGATCAATCGGACGGAAGAGTACTAGCTGGCAGTGGTGGAAAACGGAAGTATGCACTGCCCGCTCGATCGATCGATCCAGCTACCAGATTATCATTTTAAACGATATTTATCATATCAATATGACTCATTTTAACAGAATCCATATGAAATTACGTGTTGGTCTGTGAATGAAGAAGACCTGTTTATAAGGAATTTAAGGTTATGAGCGGTGTCGCGTCTATTAATCTAGTTGATCCATATCGTATTCTTTATTTAGGCTAGTGCTGGTGGAAGATACAAATCATCTAATAGAATGAGTTCCGTATTATAAACTACAATATCTGTAAAACACTCCCTTTTACAATAACAATTGAAAATGTGTGTATTGGAAACAAGGCAGTGTGTGCTCTGTAGCGCGAGAATATTATGGTAATACAGTAGGCAGTGCATTTAGCAGGCACTGGTTTGACGAGCACAGTGGCAAACGTTTCACCGACTTTCATTTGTCATTGAGCAGTTTATGAAGCTTCACGTTCAAGGCTGAACATCACATGGGGTAGGACAAAGACGACAAATGACATGTAAGTAAGCGGCATTATTGTCAAGCTGTGGTTGAGTAGGCTAGTCAAATATTAAATGCATAACAGAATGTTGTTATATTAGTGGAATAAAAGCTGAAACTAGGTCATTTCATGATTGTAGGAAGGCATGTTTTGATTGTTTACGACGAATTGTATGAGAGTCATGAGAATAATGAATTATATAGTTACTGAGGAGCGTGCTCACAGTATTTGAGAGTACAGTCGACGTTGTGTGTCACTTTGTTATTATGAATTATTAAGGAAGGAAGGAAGCTTGTAGTTTTGCATGACCGTCAATCTCACAATCATGATCCACGGTACCTCCCCTTTACGTGGAATGCAAACCACATGACATGGCATTACATTTCGAAAATCTCACATGTATTGACCGGGAATCAAACCCGGTCTACCTTGGTGAGAGACTAACAGCTTGACCGCTCCGCCACAAGTGTGACAGTAGCATATCTCCAATTCAATCTATAAATTCATCATAGTACCAGTCTGAAAATGGAGCATAAATTAACATTTTAAGAATGTCCAAACTGTGTAGTATACCAGTAGGATAACATATCTGATGTTACACATCCTATGCGACATCAAATCGCTACAGCCGATTAGAAGTTATTAGGGACACACACATACACACATAAACACGGACAAAAGGTGATCTCATAAGCCTATTTCTTCATAAATGAAAATAGGATAATGACATAGGCCTAGTCACAATTATTGTGAGATTAATCCATTAACATAGCTGTTGTGTAATTTGAGGGCATTGGACATCGTGGCCATTTATATCCTTGTACTTAGGTATGTGTGGAATTTTTGTATGATAAACTGAGTAATTTTTCCAACGTGTTTAAAGAAAGATGACTCTGTTAATAAGCTTGCCACGGTGGGTGAGTGGTTAACGTGTCGGTCTACTAACCCCAAGCTTGCAGGTTCGCTCCTGGCCGTGGTAAGTGATTTTTAAAAGGCGGCAAAAATTTACGACACGCTTGTCATACGATGTTGGTATGTCAAAGAACCCATTTGAATTTAGTAGGCCGTGTTCATAATGGCAAAATTAATCTCCGGATTTTCCACCAAATCAAAGTTCTTCATTTCTCTACTAGAAAGCGCTATAGTGTTCAAGGAGCTTAGATATCTAACCTCCTTGACTTTCATAGAGCTTCAAGGAAAAATGAAATTCGACATGCAAGCTAGCCTCCGGGTGTCAAATAACAAAGCATGCACCCAGCAGCCGTGGCCATACGACATTCTTCTTCTTGTTTCGAATAGGCCATCTATGGACCACGACGTTCAACTGTTACATTTGGAGTAGGCTTTGATGTTTGCCCAGTAGTTACGCATCCTCTGGCTGTGTTGTTCCCTCCTCTCCTGGGTCCAGAGGGCACCTGTTTTCTTTCTTGGCGGTTGTCCTGGAACCTCAATTGCTGAAGCATCTTCCTGAGAGATGTCCGGTCTATTAAGACACTTTCCGTCCCTCCAAGTTCTTGCAGTTCTTTGCTCACTTCCCACAACCATGGTGACTTGGTCTTCCGCTTTTGCCAGTAACCGAGGAGCTGATTGGTCAACCTGGTAGGATGCATCCTGTAGACGTGTCCATAAAATGCTAGACGTCGTTTTCTAACAACATCCGTGATTCTTTCACAGTACGTGTAGAGCTCTTGATTAGGCCGCCTTCTGTATTCATTACCTTCCTTAACAGGTCCCAATATCTTCCTCATTATCTTTCTCTCCTGTACTTCGAGTTTGTCCGTGAGTCCCTTCCGGTTGAATACTAGACATTCTGATGCATATAAGGCTTCAGGACGTATAACTGTCTGGTAGTGTCTCATTTTAGTCTTTCGGGAGAGACCCTTCTTATTATATGTGTTCTTGGTTAGTTGATAAGCCATTTCTAACTTGTTAACTCGAGTTGATAATGCCCTTACTTCCGAGAGATTCGGTTCAAGCCATTCTCCTAGGTACTTATATCTGTCAGTTTTCTTGATCTCTCCCTGGTCCAAATGCAGTGTACAAGGAGATTCACTGATGTTTGTGATGTACTGTGTTTTTTCAAGTGACACATATAGTCCTACCTTAGCTGCTTGTTGCATGAGAACTTTAAGTTGTTTCACATACGTTTTTATTGAATGAGATAGAAGTGCCAGGTCGTCGGCAAATGCCAGGCAATCAACACTGAGCCCATTGCACTTGTGTCCCAAAGTGATACCACTTGGTACCCCCTGACTAGTTAGCTCCTTTCGCCACTCCCTTATCACCTTTTCCAGGGCACAGTTAAAGAGGAGAGGTGAGAGACCGTCTCCCTGTCTTACTCCTGACTTAATTTCAAAACTTTCAGAGAGGGTTCCTCTGAACTTCACTCGTGACATGGTGTTCTTTAAAGTCTGTTGGATAAGGTTATGTGTCTTCTCGTCTAGTCCTAGTTCTTGCAGGATCTTCATGAGAGTAGGTCTGTCAACCGAATCATACGCCTTCTTAAAATCAACAAAAATTATGACATATTTCTTACTAGCCATTTTTGCTTGCCGTAGCACTGATTTCAAGTTCAGTATCTGTTCCGTACAAGAGCGTCCTTTTCTAAATCCTGCCTGGTATTATCCTAGTCGAGGGTCTAGCTGGGGTTCAGCTCTGTTTAATAAGGCCTTAGAAAAGATCTTGTATGTCACAGGTACTAACGAGATTCCTCGATAGTTGTTGATGTCGGTCAAGTCTCCTTTTTTATGTAGGGGATGAATCAAAGCAGAGGTCCAGTCACTAGGCAATGTTTCAGTCTCCCAAATGTCATGGAAGATTTCTGTCAACTTGCCTATAGTCCTATTCCCAGCTTGTTTCCATAGTTCCGCTACAATTGAGTCTTCACCTGATGCTTTGTTGTTTTTCAAGGACTTGATGATGTCTATCACTTTTTCTTTGGTTGGTGGTTGAGAGTTTGGTTGCCTGATGGTGTCTTGATAAGTGAAGAATGTGTCAGGTGATTCACAGTTAAGGAGATTCTCGAAGTACTTGGCCAGAAGGTGGCAATTGTCCATATCATTATAGGCTATCTGTCCATCCGGTCCTCTGAAGTGGAGGCTGGGAGGATTATAACGGCTGAGGTTCCGTTTAAAGCCTCTGTAGAAATTTCTGGTGTTGTTCTTCTTGAAATCGTCATCCAACTGAGTCAGTTGGTCCTTTGTGAACTGCCGTTTTACTTGTCGGATGATCCTGGCAGTTAACTTTCGTTGCTCTATGAACTTATCCCTGTTGTTTTGTGTCTTCTGTGAGTTCCACTTAAGCCAGGCTGCTTGTCTCTGTGTCACCGCTTCATCACAGGTAGTCGTCCACCAGGCATGCTTCTTCTGCTTCAGTAATGGCGCAATCTCCGTGGCAACATTCACTAGGTTCTCCCTCACTTCATCCCAGGTTTTACATTCCAGGGTTTCCATTCTCTCCGTGAACTGGTTGCAATTTGAAAGTTTTTCTAAATCAAACTTAGTAAGTTTGTGTGACTTTGTTTTTTTAGTATTCCGAGGTAGAAATCTTAGCTTGACCTTGGAGAGATAGTGGTCGGAGTCCAAATTTGCTCCTCTTAACACTCGAACATTCTGATTCTCTCTATGGGACTTCTTTGAGATGGCAACATGGTCTATTTGGAATTCTCCCAAGAGACAGTTAGGTGACGTCCAGGTCTTTTGCTTCCTTGGCAGTCTCTTGAAAGTCGTTGACTTCATTACCAAGTTGAAGGCCTTAAAAAGTCCTACTAGGCACTCTCCATTCCTATTTGTCCTTGTGTGGGCCGGGAAATCTCCCACAATGTCTCTGTACTTGCGTTCTTTCCCTAGCTGGGCGTTGAAGTCACCGAGTAAGATGATTGTATGACGCTCTGGGACCTTGCATATGATGTCCTCTAGTTCTTCCCAAAACTTGTCAGTATTTTCAGGGTTACGCTTATTGTCCTCATTGATGGGTGCATGGACATTTACTACAGTGTAGACCTTGTTTGTGCACCGGAAGGTTATTAAAGACACTCGACTATTGAGAGAGCTGAAGTCAATAACTGAATCCAGTATCTTATGGCTTACAATAAAACCAGTCCCCAGGTGTGGTACGTTCTTCATTCTCCTACGTCCTACCTTTCCTTTGAAAATACGGTAGCCTTGGGAGTCAAAGGCATGTTCATCAGTATATCTGGTTTCCTGTATTGCTGTGAGCAGTATCTTGTGATTAGTCCAAGTGTCTGTTAAATGCTTCAGTTTGCCTATCTTAAGTAGCGAGTTGATGTTCAGTGTGGCGAAGTAGTTCTGTTGTTTATGTCTGATCTTGTTGTTAGTGGTTCCAGGACGCTCCGACCCGTCCTTAAAGCATGTTGGTGTGGGCTCCCAGACTCCAAAGGCCCACTAACACCGCCGACAGCGGAGGTGGATTTGATACCACCTGGGGTAGTTAATTCCGTGCGTTTACTTTCCATGCTTTAGTTGAAGATTGGTTAGGGGGATCAGAGGTTTAACCCCCTGATCAAGTTACTACTGAGGTTGTGAGCTCCAGTAGGTTTGAATTAGGGTTGTCTCCCGTAGATTGGTTGCCTTCCAAGGCTGAGGAGACCAATCTTCCCCATATTGGTTCTTCCGCCTTCCTTACCGTTGAGATGATGCCAACCATCTTCATCCGCCTCAGAAGCCGTTGTCCAGTTTTCACCTGTACCCTAGGCAGAGGCCTTTACAGGGTGTTATCAGCCGGGCCAGCTGAACCCCGGTTTTTTAACGAGGTTGTTACTCCTCCCGCTCCTCCTTCCTCGACTCTTGCAAGCAGAGGCCCCGGGCTTGCGACCGGTATAGCGGAGTTCCATACGACATTATTATTATTTTACTCTGATAATAGTTTCAAAAATCATTTCTATTGGCACAACACCTTGTATCCGATTTCACTAGTTTCAGGATACACTTTTGAGACAGCGAAAAAAGTCCTTGGTTCGATTACCAGCTCCACCAAAAATGTAATTCTTGTGTGAGTGTTGGAACGGGGTACACTCAGCCTTGTGAGGCAAAACTGCCAAGACATGGATTGTATTCTCACCTCAACTTTCCTTGTTTTCCGAATGTCAGCTCTATACAAAAGGACTTCCTTCGCAATCCCTACTTCAATAACAAACACCCACAATGACGAAGTTTATTGCGTATTCCCCACATACAAGTACACGGGACAACATCATCACGATTTCACAAAGTCACTGAATGACTAAAAAAAAACGTATTTATCGTAGCTGGGAAACAAAACCGGATCCTTTGTAACAGGGGCTCAATAAGTAAGGAAGGGTTACACGAGGCCCTCTCGCGCTAAACCAGAGGTTATAGCGACAATACTGCACACCAGATGATTGATATGTTGATTGATTGATGTATTGGCCTGTGCCTAATTGTAAGTCAGCATTAAGTGCGTGTGTACTGTATACAAACTTTTATTGTTGTTAAAGTACAGTAATTACAGTGGAATCAGAGCGGCTTCAGTGGCGTAGTTGGTAGCTTGCTGAGCTTCTATGCCCAAGATCGCGGGTTCAAATCCGGCCGAACTCGTCGGATTTTTAAGAGCGTTAAAAATCCCTCAGTACGTCTTCCTTCAGAGGGGAAGTAAAGCCAGCGGTCCCATGTCATAGATTTATGGCATGTTAAAGAACCTTCCACTAATTACACCTGTGTAAAGCTAAATTATATTTAAACATTTGGCAAACGCTCTTAGGTTTCTACAATCGTCGCCAGGAGCCGACTGCAGTGGCATCTGATATCCAAGTTCTGAACTAATAGTCGTTGACGATGGCGTTTGGCGGCAAAAGTAGCAACTACTTGAAAAATATTCTATATCTGCAGTCCTTACTTGAATTTAAAACAGAAACACACACTAATGCAGCCACCACATTTAACACTGGTTATCAGACAGATTCTACACACACCCAAAGTTCACGGGGCTACATGACCGCGTTGTCGCAACCCCTAAACTAAGGAACCGACCAATCAAACCGCAGTGGATTCAAGTCTGCTGTGAAATGTAGACACCATTTCCTCCATAGTTACAAAAACTTCTCAAAGTAGATGATCCTAAGTAATTATTAATTGTTGTGTTTGAATAATAACAAGAAGAACAACTAGAAATAAAATTCTATGTAGCGCGATTATAATAATAGAAGCTTACTATTAACTTATAATGGGTGGAAAATATCTTACCTAATATATGTTTGCCCAACAACAGAAGTGTACACAGTAGTCTGCCAGTCGGCACTATTAATGAGGGAATTTTGCATCTGATACTCATAGTTTCCTCTCACGCATTCTTATACAAGCAGGCGAAGGACACAAGACCTGTTTAACACGCGATTATTAAATACATTTGTGACAACCAGGGATGAGTAAGTTATTCTTCAAAAGTAACTTTGTTATAGGTACTGTCACTTGCCAAATATTGTAACAAAGTTACAGTTACTTGTATTCTAACTAAACTGGACAACAAAGTGACAATCCATCTGATTGCGATGAAACTTGATTTGTTGTGCGCACTCTCGTGAAGGTTTAGGAATGTATAAATCTATTTTACAATAGGTGGTGTGCGACTCGTTTCAACAAATGCGTGTAGGCGAGCTAATCGTTTCAACAAGATAGCTTTGTTGTGTTTTTGTACTTCACGCCCGTTAAGGTTTCTGAATTAGAAAGTCCATTTTACAATAGAAGGCGCGCGTGTCGGTTCAACAAATAAAGTATTTTCAGATGTTATGCACGTCTGCGTCGGTTTCTGATTTAATGAATGCATTTTACAATTTGTTGCTCACGAGTCGTTCAACTAATGAGTGTCGGTGCGCTAATCGTTTCAACAAATACGTGTTGGTGACTTGTTGTGCACCCATCCACGATGGTTTCAAAGTCAGTTAATCCAATTAATAATAGATGGCGCGTGAGTCGTTCCAACAAATTAATGAGTGTAGGTGCGCAAATCAATATGAGTTAGTAAATTTATTTTTCAATAGGTGGTGCACGAGTAGTTTCAAAATAGAAGGTGGTGACGTCGGTGGGGGTGTATGGTTATCCCCGTATGGGGTGAGGTGCAGAAGCGAAAAGCTCGTAGATGGAAAGGTGGGTAGTATCGTAAACGGAAGTGTGGGGTAAGTCAGTGTAAAGTGCCTTGTAGAAGAAGTCTGCCTCCGGTTCGTGTCTAGCGATCATGTGTAAGTTTTTTGTTTGGGAGGGACAATATTTCCTGGTACAATCAGATCATCTTTACAACATGGGTGCCCTCGGCACATAACAATGTATAACATGGAACATGGAACTCGTCATATAATAATACAATCAACAGAAACATTCGTAAATACCATCTTACAATAAATCATAATCAAATCAAGAAATCAACACAAGGGGTGCTACCCTGAGAGGAAAAAACATCTAAAAGGGTGGGATCTACCCTCCGTCCGTGTCATGAAGGACGGGATGATAAACTGCCCTCAGGTAGACAATGTACATACATAACTAACAATGTGAAATAGGGGATAGAATAGAGATAGGGAAATAAATGCCTCGGTGTGTAAAGTTAGGGGAATATATATAAATGAGTTTATTGTGTGGGGGAGAAAGGAGGCATTTTTACAAGTTATATTTTAGAAGAAAGGTAAGGGAAAAAATCATGTCTAATAGTAACAATTATGGTGTGTGTGACATGTAAACAGTGTGTAGACATAGATCATGTGAATTGTGCTGGCCTTGTCATATCGGCCGTAATCGCATGCAAATCCATGGTGCCTGAGCACTAATATATACCTCTACAATTATCGCAAGATCAATATTATCCCTCGGGAATACCTTTACAAATAGGAACCTGTGTCCTGTAGCTTAAGCTCGCTAGTATCTAAAATTAACTTAGGCAATAATTAACCTATGGCCACTGCAGATAAACTAAACCTCTATGGATCGTCCCCTGTGGGTGGACGCTCCATCTTAGTAGGGAAGATTGTCCTTTACATTCTATGGGCACGATCCTCGCTACTGGATAACACCTCTCATTATAGGTTTCCTTTTTTGGGATCCGTCCAGCGGGAGTGGAGATCCCACAGTTATCCCTAACCGTGGGACGGATATCAGTTGATTACTGGTAGAAAGCTGTGGGGGGAAAAAGTGTGAGAGCCGGGGGTGTGTTGGCTCTGTGTGTGTGGAAGAGGGTGTGACGAGCGCGTGTTAAGGCGTGGGCAAGATATATACATGGGACTATATACAAAACGCCACCAGTGGGGAAAGAGAGAAATGGAAAACATGGCGTATAATGTCCTCTTCGCCTGCAGCTGTGTTCTCATCTGTGGGGGTGTAAAAATACAAGTAAAACAGATAAACATGGAAAATAAAATGTAAATAAACACAAGTGAACATCTGGGAATTATAATATGCGGATGGCGCGTCTGAACGCCACATGTAGTGAAAGTACCCCTAGGTACTATATGGCTTCCGTTGGTGTCCCACGCTGAAGCTCACCTGTAAAAAGGAATCATGTGGAAATATTATCAAACTGGTGTGGCTGACGTGCAGTCAAAGGTGGACGCCGATCAATGATCAATAGATCGCTCCAGTGTAGAATCGCAGGTTGTAACGGTGCAAATCGCACTATCGCCGCATCGCATATCGCGACGGTGAAGTATCGCTTGTCGTATTCGGTGATATCGTAGCGTATTATCGGTCTTACACGGCTGACATAAGGTCAAAGGCCGATGCCGATCGGTGATAACTCGATCGTTCCCGTGTATGTGTCTCTTTCTATAAGTGTATGTGTATGTCCAAAGCGCCGTGTTATCGCATATCGCTGATTATCGCACATAATATATCGCATATCGTATCTCTCATCTCTCATCTCGTATCTCACATTTCGTCAATCGCATCTTGTAAATCGCATATCGTATCTCGTCAATCGCATATCATCACGATTCGCCTATCGCATGTCGCATATCATATTTCGCATCTCGTCAATCGCACAATCCATGTGTAGGTGCATGGAGAAACATACGTATCTGTAATCTTTTGTCCAATACGCAGGGTGGTATCGGGACTCAGAGTGCCTATCAGATCTTACTTCAACCCTTGGACCGGCGAAATACGTAACATGGTATGGGGCCTTAAATGTGCGTACAGTAATCCTAGTGGCCTTCGTTCAATTTGCAATGTGGTATCGGAATGACCAGTACCCTAAAGGGTGTGGGGCCCGAGTGACCAACGAATGCAGATTGTGGTATGGGAAAACTGCGATCGGTCTGCCTAAAAGGGCTTATCCGGTGGACCCATACTTATAGTGGTTTGGTCTCCTTTACATCGCCTTTAAGGAGTTACCTCCGTACCGAGTGACCTCCCAAGCGCATCGGTAACGATACAAGATCGTTGGAACACTGTGGCCGTATCGGCTGGCATATCCTATATCGCCTCTCGCATATCGTATACCTTCGCAAAGGGACGCCTGAAAGAGGCTAGGGACCATAGGATCCCTAGGACGCAATCGCAAGGTAATACAAAATATGTCCCCCCCCCCCCACCTGGGGTAGGATCAAAGAGACCATTGGTGACCGTTACCTCGGCCAGGGGGTGAATCGTGATCATTTCGCCAGGATTTTATCTGCGTGACGTGTGTAATGGTTGCCCAAGCCCTCACGACCCAAAATGTCGACAGGAAAAAACTCAAGTTCCGCTGACCAACATGTAAGTGGGCGGCGTCAAATGCACTGCCCTATTTCCTTATTTAATTCAAGTTCAGCGGGCGTGGGATTCACCATGGGTGTGTGCGTCACGCAGTGTGTGGGTGTCCTCTTCACCGCACGTCCGGGTGCGGACTGTGTTTTTTCACTCCCTTCGAACGGAAGACTTGCCTCCCGCCTTAGTGACACTACTTAATATAACAACTAACTAAGAGTCTAGTCTAAAATTTTGTCGTCCCTGGGTGGATGTTCTATCCCGTCCGACGCTGAGTGGGCTATTTCTCCCGTCGGACCGTCAAGGTTCCACCCGCAAGTCTGGCTTTGCTGACAGTAATCCATAATGGGTGTAGCTCTCCGTCGCGTCGGGGGACAGGCTAGGTACACCCGTCAGCTTCGGCGCTTGCCCGCACTACGCCGTCGTCGCGTCGACCTTCCGTCGTTCGTCAGAGTCCACGTCATGGGCTATGGTGGCCTTGAGTTCAGGCCAACACTTACCAAGATTCTATTTTCCAGCGGAAAATAGCGGCACATTTTCCAAAGTGCACCTCTGTGCACAAACCTTATAATTATAGTGCCAAGCGAGTGTATGTTTGTGTGGGGGTGGTATTTATTCTGGGTAGGGGGAGGACTGTTTTGGCACAGTGCACCTAATTGCGCCTGGCTTTCAGATGGCTAGCTAATTTCAGCCGCGTTTATTCTGCCACATGTTAGTCGGAAAGTTGAGGGCGTGGGAGGGCGTTCTCCTGTTAGTGGGAGAATGTATACATGTTAAAGTATTTAGTAGTTGGGGGATGGGACGGTTAATTAGTACTAAGGAATTGTGGTCCTAAGTGGATGTGGGACAACAGTTAAAGGTAAGGAACGCTCTACTGGCGAGGGTTAGGATTGTAATCAGCCAGGAATTGGGTTTACAGAGGGGTTGTTAGAGTCCGTACTGAAGTAGGTATGGGTACGTATGAGCTATAGCTGACATCCTGTCGCATGCAATGTTAAAGATCCCTATCAGGGTAAAAACTGGCATGCGGGAGAAAAATACAATATCTGATATAATCATGTTAGCAGGTAATTATTTTACGCCAAGCTGTTAGCTTCATAGTTCCGAAATGTTGAATAACATGTAGCCAAGAGCGAAAAAGCATAGGGTGCACCTTGGCAGTTGCATGACCACCAAGTGCCTCGCATTAATATGGGACGGGGGAATAATGTGTAAGATGTAGAGTGTAAATGCTGTGTCATGGGAGGGGGAATATTGTTATGCTTGGATCAACGTGCTGTAATTTATGGCATCTGCGGCCGTACAACGTAGTGTACTGCTGCCTGCAATGTACAATACATAATCTGGACTTATTTTCTAGATATCTTATAGACTAATACTGGTCAGGTTAATAGAAAGAGCCTGGTATTATAGTAACACTGTACTATACCTTTCTGGAAGGGTCACAGGGATATGTCAGGATACCCTGTGATTGAAATCTCTCCTGTGGCATATCGTCTCGAGTGTGCTCTCAAAATAATCAATTGGTAGGGATGAGCTTGCTATATAAGTGTTGAATCCCGATGCAAATGTATAACGGGCGCTGTCTGAAAATTCGCGTCCGCGAATGGTCTATTGGTATCGGCACTGCCACCTGTTGCTGTGGGGGGAATATATATTTACCTTAGATAGTAGGCTGCACCTCTGTGTGCCGTCTGGCTCTGAACAAATCGTATCATCTATGAATATGTGACCTAAAATGCCGCCTCTGCGGGTTCTATTTGGTATCCTCTCCTGTGGGCTAAATTCACCTGTAGGGGGGGGGGATATTGTTCAAAACTGTATCATCCGCTACGTGGAATTGTGTGGAAGCAAAAGTGTGTCTTGCCACCCTATCATTGGGGGTGGAAATATAAATGTCAATCATGTGTCATCAGTATGTATAAATCCCAAGAGATGTAGGTGTGTCAAGTAATAATCCGAGAGGGGGTAAGAGGGTTGTGGCAGGGAATATAGTTGGGCCACCGTTGTGAACGATTGTTCTCGTCCTTAACTGGAATACAGCGTTATCACCAAAATTTGTTACGCCTAGAATAAAAATCTCGAAATAGCGTGGACATTTATCTACATGTATTTGTGGGGAATGCCCGTACTGGCCTATATCGGAGGGCAATGTCCTTACGAGGGTGGAGTAAGGGCAAGTGTTTTGTGAAGAAGGGCCAAAGATATAACGGTGCGTATTTAACTATGCGCTCCGTGTGTAGCACTGCTAGTACGGACATTTGGCCGTGAAATATGCGCTCTCTGTGTTAATTAGGGGGGGGGGGGTGTGAGGGGATGAATGCTATAAAATATGGGTCCACCCTAAGAGGCAGTGTGTACTTAGGTAAGTGAATGTCCCGGGCGCAAAGGCATTTGAACGGCGCGCGCGTTTGTGACTAGTCGCAGTGCGAAAATAATGGCTGCTCTGCTCTGAGAGTCACGTGTAGTGGAGGCTGAGTGACGTCAGAACCGAGATAAGAGGTATGTATGTGGAATGTCAGATAGCGGTTACCACTGGGCTGAATACGCTGTGCTAATTGGTTGCGGCGCACCGTGGGAGTATTGGCTTACTGCGCGCTATGCTGATCGGACAGGAGCTCCGTGAGTTACTTTAAGAAAATGGCGGTGTTTGTAGACGTTGCGCGAGCTGACTGCCAAGTGCACGTGTCGTCTGGTGACACAAGTGTGTGACGGCTACGCAAAGTTGGCATGCGAGATAGCCTGTGTATGGCAGAGTGTGGGTGTGACTGTAGTGTGTCATTGTATAGGCAATGGGAAAGCGAAGTATCTCTCTCTAAGGTGGGGAACGTTGGTGGGAATTCGCTGTCATAAAAGCGTGATAAAAATGGGGCAAAAGATAGGAAAACAAAAAAACAGGGCCTTCTATGCCTGCTGTGTATAGAGTACTGGTAATGTATTGAGGCCTGTTGCGACCCTGTTCGCGTGTAAGGTCCTGTATGTCTTCCCGTAGAAAAATTCTTTCCGTGGTCTAGTCCCACTTACTCCGGGAAATGCAGAAATGCCATGGGGATCAGTAATAGTTCCCTCCGGGTGAATAAACTAGGGATATTTATGTGTCGTCAGTACTATTTTTACTGTATTTCGCAAATGCCTGACTGTCCGTGTGGTAGCGTAATGGGCTATGTCTACCGGACAACCTGCTGTATGGAAGTGACAGCTGTATGTTGTAGCACTGTGATGCAATGTGTTAACAGGGAGAGTATGTTTGTGTACACAAGTGCATACTTAGTGTTTTAAGGAAGCAAATCATTGGGTCTTCGTTCACTATTTTCTACAAAACTTGGCATTTCTATGCCCATGGCTGATATTTACCCAATATTGTTTTTGGGAAGAGACTCTTTGATGTGGCTTACCACAATACTCTTCCGCAGAACGTAAAATAATTATGAGCCATAGCGTTAATGCTACGCTTACATACATATGGTGATATGTTTATTGATTTAAATCGGCGCCTGAGTCAATATACAGATGTTTATTGTGACCAACTAATGATTGTGGTTACAAGTGTGTAACTAATGGGTATATAGATGTAATGGGAGCGAAATAAGGACTTTTGGGTCCTGTGGTATCCTTGTGGCTCTTGTTAAGGTATGTCGTTAATTTATTATTTAATGTTACGTCGGCATATGGCATACTATGACGAACAGTTCATAACTTGGCGGAGGGATGATAGAATGGTGCCCTAATTGGACCGTTAGAGGAATCGCCCCAATCCCACAGCCTAACTGTGAGTCCTTCGAAGGCTAAAAAATGGATGAAGTAATCAAATTTTGAGTGCATGTCCCTAATCGTCGGCTAAGAATGATGACGCCTCGTTGGAGAACTGTTTGTTATGCATGTCCTTATGACGTTATTGTGTGATCAATGCCACCGTTCAGCAAAAATAAAAATGAAAGATCCCATGTTAGGAAAAATATATATAAACGGGGCTGTGTGGATAGTTACAGCGCCATATGTGGCCTGTATGTGTTGGATGCCCTGCTATGCACAGGCTGAGATGCTGTGATAGCATTACTGTTTCCGGTCTCGTGGATGGACCGCGCGTCACTGCTTAGAATCAGTGCGCATTCCCGTGTGTGGGGACTGAGTGAAATGTATTAGAGGGTGTAACATGAATTTACAGTGTGTGATACTATGTGAACTCTGCAAGTATGTCCTTATCCAATTTTCCCACAAGTGTGTGGTCCTGATGACCTTTTGTGTCCAATTGTAGGGTTTCTTGGCCTGTGCGGAAGGCCGCTAAACTCTGTTGTTGTGATAGCTTGTAATTAGCATTGTGGATGCATCGAACTCGTGTTGGTCTGGTAAGGATTCTTTGTCTATATTGAAGGATGCTAACCGATGTTATTGTAATAGGGAGTCTGGACCTGTACTGAAGGCCGCTAACCTGTGTTATTGTAATAGGGAGTGGGCCTGTGTGGAAGGCCGTTAACCTGTGTTATTGTGGAGTCCATGAGGTTAACCTTAAGCTACGTTTGTAATCGTATGTGGACACGTTATACGGAAGAAATCCTGCTAAAGTGTTATCTGACTCGGCGATAATTAAGTGGAAGGAGGTTGTAACCTCGCCTCGGTGTGAGATCGCTTCCGTAACCCGTGCACCTCGTGCTTGTGTGGGAAGTATGGCTACGCGTATCATCATCCTTCGCGGTAATTCTAGTATGGATGTGTTTGTATAAAATGGCTGTTGCTATGTGATGCGGTGCCACTAATTGTTATACTATGTTATTTTCATCTTCTGTCGGTCGCTACCGACTGTGTATACAATTATGCCGTATGTGTATCGTCATAGTTTAGAATATTTAGACCGGTATTCTGTGAAGGCATGTATGTCCTACGGACCCTGTTTTAAGGTAATTGAATCTTTCGTTGGTCAACTAATGGACCTGTGCCTGGGTGTGGTTTTTAGTGTGAAGATGTGACGCGGATATGTTTCCTGTCATACTAATGTGTGAGCTCTACTGTATGTGTGGGAGTCTACTACAGGTGAATCTTGCTGCGATTTTACGCTTGTACTCCGGGTGAATGGTTGGAAGTACGCATGGCTGTGTATGCGTGTGCCTGGGCACGTGACTTGCAGTGCACGTCTGTAGCTATTAAAGCATGGCAGTCGCCGTGTCAGCGTTGGGGTTTGGGTGACAGTATCCGGTCGTGTGGGAATGACCTACGCTGATAGCTGATATAGAAACATGTGTTTCACTGTACAGACAATCCTTACTCCGGCGGTTGCCGTCTGAACCAAGTATAATACAAGTACACAATTAAAATAATACAATATATGGTAGTATACCCTTAACAATTAAACATGCAACTTATAATTAGGTCGTGTATTGTCATTGTGTGGGATTGGCACCGACACTTGCTGTGAATATGGCTACCAGATGCCATAGCGCGTTTGGCGCTTTTGCCCATGCTGTCCTAGGATATTATGTCCATGGGAACTTATGGGGATGTTGGGACACGTTTAGCTCCTACATTTGCAGCTTGCCTCGATATGTCTTACTCTTTATGTATACCTATATATTAGGTGCCTAAAAGGAAAATGGTCCTGGGTTCTAGGTGTGTGATCTACAGTGCTATGTCCTGAGCGGGTTTCTACCGTAGGCTATACATTGGCCTACTGCGGATGATTACGGCGGCTTTCGCGCCCGGAATCCATTCCGGACGTCCATTTTGGGTGCGGGGCGTTTGTAAGAGGGTAATTTGGGGTTTTAAGCCTCCCTAGCTCTGCGATGTTTGTGATTGCGCTTTGCCGGTGTAACGGCACGAGAGTTCGTTCGGACGGAGCAATGTTGCTCGCTGGCTTAGGTTATGATGTCCTATGGGTCAGTGTAGCTGTGTGAATTGTAATTTCTGCCCGTGGGGGCGTAAGTGTATGCAAATGTGTGTTACCGACTATCGAGGGCACGGTGTGTGGCATTTATTGATTGGCCACGCTGCCCCCCTTCCTAATGGGAGTGGGCTGTGTATATCTCTATTAACTGGGCGCTCCGCCGACTATATTCAGCAACGAGCTGTGCGAAATGGCGATGCAATATCGCATGCTGCGCCCTTAACCGACATGGTAGAATGGTATGGCGAATATGTGCCCTATATGGTGATATTCATCACGTGATCTCCCCGTTATGTGCCTAATAGTTTCCCGCTTTCCTAAGTATCACGGGTGACCCCTGGGTGCATTGTCTCGCCAATGGTCTGGTTGGGGCTCATATGCGGGGGTGGGTAATAATACCAGTCTATCCTGTTGGGGAGAATACCTTCCTGATCCCCGCGGAGGGTGGTCTGGCAATGGGTAGTCCTCTGGTCCCCGTTCCCGTTGGACGGGGGCGTATTGAGTGTACGCTGGGGGGTTCTTGATAATTAGGATTGTTCCTCCCGTATTGTGGGGGATCCTTCGGCCTATGGTGTGGAGGCGTATACACGTGGCGTATGTACTCCGTATGTGGCTCACGACGCCATGTTGGATCGTCCCTATATCGTGGAGGGCGGTCTCCTGGGTGACTTAAGAGTGGGTTTTGATGGGGTCGCACGCCTGTTCTATGCTGTGGGGGAGGGTGGGTCTGCCCGCACGGAGGTGAGCTAGCCCTCTGAGGCATATCTTTCCAGTGTTGTAAAGGGTAGTACGCTCGCCTCAGGTATTCCTCGGGATTCCGTTTGTCCCCGGAATACTTTGTGGGATGTATGGTGGGGTGCTTGTCTGGCCTGGCCTCGGTTTCGCCGTGTAAAGGGGCGTTGGCTTGTTCGTGATTTTGTGAGAGGTTGGCTGATACCGCATGTGTGCGGCGTGAGCGCCTAGCCCGTGAGGTACCCGGGTTCTTGCGGGGTAGATTGTGGCATGTTCTGTGGATCAGATGGCTGAGTGCCTTGAGTGTGGAGCAGCGCTGAATGATGTTCAATTGGGACCGTGTTGATCAATAGTGTGCTTTAGTGCGTCACTGGCAGTTTGGAATGTCCGCGATGAGGGCTGCACTGTCAGTGTCCCGCACTGTTTTGTCTAACCGTTGGATAAGGGCATGTAATTTGTTATGGGCTTCCTGCGTGGCGATTAATGACTGTATTGCAAAGTGTAATGATGTGGGGATTCGGTCCTCGCTGGTTTGGCTATGTGATGGGCGTCGAGCATTGTGTGTCTGCGTGCTAGTGGGAGGGGATGCGTGGATTATTGTGTTAGGGTATCGTACCCGAAGGTCTAGGGCCCCAGCTTTTAAGTCAGCTATTATTCGACCCGCGTTATTCTCGTCTATGAGGTCTGAGTTTTTAACTATGATTTTGAGGCGTAATGGCTTGGTGCTAGCGGCGAGGGTGTGGGCTGTGTCCCTAACTGCCCGCCTGCCCTTACGGACCTTCTGGAACCTTAGCATGGAGTGCTATCTGTACTATTCTTCCTATTGAACTGGGGATCTGGAATAGTGAAATAATAACGCTGCCCCTTGCTATCGTATGGGATGGGCGTAACTTCCTATTGGGTGTAAAATGCTAGCTTCTGTGTAAGGGTGGCTTCGGAAATGTTATATCTGCTGGGGCGGCCTTGGGTGGGTACTAAATACTACCTGACCCGTGCTCTGAAAAATTTTCTCAATTTTGTGTGGCGTAAGCTTGGCTAGTAAAAGGTAATTTTTGGGATCTTTACCGCAGAGTTACATTGTTTGTAACCCTAGCGCGTTGTTCTAAAACAACGTCACGGTACCTAGCGATTCCACCAATTGTAGGGGACCTAAGAGGGTGCCCTCTACAATGTAATAGCTGGGGGGATGAAATATGAGTAGCTGGGGGCTGCTTGGAGCTCGAGTGTAAGAGGTATCGGTTATATACTGATTCGAGGGCGTGTAAGCGCTCGAAAGGAGAACTCCCCAATGTACTGTTTGATCGGGTAGTTCGGGGATGCGATATCGGGATTAAGGGCGGTTTGGTGCTGGAAGCTCTGAACAGCTGGGCCGCTGTTTCGAATACTGCTAACGTGGGCAGCGGGCGGCTCGCGCTAATAAGCTATACAAGCAGTGTGACGTAGGCGAGTAGCGGGCTACGGGTACCACGAAACAATTAATTAAGTGATACCTGGATCCTACCGGGACGGGGGATGAAGGGCAGGATCTTAACAATTAAAGCAATAAACTAAAAGACCAGTTGTTTCTAATATGACTGAGTTTAATGGGTACTTCTAACTTGCAGTACTCCTAGAATTGGCAGAGCAGTTAATGAATCAGATGCTTATTACAATCTAAGCACTAGGGGGTGAAAGTGTGGATGTTTGTGTGAGGAGTGGTGATCGTTTAGACACTTACCCTTTGGCGTTCGTCGGAGCGGCTCTCGGCAGCGGTCTGGCACAAGGTGGCACTGAGGAAGTCTGGCCCCGAGTTACCTCACCTCTCCAGCTTTATAGCCTTTTGAGTGTCGAGTGTGCAGAATTGCACATTTCACAGGATGTGAGGAGTTGGCCGGGGTTATTGGAGGTTGTTGCTATGTATTAGGCTTAGATGCATGTTAGAATTTTATAATGTATTCCGAAGGCGTTTGTTTGGGGATGGATGTATGTGTCGTAGATAGAAGGGGATGGAGGTGCATCCCCCGGATGCAACAATATAAATAGTTGGAGTATACAATTCAAATGGTTAACTTGAATTCAATCCAACGAGCTGGCTGATAAAATTGCAAAAGATGCTGTAAAATTAAATGAAAGCTGTTACGGCAAAATACGGTATCCATCATCATAGTAAAAAGTCTCCTCAGAGAAGAATCTATAAATGAATGCCAGAGAAAATGGGAAGAAACTACAAAAGGCACTATTACAAAGGAATTATTTCCAACAGATGCAGGCAGACTAAAAACCAAAATCATCCTAACACCAAACATGACAACAATAGTAACCGGACATGGAAATATTGGCTCGTGATTTCACAGGCTTAGGATTGTACGCAGCCCCGAGTGTTCCTGTAATAGAAGTCCCCTAATAGTAGGTCATTTAATATTCGAGTCTAGTGAAATGGAAAATAAGAGTGAAATAGCAATAAACAGTGTTGTTATAGGAGGCAACTTCCTTGAGGACCCTTTCGTTAGTCTTTTTCTCCATCCAGCTTAATTTCAGCATCATTCTCCACATCCACTTTTCCGCTGCTTCCTGGCGTTGTATGTTCTGTTTCCTAAGAACCCAAGTTTCGTATCCGTATAACAAAACACTCCAGAAAAATGTTTTGATAAACGATTTTCTAGTTTTAATGCTAATGTGCCTGCCTGTCAGAAGCTATCTCTTATTGCTGAAGGTCTGTTTTAGCGGGGGCAATTCTCCTTTCGATTTCTATGGTGCATCGTCAGTGAAAATGCTTCCTAAGTAGCAGAACTGACTACACTGTTGAATTGATTCACCATTATTCTCGAGAAAAAAAATAAGAAAAAAATAAATGTTGGAAAACTAGCATCGTGTCTAATAATTTGCAGACTTCTGTACCTTAATCTTATATTTTAATTCATACAGTGAAACTATCCTAGACATTAACTAAGTTTTATAGTTTATGATACCGTTTCCTGTACCCTTGGACTAGTTTCATATCCATCTTTGTTGTGTTTCTCCTGTGTGGTCCTCCTATCCCACATTCCCCTGATGACGTTAAAACGTTTAGCTAATTTACCTGACTTCCTCCTTTCCCTTAGTAATTTTATTCAAGTGTGTATTCATTTTCACTTTCTATTCTGTTTATATCTCCCTTATTTACAAACTTTTCTCTTATTTTGGTTTCATTACATTCCCTGATCAGGTGTGCTGCACCCATAACCTTCCAACCAACAAGTAGTTCCGTAAAGAACTAAATAGCCTATTTTCATATATCCTAATAATATCCATTGCTTCAATCAAAATGCAAATTGTCAGTTTGATTGCTGTAATAGATTCGAAGATATTGAGAACCGTCTAAATATTTTGGATGGTCACCATGTGGGATTTTTATTTTATAGGCCTTAGATTTGCCTTTGGTTGTGGCACCATACGCAACCATTAACCCGGCTCAAGGGAGATAGGGTCACCTTCCCTATTCTCCACTGAGTAATTCTTGCCTGGCGTGTCCACGTCACGGGGGTGGGCATCCTACACTTCAGTAGGTCGGAGAGATAGGATGGCGGAGTTCAGGCAAGGACCCAGTCCCGTGGGGTATAGCACGGAACCCATGCCCAGGGTTACGGGTGAAGTCCTTAATGGCAGCGGCGGCGGAGGAGGAGACTTCGGTACGGCAAAGCTGGCAGACGAGGCAACTCTCCCTTCTGGGGATTAAATGAGAAGGGGAATTTTTCCTCAGCTTGTGTAGGTAGCAGTGAACGGCTTTGAAGGCGGATGAGGAACAAGTGTCCCAACGGCAGAGAAGGCGGAAGAACTGTCACCAGCAGCGTCTGTACTCCAGAGGAGCGGCTGCAAAAGGCGTCTGTTCCCCATGTTAGGGGCGGTCTAAAGTAAAAACCTGGCAGTAGGTCATAAAATGCCTTTGGGTGTGGCGAGCGATGGGCGATGTGAATTGAGGCCTCGGAAACAGCTAGGACGTCCCCCGGAGGCGACGCGCAGCTCCCGGTGTCCTGGGGGAGCTGTGAGAAGTAGGCTACCAGACGTAACGAAGGTTGGTTTCATTAATGTCATGACACTCAATAGAAAGGTAGAAGAGCTGGTTGATTATATGGAGAAGAAAGATATAGCGATGCTGGGAGTGAGTGAAACGAAATGGAAAGGGAAAGGGCGAAAAGAAGTGAAGAAAGGGAAAGGGTACAGATTATATTGGAGTGGAGGACAGAAGGCAACGAATGGCGTTGGTGTCATATTGAGAGAGGACCTAGACCAGTATGTTGAAAAAATTGACCCGATTAGTGACCGGATTATCAAAGTCAGGCTTGGACTTGAGAGTGGTACAAAAGATTTTATACAGGTTTATGCTCCCCAAACAGGGAAGGTAGATGAATGTCTAGAAGAGTTTCTAGAAGAGCTGGAAAAGTGTATAGAAGACAAAGAAGTGATAATAATGGGAGACATGAATGCACATGTGGGAACAGATCGACAGGGAAAAGAAGAGATTATTGGCCCGTTTAGCTATGGAAATCAGGATGAAGAAGGAGACCTGTTAGTAGATTTCTGTAGGAGGAATGGATTAACTGTTGGAAATACGTGGTTTAGGAAAAAGAACTCGCAAAAAATAACTAGGTATGGATGGGGAGACAGGAAGACAAAGACAATGATTGACCTTATTCTGGTGGAAAAGGATAAACAAAGACAGTTAGTAGATGTGACAGCTATGCCCAGAGGAGATTTTGAAGGAGACCACAAAGTGGTGATAGCCAAAGTAAGGCTTGGTAAAATCACAAAACTAGTAGAAAAACGGGAAAGAAAAATAAAGGTATGGAAACTAAAAGAGAAGGAGGTAATGGAAAAGTTTCAAGAGGAACTAAAACAGGAAATTCCCAAAGATGAAGCAAAAAGCATAGAAATGGAATGGACATGTTTTAAGAATGGATTTGTGAAGTGTGCAGTAAACACTTGTGGAAGATTATCAGGGAGGAAAAAGGAAAGGGAGACTCCTTGGTGGAACAACAGGGTAAAGGAAGCAGTTAAAGAAAAACAAATGACATGGAGAAAGTGGATATGCAGCAAAGATGCAGAGAAATGGCAAAAATATAGAGAAGCCAAGAAGGCATGTCAAAAGATTGTACAAGAAGAAAAAAGGAAAAGCTGGGAAAGTTTCACTGAAACTCTAGAGGAGGATATCAAAGGAAGTAAAAAGGTTCTATATGGGCTAGTAAAAAACAGTGTGAAAGGTAGGGAAAACACAAAATTTGTAAAAACTGAAGCGGGACAGATATTGTATGAAAGAGATGGTATATTGAAAAGATGGGAAGAATACTTTTCAAAGCTACTGAATGTTAAACACATTGAACTGGATGAAGAAAGGGAACAAGAAGGAACAATGGAGGAAGAAGAAGAACAAGAAAAGGAGATATCTATGCTAGAAATAGAGGAAGCCATAAAGAAGATGAAGAGTGGCAAAGCACCTGGAGTGGATGAGGTGACCACAGAAATGATAAAAGCAGCAGGACCAGTAGGGTTGCAGTGGCTGTATAGATTATTTAGAATAATTTGGAAGAAGAAAGAGATCCCAGAAGAATGGGGAAAGGGTTTAATTATCCCACTTTTTAAGAAAGGTGACAAAAAGGAATGTAACAATTACAGAGGGATCACCCTTATTGCCCATGTAGCCAAGATCTTTGAGAGAGTATTGGAAGGTAGACTGAGGAGGCAGACAGATGGAGAGATGGAAGAAGAACAGTATGGTTTTAGGAGAGACAGATCAACTTTTGATGTAATCTTTTCACTAAGGCATATGATGGAGAAAAGATGGGAGTTTGGAAAAGACATGGTGATGACTTTTATTGATATTGAGAAAGCTTATGACAGTGTGCCTAGACAGGTGGTGTGGGATGTATTAAGAAAAAGGCAAGTTAACAGTGCAGAAGTGCAAATGGTGAAAGCTATGTACAAATATTGTGTCAGTAGCGTAAAGACCACTATAGGAGAAACAGAATGGTTCAAGGTGGAAACGGGTCTCCGTCAAGGAAGTGTATTGTCCCCCTTACTATTCATCATAGTCATGGATGAAATCCACAAGAATGTTAAACAGAGATTGGGACAAGAGGCAATAAAGGCCATGCTGTTTGCAGATGATATAGTGATATGGGGTGAGGATGAAAAGGAAGTACAAAAACAAGTAGATGTATGGAACCAAGAGATTGAGAAGTTTGGGATGAAAGTCAGCACAGAGAAGAGCAAGACAATGGTAATGTCAAGGGGAAGTAAGGAGGGAATAGGAAAGATAGAAGTGAACGGAAAAATTCTAGAAGTGGTGAAAAGTTTCAAGTACTTGGGAAGTGTGATCACAGAAGATGGAAAGATTACTGAGGAAATGGGAAAGAGAATACAACAAGCGAACAGCTTCTACCAGAGTGTTAGGGGTATTCTGTGGAACCAAGATGTCCCAAAGAAATGTAAGCAGGTATTATATTCAACCTATTATGGACCCGTACTAACATATGCAGCTGGAGCATGGACCACTACAAAAAGAGAGGAGAGTAGAATACAAGCAGCGGAGATGAAATTCCTAAGAGGTATAGAAGGGAAGACCAGAAGAGATAAAATCAGAAACGAGGAGATAAGAAGGAGGCCAGGAATCTTGAAGCTGCAGGACAGGATAGAAACAACCAAGTTAAAGTGGTATGGACATTTGATGAGAATGGGAGAGGAGAGAGTGCCAAAGAAAGCTTTTCTGGAAAAGGTTTCGGAGAAGAGACCGCGCGGAAGGCCCCGAAAGAGATGGGCAGATACAGTGTGGGAGTGCGTGGAGAAGAAGGGAGGAAAACCTGAAGATGTACTTAAAGGGGGAGAGGAGTGGTGGAGAGACAGGCAACGTTGGAGGTCCTTGATTCACAACCCGACCCAGGAAGCTGGAAACGGGAAATGAAGAAGAAGAAGAAGAAGAAGAAGAAGAAGAGGCCTTAGATTTATGTACTACTAGCAGAAGTATCCGTTCTCCGAACGGTGTTCGTTGTTAACACCAGACATTATCAATTGAGCTACTGTTGCAATGGTTAGCGGTTTGTCATTCCTTCAGGTTTATCAGAACGAAGTTAGTTTTGTGGGAATATCTCACATACGGTTAATTTAAGGCCCTTAAAATGTAGTTTTCGGAGACCCTTTATAGATTCCCGAATTTTGTGTCTCACATTGAGAAGCGCAACATATGCTTCGGTCGTCCTTCTAGGATAATTTTTATATTTCGCCTATTTCAGCATGTATTGAGAAGTTTTTCTCTACATCCATCCTTCTACTGTATGAAAAGTACGGTGAAGGGTTTTATAAATGATTGGTGTATTGACTCTCATGTTTACCATACCTAATTTTACGATGCACCAAGCATCCGAACACGAGTTATAGGCGTAGGCTACATAAAGATACATAGAAAGACAGAGAGACAATTCTATTGTCTACAACATATTACTCAGATATCCAAATATGGGTATATCTACCACACAGTATCAAAGAAAATCATCCTTACGATGAACCCGTTTGTCGACAAAAAGAAATTAGTTAAAATATGCTCTCAGACTAAATTCACCTAACGTATACTTCCTGACGTGAAATAGAATTGAAAGCCTTGTAGACGAAACGCAATACACGTCACATACAAACTGACCCTCTACGTTGTGCTAGGTGCCCATACACAGGAAGACCCCTTTCATAAATTATAAAGGCTTGTGGTGCATGAAAATTCAGGTTCTTTAGCCTCAAATTGCCCAAATTCCTAAAAGCCGCAAAAATGCTGGTTCAATTCAAGAATTCTTGAAAATAATGTTGCTGTTTGGAGATATAATAGACCTTCTGTACTATATGTCGAACGTGAAAATTGCATGAAAAAATTCTAGGTTACCCCTTGACCCCCCTCAATTGCATTGATGAATTGTACAGTCTACGTTAGTTCCGTGATAACCTTATAGCCATTTGCAAAGTTTCACAGAAATGTAATAAATGGAGTGACATTGCTTCTTACAGAAATAGAATGACAGTTGCAAGCCACCCCTTGATATAATGTACTCAAGGTTACCGATTTGCATTCCTTCATTAGTTTGTTAAATTAAATTAAATTAGTTTTCCGGGAATATTTCAGAAACTGTTGGATTTAGAGCCTTATAATGTAGTTTTCGAGGTCCCTTTAGGGCCCCCGAGTTTTGTTTCTGGCACCGAGGGGATTTGTCTCGTCGTTGTACGGCATAATATAATACTAATAATAATATAATATAGGGAGAAATTATAACACCTATTTTTTAAATTATTAATGCAGCCAATGGCCATGTACCTTTCTTTTCAGGACGGGTCAGGGAAGGGATATTATCAGAGAAAGAAGCATTCAATCACACATGAGCAAAATGGAAATGGCCTACCATTTAACTAAGGACATCTATAAGAAACGGTCAATATCCTTCAACGCAAAACAAAAAACTTACTGCAGTGTCATCCGTCCGGAGGTCTTGCATGCTTCTGAATGCCTCACGATGAACAAAAAAGGCTTGGTCGAGAAACTGGAGGCCAAAGAAAGAAAAAAATTGAGAAAGATATTGGATTCCATCAAAGACAATGGGGAATACAGAAGACGGCATAACCATGAACTATATACTCATGTGGAGAAGATAAGTAACGTCATCCGGAAGAGAAGGATACCATATTTTGGGCATGTGAAACGAATGAGCCCAGCGAGACTGACCAACCGCAACATAACTTACTTTCAGGAGAGGAAAACGAAATGGGCCTGGTTCATAGAACTGGATAAAGATCTGAAAGAAGTGGGGATTACACCAACAGACATTCAGGAGCGCGCCCCACTCAAAAGGAAACGTCAAGCTTGCAATGGTTTCCAAGAAAAACCGAAGCTGAAAACGGGAAAGATTTGGACCCAGGAACGGAAGGAAGTCCACCGAGAACGAATGAGGGCGTACTGGACAAACACCAAAGCCAGTAGGAGACAGTTGTTATGACGCGGTCCATAGATGGCCTATACGAAATGAATGAATGAATAATATGGGGATAGGAATGTAATAGACCTGCCGTACAACACCCGCAGGTGTAAATCGCGTGAAAAAATTCTAGAGTACCCCTTGATCCCCTTAAGCGCATTATACGTATTGATGAATTTTAAGGCTTAATTTGGTTCCGTGATAACCTTCTAGCCGTTTGCAAACTTTCACACTAATGTAATTAATGGAATTGCATTGCGTCTTACAGCAATAGATGGACCTCTGAGAATATGTTGCCATGGTTACTGGCTTGCATTCGTTCATTAGTTTATTAAATGAAATTAGTTTTCTGGGAATATATCAAAAACGGTTGGCCTTAAAATGTGGTTTTTTGGTACCCGAGATTTGTCTCTCACGTTGAGGGGCTGAAAATGAGCTTTGTCTCGTCTTCCTACGCCTATTTCAGCATGTATTTTAAGGGGGTAGGCCCCCTTTTATGAGGGGTACGGAGAAGAGTTATATCAATGATAAGTGTCATGCCTCTGATGGATGACCAATCTGTACCAAATTTTACGTCGATACACCCATTCGTTCTCGAGTTATAAGGGAACAAAATTGTCCACAGACGAACAAACAGACAGACAGACCGACAACAAAAATTATTTTCGCGTGCATCCCTCAAAAGCAGTCTGAAACGCGTAAAGAACTCAAAGTTCCGTAGAAATTCAGAGAAAAACAGACAAACTTTCAATTTTATATATAGAGAGATATACTGCACCGTTCGGTGTTGACCGTGTTTTATTGCACAAATTTAGGTTTCACTCGCTAACCGTTGGAGATATACGATAAATGATAAGGAACTTTCGGATAGAAAATTAAATGTTAAAGCTCATGTATGACATCAAAAGTTTGCTATTTCCTAGCGTTCTCTTTTTATTTGAAATGGAAATATGAAATTTTGAAACCAAAGGGTGTAGTGACGTGACAAATGTCGGTTTTACTCGCTAACTGTTGGAGATACACGAAAAGTGATAAGGACCTTTCGGATAGGAAATTACATTTCAAAGCTCGCATGTGCCATCAAAAGTTTGCTATTTCCTACCGTTCTCTTTTTATTTGATATGGAAATATGAAATTTTGAAACCAAAGGGTCTAGTGACGTCACTAAAATGGTCGCCATTTTTTAATAGTGCAAAATTTCGAAATAAAAAGTATCCTATATGTAAACCCGGTAAATCAGCTACATCCACGAAAATTTCATTTAAATCGGACCAGTGGTTCTTGCGTTATTGAGAAACACACAGACAGACAGACAGAAAGACAGACACACACCATCTCATTTTGATATATTAGTATGATTACATGAAGATTATTGTGTAGGTGTTTTATTCAAACTTCAATCGCATGATTAGGACACAAGAAATAAAAGCGGGTTTTTAAAATTTCGCTCAGCCGCCATCTTGTGGTTATTAAAATAATTTCAATGAATTGGATGCCAGTCGATTAACAATTGTATAAGCATATACCGTATCCAGTTTCACTGCGCTCGGATGGTTAAAACGCAAGAAACGTCCATTTGAATATTTAAAATTCGAGTTGCCGCCATGTTGTATTTGTGCTCGCCAGGCTATTGAACGTCCCATAGGTGAACTTACGCTCATAGCTTCTTTAAACTTACAAAATTTCAGTTTGATTGCTGTAATAGATATTGAGAACCGTCTAAATTTTTCGGATGGTCGCCATGTTGGATTTTAATATATGTAGGCCATAGAGTTATGTACTGCCCCCGTAATTGAATTATGTAGAGACCACGGTGGCTATATTTGAAATTATGATTAGAGTTATGGCTGTCATAGTTATGACGTGGGTAGTCATGACGTAAGCACGGATGACGTAAATGTTATGCCAGCAAGCTACTTGAGCTGAGATTCTCAGTGACGTCAGCATTTTAGTCCAGAATGTTCCAAGATGTACGACGCAGTCGCAGGAAACGAGGAATTCTGCTGAGGAAGAAACTATGCTATTGGAGGAGAGGCATGAACCAATGAACGATAGTTTAAAGGAAGACGGAGATTGCTGAAACTATGGTAATTTTATGACTTTTTGAATGCAGAATTGTGGAAATACATTTGCAGTAAAAGCATTGATTTGGAATTTTGGTGAAATTTATTTTCAGTTTTTGAATTTTGAAAATCCGTCATGTATTAACGAAGTTGGAAGTTCTAGCGATGACGCAGTATCACGCTTTGGAAGGGATGGTAACGCCCCTCGAGAAGGTAATAAAAGGGCTTGCGCAGCAGAGAGGAGCCTCTTCTCTTCTCTTCTCTTTCGTTCGCTGATCATTCTGAGATCTAATGCTCAGATCATCGAAGTATTTGTGAAAGTCATTTTATTATACAGTGAGACATCAAAGTGAACAGCAAGTGAAAAGAATCGTTTTTATAACACGTGGCGAGGCCACTTTGTTAACGAGAACCAGGTCAAACTAGGTGAAGTTGAAACGGACCTTAGAAAGCTTCTATAAGTTTAACTTCAAACAGTTAGCGGTCTACGATAACATAATTGTATTGTGCAGTACTACATGCAATTATAGAGAAAAGCTGAACAGTTTCGACCGAGTACTTCAAAAGATATTAGCTGTTTTATACGACTGGCAAAAGTGATTATCTCGCCACTAGAGAAACACTTTTGTTTAAGCCAGAATAAACGCAAGGCTAACGCTGTGAGTGGAGTAGAAAGACTTCAGATTGCTTGCTTACAGAACGATACAGTATAATGGAGCATTTGAATACGGCAGTTTGTTCTTCTGACACTACAACCGAAGTGCAGATGGAAGGCTAAGAAGGCTTATTGCAATTGGGACATACTTCAATGGAGTAAGATAGCGACATGGAACTTCGCTAATGGCTATTCCACACAAGCGAACATGCGGTGAATACCATCTACACCCATGTTTCGTAAGTAAAGGCTGAATACCATCGAACAGCCATAGAAACAATTTCATACTCTGAATATGAATAATTTCTTCGGAAATTTCTACAAAACGTCATGATGATTGTCTACTGGAACTTCAGGGAATTTTTCAAGAGAGGTCAGGGTAGTCCCGACTCACAAAGAAGATTATTGCCGGAAGGATGTCTATTCGTATTCGAGGAGCAGAGCGATTCACGGAGAAGGAAGCAGTTCGATTCTCCGATGGTGCTATTTCCTATTTCGAGGATGGAGCTCAGCTTTAACGTGGTGAAATGGATCCATCAGCAGTCTTCTTTGGGGAATTTTCCTCTGGAACGTCAATCGGCAGATAAGGTAGTCGTGAACGTTTATTGTATTTGAGTAACCTAGTAATGTTTGAGCAACCATTTTTCCCATATTTTTACCCTCATGTATTTGCCTTATTTTCTTGTTGAGATTCTTATTCTCAGTACACCTTGATGAGTTTTGCATTTTTCGACGATTTATTAAGACATTGTTATGTCATGGGCATAGTTAACGATTTTGAATCAGTTGAGACTGATATTTAGATTTTTCAGTAATAATATTTTTTTTGTAGTCACGATTTGACTGTAAGTTAATGATTTTTATGGCAGATTTAAATTCAGACAGCGTGTCACTTTATTAAAGTAATTCTACCCCAGTTTAATTACTTTGAACAATTTTCTGTCATCATCAAGAAGGAAGAACATGTAAATGATTTTAGAGCGTTAAAATCTTACGTTATCGACGATCTTGGAAATACTAGTCGTTATTTGTATTGATTGCAACACAGACATTTGTCGTCAGTTATGAATGAACATTGCATTATAGACAATTTTGTGAAAGAGTAATGTTAATAATGAATTATTGAATGCATTAAAGTCAAGTACTTTTGTTAGGAGTTTTTCTCAATTAGAGAATTATATAACGATGTTTGCATTCCCCAGTCTAATTGGATTCTATTCGACTACTTTGCAGTTTAGTCGCACTTTATTTGAAGATAGTATTTTCATACTACAATTTCTTTTAAGATGTTAGTCTTAAATTTTGATAGACCAGATAGGCGTATATAAGCGTATTCACTATTAAATTTGTTTGTGATTGGCAAGTTTTGACTTCATTTCAGTTCATGAATGAAATCTACGAAGGTTAAATAGAAAAACAGTTTTGAAACAATTTATGATTATAAAATTTTTAAGTTGAACTATGAATGTATAATCGCTAGTGCAGCGCGTGTTGAAAGTCGCTGAGATATAATGCCCTTGAATATGAAGGAAGTTCCCACAGGAATAAATGTTAAAGAATTATTTGTGGAAGTTTTGTAAGTGATGTGAAAGTTTTAAATGCCATATAGATTAATATATGATGATTTTGGGCATATTTTAATGCAGATTGTGCATTAACTTGTTAGCGAAGGATTTTCCGCTGGAGTAAGATTATTATAGTTCGTTGAAAATTAATCAAGTGATTTACTGTTATAATTAACACGAGTTTTGAAAGAATTTGAGACAAGATGTTGAATGAAGGTTGCCGTCACAAATCATTATTAAAAACTTTATTAAAACAGATTGTGACATTAAAATGTATAACTAACCTTCATTGGTCGATTATATTAAACAGGATTATAAAATTACCAACCGAATGAACATGTGGCTAATGTATTTATTAAATTAATAATTTAAACAATTTAAATGTTAATATTGTAAATAATTGCTGTAAATATTTTTGAAACTAATGTGAAACGAGAGTGATGTTAAAGGCGTGCTTATAATATTTTTATTGTCTTTGACAAATATTATAAACAATTTCTAATATTATAAACAATTTCTAATTGTTATAAATAATTTATGTGATTTTGTTATAAACATTTAAGAGCTAGTTAAACATTTGGATTGAAGTTAACAAGTTTAAGAAATTTATGTAATGATCCATTAGGATGTGATCAAAGTACTTGAAAGATTTGCGTAAATATAATGTGAGTTGTCTTGTAAGACATTTAAAAGCTTGAGAGTGCAGGCTGGATTCTTACGTAACATAGCGTGTGAGAAGGGAGCGCATTTGACCGGTATGCAGCAGGCTGGAAGGTAGCCCGCAGCTGTGTCAACATATGGTTTTCAGAGAGTGAGGTCGTACACTCCGGCCTTGCGACTATAAATACCATTCTCTTGTTTATTAAAAGGAAACAAATGCTCTATATATGTCACACCCTGACGTCCTTTTCCAATCCAATAGTGTTATGAATATTACGGTATTTGGAGCTCTTGGGAGCTAAAATGTTTTATATATCATGTTGTATAATAATTTGCAAGTCCTAATGGAGGACGCAGTCAGATTGACTTGGGCTACTGATAGCCACGTATATTTTGTTGTGTTAGGAAAATCATACCCTTTATTAGAAATAAAGCTTTTGTACAGTTCAAAGTTCTCGTCTTCGTTTCTGGTTCATTTTTAAATGTCATGGCGGAGATTATTGTGTGAACAGACTTTTAGTGATCCTGTTGTCAACTCAAACCCCGAGATAATTAAGAGGTAAGCAACGGTAAGTATAAACCCCCGTCTAGTTTGGTGTGTTCCACAATGATTTCCTGTGAATTTCTGTGCTCTTATCTCGATAGTATCTGTCAGTGCCATTTTCATTGATGTAACTGTGCCGGTGCGATTGATAATTGGCAATCCGATTGAGGGGGCGGATATCTGACAGCCTACTATCCAGGTAAACGGGGACAGAAAGATTGGCGATCCAAGAGCGTGGGGCTCGAGTCAACAGTAAGATTGACCCTAATATGTGGGACGAATTCGACAAAACTGGATTACCAGGTTGAACACTAGAAAGATTGACAAACCTAAAACGTGAGGTTCGATTAGACTCAAATAAAGAGGTTGATTCTTTGTTAGATGTCTAGGCCAATTGTAGTATTTAAGAGTGTGATTATATAGGAATTAAATGTTGTATTGTATTAGGAAAATTACACTCAGAAAAGATCAGATCTTATACAACTTGAGAAAGGTTAAATAGGCTGGAAACTTAGAAAAATCGCCTATGATCTGGAATCTTATTTTATTTGACCGGCTTATGACATTTTAGTCATATTAAAGATAAAATTAATTATTTGGATTGTAAATGTAAATTATTTGTGTTAGGATATTTTAAAATGAGCCAGAGAAATTTGAACATGTGCTTGAGTTTGTTTCAACATGAAGTATCTTCGAATATTAATTATAAGGTAGTTATAAGTTAGATTTAAGACAGAAAATTGATCAAAAATTATATATGGTGAAAAGTGTTGCTCAAATGTTGTTATTTTGCTCTTTTGATGTATGTCCCTACAGCAATCCATTTTGAATAATAATATTGTAATGGCAGATGAAGGTTTGAAGAAAATGTTAGAGGAGATGTCTGCTAACATGAAGCAGATGATGGAGGAGAATGCTAGTAATTTAAATGCAAGAATGGAGGAGAATAATAGTCGAATGGAGGAGAATATGAAGGTTCTTCATACTAGTGCTGCTAATTTGGAGGATAATATGTCGCGTTTACAGATCAATACCCTAGGAATTGAAAATACTGTAACTGACATCCGCACAGATGTATCTAATGTCCATAAAAATGTTGATGATGTTAAAAATGATGTGTCTAAGGTACAGAGAGACCTTACAATGTTAAATCTAGATGTAGCTAATGTCCGAGGGGATATTGCTTGTGCTAGAGCCGAAGTTGTTGTTGTCAAAAACGATGTAGCGACTGTCCAAGACAAGGTCGAGGAAGTCCAGAAAGAAATTCAAAAGGCTAGAACAGATGTATCCAATGTTCAGGTAGACATTAACAACATTCATGCGGATATAACTGAGGTGCAAAGTGATGTAACTAAGATTCAGGTAGAGGTCAACACAGTTTTCGTAGATATCACTAAAGTCCAAACTGATGTCAATAAAGTCAGGGAAGAAATCGAAAACTCAAAAACTCTTTGTACGCGTAATATAACTGCATTAACGACTAGGTTAGTCGATGAATCGGTTAGAACAACAACGTCTTTAGCAGAGTTGAAGTATGATGTAGAGGTCATGAGAACACAGGTATTAGACCACAATAGAGTATTAAAAGAGGATATCGAAGTAGACATAGCCGAGATGTTAACAGCAAACGTAGCGGTATGGAAAGACGAGTGGAATAAGTCAAGTGGGGAACATGTAACCCAAATTCAGGAAAGGATTGAAAGAAAACTTGCCAGTACGCAGATAGAAATTAATAATGAGGTAGTACAGATTAGAAAAGATTTAAGCGTCAGGATAAATTCGCTATCCGAAAAACAAGTTGACGATAGAACACAACTAGATCAGGATATGCAAACTTTAAAATCTACATTAGAGGAACAGATGCATAAAGTTGTCTCGGATGTAAACGAAACGACGAGTAAACTGAAAAATTTGAAGTTAGGAGAGGCTAGTTTAATGGAGAACTACAAGGAAGAGATAGTCAAGAAAGTCTTAACAGAAATCACCGACAAGGATACAGAAGGCTTAGCTTGCGAATTGAACAGGAAGCATACTAGAAGATGTCACCTAGATCCAGAAGAAAGAGACGTGACTCCTGAAGAACGTGTATCCAGATTCAGAGAGGAGGATGACGAGAGGAATATGGAATCTGAGTGGAATTATCGAGATAGTGGGAAAAACTATCCGGATTCATATCCAAGGAACGTGACGGTCATTAGGAATTTCGAGGACAAACCACAAAAATTCAGTAACACTGATAGTTTGACACCTATAGAGTATGTAAGGAATCTCAAAGATTATTTCATCGAAGCTCACATTCCCAGAGAGAGAGAGATGAAGATAGTAGAGAGATATCTGATTGGAGGACCCCTTGAATGGTTTAGAGCTTTTAGATATACATTCAGCAACTTTGACGAGTTTGCAGAGGCATTAATCAAACGATTTTGGTCCATAGAAGCGCAGAATTCGTTAAGAGCGGAGGTATATTCAAGAAAATACTCAGGTACTCTTCCAACGAGGTACGCTGATTTCTTTACGAGTCAGTTGTCCCGCTTGAGATTTTTGCAACCCCCATTGTCCACGGAGCAACTAATAGATGCGATTTCTCGTATGCTGCCAGTTGAGGTGAGGAGACTTATAATTTCGTCCAACATCAGGGATTTATCCAGCATGGATGAATTACTAAGAAGGTTAGACTACACAAGTCCAATGCCTAACGTAGTCCAGAAAGGTCAAAGGCAAGAGTATAAGGAAATCAATACGGTATACATGGACCAAGTCCAACAAACTGACAAGCCAGAGGAGGATAAAACTGACAATGTAGGTCCTCACAGGAATAATCAGTTTAGAAGTTACAGATCACAAGGTTACCGACCATATCAACAGAGAAGAGGTTGGAACTACAACCGAGGAAACTATAATGGAAGAGGCAGATACTATAACAATAATGGGTATAATCGTAACTATAATAGGAATAACCAAAACCAAAATAGAAACCAGAATACTCAAAGTCAGGTTATGACACCTGATCAATATCAGCAAAGAGAAAAGGAAAGCCAGCAATACTTAAAAGAATTAAGGGATAAAGAAGCTGACAATCAAAGGAAAAGGCAGGATGTTGTAATCGATCCTGGGCCTTCTACGAGCCAGCAGAACTTAGAGAATAGAAACACTGGTCAGAAGAGGAATTAGAGAGGAAAGAATACATTAACCACATACAACCCAGAATAGAAGAAAATTATATGATTAAGGAACATAGAGGAAATATCATACTAGAGTAAGCCAGTAATAATTCAATTTCGTGTTCAAGAGAGTTGAGATACTTGTAACATTGAGTTTAAAAACAATTTGCAACTGTTTTTAAAACGTGGTGGGAGGAGAATGCCCCCGTAATTGAATTATGTAGAGACCACGGTGGCTATATTTGAAATTATGATTAGAGTTATGGCTGTCATAGTTATGACGTGGGTAGTCATGACGTAAGCACGGATGACGTAAATGTTATGCCAGCAAGCTACTTGAGCTGAGATTCTCAGTGACGTCAGCATTTTAGTCCAGAATGTTCCAAGATGTACGACGCAGTCGCAGGAAACGAGGAATTCTGCTGAGGAAGAAACTATGCTATTGGAGGAGAGGCATGAACCAATGAACGATAGTTTAAAGGAAGACGGAGATTGCTGAAACTATGGTAATTTTATGACTTTTTGAATGCAGAATTGTGGAAATACATTTGCAGTAAAAGCATTGATTTGGAATTTTGGTGAAATTTATTTTCAGTTTTTGAATTTTGAAAATCCGTCATGTATTAACGAAGTTGGAAGTTCTAGCGATGACGCAGTATCACGCTTTGGAAGGGATGGTAACGCCCCTCGAGAAGGTAATAAAAGGGCTTGCGCAGCAGAGAGGAGCCTCTTCTCTTCTCTTCTCTTTCGTTCGCTGATCATTCTGAGATCTAATGCTCAGATCATCGAAGTATTTGTGAAAGTCATTTTATTATACAGTGAGACATCAAAGTGAACAGCAAGTGAAAAGAATCGTTTTTATAACACGTGGCGAGGCCACTTTGTTAACGAGAACCAGGTCAAACTAGGTGAAGTTGAAACGGACCTTAGAAAGCTTCTATAAGTTTAACTTCAAACAGTTAGCGGTCTACGATAACATAATTGTATTGTGCAGTACTACATGCAATTATAGAGAAAAGCTGAACAGTTTCGACCGAGTACTTCAAAAGATATTAGCTGTTTTATACGACTGGCAAAAGTGATTATCTCGCCACTAGAGAAACACTTTTGTTTAAGCCAGAATAAACGCAAGGCTAACGCTGTGAGTGGAGTAGAAAGACTTCAGATTGCTTGCTTACAGAACGATACAGTATAATGGAGCATTTGAATACGGCAGTTTGTTCTTCTGACACTACAACCGAAGTGCAGATGGAAGGCTAAGAAGGCTTATTGCAATTGGGACATACTTCAATGGAGTAAGATAGCGACATGGAACTTCGCTAATGGCTATTCCACACAAGCGAACATGCGGTGAATACCATCTACACCCATGTTTCGTAAGTAAAGGCTGAATACCATCGAACAGCCATAGAAACAATTTCATACTCTGAATATGAATAATTTCTTCGGAAATTTCTACAAAACGTCATGATGATTGTCTACTGGAACTTCAGGGAATTTTTCAAGAGAGGTCAGGGTAGTCCCGACTCACAAAGAAGATTATTGCCGGAAGGATGTCTATTCGTATTCGAGGAGCAGAGCGATTCACGGAGAAGGAAGCAGTTCGATTCTCCGATGGTGCTATTTCCTATTTCGAGGATGGAGCTCAGCTTTAACGTGGTGAAATGGATCCATCAGCAGTCTTCTTTGGGGAATTTTCCTCTGGAACGTCAATCGGCAGATAAGGTAGTCGTGAACGTTTATTGTATTTGAGTAACCTAGTAATGTTTGAGCAACCATTTTTCCCATATTTTTACCCTCATGTATTTGCCTTATTTTCTTGTTGAGATTCTTATTCTCAGTACACCTTGATGAGTTTTGCATTTTTCGACGATTTATTAAGACATTGTTATGTCATGGGCATAGTTAACGATTTTGAATCAGTTGAGACTGATATTTAGATTTTTCAGTAATAATATTTTTTTTGTAGTCACGATTTGACTGTAAGTTAATGATTTTTATGGCAGATTTAAATTCAGACAGCGTGTCACTTTATTAAAGTAATTCTACCCCAGTTTAATTACTTTGAACAATTTTCTGTCATCATCAAGAAGGAAGAACATGTAAATGATTTTAGAGCGTTAAAATCTTACGTTATCGACGATCTTGGAAATACTAGTCGTTATTTGTATTGATTGCAACACAGACATTTGTCGTCAGTTATGAATGAACATTGCATTATAGACAATTTTGTGAAAGAGTAATGTTAATAATGAATTATTGAATGCATTAAAGTCAAGTACTTTTGTTAGGAGTTTTTCTCAATTAGAGAATTATATAACGATGTTTGCATTCCCCAGTCTAATTGGATTCTATTCGACTACTTTGCAGTTTAGTCGCACTTTATTTGAAGATAGTATTTTCATACTACAATTTCTTTTAAGATGTTAGTCTTAAATTTTGATAGACCAGATAGGCGTATATAAGCGTATTCACTATTAAATTTGTTTGTGATTGGCAAGTTTTGACTTCATTTCAGTTCATGAATGAAATCTACGAAGGTTAAATAGAAAAACAGTTTTGAAACAATTTATGATTATAAAATTTTTAAGTTGAACTATGAATGTATAATCGCTAGTGCAGCGCGTGTTGAAAGTCGCTGAGATATAATGCCCTTGAATATGAAGGAAGTTCCCACAGGAATAAATGTTAAAGAATTATTTGTGGAAGTTTTGTAAGTGATGTGAAAGTTTTAAATGCCATATAGATTAATATATGATGATTTTGGGCATATTTTAATGCAGATTGTGCATTAACTTGTTAGCGAAGGATTTTCCGCTGGAGTAAGATTATTATAGTTCGTTGAAAATTAATCAAGTGATTTACTGTTATAATTAACACGAGTTTTGAAAGAATTTGAGACAAGATGTTGAATGAAGGTTGCCGTCACAAATCATTATTAAAAACTTTATTAAAACAGATTGTGACATTAAAATGTATAACTAACCTTCATTGGTCGATTATATTAAACAGGATTATAAAATTACCAACCGAATGAACATGTGGCTAATGTATTTATTAAATTAATAATTTAAACAATTTAAATGTTAATATTGTAAATAATTGCTGTAAATATTTTTGAAACTAATGTGAAACGAGAGTGATGTTAAAGGCGTGCTTATAATATTTTTATTGTCTTTGACAAATATTATAAACAATTTCTAATATTATAAACAATTTCTAATTGTTATAAATAATTTATGTGATTTTGTTATAAACATTTAAGAGCTAGTTAAACATTTGGATTGAAGTTAACAAGTTTAAGAAATTTATGTAATGATCCATTAGGATGTGATCAAAGTACTTGAAAGATTTGCGTAAATATAATGTGAGTTGTCTTGTAAGACATTTAAAAGCTTGAGAGTGCAGGCTGGATTCTTACGTAACATAGCGTGTGAGAAGGGAGCGCATTTGACCGGTATGCAGCAGGCTGGAAGGTAGCCCGCAGCTGTGTCAACATATGGTTTTCAGAGAGTGAGGTCGTACACTCCGGCCTTGCGACTATAAATACCATTCTCTTGTTTATTAAAAGGAAACAAATGCTCTATATATGTCACACCCTGACGTCCTTTTCCAATCCAATAGTGTTATGAATATTACGGTATTTGGAGCTCTTGGGAGCTAAAATGTTTTATATATCATGTTGTATAATAATTTGCAAGTCCTAATGGAGGACGCAGTCAGATTGACTTGGGCTACTGATAGCCACGTATATTTTGTTGTGTTAGGAAAATCATACCCTTTATTAGAAATAAAGCTTTTGTACAGTTCAAAGTTCTCGTCTTCGTTTCTGGTTCATTTTTAAATGTCATGGCGGAGATTATTGTGTGAACAGACTTTTAGTGATCCTGTTGTCAACTCAAACCCCGAGATAATTAAGAGGTAAGCAACGGTAAGTATAAACCCCCGTCTAGTTTGGTGTGTTCCACAATGATTTCCTGTGAATTTCTGTGCTCTTATCTCGATAGTATCTGTCAGTGCCATTTTCATTGATGTAACTGTGCCGGTGCGATTGATAATTGGCAATCCGATTGAGGGGGCGGATATCTGACAGCCTACTATCCAGGTAAACGGGGACAGTACTATTAGATGATGATTATTGTGTACGTTCATTATCCAAACGTTGATTTCGATCGCATAATTAGAACACAAGAAATAAAAAAATAATTTTCGAAATTCGCACAGCCGACATCTTGTGGTTATATAAACAATTGAACTAAGTGAGATAACAGTGCATTGCAATGTGTATAAACATTTGCTGTACCAAGTTTCATTGCGTTTGGGTCATTAAATCGCGAGAAAAGTCTATTTAAAAACTTTCAAATTCGCTTGGCCGCCATGTTCGTTTTGTAGTTAACCGGTTTTTGAAAGTCTCATAGATGAACTTCCAGTAGTTCCTTTTATCTCCGTGCAAAATGTCATGGTGATACCGGTAATAGCTTCAGAGATATAGAATGCCAGTGAAATATTTCGCACAGCCGCCATCTTGAGGTTATGTAAACAATTGAACGAAGTTAGAAGTCGGTGCACTACAATGTGTATAGACTTATACTGTACCAAGTTTTAATGCGTTTGTTTGGTTAAATCGCGAGAAACGTCTATTTATATGTCGCAAATTCGCTTGGCCGCCATGTTGGTTTTGTAGTTACGAGGTTTATAAACGTCACATGGGTGAACTTCTAGTGGTTCCCTTTAGCACCGTACAACATTCCAGGGTGATATCGGTAATAGTTTCGGAGATATTGAATGCTGGTGAAATATTTCGCACAGCCGCCATGTTGGATTGTTGAGACGTAACAAACTTTTAAGGGCACGGTCGGGGTCGCCAGAAATAGTGCTGTGAACTTACCGAGTTTCATTGAAATCATTCCAGCCGTTTAGAAGTTATTACGGGGGTACACAAAAACCCATCACACACACACGCACACGCACACACAGACAGACACATGGACAAAAGGTGATCTCATAAGCCTATTTTTTTCATAAATTAAAATAGGCTAAAAAGGGGCAAAAGTCCACTTTTCCTATTTCTCTCAATGCTTTGTTTTTATACATCCCCATTAACCAACAAATTATCCCTCTCATTTCTATTTTCGTTAGACCTTCAGACTTAATCCTTTTAAATTGCCTTATTTTACAGAACTCTGTTAAGGTTTTCGTGTTACCACACCCTTCTATGAGTACCTGCAACCCTATGTCTTTTAAAAAAGACAAGAGATCCTTCATCGTCTGCAATGAGATGGATCAGCATTTGGGAAGCTTCGTTCGAGAGTCTTCGACAATCACGACATCAATTGTACTACCAAGATATTCGTGTACAAATCTGTTGTATGGATGTGAGACGTGGACATCCTACAGGCGTCACAAAATATGCTTGAGAAATTCCACTTGGAGAGATAAACAACGAATACTAGAGTTCTGGATGACGCCAGTATTACGAGTATAGAAGCAATTTTAGCTAAACACCAACTCAGATGGGTAGGTCACGTGATCCGCATGCCAAATCATCGCTTTCCAAAACAAGTACTATACTCTGAACTTCATGAGGGCATTTGGCGCTAAGGAGGTCAGAGAAATAAGTATACACTCTGCTTCAAATCCACCCTGAAGAAATGTTACATCAATTATGGTTAACTGGGAAATGCATGCGCTGGACCGTCCAACATGGAGAAGCCAAATTCATCAAGGGATTGCTGTTTTTGAAGAGCAGAGACGTAGGTGTGCAGCAGAACTGCGCACGAGGAGAAAACAGCGTGAGACCTTGAGGCGGAATGGTCATTTACCATTTGTATGTGTGTCATCACTGCAGTAGAGTGTGTAGATCATGGATTGGACTGATGAGTCATCTGAAGAAACATTAGTAGGAAGACTAAGTCATACTCGCTCGCGAGTGCCAATATACTGAACCCGAGGGGGTCAAGCTGACTGGTATCGAAAGTGGATCTCAGAGACTGTGATCTCAGAATGAAGGTTCCACCAGGGAACGAACCCGAGACCTGTTGAGGGAGTTTTAGTTGTAAAAACCCCTAGAGGAAAGTACATATTTAATCACTGGTGTGATATCAACTGATGTTGACATTATTTATTAAAATAATGCAGGGAAAATGAGTGGATTACAGCATTATTGGACTGGATGAAGGAAGCTATGCTGTAGTTGAGCACGAAAGTTGGAGAGTTTGACATCTAACTAATAGCCCCAGAATTGTGGGAGGAGACTCGTGGAGCCGTGTCAATCTCGTCGACCTACTTATGTCGTCTGGAGCAGGTCGGGGGGTGAAATAATGGCCCAGTTCTTCCCCGTTTCAGAATGGAAATGAGAATGGGATGGGAAGATCCCAGTGAAAATCTTTGATTACTCGTGATTGGAGCAACGCAATGACGTGAGAGTTGCACACATGTAAATCTTTAGCCAGGAGGCTAGTTATCAAGCCTTTAAACTGTGAAATCAAGGCATATTTAATGGAGTGCGCAAGAACACAGGACTTTTAGTGTTCGCGGCGTGACCTTACTAGTGCACCGGGGATTTCCACTGGAAGCCGCGTACCCACGCTATGGCAAAGGCAATTAATATTAATTAATTGACCGATCGATCCTGCAGCACGCAGATAGTTTTGGGACCAGCGAGGAAAAAGGAACCCTATGAGCATTATTTCGAGACCAGAATCATCCTGGGACAGAAAATGAATCTGCGAGGGAATTCTCGACCTACTTTTTCTTGTGAAACGAATATAAGGATGTGGACTTAGGTCAGAGAGGGCAGTTGGAACAGACTCGAGCGCGGAACGTATGTCGCTTTGGCCCAGGAAAGGACGCTCACACAAAGTCTTGAACATTTTATTGTTAATCAGTATATTCGCCGTGCAGTGTAATGCACCAATTGATAATATAATCATGCATAGTCATGAAGTAATAATAAGTACTGTAATCAACGAACTTTATTATGCGAAATGCGCGTTATCGAAGTCGAGGAGGGAGGCTCGGACTTCAGATTGGGAAGCCGTGCAGTGAAACTGTTATAATACTTTTTATTGAGGACAGTCGTGCTGTATGTGTATAGTCGGCACTACGAGCAATTGTTAGTGTTCACATAGGAAGTACCGTGTGATATAATTTGCAGAACTATTGAACGTAATAATTTGTGTAAATACTATGTACAATGTTGAGCGCAGTGTATATTATATTGATTGGTTATACATGTCTTAGTACACCGGACTGCGCCGGGAGAAACTTTATGATGCGTTTGGTGAAATGTCTTAAGAATACCAAATAGTAACGCTCAGGACGAAAGTAAGCATATTCATGCAAAGCAGGAAGTTTATCGTAGGATAATGGATCGACAGTTGGTGAATCCGTAGGCAGATGATCGAGACTTTCAATCAGGAGTTGGTAGGAGCATGGAAGAGGCCGTCAACAACCTGCAGTTCCAATATCTTGCCAGGAAATTTCAACCGTAATGAATGTAAATAGTGACGTGTGTTATTATAGTGATCATATGTGAAATATCTTTTAAATTAATATTATGACAAGTGCTATAAAGTGTCATGTGTAAAGAAGCCATAGCTTCATCATAGAAATGAAAAGTGCCGTGTGCTTTTGTGAAACAATGGTCTTATAAAATGTGTATTGTCAGTGTAGAAATGTCGCGCTAATTATGCAAATGGCAGGCGACACTGGAAGATATGAGTGGTTGGAGCCACCGGGATAAGCCTGTGTGAGTACCCCACAAATCATGATTTTATAGAAGTTATAGCCCACTGCATGTAATGTGATTTCAGAATTATAAAATGTGCCAGTAAGAATCAGTATTAGGAGGTAGACCCTCCAGGTTTAATTATGCTTGTTTTGATTTTAGTAGAATTGAGATGTTGTTATACATCAGTGAGTGGATTAATCGTTACCACTATTAATAAAATGGCAAATCAGTTATGTAAAACTTAACGTAACGAACACGGATGTTCGATATTTAAAATGGTTACGTTGTGTCGGGTTATGGTAATTTATGTAACTAATAATAATATAATAAAAGGTAGAAATGAATACATCAGGATAAAATGTTATAAGCAAGAAATATTAACGCTAATTGGAATATTTATCGATTCAAGCAGTAGATAATACATTAAGGGATGAGAAAAGAGTTTAATATCAGAATATATTGCGTTAATGGGAATATAATTATGCAAGGAAATGGAAGAGTTTAATTGTGAATTGCATTTGTAGCTTGTGAATAAGCTTGTAAAGTAATTGATAGAGTTCTCTTACTAATTATAGGACGAGAGCATGACATCGGGTTATGGAGCCAGGTAATCTGTTCGTCGTGTAGAGTCTCGTATGGCCTTGGGCGTACAGAGATATTTAATTTATGCCAGAGTGTTTAGTGTGGTACCTTAACTCTGATGATGGATATGGAATGTTCCGGGTTCGAATCCTGTGGTAGGTGAGAGGAGAACAATGGACACCTCTGCACCATACCTGATCGACCGGGAACCTGTTATTGAATGATTCGGCTCTTGTGAAGCGAATCTTATTGACGGCAGCGCGTGACTGACCTTAGCATTTATTAAGATACCGGCTATCCAACACGACCTGTGTTTATGAATCTCGTGCCTTCATATCATGAAATGGACCGATTGAGGCCAGTTATTAATATCCTAAGGTTAGGAATAAATGTATAAACTCGTCCAGAACCTATATTACATACCATTCAGTTTAAAACATATGGGATCATGTGGGTCATTGTGACCACAGTATTGTATTTAGAATCTTGTACTGCTTGGGGAAATAAAAAGCCAGAAGTCAGGAAGCGAGGGATGGCGCACGTGTTGTGTCCAGGCCACTCCGCTCTATTGTATACAAGCCGCTCTGAGGGGCTGAGCTGTAAAACGAACCGTGAAAGTTAATGTTTAGAGAGGGCAGAATTGAGACCCTGTTTGTATTGAAAGGAAACATTGTTATATTGTGTAATGAATTTATGTGGTTTAAAAACACATTGGTAATCATAGAGCATCCTGATGATTGAAATTTTAGCAATCTTACGAATGGTCGGAAGGTGCATTTTATACTGACACTGACACGTATTTATGAAGTTGGGCACTTGACGCCACAGGCTACGCTCGCAAGGGTAGCTTAATAATACCATCCGACACAGCGATAACGAAAGTTTTGAAGATGAAATCACAACGGCATGCAGTGGAACTATAAAAAGAGGGAAGTGTAGGGGTAGATTTGCATAATTATGGAGTTGCACGTAGAGTTGTTGTGCAACACCTGAATTGGCTAATGCATGATAAATCATTTGGTGGGAAGAGAGAGACCAAACACAACGGTACACATATTGTCAAAGTAAGATGTGGTGTAACAAACAAATAATTTTGTGAAATTAAAGAAGTCACACTAGATGACAGAAGAGTAAAAGTACAGTTTTGTTTATGAAAGTTGTATGTGCATCAGCGCACGAGAGTGAATTTTGAAGTCAATCTAAGGGGTAAAGGAATGATAATGATATGGATTTAATATGATAAAATTGTGTGAATAATTAGTGGATTGTGGGTGTAATTTTGCTTTGTTTGTGTATATTATTTGTTGGGATTGTGTTCTTTAATGTTTGAAGCCATGAATTAATGCTGAATTAAAGTCGTTAGAATAGAGTTGTGCTTTATCATTGTAGAGTTGATACCTTTTAGTCTCAAATCAAAAATATGCAACTGCTCAGTGGGAGAACGGTACATGCCGAGACCTGAAGCTAGCTGGAGGCGGAAGCATGTTTTCCATGGAAATAACTCACATGGGTACAATACAATATATGTCTTTTACCCTTCTGAACACTTTCTTGCACACGCCATCCTTCTCCCTTCGTTAGTCCCTATCCCCCTAAGTATCCTTCTGAACATTTTCTTGCACACTCCATCCTCCTCCCTTCGTAAGTCTCTATCCCCATAAGTATCCCATTCCTATTCTTCCCAGTATATTACTTACCCCGTCCACCCAGTACCCTATTTGCTGATGCTTCAAAGTGATGGATATGAATGGTGCAATCCGAAATAAATATAAAGACTTAGCTCAAAATTAAATTTTCCAACAGAATGATTCCTTTATTTATATTGTACTACAGATAAGTCACAAACGGAAACATATCATAAATGTCACAATATTTACTCTTGTTTGCCAAATAACAATTCACAAAACAGGATTTTCCCAATTGATTTATTCAGTACCTACTTTCTGCTTTCCTCGTGGCACCACAGCCCATGAAGAGCCTTGCCCTACCAAGCTGAGCGATATGGCCTGCAGAATGTAGGTTGACGCATGGTCAGCGCGTAGAGTCAACACCTTCTATCAGAGGGTGTTGGTAGAGTCCCCTTGGATTTCCTGACCACTGCCTCACTGTTACACATCTACTCAATCGTCCACACGAAGCTGACTGCACCTCCTTCCGGCCCTAATGCCAGTTTATAAAATCCCTGACGAAGACTGGAATTAAATCCAGGCCCTTTGGGTGAGAGGCAGTTGCGCTACCTCAACAACCTGGGGCCGGCACGGTTCCATAACCATCATACATAATGAGATACCTATTCAGTATAATTTACATACGGGACTTTCTTCATAAAATCCATTTGGATTTTGTAGTGAGAAGGTGCAGTGGTCAGGTAACTAAAATCCTATTTAATCCAACGCTATAGATTTAGGTGTTAGGAAGTCATTTGAAGGCCTTTGTCTGGAGCGTGGTACTCTATGAAAGTGAAACTTGGACTATTGGCGCAGCAGAAAAGAGGAGAATTGAAGCGTTTGGAATGTGGTGTTACAGGAGAATGATGAAGATCAGATGGGAAGATAGGGTTACAAACAAAGAGGTATTAAGCCTAGTGGGAGAGGAGAGATGCTAATGAAGAGAAGAGTTAGGTTGGTAGGACACATACTAAGATACCCAGTAATAGCAAGCTTAGTTATGGAAGGAAGGGCCGAGGACAGCTTGACGTATGTACCCTTTTGAAAAGCAGTGTTTTGACAAGATTCAGTCTTCGGGGTCACGCTCAGTCCTGTGTGCTTTTCAATGCAAAGTTCACTAAAAACAACTTACTTCTCTGGATAAAAAGGTACATAAGACAGCTATACTAAGAAATGAGATAATTACAAGTAAAATAAAGTGATTTAATGACTGAAAATATGTGCAATAATAATAATAATAACAAGGAAAGTCCTCCCTGACTTTTAACTCCCAAAAGAAAAATAATTACATTAAAATTAGCGGTAACAACTCGCTCCTCACAGCATACCAAGGTTAGAATATGTTAAACAGATTGCCTCAGACGTAGGGTGTGGTAGCTATGTAGAGATGAAATGATTAGATCATCACAGGGAGGCATGGAGTGCTGCATCAAACCAGTCAAAAGACTGAAGACTCAAACAACAACAAAAGCTTAGCATACAGGGTGTATCAAAATGAATATCGGGGTTTTAAGGCTTTGTAGTATTTATTACAGTTAACGTATGGTTATAAATAATACATCAAATGAAAGAGCAACTCAAACAGTTTGCCCTACAAGTGTTCGTACCTGTGCGCATGCGCATGCATTGGTTCCTCCGTCTTACGTTAGAATCTCTAGTAGCCAAGATGGTGACTAGGGAGAAGAAAGTTCTTTGTGTTTTACAGTTTTCAAGGACTTAATCGGCAGTAGCGGCTTCGGTGGCGTAGTCGGTAGCATGCTGAACTGCTGTGCCCAAGATAGCGGGTTCAAACCCGGCCGAAGTCGTCGGATTTTTTAAGAGCGTTAAAAATCCCTCAGTATGCCTTCCTTCGGAGGGGAAGTAAAGCCGGCGGTCCCATGTCATAGATTTATGGCATGTAAAAGATCCTTTCACAGACTAAACATGTGTAAAGCAAAATTTGTTAGGTTAGATTTCGTCAGAACGCTCTATCAAAGTTCCAACGTTCGCCACTAGGTATCATTGATATCTGGTGGCGAAAGTTGGAATTACTTGAAATTGAACGGAACTGGTAGCTCACCCTTTAGGGTGTCCGCTGGAAGCAGCTACAGACTCAGGCGAGCCGAACATGTCCTCGGACACTCCCGGCACTAAAAGCCATACGATAAATAATAAATAAATAATCGGCAGTTACAGTGCAACGTGCGGTCCGTATAACGTCCCAGATGACAGACCTTGTTTCGCATGGCCTACACGTTCCCCCAATCTGACGCTATGCGAATTTTACCTCTGAGGGTTCGTTAAGGATCATGTATATGTGCCTCCGCTACCAGCTGACCTAACCGACTTAAGAAACATGATTCAATCAGTTGGTGCAACAATTACTCCAAAGACACAGAGCAAAGTTTAGGACGAACTCGGCTATCGACTCGATGTGTGCCGTGTGGTGAATGGTACTCACGTTGAACACTTGTAGGACAAACTGTTTGAGTTGCTCTTCCATTTCATCTATTATTTATGATTGTAAGTTAACTGTAATTAATGCTACAAAGCCATGAAACCCCGATATTCATTTTGATAAACCCTGTTTTTAGGTACACTTGGTAGACAAAATAACCACTTGAATATCTTCAGAAAGATCATGGATGTGGGATATTATATATTGAACAATACCATACAGATATAATACATTAGCACTGATGAGGTCTCTGATATAAATTAAATAACAATGCGATTCATTTCTTTAAAATATACTGTAAGTCAAATTTTCAGTGTTTGTTACAAAAGTATTTTGCCTTTTACGCAACAGATTGTCATAAATTTGCACTACTTGCAATATTTGAGTAAGAAGAGTAATACTGTGTATGTTTAAATACGTATAGTCCTCTTTAATTTCCAAGAAACATGTACCTATACTAAAGAAAATCAATTTTATGGTAACTTCATTTCCAAAACTAACAAATTATAGTAATTATCTGGTACCGTCACAATTTGAATACCACTAGAGGTGACCTGCCACGCGAACGCTGGAAGAAAATATATATTTAAAAAACAGTTCGATTTTTATAAAACGAATGTAGATTTATTCTGAAATGTGTGCATAATCAGGCTAAACAATTTTATAAAAAACGGATTTGACACCTCTAGGTTACCAGGTCCCCTAAAAAGTTATGCGTATATCAATAAAATTCATGAAAAATATTTGAATTAAAGTAGGCTACATGTTTCGAGTCTTCGATGGAGTCTTCTTCAGCTATTTTCTAAGACAAAATCCATTTCAATTAAAACTTCGAGTAAATATAACTACAGTAAACTGTAAATACATAAATGGATATCCTTACGACACATTTAAGTTAAATAATAATAATATCGTAGGCCTCGGGTGCCGGGTGCAAGCTTTGTAATTTGACACCCAGAGGGTAGCTTGTATGCCAAATTTCGTTGTTCCTTGAAGCACTATAAAAGTCAAGGAGGCTAGATATCTAAGTTCCCTGAACACTATGGCACTTTCTAGTAGAGGAATGAGGAACTTAGTGTTGGCGGAAACTCCCGAGATTAATTTTGCCATTATGAACCCGGCCTACTAAATTCAAAATACGACACGCATATCGTATCATATCGTATGATATGCGTGTCGTTTTTTTGCCGCCTTTCAAAAATCACTTACCACGGCCGGAAACGAACCTGCAAGCTTGGGGTTAGTAGACCGACACGCTAACCACCCACCGTGGCAAGCTACATAAAATGAATTATTATTATATCTGAATTACGTTAAAGATGTAAAAAGCTAATGAATATTCTCACAAAAAACAACGTGCAGTTAGATAGCAAAAATAAATATTCCTTGAATTATTTTTAAAATTCAGTAACTCCAGTTATCAATATGGAAAACATCTTCAAAGTTTAACATTGTATATCCTCTGTCCGAAAAGTTCAGTGAATGGGCTATATTACGAACGGATTGTTGGCTTACCTGTAACAGCCGTTACTGTCCTTCGAAGTAATCCCCATGAATAGTTATGCACTTCTGAGAACGACTGAACAAGTCCTGGAAACTCCTAGCATAGTCTTCTTTAGGAATAGCCTTCAGTTTGGGTCGTCAAAACTCTAAATTGAAAGCAAGAGAGAAGCGTGAATTTATGTAACCTGCCTTGCACACCTGATAGACGGGCGGCAGTGAGAAGGGTGAATTTATGCAAGCTAGCCTGCACACCTGTTCGACGGGTGGCAGTGAGAAGGGTGAATGTTGCGTGGAAAGGAATGGTCCTGAAAACCATCGTCACGGGGGACGAGACCTGGTGCCTGAGGTACGACCCCGAAGGCAAGCGTCAAAGTAAGGAGTATCGGGGTCCAGGGTCACCGAAAATCCCTGAAGGGTCAGAGATATTCGGACATTTCGGACATCCAACGTAATGTGACGACCCAATTGAAGGCTATCCCACAGGAAGACTATGCCAGGACTTGTACAGCCGTTCTAAGAAGTGCATAACCATCCACGGGGATTACTTCGAAGGATAGTAACGGCTGTTTCATTAATTTTTTCATGACTCATTTTTAAGACTACTTTCTTTATAGTCTACTTTCCCACAACCATGCAATCTATTAGTAAACCCTCAATTTTACTTCTCTCCCTATTTTTCACTAGCTTTTTCTCTAGATTTCTTAGCTTTCCCTCTATTAGATAACAGATATTAAAATAACATTTTTACGAAAGCAAAACGGGTTCTGATCAGACGCTGCAATCAGCGCCAATCTTCGAGATAACTTTCTTGTGCTTCCATTGGCTCAAACTGGATAGTTTTCGCACAATATCCGTTATCAGTCTCAACGAGACAATTCGCGCTTTTAACGCCAATATGAATCAAATCTCTTTCATCCCAATCAATTTCACAAGACAGATAATACACTGATGGGAATTCGTTTGATTTATGTAAGGCCAATAAATAATCTTCCTCACAAGGACCGCGTGTATAGAGTGCAAAACAATCCGTGCTTCCGTTTGACAAGCGAACTTCCGCAGCGCCCAATCCTGAATAATCAAACTTAGCACAAGGAGATGGTAAACACTGCCCAAATCCAAAATTCACAAAATCATTGACTGGTACAAATAGCGCTCCATTGTTGCAAGGACCCTGGGTGAATATTGTATAACACTGTTTATTCTCGCTTCCTAGCAACCTGGCTTTACGATATTCACAACTGCAATATGTTTCACCAAATAGATTATTCTCTGCTATCCCACAAATCACATGTTTTATGTCATGGTCATGATAGCATATCTTGTCTGGGAGCAAGAAGCTGTAATTGGGTTGGCACGGCTTTGGTCGGCAAACTGGTTCCAATAGAACGTCACTCTGCAGAAAACGTTTCTTGTCGTAAATATACCATTCTCGTTCTTGGCAAGGCCCCTGAGACCCAGTAACATAGGTACAATTATTTGATGGGTTTTCAATACAGTTCTTCTGATGTTCAGTGATATTCCTCGAGAATGTGTACTGTACAAATCCTGGAAGTCCCATTAAAGATGATTGAGGCACTGCTGCATCACGGGTAGATGATGAAATCATGGGTGCCAACAGCAGTAGAAGACAAGGGACCAGTGCCGCCATGTCACACTGAGATGCTCTGCAACAGATAGAATGATCAACCGTAAGAATCGACAGTTAATTATTTAACTCGCGGCTCTTCAGCTCAACTGTCCGTTGGCCAACTCAGGGCTGAGCAGGTGTGACGTAGCCAAACAAGTGCCCTGACACAAGTGTGTACTAGGGAGGTGACATTGGTCCCCACACCGGTGAGGCAGAGTCAGGGGTGGATCTAGGGGAGGGCGAGAAGGGCGACCGCCCAGGGCCCCGCAGTCCGGGGGGTCCCGCGCCATGGATTTTTAAAAATTGTATTAATTAATTAATTATACTTTTCAAACTAATGTATCGTTCATATTCCTTTTTTCAGTGCAGCTATGACCTCCCGTGACCGTTTAGCAAGTTTAGATTTCAGTGAAATAATAGAAGACTTCAGCCGGGGAAAAAGTTGCAAAGTAATATTTTAATATTACATAGTTTACATAATCCTCTTTAAGGGGACTTAAAGGTTTCTTTCATATTATTTTAAAAAATGTACTGTAGTGTATTCAAAATATTGTAACTATTCTTTATTTTATTATTATTACCAAACTATTTTCCATTTGATTTGATTGTTTTCCTATTGTTGTGGGCCCCAACTTATCATATCGCCCAGGGCCCCGCAAGGCCTGGATCCGCCCCTGGGCAGAGTGATAGGTGGTTGACACATCCTGGAGTAAAGCCCAGAGTTGACACCAGGTGACAGGCACGGGTTGGAGAGCTACGATTTATTCAACGACCATGGTCACCTAATAGAAAATTTCTCAACAGAGGCAAGGGGATCCAATGATGACACTAGTGTTACCAACAAGGTATATAATTCCCTTTCTGTTATAAGGAAAACATCCAATAAGTTGAGATATTTAACCCCCAGTCCGAATAATAATATTTCATCACTCAATATGGGGGATGGTGATACTTGCGTCCGCAGCATTCCTTAAGCTGTACGTGTACCCTGGGTAGTGCTAAACAAGTATCAAATTTGGCAGCCAGACCTATCTATTGCAGATCTCCTGGCTTAAACATGAATGTACAACTTAACTACGACGGACCTTTTCAGGGCCATTCAACCAGACGTCTGGGTCATAACATAAGGATTTTACAGCTCAATATTGAAGGGCTTTGCAGATCTAAATCTCAACACCTCTATCGTATGCTTCTTGAAAACAATGTAGATGTGGCAGTGATACAGGAGACGCATTTAGATTCTGAGGAGAGCTTGAAATCAAGAGGATATATAGCTGGTTTCGAAATCCTGGGTGCTACCTTTCATCGGTCCTATGGTTGTGCTACTTACATACGAAATAACATCGAAAATGCTCATCTGATATCCACAGACAATGTTCAAAATATCGAGACCATCTCGGTCAAGGTTGAGCATATTATTATAACAAATGTCTATAAACCTCGAGTAGTAAACTGGCCAACTCAGGTTCTTTCTGTTTCTTCACATCCTTGTATATTTCAACAGCCACCACACTCTTTGGAAATATTGCAATAATGCTGAAAATGGTGAGAACCTTGTAAACTGGGCTGAACATAACAACCTTAGTCTCATTTTTGATTCAAAAGATAAGAGGTCATTTAAGTCTGCAGCTTGGAATAAGGAATACAACCCTGATCTATGTTTCGTAACCCAGGATTCCTGGGCCATCCTATAAATGCAGTGAGAACGGTCCTTGGAGAATTCCCAAAAAGCCAACATCGGCCAGTTATTCTTGATATAGGCATTCAAATTCCTATAATCCGATCCGTCCCTAGACCAAGATGGAACTTTAGGAAATCTGATTGGTCTAATTTCTCAAAAGAACTTGATAAGGTGATTAGATGGATTCCCCCACTCAGTGAAAACTAGGACAGATTTGTTGGAGCAGTTTTATCAACAACAAAAAAGTACGTGCTCAGGGGATTTAGGAAAGAGTATATTCCAGGCTGGAATAATGATTGTGAACATCTATACCAGTCCTATTTAACCACCAATGACAGTGAAACTGCAAAGGATTTGTTAAAACATCTTGATGAAGCCCGTAAAGTATGCTGGGAACAAAAAACAGAGGGTTTGGATTTCAAGAGATCAAGCAGAGAGGCTTGGAGTCTCTTAAGGAAACTTGGAGGGAGTCGACCACCTATCCGCAAAGATCCTGAAGTAACACTGAATCAGATTGCAAACAGAATATCTTTCCTTTCTAGAGCTCCCTCATATAAGCCACATACAAGAATGATTAGGAAATCACTTAGCAATCTTAAGCAGACGGTACCCTGCAGATCAGAGTTTTCTGTTGACTTCACCTTAGCTGAGATCAATACAGCGCTAAAAGAAATGAAAGCAGGCAAGGCCCCTGGATTTGATGGAATACACCCCGAGTTCCTCATAAATTGTGGAAACAGAACACGTAAATGGCTTGCAGGTTTCTTCACTAACATTATGTCAACGGGTGATTTACCAAAATCTTTTAAAAGGACAAAAATCATCGCAATATTGAAGCCTGGTAAACCTGCAAATAAAGCTCATAGCTATCGCCCAATTGCCCTTCTGAGCTGCTGTTATAAGCTTTTAGCAAGGTTAATCCTTAATAGAATTGGTCCAAAGATCCATGAGGTTTCAGGCCTAACAGAAGCTGTACAGATCAAGTACTTAGCTTAGCTACATATGTAGAAACTGGGTTCCAACAACGACTTAAAACATCTGCGGCTTTCGTTGACCTTACAGCTGCCTACGATACGGTATGGAAAGAAGGGCTACTGTACAAATTTGCAAGTATTATTCCTTGTCAAACCATTTTAAGGCTTCTAAACAACATGTTATGTGAGAGATATTTTCAAGTGGCTCTTGGCAATCAATTAAGCAGACAGAAAAAACTTAACAATGGTCTTCCTCAGGGTTCAGTTTTGTCCCCAGTTCTATTCAACTTATATACATATGACCTACCTGAAACAGAGTCAAGGAAATTCATATATGCAGACGATCTGGCTTTATTAAAACAACATAGAAGCCTTGAAGCTGGTGAAGAGATACTTACTGCAGATCTAAATATTATGCATGATTACTTCAAGAAATGGAGATTGACACCAAATCCAACGAAGACCGAAGTTAGCTGTTTTCATCTTAGCAATAGACTGGCTAATGCAAAGCTCAACGTAACTTTCAACGGTCAAGTCCTTCACCATCAAGTCTACCAAAAATATTTAGGTGTTACTCTTGATAGAACTTTGTCCTACAAGAAACACATAGAAAACACCGCTGCAAAGTTGAGCTCACGTAATAACATCATACAAACGTTGAGTGGAAGTTCATGGGGTGCAACAGCTACAACTTTAAGATGCTCTTCCTTAGGTCTTGTCTACTCTGCTGCTGAATATTGCGCCCCAGTATGGCTTAATAGCCCTCATGTGAGGAAAATTGATGTTCAACTACATACAGCAATGAGGACAATAACTGGATGCATTAAATCTACCCCTCTACACTGGCTACTTCCTGTAAGTCATATTGCTCCACCAGATTTGCGTAGACAGAATGCCCTTCTCAAGGAATATGAAAAATTGATTAAAAATCCACAGCTCCCAATTCACTCGACGTTCCTACGTTTAAAAGGAGTAGATTAAAATCTAGGCGGCCATCCATAATATTGGCAGAATCGTTACAAGAAATGAGCTTTAACATGAACAAGAAGTGGTCGGAAATGCGGAGTAGAACTAATAACGTCGAACATCAGATTCTAATAAGAACCACCACAAAGCCACCAGGCATGGAACTCCCGCGACATGCATGGAAGACAATTAAGAGGATTCGAACAGGCCATGGCATCTGCGCAGAGAGTCTTCACCGCTGGGGAAAGGTTCCATCTCCCCAATGTGATTGTGGCAGTGAACATCAGACCATCCAACACATAATATCAAGTTGCAGCCGTCGAGCGTACCGTGGAAATCATAGCGATTTCTATGAAGTGACAGAGGCAGACCTTCAATGGATAGAGAATTTAGATATTAAATTATAAATTTAATGACTTAGTTAAATTAATTTTGTATTCTAATTATGTTGTAATTCAGTTTTGTTATTGCCATACGCTAAATAAATAAATCACTCAATATACTTCCATGTCCTTTTAAATCTTAAATAATTACTGAAGGATTTCCCTATATACGACAGTCTCTGTACGATTACTTTTTATGCAGTATTGCATTGCTACTTTAAGGGCATCGAAGGATCCCACTATCAACATTCCAATATATAACTGGTCATGACTGAAAACTTGCTGAGGTAAATAGAGACTTATACGTTCCAGAGTTTCACATTGAGATTTATTGATTGTAATACAGAATGCCACGAGAATTGATTTCATTTTGAAAATGCCAGATTTAATGGGAATCCTTGAACGTTGACAGCCACACGATCCTTTATCACCCTCTCTGATAACTAAGTAACTAGCATCACACAGAGTAATTATTTAAAGTAAATTATTCCGAACAAATTTGATCCTGATAGATGCACGGCAAATCACTCTCCACGACTGCAAAATAGAGTTGTTGATTTTTTGATTTATTCCGAGACTTTGCGACATCGTAGTCATTTATCCCGTGTACTTGAGTGAGTTTGAGACTTGTCTGATAACCTGCCTTATTGTGATGGCAGTATTAGTGTCTGTATTATTTTGTAATTTAGGTGGATATTGGGAAGGAAATGGCCGTGGCTTTAATTTAGAAACCATCCCGGCATTTGCCTGGATCAGACGTGGGAAAACCACTTGCAAGATGACTTCCCTTCGGTGTGACAGTTATGCATCCTAGCCGCCACACTATGACGTGATCGCAAGAAGTAGCTGGAGGTCTGAAAATCGAGGGTTCGATTCGTGGTAGTGACAGCAGCCATTCTGAATGTGGTTTTTCCCTATCACAGTTAGCGATGCACTTACTTACTAATCACCACCATCCACTCAAAATAGTATCAAGGTACTTGAAGAGAGAGAAAACAAAAAGGAGGCTTGAATTGTATTGTACAGACGCCATGTGGGACCGACACTGACAAAGCGGATCGAGAATTAAAGCGTGTCATCACAAGTTTAGCGGTTCATGCATATCACCACAAAGTGCGACGACACATTTCCATGAATTCACAAAGGAGTGTGTGTGTACTTTGTGAGGTGAAGGATGTGAACGCTATCACATCAATCCGATGCAGAAAAAGGACAAAATCAGTTTTGGAATAGGCTATAGTAAAGATCTGTAGCCTTAAGAACCCACAGAAATTGTAATTTGGCCATTCGACTGCAATTAAATTAATTATATCTTTAATCACCACCGAAGCTGCAGACATGCAGACATGCAAATATTCGGGGCTGATGACCAAGGTACCTCTAGCCCAGTCACGGGTTGGGGTAGGCTACAAATTAGCAAAAACCTGGAGGTAATTTGGAGCCTCGGGCTGGTGTAGTTATTTATAGCTAGGTACAGTCGTAACTGACCAACTTAGCTCAGCGCGTAGTGGCAGATATTGGTTTAATGGATTTCTTATACGACACGTCCATACGCTCTTGCAGGACTTTTATCACGGAAGATTTATCAGGGGGAGGGGATGGGAGTCTGGAATAGACTTCTTGTTGGCAAATAGAATGGTCCTGTTGTGTTATTTTAGCAACCGATGGAATTTTTTCGTTACTATTTATGGGTACCGGGGAGTGTGAAGCGACAGAAAAGTGCAGCTTCCTATATTATTATTATTATTGCCTTTATTGGTGGCGCAGTTAGGGCTCTTGGCCCTCTCTTACACTTAACCACATTAATACAATACAATAAACATATTATGGCGACAAAATTAAACAATAATAATTGACATTGATCATGACTTTCACACTCTCATTCACTCTTCCAGTCATACTTGTTGTCGGTCAGCAATGTTCAGCAGACTGCCCCAGCAGGTGGTCTTGAATTTAGATAGTGAGGTGGTACCCCTGACACTGGCTGGAAGGGTATTCCACAGCCTAGACCCCACCACATGAAAAGAGTTATTGTATATAGAGGAGCGATGAATAGGAATGGAGAGGGAAGAACCAGAGCGTGTATTATTACCATGGAAAGAAGACAAGTACTTGAATTTATTTGATAAGTATAGTGGTCTATCGTCAGACAATAATCGGAAAATCTGGACAAGAATGTGATATGATCGACGTAGTTCAGGTTTCAGCCAGGAAAGAGCGCAATAATAGGGAGTAATATGTTTATCATAGCTCAGATCGTAGATAAATCGTATGCAAGAGTTCAGAGTTCGTTGAAGTTTCAAAGTTAATGTTTTGGTTGCGTCTACAAGAATAACGTCACAGTAGTCAAGAATAGGAAGTATTAGTGTCTGTATGAGTAGGATTCTTACTTTGAATGGTAAAATATCTTTTTTTCTTTTGAGGGAGTGGAGCGTTGCGAAAATCTTCTTGCATACATTCTGTACATGTTCAGACCAGTTAAGAGTCTGATTTATTATCACACCTAGATTTTTCACTGTAGGACAGTATGGAATTTCATTGTTGTTCAGTACAATTGGGGGAATAATTTGATCTCGGAGTGACGTCAATAGTTTTTGAGAGCCAATTATGATAACTTGTGTTTTGGATGGATTCAGAAGAAGGGAATTTTCCTGAGAATATTTTCCAAGTCGTTGAAGGTCAGCGTTGATAGTTTCAATTGTCAATGGAATGTCATTTGTCTTGCAGTGGGAGTATATTTGCAAATCATCTGCATATAGGTGATATTTTCAATTTTTCAAATTAGATGAGATGTCATTGATATATAGTACAAAAAGAAAGGGCCCTAATACACTACCCTGTGGGGCGCCTGACTTTCTGCTTAGCCACTGAGAAGTTTTATCCTGGGTTACAACACGTTGCTGGCGATTATTCAGGTATGATGCGAAAAAGTTAATTGTCTGCTGGTCGAAGTAATAAAATTCCATCTTTTTCAATAGTGTCTGAGTATTTATGGTGTCAAAAGCACTGCTGAAGTCGAGAAGGGTGAGGATTGTCACCAGTTTTTGGTCCATTGCGTGTCTAATGTCGTCAGTCACTTTGAGTAATGCTGTTGCGGTGCTATGTCCCTTCTTGAAACCTGATTGCAGAGGGTCTAAAAGAGAACGGCTATTCAAATATTCAAGTACTTGCTCATGAACCAGACGCTCGAGGGCTTTTGAAAGTGCAGGTAGAATGGATATTGGCCGATAGTCAGATGGAAATAAAGGTTCGGTTTTCTTAGGAATAGGGATGACATTGGCTTGTTTCCATAGGGAGGGAAAGGTGTTAGTTGTAAGACTATGGTTGAATATGTGAGTAATAATTGGTAGAACGGCACCGATGATATTATGTATGAAGGATATGGGAATATCATCAACTCCTCTCGCTTTTGATTTTATGGAATATAGTACCTTTTTTACTTTGTCTGCCGTAACCGGATGGAAAGTAAAGAGCGGGTGGTCAGGTAGTGGGTGAAAAGAATCATGGGGTGTTGAATTAGTTGGTACTCTCTCTTCAGTGAAATATTCATTTAACTCATCAAGCGGTATGTCTGGTACATGTGTCTGTTGCTGCTGTATGCCTATACCTAGAGAACGCATATTATTCCAGGCATTCCTTGTATTCATCTTCTTTGTCACGTTTTGTATGTAGGAGAATTTGGCGTTTCTTACGAGCTGCTTAATACGATTTCTGAGTACACGATAATTTTCAAAATCAGTTTCGTCACGGGTACGTCTAAAACGCCGGAATAGTGCATCACGCTGTGCCATCATACTTTTAATGTTATCATTTAACCATGGGCATGCTGGGCGAGTAACTTTGGTCGAATGTTTAGGGGCATGTTTGTCATACAGACTAATAATAAGAGAATTTAACTTGTTTACTTTTGCGTCAATGTTATCTAAGAGTAATATGTCATTCCAGGGAAGGTTGTATGCGTCATTTTTTAAGTCATCCATATTAATATTTTTCATGTTTCTAGTGATAATATATTTAGGTGTGTACTTAGGCACACGTAGGGAGTACGATAGGTAAATTAGGTCATGGGTGGAGATAGATGGTACGGGTATTTGCCCGAAAGTTTCAACTCTGTCGAGATTGCTTGTCACAAGATGGTCAATCAATGTAAGTGATTCGTATTTATCAGAGTAAATGTGGTTTGTAGGTTCTAGGGGAAGAATAGTCATGTCGCAGGAAGCGAACAGGTTTTTTAATTGTTTGGTCTCATACGTCTGTGTCAGTAAATTGGTATTGTAGTCACCCACGGCTATTACGTGTTCGTAGCTTGGAGGTAAGTCGAGCAAGCGGTTTTCAAATTCACTCATGTTTGTTACGGTATTCTTGGCGGCTTATATACAACAGCTACCAGAGTCTTTTGTTGGCCAACAATTACTTCAACAAACATGAATTCCGGTCCTGGTTGTGTGCTAAGTGTTGATACACATATTACCCGTCTTTTTAAGTCGCTTCTACAGTACATGGCAACCCCGCCTGCTCGCCTCCCATCATTTCTGTCATGACGTTCCAGCGAGTACCGATTTAGTTCCACCATGCTAGACGGGATGTCAGGTTTTAACCAACTTTCACTTATGCAGAGGATGTGGATATTGTTTTCGTTTATTATTGCCTGTATTTCGTCGTGATGCGCAACCAGCGACAGAGCATTAATATGGCAACATTGTAATGAATGTTTGGATGAGGAAAGTGCCTGTTTTAGAAGAAAGCCAGTGGTGCAAGGGGAGGGAGGGGGTTGGTGTGGGCTAGGCTGGCCAAGGTCAGTTAGCTCATTCATACAATAGCTCAGCTGGGTAACGGGAGATATATCTTAAAATAGAAGAAACCTACCTGGACCTCCCGCCGCACACTGCCGACCGCAACCAACGCACACACACATACACACACACACTTATTACTAAACTTGTCTAATATAAACATTACGCACATGTTCATTTCACTTCACTCTAATATCCCGCATTAGCTCAACGTTTTCCAGCTCCCTAAATGTGGTGACGGTCTTCTTAGTTCCATCAGGGAGGTGTATTAAAACGCGGCCGTCCTGGGTCCAGACTCGGGTGGGTCCGAAGTGGTCTCTCGCTGCATTTAGGATAGTTTTCCGGGTTTTTGTGAGGGATTCAGTAATAAGAATCTTGGTTCCCTTTAGGAGGCGCTTGGACTACCAGATGCGATCTCGCTCGTGGTAGCGGAGGAATTTTATAATAATAGGGCGTTTCCCAGTGAATATCACAAAATATTTGATGTATTTCCATAAAACGTTCCTGAAATGTAAATGACACTTCTACAATAATATATAGAGGATTTCAGTTTGCTATGGCTTATGGTTATCAAAATGACAATCAATTGTTTTAACAATTGTTATCTTCATGTACCATTTTACCAGAAACTACTTGACAAATATTCAACATATTTTACACACATATTGTTGTAACTTACTGCATATTAAACCTCTGTATTAAACTGTTGCCCTGGTAGGTTTAGAACTGAAAAAGAAGGATAACAGAGTCATTCAATGGACTGAGGAAGCAAAACAAATGTTTGATAAATGTAAAAATGATATCGCAAACGCTGCATTATTAGCGTTTCTCAACCCAGACTTACCTCTAGTACTTTGCACTGACGCGTCTGATTTTGCTGCCGGTGCTGTGCTCCAGCAACTGGAAAGTGACAGCTGGAGGCCAATTGCATTCTTCTCACAAAAGCTGAGTCAGGCACAGAAGGTTTATAGTACCTACGACCTAGAATTGTTGGGAATTTACCTTTCTGTAAAGAAGTTCAAGCATTTACTTGAAGGAAGAGAATTCATAATCACCCGGGGCACACAATATTTAACCGTCGACACTGAATACTCGTACCACTGTTCTTTATATCACCAACTCTTTTTTTGTTTTTTGTTTACAATCATCTTATTAACAACGTTTCTATAGCAACAACAAAGTACTTAAATAGCTCTTGCCAATACTTAAAAATAAAAGGTTATTTGTGGGCCTTACAAATTCTTACAGTTCAGTAAAAAACATTAGTATGTTTATCGACAAACTATAAAATAATATATCTGAATATTTTTACTACCACACGTACTAAACAAAGCTTTAAAGCAACATACCAAGTTTCATCTAGATTGACTTAAAAGGGTTTGAGATAATGGTACTTGAAAATAAGAATTATTTCAAGAGAATGTTCAAATCGTTCTATAAAAATTACTACTGTTTATTTGACAACCACAAGCTGCAACAAACTGAAACCCCCTACATATAATTGCAGAAGTGTTATAAACAATTTAGGTAAGTTAAGGGAATATCGGAAATACTTGGTGATATACTGTACACTGTCAAATATTGGAAGCTGCACTTTTTTGTCGCTTCACACTTCCCGGTTCCCATAAATTGAGTTGACAAGATGATATACCGATTGAGTTGCTACTCTGCATAGGAGATGAAGGTCTGGTCAGGTTATTTCACTTGGTGTGTAGGATTTATGAGACAGGTGAGGTACCCTCTGATTTCAAGAAGAATGTTATCATCCCTATACCGAAGAAAGTGGGAGCTGACAGATGTGAGGATTGCCATACAACCAGCTTGCTTACTCATGCTTCAAAGATCCTGTCTAGAATAATTTACAAGAGGATGGAAAGCCAGATAGAAACGGAGTTGGGTGATGACCCGTTTTGTTTCTGGAGAAATGTAAGATCAAGGGAAACTGTACTAAGTCTTAGGCTGATTTTGGAAGCTAGAATAAGGAAAGATAAGAGAACATTCATGGCATTTGTAGGCTCGGAAAAGACTTTTGATAACGTTCATTGGACTAAATTGTTTGACATTTTAAAAACGATTGGAATAAAGTACAGGGATAAGAGGGTGATCTACAATTTATATAGAAACCAGACAGCAGTCATTCGAGCTGAAGGACATGAGAGAGAAGCTGGTATTCAGAAAGGTGTAAGGCAAGGCTGCAACTTATCACCCATACTTTTTAATATTTACATTGAGCAAGGAATGGAGGAAATTGGAGAAAAATTTAAAGTGGGAGTGAAGATTCAAGGAGAAATAATTTCAACTCTGAGATTTGCCGATGACATAGTCATCTTGGCCGACACGCCTGAGGATTTGAATGAGTTTCTGAATGGTATGGACTCAGTCTTAAGGAAAGAATTCATGATGAAAATCAATAAATGTAAAACAAAAAAAATGGAATGCAGCCGAATAAATCAGAAACCTCTATGGACATCAAATTGGCAGGTGAAAAACTAAAGGAAGTAGTAGACTTCTGTTACCTAGGAAGCAAAATAACCAGTGATGGACGAAGCAAAGAGGATATAAAAAGTAGGTTAGCTCAGGGAAGGAAAGCATTTCTACAGAAAAGGAATCTGTTGACATCGAATATAGATTTAGGTATTAGGAAGTCATTTTTGAAGGCCTTTGTCTGGAGCGTGGCACTCTGTGGAAGTGAAACTTGGACTATTGGTGCAGCAGAAAAGAGGAGAATTGAAGCGTTTGAAATGTGGTGTTACAGGAGAATGATGAAGATCAATAGGGTAGATAGGGTTACAAACGAAGAGGTATTAAGGCAGTGGGAGAGGAGAGATGTCTGTTAATGAAGAGAAGAGGTAGGTTGGTAGGACACATACTAACAAGTAACACACCCAGGAATAGCAAGCTTAGTTGTGGAAGGAAGGGTCGAGGACAAGAACTGTAGGGGTAGACCAAGGTTAGAATATGTTAAACCGATTGCCTCGGATGTAGGGTGTGGTAGCTACTGTATGTAGAGATGAAACGATCATCTCAGGACAGGGAAGCATGGAGAGCTGCATCACACCAGTCAAAAGACTGAAGACTCAAACAACAACATTTTTACTCAGATATTTTTCAAAAATCTTAAACAAAGCAATGATTAAAACTGTTCGATGCACACTGTAAAATAAAATAATAGCCCGTCAATTGAGGAGAGGCCTACAATATGGTAATGAATAGCAATATTACGAATACTATCATAAAGCAAAAATGTTCGAAGCGAAACGACAACACGTGATTCTTTCCGTGATATTTAGCTATTTATATTTCCTGTAGAATATGTTTCAAGGTACTAGAAGCACACAAATATACGCTCAATGTGTTGGCTATTAACTCACCCTTCAGAAGACAGAAGCTAATCACTGGGAAGAAGCTCTATCCCATCCATATCATCATCATTGCTGTCCCGGTCCTCCCCGTTACTAGACCCCGCATTGGAGGATAACGAATCGCCGAGGGAAATAATGAGCCCGTTCTCAGCTGTATCAACACCACTTTCACGTTCCCGCGATTCGCTTAACACTCCTTCCACGTGTGACACCACTTTCGTCCAGTTTGCAGCTTTCACTTGCCCAACCCCTTCGACAATAAGATTTTCAACCTCTGTCAAATTAAATTCTTTCTTGTTAGTCGCAACGTCAGGGCCGGATTTACCGTAAGGAAAATAGGCACGTTCCTAGGGGCGCCGCAGTCCAAGGGGCGCCAACCGGCAATGATCTGTACTGGAGGCTCCCCGAAGGGCACCGCCGTCAGGCGCCCTCTTTGCTAGGGCTTTAAATGTGCTAAGTAAGGATTATAGCAGTATACATGCTAAAATAAGTATTGAGAAATGAGCAGAGACATTTAGAAATAATGTCGTGTCTTTGTCGCATGCCCGCCCATGCCCTTCCCCTTCGCTCTTCGTTATGCCGCTCGACGCCCTTTCTTCCCGACAAGTGTGAGAGGGGCGGCGAGGCGGGCGAGCGGAGCTGTGCTGCGCGCGCTGTTGTTGCGGTAGCTGGGTTTGCTTGCATTGTAGTAGCATCGAAGTGCCCCGCGCCCCACCCCTCCCCCCTTGCCTGTGCTGTGTGCGAGTTTGAGCTTGCGTTGTGTTGTTTTGTTGTGTTGTGATGTGATCTGCAAGTAAATGTTTTAAACTATGGGCAGCAAAACGTTATCTGGTTACCAAAACCGTGTCCGCAAAGCTGAAGAGGATAAGAAAGCCGAGGTTACACTATCAAAATGTCGGAAATTAAATGAGATGTTGAGTGCGCGTTTGAATCCTACACCTCCAACGACAAATTCGGATAACAATAACAATTCTTGCTCTGCGGTTAACGACATTGCCTGCGATGGTGTTCAGCAACTTGGGGTAAGCTACCGTTCACGAATTACTTCACGCAAAGTAGGCCTTTCCCAATAGGCGATTCCTTGATACACTGTTGCACAAAGTGACATACGTAAAAACTCAGACGGGTTTCGAGGCCTGTTATCGAAATTTTAAAGAACTTTATTGCGCGCGTACTAAAAAGCCTGTCAGTGAATCGGTGGTCGGCACGATATGACGCTTGTCAAGCTCTGAGGGAAGGCTGGTGTGGCATCGTGGCAGCTCTTGAGAGTATAGCCTACACGAAGACAGAAATCGAAAGGCAAACACTCGAAGTTAAGCCAAAGGCATCTTATGCAATATCCAACAATATTAGAAACAGCTTTCCTAGTTGTTTTCTGGAGTACCATTATAAAAAGATTTAATACTGTCAGCCAGAAGCTCCAAAAAGTTAACACTAATTTGAGCCCTGGGGTAGAATGTTGTACAAAGTTTAAGAGATAATTTCGATGTCTATGAGAAATAAGCCAAAGAATTAAGCAGTATTGCTCAATATTCCTACGACATAAAGAGAAGACCGGAACGAAAGATCAGGAATGATGAGACAAAGCAAGGAGAATATGTACCGTCAGAGGGCTCAGAAAATTTTCGCGTCAATGTTAGAAACTGCTTTCCTAGTTGTTTTCTGGAGTACCATTATAAAAAGATTTAATACTGTCAGTAATTCTGGATGTACTAAGTGCTGAGCTTAAGAGGCGAAGTGAGGCTTACAAAGTCCTGCATAAGAGATTTTATTTTCTAGAAAACCTGTTAGACCTAGATGGACCAATGATTTTAAAAAATCGCTGACGATCTCTCAGAAATTTATGGTGATGACTTAGAAAGTGCACTGGCTGACGAGTGCTTGCATTTAAAGGAACATTTAAAAATTGTAGAATTTAAAGGTAAGTCAGCCCCTGAGCTCAGCACTTTCCTCCATGAAAAAGATTTACACGATATGTACCCGAACGTAAACATTGCTTTACGGATACTTCTCACCATTCCAGTGACCAAATTGTTCTGGAGAAAGATCATTTTCGGTACTGAATCGCGTCAAGAACTATTTGCGGTCAGTCACTAAAGAAGAAAGGTTAAACTCTATTGCACTCCTAGCGATTGAAAAAGATATGACGAAAAACTTGAACTGCGATGCCATAATAATGAATTTCCCGAAGAGAAGGGAAGAAGGAAACTTTTGAAGTAGTTCTCGTTGTGCAAGAAGCAGGCCCCGTTATGTCTTCATTCATGTTTTTATTCTGCACTTTAATTTCTCTAAAAGATATTGCAGGAAGATATGCAGTTGGCCTTATTTGTATTTTAGAGGCGCTTTGTTAAATTTAAAATGTCGTTCGTACCACCGCTCTTCATGCGTTTTAAAATTAGGGTGTGTTCTACTATTTTTTTTTTTACTATATTTCGTGCTACCGCAGTTCATTCAGTTACAGCAGTAAATAATGTTTTAATTTTTGAAGCTACTCTTCTTTTTTGTTGTATCAATTAAGGCTAGACATTATTTTTGGATTCATAAAGTGTTTTGGTTGCATAAAAGTTAAACTGTTTCATGTAGTTTTACTCCAAGCCGTTATTTTTATTGAATTGACTATGTTTTCCGTGCGTAAAAATTCAAGCATAAACTTATGCTGTCAGCCATATATCTGTTTATTCCTTTTTTCCGTCATTTTTCCGGTCATTTTTTCGTATTGCTTAATTGAGCCTAGATTATGGGATTGAAATGGCAGTGGTAAGGCGGAAGCCGCATAATCTCATGTCAATGGTTTTTGGCCAGTTCATCAACGTGATAAAAATAAATAAATAAATAAATAAATAAATAAATAAATAAATATCGGAAACTAATGAATTATAACTATAAATCCTACACGTAAAAGTAAATACCTAATTAATTCAAAACAATTATAAGTCATAAAAACAACAGATCATGTAACGCAGCAAGGTCAGTGTGCACATTGGAAACAACCAAACAAGCGGCTGGTCGGAGACAAGCACGTGGCCAAATAGCATCATTCAACTTGGCAGTACTGAATGGTTTCCATGGCAACAAGCCTTGCGTGCGATCTAGTCGTCAACTGTTTTTGCCCAGTGGCGCCGAAACTTCTGATTTCACGGGACACTGATATCTCTGATCGTGGGCGGAACTCCTTCCGGCCCGAAGAACGGTGTAATTGTATTGGCCTGAGTGCTTTGTAAGGATCTTTCACGATCTCATTTATGAGCTTTTCATCTTCCGCCAACACAAAAGTTCCTCCTATAGCGTCAAGGAGCTTAGATATCTAACCTCCTTGACTTTCATAGCTCTCCATGGAACAACAAAATTCGTCACGAAAGCTGCCCTCAAGGTGTCAAATAACAAAGCTTGCACCCGGCACCCGATGCCATACGAAATTATTATTATCTCCCTTTTTTAACGTAAGTTCCTTATATTTCCTCCTCGCGGTCTGGTAGCATTCCAGGTCATTCGCATCCCGTGTTCTTTGTGCGACATGTAGCATCTTTAGCGTATTTTGTCTTTCATTAAAGCACTCCTTGTCAAACCATTTTTGTGCTCTGCGGGTGTATTCTGCCGACATGACGTTGTCTACATTACCCTCTCTGGTCGCTTGCAGAATGAATGGTAATTTGTCTATATTTTCCTGCAACAGACTCTGGTCCAAGGTTCTCCTCGTTATTTGCGCCGTTACTTGATTTATTAAGGGTTGGGTTACCTTCAATTACCTTCAATAGTGCCATTACAGGAATGTGTTTCCTAATTACAGCTGCATCACAATTTGTAATGAGACCATGCTCATGTATGGCAAGACCTCTTACAAACATGAGGTCTATAGCACTACCTCCATTATGACAGATGTACGCAAGTGCTGTCTTGTCGTTCTATTATTTCAATTTCGCTATATACAACGCCTAAATTACGACTTCATCCTCCATAAGAATCAATGACTTGATCGTTTCTTTCAAGAGCGTAGGAGTCTGAAACTCTAAATCTCTTTGGGTTCATGGTCCAAGGAGGGTGTCCCAGAACAGGTTGTCTTCTTCCAGGAGTTCTGGATCGACAAAGAACGCTAGTGAGCTGTTCTTGTTGTTGATAGAGAGGTTATGTTGAAAGCGACTAGAAATGCCGCCAGGTGATGAGGGGCTGAATCGTTTTATATTTTATTGTTGGAATAAGCGAGGAGTGTAAAAAGGTTATTGTCGCCTCATAATTTTGAACCACGTGAACGGTACACTATAAATTAGCACGTTTATAGTGATGAGGGAATGTTTACATATTGAACTATCAATAATTATGATGGTTATATATAGAGAAATCATTTAAATTTACTTTAATTTGCCAAAATGGTGTCAATACTCATATTATTTCTATTCTTGTTGTTGTTGTTGTTGTTGTATTTAATTCATTTTAGGGGCTAGAGCTACAATGGTAATGAATGGAGCTTTCTTAACCACACCTACCAACACTGTTACATAGGAAGAAATGAGAAATTCAAGACTCCACCACGACCGACTACAATATCTATATAGCAGTGTTTGCAGTCTGCTTAATATGGCCTCCTTGATAAGGCGTGAGAATTTTTGTGTATATTGCCAGACGGGACCGATGTTCCGAAGTAAAGTCGTATTCTTGGAGTCGCTCAATCCATCAGGCTACCTGACCCTCTGAGGCCTACAACCACAAAAGCCACGTCAAGGACACACGGTCCGTTCTAAGTAGGAACTTCCTTCCATACAGATATTTATGAAAGTGCTCCACAGCCTTTACAACGGCTAATAGTTCCCTCTTGGTCACGCAGTAATTCCGTTCCGGCTTGGATAAGACCTTGCTGAAGTACCCATCACCCGTTGATGCCCATCTTAAATTTGTAAAGGAACACCTCCAATGTCAAAGTTACTGGCGTCCGTGTCAAGTATGAACTCTCCTTCAGGCCTAGGTTAACTTAAAATGGGTGCACTGCTCTACGTACTTTTAAGATCTTCTAATGCTCGATGACAGTCGAAGTCCCGCTCAAAACCCCTGCACTCTTTGGTGAGTTGGCAAACCCAGGAATGTAACGACGGTAGTAAGTACACAACCCGAGAAAGCATCTCACTTCGTGCTTGTCCCTAGGCACTGGCCATTACCGGATGGAGGTGATCTTCTCCTGATATAATAAAACTCCCTCTGTAGAGATCACAAGGCCCAAAAACTTGACCTCCCGCCGGAAAAGGTTAAACTTCTTCGGATTAAGTTTCAGGTTAGCCACTCGCAGCCGCTGGAAAACCTGACACAAGCTCTGCAGATGGTTACTAACTGACCTACCAAGCACAATAATGTCATCCAAGTACAGTAAATAAGTTTCCCAGCACAGTCCTCTGAGCACACTCTCCATTAATCGCTCAAATGTTGCTGGAGCGTTGCAAAGAAGAATAATAAGCAAACGCTGACTGACACAACATCGAAAGTAAAGTTTTAAGGATTAATGTCAGAACCATTTGAAGTCAACACACGGGTCGGGCAAGGAAATGGGTTATCTCCCTTACTGTATAATTTAGTCCTGGAAAAAGTGATTGGGATATGGCAAAATGAGACTAAAGGTATAAATATTGGTAGAGGTCTCCAAAACAAAATTCATCTTGATTGCCTAGCATTTGCTGATGGCATTACTATCCTATCCAACAACAGACACTAAGCAATTCATTCTACTGAGAAAATTACGAGTCTTACAGTAGTCGCATATGATATGTAACATCTGACATGTTATCCTACTATGAAATTGAGATGAAATTACCATCGGTAAGTTCCCATTACTATTATTTCTGCTCATGCTATGAAATGTTGATGGCTCAGAGATGATGCAAGTCTCGTCTGGGTGACTTGGGTCTGCCGGGAGCGCAAATTCCTTTGTTAACAGTGTACTCTGTTGGCCATTGAAATAACTACTTGTAAAACTCCAGTGCCAAATCCAGACCGGTGCGCATGCGCGAGGTACGTCGAGTTACTGAGCCCGAATAGCTCATGCTGGTGATAGCTTTTACACGAACCATGGAATTTATAATGTTCAAAAATTATGAACGCATCCCAGATGTATCCCACTACATCAGATGTTCTTTTGACTTCATTAAGAAGCTATGAAAATTACCCTACATGATCAAAGAAGTTTTCCTTAATGTGCAATCTCGAATTTATAATAAGAAGTCATGCAGCTTAATTAGCCACATTTTCATGGGCTGATACTATTTATTTATGGTTTACAACCGAAGGTATGCCACCGCAGACACGCGGAAGGAAAGAAGTTAGTCCCTAAATGACTAGGAAGTGATAGAACTGAGCACACGTACTTCCGTGAAGGAACGACTCTAATCCGTGCTCGCATGGCGAGCAGACGTTAAATTGTGAAGGTCCAAGGTGGCCGAGTATTAGTATCATCGATATTCAAATTTGTGAAGTGAATTTGACTAAAGTATTTATTGTAGCACGAAGTGTGCTGGTGACGCGAAAAGTCCGTCCAAGATCTTGAATTTTGTTATATTTCCACTCAGTGAAGTGATTGACCACATGGTTGCGGCATGTTTAATGGCTGACCAGTGTGACTAGTGATTTGTATACCAGCAATACACGAGTGGAGAATCTAGCCGAAATATTCAGCAGTTTCAGTGAAATATTTACGAGCCGTGCAAGGGCCGAATGTAAAACGAATATGATTGAGCTGATACACTTAGATAAGATATCTACAGCGAGTCAATTTGTTAGCTTCAGTGGAAAGACACGTGTTTGGTGTCAAAGCTAGTTTCTGTGATCTTAGCAGACAAGGCCATTTTTTAATATAGTCTGCTGGCGAAAAAGTGTAAAAGCTGTGAATTTAAAATACGCTAGAAGCAGTGTCTACTATTCTACAAATTTCTACAATTCTACAAGATGCCTTCATTTAACCATGTGCTGAGGCATAATAGTCCTGTACTCAAGAAGAAGATGACTATGGCTTAAATATCCAAATGACAGGAATGCCGAACACCTAAGCCACACTACGACTATGGAGAACCACCAGTGGATAACCATGCTTATGGCCAAGCAGAGAAGATATTTGTGGATTGCCTGGACGAAAGGCAAAATCCTCAAACCTCGTGTCTGGATAATAAACTGCAATAGCTGTGAGTCATGATTTTCTAATCTATTTCTCTACGGTGGATGGTCATGGGTGGATTAGTTTGTAGCATCCGTAACTTATTGTCAGTCATCAAGGTACGGTTCTTTCATTCTTTTTGACCACCTTCTTGAGGTGATTTTCACGGTTCTAAATGCTTCTTTGCATTTCGTTACTCGACACTGAGTTAGTCACCAGATTGTGTGCGTTCACACGGTGCAATATTGTTCTTGAAAGGTAATTCCGCATGACGGAAGATCATTTAGTCAATTTGTGACAGGGGCATATGTTTAAGTCAGCTCCAGCTGATTATTTGTCCAAGTTTCTGAAGTCCCCATTTTTCTATTATTTTGTACGCCACTGACGTCTTTTATTTAACATTATAGCGTACCGTTTAGGCATGAAAAGGATCCAGCCCAATTGTTATTATAAAGTACATTATTAAGGAGTGAGCAGTTTACCACCAGAATTCAGATGATTCACATTGCTGTCAGTGAGTCAAGTAATGTTTTGAACTTACTCATGAATTGCCTGTTACACGATATTCGTATCATTTCGAATATTTCCACCTAAGGTTAAGGTGTGAAACCAGTATTCATTCTCATTTAAACGTGTTTTGTTCGCAGCACCCATTTGCTGTGAGCTTCAATGGTGCTACACAATGTCAAAGCTTTTCAGAAGGGAGAGAGATATCTTTCCGCTACGTCTATTTGGTTTTTAGAAGCCAAACATATCTTTATTATTGTAATTTATTCGTCTTTAATGACATCATAACCTTTCTTACATGTGTATAATCTTATAGAGTGAATGCTAAGAACACTCAGTCTACATTTATTGTGAATTTAATGTGTTAGGTAGATTTCATTAGAAAGCTAACTATTGCAATGGGTACCATGTTTCGACTTCCAGAAAATGTCGACATATCATCGCGTTTCACATCCCCCACACTCCAAAACCACCATCAGTTCAAAAGTTTATATATAATTTATGTATATATATATATATATATATATATATCAGTTTCTTGTGGACACGATAACTGCCGTAATTTCGCTCCAATCACTTTGAATTTTTATATAATATGTGTCCCTATAAAATCTCGGTCGAGTTCGTTAATGGGCAAAATCGGTCGTAGGGGGGAAAAATGGGTGGTTTTTCGAAAAATTGAAATATCACTATAACTCTCTTAATATATGAAATATTGAATCCGTTCAAAGTTCATATTATGTGTCGGATAAGTGCCAAAAATGTATGTTGAAAAAGTTTTTTGATAGCACCAACCATTGACCAATGGGGTGGAAAAAGTGGGTTTTTCGGGAAACATTAATCATATCTCTCTTAATAGGCAAAATATCAAAACCGTAAAAAATGGATGATATTCCCCTGATAATTACCTAAAACTTTTGTCTGAAATAATTTTGGATACAACCCACTATTACGCCAAGGGATGAGAAAAATGATTTCGGAATTAGAAGAAAATGCCAAGAGCCATGAGAGGTTACCATGACAACGCTTCTAAATTGATGAGGGATGAGCTATCAGAGGTTGCCATGACAACGAGATCACATTCAGTTTTCCATCTGACTATGTGGGAAGCGGCTTCGATGACGTAGCCTCGCTGGTAGCCTGCTGAACTTCTATGCCCAAGGTCGCGGGTTCAAAGCCGGCCGAAGTCGTGGGATTTTCAAAGAGCGCTGAAAATCCCTCGGTATGCTTTCCTTCAGAGGGGAAGTCCAACGTTCGTTGCAAGTAAATGGTTGCGGTGGCATCTAGTAGCCAAGTTCACAGCTAGGTGTCGTTGACGGTATATTTGGTACCAACATTAGGAACTACTACTTGAAATTGACGGTCTGCAGTCCTTAACTGATTTAAAAAAACTGAATTACAGACTAATACAGCCATCACAATTAACACCGTTTATCAGACAGATTCTACACACATCCAAAGTACACGGGCTTACATGACCGCGATGTCGCAGCCCAAAACTGAGGAATCAACCAACATCTCTGCGGGAGATAAAATTTGACGTGAAGAAGTAACAGACTGTTAGATAGTTACACATCAGTTCCAAACCTTGCATAAGGACGGTGTTACCACAAGTATAACAAGATGTTCAGTAAAGAACATATAGCCTACTTTCTCCTAAATGTATGAGTATAGTTATAACTCGTTATTATCAAAGAGTATAATAGAACTATTCTTTGTTGAAGACCTTAGAAACGATTTACCTCTACCAAACGCCACAACCTAGATAAAAACTGCTACCATCATTGAAGAAAGAAAGATAAGAAGTATATCAAGAATGTTATGGATCTGGAGACATAATCGACCGGACTGGCTGCGTGGCTCAGCGGTAACGTTCTCGCTTGCTGGGCCCTAGGTTGCAGGTTCGTATCCTGGCGCAGTCAGCTGGCATTTGAGGGTGCACAAATGCGAGGGAGCCGTGTCAGTACATTTACTGGCACGTTAAAGATCCCCTTCGGGCCAAAATTCCGGCACCCCGGTGTCTCTAAAAGCAGCAGTAGTTAAAAGGGATGTAAAACCAATAACATTATTATTATTATTATTATTACATATACGACCTGCCGTGGGCAACATCCAACTTTGAGTTGAGGCATGTCTTTACACGTCTGGTTGTGCATGGCTTTCACAACCCTAATTGAATTAACAAATCTTTCCATGACCCTACAGAGACGTGTGTATACAAACTATGTGGATATTTTCGATTGCTATTTGCCTCAAATAAAAGTAGTAATTAATAACCTGAACTAACACCTACTATGTGAAATCGTTTTGTTCTTTACTTCAAATAACATTTTCAAGTAACGCAAAATAGGCTGTTACAAACCCTTTAAAATAAAAAGTAAAAATGTATCGTAGTATCATCTTGTCATTCTTCAAATACGATGCGCATAGAATGCCAATGGTGTAGTAATCAATGGAGCCCCTCGTAGACTAGTCGTACCATCTAGTGGTGAAATATCGAACAATATAATCCTAACCACGGCCGACTGAATGCGCAGCTCGTATTCAATCGGCCGTGTCCTAACAGAGCGAGTGCATTCTAGCGGTCAGAAGAAGAAACTTTTCAATAAAATCTGGAAGTTAATCTAGTTACCTTTTTGGCAGCTAGATGTCTCGAGTAAATCTGCTGGCGAATTATGTTTTAATTAAATATATATTTTACACCATAATATGCACAATATAACGCTTAATTTTAAAACATCTGAGTCATTACAAAACAATAAACATATAACATTTCAAGCAAAAAACCTAGCTCTGATCGGGTTTGAACCATAGGCATTTGAGCGATAGGCTGACGCTCTACCACTGAGCTAATTGTGTCAACGAATATCGTTCTATATAAAATGACTTACATAGAACTTGTTAGCAAATAATGATTTATACTAAACGATTTCATCACTGGAGTATATTATTTATATATAAAGTATTTCATACAAAGTTTATTTATTTTGTACAGTACGCTATATTGCATGCAATACTCAAATTAGTGAAATATAAGTCAGGCACAAGATATCCGCTGCCATCTTGTCTTATTAGTGAATCAGCTCAGCTTTTTAAAATCACGTCTGCACTATAGTATTACAAAATAAACTTTTAATTTCGAACGTGCCTCTTCCTTTAGAACAGTTAAAACGATTCTCGGCTCGATAATCGGAACTGGTGGGTCCCATGATATGGATTATAAAGTTTGCATAATTCGCACGGCCGCCATCCTGAAATGGTATGGCGGACGACCTTGTAGATTGGTCACAAGACGCATCCTATACGAAGGTATGTTGTTACCAAATTTGGTAGAGATCGGATGATTTGGTTAGTCGTTATTTGATTTTACGTTTTGAACGTTTGAGTGGCCGCCATTCAGTTTTAGTAAAGATGGCGGCGATATAAAACATGACACTGAGGTGTCCTTTGCTAGTGCTACCTTTGTACCAAATTTCGTTCAATTCGCATTCACCGTGTTCGAATTGATAGGGGGGGACAGACATTCAGAGTACACACACTCACACACATACAGACACACACACAGACTCACACACACACATACACACACACAGACAGACACACTTTTTTCGCCCTGTGTTGATCTCATAAGTCTACTTTCATTTTTTGCAAAAATCGAAAGTAGGCTAAAAATGGACCCCAAATGACAAGATGGTTACCGTACCCCAAAGACAATAAAATGTTAAAAATATGCATAGTAAGATGAAAGAAAAGTTAATTGAACTCCAATTACATTGTAAAATACTTTCTCGCCGTAAATGAGGTCTGATCCTTCTACGAAAACCTGCATATTTTGCCTATTAAAGCCCATCCCCTAGTTTGCCCGGTGAAATCTACCTCCGCCTTCCGGCGTGCCGAGAGGATTTTTTTTAAATATCAGTGATAGACATTTCTTTGAGAACTCATTGACACGCTATAACGCGTAGTGCAGGGCGTTGGAAGCATAATGACAGATGCTTGTCCAGTTCACGCCGATGACATTGCCCAAGGTTATTTACGATCTCTCTTGTGAGACAATTGACTAACGACTTCATTTTTATTTTTATTTCTAGACCTGGCTAGGAATGTTCTTACGGGCCATGCTTTGTTTATGCTCATGCTATTGACCTTGATTAAGTATCGATTTTTGTAAAGTTGTTCTGGTAGAGGTGTACTAATAAGTAATGCTAAATATTTAATATACTCGCAGGTATTTGTGAGCGAGCCCAATATGTTTGTCATGATTTATATTTTAATTTGAGTAACCATTCGATAGGTTGGACCCTTAAGGCCATTGTGTATTCTCACTTGTAAGTGAATGATTATTTACCGTGTTTTAAGGGACACTAGGGCTGAGTTTTTAGGCAAAAATGACAAAATAATTGTTTTTTGTTTTTCCCATATATATATCTTATAGACGCCTGTGTATCATTTCAGTAAAACAATTTTCATGCACTGCCATTTTTAAACGCTCAGCGACATTTATAAATCTCCTCTGCCTAAAAAGAAGATGGAAGGCAAATCATAGAAAGACGGCTATACTTTTAAAACTAAAAATCCTAGAAAGTCGTAGGTTAACTCAAACGAAAGGTCTCCATGCTCTTTATCTCTACAACAAAACATTGTATTTTTCTCATTTTTTCCACAAAAGTTTCATTGGGTGAGCCAAACTGGTTAATATAGTATGCGATTTTATAAAAAAAAAGCTTTTATCTCCAAACATCGTTTTTAGGTAATCAAAATACTCCATGTGAATGAGGTATTCACCAATTATACTAAAAAAATCACTGGATATTAAGAAACACATGTGTTGCAAGATAACATTGCAATATCTCCAGCCTTTTTGTAAATTACAGACCAAAAAATTAAGAAACTATGAAAAATTATCAAAATCCATAAGACATGATGGCACATAAAGAAAAATTAATCTGACAGCATACATGTGTCACTTTCCTGAAATGTCTCAATGTTATAATATTTAGAATAGTTTTATGTATATATAATAAAAATATGAAGCGTTTTACACAATTGCTAATGCGCATGGAGCATTTTGATCACACGGTATATTTCAATAATATAATTAGTAAAAAATCAATTACATTTCATCCAATTGTTTTCAAATTTGGTATGTGAATTAGTGTTACTATTATAAGTATGCAGATTAAATTTCAACTCATTCTGATAATAAATCTGGAAGTTGAAAAACTCAGTCCTAGTGTCCCTTAATACACGTCGTCGGGTTGGTTACCATGTTTATTAGAGAATGCCGGCAAATCTATGTTACAGAACAAGTTTGACCGAGGAGGAAAGGTATGGTCTCTTTCGAGTACCGATTGTGTTATTGTTAACGTGCGAACCACGTATTCTTTGTTGAGGTGTACCACGTGTTGCTAGCACACTCTTGCGGAGCCTTGCATTTGGTCAACTATCTTAATAATAATGGACTCATAAATCTACGGCATTAAACTTAGGACTAAATCATGAACCATCAATTTATTTCCTAAACCTACGATGCTAATAATACAGTTAAACTTTAATCGCTGTTAAATTTTGATCTTGGTTCTTTAGTCGAGCGGACCAATGCATTGAGCTTTCGTTTGTTCTTACTAGTAAGTCTAGTAGCCAATACTGATAGACTTTTGACAGAGATCTCACGAACCCAAAGTTCAGAACTCGTGGGTCGTGACCCGATCGGGAGAATGCTGTTCTTGCACAGTTGGATTCTCAAGTTCCAATACACTGATAGATGACGGTGGACAACAAACAGATGTTCATCTGATTGCAGGCAGGAATAATAAGATGATTATTTGTGTGTACAACTTATTTATTTACTGATACGTTATCCCACTGTTACCCTACTGTTTCTTGTATTATAATATCTTTGTTGTTGTATATAATTGTACCATTGTACTGTAAATGATGACTGACAATCATTAGTTTTTGTTTAGTTTGTCTATCACGGACGTCTAACGCCGTTGATAGGCTTAAAGCAGGTTTAGTTCGAATTAATTAGAGTATAAATGTAAATATGGGATGGTACCAGTCCTTTAACTTTGCTGTCATATTTGACATGTTTTAATGAAATGATGCCTTCTTCCTAGAAGCGTCATTTATTCTAGTATAACGATTTTTCTTGCGGTACCATTTCCCCAGCTTTGCTTTTGTTTTGCTGTATTTAGAACCTGTCAAGGGGATTCTACGTTAACTTTATGAGTAGTTAATTTTTCTTTGTTTATTAGGTACGGAATAGCCGTTTTACCAAACCCTCCGACCGTATGACAGGGATTTGACATTTCAAATAAACAAACCATGAGTATGTCTTAAGTCTGGGGATTTAATTATTTAGTAGTTTTGACCTTTTGGGGGTGCATTTTCTTTGGGTGTCAAAGACAATCACTGTGATGGGAACCTGATCCTTAGGGAAGCAGAGTCTTGTGCCGGCTAGTCCCATAAGAAGTGCATTCCGATCCTCTCCGGCAATGTGTCTCGAGGTAGAGGTCATCTGGGAGGGCACGTTACTGTTGGTGGTAACCAGATAACCTCGTCCAACGGGCACAGTACCAATGATTTATTGTAGGAATATATTTAATGGGGCTTCCAAACCTTGAAGTAAAACGTATGCGATATACATTCCACATAGGGCTGTATGTTGGCCAATAGTACGTCGTGGTGCCAATCTCCACCACCGCGTGCGCTTATTGTTTCCTCTTACACATTTCCGTCCCATTTCCGTCCCTTTTCCAAAATCACTCCCACTAAAAATATCCAGCAACCGAGTGGAAAGATGTTACACATCAAAAACTCCATGAAATAGCAGCCAAAACAGAACTCCAAATTTCATTTGAGCAGACAAAGTATGTGGAAGGTACTAAATTAGGTTTCAACAATCAACCATTAATCACCAACTATGGGAATATCGCTCAAGTAGACAAATTTAAATACATGGGTTGGTTTTTTAGTTTAGGCACCTTAGTTATAACTGGATTAATAACTCACTTAGATGGTTCCAAGTTTCACAGGACCTCGATGTAGTCCCCACCGTTGCGTATAACGTGTTCCCAGCGATGCGGAAGTCGTTGGATCCCGTTGGCACTGCCCAATCTATTGATGGTACGAAGAGAGCGCTCGGCAGCCTGCTTAACGTCTTCAATGGTACGGAAGCGCTTCCCGAGCATTGTCATCTTCATCTTCGGGATAAGATCATAGTCGCAGGGACTGATGTCGGGAGAATATGGGGGGTAATAGAGGACCTCCCAGCCCCAGCGATCCAACACTGCCGACACAACGCCTGCTGTGTGTGCCCTAGCACTGTCATGCAGAACGATGGGCGGTGTAACCATGTGGTGGCGCCGTTTCCTTCTCAGAGCTCCTCGGAGATGGTCTTGCAGAAACGAACAATAGTACGCCGCATTAACGGTTTGCCATCGGGGAAGAGTATGGTGAATGATCACACCATCCCAATAATAGGCAAGAATCAACATTACCTTCACATTGGTGGGGGTTGGTCGAAATGTTTGTTTCCGTGGTGATCCGTGGTGCCGCCACTCGATCGATTGGCGTTTTAACTGTGGCTCATAAGTTCTGATCCACGTCTCGTCAATGGTTAGGATACGCCGTAAGAAGGCCTCTCCTTCACGCTCATAACGCTGCAAGTGCATACGACAAGCGTCATATCGCAGCCATTTGTGCATGTCGGTTAAGTCATGCGGAACCCATTTGGACGCAATCTTCCTCATTTTCAGTAAGTCCTTCAGTATGTGGAGGACAGTTGAATGCGTCAGTCCGCTATCTTGCTCTAATTGACGAATCGTTACGTTCCGATCCACCTCTACTAACGCGGACACCATCTGTACATTGTCGTCACTTACTGGTGGGCGACCAGATCGAGGCATGTGCTCCACACGTTCGCGCCCATCTCGAAAGGCTGCAACCCATCTTGCTACCGTTCTGAACGGTAACGCAGCTGCACCGCACGCTTCCTGCAATCCTCGGTGACACTGTTTAGCACTGCGACCCCTAGCACACTGAATTTTTTTTCCACGTTCTCTGCTCCTGCTTGGAAAACATTGCGACTGTCTTTCGCGAGCGCTGGTCTCACACTACTCATCCAACAGGCGTGACTGCGCCCGAGCGGTGGTGAGGTAGGGCGAGGTCATGTGCTCTGAGGGAGAGGATGCAGGGCAGCAACCGCCGGTAAAAGTGGCAGCGCCCAACATTGTTGCAACTTGGCACTGAAGCATTGGTGGCAAAACTAAAAAACCAACCCATGTATTTAGGGGAAATTATTTAACCAGCAGGGTTAAACCAGCAAGATAACATAGAAAGAACTACAAAGAGCATAGAAAATTACTTGGACACATAAATAATATAACTATATCAACAAAGGCAAAATTAAGACATTATAACACAGTCGTTAAAACAGAAGCTCTATATGCACCTGAAACTATTATAATTGGTGGCAAATCTCGAATAAAAATGATCGAAAAACAAGAAAAGAAAATCCTCAAGAATATCCTAGGACAAATGTATGAAAAAGGAATTTGGACGAATAAGAAATCACATGATTTTCATAAAGTTACAGAGATAATCACAGAAACCATAAGAAAACGAAGGTTATTGTTTTACCAACTCATAAGTCATATAGAATGGATAATAACAGGCTCAAAAAGAAAATGTTCAACCTAGCCTTATCAATGAAAAAACAAAACAACTGGCTAAAAGAAAGCAGCGAAGACATAAATGAAATTGGCTGTCAAGAAGAAACTATTCAAGACAGAACAATATTCAGAACGTACAGTGAATTCACAAACACAAATTTTCTGAAAAGTCCATCTGACAAAATACAGGATGGACAGAACTGCGAAAAAAAGAAACACAGCGGGAGGATGAAGAGATATTGGGGAGGGAAGAAGATATAATAATAATGTTATTGGTTTTACGTCCCTTTTAACTACACTGGCTTTTAGAGACGCCGGAGTGCCGGAATTTTGCCCCGAAGGGGATCTTTAACGTGCCAGTAAATCTACTGACACGGCTCCCTCGCATTTGCGCACCCTCAAATGCCAGCTGACTGCGCCAGGTTTCGAACCTGCAACCTTGGGCTCAGCAAGCGAGAACGTTACCCCTGAGCCACGCAGCCAGACAGAGGGAAGAAGAAAAAGAGCAAACAAGTTCAAACGTGCTCCTTAGTTGAACACAACGAATCAAATAATCGGGCTCCTTGCACTGGCGCCATAACACAGTAATGCGATTACTACCAACCACACACACATGCCAGGATCACGTGCTTCTGCAGTGTGTAAATGGGGTCTTAGAACACTGGTCTTTAGGAGAGTTGGCAACAGTAGCTATCAAACAAATGCCAAGTTACAGCAAGTGGACTTCATTACCCTCTTCAGACCAAGAACAAAATTTGTAGTTGAGATATTCTTTTCCAGTATTTCTTATTAAATAAATTTAAAAAAACAACTACGTACAGGCCATGGAGGCCCTGGGAGTAGTGGAAGGTAGAAGCTTGCACTCTTTGTGACATCGGCACTAGATGGGATGGAGTTGTCAGTACCATGCCCGGGCGTCTTTGCTCCCAGGAATTACCATGGTTCTCATTTCTGGTGTAGGCTGAGTGAACCCCAGGGCTATTTGCGTTCCCGAAAGTGGTAGTTTTGTTTCTAAAATCCACTACCTGGATGGGGATCGAACCCACTCCCTTTCAGTTAGAAGCTCAGCGCCTCTACCGACTGCGCCTCGCAGCCCCCACTTATTAAATAAAGGCAAAAGTAATGTATACTTGCAGACAAAAGGGCACATTCCTAATAAAATAATAAAATTGCCGGTCACAATTACCAATGGTGGTAACGTGCTAGTCGCAAGTGTCTAGGCCAGCTTAGGACTGCAAACACAAGAAGGTTCGGACCCCACAATCGGTTGTCCTTGGGATTGTTTTTCATGGTTTATCGTTTTCAACTCCAGGCGAAACCGTAACGGTAGTTTCTAATAGGCCACGACTGCTTCCTTCCGACTTCATGCCCAGTTTAATTCTTCACCAACCATTTTAACTTTAATTAACAACTCTGAAGAGCTAGGCATCCGGAAGGCCATCCGGTCGTAAATACTATCCGCCATATGGAAAGCACATCTGATACCTGACCCCGTAGAAATGGGAATGATTAAGGGTAGAATTAAGGGTCGAATTCACGTAATACCAACTGCTGCTGTTAAAGATAGCCTATTAAAAATGTGCATCCTCAAATGCGAAATATCTTACCGGAAATATGTTCTCCAAGCCACACCAGTGTTCACAGTGGTCTCGCAAATGACACTCCAAGGTGAACAAGGTGCACTCTTGCTACAGTGTTAATGACCAATCGTTTCTCATGCCAACTTGAGGAAGCAAGGAAGGCCACAACCGGACCGTGGAAAGCAAACAAGTGCTCTAGGTTTAGGATTTGAGGGGCCCTCCATCTTTGTCCGTCCCGTTGTTTCTTGGCAGTAGGACTGCCTCGTGGTGTAGCGGATGTCGTTCCGGTCTGAGGGCTGGAACGGGGTACACTCAGCCTCGGGAGTAAAACTGAGAAGAGGGTGGGTTCAATTCATACCTCAGTTTCTTGAAAGTGGATTTCCTTAATTTCCCACTTCTACTCCAGGCAAATGTCGGAATGAACTTACAAAACAGCTGAGTCTCAATTATCCGACCTAACTTGGACCTGGAGTACGTCGGATCACCGAAAATGTCGGATAATACAGAATGACTATGAAAATGAACTAAAACAAATAGGTAGGCTATACTGAATTACTAAAACAATGCCATGTTTTACGGTAGTGTATTTACTGAATTATCAATTCATATTGTACATGCAGTATTGAACAAAAACGCTCCAAGTTTGTTTGTTTGTTTGTTTGTTTGTGTGTTTAAACGCGCTAATCCCTGGAACTACCAGTCGGATTCGAAAAATTCTTTTTGTATATGATAGCCAGATTCTGAGGAATAGTTTAAGCTATGTAGCAATAGGCTACACCTCTCAGGTAACCTTAAAGATTGATTTTTGTTCAGTAAGTTGGAAGAACACGCGCTCCCGAACAGCTTCAATAATACCAAAGTCTATTGTTGCCTGGCAATGCGGGCTGCATCACGTCACCTCTATCAGTGTTCCGGTGCAGAATTGCGAGCTGCTTATAAATTGCAGTCACGGGGAGTAATTAGTGCTAAAAGATTTCTTGGCCCCTTAAAACAGTTATCATCATGACAATAGTATGCCTCTGTAGCCTATAAGAGCGATGTTGTAGGTGCAGTATACTGAGGTTATCAGCTGCAATACGCGTTGGTGCTTTCCGATCCTTATCCTTGAGCGGTCCAGTTCTGTAGTAGTATTCATTATCATCGATAAAACAAATAAATCCACCGGGCGAAGCTGGGCACTACTGCTAGTGTCTTAATAGGCCAATCATATTAGGGGTCATCCTCGTAATGAGAGATAACAAGCTGTAAACACCTTCATTTTGGTGTTCTAAAAGTTGTATTATTAAATGAATATATTAAATATATGCAAAATGTTATTAAATGTAATGTATTGACTTATAAATAATACAAATTATTTATTGTTAATGATATTTCAAGGATTTAATAACTTTATACAAGGTATTATTCACTGAGATTCACGGTTGACCTTGCATTGCAGTGAGTATGGCTGAGCGCTGCGGGCTCTCTGCCCTCTATCTCAAAAACGGTTGGGCATATGGAAATGTTTTTAAAACAAACTTTGTCGCAAATGCTATGCTCTACAATTTGTATAAAAAATGTTAACATCATTGGAACTATAGAAACCGAGATAATCGCGAAAAACTCATTTGTGCGACCTTTGTCCTTGAATAACTTATGACGCAGACACGAGATTTGATGGTACTTTTGAGACAACACCAAAAGGAAGGTGTATACGAGTTTACAGCTTATTATCTCTCATTCCGAGGTTGACCCCTTTTTTCTGCTTAAGTGACTGGACTATAAGAAAAGAATCTTGTCAACAATGTCTGCTTGCCTGCTGATTCACGTTTTCTTGCTGCGAGATCTCGCCATGGACGAAAAAACAAAATCTTCCTTGCGATTGCCTCCGGCTATTGCTCCACGTATGTTATTGCCATGTCCTTGTCCAACGTACTCAATCCTTCACTGTAAGACATCGTTTTATCCTTTTGTTCTGCAATACCTCGTTCTCCTTCTTCTTCTTCTTCTTCTTCACCATGCTAATTTTCTTCAGTGCTTGTCCTAGGGTCGCCTCCGTAGCGTAGCGGTCAGCATGGTTAGCTGCCGCCCCGGAGGTCCTGGGTTCGATTCCCGGCTCTGCCCCGAAATTTGAAAAGTGGTACGAGGACTGGAACGGGGTCTACTCAGCCTCGGGTGGCCCAAATGAGTAGAGGGGGTTCGATTCCCCCTCAGCAATCCTCGAAGTGGTTTTCCGTGGTTTCCCACTTCGTCTTCGGGCAAATGCCAGGATGGTCCCTTCTTCAAGGCCACGGCCGCCTCCTTCCCTCTTCCTTGCCTATCCATCCTGACCATCCCTTACCTTCCCTCATGAGGCCCCTGTTCGCTTTGCAGGTGAGGCCGCCTGGGCGAGATGCCAATCCCACCTCACCAGTTGTATCCCTTCCGATTCGATGTTCTCCGCTCTAGGACACTGCCCGTAGAGGCGGTAGTCGTGAGTTCCCTCACTGAGTCCGTGGGTTCCACCAACCTGGAGGGTAAACGACAAAAAAAAACCTTGTCCTAGGGCTGCAACCTCCACACCGGGAGTCCCAGAATTTAATGTACACCAAATATTCAAATTAAGTCTACAATTGTCGGATAAGCGAAGGTCGGTTGAGCGGAACTCTACTATTTATTTATTTATCGTATGGCTTTAGTGCCGGGAGTGTCCGAGGACATGTTCGGCTCGCCAGAGGCTGTAGCTGCTTCAAGCGGACACCTCTAGGGCGAATTACAAGTTCCATTCAATTTCAAGTAGTTTCCAACTTTCCTTACCAGATGTCAATGATACCTAGCGGTGAACGTTGGAACTTTGATAGAGCGTTACAACGAAATCTAACCTAGAAATTTAGCTTCATACAATTTAGTCTGTGGGAGGATCTTTTACATGCCATAAATTTATGACATGGGACCGCTGGCTTAATTCCCCTCTGAAGGAAGGCATACTGAAGGATTTTAACGCTCTTAAAAAATCCGACGACTTCGGCCAGATTTGAGCCCGCTATCTTGGGCACAGCAGTTCAGCATGCTACCAACTACGCCACCGAAGCCGCTGTGACTCTACTGAACACACACTAGAAGGTACAGCCAACACAGTAGCACAGGTATCATTCAAATTCCACACACGCACACCTAAGTACACGGGGCTATATGACCAGGATGTTACAAAACCACTAAATGAATCAACAACAACAACATATGCATAGCAAGCCTGCTGCGATTTTCATGTCGCGTACAAAAAGCAACCAAAGTTGACATCGTCAAAAGAACAAATATTCTGTTTACTTCTTGGTGTAGCGGCTTCCGTTCTTGGAGGTCAAGTTCGATCCCCGGCTCTGCCAAAAAATGTAATTCCGGTCATAGAGTTGGAACGAGGTACACTCAGCCTAGTGAAGTTGGTTCGTTTCCCACGTCAGCCATCCTGGTAATGATTTTCCGTGGTTCCTCCACCTCTATTCCAGGCAATTGCTGAGATGGTAGCTAACTTAAAGCCACGGCCGCCTCCTTCACAATTCTCCCCTGAATGACAAATACACAAACTACTACAGACACCACTATAACACAGGTTATCAGACAAATTCTACACTCTCACACACACCCAAGTACACGGGGCTAAAAATCCAAGCCCATCAAATGAAATAACAATAGAACAAATATTCTGCCTGAGTCCAGGTAACTAGTGCTGGTACGAGAGCTGTTTTTTAAGTAAGAGCCGGTCTTTTTAAGCCCGTAGTTAGTGCGCACGCCACAACAAGCGTGCGCGCTACCTCCCGGCATCCTTTGCGAACAAGCAGGCGTCAGTTGCAACTGTGTAGCTCACCTGTATGCTGAACTGTGCATCTTTACAATGTTCAAGCTTATTGATTCGCCCGCCGCGTGTGAGGTACGATCTGTGATACATTTTTAGCCTACTTTTCACATTTTGCAAAAATGAGGAAAAAGTAGACTTATGAGATCGATCCGGGAAAATGTGCGTCTGTCTGTCTGTCCGTCTGTCCTTCTGTCTGTCCTTCTGTCTGTCTGGCTGGCTGTGTGTGTGTGTCCCCCTATCAACTCGTAAACGGCTGCAGCAATCAAAACCAAATTTAGTATGAGTAAAGATGTGCACCGGAATAGCTCACGTCCATATTTGAAAACGATGTCAGTGCTACCAACTGCTGAAAAAAACGCACTAGAAATTTGAGCTCCATGTTGGATATCTTGCAAGGTATGCATGGGAGCTATTCCAAAATTGGCACACATGTAGATAGTACTATTTCAGTTTAATTTCCAGGAGGCCAACCATAACAGTGTTGCCAAAATAATGTTAGGCCTTCTGATAGGGCCAATGTTTAAATGCATATAACTTCTACACTATCAATTGGATTTCAACCAAATTTTGTATGTAATATCTGTACATAAACAGATATGACTGAGCGTATTCTTAAGAACCACCAGGGCTGCCAACTGTTAATAATTGCTCTCTCTATTTTTTTTATCCAAATACCAATATATCAGAAAGTATGCAAGCCAACAGCTTTAAACTATGCACACGTATATTCTGATATTTTAGATTAATTTCGAGTAACTTATATACGTCAGTTCTACCAACATGATTATAAGCCTGCTGATAGTACCAATTTTTAAATGCATGTAACTTCTATACTATCAGTTGGATTTCAACCAAATTTAGTATGTGATATGTGTACCATTACAGATACGACTATAAGTATTGTTAAGAGCAATCAGGGCTGCCAACTGTTAATAAATGCTGTCTATATTCTTTTTACCCTAATATCAATATATCAGAAAGTATGCAAAACAACAGCTCTATACTTTGCACACGTATAGCACCTGACATTCTAGATTAATTTGGAGTAATTAATACAAGGCAGTGCTGCCAACATGATTCTATGCCTGCTGATATGTCCAATTTTAAAATACATGTAACTTCTATACTAACAAATGGATTTCATCCAAAATTGGCACAACAAGATATCATAATAATTCAGATTATTTCTGACCAGCACATGCATGGTATTGTTGGCAACATGCTTTTACGCGTGCTGATAGATCCAATGTCTAACTGCATGTAACGTCCATTGGACTTCAACCAAATTTTGTATTCTGTACCTTAAGAGGTGGAACTAAGAATATATTCAGTCACCAGGGCTGCCAACTGTAGTGCTCTATTAGGCTACATTATACCAGGTATATTTTGAACTAATTAGATATTCCGATATTACCAACTTAATTTCGTCATTATTCTAGATAGGTTCATATACTGTAGAATAATCATTGGCATGAAAAGTAGGCTGTAGAGTTCTTCACGGAACTTCTTGTTTGAGTTTAAGAAACATGTCGGCTGCAGACATTCATCGTCAGCTTTGAGAGGTGTATGGTGATAATGCAATGACGGAAGGTAAAGTGCGAAAATGGGTACGCGAGTTCAAAAGTGGGCATGAAAATGTTCTTGACGATGAACGCTCAGGTCTGTGATCACAGATGACTTGTTGACTGCAATTGACACGAAAATTCACGAGGACCGAAGATTCATGATAACCACTCTAACAATGGATTTTCCTCAAGTGTGAATTCTTGGTTGTCAGAGCAGGCGGCAAACTTTTATGCAGAGGGATTTCAGAACTTAGTTTTAAGGTATCACAAGTGCCTAAATAAACAAGGCATTTCTGTAGAAAAATAGAGGAAGGTATATGCGACCAAAATATAAAAGTGGTTTCAAAATAAAATATTCGGTTAATTTAAAAAAACAGTCCCTACTTAAAAAACAGCCCTCGTACATTTAATCGATTAATTTCAGTTATGGAATAATCGATTAATCGGAGCAGAAAATTAGATAACAATTACAATTAATCTATGGACCTTCTCAAAAAATGGGCAGGTGATAATGAACTAAGAATGAACCTACGGAAGACCGAACTTATGGTTTTCAGGAGAGGAGGACGTTTACCGAGGGAAGACTACATTGTCTGAGGAAAACATACACTAGCGCCTATAAACCAGTTCAAATATATTGGGATCACACTTCAAGTAACTGGGACGACTTATTCGGTGCCCCCCCCCCCCCCTCCAGGGGCTCACATCTAGTGGGACGTGGGTTGGCGACCACGAGGCCCCAGCTGAGTCCGGCATTGCTTCCACTTACTTGTGCCGGGCTCCTCTCCGACTTCTTTCCTTCGACCTCACTTGGTCAACTCTTGTTCTCTTCTGACCCCGACGGTATTAGGGTATCTGAGGCCTAGAGAGTCTCTTCCTTTCCCGCCTTAATTGGCCCTCGTCTCATCTTTTCTGATACCCTCCTTTTGCGAGGGGTCAGCCTTCTTTTTATTTTCATGTTATCTCCCGCCTTCTGCTCAAGACCCTCAAGGAGGCAGGGTGTATGTTGCCCCACCACTTCTGGTGTACCCTGGATAGTACTACACCCTCTACGGCTCACGACTGGTGAGTTCGGGAGTTGGCGACCCCGAGGGATTCCTGAGCTGGGTCCGCTTTTCCCCCTTTATATCCATTACCTCTGGGGCAGACCCTCTCCTCTTTCACTTTCCTATCTGCCTTTCATGGCTCTCCTTCCTTCCAAGTCCCTCAATCCACATTCTTCGAGGGTTGAGGGCATTTCTTTTCCTCCTGTCCTTTATTTGCCTTATTCTCCTTTTGTTTTCCATTTCTTCTTCTAGTATATAAGTTAGTAGTTAGTTTTAGTTATAGTTTACATTTCATTATCATCTTCACGATCACCCAAACCATTAGGGGCCGATAACCTAGATGTTAGGCCCCTTAAAACAACAATTATCATCATCATTTTTCGGTGCATATAAAGAAAAGATTAGCTGCTGCATCAGACACCTACAAAGAATGTCACTGAAAACAGCCATGGGACCCTTCCAAGTCAAAGTGCTACCAACACTCAACTACGGCTTGGAATTAATTTGGCAATTCCTCTCAAGTAGATAGCTGAAAGAACTGGAAAGCACGAAACCTAGATACCTCGAAAGGGTTCTAGGGGTATCAACATTTGCTCGATCCCGATACGTGCATGTCTTAGCCCGGGAAACCTTTTTGGTAGAAGACCTAAGACTGCAAATTCATCTGCTGCACACTCCCGCATACAAAGAACTATTACAAGAGTTACGAGGAAAAAGGGACTCGATTGAAGAAAAATCTTCTACACAACAGATGCAATGATAACAAAGATTGGACGAAAGAAGAATACGAGCTGAGACATCTGATGACGCGCTTCGCGATGCACGGTTTCCATCATCGTATTTGTACCAGGAAATCCTTTCACCAGGCTAGCTATGAGTGTGCATGTGTTTTGTGTGGAGAACAGTGTAATACATATCACACAATGGAGTGCAAGAGAGCGGTCTCTCTGACCGAATTTTGCTCGGATTCATGAGCCTAATATATTTTGCACATTGTTAGTAATAAATTTGTTATTTAAGCTATTAATCGGTTGGTATAATTATTTAATTAATTATTTTGTCGATTAATTAATGTACTTCGCTACTTTCACTTACAGAAGAAAAACATACATTTAATTAACCTTGTAGTTGGTAGCATGCTGAGCTTCTATGCCCAAAGTTGAAGGTTCGAACCCGGCCGAAGTCGTCGGATATTTTAAGAGCGTTAAAAATTCCACAGTATACCTTCCTTCGGAGGGGAAGTAAAGCCGGTGGTCCCATGTCTTAGATTTATGGCATGATAAATAACCCTACAATAATTACACTTGTGTGAAACTAAATTATAGGTTAGATTTGACTGACGCTCTTAGGTTCCAACGTTCGTCGCCAGGAGCTTTTTAAATGATTATTTATGGATGAGGTATTTTAAATGTAATGAAAGGATCCTAAACTAATAGGTCATCGGCATTTTTATATCTCGTGAACCAATAAGGCTAGAGATATGTATGAGGTATCAAATTACTCGGGGTAACGTCCCTGTTTTGAATGTAGTATTTATGTTTCCAAAAAATGTGACAAAGGGTCTAACGACACACAGTTTGAAAATATTGTTGACTGCGGTGGCATTTAGTAACCAAGTTTAGAACTAGTTAGTCGTTGACGGTGGCGTTTGGTAGCAAAAGTTGGAACTACTTGAAAATCATATGTTTGCAGTCCTTACTTGAATTTAAAACAGATAACATACACTAATACAGCCATCACAATTAACACCGGTTATCAGACAGATTCTACACACACCCAAAGTACACGGGGCTACATGACCGCGTTGTTGCAGCCCCCAATCTGAGGAACCAACCAACCTAATTAATCTTTTAAGTACTGAGTATTTTCATTCACATTTTAAAAATAAAATTGTAGAAGTCAATACTTTTAACTTATCAGGGAGGGTGAAAGGCTTAAAAGGTCTACAGGTTTTGGGGCTTTATTAATATAAATGTAAATTCAAAATCCTACCTTTACATAAATTTTTATTTTGAGTGGATCAAATTGAAAATGTTTAATCTCTTCAGACCCAGGAGACACATATGTGGACCTTCACTTTTTTATATTTTTTTTTCACGGCAGCACTTAGTATTATGTGAATTCTGAATTGTCATTCTGACCCTTAAGATTCCCATTTCTGTGGGGTTGGTGAGAGAAAAGAGATAAGTCTTATGGAGGGGATTTTTTTACGTTCGGATGCCCTCCCGACACTTAGCATCAGGGAATTATTGAGAGATATCAATGAGTGCAGATGAATTAAACTGCGCAAGAAGTTGGACGGAATCGGCCGTGGCCTCCTAGAAGATACCGTCCCAGTTTCGCCTGGATTTGAAAACGACCATTTCAAGTGTGCATGACTGAGGGACTCGAACCCATTCATTTTTCCAGTCCGCAACGACTTGGTGTTCGTAACTAGCCCGATCGGCAACTGTCGTATTTAAATTTAATATTTTACTAAAAATATGCTCTGTGTCTTGAAATACTATAAGTGTGATTTTTGCCATTATGTAATAATAAACAACGACAAAACCAGAAGTTCTTAGCAACAAATTGTGTCAAATTGGCAGGTGAAAATCTGAAGGAAGTAGGAGACTTCTGTTACTTAGGAAGCAGAATAACCAGTGATGGACGAAGCAACGTGGATATAAAAAGTAGTTTGGCTCTGGCAAGGAAAGCATTTCTACAAAAAGGGATCTGTTGACATCGAATATAGATTTAGGTATTAGTAAGTCATTTTTGAAAGCCTTTGTCTGGAGCGTAGCGTTCTATGGGAGTGAATCTTTGGCTATTGGTGCAGCAGAAAAGAGGAGAATTGAAGCGTTTGAAATGTGGTGTTACAGGAGAATGATGAAGATCATATGGGTAGATAGGGTTACAAACGAAGCGGTATTAAGATGAGTGGGAGAGGAGAGATGTTTCTGGCAACTGCTAATGAAGAGAAGAGATAGGTTGGTAGGACACATAGAAAGACACCCAGGAATAGCAAGCTTAGTTATTGAACGACGGGTCGAGGACAAGAACTGTAGGGGTAGACCAAGGTTAGAATATGTTTAAGAGATTGCCTCGGATGTAGGGTGTGGTAGCTATGTAGAGATGAAACGATTAGCTCAGGACAGGGAGCTATGGGGAGGCTGCATCAAACCAGTCAAAACACTGAAGATCCAAACAACAAACTGAGGAGGTTAAGCCCGTACTTGCATCACCTCCATATCAGGTAAAAGTTCTAATATAATAGTTTCCAAAAATCTGTAGGCAATTTATACTTGTTGCTCCCTACTAGTAAAAACATTGACATTCTTTGCACCAAAATCACAACGTGGTGTGAAGAATTTGCTTCTTATACCATCATGCTTGTTTACATCTCAGATGAACCTCAGCTGTAGGGAACAGTCGTCTACAATATGCTCTGTTAGTTGCTTCGGAAAGCAAAATTATAAACACAAGTAGCACTACATAATTTTCAATAGATTGGCAAAACATACCATAAATACACTCGGCACTCGAAAACCAATGAGGAATTTAAAAACATGATCTTCAACGTTTATAGGCGAGCGAAGCACTCGACGGATTAATTAATAGTACTTTATGCAACGAGCCTATAATGGCTATAATTAAGACACGAGTATTTTTTATAAAACGAGCGTATGCGAGTTTTATAATTTCCATACGAGTGTCTTAATTACCATAATAGGCGAGTTGCTTACGACTGTTTATGTTCGACGATAATTATAACATTATTATATGTTTTAACATAAATATTCATAAATATCTGTTTAGTCACTAGAATGTTGTGTTCGGGTGCTGCGGTGGGTAGTATATCTCTGTTTTCCAAGCTCTCTTTACAACCGATGCATGCGCTCTGTGTGCTTCAATGCCATATGTTCAGATTGTGCACCTTTATTCTGTAAAACTGTCACCGAAGTCTTTTCAAAACCACGCGCTGTGTAGAAATTGGTTTTGGGGATATTAAGATACAGTGCTATTTCTTGTCTCATATTCACCAGTTTATATACGCGAACATATGGACGGTGCACTTTCGGTAATTTATATAGACATGTTGGATTTTGAGCGCATGCGCGAAGGTATCCTTATCTAATTGGTCACACAACTGTTTCTTGAGCTCTGATTGGTGGGAGAAACTGTTTCATAATGAAAAATAGTGTTATAATGAGCCTCATGATACAGTTTTCTGACACATAATAGTTAGGGTCGAACATAAAAGATATTTTATCACATATTTTTAAATAATGTACGTATCTTCTTTGTGAAAACTAGGCTAAAACAAAGTAAAACAGAAATGTTCCTGTTCTAAATTGTAAATATTGAACAAAAATGTAAAAACTTTACTGAAAACTGTTCGTTTTCTTTTCATGAAACACTTGATTGATGTTTGTCCTTCCACTGTCACTGACTCTCATTTGGGTATTGCTAACATAAACAAGGAAGGACACTTGAGACTACAGTATATTTAGGCAAAACGTAACTTTTATAGATCTCTATACATCATTCGAAAAATAAGCGTAACTCAAATTTAGCGATGAGTTCTCATTTAAACTTATTTTCTTATCTCGTGTCTATTAATTAATTAATAGATTCTACGGTTAGCCGATTAATCAATTATTCGCTTAGTCGATTTTACGGTCAGTCGATTAATCGTTTTCAATTAATATCAAATTATTCGATTAATCGAACATATAGCTTATTACCAACTCTGGTGGCAACCCTAGTGCGATGTGAACAAGGCGCGGATTCAAGGAGGGGGGTGGGGGTGGTCACGGGGGTCATGTGCCCCCCACTCCAAACGGAGACCAAATTATTTTTGCAAACTCAAAAAACGAAAACACAATAACCACATAAATAAAACTTAACGAATTTTAACTGAAAAAGTTTTTATTTCATTTTATTCAATACTGAAAATATCTTTATTGCAATTATTATGTTTTTGGTGCGCTAAACGCATCAAATTTCTATCCATGTAGCTTGCAAAAAAAAATGGTCTGGTTTAGTACGTTTGGTTATTTTGTGATTGCGTTTTTAGTGATACCATTTTTCTTAACAATTTGGATTCTCTGACCCCTTCCAAAGCCAAACACTAGATCCGCGCCTGATGTGAATCTCATGGCATAAGTCAATTGCGTGAAATTACTCACCACGGCTGCGATGAGAATATGCAGCAAGTCCGCAATTCAAAGGTTTCAATCCCGGCGTTGATAGTGGTTATCCAGGATGTGGGTTTCATTTTCCGGGATTTCAACACTCCCTTTTGGCAAAAGCCAGGATAATTGAGTACACACACACAAATACATGTGGCTGACGACCAATATGCGTATGTCAAGCCCCACAAACGACTTAACAGCAACTTACAACAACACAGAACTATTGGAATGTTTCGTTGTTTCTTGCGATCAGAGAATAGTGGTTAACCTTGCTCGCTATTCGGAACCTGTTTTCCTGGATGCGCGAAAGCGACCAACAGTCTCTGGCAAGTTCACAACACAACAGGTCAGGCGTGCAAGTTTTTGCTGCTTGTAGTGAGATCATAAACCAAGAACTCTGCTCTTCTCTGCGCTTAATCGGGCAGAATATAGTATTGTTAATTGCTCCACCGAGCTTAGACCATTGGTCTACCGGTAACTTACAATTGAGCGAAATGAGCATAATGGGTTGGATTCCTTACTCTAGTATACGCATTGAACTCGGCTCGGGCTTAAGTTAGGTCCTCTAGTGACCTCAATAAACACGTCTCAGGCTTACGCTAGGTCCTCTAGTACCCTTATTAAACTCGGCTAGGAATTTACGTCCTCTAGTAACCTCAAACTCGGCTACAGCTAAAGTTAAATCCTCTAGTAACCTCAATAAACTCAGATCAGGCTTAGTAACCTCCTCTACTATCCTCATTAAACCCGGCTTAGGCTTAAGTTAGGTCTTCTTCGCCTCTTAAAACTCGTTTAGGGCTTAAGTTAAGTCCTCTATTAACCTCATTTAATTCGGCTGGAGCTTAAGTTAGGTCATCTAGTAACCTCATTAAACTCTGCTCTGGCTTAGGTTGGGTCCTCTAGTACCCTTATTAAACTCGGCTCAGACTTAAGTTAGGTCCTCTAGTATCCTTATTAAACTCTGCTCGGGCTTACGTTAGGTCCTCTAGTATCCTTATTAAACTCGGATCGGACTTAAGTTGGGTCCTCTAGTATCCTTATTAAACTCTGCTCGGGCTTATGTTAGGTCATCTAGTAACCTCGTAATTAAATCTCGGATTAATAAGCACAATTCTAATGGTGAAATGATACAAATAATCACAAAAACAAGCAATGTAATTAAAATGAAATTATAAATATATTGTTTCATAGAATTCTTACCTCACGTAAGCTTATTACAGTATTAGCCTAAGGAAGGTCATCTTGAGATTTTCTTGTGTGAATCTCCTGCGTGAAGCTCTGAAGACAGCGTTACTGAAATTTCGTCTATCAAAGAAAGTGAATGTTCCAAGGTATTATTTCGAGCTTTCGACTGTGTTATAAAGGCCGGTACTTCGGAGAAACTGTTATGGATGTACACTATCTTATGTTGAATGGCAATATTAGCAAGACATTCCTGTGCTTCTGCATTTAAGGAGTACAACACTGTTTTTAGGTAGATTTCATTAGAAAGCTAACTATTGCAATGGGTCCCATGTTTCGACTTCCGGAAAATTTCGACATATCTTCGCGTTTCACATTCCCCAGACCCCAAAACCACCGTCAGTTCAAAAGTTTATATATAATTTATGTATGTATATATATCTTATATATACAAGTGAAAGTCTGTATGTATGTATGTATGTGGGTGGGTGGGTTGGTTCCGTATACAAATCTACACCATTCCACCAATCTCAACCAAATTTTGCATACACATAGTTTAGGACCCAGAAGGAACCGCTGGCTACATGAATTTTCGATAGTCTTTCTCATTCTTCTGATTTCGGCCCTTTTGCACTCAAGCACAGGCTAATCAAATCGTAAAATATACTCATGAAGGAATGGCAAGGCAAATAGTTCCCATGGCAACATAGCTCAAGTCGAGACACGGCCGTCTGGATGCCAGTTGCGCTCTGCACTACCGGTATAGAAAATGAGCATCTTTACTTGAAATCCCGTTAGTTACTCACCTACTCACACAGCACTGTCAACCGAATTTAGCATAACAAAGACTTGACACTATCTTCTACTATATATTTGTCAAATACCACTCACTCACTCACTCATTCATTCATCACGAAATCTCAGAAACCACCGAACGGATTGGAATGAAATTTGGTATGCTGCTTTCCCTAGGGCCGCAAATGCCCATTAAGAGAGGATTATTGTATATTCAGGTTCTAAAGGGGTGTTAAGGGGGTAGACCTGCATTTCATTGATTAGCAATATCTCCCGATTGGTTTCATTGGGGGATGTGATACTCGGCACATAAACTCATCATTAAAAATACGAAGACACGAGTCTGAGGGTTTTTCGATGTGGCGTATATTATGAGGTGAAAGGGGGTGAAAAGTGGGGATTGAAAGATTCCTAACGGAGCGTGTATCTCTTAAACGACATAGGAGAGGAGTTTGAAACTCATGGGAAAAAATCAGCATAAAAATAAGTAAATTTCATAAATCCAATTTAAGGGGCCCATGGGGAGGGGTGAAATTCTGGGGGGGGGGCAGGAAAGAAAGTGTCCTAACTGATTGACTGACTGACTCACTCATCAAACTCAGGGGGGAAAAATGCTTTAAAGTAAGTAAATAGCTGGTCGACAGTTTTTTTTCATAAATAAAATTTAAGGGGTTCATGGGGAGGGGTGAAATTCTGAAAAAATAAAATTGAAAGAAAATGTCCTGACTAACTCACTCACTCACTCATCATCGCCCAGCCAAAATTATTTAAGTTAGAAACATGATAGTTTGGGGATATGTTCATTGTATGTCAAAACCGTCTACTAAGGGAGGATTTTCGGATATTCAGGTTCTAAAGGGATCTTAAGGGGGTTAAACCTGCATTTCATTGAATAACAATATCTCCCGATTGGTTTCATTGGGGGATGTGATACACAGCATATAAACTCATCATTAACAAGATGTTCAGTAAAGAACATATAGCCTACTTTCTCCTAAATGCATGGGTATTGTTATAACTCTTTGTCCTTTTCAAGGAGTATAATTGAATGTTGGTTGTAGTAGCTTGTTGAAATACAACGTGCTATAGGGATATTAAACATGAATATGAGGTGCCCTTTGCTAGTGCTACCTCTGTAAAATTTCATTCAATTCGGTTTCACCGTGTTTGAATTGATCTGGGGAATGGATTTGCACACATACATGGCCGCTATTTGCAAACTATTGGGCTGATGACCTTGTAGTCAGTCATAAGATGCTTTCCACAAAAAGGCATGTTGTTGCAAAATCCGGTAGAGATCAAATTATTAGGATGGTCGAAATTTGATTTAAGCTTTTAACATTTGGGTGGCCATCATCCCGTTTCCGTCAAGATGGCGGCGATATAAAACATGACACTGAGGTGCCTTTTGCTAGTGCTACCTCTGTACCAAATTTCGTTCAATTCGGTTCCACCGTGTTTGAATAGATAGGGGGAATCGATTTGCACACATACTTGGCCACCATCTGCATACTATTGGGCTGATGATCTAGCAGTTTGGTCAGAATATGCTTCCCGCATAAAGATTTGTTGTTGCAAAATTTGGTAGAGACTAGATTATTAGGTTGGTCGTAATTACATTTTAGACTTTAACAATTGGGTGGCCGCGATTACGTTTCCGTCAAGATGGCGGTGATATAAAGCATGACACTGAGGTGGCCTTTTCGAGTGCTACCTCTGTACCAAATTTCCTTCCATTCGGTTTCACCGTGTTCGAATTAATAGGGGGAATCGATTTTGACACAAAGATGGCCGCCATCCGCAAACTATTAGGCTAATGACCTATTAGATTTGTCGAAGGATGCTTCCTCCATAAAGGTATGTTGTTGCAAAATTTGCTAGAGATCGGATGATTAGGTTAGTCGTAATTTGATTTAAGCTTTGAACATTTGTATGGCCACCATTACGTTTCCGTCAAGATGGCGGTGATATAAAACATGACACTGAGGTGCCCTTTGCTAGTGCTACCTCTGTACCAAATTTCATTCCATTCGGTTTCATCGTGTTCGAATTAATAGGGGTTATCGATTTTGACACAAAGATGGCCGCCATCCGCAAACTATTAGGCTAATGACCTATTAGATGTGTTAAAGGATGCTCCCTCCATAAAGGTATGTTGTTGCAAAATTTGGTAGAGATCGGATGATTAGGTTAGTCGTAATTTGATTTAAGCTTTGAACATTTGTGTGGCCGCCATTACGTTTCCGTCAAGATGGCGGCGATATAAAACATGACACTGAGCTGTCCTTTGCTAGTGCTACCTTTGTACCAAATTTCGTTCAATTTGCGCTCACCGTGTTCGAATTGATAGGGGGGGACAGACATTCAGAGTCCACACACTCACACACACACACACACACACAGACTCACACACATACACACACACAGACAGACACACTTTTTTCGCCCTGTAGTGATCTCATAAGTCTACTTTCATTCTTTGCAAAAATCGAAAGTAGGCTAAAAAGTAAGAAGACGCGTTTCTGAGGGTATTTCGATGTGGTGTATATTATGAGGTGAAAGGGGTGAAAAGTAGGGATTGAAAGATTCCTAACGGAGAGTGTATCTCTTAAACGACATAGGCGAGGAGTTTGAAACTCAGCGGAAAATAAAAAATAGTAAATATGTGTTTGACCATTTTTTCATAAATCCAATTTAAGGGGTCCATGGGGAGGGGTGAAATTCGGGGGGGGGGGGGGCAGGAAAGAAAGTGTCCTAACTGATTGACTGACTGACTAACTCATCACACTCAGGGGAAAAACTGCTTTAAAGTAAGTAAATAGCTATTCGACAGTTTTTTTGATCAATCAAATTGAAGGGGTTCATCGGGAGGGGTGAAATTCTGAAGAAAAACAAATGAAAGAAAATGTCCTGACTCATTCACTCGCTCATCATCGACCAGCCAAAAATATTGAAGTTGGAAACATGGATTTCTGGGGATATGTTCGTTGTATGTCAAAACCGTACACTAAGGGGGGATTTTTTGGATATTCAGGCTCTAAAGGGGTCTTAAGGGGGTTAAACCTGCAGTTCATTGAATAACAATATCTCACGAGTGGTTTCATTTGTGGATGTGATACTCGGCATATAAACTAATCATTAAAAATAAGCAGACATGAGTCTAACGGTTTTTCGATGTGGTGTATTATTATGAGGTGAAAGGGGTGAATAGTGGGGGTTGAAGGATTCCTAACGGAGCGTGTAGGCCTATCTCTTAAACGACATAGGCGAGAAATTTGAAACTCAGCGAAAAAAAAATCAGCTTAAAAAGTAAGTAAATCGGTGTTCGACCGTTTATTCATAAATTAATTTAAGGGGCCAATGGGGTGGGGTGAATGTTTGGGGGGAAAAAGGAGAGAAAGTGTCCTAAGTGACTGACTAACTTACTCACTCATCAAACTCAGGGGAAAAAGACAGCTTCAAAAATAAGTTAATAGGTGTTCAAGCGTTTTTTCATCAATCCAATTTAAGGGGCCCATGGGGAGGGGTGAAATTCTGGTAAAAATAATTGAAAGAAAATGTCCTGTCTGACTCACTCACTCATCACGCCCAGCGAAAACTATTAAAGTTGGAAAAATGAAATTTTGGGAATATGTTCGCTGTATGTCGAAAACGTCAACTAAAGAATGATTTTTGTTTATTCGGGTTTTAAAGAGATGTTAAGGGGGTAAACGCTCATTTCATTGAATAACGATATCTCATGAGTTGTTTCTTGTGGGATGTGATATTCGGTATATAAACTAATCATTAAAAGTAATCAGATATATATCTAAGGGTTTATCGATGTGGTGTATATTATGAGGTGAAAGGGATGAAAATTGGGGTTGAGGGATTATTAACGGAGCGTGTATCTCTTAAACGACATAGGCGAGAAGTTTGAAATTCGGCAGGAAAAAACAGCTTAAAATACAAGTAAATAGGTGTTCGACCGTGTTTTCATAAATCCAATTTAAGGGGCCCTTGGAGAGGGGTGAAATTCGGGGGGGGGGGAACAGGAAAGAAAGTGTCCTAACTGATTGACTCACTTAGTCAACAAACTCAGGGCGACAACAGCTTTAAATAAGTAAATAGGTGTTCGACCGTTTGTTTCATAAATCCAATTTAAGGGGTTCATGGGGAGGAGTGTAATTATCAAAAATAAATAAAAGAAAATGTCCTGGCTCACTCACTCACTCACTCATCTTCGCCAAGCCAAAATTATTGAAGTTAGAAACATGAAATTTTGGGATATGTTCGTTGTATGTCGAAAACAGCACTAAGGAAAGAGTTTTGAATATTCAGGTTCTAAATACGTGTTAAGGGGGTAAACGTGCATTTCATTGAATAACAATATCTCACGAGTGGTTTCATTTGGGGATGTGATACTTGGCATATATACTAATCATTAAAAATAAGCTGACACATGTGTAATGGTTTTTGGATGTAGTGTATATTATGAGGTGAAAGGGATGAAAAGTGGGGGTTGAAAGATTTTTAACGGAGCGTGTATCTCTTAAACGACATAGGCGAGGAGTTTGAAACTCGGAGGAAATCAATCAGCTTAAAAATAAATAAATAAATAAAATAAATAGGTGTTTGACCGTTTTTTCATAAATCCAATTAAGGGGTCCTATGGGGAGGGGTGAAATTCTGGAAGAAAAACGTCCACTAAGGAACGGTTTTTGAATGTTCACTCTCATCGACCAACCAAAACTATTAATGTTAGCAGAATGATATTTTGGGGATATGTTTGTTGTGTGTCGAAAACGTCTACTAAGGAGGGATTTTTGGATATTCAGGTTCTAAAGGGGTGTTAACGGGGTTAAACCTGCATTTCATTGAATAACAATATGACACGACTATGACGCGAGCGAAGCGAGGCTAAAAATGAGATGGTGTGTGTCTGTGTATTACTCGATCACGCAAGTACCACTGGTCCGATTTACATGAATTTTACATGGAAGTAGCTGATTTACCTGGTTAACATATAGGTTACTTTTGATTTCAATACTTTGCACTATTTAAAGATGGCGACCATTTTAGTGACGTCACTAGACCCTTTGGTTTAAAACTTTCATATTTCCATTTCAAATAAAAAGAGAACGCTAAGAAATAGCAAACATTTGATGGCATATACGAGGTTTAAAATTACATTTTCTATCCGAAAGGTATCTCCAAACGGTAGCGAGTAAATCCTAAATTTGTGCTATAAAACACGGTCAACGCCGAGCGGTGTAGTTTGACAAAATGTTCCATCCTTAATCTCCCTCTGCGCAGCACCTCGCCTATCCCCTGTTTTAACTGTCACCTTCACATTTTATTTTATTTATGACGCGTAGCGAAGCACGGGTACTTCAGCTAGTATATATATATATGTGCATATCAGTTTCTTGTGGACACGATAACTGCCGTAATTTTACACCAATCACTTTGAATTTTTTACCGAATATGTATACCTATAAAATCTCGGTCGAGTTCGTTACTGGGCTAAATCGGTCGAAGGGGGTGAAAATGGGGGGCTTTTTTTTCTAAAAAGTGAAATATTGCTATAACTCTCTTAATATGTGAAATATCGAATCCGTTCAACGTTCATACTATGTGTCGAATAAAGCCCAAAAATTTATGTTTGAAGAGTTTTTTATAGCACCAAGCATTGACCAAAGGGGTGGGAAAAAGTGGACTTTTCGGGAAACAATCATATCTCTCTTAATAGGCACAATATCAACACCGTACAAAATGGACAATATTCCCCTAATAATTACCTAAAACTTTTGTCTGAAAGAATTTTTGATATGACCCAACATTACGCCAAGGGACGAAAAAAATGATTTCGGTATTATAAGAAAATGCCAACAGCTATCAGTGGTTGCCATGGCAACACTACTAAATTGATGAGGCATGAGCCATCAGACGTTGCCATGACAACGCACTTGCACGAGATCAGATTCAGTATTTCCATCTGACTAAGTGGTTGGTTGGTTCTTAAGTTTAGGGGCTGCGACAACGCGGTCATGTAGCCCCGTGTACTTTGGGTGTGTGTAGAATCTGTCTGATAACCGGTGTTAATTGTGATGACTGTATTAGTGTGTGTTATCTGTTTGTTAATTTAAGTACTGCAACTAACAATTTTTCAGATAGTACCTACTTTTGCCGCCAAGAGCCACTGTCAACGACTACGAGGCCAAGTTCAGAACTGAGCTAATAGACGCCGCCGCAGTCGGCTCTTGGCAACGAACATAGAAACCTAATAGCGTTGTATACATTCTTAACCTATCCAATTTAGCTTCACACGGGTGCAATTAGTGGAAGGATCTTTAACATGCCATAAATCTATGACATGGGACCGCCGGCTTTACTTCCCCTCCGAAGGAAGGCATACTGAGAGATTTTAACGCTCTAAAAAAATCCGACGGCTTCAGCCGGGTTTGAACTCGCTATCTTGGGCATAGAAGCTCAGCATGCTACCGACTACGCCACCGAAGCCGCCTGAAAAAGTGGGAAGCGGCTTCGGTGACGTAACTGGTAGCATGCTGAACTTCTTTGCCCAATGTCGCGGTTTCAAAGCCGGCCGAAGTCGTCGGATTTTCTAAGAGCGCTAGAATCCCTCAGTATGCTTTCCTTTGGAGGGGAAAATCCAACGTTCGTTGCGAGACGCTGGTTGGGGTGGCATCTAGTTACCAAGTTCACAGCTAGGTGTCGTTGACGGTAGTACCTGGTAGCAACATTAGGAACTACTGCTTGATATTGACCGTCTGCAGTCCTTACCTGAATTAAGACTAATACAGCCATTACAATTCACACCGTGTATCAGACAGATTCTACACTCACCCAAAGTACACGGGTTTAGATGACCGCGTTGTCGCAGCCCCTAAACTGAGGAACGAACCAGAGGTAGATTTCATTAGAAAGCTAACTATTGCAATGGGTACCATGTTTCTACTTCCGGAAAATTTCGACATATCTTCGCGTATCACATCCCCAGACCCCAAAACCACCGTCAGTTCAAAAGTTATATATAATTTATGTATGTATATGTATATCAGTTTATTGTGGACACGATAACTGCCGTAATTTTGCACCAATCACTTTGAATTTTTTACCGAATATGTATACCTACAAAATCTCGGTCGAGTTAGTTACTGGGCTAAATCGGTCGAAGGGGGTGAAAATGGGGGGCTTTTTTCTAAAAAGTGTAATATTGCTATAACTCTCTTAATATGTGAAATATCGAATCCGTTCAACGTTCATACTATGTGTCGGATAAAGCCCAAAAATTTATGTTCGAATAGTTTTTTATAGCACCAACCATTGACCAAAGGGGTGGGAAAAAGTGGGGTTTTCCGAAAACAATCATATCTCTCTTAATAGGCACAATATCAAAACCGTACAAAATGGACAATATTCCCCTAATAATTACCTAAAACTTTTGTCTGAAAGAATTTTTGATATAACCCACCATTATGCCAAGGGATGAGAAAAATAATTTCGGAATTATAAGAAAATGCCAAGACCTATCAGTGGTTGCCATGGCAACACTACTAAATTGATGAGGAATGAGCCATCAGACGTTGCCAAGATAACGCACTTGCACGAGATCAGATTCAGATTTCCATCTAAGTGTGAAGCGGCTTCGGTGACGTAACTGGTAGCATGCTGAATGTCTATGTCCAAGGTCGCGAGTTCAAAGCCGGCCGAAGTCGTCGGATTTTCTAAGAGCGCTAAAAATCCCTCAGTATGCTTTCCTTTGGAGGGGAAGTTCCAACGTTCGTTGCGAGTTGCTGGTTGCGGTGGCATCTAGTAGCCAAGTTTACAGCTAGGTGTCGTTGACGGTAGTACCTGGTAGCAACATTAGAAACTACTGCTTGAAATTGACCGTCTGCAGTCCTTACCTGAATTACAGACTAATACAGCCATCCCAAAGTACACGGGGTTACATGACCAGGTTGTCGCAGCCCCTAAACTGAGGAACCAACCAAAATCTCTGCGGGAGATATAATTTTGCGTGAAGAAGTAACAGACCGTTACATAGTTACACATTAGGGTCGAAACCTTGCATAAGGATAGTATAAAAATGGACCCCAAATGACAAGAAGGTTACCGTTCCCATAAGACAATAAAATGTTTAAAATAAGCATAAAATGACGAAAAACAAAGTTAATTGAGCTCCAATTATAAAATACCTTCTCGCAATAAATGAGGTCAGATCCTTCTACGAAAATCTCCATATTCTGCCTATTTTCGCCTATCTCCAAGTTTGTCCGGTGAAATCTACCTCCGCCTTCCGGCGTGCCGAGAGGACTTTTTTACTTCATTGAAATGTTCTGCGTAGTATGACACAGTTTTTGACCACAACCCCCATGGAGTTAAAACTGGCTGAGAAGATAAAGATAAATTTGAAAGGTGAAATGTTTGAACTCTAATCGTTGGCCTTACATAGGTCCTCTAGTATCCTTATTAAACTCTGCTCAGTCTTAATTTGGGTCTTCAAGTAACTATATTTTACGAACGTAACTGACAATGTATCTGGTGTCCCTTCCCCGTCTAAAACCTGCTTGAATGTTGGATGATTCACCCTCCCTGTATTGTATGGCTCCAATGATAGCCGTAGGGATAAGACCAAAATAATTACAGTTACCACAGAACTAGAGGTCGTCAGGCAAATTCAACTTTCACCCAAGTACGGTGGATTGATTACAGAGACGTATCAAGCCCCTCAAAATGAGTTAATTGAGTAATGAACGTAGCCTATTTAGTGAAACCACGAGGGTCATCCGCATAACGCATGTCACCTCTCGAGAACTATTGAAGGTACTTACATGATATCTCTTTAGAACTTAGGGCCGTTTTTACCCACTCTTTATTAAAGCTCAGCACTTTTTCTAGGTTTGTGCCGTGTCTTGTGTGGGGTTTCGCCTAGGACACCAAGCTGGCTCATCGGCGGTTTCAGTTTTGAATCGTGTTTATAATGTCACATGTTCCCAATGTGATTCGCGATTGCAAATTCTTTCATCGACTAATTTAAGAACAACGTTTAGAGAAGACAACCAATACAATAAGGAGTTCACAACAAGATAAGATACATTTAACACACCAAGAGCCCGCTGATGAGCCGGCTTGGTGACCTAGGCGAAACCCCACATAAGACACGGCACGAACCTAGAAAAAATGCTGAGTTTTAATTCACCGGCAGTGAAAGCCAATATACCATCTTTTTTGGAAGCCTTTATAGGGAGGTGAAGGCTGCATGAGATTTTAGCTCTCGCAGTAAAGAGACGCAGGCGCGCTTCATAAGAAGGGAGGTAGTGCACAGTTCGCTACTCCTGTAGGGGTCCGAGCGCGGACATCAAGAGCCCGCTGATGGGCCAGCTTGGTGTTCCTATGTGAAACCCCGCACAAGACACGGCACAAACCTAGAAAAATTGCTGATTTTTAATTAATTGGCCGTGAAAGCCAACATAACAAACAAGTGGTTCCGTGAAGAACTAAAGCCTATTTTCATATATCCTACTTATTTTAATTTCCACTATCAACATACAAAATAGATTCGTAGATATTGAGAACCGACTTAATATTGTTACGGCTGTGAGTTTGTGTCATTGCTCGCCGCATGAGTCACAACTGCCCCAGGGCTGGGCTGTGCCCTGCCTCCTGTATTGCGTGCGCCTTATGCAACAGGGCTACTAGGACAAAGGGATAGTCCAGAATATTCGTGACTGGACCAGCGATGGAAACCTCGAGAAGCCGTGAACCCTGGATGGATCTAGAAGCATTTATTGAGTCACCGGCCTGCTATATAAGTGCGACCTCTCAAGCAGTGGTTGTTGTGTTTTACGAGCTAGTGTGAGCGATTATCCTGAGCGACAGAAGTGTGGTGACTTGCGAAACCCCTAGTGGAGCGGGGAAGTGAGACTCCTACAGAGGAACTGTGTCTTGAGCGAGTGTGTTTATTTCCAGTGTGACAGAAGTGATTGTGCTACATTGTGAAACAGTGTGTAGTACGGTGACAGGCTGGGTGCAGCTATTTCCAGCTAGCGTACGGGACCGGACTCATTAGCGAAGAGGATTAACTGTGGTCTGTTGACAAGTGAAAGGGGAAGTGTTCTCGCCGTAAGGAAACTGGAGTAAGGTAATAATTGCTTGTATTTACTGAAGAGTGCTGTATCCTTCTGGCCGCAATAAAGTTAATTATTTATTTAAGCAGTAATTGGTGTTGTGCTTCCTACCCACCGTAATCCAGTTAACAAAGGTGCCACTAGGGGGTGGCACGTAACAACTGGTGTCAGAAGCGGGATTACGAACTCAAGCACAACACCTGACGGTCCTGGTTTCAAAACCCAAACAGGTCATTTTCTCTAATTTTCCTGTGAGTGCATGCCCCTTACAAGACAAACATCTAAAATGGAAGAGCAATTCGCAGCATTGCTAGAAAAGTTAAATGGCATGGAAACCAAGATGGAAGACGGCCAGAAGAAATTAGCCAAGGACCTGAAGGATGACCTGAAGAAGATGGAAGACGGCCAGAAGAAGATGGAGGACGGCCAGAAGAAGATGGAGGACGGCCAGAAGAAGTTAGCCGAGTACCTAACTGCCAAATTAGAAGACGGCCAGAAGAAGATGGAAGACAGCCAGAAAAGTTTAGCCGAGGACCTAACTTCCAAATTAGAAGAAGGTCAGAATAAGCTAGCAGAGGACCTGAAGGACGGCCAGAATAAGTTAGCAGAGGACCTAACCGCCAAATTTCTGGATGGCCAGAAAAATCTGGAAGAGTGTCTGCTGACGAAATTAGAGGAGAGCCAAAGGAAATTAGAACAGGGCCTACGTGAGGAAGTCGCAGCAGTGGAAAAGAAGTTCGACGCCTTACAAGTGGAAGTTGCCGAGCTGCGCCAACGCCCGCTGATGGGGGTGGAGGAGAAGTTCAACGCCTTGCAAGTGGAAGTTGCCGAGCTGTGCCAACGACCGCTAATGGGGGTGGAGGAGAAATTCAAAGCCTTACAAGTGGAAGTTGCCGAGCTGCGCCAACGACCGCTAATGGGGGTGGAGGAGAAATTCAACGCCTTACAAGTGGAAGTTGCCGAGCTGCGCCAACGCCCGCTGATGGGGGTGGAGGAGAAATTCAATGCCTTGCAAGTGGAAGTTGCCGAGCTGTGCCAACGACCGCTGATGGGGGTGGAGGAGAAATTCAACGCCTTACAAGTGGAAGTTGCCGAGCTGTGTCAACGCCCGCTGATGGGGGTGGAGGAGAAATTCAACGCCTTACAAAAGAAAATTGCCGAGCTGCGCCAACGCCTACTGACGGGGGTGGAAGAGAAATTCAACGCTCTACGAGAGGAAGTTGCCGAGCTGCGCCAACGCCCGCCCACCGTTACACCGGGAATATCAGGAACGGGACACAGCAGAGTGACGCCCCCAACCTTCGACGGAAAGGTCCCGTGGAGCACCTACTTACGTCAGTTCGAGGCGGCCTGTTCCATAAATAACTGGAACAACACAGAAAAGGCTACAGCTCTCATTGTAGCGCTGAGAGGTGACGCCCTTAACGTCCTTCAGGCCATCCCGACTGGATCCCAGGACTACGCTTCACTGATCGCCCATATGGAGTCCCGATATGGAGATAGCCATCTTCAGCAGGCCTACCAGATGCAGCTCCGGACCCGGGTACGTAAGAACGCGGAAACCCTGCAGGAGTTCGAGATGGACATCGCACGTCTCGTAAGGCTCGCCTACCCAACAGCGCCGGCCGACTTTCTGGAGCAGATAGCGACGCAGACTTTCACCGACGGGCTACGGGACTCGGACACTCAACAGGCGCTGCGTCTCCCGCGCAATAAGACCCTGGCAGATGCGCTGAGCCACGCACTTGAGTTCGAGACGGCAAAACAGGCATCTAGAATGCACGCGCGGGTGCGTCAAGTGGACGTCGACGAACCAGCAAAAACCAACAAGACCAAGCCCCTGGCCGATGAACTGATGGAGGCGCTAGGCTGGTTCTTCAAGAGTCGCAGTACCACCAACAAAAACGTAGCCGAGGAACATCCGGAGAGGCGGCCCGGAAGAGGACTACCGACCTGCTGGACCTGCTGTAAGAGAGGCCACCTGAGCAAGGACTGCGGTGATCGCCGCCACCAAGGGTTTCCGTCGGGACAGTCAGTCGCAGGGAAACCGCGCGGCCCAGGAAAGCAAGTATCGACCAGCCTTGGTGGGCAAAGGTTGGCTTGTGACAGTCGTCAAGACCCGGCAGTCCAAGTTCGTGTGACGCAGTTATGGAGGGATAATAGCAGCCTGATGGTCGACGGAGTCGTCAACGGAGAGAGCTGGCCCATGCTAATCAACACGGGAGCATCGAGGACCATCGTCAGTCACACCGTGATCCCGAAGTGGAGACTGCAACCCACACAAAAGAACCTCCAGCTAATAACCGCGACCGGAGAGACCGCACCGGTACATGGCGAAGCATCACTGGAGTTTGTCATTGGTCGACGGGCGATAAAGCATCCAGTGCTTGTGGCTGACGTATCAAATGAAGTGATCATCGGACTGGACTTCCTGGACCAGAACAACATCATCTTGGATCTGAGTACCAACTGTCTGCACTTCGGAGGTGAGGAACTTGCTTTGCAACCTGCGCACGAGTCCATCACCGCACGACGAGTAAGGTTGAGAGAAGACGTCATCGTTCCCGCCAGGACGGAGGTCAGCGCAGCCGTAATTGTCGACGGAACTGCTGAGGGAGTGGCGGCTGTCATCGAGCCAAAATATGAGGACATCCAGACAAAAGGATTGCTAGTTGCCAAGACACTCATCAACACGACGTCTCGGCCGTACGTCCGCCTGTCCAACCTGAACGACTACGACATTACGGTTCACCGGGACACCAACCTAGGAGTCTGCGAATCCGTTACCTGGATTGCCCGCATCACAGATACGACAGACGGACACCTGCAGACGGACAACCGAAGAAGACGCACACTGCCAGAAGAACTACAGAAGCTGTACCAAGGATCCCAGGACCATTTAGACGAGGAACAATCACGCCAACTTCAGGACCTGCTACGCGAATTCCAGGATGTCTTCTCCGTGGGGAGCAAAGACTTCGGCAGGACAAGCTTGGTCCAGCACAGAATCGACGTTGGGGACAGCGCACCGATTAGGGCCCCTTTCCGACGTGTCCCGCTCGCCAAGCAAGCCGAAGTCCACCGGATGGTAGAAGAGATGAAGGAGCAAGGGGTGATCGAGCCATCACATAGTCCTTGGAGTTCTCCGGTCGTGCTTGTGAAGAAGAAGGACGGTTCCACCAGGTTCTGCGTGGACTACAGGCGGATGAACGACGTCACAAAGAAGGACAGCTACTCTCTACCCCGGATCGACGACACACTGGATACCATATCAGGGTCAAGGTGGTTCTTCACCTTGGATTTGAAGAGTGGCTACTGGCAGGTGGAGGTCTACCCTAAGGACCGCTAGAAAACGGCGTTCTCTGTGGACAGCGGGCTCTGGCAGTTCACCGTCATGCCATTCGGTCTGTGCAACGCCCCTGCGACCTTCCAAAGGCTAATGGAGTCCATTCTGAGGGGACTACACTGGAAGACCTGCCTGGTCTACCTAGACGACGTCATCGTTCTGGGGAGAAGCTTCGAGGAGCACTACAGCAACCTGAAGGAGATCTTGTTGAAGCTACGGGCTGCCCAGCTGAAGTTGAGCCCCAAGAAGTGTCAGCTCTTCCAGAAGCGGGTCCAGTACCTTGGGCATATCGTCTCCGAGGAAGGGGTGCGCACCGACCCAGAGAAAACCGCAGCTGTGAGGGAGTGGCCAGTTCCGAAGGACAAGTCCCAACTACGAAGCTTCCTGGGACTCTGCACTTATTAACGTCGCTTCGTGAGGGGATACGCCGACATCGCCAAAACCTTTACATCGACTGACTGAGAAGGACCAACTCTTCACGTGGACAGCAGAATGCCACAGTGCCTTCGAACAACTCAAGCAGGCTCTGTGCACCGCGCCTATTCTGGCCTACCCCAGACCTGGAACAAGGTTCATCGTCGATACCGATGCCAGTGACTTTGGCATAGGGGGAATCCTGTCGCAGGTAGTGGACGGCGAGGAGAGAGTAGTGGCCTACTTCAGCAAGGCCTTGTCAAAGCCAGAAAGGAACTACTGCGTCACCAGGAAGGAGCTGCTCGCCATCGTGAAGACCATTGAACACTTCCACAAGTACCTGTACGGGCAAGAATTTCTCATCAGGACCGACCATGCATCCCTGCGGTGGCTCCTGAACTTCAAGCAGCCCGAGGGTCAACTCGCGCGGTGGTTAGAGAGGCTTCAACAGTACAACTTTGAGATTCAGCACAGGAAAGGCCAACTGCATTCTAACGCCGACGCCCTGTCACGAAGACCGTGCCCCGAAGACTGCACCTTCTGTGCCCGAAGGGAGGAGAACACAGGGATACAGTGCCGAAAGACTACCGTCGAACTTCAAGGGAGCTGGAGCCGCGATTCTTTCACGCGGGCACAAGCAGAAGATGATGACCTGGGACTGATAGCCGAATGGAAGAGGGCCTGTGTCCCCAGACCCGGGTGGAACATTGTGAGTGACTGCAGCCCAAAGTTTAAGTCCTACTGGGCACAGTGCGACTCGCTGATTTTAAGGGATAGCCTCATCTGCCGTACCTGGGAGAGCACCGACGGGAAGACATCTCGGGAACAAGTCGTCGTTCCAAAGGCTATGACGGAAGAAGTCCTGAAGGAAGTTAATGGAGGATCATCTGGTGGACACCTAGGGATAAAGAAGACCCTGGAGAAGCTGAGAGAGCGGTTCTACTGGATCGGATGCCGAACAGACGTGGAGAACCACTGCGCGAGGTGCCACGATTTCTCAGCCAGCAAGGGCCCAGGACGAAGACGACGGGGTCCACTGAAGACCTACAACGTGGGCGGCCCCATGGAGAGAGTGGCCATCGATGTTTCTGGGCCATTCCCGTTAAGCGAGGCAGGGAACCGCTACATATTAGTCGTCAGCGACTACTTTACCAAATGGCCGGAGGCGTATGCGCTCCCTAACCAAGAAGCCGCGACGATTGCAGAGACCCTGGTGAAGGAATTCGTCAGCCGGTACGGAGTACCCCTGGAGCTGCACTCCGACCAAGGGAGGAACTTCGATTCGCAGGTGTTCCAGAACCTATGCCAGCTGCTGGGAATCCGGAGACAAGGACAACGCCGCTACACCCTCAGTCCGACGGGATGGTAGAGCGATTCAATCGCACCATCGAGAACCATCTCCGAATAGTCGTCAGCGAGCACCAGAGGGATTGGGACAAACACCTTCCACTATTTCTCCTGGCCTACCGCGCCGCCGTGCATGAAGCCACCGGGTGCACACCAGCCCGGGCCATGTTTGGGAGGGAGCTCCGTCTACCTGTCGATCTTGCCTTCGGCCGACCTGGGAATGATCCGATCCCGGTAAGCCAGTATTGTCAAGAACTGGTCGACCAACTGGAGGACGTGCACGCGTTCGCGAGGAGGAAACTGCGGATCGAGACCGACCGAATGAAGACCCGATACGACCAGCAGACGGATGCCGGCGGATTCCACGAGGACGACCTGGTCTGGCTCTTCAACCCATTACGGGAGAAAGGCCTGTCACCCAAACTTCAGAAGTCCAGGGAGGGCCCGTACCGAGTCGTGAAACGGATCAACGATGTCGTCTACAGGATCCAGCGGAGACCGAGGGCGAAGATGAAGATCGTGCATCGAGATCGCCTGGCAGCCTACGGAGGCACACAGACGGACCAATGATTGATCGGGACGATCAGCCTTTTTAGGAAGGGGGTGGTGTTACGGCTGTGAGTTTGTGTCATCGCTCGCCGCATGAGTCACAACTGCCCCAGGGCTGGGCTGTGCCCTGCCTCCTGTATTGCGTGCGCCTTATGCAACAGGGCTACTAGGACAAAGGAATAGTCCAGAATATTCGTGACTGGACCAGCGATGGAAACCTCGAGAAGCCGTGAACCCTGGATGGATCTAGAAGCATTTATTGAGTCACCGGCCTGCTATATAAGTGCGACCTGTCAAGCAGTGGTTGTTGTGTTTTACGAGCTAGTGTGAGCGATTATCCTGAGCGACAGAAGTGTGGTGACTTGCGAAACCCCTAGTGGAGCGGGGAAGTGAGACTCCTACAGAGGAACTGTGTCTTGAGCGAGTGTGTTTATTTCCAGTGCGACAGAAGTGATTGTGCTACATTGTGAAACAGTGTGTAGTACGGTGACAGGCTGGGTGCAGCTATTTCCAGCTAGCGTACGGGACCGGACTCATTAGCGAAGAGGATTAACTGTGGTCTGTTGACAAGTGAAAGGGGAAGTGTTCTCGCCGTAAGGAAACTGGAGTAAGGTAATAATTGCTTGTATTTACTGAAGAGTGCTGTATCCTTCTGGCCGCAATAAAGTTAATTATTTATTTAAGCAGTAATTGGTGTTGTGCTTCCTACCCACCGTAATCCAGTTAACAAAGGTGCCACTAGGGGGTGGCACGTAACAATATTGTGGATGGTCGCCATGTTGTATTGTTATATGTATAGGCCATAGAGTCATGTACCATTAAAGGAAAATTATTGCGTATGTTCATTATTCAAACTTTCACTTCGATTGCATGATTACGAACCATTAAATAAAGCCTTAATTTTAAAATTCGCACAGCCACCATCTTGAGGTTATATAAACAATTGAACTAAATTAGATACCAGTGCATTTCTATGTGTATAAAAATTTGCTGTACTAAATTTCATTGCGTTTGGATCATTAAATCGCGAGAAAAGTATATTTAAAACTTTCAACTTCGCTTGGCCGCCATGTTCGTGTTGTATTTAACCGGTTTTTGAATGTCTCATAGATGAGCGTCCCTTTATCTCCATAAAAAAATTCAGGGTGATACCGGTAATAGTTTCAGAGATATACAGTAGAATGCCGGTGAAATATTTCGCACAGCCGCCATCATGAGGTTATGTAAACAACTGAACGAAGTTAGATGTCGGTGCACTACAATGTGTTTAAAAATATACTGTACCAAGTTTCATTGCGTTTGGTTGGTTAAATCGCGAGAAAAGTCTATTGTAAAGTCGCAAATTCGCATTGCCACCATGTTGGTTTTGTAGTTACCAGGTTTCCAAAAGTCACAGAGGTGAACTTCTAGTAGTTCCCTTTATCACCGTACAAAATTCCAGGGTGATATCAATAATAGTTTCGGAGATATTGAATGCTGGTGAAATATTTCGCACAACCACCATGTTGGATTGGTGAGACGTAGCAAAATTTGAAGGGCACGGTTGGGGTCGTCCGGTATAGAGCTATGAACTTACCGAGTTTCATTGAAATCGCTCCAATCATTTAGATTTAATTTGAGGTGGGGAGGGGTGGGGTGAAAGGGGGGGGGGGGGGAGGAACACACACACGAATCTCACACATACGCACAGACAGACACACGGACAAAAGGTGATCTCTTAAGCCTTTTTTAGCCTATTTTCGATTTTTGCAAAAAATGAAAATAGACTTATGTGACCTACACAGGTGCAAAAATTGTGTGTCTGTCTCTCTCTCTCTGTGTGTGTGTGTAGGCCTACTCTGAATGTATGTCCCCCCTCACCCTATCAATTCGAACACGGTGATACCGAATTGAACGAAATTTGGTGCAGAGGTAGAACTAGCAAAGGGCACCTCAGTGTCATGTTTTATATCGCTGCCATCTTAACGGATACCTAATGGTGGCCACCCAAATGTTCAAAGCTAAAATCAAATTACGATTAACCTAATCATCCGATCTGAACCAAATTTTTCGACAACATACGTTTGTATGAGAGTCATATTTTGACAAAACTACAAGATCATCAGCCCAACACTTAACGCATGGTGGCCATCTATGTGTGCAAATCGATTCCCCCTATCAATTCAAACACGGTGGAACCGAATTGAACGAAGTTTGGTACAGAGGTAGCACTAGCAAAGGACACCCCAGTGTCATCGCCGCCATTTTGACGAAAACGTAATGGTGGCCACCCAAATGTTAAAAGCTTAAATCAAATTACGACCAACCAGATAATCAGGTATCTACCAAATTTTGCAACATTATACATTTATGTATGAAAAATCTTTTGACCAAACCACAAGGTCATCAGCCCAATACTTTGCGGATGGCGGCCATGTATGTTTGCAAACTGATCCCCCCTATCTATTCAAACACGGTGAAACCGAATTGAACAAAATTTGGTACAGAGATGGCACTTGGAAAGGTAACCTCAGTGTCATATTTTATATTTCCGCCATCTTGACGGAAACGTAATGACGGCCACCCAAATGTTAAAAGCTTAAATCAAATTACGACCAAGCTAATAATCTGATCTCTACCAAATTTTGTAACCATATACCTTTATGTGGCTGGCATATTTTAACCAAACTACGAGATCATCATCCCAATTGTTTGCAGATGGCGGCCATGTATGTGTGCAAATTGATTCCCCCTATCTTTTCAAACACAGTGAAACCGAATTGAACGGAATTCGGTACAGAGGTAGCACAAGCGAAGGGCACGTCAGTGTCATGTTTTATATCGCCGCCATCTTGACGGAAACGTTATGCTGTCCACCCAAATGTAAAAAGCTTAATTCAAATTACGACCACTCTAATCATCTGATCTCTACCAAAGTTTGCAACAACATACCTTTATGTGAGAAGCGTTCTGTGACCAAGCTACAAGGTCATCAGTCCAATAGTTTGCATATGGCGGCCATGTACAATATGTGTGCAAATCGATTCCCCTATCAATTCAAACACGGTAAAACCGAATTGAACGAAATTTCGTACAGAGCAAAGCAAAGGGCATGTCACTGTCATGTTTTATATCTCCGCCATCTTGACGGAAACGGAAATGCGGCCACCCAACTGTTAAAGGCTTAAATCAAATTACGACCAACCTAATCAATTCATCTCTACCAAATTTTGCAACAACATTCATTTTTGTGGGAAGCATCTTTTGACTGAACTACAAGGTCATCAGCCATAGTTAGCTGATAGCGGCCATGCATGTGTGCAAATCGATTCCCCATATCAATTCAAACTCGATGAAACTGAATTGAATTATTTTTTACCGAGTTAGCACTAGCAAAGGGCACCTCATATTCATAGTTAATATCCGTACAGCACGTTGTATTTCAACAAGCTACTACAACCAACATTCAATTATACTCCTTGAAAAGGACAAAGAGTTATAACAATACCCATGCATTTAGGAGAAAGTAGGCTATATGTTCTTTACTGAACATCTTGTTTCATAATTTTTGTAAATAGGCTAATAACTTGGAAGTCGGTGCATCTAAAACACAGTATTAGAATGAAAATTGTAGGGATATCCAGTTTGTTTTATGAATAATTGTTACAATTTTTGAGTCGCCTCCATGGTGTAGTGGTCAGGGTGATTAGCTGGCACCCAGGAGATTTGCGTTTGACTCCCGGCTCTGCACGAAATTTGAAAAGTGGTATAAGGACTGGAACGGGGTCTACTCAGTCTCGGGTGGTCCAAATAAGTAGAAGGAGTTCGATTCCCACCTCAGCCATTCTCGAAGTGGTTTTCCGTGTTGCCAATGCGTCATCGGTCAAATGCCGGGATGTTACCTAACGTAAGGCCACGGCCTCCTCCTTCCCTCTTCCTTGTCTATCCCTCCATCTCTTCCCATCCTTTCATCAGACCCCTGTTCATTTTGCAGGCGAGGCCGCCTAGGCGACGTGCTAGTCACACTCCCCATTTGTATCCCCGATTCAGAGTCTCAAGCTCCAGGACACTGTCAGTGGCGATAGAGGTGGGATCCCTCGATTAGTCCGTGGGAAAAGCCACCCTGGAGGGTAAACGATAAAGAAGAGAAATAAGAAGTAACACTAGTTTTAAGAATAAGATATAAGCAATTTGGATCATGAAGACCTCAATAAAAGCTTAAAACATGTACCAACGATATTCAAAAATTTGAGTAGATGTTCCTATAATTGAATCGGTCGGTGAAGAAAGGAACTGAGTTCATTTTATGCTCGACCCTGACTATTATAAGTCAGAAAACTGTACTATAATGAGGCTCATTATAACACTATTTTTCATTATGAAACAGTTTCTCCCACCAATCAGAGCTCAAGAAACAGCTGTTTGACCACTTAGATGAGGATAGCATCGCACCTGCGTTGAGTTCCACGGCCTTCTAATTTAAATTTCACTGCGTGGCCTCGAGTCATAGTAGGGTAATCGAGGAGGCCATGGTCAAATACAAGGCATTCTCTGAGTCTCATGCGCTCTGTTCAGTACATAAAACCGGCGAAATCTCGACAGATATTTATGAATATATATGTTCGAACATAAAATAGTTATAATAATTATCGTGGAACATAAAGAGTCGTATGCAACTCGCCTATAATGGTAATTACTACACTCGTATGGAAATTGTATAACTCGCATACGCTCGTTTTATAAACATACTCGTGTCTTAATTATTGCCATTATAGGCTCGTTGCATAATGTACTGGTATAGCCTTTTCATTTTTTCACCTGTATGTATTGTGGTGGGCAAGACACACCCTTCTGTGGTCAAAGAAACTTTGTGTTACCATAGCTGAAATGAACCTTGAATGTTATGCTGGATTTTCATTCGTCTTTCAGTATCTCAGTTTGATTAGCGTAGGGTTATTGATATGCTAAAAGGAGTTATTTTACCTTCTTTTTTTTTGCCCGATAAATTTTCTGTGAGATATCTTACAATAGTGACCTGTGATAAGGAACTCTTAGTGTTTTTATGCTGTTTATTTCGAGCCATTAATTAATAGGACTCATGTTGAAACTAATAGTCACATACTCATATTTTTGTACTATTGAACAAAAATAAACTGAATTCTTGCATGCAAAACTGCCAACGAGTGGAGAAAAGAATTAAGTCCATTTGTTTTCAAAACATTATTTTTCAAATGTGTTTTACTATATTTTAATTGAAAACTGCACAGACATGGGCAGGGCCAGATGCAATACAGAATAATCTAGGTGGGCCGAAAAGAAACAATACATGTTTATAGATATTTTAGAAACTTTTTATTTCAGAATTAAAATCAAACAAACTTATAAGCGACATTATTAGAAAACTGAAGAAACAGAAGTTCCGTGACCAACTTAAGAGCCTACTTTTCTTAAATTTAAGATTCATGCCAATCTATATAGACCTATCTAGAAAAATAGCGACATTAAGTTGCTAATATTGGAATTTCTAATTAGTTCGAAATATTCCTGTAGCCTAATAGAGCACTACAGTTGGCAGCCCTTGTGACTGAATATATTGTTAGTTCCAACTCTTAAGGTACAGAATACAATATCCAATGGATAGCATGGACGTTACATGCAGTTAGACATTGGATCTATCAGCGAGCGTAAAATCATGATGACAACAATGTCATGCATGCGCCAGAAATATTATGATCTCTTGTTGTGCCAATTTTGTTAGTACAGAAGTTACATGTATTTTAAAATTGGACCTATCAGCAGGCTTAGAGTCATGTTGGCAGCACTGACGTATATTAGTTTCTCCTAATTAATCTAGAATGTTAGGTATTATACGTGTGCAAATTTTAAAGATGTTGGCTTAGATACTTTCTGATATATTAATACTTGGGTAAAATAATAGAGACAGCATTTATTAACAGTTGGCAGCCCTGGTTGCTCTTAAGAATAAGCATAGTCATATCTGTTATGGTACACATAGCACATACGAAATTTCGTTGAAATCCAATTGATAGTATAGAAGTTACATGTAATTAAAAATTGGTCCTAACAGCAGGCTTAGAATCATGTTGGTAACACTGACGTACATAAGTTACTCCAAATGTCAGGTACTATACCTGTGCATAGTTTAAAGCTGTCGGCTTGCATACGTTCAGATACATTGGTATTTGGATAAAAGAATAGAGAGAACATTTATTGACAGTTGGCAGCCCTGGTGGCTCTTAAGAATACCCTCAGTCATATATGTTTATGTACACATATTACATACAAAATTTGGTTGATATCCAATTGATAGTATAGAAGTTATATGCATTTAAAAATTGGACCTATCCGCAGGATTAGAATAATTTTGGCAACACTGCCATGCATGGCCTCCTGGAAATTAAACTGAAATATTATTACCTATACGTGTGCCACTCTTGAAATAGCTCCCATGCAAACCTTGCAAGATATCCAACATGGAGCTCAAATTTCAATTGCGGTTTTTCAGCAGTTGGTAGAAATGACATAATTTTCAAATATGGGCTTGAAATATTCAGGTATAGATCTTTTCTCATACCAAATTTGGATTCGATTGCTGCAGCCGTTTAGGAGTTGGTAAGGGGGGGGGGCACACACACAGCCAGACAGAAATTTACCCGGATCGATCTCATAAGTCCACTTTTTCCTCATTTTTGCAAAATGTGATAAGTAGGCTAAAAAGAACACACCTTCATTATTTGTTAGGGGGGGGGGGGTTCGTGATGGCGCAGTGGCTTAGCTGCTAGTCTTTCACCCGGACGGCCGGGGTTCGAATCCCGGTGACAGTGGGGTGGAATTTTCACCCGAAAAATTCACGTGGCACTAGAAAGGGCATCCGGCCTTAAATCCCCAGCCAAAACCAAAATGAGCCTGGCTGGCTCCGGCGACCCCAATTAATTGGGAAAAGCCGAAGAAAGATACCATCATTTTTTGTTAGACGAGGAAGGAGTATGTGACAAGTGAAAATGTTACTGTGCTTCTAAACGTTTTTCTTAATCTGGTTGAAACTGGGATGAGCTGATTCTTAGTAGCGCAGCTAAATGGCGGTCTGTCAATCTATTTCTGACGCTATTTTTTCCGAAGCTTCATTGTAGAAAATACCTGTTCACAGATATGGTAAGATCTTTTGTGCATGAAATTTTAAGTTTGGGAAGCTTGAATTTGGTAGGGCCTTGTAGAACTCAATTTTCGAATCGTTGAGGAATAGTTGCTTCAATTCATTTTTAGCCAATTTTCAATTTTGAAAAAATAGGCTTATGAGATCACCTTTTGTCCGTGTGTGTGTGCGTGTGTGTGTGTGTGTGTGTGTGTGTGTGAGGTGTAAATTCTAAACGGCTGGAGCGATTTCAATGAAACTCGGTAAGTTCATAGCACTATTCAGGGCAACCCCGACAGTTCCCTTCAAATTTTGTTACGTCTCACCAATCCAACATGGCGGCTGTGCGAAATATTTCACCAGCATTCAATATCTCCGAAACTATTCTAGATATCACCCTGGAATTTTTTACGGTGATAAATGGAACTACTAGAAGTTCACCTATGTCACTCTTGAAAAACTGGTAACTACAAAACCAACATGACGGCCATGCGAAATTGCGACTTTAAAATAGACGTTTCTCGCGATTTAACCAACCAAACGCAATAAAATTTGGTACAGTATATGTTTATACACTTTGCAATGCACCGACATCTAACTTCGTTCAATTGTTTACATAACCACAAGATGGCGGCTGTGCGAAATATTTCACCGGCATTCTATATCTCTGATACTATTAGCGGTATCACACTGAAATTTTGTACGGAGATAAAGAGTACTGCTGGAAGTCCACCCATAAGATTTTCAAATACCGGTTAACTACAAAACGAACATGGCGGCCAAGCGAATTTGAAAATTTAAATAGACCTTTCTCACGATTCAATGTTCCGAACGCATTGAAACTTGGTACAGGAAATGTTTATATACGTTGCAATGCACTGGTATCTAATTTAGTTCAATTGTTTACATAACCTCAAGATGGCGGCAGTGCGAATTTTAAAATTAAGTTTTTATATCTTGTGTCGTAATTATGCGATCGAAGTGGAAGTTTGAATAATGAACCTACGCAATAATTTTCCTTTAATGGTACATGACTCTATGGCCTATACATTTAACAATCCAACATGGCGACCGTCCGAAATATTTAGACGACTCTGAATATCTACGAATCTATTACAGCAATCAAACTGAATATTTTTATGTTCATAGGGGCTATGAACATAAGTTTACCTATAGGACTTTCAATAATCTGGTGATCACAAATCCAACATGGCGGCGACGCGAATTATAAATATTCACATGGACGTTTCTCGCAATTTAACCATTCGAGTGCAGTGAAACTTGGTACAATAAATCCGAATGTTAACCCACTGGCATCTAATTTATTTCAATTGTTTCCATAACCACAAGATGGCAGCTGTGCGAAATTTTAAAATCTAGTTTTTACTTCTTGTGTCCTAATCATGCGATTGAAGTTCGAATGCTACAGGTACACAATAATCTTCATGTAACAGTACATAAATCTAGGACCTACATAAATAAAGTCCAACATGGCGACCATCCGAATTATTTAGTCGGTTCTCAATATCTACGAATCTATTACAGTAATCAAACTGAAATTTTGTATGTTGATAGTGGCAGTTAACATAAATAGAATATGTGTAAATAGGCTGTATAGTTCTTCACGGAACTACTTGTTACATTGTAACTCAATCAGTTCTAGCTGCAACTCTGATTTTACTGATGTACAATCAACATTAAATGGCATGCTGAAAACGTCCAAGTCTCGATCAATACCTTTGATATCTTGAAATTGTAATTTAATTTGGTCGTGGAGATTTTTTGCACAAAAAGATATAACACAAAACGCATAAACACAATGAGATTGGTACAGTTTTTCACTTCTAGGTACACAGAACAGAAAATATGACCTATGTGTAACTCTAGGTAGTACAGTGAGTCCGGGAATGTTCTCCGCAGCGCCTACATGCTACAGCAGTTACGTTGGTAGCACGGCTGCCGCTTGCATCTTAACAAATAAACAGTAAACTTTGTACTCACCACAGCCATTCATAACAGATGCTGGAACCATTCACAGTACATCATTCTTTTTCCGTAATCAGTTTGTTTTATTTCATGAACCACGGTAACTTTATAAAGGAACAACTGAAGCTTGTCTCTTACAGCTTTATGTGCTGTCGACTTAGAGATTCCTATTTGTTGAGCTAATTTTCGTGTTGATTTACTTGGACTATTATGCATTATATCGGAGATTTCATCAAGTTTTTCGTATGTTAAAAGCGTAGGCCTGCCTGTTCCCCGTACATTTAGAACTGAGCCAGTCACACGAAATTTACTTACCAAATCCCGAACGATATCACGGTTTGGACACTTTGAATTAGGAAACCGCGCCTGAAATCTTAATTTTTCATTTTATGTAAACCGATCGCCTTCGCGAAAAACGTATTCCACCAAAAAACTCTCTCTTCAGTAGTAAACATTACCGCCTGTATACTGTTGCACTCTTGCAATAATCTATCTGAACGCTCGCTTACTGTAATACACACTGAAGACATGCAGGCTCGCTCGCTTATCGCAATTCACACTGACAGCCCACACGCGGGAGTCCCCCTTTCAAGGACACAGTGCAGCCAACTAAACTTATGACGCAACCACTCACAGCTGCACGTACTCACTGCGGAGAACATTCTCGGGCGCCCTGTATAATTCGGAACCATGTCGCGGGCCGGATTAGACTAGCTCAAAGGACGCACTTGGCCCGCGGGCCGTACTTTGCCCATGACTGGTATATAATATCATAATTGCCTCACTTTTCTCGTTATTTATTAATTTATTTATTTATTTATTTATTTACCGTATGACTTTTAGTGCCGGGAGTGTCCGAGGACATGTTCGGCTCGCCAGAGGCTGTAGCTGCTTCAAGCGGACACTACTAGGGTGAGCTACAAGTTCCGTTCAATTTCAAGTAGTTAACTTTCGCCGCCAGATATCAATGATACCTCGTTACCGAGCGGTGACTCAAATGTTAAGCAGTAGCACGCGCCGACAATAACCATTGTTTATTGCTGACCAATAGCTGACGGGTCTTGACCAATAGGATGCTTCCTCCAACTGCCCACGTGGAGTGCAGAAGAGGTGTTGTCTACCAGCTCACTTTACAGCCTCCAGTGTTGCACTGTCGCACGCTGTTCTGTCCAGTCTCGCTACTGCTTGCCGTGGAACCGAGTAAGTTGCTGCTACGGTGATGGACAGTTGATAACAGTGCACAGTGGGTCAAAATTGAAATATAGGGGGACAAAATTATTTTTACGTTTTAATCATGAATTTAGAGTGAAAGCAACGTTTATAAATTGTTTACTTCATAATAAACATCAGTTAAGAACTTTTTAAGCTACATCTACACATGCAAGAAATTGTCTATGACTAGGAGTTGCATAGAGCATTCAGATATCTCTTCAGAACAATTTTCTACCCCTAATTTACTTTTAACAAAGTCACAAAGTTCCACTTTTGACAAACTCGTCGAACCCAGTGTTTCAAACAGTACTAAACGTGTGAGAACTGGTTGCGCGGCATCTTCTAAAACGTAAAATAACTAAGTAAGTTGCAAAAAGATGCAAAAAATCTAATAACAGGCGTAAACTACAAGACGTTATCTACATTATATAAAACAAAGTGTCCTGACTGACTCATCACCGCCCAGCCAAAACTATTAAAGTTAAAAACATGAAATTTTGGGGATATGTTCATTGTAATTCGAGAACGCCCACTAAAGAAGGATTTTTGGATATTCAGGTTCTAAAGGGGTGTTAAGGGGGTAGACCTGCATTTAATTGAATAACAATATCTCCCGATTGGTTTGCTTGGGGGATGCGATACTCGGCATATAAACTCGCCATTAAAAATAAGAAGACACGTGTCTGAGGGTTTTTCGATGTGGTGTATATTATGGGGGGTTGAAGGATTCCTAACGGAGCGTGTATCTCTTAAACGACATAGGCGAGGAGTTTGAAACTCAGCGGGAAAAAAATCAACTTGATAATAAGTAATCAGGTGTTTGACCGATTTTTTTTTCATAAATCCAATTTAAGGGGCTCATGGGGAGGGGTGAAATTCTGGGGAAAAAACAGGAAAGAAAGTGTCCTAACTGATTGACTGACAGACTCACTCATCAAACTCAAAGGAAAAAATCTGCTTAAAAATTAGTAAATAGGTGTTCGACTGTTTTTTTCTCCCGATTGGTTTGCTTGGGGGATGCGATACTCGGCATATAAACTCACCATTAAAAATAAGAAGACACCTGTTTGAGGGTTTTTCGATGTGGTGTATATTATGGAGGGTTGAAAGATTCCTAACGGAGCGTGTATCTCTTAAACGACATAGGCGAGGAGTTTGAAACTCAGCGGAAAAAATCAGCTTAAATGTAAGTAATCAGGTGTTTGACCGTTTTTTTTTCATAAATCCAATTTAAGAGGCTCATGAGGAGGGGTGAAATTCTGGGGGAAAAAACAGGTAAGAAAGTGTCCTAACTGATTGACTGACAGACTCACTCATCAAACTCAAAGGAAAAAATCTGCTTAAAAATAAGTAAATAGGTGTTCGACAGTTTTTTTCATAAACCCAATTTAAGGGGTTCTTGGGAGGGGGTGAAATTCTAAAAAAAGTTGAAGAAAAAGTCCTGACTCACTCACCATCACCCAGCCAAAGTTATTGAAGTTAGAAACACGACATTTTGGGGATATGATCATTGTATGTCCAAACCGTCCACTAAGGGAGGATTTTCGGATATTCAGGTTCTAAAGGGGTCTTAAGGGAGTTAAACCTGCATTTCATTGAATAACAAAAACTCCCGAATGGTATCATTGGGGGATGTTATACTCGGCATATTGTGACCGTCAGCCGGGTGGCAACGGCACATATTTGTGAGTGACCTTCAGAAGTCCTCCGGTAAAGCAGTCGGGATAGCCAACAACCGCGATGACTCTCCTAACATCCTCCCCCGTCGGACCTTTAAAAGTTTGCCGTGAGGGTCAGGTGAACTTCCTAACAATAGGCCAATGCGGCACGAGGTTCCATAGTCCACGGGGAGCGTGGTACATGGTTGCGATGGTCAAAGACGGCCTAAGGAAAGGTTCACCTCAAAAACTAGACTGTGAAATTAAACATCCAGGCTTATGTAAAACACCGTGAGAATTTATTGTAGATTTCCACAAACCCTTATCCTAGTTCGGAGGGTTATATTCGGCTAATCCGCAAGCTAAAAGTTAATGATAATAAAAGTTCAAGTCCCTAACAATGAAGTTACATTAACCCTCACGAAAGATCTAATACACAATAAGTAAGCAACAGCAACAACGCTGGGTAAATGGTACGACGCAAAATCCCTAATACAAGTTACATGATCAAGTTAATATGAAGTTACATTTAAGAGAAGGAGCAAAGCAAAGCTAAGTTATGGTGGTACCATTTCCACATTTACATTTAACTTTTCTAGCTAAGTCCTATCAGTTAACATTCAAAGTTACGGCGGTGACGTCCGTAATAGCAAAACAGTTACAATACAAAGCTAAGTGTACAGCCATTTAAAAACAATTAATCTAATCAACAATCACGTGCTAAATAGCACGCAATAAAGGTAACATGGGGAAAAATACAGTTTCAAGACATCAATAATTATAGTACAACACAGTTTTTATTATAATGCCTTCCTGCCCCATGGTTAACTCTTTGTAAACCATTGTCATCTAGCTTGATAGTAATGTCGGTGATAGCGTAGTTAAAACCACGTCTGACAATCACATGGCCTGCGCTCCACACACTATGAACTAATGGTTCATGTGTGCGCCAGGTCACAACAAAAATGTCTACAGTCTACGTCGTTTCCAATAAAGGAAATCCCTTCATCTGCACGGCCATGTCAGCAGGTCCAAGTGTAAGAATGTCAAAGTTTAAATGGAAATAATATGTTAGTTAGATTTTGTTTAAAACAATTATGTGGATGATGTTTATTATGTCGGTTTATGTTCCTTCCGTAGGTTTATGGCGTATTCTGACAAAGGCCTGACAAGGAGTAGTCTTCTAAAGATCATTCTCCCGCAGCAAAACATCGACTCAATAGTCGGAAAACTCAACGAGCAAACTCGGCTCGGACTCACAATAACACGAGTTATCAGCGGTAAATACCTCGCTTTCAACAACTCTCATAATAATGCTTCATAACAACAACAGATGCGCGACTTACAACAATGGCACGTCTTACTCACTCAAGGCACATAATATCATGGGTTACCTGCGGCAAAAACCTCGCATTTAATAACCAAATTGCCTACATTATAATTTGCCTCTCTCAAGAGGATCGCCAACAATGCATAAAGAAACCTGACAACCCTGGACATGTCGAAATGACATTCCTCGCAGCAAAATATCTAACTAACAGTATGAAAATCCAAGGGAAACAAATGACAAAAATACAGTAAGAAACACTGGGTTTCATGAGCAATAGCTGCATTGAAAGAAAGAGATGAATGAAATCAACATTCTGTCCTATGTTATCGTAGTTCTGTCTCGCTTTCAAGCATTTGTTTTCAAGGTTACTGGGTCAACAAACCAGTTTATTGGTGACAACTTCACAAATTGCAGTCCTTCACTGACCACATTTTTCAACAGGCAAGGCCGGCTAGTTTTAACATTATATAATACCGTAATATTTGGCCTTGTCATTCTTAGCATATGCTTGGTTCAAAAAACCTTATAGAATCCGTGTGCTAAACACGTTACAATTTAACTGTACAATAAAGTATCGCAGTCCTTCATTTCAAAGAATAGTAAATCACAGACATAACAGCATGTCTCACGAGCTTCTTTGCTCATCTAAGATATAACACTTATTAAGTTCTCAGTATAACATTAACACCTGTGTCCTCATGACAGAAACAAAGTAGTAACAAATTGATAAATAAGGCACAGATCTGCAACTCTAGACCTGCATAATGATGCGATAGTGCACTTAGTTCGATGCTTGACATCTACACTTTCTCCAAAATAATAAATCTGTCAGTATTTAACTATAAATTGGCTTCTGAGCGCTTTCAAAAATGAAAATACGGCATATTTTTATAAAACTGGAAACTACAGTTGGTTTCCTAACGATACGACCTATCTAACGAGGTCATAAGTCTCAACAGACTGGTTGCAAAGATTGCAGTTAAATAAAGTGACGATGACATCTGAATGAAACCACGGATAAATATCCTACACATGGCTGAGCAAAATAGCTGCAAATGATTACAGTCATGTTTGGCAGTGGGTCGGCTATAACGTGGTACGACGTCCATCAGGACGGCACCAGGGTTAACCAAAACTGGTCTACCCCACAGGGTGACTCACAATGACTGAAATAAACAACAATTATACTAATTACAACCCTACCTAGCAAATGGCTGACACATAAGTGCGGTTGATTCACCAAAAAAAACTACGATATCTAAATATACCACCGCGGACTATTACAAAAGAAAGGGTGCCCAAACTCACGACTTTTGGTAGCTCTCACATCGGCTCAGACATTCATCGACCAGGGTCGCGAAAAACTCTGCTTGGCTCTCCAGCATGGTCCTGTCCTCCACGGATTCACCAATCTGGACCTCCCAAGCAACCAGGGTTCGTTCGCCTCCGGATGATGGTCTCCCAAAAAGGTCTGGAATGTGCCTGGAAGTCGGCATCCACGTTCCTTCGTCTGCGTCCTCGGCATCCTGACGTTCCATCAAGCTGGTGGTCTCCATCACGACGTCTCCCTCATACCGGAATGGTATTAGCCCATAATCGTCTTCTTCACCATGGCGTGGAAAAGTTCAATGTCTTGCATGATGTCGAAAATGTCGAAATATCTCGTTCCTCTCGGCGTTTTGGCGTGATTATTGTGGACGATGCAAATAATAGTGTTCTCCACAGTATTTTGTAGTTTTCAGCCTGTTGATCCTCAAGATTCAACACGATGCGATGCTTTGCTTGTTAGCACGTGCAATTGTATCACGTTTTATCAATCACGTGGCATCCGCGATAAAATTGATATTTTCAATTCAGAATTTCCGTAGCAATAATGTTGTGATCGTTGGCAGTAATAATCACGTCGTCTTGGCACAATTATCAGACGATAACTCTTATATTTTCGGCGTGGCACTTTGCCCTTCCACTTACACGTGGGAAAAATATCTGGCGTATGGCACCAATTACAGTTTGTAGAAAATATTGCCTAATATGGCCTTTCGTAGAACAATAATATGTCCACGATGTGTGACAACGTTAGTATAGTTATTTTCAACACACGATGCAGTCGGATGCTCACTTGAGCACAAAAATATTTATAATGTCCACGTCGCGACGGACGGATACTCGAAACACGCCTGTCTGGCGTCAGATCTACAGATGTAGTAGTCGTCACTGACTTTCACTCGGAAGTAGGTCGCCAAAACGAAGTCATTGAGCGACTACTTTCATAGCTCCTTGCGTATCTGCAAGTGTTATACCTTACCAAAAACGTAATAATCATTCACCAAAATGATTCAATAATACAGAATGACGAATTAGGATATTCTGAGTCTTGTGAAAGGATAAAAGTGATTAACAAGACGTCCAAAGTCAAAAATGCAATTGAACGCTACTTCAAAGAGTATAGCATGAGCTCTCCGCTCCACGTGGTATTCTGGGTATGTTCAAAAGTACTACATCCCATAATAATTATTCCGTAACAAAAATATCACATGAACCATAGCTCAGCGGGTTCATCTGCCTCTCCGTCGTTTCAAAGAAAATGTTGGGACGACATTTTATTTGCCTCTATAATTCATTCATGTGTGATATTTTTTTAGATTGGCGGCGTTGAAAGTTCCAATACGTTCTCCAGTTCTGATGTCTTCAATGACATAACTCCCGTTATTAAACGGCTGTCTAACACGACTAGGGCCGTAATACAAGGAAAGAAATTTCCCGTATACGCGGTCAATTGGATTAGAAATTCCGGGTCTCCTTATAAGGATAAGGTCTCCCTCCTCAAGTGGTTCTCTGAATCTCTGGCGTCTTGTTCTCTTCAAGCGTTTGGCAGCTTGTCTGTCTAAAGTGCCTCTAGCAGCTAACAGTCTGCTGGCATGCGATGGTTGTAAACAAGGTGGATTTACAATCACGCGGTTCCAGACTCTCAGTGGCATCTGGTTCAAATGCAGGACCAAAGGTATTTGACCAGTGCTTTCATGCACAGTAGAATTAATGCATTTTGCCATCAAAACAAGGACTTCAGTCCATCGCCAGTGTTCCTCCTGACAATACAAACGACAAAATTTTGCAATAGTGGACATAACGCATTCCGCTGGATTGCTCTCAGGGTGTCTTATCGATGACAAAAGATGACCAATCTCTAGTTCCTCCATAGCGTTGGCGAATTCTGCAGAAGTATATTGCGATCCGTGGTCAGTTAATAAGAATTGTGGTTTCACTGCCTCCGGTATCACTTGTCGTCTTATTCGCTGGATAATTTGATGTGCATTAGCCTTCTGAATAGGATGGAGCATTGTGTATTTTGTAAACACATCTATGGTGACTACAATGTAACGATTCCCACGACGGGCTTTAGGTATAGGACCGTAAAGATCTTGTGCGTACAACTCTCTGGGTTGAGTTGGTAGTATAGGTCTAGGTGGTTCTCTCAATAAGTGTGACGTGTATTTGTTCCGCTGGCATGCGTCACAAGCACGTAAACACTCTCTGACAGTGGTTCCTAACCTTTTCCAGGTGAACGACTCTTTAATGGTGGCAATGGTCTTGTCCGTTCCACCGTGACCAATAGACAAATGTACCATGAGAATGACAGATTCCTGGTACCTTCTGGGAATAACTGCACGCAGTTGGGTGTGATCTTCGTCCACAAATTTATACAAAACGCGACGGTAAATCAGATAGTCATCTGCTATGGCAGCAATCCTTGCATAAAGCTCATCCCGAGGATCCATCTTTCGTTCAAGAAATCGAATGATGTGTCTAAGTTCCTCTTCACGTCTCTGTCCTTCGGGTAGATAACGAAGTCGGCGAAGGTGTTCTTCGCATTCTCCCTCGATGTCAATGGCATTAATAGAAGTTTCAGGATTCCGGCTGAGGATGTCGGCCAATACATTCTCTCTGCCTGGTTTGTAAACAATCTCCAGATCGAACTGTTGGAGAAAAAGAGTCCATCTAGTGATTCTGTCACTTGCCAGTCTTGTTCGTAGGATGAAGGTCAAAGCGTGGTGATCGGTTCTTACGACAATCTTCTGGCCTATCAAAAGTTTCTGCCAGTACTCTAATGCATAGACGACGGCTAGTGCTTCTATTTCTGTTGTAAAATAGTGAGATTCGTGAGCTCTTAAACGTCTGCTCTAGAAAGCGATGTAGTGACGTTTCTTATCATCGTCCTCCTGCAATAATATAGCTCCAATACCAATGGCTGATGCGTCTGTTTCAAGAATGAAATTGCGTGAATAATCAGGATATTCCAACTGGATAGAATTCGCTAGCATCTGCTTAGCCTTCTGGAATGCTGTCTCACACTCATCATTCCAATTCCATCTACAGTTCTTTTTCAGCAGACTTTGAAGTGGTGCAACAGTCTCTGAGTATCGCTCACAATGAGCAGCAAAAAATTGTAGTATTCCCAAAAATTGTCTCACGTGCTTCACACGGGTTGGCGTTGGAAAAGCGGCGACAGTTCTGATTTTTGCTGGATTCGGTCGATATCCATCTCCATTAATAATATGTCCAGCAAAATTTACTTCCCTTTGGAGAAATCTGCACTTGTCAAACTTGACCTTGAAATTGGTCTGTCGAAGATTTTCAAAAACAAGGCGTAGGGTAGCCAAATGCTCTTCCTCTGTTTCAGAAGCGATGATTATGTCGTCCACATAACATATTACTTTCTCTTTTACCTCTGGAGCTAACTTAGCATCTAGTGCTCTAATCAAAGCAGCTCCAGCATTCTTCAAACCAAATGGTAACTTGCAGAAGACATAGGTGGATTGATCAAATAAGAAGCCAGTGTACTTCTGAGTATGCTCGGACAGTTTGATGTGATAATATGATTGTACAAGGTCCAATGATGAGAAAATTTTCTTCCCTTTAAACTTCCTAAGGATGTCCCTAATCTTAGGCGGTCTGTCGTGCTCGGGAGCCAGGCGTTCGTTTAAAGCCCTTGCGTCGAGACAAAGCCTCAAACTTCCATCAATCTTAACCACAGGTATAATTGGATTCAGAAAAGGATTCGGTGACTTCTTAATCGTGCCTGCTACTTCCATCTCATGGATCTTCCTTGCAGCTTCCTCGCGGTGTTTTTCAGCAATCGGGTAAATTTTCTTCTGAAATGGAGAGTCGTCTAATAAAATGAGGTCATATTCATAATTCATAATTTCGCCAGGAGCAGTATCGAATATGTCCCAATATTCATTTAGTGTAGTAGCCAAATTCTCTTGCATGGTTGTGGATATTAATCCTGCCTCTCCGTCGGCATCAAGTGTTTCCTCAGTTTCCTTGCTATTAAGTTGCTCGACAACGTCGACTTCGGACAGGAATTCCGGTTCATCTACCACAAGGTTCATCTCTATAGGTTCGTTCGGTTTAAATTCGACAGTATTGCGTCCCATGTCGATAATACCGTCATACTTCCTCATGAAATCAGCCTCTAGTATGACATCATGATGCAAACCTTTCATAACTAAGAATTCGTGCAAATACACGTGGCTTGTGATTCTAAATGTGCACAAAACCTGTATCTTGCACGTCACAACCCGGTCAGGTATCACTCCTCTGACACGAATAGCGGAAACAGGCAGCTCTGTCACCTCAGAGTTAGCCTTCAACTTAGCATAGCAATCTGCAGAGATTACACTGATCATTGCGCCAGTATCGATCAGAATTATAACACTGCATCCATTGAGAGTGGCTACTATTTTGGGTAAACGTGTTGGCTCATAACTGTGGTTCGTCGTTCGTCGTTCGTCGAGTAAATCCTGTTGGATGGGCTCCCAGAGTAAAATATCTGCCGTCACCCTGTGCTCAGCCAAACTAGACTGTCTTAATTTTTCGGCGTTTTTTTTTCTTTGTTCTGACTAGAGGTACCAGGCTGGTTCTGTCCTGCCTCTGACGTCACATTTCTTTCTTCCCTCGAAGTAGGGTTCCTTTCTCCCTCTTCTCTATTTTGGCTCTCTCTCAATTGCTGGAGGTACTCGCGGCTCTCGCGCGCTCTCCCTTCCCAGTCACGGTCCAGATGGTAACGTGGATCACGTCCTCGTTGGTAACCTCCGTTATACCTGTAGTCTCGCCGGATCCTTCCTCTTCCTGACGGACCTTCCTGATTCCCACGACGGTTATTGTCGTGACGACGGTTGTCGCTCGCCCCATTATCGAACCTACGATTCCAATATGTTCTATTGTCTTCTCTCTGGTTCCTTGAATATGGCGTATTACTCCACTCTCTCCAGTTACGGCGGTATTCATTGTTGTATTCTGGCCGAGGATTCCCAGAGTTCTGTGATGCTTCTTGTGTCTGGCTAACTTTGTCCACAGTCGTGACGTTAACGTGACGCTCTTCACGCCTGTCAACCTTCTGTTGACGGTGAGTTGGAAATTGCTCCGCGTTAGCATCAAGACGTCGTAATATCTGATCACACTGTTGAAATGTCGTCGCCCCTGCAGCGATTAGTACTCTTTGCACGTCGGCTGGGTATTGCCATACTATGGTATTCACTAAATCCTGCTCCGATAAAGGAGGCTGAAGATTTCTCAATTTAGCAAGCTGGGTTGCAAAGTAATTTGCGTAGCGAGTTGGCATGTTGGAACTGTATCGGCGAGTGTACATTTCAGCCCTTATACTTTGCTGAACGTCACTCGACCAATACGTCCTCAGTAGTGCTTCTTTAAAGACTTGATACCCGGAGAATGAATATTTAAAAGCCCGATACCAAGTTGCTGCTTGTCCATCCAGAAGACGTTCAATAACTCGAAGTTCTCTTTCAGGAGTTAATAGTGTGTCTCGTAAATAGCTCTCGACGTTCGTGAGAAATTCTACAGGAGTCACTCCGCTTCCTGCGCCAGTGAATTTAGCGGGTTGCTCTTCCCTTGACCTTATCACTGTGACATTACCCTGAGGATTAGCAGTACGGTATGTATTCTGCATGTAGTTGTTTGACAGCGTGTTAGTTTCAGGATCCAGTCTATTTATAGCTGGTCTGAACGGGTTAGCATCGTAATTTAACGTCTGGCTTGGCGCTGTTGCATTAAACTGCCAAGGTCGTGTATCGGCATGTACACTTGACTGTACATTACTAGTCCAAAATTCCGGCGTTTCACGTGTATTTCCCATCGGCGGTTGCAAATCTACTCCCCTCGGAAGTGCTTCTAACCTGTCGAGCCTCTCCTCGATGACTTCTAATTCTTGTATATTCCTGTTGGCGACTTTGCTCCCTAAATCATTTAGTTGCAACTCGATTCGTTCAACTTTACCTTTGAGATTTTGGTCCACCTCACGAATAGCTGATTTGAGGTTACGACTCAACTCGAGCCTATCAATAATCGTTATTTCCTCAATCTTTTTCTGCAATGTTGCAATTTCGCCCTCAACCTGATATACGTTACTCTGGATATGGTTGATATCATCCTTGACTCCATTTACATTGGCGTCGACTGTAGTTTTATGCTCCACGAATTCGCCTCTCAACATCATCAGGTCGACTTTGTGCTCCTCCCTGTGCACATCTACAGTATCACGTAAGCCTGTGACAGTTTCTTTTAGTTCCGCGATGTCTTTCCGGTTAGATTTAAGTTCCTCCCTAACCTCAAGCATGTTATCCACGAAGGACTTCACGTTGTTATTAACGGTGTTAGCTGCACCTCTCATTAATACCAGTCCTAGGTTCATGGTAGCCATATCCTTTTTTACGTTGTCCATAAAACCTTCTACGTGATTCAGCCTAGTCCCAAATTCTTCTCTGGTGTGCTCGATATCAGCTTGGACGTCTAACTGTACTTTATTTATAGCGGTCTGAATTTGAGCCGTGTGCTCCTCGAGTCGGGTTTGCACATCCTGTCTTGCCCTATTCATTTCTTCCGTTAATGTGTCTACGCGCTGGCTTGCCTCCTGGTGGTGACGAATCACGTCTATCCTTACTGCTGCCAAACCTGCCGTTAAGTCATTTTTCGCTTCTACCCTGTACGAGTCCATTTCGGCCCTGACCTTCGTTAGATCGGTCCTAATGTCTTTAACAGTACGGGTGTTTATCTCTAAATCTAAACGTACTTCATTAATTGATTGGGTATTTACCTCAAGGTTCTGCCTGACCTGGTCCACGTGACCATTTACATCACCTACTCCCTGTCTAACATTGTCAATAGCTTGTGAATTAACCACTAAGGCTTGTGTATTCACACTCAAGTCACTAGTAAGTTGTTGGAGGTTAGCGTTGACACCTGCCAACATCTCAGCGAACACTCTGCGAATCATATCCTCATCCATTTGACAAGAATTTATATTGAGAGAAACGAGGGATCAATCATGATGGAAACTTACAGCTATGATAGTAACGTGGTGGTATAAAGCTTGTTTCGACTTAATAAATATCACGAGTACAGCTGGAGTATGCAAACTAAGTGCTTCTACATTTACTAATACAACGGTGAGCAAAGCAAAGTATTACATTTACTTAGGATGAGGCATCACCTAAGAAAAACCCTATCTTTCATTTATTCAATATAAAAACCTCACCCCATGGTCTTCTATCAAATATGAATGCCATGCGGTCTATTGATCTGCAGTACGACTTTCTAAGTTCGTTCCAGTCCTGTCAATTTACCATTATTCAAATATTAAGATCCTCCTAAATATCGGCATAAGAAAATATACAGGGCGCCATCTGATGATCACCATGTTGACATCTGGCTCCATGTATAGGGAGCCAATTTATGTGCGACCTATACGTCGGTTTCCACGTTAACACCGTGCACCATGTCAACTTCGTAGCCCCATTAGTTGGGCCGCCATTTTATGTGACCGTCAGCCGGGTGGCAACGGCACATATTCGTGAGTGACCTTCAGAAGTCCTCCGGTAAAGCAGTCGGGATAGCCAACAACCGCGATGACTCTCCTAACATCCTCCCCCGTCGGACCTTTAAAAGTTTGCCGTGAGGATCAGGTGAACTTCCTAACAATAGGCCAATGCGGCACGAGGTTCCATAGTCCACGGGGAGCGTGGTACATGGTTGCGATGGTCAAAGACGGCCTAAGGAAAGGTTCACCTCAAAAACTAGACTGTGAAATTAAACATCCAGGCTTATGTAAAACACCGTGAAAATTTATTGTAGATTTCCACAAACCCCTATCCTAGTTCGGAGGGTTATATTCGGCTAATCCGCAAGCTAAAAGTTAATGATAATAAAAGTTCAAGTCCCTAACAATGAAGTTACATTAACCCTCGCGAAAGATCTAATACACAACAAGTAAGCAACAGCAACAACGCTGGGTAAATGGTACGACGCAAAATCCCTAATACAAGTTACATGATCAAGCTAATATGAAGTTACATTTAAGAGAAGGAGCAAGCAAAGCTAAGTTATGGTGGTACCATTTCCACATTTACATTTAACTTTTCTAGCTAAGTCCTATCAGTTAACATTCAAAGTTACGGCGGTGACGTCCGTAATAGCAAAACAGTTACAATACAAAGCTAAGTGTACAGCCATTTAAAAACAATTAATCTAATCAACAATCATGTGCTAAATAGCACGCAATAAAGGTAATATGGGGAAAAATACAGTTTCAAGACATCAATAATTATAGTACAACACAGTTAGGTAGATTTCATTAGAAAGCTAAGTATTGCAATGGGTACCATGTTTCGACTTCCGGAAAATTTCGACATAACTTCGCGTTTCACATCCCCCAGACCCCAAAACCACCGTCAGTTCAAAAGTTTATATATAATTTATGTATATATATATATGTATATATATATATATATATATATATATATATATATGTATATCAGTTTCTTGTGGACACGATAACTGCCGTAATTTTGCACCAATTACTTCGAATTTTTTACCGAAGATGTATACCTATAAAATCTCGGTCGAGTTCGTTACTGGGCTAAATCGGTCGAAGGGGGTGAAAATGGGGGGCTTTTTTCGAAAAAGTGAAATTTCGCTATAACTCTCTTAATACGTGCAATATCGAATCCATTCAAAGTTCATAATATGTGTCGGATAAGTGCCAAAAATTTATGTCAAATAAGATTTTTGATAGCACCAACCATTGACCAAAGGGGTGGAAAAAAGTGGGTTTTTCGGGAAACATTAATCATATCTCTCTTAATAGGCACAATATCAAAACCGTACAAAATGGACAATATTCCCCTAATAATTACCTAAAACTTTTGTCTGAAAGAATTTTTGATATGACCCACCATTACGCCAAGGGACGAGAAAAATGATTTCGGAATTATAAGAAAATGCCAAGAGCTATCAGTGGTTGCCATGGCAACACTACTAAATTGATGAGGCATGGACCATCAGACGTTGCCATGACAACGCACTTGCACGAGATCAGATTCAGTATTTCCATCTGATTAAGTGGTTGGTTGGTTGGTTCTTAAGTTTAGGGGCTGCGACAACGCGGTCATGTAGCCCCGTGTACTTTGGGTGTGTGTAGAATCTGTCTGATAACCGGTGTTAATTGTGATGACTGTATTAGTGTGTGTTATCTGTTTGTTAATTTAAGTACTGCAACTAACAATTTTTCAGATAGTTCCTACTTTTGCCGCCAAGCGCCACTGTCAACGACTACGAGGCCAAGTTCAGAACTGAGCTACTAGACGCCGCCGCAGTCGGCTCTTGGCAACGAACATAGAAACCTAAGAGCGTTGTATACATTCTTAACCTATCCAATTTAGCTTCACACAGGTGCAATTAGTGGAAGGATCTTTAACATGCCATAAATCTATTACATGGGACCGCCGGCTTTACTTCCCCTCCGAAGGAAGGCATACTGAGGGATATTTAACGCTCTTAAAAAATCCGACGGCTTCGGCCGGGTTTGAACCCGGTATCTTGGGCATAGAAGCTCAGCATGTTACCGACTACGCCACCAAAGCCGCCTGATAAAGTGGGAAGCGGCTTCGGTGACGTAACTGGTAGCATGCTGAATATCTATGCCCAATGTCGCGGTTTCAAAGCCGGCCGAAGTCGTCGGATTTTCTAAGAGCACTAGAATCCCTCAGTATGCTTTCCTTTGGAGGGGAAGTTCCAACGTTCGTTGCGAGTTGATGGTTGGGGTGGCATCTAGTAGCCATGTTCACAGCTAGGTGTCGTTGACGGTTGTACCTGGTAGCAACATTAGGAACTACTGCTTGAAATTGACCACCTGCAGTACTTACATGAATTAAGACTAATACAGCCATTACAATTCACACCGTGTATCAGACAGATTCTACACTCACCCAAAGTACACGGGGTTAGATGACCGCGTTGTCGCAGCCCCTAAACTGAGGAACCAACCAGAGGTAGATTTCGTTAGAAAGCTAACTATTGCAATGGGTACCATGTTTCGACTTCCGGAAAATTTCGACATATCTTCGCGTTTCACATCCCCAGGCCCCAAAACCACCGTCAGTTCAAAAGTTATATATAATTTATGTATGTATATGTATATCAGTTTATTGTGGACACGATAACTGCCGTAATTTTGTACCAATCACTTTGAATTTTTTACCGAATACGTATACCTATAAAATCTCGGTCGAGTTCGTTACTGGGCTAAATCGGTCGTTGGGGGGTGAAAATGGGGGGCTTTTTTTTTTCGAAAAAGTGAAATATTGCTATAACTCTCTTAATATGTGAAATATCGAATCCGTTCAACATTCATACTATGTGTCGGATAAAGCCCAAAAATGTATGTTTGAAGAGGTTTTTTTATAGCACCAACCATTGACCAAAGGGGTGGGAAAAAGTGGGTTTTTCGGGAAACATTAATCATATCTCTCTTAATAGGCACAATATCAAAACCGTACAAAATGGACAATATTCCCATAATAATTACCTAAAACTTTTGTCTGAAAGAATTTTTGATATAACCCACCATTATGCCAAGGGATGAGAAAAATAATTTCGGAATTATAAGAAAATGCCAAGACCTATCAGTGGTTGCCATGGCAACACTACTAAATTGATGAGGGATGAGCCATCAGACGTTGCCAAGATAACGCACTTGCACGAGATCAGATTCAGATTTCCATCTAAGTGTGAAGCGGCTTCGGTGACGTAACTGGTAGCATGCTGAATGTTTATGCCCAAGGTCGCGAGTTCAAAGCCGGCCGAAGTCGTCGGATTTTATAAGAGCGCCAAAAATCCCTCAGTATGCTTTCCTTTGGAGGGGAAGTTCCAACGTTCGTTGCGAGTTGCTGGTTGCGGTGGCATCTAGTAGCCAAGTTCACAGCTAGGTGTCGTTGACGGTAGTACCTGGTAGCAACATTAGTAACTACTGCTTGAAATTGACCGTCTGCAGTCCTTACCTGAATTACAGACTAATACAGCCATCCCAAAGTACACGGGGTTACTTGACCGCGTTGTCGCAGCCCCTAAACTGAGGAACCAACCAAAATCTCTGCGGTAGATATAATTTTGCGTGAAGAAGTAACAGACCGTTACATAGTTGCACATCAGTGTCGAAACCTAGCATAAGGACAGTGTGACCACAAGTATAAAAATGGACCCCAAATGACAAGAAGGTTACCGTTCCCATAAGACAATAAAATGTTTAAAATAAGCATAAAATGACGAAAAACAAAGTTAATTAAGCTTTAATTATAAAATACCTTCTCGCATTAAATGAGGTCTGATCCTTCTACGAAAATCTGCATATTCTGCCTATTTTCGCCTATCCCCAAGTTTGTCCGGTGAAATCTACCTCCGCCTTCCGGCGTGCCGAGAGGACTTTTTTTTATTATAATGCCTTCCTGCCCCATGGTTAACTCTTTGTAAACCATTGTCATCTAGCTTGATAGTAATGTCGGTGATAGCGTAGTTAAAACCACGTCTGACAATCACTTGGCCTGCGCTCCACACACTATGAACTAATGGTTCATGTGTGCGCCAGGTCACAACAAAAATGTCTACAGTCTACGTCGTTTCCAATAAAGGAAATCCCTTCATCTGCACGGCCATGTCAGCAGGTTCAAATGTAAGAATGTCAAAGTTTAAATGGAAATAATATGTTAGTTAGATCTTGTTTAAAACAATTATGCGGATGATGTTTATTATGTCGGTTTATGTTCCTTCCGTAGGTTTGTGGCGTATTCTGACAAAGGCCTGACAAGGAGTAGTCTTCTAAAGATCATTCTCCCGCAGCAAAACATCGACTCAATAGTCGGAAAACTCAACGAGCAAACTCGGCTCGGACTCACAATAAAACGAGTTATCAGCGGTAAATACCTCGCTTTCAACAACTCTCATAATAATGCCTCATAACAACAACAGATGCGCGACTTACAACAATGGCACGTCTTACTCACTCAAGGCACATAATATCATGGGTTACCTGCGGCAAAAACCTCGCATTTAATAACCAAATTGCCTTCATTATAATTTGCCTCTCTCAAGAGGATCGCCAACAATGCATAAAGAAACCTGACAACCCTGGACATGTCGAAATGACATTCCTCGCAGCAAAATATCTAACTAACAGTATGAAAATCCAAGGGAAACAAATGAACAAAAATACAGTAAGAAACACTGGGTTTCATGAGCAATAGCTGCATTGAAAGAAAGAGATGAATGAAATCAACATTCTGTCCTATGTTATCGTAGTTCTGTCTCGCTTTCAAGCATTTGTTTTCAAGGTTACTGGGTCAACAAACCAGTTTATTGGTGACAACTTCACAAATTGCAGTCCTTCACTGACCACATTTTTCAACAGGCAAGGCCGGCTAGTTTTAACATTATATAATACCGTAATATTTGGCCTTGTCATTCTTAGCATATGCTTGGTTCAAAAACCTTATAGAATCCGTGTGCTAAACACGTTACAATTTAACTGTGCAATAAAGTATCGCAGTCCTTCATTTCAAAGAATAGTAAATCACAGACATAACAGCATGTCTCACGAGCTTCTTTGCTCATCTAAGATATAACACTTATTAAGTTCTCAGTATAACATTAACACCTGTGTCCTCATGACAGAAACAAAGTAGTAACAAATTGATAAATAAGGCACAGATCTGCAACTCTAGACCTGCATAATGATGCGATAGTGCACTTAGTTCGATGCTTGACATCTACACTTTCTCCAAAATAATAAATCTGTCAGTATTTAACTATAAATTGGCTTCTGAGCGCTTTCAAAAATGAAAATACGGCATATTTTTATAAAACTGGAAACTACAGTTGGTTTCCTAACGATACGACCTATCAAACGAGGTCATAAGTCTCAACAGACTGGTTGCAAAGATTGCAGTTAAATAAAGTGACGATGACATCTGAATGAAACCACGGATAAATATCCTACACATGGCTGAGCAAAATAGCTGCAAATGATTACAGTCATGTTTGGCAGTGGGTCGGCTATAACGTGGTACGACGTCCATCAGGACGGCACCAGGGTTAACCAAAACTGGTCTACCCCACAGGGTGACTCACAATGACTGAAATAAACAACAATTATACTAATTACAACCCTACCTAGCAAATGGCTGACACATAAGTGCGGTTGATTCACCAAAAAAAACTACGATATCTAAATATACCACCGCGGACTATTACAAAAGAAAGGGTGCCCAAACTCACGACTTTTGGTAGCTCTCACATCGGCTCAGACATTCATCGACCAGGGTCGCGAAAAACTCTGCTTGGCTCTCCAGCATGGTCCTGTCCTCCACGGATTCACCAATCTGGACCTCCCAAGCAACCAGGGTTCGTTCGCCTCCGGATGATGGTCTCCCAAAAAGGTCTGGAATGTGCCTGGAAGTCGGCATCCACGTTCCTTCGTCTGCGTCCTCGGCATCCTGACGTTCCATCAAGCTGGTGGTCTCCATCACGACGTCTCCCTCATACCGGAATGGTATTAGCCCATAATCGTCTTCTTCACCATGGCGTGGAAAAGTTCAATGTCTTGCATGATGTCGAAAATGTCGAAATATCTCGTTCCTCTCGGCGTTTTGGCGTGATTATTGTGGACGATGCAAATAATAGTGTTCTCCACAGTATTTTGTAGTTTTCAGCCTGTTGATCCTCAAGATTCAACACGATGCGATGCTTTGCTTGTTAGCACGTGCAATTGTATCACGTTTTATCAATCACGTGGCATCCGCGATAAAATTGATATTTTCAATTCAGAATTTCCGTAGCAATAATGTTGTGATCGTTGGCAGTAATAATCACGTCGTCTTGGCACAATTATCAGACGATAACTCTTATATTTTCGGCGTGGAACTTTGCCCTTCCACTTACACGTGGGAAAAATATCTGGCGTATGGCACCAATTACAGTTTGTAGAAAATATTGCCTAATATGGCGTTTCGTAGAACAATAATATGTCCACGATGTGTGACAACGTTAGTATAGTTATTTTCAACACACGATGCAGTCGGATGCTCACTTGAGCACAAAAATATTTATAATGTCCACGTCGCGACGGACGGATACTCGAAACACGCCTGTCTGGCGTCAGATCTCCAGATGTAGTAGTCGTCACTGACTTTCACTCGGAAGTAGGTCGCCAAAACGAAGTCATTGAGCGACTACTTTCATAGCTCCTTGCGTATCTGCAAGTGTTATACCTTACCAAAAACGTAATAATCATTTACCAAAATGATTCAATAATACAGAATGACGAATTAGAATATTCTGAGTCTTGTGAAAGGATAAAAGTGATTAACAAGACGTCCAAAGTCAAAAATGCAATTGAACGCTACTTCAAAGAGTATAGCATGAGCTCTCCGCTCCACGTGGTATTCTGGGTATGTTCAAAAGTACTACATCCCATAATAATTATTCCGTCACAAAAATATCACATGAACCATAGCTCAGCGGGTTCAATATAAACTCATCATTAAAAATAAGAATACATGTGTCTGGGTTTTTTCGATGTAGTGTATATTATGACGTGAAAGGGGTGAAAAGTGGGGGTTGTGGGATTCCTAACGGAGCCTGTATCTCCTAAACGACATAGGCGAGGAGTTTGAAACTCAGCGGAAAAAATCAGCTTAAAATATAAGTAAACAATTGTTTGACCGGTTTTTCATAAATCCAATTTAAGGGGCCCATGGGGAGGGGTGAAATTCTGGGGAAAAAACAGGAAAGGAAGTGTCCTAACTGATTGACTGTCAGACTCACTCATCAAACTCAAAGGAAAAAATCTGCTTAAAAATAAGTAAATAGGTGTTCGACAGGTTTTTTTTTCATAAACCCAATTTAAGGGGTTCATGGGGAGGGGTGAAATTCTGAAAAAAGAAAATTGAAAGATAAAGTCGTGACTCACTCATCATCGCCTAGCCAGAATTATTGAAATTAGAAACATGACATTTTGGGGATATGTTCGCTGTATGTCAAAACCGTACACTAAGGGAGGATTTTCGGATATTCAGATTCTAAAGGGATCTTAAGGGGGTTAAAACTGCATTATATTCAATATAAATATCTCGCGAGTGGTTTCATTTCTGGATCTGATACTCGGCATATAAACTAATCAATAAAAACAAGATGTTCAGTAAAGAACATATAGCCTACTTTCTCCTAAATGCATGGGTATTGTTATAACTCTTTGTCCTTTTCAAGGAGTATAATTGAATGTTGGCTGTAGTAGCTTGTTGAAATACAACGTGCTATAGTGATATTAAACATGAATATGAGGTGCCTTTTGCTAGTGCTACCTCTGTAAAAAATTCATTCAATTCGGTTTCACCGTGTTTGAATTGATATGGGGAATGGATTTGCACACATACATGGCCGCTATTTGCAAACTATTGGGCTGATGACCTTGTAGTCAGTCATAAGATGCTTTCCACAGAAAGGCATGTTATTGCAAATCTGGTAGAGATCAAATTATTAGGATGGTCGTAAATTAATTTAAGCTTTTAACATTTGGGTGGCCGTCATTCCGTTTCCGTCAAAATGGCGGCGATATAAAACATGACACTGAGGTGCCCTTTGCTAGTGCTACCTCTGTACCAAATTTCGTTCAATTCGGTTTCACCGTGTTTGAATTGATAGGGGGAATCGATTTACACACATACTTGGCCACCATCTGCAAACTATTGGGCTGATGATCTTGCAATTTGATCAGAATATGCTTCCCACATAAAGATATGTTGTTGCAAAATTTGGTAGAGACTAGATTATTAGGTTGGTCGTAATTACATTTTAGCTTTTAACATTTGGGTGGCCGCGATTACGTTTCCGTCAAGATGGCGGTGATATAAAACACGACACTGAGGTGCCCTTTGCTAGTGCTACCTCTGTACCAAATTTCGTTCCATTCGGTTTCACCGTGTTCGAATTAATAGGGGGAATCGATTTTCACACAAAGATGGCCGCCATCCGCAAAATATTAGTCTAATGACCTATTAGTTTGGTCAAATGATTTCTCCCTCCATAAAGGTATATTGATGCAAAATTTGGTAGAGATCGGATGATTAGGTTAATCGTAATTTGATTTAAGCTTTGAACATTTGTGTGGCCGCCATTACGTTTCCGTCAAGATGTCGGCGATATAAAACATGACAATGAGGTGCCCTTTGCTAGTGATACCTCTGTATCAAATTTCGTTCCATTCGGTTTCACCGTGTTTGAACTAATAGGGGGAATCGATTTTGACACAAAGATGGCCGCCATCCGCAAACTATTAGGCTCAAGACCTATTAATTTGGTCAAAGGATGCATCCTCCCTAAAGGTATGTTGTTGAAAATTTGGTAGAAATCGGATGATTAGGTTAGTCGTAATTTGATTTAAGCTTTGAACATTTGTGTGGCCGCCATTATGTTTCCGTCAAGATGGCGGCAATATAAAACATGACACTGAGGTGTCCTTTGGTAATGCTACCTTTGTACCAAATTTCGTTCAATTCGCGTTCACCGTGTTCGAATTGATAGGGGGGGACAGACATTCAGAGTACACACACTCACACACACACAGACTCACACACACACACACACATACACACACACAGACAGACACACTTTTTTCGCCCTGTGTTGATCTCATAAGTCTACTTTCATTTTTTGAAAAAATCAAAAGTAGGCTAATAAGCAGACGAGTCTAAGGGTTTTTCGATGTGGTGTATATTATAAGGTGAAAGGGGTGAAAAGTGGGGGTTGAAGGATTCCTATCGGAGCGTGTATCTCTTAAACGACATAGGCGAGAAGTTTGAATCTCATCGGAGAAAAATCAGCTTAAAGAATAAGTACATAGGTATTCGACCCTTTTTTTTTTCATAAATCCCATTTAAGGGAAGGGTGAAATTCTCAAAAATAAATGAAAGAAAATGTCCTGACTTACTCACTCACTCATTATCGCCCAGCCAAAATTATTGAAGTTAGAAACATGAAAGTTTGGGGATATGCTCGTTGTATGTCGAAAACGTCCACTAAGGAAAGTTTTTTCGATATTCAGGCTCTAAAGGGGTGTTAAGGGGGTAAACGTGCATTTCATTGAAAACAATATCTCACGAGTGGTTTCATTTGGGGATGTGATACTTGGCATATAAACTAATCATTAAAAATAAGCTGACACATGTCTAATGGTTTTTCGATGTGGTGTTTATTATGTGTGAAAGGGGTGGAAAGTGGGGGTTGAAGGATTCCTAACGGAGCGTGCATCCCTTAAACGACATAGGCGAGGAGTTTGAAACTCAGAGGAAAACAATCAGCTTAATAACAAACAAATAAATAAATAATTAAATAAATAGGTGTTCAACCGTTTTTTCATAAATCCAATTTAAGGGGCCCTTGGGGAGGGGTGAAATTCTGGAAGAAAAACGTCCACTAAGGAATGATTTTTGGATATTCACTCTCATCGACCAACCAAAACTATTAAAGTTAGAAGAATGGTATTTTGGGGATATGTTTGTTGTGTGTCGTAAACGTCTACTAAGGAGGAATTTTTGGATATTCAGGTTCTAAAGGGGTGTTAACGGGGTTAAACCTGCATTTCATTGAATAACAATATGACACGACTATGACGCGAGCGTAGCGGCGGGTACCTCCTAGTTAAATATAAAGTGACGCAGAGTGACCGGACATACTAAATATAAATATAAATATAATTTTAAAAATAATAGTTAAATATTATATAATTCAAATATAGCTAAAATTACGTAACAATTACGCCCATTAATAACTGAAACACGTTACAAAGATCATATCTTCAGCTGCATGTTCCATCTTAAAGCATCACACTAACCACACAGACGACCAAACCACAGCCACTTACATTCACCCTCCAATTCAGACTGCTCGAACAGTGGTGACAGATTTACACTAGGATGCGTTTATATCCCAGAATAGTGTGTGGCAATTGTATGAGAATGCTGTAGAAGTATTAAATTTTGATTTTTTAATTATGAAAATAAATAATTTTGTCCTCCTAGATTTCGATGTTGACCCACTGTGCAGTGGCGGATGGCAGATAATTGTTCTGGGTTTTGCCCTATTTTCATTAAGGGTAGGGGTAGGGTAGGGTAAAAGACTGATTCATATCAAAGGAAACTGTGTTCAATTGCGCGATAAAACGGATGTACCTCATTCATCACGAATGCCACATTTCAGAGAACATCACATTGTCATCGGATTAAATGGATTGGTTGGTTGGTTTGTTTCCTCAGTTTAGGGGCTGCGACGACGCGGTCATATAAAGTAGTCTACATTTAGGTGTTAGGAAGTCATTTTTGAAGGCCTTTGTCTGGACGTTGGTGCTCTATGGAATTGAAACTTGGACTATTGCTGCAGCAGAAAAGAGGAGAATTGAAGCGTTTGAAATGTGGTGTTACAGGAGAATGATGAAGATCATATGGGTAGATAGGGTTACAAACGAAGAGGTATTAAGACTAGAGGGAGAGGAGAGATGTTTCTGGCGACTGCTAATGAAGAGAAGAGATAGGTTGGTAGGGCACATACTAAGACACCCAGGAATAGCAAGCTTAGTTATGGAAGGAAGGTTCGAGGACAAGAACTGTTGGTGTAGACCAAGGTTAGAATATGTTAAACAGATTGCCTCGGACGTAGGATGTGGTAGTTATGTAGAGATGAAACGATTAGCTCAGGACAGGGAGGCGTGAGGACCTGCATCAAACCAGTCAAACGACTGAAGACTCAAACAACAACAACCACTAAATGAAAACCTTCACGACAATAAAACAACGTAAGTTAAATAAGAGAGCGAGAAAGAAACGCGAGTGTCTCAAGTAGGCCTACGTGCATGCAAATTACATTGCAGGACATAGTATCGGCAGCTGACGGAGCATTACGGATGTCTCCGTCCGCGCCTCGACTTCCTTGTTGCAATCAGCGGGCAACGACCAGCCGAGTTAACTGTTGGGATAGGGCTTACTCGGCCTAGTATCTCGGCCATACCCTTCACTATTGAGATCTGGTAGGTGCTCGTGCCTGGCAACGACCAAACGGACGAGTGTTCCTAGTTGGTTGGCGCGCTACGCTTTCTAAGCCAGTTCAGAGTAACTCACCATAAAGATTTTCAGAATTATTAAGGAACAAAATTATGAATTCCTATACATGTAAAAGGAAACGTACATCTTTTATTACTATAGTACATTATGCAACGAGCCTATAATGGCAATAATTAAGACACGAGTTTATTTATTCAACGAGCGAAGCATGTTTTATAATTTCCATACGAGTGTCTTAATTATCATTATAGGCGAGTTGCATACGACTGTTTATGTTTGACGATAATTATAACTATTTTATATTCGAAAATAAATATTCGTAAATATCTGTCGAGATTTCGCCAGTTGTATGTACTGAACAGAGCGCATGGGACGCAGAGAATACCTTGTATTTGACCATGGCCTCCTCAAATACCCCACTATGACACTAGCCACGCAGTGAAATTTAAAATAGGAGGCCGTGGAAGTCAACGCAGGTGCGATGCTATCCTTGCCTAATTGGTTACACAACTGTTTATTGAGCTCTGACTGGTGGGAGAAACTGTTTCATAATGAAATAGTCCTCTCGGCACGCCGGAAGGCGGAGGTATATTTCATCGGGCAAACTTGGGGGTAGGCGAAAACAGGCAGAATATGCACGTTTTCGTAGAAGGATCAGATCTCATTTATTGCGAGAAAGTATTTTATAATTGGAGCTTAATTAACTTTGTTTTTCGTCATTTTATGCATATTTTAAACATTTTATTGTCTTATGGGGACCGTAACCTTCTTGTCATTTGGGGAACATTTTTAGCCTATTTTCAATTTTGAAAAAATAGGCTTATGAGATCACCTTTTGTCCGTGTGTGTGTGTGTGTGTGTGTGTGTGTGATTCGTGTGTGCGTGTCCCCGTAATAAAATCTAAACGGCAGGAGCGATTTCAATGAAACTCGGAAAGTTCATAGCACTATTCCCGGCGACCTCGACCGTGCCCTTCAAATTTTGTTACGACTCACCAATTCAACATGGCGGCTGTGCGAAATATTTCACCAGCATTCAATATCTCCGAAACTATTACCGATATTACCCTGACATTTTCTATGGTGATAGAGGGAACTACTATAAGTTCACTTATGTGACTTTTGAAAACCTGGTAACTACAAAACGAACATGGTGGCCAAGCAAATTTGCGACTTTTAAATAGACGTTTCTCGCGATTTGACCAACTAAACGCAATGAAACTTGGTACAGTATATGTTTATATACATTGTAATGCGCCGACATCTAACTTCGTTCAATTGTTTACATAATCACAAGATGGCGGATGTGCGAAATATTTCACCGGCATTCTATATCTCTGAACTTATTAGCGGTATCTCCCTAAAATTTTGTACTGAGATAAAGGGCACTACTGGAAGTCCATCTATAAGATTTTTAAAAACCGGTTAACTACAAAGCGAACATGGCGGCCAAGCGAATTTGAACATTTTAAATAGACCTTTCTCGCGATTTAATGTTCCAAGCGCACTGAAACCTGGTACAGGAAATATTTATACACATTGTAATCCACTGGTATCTAATTTAGTTCAATTGTTTACATAACCTCAAGATGGCGGCAGTGCGAATTTTTAAATTAAGTTTTTATTTCTTGTGATGTAGTCATGCGATTGAAGTGAAAGTTTGAATAATGAACCTACGCAATAATTTTCCTTTAATGGTACATGACTCTATGGCCTATACATTTAACAATCCAACATGGCGACCATCCGAAATATTTAGACGATACTGAATATCTACGAATGTATTTTAGCAATCAAACTGCATTTTTAATGTTCATAGGGGCTATGAACTTAAGTTCACCTATAGGACTTTAAATAACCTGGTGATCACAAATCCAACATGGCGGTGACGCGAATTATAAATATTCACATGGACGTTTCTCGCAATTTAACCATCCGCGTGCAGTGAAACTTGGTACAGTAAATCTTTATCCGAATGTTAATCCACTGACATCTAATTTATTTCAATTGTTTCCATAACCTCAAGATGGCAGCTGTGAAAAAATTTTAAATCTCCTTGTTTTTTCTTGTGTCCTAATTATGCGATTGAAGTTTGAATACTACACGTTCACAATAATCTGCATGTAACAGTACATAACTCTAGGACCTATATATATAAAATCCAACATGGCGACCATCCGAAATATTTAGTCGGTTCTCAATATCTACGAATCTATTACAGCAATCAAACTGAAATTGTGTATGTTAAATAGTGGTAATTAACATAAGTAGGATATATGAAAATAGGCTGTATAGTTCTTCACGGAACTACTTGTTATACTTGTGGTCACACTGTCCTTAAGCAAGGTTTCGACTCTGATGTGTAACTATGTAACGGTCTGTTACTTCTTCACGCAAAATTATATCTCCCGCAGAGATTTTGGTTGGTTCCTCAGTTAAGGGGCTGCGACAACGCGGTCAAGTAACCCCGTGTTCTTTGGGTGAGTATAGAATCTGCCTCATAAACGGTGTATGATGGCTGTATTAGTCTGTAATTCAGGTAAGGACTGCAGACGGTCAATTTCAAGCAGTAGTTCCTAATGTTTCTACCAGATACTACCGTCAACGACACCTAGCACTGAACTTGGCTACGAGATGCCACCGCAACCAGCAACTCGCAACAAACGTTGGATATTTCCCTCCTAAGGAAAACATACTGAGGGATTTTTAGCGCTCTTAGAAAATCCGACGACTTCGACCGGCTTTGTACCCACGAACTTTGGCATAGAAGTTCAGCATACTACCAGTTACGTCACCGAAGCCGCTTCTCACTTAGTCAGATGGAAAACTGAATGTGATAACGTGCAAGTGCGTTGTCATAGCAACGTCTGATGGTTCATCCCACATCAATTTAGTAGTGTTGTCATGGCAATCTCTGATAGCTCTTGGCATTTTCTTATAATTCCGAAATTATTTTTCTCATCCCTTGGCGTAATGGTGGGTCACAGCAAAAATTATTTCAGACAAAAGTTTTAGGTAATTATTAGGGGAATATTGTCCATTTTGTACGGTTTTGATATTGTGATTATTAAGAGAGATATGATTAATGTTTCCCGAAAAACCCACTTTTTCCCACCCCATTGGTCAATGGTTGGTGCTATCAAAAAACTCTTCAAACATAAATTTTTGGGCCTTATTCGACACATAGTATGAACTTTGAATGGATTCGATATTTCAAATATTAAGAGAGTTATAGCGATATTTCACTTTTTCGAAAAAAAAAACCATTTTCACCCCCGTCGACCGATTGTACCCATTAACGAGCTCGACAGAGATTTTATAAGGATATTATTATTTAAAAAATTCAAATTGATTGGTGAAAAATTGCGGTAGTTATCGTGTCCACAAGAAAGTGATATATATATATAAACTTTTTAACTGACGGTGGTTTAGGGGTCTAGTGGATGTGAAACGTGAAGATATGTCGAAATTTTCCGGAAGTCGAATCATGGTACCCATTGCAATAGTTAGTTTTCTAATGAAATCTACCTAAAATAGTGTTATAATGACCCTCATTATGATACAGTTTTCTGACATATAATATCTACATTTCGACATCGTCGAACATAATAGTACATTATGCAACGAGCCTATAATGGCAATAATTAAGACACGAGTATGTTTATAAAACAAGCGAAGCGAGTTTAATAATTTCCATACCATTACAGGCGAGTTGCATATGACTGTTTATGTTCGACTATAATTAAAACTATTTTATATTCGAACTAATGTTCATAAATACTGTATCTGTCAAGATTTCGCTAGTTGTATATACTGAACAGAGCGCGTGGGACGCAGAGAATACCTTGTATTTGACCATGGCTTCCTCAAATACCCCACTATGACACTAGCAACGCAGTTAATTCAGCGCAGGTGCGATGCTATCCTTATCTAATTGGTCACACAACTGTTTCTTGAGCTCTGATTGGTGGTGGAAGCGGCTTCGGTGGCGTAGTTGGTAGCATGCTGAGCTTCTAAGCCCAAGATCGCGGGTTCAAACCCGGCCGAAGTCATCGGATTTTTAAGAGCGTTAAAAATCCCTCAGTATGCCTTCCTTCGGGGGGGAAAGTAAAGCCGGCGGTCCCATGTCATATATTTATGGCATGTTAAAGAACCTTCCACTAATTACACCTGTGTGAAGCTAAATTAGGTTAAAAATTTAAACAACGCTCAGGTTCTTACGTTCGTCGCCAGGAGCCGACTGCGGTGGTGTCTAGTAGCCAAGTTCTGAACTAGTAGTTGTTGACGGTGGCGTTTGGTGGCAAAAGTAGGAAATACTTGAAATATTCAAAGTATGCAGTCCTTACTTGAATTAAGAAACAGAAACACACTAATACAGTCATCAAAATTAACACCGGTTATCAGAAAGATTCTACACACACCCAAAGTAGCCTACACGGGGCTACATGACCACGTTGTCGCAGGAACCAACCAACCTTGGTGGTAGAAACTGTTTCATAATGAAAAATAGTGTTATAATGACCCTTATTATGATACAGTTTTCTGACATATAACATTTACATTTTGACATCGTCGAACATAAAAATTATTACGGTATTAATTGTTTTTCTAGGATTAATCTGATCGTTGTGCAACATTGCAACCTTATTAACGACCGCCACTGTTTGACAACAATGTGCCTCGCGCTGGGAAAGCCTTGGCTCCCGACGGCCATGGAATGTAAACATATCCACCAGCTAGATGTCAAAGGCGAGCCGCACGTTACCCAGGAAAGTGAGGCAACTACACAAAACAACGGTAGTTGACATAAACAAAATTAAAAGAACACGGCTGTTGTAATTTGGTGAGAAAATAGTTCATTCTTTCTCCTGAAAAGTGAAAAAATTGTGACTTAGTTCCTTTCTCTACTGACCGATTCAATTTTGTATAGATAGGCGTTATATTTGAAATCTTAACACGATAATGAACAAAGAACTGATCTGCTCCTCAAGACTGAAAGAAGAATCAGTAGAACGTGCATAAATAAAAACTATCAGGTTGAGGGAGTCGGGAGAATTCGCCCAAATGAAACTGTCTATCATGAGATTGATCCAATCACCAGCACAATGCAGAATAAAAGAATTTCATATTTTTTCACATCTTACGGCTTCCTGAAAACAGAATTGTACGCCAACTAGTGATGAGAAATCTAGGAAAGAAAACTGGAGGAAAATGGATCAAAGAAATCCAACAAGATCTCAAAGCAGTTGGACTCAAGATAACAGATGCCGAGGAGAAAAATAAAATTAACACCATTCTTAAAACTCACAAATTTTCTGCAGAAATGACACATAGAAAGCCTATGGAGATTTCACATGAGTTGAAAAAATCCCGATCTGAAGGAATGAGAAAGTACTGGAAAGAGTGCAAGAACCAATACTACCTTCAAAGAAGAAGTGATTGTGGAACGACGCAAGTGGTCCAATGTGACCAATCAAGATTAATAATAATAATAATAATAATGACGGTTACAATTATTAACGCGTATTTCTCAACTCTGTATCTGGACTACCGTCACAAAATGTAGCTGTACAGATTATTATGTTTTCTCAATAGGGAACGTATTGAGAGATTGACATTTTGATAGAATATTGTTCCCCTCTTGGCTTGTGTAGACTCCATGGGTGTGGCCGCTTACGTTCACCCCCTCCCTACACATGGTACACACCCCCTTCCGTCAACACATCTGATCAGACCAGAGTGAACATCTGCGTTGTTGTCAGTATATAGGATATACGTAAAGGAACAAGTAGTTCCGTATCGAACAAAAGGAGCCTACTTTTCTTAAAATTAAAGATTCATGCCAATCTATATAGACGAATAGAATAATGACGAAATCAAGTTGGTAATACAAACATTTCTAAGTACTGCAGTTTGAAATACAGCTGAAATAGTATAGCCTAATAGAGTAAGTTTCTACAGTTGGCAGCCCTGGTGACTCTGAATATATTCTTAGTTCCATCTCTTAAGGTATAGAATGCACATACAAAATTTGGTTGAAATCTAATGGATAGTATGGACGTTACATGCTGTATGATATTGGATTTATCAGTGCGCGTAAAATCATGTTGGGAACAATGTCATGAATGTGATGCTGAGAAATAATCTGAAATATTACGATCCATTATAGTGCAAATTTTATATAAAATCCATTTGTTAATATAGAAGATACGTGTAATTAGAAATTGAAGCTATCAGAAAGCTTGGAATCATGTTGGCAGCACCGAGGTAGATTATATGCTTCAAATTAATCTAAAATGTCAGGCATCATACGTGTGCAAAGTTTAAAGCTGATTTCTTGCATACTTTCAGATATATTGATATTAGTATTAAACAAATAGAGAGAGCATTTATTAACATTTGGCAGCCGTGCTGGTTCTTACGAACACGCATAGTCATAACTGTTATGGTACAAAATGCACATACGAAATTTGGTTGAAATCCATTTGCTAGTATAGAAGTTATAAGCATATACAAACTGGAACTATGCGCAGGCTTAGAATCGTGTTGGCAGCACAAAACTAAGGTGGAATGTCAGGTACTACACGTGTGGAAAATTTAGAGCTGTTGGCTTGGATACTTTCTGATATATTGATATTAGGGTTAAAACATAGAGAGTGCATTTATTAACAGTTGGCAGCAGGGAGGGAAGTGAGGCGGTATGCGCCGGTATGCAATACCGGCACTGCTTTCAAAGGCCCAATGGCATACCGTCACTGCTTTCAGTGTCAAATAGCATACCGCCACTGAAACCCAGTGGATCTTAAACTTGTTTGCGCCGTAGGAATTAATATAATTACTTTTCATGATCATTCAGCCACTGGTACCAAGCTACCTTCACCGATAAACATTCCCCTGTAGACATCGCCGATATAGAACCATGCGTTCCTTTTTAAAGCCAACCCGTAAAACGCTTTAGCATCGCTGCAGCAAACTAGAGTGGAAAAAAAGAACGGCCATGGCCGTCCATGCAGCAAAACTCATAAAGCGAGATCTCTTCACCACCGCTGCAGCAGAGCGCTTAAAAAAACATGGCTTTGACCGGTAACTTTTGATGAGTGATGACCACAGTAGCCAGCTTAAGAATATACCGCTACATCTGATGTTTTAAAACATATTTCTCAGTAAGATAATATCATAACTTTTACATTGTTTAAATAGATCTTTACTTTTAAAGTTTCTTTAAAATATCTACTGTCAATTGACAAGACATAATATTCTTGACTTTTGGGCTCCTGCTTGGCGAAAATCTATAAAGCAAGGTTGGTTATTCGTGGAGGAACTTAATTAAAAACACGATAGTCTCCCGCCTCGTTGTCGGGTTAAAAACTAGTGTTGTGGTGTATGGTCAGTACGATTGTGTATCAAGTAGCATCATTGCAACTAAAGTATTCTTATAAGTATCGGCTCCAGAGCTGATATCATGGATAAATTTGCCGTAAGAGGACAAAAGAGAAATTTCAGCGAAACTGGTGATTGTGTTGAAGATAATCGGTCTGGGAAAAAGTTGACGAAATCGGCTTTGTCTCTCACCTCTCACCGACACAAAGCACAAGTGAAATAGAAACCAAGACTGTAGGCCTAGATAATGCAGATTTTGAATGTTTGCCAACATTTCTGAGTCCTGCTCAGTGGAAAACTAAATTCAAAGAACACGAATGGATATCCTACAAACCCGAAACAAAAGGATTCGGTTGCAAAGTATGCGTCAGAGCACGTGGAACTTTGGGTGATTTTAAATCAGAACGAGCTCGTGGTGTTCTTATTCTGCAAAGACTTTTGGTAATAGTGATGTGAAAATGCGTCAGGCAATAAGAAAAAAAATCTTTGATCACAAGAATTCCCATGCCCATGGTCAGTGTGTTAAAATTCTTGAGGAGGCCAAGAAACAAGTTCTTCAAAACACAACTGCAAAACAAGAAGGGGTTTACCACGAGAATACATGCAGAGTTTTTCGCACAGTGTACAATCTTGCAAAGCTAGGAAGGTCATTTTCTGATCTACCATCCTCGATTGATGCACAAAGATCAAATGGTTTAGATATGGGACAGATTTTGCATTCCAAACATTCCTGCGCTGATATTACCAATCAGATTGGTGAAGAAATGAGGAAAACTGTTGTTAAACAAATTGTTGAAAATGACCTCAAGATTGGTGTGATGGTGGATGAGTCAACTTCAGTGGGTCAAAATTCTGTTCTTTGTATTTGTCTTCAGGTGAATTTTAATAATTCTGAAGAAACCAGCAGCATATTTTTCGATCTAGTTGAACTTCCAAACACCTCAGCTCAATGTATATATGATTCCTTAAAGTTTAATCTTCTTCAGCATTTTTCACAAGAGTTTCTAGCCAGCAATTTTATATCATTTGCTTGTGACGGTGCATCTAATATGCTAGGGAGTGTATCAGGATTGGCAGTAAGACTCCAGCAAGAATTCCCTCAGCTTTTTATATGGCACTGTGCTAACCACCGTCTCGAGTTAACAGTTGGTGATGTTGTTTCCAAGCTGACAGCTATCAACCACATGAGGAACTTTTTTGATAAATTGTATTCCCTATACCATGCATCACCAAAGAACAAAAACCAATTGCGGCATTGAGCATCAAATCTGAGTACTAAAATTCAGGTTATAGGAAGAATTTTAGGAGTTAGATGGGTTTCGTCAAGTGCTAGATCAGTTAGGGCCATTTGGAAAGATTTTGCAGCACACTCCCTCCATTTTAAAAGTGCCATGGAGGATCAAACAAGAGACTCTAAAGAAAGGGCCCAGTACAAAGGACTGCTGGATCGTCTAACTGATATAAACTTTATCCTGAATATGGGTTTGATGATAGATGATCTGAATGAATTAGGGGATCTGTCGCTTCAATTGCAGAAGAGGGAGATGTCTGTTATTCAGGCTCATAATCTAGTACTCCAAAAACTTCAAGTTTTCCACTCATTATAAACCCCACCTGGGGAGTATACAGAATTAGCAAGAAGTGCAGCCGAGTGTAAGGAACTAAATGGTGTGAACTTGCATGGACCTGGAAGAGTGCACCGATTTTATGAACAAGCCTTCTACAGTCTACTTGTGGAAGAAATGGAAAAACGAATGCTAAACAGCCAGTCTTCGAGATCGTCTGCTTCTACTGCACAATCTCTTGCAGCAAAGTATGAAGAACTTCTAAGTAATTTAGAAGTATTTGATGAAACAAAGTGGTCAGAAGATGTGGCCAGTGATATTTGTTTTGGAGACAGTAAAATGAAATATCTGTGTGAGAAATTTTGTATAGGTTCCATCAGGGAAAGTGTAACTGGTTTCAGGCTGTATGCATCAGACAAAATAGTATCTGTTGATCTGAAACCACTTCTTAGGGCTGTGAAAGCCATAATCATATCCACAGCCGAATGTGAACGATCTTTTAGTGCCATGAACGTAATATATTCACCTGAAAGGAATCAGCTTCAGGTGAAAACTGCTGGAAACTTAGTCTTTTTGAAGTAGGTTGGGACCCCAATTCACAAGTTCAAGCCCTTGAAATATGTTAAGGCATGGCTAGGTAAGGGACGTCGCAGTGCTGATGACAACAACTCCATGAAGCGAAACATGTCAGATGTCTCTCCTCCAGGGTTAAAAGTGGTCTGGGAGTTTCTACAGGAATAAAATGGTAGGCTACAAGTAAAATGAACCTTTCTGCAAAAGCACAAATTTCGAAACACTATAATTCGTTAAGTTAATGATAAGTGCATTTAATAATTTTTTCCTATTTAAGTTAGGCCTATCAGTCTTAATTTTATGTATTTTTTACAATATAGACTTGACTGTTTATATTGCTGTACTGTAATTTCAGATGCTATCTTTGTGTCATTTTCAGACCAATCTATTGTGACTTATGACACATTTACTGTTAATGTTTCCTCTTATGCGGATGCTAATTATATGTCAGTAACAAACAAACAAAAATTAATTTACTTCCCCACTTCACTCATTTAATTTTATTTATCTATATAGCCTAAATAATAATTCACACATATATTTTTAAGTGAAAAATAAAATGTATTACTTGAGCATCATGCAATTCTGAGTGAATAGAACAATTTCCTGCATATCACGTTACGTTTTAAGGGAGGGGTATGCTTTTTTGAAGTTGGGGTATGACAGGAAAATACCTTCGGATAGCCTACCGCCTCTGGTATTTTCCCACTTCCTTCACTGGTTGGCAGCCCTGGTGGCTCTTAAGAATACGCACAGTCATATCTGTTGTAGTACACATAGTACATACGAAATTTGGTAGTAATCCAATCGATAGTATAGAAGTTACATGCATATAGAATTCGGACTTATCGGCAAGCATAGAATCATGTTGGCAACACTGGCATGTATGGACTTCTGAACATTTATCTGGAATGTTACTATCTATATGTGTGCCAAATTTGGAATAGTTCGCATGCATAACTTCGGAGATATCCAACATAGAGCCTAAATTTCAATTGCGATTTTTCAGCAGTTGGTAGCACTGACGACAATTTCAATTATGGCCGTGAGATATTCAGGTATAGTTCTTTACTCTTACCAAATTTGGTTTCGATAGCTGTATCCGTTTAGGAGTTAATAAGGGAGAGGGGACACACACACACACACACACAGACAGACAGACAGACAGACAGACAGACAGACAGAAGATGGACAGACAGACACACATTTTCTCGGATCGATCTCATTCGTCTACTTTTCCCTCATTTTTGCAAAATGAGAAAAGTAGGCTAAAAATGCAAAGCGCTTTGCACTTCGTTTAGTTGCCTTTATTTCCAGAAATATCATATAACATATTCAACAAACGCGCGGTTAGAGTTTGATTCAAGAAGAGATAAATTACATAAGATTAATTACAGTGTGGACCACTTCGTACAAGTTTTCTTCTTAGGTGGCGTAGTTGGTAGTATGCTGGACTGCTATGCCCAAAATGGCGGGTTTTAACCCGGCCGAAGTCTACAGATTTTTTAAGAGCGTTAAAATCGTTCAGTATGCCTTCCTTCGGAGGGGTAAGTAAAGCTGTCGGGCCTATGTCATAGTTTTATGGCATGTAAAAGAACCTACCACTACAATTGGTAGTGTGTAGCTAAATTTGTAGGTTATATTTGGCTGGTTAGGAAACTCTCTCTCAAGTTCCAACGTTCGCCGTTCGACAGTAGCATCTGGTAGCCAAAGTTGGAACTACTTGAATCTGAACTTGTTTGGAGCCCTCGGGCGTTCAATCTTTTGCTTAGTCTGTCACTGTCCATTCTATTAGGCTACCTTATTACCATAGAATGTCATGCTTCTCTTGCTTACGGCATCAGTAGTAATAATATCGTATGGCCTCGGGTACCGGGTGCAAGCTTTGTTATTTGACACCCAGAGAGTAGCTTGCATGTCGAATTTCGTTGTTCCATGAAGCACTATAAAAGTCAAGGAGGTTGAATATCTAAGCTCCTTGAACACTATAGCGCTTTCTTGTAGAGAAATGAGGAACTTTGTGTTGGCGGAAACTCCCGAGATTATTTTTGCCATTATGAACACGGCCTACTGAATTCAAATGGGTTCTTGGACATGCCAACATCGTATGACATGCGTGTCGTAAATTTTTGCCGCTGTCCAAAAATCACTTACCATGGCCAGAAGCGAACCTGCAAGCTTGGGGTTGGTAGACCAACACGTTAACCAATCACCCACCGTGGAAGCACGGCGTCAATGAACCTGTCAGTTAAGGAATAGAAGACCGCTGTTCTCATCTTAATCCACATTCCATTTCCTCTCGTGGGACCTTACATTTTCCAGTGAATTTTCCGTTCTTGCTTTTCAATTTCTGTCTAATCACTGGCACAATAAGGTCTACACCCACGTATTGTCTACCTATCCTCAGCCACATCCTCCACCAGATCTACGACGTAAAAACTCTCTCCTCAGGAAGTTCAAGAAAATAATGGATAACGCACAACTACCAATACACAGTGACATTGCTGATGTTCGTCTGAATCGTCTACTATATCGAAATCCATCAACAAGGACTGCAATAGGCTTGGAGAATACCAACTTCAACATAACTAAAGAATGGCAGGGAAGATAGGATACTAGGGCTGGATAAACCTTACCACGAATAGGATCATCACTGCCACCTGGATTTGAGTCACCTCAGAAAATATGGTCAACTCTCAACAGAATTCGTACGGGTCATGGCAACTGTGCAGACCTCCACTATAAATAGAAAATAATTTCTTCACCTAACTGTGATTGTGATGCCCCTCCGCCGACCATTCAGCATATTATCACCAAGTGTCCTAAAGGAAAGTATAGTGGCAACGTCACCGATTTCGCTCATGGATCACCAGAGACAATTATTTGCATAAACATAAACTAATTATTATGATCTGTGTACATATTGTTACTGTAAAGCCACACGCTAAATGAATAAAAAAAACTGTAATTTTGATAATATCTTGATTATTAATAAATTTAGCTGTATTGTCAACAGGGATTATCTGAGAAGTTGTTGAAAGCTATAGTAGCATATTGTTCTGGAGCTGAAATAGGGGTAGGTCCGAACGGGAGTGTAAGTGTTTGAATTTAGAGGGGGCTGTTCGAACGGGGGAAGCTTTCGCAAAGGTGCGGAGACCCAGAATGTATAAGTGTGTGTTGTTTGACTGGGGCAAGCTCTACGTTATGGGGGCGTTAATCTATGGGGTGCGTTATAGAAATGGGGAGCTAATAGTCTCCTGGAACAAACAGTGTGACTAAGCACTACGCGCAGCTACTTCAGACGGTCGAGGGCCTGGTGAATCAAGGCTAGCGCTCTTGAACCTGACTGGCTCAGCAATTCTATAATAATAATAATAAACACTGGCAGGTTGAGGTGTCAGGTGGGGGAGTAGGTAATAAAGCCAAGGGTGTAGTAATGATCGTGTACGATGAGTTGATGATGGTAGTAATTAGTTTATTACTACCAGGAGTGTTAATGTGGTGTCCCACTATTTGGGAACGTGTTGACAATTGTATTACAATAAATAAATGTTTGGTGTGAATTGGTGAGGAACACAAGTGTGAAAATGTGTTAGGATCATAGAGATGCCCACTTACCCCGGGAGAGACGTCTGATTACAGTCGGCGATAGCCTCCGGCCAAGATAGGTGATGGGGCTATTCCAGGTCCAGTTTATATTGGTTTTGGACCTGCTGAGTAGGCATTGTGTAAGTGTTGATGTTCCACTTAGCACTCGTATGGATGTGTTGTGGAAATGATGCAACTATTGGCTGGGCGGCCTGCGGTGACCAGCTGCCTGTTGCCTAAGTACGAAATGTGTATGGATGTCCTATGTTATCATCCGGGGGTGGTTTTCAGGTTGAAGTCGATGTGGAGATGGGTAATTTGTAGAATAGATGGATGTGGGTCCAGTGGCGCAGGCCTAGCTCTCTTCATGGGTCAGGTAGGGTCCTTAAGGGCTTATGCACCCTTGCGCCCTAACAACAGGTCGTCCGGATTTAGTTTGCGGTCACGCAAACTGGTGTGAGTGCTAAGAGTGGTGTCTTCTTCTTCTTTTCTTCCGGGTCTTCCTCTTCTTTTCTTCTTTCCTCTTCTTTCTCCTTCGGATGCCGTGTCGGTGTAGTTGTGTGTGTTTGTCTGTGATGTCGTTAAAGGGTAGTGCGCTCTGTATAGGGGTAGGTTTTAAGGGGTGGTACAATATTTTACATATAACATTTGTGATATAGCATTTGTTGACATATATATATATATATATATATATATATATATATATATATATAATATATAGCAGTGTACATCGTGATTCGTCGTTGGTGATATAAAAATAAACATGTATAAAACATTGGCATATATGCTGTTTGCCTAATTGCAAAGAGGACAAAAACATAGTGATGAAAAAAATGCTCTTTGCGTCCTTAATGTGTACAATCAATGTAGGTTTACAATGTAAATCGTGTTTAAGTGGAAAGAAGTAAGAGGAAAGTAAAATAAGTGTCCTGTGGTGTAATTTTAAGGGTATGTATTAAAATAAGTTTATTTTGTTGGGAGAAATAGGGCCCTTGTACAAATTTATCGTTAGAAGGGTGAAATGGAAAATGGATGTGTATAAAAAATGTGTGCGTACAAGTTGATAATGTGTTTTTGGCGTATACAATGCGCCGTGATCACTGGTGAAAAAATAATACAACAATAACAATCCTTATACTATTTATGTACCTGGTAACTGGTACCTCCTACTCATAAACAATGTTTTCGTTAGTCGGAGCTCTTACCTGGCCATCTTATTCATATACTTATGCGCGCGCTATTACTTATCCTATAGCTGTGTTTTGCACTCCTAGCGGCCGTTTTTTAATCTTAGCGGAGTGACTAATCCGCTTGTCGATTTAAGGTAACAGTGTAGTGTGAAACTGGCAAATAACGCACTACGTTACAAATATCTCAATATTTCACAACAATTTCAAGTTAGAATTTTGAATTTTGTGTCATTTGTATAAGATAGACATATGAACATACACAGAAATTTACATTGAGCACAGTTGTACGGTATTGTCATAAGGACACTAATAATGCACTGAAATATGTAAATAAAATTGCAAAAAATGCCTACATTGATGTACCTTTTTCTCAGAAACTAATAGCTATGTGGGGATATAATTTTACACAGATAAACTTATTACCCTGTTCTATTATGATGACTAGAATCTTAATTCTATGTAAAACACGTTCTTAATTATTAATTTTTGAAATTTGTAAAAAAAAACATTTTTCACGAAAATTTGGTGGTATTATTTACTGTTTCTCAGAAACTACAGGATCAATTTGAATAATCCTAGTCATCAATAATCAAAGGCATGGTTATTTGTGTATACAAAATATTAGCTTGATAGTCCTGCCCAGTTCTGAGAAAAAGGTACATATGTTTCAAAAAATATAGTTTTTGAGAAAATCTCAAAAAACATTATAACAGAGTCTGGAGTTTAATCTCAGTATATCCCAGGTAAATAATCATCCTGGGATTCATCCCCTCCCTTTGTATACTTCCTTTTGAATCTCAGCTTAGTTCTTAATTCCTTTTGCATGGCCTCAGCAGCTCTATTAGCTTAATATAAACACTTCTGGTCGATGGACTTCAATGACTCTAGACATTTTTTTCCCAACTCTAACACACATTTCCTTTAATACATGATTCCTTAAAATCACACCATCATTAAATATAAGTACTGCCTCTAATACCCCTATTTTGAAGGTCTCAAAATTAACTTGGAGGACACACCTTTCCTTACACAAACATCCTTCACAACTGATAAACTATCACTCATTTTACAAACTTTACACAATGTGATGGTATATTGGCTTTCACGGCCGGTGAATTAAAACTCAGCAATTCTTCTAGGTTTGTGCCGTGTCTTGTGTGGGGTTTCGCCTAGGACACCAAGCTAGGCTCATCGGCGGGCTCTTGGTGTCCCTGCCCGGACCCCCACAGGAGTGACGAACTGCGCGCCACCTCCCTTTATATAAGGTGCAACTGCACCACTTGACTACGAGAACTAAAAGCTCAAGTAGCCTTAACCTCCCTATGAAGGCTTCCAAAAAGATAGTTCTCGTAGTCAAGTGTAGTCAAAATATTTCAAATTCGCTTGGTCGCCATGTTCGTTTTGTACTTTACAGGTTTATGAATTATACATAGGTAAACTTGTATCTGTACCCTTTATCACCGTACAAAATTGCAGGGTGATATCTGTAATAGTTTCGGGGATATAGAATGTCAGTGAAATATTTCGCACAGCCGCCATTTTGTGGTTATGTAAACAATTGAACTAAATTAGACTCCAGTGCATTGCAATGTGTATAGATATTTGCTGTACCAAGTTTCATTACGTTTGGATAGTTAAATCGCGAGAAAAGTCTATTTAAAGGTCTCCACTTCGCTTGGCCGCCATGTTGGTTATGTAGTAACCAGGTTTTTGAAAGTCTCATAGGTGAACTTCTAGTAGTACCCTTTATCACCGTACACAATTTCAGGGCGATATCCGTTATAGTTTCAGAGATACTGAATGCTAGTGAAATATTTCGCATAGCCGCCATGTTGGATTGGTGAGACGTAACAAAATTCGATGGGCACGGTCGAGGTCGCCGGGAATAGTGCTATGAACTTACCGAGTTTCACTGAAATCGCTCCAGCCGTTTAGATTTTATTAGGGGGGACACACACACCTCACACACACACACACACACGCACACACACACACACGGACAAAAGGTGATCTCATAAGCCTATTTTTTTTCAAAATTGAAAATAGGCTAAAAATGGACTCCAAATGACAAGAAGGTTACCGTCCCCATAAGACAATAAAATGTTTAAAATATGTTTAAAATGAAGAAAAACAAAGTTAATTAATCTCCAATTATAAAATACTTTCACGCGATAAATGAGGTCTGATCCTTCTACGAAAACCTGCATATTCTGCCTATTTTCGCATATCTCCAAGTTTGTCCGGTGAAATCTACATCCGCCTTCCGGCGTGCCGAGAGGAATTTTTTGTATCTGCGTCGACGATGTTCACCGCCCCACGGCCGATGCTCATCGTCGCCGCTGGCACCGCTACCTTAGTGGTACGATTAAAACCGATGAATCAGTGTATTTGTTTGATAGTGATGGAGAGTGTAATCAATTTGTATGTGGTAAAACTATTTACAATAGGTGTGCGTAATATACATTTATCTGCCCTGTAAATATAATGCATTTTCATTATTAATAACATTCACTCATTCAAATTATGCCTCACATTCATTCTATATTTATGCTGTCGCGCGCCTTATAGTTAGCTATGCCGGCTAAGGTCTTAAATTAGGGCTTATATCTATATACAGGGTGTAATTGAAATAATGGAAGTTCGTTACACTGGTGATAGAAGAGACTATTGTAAGCTTCCTAGGTAAAAATTTTGTCACCTGTTTTTAGCCTACTTTCGATTTTTGCAAAAAAATGAAAGTAGACTTATGAGATCACTACAGGGCGAAAAAAAGGTGTGTCTGTCTGTGTGTGTGTATGTGTGTGTGTGAGTCTGTGTGTGTGTGTGTGTGTGTGAGAGAGAGAGAGTGTGTGTACTCTGAATGTCTGTCCCCCCCTATCAATTCGAACACGGTGAAACCGAATTGAACGAAATTTGGTTCAGAGGTAGCATTAGCAAAGGGCACCTCAGTGTCATACTTTATATCGCCGCCATCTTTACCAAAACAGAATGGCGGCCACTCAAACGTTCAAAACGTAAAATCAAATTACGGCTTAACTAATCATCCGATCTCTACCAAATTTGGTGACAACATACCTTTATATAGGACGCGTATTTCATCCAACATTCAAGGTCATCGGCCGTACCATTTCAGGATGGCGGCCGTGTGAATTATTCAACCATTTTAATCAATGGCTTAAGACCCACCAATTCCGATTTTCGAGCCTAGGGTGGTTTAAGCTATCCTGAAGGTCGTGATCCGTTATTTATTATAATTTAATATTATAATATTATACTGTATGAGTGGCTTAAAAGAGCTGAGCTGTCTGTGTCACACGACAAGATGGCAGCTGTCCTCATGTGCCTGTCTTATATTTCAATAGTTTTAGTATGTTGTATGTGATATACCCTACTGATACAATAATATAAACTTTGTATGAAATTATCTTTAATGAAGATGTACTGCTGTGAAGAAATCGTTTATTTCAAGTCATTATTTACCAACAGGTTGTATCTAATGTCAGTTAAGAACACCATGATGTTAATGATAGGATTAGCTCTGGGCTAGCGTGTTAGTCTGTCACGCAGTCGACTGGGGATCGAGTACTGCTGCAGTTAACTTTTTTTTCTTGAATTCTTTTACAAATGATGTGCACGAGCTCTTTCCACAGATACTGAAAAAGATGTCATTTAGCTGAAAGGAGAGGCTAATGTATACACTCGTTTATTAATAAAATCACAGCCCCAGCATCGCAAATAAACAGAAGACATTAGGAAAAGGAGAATAGAAGAACTAGATACACGTTGTCATTAACCACAGCCTTCTTAATGCCTCTGTATGGTGCTGTCCTCTTGTGGGTTATGTGGGTAATATTGTTCCAAACTTACCGCTGTGTAAATACCTGGCCTCCTGAAGTATGGCAATTTTGTAATACTGGTAGTTCAACTATTAGCCACGATCGCGCTCCGATTACCTTTAAACACTGCCAGCTGGATCGCCTCCCTCTTGGCTACTTTAAACTGTCTACTCATTCAACACCCTTAGGCCACTGCCATCGTAGTACATTACGATGGCAGTGCATAGGCGTACAACATAAAGATTAATTCACTGATAGGTCGCAGCACCAACCTACTGTGATCGGCGTGGATTTTTAAAGGGGAAGATACCCAAAACGGAAGATTCTTAACTTAGCAGGCTGGCTTAATATAGAGATTAACGGACGTGAATGCATTACAATAAGTTAGTAGTTTTGTTATTCAATCATCATAAAGTATACAATATTGATTTTGACACTTACTGGCTAATTATCAATATAAAAGAAAACAAACAATACATTGTGGTAGAGGTGATTGTGTTAGGGATGAGGACAAAGAGTCATAAATATACCCATACATTTAGGAGAAAGTAGGCTATATGTTCTTTGCTGAACATCTTGTTTAAATTGAAAATGTATCATTAAATGTCAATGTTTTTAGGATTTTCCGAAATTCTTCAAACAGAATGTGAGGCAGCAGGCTGGGGGAAACGAGGTGGGGCTAGGTGGGACGATGGGTGGAGGAGAAGTTGTTACGTAATCGGAGCGTTGACCTTATTAGTTGAGGGTAGGTATCAGCTGTTACGAGGAAAGCGAGGAATACCCGTCTCGTAAGAAAATTTGTATCGCTGTTGTTGTTGTTGTTGCTGCTGTAGTTTTTGTTGAAATTGCACGCAATGTCTTGGGACGTTATGACCGGTAGTATTGTGAAGCCTACTTTGTAAATGTCATTGCCGTCCGGCACTTTAATGAAATACAGTGTGACAAAATTCCGACATTCCGAAATCTATTCACAACTAGCATTTAAGACGGAAGGAATATGCTTGATGTTTTGTTTGAGAGGCTTGGCAATTTTGGTCATTTAGCCCCATGTGGTTGGGTGTGGGAAGAATTTGTCTGATAACCTGTGTCTTTGTGGTTTCTTTAGTAATGTTGGTATTTGTAATTCAGGTGAGGATTGGGAAGGAGGCGGCCGTGGACTTAAGTTAGGAACCATCCCAGCATTTGCCTGGGGTAGAAGTGGGGAAACCATGGAAAACTACTTCCAAGATTTAATACTAGTATGGTACCACATGTACATAGTAATATTAATAATGATAATAATAATAGCCGGCCTTGAGGTGTTGGGGTAGCGCGCCTGCATCTCACCCGGAGGCCCCGGGTTCGATTCCCGGCTCCGTCAGGGATTTTAGAAAGTGACGTGAGGGCTGGAACGGGGTGCACTCAGCCTCGTGAGGACAATTGAGTAGCTGTCTGACAGTGAGGCAGCGCCCCGATCACGAATACCGAGATTAACGGCCGAAGGGACCCATTGCGCTCATCACGTGTCACCCCAATATCTGCAGGCCAAATGGCTGGGCAGCGGTCGCTTGGTAGGCCTAGGTCCTTCACGGGCTGTAGTGCCAGAGGTTTTTTTTATTATTTTTAATAATAATAATAATAATAACATTAAAGCAAATATAGCGAGTTGGTTGGCCTTATCAAAGGCAATGGCATTTAGAACGGGTCAAGACCATACCTATCATTATCTCAAATACGAGCGTGATCCCAAATACCTTGCTCCAAGACCTTAAAGAACTGGTTCTGGATACTCAAATGAACAAACTAATGCAGAAGGCAGTAGTCCTCTCAACAACCCGAATCGTCTGGACATTCATGGGTAGCGATTACGACTTTCCAGCTTAGAAGTGGCTGTTTCAGTAGCAATACTTTGGTTCCCTGAGGCCCGTATAGTTATGTTGTGATGTACCAGCAAAGTGTTATATGTGCTGTATAAAACAATAATACTAATTAAATGATAGTGAGGCTATGAGCTCAGGTATTACAGTGCTACCCTTCTCGAGGGTTCGATCTAGTCTGAGTCATGTAATACATGAATACAGCCTTATGCCGATGGATGTAATGGCACGTAGCCTACGTGAAATTCTGTGAACACAACATTCCGGAATCTCGACATCCCCGCCAAAAATAAAAATAGTGTGTCCAACAATATATTTTTATTATTATTGTTACGTGCAAATGCCCGTCCCAACGTTTTTAAAATCTATCTTCCCTGTATACTGGTGTTCCTTGACATTTTGAAACGACCGCCTGGTGACTTGGTTCCGATTGTGAACACGAGATGGTAGCATCTATCGACGTCCCTAGTCGGAGTTGCTTCCTCCATTGATAGAGTGTGTTTGGGGTGTCTTCTGGTTTCATCCTATTCGAGTCATGTTTGAAGGATATTATATTCTATGTCATGGAACAAAAGACTGTATATACATGATACCGCCAAATTAATTACTTAATAATCACGTTGTTGCTTGATGTGTCAAGCTGTGATTGGACAATTACATTAACATGAATGCAATGCTGTATTTGCCTTGGGACTCTTCGCCATCTTGGCATTTTCACAGCCTGTCGTCAAGAAATCAACAAGCGAGTTGGTCGAAAAAGTTGTTGCCGTGCCCGGGGGCTTGACCCCCTGGCCTCCTCGAAATATGGATATACGATAAAAGGGAATTGCCTGTGCTCTTCAGGCTATTATTTCATCGTTTCGCAGTGAAGAAGAAATTCGGATAGTAATCGCATCTCGATGCAGACCAGTGCTTGTGACCCAAACGAAGCATGTGCTGGGTGGGCCATTTTCAGGCAATATAGTGCCGTATAACGTTATTTGGTTTGTGTGTGAATTATTTTATTTTTATTGTGTCACCACTGTGAAGTTTTAAGGTACGTTAGTAGGGGGGTAGTGGGTGTTCCAACTCACTTCAGAACATACATGTCGTTACTACTAAGCCTCAGTCATGTTAAATATCTCTTGAACGCATCGTCCGATTTTGACAAATGAGGTCTCATTGGACTCGAGCTGACGTCTTCTTTCCTATGGACCGCTCGTTATATTTTTGAAAAATATTTTGAATTTTTTTGTTTTCGAAAATAGGCGATAGTTTGAAAACCAAACAGGATAGAACGTTGTGCCATGTCTCAAACAAATGGTCTTTATGACCTTTATTTTCTATAATAAAACTTTTTTACTTTTTATGTTTTTTTGAAAACACTCGAATTTTGAAAATCCTATATTTTGGAAACTAGGAACTCTACAAAAAAATTGTTTAACGTAAATCAATGGTCCCTACCCCCTCTACCCCCAAAATAAATTTCAAGTCTCTAGAGAAAAAAATTGTGTGTAGTAGTGGGATGGTGGGGGAGCTGCTTCCAAAAGCAAGTGGTGAGCCCCTGCGACCTTGGAATGGAAGGAGCCATGCTAGGAGGGCGTGCTTGGATTCGTTTTTTTCGTCTCGTCGTGCTCTTTACGGGAATGTACGTGTTGAAAAGGTGAAATGCTGGAAACACAGTCTTTTTGGGGTAAAAACGTGATTTTAGACTTTTTGCTATATCTCACGAACCAATAACGCTAGAGGCGTGTTCGACAGGTCCAAGGACTCGGGGTAACGTCCTCTCTGCTATGGACCACTCGTTATAATTTTTAATAAAATTGGAAACTCGGTTTTGGGGTAAACACGTGTTTTTTGTGATTTTGTCGATATCTCACGAAGCAATAACGCTAGAGGCATGTACGATGGGTCCAAGGATTCGGACAGACGTCCTCTTTGCTATGGACCACTCGTTGTAATTTTAAAAAAATTTGGAAACGCGATTTTGGGGTAAACACGTGTTTTTTATGATTTTTGCCGATATGTCACGAACCAATAACGCTAGAGACGTGTACGAGGTGTCCTAGGACTCGGGCTAACGCCCCCTTTCAAATGTGGTAGATATTTTTTTCCAAAAAATAATTCACAAAGGGCCTAACGCCGCACATGTTGAAAAAAATTCTTTACCGTTACCTGTTTATAATGTTTATGAAGCGTGGTGGTTGAGAGAGACGATACGGCTGGGTGTGTGTGTTTCAATGAACCTGTCGCTGACCACGGTGGCCGTGTTCAATAGATCAATTGATATTTCGACGGGTCGATGTATGACAGAGCGAGAGTGCGTTTTCCTGATATTTTACCTTTGACGTGTAAACGGTGATGAAAAACTTGGTTCTATGGTGGTCGAAGCGAGTACAGAAAACAAACTTACAGGAGGTGAAGGTCATTTGAGCTTATTGGAAGGCTCCGATCTGACTCGACAACAGATGCAATGGAAAAAATGACCAAGACGCTTGAAGGTGAAATAATCTGACCATTGTGCTGGCAGGGAAGTGCGAAAGGCATGCACACACATTTGTGAAACCACAGGCACGCTAAACCAGTGACATCCTGTCTTGCTTCGTACGTGACAAAATGCAAGTCCATGTGAAATTTGATCTACCGCAGGTGTTCACCTTGGACGTTATCTGTCCACGTGCATGATAACTGTTAACAAGTCACATCCTGTTTTGCTTCGTACGTGACAAAATGCAAGTTCAGGTGAAATTTGATCCGGCACAGGTGTTCGCCTGGGACGTTAGCTGTCCACGTGCACGATAAGAGAATGTTCAAAGCATGGGAAAAAAGATTATACATGCAACGTAGCATATATAAAGACATGTCGTTATCATTTCCATGCTCACTTAGGTGACTACCTTTGAACACACTGCATTGCATGAAACACCTGGTATTGTTTATCAGTTTTGGTGTTGGTGGAAAATACTTAACCTTGTTGTGGGGTAGGTATATATTTATTTATTTATATATTTATTGATTTTTATATAAATACATGCAATTATTTATGGATTAGGTAATTAATGATTTTATTTATTTATTTGTTTGCAGATAATCGGTATAGCCTACCTGTTGTATGAGTGTGTGTGAGAACGATATTAAAGAAAGAGAAAGACAGACAGCTAGAGAAGGAAACCATTTCCACACTAGCCCACGAGACGGGAATAAAGCAAAGCATTACACGTTAAGGTGAGATTTGTTTTTTTTAAATATATAACCTGTTTGGTTTTGTTAATGAAATGCATAAACTATATGGAATGGATATACTTATGGTGGTTTATTTTATTTCTTTTTAGATATTTGAAGAAAAAAAAGGGTTCACTGCTATAGCAAATACAGTTGAAAACCAAGTGGCTTTAGAGTGGAACCATTGTCAAGCAGTCTACAGGTGAAAACTCAGGTGAGAGTGTTCTTTCTAAAATAATGTCATTTGCTACTGCTACCGATACGTTAACTTGGGAACCCATAAACAGTTGTTTTAAATCGCGTGTGTGCTCTGGCCGCGTGGTCAATGTTAGAAAAAGTTTGATTCCCAAAGAATTTTTACAATCTTGTTTTGAAATTTTTAAAATTGAAATTTGCACAGCGCAAAGGTTGCATACGGCTTTAAAGGTGAATACAGAACTGGTGTGCGATTTCGTATATAAAAAGAAGGATGTAGAGCATAAAGACACATTTTATATTTGTAGTAAAATGCAAGAGCTATTCATAGCCCATAATTTGGAACACCCACGTGGTGAATGCCTTGCTATCAAAATTTGATAAACTGCAACAAGGACCGAGTGGTCTAGCCTTAGACAAAATTCATCATTTGCAAATCAACATTTGTCAATTCAACCCATTGAATGCTGGGTCTAGCTATATTAAAACACCACCAGCTATAGCTTTGAAAAATGCTGTGGTCAATATAAAGAATCGTGACAATGATTGCTTTCTGTGGTCTGTGGCTGCGTATTTGCAGCCAGCACAACATAATGGTTGTCGACCAGGAATGTACAAGGCCAAGTTTGTTGAATTGAAACATACTTTAAATTTAACTCGAGTGACGTTCCCTATGGACTTAACCGAGATCCATAGGTTTGAACAAGATAACCAGGACTTTTCGTTCATGGTGTATGGCCTTGATGGTAATGTGATTGTGGGTCCTCTTTATGCCACAAAAGAACCGAAACGACATCACATTCATCTTTTATATTTATCTGTAGGAGAGGTGAATCACTATTGCCTCATTAAAAGCCTGAGTAGATTGCTAAGCAGTCAAATGTCTAAACATAAACCTAAGAAACATATTTGTGATCGATGCTTGCAATATTTTACAACCCCTACGCTCTTAGAACGTCATAGGGTAGATTGTGTTACTCAGGAAGCGGTGAGACTGATATTGCCACAAGGGGACAAGGCTGTGTTAAAGTTTAAGGACATTCATAAGCGTGACACTGTTCCCTATGTGGTATATGCAGATTTCGAAGCTCTCACCACACCCATGGCGGGATGTGAACCAGATCCCACCATCAGCTCAACCACACCCATTCAAAAACATGAACCCTTTGCCATAGGATTTAATGTGGTGTGTGCCCATGACCCCACACAATCCGTTTACAAATATCGTGAGGGGCCAGATTGTGCCAAATGGTTCTTGGATGAACTTGTCAAGTTGGCCGACCATGTACAGGAATTACTGGACCACCCAGTACCCATGAGCCTATCTCCAGAACAACAGCAGCAGTATGAGCATGCCACGACATGTCATATTTGCGAAAAGCCACTGATCAGTGCTGAAGACACCGTTCGTGATCACTCGCACTTTACGGGGGAGTTTCGTGGAGCTGCGCATAGCAAATGTAACTTGAACTTTCCAGCTCCTCGTTTCATCGGTGTCTTTTTCCACAATCTGGCAAATTATGACATTCAGTTTTTGATTCGTGAATTGGGTCATGTCAACAAGGGCTCGTTTACCATTATCCCCCAAAACCATGAGCGTTTTACAGCCCTGACATGGAGGTTGAGCAACTTTAGCATTCGATTTTTGGATTCCTTTAAGTTTATGACATCCTCGCTAGACAGCCTTGTGAATGGCTTGAATGAGGAGGAATTAAAAAATACTAGAATGCATTTTAATGATCCTGAGCAATTTCAATTGTGCATTCGGAAAGGTATATTCCCGTATGATTTCTGCAATAGCTGGGACGTGTTAAAGCAAAGAAAACTCCCACCACAAGAGAAATTTTACTCGAAACTAACACGCAGTACCGTTTCCGATGAAGACTATGCACATGCATGTCAAGTTTGGCGAGTGTTTGGCATGAAGACGCTAAGTGAATATGCTTTGCATTACCTAAAACTGGATGTATTGCTGCTCACTGATGTGTTTGAAAAATTCCGTAACTTGTGTCAACACATTTACGGTCTTGACCCGGCTCACTATTATACGAGTCCTGGACTCTCGTTTGATGCCGCTTTGAAATACACTCAAGTGGAATTGGATTTACTCACTGACGTAGACATGGTTCTATTTTTTGAAAAGGGCATTCGTGGCGGCTTTGTGTCGCTTAACCAACGCCATGCTGAAGCGAACAATGTCTACATGCCTGATTATTCACCGGACAAACCAGAATCGTACTTAATGTACTATGACGTGAATAATTTGTACGGATACGCCATGAGTCAGCCTTTGCCCTATGGGAAGTTTGCTTGGCTGACAGACAAACAAGTGTCAGAATTTGATGTGAACATGGCTAGCCAAGAAACAGGCCGTGGATATGTGCTAGAAGTGGATATTGAATATCCCTCATCCTTGTATGATGAACATGCTGATTTCCCATTCTGCCTTGAGCAAATGGTTCCCCCTGACAGTAAAGTGAAAATTGAAAAACTCATGGGCACACTTTACAACAAAAATCGGTATGTGGTACATATCCAAATGTTGGTGCAATGCCTCGCCCAAGGCTTGGTGTTGAAGAAAATCCACAGGGGTATTTCTTTTGCTCAAAAAGCATGGCTTGAGCCATACATGCGACTCAACACACAGCACCGACAAATGGCAACACAGCAGTTTGAAATTAATTTTTTTAAATTAATGAACAACTGCATCTATGGCAAGTCCATGGAGAATGTCCGCAAATACCGTGACATTAAATTGGTCAATGTCTGGGAGGGGCGGTGGGGTGCCCGGCGGTACATTGCCAAGCCAAATTTCAAATCGATCAATATTATCGATGAGGATTTGGCTACTATTGAAATGAGTAAGACCAGCGTGACCATGGATAAACCCATTTACTTGGGTCAAGTCATTTTAGACTTTTCTAAATCGGTCATGTATCGATTCCACTATGAGTTTGCCAAACGCCATTTTGAGGACGTCTCTCTTTTGTATATGGACACGGACTCATTCATTTACCACATTCGCCACTGCAACCCCTATGACGTCATGAGGCAACATAGTGACTGGTTCGACACCTCTTGCTATAGCGCTGACAACGTGTTTCAGCTGCCCCTAAAAAACAAGAAGAAAATGGGCGTTTTAAAAGATGAATGCGGTGATTCCATTATGACGGAATTCGTAGGTTTGGCCTCAAAAATGTATGCTTACCGCACACTCGACTGTAAGGAAGCCAAAAGAGCAAAAGGTGTAGGTAGGGCAGTGGTAAAATCGCTACGTGTAGACGATTACCTAGCGGTTTTACGCACTGGCAAAGCTATGTCTCATACACAGTGCAGGATACAATCCAGCAACCATCATTTGTATCTTGTGGAACAGAGAAAACGCACCCTCGCCTCCATGGATAACAAGCGTGTGTGGGCTGATGACCTGCTCACTAGCCTGCCCTGGGGTTATGATCGCAACGAGGAGGAGGTGTGATTTCACTGTTTAATCGTTTATGGGACATGGCTTTATGTAACTTGTAGATTTAGAATTTTGTAAATATTGGTGTCTTGTCATTGTAAATAATAGATTTTGTAAATAGTGGCAATCCACTTGGACCTTTTGCTCTTTAAAAAAGTTGTGTGCAACCTTATTTTTTTAAATTTTTTGATTGGTAAATAGTGTGATTCTTGTAATGCTGTACAAAATTGATTTTTTTGTAAATATGAAATAAGTAAGATTTTTAGTAACTTTAATAACTAGTATTTAATTATTTTTCCTAATGTAAATGATAAACTAAAAAGTTCTTTTGGGATGAGTGTGCATGTCGAGAATGTGCTTTTGGGAATAAATAAAGTGGTTGTGTTTGTTCCCAAAGACAGGTGTGAATGTATGAGTGGAGAGAGAAAACTGGTGTGTATGATTGACCAGAGCAAACACGATGAGGTAGGGTGGGTGGGTGGGGAGGGGGTAAATGGTCACTTATATACTCATTTTGTATTAAATAGTTTCGTTTTTCATTGAAATGTGGCAGACAATAGACATTATTTTTGTAAAAACAGTCTTACCTGCAGTAGTCGTAGACCTCGACGTTTCTCCAAACACGCATTAGCACATTGCAGTATTATCAAGGTCAAGCACTCGCATCAACATCATTGTCAAATCTCAACTTTCGACATACACTAAATGGAAAAATGTGAAAACAGCAAAATGGAAAATCCATGTTTCCATATCACCAAAAACGCAAAACTTAAAACGGACATTTTAAAAAAACTGGAAATGGCCATATGTGAAATATGAAAATTCAAAAACTTCAAACGGTCATTGTTTAAAAAGTGTCATCAGCAAAATGGAAAAATCCATATCATCAAAACGAACGTTTTCAAAAACTGTAAATTGCAAATTAGCAAAATGGCAATGTGTGAAATGTGTAAAATGAGAAATCAGCCATCAACATCACGATTTCTTAAAAATAAAATAACAAAACATCGTGCTCTGGTAAACCTTTGTTTTTTATTTCATAGTCATAGTGAATTGACAAAAGAAAAATAGAACACAAACAAATCCCAATTCCTCACTCCTCAATGTTTATGTCCATGCATCATCAACTTTCCTTTCATAGCACTCATGACAATTAGGGCTGCCATCCTTTCACCCACTGAGGCATCACTGGATGTGAAACGTTGTTTAGCTTTCTTCAATAACAATTTATCTGCCACATGTTTTAAACCAGGATGACTATGTCGATAAGAAAGGTCATGTTCCTTGCATGCTTGATCCAAAAGATTAATGGGTACATCACCACGTTGTAAACGTTTTTTGAGACGAGTTCCAGGGCCGCAAAAACGATAACCTGGAAGATGGATTTCGAAAGGTAAGTATTGAATCACTTTGTCAATGACGCCATTGCCAGTACAGGTCTAGCATATCCTTTTCCATCGATGGTAAAAAGGTTTTGTCTTCCTCCTCCTCTGTGGACGATGTTTGTGTTTGTTGTTGTTGCTTTTTCTCGCCATGACACTCGTGGAATGATTCAACAAAGTCTTTACATGGACTTTTATGACCGTGATACAGTTTCACTAGCTGGCAAGTCGCACACTGACGCATAGACGGTATTTTTGCCATGGCCACTTGCTTATGGTGATCGTAATCCGTACAAGGTTGCAATTCACTCAACACAGGGTCTTGAGTCCATGATTTTGGTACATGTTGCCAGATTTCTTTCACTGCGTTGGCGGCCACATAATAAATGAACGACTTGGGCAGCGCCAAGAGTTCCTCTTTGGTAAAACTGTCTAGTTTCTTTTTGCACACAAAGAACTTGCCGATGGCTTTGTCCGTAGCATTGCCTTTCTCCATGGTATCACGTGCTGTAGATGTTTACACGTCGCTTGTAGAAATCTCACTGGCGTCATTCACAGGTAAATCATGAGTTATAATTTTGTTCAACAACTCCCAGCAGGCATGGGTGGTTAACCAATGAAAGAGATGCCACGCATGTGATAGGGCTGTATGGGTAATGTTGCCACAGGAACAAGTATCCATGAGCGTTTGCAGGGAGGGGCAGCCCAACTCCATGAGGTCGATACATTGGCAGTAAGACGCCAAAAATGGTTGCAACCATTGACGTTTTTCATTACCTTTCACAAATACCACATTGGCCGAGGACAAGTGTGCTTTCATAACCACATCCAAATATTTATAGGAAATGGTTCCCTGATTCCAGTCTAGTTGCCTATGATTTTCAATCCACTGGGTTTGTTTACGGTCTTTTTCACACAACAAATCAAAAGCATGGGGTGGTTTAAATAGCAAATGCGTAGCTTGTGATATCCAAAACGTGGTACAATCGATCACGGCCACTTGTTTAAATATAAATTTGTTGTCACCAATTTTAAACCCTTGGCAATCCACAATGAGTGTGCGCAACATGTTGACGCTTGTCTGGACCAAGTTCAACTGACGACTGACTGACGATCAAGTGTGATCATGGCATGGACTTACCTGCCATGCTAGTTCCAAAAAAAAAAAAAGGTTAGGGTAGGACAGAGGCAAAAGCAAAAAAATAAGAATTTAAGAATTACATCATTTTATTATCATTACACGTCTTACAGGCCTTTGTCATTTTGGGATAAGGACGATAGGAACTGATACAACAATATAGTCTCTTGTGTTTGTAACGTCCATAACACCGATGATGTCCCAATGTCTCTAAACTAGGTGTTTTTGATGGTGAGCTGCTCACCGAAGCACCATGGATACCATACGGTCCACACGTATCTTAACTTGTATTTTTTTCATCACCCAGTGACACAAGTGAGGGATAGCTTGAATGACAGGGTATATTTCCCACTTTCATTCTACACAGGTAGGGGCAGGTGGGTGACCAGCGCTGATGTTCCTGCATGGGTTCATCGCCCTCCTGCCATTGGTCTATGATGATGGGACAAAAGGCACATTTCACTTCATCTCTTGTTTTTAAATAGTAGAATCCAGCGGCCGCCAAGGCTTGAGGGTTTATGAAAGGCACTGGCCACGTGGCAAAAGTCTTGAAACGTTGTTCCTCAGAGTTTAAATTCATGGATGTAACGTCTCTTGAGGCTTTAAAGCAAGACATGACTGAGCGACTTGACGTGGGTTGAGCTGTTATTTATACACTCGTCACTTGGTTGGACAGTGGATAATAGTTGACTTGTTTGTGATGAATAACTAAACAGTAGGCTGTCGTATTGGCTGGTACATTGTCATGCGTTTCAAAATCTAGTCGAATGTCGATATTGGATGGCTTGACAGACTCTTCCAGGTAAGAACAGTCAAAGACAATCAGTGGCGCTCTTGCCTTAAACGCTTTGGGGTAGTAGCATGGGGCCGTTCTCTTTTTGATAATACGACCATCGAAATTTAGAAAACAAGTCGTACAGGGGGCCAAATTTATTTTTTGAAAAATCCAAATCCAGTCCTTCATAGGGAAACACAGCTCCGTTGAGGAAAAGACGTGCATTTCTCAATTGCAGCTGATCAAATTGCGTGGCATCTTTGGTTTGTTGATACTTGCGATTCGTTTGAAAACCCACGATCAGGTAGAGAGGTCTCTCTGTATAGCGAGTTGTTTTTACAGACCAACTGTGTGTGTTGGTGGTGGGCAATAGCGGATACTCATGGAGTGCCCAGCTTCTAAATTCCATGGGTAGAGGCATATCTCTCTTTACCATTTTGAGTATGTCCAGTTTTTTGCTATCGTTAAGGGTCACATGAGGCACTTTCCATAGCAAGCGTTGTAGTTGAATTTTTGAATCGATGGGGGCATTGTCGGCCCCCTTGAGTGCATTGTTATCACTCCTGTCTCTCACTAGATAAAGCACTTGCCTTGCGTTGACCACAATGCGTTGGTGATCTTCGGCAAAGCCTAAAATCAGTTTAAGAGGTAAATATCCAGTAAAGGTCCCATCGGTGTGTACCATCCAGTCATTGGTCGAGTCAGGGCACCAACCTGCCATGCAAAGTGTTTTACCTTCTTCCTCACTATAAGAGGGGTATAGTTTCATGACACTGGAATTACCCACATTTCGAGTGCTATCCACCACGATATCGTTAATGACATACCGCACTTCAGAAAACAGAAAGGCTAAACCATGGTTGGCCAACTTGGATGTGGTAGGTGTAGAGCCATCGGCTTTCGTGAGCCGACCTTCAATCTGAATGACACTTTCATGAGGTAGGGTGTAAATATCTTGGTTGTTGATAACAAATTGAATTTCATCATTGTTATTGAGTCCAGGTGTTTGAGCTTGATAGGAATGGAGATCAATTCTTACCACTCCTGGTTGCTCCTCGATGCGGTTCGCTATCTCTAGGATAGAATTCATCATGAGGGTTGACGTGGTAACCCAAATGCTGTAAAATCTGCTTGTTCTGAGATGTTAACGTGTATTCACGTGGCAAACAACTAACACCATTCCTAGACGGTGTTGTTGCTTTATACACAAACTTCATAGTGGCTTTAGCACCAACTTGTAAGTCACTGGTGTGGTAGAATCTAGATCAATGAGTTGGTTGATCTCTATTGATCAGTCTTAATGTTATATTACTAATACTATCAACAGCCACAGAATGAAAAAGCACCACTGGAGGGTTTTCACGAATAATATAGCCATTGGGCGATGTCACAATAAAGTCATAAAGTGAATGCGATGGTTCCTGATTGGTGTACACTTGGCTAATAATATTACACGTCACCGACACATGATGGTCCTCAATGAATTTCACTTCATGGTCTGATTCATGTTTTTTGTTGGGCTCCAACACACGTGGCTTAAATCCTAGTAATGGGCCAATGGAATCGGGGTGTGTTTTAAAGTCAGTGTTGAATGAGGAGAAAATACTGCAGCGATGAGTGTTGGTATTGCCTACAAGTTCAAACTTGTGCGTTCCGTCGAGAAATGACTTTAAACCATATTGATTGATCAACACCACATAAATGTGTTCATAAATATCATCGATCGTGTATCCACCAGAGTTCAGGGTGAGCACAGAATCATCATAGTAAAACTTGTTGTTCACATTTTCACGTATGTTGTATATTCGATTGTACGTTTCAAGAGAAACAAGTCCTAAACCATAGGGTTTTTCACTCAATTCGATAGGCGGGTAAAAGTCTAGGCTGACTTCAGGTCCACGTCCATGCACTGTAAACGTTTTACTTTCTGCCGACATACTGGTGGCGTTTTTGCTTATGCTGCGTCTTATATAAAAAAAATAAACACAAACGTCCACACTGTTGGCTGTTAAACGTTTGCTCTCGTTTCACATTATAATATATCTTGATCCTGTTTCCAAAATAGGTCACTAGTTCCATGGGCGGGGGCAAATTCCCAAAACTGTCAAAGTACCATACCGTGGATCCCTCTTTGACATAAGCTACATAATGCGTTCCTGGTCCTCGGTGATCATCCAAATTGACAACAGCACATTCCTGTTTCCAGGGTCGTGGGGGTAATTGGTTTCGCATAAACACACCTCGAAAATGAGAAAGCTTTAGTTGTTTAGCATAGCTTTCCACTTGTTGATGCGTCAGGGCATGTCTCGCTATGGCTGAGGTTATTTTTTTTTTTAATATTTCGAAATGGTGAAATCCCAAATCCTTGTTGATAAAAGGCTGGCTTTAAATTGGCATTTCTAGCCCCCATGGCAATCGCTTCCATCGTTTCATTGTGTCGCTGACTTTCTTTGAGTTGTTGCTTGCCCTGCTGCGCGGCTTTAATGGTTTTCGCCACTGCACTGGCACCGCCCAAAAGTGAGCCCAGAGCAGCCAAACCAGCAAATAATGCAGGTAAAAATCCCGCTCGTTTGGGGACGGGAATCACTCGCCCTTGGTTTGAAACCTGTCGCCGACGTTTTGGAATAACATGTCTCTGTGCTGCTCGAAGGGCTTTCCTTATGGTCAATACATTATTTTTTCTTTTTTTCTTTCGCAAGGGCTTGGCCACGAATGTTGAAAACCCTGGCTTTGCCAAGGACAAAGTCCTTTTTTTAGTCTTTCTCACTGCATACCTTTGTTTCACCATGATGATAATGACCAACAACCTTTCACAAGAAAGTTTAAATCACAACTAACGTCAGATGGTTATTTCATGGCTGTATATTCCAATTCCACATAAAGTGGGAAATCGTTTATGGTTTTTCCCGCTTGCTTTTCATCCCATGTCAACATGAGGTGAAAGGATAATTCGTCACCAGCATTGACCATTTCATGGTCATGGACCAACATCCTATGACCATTTATCTTTATTTGTAAATGGTTCTCATCAGGTATGGCATATTTGATGTGAATGGTTCCATCATAGTGTAATCGATAGTGGCTTAAACCCGAAGCAAGCACATAGGTCAAGTGCTGATCATGGACTAGCGGTAAATGGTTTCTGTCATTCACAGGTTTTTCATTTGTCAGATACACTAAAAACACAGATGGGATAAATTTATAAAGCCTTTTCATTTCATGGGTCACGTAACGCTTGGTACAAACATCGTCTTCGTCTTGTGGGTCTTCCACGTGAATAATCCGATGGTGATTAGCGCTATAGCCATTCACCATAAGCTGGGGCACTTTGTCATAAAACTCATACACTTTGTTATCCACATACTTTTTCGTAGTAACGTCTGTAGACACTTGAGGATGTTTTACATGGGTTAACCGCTTTCTCTTAAAGTCATCATCTCCCTGTTTTGTGCGTGGCACTACTGACCTATCCACATAGTGTTTATTAGCAGGATCTGTTTCCTGTTTAGGATCATGTATGGGGACAGGCCTAGCTTTGGCCATCAACGCACGTCCAAAGACATCCATCGTCAACCTGTAGTACCAGTCTACTGTTTCTATGACAAGGCTCGGTGTCCTGTATATAGACAGCCTGCTAGCCTTTCTAAGCCTTAGTTGAAATGAAGATTATTAAGCAGCAAGAGTCATTCCCCGTGGGGGACATGGTTTCCCATCTCTGTCCCACATCACGTGAACAACGCCATGGTTCACTGTTTCCATCTTCCATTCGCTGCATCATTGTGGGGCCTTCCGGCTGTGGAAAGACTAATCTTTTGCTAACGCTCATTACAGCGCCCAATGGTCTGCGTTTTCAAAATATTTATATTTTTGCAAAATCTCTCTACCAACCCCTCTACGTGTTTCTGGATCAAGTCATGTCTGGATTACAAAAAGAGAATATGGGTTATTTTACATTTTCCATGCAAGAAAATGTGATTTCACCGGATGAGGTAAAGCCTGATTCACTCATGATTTTCGATGATGTATCCACTGAACGTCAAGGCATCATTCAAAGCTATTTCAGCATGGGTCGTCACAAACATATCGATTGCTTCTATCTTGGGCAAACGTATTCAAAAATGTCCAAACAGTTGATTCGTGACAATGCCAATGTCATTGTTTTATTTCGTCAGGACGAGAGGAACAGTCGTCACATTTATAATGAACATGTGAATCCTGATATGACCTTTCAAATGTTTACAGAATTGTGTGCCAAATGCTGGAACACTCAACGTCATGCCTGTTTAGTGATTGACAAACAAAGTGAACTCAACCAAGGACGGTATCGCTTAGGGTTTGATCATTTTATTGCTATTTAAGGCCCTGTCTCATTCCCCATCAAGTCATTTGTCAAGACACCATGGCCTTAGCAGAGAGTCAATTAAAAAAGCATATTATTAGAGCAAAAAGTACTATTCGCCAAACGTTTCGTCAATTGAAACAATCACGTGCCAATCATGCTTTGTTTATTCAGCAACATTTAGCACCTCCACTAAAAGCCATGTTGAAACCCTCTTTCAAGCCATCTGAAACGCTACCCACCGTTTCACAAGCCACGCAGACGCTGCACGAGGACCCTGAGGAAGAGGAAGTGGAAGATTTGACTAGTGTTAGTGAAGTTGAGGATGAGGAGGAACAAGTGTTTACGCCTCAAAAAAAGGCCACACCCCTTGCAGAGTTTTTGAGAAAAAAGAAATCCTTGGCCATGGTCGAAACACCTTGCCCTTCCAGAGCGTCTCCGTTCTCACAACTCTTGGCCACCCCTCAACATAAAGCTCAACTGAAAACCATTTTAATAAAATATTATGGATCAACATTGGAACCCTATTTCACCGATCTATTTATTGGAAACACAGATACCACGTATGGTGTTCGCTATGAGGATGATAGTTTTAAAATTGGCGATTCATCCATTAAATTTGCTCGTACTAAAGCTGTCATTAAAAACATCAACTATAAATTAACGCCAGGACTGTTAAAGCTGCTCTTTTCTCGGACCCCCTCTTCCCATGATTATACGTCAGAGGATCTTGACAAATATAAATCCATTTTATTGGATACCCATGCCCACAAAAGACAGTATGATCCCACGCAACAAGTGAATGCCAATATATCTCAAAAATATAAAACCATCATTGCAAAAATGTTTCCCACCAGTCAAAGTACTCGTCGTAAAGCGTCCGCTTCGGGAGTGACATTTAAACCATTAAAACCCCTTGTGGATGTTACCTACTGGCACAATCCCAATAAGCTCGTCCAGCGGCTACAGTTGTTGCATGCCTCACGTCAAGCTGGCCACACCGGTCACGATTGGGAAATTCAAGAAATTGAACAAGAACTTCGAAATGCCAAAATTATTGTTTAAGCCCTCACCCATTAAAATGGGTATTGCTCACGAGTTGCATCGCCCAGCTAGGCGTCACTATCCACGACTCAAGGTGATTTCACGAGGTGTGGATGAACTTTGGCAGGCTGACTTGGTTGAAATGATACCCTATGCTGGCGTTAACGACGGTGTACGCTATATGTTGACCGTCATTGATGTCTATTCCAAAATGGCCTTTGTTGAACCTGTGCGTCGCAAGTCTGGTCCACTAGTTACCAAGGCCTTTCAACATATTATTCAACACTCCAAACGTCAACCTCAGCTGCTACAAACCGACCAGGGGAAAGAATTTTTCAACAAGGACTTCTCCAGTTTTCTCAAATCTAAGGATATTCACCATTACACCACGTATAGCAACCTCAAAGCCAGTGTGGTCGAGCGGTTCAACCGAACATTGAAAACCCATATGTGGAAAGCGTTTACCGCTCAGGGCAGTTATCGCTGGTTGGACATGTTACCTGAGCTAGTGTCACGTTACAATGACACCAACCATAGAACGATTGGGACCAAGCCACGGCTCGTAACTAAAAATATTCAGCGATTGGATAAACTGTTTAACCCCATAAAAACAGCCGATCCTAAACGTCACCGACTGAACATTGGGGATTTTGTTCGTGTGAGCAAATTTAAGTCTGCCTTCAATAAGGGCTACACGCCTCAGTGGGGGACTGAACTATTTCGAATTCGTCGAGTCAACTTGGACAGTCCAGTCACCTATTTACTCGAGGACCTCAACCATCAACCCATAAAAGGTAGATTTTATCTCCATGAACTTCAGAAAACAGCATTTCCTCAGCATTATCTTGTGGAAAAAGTGTTGAAACAAAAAGGAAATAAACTCTACGTCAAATGGTTAGGGTTTAACTCTACGTTTAATTCTTGGATCAATAAACTACATGTTGTGTGAACCTGTGTACTTTTTATTTATTCACACATGTTGTACACCACCTATAGCTCTATGTGTACAGCGCTCCGCGCTTCGTGCATATTCATACATGTTTGTCTTTCCCTTTCCTCCTGTGTTCTCTCATACATTACCCCTCCCCTCTCCCTCCCTTCACCTCCCACCACTGCTGTTTGCAGCTCTTGCCTATCTATTGGTTGTGACATCATTCCGACAAGTTGCATCATACTTTTTACTGATTCAGCGATTCCCACGCTTTGAACATTCTCTTATCGTGCACGTGGACAGCTAACGTCCCAGGCGAACACCTGTGCCGGATCAAATTTCACCCGAACTTGCATTTTGTCACGTACGAAGCAAAACAGGATGTGACTTGTTAACAGTTATCATGCACGTGGACAGATAACGTCCAAGGTGAACACCTGCGGTAGATCAAATTTCACATGGACTTGCATTTTGTCACGTACGAAGCAAGACAGGATGTCACTGGTTTAGCGTGCCTGTGTTTTCACAAATGTGTGTGCACGCCTTTCGCACTTCCCTGCCAGCACAATGGTCAGATTATTTCACCTTCAAGCGTCTTGGTCATTTTTTCCATTGCATCTGTTGTCGAGTCAGATCGGAGCCTTCCAATAAGCTCAAATGACCTTCACCTCCTGTAAATTTGTTTTCTGTACTCGCTTCGACCACCATAGAACCAAGTTTTCATCACCGTTTACACGTCAAAGGTAAAATATCAGGAAAACGCACTCTCGCTCTGTCATACATCGACCCGTCGAAATATCAATTGATCTATTGAACACGGCCACCGTGGTCAGCGACAGGTTCATTGAAACACACACACCCAGCCGTATCGTCTCTCTCAACCACCACGCTTCATAAACATTATAAACAGGTAACGGTAAAGAATTTTTTTTCAACATGTACGGCGTTAGGCCCTTTGTGAATTATTTTTTGGAAAAGATATCTACCACATTTGAAAGGGGGCGTTAGCCCGAGTCCTAGGACACCTCGTACACGTCTCTAGCGTTATTGGTTCGTGACATATCGGCAAAAATCATAAAAAACACGTGTTTACCCCAAAATCGCGTTTCCAAATTTTTTTAAAATTACAACGAGTGGTCCATAGCAAAGAGGACGTCTGTCCGAATCCTTGGACCCATCGTACATGCCTCTAGCGTTATTGCTTCGTGAGATATCGACAAAATCACAAAAAACACGTGTTTACCCCAAAACCGAGTTTCCAATTTTATTAAAAATTATAACGAGTGGTCCATAGCAGAGAGGACGTTACCCCGAGTCCTTGGACCTGTCGAACACGCCTCTAGCGTTATTGGTTCGTGAGATATAGCAAAAAGTCTAAAATCACGTTTTTACCCCAAAAAGACTGTGTTTCCAGCATTTCACCTTTTCAACACGTACATTCCCGTAAAGAGCACGACGAGACGAAAAAAACGAATCCAAGCACGCCCTCCTAGCATGGCTCCTTCCATTCCAAGGTCGCAGGGGCTCACCACTTGCTTTTGGAAGCAGCTCCCCCACCATCCCACTACTACACACATTTTTTTTCTCTAGAGACTTGAAATTTATTTTGGGGGTAGAGGGGGTAGGGACCATTGATTTACGTTAAACATTTTTTTTTTAGAGTTCCTAGTTTCCAAAATATAGGATTTTCAAAATTCGAGTGTTTTCAAAAAAACATAAAATGTAAAAAAGTTTTATTATAGAAAATAAAGGTCATAAAGACCATTTGTTTGAGACATGGCACAACGTTCTATCCTGTTTGGTTTTCAAACTATCGCCTATTTTCGAAAACAAAAAAATTCAAAATATTTTTCAAAAATATAACGAGTGGTCCATAGGAAAGAAGACGTCAGCTCGAGTCCAATGAGACCTCATTTGTCAAAATCGGACTATGCGTTCAAGAGATATTTAACATAACTGAGGCTTAGTAGTAACGACATGTATGTTCTGAAGTGAGTTGGAACACCCACTACCCCCCTACTTACGTTATTAATTTTTATATATTTTGTTATGGAGCTCCGATATTGGCCTTATATTACTGCTTTAATTCTGTATTTTGTTTCACCTGGTAGGCCTAATTTTTCTCCTTTACTAATGTTATCAGTTATGTAAATTTTATTGTTTTCTTCGTACCTTTGGAGACACGTTTCTAGTTTATTTTACGTTGTAAATTTTTATTTATTTAGTTCTTGGCAGTCCTTGGAATTGCCCTGTTATTAATTTATTTTACGATCCGTGCAGCCTAATATGGCTCTTGTCAATAGCGTTAAGGCGTAATTCCTTCCTCCTTTTTATTTCTCTCTGGTGATTTTAAATTAATTTAATGCTAATTGTTTGCCGTAATTCGATTTGACATGTGGTCGTCTGCTCTAGTGGCCATGTTTGTTTTTGTTTTGCCCGGGTGCATTCTGGTCTTGAAGTGCAGTCTCTTGGCATCGACCGGGAAACTCAAACGTGTTGTAGTGTTAGCTTAATATGTTTTTTTATTAACCTTGTTGGTTTAACCTTATGTTTTTGGTGAATGTTCTTGTGTTTTTCTTAGTCACGAATATCGGGGGTTTCTTAATTGATCATATTTTATTTTATTAATTTAATTTTAAATTTTTCGTTTTATGTCGTGGCCTGGATCTCTGCATGTCAGATCGGTATTGCATTCCCTTGTAAATTATCAAGCCCTTTCTCATTTAATTATGCCTGTATTTTTTTAATCTTTGGGCTTTAACATTTTAATTTTAATTTAATTCTTTTCTCTTTGTTTGCTTTGCAAGCAAGCATGTTCTGTTTTCTGGTGGAGGTGTTCTTTTAAATTTTAACAATTAATTTTTTATTTTAAATTTGTAAGCAACTGTTGTGGCATTATTTCGTCGACAGCAGTTCTGTTGGTTATTGGGGGGTGTCTGTAGCCGAGCCTGTGCCTTCCCCTCTTCTCCACCTTCCTTCCACCCCTTTTGGTGTTCTTCTGTTGGGGCATGTCATCTGGAGGTGATTTTGCTGTGGAAGCGATACGGACCTCTTGAAAACAGGTAAGTAGGCCCATCCACCCTGGACATCCAATCCCCGGTGTCATTTTGGTAGCAGATCGAGCTCGTGTTCGCTTCTGCAACTATCCCCTCCTCCTTTCCCGCGGGCTCGTTTTATGGACCCATCTGATGCTTATGGAGCGGTTGTTGATGGGATTGGTCATGCGAGTGCACTTGATGTTATGTTTTGCTAATCCTTGTCGTTTGTTTGATTTCATGTTTGCCTCTGAATATCCATGTGCTGTTATGTAAGTGACCTGTTCAAAGCGAGGTGTCTGTGCTGGTTTTTATCCTGTTTGTAATACAACATCCCCACTGAAGAAGAAGCTCGGTGGGTGACTGGCATGTGTTCTTGGCATGGGAAATGTGGGTTGCTTGGTATTCTGATAGCCTAAATGCTACGAGTGAAGGCATCGTGGAGCCCTGTCTGAAGCTGTTCGCCATGTGTTTTGTGCAAATTTTTGTAATTTAGCTTCCTGTTCTCGAGCCAAGCTGGCGGTGACGTCTGCAGTTCTGGGCAGCATTGTGCATGATTTTGTATAGTATTGTGGCGGTGTTCGATTGTCAACCTAACCTATGGTGTTGGTAATTGGTAGTTATGGTATTGTTGAGAAAGTGTAAACTGTCCTCGTAATTCCTAAAATTTGTTTCCTTCTGTATTGTCTGTCTGCATTCTGTGTTTTTCAAAATGGCCGACAATAATAGTGCTTTTGATTTAATTGACTTAAGAGATAACCTTGTGAATTTGGAGAGTTCTTCTGGGGTTGAACGCGAATCATCTCTGTTTACTAGGTCTGAGGTTTTGGGATCGATTACTGGTAGTGGTTTGCCTGCCCCTCTATTGTCTGGTTCTGGCTCGCCCAGACCACTTAACCCTGCATACGGTCATTCTTCTCATGTTAGGTCACCTAATGATTTCCTGGGTCCTGCCGACCCATTGAATCCCAGTTCTTTCTCTAGCAATGTAAATGTTTTGTCTCCTGTAGAGGGTGTGCGAGCGAGCTACCCTGGTAACAATGTTTCTTTTCCTAATGCTACGTACTCCCCTACCGTTAATTATGGGTCGATTCCTCACCCTATTTCTAGTTTCTTAACTAAGTTGAAGAGTTTCAACCTAGATGACGTTACCCAAGTGATCCTATTTTTAAAGCAAGTGGTCGAATTGGGTAAGCATGCCTTGATTTTTGGGATGTTGGAAATTCAGATTTTCCAACTTTTGTATCCTGTTGCATCCGGTATGCTGCGCGATAAGCTGATTGAAGCTATCCACCTCCGCATGTCCTTAGCCATGTTCATTAGGGAAGTGTTGTGGTTTTTTGTCCCTGCGAGTGCCCTTAGTACTCTTGAGAAAAAGTTCTTATATCGTGTCCAAAGGTTGGACGAGTCACTTAGCGACTATGTCAGTGACATTAAAGTATATGCCCACGTATTTGCATCCCCTTTAACTGAACGACAGATGGTGTCATCTATTGTAAATGGGTTTTCGCCTCAATATAGGTCATACATGACTATGTGCTCCAGGCCTTCGTCATTTGTCGAGCTAAAACAGGTCATTATAGAGGCTATGGCTGTGAAACATGCAGATTCCTTTCGTGTAGCTAATGTTCCTCCTCCTTCCTTGATGTCTCGTTCCCCTCCTAAGGTTATGTTTCATCCTAGACCCAATGTTAAGTGCCACACGTGCGGTGGCGTGGGACATGTTAAGAAGGTGTGTCCGAATAACCAGGTTGTGTATCGCCAATGACGGGATATTGTGGAGACCAATTCGGGTGTTACTTCTAAGGATATTTCTGTGCATGAGAATTTGTGAAAACCCTGTGAAGTTTCTGGTCGCCCTACTAATGAAAATCTTGATAACTCTTTGAAAACTAATTCATCACGTGCTAATTCTGCTTATGTCTCTGACCTACCTAACCTGTCGGTGAGCAATGTCGTGGCAAGTCAGCCTAATTCTAAACATAATATGAAACCTGTGGTGAGGGTGTCCTCGTCATCTATGTAATTGTAATCGTTTTAGAGTGAATAATGATTTTGGAATTTCTCCTGTGGCTAAAAGAATATCCCCGTTTATTGAAATTTGTGTTAATGACGAGCCCGTTTCTGCATTGCTTGATTCTGGTAGTGTCGCATCCTTTATAAGCGAGAACTGGTTTTTATCTATGAAGAGTGTTTGCAAATTACCTGAGTTAGAGCCTAACAATGAATCTTTTATTTCGGCAAATTGTTCAAACTTAAATATCTTGGGTAGTATGACAGTCAAAATCCATATTCTAAATTTTTCTTGGAAGTTTTAATTTTTTGTTGCCAGAAATCTTTCTTGTTCTGTGCTCATTGGAGCTAATTTCATGTCACACGTTGGTATGCTTCTTGATTTTGGTGCTCGCAACTTATGGTTTAAGTTTAATCTGCAAAGTAAGTTATCGTTTAACCCGGTTTTATCTTCTCCTGCTGTCAATTCAGTTAGTAAACCTGTGACTATTGAGGATCTCGATCTAGAAAATTTAACGAGTCTTCAAAAGGATGCCATTAAGAGGTTATGTCAGGAGTATAGCGATGTATTTACTGACAAGTTGGGTGTAACCCATTTGATGGAATACAAGATTGAGCTAACCGATTCTGTGCCGGTGCGTTCCAGCCCGTATCGCCTTGCCCCACCCAAGATGGCTGAACTTCGGAAGATCATCGATAAGATGTTGGAAGAAGGTGTAATCCAACCCTCTATCTCTGCCTACTCATCCCCTGTATTTCTTGTGCCAGAACCTAACGGTGGTTTTCGGCCGGTGGTCGACTATAGGGCTGTTAATCAAAAAGTTGTTTTGCAATCCATCCCGTTTCCGGACCTTCATACATGCTTTAGTTGGTTTCGCAACGCGAAGGTGTTCGCGATCCTCGATTTAAATTCATCTTACTTCCAAATTCCCCTCTCTCCGGAATCCAGGCATGTTACTGCTTTTTCCACTGACTGGAACCTGTTTGAGTATGCCCGTGTCCCGTTTGGCCTATCCACCGGAGCCGCTGTGTTGAGCAGACTTCTCGACAAGGTGTTTTCAGAAATTAAATTCAAATTTGTGTACCACTACCTTGACGATGTGGTGATCTATTCTGAGTCCTTCGAGGAACACGTTGATCATCTGAAAGTTGTACTTGATCGGTTGCGTGACGCTGGACTTACCGTCAAATTGTCCAAGGTTTCCTTTGCCAAGCCCAAAATTTCCTTCCTGGGTCATATTGTTTCCGCATCTGGTATCTCCTTGGACCAGTCTCGTACGCAGGCCATCAGAGATTTTAAACCACCCAAGAACGCCAAGGGTGTTGCTCGATACATTGGTATGGTGAACTTCTTTCGTAAGTTCATCAGTAATTTCGTCGACCGTGCTGCTCCTCTAAATCAATTACGCAAAAAGGCTGTGAAGTTTGAGTGGGGTCCCTCTCAGCAGGCAGCCTTCGAAGATCTTAAGCTTGCGCTATATAACGCCCCTGTATTAGCCATTCCGGATTTTGGGAAGCAGTTCATTGTGCAGACTGGTGCGTCTGGTCGTGGTGTTGGTTGTGTCCTACTGCAAGAGTCTGATCTGGGTAGGCAACCTATTGCATACTCCTCTCGTACCTTAACGGACGCAGAGAGGAAGTATTCCATATACGAACTTGAGGGTTTAGCTGTGTTGTTCGCCCTGGAAAAATTCCGTATGTATCTTGAGCACACTAAGTTTCTCCTTGAGACCATTAACCAGGCCTTGAGCTGGGTGTTAGGGAAACCCTGTAAATCTGGTAGGATTGCCAGATGGGCAACTAGGATTCTGTCATTCCAGTTCACAGTCCACCATATTCGTGGGTCTGAAAATGCGGTGGCTGATTCATTAAGCCGCATGTACGAGGAAACGGCCGAATAGGATATTCAAGGATGTGAACCCGTAAACCTTGTATCACCTGTAAATTGTGTCAATGTCGTTCTCAGCAATTCCCCTGTGCTTTTTGAAGATGTGAGAAGATTCCAGAAAGAAGATCCCTCCTTATCTAGCCTAATTGACCGAATCAATTCTGGAGAAGTGATCAAGCCCTACTCTCTAAAGGATGGTGTATTGTGTTGTTCGTCTCGTCATAACCGTCTACCTAAAATTGTGCTACCGTCGGTCCTCATTCCGGAAATCTTTCGTTACTATCACGAATCTCCTATTGGTGGCCACCTAGGAGTATTCAAAACCCGAGCTAAGATCAGACAGTTTTTCATTTGGCGAAGTATGGATGGTGACATCAGGAGGCTCATTAGAAATTGTGCTTCATGTAGTATTAGCAAACCTCCGGTTTCTACTAAGGTTGGCCTGTTGTCATCTGAACCAGCATCTAGACCCATGGAGAGGCTTTTTATCGACCACGTTAGCCCGTTCCCTCGATCTGGTCGGGGAAACCAATTTGCGCTTGTTTGCACTGACGGTTTCACCCGGTTTAGTTGGATATTCCCCAGCAGACAGGCTACGACCAGTTCCGTCATAAAGTGTCTTAATTCCATCTTTTCATCTTTTGGGCCATGTCAGTTCCAGGTATCAGATAATGCCAAGTGATTTGTATCTCATCAGTTCCGTCAATTCTTATTTGATTATGCTATTTCTCATGTAACCACCACTCCCTATTTTCCTAACCCGTCTCTCGCTGAGCGAGTCAATCGTAATCTCCGTTCTGCTCTGATTGCTTTCCACCACGACGACCAATCCAAGTGGGATTCTAATTTGCATTGGCTCAATTTTGCTTTCAACACCGCCGTGCATGAGAGCACGCAAGCCACCCCTTTTTCGTTAATGTTTCGTTTATGGCTAATTCTCCATTGTCAAATCTGTGGAACCTGCACGATCTCCTTCCAGACAGTTTCACGCCCGAGGATATGAGGGCGAAATTCGACAAGGCTAGAGAGAATATTAAGGTATCACATGGCCAACTTGCCAAGCGACACAATGCCTGTCGCAGGCCAACTGATTTGGAAATTTGAGATGTTGTGTACGTTCGCAATTTCGAGCCCAAGGGCGTCAGTAATCTTGTTTCTAGCAAGTTGACCCCTCGTTTCAAAGGCCCATGTTATGTAGAGGCATTCCTGACTCCCGTTACTCTTCTTATTCGAAACCCTAAGGCCAACAAAATTTCCAGAGTGCATCTGTCGCACATTAAACGAGGTGGAGAGGTTTCTAATGAGGAAATGCTACCATAAATTTTGTAAACCAATTTTTGTATAATGTAGGGTATCCCTAACCTTCATTGAAGCCTTCAGGCATCTGTTCCTTCTGGAATTTTGAATTTAATTGGGTTTAAAAACTCTGCTGGGATACAAACTGTAACTGTTGGGTAATTCCCATTTTATGGTAAATTGTAAAATTGAAACTAATTTTGATGTTTTCATAGAAGATGCTAGCATGTAAGTAGGACTCGGTGGGAGACCTAACTCATGGTAAAATTATATACATGTTTCCTTGGAAATTTGAGTGGCCTCTACCGTAGCTCCTTCTGAATGTATAGTCGTTTAACTCATGTAATCTTGAAAGGTACTTCTAGTCTGTAAAAGGGTAACCTTGTTATTTAATTAAATTTTGTAAGCACGGATCTAGGCCATGGTCAGGATTTTCTTCATTTAAATTCAACTTTGTTTCTCTTTTATAAAATGTAGTAAGGATTAGTAATTTCTGTAAACTTTTATTTTTTGTAATTAGATTATTTTCTGTTTTGTAAATGGCTGCCAACGCGTCGCATTATATCTGGCACATTGCTTCCACCTACTTCGTCTAAAGCTAACTACATTGGACTTATTGAAAATTTACCTAACGTGTCTCGGACTATGAAAGCACTGCTGGTCCTGGTGTTCTGCGTTTCTGAAGACTTATGGACACAGTGAAGCTGTTAACTAAGTGGTTTGCGAGGTGATCAATTATCCCTTCACTGATAATCTGACCCTGCACTCTTCCTAACCAAAACGATGCGGTTTCGTCCATCAATTGGAGTTAACTGGTGAACATTATCTTCTGGAAACATGCTTGGTGAATCGACTACTTATGGAGTACTGCCTATGCCTAGGCATATTCGTGAACGGTGTTCACGCTTAAAGGAGGGAGACTGTTACGTGCAAATGCCCGTCCCAACGTTTTTAAAATCCATCTTCCCTGTATACTGGTGTTCCTTGACATTTTGAAACGACTGCCTGGTGACTTGGTTCCGATTGTGAACACGAGATGGTAGCATCTATCGACGTCCCTAGTCGGAGTTGCTTCCTCCATTGATAGAGTGTGTTTGGGGTGTCTTCTGGTTTCATCCTATTCGAGTCATGTTTGAAGGATATTATATTCTACGTCATGGAACAAAAGACTATATACATGATACCGCCAAATTAATTACTTAATAATCACATTGTTGCTTGATGTGTCAAGCTGTGATTGGACAATTACATTAACATGAATGCAATGCTGTATTTGCCTTGGGACTCTTCGCCATCTTGGCCTTTTCACAGCCTGTCGTCAAGAAATCAACAAGCGAGTTGGTCGAAAAAGTTGTTGCTGTGCCCGGGGGCTTGACCCCCTGGCCTCCTCGAAATATGGATATACGATAAAAGGGAATTGCCTGTGCTCTTCAGGCTATTATTTCATCGTTTCGCAGTGAAGAAGAAATTCGGATAGTAATCGCATCTCGATGCAGACCAGTGCTTGTGACCCAAACGAAACATGTGCTGGGTGGGCCATTTTCAGGCAATATAGTGCCGTATAACGTTATTTGGTTTGTGTGTGAATTATTTTATTTTTATTGTGTCTCCACTGTGAAGTTTTAAGGTACGTTATTAATTTTTATATATTTTGTTATGGAGCTCCGATATTGGCCTTATATTACTGCTTTAATTCTGTATTTTGTTTCACCTGGTAGGCCTAATTTTTCTCCTTTACTAATGTTATCAGTTATGTACATTTTATTGTTTTCTTCGTACCTTTGGAGACACGTTTCTAGTTTATTTTACGTTGTAAATTTTTATTTATTTAGTTCTTGGCAGTCCTTGGAATTGCCCTGTTATTAATTTATTTTACGACCCGTGCAGCCTAATATGGCTCTTGTCAATAGCGTTAAGGCGTAATTCCTTCCTCCTTTTTATTTCTCTCTGGTGATTTTAAATTAATTTAATGCTAATTGTTTGCCGTAATTCGATTTGACATGTGGTCGTCTGCTCTAGTGGCCATGTTTGTTTTTGTTTTGCCCGGGTGCATTCTGGTCTTGAAGTGCAGTCTCTTGGCGTCGACCGGGAAACTCAAACGTGTTGTAGTGTTAGCTTAATATGTTTTTTTTATTAACCTTGTTGGTTTAACCTTATGTTTTTGGTGAATGTTCTTGTGTATTTCTTAGTCACGAATATCGGGGGTTTCTTTTTTGATCATATTTTATTTTATTAATTTAATTTTAAATTTTTCGTTTTATGTCGTGGCCTGGATCTCTGCATGTCAGATCGGTATTGCATTCCCTTGTAAATTATCAAGCCCTTTCTCATTTAATTATGCCTGTATTCTTTTTTAATCTTTGGGCTTTAACATTTTAATTTTAATTTAATTCTTTTCTCTTTGTTTGCTTTGCAAGCAAGCATGTTCTGTTTTCTGGTGGAGGTGTTCTTTTAAATTTTAACAATTAAATTTTTATTTCAAATTTGTAAGCAACTGTTGTGGCTTTATTTCGTCGACAGCAGTTCTGTTGGTTATTGAGGGGTGTCTGTAGTCGAGCCTGTGCCTTCCCCTCTTCTCCACCTTCCTTCCACCCCTTTTGGTGTTCTTCTGTTGGGGCATGTCATCTGGAGGTGATTTTGCTGTGGAAGCGATGCGGACCTCTTGAAAACAGGTAAGTAGGCCCGGACTTCCAATCCCCGGTGTCAATTATTATTATTATTATTATTATTATTATTATTATTATTATTATTATTATTATTATTATTATTATTGGATTGGATTATTGTTGTCGTACTGAGCGGTTGGTGCGTCTTGGCTTTCGTGGTTTAAGTGAGTTTGACGGTATATTTCAGTGACTATATTAGTTTAAAGGGTTGGGTTTTGTGTGGCAGTGCCTCTTCCGCACGACGAAGTGATTTCTCTACCTGAGGGGTGGCTGGGTGAGTAATTCTTCCATCTGTTCAGGAATTGTGTCCCCGTCGCTTGTGGAAAGTAAGGTTATGTCCAACAGTAGAGAAGAGATTGGTGTCATGGAGAGATTGTGTGTGGAATCCACCGAGATTGTAAGCCGCGCAGATACCAGCGCTCAGGCCCAAGTGGGAGATTCCAATGGCGCGCGATGTGTGGCGTCTACAAGAACTACTTCATCTAGGGAGCTGGACGTTGTATCTAATGTCATGGCGGGGCAGAGTACAATACTCTCGGGTGAGAATGGAGGTTCAGATGAATTGAGATTCACTGCGGACAAAGGTAAATGTCGAAATGAAATAGACATAAAAGAAGAGTCAGAGATTCTGAAAGGAATAGGATTACTGAAGATCATGATGGCAGCTACCAAAACTCAAAGAAATGTGAGTAATAATATCAAGAATAGCCTAGCGCAGTTAGTAGAGGTTTTTGATGTCCTCGATCACTGCCGCAAAACTAGATTGGCAACAGAGGTCACTACTATCACTCGACCTAGAACTCCCATATGCGAGAAGGCTGCAAGTCAAGGAGAAACAATGATTACTGTTATTGAGAGCAGTGTCAATTCCGAAAACATATCTGCAAATGAAATTGTGGTCATTGAACCTCCCGTGGAGAAGTTAGCAGAAAATGCCTGGCAAACAGTTCGAACAAGGAAACACAGGGGTCATAGCGGTAAAGTTATTCTGGAGGACGAAAAGGGAGAACTTAGAAGTAATCATTCTCTACATCAGAAGGGAAATAAAACGAAGGATAGGAGACGCAACGAGGCAATGGTTATCAAGCCTACTGAGGGGAAGACATATTCAGAAGTTCTTCAATCATTGCGTCAGCAAGCAACAACTGATTGCAGTGGCGTAAACCTTAAATCGATTCGCAGAACGTCGACTGGTGCGGTGCTCCTTGAAATGAGAGGGAAAAATGGAGATAAATCTAAGTTCAGGGAGATGATTTACAAAGCCGCTGAGGGTTTGGGTGAAGTCAAAATGTTGGCTCCTACCATAACCTTGGAAATTAGGGATTTGGACTGTCTTACAACAACAGAGGAAGTCCAGGCAATATTAGAGGACCGGCTTAAGGATAACATGGGTGAAATAAAAGTTACTATTACCAAGCCCAATTCCAGAGAACAGCGTATGGCCATAGTTGTGGTAAACTCCAATGCGGCAAATGAGTTGCTCCTTGATCAGCACATTAAGATAGGCATGGTTAGCTGCCGTATTCGGAAAAGGACCAATGTGCTGAAATGCTTTCGATGTATGGGCTATGGTCACATGGCAAGACAATGTACAGGTCCTGACAGGTCTAAGTTGTGCTACAGATGCGGGGGAAAGGAGCATAAAGCTGCTCACTGCACGACTGCCCCAAAATGCTCGATCTGCGCGTGTGAAGGCAAAAATGACGACCATGTGATCGGGTCAGGTATGTGTGCTGTATTTCGACGTGCATTGGAGAGTGCTCAACAGTCAAAATGCTAAGATTTCTACAAGGCAACATTCATCGTAGCAGGGTGGCTAACGATCTCCTAGTTCAGTTTGCCGCGGAAAAGAATATTGATGTTGTGCTTATTAGCGAACAATATAAGAACAGGGATATTCCATCTTGGTACTCTGATGAAAGTGGGACGGCTGCTATATGGGTAGCGGATCCAAGCAGAATTTTTATTGAAAAGTTTGGTGCTGGAAATGGCTTTGTCTGGGTCAAGAGCAGAAATATTTCTTATGTAAGCTGTTACTTAACACCCAATGAATCAATTCGGCAGTTTGAGACCCGACTATCTGCCCTTGAGGATTTCCTAGGTACAGTAACTGGGGGTATTCTGGTGGCCGGTGATTTTAATGGTCGAGCAGTTGAGTGGGGCTTGGCTCATACAAACGGGAGAGGCCATAGGATTTTGGAGATGACTGCTAGGTTGGACTTGGTGTTGCTAAATAGCGGTGATGTTCCAACATTTTGTCGGCCCGGGCAAAACGGAACCACACCAGACCTAACGTTTGTCTCTGCAGATCTTGCTGCTTGCATTGCAGACTGGCATGTAATGCTAGATTATAACAACAGTGATCATAGATACATCCTTTTTAATACTAGGCCTCGAGGAGGCCTAGTCCATGAAATTTCAATACCGTTTAGATGGAATGTTGATCACATGGATGGTGAAATTCTTCTTGCAGTAATAGCACAAGGGAAACAAGTTCTGGAGGATTTGTATCGACATAGCCCCGCGAATTCTGCAGAAACCCTGGTTAGGTCGACCATTGATCTCATTGTTAAGGCTTGCGGAGCATCCATGCCCAAAAAGAAGATTTTTTCGAACAAACGGCCAGCCTATTGGTGGAATGTTGAAATAGCAGAGGCTCGACGATTGTGTTTTCGATTAAGGAGAAGGGCACAAAGGCTCTGCAGAGATTCTCTAGAGTTTGCAAATGCGATAGAAGAGTGTAGAGTAGCGAGGAGGGCTCTAAAACGGGCCATAGCTCAAAGTAAGGCACATAAATGGAACGAGCTCATTAACGATCTGGATCAGGACCCATGGGGTCTGGGCTACAAAGTTGTCAATAAGAAGCTCGGCGGCATTATGGTGTCTACTGCTGCTATGACGGCATCCCAGAAGGAAGCTATTATAGATGAGCTATTTCCTAATCATCCAGAGAGAATTCCCGATCACATTCCGGTGATGCTTGATGATATTCCGCTATTCACTAGAGAGGAATTACAAACTACAGCACGATCTTTTCAGAATAAGAAGGCACCAGGGCCGGATGGAATTCCTGCTGAAGTGATAAAGATGATATCCGAAGAGGAACCAGATGTTTTGCTGAACATGTATAATTGTTGTTTACTGCAGGGAGTCTTTGCGACCCCGTGGAAAGTGTCCAGGCTTGTGCTCATGCCTAAAGGCAAAGGAGATCCCACTACTGCTTCAGGTCAGAGACCTCTATGCATGTTGGACATGGCTGGCAAACTGTTTGAGAAGATGATTAAAGGAAGGCTTCAGGCAGCGATTGTTGCTGCAGGAGGTCTGTCCCCCAAACAATACGGTTTTGTGAAGGGTAAGTCCACCATCAGCGCCATTGAAGAAGTGGTGATGGCTGTCAGATCCATTGAGCAGGGCAACCATTTCTCTAGGAAAATGTGCTTACTGGTTACTCTGGATGTGAAAAATGCCTTCAATTCTGCCCGGTGGATTGACATAATAGCTGCACTTGAAACAACATTCAACATTCCTCGCTACTTGGCGTCTGTTCTGAGGAATTATCTTTGTGATCGTTGGATACAGTATGACACAGATGAAGGAGTCAAGTGTCGCAAGGTAACAGCGGGGGCGGCTCAAGGCTCCGTGTTAGGTCCTGATTTATGGAACGTAAATTATGACAGCATTTTACGGATGGAGATGCCAGAAGACACATCTTTGGTGGGATATGCTGATGATCTTGTTGTGCTCATTATGGAGCGCTCCATGGAGGGTCTGCAACTTAAACTTAATCAGGTAATGCGGAGAGTTTCCACCTGGATGAATGAACATGGTCTCCAACTAGCAGTTCATAAAACAGAACTAGTCCTTGCTACTAAGAAGAGAGTTCCACGAGTTGTACCAATGCTAGTAGATAATCAAGTGATAGAAACAGCTCCTGCTGTTCGTTACTTAGGTGTTATGATTGACAGCAAGTTAACATTCTGGAATCATATCAGCAAGATTGCTGATAGGGCTGCAAGGATTGTTAACAACTTGTCGCGGCTCATGGCTAATATTGGCGGCCCTTCACCATTGAAGAGGAAACTGCTGATGAGAGTGGCGGAATCAGTTATTATTTATGGTGCAGAGATTTGGTCAGTAGCTCTTGGCTCTGAGATGTATAGGAAGCGGATAACCTCTGTTCACAGAAGAGCTGCCCTCAGAATAACTTCTGCCTATCGTACAGTGTCTGGACCGGCAGTGCTAGTAATAGCTGGGGCGATACCCATTTACATCCTGGCCAAGGAAAGGCGCCGTATATACTTGCGCAAAGACGAGCATTCTAAGATACGCGTGAAGATGGAGGAAAGAAACAGATCTCTTCTGGAATGGCAGGAAGAATGGGAACGTGAACATCGTGGCAGGTGGACCGCTAGGCTCATCAAGCAACTGAAGCCATGGTTGTCGAGGGAACATGGTGAGGTTAACTATTACATTACCATGTTTCTCTCTGGCCATGGTTATTATGATGCATACCTCCATCGAATGGGAATTTCACCGAGTTCACGGTGTCGTTATTGTGATGATCAATGGGACGATGTTCAGCACACATTCTTTGCATGCTTGAGGTGGAGAAATCTTCGAAGGCTTCTGGAGACAAAAGTTGGAGTCATTACACCAGACAATGTGGTGGATAAAATGCTCAGCAGCAGAGAAAGTTGGGCACAGATTGCAGTCTACATCTCTGAGCTGCTGAAAACAAAAAAAGAGGAGGAACCGAGAAGATTGGTTGCTGAAGACAGTGAAGATGATGGTGAGTAATTTCATTATCATCATGTTAAATGAAATTGACTGAGACCTCTGGTCGTAACAGTGGCTCCACCCTGAAGTAAGGCTGAACAGGCAGTTCCGGGGTGGCCTTAAGCCAAGTATAGGGTTTGTGGGTTTTTAGTAGGTAAGAATCCTGCACAGTTGTAGGTCCGGAAGCTTGCAATCTGTCTTTTGAAGATTTCCCCACGGTTTCCCTCGAAAAACTAAAAAAAAAAAAAAAAAAATATAAGAGATTATATCTTTACTGAATGTTATTTATTTTTAAGTAGGGTTGCAATTGTTTAGGACGTTCATTAAATAATTATTTATGGTAACAATGATGATGGAAGAGACTCAAAATTTTGTTGTGATGGTTGTTGTTAATTCATTTTAGGGGTTTGGGACATTTGTTTATCAGCCCCGTGTAGTTGGGTGGGTGTTGGATTTGTCTGATAAACTGTGTTTCTGTGGTGACCGTATGTGTAGCTGTAGTTATTAGGCTCCTGAATGAGGTTGATGCTCCGAGACTCCAAGTACCATACTATCCCGGCATGTGCTTGGAAAGCGCGTGGAAGAATCCAGGGAAATCCAAACTCAGGATAACCAATGTCGGTGCTGAGTTTGGACCTCCAATCACCGGACTTGTTGCGATCGTGGTGTACGATTAAATGCGCATGCCTACACCGCGGGGGTAGGAAAGAAAGCAGCCGTGGTTTTATGAAGGGACATTCCAACTTTGGGCTCGTGGGATGCCACGGGAAATCATCTTGTGGCTGCAGATGGTGGGAAGTAAGGAGGCTTGTGGTTTTACATGACCGTAAATTTCGTTATCATGAGCTACTGGACCTTCTTTCTATGTGGAATCCGAACCACAGGACATGGAATTTCACTTCGCAAATCTCATATGCATTGACCGGGAATCAAACCCGGTCCACCGTGGTGAGAGGCCAATAGCTGGACCGCTGCGCCATCACGCCCAGATTTGCATATCGGCCGGTGATGGTAAGCTGCGTCAATACTAGCACCCCATGTAGATGATGATGACAATAATAATAATAATAATAATAATAATAATAATAATAATAATAATAATAATAATAATAATAATAAGAGGTCAGCATGTGTAGCTCTGTTGATAGAGTACTAAAAATAAAAGTCTTGCAACTCGACATACCAAAAGAAAAAAAACATAAAGGTACTTAGGTTGATTCCATAGTATAGGGGCTGCGACAACGTGGTCAGGTAGCCACGTATTAAGGAAGTTAGTGTGTATAAAATTATATTATTACTAATATTAGTACAGTAGTAGTAGCCTAGTATAATAATAGTAGTATTATTAATATTTTGTTACAGTTGTTGCACTGTCTTCACACAAAGATAGACCAACAGTTTCTGAAATTAATTTACCAAATCTTTAAGATTTCCATTTTCTATGCATAGGCCTTGAGGATGTCAAAATCCTAAACAGATCCACCATCACTAGTCATGTAGCCACTCCCCATGAAGGTGTGAAACAGCTGTTCATAGGCTCGGTTTGTGTATTTCAATGTCATTGGTACACAAGACGAGGAGGTCACTCAACTTCAGACTCTAGTCAACATTTCTTAGCGTTGTAGGGGAGGGTGACGGGGAGAAGTCAGCTGTGCTGCTGAGGGGAACGAAGTGTAAGCCCGTTTCCAAGACATTGACCGACGATTTTTGTGATTTAATTCCACCTACACTAATTAAGATCCGACTGAATTTCATGAAGATATTTGCTTAGAATACCATCTTCTATCACCAGTTTAACGGACTTCCATCATATCAAATACACCCTGTATATGTATATATGTATATCAGTTTCTTGTGGACACGATAACTGCCGTAATTTTGCACCAATTACTTTGAATTTTTTACCGAATATGTATACCTATAAAATCTCGGTCGAGTTTGTTACTGGGCTAAATCGGTCGAAGGGGGTGAAAATGGGGGGCTTTTTTTTCCGAAAAATGAAATATTGCTATAACTCTCTTAATATGTGAAATATCGAATCAGTTCACAATTCATACTATGTGTCGGATAAAGCCCAACAATTTATGTTTGAAGAGTTTTTTTATAGCACCAACCATTGACCAAAAGGGTGGGAAAAAGTGGGTTTTTCGGGAAACATTAATCATATCTCTCTTAATAGGCACAATATCAAAACCGTACAAAATGGACAATATTCCCCTAATAATTACCTAAAACTTTTGTACGAAAGAATTTTTGATATGACGCACCGTTACGCCAAGGGATGAGAAAAATAATTTCGGAATTATAAGAATATGTCAAAAGCTATCAGAGGTTGCCATGGCAACACTACTAAATTGATGAGGGATGAGCCATCAGACGTTGCCATGACAACGCACTTGCACGAGATCAGATTCAGATTTCCATCTGACTAAGTGTGAAGCGGCATCGGTGACGTATCTGGTAGCATGCTGAACTTCTATGCCCAAGGTCGCGGGTTTAAAGCCGACCGAAGTCGTCGGATTTTCAAAGAGCACTAAAAATCCCTCAGTATGCTTTCCTTTGGAGGGGAAGTTCTAACGTTCGTTGCGAGTTGCTGGTTGCGGTGGCATCTAGTAGCTAAGTTCACAGCTAGGTGTCGTTGATGGTAGTATCTGGTAGCAACATTAGGAACTACTGCCTGAAATTGACCGTCTGCAGTCCTTACCTGAATTACAGACTAATACAGCCATCACAATTCACACCGTTTATCAGACAGATTCTACACTCACCCAAAGTACACGGGGTTACATGACCGCGTTGTCGCAGCCCCTAAACTGAGGAACCAACCAAAATCTCTGCGGGAGATATAATTTTGCGTGAAGAAGTAACAGACCGTTACATAGTTGCACATCAGTGTCGAAACCATGCATAAGGACAGTGTGAAGAACTATACAGCCTATTTTTATATATCCTACTTATGTTAATTGCCACTATTTAACATACACAATGTCAGTTTGATTGCTGTAATAGATTCGTAGATATTGAGAACCGACTAAATATTTCGGATGGTCGCCATGTTGGATTTTATATATGTAGGTCCTAGAGTTATGTACAGTTACATGCAGATTATTGTGAACGTGTAGTATTCAAGCTTCAATCGCATAATTAGGACACAAGAAAAAACAAGGAGATTTAAAAATTTTTCACAGCTGCCATCTTGAGGTTATGGAAACAATTGAAATAAATTAGATGCCAGTGGATTAACATTCGGATAAAGATTTACTGTACCAAGTTTCACTGCACGCGGATAGTTAAATTGCGAGAAACGTCCAAGTGAATATTTATAATTCGCGTCACCGCCATGTTGGATTTGTGATCACCAGGTTATTTAAAGTCCTATAGGTGAACTTAAGTTCATAGCCCCTATGAACATTAAAAAATGCAGTTTGATTGCTAAAATAGATTCGTAGATATTCAGTAAATATTTCGGATGGTCGCCATGTTGGATTGTTAAATGTATAGGCCATAGAGTCATGTACCATTAAAGGAAAATTATTGCGTAGGTTCATTATTCAAACTTTCACTTCGATCGCATGACTACATCACAAGAAATAAAAACTTAATTTTAAAATTCGCACTGCCGCCATCTTGAGGTTATGTAAACAATTGAACTAAATTAGATACCAGTGGATTACAATGTGTATAAATATTTCCTGTACCAGGTTTCAATGCGCTTGGAACATTAAATCGCGAGAAAGGTCTATTTAAAATGTTCAAATTCGCTTGGCCGCCATGTTCGTTTTGTAGTTAACCGGTTTTTGAAAATCTTATAGATGGACTTCCAGTAGTGCCCTTTATCTCAGTACAAAATTTTAGGGAGATACCGCAAATAGTTTCAGAGATATAGAATGCCGGTGAAATAATACGCACATCCGCCATCTTGTGATTATGTAAACAATTGAACGAAGTTAGATGTCGGTGCATTACAATGTAAATAAACATATACTGTACCAAGTTTCATTGCGTTTGGTTGGTCAAATCGCGAGAAACGTCTATTTAAAAGTCGCAAATTCGCTTGGCCGCCATGTTCGTTTTGTAGTTACCAGGTTTTCAAACGTCACATAAGTGAACTTATAGTAGTTCCCTCTATCACCATAGAAAATGTCAGGGTAATATCGGTAATAGTTTCGGAGATATTGAATGCTGGTGAAATATTTCGCACAGCCGCCATGTTGGATTGGTGAGTCGTAACCAAATTTGAAGGGCACGGTCGAGGTCGCCGGGAATAGTGCTATGAACTTACCGAGTTTCATTGAAATCGCTCCTGCCGTTTAGATTTTATTAGGGGGGGACACACACACGAATCACACACACACACACACGCACACACGGACAAAAGGTGATCTCATAAGCCTATTTTTTCAAAATTGAAAATAGGCTAAAAATGGACCCCAAATGACAAGAAGGTTACCGTCCCCATAAGACAATAAAATGTTTAATATATGCATAAAATGACGAAAAACAAAGTTAATTAAGCTCCAATTATAAAATAACTTTCTCGCAATAAATGAGGTCTGATCCTTCTACGAAAACCTGCATATTCTGCCTATTTTCGCCTATCCCCAAGTTTGTCCGGTGAAATCTACCTCCGCCTTCCGGCGTGCCGAGAGGACTTCTTTTAATCAAGATTTATATCTTTCGTGTTTAACACCATTGCAAAACAGGGCTACACACTAGAGGTCGCTGGGAAAAGACGGATGGGGCGACCGAGATAACGTTGGGCCGATACACTGCACAGGGATCTGAAAAGCGTCAACCTACATCCGGACATGGCCCATGACCGAGTAAAGTGGAGACAGCGGATTCACATAGTGAACCCTGCCACGAAAATGGGAAACCACGGAAAATCATTTCAAGGACGGCTCTCGAACCCACGCGTCTACCGAGTCAGCAGAGAGCTTGGCCCTATGGCGTTAGCGAGCGTAGTCATTGCTATCTGTTAGGCAACACTGAAAAATGGCTTCTATCATTTCAACTTCCGAAATAGCAAATGGCAGTCTTGCGTGGGCCAAATGCTTGAAATGCACTCATAGAAACATTTAAAAGCATCGCTTATTGTACCATTCACGTCCTGGACTAATTACCTTCGTAATGGATTTTCTGTCAAGAACTGTGTCGAATAAAAGTGTCAACATGGGAAGAACGGCTGAGAAAAGTGGTGCTTGAGCTCCACGAACACGTAAATTCCCTGCCTCCTCACGCTCCGCGATATTCAAGTTCTCGTCTCACTTCAAGGTCACTATATACAACATTGTGAACTCATTGTATCGACCAATGAGAGAGCACGTCATGAATATTTCTTCTTTTTCTTAGTCATTTACCCTCCAGGTTGGTGGAACCTACGGACTCAGCGAGGGAACTCACCACTACCGCCTCTACGGGCAGTGTCCAAGAGCTGGGAACATCTAATCGGAGTGGATACAACTGGTGAGGTGTGATTGGCACCTCGCCCAGGTGGCCTCATGCAAAGCGAACAGGGGCCTCATGAGGGAAGGTAATGGATGGTCAGGATGGATAGGCAAGGAAGAGGGAAGGAGGCGGCCGTGGCCTTACAGAAGGTACTGTCCCCGATATCCGGATAGTAGGCTGTCAGATATCCGCCCCCTCAATCGGATTGCCAATAATCAAACGCACCGGCACAGCTGCATCAATGAAAATGGCACTGACAGATACTATCGAGATTAGAGCACAATAGTTAACAAGAAATTATTGTGGAACACACCAAAATATACGGGGGTTCATACTTACCTTTTACTTACCTTTTAAATTTATCTCGGGGACTGGGTTGTCAACTGGATCACTTAAAGTATGCCCTCACAATAACCTCCACCATGATATTTAAAATGAACCACAACGAAGACGAGAAACCTTAAACTGCACAATAATTTATTTCACATAAAGAATGAATTTAACAAAAATAAAACAACAAAATCCACGTGGCAATCAGAAGCCATTGTCCACATAACTATGTCCTCCTGTAGGACTTGTATACTCTACATACAATGTTTCAGCTTTCTCGAGCTCAAAGATCACGTAAATATTATAATGCACTTGGAATGGAAACGGGATTTGGGACGAGACATACACACATCAAAACAAGTTTTGCATCACCTCGGTTCCCAGATCTCCGGCATATAGACGTTGACAGTGTATATTGTATCAAAGATACAGTCCCTTTGACTGTTCATAGATGTCACTAAAACTGCTCAAAGATGTAAACAACCATGCATGAGCAGGGCCTATTAGACGAAGGGGGTACGACAGCCGATCAGTTCCAGTCATTCCACCAGGACGAAGGTACGCTGCTCATGTTGTCTGTAGTTCTACCATGCCTAGAAGGTCAATACCGCAGTTCGATCGCGTCCGCATTGTTACTTTGTGTCAAGAAGGGCTCTCAACAAGGGAAGTTTCCAGGCGTCTCAGAGTGAACCAAAGCGATGTTGTTCGGACATGGAGGAGGTACAGAGATACAGGAACTGTCGATGACAGGCCTCGCTCAGGCCGCCCAAGGGCTACTACTGTAGTGGATGACCGCTACTTACGGATTGCCGCTCGGAGGAACCCTGACAGCAATGCCACCATGTTGAATAATGCGTTTCGTTCAGCCACAGGACGTCGTGTTTCAACTCAAACTGTGCGCAATAGGCTGCATGATGCGCAACTTCACTCCCGACGTCCATGGCGAGGTCCAGCTTTGCAACCCCGACACCATGCAGCGCGGTACAGATGGGCCCAACAACATGCTGAATGGACCCCACAGAATTGGCATCACGTTCTCTTCACCGATGAGTGTCGCATATGCCTTCAACCAGACAATCGTCGGAGACGTGTTTGGAGGCACCCTGGTCAGGCTGAACGTCTTAGACACACTGTCCAGCGAGTGCAGCAAGGTGGTGGTTCCCTGATGTTTTGGGGTGGCATTATGTGGGGCCGACGTACGCCACTGGTGGTCATGGAAGGCTCCGAAACGGCTTTACGATACCTGAATGACATCCTCCGACCCATAGTGCAACCATATCGGCAGAATATTGGAGAGGCATTTGTCTTCATGGACGACAATTCTCGACCTCATCGTGCACATCTTGTGAATGCGTTCCTTCAAGATAACGACATCGCTCGACTACAGTGGCCAGCATGTTCGCCAGACATGAACCCTATCGAACATGCCTGGGATATGTTGAAAAGGGCTGTTTATGGACGTCTTGACCCACCAACCACTCTGAGAGATTTACGCCGAATTGTCGTTGAGGAGTGGGACAATTTGGACCAACAGTGTCTTGATGAACTTGTGGATAGTATGCCACGACGTATACAGGCATGCATCAATGCAAGAGGACGTGCTACTGGGTATTAGAGGTAGTGGTGTGTACTGCAATCTGGACCACAAATGCTGAAAGTCTAGCTGTATGATGGTACAACATGCAATGTGTGGGTCTCATGAGCAATAAAACGAGCTGAAATGTTGTTTGTGTTGATCTCTATTCCCTTTGTATTTAAAGGTTCCGGAACTCTTGGAACCGAGGTGATGCAAAACTTTTTTTGATGTGTGTATATCAATTGTTTTGCGTGTTTATACACATCACATTTTATTTATAGCCACAAGGCTATTATGGAGACGTCCTTGGCCTCTATCATACAGTTGTTTGGCCAGCTGCAATGCCGCATCGTCAAGTGGACCCACCTGTCCGTTCAACCCCAGCATATGCGAGTTACATCAGAGCCTAGCTCTCCTTCAAAACACGTTAAATGTCCACATCTCAACTCAAATATTATCACGCAAATGTTTTAAATGCTCCATTCAAACACCAATGGAATACTCTAATAATCCCAAATCATGTTTAATTGTTCAAACCACTTGTTTAATTAGCGTTGTTTAGAGTATAATAACAAAACTCTTAATGTTAATAACAAAAGTTCATTAATTATTTATAACAATAATAAATTGTTTATAACAATGTCAAACGACAATTGAAAATTTTATACACGCCTCTATTAATCCCTTTCATTACAAATTATTATCAAAGATATTTACAAAATTATTTACGATATTAATATTGTTTATATTATTTATATAAGAAATACATTAAACCACACGTTTATCCGGTTGATAATTACTCAAATCGTGGTGATATAATCGACCAATGAAGGTTAGTTATATTTAAATGTCAAATTCAGGTTTAATAAGGTTTAATAATTATTATTAATATTTGTGACGGTAACCTCCATTCAAAATCTTCATCTCAAATTATTTAACACTCTTGTTAATTTTAACAGTATCTTCACATGAATAACTTTCAAAGAACCAGGACAATACATTCTGCGGGAAAATACTTCGCTCAAAACGCACAAAATTGCACATCAATAGGCCCAGAATTCATCATATATCTTCATATATATGGCATCAAAATCTTCCACACTACATACAAAAACCTCCACTTATAAATTCAACAACATCATTTATTACTGTGGGAACCTCCTTCATTATTCAAGGGCATTATTCATCAGCGACTTTTACACGTCCACTGAACTAACGATTATACATCCATTGTTCCTCTTTAAAAATTCTTATATTCATCAATTGTATTAATGACTGTTATTATTTAACCTTCGTGGGTTCCATTCATGAATTGATATGAAGTAAAAATTTGCCAATCACAAATAAATTTAATAGCAAATACGATTAGACACTCCTTCCTGGTCTATCAAAATTGAGATTAATATCTTCAAAGTAACGCAGTATAAAAATACTATCTTCAATCAAAGTTCATCTAAACTGCATAAATAGTCGAATAGAATACAATTAGATTGTGGAATGCAAACATTATTGTTCCAATCTATAATTGGGAAAAATTCCTATCAAATGTTCATTACTATAGTGTATTCAATAAATCGTAATCAAAGTTCATATTTCATAAAATTGTCTATAATGCACTGGTATTTCAGAACTGACAATAAATGTCTATGTTGCAATCATGTTCATAAGACGACTAGTATTTCAAAGATCGTCGATAACGTAATAGATTTTAACGCTCTAAAATCTTTTAATCATTCTTCTTTCTTGAGGATGACAGAAAATTGGTCAAAGTAATTTACTGAATAGAATTACTTTAATAAAATGACACGCTGTCTGAATTCAAATCTGCCATAGAAAATCATTAACTTTACAGTCAACTCGTGACTACACAAATATGCAAATTACTGAACGAATAATAATTATCAGTCTCAACTGATCCAAAATTATTTAAGTATGCCAATGACATAACAATGTCTCAACAAATGGTAGAAAAAGGCATAAATCATCGAAGTGTACTGAGTACAGAAATATCAAGCAAGAAAATGGGGCAAAATATAGGACAGAAAATATGGGAAAAATGGTTGCTCAGATATCGCTACATGACTCAAATAATACAAGAAACGTTCACGACTACCTTATCTGTTGATTGAAGTTCTAGAGGAAAGTTTTCAAAGAAAACTGCTGTAGGTTCCATTTCACCAGCGTAAAGATGTGCTCCGACCTCGAACCTGGAATCAGCGCCCTCGGAGAATCGAACTGCTTCCTCCTCCGGAAATTGCACTGCTCCATGTATATGAAAGACATCCTTCTGGCAAAACTCTTCTTTGTGAGCCGGGTCCACCCTGGCCTCTCTTGAAAGTTCCCTGAAGTTCTGGTCGCAATTCGCCATGAAGTTTATTGCAGTTATTTCCGCAGAAATATTCATAATCGTGGAGTATGAAAATATTTCCACTGTCATTTGATATAATTCAGCGATGGATTCACGATGCATGAGTGTAGTTGGATGTTCACTACATGCTCGCTTTTGTAGAATGACGATTAACGAAGTTCCATGCTGTTTTTTCACTCCATCGATATATGTCCCAATTGCATTAAAGCCTTAGCCTTCCATCTCAACTTCTGTTATAATCATTGAAAGCACTGCCAGATTATAATGTTCCATAGTAGAATGTATCGTTGTATCACCAAACGTATTCCTCAATATCACGGTTGCGATACACGTGTCAGCCGTAGTGTATAATGTGGAATTACAAAAGTGCTTCTCAGGTGGCGAGAAAATCACTTTTGTCTGCAGTCTTAAAATTCCAATATCTTTCAAAGTATACTCGTGAAATTGTTCAAATCTTCTACACACCTCAATGTTGTACTGCCCAATTGAATTATAATAAAGGCAGAAGCCAACTCTTGATATCTTATCTGGTAGAAACGTTAATGTGTGCGTTTCAACTTCGCCTAGTTTCAAACACCGTAAAATGGAACTGCTCCGTGTTCGTTCGATGCGCCGGGCTTTAACCACACGCTAAAGATGACTTGCTTCACTTATTCACTTGAAAATGACTATATGACATCAGAAATATATATGCGGTATCAGACATCAGATATGAGAGATATGAGAGCTCCTCTCATCTGTGCACGACCTTTAATCAACTTCTTAAGGGGCGTATCCATCCCTTCCATAGCTTGTTGCTCCGTCATTGCTAGAAGTTTCAACTTTGGCTATACTTGACGGATTTTCAAATTTCAAAAACTCAAAATTAATTTCTTCAAAATTCCAAATCAATGCCATAACTGAAAATAGTTTTCCCCAAATCTGCATGCCAAAAGTAATTAAATATCGCAGTTTCAGTAATCTCCGTCTTCCTTCCAAACTATCGTTCATTGGTTCGATTCTCTCCTCCAATAGCGTAACTTCTTCCTTAGCACAATACCTTGTTTCCTGCGACTGCGTCGTAAATCTCAGATCTTTCTCGAACAAAATCATGACGTCACCAAGAATCTCAGCTCAACAAACCTACTTGCATGAAGTCTACGTCATCCGTGCCTACGTCATGAATATACACGTCACAACTATGACATCCATAACTTTATTCATTTATGCTAATACAGCCATCGTGGTCTCAATATAATTCAATTTACGGGGGCAGTACCATCCCGGCATTTGCCCGAAGACGAAGTGGGAAACCACGGAAAACCACTTCGAGGATGGCTGAGGTGGGAATCGAACCCCCTCCACCCATTTGGAACACCCGAGGCTGAGTAGACCCCGTTCCAGTCCTCATACCACTTTTCAAATTTCGTGGCAGAGCCGGGAATCGAACCCAGGACCTCCGGGGCGGCAGCTAACCATGCTGACCGCTACGCTACGGAGGCGACCACGTCATGAATATGCTGCGTTTTAATGATCTACCCAGCAGAGTAGCGCATTAAGGGCCGTTTTTACCAACGTCGATTTTCTCTTAATTTATCATTGAATATAATGATGCTAATTGTTGTTTTAAGCGGTCAAACATCTAGGTTATAGGCCCCTAATGGTTTGGGTGATAGTGAAAGAGATGAGAATGAAATATATAACTAATAGACTACTAACTACAGACTTACATACTAGAAGAAGGAATGGTAAACAAATAAAGGATAAGGCAAATAAAGGACAGGAAGAAAAGAAATGCTCTCAGCCCTCGAAGAATGAGTATTGAGGGACTTGTAATGAAGGAGAGCCATAAAAATCAGATAGGAAAAGGAAAGATGAGAGGGCTCACCCCAAAGTTAGTGGAAAAAGGGAAAAAAGCGGCCCGAGCTCAGGAATCCTCCGGGATCGCCAACTCCCGAACTCACCAGCCCTGAACCCCTGAGGGTGTAGCAATATCCAGGGTGCACCAAAGGTGTTGGGTATACATACACCCTGCCTCCTTGAGGGCCTTGAGCAGAAGGCAGGAGATAACTTGAAAAGAAAAAGAAGGCTGACCCCTCACAGAAGGAGGGTATCAGGAAAGATGAGACAAGGGCCAACTAAGGCGGGAAAGGAGGAGACTCCCTAGGCCACAGATACCCTAATACCGTCGGGGTCGGAAGAGAACAAGAGTTGGCCAAGAGAGGTCGACAGGAAAGAAGACGGAGAGGAGCCCAGCGCAAGTAAGTGAAAGCAATGCCGGACTCAGCTGGGGTCCCGTGGTCGCCAACCCACGTCCCACTAGATGTGAGTCCCTGGGGGGGAATTCATCATTAAAGGTTATTCAACTTTGCCCGAGCATTTCATCAAACAGAAACGCTCGTAAACTTACCACTAACAAGGAATTACGTTAAATGGCCAAATCTGACCACTCAACTCCCTAAAGAATCGATAAAGTGGAAGGAAACAGACGAACTTTACCTCGTGCATCACTCAGTGGCAGTTTGTTTCCGAGTTTCACACGAACTTTCATCCTTACGAAAATAACATATGTTTATGACAATGAAATTATAATAAAACTCAGCAATTCTTCTAGGTTTCTGCCGTGTCTTGTGTGGGATTTCGCCTAGGACACCAAGCTGGCTCATCGGCGGGCTCTTGGTTTCCCCGCCCGGACACCCACAGGAGTAGCAAACTGCGCGCTACCTCCCTTTATATCAAGTGCAACTGCACCACTTTACTGCGAGAACTAAAAGCTCAAGCAGCCTTAACCTCTCTATGAAGGCTTCCAAAAAGTTGGTATGTCGGCTTTCACGGCCAGTGAATTAAGTGAGAGTCTGGTCGGGGACACCAAGAACCCGCTGATGAGCCAGCTTGGTGTCCTAGGCGAAAGCCCACACAAGACACGGCACAAACCTCGAAGAATTGCTGAGTTTTAATTCACTGGCCGTGAAAGCCAATACACCTAATTATAATAAATCATTCATGTTTAATAGCAAGAAAAAAGAATTCGGAAATAAAAAAAGAAAGCATATCCAGAGTGAGATTGGAACTCCTTCCTGCTCTGCATAATAAACTCCAAGTCTGCAACGCAACCGTTTACGCTACGAAGACAACTGGGAGGGCATATCCTATTTAGTTAATTAAACACAACTGCCAGTTCTCCTAAATACATTGTTCATGTCATGTTAAGCTTTCGCTACGAATTAGGTCTTCTGTATTTCCCTTTCTTTAAAATTATGTTCCAGAAAATCTCAAGGAACATCGCAAACAACGATCAGTGCTACACGCTTCTTGATCTGCCCGCCATGTTTCTTCATGATGAAACCGAGTCTACGCATGCGTGAGAGCCGTAAAGCTTAATTAAGTAATTAGGAACCCGAATGGCCTCGTAAAATGCATCAACGATAATCACTCATTAACTCTCGTATTTAAGTTAATAAGGAATTAACTAACTAATCGCCAGTAAAGGGTTGGTGATAACGAACCTTAGACTACAATGGCAATATTGAAGTCTGGAGATCCGAGGTTTGAATCCCAGTGCCCCATCCCACTATTTCCAGGCAAATGTTGTGAAAGGTAGTTTATAATCCTAGGGTATCTGCCCCGAATGATGATTTCCCTAATAATTACAGCAGCCAACACTATTTTATTACGGTTAGCTGCGTGGGTCAGCGGTAACGTCCTCGCTTGCTGTTCCCAAGTTTGCAGGATTGAATCCTGGCGCAGTCAGATGGCATTTGAGGATGCGCAAATGCGAGGGAGCCGTGTCAGATTTACTGGCACGTTAAAGATCCCCTTCGGGGAAAAATTCTGGCACCTCAGCGTCTCTAAAAGCCACAGATGTTAAAGGGACGTAAAACAAGTAACATTACTGTTATTATTATTATTATTATTATTAATATTATTATTGTGAGCCTCCGTGGCTTATGTGGCAGCACGCCGGCCTCTCACCGCTGGGTCCGTGGTTCAAATCCCGGTCACTCCATGTGAGATCTGAGCTGGACAAAACGGAGGCCGACAGGCTTTTCTCCGGGTACTCGAGTTTTCCCTGTCAAAATTTCATTCCAGCAGCACTCTCCACTATCATTCCATTTCATCTGTCATTCATTTAATCATAGCACCCGAGGAGTGCGACAGGCTTCGGCAGCCGGCACAGTTCCTATCCTCGCCGCTAGATAGGGGCTTCATTCATTCCATTCCTGACCCGGTCGGAGACTGGAAACTGGCTGTGGATTTTCATTATTATTACTATTATCTTAGTCGTCAAAGTGCCCAATTTGTGATGTAGTGGCTATCGTTCCTGGCTGTAACTGCGGAGTCCTGTTCGATATCCGGCTCCAAAAAAAATATATTGTTCTGTTCTGAGGGAAACGGGGTACACTTAGCCTCGTGAGGCTAAACTGAGAAGAAGTGGGTTTGATTTCTACTTCAGTCATCCTACAGATGGTTTTCAGTGGTTTGCCCCACTTCTACTCCAGGCAAATGCTGGGATGAGTCCTAATTTAAGGCCATGGCCTCCTCCTTCGAATACTGTATCTCATCTGAATTACAAATACACACACTAATAGAGCCTGTTCGATTCTCGGTCAATGCATGTGAGATTTTCGAAGTGAAATGCCATGTCCTGTGGTTCGGATTCCACGTAAAAAGGAGGTCCCGTGGCTCATAATCTACAGATTAACGGTCACGATAAACTACAAGCTTCCTTCCTTTTTTTACTAATAGAGCCATCACAATAATACAGGTTATCAGACAAATTCTACACACACGCATGTACACAAAAACATTTCGTTCTTCTGTTTTTTTTTCTCTTTTTTGCTTTTTTTGTGTTTTTTTGTTTGTTTTGGTTTTGTTTTTGTTATACGTCTTCCAAAAGAAATATATTTATTAGTCTAATGTTGAGCTCGGGAATGAGAATTAGCAATGCTAATACTTGGTGTATTCGATGTTTGGTCAACAACGTTCGTACTTCCCTTCATATTTCTTCCATACTAATAGCAGACTACTTATTATTGCAATTTAATATGGGCCATTATTATTTAATTATGTATTTATTTATTTATTTATTTAAGTTGTTTAGAACCATAGGTTCACATAATACAAATTATGATCCGCTGCTGATATTTTTCATGTTATTTCAAAACTCCTTCATCGTTTTGCTATGTCGAACTCTACGTTCTTCTGTCCATCCTTTCCCCGCTCTCCTTTGTTGTTCTTCATGTGTAAATTCCCAACTGGAGATCTTATGTCTGAATGTCATTCAATCCTCAATGTCCATTGGTGTGATATTGGCACTCCTGAGATCAATTTGGACCTGTGTAACCCAGACTGTTGTCACTTTAAGTTTCCTCAAATATGTCAGAATTCTCTTTGTTAATTATTATTATTAGTAGTAGTAGTATGATGTATTTATTTACAGCGTATTTTCCCAATATTGGAAAGCATTAAGCAATTTGACTCAATTCTTGACATTCTTCTTATCTTGCCAATATTGTTTCATTCTGTTGGAGAATGTCAATTTTCTTTCGTCAGACCATTGAGGTCTGTAAGGTGTAGGTTTTGGTTGCTCTGGTTGGACGTCCCAGTTGTTCACTTTGTTACGGAAGGAGTCTCTGTCTGATGTGTCGGTTATGTTAGCATTATTATTATTATTATTATTATTATTATTATTATTATTATTATTATTATTATTATTATTATTATTATTATTATTGACTTGAGATTTGGTCTGATTCGCTGAGGATAGAGAAGTATAGGAAACACCTAGCTGCAATTCAGAGGAAAGGAGCTCTGAGGGTGGCGTGTGCTTACCGTACAGTTTCGGAACCTGCAGTTCTGGTTGTCTCAGGTATTGCGCCAATTGACTTACTCGCAAGAACGTAAAGAAGTATACTTCCGAAGTTTAGAACTGGGCAAGTCTCAAGCCCGGAAGGAAGCCGTGGCACGCAAGATGGAGCTTTGGCAGCAGAGGTGGAATGACGATCTCACAGGAAGATGGACAGCTTGGCTGATTGAGTGGACAAGTAGAAAACATTGGGAAGCTAATTACTTTCTGACTCAGATGTTAACATGTCATGGCTACTTTCAGTGTTACCTTCATCGTATGACCAAAGTAAGGAGCTCAGTATGTATTTACTGCGAGAACGAACGATATGACGTATAATCATACGTTATTTGTCTGCGCTCGTTGGGCAGCGGAAAACCACGACTTGAAGTTGAGGCTGCTCCAATAACGCCGGACAATATAGTTGGAATTATGCAGAGGAACGATCTCAGCTGGGATACGCTCGCTTTCTTCATTGAGGTCGTCCTTCGTCCGAAGAAGTCGGATGGGGACTTGCACGATTTAGTTGATTAAGTCTGCGATCCGCGGACTGAGTATGAATTGAGAAGTAAGAAGGTGCTTGTGAAGCAAAGAAAATGGCTCCATCCTGAAGTAATACGAAAGTAGTCTCGGGATGGGTTTTGTCAAGAGGATAAGGTGTGGTTTTAGTGGGTAAGAATCCCACACACTTGAGGATAGCGGACCTTTCTCAAAGTCTTATGCAAGAACTTTCACTTCCCTCGTAAAAAAGAAAAGAAAAAAAAACTACTTGCACGTTTCAGGTCGTCCATGGTGTGACTTGTTTAATAGTCAGAAAGTGTGTGAGCAGGTCAATATGTGTGCAATTTAGTTCGTATAACATGTAATTTGTTCGCATCCGAGGCCAAAATGGTGCAATATATTATTATTATTATTATTATTATTATTATCACTAGGCAACATTGGATATCAATAATAGTAATGGCCCATTTAGAGAGCCTCGTTGCCTTGGTAACCATATAGGGCTATATCACACGCGCACTTAAAATAGCACTTTTGAAGAAATTTGAATTTTGCAACTTTTTATGCTTATTGTTAGTTAGTTATAGTTAGTTAGTTATTGAGGTTTTAAGGGGCGGAACTACGAGGTCATCTGTTGACTCTAAAATTTTATGTTGGTAGCACTGATTTTTTTAATTTAAAATGCCACCCAGTAACGCTCAGTTTATTTTTGTCCACACTAATCACAGATAGACCCCTCAGCCCTAAAACACAACCATGTTAATACTGCTCTTTCATTTAACTTAGTTGTCGACCTTCCTTTAATTCAATTCCAGTGCTCACGAACATCAGACGGGCATTATTTGAACACCCCTCAATATAACTCCTAAAGCTCAGACCTAACATGCTTAACTCGCAAGATGTTAGGGGGACGTTTCTCTTAGAATATGATGTTCAGTGTTTGGCGATGACCTTCAGCTGAGCTACCTGTTCTCTGAGTTGGACGGAGCTGATGCTATATTTATTTCCCAGCCAAGCCTACCTCACGCGCTCACAAAGAGAGGCACGCCTTATTGACTTTCAAAGCCAACCCGCATTACACACTTTCACGAACAGTTGCAGCATCATACGGGGCTGTCTGTGTCAGCCATGTGGAAACTCGGTGTCTGGCAATAAAACACTGCCTTTGCCTCCTATGTCAAGTTAAAAAAATAATCTTTGAAGTTGCTAAAATAAACACACAGACGTGTTAGATTGTCATCCAGTAAATAAGGTGAAAAATAAGGAAGAATGATGAACTCATCTACAGTACTGATATTCCATTCATTGGGACTTATTTCTCAAAATCCTATCTTCAGAACAAGATATCTCTCTATATATAAGAATGAAAGTTTGTCTGGTTTTTTTTCTGAATTTCTACGGAACATCGAGTTATGTATGCGTTTCAGACTGTTTTATGACGGATGCGCGCGAAAATTAAAATTTTATCTGTCTGTCTGTATGTATGTCTGTCTGTTTTTCTGTCTGTGGACAAAGTTGTTCCCTTATAACTCGAGAACGGCTGGGTGGATCAACGTAAAATTTGGTACAGATATCCTTCAGAGGCCCGACATAAATCATTGATGTAACTCTTCTCTGTACATCACATAAAAGGGGCCCTATCCCCTTAAAATACTTGCTGAAATAGGCGTAGAAGGGCGAGACAAAGCTCATTTTCAGCCCCTCAATGTGAGAAACGATTTTAAGGCCCTAAAACCAACAGTTTTTGAGATATTTCCAGAAAACTAATTCCATTTAATACAATAACGAAAGAATGCACGCCGGTAACCATGGCAACGGAATCTCACAGGTCCATCTATTGCTGTAAAACGCAATACAATTCCATTTATTACACTACTGAGATAGTTTGCAAACGGCTATAAGGTTATAACGGAACCAAATTAAGCTGTAAATTTCATCAATGTCATCTAATGCGCTTAAGGGGTTCAAGGGGTACTCTAGATTTCTTTCACGCGATTTACACGTGCGGGTGTGATACGGAAGGTATATTACTCGTATATCCATATCCCCATATTGTTATATTATTATTATAATTATTATTATTAACTTATTATACTACGGCCTATAGCGACGAGACAAAGCTTATTTTCAGCCCCTTGGTGTCAGAAACAAAACTCGGTGCCCCTAAATAGCCGGAAAGGGTCCCCGAAAACTACATTTTAAGGCTCTAAAACCAACAGTTTCTGAGATATTCCCAGAAAACTAATTTCATTTAATAAACTAATGAAGGAATGCAAGCCAGTAACCATGACAACAGTATCTCAAAAGGTGACATCCAACTTTCCATCTATTTTTGCAAGAAGTAAAGCCACTGCATTTATTACATTTCTGTGAATGTTTGCAAATGCCCATAAGGTTATTACGGAATCAACTGAAACTGTAAAATTCATCAATGCGCTTAAGGGGTCAAGGGGTACCCTATATTTTTTTCACACGACTTAAATGTGCGTTATGTCGTACAGAAGGTCTATTATATCTCCAAACAGCAACATTACTTTCAAAAATTCCTGAATTGAAATAGTTTATTTTTGCTTTTAGGAACTTGGGCCATTGGAGAATAAAAAACATTAATTTTCATGCACCACAAGCCTTTATAATTTATTAAAGGGGTCTTCCTCTGGATGGGGACTTGACACAACAGTGAAGGTCAGTTTTATTTGACGTGTATTGCGTTTCGTTTACGAGGTTTTCAATTTTATTTTCACGTCAGGAAGTACACGTTAGGTAAATTTCGTTTCAGAGCATATTTTAACTAATCATTTTTATTTGTCGACAAACAGGTTCCAAGTCTCTAACCATAGGAACAGTAGCTCAATTGATTACGTCTGGTTATTAATACCGAAGAATGGGTACTTCTGCTAGTAGGTGTATAATGTTGAAAATACAAGACTAAATTAGAATTTAATATATTTATTTATTTATTCGCTTATTTATTTATTCCTTTATTCATTCATTTATTTATTCTTTTATTCATTTATTTATTCATTTATTTATTCATTCAGTCATTTATTCATTTAATCATTTATTCATTTATTTATTCATTTATTTACTCATTAATTTGTTTATTAATTTATTCATTATTTTTTATTTATTCATTAATTTATTCATTTATTTATTTATTCATTATTTCATTCATTCATATATTTATTTATTCATTATTTCATTCATTTATTTATTTATTCATTAATTCAATAATTTAGTCATTTATTCATTTATTCATTAATTCATTCATTTCGTCATTTATTCATTTATTCGTTTATTCATTTAATCGTGTATTCATTTATTGATTTGTTTATTCATTTAATTATTCCGTTATTCATTTATTAATATATGTATTCATTTATTTACTCATTCATTTGTGTACTCATTTATTCATTCATTAGCCTATTTTCAATTTTGAAAAAATAGGCTTATGAGATCACCTTTTGTCCATGTGTGTGTGTGTGTGTGTGTGTGTGTGTGTGTGTGTGTGGTGTGTGTGTATATCCCCCTAATAAATTCTAAACGGCAGGAGCGATTTCAATGAAACTCGGTAAGTTCATAGCACTATTCCGGACGACCCAGACCGTGCCCTTCAAAGTTTGTTATGTCTCACCAATCCAGCATGGCGGTTGTGCTAAATATTTCACCAGCATTCAATATCTCCGAAACTATTCCTGATATCACCCTGGATTTTTTACGGTCATAAAGGGAACTAATAGAAGTTCACCTATGTGACTATTGAAAAACTGGTAACTACAAAACCAACATGGCGGCCACGCGAATTTTCGACTTTTAAATAGACGTTTCTCGCGATTTAACCAACCAAACGCAATAAAACTTGGTACAGTATATGTTTATACACATTGTAATGCACCGACATCTAACTTTATTCAATTGTTTACATAACCACAAGATGGCGGATGTGCAAAATATTTCACCGGTATTCTATATCTCTGAAACTATTACCGATATCACCCTGAAATTTTGTACGGAGATAAAGGGCACTACTGGAAGTTCATCTATAAGACTTTCAAAAACCGGTTAACTACAAAACGAACATGGCGGCCACGCGAATTTGAAAATTTAAATAGACCTTTCTCGCGATTTAATGACCCAAACGCAATAAAACTTGGTACATGAAATATTTATACACATTGTAATGCACTGATATCTAATTTAGTTCAATTGTTTACATAACCTCAAGATGGTGGCTGTGCGAATTTTAAAATTAAGGTTTTATTTCTTGTGTCGTAATCATGCGATCGAAGTGAAAGTTTGAATAATGAACCTACGCAATAATTTTCCTTGAATGGTACATGACTCTATGGCCTATAGGCCTACATTTAACAATCCAACATGGCGACCATCCGAAATATTTAGACGGCTCTGAATATCTACGAATATATTATATCAATCAAACTGATTTTTTTATGTTCATAGGGGCTATGAACTTATGTTCACCTATAGGACTTTCCATAACCTGGTGATCAGAAATCCAACATGGCGACGACGCGAAGTATAAATATTCAAATGGATGTTTCTCGCAATTTAACCATCTGAGTGCAGTGACACTTGGTACAGTAAATCCTTATACGAATGTTAATCCACTGGCATCTAATTTATTTCAATTGTTTCCATAACCACAAGATGGCAGCCGTGCGAAATTTTAAAATATCCTTGTTACTTCTTGTGTCCTAATCATGTGATAGAAGTTTGAATGCTACACGTACACAATAATCTTCATGTAGCAGTACATAAATCTATGACCTACATATATAAAAACCAACATGGTGACCATCCGAAATATTTAGTCGGTTCTCAATATCAACGAATCTATTACAGCAATCAAACTGAAATTTTGTATGTTGATAGTGGCAGTTAACATAAGTAGGATATATAAAAATAGGCTGTATATTTCTTCACGGAATTACTTGTTTATTATTCATTAATTTATTCATTTAATGATTTACTTATTCATTTATTTATTCATTTATTGATTTATTTTTCATTTATTTATTCACTTATTCATTTATTTATTCATTTATTCATTCATTTTTATTTATTCATTTATTTATTCATTTATTGATTTATTAATTCATTTCTTCTTTCTTAGTTTTGCCCACTTAGGGAGCGCGCTTGAACTTGTTGACTCGGGTTGATGAAGCTTTCCTCTTCTTCTCCTCCCAAAATCTCATCATGAACTCACTATGCCCCTTCCTACGTTCCTCCGTCCATTTTTTTCCAGTGGTCTTTTTAGCTTTTTCGATGAAATAGTGATTTGTAACTAGAGTCCCAAAAGTCTTGCGATTCATGATGATATCTTCTGTAATGTTTATTTCCTTTAAGTCCTGTTTGATTTCTTCTAACCAACTGATTTTGGCCTTCTTTGATTTAATTATATCACGCAGTTTTTTTGCATATCTGGTGTTGTCCATTCTGCAGAAGTGACCATAAAATTTCAATCGTCTCTTACGCATGTTATCAGTGAACTTATTGATTACTGTGTACAAGTCTGTGGTTTTCCTTTTTATCCATATACCATTAACTTTATTAACATTATTTTCCTGAGAATTTTACGTTCCTGGATTTCGATTTCACCAATTTGAGAGTGGCCTCCTAGAGATATAGTTTCGGAGGCGTACAATGCTTCCAGAAGAACAACTGTCTGGTAGTGACGTAGTTTTGCATTTCGAGACATCGCTCTTTTATTATAGAGATTCCATGTTATTCGGTATGCTTTCTGAAGTTTGGTAGCTCTTTCTAAATTAGCCTTCCTGTACAATCCAGATGGTACAATAATTTCTCCTAAATATTTGAAGGAAGATACGTGCCTAATTATTCCATAGTTAGTCTGTAGTAGAGATCTCGGGATATGCTAGTGTCCATTTACTAAGACATACGTCTTCTCATACTATATTTGGAGTCCGGTCTTTGATGCTAACTCATGTAAATTCTCTATGGCATATTTGGTTTCTTCACTAGTCTTGGTAAAGATAGCTAGATCATCAGCAAAAGCTAGGCATTTTACTTTGATTGTCTATCCCAGAGTACCAATGCTTAAGCCTTTAATGTTATTTCCCCACTCCCTGATGACTTTGTCTAACACTAAGTTAAAAAGCAGTGGGGAGAGGCCGACCCTTGTCGAACTCCTGTATGTACTTCGAAAGGCTCTGATAGTTCACCTAGAAACTTCACTTCAGATGTGTCAGTGAGAGTCTGGCGGATTAAATACCTGGTCTTCCTGTCTACTCTGAGCTCTTCTAGGGTGTCCAGAACAGTTTTCTGTCAATAGAATCATACGCATTCTTAAAATCCACAAAGGTGACAAAAGTGTTGGTACTGCGGCGTATCCTTAACATCGTCTTTAGGCTCCAAATCTTCTCCGAACACGATCTACCTTTCTTAAAGCCTGCCTGGTATTCACCAATCAAATGATCAGTTTGTTGTTCAACTCTGATTAAGAGCGCTTTAGATAATACCTTCTATATAATTGGTAAAAGTGATTGCCTCTGTAGTTGTTGGGGTCCAATCGGTCACCTTTTTTATGCAACGGATGAATAATGGCATTCTTCCAGTCCTTCGGAATTATTTCGCTCTCCCATATTTCTGTTAGGAGTGTATGAATTCTCCTAATAAGGTCATCTCCTCCTATTTTCAACATCTCTGCAGTTATACCATCGTTCCCAGGGGCTTTGTTATTTTCGAGGGATTTGATTATCGCTTTTATTTCTTGAGTTGTTGGGGAAGTGAGTCTGGGTTTGGTACAGGTTTTTCAAACTGCAGCCTTTCCACTGCAGGACCACAGTTCAGTAGAATTTGGAAATAATCAGCCAGTATCTTCCAGTCCTCCTTTGTGTTTGTTTCTAGTCGTCCATTAAGTCGACGGGAACTTAATCTAGGTGGTTTGTACCCTGACAAGTCCTCATGGAATGTCTTGTAAAAATTTCGAGTGTTCTTCTGGAAATCCTGTTCTAACCCTTCGAGTCTGATTTTGATGTAGGCACGTTTTTCGCACCGGATTGTTTCAGAGGTCAATTTTTGAGTTTTTAGGAAGTTCTCCCATCTTTCCACTGTTCGATGTCCATTCCATTGATGACATGCTTTGATTCGGTCATTGACGGCTTCATCACAGTTTGTGTTACACCATCTGTGCTTTCTTTTGCTAGGTGGTTGTCCTAATTTCATGGCTGATGACTGTAATGTTTTGCGAAGTCTGGCCACTCCCTAGGATTTTCTTTCTGTATATCTCGTACGAAAACCTCGGCGTTCTTCCTCAAGGAGTCCGGATCAACTCTTGGAAACCAGTTGCCTTTAGGTTTGGATCTGTTTGGTTGAAACCCAACCTTTATTTGAGTGAGGTAGTGATCCGAAACTACCACTCCCTTCCGTACTTTAACATTCTGAATCTCAAGCATATTCTTTGCGGAAATAGCCACATGATCTATCTTAAATTCCCCTAATAATGGGTTAGGTGATCGCCCAGGTTTTCTTTTTGTGTTATGGTCTCATAAGGTGCGTGGACATGAGTCTCAGCATGAATGATGTACAGAGGTTTATTAGACGCTCTCCATTCTTATTAGTCCACCGATGTGCGGGATGGAGTCCTACTAATGGCCTGTATATCTTCTCTCTGTCAACCTGTGCATTGAAATCCCCTAATAAGATTTTCACGTTATGTTTGGGGATTTTACTTGTAGTTTCCTCTAGTAATTCCCAAAAATTTTCTACAGTCTGGGGATTTCTCTTATTGTCTACATGTTAGTGGGAGCATGGGCACTTATCAAGGCATATGCCTTGTTGCTTCATTTTACTGTAAGCACTGAAATTCTTTCACATGGTGATGTGAAGTCGATAACTGAACCGAGGATAGTTTTTCTTACTGCAAAAGCCATCCCAAACATTAATAAATTGCCTTTGATAGTAATGGCTGGTTTACCCTTGAATATCCTGAAATTTTCAGAGTCGAACTGGTTCTCATCTTGGAGTCGTGTTTCCTGAATTTCTAGTATTTGAATATCAAATTTGTCCAAGACGTCAGTCAGTTGCTTGAGCTTTCCTGTTTTCAACAGGGTATTGATGTTAACAGTACCCAAGAAGTTATTTTTCTTGGGGCGAAGAGATTTTGAGAAGCTTCGATCCTTCTCTGAAGCATGATTTCGTTCCCGATCCCCCAGAATCCGATGATCGGGAAAGACCGGACGTGTTGTGCCCAACTCTAGGAATGGGTATTCCAAGATTCAGACACCTAGATATCAAGGGAAAGGCTGTAGCCGCTTTTGAAAGTTGAGATATTTGAATATCGCGCTACATTGCTTCTCGAAGCAATTGGAAAGAATTTACCGATAGAAGCATGTCAAGTGACGTAGCGAGTAATAGCAGAGGTGGAGGCTATTTATTGATTAAATAGTTAGCCATGGAGTAGAGACTTGAGACTGGGATCAGATTACTGGCACGGCCAAATGAAAGAGAATGCAATTAGTATCAAGTAAATCGGACCAGGGATTCAAGAGATATGAGGATTTCCAGATTTCAGCGTGATGACGCGTGACCCTGACAGTTTTGAATAAAAGCCGGCTGGCCGAAGCATCGATAGCTCATTTCAACACAAGCACTTGCCGAGCAAGTTGCTGCGACGCTGAGCCAAGGCACATGGTTGCCGGATCTACGCAGAAGTTCTTTTCAAAGTCGTGATAGTCACGAAAGTGCTGCGCTACGAGGTGGAACTTAGTAAGTTTACGGCGAGGAGAATCACTGAGATGATTGATTTTTCTACAGACATTGGTGGAAATATTTATATTTCTACATGGACATATGCTAGACTTTGTCTAGAATTAGTATTTTGTCACAGTCCAGTAATAACCTAATACTTGGATATGTAAATCCATTTCAGTCAGTTTTCTTATTTGTAACTAGTTAACCACTTCGATCTGTCAGTACACTGAAGACTAGTCTATAACGGTAGCGTTCATTAGTCTACGCAAGGGAAACTACAAGTTGCTTAGCGCATGGTAGATGGTGATAAATCATGCCCAGGGAACGATCTTCAGAACAGCCGTTGATTGGTTAGACTGTCAGTGTTTTTCTTGTACTGATAAGATTACCGTGAGTTATGTTACAACTGACATATCTAAGAAGAGATCACTTAGATCTGACCCTATTTAAACAAACTGTTATGGCTTTGATAGAAGCCCATATTAAAATGGAACAACAGTTAATTCAAACGTCAAAAGATACTACCACTATGTCTGACTAGACGGTTTGTGGGTGTATAATGGCGGCCGATACAAGGATTATACGTGCTTGTCCGATAGGGCATGTCGATGGATAAATCTGGTACAGACCAGGTTTACTACACTTCAAGACCATCAAGAAATGTAAGCCACATTTGAATTATATTATGCCTAGCTAATTGGAACAAACTATTTTTCTGCAGATGACCAACACATTTTTTTTCTTCGTATTTACATCTTGCAATGATTTACGCAAGACTTGTTAGAGTTATTCTGAGTATTTTCAGCACTCAGATCAGTTTAGGATCGATGACCGAGCATTTCGAAGATTTATTTGAATATTTCATATTTTAGGGAAACCACGGAGAACCGTCGATGTGAAGGTTGAGTTAAAATATTTTTGTTGAGGAATGGATATTTTTTCCATATTCAAAGGTTCGAACATGTGGATTCTCACATAATGAGATGATAATTAAACATATTTAAAATGATATAAATAATAATAATAATCCACTAATAATAATAATAATAATTTTCATAATTTTTCTAAATAATTCTTGGATATTATATTTTATAATAATCATATGTATTGAGAGAGAGCCTATGAAGTAGTTTAATCATTTCTAGTTTGGAACAGGAGATTTTCCGAAGGAGAGTGGTTAACGCAAGCCCGCATTCAATCAACATTTCAGTTCTGGTTGAACAGTTGATATTTGCAATGAGCAAAGTATATTTTTCAGATAACACGGAGAGGCATGAAACGGGAGCAAATGATAATTGTATCAAATAGGATATTTTTGTATTTATATAAAATCATGACGTAAATACACTCGAAAGTGAAAGAAAGATTTTCATAAGTATGGTAAATTCACGGGTTGAACTGAATGGTAAAATAAAATAAACTTGTAAGTTTATTAATCTTCCAGTGTTGATAACAAGCAGAGGCTTGATTTATTGTATAAATTTTGGGAAGAAAATTTATATGTGTGGAGTAGTTGAAATGCCATTCCCAGGTGCGCATGTTAAGTCGCAGGAATGAAGAGGTTTTTTCGAGCATCAATCAAATAGCAGGTTCGATGGCTCAGGTTTATAGTAGGAGTATTGGAACTACACATTTCGTCGTATGAATGACCCGAAGGTTATTTCTTAGAAACCATCAGTTCTTATTTCAACCTTGTTTACGAATTCCATTTAGACTTTGATTTTGCTAGAACCCGGATTTGTCATGATAGTAGTTTATTCTTCTACAGAGGAAGACCTTTGTCGTTGTTGTTGTAATATTGTGTTCTTACACAAATAATAGAATGGGCCACTGCCAATTAAAAATAATTCTTTAACCACGAATAATTTGAAGGATATTTTCAATCCTAGTGCCTTGAACTAAATGAATTTATTATGAAGCTACAATTCTTAATTCCTCATTCTGTCGAAGAATTGCAAGTTGTGAAAATTACTAAAAAGGCCATAAAAATAAATATTTTTATAATAATGATTCCGAGTGGATAATTGAATAGTTGAATGGTTCAACAATTTAGTGATCAAGTTGATGATTCAGAAATCATGTATTTTGTTAGGAACTTGAAGTTCATAATCGAGTCACTTCTCGAATGTTTAATGTCAGAAGAACAATTAATTGTTGTTGTGCTTCGCACAGTTCTTCGATGCTATGCTCAAGGTCAAATACTTTTCAGATGTTATTGATATGTGTAAATAAGGTGTGTTGATTCAATGATAATAATATTTTTCGACGATATATTTTTGAAACTGGAAAAATAAGTGAAAGTTTAAAATTCTATGAACATTTATTCTACGAGTGTTAATATCATGTAAATATTCAAACAGTGATCTACGATATTTCCAGTAGAGACAATTAACTTTGAACTGGAATTAATCATAAATAATTTTGGAACACAGTCTACAGGACTATTAATCGGACTTGTGTTTCCAAAGAATGATTGTCAAATGTGTTTGGAAAATTTCTGTATATTGTGTAAATAAGAGTGTGGATCGCCACACGTGGATGATGCTGCTTTGAGCATCTTTGCAGTCAATTTTAACTTCAAAATAAACTGAGATAATTTTACCAGATGTGTTATACCCAATTGAATCTCCTTCTATCCTTATTGTTGCATTGAGCCAAAAATCAGTAAAGCATTTTTTTCATTTGATGTCGTTTTTGCGATTTGCTTTAACCCATCTGGCGCTCCGGGATATTTTGATTCTCGTGCTGACTGATTATTGGTAAAATGCATATGTGGTCGTGCGGACTCCGGTCTATACGGGCACATAAAATAAGATAGAGAGAGAAGTGGCTTCGAACGTGGGTCTCGAGTTAGACATGGTCAATCGCATGCCGATTTGAAATTGTGATAATTTTTATAGAAATATTTTGGGAGTTGAGAGATGTCTGGTTTGGATGAATAAATTAGTAGGAAACCCAATTAGTGGGGAAAATTAAAAATTTAACTGGCTAATAATTAGAATGGGTTTGATTATTTTTGATAATGGCTTAACCATTAGGGCGTCAAGTAAATTCAGTAGTAAACGTTCGATGACTGGACATACGCATTATTAGAATCCAGGTGGAGGATATTTGAAAACTTGCATATTTTTCTTGTGATATTGTGGTAAATGTAATTCGTAAAAGTAGAGAATTTTGTTTTTCCATCACGTCGACATTAGGACAAATCTCATTTTATTAGAGTGTTCCAATTAGCTATTCATATTTCTTGTTCTAGTTATAAGCTTGTGTTTGCCAATATTGTATACCCCTAAGTTTTGAATAATAATTGAAATTATGGAAGAAATGATGATGATGAGGAGGAGTTTGGAGGAGAGTTCAAAAGAGGCTGGACTGCGTGTAGCAGCCATTATGAAAGAAAATACTGAGGCTTTGGAAAGGAAACTTAAAGAAAATTCTGATTCTTTAGAAAATAAACTTAAAGAAAGTTTAAACGATAAACTTAAAGAAAATTCTGATTCTTTAGAAAATAAACTTAAAGAAAATTCTGAGTCTTTAGAAAACAAACTTAAAGAAAGTTTAAATGATAAACTTAAAGAAAGTTCTGATTCTTTAAAAGATAACTTGAAAGAAAATTTAAATAGTAAATTTAATTCAATGGAAAGTAAGTTTAAAGAGAATTCTGAAATTTTGAAAATGTCACTTGAGAGTAAAATGAATAAATTATGCGAAAAAACACATGAGCTTGAAACTTCAATAGCTACTAACGCAAGTTTAATGGACGAAAAATTTCGCGATGCCGATCTTCGATCCCAAAGCTTAGCTGATAGGATAGAACATGGTCTTAGGAAAGTTGGTGAAGACATGATCGACCTAGAAGTCCGAGTGAAGAAGGAGAGTAATGAGATGGGAATTCTAGTTGTTCAACGTTTAACGGAACAATTCAAAGAACTTGTCATGGGAGAAATAAGAGAAGGTGTGATTAATGAATTGCAAACTGAAATTAAAACCACAGTTGTCAATGAAATTAAAGACACGCTCAAGCTAGAGAATCAAGAGGGAATCAAGGAGATTAGGGAATCTTTGTCATCCCATATTGAAGTAATTTCCAAGGATATCCAAGCAACTCAGAAGGACATATCAGATATGACAGGGTCATTGAAAAGTCATGAGGCTGTTATGAACCAGATATCCACTGATGTCAAGGAGAATTGTAAAGAAACTGAAGCAATTAAGAAAATGGCAGAAGAAAACCAGAAGGAACTTGAGGCTATGAAAACTCAAATCAAGGATGAGAAACAGTCTGATCATCTGTTAAAAATGCCAAATGTAAGGGGAAAGGAACAGATACAGATAAATCTAGGAGCAGCTAGAGAAACGGATAGTCAAAGACAGGATGAGGTCAGGACAGTATTTCAATCCAACCCCATAACTGTATTTAAGAATGTAGAAGATAAGCCTTCTAAATTTTCAGGGCGAGATTCTGTGACACCCGTGGAATTTTTGAGAGAAGCAGGTGATTACCTGAAACATTCCAAGATCCCTAAAGAAAGACAGATCCGAGTGATAGGGAAGTTTTTGGAAGGTCCTGCACTTCTTTGGTTTAGAGCTTTTAGATCCACTCTAACCACTTTTGAGGAGTTTTCTCGTGGGTTATTGAAAAAGTTTTGGTCCCCGGAAACCCAACAGCAAGTCAGAGCAGAGTTATATTCGAAGAGATTCTCGACGTCACAACCTACTCGATACTCGACGTACTTTTCTGGACAGCTGTCTAAATTTCAACATTTAGATCCGCCGATGCCAGATAACGAATTGATTACTGCATTGATACGTCAGTTTCCAGCAGACGTCCAGAGGACTTTGATCGCTGCTGATATCTATAATATGGAACAATTTGATGAAGTATTACAGAAGCTGGATCATACGAACGCTCAATTCTTCCATCAGAAGGGAGGAAAGAATAACAACGCTGTGTTCGCTGTTATGGCTGATAGTTATTCTCAAACACCTCGAGAGATTCAAGAGGGACGAGAAGAGAAAACGCCGAGGGAAGATCCAAATAAGAGAGGATGGAACCAGTACAGTAACAGATACAGTTACAAGCCTTATGCGAGACCGGATGGTGGAAATCGATACAATACTCGATGGAGAAGGCCACGAGATAGTCAAGGAAGGTACCAGGAAAGAAGATATTATGGTAGAAATAACTACAATAACAGAGAGAATGTGGATACTCGTCAGTCCAATGAAGAGTTTAACAAGGAGACGAGGTAAAATTTGTAAGCAAGACACCAAGATAACTTGCAATTTTTGGAGCAGAGGCCCAATGAACCAGGTCCATCGGGAACACAACAATCCCGGGGGAATGGTAATGAAAAAAAAACTTCTAATTCACAGTAGAAGATAGAATTTTGAACACTTTCACTTCCAGAATTATTAAATGGCAAGCAGAGGATGATGACTTAATTCAACAGAATGACGAACGAAAAGAAATGGGTACAAGAATTAGAATGCCAATCATATCATGCGAAGTATTCGGTATGCCTGTCGATACTTTGATTGATACTGGGGCTATGCTTTGTCTTGTGAGTGAGAAACTTTATATTCTGTGGAAGCTCAAAGAGAATTTAGAGGAGATTCCAGTATCAGGAATTAAGATCCAAGGAATAATACCCAATAAAATATCTCTGTGTAAAACGCAATTATACTTATGTATTACGATTGGAGGACATGATTTTCGACATGTATTTGTTGTAATGAAGGACATGGCTTTTGACATGATATTGGGAGCAGATTTCATTCAGAAATATCAAGCAGTGATAAACATGAAGACAGAGACGATCAGATTCAAGAATACCGAAGAGATTAACTTCGAGGGAAAAGAAGAGGAAGACATCGAGGGAGATGCTCAATGGTCTCTGATTTTTCATGAAGCTGAAGGAAGAGAAATCTACACTGAGAAGGAGTCCCCAGAGCTAGGGAAAATTTTGGAGGAGTATCACGATATTTTTGATATTAAACCTGGTGAAATTAAAGATTTTGAATATTGTGGAAGTAAACAACAATGGAAGCTATGAAGTAGCCAATACACGAACTGGTAACATCGTGGGAACTTATAATGCCTCGGATTTGAAGATTTATTATTCAAGAACCAGATGATTTAATGTGTAGATAGGAAAAATAAAATTTTTTCAATTTTTATTTTTGCTAGGTGTGGGGTGGATGTGCCCAACTCTAGGAATGGGTATTCCAAGATTCAGACACCTAGATATCAAGGGAAAGGCTGTAGCCGCTTTTGAAAGTTGAGATATTTGAATATCGCGCTACATTGCTTCTCGAAGCAATTGGAAAGAATTTACCGATAGAAGCATGTCAAGTGACGTAGCGAGTAATAGCAGAGGTGGAGGCTATTTATTGATTAAATAGTTAGCCATGGAGTAGAGACTTGAGACTGGGATCAGATTACTGGCACGGCCAAATGAAAGAGAATGCAATTAGTATCAAGTAAATCGGACCAGGGATTCAAGAGATATGAGGATTTCCAGATTTCAGCGTGATGACGCGTGACCCTGACAGTTTTGAATAAAAGCCGGCTGGCCGAAGCATCGATAGCTCATTTCAACACAAGCACTTGCCGAGCAAGTTGCTGCGACGCTGAGCCAAGGCACATGGTTGCCGGATCTACGCAGAAGTTCTTTTCAAAGTCGTGATAGTCACGAAAGTGCTGCGCTACGAGGTGGAACTTAGTAAGTTTACGGCGAGGAGAATCACTGAGGTGATTGATTTTTCTACAGACATTGGTGGAAATATTTATATTTCTACATGGACATATGCTAGACTTTGTCTAGAATTAGTATTTTGTCACAGTCCAGTAATAACCTAATACTTGGATATTTAAATCCATTTCAGTCAGTTTTCTTATTTGTAACTAGTTAACCACTTCGATCTGTCAGTACACTGAAGACTAGTCTATAACGGTAGCGTTCATTAGTCTACGCAAGGGAAACTACAAGTTGCTTAGCGCATGGTAGATGGTGATAAATCATGCCCAGGGAACGATCTTCAGAACAGCCGTTGATTGGTTAGACTGTCAGTGTTTTTCTTGTACTGATAAGATTACCGTGAGTTATGTTACAACTGACATATCTAAGAAGAGATCACTTAGATCTGACCCTATTTAAACAAACTGTTATGGCTTTGATAGAAGCCCATATTAAAATGGAACAACAGTTAATTCAAACGTCAAAAGATACTACCACTATGTCTGACTAGACGGATTGTGGGTATATAATGGCGACCGATACAAGGATTATACGTGCTTGTCCGATAGGGCATGTCGATGGATAAATCTGGTACAGACCAGGTTTACTACACTTCAAGACCATCAAGAAATGTAAGCCACATTTGAATTATATTATGCCTAGCTAATTGGAACAAACTATTTTTCTGCAGATGACCAACACATTTTTTTTTCTTCGTATTTACATCTTGCAATGATTTACGCAAGACTTGTTAGAGTTATTCTGAGTATTTTCAGCACTAAGATCAGTTTAGGATCGATGACCGAGCATTTCGAAGATTTATTTGAATATTTCATATTTTAGGGAAACCACGGAGAACCGTCGATGTGAAGGTTGAGTTAAATTATTTTTGTTGAGGAATGGATATTTTTTCCATATTCGAAGGTTCGAACATGTGGATTCTCACATAATGAGATGATAATTAAACATATTTAAAATGATATAAATAATAATAATAATAATAATCCACTAATAATAATAATAATAATTTTCATAATTTTTCTAAATAATTCTTGGATATTATATTTTATAATAATCATATGTATTGAGAGAGAGCCTATGAAGTAGTTTAATCATTTCTAGTTTGGAACAGGAGATTTTCCGAAGGAGAGTGGTTAACGCAAGCCCGCATTCAACCAACATTTCAGTTCTGGTTGAACAGTTGATATTTGCAATGAGCAAAGTATATTTTTCAGATAACACGGAGAGGCATGAAACGGGAAGCAATTGATAATTGTATCAAATAGGATATTTTTGTATTTATATAAAATCATGACGTAAATACACTCGAAAGTGAAATAAAGATTTTCATAAGTAAGGTAAATTCACGGGTTGAACTGAATGGTAAAATAAAATAAACTTGTAAGTTTATTAATCTTCCAGTGTTGATAACAAGCAGAGGCTTGATTTATTGTATAAATTTTGGGAAGAAAATTTATATGTGTGGAGTAGTTGAAATGCCATTCCCAGGTGCGCATGTTAAGTCACAGGAATGAAGAGGTTTTTTCAAGCATCAATCAAATAGCAGGTTCGATGGCTCAGGTTTATAGTAGGAGTATTGGAACTACACATTTCGTCGTATGAATGACCCGAAGGTTATTTCTTGGAAACCATCAGTTCTTATTTTAACCTTGTTTACGAATTCCATTTAGACTTTGATTTTGCTAGAACCCGAATTTGTCATGATAGTAGTTTATTCTTCTACAGAGGAAGACCTTTGCCGTTGTTGTAATATTGTGTTCTTACACAAATAATAGAATGGGCCACTGCCAATTAAAAATAATTCTTTAACCACGAATAATTTGAAGGATATTTTCAATCCTAGTGCCATGAACTAAATGAATTTATTATGAAGCTACAATTCTTATTTCCGCATTCTGTCGAAGAATTGCAAGTTGTGAAAATTACTAAAATGGCCATAAATATAAATATTTTTATAATAATGATTCCGAGTGGTTAATTGAATAATTGAATGGTTCAACAATTTAGTGATCAAGTTGATGATTCAGAAATCATGTATTTTGTTAGGAACTTGAAGTTCATAATCGAGTCACTTCTCGAATGTTTAATGTCAGAAGAACAATTAATTGTTGTTGTGCTTCGCACAGTTCTTCGATGCTATGCTCAAGGTCAAATACTTTTCAAATGTTATTGATATGTGTAAATAAGGTGTGTTGATTCAATGATAATAATATTTTTCGACGATATATTTTTGAAACTGGAAAAATAAGTGAAAGTTTAAAATTCTATGAACATTTATTCTTCGAGTGTTAATATCATGTAAATATTCAAACAGTGATCTACGATATTTCCAGTAGAGACAATTAACTTTGAACTGGAATTAATCATAAATAATTTTGGAACACAGTCTACAGGACTATTAATCGGACTTGTGTTTCCAAAAAATGATTGTCAAATGTGTTTGGAAAATTTCTGTATATTGTGTAAATAAGAGTGTGGATCGCCACACGTGGATGATGCTGCTTTGAGCATCTTTGCAGTCAATTTTAACTTCAAAATAAACTGAGATAATTTTACCAGATGTGTTATACCCAATTGAATCTCCTTCTATCCTTATTGTTGCATTGAGCCAAAAATCAGTAATGCATTTTTTTCATTTGATGTCGTTTTTGCGATTTGCTTTAACCCATCTGGCGCTCCGGGATATTTTGATTCTCGTGCTGACTGATTATTGGTAAAAGGCATATGTGGTCGTGCGGACTCCGGTCTAAACGGGCACAGTGTGTCTGGGGCCTGGGGTAGTTGAATTAGTTGTGTGTGTTCCATCATGCCTTAGTTACAAGTTGAATATACAACTAGTGGTGATCTTAAGATAAGATCACGAAATTACTACTCGATTGTTGAGATCGAGAGGTGCTTCTAGGTGTTCTCTGGCTAAAGTGTGTTTGGTCCGCGAGAGCTATTTTATTTCGCCCAAGTCCGCCGGCAAGCCGGTGATGACGCCCCTATCCGTCACCTGGGACGCACCACGTCCGAATATCACCTCTCCGCCTGCTACGACACCGTAGTAGGTTCGTGGTATTTATTCATTTATTTATTAATTTATTGATTTATTTATTCTTTTATTTATTTATTTTAATTTTTTTATACATCGAGTTGAGCCTCTATGGACTGCGTGGTAACAACCAACTTCAATTTATGTCTATGTCATGCTCTTGTTCCGGCTTTGACTTTCTACCAGTATCTTCTGACCTCAGCGACCTCTCCATCCTCCGGAAGTTGATACCATTTTAAAACCTTGGTAGTTGTTCACCAATGTTCTAAATGTGTTCCTGTTAGAAATTTCTCGGTCTGGAATACCAATTTGCCCGCGATCTTTTCTCGCATACCTCGAACCATCTCGGCCGTGTTGCCTTAGACTTAATGAAATTCCATAATCTTTTCTTTAATCGATCATCGGTCATCCTCAAGGGGTGACCGTAAAATAGTAGCTGTCACTTCTTAATTGATGCTGTGATAGGGTCTATGTTGTTGTACAAGTCCTCATTTGCTCTCATTCTCCACTGTCCATCAACCCATCTATTACCTAGGATTTTTCTTAATATCCTGCGCTCTCTTTTTTCCAGTTGGTCTGTGGTATAGTGTTGAAACTTGGTACCTATTGCACCCTTCAATAAAGCAGTGTTTTATCAAGATACTTTCTACGGGGTCGTGCTCAGTCCTGAATGCTTTTCAAAGCAAAGTTCGCAAAAAACAACACGCTCTAATGAATAGAAAGGTACATAACAGAGGCTATACTAGAAATAAAATGAATAACAAGAAGAATAGAAAGTATTTAATGACTGAAAAATATGTGCATAATAATAATAAAAAGAAGTCCTCCCTGACTTTCACTCCCATACGAAATAAATATATTACTGAGCGGTCAGAACTCGCTCCACCCAACAAAACAATGTGAATACAGCTTCACTCAAATGATTAATCATAACATAAATTTGAGCGGTAAGAACTCGCTCCACACATTTATATGGATACAAGTCCATTTATCCTGGTCAAGAAGTTATATAATTCGTGGTGTACCGATCCTTAATAACAAAATGAGTACTGATGCGAGTCCGTTTACAACTGAAACAGTCATATTGCTCACGGAGTCGCATCTTTTAAATCACACTACGGCTATGGGACCCACCCTTAATTAACACACTATAAAATACTACTGACACATGCAAGATCTAAAATTTATTTTATTTATTCGTATCAGAAGCAATACATCATGTAAAATTAGCATAGATAACTTTTTTAAAATAAAAAACACACTAAAGGTACTTTCAAAATAACAATTAAATTACATCGCACCAAAATTTGGCAAGATCTCGTCCATTTGGTGTGGCCTGAACTACATCCTGCATAGTGCAAATGAGAGGGCAGGAGTTGCAATGGAGAAGGTGCACCATGGTTTGTTCTTCTCCGCAGGCACAAAAGGTTGACTCATCGGAAAGGCCCCACTTCTTCATATTGGTCTTAGATCGACCGACCCCAGACCGCAGCCTGTTCAGACTCTTCCATGTAGGCCACGACTCTTCATAACCGGCAGGAAGAGTTTCAGATGGAACCATCCATCCGTTGAGATTATGGTTTCTGGATCTCCAGGAAGTTAGCCTTGATGATTGAGGTGAATCCGACAGGCACTCAGTAGAGTGTAAGAAACTTCGCCTAGATTTCAATCGTTGTTGAGCAGGTTGATAATTATGTAGAGGATGTGTCTGGGAAACTTCTACTTTAGATTTTTCATGTTTGGCAGCTACTTCACGTCTAATATCTGGGGGAGCAATGCCAGCCAAGCAATGTAACTTGTCACAAGGTGTAGATCTTAGGCAACCAGTTATAAGCCGACAAGTTTCATTTAAAGCAATATCTACCTGTTTGGCATGACATGATCTATACCAAACAGGGCATGCATATTCTGCTGCAGAGTAGCTCAGTGCTAAAGCAGTAGTTCTCATTGTTTGAGCTTGCATTCCCCAGTTGGTACCACATAACTTGCGAAGAATGGAATTTCGCGTAGATACTTTGTGCTTCGTGTTAACACAATGTTTTTCATACGTGAGTGCACGATCCAGAGTTACCCCTAGATATTTAGGTGTAGAGCAATGATCCAAAAGAGCACCCTCCCAGAAAATCTTCAGTTTTCTTCTTGCCTGCATATTCTTTAAGTGAAAAGCGCAAACTTGCGTCTTTGAGGTGTTAGGCTTTAGAAGGTTTTCTCTGTAGTATGGACTCAGTTCATCTAAGGCTGCCATTAATCTCCGTTCAACACTCTCAAACTGATCACCCTGGGTGAGAATAGCTCGATCATCTGCATAGATGAAGCTTTTAGTTCCTTCTGGCAAGGGTTGATCATTCGTGTAAATATTAAATAATATTGGAGACAAAACACTACCTTGAGGTAGGCCATTCCGGAGATTCTTCCAACGACTATGTCGCCCTTGGAAATCTACAAAGAATCTTCGATTTTCAAGAAGACATCGAAGAAATTCAGTCAGATTGTTGTCCTTGGTCATCTTATGAAATTTACTCAACAGAATTTGGTGGTTAATACTAAGATATGATGAATCTCCCCGAGATTCTAATTCGTGCCAGAGCACACAAAACACAAAATGCATGCCGAAATAGGCCAAAAGCTCGCATCACAAATGGGAAACAGCTTCGCATACAAATGCCACACGGGGTCATTGAACGCGTAAAAGAAACACACAAGATATCAAACAACAGCAACAACAAAATACAAGCCTACACGGTTGAAAATTATATTTACATGAATAAAAGCCAGACAAACAGATGTTTCGGAAGATACCTTAAAACATGGACAACACCCATTTAAATCCATCTAATATTCTTTATAACCGATCAGGGTTTTGTGAAGTTACCGTAAATAACATCTTAATTTTATCTACAGGGACCTGGCCCGCTTGCTAATGACCAACAATCGTTATCTGATTTGAGCGCTCCCCTACTTGGATGAGTCATCGCTGCCTTTCACTCTGTCAGTTTCTCAAGCCTGGTGCTAATTATACATGGGACCACACTGATCCCGTTATCCATCTGGAAACGCGAAAAGACATATCTCACTCATCCACTTGGATGGCAAGAAACACAAATATTTACCACAAGCTCAGCCTCGCAAGGTTATGAACTGGGCTGACGTGCGGCAAGTCGGAACAATCACAATGATATATTTCCCGCAGGCACCTTCATAAAATCACACCATACACCATAAAGCTTGGACTGACTCACTCATAATCATACCATCTGGGTCGGCTCAAAACAGATTAACCTACTTTGCGTCCAGAGACACATCAAACAAATAAAACAACAAAAACTCGGGTGCTCGAGTGGCATCCATACTGACTTGCTAGATGAGCAATTATCAAAATAATCCTGATCCATCATAAAATCTGCACACAAATAATTTTTACCCTCCAAATTCTATTTTTAATCTCAATTAATTCAGTTCCATTTTTGTTATAAGGCATACTTATGAGTTACATTGCTTGTACGCGACTTACGCGAGCGAATGCGAGCACGGGCTGCGCACCTTGCCCCGTAAACTTGAACCAAAACAAAATCACAATATCTACAAAATACAAAGCGCTAAGCTGTCCCATACTTAATGTGTCAGTAAACAAAAACTAAGAATCTACATTACAAACAAGCAAACAAATATCTACAAATTTACGTCCCATAAAACCTTAGCTAACTTAATAAATAAATACATTCATTTTGTACTCATTCCTTTAGAACAGCGTCAGGGAAACATCTCCGGCCATCACTCCTTTAAATGCTTAGCTCGACATAGACATCTTCTGGCAAATGTCCTGCTGGTTCCAAGATCCGCCCTCGTTCCTTGATGTCATCTCTTGCTGAATTAGAATACTGTTTGACAGATACATACACGATATATTTCCTATTAAATTCACCGATCAAGTACTAAATTCCTTGACTGTCTATTGGTGAATTAATACGATGAACTGCCCCTATCTGGTAGTAATGGGACTACAAATAAAACACTGAAGTTACACTTATAACTTGTCGAAAATGTTCCATGTCCACACACATGAAAAATATGCAGAGTGTCCACGACACTTAAATTAGAAGTTATGTCTCACGTCCTCAGACACTCAAAAAAAGTCTTACGTCCTCAGACGCTGAAATAAAAGTCACCTCTTGACACTTCCGGGTTTATAGAAAAATATTCCATAATAATTATCAGACTAGCATGCGATCGGTATCATTGAGTTCGTAGAGATGTGGAGGTAAAGATTATGCGGTAGCTAGCCTGAATCGATCTGGAATTAATCCGTAGATAACTCCCGCCTTAATTAACCAGGATGCGTTATGACGCCGAGTTGCCGCTTAAAAAGGGCGTCTTGATATTATTGGTTCGGACTCTTGTAGATCTTCGCGAGCTCCTACATACTTTCCTCCCACAACGAGTGGTTATCATGAAGATTGACCATTCACATCGTAGCATTCATTTTCTTCTTGGCGCCAACTCTCATAGTAAAAAGCCGTTCTATGCGTACCCAAGCCTTCCTTCGCGCTAAATGTTGCACTTGTCCTCTGCGTCACGATTCCTAGGCTACTTTCTAAAATACCACAGGACCTTAAACCTTTGTGTTCTCTCTGCCAATGATTTCTCAACATTTTCCCAACTCCGTCAGGCTCTCATATCTGCTGTCTGTAGAACTATATCAAATGATGATAAATAATTTATTAGAATCCTTTATACAGCCTGTGGATAAAGGGTTCACTATACTCATAGACATTTTGTTATAGATATTCTTTGTCATTTGGTATGTCTGGTCTAACTTCCTCATCCTGTTAATAATTGCTTCCTCTTCTAATCCATCTGCTGGATGACTTCACCGAAATATCTGAAATTTGTGACTCGAAAGATTTTTCCAAGATAAGTAATCATCCATTTAGGTCATATATTTTGTCTTCTGAATAGAAATCTGGAGTCCTACCTTTTCAGCAATTTTTGACAGCCTATTGATCTCGTTGACTGGTGAATCTATGTCGTTAGCAAAAATGGCCAGGTCATCCGCAAAAGCCAGACAGTCAATGTATTGTCACTTCACTTCACTTAATTCCTGCCGTCCCTTCCGGAGCATAGGGCCTTGGCGAAAGTTCTCCACGCAGTATGGTTCCTGGCCATTCTCTTCACTTGACTCCAGTTCTTGTCCACCTCTGCAATTTCATTTTCGATCGTCCTCTTCCAGGTCTTCTTAGGTCGACCTCACTTCCTGGCACTTTGAGGATTCCAGTCTAGTGCCGCCCTCTCAACAGCTCCGTCCGGCTTCCTTAGTGTGTGACCGATCCAGCGCCATTTCCTCTCCTTGATCTGGATGCTAATCGGTTGTTGATTGGTGATGGTCCAAAGATCTTCATTTGAGATTATGTCCGGCCACCTCACATTCATGATGCTACGCAGACATCTGTTAAGGAACACCTGTAGCTGGTTGTTGATCGGTTTTGTGACTTTCCATGTTTCACAGCCATAGAGAAGGATCGATTTTACGTTGCTATTGAAAAGGCGGAGCTTGGTCTTCCTTGAAATGTTTCTATTTCTCCAGATGGGGTAGAGCTGGACAAGGGCACCATTTGCCTTCCTGATACGGCTTCGAACATCTTCCTCTGCTCCCCCATCATTTGTCACTATACTCCCAAGGAAGGGGAAGGACTCAACTAGCTCAATTTCCTTTCCGTTGACATGTCAAGCTAGTCGTGACGTCATAATTTATCCTCATTTCTTTGGTCTTGTTGGTGTTCATCATCAGTCCTGCACGTTCTGCTTCTCTCTGCAACCTCCCCAGCTTATCTTCTATGTCTCGGTACCGTTGTGCCATAGACAAATGTCGTCCGCGAAATCGAGATCTTCAAGCCTGTCATTTATACCCCATTGAATACCCCTCTTCCGTCCTCCCATTACCTTCTTCATCACACTATCCAGGACCAACAGGAACAGAGTGGGGGAAAGGACACACCCCTGTCTCACCCCGGAACTGACCTTTATATTTTCTGTTAATTTGCCTTCGTGTAGAACCTGGCACTCATACCCTTCGTACATCTCTTCCATGATTCTGATGATCTTTGTAGGAATTTTATATTCCTCGAGGGTCTTCCACATGATTCTTTGATTTACGGAGTCGAAAGCTTTCTCGAAGTCAACAAATGTGAGGTAAAGGGTATTCCGTCCCTCCGCACTCTGCTCCAGGATGATTCGGAGGGTGTTGATGAGATCCTCACAGCTGCGATGTTGTCGAAATCCAGCCTGTTCCTTCCGTAGCCTTTTTCTACGCAGTCTTTTATACGATTCAGGATGACTCTCGCCAGCACTTTGCTTGGAATGGACAGCAAGGTGATACCCCTCCAGTTGTTACAGTTTGTGGTGTCCCCTTTCTTCGGTAAATTGACGATCAACCCCTTCTTCCAGTCGGTTGGTATTTTCTCCTCCTTCCAGATCTTCTCCAAGAGCGGGTGCAGCAGAATGAACGTGATATCCAGGTCTGCTTTCAATACTTCCGCTGGGATATTATCCAGACCTGGTGCCTTCCCGCACTTCATCTGCTTCAACGCTGTCCATATTTCGCCCCGAGTTGGGGAGTCAAGGCTGATGCCTGGGTCACTTTCTGCTTCCTCTTCATCTTCTCCTCGCTGCTTCCTTTCTGGTCCTCTATCTCTATTAAGAACCTCCGCAATGTGTTCTCTCCATCTAGTCAGCTGCTGTTCACACGTCGTGAGGATCTCGCCCGTCTTGCTCTTCACAGGCCTAGTTTTATTAAAACCTTTCTTCGGAAGCATTTTTGTGATGCCATAGAGCTCCTTAACGTCCCCCCTTCTTGCAGCTTCTTCTGCTTTCACTGCCTGCTCATCAATCCACCTCCTGTGATCCTTCCGCACACTCCTCTTTACCTCCCTGTTTGCTCTTGAATACTCTGCTTGTGTGAGAGCCTTCTGCTGCCTAGTCTTGCAGGTGTTAATCTTGGCCTTAATCTCCTTTCTATAATTTATCTTGTCCCAGGTCTGATCGGACATCCATTCTTTCCGCAGGTAGTTTTTGTACCCGAGCAGCATCTCACTGGTTTCCACGAAGATATTCCTTACCTCGCTCCACACAGTCTCCACGTCCTTCTCTGTCTCGGAGTCCAACACCTGGAATTTATTTCTGAGCTCCAGTTTAAATTGGTCCAATCTCTGCAGGTTCTTAAGCTTGCTCACATCAAACTTGTTGTGCCGAGTGTTAAACTTTCGGCGGACTGCCACGATCTTCATGCGGAAGTTGGCAACCACAAGATGATGGTCACTACCAACATCCGCTCCTCTCTTGTTCCTAACATCTTCCAAGCTTCTTCTGAACCTCCTGCTCATCGCGATGTGATCAATTTGATTTTCTGTGACTTGATCAGGAGACACCCAGGTGACCTTGTGGCACCGCCTATGAGGAAACACCGTGCCACCTATCACCAAATCCTGACTGGCGCAATATTCCATAAATTTCTCCCCATTGTCATTCATCTCACCAAGGCCATGTTTACCCATGATCTGCTCCAAACCCTCATTGTTTGAGCCCACCTTCGCGTTGAAGTCTCCCATAACAATGAGAATGTCCTTCTTACTTGTTTGTCTTGTGGCATCTCGCAGCATTTGGTAGAATTCTTCCTTCTTCTCTGGCTCCGATTGTTCTGTAGGCGCATAGCATTGGATGATGATCACATTCCTGATCTTTGTCTTGAACCTAGCAAACATGAGCCTGCTAGAAATTGGCTTCCATTCCATAAGGCTCCTCTTTGCATTTCTGTTGAGCAGCAACCCCACTCCATCCCTGTGTTCTTCCTCATCGCCCCCAGAATAGAGAAATGTAATTCCATCTGTTGTCTGTATTTCACCAAATCCTGGCCACCTCACCTCTTCAATCCTACGATATCCAGCCCATAGTTCTTCATCTCCCGTGTCACTTGTTTCAGACTGGTTTTCTCCATCAAGGTCCTCACATTCCAGAAAACGATTTTCGTAGTCCTCTTCATGCCAAAAGTCGTCATCAGGTTATCCGTCCGGTTTTGTAATTTCGCTTCAGTTTCAGTAATCAGTATATTTAAGAGGAGCGAGTGATTAACCCACTGCCTCCGAGTGCCTTGGAGGGACTGGCACCTTAGGCCTGAGGCACCAGGCTGATTTTCTGTCAGGGTTTCTTCCCTTAGCCTCTGAAGAACCAACTCCAAACTACAAGGCAGCAGTTGTTTCACCAGAGCCCCGTTAGCCGTAATTTCTTCAGGGTTCCTGTAGGGTCTTCACAGCTACCGTAGCGGTCTTGAGACACACAAAGTCCCCACTGTACTTCACCCCTACAGGCAATCCCCTACTTCATTACGTTGCCCATCTCCCACGACGAGGACGAGGGGTTGGATTTGTGGGAGTCAATGTATTGTACCCTTGGATAATAGCATGTAGACAAGATTCCAGGTTCGGGGTCATAATGGATTCTTGTGAATGTGACTTAGAGATTTTATGCTATCTAAAATAACTTCCAGGGTTCATAAGGTCAACTAAATATTAAAAAGGCCAAAAAAACAACAGGATCTGCTAACAAATGAAATTTAATAACTTAATCAAACATAAAACACTTAACAATAAACCACCCTTAAATTTAGTTCACTCGCACGTGAACAGATCTGTCACTGACTAGCCTGACGTACCATGGTGACACGGCATGACAGCTGTCAAACAAGCGTTGTGACTGCAATGTCACTTAATTCAATGTAACCAAAGTTACGGATCACAAGATCCCAAAATGACAAAAAAATAACAATACAAGAATTAAATATTTATGAGCGACACGCGTTTTAAGACTAGTTCAAGTAATGAGCACTTTGACGGGCACTCGATTCCGACCAAAACAGTCGGTTCGGAACGAACTCCGTACTGCGAAGATGAATCACGGAAATGTGGGAACAACAATTACATAATTAAATACGCTACTGACATACTCTATTTTTAGATTACTACAACCAAATACACGTGTGTATTATTTAAAACAAGGGCTGCGGAAATCACCGTCTTATACCTCAAACACTAGGAAAGCATAACGTGACATGAACAAGTTTGGCCGGTTGCCAAATCATTTTTACAATGAATACAATGGCCTTGGAATAAGAGCCAACAACAAATACAAATTTTTAAAATCACGCCGGAAATTTGGCGTTTAAACAATGAACAAATAAGTCGTAGTCATGATAAGAACCTTCAGATCCACAAAATGGCAACTACCCAAATTAAACCAAATAAAATAACCTTAACTCATCAGGCTTTAAAGCAAACCTTTACGTGTCATAACAGAGCTGAAGACAGCCGGGTCTGTTATCGCATATCTGAGTAAGTGGCTGATTCTTTCCCCCCTTCTTAGTAAATATGTGTCACGCTAAATATAGATGGCCCACAGCCAGCGTCCAGCGACCTTTGCCTAACGTCACCTGTTAAACGCGTAAATACAAAATATCACATTATCTCAAAACATCCTCTCAGGGATTATCAAGAACACATCTCCTGGTCGAACTTAGCCCCTTGGGTACTAAATCGTCGAAATAAGTGCTGTGGTCAAGAACAGGTCTGGCCTATCCTTGCAGTCACACCACAACTAAGTATACGTGACACACCCTCGTTGATCTCGTCGCAGCACATGAACCAGCACACCTTTCAGATAAATGACACACAACTTGTCCAAATGACAATAAAGAAAATAATTACTGGAATCAGAATTAGCCCGCGTTATAAAAGCAACGAACACACTAAAATTTCCCCCTTGTCTAGTGTTTTTTACATTAACATTAATAAAGTCAATTAAACATCGTCGTTCCTACGTTCTCATTCATGACTACAATTTTTATTGATACGTTAATCGTATGCGGCCATTTCGCTATAAAATGTACGTATACATAAGGACAATATTTAAGTTACAAAAGTTATCGTACAACATAATTGTCACGAAATGCCAAAAATTACTACAGGCATGTCAGTTAAGGAAATCCAACCCTAAATTTATATTAAACCACACAAAACATCCTCTCAGGGATTATCAAGAACACATCTCCTGGTCGAACTTAGCCCCTTGGGTACTAAATCGTCGAAATAAGTGCTGTGGTCAAGAACAGGTCTGGCCTATCCTTGCAATCACACCACAACTAAGTTCTGTACAAAGTTCCACACATCTCTCGCGATTCCCCCTCGTCCAAAATCAATAAATCAATTTTTAATGCTCATCACTTAAACCGCTTTCCAGAGGCTTCCCGCCTCGTCATCTCCCACCATTAGGCCTTTTTAGCCCATAACACTCATGGTGATGGAGGATGAAACTTGTTGCCTTCGTTCCATGGTCGTCATCTTGCCGCTGTTAAAAAACAATTAAATTAAAGTTTTAAAACTGTTAACTATCTGCTTTATGAGTATTTCATTTCCTCATATAGTCCTATGCAGAACCGTAGACTTTCCCTATTTTATGGCTAACAGCCACCTCACAATTTATGAAATTTATAACTTAGTTGTCGACACACAACTAGAATTTTTAACATAGACCGTCATGAAGACGTCTTAAACTTGACTGTCGAAGAATAATTAGGAGTGAACGCGGTTCTATCTCAGACACAGTTTATATACAGAAAGCATAAAAGTTCCCGTGGTAGGGGTAAATAGTTTTCCAATATTTTTAATAATGGGCCTATAATTATGTGTGACCTCTCAAAAAGCTTGTAATTTCTCACAGGTTGCGAATCTGCCACCGAACACGCAAACTGATCGCTAGATCTTTTTATAACATACTTGGCGTGCAAAACACCCTGATGCTATGTTCTGGCGTCCTCGTCTCTCATTCGTCAGTTAAGTTGGCGTCGGATTAGCGACCTTACAAATCCCGCCCTTTTCTTGACGTCACGACTCTTCTCCTCTCACTGACTCCCTGCCGTTGACAAAGCATCGTGGCCTGTTGAGGGTCACGTACGCCTCAGCGTTAAACCTGCCTTCTCAGAAGAATAAGAATAGCATTGGTTGTGAAACTGTCGATAGCTTCCACAGAGCACGTAGCCCATCTTGCCAAGTCCAGTTTGCTTGCTACTTAAGTTTTACTCAAATATCCAGCATATCATGTATTTATTATTTCCAGCATTTTAATAAATATGAAACATTATTATTGGACACAATGATAAGGGTTCATCTGACCCCTAGTTGATAAAAATCGAACTCAGTATGAAGTGGATTTCACTCCCATAACTCATCTGGCTCAAATTTGTAGTTGCTGGTCACCCTCAAAATATAAATAACTGTCCGCCTTTGTCTGTATCAGTAGCCGTCTCGCTCCAAACTCATTAGGAAATTCCTGTACGCTCGTGCCCTCTGGCCTCTCTCCTCGCTACTCGTCTCCCTTCTCACTCTTTCAAAACATCAACATTGCTCACTTACAACTTCCGCCTGAATTTGTAAACACGCCAAGACTGTATTTCCAGCGCATTCACTACTAGTGTACCCCCGTACATTGTGTTGTATGTTATCACGCGAATGTTTGATTTGCTGCGATAACATTATTTCTCGGTTCATATGGCTCTCTCTGATTATACAATTTTGGGTTGGTAATATTATACACTGCCATGTTTCCTGTGCTCACCTCTCGGACTCTGTAGGCATTGTTACCTAAATTCCGTAACCCCTAGTCGAACTTCCTTAAGCCGCTCCTGTCTTTTCTCCATTCTCCCGTGATGTCATCTCCTTCTTCTTTCCCGCGTTGCCATCTTCTTCCTTCTCCCTCTTTCTCCGATTCCCGTACGATAAATTTCTTCACCATATTTCGAGACCCTTGCCTGACACGGCCTGCGAATCTCTCCTGCTATTCTTCTGTTTCTTATTGTCGGCTGCTCTATTTTCTTCTTCTCCATGCAGCTCCTCCAAATATCTCTGGGCTTCTATATGCTTGGCCTCCAACATTTGATGTGTTCTGCCTTCCTCCTCGTGGGTGTCGGGATTCTTCCGCCTGTCTATTGCTCTTTCCCATTTATCCTTATTATTCCTTTCCATGTTACGTGGCTCCTCCAGGTACTGTTGCGGGTCAGCGGGTCTCTCGTTCCAATTTCTTCGGTCCTCCCTTGGATCCGTTTGCTCGTTAAACCGCTGGTTATCTTGTGCGTTTTGTTGTTGGTTGTAACGCCTATTGTCCCTGGGCCTGTATTGTTGATTATATTGTCCTCCACGCCATCCCCGATTATAAGGTGCGTTATTATTATTATTCCTATTATACGATGTTTGGTATCTCCTATTATCTCGCCACTGCTGATTGTTTGTGTTCCGGTAGTGGTTAGTTTCTTCCTGATTGTAATGATTTTTGTCCCTATCTTCATATCTCGGTTGAGATCTCGGCTCATATTCCTCTGTGTTTTGCCATCTTTGGTTACCCCCAGTATTGGTAGCTTGCGACCTCGTGTTTTTGCTCGGTGTCTTGACTACTTCGACTGCATTAACTAATTCTATCTCACTTTTCTCTCTCGGGTTGATGTAATTAGTGGTTTCATCTATCCTCCTCAATACCTCTTCTGCCAGGACCACGGTCGTAATATTTGCCGCCACCAAGAATTGCTGAACGCTAATAGGCACCTGTTTTCCTATAGTAGTTATTAGCTCCATTTCATTCGGGGGATTATCAAGATCTTGCAATTTGACAAGCTGCATGGTAAAAAGTCTGCATATTTCGTCTGATGCGTGGAATGTCATTTGCGCGAGTATAAGTCCATTCGCAAGCTTTGTTGGTATGAATTTCTCCAATATTTGCTTAGGAAGGCTTTCTGGAATCCTTCCATTGATTTAAATGTGTTCTTAAAACCAAGATACCACGTAAGTGCTGAGCCCGCCAAAAATGTTTCAACCATTCTTAACTGTCGTGTTGAGCTAACATTTTGATTCGTAAAATATTCTGTCAGTTCTCTTAGGAAAGCTTTAGGTGTCCCCCCGCTCTCTGGTAAAAATTTATTCGGTTTAAATTCATTTCCACGGATGACTTGTATAACTTGCGTGGGAAGTTGTGTGTTTTGAGGCGTCGAGCTACGGCCCTCATAATTTTGGAATGCTTGCGTGTCTATCGTTCTTGGACTCTGCCCAAGCTCGTGGCTATCTACTGTGTGGTCTCTTTCCACATTCTCCCCTTTCCCCTTTTCCATTAGTGTTGCAAACATCGTATTATGTCCAAGTGACTGCAATTCCGATTTTATCATGCGGTCCTCTTGAATTTGAAATCTTAACCTCATATTTTCTTCCAACGTCTGTATTTTCGCGTTATTTTCCCCTAGCTTCTTGCTTACTGCGTGCCGTTCATCATTCGAATCAGCGCTCATCTTGGTCCAATCTCTTCTAATACTATCCTTCAATTTATCAATGCGCTTTTCGATTTCCTGTTGACTAGCCTCCTGATTATCTTGGAGTTTATCTACCCTTTCTTCCAGAGAAAAGTTGTTCTGCTCTAATGTTTGTTTAATTTCTTCCTGGTCAATTTCTAACTTTTTCCATTTCTTAATTGATTGTATTTCTAATTTGTTGAATTCCGTCACTAAGCCAGTGATATTGTTATCTACTGTAATTACCTGATCTTGCATACCCTGTGTCCCTCGTTCGATCTTCTCAAAACTTTTTTCCAAGTTTTTGTGTGCTTCTTTAATCTCAGACGAGTTGGTCAAACACGCTTGCTCGATTTGTGCTAGTTTTGCCATGACAGGGCTCGTCCATTCGTTTTATTCATTTTTAAAAGAATCTTCGATACCTTTTATCATTCCTAGTTGTTGACATTTTTATCTCCTTTTTGTTGTAGAGGACGCATTAGTGTTGACAGCCATTCAATTGACAACATCCAAGTTCTCCATATCACTTCAAAAAGCTTGACTAGTACATCTAGAGTTTCATCATTCGCCAGCTTCAGTAGTTCCGCCACTAATGAATCTTCACCAGCTGCCTTCTTATTAATTCATTTATTCATTTATTGATTTATTTGTTTATTTATTTGATTTTTTATTTATTTACGTATTTACTTATTTATTTAATTACTTTTATTTTATTAGTAGCAGTAGTGCCCGGCTTCGCCCGGTGGATTTATTTGTTTTATGGATGATAATGGAATACTACTACAGAACTGGACATGATACTTAAACTAACAGAAAACAATATTCTAAAAATATATCATTTTGTGGTGATGGTGGAGGTGGTGGTGGTTGTAGTGGGGGTGATAAGTAGTACAGTATAATGGACGAAACATTCAGGTCATTTTCCCATAATGATTATTATGAATAGGGAAACAGCTATTTACTAACTACAGCACTGACACATGTAATTTACAAACAAATTTACAACAACAACAAAACAAGAAGTTCCGTGACGAACTAAAGAGTCTACTTTTCTTAAAATTTAAGATGCATGCCAATGATGGACCTATCTAGAATAAAGACGAAATGAATTTGGTAATATCCAAATTTCTAATTAGTTCGAAATATACCTGGCATGATGTAGCCTGATAGAACACTACAGTTGGCAGCCCTGGTGACTGAATATATTCTTAGTTCCAACTCTTAAGGTACAGAATACAAAATTTGGTTGGTGTCCAATGGATAGCATGGACGTTACATGCAGTTAGACATTGGACCTATCAGCGCAATATAGCGGCTGGGCGAAACATTTCACCGGCATTCTATATCTCTGAAACTATTACCGTTATCACCCTGAAATTTTGCACGAAGATAAAGGGCACTACTGGAAGTTCATCTACGAGACCTTAAAAAACCGGTTAACTACGAAACGAACATGGCAACCAAGCGAAGTTGAATGTTTTAAATAGACTTTTCTCGCGATTTAATGATCCAAACGCAATGAAACTTGGTACAGCAAATGTTTATACACATTGTAATGCACTGGTATCTAATTTAGTTCAATTGTTTACATAACTTCAAGATGGCGGCTGTGTGAATTTCTTAAATTAAGTTTTTTTCTTGTGTCGTAATCATGCGATCGAAGTGAAAGTTTGAATAATGAACCTACGCAATAATTTTCCTTTAAGGTACATGACTCTATGGCCTATACATATAACAATCCATCATGGCGACCATCCGGAATATGTAGACGGTTCTCAATATCTACGAATCTACTACAGCAATCAAACTGTTTTTTTTATGTTCATAGGGGATATGAACATAAGTTCACCTATGAAAATCCACAGCCTGCTTCCAGTCTCCGACCGGGTCAGGAATGGAATGAATGAAGCCCCCATCTAGCGGCGAGGATATGAACTGTGCCGGCTGCCGAGGCCTGACGCACTCCTCTAGGGCAATGATTAAATGAATGGCAGATGAAATGAAATGATATTGGAGAGTGTTGCTGGAATGAAATTTTGACAGGGAAAACCGGAGTACCCGGAGAAAAACCTGTCTGCCTCCGTTTTGTCCAGCACAGATCTCACATGGAGTGACCGGGATTTGAACCACGGACCCAGCGGTGAGAGGCCTATAGAACTTTCAATAACCTGGTGATCACAAATCCAACATGGCGGCGACGCGAAGTATATATTTCACATGGTCGTTTCTCGCAATTTAACAATCCAAGTGCAATGAAACTTGGTACAGTAAATCCTTATACATATGTTAATCCACTGGCATCTAATTTATTTCAATTGTTTCCATAACCACAAGGTGGCAGCTGTGCGAAATTTGAAAATCTCCTTGTTACTTCTTGTGTCCTAATCATGTGATTGAAGTTTGAGTACCACGTACACAATAATCTTCATGTAACAGTACATAACTCTAAGCCCTACATATATAAATGTCTAACATGGCGACCATCCAAAATATTTAGACGGTTCTCAATATCTACGAATCTATTACAGCAATCAAACTGAAATTTAGTATGTTGATAGAGGCAATTTACATTAGTAGGATAGGCTATATGAAAATAGGCTGTATAGTTCTTCACGGAACTACTTGTTATATATATCACTGTTTTTTTTCAAACTCTCTTGCCTATTATAAGGTTTTCCCATGTGTTATACTAAACTGCTTCTGGTTCACGATCTATTTCTTTTCAACCACACCATTACAACGAGAAGTTATATGCTAGAATATAGACTATAGCTTTCAACATCGATGATTAAGACTCCGCCCGTGAAATGGCATCATTCTGTAACGAACCACAGGAATTAATTTTTAAAAACGTCAAATGGACGGCTTCTATGATTTACAAATCGTTCGGAGGGGAAGTAAAGCCGGCGGTCCCGTGTCATAGATTTATGACATGTAAAAGAACCTTCAACTAATTACACTTGTGTGAAGCTAAATTATAGGTTAGATTTGACTAACGCTCTTAGGTTCCAACGTTCGTCGCCAGGTGCCGACTGCAGTGGCATCTAGTAACAATGTTCATAACTGGTTTTCGTTGACGGTGGTATTTGGTATCAAAAATAGGAACTAGTTGAAAATTGAATGCCTGCAGTCCTTACTTGAATTAAAAAAGTGACAGTCAGTCTGAAAGACTAGACTTTGTATCATTTTAAGTGCTACAAATGCTAAAAAATGCTAGAAAGGCTGGAGGCTTCTCGCTTCGCTCGAAGCCAATGACTCCTGACATGTTAGAAAATTATCTGCATAATACTTATCTTGCTTATCTTGTTTCAAATTATTCGCGAACGGCAAGTGCAAACCAAGGGCAAAGCAAAGTCAAGCGCGCAGGATGCCGCACGCTCACCAGAGCGCGCGGGGACGTGCCCCTTCCATCCAGTCTAAAAACACTTATAGTGGACGATGTATTGAAGATAGAGATATGCTCTCGCGGACTTTTTTGGTAGAACTTTTCATGCTGACCAATTCTTACGCTCATAGTATATTGATATTTTTATCGGTTTGCCCAGCGTAAGCTTAAGAAGTGCACGGACGCCAAGTATGTTTTCGACTTTTTCACTGAAATCGTTACTGCTTGGCTTCCTTTGTTCATACATAAATTATTTTCTACAGAATCTTTCCTCGAGATATCCTTTACAGAATGGTGAAAACCGCATCAAAATCCATCCAGTGGTTCTCGAGATTACCCGTGACATCCAAGAATCGGGGATTTTTGTCTTATACTAACGAAGTAGAGATTGTCGGGGAACACATACACCAAGCGGTACTATGACGTCACACACCTCAGTGCATCTGCGTACATTTCGACCCGTCACCGTAACGTAACGCCAGACCCCAGCGTAAGGACGAAGTCGACAAGATCATTTAAAATGATAAAACAGATAACCCACACTAATACAGCCATCATAATTAACACTGGTTATAAGACAGATTCTACACACACCCAAAGTACACGGAGCTACATGACCGCGTTGCCACAGCCCCTAAACTAAAGAACCAACCAACCATTATTAACTGTTTTGCATGCTTTACAGAACAGTTGACTCACCTCGTTACTCATTACCTTCATTGTCCGAGCAGCACATGCGTGGCGTGTTCTAGTACACACTTCCCATTCATAACAGAGACAGAGGTTAATCGAAAGATCAAGGCCACCTCAATCTCTGCCCACTTGGACATTAAATGCACGAAAGGTGGCGGTGGCTGTGATGTATTCGCAAGTGCATACAGATGGCACTGACTACATCCACTAGCAGCTAGTCTCAGTTAACGAAACAAGAGGTGGGATGGAAAGCGCCAATTCTCAACCGACAGCGGTAGCTACGCTCACTAACGCGCAGCGCTAGGCCTTGGGGTCAAGCTATCTGCGGACTCGGTAGACGTAGGATTGAGCCCCACCGCCGGCCGTTCTTGAAATGGTTATCCATGGTTTTCCCATTTCCAACTCCAGGCAAATGCTGGAACGGTACCTTCTGATGATTTAATTTAATTTTAATTTATTTTATTTATTAAATACTATTTATGTTACATGATAATAATAATAATAATAATAATAAAGGAAGCTTGTAGTTTAACGTGACCGTTAATCTGTAGATCATAAGCCACGGGACCTCCTTTTTACGTGGAATCCGAACCACAGGACATGGAATAATAATAATAATAATAATAATAATAATAATAATAATAATATCGTATGGCCTCGGATGCCGGGTGCAAGCTTCTGATAGACCACGGCCGCTTCGTTCCACATCCTTGTCCAGTATCATTCATCCTCATTTCATCTCTCATTAACACCTCTCTTGTGATTGGATGCAGAAGGGCATCCGGCCTTAAAAAACACCCGCCACATAGCCTTTCATGGCATCTCATCCCAGACACCGTTGAAAAACGGCAATAATAAGGGGTAGGCATACATACACACACATGAAAAGTGTCATTTCTGCGTGATGTCACTTATTGTTGAGTTTTTTTTATTTTATTTTTTAGCGTATGGCTTTTAGTGCCGGGAGTGTCCGAGGACATGTTCGGCTCGCCAGTTTTGTAGCTACTTCGAGACGGACACCCAATGGGTGAGCTACAAGTACCGTTGGGGAGGAAAGTTGGAATGGAAGGGTGAGGAGTCGGAAGGTAGCGGCTGTGGCCTATAGTTAGGGACCAACCCCGGCATTTGCCTGGAAGGAAGATGGGAAACCACAGAAGACCATCTTCAAGGTTGCCGGCGGGGGGATTCGAACCTCCTCGCCTCCCGGATGTGAGCGACTGCCAGCAGTCATGCCGTAACGACCTCGGCTAACTCACCCGGTATTGTTGAGTTGAGGGGCTTGGACATCGCGAACATTTAACACCGTTGGTCTGATAACCTGTGTTATTGTGATGTCTGTATACGAGTGTAAGTATTTGTGATTCCGTTAAGGATTGGAACTAAGACGGCCGTGGTCTTAAGGTAGAAACCATCCTGATATTTGCCTGGTGTAAAAGTGGAAAACCACGGAACACTACTTCCAGGGTGGCTGAGGTGAGAATCGAACCCTCTCCGTCTCATCTTTGCCTCACGAGGCTGAGTGGAGCCCGTTCCCTTCACTCTCTCCTCTCTATCACATCTCCCTCCTCTCTCCTATCTCCTGTTCCTCTCTCTCCTCTCTCTTCTCTCCCCTCTCATCCCCTCTCTATCACCTCCCACTCCTCTCTTTCTCTCTCATCTTCTCTCCTCCCTCTCCTCTCTATCAACTATCTCTCCTCCCCCTCTATCCCTCCTCTCACTCCTCTCTCTTTTCACCTTCCTCTCTCCCCTCTATCCTCTCTCTCCTCTTCTCTCCTCTACATCAGCTCCATCCTCTCACTCCTCTCTCTTTTCTCTCTAAAACCCTAATGGAGCCAGGAATCAAACCCGAGGCCTCCGGGCGAGAGACAGGCTTGCTACCCCAACACCTAGGGACTAGCTTCATACTAATCACCTGAAGGGAATGCATTCCAGTAGACTAAATCATAAATCTCCTACAGTTTTAATAATAATAACGATATTGATAATAATAATAATGTTATTGGCTTTACGTCCCTTGTAACTACTATGGCTTTTAGAAACGCAGCGGAGCCAAAATTTTGCCCCAAAGGGAATCTTTAACGTGCCATAAAATCTACTGACACGACTTCCTCATATTTGCGCACCCTCAAAAGCCAGGATTCGATCCTGCAACCTTGGGCACAGTAGGCAAAACCTCTACCGCTGCACCACGCAGCCGACCTTCCACATCTTCGATCAGAGGCGTAAGGAAAGCTTAATATGGCTCGAAGAGGTATTTATATATGGAGAGATGAGCATAAAGTATAAATAGCGGATGGACAAATACATAAATCTATACTAATATAATAAAGCTGAAGAGTTTGTGTGTTTGTGTGTTTAAACGCGCTAATCTCTGGAACTACCAGTCCGATTCGAAAACATCCTTTTTAAATGATAGCCAGATTCAAGAGGAATAGTTTAGGCTATGTAACATTAGGCTACACCTCTCAGGTAACCTTAAAGATTGATTTTTGTTCAGTAAGTCGGTAGAACAAGTGCTCCCGAACAGCTCTATCCACAGGCGCTGGAGTTATGGTTAGTGATACATACACAGTTTCACCTATCTGAACCAAAATTTGTATACTGACCCATTGGAACCCTCATGGTAACACTGTCTACGTGAAATTTATGAAATTTTCAAATCTACACCTTTTCCCCGATCTGAACCAAAATTTGTATAATTAGACTACCCTTAGGAACCCTGCGAGTAACACTGTTAACATGACATTTCGGACACATAACTCCATTCCTTGCATTTTGGCCCTTTGGCACAAATCTACGCCGTTTCACCAATCAGAACCAAAATTTGTATACTTACCCTTTGGAACCCTGCGAGGAACACTACCTACATGAAATTTCGGACAGACCACTCCATTTCCTGCATTTAGGCCCTTTGGCACAAATCTACACCGTTTCACCGATCTTAACCGAAATTTGTATACTTACGCTTTGGAACCCTGCGAGTAACACTGCCTACATGAAATTTATGACAGACCAGTCCATTCCCTGCATTTAGGCCCTTTGGCACAAATCTACACCCTTTCACCAATCTGAACCAAAAATTGTATACTTACCCTTTGGAACCCTGCGAGTATCACTGTTTACATGAAATTTCGGACAGACCACTCCATTTCCTGCATTTAGGCCCTTTGGCACAAATCTACACCGTTTCACCGATCTCAACCAAAATTTGTATACTTAGCCTTTGGAACCCTGCGAGTAACACTACCTACATGATATTCATGGCAGACCAGTCCATTCCCTGCATTTAGGCCCTTTGGCACAAATCTACACCGTTTCACCAATCTGAACCAAAATTTGTATACTTACCATTTGGAATCCTGCGAGTAACACCGTTTACATGAAATTTCGGACAGACCACTCCATTCCCTGCATTTAGGCCCTTTGGCACAAATCTACACCGTTTCACCGATCTGAACCACATTTTGTATACTTACGCTTTGGAACCCTGCGGGTGACACTGTCCACTTTAAATTTTGGACAGACCCCTCCATTCCCTGCATTTAAGCCCTTCATCACAAATATACACCGTTTCTCCTAATTGCACCAAATTTTACATACATGTTGAAACCCTGCTGGTAACACTGTCCACTTGATTATTTGGACAACGCTCTCCATTCCCTACATTTAGAATAACAGACAAAATGAACTTGAGAACCACGTATTAAGGCCCTAGAATCATTCATGTCCGTAGTAGTGTAACTGTAAGAGTATTTTAATAAGTCTATTGGTGACGGGCAGTTCGGGATACATCACGTCACCCCTACCAGTGTTTTGGTGCATAATTGCGAAAATAGTTGCATCTTACGCTGTTTATAAATTGCAGTCTCGGCGGGGTAATTAGTGCAAATGATTTCTTAGGTCCCTTTAAACAGTTACCATCACGAAAATATTATGCCTCTGTAGAAGTGCAATGGTGTTGGTGCAGTACATTGATGTTATCAGCTGCAATAAGCGTTGGTGCTTTCAAATGTATCTTCATTTATTCAGAAACTTATCGTTGAGCGCTTTGTGGCGAATCGTTAAGCACTTTGTGGCGATAAATGATACTATTGCTACCTCAGTAGCTCTGGACAGCCGAATTTTTCCAAAGAGTTCTGATTATTTTCCTACGGCGCGATGCGACAAAAGACGACACTATTGATCTCTACATTTCTAACAACCAATGAGATATAGGCCCTAGGCAGTGTCTTTTATTTCACTTACTCTTCTTTCTATTTTTTAGCCTACTTTTCACATTTTGCAAAAATGAGGAAAAAGTAGACTTATGAGATCGATCCGGGAAAATGTATGTCTGTCTGTCCTTCTGTCTGTCTGTCTGTCTGTCTGTCTGTCTGTCTGTGTGTCCCCCCCCCCCTATCAACTCCTAAATGGCTGCAGCTATCGAAACCAAATTTGGTATGAGTAAAGATCTATACCGGGACATCTCAATGTCATACTTGAACGAAGTTAGATGTCGGTGCATTACAATATATATAAACATGTACTGTACCATGTTTCATTGCGTTTGGTCGGTTAAATCGCGAGAAACGTCTGTTTAAAAGTCGCAAATTCGCTTGGCTGCCATGTTGGTTTTGTAGTTACCAGGTTTTCAAAGGTCACATAAGTGAACTTCTAGTAGTTCCCTTAATCACCATACAAAATTCTATGATGATATCGGTAATAGTTTCGGAGATATTGAATGCTGGTTAAATATTTCGCACAGCTGCCATGTTGGATTGGTGAGACGTAACAAAATTTGAAGGGCACGGTCGAGGTCGCCCGGAATAGTGCTTTGAACTCACCAAGTTTCATTGAAATCTCTCCAGCCGTTTATATTTTATTAGGGGGGGGGGGCACACACCCGAATCACACACACGCACACACAGACACACGGACAAATGATGATCTCATAAGCCTATTTTTTTATAAATGAAAATAGGCTAAAATAGCAGCAAACACGAATTTTGAAAGACCACCTTGATGCTTATGGACTGAAATTAAACATTTCCAAAACTGAATATCGGTACATGGAGTGTCTAGAGCAAACTGATGGCTCTATATCTATTCATGGAAAACGACTCAACAGGTCACTGGATTGCGATATTTGGGCTCATACATAACATCACATGGAGACACATTGAGAGAGGTTCAAATGCGAACAAATACACCATGGGCTAAATGGCGACAGGTGACAGGAGCTTTATGTGATCGTGAGATTCCTGTACAGCTGAAGTCAAAAGTATATCGCACTGTAATCAGACCTGTAGCTTTGTATGGAACTGACGATGAGTGTTGGCCAGAAACCAACAGATGCTTGCAAGTGCTGCACTCCATGGAGATGAGAATGCTGCGCTGGTCCATTGACCTAACAAGACTGGATCATGTCACCAATGTCCATGTAAGAGGCACCCTTGGTGTCGCACCGATCCCTGACAAGATGCTGGAAGCTCGCCTGCGTTGGGTACGGACATGTACTACGGAGTTGCGAGGACACAGTGACAAAAAGATCACTACAACTAGATGTAGTAGGCAAGCGACCACAAGGAAGGCTCAAGAAGCGGTGGCTTGACCAAATAAAGAAGGACATGTTAGCAGCCATTGTTGAGAAGAAAGACGCTGCAGACCGTACAAGATGGAGGCAATTGTGCAGAAGAGCCGACCCTGCTCTGCGGGAAAAAGGCTAGTTAGTTAGTTAGTTATTGTTGTTTTAAGGGGCGGAACTACGAGGTAATCTGCCTCTGCGGGACAAAGGCTAGAAGAAGAAGAAGAAGAAGAAGAAGAAGAAGATGATGATGATGATGATGATGATGATATATGAAAATAGGCTGTTTAGTTCTTTACGGAACTATTTGTTTCTACTTGTACGAATCGTGCCATATTGGTCAGCTGATTATCCCTTCACAAGATTAAGGTCCCGCTACTTGAGGTGAGCGCTACTGACAGCGGTAGCTACGCTCGCTAACGCGCAGCTCTAGGCCGTGGGTCCAAGCTCTCTGCTGACTCTGTAGATGTGGATTCAACCCCCACCGTCAGCCGTCCTTAAAATGGTTTTCCGTGGTTTCCCCATTTCTTTTTTATTTGGTTTTCTCTCCAGGGTTTGCTTTTCCCTCGGACTCAGCGAGGGATCCCACCACTACCGCCTCCAGAGCAGTGTTCTGGAGCTTGAAACATCGGGTAGGGGGATACAACTGGGGAGATGGGACGAGCACCTCACCCAGGCGGCCTCATCTGCAAGCCGACCAGGGGCCTTATGAGGGATGGGAAGAGATGGGAAGATTGGGAGGAAGGAGGCGGCCGTGGCCTTACGTTATGTACCATTCCGGCATTTGCCCGCAGACGAAGTGGGGAAACCATGGACAACCACTTCGAGGAGGGCTGAGGTGGGAATCAAACCCCCTCTACTCATTTGGACCACCTGAGGCTGAGTAGACCCTGTTCCAGTCCTCATACCACTTTTCAAATTTCGTGGCAGAACCGGAATCGAACCTTGGACCTCCGGGATGGCAGCTAAGCACGCTGACCACTACAACACGGAGACGACTTCTCCATTTTGTATCTCAGGCAAATACTGGCATTGTAACTTCTGACAGGCCACGGCCGCTTCCCTCCACATCCTTGCCCAGTCTCATTCATCTTCATTGATTTCATCTCTCATTATTATTATTATTATTATTATTATTATTATTATTATTATTATTATTATTAAATTTCCAAAAAACAATACAGGAACCCTATTTTACCAGAGGTACATTAGGGTTGTAGATTAAAAACAAAGCAAATACAAATATTACTAACATAGTTTACAAAAAAAATGTTGATGAAAGTGACAAATTGTCCTGAACAGCACTGCCTCTTGAAAATATGGTACCGCGGTTTTGAAAGGTCCAGGTTACAGCTATTAAGGTGGCATTGTAAATAGTATATTTCCTTTTCAAAAACAGAACACTCAAATATAAGGTGACACACCAATTGAGGCAATCCACAAAAACATGAATAGTCGTCTGTTGCTATTTTAAAACGTTCAAAATAAGATTTGAATTTTCCATGACCAGTTAAAAATTGCGGAGGACAAAGTTTGGCACTAATAATTTTGATAACAGTCGATTTTGTACTTCCGGGAAGAATATTTCTCTTGTTACTGATCCCTTCAGGCTACATGCCCATGCGATATTCCATTCGTGTAATACTGTATGTATTTCCTTATCTGCCTTTTAACGTAACATATTGGAGACTTACTATATGTTATTTCAAGCTGTGTTGTAGCCGCTGATTTTGCTAATTGGTCTGCTCTTTCATTACCAGCCAATCCAGTGTGTCTCCTTATCCATGATGTGCATATACATGTATGTGTGCACTCCTGAGCAGTTGCCCTGATGAAGACAGCTATTGGGTTAGAATTACATTTGTCATTTATAGAATTCAATGCGGATTGTGAATCACTGAAAATCCTCACTCTTTTATTGTTAGCTTTAACCCAATCTATTTTGCATTTTAAGGCCTGCCTGGAAAATTGAACAACTGAGAGAGAGCTTATACTGAGCTGCAAATATTTCAATATCATTCTCATAAACAATAAAGGCACAGCCAACACTGTCATTTCCATCAGAGCTTGGTGTACGGGAGCCATCAGTGTAGATGAAACAGTCATGGGTGCTGAAACAATTGTATGCAGAAGTTTATAGAATTTACTAGGATGATAAAATTCCAAGAAATTGCACTTTTGCTCCACGGTAATTTCGAAAATCGGCATAGGAGATATTATGTTCTTCTTCAGTAATGTCAGCTCAGCTTTCCATATTCCTATTAAAAATAGCGTCAGGAAGGGCATTGGTCGTAAAAGAGCATCCGACATATAGACTTCCATCGCATCTTATCCCCGACCCCGTTGAAAACGGGAATAATAAGGGGTCATACACACACTTGAGGTGAGAGTTCTTCTCTGTTGTACCCCCAATCCAGAAAATAACAAACTGCCACTGCTTTACATACTACATTATTAGCGCAACTAATTTCTGTAGTTACAGGATCCTTCGTGGAAACGTCGACCACGTGAATATTGGTTGGTTGGTTGGTTCTTAAGTTTAGGGGCTGCGACAACGCGGTCATGTACAGACCGGACGTTTGTTTTAGACGATTGTCCTTGATCTTGAAGCCTGCAGGTGAGCCTACACATAGTCACTCTCTCACCCTATCGCTTCACACTTGTCACCACCGATCTGATGTAATGGAATTCCAGACTTGAGCAGACAGTACAGTCCAGGCCGAAGTATTGTGTGACGCTGTAGTACACGTTACATAGTTACGAACAAAACGTCATTATATTTACCAATGACTGTACTTCAGCAGTAGTGTCAGACAGATTTGTCAATCATCGGACCGCTTGGGGCAGCTGATAACAACATAGGTACTGTAGTAACTCGCTTCCATTAAGATTTTTCACTCGTCTAAAACAAACGTCCGGCCTGTAGCCCTGTGTACTTTGGGCGTGCGTAGAATCTGTCTGATAACCGGTGTTAATTGTGATGACTGTATTAGTGTGTGTTATCTGTTTTTTAATTTAAGTACTGCAACTTAGAATTTTTCAAATAGTTCCTACTTTTGCCGCCAAGCACCACCGTCGACGACTACTAGACCAAGTTCAGAACTTAGCTACTAGACGCCACCGCAGTCGGCTCTTGGCAACAAACGTAGAAACCTAAGAGCGTTGTTTACATTCTTAACTTATCCAATTTAGCTTCACACAGGTGCAATTAGTGGAAGGTTCTTTAACATGCCATAAATCTATGACATGGGACCGCCGGCTTTACTTCCCCTCCGAAGGAAGGCGTACTGAGGGATTTTTAAAGCTCTTAAAAATCCGACGGCTTCGGCCGGGTTTGAACCCGCGATCTTGGGCTTAGCATGCTACCGACTACGCCACCGAAACCGCTCACGTGAATATTAATGGCGGAGATAAGTAGATGAGTTAGCACCTGAGAACCGCTACTCTCGAGGGGACAGCGACCTCAAGGTTCGGCCTTGCCTCGTTATGAATCACTCCACTCACCTGCATTATTAGTCACTTTAAACCTTGGAATGCGGTCAGTGACGTCACAACTACCGCACATCCTATTCTTTGTATTGGGGCCACTTGTATTTGGGAGAAATGCACCACAAACCACAAAGTTGCTATTCACTAATACACGGTGAGATGTTTCTTTACAAATCCTTGGTTGGCGACCACGGGACCCCAGCTGAGTACGGCATTGCTTCCACTTACTTGCGTCTGGCTCCTCTCTGTTATCTGCCCTGTTCCTGTTAACCTCTCTTGGTCATCTTTTGTTTTCTTCCGATCCCGATGGTATTAGGATATCCCAGGCCTAGGGCAGGCTGGCCCAGTGGTGTTGGGGTAGCGCGCCTGCCCCTCTTCCGGAGGCCCCGAGTTCGATCCCCAGCTCCGTCAGGGATTTTAGGAACTGACATGAGGGCTGGAACGGGGTGCACTCAGCCTCGTGAGGACAATTGAGTAGCTGTCTGACAGTGAGGCAGCGCCCCGGTCACGAAATCCAAGATTAACGGCCGTGGGGAACCGACGCGCTGGCCACGCGTCACCCCAATATCTGCAGGCAAAATGGCTGGGCAGCGGTCGCTTGTAAGGCGTAGGCCTATGGGCTGTAGTGCCACGGGGTTAGTTGGTTAGGCCTAGGGCAGGAGTGGCTAACCTATTTTGAGCTTGGGCCAGTAAATTACTTTGCAAAAAGAACGGCCATCTAACTAGAGTGAGGCTGGCTGCGTCGCTCAGCGGTAACATTCTCGCTTGCTAAGCCCAAGGTTGCAGGTTCGTATCCTGGCGCAGTCAGCTAGCATTTGAGGGTGCGCAAATGCGAGCGAGCTGTGTCAGTAGATTTACTGGCAAGTTAAAGATCCCCTTCGGGGGAAAATTCCGGCACCCCGGCGTCTCTAAAAGCCAGAGTAGTTAAAAGGGTCGTGAGACCAATAACATTATTATTATTATTATTATTATTATTATTATTATTTACTAGAGTGAATTACGTGATATGGAAATATTATTTGATATTATCATCGCCAACTTTTCCTGCAAAGATGGATATGTTTCCCTTAATAATCTCAGCGTCTGAGAACTGCTTTTTCACCTCAGCGAGAAGAAGTGATATTTCGTAAGAAGCCATTGCCATGTTGTTTTTTTTCCTCACCCCTTATGACAAATAGGTTTTGAATACAGTGTAGTCTTTTTTTTTTTTTTTTTTTGAGATGTAGCCAGTTCTTAAAGCAGAGACAGGAGGATCTGATTTGTTGAATGCATCATGTGTTTGTTAGAAATGCCTTTCCAGGTTGTATTTTTAGGAACTACCGTACTACTGTCGTTGAACATTTCAAACAAATCGGTTTCAATGCACTTCCCATTGTAAAGAGAAACTGTTCTTCGAGTTCTTCAACCCTTGAGAGCATAAGCATATTTTGTACAGATTTACATAGGCCTGTAAGCCTGGCCTGCGAGGCCGGGGTAAGGACTATAGAGAAAATACTGGTGAGAGGTCAATATTAGTCTAATAATACGAATGAAATGTGAATATTTCACTACGTTCATTTAGCTTCTAAAATGGAAATTTAACAACATCGAAATGAGGAAATAATTGAATCAAATTATAAAATATATATAGGTCTAGTAAAGCCTCCGTGGCTTAGGCGGCAGCACGCCGGCCTCTCACCGCTGGGTCCGTGGTTCAAATCCCGGTCACTCCATGTGAGATCTGTGCTGGACAAAACGGAGGCAGACAGGTTTTTCTCCGGGTACTCCGGTTTTCCCTGTCAAAATTTCATTCCAGCAACACTCTTCACTATCATTTCATTTCATCTGTCATTCATTTAATCATTGCCCCAGAGGAGTGCGTCAGGCCTCGGCAGCCGGCACAGTCCATATCCTCGCCGCTAGATGGGGGCTTCATTCATTCCATTCCTGACCCGGTCGGAGACTGGAAGCAGGCTGTGGATTTTCATATAGGTCTAGTATATGAAAGTGTAATTTTAAAACACCATCAAACAGCTTGAAACCATGACGTCCTCACGTAAAGTCCTCACTAAATTAACAAACTATGGTTGTTGCCAAGTTTTCTGTCAACATCCACACATCATGTATCATAAAATGAATAAGTGCTTTATCTTGCCACGGTGGGTGAGTGGTCAAAGTGTCGGTCTACTAACCCCAAGCTTGCAGGTTCGCTCCTGGCCGTGGTAAGTAATTTTTTTGAAAGGCGGCAAAAATTACGACACCATGTCATACGATGTTGACATGTCAAAGAACGCATTTGAATCCAGTAGGCCGTGTTCATAATGGCAAAATTAATCTCGGGAGTTTCCGCCAACACAAAGTTCCTCATTTCTCTACTAGAAAGCGCTATAGTGTTCAAGGAGCTTAGATATCTAACCTCCTTGACTTTCATAGTGCTTCATGGAACAACGAAATTCGACATGAAAGCTACCCTTTGGGTGTCATATAACAAAGCTTTCACCCGGCACCCGAGGCCATACGATAAAAAAACTTGAATAATTTTAAAACATGAGACGGCTCATGTAAATGTGTGGTAAATTTCAAAAAGCTACATTGTCACTCAACTATAAGCAATAATGGTTGATTGATTCTATTACTGCTTTTCTCCTTAACAGTGAGAGGAATATTGGGAATTTCACACTAGAGGTCCGAACATTTTTACCATAAATGATTATTAAATTACACCCCGGACCTCGGCGGCGTGGCTTATGCACTCAAGGAATAAATGCTCTGACACATTTCACTTTTCTTTGACGATCCATGCTTGCTTAAATCAATCTTAACTAACACTAACTACCAGAACAGTGCAATACAAGCTGCAATAGAGTGTACCAATTATTACAATGTGAATTGATGTTCTGAATTTTTAACTTCAAAATACCTTGCCACGGTGGGTGAGTGGATATCGTGTCGGTCTACTAACCCCAAGACTACAGGTTCGCTCCTGGCCAGGGGGTGTCAACCAGATAGGGATCATTTGGCACCATCGGTGTAGTAGCACGTGCCAGTCGTATGAAGCGCTGTATATCGTGTATATCGTGTTGCCAACATATGCATGATACAACGTTGTAATTAAATTGCAAACATATCCCTATATTTAGTCAATAAATATACACATAATTCCTAATTGATATTTCCTTGCAATTATCTTGCTCACAGACGATAATTACGGCACTTATCATTAAATAAACATTATTTCTACTGGGTTGGCGGCACTGACCTTGCCATGGCGGCTCTGTTTATGAGTTGTATGTAATAATATTGGCCGTATACAAATAAGCTAAATAAGCTAATGTTGTGTTCTATCTCATCTTTCTTATATCAAATTGTCTTCATGGTAATGAGAAGTGAACAGTTCTTCTTCTGCTACGGCGAGTAAGTACGCTTATTTTAAGAATTTAAGTTTTGTGTTTCTGTAGTGGCTGTGAAAAATATCGGCCTAGTTTTGAATTGATATTAAACGCAGGGGACATTCTACTTGACATATCAATTAACTTTCACTACTATTTATCCCATAGGTAGACCTACCAAATTCTGTGAACTGTGCCTATCACCGGAAGAAGGAAAAAAACAAATCGTAAATCGCTGTTCTTGAAATAGCAGAGGAATATATGGCAATTACTCTCCTAAGAAATGATCCAGTCTATGACCAGGTAAGAAGTCTGTGTTACCGTAATGTTTTGGCAGTGGGTAGTGGAACTAGGTACTGTGGGTTCTCGTAATGGATTTTTTAATAGGCCTATAATGTAGACCTACGGTAGAGTACAAGATGAATAAGGTTGGGTTCCATAAACCATTGCAACAACTTGATTACAACTCGCAGAAATATTTAAATGAGCCAATTGCATGTGTGTACTGAAGATCTTGAGGAGTGTGAATAATCAATTAATTAATTTCACATTGCAATAGAATATAATTCTCATGATTCATGACAATGTGTCTAAGCTTTAATTTTTCCCCTTCCTTGAATTTCAAATTATTACAGTATTCAAAACAGATCAGTTCAGTTAGAATAGGTGGTAATGCCATGTAGGACTGTAATTACAGGCTATTAAAACTTAACACACACACCCCATGGTCTAATAGGTCTAATGGCCTATATCATATAGTCTTACCAATGTGTAACTATATACATTAATGTGTTCTTGTCCTGTGGAACGAAGGCCAACGTGAATATACTTATGCTAAGTCATGGTGCTAAAGTAGTCGACTCGTGTAATGTTCTGCGACCCAAATACCATTCAAATGCACCTGTCCTCCTCTAATAAGCCAAGAACAAACAAATGTGTAGATGTGTTTCCTTGCATATTCATGCTATGGGCACTTTGTATTTATTTTTGTAGATACACAGGAAAATAAGCTGTACGTTTATGTTATGGTAAGAATGCAGTGTTTGGACTGGGTGTTCAGTTGGTCGAATTGGTAGTAATGGCAATACTGATGTAGGACTGTAATTACAGGTTATTAAAACTTAACATACACCCCCATGGTCTAATAGTTTTAATGGCCTAGGATCATATTATAGTCTTACCAATGTGTAACTATTGACTTCAGAAAAGTTGGATGGCGCAGCCACGCGGTAGAATGTTGAAGCTGTAACATTGTGACTGGTGAGGTTTATTTTCATGGTGAAACATTGATGTCCTGATGGAAACAGAAAGGAATTTGTCAAATTCGAGGAGGTACTGCTCTGTATACGGTTGCAAATCGTATAAAATGGGTACGAAATCTCTTCACTACTTTCCTGTACAAAAAGTTCAGAGAGAAAGATGGGATACGGCGCTGTCAATTGGAAAACGTGTTACACGTTACATGACAGTGTGCAGTCTGAATTTTTGTGAAGACGACTTCTTTCCACAGCGTAAGCACCGATACTGTTGATTATTGATAGTTATTGTCTGTAATTGTACTCACAAGGATTTAGCTACATCAAAAATACTGATAAACTTGTAGCCTAATACTTCTGTGTCGTACATAGAACGTAATCCGTTCTTCGCAAACTTATTTTAGGGGTTCTTCCGATTGACAATAGTCGAATGGTTAGAAAACTTAAGAAAAATGCTGTCCCTAGCCTTAATTTGCCAGAGAATTTATATTCTTGCCTTTAAACAGCAAGTAGGCCTATGTAGCTCAATATTTGCAATATTGAAGTATTATTTGGCTTAAATTGTGTTTTTGTCTATGATCTCCTTACTGTTGAATTTAGTTAATTAATGTGTAAAATTATAGTTTTAAGTACCGGTTTGGAAACCCATCATCCCAGGCAGGCCGGTAACACCTATACTACTCAGGCAGATAGGTCACTTAGCCGTAATTTAGAAGTTGTAGTGATTTTAAGTATACATATGCGGTAATGTAGCAGGAGACCTGATCGGCCTAGGCTATTCTAACTTTAATTAGTTTCCATTTCAAGGTTTTTCAGTTTTGAGTGCGAATAGTTGGTTTGAAAGTTGTACAACAGTAAGGAGAGTATGTTTTGTATAGGTTTTAATTGGTATTATGGTTTATGTCGAGCTGGGGAGTGAATTTGATTTAGCTTAAAGTGTAGTTTTAGATCTGTTCCGCTTGCTTGTGACAAGTTCAAATGGAGACTCCAGCTTTGTTAAATATATGTATTTTAAATATTTTATTAAATATATTGATAAAGAGGATGCCTCCATTTTAACTTGTCTGTGGCAAGAGATTAATAAATTTATATTCTTGCCTTTGAACAGCAAGTATGTAGGTCAATATTAGCAATATTGAAGTATGATTTGAGCATCCCAAGTAACGCTTCTTTGAACCCAAAACATTCATGCAAATTCAGGGTTGCTGGATTCAATTTATTATCAGGGAGTCGTCCTTTGTTTTATGTGAGATATATACAGTGGCGGATCCAGGCCTTGCGGGGCCCTGGGCGATATGATAAGGTGGGGCCCACAACAATAGGTAATAATAAAAAAATCAAATCAAATGGAAAATAGTTTTGCAATAATAATAAAATAAAGAATAGTTACCATACTTTGAATACACTACAGTACATTATTTTAAGAAAATGAAAGAAACCTTTATGTCCCCTTGATGAAGATTATGTAAACTATGAAATATTAAAATATCACTTAGCGACTTCTTTTTCCGGCTGAAGTCTTATATTATTTCACTGAAATCTAAACTTGCTAAACGGTCACGGGAGGGCATAGCTGCACTGAAAAGAAGACTATGAATTATAACTTAGTTTGAAAAGATTGAAACGTATAATTTATTAATTAATTAAATTTTAAAAATCCTTGGCGCGGGGCCCCCAGACCGCGGAGCCCTGGGCGGTCGCCCTCCCCTAGATCCGCCCCTGGATATATATATTGTGAAATTAATAAAAACATCGACACCGTTAAGCTCCCAAGTACAGGCTTCATAAATGTAACGGCAGACAGTAAATTACAGTGAAACCCCTCAAATCCGAACTAATTGGGGCTGTAGTCTGTTCGGATTTCAATTTGTTCGGATTAGCCGAAAAATATCCATAACGTAATAGCCAGCCCTTGTTACGGTATAGGACTGACAATATGACTTAGACTATACTGAAGCTGCATCTGCTCTTATGCATTGCGCTTCGTAGGACAAGCCGCAGCAGCCACGCCAGACAATGTCATCTTCATACGACGCTGGCGCGCAATTGCCTCTGCGGGAAGGTTTTCGTCAAATCGTCAATTGAAGATAACCGATTTCAAGTGAAAGATTAAGATGTATTTTGTGTGTTTCTAATGTTATTTCATTGTTTTTGCAAAGTTATTAACCTAAGGATTACAATAACAAACTTTTCCGTTTTTCAATCCTGGATGAGATAAGTACAGTATGTAGGCACATTTACACATTGTTAGGAAGCGGCTTCGGTGGCGTAGTTGGTAGCATGCTGAGCTTCTATGCCCAAGATCGCGGGTTAAAACCCGGCCAAAGTCGTCGGATTTGTTAAGACCGTTAAAAATCCCTCAGTAAGCCTTCCTTTGGAGGGACGTAAAGCCGGCGGTCCCATGTCATAGATTTATGGCATGTTAAAGATCCTTCCACTAATAACACCTGTGTGAAGCTAAATTATAGGTTAAACATTTGAACAACGCTCTTAGGTTCCAACGTTCGTCGCCAGTAGCCGACTGCGGTGTCGTCTAGTAACCAAGTTCTGACTAGTAGTCGTTGACGGTGGCGTTTGGCGGCAAAAGTAGGAACTACTTGAAATTCAATGTCTGCAGTCCTTACTTGGATTTAAAAAAAAAAGAATAGATTACACACACTAATACAGCCATCACAATTAACACCGGTTATCAGACAGATTCTACACGCACCCAAAGTACACGGGGCTACATGACCGCGCTGTCGCAGCTCTTAAACTGAGGAACCAACCAACCACATTGTTAGGTATGCTAAATGTACTTCTTTGTTAATTTTTCAACTATTGATGTAAAATAAATTAGGTTATAATGTAGAATATATAATTGTCTTATGACTAAATAAATAAGTTTCTCTTTTTTTGCGTGTGTTTTTCGAACTTTAAATTGGCAACAACAAAAAAAGAAACTCGTTCGGATTACCCGGGATTTCGGATTTCCGGGGTTCGGATTTGAGGGGTTTTACTGTAACTATCTACAGGTGGGTAATATTTTTAACTGGTAGTAATTAAGCACTGCATTTAAATTGATTATAAAAATATTTCTATCAATGAAAGGAAATATGTAGTATTTTGCCATCATAAATTAGAATCCATAACAAACGCACACCCTATCACTGTCTTGCTTACGTCTCGTCACTATCTCGCCGCCATATTGCAAACAGCTGACCGTAAGCTCCTCCCCCGTTTCGGACGTCATGTCCTGTGGAACTAAGTCCAACGTGAAAATCCAATAAAACCATGGAACCATTGGCCCGATAACCCCACCCTTATCTGCCAATTTTTATTTTATACTCTTGGTAAGTTAATAAGTGTTAGGTTCTGTCGATGATATTCTGTAACCGCGAGATAGATACAAGACAAATATAATTGATTTACTGTATGCCAATGTAATGGTTGATATACCTATAGGTAGTATTTTATTCCCACATGTCATTTACTATATTTTTCAACACGTAGGATGCCAATGTCTAAGCTTACATGGAGGGATTTTTTCATCAATTGATTCTGTAGTAAGACCACCTTGTGGTGTGGTTGCTGCCACTCCTGAGGTCCTGGGCTAGTTTCCAAGCTTGATTAAGCAATTTAATTCTGGTCTGACTGTTGGAACGGTGCACACTCATCTTTGTGAGGCAGAACTGAGAAGAGGTAGGTTCGATTCTCACCTCGGCCATCCAAGAAGTGGTTTTCCAAGGTTTCCCCGCTTCCTCTCCAGGCTAACGCTGGGATGGTTCCCAACTTAAGGCTACGGCTGCCTCCTTTCCAGTTCTCACCTGAATTACAGGAAGTATACACACTACTACAGATACCACAATAACACAGATTATCATACAAATCATACACTCCCCCATGGGCGCACATCTAGTGGGACGTGGGTTGGCGACCACGGGGCCCCAGCTGAGTCCCGCATTGCTTCCACTTACTTGTGCCGGGCTCCTCTCTGTCTTCTTGCCTGTCGACCTCACTTGGTCAACTCTTGTTCTCTTCCGACCCTGACGGTATTAGGGTATCCGAGGCCTAGGGAGTCTATTCCTTTCCCGCCTTAATTGGCCCTTGTCTCATCTTTTCTGATGCCCTCCTCCTGCGAGGGGTCAGCCTTCTTTTTCTTTTCTTGTTATCTCCTGCCTTCTGCTCAAGGCCCTCAAGGGGCAGGGTGTATGTAGCCCCACCACCTTTGGTGCACCCTGGATATTGCTACACCCTCAGGGGCTCACGGCTGGTGAGTTCGGGAGATGGCGACCCCGAGGGATTCCTGAGCTGGGTCGGTTTTTCCCCTTTTTTCCATTGCCTCTGGGGCCTTTCGTGGCTCTCCTTCCTTCCAAGTGTCTCGATCCTCATTCTTCGAGGGTTTGAGGGCATTTCTTTTCCTCCTGTCCTTTGTTTGCCTTATTCTCCTTTTGTTTTCCATTTCTTCTTCTAGTAGCCTATATAAGTTTGTAGTTAGTTTCATTTATAGTTTACATTTGATTTTCATCTTCACGATCACCCAAACCATTAGGGGCCGATAACCAAGATGTTAGGCCCGTTAAAACAACAAATATCAACAAATCATACACACTTCCAAATACATGGGGCTAAATGAATATGTTATCGAAAGCCCTAAATGAATTAATATCAAAAACACAATGATTCTTTTAAAATGTAGTTAACTTATAGTAGGTGCAAACATACACATGTCAGCAAATTCAAGTTCCCCGTTTCAAGCATTAAGTTACACATTTATTAAGTTTACTGTTTCAACATACACACTGGTATGTGTTGTAGGAATTTGCGGTTCATCGGTGTCAGCTATTACATCAAGGAGAAACTAGGTCCATTATTATGTGCTGGACCCTACTGTTATACTTTGGCAAGAAAGAAGAAAGGAACATGCCTCAACACATACTTTTAGGAGGACCAGATTTGATTACTGTATTTTTGCTAAGTTTGATCTTGGCTCATGCTGTTATCTTCTCTTCATTGACAACTTTTTAAATAAAACATGATGAATTCTAGCAGTATTGAGTGTTTTTCTTTTGTTTCATTGAAAGTCCTATTTCTCCCTTCCCCTTAACAGCATGTCATGGAATGTACTGTATTAGTGTGTGATGATAATTTTTAGTGTAGCCTACTTACTGCATTTCACCCTTCAAAATTTTTTACTGGATATATTTTAAAGGGCATATGAAATGAACTACTGTATAGATATTTTGTGTTATCCAATTCTTTTTCTGTCCCCTAATGTATTTGGCACTAATTACACTAACAATTTTAGTGTGATGAGGGTCTGGTTTCACCACCTGATCCTTAGCATTCTCTCTTAAAATTTTACTGTTATTGCTAACAGCATCAAGCATTTTAAAATATGAATTTTCTCCCTTCCCAGTACTTTTCCTTTGTAGTTTTTTCTAATAACTAATTGGTTATAGGCCTACTTGGGCCATTTTCAAGCTGAGTAATAATATGCTACAGGCCTTGTAGTAGCCTAATTTTTGTCACCAATGCAATATGCTCCAATTGCAACTGGAAGAAATTTAAACATGTATATTAGTGATGAGGTTATGTCCTAAATGCTGTGATTGTTCATTTCAAAGTTCTGGAATTCACAATTTCCCACTTTGTTATTATTTTTATTAATTTTTTCTGTTATTGGTATTTTGAATGTGATTTATTTCTTGTAGATCATATTATTATCTCCACACTTAAAAACGTGCCATAAGTATTGGGAGATTGTGATTTTCGGAACATTGAAGTGGGCAGAGCATTTAGGACGAGAATATTTAACGGAATGAGTGGAAGGGGCAGGGTGGAGGGGGCGGGAGGGTTAGTGTTTACGAGATCTGCTCATAGGTGGCGCTACCGGTCGACGTGTTGCTAGTACATCAGTCAACCACCAGACAGCGCTGAAGTCTTAGGTACCAAGAATTAGCATGGCTGTTGGCCATCTGTAGTAGTAGGTAATCTGTGCTCCTGGCCGTGGTAAGTGATTTTTGAAAGGCGGCCAAAATACGATACGCCTGTCATACGAAGTTGGCATGTCAAAGAACCCATTTGAATTCAGTAGGCCGAGTTCATAATGGCAAAATTAATCTCGGGAGTTTCCGCCAACACAAAGTTCCTCATTTCTCTACTAGAAAGCGCTATAGTGATCAAGGAACTTAGATATCTAACCTCCTTGACTTTCATAGTGCTTCAAGGAACAACGAAATTTGACATGCAAGCTACCCTCTGGGTGTCAAATAACAAAGCTTGCACCCGGCATCCGAGGCCATACGATATTATTATTATTATTATTATTATTATTTACTTCAAAATATGGTTATCAGACCATTCATTTTGGTTGGTTGGTTGGTTGGTTCCTTAGTTTAGGGGCTGCGACAACGCGGTCATGTAGCCCCGTGTAACTTGGGTGTGTGTAGAATTTGTCTGATAACCAGTGTTAATTGTGATGGCTGTATTAGTGTGTGTTACCTGTGATTCAGATAGAAGGACTGCAGACGATTAATTCTTTCAAGTAAATCCTACTTTTGCCACCAAATGTTACCATCCACGACACCTAGCTGCGGACGTGCCTACTAAATGCTATCACAGTCAGCACCTGGTGGCGAGCATTGGAACTAACATAGCGTTATCAAACTAACCTACGAATTTTAGCTTCCACAAGCGTAGTTAGTGGAAGGTTCTTTTTCATGCCATAAATCTATGACATGGGACCGCCGGCTTTACTTCCCCTCCAAAGGAAGGCATACTGAGGGATTTTTACTCTCTTAAAAAATCCGATAACCTCGGCCGGTTTTGAACCCGCGATCTTGGGCATAGAAACTCAGCATGCTACCTACTACGCCACTGAAGCCGACACCATTCAGATTAATTACGTTTTGTACGCTACAAGGATGTAAGCTTTACCACAAAGCTAGGAAATGATTAATACAAAGCTGCCTGAAGGGGCAGATGACCTCGTAGTTCCGCCCCTTAAAACAACAATACCTAACTAACTAACTAACTAACTAACTAAAGCTGCCTGATAATGTGCACAATCCACATGTGTCAAGAGTACCCTGGAACCCTACACTGGGCCACTCGGTGCCCCAGAGAATTTTTGTTTTTCTCTGGTTTTGTGATGGCAACCCTTACAGCCTGCAGCCGCCGTGACTTTTCTTTGTTCTTGATAGTCTTTCTTGGCCTGTTTGCCGGCTCTTGATGAATGCAGTACATTTGCATTTTTCTGTTGGCATAGGCTAGAGTAAAATGTGGCTTTTCACCAATGTCTCCGTCTCACTCATGACTAGAGCTGGGATTTTTATGTAATATCGAGTGGCATAATATGTACATAAATATGTAACAAAAAGCACCAAAATATGTAGCAAAATATGTAGATTGGGCAAAATATGTAATATCATATAATTAATATGACCTTACCATTTTGTCAGTTACAACACAATAAACACGCTTTATATTACATTTTGTAGCACAGTGAACAATTAAGTATTTTTCAGTGTTCTTTGGAGTCATATTATATGAATATATCACACACATATTCAATAGAAACTTATTATTTTCATAACTCAAAGCACGTTTATTCATTAAATTTTGTAGCACAGTGAACTATTAAGTATTTTTCGATGATATCTGGGGTCAAAGAAAGGCGTTTGTCACTTAGGGTGTTCTTATATGCAGAGAAAGATCTTTCAACATCACATGATGTAACTGGGGCAAATTGTAGGAGAGGAATTTTCGCTGGAGAAATGTCCTCGGGAGGATCAATGTCATCTCCATTTAGAATTCGGCACACACTGTGAAATGTTGAATAATCAGATTTCTCTTCAACACATTTTGCAATTTACTCAGTACACTTGCACCAGTTTCCCCATGCACAGCACTTATCATCCTATCATCCTCTCAAATACCTGTCACTCATAATTACCCTAATCTCCCTGTTGAGAGGACAGACAACAGCCCCACAGTAAGTGTGAAACTTCAATTCAGCAATTTATTTCATATAAAAACAGGAAAACTCTGAAATATGTAATTTTTTGTAATATCACTAAGAATAAGTAGAATACCCACAAATATGAAAAATTATGTAAAATATGTAATTACATAGAAATCCCAGCTCGACTCATGACTGTGATTAGACTATATGGAAGCTACTGAGGTATGAGTGGTGCTTAGTAATGACATTCAGGGCACAGTCAGTGCCTGTGGATGCTGTGGAAGATTCAACTCATAGGGTTAGTACTACTATTCTGACTCAGTGAGGAAAGCAATGGCAAACTACCTCACTCCTCTTCTTGCCTATTACGCCTCAATATAGCGCTGCCTTGGGTTTTTATGGATATTTACCCACATAACCTAACAGCGGTACTTTTTCAGGATCCAACCAGCCTTCGGGCTGACTACCTAACAGACAGACAGTTTAGAATGTTAAAGTGTAATATAAAATAACTTTTCTGTAAGTCTAATCAAATCAAACTAACCAGTTTTTGTACTAAATTCAATAAATATTAGTTCGTAATGTGTAAATCAGGCTTATTATTCTTGGGGCACTGAGTGCCCCACCGCAGGATTGGTGTCTGTAATAAACAAGTTTAGGGTTTCAGGATTAAGCTGAATGTTTGCTCTTACGCACTTGTTTTAAAAGCTAGCCCACGCAATGCCACGCGTTGCCCCAATGGCCCCACCCTGGCGGTCGGCACGCAAATGTCCCGCCCCGCGAGTACTGTAATCATGTAAATGTGATGTCACTATCCCAGTGGTAAGTGAATTAGGCAGATGACTTACACTGAAACGGTGATAGCCTTGTGGAAAATAATGTGCATGCTACAGCCAAAACACTCCCGGTAGAACTGTATTTCTCAGGAACAAACACACATTTATTTCCTTTTTCTACACAACTACACGTTTCTACTAACAACTGTATTATCGCTGACTGCTTTCCTGGAAGCTACATTGTGGTGGGTTATTGGTAGAGCCCAACGTTTCATAAAACGAGAATATTGCACACTAACAAAGCTTAGTAATAAAAAAATAAAAATATATATAACTAGCTGAAGTACCCGTGCTTCGCTACGGGTCGTAAATAAATTAAAATGTGAAGGTGACAGTTAAAACAGGGGATAGGCGAGGTGCTGCGCAGAGCGAGATTAAGGATGGAACATTTTGTCCAACTACACCCCTCTGCCTTGACCGTGTTTTATAGCACACATTTAGGTTTTACTCGCTAACGGTTGGAGATACATTTCGGATAGAAAATGCAATTTTTAACCTCGTACATGCCATCAAAAGTTTGCTATTTCTTAGCGTTCTCTTTTTATTTGAAATGGAAATATGAAAGTTTAAAACCAAAGGGTAGAGTGACGTCACTAAAATGGTCGCCATCTTTAATTAGTGCAAATTATTGAAATCAAAAGTAACCTGTATGTTAACCAGGTAAATCTGCTACTTCCATGTAAAATTCATGTAAATCGGACCAGTGCAGTGGTACTTGCGTGATTGAGTAATACACAGACACACAACATCTCATTTTTAGTCTCTCTTCGCTCGCGTCATAGTCGTGCCATATTGTTATTCAATGAAATGCAGGTTTAACCCCGTTAACACCCCTTTAGAACCTGAATATCCAAAAATCCCTCCTTAGTAGATGTTTTCGACACACAACAAACATATCCTCAAAATATCATTCTTCTAACATTAATAGTTTTGGTTGGTCGATGAGAGTGAACATCCAAAAATCATTCCTTAGTGGACGTTTTTCTTCCAGAATTTCACCCCTCCCCATAGGCCCCTTAAATTGGATTTATGAAAAAACGGTCGAACACCTATTTATTTTATTTATTTATTTATTTATTTTAAGCTGATTGATTTCCTCCGAGTTTCAAACTCCTCGCCTATGTCGTTTAAGAGATACACGCTCCGTTAAGAATCTTTCAACCCCCACTTTTCATCCCTTTCTCCTCATAATATACACTATATCGAAAAACCATAAGACATGTGTCAGCATATTTTTAATGATTAGTATATATGCCAAGTATCAATCCCCAAATGAAACCACTCGTGAAATATTGTTATTCAATGAAATGCACGTTTACCCCCTTAACACGTATTTAGAACCTGAATATTCAAAACTCTTACCTTAGTGGACGTTTTCGACATAAAACGAACATATCCCCAAAATTTCATGTTTCCAACTTCAATAATTTTGGCTGGGCGATGATGAGTGAGTGAGTCAGTCCGGACATTTTCTTTCATTTATATTTGATAATTTCACCCCTCCCCATGAACCCCTTAAATTGGATTTATGAAACAAACGGTCGAACACCTATTTACTTATTTAAAGCAGATTTCCCACTGAGTTTAATGAGTAAGTGAGTCAATCAGTTAGGACACTTTCTTTCCTGTTTTATCCCCCCAGAATTTCACCCCTCTCCAAGGGCCCCATAAATTGGATTTATGAAAAAACGGTCGAACACATATTTACTTGTATTTTAAGTTGTTTTATCCCGCCGAATTTCAAACTTCTCGCCTATGTCGTTTAAGAGATACACGCTCCGTTAAGAATCCCTCAATCCCCAATTTTCACCCCTTTCACCTCATAATATACACGACATCGATAAACCTTTATATATATGTCTGATTATTTTTAATGATTAGTTTATATACCGAATATCACATCCCCAAAGAAACAACTCATGAGATATCGTTATTCAATGAAATGCACGTTTACCCCCTTAACATCTCTTTAAAACCCGAATAAAGAAAAATCATTCCTTAGTTGACGTTTTGACATACAGCGAACATATTCCCAAAATTTCATTTTTCCAACATTAATAGTTTTCGCTGGGCGTGATGAGGGAGTGAGTCAGACAGGACATTTTCTTTCAATTATTTTTACCAGAATTTCACCCCTCCCCATGGGCCCCTTAAATTGGATTGATGAAAAAACGCTTGAACACCTATTAAATTATTTTTTAGCAGTCTTTTTCCCCTGAGTTTGATGAGTGAGTGAGTTAGTCAGTCAGTTAGGACACTTTCTCTCCTTGTCCCCCCCAGAATTTCACCCCACCCCATTGGCCCCTTAAAATAATTTATAAAAAAACGGTCGAACATCGATTTACTTAATTTTTTAGCTGATTTTGTTTCGCTGAGTTTCAAATTTCTCGCCTATGTCGTTTAAGAGATAGGCCTACACGCTCCGTTAGGAATCCTTCAACCCCCACTTTTCACCCCTTTCACCTCATAATAATACACCACATCGAAAAACCCTTAGACACTTGTCTGCTTATTTTTAATGATTAGTTTATATGCCGAGTATCACATCAACAAATGAAACCACTCGTGAGATATTGTTATTCAATGAAATGCAGGTTTAACCCCCTTAAGACCCCCTTAGAGCCTGAATATCAAAAAATCCTCCCTTAGTGTACGGTTTTCAGATACAACGAGCATATCCCCAGAATGCCATGGTTCCAACTTCAATATTTTTGACTGGACGATCATGAGTGAATGAGTCAGGACATTTTCTTTCATTTTTTTCCTTCAGAATTTCATCCCTCCCGATGAACCCCTTCAATATCATTGATCAAAAAAACTGTCGAACAGCTATTAACTTACTTTAAAGCAGTTCCCCCCCCCTGAGTTTGATGAGTGAGTCAGTCAGTCAATCAGTTAGGACACTTTATTTCCTGTTTCCCCCCACCCCTCAGAATTTCACCCCTCCCCATGGGCCCCTTAAATTGGATTTATGAAAAAACGGTCAAACACATAATTACTTATTTTTTATGCTGATTTTTTCCGCTGAGTTTCAAACTCCTCGCCTATGTCGTTTAAGAGATACACGATTCGTTAGGAATCTTTCAATTCTTACTTTTCACCCCTTTCACCTCATAATATACACCACATCGAAAACCCCTCAGAGACGTGTCTTCTTCCTTTTTAATGATGAGTTTATATGTCGTGTATCATATCCCCCAATGAAACCAATCGGGAGATATTGTTATTCAATGGAATGCAGGTTTAACCCCCTTAAGACCCCTTCAGAACCTGAATATCCGAAAATCCTCCCTTAGTAGACGGTTTTGACATACAATGAACATATCCCCAAACTGTCATGTTTCTAACTTCTATAATTTTGGCTGGGCGATGATGAGTGTGTGAGTGAGTGAGTGAGTCAGGACATTATCTTTCAATTTTCTTTTTTCAGAATTTCACCCCTCCCCATGAACCCCTTAAATTTGATTTAATAAAAAAAACGTCGAACAGCTATTTACTTACTTTAAAGCAGTTTTTTTCCCCTGAGTTTGATGAGTGAGTCAGTCAGTCAATCAGTTAGGACACTTTATTTCCTGTTTCCCCCCACCCCCCAGAATTTCACCCCACCCCATGGGCCCCTTAAATTGGATTTATGAAAAAACGGTCAAACACATATTTACTTATTTTTTATGCTGATTGTTTTCCGCTGAGTTTCACACTCCTCACCTATGTCGTTTAAGAGATACACGCTCCGTTAGGAATCCTTCAATCCCCACTTTTCACCCCTTTCACCTCATGATATACACCACATCGAAAAACCCTCAGACTCGTGTCTTCTTATTTTTAAGGATGAGTTTACATGCCGAGTATCACATCCCCCAATGAAACCAATCGGGAGATATTGCAATTCAATGAAATGCAGGTCTACCCCCTTAACACCCCTTTAGAACCAGAATATCCAAAAATCCTCTCATAGTGGGCATTTGCGGCCCTTTGGGAAGCTGCATACCAAATTTCATTCCAATCCGTCGGTGGTTTCTGAGATTTCGTGATGAATGAATGAGTGAGTGAGTGGTATTTGACAAATATATATAGTAGATGATAGTGTCAAGTCTTTGATATGCTAAACTCGGTTGACAGTGCTGTGTGAGTAGTTGAGTAACTAACGGCATTTCAAGTAAAGATCCTCTTTTTCTATACCGGTAGTGCAGAGCAGAACTGGCATCCAGTCGGCCGTGTCTCGACTTGAGCTATGTTGCCATGGAAACTATCTGGCTTGCCATTCCTTCATGAGTAGGCCTATATTTTATGATTTGATTAGCCTGTGCTTGAGTGCAAAAGGGCCGAAATCAGAAGAATGAGAGAGACTATCGAAAATTCATGTAGCCAGCGGTTCCTTCTGGATCCTAAACTATATGTATGCAAAATTTGGTTGAGATTGGCGGAACGGTGTAGATTTGTATACGGAACAGACCCACATACCCACATACCCACATACATACAGACTTTCACTTTTATATATAAGATTATTATTTAGCGACAGTGGTGGTTAAACTCGCTAAAGTGCAGCGTTATGTCATGGGGCCAAGCTCTCGGCTGACTCCGTAGACGCGTGGGTTCAAGCCCCGCCGTCGGCCGTCCTTGAAATCGTTTTCCGTGGTTTCCCATTTTCAACTCCAGGCAAATGCTGGGACGGTACCTTCTGACAGGCCACGGTCGCTTCCTTCCACATCTTTGCCCAGTTTAATTGACTATCATTCATTTCATCTCTCGTTAACTCCTCTCAATAGGTTGGCGTCAGGAAGGGCATCCGGCCGTAAAAGCCATCCGCCACAAAGACTTCCATCACATCTCATCCCCGACCCCGTTGAAAAACGGGAATAATAAGGGGTAGACATACATACAATAATACTAGCATATTATTATTATTATTATTATTATTATCTTTCACTTTCTCCTATGCCACCTGACTGCGTCGGAATTTGATCCTACAACCTTGAACTCAGTCAGCGATAGTCGTACTGATTATGCTAGACATCCGGTCAGACCACCTGTTCATCACTGGAATGGAGTAACCTATTATAAAGGCAGAACCAAATTTTTACGCAAATATAAAGGAATATCATAAATTATTATGGAAGTGAAATTTGGTCTGTTGGCGCAGCAGAAAAAAGGAGAACAAAAGCGTTTGAAATGTGGTGTTACAGGAAAATGATGACGATCAGATGCATATATAGAGTAACAAACGAAGAGGTATTAAGACGAGTGGGAGAGGAGAGATGTTTCTGGCGACTGCTAATGAACAGAAGAGAAAGGTTGGTAGGACACATATTAAGACACCCAGGAATAGCATATGTAGTTATGGAAAGAAGGGTCGATGATAAGAATTGTATAAGTGGACCAAGGTTAGAATATGTTAAACAGATTGTCACAGATGTAAGGCATAGTGCCTGTGTAGAGATGAAACGACTAGCTCAGGACAGGGAGGCTTTGAGAGTTGTATCAAACCAGTCAAAAACTGAATAATCAAACATCATAAATTATAAGAATTTGAAGTTGTATTTTGGCTTTGAATTGTGTTTATAATGTCACTTGTTCCCAATGTGATTCAATAAACATACAAATTCTTTCATCGGCTTCGGTGGCGTAGTTGGTAGCATGCTGAACTGCTGTGCCCAAGATAGCGGGTTCAAACCCGGCCGAAGTAGTCGGGATTTTTTAAGAGCGTTAAAAACCCGTCAGTATGCCTTCCTTCGGAGGGAAAGTAAAGCCGGCGGTCCCATGCCATAGATTTACGGCATGTAAAATATCCTTCCACAGATTAAACTTGTGTGAAGCTAAATTGTTAGGTTAGACTTCGTCGGAACGCTCTATCAAAGTTCCAACGTTCACCACTAGGTATCATTGATATCTGGTAGCGAAAGTTGGAACTACTTGAAATTGAACGGAAATTGTAGCTCACACTAAGGGTGGCCGCTGGAAGCAGCTACAGACTCTGTCAAGCCGATCATGTCCTTGGACACTCCCGGCACTGAACGCCATACGATAAATAAATAAATAAATAAATCGATTAATTTAAGAACAACGTTTACAGAAGACAGCCAATACAATAAGGAGTTCACAACAAGACAAGCTGCATTTAATACATCATGACCAATTAAGGTTAATAAATTACATAAATCAGCAACTTCTAAGTGGATCTAAGACTTTACCAATAGCAATTTCCAAAAACTTTAAACCAGTACCACTTCACGAACCAATCCATTTGCCAGTACTTGGAAAATCAAGATACTAAAAATTCTTTAGGTATATAGAATATTTTCATAGAAATTGCTTTCAGGAATTTGAATGAAAACCCACATCCTGCTTCCAGTCGACCGACCGGATCAGGGAATGGAATGAATGAAGCCCCCATCTAGCGGCGAGGATATGAACTGTGACGGCTGCCAAAACATGTCGCACTCCACTGGGGCAATGATTAAATGAATGACATAATGAAATGAAATGATAGTGGAGAATGTTGCTGGAATGTAATTTGTGACAAGAAAAACCGGAGTACCCGGAGAAAAACCTGTCTGCCTCCGCTTTGTCCAGCACAAATCTCACATGCAGTGACCGGGATTTAAACCACGGACCCAGCGGTGAGAGGCTGGCGTCCTGCCGCCTAAGCCACGGAGGCTTCTGCTTTCTGGAATTAAACACCTGAAAAACATCTTTCATGATTGAAATTGTTAGGACGTCCATTTCATAGTAATGTAAATTGCAATTGTCATTCTTTTCATCAAACACCCTATGCAGTGTAGGGGCAGATGACCTAGCAGTTCCACCTCAATAACTAACTAACTACCCTAGGTAGCTTAAGTTAAGCAAAGCAACCGAAGATGACGAAGGCCCCACTGAAGGGCCGTAAACATAACATTTTAATATAATATAACATTTTAAGTATTAACAGGTACCAAAAGTGATTTAAATTTAATCTACATCTACAACATTGTCTATAAAGGGTTTAATTTGAAGATAAATTTAAAAGAAAATGTTTCTAAAAAGTGTTATTTAAAGGGCAACTTAAACAAAAATCAAAAATGGTTTTATTTAAAAGACAATTTTTAAAAAAGTGTTTCGAAAACAATCTTATTTTAAGAGATTTTCTTTTTAAATTGTTCCAAGAATGGTTTTAATGTGCAACTTTTAAAAGCATTTTTTCAATAATAGTTTTATTTAAAGTGCAGATTATAAAAAAAATTACGAGCCTTACAGTAGTCGCATGTTATGCTTAACATCTGCCATAGAAAAAACCTCACGTGAAATTGTTGATACACCGGTATTTTATACTATTATTAGCACAAATATTTATCTATTGCAAAAGAGAGTGCTTTACAGATATTGTAGTTTATAATACGGAACTCATTTTATTAGATGATTTGTAGCTTCCACCAGCACTAGCCTAAATAAAGAATACGATATGGATCAACTAGATTGATAGACGCGGCACCGCTCATAACCTTAAATTCCTTATAAACAGGTCCTCTTCATTCACAGACCAACACGTAATTTCATATGCATTCTGTTAAAATGAGTCATATTGATATGATAAATATCGTTTAAAATGATAATCTGGTAGCAAAAATATCTACCCCGTCCAGGATTCGAACCCAAGATCTCTAGATTCACAGTCATAGGCGCTAACCCCACGGCTATTTCGACTACGCACATATTGTGCACTTATTTACACGTTCCAATAATACTGTACTGCATTACGGAATTAAGTTTCATTTATATTTTGCTTGTTTCGATAATGTTCCTGAGTGACATTGAGTTTAAAATGCCTTATGAATAGGCCCTCTTGTGAGTAAAGAGAATGTATTCAGCAATAGTTCATGAAGGCTTGCTCAATTCTCGTATAACCACAACGATTATTGATGACTGCATTACCGTTATGTGGATTAATATTTGAATAGCCATTGTGCAGAAACATAATACCGGCAATGCTGACTACTTACAATGTTTGATATTACGGCATTTTACCATTTAAATATTGATACGAAGACTTCGAACATGTACCATGTGCTTTGTTTCAATCACATGACACCAGAGTTCGCATGAGCGTTTACCGTTCAGTATGTCATATACATTCCACATGGCCGAGAGTACGTCATGGTATCAATTTCCGACACCGCGAGCTCATTGTTTCTCTTACCACTGCCAGCTGGATCGATCGATCGAGTTGGCAGTGCGTCTTACACTTCCGTTCGACCCACCACTGCCAGATCGATCGTTCCGATCCACTTCCGTCCCATTTTTCAAAATCACTCCCACAAAAATATCCAGCAACCGAGAGGAAAGATGTTACACACCAAAAAAGGAATTATTTTGACAAAATTGTACATTTACATAACTCACGTTAATTCATGGTGCAATACTGAAATCAATTGTTGTTGCTGTTTCATTTGAGAGCCTTGGACGTTATCACTTCCAGGAAGGCAAAAGTGGGGATCGAACCCACTTCTTCTCAATTTTGCCTCACGAGGCTGAGGGTACTACGTTCCAACACCCAGACCAGAATTAAATTCCTTGGCAGAGCCAGGAATCAAACCCGTACCTCCGGGGCGATAACCAAGAATTCTAGCCACTAAACCACGAGGTAGTCTATCAGGAAAGAAAAGAAAAAGACCAATTAAAGCGGGTAATGGAAGATTCCCTGGGCATCGGATATATTAATACCGTTGGGGCTACAAGAGTTGGCCAGCAGAGATCGACAGTAAAGATGAAGGAGGGGAGGCACAAGTACTGCAAGTGGAAACAAGGCTGGACTCAGTTGGGGTTCCCGCGATCGCCAATTCTAATAGTGTGAACCCTTTGGGGGGCAGATCAAACCTGTTTCGGAAAATCTGCGAATGTACTGTTCAGGGTGAAAGAAACATACTGAACATACTGTATATTATTAAATACTAGCAACCCGGCCCGGCTTCGCCCGGGAACAGTTGTGAATGCATTAAGTGATAAGCGCTTCTTTACGATGTCATTGAACTACGATCTATATCCGTTTTACGTCTCGGCATGATGGATTAAAATCACTGATTGCACTATTAACTATATTATCATGGAGATGAATGTGCAACCAATTCTTGTCAGACGTAATTTAAGAATGGCGAGGTGCATGAAACACAAATCCCCCTTCCGTCCAATCTAAAAACACTTATAGTGGACGATATATTGAATATAGAGATGTGCTCTCGCGTACTTTTTTTTAGAACTTTTCATACTGAACAATTCTTTCACTCATTGTATATTGATATTTTTAACGGTTTGTCCAGCGTAAGCTTAAAAAGCGCACGGACGCCAGGATTTTTTTCGACTTTTTCTCTGAAATCGTTACTGCTTGGCTTTCTTTGATCATAAATAAATTATTTTCTACAGAAATCATCCTCGAGATATCTTACAGAATGGTGAAATCCGCATCAACATCCATCCAGTGGTTCTCGTGATTACCCGTGACATCCAAGAATCGGGGACTTTGTTTTATACTAAGTAGAGATTATACGCCAATCAGTATAATTTAATATAATATAATCCCCCTTCCGTCCAATCTTAAATTGACTGTGAATTTTGCGGAACGAAAAGTTCACAGGCGAAATGAGAGTTGTACTTCCAGGGAATGGCGAGGTGAATGAAACTCAAATCCCTCTTCCCTCCAATCTTAACTTGACTGTGTTTTACAGGCGAAATTAAGAAAACCCGAGTTGCACTTCCAGGGAAACTCCGAACACAACCCCCCCCCCCATCCATGTTGGATTTTTATATATGTAGGTCTTAGAGTTATGTACTGTTACATGAGATTGTGTACGTGTAGTATTCAAACACGACTCGACGGTTTGCTGCTGGCTGTATCTGCGGCAATAGGTTCGCCCGCTAGCTAGGCTGTAACAGGGATGATAGACTCGCCCTTAGCTAGCTCGTAAACTGTCACCTCAGTAGTTGAATGGACATGGTTGGAAGAAATTAAAACTTATAGTGGGCGATATATTGAAGATAGACATATGCTCTCGCGGACTTTATTGTAGAACTTTTCATGCTGAACAATTCTTACGCTCATAGTATTGTTACGTGCCACCCCCTAGTGGCACTTACGTTAACTGGATTACGGTGGGTGAAAGCACAAACACAATTGTTCCTTTTAAAGAAATATAATTAGTTTTATTGGAAGCCTGAAAGATACACCACAGAAATAGCAAATGCAAGCAATCAGTACCTCACTCCAGTTTCCTCTTGTAGGGAACTCTTGCCCTTCACTTGTCAACAGACCACAGACGTTAATCCGTCCTAATGAGTCCGCTGGCCTTGACAGAACTACAAGCAACACTACAGCTATTTACGATAGCCGGTCACTCATCCCTACACTCTGCCTCGCTGACAGCTGGCTAGGGAAACAGCCCCCGGTGCTTTTGCAATTCACCACACTAACCTCTGCTGCACTGGAAAACACACTTGCTCAAGACACAGTTCCTCTGTAGGCTTCACACTCCCTCGCTGTCAAGAGAATCAGTTACACAAGGGTTTCGCAAGTCACGTCACTAACAACTGTCACTCAAGGTAAACGCTCGCATTCGCTCGAAAAAAACACTGCTTACCTCGCTTGCCAGGTCGCCCTTATATAGCAGGCCGGTGACTCAATAAATGCTTCTAGACCCATCCAGGATTCACGGCTTCTCGAGGTTTCCATCACTGGCTGGGTCACGAATATTCTGGACCATCCCTTTGTCCTAGTAGCCCTTGTTGCGTAAGGTGCACGCAATACACTGAGGCAGAGCACAGCCCAGCCCGGGGGCAGCTGTGACTCATGCGGCGAGCGATAAAACAAACTCACAGTCGTAACACCACCCCCTACCTAAAAGGCTGATCGTCTCGATCAATCATTGGTCCGTCTGTGTCCCTTCGTAGGCTGCCAGGCGAAATCGATGCACGATCTTCATCTTCAACCTCGGGCTCCACTGGATCCTGTAGACGACATCGTTGATCCGTTTCACGACTCGGTACGGGCTCTCCCAGGACTTCTGCAGTTTGGGTGACAGGCCTTTCTTCCGTAATGGGTTGAAGAGCCAGACCAGGTCGTCCTCGTGGAATCCGCCGGCATCCGTCTGTTGGTCGTATCGGGTCTTCATTCGGTCGGTCTCGATCCGCAGTTTCCCCCTCGCGAACGCGTGCACGTCCTCCAGTTGGTCGACCAGTTCTTGACAATACTGGCTTACCGGGACCGGGTCATTACCAGGTCGGCCGAAGGCAAGATCGACAGGTAGACGGAGCTCCCTCCCAAACATGGCCCGGGCTGGTGTACACCCGGTGGCTTCATGCACGGTGGCACGGTAGGTCAGGAGAAATAGTGGAAGATGTTTGCCCCAATCCCTCTGGTGCTCGCTGACGACTATTCAGAGATGGTTCTCTATGGTGCGATTGAATCGCTCTACCATCCCGTCGGACTGAGGGTGTAGCGGCGTCGTCCTTGTCTTCGGAATTCCCAGCAGCTGGCATAGGTTCTGGAACACCTGCGACTCGATGTTCCTCCCTTGGTCGGAGTGCAGCTCCAGGGGTACTCCGTACCGGCTGACGAATTCCTTCACCAGGGTCTCTGCGATCGTCGCAGCTTCTTGGTTAGGGAGCGCATACGCCTCCGGCCATTTGGTGAAGTAGTCGCTGACGACGAATTTGTAGCGGTTCCCTGCCTCGCTCAACGGGAATGGCACAGCAACATCGATGGCCACTCTCTCCATGGGGCCGCCCACGTTGTATGTCTTCAGTGGACCCCGTCGTCTTCGTCCTGGGCCCTTGCTGGCTGCGCAATCGTGGCACCTCGCGCAGTGGTTCTCCACGTCTGTTCGGCATCCGATCCAGTAGAACCGCTCTCTCAGCTTCTCCAGGATCTTCTTTATCCCTAGGTGTTCACCAGATGATCCCCCATGGACTTCCTTCAGGACTTCCTCCGTCATAGCCTTTGGAACGACGACTTGCTCCCGAGATGTCTTCCCGTCGGTGCTCTCCCAGGTCCGGCAGATGAGGCCATCCCTTACAATAAGCGAGTCCCACTGCGCCCAGTAGGACTTGAACTTTGGACTGCAGTCACTCACAATGTTCCACCCGGGTCTGGGAACACAGGCCCTCTTCCAATCGGCTATCAGTCCCAGGTCATCATCTTCTGTTTGTGCCCGCGTGAAAGATTCTCGGCTACAGCTCCCATGAAGTTCCACGGTAGTCCTTCGGCACTGTATCCCGGTATTCTCCTCCCTTCTGGTACAGAAGGTGCAGTCTTCGGGGCACGGTCTTCGTGACAGGGCGTCGGCGTTAGAATGCAGTTGGCCTTTCCTGTGCTGGATCTCAAATTTGTACTGTTGAAGCCCCTCTATCAATCGCGCGAGTTGACCCTCGGGCTGTTTGAAGTTCAGGAGCCACCGCAGGGATGCATGGTCGGTCCTGATGAGAAATTCTTGCCCGTACAGGTACTTGTTAAAGTGTTCGATGATCTTTACGATGGCGAGCAGTTCCTTCCTGGTGACGCAGTAGTTCCTCTCTGCCTTTGACAAGGCTTTGCTGATGTAGGCCACTACTCTCTCCTCGCCGTCCACTATTTGCGACAGGATTCCCCCTATACCAAAGTCGCTGGCATCGGCATCGACGATGAACCTTGTTCCAGGTCTGGGGTAGGCCAGAATAGGCGCGGTATCCAGAGCCTGCTTGAGTTGTTCGAAGGCACTGTGGCATTCTGCTGTCCATGTGAAGAGTTGGTCCTTCTCAGTCAGTCGATGCAGTGGTTTTGCGATGTCGGCGAATCCTCTCACGAAGCGACGATAATAAGTGCAGAGTCCCAGGAAGCTTCGTAGTTGGGACTTGTCCTTCGGAACTGGCCACTCCCTCACAGCTGCGGTCTTTTCTGGGTCAGTGCGCACCCCTTCCTCGGAGACAATATGCCTAAGGTACTGGACCTGCTTCTGGAAGAGCTGACACTTCATGGGGCTCAACTTCAGCTGGGCAGCCCGTAGCTTCATCAAGATGTCCTTCAGGTTGCTGTAGTGCTCCTCGAAGCTTCTCCCCAGAACGATGACGTCGTCTAGGTAGACCAGACAGGTCTTCCAGTGTAGTCCCCTCAGAATGGACTCCATTAGCCTTTCGAAGGTCGCAGGGGCGTTGCACAGACCAAATGGCATGACGGTGAACTGCCAGATCCCGCTGCCTACAGAGAACGCAGTTTTCTCGCGGTCCTTAGGGTGGACCTCCACCTGCCAGTAGCCACTCTTCAAATCCAAGGTGGAGAACCATCTTGACCCTGATATGGTGTCCAGGGTGTCGTCAATCCGGGGTAGAGGGTAGCTGTCCTTCTTCGTGACGTCATTCACCCGCCTGTAATCCTCGCAGAACCTGGTGGAACCGTCCTTCTTCTTCACTAGCACGACCGGAGAACTCCAAGGACTATGTGATGGCTCGATCACTCCTTGCTCCTTCATCTCTTCTACCATCCGGTCGACTTCGGCTTGCTTGGCGAGCGGGACACGTCGGAATGGGGCCCTAATCGGTGCGCTGTCCCCAACGTCGATTCTGTGCTGGACCAAGCTTGTCCTGCCGAAGCCTTTGCTCCCCACGGAGAAGACATCCTGGAATTCGCGTAGCAGGTCCTGAAGTTGGCGTGATTGCTCCTCATCTAACTGGTCCTGGGATCCTTGGTACAGCTTCTGTAGTTCGTCTGGCAATGCGTGTCTTCTTCGGTTGTCCGTATGCAGGTGTCCGTCCGTCGTATCTGTGATGCGGGCAATCCAGGTAATGGGCTCGCAGACTCCTAGGTTGGTGTCCCGGTGAACCGTAATGTCGTAGTCGTTCAGGTTGGACAGGCGGACGTACGGCCGATACGTCGTGTTGATGAGGGTCTCGGCAATTAGCAATCCTTTTGTCTGGATGTCCTCATATTTTGGCTCGATGATAGTCGCCACTCCCTCAGCAGTTCCGTCGACGATTACGGCAGTGCTGACTTCCGTCCTGGCGGGAACGATGACGTCCTCTCTCAGCCTTACTCGTCGTGCGGTGACGGCCACGTGTGCTGGTTGCAAAGCGAGTTCCTCACCTCCGAAGTGCAGAGTGTTGGTACTCAGGTCCAAGATGATGTTGTTCTGGTCCAGGAAGTCCAGTCCGATTATCACTTCGTTTGATACATCAGCCTCGAGCACTGGATGCTTCACCGCCCGTCGACCAATGACGAACTCCAGAGATGCTTCGCCATGTACCGGTGCGGTCTCTCCAGTCGCGGTTATTAGCTGGAGGTTCCTTTGCGTGGGTTGCACTCTCCACTTCGGGATCACGGTGGGATTGACGATGGTCCTCGACGCTCCCGTGTCGATCAGCATAAGCCAGCTCACTCCATTGACGACTCCGTCGAGCATCAGGCTGCTATTATCCCTCCGTAACCGCGTCACACGAATTTGGACTGCCGGGGCTTGACGACCGTCACAAGCCATCCTTTGCCCCCCCCCCCCCCCCCCAGGCTGGCTAATACTCGTTGCCCTGGGCCGCGCGGTTTTCAGACGACTGATTTCCCGTCGGATACCCTCGGTGGCGGCGATCACCGCAGTCCTTGCTCAGGTGGCCTTCTTACCGCAGGTCCAGCGGGTCGGTAGCCCTCTTCCGGGCCACCTCTCCGGTTGTCTACCGGCTGCGTCGTTGCTGGTGGTGCCGCGACTATCGAAGAAACGGCTTAGCGCCTCCATCAATTCGTCGGCCAGGGGCTTGGTCTCGTTGGTTTTTTCTGGTTCGTCGACGTCCACTTGACGCACCCGCACGTGCATTCTGGATGCCTGTTTTGCCGTCTCGAACTCAAGTGCATGGCTCAGCGCATCTGCCATGGTCTTATTGCGCGCGAGTCGCAGCGTCTGTTGAGTGTCCGAGTCCCGTAGCCCGTCGGTGAAGGTCTGCGTCGCTTTCTGTTCCAGAAAGTCGGCCGGCGCTGTTGGGTAGGTGAGCCTTACGAGGCGTGCGATGTCCATCTCGAACTCCTGCAGGGTTTCCGCGTTCTTTTGTACCCGGGTCCGGAGCTGCATCTGGTAGGCCTGCTGAAGATGGCTATCTCCATATCGGGACTCCATATGGGCGATTAGTGAAGCGTAGTCCTGGGATCCAGTCGGGATGGCCTGAAGGACGTTAAGGGCGTCCCCTCTCAGCGCTACAATGAGAGCTGTAGCCTTTTCCGTTCTGTTCCAGTTGTTTATGGAACAGGCTGCCTCGAACTGACGGAAATAGGTGCTCCACGGGACCTTTCCGTCGCAGGTTGGGGGCGTCACTCTGCTCTGTCCCGTTCCTAATATTCCCGTTGTACCGGGGGGCGGGCGTCGGCGCAGCTCGGCAACTTCCTCTTGAGGAGCGTTAAATCTCGCTTCCATCCCCGTCGGCGGGCGTTGGTTCAGCTCAGCAATTTCCTTTTGTAAAGCGTTGAGTTTCTCTTCCACCCCCGTCAGTGGGCGTTGGCGCAGTTCGGCAACTTCCTCTTGTAGAGCGTTGAATCTCGCTTCCATGGCGTTGGCTCAGCTCAGCAATTTCCTTTTTTAAAGCGTTGAATTTCTCTTCTACCCCCGTCAGTGGGCGTTGGCGCATTTCGGCAACTTCCTCTTGTAAGGCGTCGAACTTCTTTTCCACTGCTGAGACTTCCTCACGTAGGCCCTGTTCTAATTTCCTTTGGCTCTCCTCTAATTTCGTAAGCAGACACTCTTCCAAATTTTTCTGTCCATCCAGGAATTTGGTAGTCAGGTCCTTGGCTAAATTCTTCTGGCCGTCTTCCATCTTCTTCAGGTCCTCCGCTAAGTTCTTCTGGCCGTCTTCCATCTTCTTCAGGTCCTCCACTAACTTATTCTGACCGTCTTCTAATTTGGAAGTTAGGTCCTCAGCTAAACTCTTCTGGCCGTCTTCCATTTTCTTCTGGCCGGCCTCCATCTTGGTTTCCATGCCACTTAACTTTTCTAGCAATGCTGCCAATTGCGCTTCCATTTTAGTTGATTGTCTTGTAAAGGGCATGCACTCACAGGAAAAATTAGAGAACTGTGGTAAAAATGGCCTGCTCGGGTTTTGAAACCAGGACCTTCAGGTGTTGTGCTTGTGCTTGAGTTCGTAATCCGGCTTCTGACACCAGTTGTTACGTGCCACCCCCTAGAGGCACTTACGTTGACTGGATTACGGTGGGTGAAAGCACAAACACAATTGTTCCTTTAAAGAAATATAATTAGCTTTATTGGAAGCCTGAAATATACACCACAGAAATAGCAAATGCAAGCAATCAGTACCTCACTCTAGTTTCCTCTTGTAGGAAACTCTTGCCCTTCACTTGTCAACAGACCACAGAAGTTAATCCGTCCTAATGAGTCCGGTGGCCTTGACAGAACTACAAGCAACACTACAGCTATTTACGATAGCCGGTCACTCACCCCTACAATCTGCCTCGCTGACAGCTGGCTAGGGAAACAGCCCCCGGTGCTTTCGCAATTCACCACACTAACCTCTGCTGCACTGGAAAACACACTTGCACAAGACACAGTTCCTCTGTAGGCTTCACACTCCCTCGCTGTCAAGAGAATCAGCTACACAAGGGTTTCGCAAGTCACGTCACTAACAACTGTCACTCAAGGTAAACGTTCGCACTCGCTCGAAAAAAACACTGTTCACCTCGCTTGCCAGGTCGCCCTTATATAGCAGGTCGGTGACTCATTAAATGCTTCTAGACCCATCCAGGATTCACGGCTTCTCGAGGTTTCCATCACTGGCTGGGTCACGAATATTCTGGACCATCCCTTTGTCCTAGTAGCCCTTGTTGCGTGAGGCGCACGCAATACACTGAGGCAGAGCACAGCCCAGCCCGGGGGCAGCTGTGACTCACGCGGCGAGCGATGAAACAAACTCACAGCCGTAACAGTATTTAGATATTTCTAACGGTTTGCCAGGTTATTTTTCGACTTTTCCACTGAAATCGTTACTGCTCGGCTTCTTTTGATCATAAATAAATTATTTTCTACAGAAATCATCCTCGAAATATCCTTTACAGAATGGTGAAAACCGCATCAATATACATCCAGTGGTTCTCGGGATTACCCGTGACATCCAAGAATCGGGGACTTTGTTTTATACTAAGTAGAGATTATATAAAACAAATAAAATAAATATAAAATACCGTATATGAAAGTTGGGAAATACTTACTGTGAAATTATGATAGAAGAACTTGAGCCATCCAATGTATATTTACGGTAAGGAATAGATTGTTTGAAGTTACTATGATACTAAGAAAATGATGCTTTTAGATGGCAGAAAGATGCTTAGAAAGAATGGTTATTTAAGACATGTTCATTATGTTGCTAGGAAACTAGTGTATGGCAATCTGCTATAGAGAGCATGGAAACGAATAAAACTTGTCTAAAGTCCCGGAATTATGGTGGCGTGTTAACCTAAGAAAACGTTGTGGATAGTTGCGTGTCTTGAAATAATATGAAGTTGCTGAAAGAATAAAACCTTGATGAAAACAGTAAGAACCAGCCAACTTCGTGCCTATAAAGTTATTTATGCTGAGCACAGTATTGTTTTGTATCGCCTTATACTCGCGCCATTACCACACTTAAAGGGCACCGCTAAGACCACAGACAGCGTCAGTAGCAAGACAATAACTGCCGTAATATTATTATCCAGTTAGTGTGCATTGTTTTCAAATGATGTGGTTATCTCCACCCGCTCTAGCCTAAACTGAGGCAGCCATCATGTATGAACGTAAAGCTTTAATCGTTATTAGCAACAGTGGTGTTGTGATGACTAACAGTGGCAGAAAGCTCTTACACAGTGTATTGTGGTCACTACTGTTTTGTTGAAAGCTACAGTAATTCGCAAACTCAAGCGACGGTGCTGCCGTTATCTGGAACTAACGTAAGGGCGATGGAAACAAACAGATGTGATTTGAGATGATGAGTGTGCTCTTCTCTCGTTTTTTCAGTACATGAGTAATGTAATTGCTTAGTTCCGCTGTGCTCTTTAAATTCAACAATTTCCATATCAATGCATTACTTCCACAAAAAGTACCCTTTTCAGACGGAATAGAGTCGATTACTTCGTGTCGCAAAGCCGATTTCGAAGTATACTGTATGATCGTATGTGGCTGGCGTTTTACAAAGTTATTTATTGTTGTTTTAAAGGGCGGAACTACGAGGTCATCTGCCTCTGGCATTTTACAAAGGAGAATTACTTATTAATAAATACATACTAATGAGTTTCTTACAATATCCAGTACCCTACAATCTCCCCTACACTACTAACTAGGCGGCTTAGCAGGGTCGATTTGACAGCTGTTCTTCCCATGTGGCAAAAATTACTTTTAGGGGTCGCTTTTTCGTAGGCCAACATATGGTTGTCTTTCTTTAACTTGCCCCATTGCTGCTTCAAATCTGTGACGCCCAGATCTCTAAGTTTTCAATCATGTGCCTATTAAAAATATTAAAACCCTTTACCGTATAATCAGCTTGCACAGTATCTGATTTATCTACTTCAATAGTATTAGGCTATATTTTCGAAATTTAAATGTATCTACTTACTGAAGTATGTAAAGCAATGTGCCGACTACACGCATATTACACATTCCTGAACAAATTAAGTTATTCTTGGCAGCAGGTGACTAAATATAATTTTGAATCTGGTGAGGTACTCCTTTCCAATTACTAGTTTGCAAGCATAAAGCTTCAAGTCTCATAAAATCTTCTGTTTCTAGCACTCTCCCACACATAATTATGTGTTTGGAATCTAAAATTGCCTGTCCTTCAACGAGATCCCGCCTAGAATAGCCAACAATATTCAATATATATATGAAGTCTATCACCCTTGCGTCCACCATTTTGTCGCGACCGACCTGCCACCTACAATCGATTGTGGTCGCGAACAGGGAACTCGTTATTCCTCACTCCCTACCAAGGGCTTACAGTGGGTTGGAGATCATGGGGTTCCATCCGTGTCTTATTTGTGCCAAGCTTCACTGTCGACCTCACTTTGTCAACTTTCGTTGCCTTCCGACTCCAATAAAGTTAAGTAAAGATACCTAGGGAATCTTTAGTTTTCCTGACTTTCACTTCATGCCCATTCTCTCGTCTTTCCAGTTACACCGAGTTTTCAAAATTCTTCGTTTTTCCTTTCGTTCCGAGAGGCAGATAATTTCGGTGTTCCACGCCTTGAACAAGTCACCATCAAGCACGTATGTAGATAGGCCTCATTTATGTGCTTTTAATGCTGGAAAATCATTTACAGTGCCTACCAAAACTGTAAGACCATTAGCTTATTTTCAACAAATGCTTCCCAGTCGTATAATTTTGTTACAAATTTTTCTAAATATATTATTTACATAATTTGCTCACATACTTTCCACGGACAAAATGTGATCTCAAAAGCCTATTTTTAGCCTACTTTCGATTTTTGCAAACAATGAAAGTAGACTTATGAGATCACTACAGGGCGAAAAAAAGAGTGTCTGTCTGTGTGTGTGTATGTGTGTGTGTGAGTCTGTGTGTGTGTGTGTGTGTGTGTGTGTGAGGTGTGTACTCTGAATGTCTGTCCCCCCCCCTATCAATTCAAACACGGTGAAACCGAATTGAACGAAATTTGGTACAGAGGTAGCATTAGCAAAGGGCACCTCAGTGTCATACTTTATATCGCCGCCATCTTTACCAAAACAGAATGGCGGCCACTCAAACGTTCAAAACGTAAAATCAAATTACGGCTAAACTAATCATCCGATCTCTACCAAATTTGGTGACAACATACCTTTATATAGGACGCGTCTTTCATCCAACATTCAAGGTCATCAGCCGTACCATTTCAGGATGGCGGCCGTGTGAATTATTCAACCATTTTAATCAATGGCTTAAGACCCACCAATTCCGATTATCGAGCCTAGGGTGGTTTAAGCTATCCTGAAGGTCGTGATCCGTTATTTATTATAATTTAATATTATAATAGTATACTGTATGAGTGGCTTAAAAGAGCTGAGCTGTCTGTGTCACACGGCAAGATGGCAGCTGTCCTCATGTGCCTGTCTTATATTTCAATAGTTTTAGTATGTTGTATGTGATATACCCTACTGATACAATAATATAAACTTTGTATGAAATTATCTTTAATGAAGATGTACTGCTGTGAAGAAATCGTTTATTTAAAGTCATTATTTGCCAACAGGTTGTATCTAATGTCAGTTAAGAACACTATGATGTAAAGGTTAGGATTAGCTCTGGGCTAGCGTGTTAGTCTGTCACGCAGTCGACTGGGGATCGATTACTGCTGCAGTTAACTTTTTTTTTCTTGAATTCTTTTACAAATTATGTGCACGAGCTCTTTCCACAGATACTGAATAAGATGTCATTTAGCTCAAAGGAGAGGCTAACGTATACACTCGTTTTTAATAAAATCACAGCCCCAGCATCGCAAATAAACAGAAGACATTAGAAAAAGGAGAATAGAAGAACTAGATACACGTTGTCATTAACCACAGCCTTCTTAATGCCTCTGTACGGTGCTGTCCTCTTGTGGGTTATGTGGGTAATATTGTTCCAAACTTACCGCTGTGTAAATACCTGGCCTCCTGAAGTATGGCAATTTTGTAATACTGGTAGTTCAACTATTAGCCACGATCGCGCTCCGATTACCTTTAAACACTGCCTGCTGGATCGCCTCCCTCTTGGCTACTTTAAACTGTCTACTCATTCAACACCCTTAGGCCACTAGTACATTACGATGGCAGTGCATAGGCGTACAACATAAAGATTAATTCATTGATAGGTCGCAGCACCAACCTACTGTGATCGGCGTGGATTTTTAAAGGGGAAGATACCCAAAACGGAAGATTCTTAACTTAGCAGGCTGGCTTAATATAGAGATTAACGGACGTGAATGCATTACAATAAGTTAGTAGTTTTGTTATTCAATCATCATAAAGTATACAATATTGATTTTGACACTTACTGGCTAATTATCAATATAAAAGAAAACAAACAATACATTGTGGTAGAGGTGATTGTGTTAGGGATGAGGACAAAGAGTCATAAATATACCCATACAATTAGGAGAAAGTAGGCTATGTTCTTTGCTGAACATCTTGTTTTTCATAAAATGAAAATAGGCAAAAAATGAAATGGATACTATAACTAAGACTATCTACAGACTTACAAACAAGAAGAACAAATGGAAAACATAAAAGGAATACGGTAAATAAAAGACAGGAGGAAATGAGGATTGAGGGTTTTGGAAGGAAGGAGAGCCATGAAAGACAGATAGGAAAGGGGAGAGGGTCCACCTCAGGGGCACAGGAAAAAGGGGGGATATCGGACTCAGCTCAGGAATCCCTCGATGTCGCCAACTCCTGAACTCACCAACTGTGAGCCCTTAAGGGTGTAGCAGTAGCCAGGGTGTACCATAAGTGGAGAGGATACATACACCCTACCTCCTTTAGAGCCTTGAGCAGAAGGCAGCAGATATCATGAGAGGAAAACCAGAGGTCTGATCCCTCAATGAATGATCAGGAAAGATGAGACAAAGGCCAATTAAGGCGGGAAAGGGGAAGACGCCCTAGGCTTCGGATATCCCAATACCGTCGGGGTCGGAAGAAAACAACAGTTGGCCAAGGTAGGTCGACTGAAAGGAGCCCGGCACAAGTAAGTGGAAACAATGCCGTACTCAGCTGGGGTCCCGTGGTCGCCAACCCACGTCCCACTAATCGTGAGCCTCTGGGGGTTTGCAAATTGGCAATCAACAATCTCAAGGAGGCAAGCTGTTAAAGAAGTGCTTCAAGCGTGACTTCTTAAATTTCGCTCAAATGACCTTTGGTACTACGACAGGCAAAAATCAGATAACTGCACGATACAGTTAGCAAGTGCCAGCATTCCTGTCCAATTAGGCTCGTTACCATACACATTGCATAGTAGGCGCACCTTCAGTGTCAACGTTCACTTGATGATCGTGTGACTAGCGTCAAGAGCAGCTGAACATTCCCTCAAAATAAGACATAACATCCTTTCAAGATACAAGTGCCGCAGAACTTGGCTGTGCCAGCATTTGTTGTTAATATCAGCTGGAACCTCGCGGAACGATGAAGGAGACACAGTGATGCCGGACTGCAGTCTCCACCTAAGTCAAGCAACATTGCGCGCTCTACTTGGGTTCGACAGAAGTTCTAGTCTATTGTGAATTGTGAATGGAAAAATCCCTGTGTATATTATAATTGTGAAAGTTTGTGAGTGTGTGAGTGTGTTTGTTATCTCTTCACATTAAAAAGGGTGAACAGATTTGGATGAACTTTGAACTGGAGATAGCTAATACCCTGGATTAACGTATAGGGTGCCTTTTATCCATATGTATATATTGTTACGTGCCACCCCCATGGGTAGATTATAGGATGAGGAATAACCCACCCACCAAGGGAAGATGATTAAGAGAAGGAAGTAGATTTGGGATTGGAAAAGAAGGATAGAAAAATAGGAGGAGAGTCCCACAAAATTAATAAGTTGAGATTTAAATACCCTTAGAAGCAGTTGCCAAGGGAAATTGACTCTCGGATACCTAAAGTAGGTACGAGCTTGGTCGAGGCTAACGGGAACCGCAGCTAGGACTTGGGCGGTTTGCAAGAGAGAGGCTTTAGTATATTTCCTCCCAAGCACGTATAAAAGTACTATGGGGAAGGGTGATGGTCTGGAAAGACTGAGAGGAACAAATTTACTGTATGTCTTCTCAAAGAAATTAGGTTTTACAAAGTAATTCGAAGAATGCCAATGATTTAACTCAAGCTTGGTATTTTCAATTTCCAAAATTATGGAGTTCCTGTAAGGGCGACCAAGTGTCTCTAAAAAGGAAAATAATAAAAGATTATGCCTTATTGAGTAATCTTGGTAAATGAACCAATGGTTGCATTGGACAATGGCTAAGCTTTTACTCAGCGAGGAGCCGGCTAAAAGTTTAGACAAAAGGAAACACTTATCTTTTAGAAAACTGACCATAAGTTTTCGGAGAGGGTCTCCACAAGCAGGTAGTTGGCTTAGCGAACTTTACTTGCCTTACTGGCCAATTAGAATTAGCTATTAACGCTAAGAAGAACTTTAGTGAGGTGAAAATTAAGAATTCTTGCTCAAATGCAACAAATGGTGAAAGCTCTATTAATGATTTTAATATCATTGAGTGAGGAGAGTCAAGGAAGACAGGATTTTGCCTAAACTTTATATTCGAAAATGAAAAAGCGAAGGGAAAAGATTTGTTTATTTTACAATTAGAAAAAGTTTGAGGAAATTAACAATTATGCAATATAATTTTAATAAACATAGTTCATTTGAACTTTTTAACAAATAGGGTCGCAGACCTCTCAACATTAAACAGTTGCTCCAGGCAATTGACAATTTTTAAGGTTTTTTAAACCTTATATTAAAATCTTGGTAAGATTTAATAAATAGGCAAAATGGAATAATTAAAGTTTTAACATTTACAGGAGTACAGGCAGTGTACTATAAGAAACCTCCGAAAGAACATTCTAACGAGAATAACAACTTCGAAGATAACAAAATGGAAAACATAAAGAATAAAAAGGAAGTTCCTACAACTTCTTATATTTAAACAGAATTACTTTGTGAGATTTATACAAAGAGAGCAGGTCACTTACTGTGAACCTGAAAAGTTAATCAAAAGGAAGGTTCTAGACCTCTTATACTTTGAATAAGACTCGCAAGTTAAATGAGGCAGTTTTCATTTAGCGAGACCAAAAAATAACTCACTCAAGAGTTGAGAGAATTGTTTTCCCTGCTTTTGAAGGGAGGAACAATGTAAGTTTGAAACGTGTGCTGGACACGCAATTATACAGACATACTTAATGATAAACCAACAAAATGGAAGGGCACTTCTTGGAATGACACCTTATTGGAACAGACCTAGATTAAAAGTTTACTGCAGATTGTTAGTGAGAGGTTTAGGAGAGAGAAATGGGAATTAAGGAAAATGTTCATGGCCTTATTTGAATATAAGCGGACGATCGCGACGCGGTAGAAAAGTTGAGCAAGCACTGGTTTTCACTATAGTTCATTGAAACATATGAAAAGTTCACTGTGGAGACACAAAGTTTATGGAAAAGAAAGTTATTGCAATGATGAAAATAACTGGTTTCACTAGATAAGTGAGAGTCTATTTCTTGAGAAAGTTGTAAGTTACAATTAAATGCGCTATAGAAAATTCCCGCGGTGGACGAAACTTCACTATGTAGTAATTTAGAAGTAAGATAATTCAATTTTAAACAGAATTCTCACAAATACGTGAGAAATACATGACGGCAGGACTTGTAGATTGAGTACAGAATCTGGAAGGTTCCAGAACAATCTTAGCAGTAAAATGGGGCTAATGTATCCAGCGGAGGAACTAGCTTGTTGAATTATAGACAGCGGGTAATTAGATAATGTCCCACGTAGAGAGAGGATTTCTCATTAGAATAGCTTAATAAAAGCTCTTTATGGTAAAGTCGGCTTATACAAGCGAAAGCTCAACATGGCAAATCCCACGAAGAATGATTATTGCCCCAAAATAAATACTTTCACACTGTCTATAAAAGTATCATTAAAAACACGTAGAAGTTAAAACCATGAAGATGAGGTTAAAACTTGAAGAAGGTACTTATCTTTGTTGCATGTCGAAGTGAAGTTCCTCACTGATGCTTAGAGTTCCAACATGGCGTGGAATTTAGAAAATGCCTCGTTAGGTCAGGAGGCTAGCTCAGGTTGAGCCCTAACTGATTGATTCAACTGCCGACTGAGAAGTGAGACTTGCTCAACGAAGCACGGAAGGTCCTAGGAAGGGACGAGAGTGGGGGTAGGAAACAAAAGGTATACATATCAGCATAACCAACTTATCAAAAAATAAATTTTCTTCTTAATGGATGGTCTTCTAAGAATTGATAGTAGGCGATATTAGCGCAGCATGGTGAGTGAAACAGTAGACGTAGTCCTCTTGCTCAAGGAGAAAATAGCTGACGATAGTAACAAGATCTGGTGGCCAGATGGTTATGTAAGTCCTCTTGCACGATGAGGAATTGAGTAGCTTCAGAGGTACGCTACTAGATGACGCTAGGTGGGTCACAGAAGTTATATATCTGAAACATACTTATGAAGACGTAAGAGATTTGCCCATCAAGGAGAAAACAGAAGATCACTGTTGGTGTTTGGCAAAGAGGAAGAAAGAAATGAACGTGCAAGGAGCAGTAGACATTATATCTCAGGTACCGTGTATTCAAAGAATACACCATACTGGGGGCGGAAAACACCAACAGAGAGCAAATAAACAGTTACACATTTAATGGCAGCGGAGCGATCAAAGACAGTGGTCTTGTGATCGGTCCATTTGTGGTCAAGATTCTGGCCACCCTGACTCTCCCATCGCTCCCAGGGTAACACTCGGTCACCCTACCAGAAATCCATACTAGGGGGGGTGAGACATCCCTAACCAAGACCAAGTCCCCCACCTTAATGTCGGGACTGGAAAGAAACCACTTCTGTCTCCGTTGTAAGGAAGTTAAATATTCCAAGTTCCACCTTTTCCAAAAAGAATTACGGAGGGCTTCAAGTTTCCGCCAAGCGATAGGTAGATTAGAATCCCTGTAAGAATTGGGAAGAGGAGGAGGAGCAGAAAGAGAAGTGCCTATAAGGAAGTGACCAGGTGTAAGTGGAAGCAGGTCATCAGGGTCATTGGACAGCGAAGTTAAAGGTCGAGAATTAACAACACCTTCAATCAGAACAGACAGTGAATTGAATTCTTCGTAAGTCAGAATTCGATTACCTAAGACTTTTCTTAAATGACGTTTAGTGAGCTTTACGCAAGATTCCCACCTACCACCATGATGAGGAGCGTAAGGAGGTATAAAGCGCCATTTGAAACCCTTTGAGTAGGAAAAATTAGAAATTTGTTCTATGGCAGGAGAGGAAGTAAGAGCTTTCTTCCACAGGGAAGCTGCGCCCTGAAAAGTGGAAGCGTTATCAGAGAACATCTCTGAAGGCACACCACGCCTAGCAGTGAAGCGAGAGACAGCTGATAGAAAATAAGAAGTAGAAGCATTCGTTACTAGTTCCAAGTGGATTGCGCCTGTAACCATGCAAACAAAGAGAGAAACATAAAGCTTACCAAACAATTTGCGTTTAGCTTCAGGAGAATTTCGTTGATATTGAAACGGACCCATATAGTCCACACCAGTTAAAGCAAATGGGCGTATAGGAGAAGAGCGAAAAGAGGGCAGATCGCTCATTAATTGAGTATTGATTTTAGGTTTCGCTTTAAAGCAAGGAATGCACTTATGAATTACAGAAGAAACTTCATGAATTCCATTTATAATCCAGTACCTTTCCCTTAAAAGGCAAAGTAGAGTGCGTGTACCAACATGCAGATTACGATAATGAAAGTCACGTATAATTAAAGAAGTAACGTGATGTTTGGAAGGCAAAATAACGGGATGCTTTTTGTCCTCAGAGAGTAAAGATTGCGAGAGCCTTCCACCTACCCTGAGTAACCCATGGTCATCAAGGAACGGGGCTAAAGCACGAAGATGGCTGGATTTGGGAAGATCTCTTTTAGAAGAAAGCAAAGACAACTCAGAAGAAAAGGCTTCTTGCTGTGTCAGTTGTAAAACTTTAATGGTGGCGAGATTCAATTCATGATTGGTAAGGTGTGGTTTAGGGAGAAGAGGTTGGTCAACCACAAGATATTTCCATCTAAGGAGATAGGCGACAATTCGTATTAATTTGTGAAAGGAAGAATAGCGTGACAACAAAGGATAAGAAGCATTAGAAACCAGACACGAGGCAATAGACAGAGGTACTTTAGCGTCAGGCAAGTTGGAGTTTGTAGCTGGAGGTTTAGCAGGCCATGAAGAAGAGTCTTTGATTAACCACGAGGGCCCATGCCAGTACAATTGGGAAGCTGCCAATTGAGAGGGTAAACAACCACGAGAGATAATATCAGCTGGATTATCCGCACTGGGAACATGCCTCCATTGACATCCAGAAGAAAGAGTTTGAATTTTGGAAACCCTGTTTGCGACAAAAGTTTGCCAGTGAGAGGGGTTTTTAGCGATCCAAGAAAGGGTGATCATGGAATCGCTCCAGAGATAGATTTGCGAGAATTCGACTTTCAATACTTCCCGTAATTTCTTGACAAGTTCTGCAGCCATGAGTGCAGCGCACAGTTCGAGCCTAGGCAAAGTGATAGTTTTAAGAGGAGCGACCTTCGATTTGGCACAAACAAGGTTGGAAACTAGAGATCCATAGAGTGAATCGTGATAAACTAAATATGCACAGCAACCATAAGCTTTTTCAGAACTGTCCGCGAACACATGAAGGAAAAAAGATGCATTAGAATGAGAGCTGATTAAATTCCTGGGAATTTCAATAAGGGAAAGATCCAGCAAATTGCTGCGAAACGAGAGCCAACGATTCAGAAAAGATAGAGGGACAGTGTCATCCCATTCACATTTAAGCGACCACAGCTCTTGCATGAAGAGTTTGGCTATAACGATAACTGGGGCAAGAAATAGAAGCGGATCAAAAATTTTTGCAATTTCAGAGAGGATTTGTCTTTTTGTATTAGGAAGCTCTTCTGCGAGCGTAACTTTATAGATAAGAGTGTCAGTGCTAGTGCACCAATGAACTCCTAAAGTTTTTATAGATTCGGAGTTTCCACAAATTTCGACAGACGAGGGATCTACGTCTTCGATGGGAAATTGGGCGAGAAACTCTGGGGAGTTGGAGTTCCACTTATGAAGTGGGAAACCTCCATTCCTTAATAATGCTTGAAGTTCTAAAGACACAAAAGAAGCTTCCTCCAAAGTAGAGAAGGACTGCAAATAATCGTCAACATAGAATGACGTAGTTAGTGCTTCAGAGGCTTTTGGGTTGAATAAATGACCATCTTGTGAGGCAAGCAAGTGTAGGGATCGGATAGCAAGGAAAGCAGAGGGTTTTAAGCCATAAGTAACCGTTTTCAAGCGAAATACCTTAATGGGCTTACTGGTTTCATCACGCCACAAGATTCTTTGAAGATCTCGTTGTTCTGGTTGAATTAACACTTGACGGTACATCTGTTTTATGTCGGCTATGACAGCTATGGGAAATAATCGAAAATTTAAGAGTATAGCAGATAAATCTGATTGAATAGCAGGACCAGAATAAAGAGTGTCGTTAAGGCTGTTGCCATTAACGTCGGGTGATGAACCATTGAAAACAACTCGGATTTTATCTTTTACAAGAGGGTTTTTCCACACGGGATGATGATTTAAATAAACCGATTCAATTGGGGGGTGCAATTCATCATTAGATTTGTTAACAACTTCCATATGATCTAAGCTTTCATACTCATCCATGAAATCAGTGTACTGTTGTTTAACAAGAGGTTCCTTCTTGAATTTGCTCTCGATAGCGAAGAGAGCTTTTCGAGCTTTGGGCTGAGAGTTGATAAGTTTAGGAGGATTATTTAATCTTGGCATTTGAACGACGAACCGGCAATCAGTAGAACGAGTGGTGGTGTTTAAAAAAAGTTGCTCACAGAATTCATTTTCTGAAGAGGTTACATTAGGAGAATCGACATTTTCAAGCCTCCAAAACTGTTCCAGATCAGTATTGGAGAAGTAACATTGAGATGCAGATTGGGGTGAATAATGGGGAAGTTGCCCTGTGACAATCCATCCAAAATTAGTGTCTCTAGCGACCACGTTTGAGGATAGCTTGCGAACCTGTTTCCGAAGGCAGTTCCAAAAGACATTGGCACTAAATAGTATGTCAATGGGATTTTGTGTGTTAAACGAAGGATCGGCTAACCTTAAATGCGAGGGAATGTTTAACCCTGAAATGTCAACCGAGTGACTAGGAGTGTCTTCTCCAATGCTATTGAGAATTAGACAATTAAGTTTAAAAAAGTTGTTTCTATGACAAATATCTCTTATGGTTAGTTTTGAAAATTGTAAAGCTTGCGATTTTGAGCTGTTGATGCCCGACACATTGATAGAAGTGGGGTTTACGGGTAGGCCTAGTTTTCTAATCAGGGAATTAGACACAAAATCATGAGTTGCAGCTGAGTCTAGAAGACCGCGTGCACGGACCCAGTTGCCAAAGTTATCCTGAACTTCAATTTGAACAGTAGACAACAATACTTGAGCACTGCGAATGGACTTATCATTTTGAATGTATGATGAAGCATTAGAACTGTTAACACTATCATTTTTAGGAGAAGTGGATGCTGTTGATGACCTTGCCTGATCATGACGATGTAGCAAAGTATGATGAGCCATTTCACAATGGTAACAAAGTCTTGTGGACTTACAATTAGAAGCAGAATGCGTGGGCGCTAGACAGTTGAAACAATGTTTATTTTGAGCAACTAGTTTTCGTCTGTCGTCGACTGACATTTCTTTAAAGGATTTACATAGGTATAGGGCATGGGAATCTTTACAAAGTATGCACTTTACAGGTTCATTTAAACTTTTGCGAAGTTCGCTTTGCGTATTTAAAACAATAGAGCTAGCAACACGACGTTCACTAGACCTAGTTGGGTAACCAGTAGTGTTTGATTTGAATTTGGATGAGCTGAACCCTGATTTTTGGGTATTAGACGCTGAGCGTTCGCTTTTGGGTTTGATGGACATTAATTCAAATTTGGAACTAGGAGATGAAGGTTCGCTCTGATTAGCTAGCGCGGTTAAAAGTTGGCATCTAGCGTTTATGAAAGTGACTAAATGCTCGTAAGAGTAGTCGTCTTCCTTAGAAAGTTCAATTTCCCAAGCTTTGAGGGTAGCAGCATCAACTTTAGAAACTAATAAATGTATTAGGAAAGTATCCCAATGTTCAGTAGGCTGCTCTAATTGGGACAAAGCTTTAACGTGGAGTTGGGTAGTGTCAATTAAAGTACGCAAACTAGTGACGTCATTGTGCTGTGACGCAGGTAGGTTAAATAGAGCCTTAATATGGCGTTGAATACGTAAACGTGAATTTCCATATCTTTCTTTTAATAAGTTAAAGGCAATGGGGTAATTTTCGGCACGCAGAGGAAGTGCTTCAATTAACTGCAAAGCTTGACCTCGAAGGATAGATCTCAAGTAATGAAACTTGTAAATGACTTGAATGTCTTCATTGTCATGAACAAGGGAGCAAAATAATTCATAGAAAGAATCCCAGGTGGATTCATCTCCAGAAAAATGGGGTAAATCAATTTTCGGTAAAGTAGGTTTGGGCTTGTGAGTGCCCTCACGGAAAGAAGTTTGGGGTTCGTGAAGGGAACCAAGAACAGAAGCGTCCTTTTTCTGCTCCTCTTCGAGTTGGCGTATTATTTTGAAAGCAGAACCTATGCATTCGTAATATAAGTTCTCTACTTCGACACGATCTTCTGTTTGATTGAGCATGCAAGTTTCAATTTCAGTTTGAATGTTACAGTAGTTTTCATAAGAACGTTCAAAATCCTTTACACGATGTTTCAACAAATCTAATTGCGCGTCTGAGGGATCTAATTCTTTTCTGTACCTTCTGAATCGGGTAATTTGCCCTTTATAGGATGCTCGTTTAGAAGTAAGTTTTTTATCCTTATCCTTATCAGTGGGAGCCATATTAAAGAAGGTAAATGAAAATGTAACTCACGAAACTGTGGAACCTTGGAAATGCTGTCAAGCTGGCAGCAGTGAATGAGTAGAAAGAATGGGACACACCATAGGAGACAGGAGCGGCCTCTTTCCCGTTCACAGGCTTTGCATGACGTAGATATAGCTGAAAAATCCAAAGCAGATATTAGAAATATGCAAAGTATTGTCAAATGACACTATTTTAAAAAGAGAAAAGAAAAAATGGGCTCTCCCAGGTTTCGGCACCAAATTTTGGGTAGATTATAGGATGAGGAATAACCCACCCACCAAGGGAAGATGATTAAGAGAAGGAAGTAGATTTGGGATTGGAAAAGAAGGATAGAAAAATAGGAGGAGAGTCCCACAAAATTAATAAGTTGAGATTTAAATACCCTTAGAAGCAGTTGCCAAGGGAAATTAACTCTCGGATACCTAAAGTAGGTACGAGCTTGGTCGAGGCTAACGGGAACCGCAGCTAGGACTTGGGCGGTTTGCAAGAGAGAGGCTTTAGTATATTTCCTCCCAAGCACGTATAAAAGTACTATGGGGAAGGGTGATGGTCTGGCAAGACTGAGAGGAACAAATTTACTGTATGTCTTCTCAAAGAAATTAGGTTTTACAAAGTAATTCGAAGAATGCCAATGATTTAACTCAAGCTTGGTATTTTCAATTTCCAAAATTATGGAGTTCCTGTAAGGGCGACCAAGTGTCTCTAAAAAGGAAAATAATAAAAGATTATGCCTTATTGAGTAATCTTGGTAAATGAACCAATGGTTGCATTGGACAATGGCTAAGCTTTTACTCAGCGAGGAGCCGGCTAAAAGTTTAGACAAAAGGAAACACTTATCTTTTAGAAAACTGACCATAAGTTTTCGGAGAGGGTCTCCACAAGCAGGTAGTTGGCTTAGCGAACTTTACTTGCCTTACTGGCCAATTAGAATTAGCTATTAACGCTAAGAAGAACTTTAGTGAGGTGAAAATTAAGAATTCTTGCTCAAATGCAACAAATGGTGAAAGCTCTATTAATGATTTTAATATCATTGAGTGAGGAGAGTCAAGGAAGACAGGATTTTGCCTAAATTTATATTCGAAAATGAAAAAGCGAAGGGAAAAGATTTGTTTATTTTACAATTAGAAAAAGTTTGAGGAAATTAACAATTATGCAATATAATTTTAATAAACATAGTTCATTTGAACTTTTTAACAAATAGGGTCGCAGACCTCTCAACATTAAACAGTTGCTCCAGGCAATTGACAATTTTTAAGGTTTTTTAAACCTTATATTAAAATCTTGGTAAGATTTAATAAATAGGCAAAATGGAATAATTAAAGTTTTAACATTTACAGGAGTACAGGCAGTGTACTATAAGAAACCTCCGAAAGAACATTCTAACGAGAATAACAACTTCGAAGATAACAAAATGGAAAACATAAAGAATAAAAAGGAAGTTCCTACAACTTCTTATATTTAAACAGAATTACTTTGTGAGATTTATACAAAGAGAGCAGGTCACTTACTGTGAACCTGGAAAGTTAATCAAAAGGAAGGTTCTAGACCTCTTATACTTTGAATAAGACTCGCAAGTTAAATGAGGCAGTTTTCATTTAGCGAGACCAAAAAATAACTCACTCAAGAGTTGAGAGAATTGTTTTCCCTGCTTTTGAAGGGAGGAACAATGTAAGTTTGAAACGTGTGCTGGACACGCAATTATACAGACATACTTAATGATAAACCAACAAAATGGAAGGGCACTTCTTGGAATGACACCTTATTGGAACAGACCTAGATTAAAAGTTTACTGCAGATTGTTAGTGAGAGGTTTAGGAAAGAGAAATGGGAATTAAGGAAAATGTTCATGGCCTTATTTGAATATAAGCGGACGATCGCGACGCGGTAGAAAAGTTGAGCAAGCACTGGTTTTCACTATAGTTCATTGAAACATATGAAAAGTTCACTGTGGAGACACAAAGTTTATGGAAAAGAAAGTTATTGCAATGATGAAAATAACTGGTTTCACTAGATAAGTGAGAGTCTATTTCTTGAGAAAGTTGTAAGTTACAATTAAATGCGCTATAGAAAATTCCCGCGGTGGACGAAACTTCACTATGTAGTAATTTAGAAGTAAGATAATTCAATTTTAAACAGAATTCTCACAAATACGTGAGAAATACATGACGGCAGGACTTGTAGATTGAGTACAGAATCTGGAAGGTTCCAGAACAATCTTAGCAGTAAAATGGGGCTAATGTATCCAGCGGAGGAACTAGCTTGTTGAATTATAGACAGCGGGTAATTAGATAATGTCCCACGTAGAGAGAGGATTTCTCATTAGAATAGCTTAATAAAAGCTCTTTATGGTAAAGTCGGCTTATACAAGCGAAAGCTCAACATGGCAAATCCCACGAAGAATGATTATTGCCCCAAAATAAATACTTTCACACTGTCTATAAAAGTATCATTAAAAACACGTAGAAGTTAAAACCATGAAGATGAGGTTAAAACTTGAAGAAGGTACTTATCTTTGTTGCATGTCGAAGTGAAGTTCCTCACTGATGCTTAGAGTTCCAACATGGCGTGGAATTTAGAAAATGCCTCGTTAGGTCAGGAGGCTAGCTCAGGTTGAGCCCTAACTGATTGCTTCAACTGCCGACTGAGAAGTGAGACTTGCTCAACGAAGCACGGAAGGTCCTAGGAAGGGACGAGAGTGGGGGTAGGAAACAAAAGGTATACATATCAGCATAACCAACTTATCAAAAAATAAATTTTCTTCTTAATGGATGGTCTTCTAAGAATTGATAGTAGGCGATATTAGCGCAGCATGGTGAGTGAAACAGTAGACGTAGTCCTCTTGCTCAAGGAGAAAATAGCTGACGATAGTAACAAGATCTGGTGGCCAGATGGTTATGTAAGTCCTCTTGCACGATGAGGAATTGAGTAGCTTCAGAGGTACGCTACTAGATGACGCTAGGTGGGTCACAGAAGTTATATATCTGAAACATACTTATGAAGACGTAAGAGATTTGCCCATCAAGGAGAAAACAGAAGATCACTGTTGGTGTTTGGCAAAGAGGAAGAAAGAAATGAACGTGCAAGGAGCAGTAGACATTATATCTCAGGTACCGTGTATTCAAAGAATACACCACCCCTAGTGGCACTTTTGTTAACTGGATTACGGTGGGGGTACAAAGCACAACACCAATTACTGCTTAAAGAAATAATTAACTTTATTGTGGCCAGAAAATTACACGAATCAGCAAATACAAGCAATTAGGAGCCTTACTCCAGTTTTGTCAAGTCTCTTCCTTGAGCGCTCTTGGCCCTTCCACTTGTCAACAGACCACAGAAGTTAATCCGTCCTAATGAGTACGGTGGCCTTGACAGAAACTACCTGCTCCTCTCTCTTATGTTTACCGACCACAATTACTTACGATCACTTGCTGCAGGCTATCTCGCTGTCCACAAGCTGGAGAAACAATGTCACTGGATTTCGTAACTCGCACAGCACTTCGTCACCACACTTCTGTCGCACTGGCTCGCAAACACACACCCACAGAAAACTCGGTTCCCTCACTGTTGAAGCCGCTTATATAGCAGTCCGGTGACTCAATGAATTCTAGAATCGTCCAGGACACACGGCTTCTCGACATTTCCTTCGCTGGCGGGGTCGTGAACATTCTGGACCATCCCTTTGTCCTAGTAGCCCTGTTGCATAAGGCGCGCGCAATACACGAGGCAAGGCACAGCCCAGCCCTGGGGCAGTTGTGACTCATGCGGCGAGCGATGACACAAACTCACAGCCGTAACACCACCCCCTTCCGAAAAAGGCTGATCGTCCCGATCAATCATTGGTCCGTCTGTGTCCCTCCGTAGGCTGCCAGGCGATCTCGATGCACGATCTTCATCTTCGCCCTCGGGCTCCGCTGGATCCTGTAGACGACATCGTTGATCCGTTTCACGACACGGTACGGGCCCTCCCAGGACTTCTGAAGTTTGGGTGACAGGCCTTTCTTCCGTAATGGGTTGAAGAGCCATACCAGGTCGTCCTCGTGGAATCCGCCGGCATCCATCTGCTGGTCGTATCGGGTCTTCATTCGGTCGGTCTCGATCCGCAGTTTCCTCCTCGCGAACGCGTGTACGTCCTCCAGTTGGTCGACCAGTTCTTGACAATACTGGCTTACCGGGATCGGATCATTCCCAGGTCGGCCGAAGGCAAGAACGACAGGTAGACGGAGCTCCCTCCCAAACATGGCCCGGGCTGGTGTGCACCCGGTGGCTTCATGCACGGCGGCGCGGTAGGCCAGGAGAAATAGTGGAAGATGCTTGTCCCAATCCCTCTGGTGCTCGCTGACGACTATTCGGAGATGGTTCTCGATGGTGCGATTGAATCTTTCTACCATCCCGTCGGACTGAGGGTGTAGCGGCGTTGTCCTTGTCTTCCGGATTCCCAGCAGCTGGCATAGGTTCTGGAACACCTGCGACTCGAAGTTCTTCCCTTGGTCGGAGTGCAGCTCCAGGGGTACTCCGTACCGGCTGACGAATTCCTTCACCAGGGTCTCTGCAATCGTCGCGGCTTCTTGATTAGGGAGCGCATACGCCTCCGGCCATTTGGTAAAGTAGTCGCTGACGACTAATATGTAGCGGTTCCCTGCCTCGCTTAACGGGAATGGCCCAGCAACATCGATGGCCACTCTCTCCATGGGGCCGCCCACGTTGTAGGTCTTCAGTGGACCCCGTCGTCTTCGTCCTGGGCCCTTGCTGGCTGCGCAATCGTGGCACCTCGCGCAGTAGCTCTCCACGTCTGTTCGGCATCCGATCCAGTAGACCGCTCTCTCAGCTTCTCCAGGGTCTTCTTTATCCCTAGGCGCCAACCAGATGATCCTCCATGAATTTCCTTCAGGACTTCCTCCATCATAGCCTTTGGAACGACGACTTGTTCCTGAGATGTCTTCCCGTCGGTGCTCTCCCAGGCACGGCAGATGAGACCATCCCTTACAATCAGCGAGTTCCACTGTGCCCAGTAGCACTTAAACTTCGGGCTGCAGTCACTCACAATGTTCCACCCGGGTCTGGGGACACAGGCCCTCTTCCATTCGGCTATCAGTCCAAGGTCATCATCTTCTGCTTGTGCCCGCGTGAAAGATTCGCGGCTCCAGCTCCCTTGAAGTTCCACGGTAGTCCTTCGGCACTGTATCCCGGTGTTCTCCTCCCTTCGGGCACAGAAGGTGCAGTCTTCGGGGCACGGTCTTCGTGACAGGGCGTCGGCGTTAGAATGCAGTTGGCCTTTCCTGTGCTGAATCTCAAAGTTGTACTGTTGAAGTCTCTCTAACCACCGCGCGAGTTGACCCTCGGGCTGCTTGAAGTTCAGGAGCCACCGCAGGGATGCATGGTCGGTCCTGATGAGAAATTCTTTCCCGTACAGGTACTTGTGGAAGTGTTCAATGGTCTTCACGATGGCGAGCAGTTCCTTCCTGGTGACGCAGTAGTTCCTTTCTGGCGTTGACAAGGCCTTGCTGAAGTAGGCCACTACTCTCTCCTCGCCGTCCACTACTTGCGACAGGATCCCCCCTATGCCAAAGTCGCTGGCATCGGTATCGACGATGAACCTTGTTCCAGGTCTGGGGTAGGCCAGAATAGGCGCGGTGCACAGAGCCTGCTTGAGTTGTTCGAAGGCACTGTGGCATTCTGCTGTCCACGTGAAGAGTTGGTCCTTCTCAGTCAGTCGATGTAAAGGTTTGGCGATGTCGGCGAATCCTTTCACGAAGCGACGGTAATAAGTGCAGAGTCCCAGGAAGCTTCGTAGTTGTGACTTGTCCTTCGGAACTGGCCACTCCCTCACAGCTGCGGTCTTCTCTGGATCGGTGCGCACCCCTTCCTCGGAGATGATATGCCCAAGGTATTGGACCCGCTTCTGGAAGAGCTGACACTTCTTGGGGCTCAACTTCAGCTGGGCAGCCCGTAGCTTCATCAAGATCTCCTTCAGGTTGCTGTAGTGCTCCTCGAAGCTTCTCCCCAGAACGATGACGTCGTCTAGGTAGACCAGGCAGGTCTTCCAGTGTAGTCCCCTCAGAATGGACTCCATTAGCCTTTCGAAGGTCGCAGGGGCGTTGCACAGACCGAATGGCATGACGGTGAACTGCCAGAGCCCGCTGCCCACAGAGAACGCCGTTTTCTCGCGGTCCTTAGGGTGGACCTCCACCTGCCAGTAGCCACTCTTCAAATCCAAGGTGGAGAACCATCTTGATCCAGATATGGTGTCCAGCGTGTCGTCGATCCGGGGTAGAGGGTAGCTGTCCTTCTTCGTGACGTCGTTCACCCGCCTGTAATCCACGCAGAACCTGGTGGAACCGTCCTTCTTCTTCACTAGCACGATCGGAGGACTCCAAGGACTATATGATGGCTCAATCACCCCTTGCTCCTTCATCTCTTCTACCATCCGGTCGACTTCGGCTTGCTTGGCGAGCGGGACACGTCGGAATGGGGCCCTAATCAGTGCACTGTCCCCAACGTCGATTCTGTGCTGGACCAAGCTTGTCCTGCCGAAGTCTTTGCTCCCCACGGAGAAGACGTCCTGGAATACGCGTAGCAGGTCCTGAAGTTGGCGTGATTGTTCCTCGTCTAAATGGTCCCGGGATCCTTGGTACAGCTTCTGTAGTTCTTCTGGCAGTGTGCGTCTTCTTCGGTTGTCCGTCTGCAGGTGTCCGTCCGTCGTATCTGTGATGCGGGCAATCCAGGTAACGGGCTCGCAGACTTCTAAGTTGGTGTCCCGGTGAACCGTAATGTCGTAGTCGTTCAGGTTGGACAGGCGGACGTACGGCCGAGACGTCGTGTTGATGAGGGTCTTGGCAACTAGCAATCCTTTTGTCTGGATGTCCTCATATTTTGGCTCGATGACAGCCGCCACACCCTCAGCAGTTCCGTCGACAATTACGGCAGCGCTGACTTCCGTCCTGGCGGGAACGATGACGTCCTCTCTCAGCCTTACTCGTCGTGCGGCGACGGCCTCGTGTGCTGGTTGCAAAGCAAGTTCCTCACTTCCGAAGTGCAGAGTGTTGGTACTCAGATCCAAGATGATGTTGTTCTGGTCCAGGAAGTCCATTCCGATGATCACTTCATTTGATACGTCAGCCACAAGTACTGGATGCTTTATCGCCCGTCGACCAATGACGAACTCCAGTGATGCTTCGCCATGTACCGGTGCGGTCTCTCCGGTCGCGGTTATTAGCTGGAGGTTCTTATGTGTGGGTTGCACTCTCCACTTCGGGATCACGGTGGGGCTGACGATGGTCCTCGATGCTCCCGTGTCGATTAGCATGGGCCAGCTCACTCCGTTGATAACTCCGTCGACCATCAGGCTGCTATTGTCCCTCCGTAACTTCGTCACACGGACTTGGACTGCCGGGGCTTGACGACTGTCACAAGCCAACCTTTGCCCCCCAAGGCTGGCTAATACTCGTTTCCCTGGGCCGCGCGGTTTTCAGACGAGTGACTTCCCGTCGGATACCCTCGGCGGCGGCGATCACCGCAGTCCTTGCTCAGGTGGCCTTTCTTACCGCAGGTCCAGCAGGTCGGTAGTCCTCTTCCAGGCCGCCTCTCCGGTTGTCTTCCGGCTGTGTCGTTGCTGGTAGTGCCGCGAGTATCGAAGAAACGGCTTAGCGCCTCCATCAATTCGTCGGCCAGGGGCTTGGTCTCGTTGGTTTTTGCTGGTTCGTCGACGTCCACTTGACGCACCCGCGCGTGCATTCTAGATGCCTGTTTCGCCGTCTCAAACTCAAGTGCGTGGCTCAGCGCATATGCCAGGGTCTTATTGCGCGCGAGTCGCAGCGCCTGTTGAGTGTCCGAGTCCCGTAGTCCGTCGGTGAAGGTTTGCGTCGCAATCTGCTCCAGAAAGTCGGCCGGCGCTGTTGGGTAGGCTAGCCTTACGAGGCGTGCGATGTCCATCTCGAACTCCTGCAGGGTTTCCGCGTTCTTTTGTACCCGGGTCCGGAGCTGCATCTGGTAGGCCTGCTGAGGATGGCTATCCCCATATCGGGACTCCATATGGGCGATCAGTGAAGCGTAGTCCTGGGATCCAGTCGGGATGGCCTGAAGGACGTTAAGGGCGTCCCCTCTCAGCGCTACAATGAGAGCTGTAGCCTTTTCCGTGCTGCTCCAGTTGTTTATGGAACAGGCTGCCTCGAACTGACGTAAATAGGTGCTCCACGGGACCTTTCCGTCGAAGGTTGGGGGCGTCACTTTGCTCTGTCCCGTTCCTGATATTCCCGGTGTACCTGTGGGCGGGCGTCGGCGCAGCTCGGCAACTTCCTCTTGAAGAGCGTTGAATCTCGCTTCCATCCCCGTCGACGGGCGTTGGTTCAGCTCATAAATTTCCTTTTGTAAAGCGTTGAATTTTTCTTCCACCCCCGGCAGTGGGCGTTGGCGCAGTTCGGCAACTTCCTCTTGTAAGGCGTCGAACTTTTTTTCTACTGCTGTGACTTCCTCACGTAGGCCCTGGCAGACGGTGTTGACTTCCTGACGCAGACCCTGTTCCAATTTCTTTTGACTTTCCCGTAATTTCGTCAGCAGACACTCTTCCAGATTTTTCTGGCCATCCAGAAATTTGGCGGTTAGGTCCTCTGCTAGCTTATTCTGACCGTCTTCTAATTTGGAAGTTAGGTCCTCGGCTAAACTTTTCTGGCTGTCTTCCATCTTCTTCAGGTCCTCCGCTAACTTATTTTGGCCGTCTTCCATCTTCTTCTGGCCGTCTTCTAATTTGGCAGTTAGCTCCTTGGTTAAATTCTTCTGGCCGTCTTCTATGCCATTTAACTTTTCTAGCAATGCTGCCAATTGCGCCTCCATTTTAGTTGTTTGCCTTGTAAAGGGCATGCACTCACAGGAAAATTAGAGAAAATGACCTGCTCGGGTTTTGAAACCAGGACCGTCAGGTGTTGTGCTTGAGTTCGTAATCCGGCTTCTGACACCAGTTGTTACGTGCCACCCCCTAGTGGCACTTTTGTTAACTGGATTACGGTGGGGGTACAAAGCACAAAACCAATTACTGCTTAAAGAAATAATTAACTTTATTGTGGCCAGAAAATTACACGAATCAGCAAATACAAGCAATTAGGAGCCTTACTCCAGTTTCGTCAAGTCTCTTCCTTGAGCGCTCTTGGCCCTTCCACTTGTCAACAGACCACAGAAGTTAATCCGTCCTAATGAGTACGGTGGCCTTGACAGAAACTACCTGCTCCTCTCTCTTATGTTTACCGACCACAATTACTTACGATCACTTGCTGCAGGCTATCTCGCTGTCCACAAGCTGGAGAAACAATGTCACTGGATTTCGTAACTCGCACAGCACTTCGTCACCACACTTCTGTCGCACTGGCTCGCAAACACACACCCACAGAAAACTCGGTTCCCTCACTGTTGAAGCCGCTTATATAGCAGTCCGGTGACTCAATGAATTCTAGAATCGTCCAGGACACACGGCTTCTCGACATTTCCTTCGCTGGCGGGGTCGTGAACATTCTGGACCATCCCTTTGTCCTAGTAGCCCTGTTGCATAAGGCGCGCGCAACACACGAGGCAAGGCACAGCCCAGCCCTGGGGCAGTTGTGACTCATGCGGCGAGCGATGACACAAACTCACAGCCGTAACAATATATATATATATATATATCAATGTTCGTAGTTAGGCCCTTTGGCATAACTCTACACCGTTTCACCGATCTGGATCACATTTTACCTACTTACCCGTACTTAGACAAGGAACATTGGCCACTTCTAATTTAAAGCAGCCCTCTCCGTTCCCTGCATTTAGGCCCGTTGGCACAAATCTACGCCGTTTCACCGATCTGAACCAAATTTTACGTACATACCCGTACTTACACATGGAACGGTACAATACATTATAGGCAAATCTGAGTTCAAGGAACTCAACATCCTGATATTTCAATTGCCTGTCCCCTTTGTTTTATGATCGCATGATTAACGGTCAAGTAAAACTCAAAGCTTCCTTCCTTTCCTTCAATTGCCTGTCCAATATACAAGAAAATTTACGATATTGTAAAATCGAAAATCAACTTTGGCTGATGTGTGCACTCATCTAGAAAATTTGCATAAATCTATTGTTCCCACGCAGGAACTTCTCTTAAGTTGCGATCTTAATGAAAGATCAGTTTTATGTACGAAGTATGTTAAGCGACAGATTCAAGAAATATACACTACATCGATGGAACAATATCTGGACTTCTTGCTTGAAAGGATCTGTTACAAGGAAACTATTTTTCACTGGAGTTCATGATCGACTTCAGAGTGTATTCGCTAAAACCATTGTATGATATTTTCATGAAGCCTTTTGGATTTAAAGAATTCTCAACATTCGTTTAGCACATCTTTAACAAATTGAACTATTAATCCTCTTTACTTTAAAGTAATTTATTGTATGATGTATTTGTCTGTTTGTTTGTTTCTATGTAAGTTTGTTAGTTTCATTCTTTCTTTCTTTCTTTCTTTCTTTCTTTCTTTCTTTGTTTACTTACTGTCCGTCCACCAGCTCATGGTCTTAGGGGGGCTGAAGGGAAGAGGAGAGACATTCCAGCTGCGTTGATTGAGTGGACGTGCCGCTGCAGGTATTGCCAACTCAGCACCGATGGCATTCAGGCTATGGTTACTCACTGCTACTTTCGTTTAGTTTCAAATGTGAAATCGTAAGGGTCAGTAGTAGGTTGGCACTATTGCCGTTCATGCAGAGGCCAGCTGTCTCCAGCTGACTCATTGCATTCCTGCCACGGTTCTTAAGCTGGTGGACGAACAGTATATAGTTGTTTTTTAATTATTTATTTATTAATTTATTTATTTATTCATTCATTTTTATTCATTTATTTATTCGTTTATTTATTTATTTATTCATTCATTCATTCATTAATTTAGTTATTTATACATTTATTTATTTATTTATTCATTTATTTCGTTATTTATACATTTATTTATTTATTTATTTATTTATTCATTTAATTATTTTTTATTTATTCATTTATGTATTATTATTTATTTATTTATTCATTATTTATTCATTTATTTATTTATTCATATATTTAGTTATTTATACATTCATTTATTTATTCATTCATTCATATATTTGTTTATTCACTCATTCATTTATATGTTTATTTATTTAATTTTCTGGTGAGTTTCGTCCCTCCAAGCTACAGTACACTCATGATAATTGCAAACATTCTAAAATATTTAAAACTCAGCAATTCTTCTAGGTTTGTGCCGTGTCTTGTGTGGCTGCTCGAGCTTTTAGTTCTCGCAGTCAAGGCGTGCAGTTGCACTCTATATAAAGGGAGGTAACGCGCAGTTCGTTACTCCTGTGGGGGTCCGGTCGGGGACACCAAGAGCCCGCCGATGAGCCAGCTTGGTGTCCTAGGCGAAACCCCACACAAGACACGGCACAAACCTAGAAGAATTGCTGAGTTTTAATTCACCGGCCGTGAAAGCCAATATACCATTCTAAAATATTGTACATCAGTATTTTACCGATCATCTGATGAATATGAAATAGGGTTTAGCTTCATGAATAATATCATCACTATTTATTACTGACATATGTAGCCTTACTTTCATTCATTCATCCATCCATTCATTCATTCATTTATTCAAATGGCCCACCAGTTTTATAACTATGTGAAGTGGATGCAAAACCACTGCATCTTTTTTCTCTAATTTGAAGTGTGATACCACACACAAGAGTCACGTGGGAGTGTCTTTCATTAGGTTGCTGGAACAAACTTCAGTAGAAGACTATTGTGTAAGGATGGTGGCGGTTATTGTGTTAAGGAAAGAAACATTTAGGTCATCTGCCCTAATGGTAAGGTAAATTTATATGAAATAAATACCACTATTTTTGCTACAACTAACCACCGTCTTATATCCAGCTTACATATTAGTAAAAGATAATATAATAATAATAAGAAGAAAAATCAAGGAGGCAGTGACTTAGTGAGTCTAGTCGAACTGGGGCTCCTGATATTTGTATAGTTTATTGAGTTCCTTCACGTTTAATTGGTTGTTTGATGATTTATACGTCGCTTTTGGGTGATTTGCTGTTGGTATTTAGTGTTTTATGGTGTTGTGAGAGCTTTTATAGAGATATTTGATAAATTTGTTGCGCGTGATCTTTGTTTACTCTGTTGCTTGGGAATAACTTGAACCAGGTTAGGTTATACATCTTCATATATGGTAATATTTCTTTGAATAGTTAAATTGATACTTTGAGTGGTGTATTTATACCCCGTTAATTGATAACTGTCCAATTGTATCATCTGTCCGACAAATTATTGTGAAACGCTGTTCTGATTCATACGACACGCAGGGTAGGGTTATGTGCGAAGATATCAACTAAACGGAGCTACTGATTCTTGAATTGTGTCCATCCTTCAGTTACAATAGTGTATCCATCTGTTTCCACATCTCCTGACACTGTGAGTATTTATGATTTCATGTAGTGCATGCTAATGCAATGTCCAACTTTGGTGAACTATTCGAGTGACGTCGATCATAGCACGAAGTTCTTCATAATTTTCCTCTGACAATTCATACGATCTAATAATGTTGGCTAGGGGCCGTCTGTTTCATTTCTTTTCGGCGAGAAGACTGAAGAGCACTATAATTTAACGTAAAATGAGTAGGAGGAGGAATGTACAAGAGGCGGACTCTGGACCTAGTCCTGGGATGAGGTTCCCATCGAACCGCGAGCGGCCGAGAACGGATATACCGCCGATCTGTCGAGCTCATACTGAAAACAGTTCACCGTTAATAACTATAAGCAGCACCCAAGATCTCCCAGCTGCGTCCTCAGTAGATGTTTTGCCGTCATCTGAGACGTCAACCACTGCTGCAGGATTACCGAGAAGACGCATTCAATGGTCAAATGAAATGAACAAGGAAGTTATGCGTCTCTATTATTCCGTTACGAAACTAGAAACTGATATGACTATGTACAGGCACCTTCTGTGGCAAACATTTATCGAGAAATACCCTGGCTTGTCTCAGCGCCTCACAGAACAAAATTTAGCGGATAGAAGAAGAGCTATTGTCGGAAAAATGTTGTTGTCAACTTTGGAAATCAATGAAATAAAATGCGAAGTCGTAGAACAACTCCAAATCAGAGACTCCGAAGATCTCATACTGCAATTACGGGAAGAACAGGTTGCTTTGGAAGAAAAAGATGAATTTCAGTTGGAAAGAGAACCTCAGTCACAAGCTCGCCTGCATCAAGATATACAATACGCGGCGTTGTGTGAACAAGCAGTCCTCTATTTCCAACAAGTGAACCGTTTTTCTTTTCCTCCTGTAGTCTTCCCTTTTTCCTCTTTTCTTCGGAGTGTCAATCGGAATTGTTCTCTTTTCTTCTTGGTTATTACTGGCCAGAATAGCCGAGAAGATCAGTGGACATTTCTATAATTGCTGATCAAGGTTCGTTATAGTGATTTCTTGCTATGCCGAATCGTGATTAGTGACACCTCTTACCTTTTTGTCTTCTTTTTCCGTCTCCTGTGACAATCCCTTGTTACTCTCTTGGCAGTCTTCTGTTTTTTCTATCCTGGTAGGACCTTTTTGTTTATGCACCCGCTCTCATTTTCGAGATGCCTTTCTTTTCTATCCGTTTTTCCCGTTCGTTTGTGTTTTTTATAAAGGTGCGCGTAGAGGTGCGAATCTAGTTCATTTAATGTAATTCCGTGATGCCGGATTAATGCTGATACCATCAAGGTAGGTTACGTATTTTTGTCTTTGCTCATTGTATGGAATACTAGGGCGTTTCGCCTATTCTAGTATGTCCATGGAGTATCTCTTTCGTTCCCGTTATTCTTTGTCCCCATTTCGTCGTATCTTTTTGTGTAGGTATTTGGTCCGGTTTACTGAGTAACATGTGTTCAACAGTAAGACCTATGCCATATCTCTTATCTTTTTGTTTGCCTCTTATCTTAGGATTGCGTTTTCATATGCAAGTCCATGAGTTTGGCTTAATCCCTTCCTGACGTAACTTATTTTGATGGGTATCTTTTATTTTGTGTTGCAATACCTTTCTCGTAATTATTTTTAATATCGGTTACTTGCCCCTTTTTGTGTTTATTCTTTTACGTCATATCTACGCGCGCTTTTATTAATACTCCGTCCCCCTCGCACTCCCTCATCTCCTTCAGGGCTATTTGAGCTACCGATCGCTCCTTTGACGGTAGACTCACTTTCCCCGACTCTTTGTCTAGCCCTTTTAATCTTTATTTTTCCCAATGTAATTTTACTCTTTACGAGTATACTTTCCCAGATGTGTTCCCCCCCTTTATCGTTTCTCCCTATCGATCTTGACATTTACATTTCGGTCCTTTCGACCGTTATTTTACCTAGTATCACATGTTTGACGTCCACTTAACCTCATTCATAGCATGTAATGCTTCCTCGTCATTCCTTGATGTTATCTCTTTGGTCAATACATTACCTCTTTTTTGCCTATGTGTTGAGTATGTGTACCTTATTTAGTCTTTATTTATTTAGGCTAAGCTAAGCTAGGCCCGTAATGTATAGTGCATTCGAATGGAACTTGCATTCACATGGCGGTGAATGTACGTTCAATCCATCGCCTCTGATACCTTCATAACCTTAGTCCGGTTTAATGGGCCCAGCGCCAGGCTAATCGGTACACACTTCCACTGCGAACTACATCTTGCGAAAGGCCAGACGGCACACAAGCAATGGAGAAGTACTATGGGACTAACCCATGTTGTCTTCTCAAGATCCCGAAGGTAAACACCTCTGTAAAGTTTGACGTAATCGTGAGCCATCTTAACAACACAGTTGTCACTAAAGCTCTAGATGGTGTGGATGATATAGAGTACGTACAACTGGTGATTTATTGTGGTGCGTTAGCTGCCGTACAAGCGATTGGTATTAAAATTGTGCCACAATATGCAAGGGTCCGTGCGAGCTCAGTGATGCCTCCCCCATGGCAAAAGCGCCTGGAGAAGAAGATTGAGGAGCTTCGTAGAGAACTTGGTCAACTGACACAATTCAAAAGAGGAAATCGGTCCCTTGGACAAATCAGGAATGTAGTGCGCATAATACAGCCAAGTCGTTTAGATGAGCTGGATCAAGACAAGCTGTCGGAAATAACAGACACGCGCACTCACAGATTGGCTGTCTAAACGGCTACGCAGGTACAAACAAAGTCAAAAGTGGAAGGATCAGAATAGAGCATTTGCATTGAACCAGAAACAATTCTACAACAGCTTGCAAAACTCTAATCCAGAACGTCAGAATAATACTCCTTCAATCGAAGAGGCCACCAATTTCTGGTCTAATATTTGGGAACAGCCCAAGACCACAATTTTCGTGCCAACTGGATGATAGAAGAAGAGGTGAGGTTTTCTGGTGCGATTAATGAAATGAATAGCCCTGACATCATGGAGCATGAGGTGAAGGCAGCGACTCTACGTACACAGAACTGGAAAGCGCCTGGGCCAGATTTTATACACAACTACTGGTATAAGAAGTTCACAGGTGCCCATGAAGCAATAGCCAAAGCCTTCACGCGAATTTTACGATTTCCTGAGGAAGCTCCGGAATTTCTGTTCATGGGAGATACCTTCTTGATACCAAAAGGTGAAGAATCAAGAGATCCGTCGAAATACAGGCCCATCACTTGCCTGTCGGTGCTTTACAAGCTATTTATGGCTATAATTGCGGAACGAGTGTATGGGCATTGCGCGGCGAATGGGATACTCGCTGAAGAGCAGAAAGGCAAGCTTGTAGTTTAACGTGACCGTTAATCTCGAGATCATGAGCCACGGGACCTCCGTTTTACGTGGAATCCGAACCACAGGACATGGCATTTCACTTCGAAAATCTCACATGCATTGACCGGGAATCGAACCCGGACCGCCTTGGTGAGAGGCATACAGCTAGACCGCTGAGCCACCACGCCCCCAGAGCAGAAAGGGTGCCGTCGGAAAACGCAAGGCTGTAAGGATCAAGGGATAATAGATTCAGTTATTGTAAATTTGGCTATGAAAGGACAAAGGAACTTGTGTATGGCCTACATTGATTACAAGAAAGCCTATGACTCCTTACCTCATTCATATTTGATCGAAATATTAAAAATCTAGAAGTGTGATCCCATCATTGTCCAATGCCTACAATCTATCATGTCTAGATGGAATGTGAAACATCATCTAAAAGACCTATGCCAAGTCACTCCGTCCCGTACGATTCGAATTAACCGTGGAATATTTCAGGGAGATTCGTTCAGTCCTCTATGGTTCTGTCTGTGCTTAAACCCGCTCAGTGGGCAGTTAAATAGGAGTGGATTGGGATTTGAAATGCGAGCTGGTGAGGTGAAGCACAAGGTTTCACATCGACTGTACATGGATGACTTAAAAATCTATGCAAGCACACGGCGTCAACTGCAAGGGCTCTTAGATATTACGCAGACGTTTAGCGACGATATAGCGATGGAATTCTGACTTCAAAAATGCAAGGCGATCATACTGGCAAGAGGGAAACTTGATAGAGCAGAGGGCTTCGATGTTGGTCTAGATGAGCTAATCGAGTGTTTGGATGAGGGCGAGATCTACAAATACTTGGGCTTTCTTCAGCTTCGTGGGATCCGACACACACAAATTAAAGCCTTACAGAAGAAGTTCTTTAATCGAGTGGATATGGTTTTGAAATCATACTTGGATGCAGGCAAGAAGGTCAAAGCCCTTAACACCTGGGCAGTACCAGTACTTACGTATTCGTTCGGGATCGTTAAGTGGTCTAAGACAGATTTAGAGCAGATAGAACGGAGAGTACGAGTCTCAATAACAAAATATCGGCTTCATCATCCAAAGCAGCGATAGAGCGTATCACTACCACGGAGCGAAGGCAGTCGAGGGGTCATTGATCTCGCAATCGCCCAAAGTAAGCAAGTGGAACGTCTGCGACAGTACTTCTTTGTTGCAAGAAATACTCCTCTGTATGAAGTCATTGTTGAAAGTGATAAGAGATTCACACCACTACAACTTGCAGACATGCAATATGACACAAAAGAGCACGTCACTTCGTTTGAACAGCGCCAGATGGCATGGTTACGAAAAGAACTGCATGGTGTACACCCTCACTTGCTCAGCCAACATCATGTCGACCGATCATTGTCGAACTTATGGTTGAAGCATTCTTCGCTCTTCAGTGAAACTGAGGGCTTTGTAATTGCGATACAGGATCGTGTCATTTCAACCAAAAATTATAGAAAGCACATCCTTAAAGAGAATGTAGCAGATGATCGATGTCGTAGATGCACCTCAGCGCTGGAAACCATCGATCATATCATCGGTGGCTGCTCTACGCTGGCTGGTATAGAGTATACCAAGAGGCACAATGATGTTGCTAAGATCTTACATCAAGAGCTCGCTATAATATCTGGACTTCTGGATACGTGCATTGTGTACTACAATTCCCAGCCTGCCAACGTGCTTGAAAATGAGCATTATAAGATGTATTGGGATAGACCTATTTTAACCGACCAGAAAATCTTGGCCAATCGACCTGATATTGTCTATCTCAATAAAAGAGAGCAAAAGGCCTACTTGATAGACGTTGCTGTCCCACTTAGCCAAAATATGCAAACTACCCAAGCTAAAAAGACAAACAAGTACGCACGTTGGCGGAAGAAATACGAAAACTGTGGGGATAAAAATGCGTGAGGATTTTGCCGGTGGTGATCTCTTCCACGGGAGTTGTTCCAAAGACGTTGGCAATGGCTTTGGAGGAACTGAAAATGAAACATCTGATTGCCAGAATACAGAAGGCAGTGCTGCTGGATACGTGCCATATTGTTAGGTTATTTTTATCCCAGTAATAGGTTTACAGGGTTCTTGAGTAACAAATCCGTACCTTGTAAACTGAATTGTACCATAATTATGAGAAATTAAAGATAATAATAATAATAATTATTATAAAATAATAGTCTAATAGTGGTTTTACGACCAATTAACTACTGCGGGCTTTAGAGACACCGAGGTGCCGGAATTTTGGCCCGAAGGGGATCTTTAACGTGCCAGTAAATCTCTTGACACGGCTCCTTCGCATTTGTGCGCCCTCAAATGCCAACTGACTGCGCTAGGATTCGTTGCTGGAACCTTGGGCATAGCAGGCAAGAAGGTTACAGGTACGCCGCGTAGCCAGACCAACTAGTAGAAAAAATGGTCAAACAAAAGGAGTAATAAGGGAAATAAAAGACAAGGAAAAGAAGTGCCCTAAACTCACAAAGAATGAGGCTTTAGGGATTCCGAAAGAAGTAAAGTCATGAAAGGCAGATAGGAAAAGGGGGGGGGGGGGTCGACCTCAAAGTTACTAGAAAAAGGGAGAAATGGATCTAGTTCAGGAATTCCTCACAGTCACCAATTCCCGAACCCACGATACATGAGCCCATGAGGGTGTAACGCTATCCAGGGTGAGCTATCCTGTTGGGGCTACATTATTATTAGACTCTTATTATTATAGTTACTAGGGTGCCCGTACTGCTCCGCAGCATTCTTTTCAGTATTGGAATTAAAAAATTACGACATTATGTAATAGTTTATAATCTTTATTTCACAATACTTGCTTCCTGACAATGTTCGCTGTGCGTCGACCCTTAGGTTTAATTTCTACTTCCACATCTTTAAATGATTTTTCTCGGGATAAGGCAACATAGAACATTCCATGGCCTAAAACAGGATCAGGCAAGTAGATTCCAACTCGATGAAGCGTTTGAACCTGCGCTTTGTTGATTGTAATACAAAGCGCTAGTGTAATTGGAAATTTCCGTCATTAGAACCAAAATTAAATTGCTACTAAGAGAAAATATGTTGACAAAATGAGATGTAATATCTAATGTTCACTCATAACATTCCTCAGAACCATCCGATGTGAATGGTTAAGAGATCTAATGACAGCGCTTGATTCACTGAGTGATTTTTAGATAAAAACGACCTTCGTACCTCAATTAGCACCAGAGATATGAATGCTTCAAAGTTGGAGAAAGTTGGAAAACGTCGAAAAAATCAAATAAATTGAGAAAGGCGTAATTTATGTGATTTGTAATACTTGATGACAAATCTGTGGAAGAATACCTTTCATTTAAAAAAAGAATGAAGGAAATCGACCGGAATGTATGGCCGGACGTACTCGGATAAGTTTTCATCAATATTTTTAATAATATAGATAGCTTCAATGTGAAAAAAAATGTAAAAAAGGTGCAAGAAATCAAATAATTTGAGGAAGGCAGTAGTTAAGTGATTTTTAATACTTGATATTAAATCCGTACCTGAATAACTTTCATTTAATAGTGGTATGAAGGAAATCGACCGGATAGAATGGCCGGACGGACTCGGTTAAGTTTTCATAATTATTTCTACTATTCGCTTCGGCACTCATAACATTCCTGAGAATCAACCAATGTCAATATTTAATACCTCAAAAGATAGAGCTTGATCCACTGAGTGCTCTTAGACCAAAACGAACAGTGTAACTCAATTAGAACCAAAGATATGATTGCTACAATGAGAAAAACTGTTGAAAAATGAGATGTAATATCGTATGTCCACTCATAACTTTCCTCCGAATCGGCCGATTTGAATGGTTAAGAGCTCAAATGATAGCGCTTGATTCATTGAGTGTTCTTAGACTAAGACGACCTTCGTAACTAAATTAGAACCGAAGATATGATAACTTAAAAGTTGGAAACAGTTGAAAAAATCAATTAATTTGAGAAAGGCGTTATTTAAGTGATTTGTAATACTTGATAACAAATCTGTGCATGAATACCTTTCATTTAAAAAAAGGATGAAGAAAATCGGCTGGATAGTATGGCCGGACGGACTCGGATAAGTTTTCATCAATATTTTTAATAATATAGATTAGAGACGCAGCCAGCAGCAAAATATCTGGGCATCATGATCGACAATAAAATGAATTTTGGAAATAAATTAGACGGACTGCATATAAGGTGGCTAGAGGAGTCCCCCAGTCGACTAGCGCAAGTGCATAGGTGGGGTGCTTTGCGCCTGGCATCTGCATATCGAACGGTCTCTGAAGAAGCAGTTCTTGTTATTGCCGAGATTATTCCAATCTCTTTCTTTCGGAAGAACGCAAGGACATTTACTGGAATAAATCTGAGGTAGGTTTACAAAATGCAAGACGAACAGCAAGTGTACAAACCTTTTATAATTGGCAGATCAAATGGGAGCAAGGAAAACAAAGCCAGTGGACTAGGAGTTGATCCCTCAGGTGCAGGTTTGGTCAGAGAGGAAACGTGGTGAGATTAGTTATTATTTCACTGGGCATGGGTATTTCTATTCATCATGGGCGCCCATAGGATTGTTTCCAGGGGGGGGGGGGGGCAAGTAAATATTTTCGTTTCATTACCACCTGTCCCCCCTCCCCATCCCTCCCCCCCCCCCAACACACACACACACAATGAGAAGGTTTCATTTCTTACTTACTTCATGAAATTCATTATTTTACTGCTCTGAAACCATTGGCTACTTTGTGGCAAGTATGGGAGAAATGTTTTCTTTGAGTTTTTGTCCGTTAACGTTCGCTTTTCTTCGTGATTCAACGTCGTAATGTTCAGTTCTTAAAAACAGGAAAAAACTAGTGGTATCGACAAAAATAAGTATCAAGTACCGTAGTTCATTAAAATGGTATCGTTAATCCAGTTCGCCAACTTTCTAAATAACTGGACATATTTCCACATGATCCCAAATCACTAAGTTAAACTGTGGAAATATCCCAACATCTGAATCAGCCCAATTATTTAAATAGCACTGTTTCCAAATACGGTAGGATACAGTATCTAGTTTGTACTGGCCATTACAGCAGATCGTCACGTCTTTCCTCTTCCAAACAACCAATAGAAAATACTTCGCATTGCTCTTATTAGAATCATGAAACACTTGTAGCCTAAGAACTGATAAATTCGAGCCTATGGTTTTAGTAAAAACTAGTTTTGTCAATAAAAATATTTCGCCTGATTATTATTAACCACTGCAAGCCTCCGTGGCTTAGGCGGCAGCACGCTGGCCTCTCACCGCTGGGTCCGTGGTTCAAATCCCGGTCACTCCATGTGAGATCTGTGCTGGACAAAGCGGAGGCAGACAGGTTTTTCTCCGGGTACTCCGGTTTTCCCTGTCACAATTTCATTCCAGCGACTCTCTCCACTATCATTTCATTTCATATGACATTCATTTAATCATTGCCCCAGAGGAGTGCGTCAGGCCTCGGCAGCCGGCACAGTGCATATCCTCGCCGCTAGATGGGGGCTTCATTCATTCCATTCCTGACCCGGTCGGAGACTGGAAGCAGGCTGTGGATTTTCATTTCATTACTAACCACTAAGTAAAATGGATAAAAACCACTATATCACTCACTTCTTACTACCATTATTCGCATTCTCCACTGAAACAAGAGGAAAGGTGATACGAACGTAAACAAACCACTTCTTTCAATGTGTAATTGAGCCTTATGCTCAAGCTTTTCTCTGTTTATGAAAATAATAGACGATAAAATGAAACTAACAGATATTGTACAATTCCGTAGAGTTTTATAAAATTAACAAGTGATATATTTCGCCGTATTATTGCACCTGTGACGTAAATAATATACTGTCGAACCAATCTAATACAAATACTCTTTGAGTTTTTTAAATTTATGTGTGTTGGCTACCCTTAAAGAGGGGAAAATTAACCTTTTTATATTCAATAACTGGCATTGTTGTAATGTTGTTGCATTATTTGTAAACAGGTTTAAACCTCACCCCTTGTACTTGACTCTGAGTGAAATTCCGGTTCATGTAATAACGGGTCATTAGGCGAGTGTGTATAAGTAATGTTATTTCAGAGTACCGATACCGTAGTTTTGAGATGAGTGCCCCGGAACATGAAACATGATACATACGTGGTATTTCACTGAAGGTAGTGTTGAAAATATCGTAGGCCTACTAGGGATGGCTGCTGTCAGCGTCGGCAATCAAATTTCGAATATTTAGGTAACCAGTCGTCATCGTGGAGCTTAAATTGAGATACTCAACTACACACATGGGCTTAAAGATCAAATTACTACATTCTGTCCTTGTTTACAATGCATGCCACGTATGTATTTACGTCGAATTGGTGACATTTTGGCAAAATAGCAGATCTTTGGTGTTCATGTCTTCCTGATTTTTGATAGTAGCCTGGAAAAGAAAAGCGCTACTCACGCAGTTGTTTAACTTGGAACGTACATTTTTACACCCTTCATTTATAAGTTTTTTTACACTATTTCCCAGAATTGTCAGGCTAATTAAGGCACATATTAGGCCTGAATATGAAAGTTATGATCTTTATGTTGACTGATGATCAGATATCTTTTTGAACTTGTTGAAGTACCGTACCCATTTCAAATTGCTGGTTGTTACGATTAAGCATCAAGTCGAGCTTAATCTTTATTCTGTGAATAATATACTGTCCAACCGATCTAAATCAAATAACTTTTAGTTTTTTAAATTTTATGTATTTATGATGTTACGCATCCAAAATTGCCTGCCATGCAAGAGGGTTCCATTGAAATCATACACAACATTACGAAGTCTATCACTATTGAATTCACCATTTTATCTATATTCGATTAAGAGTGCGAATCTTAGTCACTTTGATTATGGCACAAACATTGCAGGATAATTTAACTACTGTATTATAAATTGCTTCGATTGTAGAAAATGTAACACTGCAGGTTATGAATCTACAACTGCAATGTTAGATTGCTGTTCATTCGTAGCAATAATCGCTTTGTTCTCAAGAAATGAGCCACCGTACTATTGCACACCTTTAAAATAAAAATGTACAGCATTTCACGCCACGAATAACAAACGCGGAAAGGCGAGCCGGCGTAATATGGCGAGAGTATCTTATCTTGGGTGGGACTGTACTGTACATTCCAGTGAGAAGTGAGGATTTGACAGTCTCTTATCTTGGGTGGGACTGTACTGTACATACCAGTGAGAAATGAGAATTTAACAGTCTCTTACCTTGAGTGGGACTGTACTGTACATACCAGTGGGAAGTGAGGATTTAACAGTCTCTTATCTTGGGTGGGACTGTACTGTACATACCAGTGGGAAGTGAGGATTTAAGTCTCTTATCTTGAGAGGGACTGTACTGTACATACCAGCGACTTTCATCTGTTCACACATCTCAAGTCTTTTCTTGGCGGTCAACACTTCAACAATGACGACGAGCTGAAAGAAGATGTTTCCAACTGGTTGAAGACACAGGCGACAAACTTCTATGAAGAAGGTATCCAAAAACTTGTGCCACGCTATGACAAATGCCTGCAAAAGTTCGGCAGTTACGTGGAAAAGTAGTTTAAGAGGTGTAGAATGTTGTGCAATAAATAATTTTTCTGTATCTGTACACAATTTAATTTTATTACCAAACGGAACTTACTTTCTGGACGTGCCTCGTATGTACTCTTGTAACAGAACATAATAATTGCAATAAAGATATTTTCAGTATTGAATAAAATGAAAAAAAAAACTGTTTTTCAGTTAAAATTCGTTAAGTTTTATTTGTCTGGTTCTTGTGTTTTCGTTTTTTGAGTTTGCAAAAAAAAAATCGTCTCCCGTTTGGGGGGTCATGACCCCCGTGACCCCCTCCTTGAATCCGCGCCTGAGTCTAGGCGGCCGTTTATAGTGAATACAACACACACGAATGGAATGTAGGCTACGCGCATATAAATTACAACATTCGTTTGTAATATTACTCAAGTGTAAAATTTAAAGCGAAAGCACACCAGCACTATGGCATAACTGAGATAATATGTAGGATGATTTTAACCTTCCGGTGGGTGCTACTGATCTGATGGACGCACGAGTTAATTCTTATCTCATATTCGTCAACATATTCGTCAACCACCTTTCAGTAGTTACGTCTTTCCACATGACATTCAAGTCCATATCGGCCAGTTTGTCAATGACCCTTCTACACATTTGCTGTTGTTGCAAAAGTGATATGCGAGGCAGATTGCGCCTGACCGAGCACCATTACGTAATAGACTATGTAGAGAACGAATGGGTGTATTCACTAATTGAAGCAAAACAATTCTTCAGCAAATATTGTAATTTTTTAAAATTCAGATTTCTGAGGTGTGCCAGACAGGCTTAATGCGCCCACTGCCACTATACAGTATTTAATGTTTGGCATGTCGGAATGTTAAATATCTGAAGTATTTATGTTTAGTACAAATTAAATAGAATACTGTAAGCACTTTTGAAAAAAAAAAGCGTTTGTTCTCAGTCTGATTTTCATATCGTTTTATTTTTCAAGGATCCAGGGGGGGCCAAGGCCCCCCCCCCCCTGCCCCCCCGTATGGGCGCCCATGCGGTATTCATATCTTAAGAAGATTGGGAATGTGGATTCACCAGATAGCATCTACTGTATTAATGAGCTAGATAATGCTAGTCATATGTTCTTCTCTTGTGGACGGTGAGTAAAAAATAGTCAGTCACTACAAGAGCACACTAAGGTAGAGATTTCTCTTGACCTTATTGTTGCGGTGATGCTACAAAATGAAGAAAATTGGAAGCTGTAGGCAAGTTTTGATGAAAACATCTTCCGAACGAAGAAGACAGATCTGGATCGCCACTGAAGATAATTCACTATGGAAGAGAGCCCTATAGGCAAAGATAAAATGGCTCTAGGTTTAAGTAATGTCATAAACGGTTCCAGGCTAGTGTTCAGGAGTAACAGGGGGAGTTTCAGTCGGTAGTCTGCCACTCTGGAGCCTGACATACCATGTGTAAATGCATTTCTCCTAAAATAAAATAAAAAAAGCTTTTATTATTTATTTATTTTCCTATCGTTTCGGTCATCTATGGACCACGTTATTTCAACTGCCTTTTCCCTCTTTCTTTCACATTGGCCCAGTATTCGCGCATTCTTCTTCGGTGAGCTTCCCTTCGTTCTTCGGTCCGCTTCTTGCCGGTTTTCAAAATAGGTTTTGGCTGAAAACTCTGTATCTCCCCAAGTTTCTTCTTCAAAGAGTCACGTTCCAAGATGTCCTCATGTGATATCCCCAGTTCTTGTAAGTCTTTTTCCACCTCTGTAAACCAGATCCCTTTGGTTTTCTTTCCCTCAAAGTAGGCACAGATTTGATTGGACAATCTTCCGGAGTTCATTCGTGTTCAATGGCCATAAAAGGAGAGTTTTCTTTTGCGAATGGTGTCCGTTATTTTCTCCACATGTAGATAGAGTTCATGTCGTGTCGTCTTCTATACTCTCCTCGTTCCTTGACCGGGCCCAAGATCCTTCTCAGAATCTTCCTCTCTTTGGCTTCGAGTTGTTCTGCCAGGTCTTTCTTATTCATCGCCAGGCATTCTGATGCGTATAACGCCTCCGGGCGAATAACGGTAACGAAGTGCCTCAGTTTGGCCTTGAAGAACATTGATCGTGTTTTGTAAATGTCTTTGGTTAAATGGTAAGCTATTTCCATTTTGTTAATCCGTGCCACGAAGGCTTCCTTTTATTATTATTATTATTATTATTATTATTATTGTTAATAATATTTTTCTAGATGGCCAAGATACTTAATTCTGGGTTGAAGGCTGGTACGTGGTTTACTCAGACTCATGGATTCCGAACTGAAAGGAAGTGAGTTTGATTCCTACATCAGCCATTTTAGATATGATTTTCCATGGTTTCTCACTTCTACTCCAGACGAATGCTGGTAGGGTACCTAATTAACGCCTTGGCCGCCTCCAACCCATATCCTAGCCGTAATCACAAATTCAAGCACTATTAAAGTGGTCACAATGACACACATTAAGAGGCAGATTTCATACACTCCCAAACACACGGGGCTGTATGACCATGATGTCCCACATCATCAACAACAAGAACTATATCTAGAGGTGTCCAAATATATGCTGTATCGTGGCTATATATAAAGAGAGCTGTGTATCAAACGCGACCTTGAGCCCACACTTTAGGAGTAGAGGCATGTTTACTGAGACTTCCGTTACCTGTGGCATGTTTACTCATCCGTAACTCGTGACGTCACAGTAGGCGAGAGTGCAGGTGTACTGGGAGTGTCTTCCAAGAAAACGATACTTTCGACACTGTTGGAGTCATGCTGTCCATAACCTCAATCGTGAGTTATTCATTTATACTTTTATACTCTTTTGTATCGCTTATCCTAGTAGCTCGGCTTCACTCACGGACTCCGAGAGGGATCATTCCTCTACCGTCGTAAGGACGGTGTCTGGGAACTGAACACACTTTAACAGCAAGTACAACTGGGCAGTGGCGTACGCAGGATTTCCTTCTGGGGGGTTTTCATTAATATAATAGGGTAATTGTGTACATTATAATAGCGGCAGATGACCTTGCTGTTCCGCCCCTTAAAACGACAGTCAACCTAATTAAAATGATATTTCGATTAATATACATAAAATACTATAATTAAATAACCGTTCTTTTTGCATGAAAACTATTTTAGGTCTCATTTTTTTACACAAAAAAGATTCTAAAAAATTCTAAAAGATATGGAAAACAGTAACCAACTTAAATATTAAAACTGAAATGATGCAGTGGAATCATGACCATAGTTACTTGGTTGCTTATAATATTTATATTATGTGAGAGAAATATAATGTTTTGCTCTCCGTGTTCCCACTGCCATTACTATTGACCCTCAAAATCTGCCGATCTTGATAACTCTATCTGTATAATTAATTGCAGTTAATTGCAGAAACTCCTCATGTACTGAATTATCTTTAACGAACCGAACACACACAATTAAAGCAACCCAAAGCGACGTGAAAACAGTTACCGATCGCACACTTCAACAGAAAAACTGATCCATGGCTTCCATCAACGCTGAAGGAGGAGTTTCACTGACGAACATGATCACTTTGAAAATATATACAGGAGTTCAGACGCCTCACTAGCTGTAGCTTAAAAGAGGAGATAGATGGGACAATATAAAGATTCAAGTAAGAGAATATCTCGGGGGGGGGGGGGGTTAACCCCAAACCTACCTACCTCCCCCCCATCCCCCCCCCCCCCCCCCCCCACGCCCCGTCGGTACGCCACTAGAACTGAGGATGGTGACACGTTGATCGCCCAGGCGACCGCTAACTTGGGTCTAATTAAAAAGCGTTAGGTATGGTATTTTGGAAGTCAGCCGTTGGTCTGTTGAAAGCAACCGTCCCGGCATTTGCCTGGTGGTGAAAATGGGAAACCACGGAAATCATTTTCAGAACGGCCAGGGTGGGGTCACTCTCCATGAGTATACCCCGTTTCTGTCCTCAGACCAAAAATATATTTCTTGGCAGAGCCGGGAATCGAACCCAGACAGCATAACATAACATGGTTGGTTGGTTCCTCAGTTTAGGGGCTGCGACAACGCGGTCATGTAGCCCCGTGTACTATGGGTGTGTGTAGAATCTGTCTGATAACCGGTGTTAATTGTGATGGCTGTATTGGTGTGTGTTATCTGTTTTTAATTCAAATAAGGACTGCAGATATTCAATTTTCAAGTAGTTCCTACCAACGTCAACGACAACTAGTTCTGAACTTGGTTACTAGATGTCGGCTTCTGGCGACGAACGTTGTAACCTAAGAGCGTCAGTCAAATCCAATCTATAATTTAGCTTCACACAAGTGTAATTAGTGGATAAATCTAAGACATGGGATCGCCGGCTTTACTTCCCCTCCGAAGGAAGGCATAGGCTACTGAGGGATTTTTAACGCTCTTAAAAAATTCGATGACTTCGGCCGGGTTTGAACCCGCGACCTTGGGCATAGAAGCATAACATAACATGTTGCTGATTCATTTAAAGGCTTGAGTCATCGTGGTCATTTAGCCTCATGTACTAGGGTGTGTGTCGAATTTGTCTAATAACCTGTGTCTCTGTGATGTCTGTAGTGGTGTGCGTATTCGAAATTCAGGCTAGGGTTGGGAAGGAGGTAGTCATGGCCTTCAATTTGGAACTATCTCGTCATTTTCCTGGAGTAAAAGTGGGAAAATCAAAGAAAATCACTTCTGGGATAGCTGATGTGGGAATCGATCGCATTTCTTCTCATTTTTGACCCTCCACCTCACCCTCCGAAGGTGAGTTTATTTCAATACATCCTTCAGACCAGAATTAAATGTCTTGGCAGAGCCGGAAATTGAATCTGAACTTCAGGGGTGACAGCCAAAAATGCTAGCCTCTGCGCCACGAGATGGACGATCGAGACAAGACGTTCATACCGAGAAGGTTCGAGTTCGATTCCCGGTTCGGCCAATAAATTTAATTCTGGTCTGAGGGATGGAACGGGGTACTTCAGTCTCGTGAAGCATAGCTGAGAAGAGGTGGGTTTGATTCCTACCTCAGGCATTCTGGAAGTGGATTTCCCTGGTTTCACCCTTCTACTCCAGGCAAATGCCGGGATGATTCTTAACTTAAGGCCACGGCCGCCTCCTTCCCAATCCTCATCTGAATTATAAATACATAAACTAATGCAGCCATCACAATAACACAGGTTATCAGAAAAATTCTATACATAAACACACCCACCCAAATACACGGGGCTACATAGCCACAATGTCGCAAAGCCCCTAGAAGAATCAACATCAACAACATCCATAGCGGTATCTAATAGCGTTGGTTGATTAGTTTCCTCAGTTTTGGGGCTGCGACAACGCGGTCATGTAGCCCCGTGTACTTTGGGTGTGTGAAGAATTTGTCTGATAACCGGTGTTATTTGTGCTGGCTGTATTCGTGTGTGTTATCTGTGATTCAGGTTGAAGGACTGCAGACGATAAAAAAAATTAAGTAGTTCCTACTTTTGCCACCAAATGCTACCATCCACGACACCTAGCTGTGGACGCGGCTAGTAAATGCCATCGCAGTCAACAACCGGTGGCGAACGTTGGAACTAATAGAGCGTTATCAAACTAACCTACAAATTTTTGCTTCACACAAGTGAAATTAGTGGAAAGTTCTTTTTCATGCAATAAATCTATGACATGGGACCACCGACTTTACTTCCCCTCCCAAGGAAGGCATACTGAGGGATTTTTAACGCTCTTGAAAAATCCTACGACTTTGGCCGGGTTTGAACCCGCGATCTTGGGCATAGAAGCTCAGCATGCTACCAACTACGCCACCGAAGCCGCCTATCTAATATCCTTTAACCCACTATTATCGAGAATCAGCTACATAAATGTGATGAATAAAGAACCACTGACGGTTGTCATAACTAATTTATTACTGAGAGCAAGTGTTGATGAAAGGCTAAATTATGTTCCGTTTTAAGTACGAAGCGCTTCCAGAAAGTAAATTTCCCATAAAAAAGACAACATAGTTATATGCAAAACTTTATTGGCAACAGGTACAGTAGGCTAATCTGTCAGCTATTTCTCGACATAGGCACCAAACGAATTGATACACTTGCCATAGCGTGATATCAACCTTTGTAGTCCTGTGTCATAGAAGTCTGCGCCTGTGAATGGATCCAGCGAGTGGCAGCCGTCGTTGTGAAAACGCTCCCCGGAGAACAGGAATTTTTTGAGATGCAGGAACAGATAGAAATCGCTGGGAGAAAGATCAGGATGCATGGTAGAAGCTCAAACATCTTCCAGCCAAACTCCTGCAAAACAGTTGTGTGTCGAACCGTATGTGGACGAGCATTGTCATGCAGCAGCAAAGTACTGGCAGTTTTGAATGGCCCGTCGCAATTTCCACAATGTTTCACAGTGTTTCGCACGTGGCGGGAGAAGGAATAAAGGCTCGGTCACACAGAAAGCGGTCTGTCGCGGCAGGAAGCGATATCTGACCGAGGCGGTCAGGCGGTCCAGTTGTATTTCCCAAAGTCGCATCAACCCTGGCACACAGAACGCGGTCTACCGTCACCCGCTAGTCTTTGTCGCGACGACGAGCGATCCGGTTGTACAAATTTACAGATGCCAGCCTGACCGCCGTGCCACCTTCGATTGTGACGAGTGACCAAACTGAAGTATTTCTTGAAACTGTGCGTAAATACACACATTTGTTCGACAGTTCACACGAACATTATAAAAATGTTTTAAAGAAGGCTGAAGGATGGAATCGTGCAATTCCTCGAAACATTCTCGCTACATACGAAAATACTCGAAAACCTATCTTCATGTGACTCCAATTGGATACATAAGCGGTGATATTATCCTAATTGATCTCTCTTCTTATCGATGTCATTTGTATTTTTCTTCTTTCTTCTTCGTGTTTTGCAAAGCAAATAGGAGAAGGAGTTTTTCTTCGTCCGAGCTCATACTCAATAATAATACCAAACAATACTTAATATGAAAACACACTACATATTCTCTGGAAGAAAGCGACCAGACTGGACCGCTCACACAAAGGTATCGCGTCCTATGTGACGTCCCCATATCGCAGCCCGCCGCGACGACTGCTGGATCGCTTCCCGCCGCGACAGATCGCTTTCTGTGTGGCCGAGCCTTAAGAGTCGCCATTTCGGGCCACTGTTGCCGCGCTACTGGCGCCAGGCGGGACTTGATCGGCTGGCATATGTTTGCTATGTCATAGATGTGCTATGCATGGGGAAATTTCCCGCCTAAATACGTTTACCTTACAAGAAAAAATAGGGAAACTTACTTTCTGGACGCACCTCGTAATTCTAGTGTGATATACGTATTTTAAGTATCGTGCAGGAAAGAATACTCAACTCAGTTCTATCAATGCTTCAAATTTAATATAAATGAAAATATTTTTCAAGTTATATTTAGTTTTCTTTGATTAAATCAAAATGAAGTAGAATGGAACTGCCTGGCATTTCCAACAAGCTCTTCAATTTGAAACAGATTTGGGAACTTTCTCCATTGCTTGAAAGACGGTGCGAACGAGAAGCTTTCTGTAAAAATGTTTTCCTTCTACTTGATTTAGTCGAATGGATACTGTCTAAACTCCTTCACCTTCTTCTTGATATGTTTCGTATTTCTGCGATTCTGTCGCAGTGGGACGTGTTACTTCGTGGAACTGGAGGAAGTAAGAAGGACGTTGGTGTGATTACACGAGGGTGGATCTAAAAATATTTGCCCCTATTGTTTTAGCCAAAAAAAATACATAGGCCTGTTGTTGTTGAGTCTTCAGTCTTTTGACTGGTTTGATGCAGCCCTCCATGCCTCCTGTCATAAGCTAATCGTTTCATCTCTACATAGCTACCACACCCTACGTCCGAGGCAATCTGTTTAACTTATTCTAACCTTGGTCTACCCCAACAGTTCTTGTCCTCGCCCCTTCCTTCCATAACTAAGCTTGCTATTCCTGGGTGTCTTAGTATGTGTCCTACCAACCTATCTCTTCTCTTCATTAGCAGTCGCCAGAAACATCTCTCCTCTCGCACTCGTCTTAATACCTCTTCGTTTGTAACCCTATCTACCCATCTGACCTTCATCATTCTCCTGTAACATCACTTTTCAAACGTTTCAATTCTCCTGTTTTCTGCTGCAACAATAGTCCAAGTTTCACTTCCATAGAGCGCCACGCTCCAGACAAAGGCTTTAAAAAATGACTTCCTGATGCCAAAATCTATATTCGATGTCAACAGATACCTTTTTGGTAGAAATGCTTTCCTTGCCTGCCGGCTGACTGTAAACCATTGTCGGACTGCTGTCTTGGCGTCATCGTTGCATGTGAATCGCTGTCCTACTAGGAACTTCGTCGGTGGACTATGACAATACAAGACCACATGTGGCAACCAGAACCATCAACAAGATCCGGTCATTTCACTGGGAGAGTCTGTACCATCCACCAAACAGTCCGGACCTCGCTCCTAGTGATTTCGACGTTTTTCTTTGCTAAAATAATAGGGGCAAATACTTTTCGATCCACACTCGTACAAAGGAGCTTCAAAAATGAAGGTAAGAAGTGTTCTCCTGGAGATCTAGGAGGCACAAGGATACACAGTAGTAGTGATACGCATTACCAATTCAACATAGAGTATGCACCATCCTTGTACAGTCACGGGTATTTCTGCCTATACTTTGTAAAGTAAAGCCAAGATCGTAGCCTATGGATTCTTTATCAAAATGAAGGTGATCTATGCCATCCCAAAGTCTGTCCAATTTCCAAATATAGGCCTAGTTGTTGTTAATTTTGTAAAACAACATTTTCTCAGGGCTGCATGATCGTAGCAGTATGAAAATATGGCTCACAGCTATACAAGGCTAAATGAAAAACAACGTTTTATATGGGTTGATATTTAAGTCCTGATACTATCAGTGAGCAGTGTCTACATTTCTACAGAGTCTCACCGTAGAATCGATATGCCAAGACATGAGAAAGTCTTTTGACTTCATTGAGGGAGACCATCTATAATAATGATTAAAGTTCCATTGCTGTGGTATAGGTTATGAGTTTTGTGTGATAAAAAAAACACTCGTGCATTTTCTCATCTACACGGAACAGTATAGAAGGATTTGTCTACGACCTTCTGACTCCTGATATTATTTGAATATTTGGAACGATTTGTACTCTTCCGCACGGGTGCTTGTGGAGGAAAATGGCAAGTCGAGGATAACTTTTCAATTCTCTTCCTTCTTCGCATGTTTCCATTCGCGATAGTCTTTATACTCTTCAGCGTTCAACATTAAAAAGAAGCAATGATTCGTTACTAAGAGCTTGTGCTATTATAGCAACGTATAGAAGACACTATTTACCTACTATGCATAAATGAAAGAAACAACACGTAACTAAGAGGTTACATTCTTATAGTTACGTACGCTACTGGCCTAGTATACACAGATGAAGAACACTGGTTGCCATAGTTACCATGTTGTCAGGTAATTGATGACGCCAATTCTAGAGATACTTGAGGACAAAATCATAACCATGTTAAAAGAGAAGACCTTTCAACTTGAATGCACTACGTATAGTCCAATCCTTCCGCTGTAAATCAAAGCCAGGAACAGTAGGTCTATCCCTTTCCACTGTGCTCTGAAATAACATAGGCTAAATGAAGACTGGTAATAATAATAATGTCGTATGGCCTTGGTGACGGGTGCAAGCTTTGTTATTTGACACCCAGAGGGCAGCTTGCATGTCGAATTTTGTTGTTCCTTGAAGCACTATGAAAGTCAAGGAGGTTAGATATCTAAGCTCCTCGACACTATAGCGCTTTCTAGTAGGGAAATGAGGAACTTTGTGTTGACGGAAATTCCCGTGATTAATTTTGCCATTATGAACACAACCTACTGAATTCAAATGGGTTCTTTAACATGCCAACATCGTATCACATGCGAGTCGTGATTTTTGCCGCCTTTCAAAAATCACTTACCACGACCAGGAGCAAACCTGCAAGCTTGGGGTTGGTATTCCGTCATGTTAACCACTCACCCAGCATGGCAAGGATGAAGACTGGTGGTATATTGGCTTTCACGGCCGGTGAATTAAAACTCAGCAATTCTTCTAGGTTTGTGCCGTGTCTTGTGTGGGGTTTCGCCTAGGACACCAAGCTAGGCTCATCGGCGGGCTCTTGGTGTCCCCGCCCGGACCCCCACAGGAGTGACGAACTGCGCGCCACCTCCCTTTATATAAGGTGCAACTGCACCACTTGACTACGAGAACTAAAAGTTCAAGCAGCCTTAACCTCCCTATGAAGGCTTCCAAAAAAGATGGTATATTGGCTTTCACGGCCGGTGAATTAAAACTCAGCAACTGGTGTTAGATGTTAATAAGAAGGTTCATAAAATGTTGCTTGAAATCTATAATTTTGCCCATGTGACTGAATGATAAGTAAAATATTCTGCTTATCAAACACAAACTGAAAAAAACTTCCATTTTGTAAGCCGTATAATACGCCGTTATCTGCGAATATATATATTGTTGCAGTTTAACATGTTCGCGATATAAACCTGTCCTCTAAACGTAACGGTAGACTATTATGTAATAGACATGGATTTCAATGCCCACTCGAACGACTGCTAGTAAAGTGAATAACAACATCCATAAATCTTCCATCTTCCATATCTGGTCTGCTTGACGCTGGCAACTAATCTGGCAAATGCACTTCTATCGCCCACTACTATGAGAAGCAGTTGTGTGGTTCAGATTCCAGTCCACTCAGAAATATTACATAGCCGGAATGGTCTCCTGTCGACTCCACTTTCGCCATAACTTACCGGCGAGAATGTTATACAGTCCCTGCTTCAAATGCATACAACAGGTTGGTATTGCATTCGTTTTAAGTAAGTATACGGTTTAGTGACTAAAAGCTCAAACTTTGCTACATTAATGTATCGAACACACATTTAAATCTTCGAAGCATGTTAGTTGCATTATTGAAACTTCGAAGGTTTGCAGCTTCCGTATTCGATTTTCTCTTGCGAAGCTCCGCATATTGACTGCCTTAGTTTTAAGTTGTTATTTATTTAGGAGTTTTTGCGACATTGTGTTCATGTAGCCCCATGTATTTGGGTAAGAGTGGAAACTGTCTGATAACCTGCGTCATTATCATGGCTGTACTAGTATGTGTATTTGTAATTCGGGGTAGGATTTGGGTAGGAGACGGCCGTGGTCTAAGTTAGGTACAATCGCAGCATTTGCCTGGTGTCGAAGTAGGGTAACCACGGAAAAACACTTTCAAGATGCCGGAGATGGGGATCGAACTACCTCTTCTCAGCTCAGCTTACCCATGGACTCTTCGAGGGATCATTCCTCTACCGTCACAAGGATGATGTCTGGGAGCTAAACACACTTTGTCAGCAGATACAACTGGGGATGGTGTCCGCTAACTCAGGTTTAATTAAGGAAGGGTCATGGAAGGGATCTTGGAAGAAAATCAGCCGCATACCTCTTTCCAGCTCGACTTACTCACTGACTCTTCGAGGGATCCTTCCTGTACCGTCACAAGGACGATGTCTGGAAGTTAAACACACTTTGTCAGCAGATACAACTGGGGATGGTGACCGCTAACTCGGGTGCAAATAAGAAAGGGTCAGGGAAGGGATCTTGGAAAGAAGTCGGACGTAAACCTCTTCCCAGCTCGGATTACCCACGGACTCTTCGAGGGATCATTCCTCTACCGTCACAAGGACGGTGTCTGGGAGCTGAACACACTTTGTCAGGAGATACAACTGGGGATGGTGACCGCTAACTCAGGTCTAATTAAGGAAGGGTCATGGAAGGGATTTTGGAAGCAAGTCGGCCGTGGACATGTTGAAAAGAACCGTTTCGGCATTTGCCTGGTGGAGAAAATAGGAAACCACGAAAACCATCTTCAGGACGGCTGAGGTGGGATTCAAATCCACGCTCTCCCGATCCCAGCGAGGCACAAATTATTTTACAAACCCACTTTTTAAAATAATTTGTGAGATTTTCTGTGTCCTTTCTTAAACATAAATAGATGTCGGCTAATAACAATAAGAAATAACCATATCTTTTTGTAGAAGTAACTGAAAAGTAACTATGCGTTACTTAGAAATTTGTAACTGTAACATAGTTACTCTTAGGAAAGCAACTCACCCAATCCAGGTTAAATCACATCTAGGTACTGTACGCGTTTAAACCATTTAAGCTGCTTGTCGTATCCGAAGATCAGCTGGATTGCAGAATCTCGAGGTCCCCGGCTCATAAACCTGGAAATCCTACCAACAATAGCTAAATGGGGGGTGCACACTATCTAAGATCATGTTTTGGTATTGCATAATGGGTGGATCAACTAAAAATAAACGAAGAGCTCGAGAAACTAACTATTCTCGGTTAAGTGGGCGAAATTAGTGGTTCAATAAAACCTCAAATGCACCAAAACATAATCCTTCTTCATAACTCAAATAAATCACCAAAACGCAGTTACAAAACTAATAAATAAATTTATTAATGAAGTGATAATAAATACACTTAAATCAACAATATCCCTATAATAATTACATATGATCCGCAAATGATTCTGCGAAAATCCTATAATCAAATTATGAAATTAAATCATCGTCCCACGGACGTTAGAAGTACTCCACTTCTTATAAAAAAATATTAAACAAATTATCAAACAGCTGTTAGCACAACAGTGCTTAAATATACTCTTGTTCTCTAGTAATATATGAATAAATATCGGTTTTAATACAGCCAGTGTCTTCCCATGACATTTCTACTTACTATTTCAAAACCATCCATTGGTAAAAATAATGGAAATTAATTTTATATTGATCTTCCATAAGATCACCTTTGCACAACAATAAACAACCTTACTGTATTTAAAGAACGTCGTCACGTTCTTTAAACGTCACTCCTATTTATGGTTTAAACGTTTAAAAAACTTTAAAATAAATTAAACGAAAGTTTAATTGTCAACTAGGGTTCCCAAAATTATTTAATGATTAATAATAGAAATTATTGTTAAATATTTTAATTAAAGGCTATTAATATTTTCAAAATATTAATTAAGTTTGTAAAATGTTCGTTATCTAGATGTTTATTAATTATTAGAAATAATTATTAATCATGTTAATTCAAATAATAAACCATATTATTATTATTGTTTTAGGGTCAGTTGTTTATCAAGAACGTTATTCAGTGAACTTTATTATATCGTTAAATTCTCCTAGTTATTAATAATATTATATTTAAATATTGTTAATAAAATGTCTTATGTTATTTACATCATTCGTGATGATTCTCAATCATCCAACCTTCCTTCTCTTGTCAACTACTGACAATCCAAAATTTTATGCTCTTGAATCAAGTGTCACTGTCACAAAATCATATCGCTAACATCATAATAAAGTTGTTTCGTTTCATAATTGGGCATACATACATAGCCGAACGGTTAAGTTAAGCTTATATAATTAATGTCTTATCCTTGATAATAACTAAATAATAATTAACAACATTGTTACTTTCAATCCGTTTCTCAAATATTTTCCGCCAATAGAACTAATCAATTCAACTGAGAGTCGTTTTACAATAATACTGGACAACTAAGGTCTTACTTAATTCTTTACTGAAATGAATTTACTTATAATTTCCAAATAAACGCTCACAACGCGTATAATGACCTTCCCTTCTCTGAAATACTGAACCAATATCCACAGAATACGTAAACAACAACTTCTCCCAATTACATAGGTAAATTCCGTATAACATTTTCCTCAGCTTGTTATCAAACAAATATAGCTGCTATAATTCTTCACTTCGATATCTTAATACAGTATTCTGCCATAACAACTTATTTAAATTGCAATAATGCCTTGTTTTCATGATATATTTATATATAATAATTACAGCGTATAACTCTTTCAGATATTGTGATAATACATAGTAGTCGACTCTAATAAACAGTGATGACGTAATGGTTTACTAGTATAAGTTACTATAGATTTCAAATAATTGTTGTTAACATTTAATAAATATAAACATTCGTTACTTCTCTCTGGTCTTTCCAAAATATTGCGTAAATGCAATCAAAAGTCTCCAAATGTTGCAAAAATTTCGTAGAATACTCAAATGTGTTGATTTTTCTGAGCAGATAAGATCTCTCAAAATAAAATAATTTATCCACTGATAAATTATTATTAATAATGACTGGCTAAAGTGGAATGTCCAAATAATGTTTCATCCTTGCACCAATTCAAAATGTTTGATTACATAATTACTTGAGCAGTGTTAGACTCGAAGATAACTATAAAATCTTGGAAATGTCCAAATAATAACTCATTTCCAAATAAACATCCTTTTCATAGTCTAAGTTGCTTGGGTATATTAGTATCACATTCTAAAATGCTGAATAAAATTCAATAAAATTCGATAAAATACAATAAAATTCCAATAAAATTCAATAAAATTCCAATAAAATTGAATAAAATTCAATAAAATTCCCAAAGATACGTAGATCGAAATAAATTCCAAAAAAATCGAAATTATTTATAAAATGAGCTTAAATCTCAAAACCTATAAGTCAAAAATCCCAATGTTAATCTCCGAAAATCTCACTAAAAGAAAGTTAATATTTAAATATCCAACGTTGAAAAATACTTTCTGGGCTTAAACTAGATCACACACAACAAAAATAGTTTAGCGTTGAAATGGTGCCATGCTCTCTGATATTCTACTCTACAACTGACTACAAAAAGAACCAACAACTACTAACGAGGATTTCTGTCTCTACCTTGCGATGACATCTTGTAGAAGTAGAGTGGAGAGAATTACTGTCGACACCAGTAATTCCACATTTAATAAGCTTCATCCTCTTTCTTCGGAATATTGCCTTGTCACGACTCGAACCCTGATCTCCGATCGTTAATCTCCCTGGCTGGCTTCGAACACGGACCTCGCCTCGATCAGCGATACCGCAAGAACCTCCCAGTCTCGAAGTACGATGAACTGCTTCGTTTCGGGTTTGATAGTATCTAGCCATGACGCGATAATCAAGTTCCATCTCGTAATGTTGGATTGTAGCTATGCGATCGTTACACCACATCTTATAATTTTAAGATTAATGTCGGTTGCCTGATATTCTAGACTGACAATGTAACATCACGTTCCCTGCGCATAACTTGGCTTAGTTCGTGATCACGAATGCGTTAAACACAATGTTAACTATTTCCCTTAACGCTTGCATGTCGAACATTTCGATAAAAAGCTTGTCACTAAACAGAGACTTGCTATAAGTGAGTGCTGCTGTCCTTCAAATGTATTGGCACAGGCATATAATGGGCCATCCCCTTCACGCCTGTAAAGCTGGCACGCACTGAGTGAAACGTGCTTATATCATGTGAATGCTTTCAACAAAGAAAACTATCTTATTCTTTCAAATGTCGTCTTGAAACTTTCACGAAATGTACACACGATGTTTCTCTAAAGTTTAATCAAACTCTCCATACTAGTTTCACACGAGAACTGATATTATGACGATATTCTGTTTCCCACATCTTCAGCGGACTTCTCGTGTTAAGTTTTGTTCGACGGGACTGCCCTCCTCGCCGACAAACTATGTTCGCGTGAGACCCCTTCTTACACACGCTAGTTTCAGGAACTCAAGTGTCGCAGGTCCGTTCCTCTTGCCGCTTCAACACAAAAGACCTCAATCTGATGCGCGTCCCCACGCTCCTCGAAACCAATCGACTGGCGCGTCATGAGAAAGAGCGGTAAACCATGCATTACTTATATCTTTTTACAGGATTATCAAACTTCCTTCTCGGGGTGACTATCCTAAGTCCTTTTAATTTAGATCCTTTCTCAATAGTTTTAAATGTTCAGATTCTCTCTTCTTTAATAAATTGCAGTTTATAAATCGACGAAGCTTCTCATCAAGCGCGCTCATTCTCTCCTTCTTCTTTGTTTCTTGAAATTGGATTAGCCAATCAACGCATTTCTCTTCGAACTCTGCGAGTTGCTATGAGCGGCCAAGCGAAAATACTACGCAGCATTGCCCAACGGCGGCTTCCTTCGCCATTTTGTTGTCGTCAAACACAATCTGAAGCTTCCTCTCATAATAAAATTTTAAAAATATCGTAATTCCTCCAAAAAATACCGCAATCTTCTCCAAATTTCACCAAAACGTCCTAAATAGCAGCCTGAATCATTTAGAATTCGAGTTCAGTACTGAACCCATGTACCATTGGTTCAAGGGGTCGAATCCATGTTCTATTGGTAAAAGAAGAGAGGAAAAATACAGTCTTTAGTAGAACTTAGAAAGATTTTATATAGAGGACTGGTATAATGTTGTGCAAGAATAAGAGTCCAGGTGGCACCAGGAATTGATATCACGCGTGACGCACCGATAGGGAGCTGATCATGACTATAAATAGAATTAAAAACTTTCCGCTGTGTGTAAGCGAGAAGAGGTTTCGGAAATTGATCTTACGCAGCAATAAAATGGCATCCTCGCAGTTGTGCAAGAAGAGGAATAATTAGATTTAAGCCATTTGCGAGCATATAATTAACAAAAGAAATACATCATTGTGAATCATTTTGGAATAGAGATTTTTGTGTGGGGAAAGATGTTATAATAATTGCACAAGAAGTAAGTGCAAACGCAGCATGACGTAGTTAAAAGTTCCCCGATACCCGAGGTGGTAGGGATTAAAAATCAACTGCAACACCCCCGTATCTGAAGAGCAAATTTTATTTAATATCTCGAAATTGTACGATCGATTTTCATGTGCAAAGAAGTCAGTTTACGTTTAGAAAACGGGCTGTCCAGAGATGTAATTTTCAAAAGTGTGCGACTATTGCTTCAAAAGTTAGTTATGAAAATGACGTGGATTTTATATTTTTGTCGCCGATTTGTATAAAAACCCTGGGAGAGCCAGGAGAGGCATTCAGTCTTGAACGACCGCTGAGGCGGGTCGTATTGTTTCACCAACATTCAGTCTACCATAGGTGCCTGAGGGCACGGCGCTGTTTCACAAATGCAGTTTCCGACAGCCCGAGGGGAGCATCAGGCTACATCAAACATCCAATGCAGTGCTTATTATACCTCGAAAGGTCGTGATACGCTGTATCACCTACAAGCAACCCGTATGGGAGTGGCCGAGAAGTATCATCATAGTATCGCCGTGTGAAGACTTAGTAAAATCCTAGTACAGGATTTAGTTCAGCAAGAGTCAGTCTTTATAGTGAAAGTTCCGTATTACAGTCAAAGTTAGGCTGCGAACTTAAAGAACAGGCGATAGGTCATCCAATAACAGTTCATTTAAACGACAGAAAGTATCGTAACGTTTTGAAGTACCAACGATAGTGAAAAAACATTTTCTAGCAAAGTTAAGAAACCCGATCAGGGTCGAACGAAATAAGTAACGCCTAGTGTACCGAAAAGATAGGAACTAGAGCGCAGTATAATAAAAATTGAGAATTTAATCCAAGACGTTGTCTCAAGGAGACAAACGAACAGTAAAAAGCAATAAGCTACGAAAATAAGGAATAGCAGTAAATGCTAAGGGAATCAGAGGTCACCGATAAAGTATTCGAGAGGCCGTAAACAGGACAGACTTTATTTACACAAACTAAATTGTGTTTAGAAAGAAACGACTTCGTGCTAGTAAAAAAAAATAGAAGCCGATAGTCAGGAAACCGGATCTGATGAATAGCCAATAGGGAGGGGTAGATTGATCGAGACTTTCATCATCTTGCCAGATAGGGAGCCGACGTCTAAGAGTGTCACCCTTGGAAACGGAGAAGAAAGAAATCACGTGTGTAAGGCAAAAATCAGAGCCTCAGTGATTAAAAGCAGTGTAATGTAAATATAGTAAAATCTGTTTTAGTGTAATAATTTTTAGTGAATTTATTTGCGTATGATAAAAGAATACAAAATTGTATTCAATATGTTACCAGTGTTTAAGGTAAATAATGTGTATATGTATCAAGAAGTGTCATTGTGTGAAATGGGATTAATCAAATGGCTTAAACACATTGAGTGGGCAAAAATGAAACATCGCTGGAGAATTCGGTCGGTGACCGTAATATCATGTGAGTAACCATTTCATTATGTTATGTGTTGGGGAAGATTTGCGTACAATCCACCGGAGAACGAAAGAATAGGGATGTTTTGAATAACAAATAAAAGAATAATAGCGCGATCTGAACGATTAAAATTGAGAAAGTATAAAATAATTATGTGAAATAAATAAATCCCTTGGGGGAAATGCATGAAATAAAATATCAGTGTATTTGATAAATGATTTAAATATGTGAAAGCAAGCGTAATAATAATAATAACAATTATATAAATGAATGAAGATTATGATGAATTATAGAAAAATAAGAGCTTTTGAGCTCCTTTAAAAGAATTAATACATGTTATGAACACATGTTCTTAAGGTAAAGCGATTATTGTCACGGGAGAGGATTAATATAAAATTGAGATGTAGACCAAATGTTGATTTTGAATTATCAGTTAGTTGAAGGCAACTTGGCAGTAATGTATAAGCGCCATGTAGCGCATTAAAGTAATTTGTCACGCTAGGAATGCGTAAAGACTCGGTAACACTAATTATGAGGGGCAGTTGGTCGTGGTAATTGAACTATGGTAAGTCCTCTAAATAGTGATGTGATCACGAGGCCATGTGTGTATTGTGTTGTAAAAGGGTGCGAAATGTTTATTGTATTATGAGCGCTGGTTTAAGGTGAGAGGCCTGCTATAAGTCGCTAATGTTATAAGTCTTCCAGTATGGGATATGGTTCCCGAGGCATTTGAAAGAATCGAACCCAGATTCGTCTATGTTGAAGCCCCTAAATATTTGTTGTTGTATTGAATTATTCTTAACCACCAATGAGGACACTTCATAATTAATAAATGCCGAGGTTACGAGAATAGGTCTAGTGAACCTAAATATGTTGTTAATATAAGTAGAATGAAAGCCTTGCCTGTTCAAAGAACTGTATTAAGAACAGCTGTATAAAGCTGAGGGTGGCTCGTCTCTTGTGAGTGAAACCATGAAGTTTTTTTTGCCTCCCTGCAATAAATCACGCTAAGTAGCCAAGGCCAGACCCTTACCATTAACGGGAGTGTGGTAGGTCTAGGAGCCGTCTGTTTGAAGTTATAATACACAAGAGTGTTTAGAGTTTGTTTTAACGACCCGGTCTTCGATCCGAGGTTCTTTTAGTTGAAGATTACCGCTTGCAAGTTCAGATCGTTGCTTTCTTATGAGATAATGGTCTTTTAAGACAAATAATGATAAATCCCTAATGTAATGTTATATAATGTAGTGATTCACGAGTTTAGTGAAGACAATTAGATTCCGGGAGTGATCTTAATTTTTGACGTGTTCAAGTAGTCTTCTGTAACTCGGGAGTGCGCAAATGTTTCCCAATCACGGTAGTGAATTGTTGACTTGAGAGAGATGGTAACCGAAGAACATTGTGAAAGCCCAAAAATTTAAGTAAAGGAGTAACAGTACTTTAATAAGAATTATATATATTTTTTTGATTATAAGATATACTCGTATAATAGGAAGTGATGTGTTGGAAAAGAATAACACAGTGTATATAAAAAGTATCGAGCCTATTTGGAGCTCTTGATTTTATTGAATTTTAAAAGGACACTATATGGAAGTGAAATGTAATATGAGTTTGTTGGTTTATGAGAAACCATTTATTATGATTTAACCTTGGTTTTATTATGTATTTCCTTGTTCACTCTGAACAAGTATGAATTATGGGTCAGTAATTTATTTGTTTAATTTGTTGTAGCGCCATATATTTGAGTAATTAAATGTTTTATAGTAGGAGTTGATTTTGTTTATTTTTTTAAGTGTATCCTCTATTTAATCCAAAATGTGTAAGTCACAGAGTGGGAGAACATTCCATAACCCCGATAATCCCGATTTGAGCATTGCTGGCATACTGTGATTTGCATATTTCATGCTGAATGGGCACAGTACATGGTAATGCTGGTACTTTTTATCGATTAATTTCAGTTATCGAATAAGCGATTAATCGAAGCAGAAAAATCGATTAATTGCTACAAATAGACATTAATCGAATTACCGTTTAATCGATTAGTCGTTTAACTGAATAATGCGTTGGTCAAATAATTGATTAATTGGTTTGTCGATTAAACGATGTGCTTCGTAACTTTCACTACGCTCTCACTGAAGCATATTAGACTTTCATTTAACTAAATTATTTTGTATCATATAATTTTAATGTACCTTCTTTGTGAAAAATAGGTTAAAATTAAGTAGACCTAAATCAAAATGCTCTTGTCCTAAATTGTAAACATTGAACAAGAATACAAAATCTTTGCTGAAAACTCGACGTTTTCTTTTCTTCGAAACCCTTCCCCATTTGCTTCATATCAGTCCTTCCACTGTCACTGACTCTTATTTGGTTATTGTTAACATAAACAAGGAAGGGATAGGATTACAGATATCCTTTGAAAAAACTGAGATCATGCCTATGAAACCCTTAGATATAAATAAAGTCTATATAAATTATCATAAAATTAACCTAGTTCCTCAATTTAAGTATCTTGGAGAAATCATCACACATAACTTAAACGAAAAAGTAACTTGGATAAATAGAACAAATAAAATGAAAAGGCAAAATTCTCTAACCTGTTCAACATATAATAAAAGATGCCTATCAATAGTTACTAAGATCCAACATTATAAAACTGTAACTCTCCCTAAAGCCGCTTATGCTTGTGAAACACTGTTCCAAATTAAAAATGAACAAAGAACTGATCAGTTCCTCAAAACGGAAAGAAGAATCATTAGAACGTGCATAAATAAAAAGTATCAGGTTGAGGGAGTCTGGAGGATTCTCCCAAATGAAACTGTCTATCGTGAGATTGATCCAATCACAAGCACAATTAAGAAGAAAAGAATTTCATTTTTTTTTTTCACATCTTACGGCTTCCAGAAAACAGAATTGTACGGCAACTAGTGATGAGAAATTTAGGAAAGAAAACTAGAGGAAAATGGATCCAAGAAATCCAACAAGATCTCAAAGCAGTTGGACTTAAGATAACAGATGCCGAGGAGAAAAATAAAATTAACACCGTTCTTAAAACTCACATTTTTTTTTTTTTTTTTTTTTTTTTTTTAGAAATGACACATAGAAAGCCTATGGAGATTTCAGATGAGTTGAGAAAATCCCGATCTGAAAGAATGAAAAAGTACTGAAAAGAGCGCAAGAACCAAGCAGTAGTCGACTACCTTCACAGAAGAAGTGATTGTGGAACGACTCAAGTGGTCCAATGTGACCAACCGATGTATCGATCATCCGAACATCACTTAATACCTGCTCTAGCACATGGGGGCAACAAACAAAAACACAAACAAACAACAACTCGCGTTTTAACTAGTTTAGTTTCGAGCGCTGCTACCTAACGCCGGTGGTAATTAAAATAAAATCTCAAACGAGGGAGGGGATTCAATTGTTTAATTGAATTGTCTGTTTGCAAATCCAGGGTGTGTAACGAGTTGGCGCCCGCTGGGATTGGCTGGTAAACCACTCCGTCCTACTTCATCTCCACGCGTCACAATTTGGATAGGCGTACTAACCAACCCCGGTCGCAAACTGATTGCAGGGGCAGATGACCTCGTAGTTCAGCCCCGTAGATCAACAATAACTAACTAACTAATTAAACTGGTTGCATCAACTTTACATCTAGTTTTGTGTTTATGGAGGAACTTTCACAACGTAACAGAAACGTAACAATCGATACCTTGGCAGTCGAGAGTTACTTTGTATTCTATCTGAACTCATATTCGGGAATTAGATGTAGTATAAGCATACCCTATATTACTGAGGATTGAATTTCTGTGACTCAAATATTGGAAACATCGTTGGCGTAGTCGGTAGCATCCTGAACTGCTATACCCAAAAGATCACGGGTTCAAACCCAGCCGAAGTCGTCGGATTTTTAAGAGCGTTAAAAATCCTTCAGTATGCCTTCCTTCGGAGGGGAAGTAAAGCCGGCGTCCCATATCATAGATTTATGGCATGTAAAAGATCCTTTCAAAGACTAAACTTGTGTAAAACTAAATTGTTAGGTTAGATTTCGTCGGAACGTTCTATCAAAGTTCCAACGTTCACCACTAGGTATCATTGATATCTGGTGGCGAAAGTTGGAACTACTTGAAATTGAACGGAACTTGTAGCTAACCCTAAATAAGGGTGTCCCCTGGAAGCAGCTACAGACTCAGGCGAGCCGAACATGTCCTTGGACACTTCCGGCACTAAAAGCCAAATAAATAAATAAATAATAAATTAGTGACAGTAGCATCTGCTGGCCAAAGTTGGAACTACTTGAAATTGAACTTGTTGGGAAATTTCGGGAGTTCAATCAAAGATACCCAGCTATGACCATTGCCTGCAATTCATATATAGGCCTAATAAAATATTGGAACAAAGCTTTCTTGTAGTTTCATTTGACGAGTTTGGACATCATGTACTTGGCTGTGTGCAGAATTTGTTGTGTCTGTATTAGTGTGTGTATTTGTAACTCAGGTGAGGATTGGAAAGAAGGCGGCCGTGACCTTAAGTTTGGCATCATCCCGGCATTTGCCTGGAGTAGAAGTTGGAAACTGCGCAAAACCACTTCCAGGAAGACTGAGGTAGGAATGGAACGCACCTCTTCTCAGTTTTACCTCACGAAACTGAGTGTACCTAGTTCCAGCCCTCACACTAGGATTTAAATTTCTTGGCAGAGCCGGGAATCGCCCCGGATTTGTTTGTTTGTTTGTTTGTTCGTTACTCGTTTCCTATGACGATGCCAAAAGGCAAAACCGGTCAGAAATAAATAACAATACAGTAAAATCTGCCTTCTACAGACCCCTTATTAAACGGAAACTTGTCTTAAACGGAAATATTTGACTGTCCTTTGAACTTAGTGGAGAAAAACGTGTTACATTCCCTTCAATATACGGAAATTGTGTTAGGCGGACAACGTAAATCGAAATACCTATGGACTTGAACGGAAATTTCTCAAATATTCGGGCACCCTGTGAAATTCTACCTCATCTGCTGTAACGGTTGTTTCTGTAGTTAACAAGGAATGTGCAAATAGGTCTTCCTTCTTTTGTTCTCAACTTACATCTCAAAGTATGAACCGACAGCAGTGGCTACGCTGGCTAAAGCGCAGAATTAGGTCATGGGGCCAAGCTCTCTGCTGACTCGGTAGATGCGTGGGTTCGAGCCCCACCGTCGGCCGTCCTTGAAATGGTTTTCCGTGGTTTCCCATTTTCAACACCAGGCAGGGTGAGTTAGCCGTGGTCGTTACGGCATGACTGGTGGCAGTCGCTCACATCCGGGAGGCGAGGAGGTTCGAATCCCCCCGCCGGCAACCTTGACGATGGTCGTCTGTGGTTTCCCATCTTCCTTCCAGGCAAATGCTGGGGTTGGTCCCTAACTATAGGCCACAGCCGCTACCTTCCAACTCCTCGACCTTCCATCCCAACTTTCCTCCCCAACGGTACTTGTAGCTCTCCCTTTGGGTGTCCGTCTCGAAGCAGCTACAAAACTGGCGAGCCGAACATGTCCTCGGACACTCCCGGCACTAAAAGCCATACGCTAAAAAAAAAACAGGCAAATGCTGGGACGGTACCTTCTGATAGGCCACGGCCGCTTCCTTCCACATCCTTGCCCAATTTCATTCATCTTAATCCATTCCATCTCTCATCCCGACGCGCAGGTTGCCCACGGGCGTCGACTAGAAAGACCTGCACTCGGCCTCTCAGGAGACCACACGAAAAAACAACTCAAATTATAAGGCTCCTTGTCTGTTTCCTGTTCCCAAGCCTTTCTCAATGCTCGTTTAAATGACCTATCAATCAACAAATGCCTGAGTTTGTCTCGGTCCGTGTCAATCAGCTTTTAACTGAACACTTCTCAACTTACATTTCTGACATGGTTGGTTGGTTGGTTCCTCAGTTAAGGGGCTGCGACAACGCGGTCATGTAGCCCCGTGTACTTTGGGTGTGTGTAGAATCTGTCTTATCACCAGTGTTAATTGTGATGGCTGTATTAGTGTGTGTTATCTGTTTTTAATTCAAGTAAGGACTGCAGACATCAATTTTCAACTAGTCCCTTCATTTGCTACCAAACGCCACTGTCAACGAAAACTAGTTCTGAACGTGGTTACTAGATGCCACCGCACTTGGCTCATGGCAACGAACGTTGGAACCTAAGAGCGTTAGTCAAATCTAACCTATAATTTAGTTTCACACAAGTGTAATTAGTGGAAGGTTCTTTTACATGCCATAAATGTATTACATGGGACCGCCGGCTTTACTTCCCCTCCGAAGGAAGGCATACTGAGGGATTTTAACGCTCTTAAAATATCCGACGACTTCAGCTGGGTTTGACCCCACGATCTTGGGCATAGAAGCTGAGCATGCTACCAACTACGCCAACCGAAGCCACCATATTTCTGACATAAATTCAGTAGTAGTCATTATGGCTTTGTAAGCAAGAATTGAGCTTGATCTTAACGCGAGAGTAAAAGTGATACATCATATCCTAAAGGCAAGGCCTTGTCACTACTACCACACTTGTCTCTCCTCTGCAAAACGTTTTAAACCAGCATATTGCTTGAAATTAAGTCTGTCCATAACAGAATCCAGATACTTCTTCCTTGGTCTTCCTCTTCCCTTCTTCCCCCAAACCTTTCCTTCCAACACGATCGTTAAGAAATTGTTATGGCGTAATGGTTGGCCAGGGTATTTTGGTTGTTGTTGTGTGAGTCTTCAGTCTTTTGACTGGTTTGATGCAGGCCTCCATGCCTCCCTGTCCTGAGCTAATCGTTTCATCTCTACATAGATACCACACCCTACATCCGAGGCAATCTATTTAACATATTCTAACCTTGGTCTACCTCTACAGTTCTTGTCCTCGATCCTTCCTTCCATAACTAAGCTTGCTATTCCTGGGTGTCTTAGTATGTGTCCTACCAACCTATATCTTCTCTTCATTAGCAGTCGCCAGAAACATCTCTCCCCTCACACTCGAATTAATACCTCTTCGTTTGTAACCCGATCTACCCATCTGATCTTCAACATTCCCCTGTAACACCACATTTCAAACGCTTCAATTCTCCTCAGTTTTTTGTTGCAACAATAGTCCAAGTTTCACTTCCATAGAGTGCCACGCTCCAGGCAAAGGCCTTCAAAAATTACTTTCTAATACCTAAATCTATATTCGATGTCAATAGATTCCTTATTTGTAGAAATGCTTTCCTTGCCTGAGCTAACCTACTTTTTATATCCTCTTTTCTATTAATTGGTATTCTGCCCGAAGGCAGGTCCGAGCCTCCGAAGAGGCTACCCCCAGCCGGAGTTTACGTGCGGTAGGGTGGCCAGGGCCTTTCCGCTCCTCCTTATGTTGGCCAACAGCGCGCAGTGCCTAGAACCGGCATACCATCCAAGTTCTGACCACGCCCAATGTTGCTTAACTGCGGATTTCTCATGAGATCCGGTGTTTCAACACGGCTAGGCCGTTGGACCCCTCTTTTCTATATTGTTGATCAACTCCCTTGTTTCATCTACAGTACTTCATTAAGACCTTTTTCCTTTTTTTTTTTCTCTATCCAATTTATTTTCAGCATCCTCCTCCATATCAACATTTCCATTGCTTCCAGGCAAAACCCATGTTTCACAGCCACAAAACAAAACACTCCACACAAACAATTTGACAAAATCTTTCCTAATTATAGTGCCATTGTTTTTGTTTGTCGGAGGATGTTTCTTGTTACTGAGAGCCTGTTTAGCTAGAGCAATCCCCCTCCTGATTTCTGCGGTGCACCTATTGTCGTGTGTGATAATTAGGGTTTGATTAAGATGGGTCTATTACAATAAGGATTGATTGGGCGGAGTTAATAGACCCATTTATTCAAATCTAGAATTTTCAATATGGACCCTAAGCAATGGATATTAATCCAATTGATCCTAATTTTAAGGCGAGCCAGGCCAAGAGGTCACGTTACAGATAAAAGGAACTTAAAGTAAAATTGTCAACCACAATCAAGGACATAGACTTTATTAAAACATGCAGAAATTGGTACCCAGTTATAAGTACTGATTGGACGGAGTTAATAGACCCATCTTAATCAAATCTAGAATTGTCAATACGGACCTTAAGCAATGGATATTAATCCAATTGATCCTAATGATAATTAGGGACCAGATTCTTAGGTTTTTGTCTGTTGTTTTCCTTGCTTCTAAATACAAAACTAGCCTACTTAAATACTTAACGGAAACACACTAAAGAGCCATATTCAAGAATTCTGCAGTACCTAAAGTAACCTAAATGATATGCGAGTACCGTACCTAAAAATACCGAATTGCAGTTATGTTTCATATATGGTAGTATATTTGAATTTTTATTCTACTGTATAGTTATTAAAGTAAACCTCAAGACAGTGCTTATTCCTAACTCTAGTTGATGAGAGAAATCCTACCAGCCACAAAATTCAAATGCATTCAGCACTTTTCAGCTTATATCTTACTAACAACCCGACCCGGCTTCGCCCGGGAACAGTTATGAATGAATTACGTGATAAGCGCTTTTTTTTAATGTCAATGAACAACGACCAATATCCGTTTTACGTCTCGGCATGATGGGTTAAAATCACTGACTGGACGATTAATTATATTATCATGGAGATCCATGTGCAACAAATTCTTGTCAGATGTAATTTAAGAATGGAGAGGTGCATGAAACTCAAATCCCCCTTCCGTCCAATCTTAACTTGACTGTGAATTTTGCGGAACGAAACGTTCACAGCCGAAATGAAGAAAAACCGAGTTGCAATTCCAGGGAAACTCCAAACACAACCAATCTTCTCTAAAGTTTTTAAATCAACATGACTCGACAGTTTGCTGCTGGCTGTATCTGGGGCAATATGCTCGTCCGCTAGCTAAGCTGTAACTGGGGTGATAGACTCGCCCCTAGCTAGCTCTAGCTCGTAAACTGTTGCCTCAGTAACTGAATGGAGATTGTTGGAAGAAATGAAAACGTAAATACACTTATGGTAGGCGATGCATTAAAGATAGAGATATGCCCTCCCGGGCTTCTTTTTGTAGAACTTTTCATGCTGAACAATTCTTACACTCATAGTATATAGATGTTTGTAACGGTTTGCCCAGCGTATGCTTAAAAAGCGCACGGACGCAGTTTTTTTTCGACCTTTTCACTGAAATCGTTAGTGCTTGACTTCCTTTGGTCATAAATAAATTATTTTCTACAGAAACCATCCCCGAGATATCCTTTACAGAATGGTCAAAACCGCATCAAAATCCATTCAGTGGTTCTTGAGATTACCCGTGACATCCAAGAATCGGGGACTTTGTTTTATACTAAGTAGATATTATACGTCAATCAGTATAATTTAATATAATATAATCCCCCTTCCCTCCAATCTTAAATTGACTGTGAATTTTTCGGAACGACAAGTTCACAGGCGAAATGAGGGTTGCACTTCCAGGAAATGGCAAGGTGAATGAAACTCAAATCCCCCTTCCGTCCAATCTTAACTTGACTGTGTTTCACAGGCAAAATGAAGAAAACCCGAGTTGCACTTCCAGGGAAACTCCAAACACAATCACCCTTCTCAGAAGTCTTAACTCAACACGACTCAACGGTTTGCTGCTGGCTGTATCTGGGGAAATAGGTTCGCCCGCTAGCTAGGCTTTAACAGGGATGATAGACTCGCCCTTAGCTAGCTCGTTAACTGTCGCCTCAGTAGTTGAATGGACATGGTTGGAGAAATTAAAACGTAAAAGCACTTATTGTGGGCGATGTATTGAAGATAGACATATGCTCTCCTGGACTTCTTTGTAGAACTTTTCATGCTGAACAATTCTTACACTCATAGTATTTAGATATTTTTAACGGTTTGCCCAGCGTAAGCTTACAAAGCGCTCGGACGCCATGTTTTCTTTTCGACTTTTCCACTGAAATCGTTTCTGCTCGGCTTCCTTTGATCATAAATAAATTATTTTCCACAGACATCATCCTCGAGATATCCTTTACAGAATAGTGAAAACCGCATCAAAATCCATCCAGTGGTTATCGAGTTTACCCGTAACATCCAAGAATCGGGGAGTTTGTTTTATACTAACAAGTAAGTAGAGATTGTTTGGTTTCTACTGTTAGGAAAATGGGGTTAAATCTCTAATTGTTTCCAATTTCCCAATATTCTAAATAAACAAAGTTAATTAAACGGGCTAGAGTGTGAAAATCACCTCTGGCTTCCTTGGTTTTATTGAATTTGGACAATTAACATATTTAGAAAGAGCAAATATTGCCTAAAAGTATGAAGTTCACGGTGATAATTTGATGTATCATTATGACAAGTATTTACACTGTCGTTGCAATTAGATTTTTTTACTAACAATTAGGCATTAATTTAAATTTTGTGCAGTTAATGTCAACCTTTGCTACACTTTAAACATATAAACCTATATAAAATCTATTTTAATACTATTAAAAACCTAAAATAATTGTTGTATGGTTTTAAAACCCTAAAATGACAATTTTAAAAACCTAAAAATCTGGACAGCGCCGGAGGAGACGAGATCCTCGAGCTTCCTCCAAACTTCCAGTACCAACAGCCAGTCCGTCAGCCCGCGGTCACCCGCGGAGGGCTCCCACGGGGAACCGGCCGAGGACGCGGATCACGCGGGGGCGGACGAGGGGCGCCAGCCAAGTAGTACCTTCCCGGCAGATCGCACCAGCAGGACGACAGGAGGACCTGTCGGCCACCTTCTCACCCTCCAGTCTACCCAGGACGCGGTCATGGCGTTCGCTGCTAGAATACGAGATAGCCCTGGCTCTTCATCAAAATTCTCATCCAGCGACCGAACTATGTTACCAGCATCCTGCAGAGGAAGAGAAGAAAGGGTGTTGAGAGAAGTGTGGTGAAGCTTTGACTCTTGCAATCTGACAACTATGGTGTCTTGTATGTAACAACGGTGATAAAGTAGCAGAAATACATAAATACTACACTGAAGTGACGAAGAGGAAATCTGACATTCTACGGATCGGAGCGTGGAATGTTAGAAGTCTGCTAGGAAGTGGAAGGTTAGAAAACTTAGAAAGGAAAATGGATAGGTTGAGGTTGGATTTGGTTGGGATTAGTGAAATGCGCTGGCAGGAAGAACAGGACTTTTGGTCAGGAGACTATAGGGTCATTAGCACTAAATCAAACAATGGCCAAGCAGGGGTTGGCCTCATATTGAGTAGGAAACTTGGACAGCGGGTGGAATATTATGAGCTATATAGTGAACGGATTATTGTAGCAAAAATCAATACTAAACCTACCTGCACCACAGTGGTACAAGTCTATATGCCTACCAGTCAAGCTGATGATGAGGATGTTGAAAAGATCTACGAAGAAATAGAAGAAATTCTGAGGTATATCAAGGGTGTTGAAAATGTTATAGTAATGGGAGATTGGAATGCTGTGGTAGGAAAAGGGAGAGAAGGGAAGATAGTAGGAGATTTCGGATAAGGTGAAAGGAATGATCGAGGAAGCAGGCTGGTAGAATTCTGCACCGAGCATGAATTGGTCATAGCTAACACCTTATTCAATAACCACAATAGAAGAATATACACATGGATGAGACCAGGAGATACAGGGCGTTACCAAATCGACTTCATTATGGTCAAGCAGAGGTTTCGAAACCAGATTTGGATTGTAAAACATATCCTGGTGCTGACATAAACTCTGATCACAATCTGGTTGTAATGAAATGCAGATTAAAGTTGAAGAAACTGAAGAAAAGTCAAAAGCCAAAAAGGTGGGCAATAGACAGACTGAAAGAGAAGGATGTAAACGAAAGATTCAAGAAGAGTATAAAGGAAGGACTAATGAAAAACCCTAAACAAACTTCAATTACAGACGAATGGGCACTTTTGAAGAATGAAATAACAAAATCCGCAGAAGAAAACATTGGTAGGAAAGAAAGAATAGGTAGAAAACCGTGGATCACTAAGGATATACTAGAATTGATGGATGAAAGGCGGAAACACAAGAATCTAAGAGATGAAACGGGGAAAGCAGAATACAGACGTCTGAGAAATGAGGTTAACAAGAAGTGCAAGGAAGCGAAAGAAGAATGGTTGAAAGAGAAATGTGCAGGTATAGAAAATTGTCTGAAATTAGGAAAAGTAGACACAGCTTATCGAAGGATTAAGAATACTTTTGGGGAAAAGAAGACTAAGTGCTGTAATATTAAGGACACAAATGGAAAGCCTCTAACAGATAGGGAAGAAAAGGTTGAGAGATGGAAAGCTTACATAGAGAGTTTGTATAAGGGAAAGGAGATTGAGAATCACGTAATGGAAAGGGAGGAGGAAATTGATGAGGATGCGAAAGGAGATTTAATATTGAGATCAGAATTTGATAGAGCTTTGGAAGACTTAAGCAGGAACAAAGCACCAGGCATAGATGATATACCGATTGAGTTGCTACGCTGCATAGGAGATGACGGTCTGATCAGGTTATTTCACTTGGTGTGTAGGATTTATGAGACAGGTGAGGTACCCCCTGATTTCAAGAAGAATGTAATCATCCCTATACCAAAGAACGTGGGAGCTGACAGATGTGAAGATTACCGTACAATCAGCTTGATTACTCATGCTTCAAAGATCCTGTCTAGAATAATTTACAAGAGGATTGAAAGCCAGATAGAAACGGAGTTGGGTGAAGACCAGTTTGGTTTCAGGAGAAATGTAGGAACAAGGGAAGCTGTACTAAGTCTTAGGCTGATTTTGGAAGGTAGAAAAAGGAAAGATAAGAGAACGTTCATGGCTTTTGTAGACTTAGAAAAGGCTTTTGATAACGTTGATTGGACTGAATTGTTTGACATTTTGAAATCGATTGGAATAAAGTACAGGGATAGGAGGGTGATATACAATCTGTACAGAAACCAGACAGCAGTCATTCGAGTTGAAGGACATGAGAGAGAAGCTGGTATTCAGAAAGGTGTAAGGCAAGGCTGCAACTTATCACCCATACTTTTCAATCTTTACATTGAACAAGCAATGAAGGAAATTAGAGAAAAATTTAAAGTGGGAGTGAAGATTCAAGGAGAAATAATTTCAACTCTGAGATTTGCCGATGACATCGTCATCTTGGCCGACAAGCCTGAGGATTTGAATGAGTTTTTGAATGGTATGGACTCCGTCTTACGGAAAGAATTCATGATGAAAATAAATAAATGTAAAACAAAAATACTGGAATGCAGCCGAAATAAATCAGAAACCTCTATGGAGATCAAATTGGCAGGTGAAAAGCTGAAGGAAGTAGGAGACTTCTGTTACTTAGGAAGCAGAATAACCAGTGATGACGAAGCAAAGGGGATATTAAAAGTAGGTTGGCTCAGGCAAAGAAAGCATTTCTACAAAAAAGGAATCTGCTGACATCGAATATAGATTTAGGTATTAGGAAGTCATTTTTGAAAGCCTTTGTCTGGAGCGTGGCGCTCTATGGAAGTGAAACTTGGACTATTGGTGCAGCAGAAAAGAGGAGAATTGAAGCATTTGAAATGCGGTGTTACAGGAGAATGATGAAGATCAGATGGGTAGATAGGGTTACAAACAAAGAGGTATTAAGACGAGTGGGAGAGGAGAGATGTTTCTGGCGACTGCTAATGAAGAGAAGAGATAGGTTGGTAGGACACATACTAAGACACCCAGGAATAGCAAGCTTAGTTATGGAAGGAAGGGTCGAGGACAAAAACTGTAGGGGTAGACCAAGGTTAGAATATGTTAAACAGATTGCCTCGGATGTAGGGTGTCGGAGCTATGTAGAGATGAAACGATTAGCTCTGGACAGGGAGGAATGGAGGGCTGCATCAAACCAGTCAAAAGACTGAAGACTCAAACAACAACACTGAATAAAGTTTGTACACCATTTTATTTTTCTTATTAGTTCAATTATTTTAGCCAAGACTTACCTCCGTTAACCGGAAACCTATCTTTAACGGAAAATATTGCGAGTCCCGTTCTATTCTATTCCGTTGAAGGTAGGTTTTACTGTGAGTGGAAGTACAAACGATAGGCAATGTTTACTACATAGGTAGGTTGGTTCCTTAGTTTAGGGGCTGCGACAACGCGGTCATATAGCCCCGTGTACTTTGGGTGAGTGTAGAATTTCCTGATAACCGGTGGTAATTGTGTTGGCTGTATTAGTGCGTGTTATCTGTGGTTCAGGTAGAAGGACTGCAGTTGATTAATTTTTTCAAGTAGTTCCTACTTTTGCTACCAAATGCTGCCGTCCACGACACCTAGCTGCGGATGTGGCTACTAAATGCCATCGCAGTCAGCACCCGGTGGCGAACGTTGGAACTAATATAGCGTTATCAAACTAACCTACAAATTTTACCTTCCACAAGTGTAGTTAGAGGAAGGTTGTTTTTAATGCCATAAATCTATGACATGGGATCGCCGGCTTTACTTCCCCTCCGAAAGAAGGCATACTAAGGGATTTTAACACTCTTAAAAATACGACAACTTCGGCCGGGTTCAAATCCGCGATCTTGACCATAGAAGCTCAACATGCTAACAACTACGATAAACTGTATAACCTAACATTACAACGGATTGAATCAACACTCGCATTTACTCTCACAGCACGGAGGGACAGGCTGAAGTTCGGTAACCTCGTTCTTAGACCACATGGCGAGACGAGAAACATCAATGCCATTCTTGAAACATAGAAAATATAATTAAATTAATATAGATGATAGGAAAGCACGGACCTTGCTCCGTAACCACCCACTGGTGGTCACTAAAGGGCATTTCCAGCTATCTGATGTGCCATCTAGCGGTGAAAATAAGAATCTTACTGTAGGATCACCGCTGTCTTATAAGAGGATTGAGACGGCGGTAAGATAAATTTATTTATGTTCGACCCTGACTATTATATGTCAGAAAACTGTACTATAATGAGGCTCATTATAACACTATTAGGTAGATTTCATCAGAAAGCTAACTATCGCAATGGGTCCCATGTTTCGACTTCCGGAAAATTTCGACATATCTTCGCGTTTCACATCCCCCAGACCCCAAAACCACCGTCAGTTCAAAAGTTTATATATAATTTATGTATATATGTATCTATCTATATATATATATCAGTTTCTTGTGGACACGATAACTGCCGTAATTTTGCACCAATCACTTTGAATTTTTTACATAATATGTATCCCTATAAAATCTCGGTCGAGTTCGTTAATGGGCAAAATCGGTCGAAGGGGGTGAAAATGGGGGTCTTTTTTCGAAAAAGTGAAATTTCGCTATAACTCTCTTAATACGTGAAATATCGAATCCATTCAAAGTTCATAATATGTGTCGGATAAGTGCCAAAATGTATGTCAAATAAGTTTTTTGATAGCACCAACTATTGACCAAAGGGGTGGAAAAAAGTGGGTTTTTCGGGAAACATTAATCATATCTCTCTTAATAGGCACAATATCAAAACCGTACAAAATGGAAAATATTCCCCTAATAATTACCTAAAACTTTTGTCTGAAAGAATTTTTGATATGACCCACCATTACGCCAAGAGATGAGAAAAATGATTTCGGAATTTTAAAAAATGCCAAGTGCCATCAGAGGCAGAGCTTTTAAATTGATAAGGGATGATCTATCAGAGGTTGCCAAGACAACGCCATTGCCGAGATCACATTCATTTTTAGCCTACTTTTCACACTTTTCAAAAATGAGGAAAAAGTAGACTTATGAGATATATCCGGGAAAATGTGTCTGTCCTTCTGTCTGGCTGGCTGTGTGTGTGTGTGTGTGTGTGTGTGTGTGTGTGTGTGTGTGTGTGTGTGTGTGTGTGTGTGTGTGTGTCCCAACCCCCTATCAACTCCTAAACGGCTGCAGCAATCGAAACCAAATTTAGTATGAGTAAAGATGTATACCGGAATATCTCAGGCCCATATTTGAAGAAGATGCCAGTGCTACCAACTGCTAAAAGAAATTTGAGCTCCATGTTGGATATCTTGGAAGGTATACATGGGAGCTATTCTAAAATTGGCACACATGTAGATAATACTATTTCAGTTTAATTTCCAGGTGGCCATACATGACAGCGTTGCCAAAATAATGTTAAGCCTTCTGATTAGTCCAATTTTAAATGCATATAACTTCTACACTATCAATTGGATTTCAACCAAATTTTGTATGTAATATGTGTACATAAACATATATGACTGAGTGTATTCTTAAGAGCCACCAGGGCTGCCAACTGTTAATAATTGCTCTCTATTTTGTATCCAAATATATCAGAAAGTATGCAAGCCGACAGCTTTAAAACTATGCACACGTAAATTACCCGACATTTTACATTAATTTGGAGTAACTTATATACGTCAATTCTACCAACATGATTCTAAGCCTGCTGATAGGACCAATTTTTAAATACATGTAACTTCTATACCAACAAATGGATTTCATCCAAAATTGGCACAAAAATATATAATATTTCAGATTATTTCTGACCAGCACTCGCATGACATTGTTGCCAACATGCTTTTACGTGTACTAATAGATCCAATGTCTAAATCCATGTAACGTCCATTGGACTTCAACCACATTTTGTATTCTGTACCTTAGGAGATGGAAGTAAGAATATATTCAGTTACCAGAGCTGCCAACTGTATTGCTCTATTAGGCTACATTATGCCTAGTATACAGTATTTCGAACTAATTAAGACATTTCGATATTACCCACTTAATTTCGTCATTATTCTAGATAGGTTCATATACTGTAGATTAATCTATGGCATGAATCTTAATTTTAAGAAAAGTAGGCTCTTTAGTTCGTCACGGAACTTCTTGTTCCATCTGACTATGAGGGAAGCGGCTAACTGGTAGCATGCTGAACTTCTATGCCCAAGGTGCTGGTTCAAAGCCGGCCAAAGTCGCCGGATTTTCTAAGAGCGCTAAAAATCCGTCAGCATGCTTTCCTTCGGAGAGGAAGTTACAACATTCGTTGCAAGTTGCTGGTTGCGGTGGCATCTAGCAGCCAAGTTCACAGCTAGGTGTCATTGACGTTAGTATTTGGTACAAAATTAGGTACTACTACTTAAAATTGACCGTCTGCAGACCTTACCTGAATTACAGACTAATACAGTCATCACAAATAACACCGTTTATCAGACAGATTCTACACACACCCAATGTACACGGGGTTACATGACCACCTTGTCGCAGCCCCTATACGGAGGAACCAACCAACATCTCTGCGGGAGATAAAATTTTGCGTGAAGAAGTAACAGACTGTTAGATAGTTACACATTAGTTCAAAACCTTGCATAAGGACAGTGTGATCACAAGTATAAAAATTAACCCCAAATGACAAGAAGGTTACCATCCCCATAAGACAGTAATATGTTAAAAGTATGCATAGAAAGACGAAAAAATGTTAACTAACCTCCAATTGTAAAATACTTTGTCGCAATAAATGAGGTCTGATCCTCCTACGAAAACCTGCATATTTTGCCTATTATAGCCTATCCCTTAGTTTGCCCGGTGAAATCTACCTCCGCCTTCCGGCGTGCCGAGAGGATTTTTTTTTATTTTATTATGAAACAGTTTCTCCCACCAATCAGAGCTCAAGAAACAGTTGTTTGACCAATTAGATAATTAGATGCGCTGAGTTCCACGGCCTTCTAATTTAAATTTCACTGCCTGGCCTAGTGTCATAGTAGGGTAATCGAGGAGGCCATGGACAAATACAAGGCATTCTCTGCGTCTCATGCGCTCTGTTCAGTACATAAAACTGGCGAAATCTCGACAGATATTTATGAATATTTATGTTCGAACATAAAATAGTTATAATAATTATTATCGTCGAACATAAACAGTCGTATGCAACTCGCCTATAATGATAATTAAGACACTCGTATGGAAATTGGCCACAACTGTTAGGCAAATTGCGTGCTTACCAGGAGAACTGCGTATGCTTAGGAGTTCTCCTGACCACATACGCAATTTGCCTAACAGTGGTGGCCAAAGAGTAGGATATCTTACAGGGGAGACTTCACTCTCGTTTACGGGTCGGCGGCAAACTTCTATGAAGAAGGTATCCAAAACTTGTGCCACGCTATGACAAATGCCTGAAAAAGTTGGGCAGTTATGTGTAAAAGTAGTTTAAGAGGTGTAGAATGTTGTGCAATAAATATTTTTTCTGTATCTGTACACAATTTAATTTTATTACCAAACGGAACTTACTTTCTGGACGTGCCTCGTATTTCCTGGGATGATTCTTTCCGCCATATTCCCTCTATACAAACTTAAGGTATTATTATTATTAATAATAATAATAATAATAATAATAATAATATTGATAATAGTATTATTAATAATGATAGGATAATAATAATAGACTGTAATTACCTGTAAGAGAAAAGAAGCACTGCTAAAACATGTTTGCAACATTCTCTTTCACCTGCCTTATATGGACATTAAACTGCTCAATTGTTAGCGTTCTCCTTTCAATTTCTCCTGTAACCATATGGGACGGAGCAGCGACGTCTGGAGCACAAGATCGTAAATTGGCCAAAAATATTCAACATGGTGTAATCATCCACATCATATGTTTGACAAATAACACTTCTGCCCCTTCTGTAAAATTTCTGGCACAGTTAGCAAACTCGAATATAGCTTTCAAACGTAACAGCGTCATGATTCGAAATGCACAAAAACAAATCAGAGAAGACAAGCAATGCAATGGATTTCAATCCAATTGAACACACAAATTTGATCACGTGAATCACACAGTTATACATAAAATAACACTGTCAGTATTTTAGGGATCACATTTACTGATTATAACAGGATAATACAAAAGTGTTCCATAGCAATCCTGTGTTATTGAGTCCTTTTATCCTACTTATCCCGGCCATCATGAACCGACTGCAGCGCCCGAAGTGATAGCTTGTGTTACCAATAAGGTTGCAATGTTGCACAGCGACCAGATTTTTTCAATAAATAATAATATTAATAATAATAATACCTTAATATTTTGGAGAAATAATACTACCATCAGGGTTGGACAGTTTGACCAACGCAGATAAGAAAGAACCTCAAGGGCTTTCAGACTAACTAACTACAATAAAAGTGTGATGTCACGTAACGCAAAATTGAAGCATTACAAAACTGCTCTCTTCACAGAAGCTCTATATGCATCTGAAACCATAACTTTAGGAGGCCATTCGAAAATTGAAAAGCAAGAACGCAAAATTCTTAGAAAAATAATCGGCCCTACACAAGAAAATTGAATTTGATGATGATAATAGCTGTTTTAAGGGGCCTAACATCCAGATTATCGGCCCCTAATGGTTTGGGTGATAGTGAAACATGAGAATGTAAGATGAACTATAACTAGTACTAAAACTCAGCAATTCTTCTAGGTTTGTGCCGTGTCTTGTGTGGGGTTTCACCTAGGACACCAAGCTGGCTCATCGGCGGGCTCTTGGTGTCCCCGCCTGGACCCCCACAGGAGTAACGAACTGCGCGCTACCTCCCTTTATATAGAGTGCAACTGCACTACTTGACTGCGAGAACTAAAAGCTCAAGCAGCCTGAACCTCCCTATAAAGGCTTCCAAAAAGATGGTATATTGGCTTTCACGGCCGGTGAATTAAAACTCAGCAATTCTTCTAGGTTTGTGCCGTGTCTTGTGTGGAGTTTCGCCTAGCACACAAAGCTGGCTCATCGGCGGGCCCTTGGTGTCCCCGTCCGGACCCCCCCAGGAGTAACTGCACGCTACCTGCCTATATATAGAGTGCAACTGAACTGTCTTGTGTGGGGTTTCGCCTAGGACACCAAGCTGGCTCATCGGCGGGCTCTAGGTGTCCCCGCCCGGACCCCCACAGGAGTAACGAACTGCGCACTACCTCCCTTTATATAGAGTGCAACTGCACTACTTTACTGCGAGAAATAAAAGATCAAGCAGCCTTAACCTCCCTATGAAGGCTTCCAAAAAGATGGTTTATTGGCTTTCACGGCCGGTGAATTAAAACTCAGCAATTCTTCTAGGTTTGTGCCGTGTCTTGTGTGGGGTTTCGCCTAGACACGGCACAAACCTAGAAGAATTGCTGAATTTTAATTCACCGGCCGTGAAAGCCAATAAACCTTCTATAACTAGAACTAATTACACACTTACAGACTAGAAGAAGAAATGGGAAACAAAATGACAATAAGGCAAATAAAAGACAGGAGGAAAAGAAACGCCCTCAACCTTCGAAGAATGAGGATTGAGGGACTTGGAAGGAAGGAGAGCCATGAAAAGCAGATAGGAATGTGAAAGAGGAGAGGGTCCACTCCAGAGGCAATAAAAACAGGGTGATAAACCGGGTCCAGCTTAGGAATCCCTCGGGGTCACAAACACCCGAACTCACCAGCCGTGAGCCCTAGAGGGTGTAGCACTATCGAGGGTGCTCCAGAAGTGGTGGGGCTAACACAACCTACCTCCTTAAGGGCCTTGAGCAGAAGGCAGGAGATATCAGGAAGAGAACAGAAATGGTCTGACCCCTCAAAGAGTGAAGGATTAGAAAAGATGAGACAAGGGCCTATTAAGGCGCGAAAGTGCAAGACTCCCTAGGCCTCGGATACCCTAATACCGTCGGGGTCAGAAAAAAACAAGAGTTGACCAAGGGAGGCTGATAGGAAAGATAACAGAGATGAGCCCGGCACAAGTAAGAGGAAGTAATGCCGAACTCAGCTGGGGCCCCGTGGTCGCCAACCCACGTCCCACTAGTCGTGAGCCCCTGGGACAAAAATGGAATTTTGATCAAGAGACGAACTGTAGACCTCAAAAGTCTCACAGACAGTATCGCACTGTACGCAGGAGACGGTTGAAATTTGTTGTTCACCTATTTAGGATGGACAACAATGGACTAACAAACAGACTATTCAATATAATTTATGAATACACAACCATTGAGGACAAATTGGCTGGAGTAAACAAGGTAGAAGGAGGGGGAGGGGGGGGGGCTGAATGAGATGAACATCGGAGTTCATGAAGAGATTTTGGGAGAAGAAGAAGAAGGCAAAAGTCATCAAGCCAACTAATAAGTTTCAAGGCGGTCTATAAATGGGCATAACGAAGAAATAAACTAGTAGTTCCGTAAAGAACTATATAGCCTATTTTCAAATATCCTACTCATGTTAATTTCCTCTATCAACATACAAAATTTCAGTTTGATTGTTGTGATAGATTCGTAGATATTGACAACCGTCTAAATATTCCAGATGGTTCGCAGGTTGGATTTTTATTTATGTACTATTACATGAAGATTATTGTGTACGTGTGATATTCAAACTTCAATCGCATGATTAGAACACAAGAAGTAAAAACGAGATTTTAAAATTTCGCACAGCTACCATCTTGTGGTTATGAAAACAATCGAAATAAATAAGATGCTAGTGGATTAATATTTGTATAAGCATCTAACGTGCAAAGTTTCACTGCACTCGGATGGTTAAATCGAGAGAAACGTCCGTTTAAATATGTATACTTCGCGTCGCCGCCATGTTGGATTTGTGCTCACAAGGTTACTTATGAACTTATGTTCATTGCCTCTATGAACATAAAAATTCAGTTTAATTGCTGTGAAAGATTCGTAGATATTGTGAACCGTCTAAGTATTCCGGATGCTCGCCATTTTGGATTGTTATATGTATAGGCCATAGAGTTATGTACCATTAAAGGAAAATTATTGTGTAGGTTCATTATTCAAACTTTCACTTCGATCGCATGATTACGACACAAGAAATAAAAACTTAATTTTAAAATTTTACCCAACCGCCATCTTGAGGTTATGTAAATAATTGAACTAAATTAGATGCCAGTGCATTACAATATGTATAATCATTTACTGTACCACATTTCACTGCGCTCAGAGAGTTAAATCACGAGAAAAGTCTATTAAAATGTTTCAAATTCGCTTGGCCGCCATGCTCGTTTTGTACTCTAGAGGTTTATGAAAGTTACATACATTAACTTGTGCCAGTGCTCTTTATCTCCGTACAACATTTCAGGGTGATATCTATAATATTTTCGGAGATATAGAATGCCGGTGTAATATTTCGCACAGCCGCCATTTTGATGTTATGTAAACAATTTAACTAAATTAGATGCCCATGCATTACAATGTGTATAAACATTTGCTGTACCAAGTTTCATTACGTTTGGATGGTTAAATCGTGTGAAAAGTCTATTTAAATGTCTCAACTTCGCTTGGCCGCCATGTTGGATTGGTAGTTACCAGATTTTTGAATGTCTCATATGTGAACTTTTAGTAGTGCTCTTTATCACCGTACAAAATTTCAGGGTGATATCGGTAATAGTTTCGGAGATACTGAATGCTGGTGAAATAATTCGCACAGCCGCCATGTTGGATTGGTGAGAGACAATAACATTTTAAATGCACGGTCGGGGTCGGCCAGAATGGTGCTATGATCTTACCGAGTTTCATTGAAATCGCTCAGCCGTTTAGAAGTTATTAGGGGACACACACACACACGCACACACAGACACACGGACAAAAGGTGATCTCATAAGCCAATTTTTTTTTCATAAAATGAAAATAGGCTAAAAATTCTACGTCCCTTTTAACAACTGCGGCATTTAGAGACGCCTGGGTGCCGGAATTTCGCTCCGAATGGGATCTTTAACGTGCCAGTAAATCTTCTGAGACCGCTCCCTCTTATTCGCGCACCCTCAAATGCCAGCTTACTGTGCCAGGATTTGATCCTGCAACCTTGGGAACAGCAAGCGAGAACGTTACCGCTCAGCCACGCAGCCATCCAAGAAAGAAAAAAAGAAAGAAAGAAGAAAAGGGGCCTACCGTAATATTGTTACGTGCCACCCCCCTAGTGGCACTTTTGTTAACTGGATTACGGTGGGTAGAAGCACAACACAGATTGTTCCTTTAAAGAAATAATTAACTTTATTGCGGCCAGAAAGATACACCACTTAACAGCAAATACAAGCAATTAGAACCTTACTACAGTTTCCTCAAATCTCTTCCTTATGGAGCGCTCTTGCCCCTTTCACTTTGTCATGCTTCTCCACTAATGAGACCCGTGGAATACCTGCACCTCTTCCTTATGTACACAAACTACAGTTACTTACGATAACCTGCTACACGCTGCTTCGCTGTCCACAAGCTGGGAAGCAATGTCACTGGATTTCGTAACTCGCACGGCACTTCGCCACAATACCTCTGTCGCTCAGTGAAATCACACTCCCTCAAAACACAGGCAGTCCCCTGTATGCTTCTCACTCCCTCGCTGTCAAGAGAATCGGCTTCACTAGGGGTTTCGCAAGTCACCTCACTTCTGTCGCTCAGGATAAACGCTCGCACTGGCTCGAAAAACACACACTCACTGCTTGCCAGGTCGCTCTTATATAGCAGGCCGGTGACTCAATAAATGCTTCTAGACCCATCCAGGGTTCACGGCTTCTCGAGGTTTCCATCACTGGCTGGGTCACGAATATTCTGGACCATCCCTTTGTCCTAGAAGTCCTGTTGCATAAGGCGCACGCAATACACTGAGGCAGAGCACAGCCCAGCCCTGGGGCAGTTGTGACTCATGCGGCGAGCGATGAAACAAACTCACAGCCGTAACAATATTAATCTTATAGCAATACAAGTAGTTCCGTGAAGAACTATACAGCCTATTTTCATGTATCCAACTTATGTTAATTGCCACTATCAACATACACAATTTCAGTTTGATTGCTGTAATAGATTCGTAGATATTGAGAACCGACTAAATATTTCGGATGGTCGCCATGTTGGATTTTATATATGTAGGTCCTAGAGTTATGTACTGTTACATGCAGATTATTGTGTACGAGTAGTATTCAAACTTCAATCGCATAATTAGTACACAAGAAGTAACAAGGAGATTTTAAAATTTCGCACAGCTGCCATCTTGAGGTTATGGAAACAATTGAAATAAATTAGATGCCAGTGGATTACCATTCGTATAAGGATTTACTGTACCAAGTTTCACTGCACTCGGATGGTTAAATTGCGAGAAACGTCCATATGAAGATTTATACTTCGCGTCGCCGCCATGTTGGATTTGTGATCACCAGGTTATTTAAAGTCCTAATAGTGAACTTAAGTTCATAGCCCCAATGAACATTAAAAATTTCAGTTTGATTGCTATAATAGATTCGTAGATATTGAGAGCCGTCTAAATATTTCGGATTGTCGCCATGTTGGATTGTTAAATGTATAGGCCATAGAGTCGTGTACCATTAAAGGAAAATTATTGCGTAGGTTCATTATTCAAACTTTCACTTCGATCGCATGACTACATCACAAGAAATAAAAACTTAATTTTAAAATTTGCACAGACGCCATCTTGAGGTTATGTAAACAATTGAACTAAATTAGATACCAGTGCATTACAATGTGTGTAAATATTTCCTGTACCAGATTTCAGTGCGTTAGGAACATTAAATCGCGAGAAAGGTCTATTTAAAATTTTCAAATTCGCTTGGCTGCAATGTTCATTTTGTAGTTAACCGGTTTTTGAATGTCTTATAGATGGACTTCCAGTAGTGCCCTTTATCTCCGCACAAAATTTCAGGGAGATACCGCTAATAGTTTCAGAGATATATAAAGCCGGTGAAAGATTTCGCGCATCCGCCATCTTGTGATTATGTAAACAATTGAACGAAGTTAGATGTCGGTGCATTACAATGCATATAAACATATACTGTACCAAGTTTCATTGCGTTTGGTTGGTTAAATCACGAGAAACTTCTATTTAAATGTCGCAACTTCGCTTGGCCGCCATGTTGGTTTTGTAGTTACCAGGGTTTCAAAGGTCGCATAAGTGAACTTATAGTAGTTCCCTTTATCACCATACAAAATATCAGGGTAATATCGGTAAGAGTTTCGGAGATATTGAATGCTGGTGAAATATTTCGCACAGCCGCCATGTTGGATTGGTGAGTCGTAAAAAATTTTGAAGGGCACGGTCGGGGTCACCCGGAATAGTGCTATGAACTTACCGAGTTTCATTGAAATTGCTCCAGCCATTTAGATTTTATTAGGGGGAGACACACACACGAATCACACACACACGCACACACACACGGACAAAAGGTGATCTCATAAGCCTATTTTTTCAAAATTGAAAATAGGCAAAAAAAAAACCACGTGTTTCCTCCTACATGCATAGGAATTCATAGTTTTGTTATATAATAATTCAGGAAATGGTGTAATACTGTGAAGTGTTTGAGAAAGCGAAGTGCGGTCGCCGTGTGGTTCGTGCACCGACCAGATCCCAATAGTGGAGGGTATGGCAGAAATTCTAAGCCTTGTAAGTTCTCTCCCATCACTTAAATCGGCTGGTCCTTGCCCGCTGATTGCAACAAGGAAGAAGAGGAGTGGACCTCCCAATATTATTTGCGCGTGAGTACGATACTATTACCAAACGTCAGCTCAGGACCTGAGGAAAATATCCCACCGCGCATCTTCTCTCTGTGTTCCACCTCGTGTTTCCGGCCAAGGCGCGCAGCTGATTGAGACCCAAGACAAAATTTGTATCTTTTCTTCTGGTTCTCTCTTTCTCATTAAATAACGACACATTTAACATACTGTATTTTAACATAAATGACCTATCATCATATATATTATTTCAGTAGTATAGATCCCTCCTGAGGCGCTCACAAGCGACCGATCGTCAAAAATGAGCATTCAAATGAAAGAGAATATACATTACCAGTGACGCATTGCACTCTAATTTCATAAATATCTATAATTTCTTTAAAGAATGACTTTTAAAAAACTGTACGAAGTGTGCGATTTGCAGATACTGTTGCTGCAGGAAGATACGCTCCATAATTGCTGTCCACTTCACATTTTGGCCGCTGTGACGCCTGATTAATGTCATTTTAACATTCTGAGGTCTTTCTTTTATCACTTTGCAAGGATTTCAGAAGCAGTAATTTAAAGGAATGAGTAGGCCTACTCAAATCCTATAATTTCATAAATATCGAATAACTGGTGAGTGTTACGGCTAAGCTGTCAATCAATGGACTCAGCACACAAATGACATTAGCAGTGACGAATTGCATTCTAATTTCATAAATATCAATTTCTGTAAAAAGTGTGCGATTTGCAAATACAGTTGCTGTAGAAAAATGCGTGAGATCATTGCTATTCAGTTCGCATTTTGGCCGCAGGGACGCCTGAAACGTAAATAGTGTTCTATAATCATTTGGTTCAAATAAAAACATAACAGCCTTTCTCCTTATAGTGTAAGAAGAATAGGGTAAAGTGAGGAAAATTAGTTTATCAAGCTAAAAATTGGTGGAGATGTTCCTTGAATAGCCTGGATCAAAATACTAAAAGTCCCAAAAAATCCCTCTTGGGGAACATGCCGCCATCGTGGAAAAATGGCCGGCATCTTGGATTTCGTATCCAGCACCACATTGAACATCATAACTCGGTACCTAAGGGTGATAGGGACATGCGGTTTGGTCAGGATAACTTACCAGAATGCAGGCTATCATTTTGACACTACTTAACCTATATAACAATCGAAATAGTTATTATAAATCACTTAAACAAATTCTCATAGGGTAGCGTTAAAATCCATCGTAATGTTCAATGTCGATTTTTCACCTTTTACTGTCATGGGATTGAAAAACGTACTGAAATAAATGTTGTTAAGCACATCCAAAACGCACAAAAATATGTGATCAGCACTTTTGTAAACCAATAATTACGGGTGTGAGAAGTTGTCAAACATGCGCATGCAACTCGAGGAGCGGCGCGCCGAGGAGGGGGGCTTCTCAAAGCCGGTGCAACTGGTGATGTAAACATATTCTGTAGGCGCAACTATGCCCCTTTTTTAAAGATAAGTAAAAATTTGACACTTTTATATAGAAGGATAGCATCTTATAACCTAATAAATCATTTTAAAAAACAATACTTAATTTGTTAATACAGTAACTTAGCGCTATAAAGCTCTATTTCATAGCTACGTATATTATATTTATATAGAAAAGGAATGAAAAACGTTGCTATTAGAAAATAAATTAAGCAGCTATTTGTTTATTTGCTATCTAATACCACACCTTCAACACACTAACGTTTAAGCACATTACAATTTCTTTTGTACAAACACGGAAAAGAGGATATTCTGCTGCCACGGGACACTGTAGTGCGGTGTGCCTGTAAAGGAATAAAGCCAACTATTAATTATATCGTACGCGTTTAATATTGGTCATGTGTTGATAAAAAGACGTAACACTTGCCTTAATCTTGACGCATTTTCTTTGGTAAGGTTGAACTTTCAGAAGAGTCTACTCTGCGGCGAAGAGGTGGCGAGGATCTGCATGGCAATTCTTCGGGGTTGTCCTCCTGTTCCTCACTCATCATATCGTCAAGAGTATCTGGCTCTGGCATGTTAGAACAACCATCACCAGTGCAATTGCTGCACATTGCTGAACAGGAGAGACCTTGTCTTCTGCAACCTCAAGATCTGCTGCCGCATCCTGTCTTGCACTCTCAGCTGATGAGGTTTAGGAGGAAGTCTCGTGCGGGAGGAGGTTCTGTTGGAATCTGTAAAAATTTGCCGATTCTGTTCTTCTTCCATTCCCACTCTGTAGGTGGAAGAGAGATTCCGCGCCATTCCTGCACTTTGTGGTAAACTCTTAGGCTATGCTGTCGAGATGCTGCTGATGTTGGTGGAAGACTTGAGAGGTCGAAGTCTGCATGGAGACGTTGTTTGGCAATGGTCTTAAGGTACTGACTATACCTTGTCTTGTTTAGACTATCTGTAGTTTTACCTCCGTATAACGCTACGAAGAATTCTTCCCCTGCCTTCACGATCTCTTCCACTGCAGCGTCTGCGCTGTTAAAAACAGCAATTCTTTGGCGAAGACCTGGGTTATTGTTTAAAGTCTTGAACGCGTGTACCCCCTTCCTGTAGGGAGCCGAAGTTGTGTCGCAACCGGACATGGCATGGAGGAAGAGAAGATTGTCGGTCATGTCCCAAGAGCCTTCTTCAATTCCGTAGAGCCAAAGAGTTTCTTCGGATGGGCTTTTGATGGTGGCACCAGCATATAGACGTTTCTATCGCGTTCTGCAAGGCTCGAAAGAAATACCAACAAATCGGTATCCTCTCCAACAATTGCCACATGACCTCCCTTCTCTGCTTTCTTGATCGCTGTTGCCACGATGAGACGATCAGCATCAGACTTGGCATGAATAGCAGAAATCCCCTTTTCTTCGAAACAACGACCTAAAATGCCGACGAATATTGATTTGATTGAAGTATTGGCTAGGAACTGATTCTGCGACGAGACCACTTGCACTTCCAAATCCACCAAAACTTCAGAAGATGACGTATTGGCACGTCGTCTCATATGCTCCACGTCTTTCGTCGAACACTAGTTACAATAGCTTTCCCTTGATAGTTTGCCTTGATGTACGAAATGTAGTTCTTACAAACATCATCGAAGGTTCCCGATTTTGGCAATACCACCCGGTGCAGGATATCTCCACCGTCAAACACGTAGGTAAGGTCTTCGGGAAGACAGGTCATTGGTGCACACAACTTCTCTATCACTGTCCGTAAAGTTGATTTTGTACCTTTTCTGATATTTGAAGCATCGAACAACGCTGGCGGCAATAAAGCCAACTAGTATTCAAAGCAAGATTCAAGGTCCTCTTCATTGCGAGCGACACACGCAATTCGATGAAACAGCTAGGTCGGATTTACAGGCACGGTCTCACCTCGGACAACAAGAGCTGCAAGAGTGACAACTTTGTCCTTTCGTTGGAGTTTAACTTCGGCGGACGATTTCCCTTCCAGTTTCTTCAAAATCGTGGTTCCTATCTCCCAAGCGGAGTCGCAGGTCACCGTTTCGTCACTTATAACATCGGTTGATTTGGACACCAAAATATCCTGAGGTTTGTCGAAAGGAGAATGTATACGTAGCTATTCTGTGAATTTTTCGAGATGCTTGAACTCTCCTCTTTGGCTGGCTTGCCCAAGTTCCACGTGTTGCATAGAATGTAATGCTAAAATCGTTTTTGATATAGGACATTTATAAAGTACAGGAAACGACCTTAACTTTTAAACCGGGTGGTAAATATCGGCAAAATAAGCATAAAGGGACAGTTCAAACTTAACACACATTTTTCGCTTTTATAATTATTTTCTGTAGCTTGCCACGGTGGGTGAGTGGTTATAGTGTCGGACTACCAACCCCTAGATTGCAGGTTCACACCGGGCCATGGTAAGTGATTTTTGAAGGCGACAAAAATCACGACACTCATGTCATACGTTGTTGGCATGTTAAAGAACCCATTTGAATTCAGTAGGCCGTGTTCAATGGCAAAATTAATCTTGGGATTTTCCGCCAACACAAAGTTCCTCCATTCTCTACTTGAAAATGCTGTAGTGTCAAGGAGTTTAGATATCTAACCTCCTTGACTTTCATAGCGTTCAAAGGAACGACGAAATTCGACATGCAAGCTACCCTCTGGGTGTCAATTAACAAAGCTTGCACCAGGCACCCGAGGCCATACGATATTATTATTATTATTATTTTCTGTGGCGTAAAGTTTAAGATACATTTTATGATAAACGTTACCGTAAAGACGTTCATTTCGGCCGGCCGACCGGCCACTGCTAAGCAACACAGGGAAGGTGGAGTGGGGGAACGAGAGCGCTCTGATGGCGCAGCGGCAGGGATGTCGCTCGGCAACGCGGGGACGGACAGTCCATTCTTGTTTAATTATATACGAACGTAGCGCAAAAATACTTAGTTATTAAAATTAAAAGGAAATATTCCTTTCTCTTGATACATACAATATAAGTAGCTAAGAAAGAACGAAAAGTTACTGAATTAACAAATTAATTGTTGTTTTTTTAAATATTATTTATTAGGTTATAAGATGCTATCTTTCTATATAAAAGTGTCAAATTTTTACTTATCATTAAAATGGGGCTTAGTAGCGCCTACAGAATGTGTTTACTTCACCAGATGCACCGGCTTTGAGAAGCTCCCCTCCTCGGCGCGCCGCTCCTTGAGTTGCATGCGCATGTTTGACAACTTCTCACTACCCGTAATTTTTTTTTGTTTACGAAAGTGCTGATTACATATTTTTGTGCGTTTTGATGTGTTTAAACACATCTACTTCAGTACTTTTTTCAATCCCATGACTGTAAAAGGTGAAAAATCGACATTGAACATCAAGATGGATTTTAACACTACACTATGAGAGTTTGTTTAAGTGATTTATAATAACTATTTCGATTGTTATCTAGGTTAAGTATTGTCAGAATGATAGCCTGCATTCTGGTAAGTTATCCTGACCAAACCACATGTCTCTATCACCCTTAGGTAACGAGTTATGACGTTCAATGCGATGCTGGATACGAAATCCAAGATGCCGGCCATTTTTCCACGATGGCGGCATGTTCCCCAAGAGGGATTTTTTGGGACTTTTAGTATTTTGATTCAGGCTATTCAAGGAACATCTCCACCAATTTTTAGCTTGATAAACTAATTTTCCTCACTTTGACCATATTCTGTCTAATATTCCTGCACTATTAAATCTCTTATTATAAACATATTGGGGAAAGTGTGGCTCTAGTCCAGTCAATAGAGGCTCAAAATGGGGGTTCACCTTACATCAGATGCGGGATCGTTTTTTATTTTTTGATGTTGTTTAGGACCATTAGGTAGTTATTAATCCAAGTTTCCGCCATCCTCCCCCGCTTGCTTCGTCCGCCATCTTGAAAATACTATCAGAAATCGGCACTTTTTTCAGTTTTTGGCCTCTAGCTCATTCCCAGGTCATTTGTTTGAAGATATTTTTGAATAAGAAAATGTAGATTACTAAATTTGCAACAACTTTGATGTGGAAGTTTTTTTTGTAGGACCAAGTGTATTCGAGCTACGAGAAGGCGAAAAAGGGCGAAAATTGGCAATTCGGCATATTTTTCACTTTCCATCGCAAAAACAGCGGAAAAACTTGATTTCAGCGAAAAGTTTATTGAATGAAAGTTGTAGACAATTTAATTTCCTTTGAAACTCCTGTATAAAAAAAACAATTACGAGCAATGAGTAGGAGTGGGGGTAAATTTAAGAAAACTATAGGAAATAATTTTTTTGAGATTCAGCCCTGGAGCGCCCTGTTGGTGAAAGTTTTTCGTTTTCATTATATTACAACCATTTTTTGAACACAGCAGTGCATCTAAATATTATTTGAACCATTTTTGTATAAATGTAACCACACACATACACTCACACTCTCACAAACACGCACATTGTTTTTGTTTTATTCAGTTGATGTTCGTACCTCCAGTGTTCATATCGGGTTTAGTCAACGTGCTTGGAAAGAGTTTTCCTGTGGAGTGAGTTGTAGTGGTGAAGGATGGCTTCTTCATCCCAAACACCGGACAGTGAGTGCTTCGTATGCGGGAAGAGTTTGGACGAAGGAGTTGTTATTACTGTGAAGAAGAAAGGAGTTCAGACTCTATTAAGCGCAAGTGTTCGAAGGGGACGAAACGACCACTGCCAGATTTTGAAGAAAAGAGATGAAATTAAAGTTCACAATGCCTGCTCAAAGAATTATAGCGATCCAAGATGGATAGACGTAGCTCTACGCTCAGAATCCCCTACACCTGTACCATCTTCAAAGCTAAGGTCAGTAAGTGAGGCGTTTATTTTCAAGGGCCATTGCTTTCTATGTGCGGAAAAAATTTAAGAGGATTATATGAAAAAACAGAAAAAGCTTCCCTCAATTTCTCAAAATAAAGTTCGCTTGGTGGAGAAGATGGAGATAAGGGACAACTTGTTGCTAGCAGCTCGGGCACGCGGACATGAGGGGGCTCAACAAATAATTAATCGTGTTCCCCCAGACTTAGATCGTATTGCTGCTGACGGTGAGTACCACGATGCTTGTATGAAAAAGCTGTACCGACCACCGAGAGCTGGGGGAGGGGCAAGAGGATACAGAACACACCCCAGAGTTGATGAAGCAATGGAATCTGTTTATGCTTTTCTGGAAAGAAACAAAGAAGAATGCCAATTCTCATTTGATCAATTGATGGGGGCCCTTAAGGAAGGATGTGAACTTGACCGAAGAACAGTAAAATCCCGTTTGCTGAAAATGTACGAGGATGACATCATGTTCGTTGAAACAGGCAATAAATCGACGGTCTGTTTCAAAAATACTGGTTATAAAATATTGAATGACACTTGATATGCCAATATAAAATCGAATCTTTAGGAAGAAAGAATGAGAGTGGTGAAAGCAGCTGCAAATATACAGTAATTACCGAGGATATTCGCTCCCGTGTGTACAATACCACTGACTATCCACCCCGTGATAAATTTTTTATCAGTATCGAGTCAGACATTCCACCAACGTTATTGTCAATGGTCCAAATAATTGTGCTAAAAACAAACAAGGAAGTTAAGATAAATGGAAGAGGATCAGTATTGCCATTTTCCATGCAATCATTGCTGCTGCACGTCCTCGATCGTTTGGATCCCGTAAGAAGGAAGGAGAGCATCAGCTCTGGTATAGTTGGAAGTAAGCAGGTGAACTGCTACAAGGCTCAGCAAGTCGGTATGGCTGAACTCTCAAGAACAGTGGGAACAACCTTCGGTGAAGTGTCCTTCAAAAAGAAAGACAAAGTGATATCTTTAGTAGCTGACAAGAACATCTTGAAAGTTGGGGAGAAGAATATTGCTGTGGACCCACTCACACTCTATCACAGGATGTGCATAGCAAAAACAACCCAGGACGACCTTGAGGAATACCTCTCTCATGAGCTTGCACCGTACCCTATGCCGTTGTTCAACGAGGATGTCATGCGCAAGGGCACAAAGTCTGCTTGATATGCAGCGTTCACACCCATAGATTTCGAGTTTCTCTCAAATCACCTCACTGTCATCGATGGTGGGCATCTGCTCCACAAAGTTGGGTGGAATCGAAATTCGACTTTTGGAAAAATTTGTGCCGATTATATCAAGTACATCCACCAGCATTATGGGATAGTGGTGATGGTCATCTTCGACGGGTACCCAGACAATCTTCTGATGAGTACCAAGAATGCCGAAAGAGCAAGAAGGCGCAAGCTGAACGCCTCAGCAGATGTGATATTTGATGAAGCCACAGTCAACAAAACTCCTAAGACAAATTTCTGTCCAATGAGAGCAATAAAAACGATTTGTTGCCCTCCTCAGAACAACACTTGAAGCGTCCAACGTCATGAACAAGCAAGCTGAAGAGGTTGCTGACGTGCTCATTGTGACCAATGCAACATCGATGACTTCTTCGTACGACGTTGTAATTATTGTGGGGGAAGACATCGATTTATTAGCCATTCTCCCTGGGTCAGCAAATACGATGAACAACGTATACCTTTAAAAAACAGGAAGAGGCAATTCACCTGACGTCATGTACTCCCCCTCATCATTTATATACGACTTCGCCGAGAACCTGCTGCTCATCCACGCCATCAGCGGGTGTGACACAACGTCAAATATTCATGGATTCGGAAAAAACAAATTTTGTTCCCAGTTCCGGAGGAATCCATTATTGTTGGAGATAAGTGATGTCTTCATGGACCCAGAAGCCACATTAGAGGATATCTTCAAAGTAGGAGAGCAAACATTGGTCGTCCTCCATAGGGGGAAATCACTTTCTGAACTCCGAAACACAAAATTTGTTGCTACCACGACAAACTTGAACCTGGAAAAGCTGCTCCCAATCTCCGATGCAGCGCGATACCACTCCTTGAGTGTATACCACCAAGTGACGTCCTGGATGAGCAGGAAGAAAGACCCGATCATCTTTGGCTGGACAAGAGGAATCAGGGGCTTGATTTCGACAACAACCACCAGAGATGCTGCTCCTCGTACCCCGCTGAAGACGGTATCATGCAGGTGTGTCACCGGCTGTTCCGCAGCATGTGGATGCAGAAAAGCCGGTAAGCATTGCTCCACTTTCTACAAATTCTGCTGCGGCGGAACGTCCTGCGACAACCATCCTTTGATAGTCGCTGACGAGGAAGAGGAAAACATCGACGACCCGTCCATACCATTCCACGAAGACCCTGCCGAAGAGTCAACCCTCCCAACCCCAACCCCCACCCCCTTGCGAAACGTCCCCGGTTACTGTAGCAAGCCCCCCATCCATGTTAAAGTTTTTATTTTAGTGTGTTCATTATTCCCTAATAATTAATATGTAAATAATTAATATGTAAATAATTAATATGTAAATAATTAATATATAAAATGCATTGTATTGTAATCTATATTTTGTAAATACACACTAACTTTCTTAAATGAATGGGTAACGAATTTGTTCTCTCCCATCTATTCATATTTATACAAAAATGGTTCAAATAGTATTTATATGCACGGCTGTGTTCAGAAAATAGTTGTAATATAATGAAATCGAAAAACTTTTACCAACACGGCGCTCCAGGGCTGAATCACAAAAAACGCATTTCCTCTAGGTTTCTTAAATTTACCCCCACTCCTACCCATTGCTCCTAATTGATTTTTTGATACACGAGTTCCAAAGGAAATTAAATTATCTACAACTTTCATTCAATAAACTTTTTGCTGAGATCCATTCTTCTCCCTGTTTTTGCGATGGAAAGTGGAGCGAAGGTGAATAATTTGCCGAGTCGCCAATTTTCGCCCTTTTTCGCCTTCTCGTTGCTCGAATACGCTTGGTCCTACAAAAAAAAACACTTATGAATCAAAGATGTTGCAAATTTAGAAATCTACATTTTCTTATTTGGACATATATTCAAACAAATGAACTGGGAATGAGGAGCTAGAGGCCAAAAACTGAAAAAAGTGCCGATTTCTGACAGTTTTTTTAAGATGGCGGACGAAGCAAGGGTGGGGGGATGACGGAAACTTGGATTAATATCAACCTAAGGGTCCTAAACAACATCAAAAAATAAAAAACGATCCCGCATCTGATGTAGGGTGAAATTCGTTTATTGACTGGACTACTTATGAACATGCGAGATTTCTCGCACGGGTCCGTTAGTTTTAATAAAATATAAAAATTACACATCACAATTGGCGACCGGCGGAGTTACGAGCACCAATTAGAGGCCATAGGGCCAGACTATCTCCGGACTGGAAAAGCAAATGGGTTCGAATCCCTCAGTCGAACACTCTTGAAATGGTTTTCCTTGCTTCTCGTTTTCAAATCCGGCTGGAAATGGGACAGTACCTACTAGCAGTCCACGACCGCTTCCTTCCAACTTCTTGCCCAGTTTAAATCATGTGCACTCATTTTTATCTCTCAGTAACACCCCTGATGAGCTAGGTGTCGGAAAGGGCAACCGGCCGTAAAAACCATCCATAATCTCTCTTCACCCACCAACCCCATATAAATGAGAATAATAAGGGGTAGAATTAGTTCAGAAATGCTTGCTACAGGGGGTGAGTGGTCAACGTGTCGGTCTACTAACCCCAAGCTTGCAGGGTCGTTCCTGGCCGTGGTAAGTGATTTCTGATAGGCGGCAAAAATTACGACACCATGTCATACGATGTTGGCATGTCAAAGAACCCATTTGAATTCAGTAGGCCGTGTTCATAATGGCAAAATTAATCTCGGGATTTACCGCCAACACAAAGTTCCACATTTTTCTACTAGAAAGTGCTATAGTGTTCAAGGAGCTTATATAGCTAACCTCCTTGACTTTCATAGTGCTTCAAGAAATAACCAAAATCGACATGCAAGCTACCCTTTTGGTGTCAAATAAGAAAGCTTGCACCCGGCACCCGAGGCCATACGATATTATTATGATATTTATGGTCGACCCTGACTATTATATGTCAGAAAACTGTATCATAATGATGGTCATTATAACACTATTTTTCATTATGAAACAGTTTCTCCCACCAATCACAGCTCAATAAACAGTTGTTTGACCAATTAGGTGAGGATAGCAACGCATCTGCGCTAAGTTCCAAGGCCTTCTAATTTAAATTTCACTGCCTGGCCTAGTGTCATAGTGGGGCCATCGAGGAGGCCATGGTCAAATACAAGGTATTCTGTGCGTCCCATGCGCTCTGTTCAGTACATAAAACTGGCAAAATCTCGACAGGTATTAATGAATATTTATGTTCGAACATAAAATAGTTATAATTATTATCGTCGAACATATACAGTCGTAAGCAACTCGCCTATAATGGTAATTAAGACACTCGTATGGAAATTATAAAACTCGCATACGCTCGTTTTATAAACATACTCATGTCTTAATTATTGCCATTATAGGCTCGTTGCATAATGTACTAAATTATTATTATTATTATTTATTTATTTACATTGTTTAGACCCAAAGGATCACATTAAGCAAATTATGTTCTGGTGCTGTTCTTCTTGTTCTTCCAGAACTCCTTCATCATCTCACTGTGTCGGACTCGACGTTACTCCGTCCATCCTGTCCCTGGTCTCCTTGGTCGATCTTCATGTGTGACTTCCCTACTGTGGATCTTATGTCGGAATGTCATTCGATCGTCTATGTCGTTTGGTATGATGTTGGCACTTTCGAGATCAATTTGGAATCTGGTAACCCAGACTGTTGTCACTTTAAGTTTTCGTAAGTAAGTCAATATTCTCTTTGTTAGCCGGTCGTCATTCAGTCTCATAATGTGGCCGTAGAATCTCAGTCGTCGCTTGCGGAAATCTGACTCGATGTTAGAGTATCTCTCTGTGATTATGTGTGATTGCAGACGATATCCATCATCTGTGAGTTTAGGGCCCAATATTTTACGGATGATTTTTCTCTCAGCCTTCTTGATGTTCTCAAGATCCCCTTTGCAGTTGAGGTTTAGTGTCTCGCTGGCGTAAAGTGTCTCAGGTTTGATGACAGTCGTGTAGTGTTGAATTTTGGTGTTGATGCTCATGCATTTCTTGTTGTAAATATTTGCGATTTTTCCGTATGCTTTCCGCAATTTAAGTTCACGAGATTTTTGCGCCACTCTTTCCATACCTGTGGGTTCAATAATTTCACCCAAATACTTGAATTGATTAAACCTGTTTATCATACCCTACTCTGTGAGTAAATTTTGTGCTTGAATGTGTTTTGTCGATATAAACTCGGTCTTTGTGAAGGAAATTTGTAGTCCGACCTTTTCAGCACACTCTTTTAAGACCTCAATCTGAAGAATTGCCGTTCGTTCATCTGCGGAGAGGATTGCAAGATCATCCGCGAGAGTGAAGCATGTCACGTCGATATTATCCGTTTGCCTTCCTAGCCTGACGGGCTTCCAGGTATTCCGACTCCTCAGTTCATTTCTGCATTCTTTCATGACCTTCTCTAGGACGATATTAAAGAGTAGAGGGGAGAGCCCATCACCCTGCCGTACACCTGTCCCGATGAGGAAAGGTTCAGATACTTCACCAAGGAACTTGACTTTGGAAGTTGTTTCAGATAGGGTCTGTTGGATGAGGCGTCGTGTTTTCGGGTCGAGCGTCGAGCGTGTATTCTTCGAGTATATTAAAGAGGGATAGGCGGTCGACAGAGTCATAAGCTTTCTGAAAATCGACGAATACGCAGATGGTTGGGAGATTTCGTAAAGCTCGAAGTTTCAGTGTGGACTTGAGGTTGAAAATTTGTTCAGTACTTGATCTGTTTGGTCTGAACCCTGCCGGGTATTCACCAATGAGAGGCTCGACCTGTTCTTGTGTGCGTTGTAGGAGGCAAGCAGAGAATACTTTGTAAGGTACAGGAAGGTGGGGTATGCCTCTATAGTTATTCTCATCCAATATGTGTCCTTTTTTGAAGAGAGTGCGAATGAGTGCGCATTTCCAATCATCTGGGAGTTTTTCACTTCGCCAGACTTCTTGGATGATCTGTGTAATTTCCTGAAGTGACCGTGGTCCAAGATTTTTCAGCAGTTCCGCGACAATTCCGTCTTCTCCTGCTGTCTTTCCATTCTTGAGTTTTTTGATATGGCGAGTGATTTCTTCTTGTGTTGGTGGATCAGCGTCTGGCTTGACGTGTTCTGGGGTCGTATGCAAGAAACGTTCAGGTGGTTCGGGACAGTTAAGGAGCCCAGAAAAGTAGCGTGCAAGTTCATCGCAATTTTCACGATTATTAAGTGCCAGTTTTCCATCCTGTTTCCTAAAGGTTAAATTTGGCGGTGCATAACCTTTAATATTAATCGCGAAGGTCCTGTAGAAATTCCGACTATGGGAGTTTCTGAAATCATTCTCCAAGGACTTAAGTTGCTCAGTGATATAATCACGCTTGACTTTCTTGATAGTCTTGTTTGTCTGTTTGTGGATGTCGAGGAAGTGTCCCAGGGTTCCTGGTGATCTACTGCTGTTGTATTTTGGAATGCGATTCGGCGATTGGCAATGGCTTGATCACACTCAGAATTCCACCATGGATGTTTTGTCTTTCCTTTTAGCGGGATCAGTGTTTTAGCTTGTCCGATAATTTTGCTACGAAAGTCGTTCCAGTTATTCGCCGGTTCCTTTTCCCATTCCTATACAATATTTGTTTCTTGAATCATAGCTAAATCGAATTTCGGGATATGTGGTTTGCGACGGTGAACTCTCTTTGGGGTGAACATTACTTTGATTCTTGTAAGGTAGTGATCCGAGTTGATATTCGCGTCTCGTCGGACTTGAACGTCGTGAATGGTTCTGTAGTGGGCGTAGGAAATGGCGACGTGATCAATCTGATACTCACCGAGATGTTGGATCGGAGATCGCCATGTTTTCTGTTTATGCGGTGATTTTCTAAAGTGCGTGGACATAATTTTAAGGTTGAATTGGTGACAGATGTCAAATAGACGCGTACCGTTAGTGTTCGTGTTTTGATGTGCGGAATATTTACCGACGATTTTTCGATAGATTTTGTCTTTGCCAAGTTGAGCATTGAAATCTTCCATGAGGATTTTAACGTCGTCGCGGGAAATCTTGCTCATGATGTTCTCAAGTTTGTTCCAGAATTTTTTCAACCGTTTCTGGGTTCTTCTTATTGTCAACATTGGTGGGGGCATGCGCATTGATGAGTGTGAAATTTTTGTTAGCGCATTTGATGCGCATGGTCATGAGCCGACTATTGACGGGTGTAATTTCCCTGACGGAGGTGATAATAGATCTGTGTACAAAAAACGCCATACCGAAAATTGGTGCGCCCCTTGCGACTCTTTGTTGTGTTTTGCTTTTAAAGATGCGGTAGTTTCCGTAGTCCATAGTGTTGTTGTCTGTCATTCGTGTTTCTTGAAGAGCAAGGATGAGAATTTTTGTCGGTCAATTTCCTGCGTGAGGTCATGTAATTTACCTGTTTGGATCAATTTATTAATGTTTATCGTTCCAAGGAATGATTTCTGGTTGTAGGGAAGTTTACCAGAGATCTCCGATACTCTCTGTTGCGCACGTCTGAACTCCCCAGAATCCAAAAGTTCAGTGGCCGTCTGTTGACGGGTGGATTGTGTACCACCTGGGGTAAGATTGTATTTACTTGCACATTCCATATTTGCTTGTACTCAGTACTTGGCCTAGCAGATACCAGGACCATATAGGACCAGAGGTTGTTGAGGCCTTTGGAACTTAGATTTTCAGCCGAGCTCACTGAGCTAACAGACGCTGACCACTCGCCGCTGGATACCAGTACAGACGCTCATGGATTTAAGAAAAGCTGACATCTAACCAAATACTAGTATAGATGCCTTTTATCCTATTAATCCTGGATACAAGGCCGCCTCGTCCGCCATTAACACTGTTCTATAGATCATCTATACCACCATCAATGCCGTTGAGAACTTCACCGTAACCCTGGCAAGGGACCCTTACAAGGTAATACCAGCCGGGTCAGCTGGACCTCGGTTTTTAGCCTATTTTCAATTTTGAAAAAATAGGCTTATGAGATCACCTTTTGTCCGTGTGTGTGTGCGTGTGTGTGTGTGTGTGTGTGTGTGTGATTCGTGTGTGTGTCCCCCCCTAATAAAATCTAAACTGCAGGAGCGATTTCAATGAAACTCGGAAAGTTCACAGCACTGTTCCCGGCGACCTCGACCGTGCCCTTCAAATCTTGTTACGACTCACCAATCCAACATGGCGGCTGTGCGAAATATTTCACCAGCATTCAATATCTCCGAAACTATTACCGATATTACCCTGACATTTTCTAATGTGATAGAGGGAACTACTATAAGTTCACTTATGTGACTTTTGAAAACCTGGTAACTACAAAACCAACATGGAGGCCAAGCGAATTTGCGACTTTTAAACAGACGTTTCTCGCGATTTGACCAACCAAACGCAATGAAACTTGGTACAGTATATGTTTATATACATTGTAATGCACCGACATCTAACTTCGTTCAATTGTTCACATAATCACAAGATGGCGGATGTGCGAAATATTTCACCGGCATTCTATATCTCTGAAACTATTAGCGGAATCTCCCTTAAATTTTGTACGGAGATAAAGGGCACTACTGGAAGTCCATCTATAAGACTTTCAAAAACCGGTTAACTACAAAACGAACATGGCGGCCAAGCGAATTTGAAAACTTTAAATAGACCTTTCTCGCGATTTAATGTTCCAAGCGCACTGAAACCTGGTACAGGAAATATTTATACACATTGTAATCCACTGGTATCTAATTTAGTTCAATTGTTTACATAACCTCAAGATGGCGGCAGTGCGAATTTTAAAATTAAGTTTTTATTTCTTGTGATGTAGTCATGCGATCGAAGTGAAAGTTTGAATAATGAACTTACGCAATAATTTTCCTTTAATGGTACATGACTCTATGGCCTATACATTTAACAATCCAACATGGCGACCATCCGAAATATTTAGACGTTACTGAATATCTATGAATCTATTTTAGCAATCAAACTGCATTTTTTAATGTTCATAGGGGCTATGAACTTAAGTTCACCTATAGGACTTTAAATAACCTGGTGATCATAAATCCAACATGGCAGTGACGCGAATTATAAATATTCACATGGACGTTTCTCGCAATTTAACCATCCGCGTGCAGTGAAACTTGGTACAGTAAATCCTTATACGAATGTTAATCCACTGGCATCCAATTTATTTCAATTGTTTCCATAACCTCAAGATGGCAGCTGTGCAAAATTTTAAAATCTCCTTGTTTTTTCTTGTGTCCTAATTATGCGATTGAAGTTTGAATACTACACGTTCACAATAATCTGCATGTAACAGTACATAACTCTAGGACCTACATATATAAAATCCAACATGGCGATCATCCGAAATATTTAGTCGGTTCTCAATATCTACGCATCTATTACAGCAATCAAACAGAAATTGTGTATGTTGATAGTGGCAATTAACATAAGTAGGATATATGAAAATAGGCTGTATAGTTCTTCACGGAACTACTTGTTTTAAGAGGTGTTACTCCTCTATCACTCACCGCTTTGTCCAGGCTTGTGACAGGCAGAGCCTGGCTTCCCAAACATTGGGCCCAGGTTGACGGTATTATTATTATTATTATTATTATTATTATTATTATTATTAGTTCAGAAATCACATAGAGTAATACCAATTGTTGCTGAGAAAGTATATTAAAAAGTGAAGGAGCACATATGTGTATCCTAGGTCTGAAGAGGATAAGCTACTTTTAAACACTTTTTGGTGAAACCACAACACCTCTCCGCTGCAGGACTACAGAGCGCAGCACCTCCTACGTGGTTGCCGATCTGGACTCAGTTGTAATCCTACATGTTTAACCTTCTAGTACGGTATGCTAGGGAGGAAGTGACAAGAAGAACATTTAGGCCATGTGATAAGAGAAACAGTTTTCATCTTTGGGGAACCAGAGGGATCATATAATATAAGATTAATCATATATTACATGGTTAAGACTCTTAATAGGTAGAATAAAGCTATTTTTCACTACGAATTCACTGATAAGTTGAGGGCAGTGATGCCAACCTGTGGGATTTGTCCCTTATTATGTGACGTTTAGACAATTTGTTTTAGAAAATGAATAAAGAGATTTTTTTGCAAGAAGTAAAATGAACTTTGGATATTTAGCCAATGTCCTATATCACCAGCTGTTGTTGTTTGAGTCTTCAGTCTTTTGACTGGTTTGATGCAGCCTCCCTGTCCTGAGCTAATCGTTTAATCTCTACATAGCTACCTCACCCTACATCCGAGGCAATCTGTTTAACATATTCTAACCTTGGTCTACCCCTACGTTTCTTGTCCTCGACCCTTCCTTCCATAACTAGGCTTGCTATTCCTGGGTGTCTTAGTATGTGTCCTACCAACCTATCTTTCTCTTCAATAGCAGTCGCCATAAACATTTCTCCTCTTCCACTAGTCTTAATACCTCTTCGTTTGTAACCCTATCTACCTATCTGATCTTCATCATTCTCCTGTAACACCACATTTCAAACGCTTCAATTCTCCTCTTTTCTCCTGCACCAATAGTCCAAGTTTCACTTCCATAGAGTGCCACGTTCCAGACAAAGGCCTTCAAAAATTACCTCCTAATACCTAAATCTATATTCGATGTCAACAGATTCCTTTTTTGTAGAAATGCTTTCCTTGCCTGAGCCAACCTACTTTTGATATCCTCTTTGCTTCGTCTATCACTAGTTATTTTGCTTCCTAAGTAAGAGAAGTCTCCTACTTCCTATATTTTTTCACCTGCCAATGTGATGTCCATAGAGGTTTCTGATTTATTTCTGCTGCATTCCAATATTTTTGTTTTTTATTAATTTTCATCATGAATTGCTTCCTCAAGACGGAGTCCATACCGTTCAATAACTCTTTCAAATCCTCAGTCGTATCGGCCAAGATGCCTATGTCATCGGCAAATCTCCGAGTTGAAATTATTTCTCCTTGAATCTCCACTCACACTTTAAATTTTTCTCCAATTTCCTTCACTGCTTGTTCAAGATTTAAAAGTATGCCTTACACCTTTCTGAATACCGGCTTCTCTCTAATGTCCTTCAGCTGAGCTGCCATTAACACATAAAAGCTTCGTTTGCTCAGCAAACGTGCACAATAGGTGTGATTCATACCTGCCGATAGAATAAATATAAACCTTTCAGGAAGTATAGTATTACATTACAATCACCAACTGCTGCTTGTGCGATAGCAGACAGTTTTGTGTGTTTTTAGGTGATTTAAACTTATGTTTTGTTAGCCTACTTTTCACATTTTGCAAAAATGGGGAAAAAGTAGACTTATGAGATCGGGCAAATGTGTGTCTGTCTGTCTGTCCTTCTGTCTGTCTGTCTGTCTGTGTGTGTGTGTGTGTGTGTGTCCCCCTATCAACTCCTAAACGGCTGCAGCAATAGAAACAAAATATGGTAGGAGTAAAGATCTATACCTGAATATCTCACGGCCATATTTGAAAATTATGTCAGTGCTACCAACTGCTGAAAAATCGCAATAGAAATTTGAACTCCATGTTGGATATCTTGGAAGGTATAAATGGGAGCTATTTCAAAATTGGCACACGTATTGAACCCTTTAGTATTGCAGTGTTTATATGCAAGAAATCTTGATCAAGGGGTCGCGCTCAGTTCATAGTGTGATGTTTACGTTCGCCAAACAACATGCTCTACTGAGGCAAGGGTCATAGGATTAAAACTATAATTAAGAAAGGAAGTGACAAGACGTAGAATAATAACATAATTTAATGACTATTTGTGCAAAAAATGAAATGAATATAAACAACAACAATAACATTCCTCCCTGAATCTTCCCATGACAGAAATATCTATCAACGATGAGGAGTCAGACGGATCTCCCCCTCATAAAAATATGGATTCAAGTTCCACTAACTTGCATTGGGATTTTATGTACGCGTAATGACTAACTACGAGGACTGAGTACTTGGATGACTGTTCGTTTACATCGGGTAACAGCCACGATGCTTACGAACAATCATCTCGTAAATCAACGTTTACGGATATGGGACACAACACTAATAAAAACCCTTAAAAATTAATGCTGACACACAATCTAAATCTAATATTTACAGGAATCTCCCTCGAGACCCTCCTTCAGTGCGATGACGCATCTGACAAATGAGCTGCCAACCCGGCCCATTGCTCAATACACAAACAAGGAAAAGACAGCATCGCACGTGACTGCACGGGTCACTAATACAGAACATAAACATGGAATGGAACCAACAACAACAAAAGCCTCACCGGCTGAGATTACCTTATATGAACAAAAATGCACGTTAAGCTAACGCTTCGGAGATTATAGTGATTCGTAGGTAACTCCCATTTATTTAAACAATTTTTATCATTGATCAGTTCTTATTCTGTATTTCAAGTAATTTTACGGAGCCAACAAGCACTCCACTAATGACCTTGATGCAATCCTTTCAGCCCGCCTTGTGAAAACAGCTTCCCCCTACCACAACTCTTGTCATCGTCCAACTCCAGTGTGTAAAAATAACTTGACCATCTGTCTCGTTATCTCGTAGAATCAACAGCAACAAATCTCAACCACATAAACATATGGTAAGACATTAATCGATATAGCCACATATGTCCTCGCAAGGTAACCATATGGACTCGGCACCAAGCTGACAGAAATCAGTCTACGCTGAAACTCCCGCTTGTAATGACCAATAAAATACACACACACACACACACACACACACACACACTGCTGGGAATGACATAACACTTTTCACACAGGTCGGTTGAATCAGATACTCACAATCTATTTAAGAAAATTAAAACCTACGATAGAGCTGACTGCTCTTCGCCACAACTCACATTGCTCCAACGGCAATAAACTCACTGAATCTGATCAATAATAAACATTACAAAGATTAATTTACCCTCCAATCTACTGTATGATTATATTAATTCAGCCCTACTTCCGAAACACAATATATCTCCGAGATACGTTTCTTAAATGCATTGCGTAAACATATGCGAACACGGTTGTCCACATAGCCACGTTAGTTAAAACAAACAAACAAGAACATACGACTAAGAAAACTTGTGCGAGCTGTTTCCATGCAAAAGGTGTGTCAGACCAAAACTAAATACACTACGATAATCAACACAAGCAAGATATTTACAAACAAAATATGTCCCATATACCATAAGTTAACTTGTCAGATAATAAGAATATTATTCAGTACTCATCCTCGGCCAGTCACCGTCAGCGAACATCTGCTGCCATCTCCCTACTTAATGCTGCTTAGCTCGTCTCAAACATCTCGATGGAGTGTTGACAGTTCCAAACTTCTTCCAGGATAAGCGAAGTCATCTCTCGTGCTGATGCAAAAAGTTATAGATTATTACACACTCGATATCTGACTACTAAATTCACCGTTTTAGGTACTTATTTCCCCAGAACAGTCTGTTGGCGAATTGTCGAGGATACTGTCCCTACAAAATAGTACTGAATATCTATCACACTGAATTTAACACACATTAGTATTAATAAAAATCTGTGTCCTCATGACACGCAAAGTACAAGTGCCTACGTCCTCAGACGCGCAAAATGTAGTAATAACCTGTGTCTTCCGACACACAAAATATAATATAACCTACGTCCTCAGACGCACAAAATGTAATAATAACCTCCGTCCTCAGACGCACAAAATATAATAATGTCTTGGCTCTTCACGCCACTTATAAATGAACTGGCCCTAGGTATCGATGGGGGGGGGGGGGGGGAGGGGGGAATTATATAAAAATTTCTCAAAATAATAGTGGTACAGGAATGAAACAAATATCAATGAACTCGTAAAATTGCGCAGGTCAAGAATATGCCCATTAATTCTAGAATCGATCGTAGAGATGTTGTCTAACCGATCTCCCGCGTTAATGCTAGCTCTCGCGTGCCCAAGCTAGACTTGGCGCGTTCGTAAGCATTCATCTCCCATTGGTTCCACTTTATCAATATGTTCGCGGTTTTTATCAGACCTCGGCCTCGTAGGAGTGTCCAGTAGTACCATCAGCCACTCACGTTACTGCATTATATTTTTTCTAGGCGCGAATAGTACAATGAACATGCCATAAGCGTGTCTCACCACGCGTCCCTTCTATTTTGAGGTAGCCACCACCTGTCCTTCTGAAACATAGCTAGGCTCTTTCTTTTCACAATCCTTAAGTATTTAGCCTATTGTCAAACTGCTGCAGGTATGTCCCCGCTGTCTCCAACAAATGCTTGAAGTTTCCTCATCTTCGTCTGGCTATTTCATGACGCTGGTGGAAATTTTAATTAATTGTAGAAATAAAACATCGAATCATTTATCCATCAGAGGATAAAGGGTTCAGTAAAGAGTTCAGTATAGATAATAATATTGCAGTTTAATTTCCAGGAGGCCATACATGGCAGTGTTGCCAAAATGATTATAAGCCTGCTGATAGGTCCAATTTTTAAATGCATATAACTTCTTCACTATCAATTGGAATTCAACCAAATTTCGTATGTGCTATGTGTACATAATCAGATATGACTGAGCGTATTCTTCAGAGCCACCAGGGCTACCAACTGTTAATAAATGCTCTCATTTTTTTAAATCCAAATACCCATATATCATAAAGTATGCAAGCCGACAGCTTTAAACTATGCACACGTGTAGTGCCTGACATTCTATATTAATTTGGAGTAACTTATATACGTCAGTGCTACCAACCTGATTCTAAGCCTGCTGAGAGGTCCAACTTTAAATACATGTAACTTCTATACTATCATTTGGATTTCAACCAAATATCGCGTGTGCTATGTGTACCATAACATATATGAATATGCCGATTCTTAAGAGTAACCAGGGCTGCCAACTGTTAATAAATGCTGTCTCTGTTTTTGTTATCCTAATATCAATAAATCGGAAAGTATGCAAGCCAATAGCTCTAAACTTTGCACACGTATAGTACCTGGCATTCTATAGAGCGTCCAGGGTTAAGAAAAGACTACAGGTCTTAAGGGCTAGCCGCACTCCGCATTTGCCATATCTCCTCGCACATCGCCGCCCGGTCACTCGTTGTGAAGTACAGTTGCGACATAAAATTATACTTCGCCTAGTGCAGCTGTTTTAGTGACTGAAATAAGTTAGATAATAATACTACTTCTACTGCTACTACTACTACTATTAATAATAATAATAATAATAATAATAATAATAATAATAATAATAATGAAGTATGATCAACTCGTAATGTAGCGGCTATCATTCTTGGCTGCCACTCCGGAGGTCCGAGTTCGATTCCCAACTCAGCCAAGAACTGTAATTATAATCAAAGCCCTGCGCGGACGCGTATATCCGCATCTGTTCTCGCCATGCGGATATAGTTAGCGTGGCTGTGCGGAGAGCGGATAAGCTGCGGATAATGTTTGGAGAAAATTTGCGGATAGTTTTTAAAATACAATCCGAATTTATTTAATATCATTATTAAGATCCGGATGTTTATGACATACCGGTATCATATACTGGCGTTATGTTTTTCTCATGACAAATGTAAAATGATGATTTAAGCTAAGCACATTCAAATTATGTCATTAAGCAGAATTACCACTCCGAACAGGAAAGACTTGCAATTCCGGCTGTGTAACATTGATTGTAAACATAGCACATGATATACATAGCCTAAGGGAACGACGTTTCCTCACATGTCTCAATATGTTGCTTTAGTAATTTATGCTTTATCTAATTGAAAATATTAATGTAACACACATGGGGATGGGGAAAGAGTCATGCGGATGCGGGGCAGATGCAGATAACAACTGTGGGGATACGGGGCGGATGCAGATAACAACTGTGCGGATACGGGGCGGATGCAGATAACAACTGTGCGGATACGGGGCGGATGCAGATAACAACTGTGGGGATACGGGGCGGATGCAGATAACAACTGTGCGGATGCGGGGCGGATGCAGATAACAACTGTGCGGATGCGGGGCGAATGCGGATAACAACTGTGCGGATGCGGATAACAACTGTGCGGATGTGGGCGGATAACAACTGTGCGGATGTGGGCGGATAACAACTGTGCGGATGCAGGGCGGATGCGGATAACAACTGTGCGGATGCGGATAACAACTGTGCGGATGTGGGCGGATAACAACTGTGCGGATGTGGGCGGATAACAGCTGTGCGGATGCAGGGCGGATGCGGATAACAACTGTGCGGATGTGGGCGGATAACAACTGTGCGGATGCAGGGCGGATGCGGATAACAACTGTGCGGATGCAGGGCGGATGCGGATGACAACTGTGCGGATGCAGGGCGGATGCGGATAACAACTGTGCGGATGCGGATAACAACTGTGCGGATGCGGATAACAACTGTGCGGATGCGGATAACAACTGTGCGGATGTGGGCGGATAACAACTGTGCGGATGCAGGGCGGATGCGGATAACAACTGTGCGGATGCGGATAACAACTGTGCGGATGCGGATAACAACTGTGCGGATGTGGGCGGATAACAACTGTGCGGATGCAGGGTGGATGCGGATAACAACTGTGCGGATGCGGATAACAACTGTGCGGATGCGGATAACAACTGTGCGGATGTGGGCGGATAACAACTGTGCGGATGTGGGCGGATAACAACTGTGCGGATGCAGGGCGGATGCGGATAACAACTGTGCGGATGTGGGCGGATAACAACAGTGCGGATGTGGGCGGATAACAACAGTGCGGATGTGGGCGGATAACAACTGTGCGGATGCAGGGCGGATGCGGATAACAACTGTGCGGATGTGGGCGGATAACAACAGTGCGGATGTGGGCGGATAACAACAGTGCGGATGCAGGGCGGATGCGGATAACAACTGTGCGGATGCGGATAACAACTGTGCGGATGCGGATAACAACTGTGCGGATGTGGGCGGATAACAACTGTGCGGATGTGGGCGGATAACAACAGTGCGGATGTGGGCGGATAACAACTGTGCGGATGCAGGGCGGATGCGGATAACAACTGTGCGGATGTGGGCGGATAACAACAGTGCGGATGTGGGCGGATAACAACAGTGCGGATGCAGGGTGGATGCGGATAACAACTGTGCGGATGCGGATAACAACTGTGCGGATGCGGATAACAACTGTGCGGATGTGGGCGGATAACAACTGTGCGGATGTGGGCGGATAACAACAGTGCGGATGCAGGGTGGATGCGGATAACAACTGTGCGGATGCGGATAACAACTGTGCGGATGCGGATAACAACTGTGCGGATGTGGGCGGATAACAACTGTGCGGATGTGGGCGGATAACAACTGTGCGGATGCAGGGCGGATGCGGATAACAACTGTGCGGATGTGGGCGGATAACAACAGTGCGGATGTGGGCGGATAACAACAGTGCGGATGCAGGGCGGATGCGGATAACAACAGTGCGGATGCAGGGCGGATGCGGATAACAACTGTGCGGATGCAGGGCGGATGCGGATAACAACTGTGCGGATGCAGGGCGGATGCGGATAACAACTGTGCGGATGCAGGGCGGATGCGGATGACAACTGTGCGGATGCAGGGCGGATGCGGATAACGTTTTGTTTATCCGCGTAGAGCTCTGGAACGGAGTACACAGACTCGTGAGGCGGGCATTTCAGCCATCCTGGAAGTGGTTTCCCCACTTCTACTCCAGGCGAATGCCGGGATAGTTCCGAACTGAAGGCCATAGCCCCCCCCATTCCCAGTATTCATCTGAATTACAAATACACACCACTACATACACCATAGTAACATAGGTTATCACGCAAATTGAACACCTGGTTTAATCAGCCCCTCGAATGAGACAACAAATAATACAAGAGCAAATTATCACATATGTGTCCAGAACCTGAAGTGAATCCCCAGCTTGCATCGCATTGTTCCTTATCAGCAGGGGTCACAGCGCTGAGGTAATTACTTTCCGGAGACATTTCACAACGAAGACGGCTATAACACAAAAGTACCGTTAACAGATGGATGCGTGAGTGACAGCTGGACCTGCTCTCACCAGCTGGCTATAAATATCGTACCTCCAGTAATGTTAATTTACTCATAAATGATGACAGATGCGATATTTTGATCGCAACAGTCAATAGATATTCTTTCTACCCAACGTAACTTAAAGAAGAACGAAAAGAAAGTCGAAAGTCCTATTTGCAAGAGAAGCACATTACCGACAAATACGAGTATAAATTAAATGCATTTTGTAAGTAATTTTAAAATAAATTATCTACTTACATTATCAGAGGTGCCATGTTCATCTATTCCATTTCAGCACTGCTTGAAGAATCTTCATCTGAAGAGTCACCGAGACGGACGATGATTGGTTCGATGTCATCTTGAATTTCATCAGCCTTCCACATATCGCCTTCAATTTTCTTTACATGGTTTACGTAGTTCCTCCAGTTATCAGGTGTAACACAAGCTAAACCTTCCTGAATTAACTTTTTCATTTCTTTCACTTTGAAGTCCGTATTGTGTAAGCTCACGTGATGTTTTGCCTGGGCCCATACGAGTTCAATGGGGTTTAATTCGCAGTGGTAGGGGGGCAGTCGAAGTACCGTGTGTCCTCTTTCTAACGCAATTTCGTCTATCTTGTACTTATCGTATTTGCCCTTTTCCAAAGCAATAATGTCCATTAAATCTTTCTTCAACATGTGATCTTCGTACTGAATATGATGCTCCGTCATCCATCCTTGCATATCGCATTTCTTCCAGCCTTTTGTCGGTATTGGCTCCTTCTTCCTGCTGTGGTAAGAAGCATTATCAATAACAATTACGGAATTGGGAGGCAAATTTGGAAGAAGCTTTTCTGAAAAGTATGTTTCATAACACACCCCGTCCATTTCATCATGCGCATCGGCAGTATTTTTCTTACACAAAAAAACATATTCAGCGTTAGGCACGAACCCATTTTCGTTACCAGCGTGAACAATAGCAAATCGTGGCCCACGAGCGGTAGGGGTTTTCAATCCGATCGATAACCCTGCAAGAAAAGCTTGCCTTGGTGTGGTAACCGTTTTGTCTTTCCACTCTTTAGCCACGGTTATTCCAGTGTTAGCCCAACTTTCGTCTGTATAAACTATGTTCCGACCTTCTTCTCTATACCTTTTAATTTGTACGAGATACTTATGACGCCAAGACACGATATCATCCCTTTCTATTAACATTGCCCTATTTCCCCTTCTTTCATAAGTAAAGTTCATTTCCCTGAGAACAACATGCAACGTAGTTTTCTTAAAGTCGGGCAGTTCTGGGTTAGTGTTGATAGAAGTCAGGACGGTCTTCAGAGTTGGGGGTTGATTTCTAAAATAGAATTCATGAATAATCCTCCGTATTCCACTTCTGACAAAATCATCATATTTAATGAGCCTAGAGTTACTGCGAATTAACTTTTTCCTTTCCCGTTTCTTGCTGGGACTCTGAAGTGGCCCTGCACTGGCTTCCTTCCTTATTTTGAAGACGGAAGACCTTGAAATTCCTAAAGACTTAGCGGTTTCGTCCACTAACCAGCTAACACTCTGTCCTGGATGTTCCGTTTTCAAGTATGAAAATACATTAAGTACCATCTGTCGTTCCTTTCTCCTGAGAATTTCCCCACTTCTCCTTTTCACATGTTCAGCCATAACTACAGTTATCACTCGCTACTTTAAAGTATGATATGTGAAAACGAAACAGACAAAAACAAACAATGTAACTATACACACAACGAAAAGTAAAATGTACACTATGAAGCACAATACAAGGTATTTATAACACTATGCACTCTCCAAAGCACTTGCACCTGACAAATAATAATTTTCACGTTCTTTTATGCCCACTGCTGTACGCTCACTCGTTTCTCCTCTCTGAGTACTGGCGCGAACTGACATTCCCGCTCGGCTGTTCCTTTAAATAAGCCCACTATTCTAACACTTTAAATGATAAACTGAAATATATCAAAACGAGTTTACGTCTTCTTCAGTGTCGTAATGCACAAACAATACATGTTTCATAAGGAGACGAACGCATTTTCATAGGACTTCATTATAATACAAACTTACAGTTTGGAGCAATAGGGGTGAAACCAACAGAAATAAAAGCCCATAAGGCCTGTAGTTTTTTCTTAACCCTGGACGCTCTATAGATTAATTTGGAATAACTAATATAGGCCTACGCCAGTGCTGCCAACATGATTCTAAGCCTGCTGATAGGTCCAATTTTAAAATGCATGTAACTTCTATACTAACTAATGGATTTCATTCAAAATCGTCACAACAATAGATCATATTATTTCAGATTATTTCAGACCAATACATGTATGTCATTGTTGCCAACATGATTTTACGCGCGCTGTTAGATGCAATGATTAACTGCATGTAACGTCCATGCTATCCATTGGACTTCAACCAAATGTTGTACCTTAAGGGATGGAACTAAGAACTAAGAATATATTCAGTCACCAGGGCTGCCAACTGTAGTTCTCTATTAGGCGACATTATGCCAGGTATACAGTATTTTGAACTAATTAGAAATGTCGATATTACCAACTTAATTTCGTCATTATTCTAGATATATCCATATAGATTAATCTTCGGCATGAATCTTAAATTTTAAGAAAATTAGGCTCTTTAGTTCGTTACGAAACTTCTCGTTTTTTTTTTTTTTTTTTTTTTTTTTTTTTTTTTTTTTGAAACCTTTATTTTAAAAAATTCAAAGATAAACATCTCAATCTTTGAATGAACACAAACGTGTATTAAGTGTTGGTATACAAGACAGTTTTGTGCTTTGTAAAAATCAATTTTAACGCAATTTGAAACACATCATCGAGACTCTGGAGCACACCTTTATTCATTATACATTTCTTTTGAACAAAATAAATTTTTACATGGGATATTTTCTAGTGAAAAGGGACATTCTGAGTGGGAAGTTGGGATTTTGAGGTTTGAGTGATTGGCAACCCTGAGTTGCGTTTAATATATTGTACTAAGACATGTAGTGGAATATATTCCTACAACTTTAAGGACACTGGGTTGTGACATTGGCTGCACAAGTTAAGATTTTTGAGATTTTGTACACTTTTCTCAGGTCCTACTTAAGTAACAGGCCTGATATTTTGTAAAGTGTTGGTAAACGTGGACTTTTATAGAATGGACGGAGAGATATTTAAAATAATCTTTATCTTTCCAATTTATAAATTTAAAAATCATACATTTTAAGAGGCAAAAATATATTTTGAGTTTGTTAATTTTTAAACGGCTCAAAATAATTATTTTAGAAAAACCGAGCGGTTCATTTTGCCAAGCCACATGTTCTTTGCATTCCAGGAAAAAATTAAGTATCCTTTGCAAGAAAGTGTACCAAACTTAGAAATGTATATACAATTGTTTCTATAGCTATAGCCTATAGCTTACGCTGTTTCATTCTCGTGATATTTTTCCCGAGATGAATGTGATGTTCTCTGAACTGCGACATTCGTGACGAATAAGCTACATCAGTTTTACCGAACACGTGTTACGTGTATACCGTCATCTCTGGTATCAAGCAGTCTTTTGCCCTACCCTCCCTTCTCCCTAGTAAAAATAGTGTAACACCCAGAAGCAGTGGCGGACCTTGCGGGGCTCTGGGCGATATGATAAGGTGGGGCCCACAGCAATAAGGAAATAAAAAAAATATCAAATCAAATGGAAAATAGTTCTGTAATAATAATAAAATAAAGAATGGTTACAATATTTTGAATACACTGCAATAGGCTACATTTTTTTAAATAATTTGAAAGAAACCTTTAAGTCCCCTTGAAGAAGATTATGTAAACTATGAAATATTAATATATCACTTTGCGACTTTTTTCCCGGCTGAAGTCTTCCATCATTTCACTGAAATCTAAACTTGCTAAACGGTCACGGAAAGTCATACCTGCACTGAAAAAATAATATGAATTATAAATTAGTTTGAAAAGTATAATTAATTAATCAATTAAATGTAAAACAATCTATGGCGCGGGGCCCTGGGCGGTTGCCCTCCTCGCTCTCCCCTAGATCTGCCCCTGCCCAGAAGCATATCCTCCGGCCGCCAATGTAACCACCTACATTCAACTAGTGGGCACCTTGAGGAACTTCCGACTTTCACCGATTGCCGAACATAACAAGATAAGCTGCATAATATGTCGAGCAGCGAGGCGGCAATGAAGAAGATTGAAAACAGCTAATGGGAGGATGAATGTTAGTGTTCTCCCACCTTGCTCACGGTAGCTGTACTTCGTGCGACTGAGCGGGATCGAGAGGAAGAGGGGAGGTAGGAGAGGTGACGCACCAACCGGCTCAGTACGCGCTCGACTCTGACAAGTGACAGTCAGCAAGTGCTAGTGTGACAACATAATGCCGGTCAACACGCGAGCAGAGACTCAATAAACATCAGATCTGCCGTTATCGCGGGGTGAGTAATCTAACACCACTATTGTATATCACACTTCCTAAAATTTAGCCTCTGCCGTAGATCTACAAGTTTCTGACAGGTGGGTCACATTACGAAAGAATAATAATAATATCGAATGGCCTCGTGTGCCGGGTGCAAGCTTTGTTATTTGACACCCAGAGGGTAGCTTGCCTGTCGAATTTCGTAGTTCCTTGAAGCACTGTGAAAGTCAAGGAGGTTAGATATCAAAACTCCTTGAACACTATAGTGCTTTCTAGTAGAGAAGTGAGGAACTTTGTGTTGGAGGACACTCCGAAGATTAATTTTGCCATTATGAACACGGCCTACTGAATTCAAATGGGTTCTTTGACATGCCAACATCGTATGACATGCGTGACGTAAATTTTTGCCGCCTTTCAAAAATCACTTACCACTGCCAAGAGCGAACCTGCAAGCTTGGGGGTTAGTAGACCTACACGTTAACCACTCACCCACCGTGGCAAGCTAAGAAAGAATGAAAAGCTTTTAGGTAAATTTCACGAGAAAGCTACCTTTTGCATATTACGAGTTCCGGAAAATGTTGCATATCTTCGCGTTTCACATCCCCCAGATCCAAAACCACCGTCAGTTCAAAAGTTTATTTATAATTTATATATCACTTTCTTGTGGACACAATTACTACTACTAATTGGGGTCGCCAGAGCCAACCAGGCTCATTTTGGTTTTGGCCGAGGATTTAAGGTCGGATGCTCTCCCTGACACCACGTGATTTTTCAGGTGAAAATATCACTCCGCTGTCACCGGGATTCGAACCCCGGCCGTCTGGGTGAAAGACGAGCAGCTAGCCACTGCGCCATCACACTTCCTTTTCGAGGATACAATAACTAGGCCTACCGTTATTTTGCACCCATCACTTTCACATTTATAAATAAAACTAGCAACCCACCCCGACTTCGCCCGGAAACAGTTATGAATGTGCAACGAATTCTTGCCAGAAGTAATTTAAGAATCGCGAGGTGCATGAAACACAAATCCCCTTTCCGTCCAATCTAAATCACTTATAGTGGGCGATGTATTGAAGATAGAGAGAGATATGCCGTCGCGGACTTTTTTGTAGAACTTTTCATTCTGATCAATTCTTACACTCATAGTATATGGGTATTTTTAACGGTTTGCCCAGCGTAAGCTTAAAAAGCGCATGGACGCCATGTTTCTTTAGACTTTTTCACTGAATTCGTTACTGCTTGGCTTCCTTTGTTTGTAAATAAATTATTTTCTACAGAAACCTTCCTCGAGATATCCTTTACAGAATGGTCAAGACCGCATCAAAATCCATCCAGTGGTTCTCGAGATGACCCGTGACATCCAAGAATCGGGGACTTTGTTTTGTACTAAGTAGAGAAAGTAGAGATATAACCATTCAAAATCTCGGTCCAGTCCGTTAATGGGGAAAATCAGACCAAGTGTGCTGAAATGGGGGGTCTTTTGTGGGAAAAATGAAGTATCGCTCTTACATGTGCAAAATCGATTCAAATCCATTGAAATTCATACTATTCTTCGGATAAGAGCCCAAAACATATCTCAGTAAAGTGTTTTGATAGCACCAACCATTGACCAAAGGGGTGGGAAAATGGAATTTTGAGATATAAACTGGTCAATGCTCAGTATGCCTTCCTTCGGAGAGGAAGTAAAGCTGGCGCCGGTCCCATGTCATAGATTTATGGAATGTAAAAGAACCTTCCACCTACTAAACTTGTGTGAAGCGAAATTTGTAGGTTAGATTTGATTAATGATCTTAAGTTCCAACGTTCGTCACCAGGTGCTGGTTGCGATGACATCTAGTAGACTAGTATTAGGCAAGTTCACAGCTAATGGCTAATGGCTTGGGTGATAGTGAAATAATGATTACTACAACTAACTTACATACTAGTAGAGGAAAAGGTCAAATCAGGAATAAGGAAAATAAAAGACAGGGAAAGTGCCCTCAACCCTCAAAGATTGAGAACTGAAGAACTTTGTAAGAAGGGAGCCATGAAAGGCAGAGAAGAAAGGGAAAAGAAGAGAGGGGGCAAACAAAAGTCACAGGAAAAGTGGGAGAAACCAGCCCCAGCTCAGAAATCCCTCGGATTCACCAGCTCCCCAGTTCACCAGCCGCGAGCCTTCAGGATGTAGCACTATCCAGAGTGGACGGGCATCAATTCCACTCGGGAATTCCAGTCAGGTAGCCAGGGTTACCTCAAGTCCACTCGACACTCCAGGTAGTCGCCAGAGGAGTCCCTCAACTCCGCTCGGTCGCGGCCTCTTTATCCTTATGCATTGTTAGAACGACACAAGTCTTCCATGCTCACTTCTACCATTGATTTTATCAATCCTTCTAATATAACTAATATAACTTCTAATAATGATAACAAATTAAGTATAACTTCTCAAAATAACCTACCGTGTTCAGTTATATTTCAGCTGTACAATAACCACTGCTTGGGTGTTTACATTTTTAAGTTTACTTAAATAAGTGGAACAGCTAATTTCAAAACAAAGAGTAGAATTGTTTAACTTTTTGTTGTTACTTAGTCTACTCCTCATTTAACGATTTCTTATCACTTGTAAACTGATAAGAACAGACGAAATGATTGCATAGAAAAAGTGGTGTGCAGACGATATCTTAAATCTGAATAGCTGTTACGGTAAACAAGCCTAGCTCTATAAGAGTTAGAATTCATAACTAATTTGCTGTGTGGGAATGCAGCTGATTTTTCCGTTCTAGGCTGGAAAACAGTATTTTAAGCATCCGCAACTGATATCGAAAGTATCATTTTAGGTACAAATTATACACCTATTATTATCTAAATGTAATTTTGTCTGACTAGGTTAAAAAACATACAAATATTTAATTATGCACATGTTAAAAACAATGCATAAAATTTGCAGAAAGAAATAGAAAACTTGGCAGACTTATTTAAAAGAATATTATGATTAATTTTAAATCACTTGTATTCTCTGACATATAAGTTATAATGTTCCAAACACTTTATACCTGATTTAACGAATGAGCGGACTTGACATCAGAGCGGTTGACCAATGGCACAACAATGTCTTGCGAACACCACCACGCCATCGGTCAAGCGCTCTGAAGTCAAGTCCGCTCATTCGTTAAATCAGATATAAACATAATAGATAAAGAACTAGATATTAATCACTGTTGTTAAATAAAAATATGGACAGGAAATGCCCTGCAGAAGGTGTTTGACCCGGCCCTTGGTATGCGAGCAGGAGGGTTGTAACATTTGTTTACGTCATTGGGGATAACCCCTTTGCCGACCCCTTGCCAAAGCCTGAGCGGAGTTGAGGAACTCATTTTTGGGTCCCTTGGAGGACCGAGTGGAATTAAGGAAAATCGAGGGGAATTGATGTTGGACCTCCAGAGTGCACCATAAGTTGTTGTTGTTGATTCATTTAGGGTTTTTCGGCATCGTGGTCATAAGCCCCGTGTACTTGTGTGTGTGTGTGTGGCATTAGTCTGATAACCTGTGTTATTGTGATGGCTGTATTAGTGTAGGCCTATGTAGTTGTAATTCAGATGAGGATTGGGAAGGAGGCGGTCTTGGCCTTCTGATAGGAACCAACCACTCCTACGATGGCTGAGGCGTGATTCAAACCCATCTCGTCTCAGTTTTGCCTCACGAAGCTGAGTGAACCCTGTTCGAACCCTCAGACTAGAATTATATTTCTTGGTAGAGCCGGGAATCCAACCCGGACCTCCGGAGTGACAGCCAAGAACACTAACTGACACGCCAAGAGCTGGACTTACCGCCATAGCAGTGTTTCTGTTTGAGTCTTTTGACTGGTTTGATGCAGCCATCCATGCCTCCCTTCCTGAGCTAATCGTTTCATATCTGCAGAGCTACCACACCTTACGTCAGAGACAATCTGTTTAACATATTCTAACCTTGGTCTACCCCAACAGTTCTTGTCCTCGACCCTTCCTTCCATAACTAAGCTTGCTATTCCTGGGTGTCTTAGTAAGTGTCCTATCAACCTATCTCTTCTCTTCATTATCAGTCGCCAGAAACATCTCTCCTCTCCCACTAGTCTTAATACCTCTTCGTTTGTATCCCTATCTACCCATCTGATCTTCATCATTATTCTGTAACACCACATTTTAAACGCTTCAATTCTCCTATTTTCTGCTGCACCAATAGTCCAAGTTTCACTTCCATAAAGCGCCACGCTCCAGACAAAGGCCTTCAAAAATGACTTCCTAATACCTAAATCTATATTCGATGTCAACAGATTCCTTTTCTGTAGAAATGCTTTCCTTGCCTGAGCTAACCTACTTTTTATATCCTCTTTGCTTCGTCCATCACTGGTTATTATAGCAGATGACAGACAGTTAAATTAATGCCAATGGTATGTTGCTAATAGAGACATTACTACTTCATTCTATAAACAAAGGAGTGCTGACTTGTGTTTTCTTCAATGATTCATTCATCGTGATTGCGTAGCAGATATGTTCATTCATCATTTCTGCTACCTAGAACAGAGAAAGGAAATATCGCAAGCTCACCTTGAGGTTTATCCATGAGTAAGGCTCCTTTACCCGTCAATGGTAAGTGGATACCGATTTGTGAACAGATCCGCTGAAGAGCAACGGCTGTTAAGCAATTTCAGACGCGTCGCTCATTGCTGTTCCCTCCCAGGAGCTCACAACTTTTGAGACGTGAGTTGGCGTCCAGCTGAGTTCGTCATTCCTTCCACTTACTTGTGCTGGCTTCCTCTCTGTCATGCTTCTTGTGGACCTCCCTTGGTCAGCTATTCCTCCTTTCCGACCCCGACGGTATTAGGGTGTCTTTCATTTTCCCACCTTATTGGCCCTTGTTCTCATCTTTCCTGATACCCTCATTCTTCGAGGGACAAGACCTCTTTTTGATATTATCTCGTGCCTTCTGCTCAAGGTCCTAAAGTAGGCAGGATGTGTAGCAAGTGTAGCCCCACCTTTTATGGTGCACCCTGTATAGCGTTCACAGCTGGTGAGCTCGGCAGTTAGCGATCTCGAGGGATTTCTGAGCTGTGGCTGGTTTCTCCCATTTTTCGAGGGACTTTGGGGCGGACCCTATCATATTTCCCCGGTCCTATCTGCCTTTCATGGCTTTACCTCTTACTAAGTCCTCCTTCAGTCCTAATTCTCCGAGGGTTGAGGGCACTTTCCATGTCTTTTATTTCCCTTATTCTTGCTTTATCAATTTCCTCTAGTTGGTAAGTTAGGCTAGTTGTAGTAGTTACTATATCATAATTTTACTATCATCCAAACCATTTGGGGCCGATAACCTAGATGTTATGCCCCTTAAAACAACAATTAACATCATCATCTTAGTTTCTGTTGCTGCTATAAATTCGGATTAGGTGCTTGGAATATCTTGGTCATCAGCCCCGTATATTTGGGTATGTATTCAATTTGTCTGATAACGTGCGTCTCTCTGGCGACTGGTTGCTTGTCTCAGCGGTAACGTTCTTGCCTGCTGACCCAAGGTTGCAGGATCGAATCCTCGAATACTGGCGCAGTCAGCTGGCATTTGCGAGTGCTCAAATGCGAGGGAACCATGTCAGTACATTTACTGGCCCGTTAAAGATCCCCTTCGAGGAAGAATTCCGGCACCCCGGCGTCTCTAAAAGACACAGTAGTTAAAAGGGACGTTAGACCAATAACATTGCTTCTGTGGTGAGTGTATTAGTGTGTGTAATTGTTAGGGATGGGGTAGATGCCCTGGGACTTGAAATAATGTACTACCCCGGCATACTCAGGATAGCCACTGCCGCCCCCCCCCCCCTCCCCAATGATCACCAAACTTGTTGCAGCCTCCCCCCTCTACCCCCCTAAACCCCACCCTCACCCTCCCATCGTGGTCGTGGTGTACGATTTAACGCGAACGACAACGCCGAGGGATTACCACGCTCCTCTACCATTGAGTTAAAAACACCTAGCTTCCTTAGTGTGGCAGTGATAGTGTCCTATTCATGATCACAAGATCAACGCAAAGGAAGTCGAATTTATGAAGGGCGGAAAATTTCCCTCGGCACTCAGGGTCTTACAATCTCTGCTCGTAAAAGATCTCTAGTATCACATTTAGTAAATACAAGGCAAAACTAATTAAATCTTAGCCACAGATCACCCAATAGAGTTCTGGTTTTCACTGCTAGATGGCAGTGTTAAACACATTGAAATTGAAAAGTAGTGTCTTGCTGCTAGATTTCATTCTAAATGCTTGCTTATTACACAGAGGGTCTGAAGATGTCTCGGTTATTATTATGTTTTTTCCGATGTTCACCTCATTCAGGTCCCACCCTTGTTTCCTCCAGCCAATTTATCCTCGAATTTTTTGTATTAATTATATTGAATAATCTTTTTGTTAGTCCATTGTTGTCCATCCTAAATAGGCTATGTGCCCAAAAAATTTCAACCGACTCCAGCGTACAGTGTATGTGAAACTGTCTGTGAGACTACAGAGGTCTGCAGTTCGTCTCTTGATCCAAATTCCATTTTCTTGTGTAGGGCCGAATATTTTTCATTAGGATTATAATTAACTTATTATTGATGCTTAGAACTTTCATACGTTGAAAACATGGACCTTAGAATATGAGGCAATCACTCTACCGTTACTCCTGCCGAGTCAACTTACAACATGAACATGTTTCTGACTTCACGGTACAAACAAAGCCATGTCACTCGTTCGTTTGTTTTTGTCACTACCATTTTTAATGAGTCACCGGGATTTCAAGACGGATATCATTTGACCTGTTTGGTATGTTCGTGGGTAGGAGCACACCTTCAGTTTCTACGGCAGAATCCTCTGAAAGTTAGAGATGCTCTCTGTATTCGAACCATCGCATCGACCGCCTCGTGGCATAATGGCTGGCTTTAAAGGCTGCCACCACTGAGGTCTCATGTGTGATTCTCGGCTCTGCCCCCCCCCCCCCCCAAAAAAAAAACTCTTTTCTAAGGACAGGAATGCAGTATTTTATAATTATTATTATTTTTAGCAATCAACTGCTTATCGCATCCACTGAAATGCTTCATAATTATTTCATCCACCCCACCCCTGTGATGTACTTCTATTGAATAGTTCACTTCTTGCTAAATTTTCCTAGCATCTCCCTTAACATTTTCAAAGCTACAATATCGGCATTTAGCTGTGCACTTGACCTTGAGAGCTCAGCGGTAGGAGAAGGCTGTAAAGCGGTGCGGGGACTGTGCCGAATACTTCCCTATCTGATAACATTGACGCGCGTGACAGCAGGTTCTTACAATCAGACACCACTCAGCGTGACAAATGTTTTACGTTGCAGTGGTATACTGGGGAGTGAGATGTGGAAATGCAGAGTTAACTGCTGGTAACTGTACTTATGTAATACGAACTTGACCTGTTGTAACTAACGAAGTATTTATTTCTGAGTGGATTTGTTCCTCATTGATCAATACAGAGTGTTTTCGTTCCGAGGTCAATCATAATGAAACAAGTTTAATGACAGAATCTCTTTCTTTTTTCATTCTTTCCTTACCACCTCGTGGTGTAGTGGCTAATATTCTTGACTGTCACCCCTGACATCCGGACGTCCACCTTTTGGTCTAGCGACTAGCGGAGTTCCGGGTTGCATATTTAGAAAACCTTCATCATTTCGACCCTAAGTCTCCGAGAGCCAGTCCACTCCGTCTGCTAGCCTACCAGACCAATTTTGATTGGCGCAGCCTTCGTGTGTGACAGCGATGTTGATTGGTTCAGCTTTCACGCGTGAAAATACGCCGCACACGTTGTTCAGCTGGGCTCTCGTAAAAATATTTGGTCCACAGATTGTAAAAATGCATTATGAGGACGAATCTAAGCTAATATATACAGTCGGGATTGCATGTAAATAATCCGCTGGAGTGGCTGAATACCAAAAGGACAGTGGAACACAATGGATAGTAGAAAATACTTTTCTAAACCCAAAGAGGTAGGTTTATTTATTTATTGATGTGTAACATCTTTCCACTCGATTGCTGGAGAGTTTTGTGGGAGTGATTTTCAAAATTGGCGACGGAAGTGGATCAGAACGATCGAGCTGGCAGTGGTGGATCGAACGGAAGTATGCACTGCCCGCTCGATCGATCGAACGGAAATATGCACTACCCGCTCTATCGATTGATTCAGCGAGAAGTGGTAAGACCCAGCTGGCAGTGGTACGAGAAACAATGAGCGCGCGGGGTCGGAAATTGATAGGTCTACTATGATGTAATCTAGGCCATGTGGAATGTATATGACATACTGAACGGAAAACGCTCATGCGAACTCTGGTGTCAAGTGATTGAAACAAATGACATGGTACATGTTCGAAGTCTTCGTATCAGTATTTAAATGGTAAAATGCCTTAATATCAAACATTGTAAGTAGTCGGCATTGCCGGTATTTTGTTTCTGCGCAATGGCTATTCAAATATTAACCCACATAACGGTAATGCAGTCATCAATATAATATAATCGTTGTGGTTATACGAGAATTGAGCAAGCCTTCATGAACTATAACTGAATATATTCTCTTTACTCACAAGAGGGCCTATTCATAAGGCATTTTAAACTCAATTTCACGCAGGAACACTATTATCGAAACAAGCAAAATATAAAAGAAACTTAATTCTGTAATGCAGTATTATTGGAACGCGGAAATAAGTCACCATCTTGTGCACAAAATTTGCGTGGTCGAAATAGCTGTGGGGTTAGTGCTTATGACTGTGAATCTAGAGATCTTGGGTTCGAATCCCGGACGGGATAGTTATTTTTGCTACCAGATTATCATTTTAAACGATATTTATCATATCATATGTCTCATTTTAACAGAATGCATATGAAATTACGTGTTGGTCTGTGGATATAGACGACCTGTTTATAAGGAATTTAAGGTTATGAGTGGTGTCGCGTCTATTAATCTAGTTGATCCATATCTTATTCTTTATTTAGGCTAGTGCTGGTGGAAGCTACAAATCATCTAATAAAATGAGTTCCGTATTATAAACTACAATATCTGTAAAACAGGCCGCCTCCGTAGCGTAGCGGTCAGCATGGTTAGCTGCCGCCCCGGAGGTCCTGGGTTCGATTCCCGGCTCTGCCACGAAATTTGTAGAGTGGTACGAGGACTGGAACGGGGTCTACTCAGCCTCGGGTGGTCCAAATGAGTCAAAGGGGTTCGATTCCCACCTCAGCCATCCTCGAAGTGGTTTTCCGTGGTTTCCCACTTCGTCTTCGGGCAAATGCCGGGATGGTACCGTCTTCTAGGCCACGGCTGCCTCCTTCGCTCTTCCTTGCCTATCCATCCTGACCATCCATTACCTTCCCTCGTGAGGCCCCTGTTCGCTTTGCAGGTGAGGCCGCCTGGGCGAGGTGCCAATCACACCTCACCAGTTGTATCCACTCCGATTAGATGTTCCCAGCTCTAGGACACTGCCCGTAGAGGCGGTAGTGGTGAGTTCCCTCGCTGAGTCCGTGGGTTCCACCAACCTGGAGGGTAAACGACTAAGAAAAAGAAGAAGAAAATATCTGTAAAACACTCCCTTTTACAATAGATGGATATTTGTGCCAATAATAGTATAAAATACCGGTGTATCAACAATTTCACGTGAGGTTTCTTCTATGTCAGATGTTACACATCATTATGCGACTACTGTAAGGCTCGTAATTTTTTTATTTATCGTATGGCTTTTAGTGCCGGGAGTGTCCGAGGACATGTTCGGTTCGCCAGAGGATGTAGCTTCTTCTAGCGGACACCCATAGAGTGAGGTACAAGTTCCGTTCAATTTCAAGTAGTTCCAACTTTCGCTACCAGATGTCAATGATACCTAGTGGTGAACGTTGGAACTTTGATAGAGCGTTCCAACGAAATCTAACCTAGAAATTTAGCTTCACACAAGTTTAGTATGTGGCAGGATCTTTTGCTTGACATAAATCTATGACATGGGACCGCCGACTTTACTTCCCCTCCGAAGGAAGGCATACTGAAGGATTTTAACGCACTTAATAAATCTGACTACTTCAGCCGGGTTTGAGCCCGCTATCTTGGGCACAGCAGTTCAGCATGCTACCTACTACGCCACCGAAGCCGCAAAGAGGTAGGTTATTATTCAGGGTGGGTGGAGTTAGATCCGTTATCGAAGAACATACGATTCCCCAGGTCAGGAAGCACTGAAAGACGTGAGAAACGTGTAGTAAAACGGGCGTGGTTTAGGAGAAAAAAGAAGCAAAAGTACGTCACTCTTGGCAACACTGCTTGCTACTGTATACATGACCGGATCGAGGAAGTGCCACTGGACTGACAGAACAGCCTGTTTTCACCGGGGTAGGCCTCGCAGACAACTGATAAGTGAAGGACAGTTCCACGGAGGGGAGCTAACTTGCCCAACCAGTTCCCACAGACTAGGAACAACAGAGTTCGGAATATGTTTCCCTTCCCCTCTAAGATAAGACATGTCAAGGTCTATTTACACTTACGAAGCAGTGGCGTAATCGTGACGTTACCGGCACGTGATCCCGCCGGCCGTGAACTCACAGTGATGTCTATTCACACTTGAACGTGGCTTGATGGGCCTTAGGCAGGGTTTTCTATACCACGGAAAATGGCGAAACTCGCAGAAGCTGGTTTATAGAAGATTGCTCGTATTTTGGATGAAGAAGAGGAGCAACATGGCTGTCTTCCTGATTGCGGTCACTCCAGATTGCGGTCACTTTCATTTTAAGGAAGAGCTATAAACATTCCAGCGTCCAGATTGCGATCACTTTTCTTGGGAGACCGGTCCTTGGTTCACCCCAACTGACTCATACCTTCCGTAAGTTTTGTGGATAACAAGGGGAAACTGTTCAGCTGAAACTTCGCTTAAAGAAAATCAAGTCCCCTCCCAATCTGACGGCACCTCGTAAAGCAATGATTATAATATTTTCAGTCTTAAGAATAGAAACGTTTCAGGATCGGAATCAACGACCTTCACTTTTAACAAAATTGTTGTTACGGGAAATTTTATACTTACAGGGTATAATTTGTAATTTCTTCCCCTCCTCTCCCATTTGAGGCGCGAGATATCTATTTTTATTATAGGTACTGTTTATCGTGAAAAACATTCTTTCCATTACGTCGAAAAATTCGTCTCGTAAAAGTAATTTGTTCTGCGTTTGATTCTAAATCCCCTTTGTAATCAATGTTTGTCCCCGCGAAGTTTTATGGTGTGTGCTCAACTGAACACTGAACTGTATTGTTTGGTTAGGTAGTGAAATATCAGTTTCCCCTTGTTATCCACAAAACTTACGGAAGGTATGAGTCAGTCGGGAAGAACCAAAAACCAAGGACCGGCCTCCCAACAAAAGTGATCGCAATCTGGACGTTGGGATTTCTTTAGTTCTTCTCTAAGATGAAAGTGACCGCAATCAGGACACAACCGCAACAAGTGGTTTCATCATGCCTGGAAAAATGGAAGAACAGAAGGGGAATTTGCTACTCTTTATATTTATACTCCACATATTATTCTTAAAATCCATGTCCTTGTACTTAGGGTTGCACAGTTGATACAGCACAGGATAATTGCGCAAGTGTTCAATAAGTTTTTCATAATTCATCTATATAAAACTTTGGTTGGTTGGTTCTAATGTTTAGGGGCTGCGACAACGCGGTCATGTAGCCCCGTGTACTTTGCGTGTGTGTAGAATATGTCTGATAACCGGTGTTAATTGTGTGTTGTCTGTTTTTTAATTTAAGTACTGCAACTTAGAATTTTTCAAATAGTTCCTACTTTTGCCGCCAAGCGCCACCGTCAACGACTACTAGACCAAGTTCATAACTTAGCTACTAGACGCCACCGCAGTCGGCTCTTGGCAACGAACGTAGAAACCTAAGAGCGTTGTTTACATTCTTAACCCATCCAATTTAGCTTCACACAGGTGCAATTAGTGGAAGGTTCTTTAACATGCCATAAATCTATGACATGGGACCGCCGGCTTTACTTCCCCTCCGAAAGAAGGCATACTGAGGGATTTTAACGCTCTTAAAAATGCGACGGCTTCGGCCGGATTTGAACCCGCTATCTTGGGCATAGAAGCTCAGCATGCTACCGACTACGCCACCGAAGCCGCCATATAAAACTTTGAAATGAGCCAGTGACGCGGCCGTGAAATGAGAAAAATATCGGTGGGCCAGCTGCCGACCGAGTGTGAAAAACACCACTCAATATCCTGGAAGAATATTTTCAGGCTCGCCCGTAGAAACACGTGCCGGTCACGTCACTGCTAAGTGTAAATAGACCTTTAACGTGACAGCTGATGCGATTTTGCCGATCTGAACATGGAAAATAACCTTCCCGAAAGTGATTGTCGTAACATGGAATTGTTTGAGAACCACTCGTCGTATGCAGATCCACCCCAGACTTTATTTCTTCTGTTTTAATGATGCACAGCATGGTGCAATCCCAAAGTCCTAGGACCAACGATTTGCCTGCTAGACATGTTTAAAAAATATCACTAAACCATTTATTCCGCTAAACCGTGCACCTTTCACTATATGTTTTTCACGTGTTTCGGCGCGCCCGTACTTAGGGAATAATTACAGTATGTCCCCGGCTGTCCAGTTAAACTCCACCGACCCTGTATACTGTATGTTCATCTCATAACTGTAAGTAAGTTCCCTTCACGAATGTGTTGTTTAGAAACAATGTGTGAGATAATTTGTGATCTGAAACAAATGAAGTATTTACAATGTTTTCTGACAATTTTGTACAAGACCTAAATTAGTGACTTCAATCTGTGTATTCAATTATTTCAGCAGCGATGTGGCTTTGAACCACTGAGTGACATCCTCTTACATCGTGCTGTTAGCACTCTGTTAAGGCCCATCCACAATGCGCCGTCGGCAGTCGGTAGTTGGTAGTCGGCAGTCGAGAATTTAATCTTCGACTGCCTACTACCCGACTGCAGCAATGCAATTGCCAATCAGAGCAGGTCAGAAGCCGACGTCACGTTGTTGTTCTGTGTCGTGTGCAAAGAGCATATGCGTGAAATACCTTCGCAACCCGTACCTTTTTAATATTAAATACACGGTACCAGTTACTAATAATAAAATAATCCGTACATCTCCAAATCATCCATCTTGCAAGTTTTGAGGTCATCGACAATGCCCCTGTGCACAAGGAATAAAAGGATGTCACTGTATTATTTACTGCTAGCAGTCGTTAAGACTGCGCATGGTGAATGGCTAGGTTGTCAACTACCAATTTCTGACTGCAGCTACCGACTACCGACTCCGCATTGTGCGTCCACTGAGCGTGGACCAATCATAACTGATCAAAAAGGAAAGAAGAGATGTGGGCGACTGATTGAGTCGGTGGGTTGAACTCGGTCTGAGGGCTAGAGCGGGGAACACAGCCTCGTGAGGCAAAAATCAGAACTCACTTCAGCCAACTAGGAAGTGGTTTAATGTGGTTTCCCCCTGATTGAAAACACTGGTGAGAAATATCTGGGTGTTCTTCGATGACTCAATGTAGCGGTACTGGTTAATTGTTTTCCTATCGAAGAGCTCTTAAAGGCAGTGTCCTTGTGAAGTGTCTCTAACGGTTCTGTTATCTTGACGTGCTCTAACGCATGTCCATGAGTAATGGAAAGACGCCCACTATATTTCACTATTTAAGATAAATATCATTGAAACACATTCCGAGAAATGTATTTTGATGTTAACATCTCTTAGGAATGTTGAGAGAATCCTTGTGGTAGTGGTACCACCACCATCACATAGAAGCAAGGGGTGCTCAGAATGATCTTACAAGGGAACATTGTGAGCTTCAATATCTCAATGTAAAAGTTAAAACTAAGCAATTCTTCTAGACTTGTGCCGTGTCTTGTGTGGGGTTTCGCCTAGGACACCAAGCTGGCTCATCGGCGGGCTCTTGGTGTTCCCACCCGGCCCCCACAGGAGTATCGAACTGCGCGATACCTCCCTTTATATAGAGTGCAACTGCACTTCTTGACTGCGAGAACCAAAAGCTCAAACGGCACAAACCTAGAAGAATTGCTGAGTTTTAATTCACCGGCCGTGAAAGCCAATATACCATATTTTTGGAAGCCTTCATAGGGAGGTTCAGGCTGCTTGAGCTTTTGGTTCTCGCAGTCAAGGAGTGCAGTTGCACTCTATATAAAGGGAGGTATCGTGCAGTTCGATATTCCTGTGGGGGTCCGGGCGAGGACACAAAGAGTCCGCCGATGAGCCAGCTTGGTGTCCTAGGCGAAACCCCACACAAGACACGGCACAAACCTAGAATTGCTGAGTTTTAATTCACCGGCCGTGAAAGCCAATATACCATCTTTTAAAAGTTAAAGTTCATCCGATACATCATGGAAATGTTATTCTTCTTCTTCCTCCTCTTCGTTTCGGCCTGCTATGGACCACGTTACTTCAACTGTTTCCGTCATAGAGCTTTAATCTTTTCCCAGTAGTCCTTCATCCGTTTCCTGTGCGCCTCCTTTCTGTCAGCCATCCACTTCCTGCCTGCTCTCAGTTTTGGCTTTTCTAGGAATCGCTGGTGAGCTCTAAGTTTTTTACTGGAGAGAAAGGTGCTCTTGATGTCCTCAAGCGAAATCCCTACTTCTATAAGATCTTTATTGATCTCAGAGAACCATGGTCCCTTGGTTTTCTTGTCTACAAAGTAGGAAAATACGCGGTTGGTCAGTCTCTGCGAGCTCATGTGTGTTATGTGGCCATAGAAACTAATTCTCCATTTTCGCATCAAGTCCGTTATCATTTCCACACGTACTGTATGCAGAGTTCGTTGATATGTCGCCTCCTGTACTCTCCATTTTCTCTGACTGGTCCTAGGATCTTTCTCAGGAAATGTTATTATTATTTATTTATTTTATCTTAAGCGAATTCTCCCAATAAATAGAAGACGTTAAGCAAATAAGTCAATATTTTCTTTTTTGGTTCTTTTTGTTGTCCCAATAGGCTTTCATTCTTTCCGAGAAGGCTTGTTTACGTTTTTCGGGCCACTTTGACCTGTACTGTTTTTGTTTTGGTTTCTCTGATGTAACTTCCCATTTGTTTACTTTGTATCTGAAGGTGTCCCTTTCTGAAATGTCTGTTGAACTTAATTTTGCGTTTTTGAGGTCCTTTCGAAGTTCTTCCAGCCAAGGTGTTGAGTTCTTGAGTGAGGTTATCTACAGTATTATCCTTTTCGTCAATCGATTTTCTTGTAGTCTAGTAAGATGACCAAAGACTTATATTCGTTTCTTCTTAATATCACTTTCGAAATTTTATTATTCTTCTTCTTTCTTCTTTCGATTCGGCCATCTAAGGACCACGTCATTTCAACTGTTGCCAGTTGGAAGCTTTGGCTTTTCTTGAAAACATCGGTGTGCTGTTAGTTTTTGTTTAAGTGTGGCACGTTCCCAAATATCGTTGCCTGTTATTCCCACTTCTTGTAAATCTTTGTCCACCTCAATGAACCAAGCTCCCTTGGTTTTCTTTTTGAGGAAGTAGGTGAAAATTCTATTTGTCAATCGTGCTGGGTTCATTCTTGTTATATGACAGTAAAAGGTAATTCTCCGTTTCCTCATGGCATCAGTTATTTTTTCCACGTGGGTGTAAAGTTCGTGGTTGTGCCTTCTCCTATATTCCCCATTTTCTTTTACCGGACCCAAGATTTTTCTTAGAATTTTTCTTTCTTTCACTTCCAGCTTCTCTGTTAGTCCCTTGCGATGCATTGCAAGGCACTCTGCAGCATACAAAGCCTCTGGACGGATGACTGTTTGGTAGTGTCTTAACTTGGCATTTGTTGATATGGATTTCTTGTTGTAAATGGCCTTTGTTAGATTGTATGCCATTTCCATTTTCCTGATTCGTGACTCGAAAGCTGCCTTCTCGGAGAGATTGGGGTCTATCCACTCACCCAAATATTTGAACGCTTCCGTTTGCTTGATTTTCCCCTGTCCTACATCCAGCTCTTTTGGCGCTAGCTTGATATTAGTGATGAATTCTGTTTTTTCAAAGGAGATCTTAAGGCCCGCTTTTGCTGCTTGAATCTGGAGTTCATTAATTTGCGCTGCGGCTGCATCGAGGGAATCTGAAAAAAATGCGAGGTCATCTGCGAATGCTAGGCAGTCAACTATCAGGTTCTGTTTTTGTAGCCCAATCTGACTCCATTTTCAGACTTGTTAATGTTCATTACTTTTCGCCTCTGCCGGATGACTTTTTCGAGCACACAGTTGAAGAGCAAAGGAGATAGTCCATCTCCTTGTCTTACATCAGTCTTGATTTCGAAGGGCTCTGAAATTTCTCCCCTGAATTTCACTTTGGACGCAGTGTTGGTTAAGGTTTTCTGAATGATTGCTCTTGTTTTCTTGTCCAGTCCCAGTTCTTTCAGTATTTCAAATAGGGTGGGTCGATCGATAGAGTTATAAGCCTTTTTGAAGTCAATGAAGGTCACTACAAACTGTTTGTTTCTAAGCTTCAGATATGAAAGGATAGATTTAAGGTTCGAAATCTGTTCGGCACACGATCGTCCCTTCCGAAATCCCCCTTGATATTCCCCTAATTGTGGATCCAACTGTTCCTCTGCTCTAGTTTGAAGGGCTTTTGAAAGGATTTTGTATGTTATTGCAAGGAGGGAGATGCCACGGTAATTGTTCACATTCGTTCTATCACCTTTTTTGTGAAGAGGGTGAAGCAGAGCTGATGTCCAATCAATAGGGAGTTCCTCCTTTTCCCATATCTCACTAATTATTTCTGTTAGTTTATCGATAGCTACGTCGCCAGCATGCTTCCATAATTCGGCGATTATTGAATCCTCGCCTGGTGCCTTATTGTTTTTAAGTGACTGAATGATCTGCATAATTTCTTTTTTGGTTGGTGGTGTGGAGTCCGGGTTTATATTTGGATTGTCTTCAAATGAGAATGAGGATCCTGGGCTTTCACAGTTAAGGAGAGACTCAAAATAATTTGCCAGGATAGTGCAGTTGTCCTTGTCATTATAGGCAGTTTTTCCCTCAGGATCTTTGAAATGTAGGCTAGGTGGAGTATTAGTGAGATTCTGTCTGAAGATTCTGTAGAAATCTCGAGTGTTGTTCTTCTTGAAGTCTTGTTGAATCTTTTCCAATTGACTTTTGTCGTATGCACATTTTACCCCACGTATGGTTTTTGCAGCATGTTTCCTCACTAACAGAAAACTCTCCCAGTTATCTGAATTCTTCTTAGAGTTCCATCTCTGCCATGCTAGTTGTCTCTGCCTTATTGCTGCTTCACATTCACTGGTCCACCAGAGATGTTTCCTTCTTTTTGTTAGCAGGACTATCTCTTTAGCTGTTCTCACCATGCCATCTCGTAGTTGTTCCAAATTCTGTGGATCCAAAGTTTCAAGCTTCTCAGTAAACTCGTGATTCAGGTGTAGCTTCTCTGTGTCAAACCTGTTGATCTCTCTTCGGCAGACCCTCCTGGTATTTCTTGGAAGAATTTTAACCTTGATTTTGGAAAGGTAATGATCAGAATCAAGATTTACACTTCTCAAGACCTTTACATTCTGGATCTCTCGGTGTGCCTTGCGTGAAATAGCGACATGATCGATTTGGAATTCACCAAGTTTTGGATTTGGAGAAGTCCACGTCTTCTGCTTTCTTGGCAGGTGTTTGAAAGCAGTAGATTTCATAACAAGGTTGAACGCCTTACAGAGCTCCAGAAGTCTCTCTCCATTGCGGTTGGTTCTGTAATGAGCTGGGTAACTTCCTACAATGTTTCGGAATTTTCTTTCACGGCCAAGTTGAGCATTGAAATCACCAAGCAAGATAATCATATGTTTGTCCGGAATTTTAGCCATTATATCCTCCAGTTCTTCCCAAAATTCATCTGTTCCTTCTCTGTCTTTTTTGTTTGCCTCATTAATTGGTGCATGCACATTAACCATAGTATACATTTTGTTCGTGCATCTGAAAGTGAGGATTGCTACTCGGCTGTTAGGAGAACTGAAATCTACAACCGAGTCTAAAATTCTTCTATTTACAATGAATCCCGTGCCAAGGTGAGGGATGTTCTTTGCAACACGTTTACCAACTTTGCCTTTAAATATTCTGTACCCCTGAGACTCAAAAGGATGTTCATCTGTAAATCTTGTTTCTTGTACTGCCGTAATAAGAATTTGATGTTGGGAGAGAGTATCAGTGAGATGCTTAAGTTTACCAGTTTTCAAAAGGGAGTTCATATTAACGGTAGCAAAGAAGTTCCGATGTTTGTGTTTGATCTTTAGTGGAGTCTCCGACACCTCCAAGCATTTTGGTGCTGGCTCCCCAGAATCCGAAGGCCTGCATGCATCGCTGAAAGCGATGGTGGATTGGTTACCACCTGGGGTAGTAGCTTTTGCTGAATTTTCCTCCATGCTTTCTTGAGACAGTTGAAAAACTGTAATTGGGGTCGGTGATATTTCACACCGGCCAAAGTACTACCAAGGTTGTGAGCCTTGGAGCCACCAGCACTGATCGGCTCGCCGACCCAGCTTCCCGCTGGGGGTGGTTACCCAACCTTCCACTGGGTTGCTCGGCTTAACAGGGGACACCTCGGGTAGGTTACGTGCTGGAGTTGGAGTGAAAGAGGCTAAGTTGGATTCTCTTGCTGAATCCAATATGTTTGAGTTGCAGGTGACATGCAACGACGCATTTCACTCCCATTTGCCCAGAGCCACAAGGACTCCTCCCAGGTTGATTCCTGATTATTAATTATAATATTATACGTCTTTCAAAAGAAATATGTTTATAAATTATCAATGTAACGTCCAGGAATGAGAACATCAATGCTAATACTTGAAGTGGTGTATTCGATGTTTGGTCAACAGTGTTCGTACTGTTATACATATCTCTTCTACTGCTGACACCACAAAGACACAGGTAATAAAAATAAATAAATAAATAAACTAATTGGTATCATGAAATAGAGCAAGACTTACGGCTGGTGGGGATCGACAGGCAAATGATTGGAGACAGAGGAGAATTCAGAAACAAAATAAAGAATACAAAATTAAAACAAATAGAAAGATGAAGACAAGAACATTGTGGACAGAACAATGGAAACAGGAGCACAGTCAAAGGATGAGGAGATTTTGGAAAGAGAAGAGGAAGAAGGGATAGCAGTGAAAATTGTGTCATCATGAGATACATACGTTCAAACACTGTCCATAAATATGATAAAATAATAATAATAATAATAAATAATTATATATAGACTATTATATTCATACACGCATACCCAAACCCAAGTACATGAAGCTAAATGACCCAATATCTAAGGCTCTCAATAATGAAGCAACAACTACATATCCCTTCTATATCCGTAGGGCACCTTTTAATTATACCAAATGAATATAAATTATTACCGGGTGAGTTAGCCGTGGTCGTTACGGCATGGCTGCTGGCAGTAGCTCACATCCTGGAGGCGAGGAGGTTCGAATCCCCCCGCCGGCAACCTTGGTGATGGTCTTCTGTGGTTTCCCATCTTCCTTCCAGGCAAATACCGCGGTTGGTCCCTAACTATAGGCCACAGCCGCTACCTTCCAACTCCTCGTCATTAGATTCAAAATTTCCTCCCCAGACAACACTCCACACGCGACGGTACTTGTAGCTCACCCACATGTCCTCGAACACTCCCGGCACAAAAAAAAGAGCCATACGCCAAAAATATATATATTATTTATTATTATTATTATTAGGCAACATTTGATGTCCTTCATAGTGAACCCATGTGCCATAGGGTCCAAGGAGGTCGAATCCATGTATTTGGGGAAGAAATGAAAGAAACGTACAGTTTCTAATGTAACATAGAGAAAGATCAAGCCAGGATTCTAGCCTAACATTGTGCAAGCAGCGCGAGCCAGGTGTTCGAGAGATGAGATCACCCCTCTTGACATTCAGAAGGAGCTGGTCATGAGTATTAATAACCGAGTGGAAAATTTCGGCTGTTAGACAAGGAAGCCTGACTCGGAAATCGAGCTGAGCTTGCTTGAAAACGACAACACCGCCTATGCGCTAGAAGAGGAATAATTAAATTTAACCCGTTTACGAGTATAAAAATAAGTAAACAATTACAATACGGTGAATCATTTCGAATTAGAGATTTTTGTGTAAAGAAAAACCCTTTAATAATTGCACAGGAGAAAACTGCAAACGCAAGTAGACGTCATAGGGGATTTACCAAGGCCTGTGGAGAGGGGAGAATGCAAATGAACAGCAACACCCACACAGTTGAGGACGAGAAATTAATTAATATCTCCGAATTGCACGATCGATTCTTATGCGCAATGAGATTATTTAACATTCAGAAGACGAGCTTTTTGAAGGTATAATTTTTATAATGGTGCAACCATTATTTTAAAAGTTGGGCACGGAAAGGGCTAGAGTCTTATCTTTTTGTAGCGAAAGAGTATAAAGCTCCTGGCATCACCAAGCCAAACATGCAGTTTCAAACAGTCCAGGGGACGTGACGCTGGAGCATCAGTACAAGCAGTTCCAAACAGCCCGAGGGGGGCGTTGCTACGCATCAGTATTCAGACAGCCGTGTGGGGCGTTACTCTGCTTCACACCGAAGACAGTTTACCAGTACTCCTTGAGGGGAGAAACGCTGTATTACACCGCAGAATTAATATCCGATAGCCACAGGCGTCGCAGTATTAACAACTTGCGTGCCTCCATAAGGAGTTGTAAAGAAGAAATATTAAAGTATCGCCGTGTTAAAAATTTAGGAAAATCCTACTTACAGGATTTAGGTCCGACAGTACACAAGTTTACAGTGAAAAGTTCGTAAAATATAGTCAGAGCAGGCTGCGAACGTTGGACTTAAGGCGATAGGTCTTTAAATAAACGACCGAAAATATCATAACGTACGGAAGTACCGTAATAGAAAGATAAACAGTTATCTAATTTAAAGAACCCAAATAGGGAAAAACAGAGTAAGGTTCGCAACGTATTTCAGAAAAGTAGGAGTGCGAGAACCGAATAAATAAAGAAGAACGGAGACTATAGACATTATCTCCAGAAAGCAGACGAACTATTCTAAAGCACTAGACTCGAGAAGTACTAGCTGCTATAAAATAAATCCATCGATCATCGATAGGTTATCGAGGGGACCTCGATCCGAACAGACTTTCACTAGGATCGATAAACTAGATCTAAAAAGGAAGCCGTTCAAGCTAGAGAAACAGCCGGTCATCCAGAATAGGATTCGAAGAATTAGGATTCCAGGGAAAAGTAGATGTTTCGAGACTTTCGTATTCTGCAGGATAGGAAGCCGACATTGAATAAATTTCACCCTTGGAAACGGGAGATTAAGAGGTCACGTGTGATAGGCTAGGAAAATACGGCCTAGTGATCAAAAGTTGTGAAGTGTAAATCTATCAAGATTGTGTGTTAAAATTAATATTTTTTAGTGTTTATTGTGTGTTCTAAATGGATACACCAGTGTATTAAAAATGTTGTCAATGTTAAGTGTATTGAATATGTGTCAAGAAGTGTTTGTACATGAGATGAATTTCTACAATATGGAGTAAGTTGAAAAGTGGGCCAAAATGAAACACCGCACAAGGATAAAGGTCATGAGACGACCTTAAAAACATGTGAGTAATGAATTTCATTATATTTTGGTGTCGGGAAATGATTGTGTACAAATCCACCGGAGTTTTTGAGTAAAAGGGATGTGTTTAAATAAATAAATACTTAACAAAACAAAAACGCGGTCTGAACAATAATAGAAATTTGAGAAACTATAAATAATTATGTAAAAGAATAAATCCAGTAGAGGAAATATATGAATAAAATGTCAGTGTATTTGACGAATGTCATAAGAGCAAGCGAAATATTAATAATTATCATGAAAGATATTTAAATAAAAGTAAATTTGAGTTATATGAAAGAAATAGCTTTTGAGCTTTTTGTAAAGAATGAAGATATGAAATGAATAGTAATAATAACCAAGCAAGTAAATATTAAATAAAGATCAAATTAATTGATGTGAACATAAGAGCGTTAGAGCCTTAATAAAAAGTATAGACATGATGTTCAAATACATGTTCTTAAAGAGAGAGAAAGTTATTGTCAAAGGAAAAGAATAATATAAAAATTGAGATGTGTATCAATTGTTAATATGATATTATCAGTTCTTTGGATGACGCTAGGCTTAAAATAAAGTATCGCGCAAAAAGAGCGCAATTAAAATAAAATGTCACGCTAGGAACGCGTAAAAGTTAATGTACTTGGTAAATTACTTATGAGAGGTAGTTGATTGTAATGAATTGAGAATTGGTGTAAGTCCTCCATTTGTGACGTAGTATCACGAGGCCATTGTGTATGTTGTATTGAAAGGGAGCAAATGTATGGTATTGAGCGTAGGTCTTATAAGCTATAGGCTGACCCTAAATCGCATTTTGTATAGTCCCCTATATGGGAATGGTTCCCGAGGCATGTGAAGAGATTCGAACTCAGAATCTTCTTATTGTGAAAGCCCCTTTATTATTCGTCGTAGAATGTGTATATCTCTTCCCCAATCAATGAGGACCTTTCATAATTAATAAATGCCAAGATTACGAATGTGGTTTATGAGCCCAATAATATTGTTGTATTTAAACGAGGAGTAGAATGCCAGGTCTCCCCAAAGAATTGAGAATGAACGAAAAGCTGTTTGTAAAAGCATTAAAGAGAGCTCTAGCTACAGACTAGACGGGAGGGTTCCCGCATAGTCATAAATAACTCTCAAGTATCACGGTCAGTCCCTTGGAGTAGGAGGGGTGTCTGAAGGCCGTCTTGTAAGGAGTAATGAATACACCGTGAGTGTTTAAAGTTGTTAACGACCCGGGCGTTGAACCGAGGTCCTTGTAGATTGATATTTCCGCTTGCCTGTTCAGATCGTAGTTTTTTTTTATTATGTGATAATGGTCTTATAAGACATATGAGATAAATAACAATCCCTATTGTAATGTTGTATGAAGTAGGATTCCACGAGTTAATTGAAGGCAACTAGGTTCCGGGAGTGACCATAGATTTTTGACTGTGTCAAGTATCTTCATACTCTGGAGTACACAAGTAATTTCCTGATTACCTTAATGTATTTGTAAAACTAGAGAGAGATGATAAAAGCTGAAAACCTGTGAAATGCCCAAATATTGAGTTAGATAATTAACATGTAATGTTAAATGTAATTATACATTTTTTTTTGTTGATTAAGAAAATATAAGAAAGTAGTATTTGAGGTGTACAAAGAATGACACCATTATTATAGAAAGCATTGAGCCAGAAGAGCTCGGAGTTATATGAAACTTACAGTTGATGCTTTATGGAAGTAAAAATAATTAGGAATGGTTGGTTTATATGGAAACCAGATGTTTTAATACAATATTTGTTTTATTTCTTATGTTATTCCTTGTTCATTTGGAACAAGTAGATGATTATGGGTCAGTAATTTAATTGCTAATTGTTTGTAGCGCCATAATTTTTATTAATTAAATGTGTTAAAATAGGAGTTGATTTTGTTGTTATTTTGCAAGTGTATCCTCTAATTAATCCAAAATATGTGAGTCACGGAGTGGGTGAACTTACCGCTGCCCCGAAAATCCCGAATTGAGCTACGCTGGTATACTGTGATTTACATATTTCTTGCTAAAAGGGCACATGGGGGGCATAGAAGTAATGTGCTGGATTAATAACTAGAGGAACACTTAAGACGGTCATCTCATGTAAAGTAAAGTAATGATAGGAATAGCTACAACGTAAAATATTAACTGACCGCATGGGTCCCTGGAAACTCATACCGAGCAGCCCTGAATTATCATAATTAACCCCCCTAGCAAATCTTTTTCATGGCGCCCAGTACGCAGGGCTGAGTTTTCCCAGGGAAAACCCGAGTTTTCTCGAAAAATCAAAATTTTCATTTTTTGAAAAAAAAATGGTTTTTCGAAATTTTGAATTTTAAATACTTCCATAAAGGTTTATGAAATTGAATAAAAGTATCAAAAGGGTACGTTGTAGTAAACACCCGTACCAAAGTAATTTTTTAAAGAAATTGGGACACAATGGTTCAGAGTATCATCTCTCAAGCATGTACTAGTGTGGTGGCATGAGTGGCCCACTGTATTCTCATAAGATGGCATTGAGTGAAGAAGTGCAACGGCTCTTGTAGGCCATAAACAATAAGTTGGATAGCCAACAGACTGAAAATAAAGAAGGGTTAGGATCCATAACTGAAAGTTTAGAGTCACTAAAAATTAAAAGTGATAATATGGGAACTAAATTAGAAGCTATCGAAGTTAAAAGTGATAGCATGGGAACTAAATTAGAAGCTATCGAAGTTAAAAGTGATAGCATGGGAACTAAATTAGAAACTATCGAAGCTAACTGTGTAGAAATGAACAATGAAGTGAAGGCTGAGATAGATAAAATAAATGACAAGTTCCAAGGTTTTGACACTAAGTTTGGGGACAAGTTAACTGAATTAAAAGGGGAAATCACAAGTGAAATTAAACAGGAAAATAATGTACTTAAGTCAGAATTGCAAGACCAAATAAATGTCTTGAAGGAAAGTACAAAAAATCCCAAGCTAAATGTCAAGAAAATTTTGATAATTTAGAAGGTAATTTTGGGGCTATAAAAACTAAGTTAAATAAGATGGAAAAGTCTTGTAAAGAGAATGTAAAAGCATGTGAAAAGGAACTTGTAACCCAGATCCAAGGTGTGCAGACAGAATTGAAAGCTCAGATAGAATCTAACAAGAATATTTGTGAACGTTCCCGGGATGAGATAAAAGAAAGTTTTAAGAAATTAGGAGAAGAATTTAAAGGGGTAAAGGACAAAGTAGGAGAACTCGAGGGAAAGGTCGATGGAGTTCAGAATGAAGTAACTGAGATGAAAAATCAAAATCAAAAGGATGTACAGGGTATGAAAGGGCAGATTGATCATTTTACTAGGCAGGTAGATGAGACCTTAAAGAAGCATGAGGAAGGAATAGATAAAAGATTCGGTAAATACGAGGAGCATATCCAGGAAGAAAGAAAGCAACGAAATGAAGAAAATCAAGAGAAGACCCTGAAGATAGAGGAAATAAGCAAGGGTATTAATGAGGTCCAGGAAACTATCGAAAAATTAGAAGAGCGAGTAGGAAAAACAAATATTGAAGTAAAATTGATCAAAGATAAAGTGACGGAAGTGTCTAAGAGCCAAGAGAAAACTGAGGGAAAGTTGAAAGGAATTGAATTAGATATGGTCAAAGGACGAAAAGAAGTGGAGAAGCAAATAAAGGAGATACGAGAGGGCCTGGATACCATCGGTGATGTAAAGCCAGAAATTATAAATCAACAGGCCATGGTCATTAAGAAAGAGGTAGAAGACCAACTAAATGAATTCAGGGATAGTTACAGGGAGGATAAATTCCAACTCAAAAAGGCAGAGGAAGATAGTAAAAGGAATCAAGAAAGAATTCAGAATGAATTAAGATCCCGATTGGAGAGGACTGAACATAAGAATAGTCAAAAGGAAATCCAACTCATGGCTAATGAAGAAAGTGCCCGAAGGGAAAGGAAGTTAGAATTTGAGAATCAGGAGGAGTTTCCAAAGACAGGATGGGTAGATTCCCGTGAACAAGGCACAGATACGGAGAGGGACTTAGGAGGGGAGAGCCCTTATAAGAACCCAGGATATCCGATGGCGATGTCAACCCCGTACATGAATCAGACAAATGGCCAGATAATAAACATTATTAAATCGAATGAGGACAGACCAGTAAAGTTTACGGGTAATAACATGTCAATTACTCCAAAATACTGGCTAAAGGAAGTTGCAGAGAATTTAAACGAAATGAAAGTTCCTCAGGATCGGAGACTGAGAGCTATTGAAAAGCTGTTGGCAGGTGATTGTCTCACCTGGTTCAGAAGCTTCAGGTACACCTTTGATACGGTGGAAGGTTTTAGGGAAGCATTTTTAAAACGATATTGGGCAGCAGACGTCCAAGAGTATTTAAGGCTAGATCTGTACTCTAGGAAGTACAGCACGAATGCACCTACTAAGTACTCGGAATTTTTCACCGCTCAGTTATGTAAATTCCGCGAACTCGACATTGCTCCGGCAGAGAACGACCTGTGTGCCGCCATTGCAAGACAACTTCCGTATGAGATTCAGAGGCTGTTAATCTCATCCAAAGCCAGAAGTGCTGTGGAAGTGGAGAGTGTATTACGTCAATTAGATATGACGACTTCGCACGTAACTCCTAGGCATCAAAGACAGACTGAGCAAGTACATATGGCCAGCAGTCAGGAAACCAGAGAAAAACCAGCGACCAGGAATCAGTCCACTAGCACTGATACTCAGGGACTGGGTCGAGAGTATGGGCACCAGGAGCCTAGAGGAATACGGCCATATTACAGAGGAGGATATCGAGGAAGAAATCCTAGGAATACAGGTTATAGGCAACAAGAGAGCCGACCCTATAACAATAACCATCAAAGGCAAGAAAACAGAAAGAAATGGGAGAATTATCCCAGAAGGAATGTAAGGCCAGAGGATAGGGATGATGAATATCGGGCCGAAATAGAAGAAAGATATCAGGAAAGTCTTCGTTATATGAACGACCAGATGAACCTGATAGGCAAAAAGTCCGTTGGAGTGAGGCAATCAAGAACCGGAAATCACCCGACCGACTAGACGGAGCTCAAAGCTTGGAACTACAAGCTCAATTAAAGAATGAGGGGAAAGGAAGCCCTCAGGATAAAAAAAACTCCAAATTTAAATTGTCAAAAGTGGAAACATACCAGGAGCTGGGAGGAGGTAGAAATTGTGAATTGGATAGCAAGACCAGATGAGCTAATTAACGAGGATGTGGAAGGAATCCCACCTGTTAAAAGGGAACTACCTATAATTATGCTTAGGATAGAAGGATTACTGGTCAGAGCATTAATTGATACCGGATCCACAATAAGTCTAATTACACAAACCCTTCTAAATGAACTGGAAATAAGGGGCCGAGTATTAAAGATTCCCACATCAAGTGTAAAGATTAAGGGGATTATCCCTGAAAAATCTTTAACATGTAAATTTCAGGTATATATCGATCTGATCATGGGTAACGCTGAAATTTCGCAGTGCTTTTTGCTGGTAAATCAATTACCGTATAATGTCATATTAGGTATTGATTTTATCCGTGAGAACAAGGTCATTATAGACCTAGCGCAAAACTGCATTAGAATCCAAAGAGAGGATGTGGATGAACAAAACATTAACCTACAGGAACAGGATGCGAAAATAGGAGAACAGGTATGGCATATGGAAGAAGTGATTGAGGAAGGTTATAAGGACCTAGAAAGGATATTTGAAGTCCTCAACATAGAACTCGAAGATGATTTGGAAACTGAGTTCGAGACCAACCTGTCAGGAAAAGTAGAGGAAGCTAAAGTTAACCTCGAAAATATGGAACAGTTAAGGAAATTATTATTGAATTATAGGGACGTATTTGATTCCAAGCCAGGGAAGATTGAAAATTTTAAATATGCGTTCCAAGTCAATGATTGGGCACCGTTCAGACAAAAACCATACCCGGTTGCGGAAAAACATTACCCACAAACTAAGAAAACACTGCAGGAGATGATGAATGCAGGTGTTATAGAAAAGATGGCGACACCATATGTTAGTCCATTAGTGATTGTGAGTAAACCGGATGGCTCAGTAAGGGTGTGTCTAGATGCCAGAAATCTAAATGCAAAAATCATACCTGAATATGATTCGGCACCACCCATAAAAGAAATACTGAGGAAGTTCAAGGGCAAGAAGATTTTCACAAATATTGACATGACTTCTTCGTATCATCATCTCGAACTGGAAGAGAAAACCAGCTTGTTGACTGGATTTCAGTTCGACCAACAAACATATTGTTTTAGAAGATGTCCCTTTGGATTGAAGACCGCAGGATCTGCATTAATAAGAGCGCTTGATCGAAACCTGTCAGAGGAAGTGAAAGATTGCACTATCCGATACGTGGATGACATTTTGCTGACCTCGGAGAATATTGAGGAACATTTAGAAAAGCTGAAGAAACTCTTGGAAGATTTAAGGAAGGCTAATTTTAAAATAAATTTAAAGAAGTCAAATTTTTGTCAAAGGCAAGTAACATTTTTAGGGCATGTGATTGACAAGGATGGTGTTAAACCAAATCCGTGCAAATTGGAATCGATAAGGGATTTTCCAAGGCCTTTGAAGGTGAAGAACGTTCGCCAGTTTTTGGGATTGATTGGGTTCTTCTCAGGACATTGTCCATCATACACAAAAACTGTTGCACCTCTACAGGACCTTCTGAAGAAGGGGGCAAGTGGAAATGGACGGAGGAAACAGAAAAGCATTCGTGGAGGCCAAGGAAATGCTCTTAAATTTCGTGAAGCTAGGATATCCTGATTTTAATCAGAAATTTATAATTCAAACAGACGCATCCCAGATTGGAATAGGGGCAATGATATATCAGGAAAACCCGGATAACCCTGATAAGAAAAATTATCTAGCTTTCACAAGTCGGAGACTGAAACCACACGAGAAAAATTATACGATCAGCGAAATCGAGCTGTTAGCGATACTGCACGCGTTGCAATATTGGCGAAAGATCGTATATGGGTTTCAGGTCATTCTAAGAACGGATCATAAAGCCTTAACCTTTTTGATGAAGACTGACTTATCCAGTCAAAGGTTAATGCGTTGGGCTTTATACATTCAACAGTTTGATGTCAAGATAGAATACTGTCCAGGAAAAGAAAATATAGTTCCAGACTATTTAAGTAGACAGCCAGAGTCCAAAGAAGAGGAAGTAATGGCTATAGATTTGGAAGACAGGGATCAGCGTACTCTTAATGAGTTAAGGAGCATTAGTCAACGGCAACGTGAGGATCCATGGATGAACATGCTCATATCTTTCCTTGAGGGAAGCTTGATAAGGGGAACACCAGCGTACACGGAAGCTAATAAGATAGCTCAAGACTACACGTTCTATAATGGATTATTATATAAGTTTGTAGACTCTGACCATACAAAATTAAGGATTGTTGTACCTGCAATTTTGCAGAGGAAAATAGTATGGTTAGCCCATAGATCGTTCGGACATATGGGAGTCGACAAAACAGTCTCGATGCTGAAAGAAGCATTTGTATGGCCGAGACTGAGAGAAACTGTAAGGGACACGCTAAAGACATGTGATTTATGTCAAAGGATCAAACCAAATGCATTTCTGATGAGACAGAAGCCTATACCATTGTTGCCCGAGAGGCCCGGCCAAATCATTTCTATTGATAACTTCGGACCTTTGCCAAAGGCAAGAAGAGGAAATCGACACATAATGGTGGCTATGGATGTCTTCACTAAAATGGTTGTCCTTGCTCCCATACAGAAGACTAGTACCAAACAGGTGTTAAAACGACTAAAAGAAAAAGTGATACCGATTCTGGGAAAACCTGAGAATTTGTTGTCGGATCACGGCAGTTGTTTCACCAGTGTAGATTTCAGACGAGAATTAGAAAGACTTGGAATACGTCAGATTTTGTCAAGTATTCGCCATCCTGAGGCAAATCCTGTAGAAAGAGTGATGAGGGAGACGGCCAAGTACTGTAGAATATACTGTGCCGAAGAAAATTGGAAGTGGATAGATATCTTGGATATTATCGAATTTTGTATAAATAATACACTCCATGAATCCACGGGAGAGATACCCATAACGTTACATCGGAATGAGCAACCAGAGAGACCTTGGAGTCTGGTAATTCCTAGGCCGGCAGACGCTCAGCCTGGAAGAGATGTACGTATTAGAAGAGCCTTTGAGCATCTAAAAGCTCAAGCCGACAGGAGGCAAAGAAGAAATAGGCAAAAGAGGTATCATCGACCATTATTAGCAGGAGAAATGGTGTCAGTAAAAAGACCAGCCATTTCGGATCCAGGGAACCGTGTGTACAAGAAGTTCCAGAAAATGTACCACGGACCGTATCAAATAATCAGAGATTTGAGGAATAACGCATATAGAATTCGGCACTGTGAAACGGATCACGAAGTGACCATGAATTCAGCAAATTTGAAATTATATTACCCTCCCGAAGATTTCGATGAAGCAAATGAACAAGCCCTGGTTATGGAAACATTTAGAGATGAATCCGCTTTTGACATAAACAAGAATAAGGAAGAAATAGAGAATAGAGCTCAAACATTCGAGTGCGAATGCGAATTGGAGAAATTGTATTGGGAAATCAAAGAAATAATTGAGTTTATTGAAGAAGAAAATTTCAATTTAAGAAAGGAGAATGATGAAATAAGGAAACGGGTAGGGATAGACCAAACCCGTAAGGAAGAATGAGATTCTGGAGATTTATATCCCAGACGAATAAAGGAAAAAGAAAGAAAGGGTAGGGACAGAGCATACCCGACCTACACAATTACCGGATACGACTTTAAAGAAATAAAAACAACAGAAGATACGGACAACGTTATGATGGCTTCGACGAATAAAGAAAGATAAGATTAATTGAAATAAATTTCCTCAAATTTTTTCGAAAATTTATTTACCTAAGGAGGGGAGAGATGAACCCATGTGCCATAGGGTCCAAGGAGGTCGAATCCATGTATTTGGGGAAGAAATGAAAGAAACGTACAGTTTCTAATGTAACATAGAGAAAGATCAAGCCAGGATTCTAGCCTAACATTGTGCAAGCAGCGCGAGCCAGGTGTTCGAGAGATGAGATCACCCCTCTTGACATTCAGAAGGAGCTGGTCATGAGTATTAATAACCGAGTGGAAAATTTCGGCTGTTAGACAAGGAAGCCTGACTCGGAAATCGAGCTGAGCTTGCTTGAAAACGACAACACCGCCTATGCGCTAGAAGAGGAATAATTAAATTTAACCCGTTTACGAGTATAAAAATAAGTAAACAATTACAGTACGGTGAATCATTTCGAATTAGAGATTTTTGTGTAAAGAAAAACCCTTTAATAATTGCACAGGAGAAAACTGCAAACGCAAGTAGACGTCATAGGGGATTTACCAAGGCCTGTGGAGAGGGGAGAATGCAAATGAACAGCAACACCCACACAGTTGAGGACGGGAAATTAATTAATATCTCCGAATTGCACGATCGATTCTTATGCGCAATGAGATTATTTAACATTGAGAAGACGAGCTTTTTGAAGGTATAATTTTTATAATGGTGCAACCATTATTTTAAAAGTTGGGCATGGAAAGGGCTAGAGTCTTATCTTTTTGTAGCGAAAGAGTATAAAGCTCCTGGCATCACCAAGCCAAACATGCAGTTTCAAACAGTCCAGGGGACGTGACGCTGGAGCATCTGTACAAGCAGTTCCAAACAGCCCGAGGGGGGCGTTGCTACGCATCAGTATTCAGACAGCCGTGTGGGGCGTTACTCTGCTTCACACCGAAGACAGTTTACCAGTACTCCTTGAGGGGAGAAACGCTGTATTACACCGCAGAATTAATATCCGATAGCCACAGGCGTCGCAGTATTAACAACTTGCGTGCCTCCATAAGGAGTTGTAAAGAAGAAATATTAAAGTATCGCCGTGTTAAAAATTTAGGAAAATCCTACTTACAGGATTTAGGTCCGACAGTACACAAGTTTACAGTGAAAAGTTCGTAAAATATAGTCAGAGCAGGCTGCGAACGTTGGACTTAAGGCGATAGGTCTTTAAATAAACGACCGAAAATATCATAACGTACGGAAGTACCGTAATAGAAAGATAAACAGTTATCTAATTTAAAGAACCCAAATAGGGAAAAACAGAGTAAGGTTCGCAACGTATTTCAGAAAAGTAGGAGTGCGAGAACCGAATAAATAAAGAAGAACGGAGACTATAGACATTATCTCCAGAAAGCAGACGAACTATTCTAAAGCACTAGACTCGAGAAGTACTAGCTGCTATAAAATAAATCCATCGATCATCGATAGGTTATCGAGGGGACCTCGATCCGAACAGACTTGCACTAGGATCGATAAACTAGATCTAAAAAGGAAGCCGTTCAAGCTAGAGAAACAGCCGGTCATCCAGAATAGGATTCGAAGAATTAGGATTCCAGGGAAAAGTAGATGTTTCGAGACTTTCGTATTCTGCAGGATAGGAAGCCGACATTGAATAAATTTCACCCTTGGAAACGGGAGATTAAGAGGTCACGTGTGATAGGCTAGGAAAATACGGCCTAGTGATCAAAAGTTGTGAAGTGTAAATCTATCAAGATTGTGTGTTAAAATTAATATTTTTTAGTGTTTATTGTGTGTTCTAAATGGATACACCAGTGTATTAAAAATGTTGTCAATGCTAAGTGTATTGAATATGTGTCAAGAAGTGTTTGTACATGAGATGAATTTCTACAATATGGAGTAAGTTGAAAAGTGGGCCAAAATGAAACACCGCACAAGGATAAAGGTCATGAGACGACCTTAAAAACATGTGAGTAATGAATTTCATTATATTTTGGTGTCGGGAAATGATTGTGTACAAATCCACCGGAGTTTTTGAGTAAAAGGGATGTGTTTAAATAAATAAATACTTAACAAAACAAAAACGCGGTCTGAACAATAATAGAAATTTGAGAAACTATAAATAATTATGTAAAAGAATAAATCCAGTAGAGGAAATATATGAATAAAATGTCAGTGTATTTGACGAATGTCATAAGAGCAAGCGAAATATTAATAATTATCATGAAAGATATTTAAATAAAAGTAAATTTGAGTTATATGAAAGAAATAGCTTTTGAGCTTTTTGTAAAGAATGAAGATATGAAATGAATAGTAATAATAACCAAGCAAGTAAATATTAAATAAAGATCAAATTAATTGATGTGAACATAAGAGCGTTAGAGCCTTAATAAAAAGTATAGACATGATGTTCAAATACATGTTCTTAAAGAGAGAGAAAGTTATTGTCAAAGGAAAAGAATAATATAAAAATTGAGATGTGTATCAATTGTTAATATGATATTATCAGTTCTTTGGATGACGCTAGGCTTAAAATAAAGTATCGCGCAAAAAGAGCGCAATTAAAATAAAATGTCACGCTAGGAACGCGTAAAAGTTAATGTACTTGGTAAATTACTTATGAGAGGTAGTTGATTGTAATGAATTGAGAATTGGTGTAAGTCCTCCATTTGTGACGTAGTATCACGAGGCCATTGTGTATGTTGTATTGAAAGGGAGCAAATGTATGGTATTGAGCGTAGGTCTTATAAGCTATAGGCTGACCCTAAATCGCATTTTGTATAGTCCTCTATATGGGAATGGTTCCCGAGGCATGTGAAGAGATTCGAACTCAGAATCTTCTTATTGTGAAAGCCCCTTTATTATTCGTCGTAGAATGTGTATATCTCTTCCCCAATCAATGAGGACCTTTCATAATTAATAAATGCCAAGATTACGAATGTGGTTTATGAGCCCAATAATATTGTTGTATTTAAACGAGGAGTAGAATGCCAGGTCTCCCCAAAGAATTGAGAATGAACGAAAAGCTGTTTGTAAAAGCATTAAAGAGAGCTCTAGCTACAGACTAGACGGGAGGGTTCCCGCATAGTCATAAATAACTCTCAAGTATCACGGTCAGACCCTTGGAGTAGGAGGGGTGTCTGAAGGCCGTCTTGTAAGGAGTAATGAATACACCGTGAGTGTTTAAAGTTGTTAACGACCCGGGCGTTGAACCGAGGTCCTTGTAGATTGATATTTCCGCTTGCCTGTTCAGATCGTAGTTTTTTTTTTATTATGTGATAATGGTCTTATAAGACATATGAGATAAATAACAATCCCTATTGTAATGTTGTATGAAGTAGGATTCCACGAGTTAATTGAAGGCAACTAGGTTCCGGGAGTGACCATAGTTTTTTGACTGTGTCAAGTATCTTCATACTCTGGAGTACACAAGTAATTTCCTGATTACCTTAATGTATTTGTAAAACTAGAGAGAGATGATAAAAGCTGAAAACCTGTGAAATGCCCAAATATTGAGTTAGATAATTAACATGTAATGTTAAATGTAATTATACATTTTTTTTTGTTGATTAAGAAAATATAAGAAAGTAGTATTTGAGGTGTACAAAGAATGACACCATTATTATAGAAAGCATTGAGCCAGAAGAGCTCGGAGTTATATGAAACTTACAGTTGATGCTTTATGGAAGTAAAAATAATTAGGAATGGTTGGTTTATATGGAAACCAGATGTTTTAATACAATATTTGTTTTATTTCTTATGTTATTCCTTGTTCATTTGGAACAAGTAGATGATTATGGGTCAGTAATTTAATTGCTAATTGTTTGTAGCGCCATAATTTTTATTAATTAAATGTGTTAAAATAGGAGTTGATTTTGTTGTTATTTTGCAAGTGTATCCTCTAATTAATCCAAAATATGTGAGTCACAGAGTGGGTGAACTTACCGCTGCCCCGAAAATCCCGAATTGAGCTACGCTGGTATACTGTGATTTACATATTTCTTGCTAAAAGGGCACAATAGTAATGTCCCATTTTGATAGCTTTGTTGCCTTGGTAACCATATAGGCCTAGGTCAATTGCGCACTAAATATATCATTTTCGAATAATTTGAAATTAGGGATTTTTAGGGATTCTCTGTTGATACGAAAATTATATGTTGGTAGCACTGATTTTTTAACATTTAAAATGACAACCAGAGACGCTAAAAGGAAAAAAAACACATTTTGAACGGCTATTAGTAACTTTAGGGACTTTCAGTTCATCACTACGAGTTCATTCTATCTCACGATCGATAGGCGTACTAACTTTCAACAATGCAAATACGATGTGTCATAGCATCATAGAGATGTCTCTACTGAACTCTGATGAATAGGTCTAGATGACGAACACTTGTTGCCCTGGTAACCAACGAATATCCGTGTCGATTTTATTTTCACGCTAATCACTGTTAGACCAGCTTGCCACGGTGGGTGAGTGGTTATAGTGTCGGACTACCAACCCCAAGATTGCAGGTTCGCCCCTGGCCATGGTAAGTGATTTTTGAAGGCGACAAAAATCACGATACTCATGTCATACGTTGTTGGCATGTTAAAGAACCCATTTGAATTCAGTAGGCCGTGTTCAATGGCAAAATTAATCTCGGGATTTTCCGCCAACACAAAGTTCCTCCATTCTCTACTTGAAAGCGCTGTAGTGTCAAGGAGTTTAGATATCTAACCTCCTTGACTTTCATAGCGTTCAAAGGAACGACGAAATTCGACATGCAAGCTACCCTCTGGGTGTCAATTAACAAAGCTTGCACCAGGCGCCCGAGGCCATACGATATTAGTATTACTGTTAGACCCTCTCGTTGTTGTTTGAGTCATCAGTATTTTGACTGGTTTGATGCATCTCTCCATGTCTCACTATCCTGAGCAAATCGTTTCATCTCCACATAGCTAGCACACCTTATATCCGAGGCAATCTGTTTAACATATTCTAACCATGGTCTACCCCTACCGTTCTTGTCCTCGACGCCTTTCTCTTCTCTTCATTAGCAGTCGCCAGAAACATCTCTCCTCTCCCACTCGTCTTAATACCTCTTTACTTGTTACTCTATCTACCCATCTGATCTTAAACATTTTCCTGTAACACCACATTTCAAACGCTTTATATCTCCTATTTTCTGCTGCTCCATCAGTCCAAGTTTCACTTCCATAGAGTGCCATGCTGCAGACAAAGGCTTTCAAAAATACTTCGATATCAACAAATTTCTTTTCGGCATACATGCTTTCCTTGCATGTGCTAACCTACTCTTTATATTCTCTGCTTCGTCCATCACTGGTTATTTTGCTTCCTAAGTAACAGAGGCCTCATACTTCCTTTAGCTTCGATGTATAAAAAGTACAAAATACTAAATTTTCACATGAGAATGCTCAATTTCTGATTTCAAAATGCTGAAAACCACCACGTCTAACCGTGCACAGCCTGTTGGGGTGGGTGGTTTCGGAGAGCATGTGGAAACTCAGCGTGTACACCACTACGGATGTTCCAATTCTCGCGTCAGTATTCAGACAAGTAGCCTACTGTTTCGACGTCTCTATGAATAGTCCAAATGAATTTGGGGATTAAACAAAATACCACTACAGATGTTTTTCATGCGATCTGTAAAGCATCTATGCAAAGTTTCGTCAAGATAGAGATATCGAAGCTCAAGATGTGTTCTTGGCTGGCATCCCGGAGGTCCGGGTTGGATTCCCGGTTCTGGTCTTCTTCTTCTCCTTTTGCTTTAGCGTTTGTCGCGCCTCGTGGCAGGGTCCGCTATGTGAATTCGCTGTCTCCACTTTACTCGGTCATGGGCCATGTTCGGATGTAGGTTGACGCTTTTCAGATCCCTGTGCAGTGTATCGGCCCAACGTTCTCTTGGACGCCCCTTTGGTCTTTTCCCGGTGACCTCTAGTGTGTAACCCTGTTTTGTAATGGTGTCCGCTCCTGACCGTAGCAAATGCCCAAACCATTGCAGACGACCCTCACGCCTTTTGATGTTGATTGCCACGACACCAAATCGTTACCTTATTCTTTCATTGGGGATGTGATCCAACCTAGTAATGCCAGCATCTTGGTCTCCATGACACTTAGCCGACGTTCCGCTTGCTTGGTGATCGGCCAACATTCAGTACCAAAAAGCGCCACGGGTCGAATGACAGTGTGTTAAATTTTCGATTTTAGGTGGTCATTCATCTGGCGATCGCACATGACACCAGTCGTTGTTCGCCACTTCATCCACGCAGCATTAATTCTTACGTTGACCTACTCGGTGAGACGACCTTCAGCAGTTATCGTAGAGCCAAGATACTTAAATTTTGTCGTTCGAGGCTGGTCATCGCCGTCGACTTGGATTGTTCCGATTCCCGGTAAGATATTTAATTCTGGGTTGAGAGCAAAAACGACGAACACTCAGTCTCTTGAGGCAAAACTGAGAAGAGGCGGGTATCAATTCGCGTCTCAGCAAAGATGGAAGTAGTTTTCGGTGGTTTCCCACTTCTACTCTAGGCAAGTGTCAGGATGGTTCCTTACATAAGGCCATGGACACCTCCTTCCCAATCCTCACCCGAATTACGTACACCCACACAAATACAGTCATCTCATAGTACAGATTATCAGACAAAAGTTCCACACACATCCAAGTACACGTGGATAAATTACCACGATATCCAAGACCCTCAAATTAACCAACAACAACGCAGTTTTATACAGCCCATGGATAGTGCTGATTCAATACTCGACTTCTGAGCACCTACACGCACATATTTCCCTGTTGTCACTTTGGAATCTGATAAATGATTTTAGCCTCTGGCCACTAGTAATGACCACCACTATGATAACATTAGACTCATAGGCTGTTCAGGATTCTCATTATTATTCACATGTTCTTCGACCATCTGATACAGTATATACCTTGCGCTTTAAACCACATATCAATTCAAACGAAATCCCACAACCTAGCGAAACGCTTTAATGAATGTTTCTCGACTGCATTGGGAGGTTTGAAACCCGGCGTTGACAGAGCTATCGTAAACATATTTTAGCCTCCCTTTTGTTTTATAAATATGCCGGAAAGGTACGTTATTTAAATACCTATGTTTTGTTCCCGTATTGCTCCGAGATACCACAGGGCCAAAGGCAAAATCAACCCTCGTGAGGTCACTAACACATACTACCACACACATAGCCTATAGGCCTACTTGAGCTAGCCCCAGAATGAGAATGTTAATCTCAGTGCATCGGTTAAGGATTGGGTGGAGCTATGAACGTTAGTTACTGGGTTTTTAAGGGGTGGAAAAGTGAGGTCATCTGCCCCTCTTAACACAGATTTAAGTATAAAATTTTAGAATGGAATTAAAAATTTTGAGGTGGTCACCTACAGTAAATATGAAAAGACTGAAAATTAATATAACAAAGAGTTACGGAAAAAACATTAATTTTCAGAAAATAACAAATTCTTTGAGCAAATGTACACTGGGAAATGTATATTGCTGGCCCTAACCCACTCTCACTTATAAAGCGGATGACGTCGTAGGCTAATATAGGTTTGAGTGTCTTCTGCAAACCAAGGTTTCTACGTAGATCAGTTATTTTACTTTTCAGTCGGTCAACATGTGTAATCCCAATTACTGGGATATGCGAAAAAATAACTTGAACAATATTACATGTGATTAAATAAATAAATAATATATAAGCAAATAAATATGTGGAACGTCCGTGGCATTTGCGGCTGCATGCCGGCCTCACACAGCTGGGTCCGTGGTTCAAATCCCGGTCACTCCATTTGAGATTTGTGCTGGACAAAGCAGAGGCAGACAGGTTTATCTCCGGGTACCCCGGTTTTCCCTGTCACAATTTCATTCCATCAACACTCTCCACTATCATTTCATTTCATCTGACATTCATTTAATCATTGCCCCAGGGGAGTGCGACAGGCTTCGGCAGCCGGCACAGTTCATATCCTCGCCACTAGATGGGGGCTTCATTCATTCCATTCCCTGATCCGGTCGGTCGATTGGAAGCAGGCTGTGGATTTTCATTTTCAAATAAATAAGTATGAGGCGTTCCCGACCAGAAGGGCGAATTCGGCATATTCTTCTTCTTTTGTGATTTCATCCAAAATGTAGATGGTAATTAAACAAAACTATTATCACGTTATTCATTTATTATAATCCATACGTGACATGAATGGAATAATAATAATAATAATAGACTAACAATATTTTACGTGTCAACAGTTTTATGGGCACTGGCCAAGAGTGAGAGACAATCGACTGACGAAATTTTCACCCCGGCATTTGCCTGGAATAGAAAAATAGGAAACTACTTCTAGTTTGATCGAAATAACAATCAAACTCACCTCTTTTTAATTCTGCCACACGAGGCTGAGCGTACCTCGTTCCAGCCCTCAGAACAGAATTACATTTCTCAGCAAAGTCGAACCTTCGCAGTGACAGTCAAGAACGCTAGCTAATACGCAACATTACATCTACAGTATGTCTTCTATATATATAAAACATTCAGCCTGCGTATGTCATTCCTTAGTCTTCTTCTTCTTCTTCTTCAACAGTCCATAACCATATATATACAGAGCTGTGCAAATTATTAGACTCGATGATGGCAGTTGTTTTCCAACATTTACTTTTTTACGTTTTGTGACTCAATACAGTAGAAATGTTTTGAAAACACTGAAATTATTTCAAATGCTTAATCAATAGTCCTAATATAATATTTTTTTCAACAATCTGACAGTAAACTAATATTTCACCGTTTCCACTGAAAGTGGAGCCTTGTTAATGGAGAATGTAACACGTTTTGTTTTGATTACTTTATTCTAGTTTATGTTCGACCATGGCGAAATGTAAATATTATATGTAGGAAAACTGTACTATAATGAGGCTAATTATAGTACAAGTTTTCATTATGATACAGTTTCTCCCACCAATCAGAGCTCAAGAAACAGTTGTGTGACCAATTAGGTGAGGATAGCATCGCACCTGCGCTCAAAATCCAACATGTCGGACATGAATTACATGATTTGAAAGTTCAAATGGGATATCGTATCAACCATTGTAGTTACAATCCCAAACACAAAGACAAAATCAGCACGAACCTTTACGGTAACAAGAAAATACTATGACTATGCAAGAACTTTATAAATCTACGTCCAGAAGTTAGCATCACAGCAACCTTCTATATAAATTACCGACATGGAAAGTTCACCGTTCATATTTTCGCGTAAATAAACTGGCAAATATGAGACAAGAAATAGCACTGTACCTTAATATCCCCAACTCCAATTTCTACACAGCGCATTGCTTTCAAACGACTTCGGTAACAATATTAGTGAATGCTAGAGCTGGACGGCACTAGTCATCATGCAGGCTGTAAACAATAGCATTGCCAAACAAAGTAAATGGCCTCTTCTTTCGAAGATCTTTGACCCACTCATGCGCTCTGTTCAGTCAGCAAACCCATCGCACTCTGTTCACTAACTGAAGTTACTGAATCCCACAGATATTTATGTTAAAACATATAATGAAGTTATAATTATCGTCGAACATAAACAGTCGTATGCAACTCGCCTATAATGGTAATTAAGACACTCGTATGGAAACATACTCGTGTCTTAATTATTGCCATTATAGGCTCGTTGCATAATGTACTATTTCGTGTGAATTCAGACAACAGAGATTGAAAGTATTTTATTACTGATTGTCCACTTTTGAACCAATCAAAGATTCGTGGACAATGGATTGAAATCACCTGATTTGGAGGATACATTCCAAAAGTTATTAAAAATAGAAAAACTGGACCCAGCTCAGGTGTCCCCCTTCTTCTTCAAGTACCGGTATCATGTTCGGTCCCCCGAACGTTGGCGATCATCATGGAAAAGGCACCTCTGTCCACCGCAAGCCGGAACAATACTTCAACAGATCATATCCGTGACCACTCCTTGATATTCTGAAGCGAGGACATCTGTCTTCTGCCACGCCCTCGTTCGCCATCTATTTTGCCTTGTATTAGTCGAAGCAACTGATATTTTTGGCCTCTAAGTACATGACCCAAGTAGGCAGATTTTCGATACTTAATGGTAGACAAAAGCTCTTCTGAGGACATCTCTGTTGGTAACTCTATCAGCCCAAGGTATTTTAAACATTCGTCTATAAATCCACATTTCTAAGGCCTCTAATCGTTTCATGGTGTTGACCTTAAATGTCCAAACCTCCATACTATACAAGAGTGTCGACCAGACACAGGTTCGAGCCAATCTTTGTCGGAGCTTCAGATTTAAGTTGTCATTGTTGAAGAATCTACAATTTCGAAAATTTGCAGGTGCAATTCCTTATGGGAAACGTTGTAAGTCCATAGGGGAGAAAACATTACTAAGTAGGGTAATAAAAATAAAATAAAATGATTTTGAATTGTGACTGACTTAAATTCTTTGTTTGAGTCAAATATGTTGCACACCTCTGTATTTATATTTATATGTTAATCACTTCTAATATCTTCAACACAGATTCTACACACACCCAAAGTACACGGGACTACCTGACCGCGTTGTCGCTGCCCCTAAACTGGGGAACCAACCAACCTTTTAACTCGCATACCCCCTCCCCCCCCCCCTTTTCAGAAAGTAATTATTTTTTCTCTTCTTCTTCTCTTAGTCGTTTACCCTCCAGGTTGGTGGAACCCACGGACTCAGCGAGGGAACTCACCACTACCGCCTCTACGGGCAGTGTCCTAGAGCTGGGAACATCTAATCGGAGTGGATACAACTGGTGAGGTGTGATTGGCACCTCGACCAGGCGGCCTCACCTGCAAAGCGAACAGGGGCCTCATGAGGGAAGGTAATGGATGGTCAGGATGGATAGGCAAGGAAGAGGGAAGGAGGTGGCCGTGGCCTTGAAGAAGGTACTGTCCCCGTTTACCCGGATAGTAGGCTGTCAGATATCCGCCCCCTCAATCGGATTGCCAAAAATCAACCGCACCGGCTCAGCTACACCAATGAAAATGGCACTGACAGATACTACCGAGGTTTGAGCACAGAAGTTAACAAGAAATTATTGTGGAACACACCAAAATAGACGGGGGTTCAAACTTACCTCTACTTACCTCTTAAAATTATCTCGGGGATTGGGTTGACAACAGGATCTCTAAAGTATGCTCCCACAATAACCTTCACCATGACATTTAAAAATGAACCAGAACGAAGACAAGGACTTTGAACTGTACAAAAGCTTTTATTTCAAATGAAGGGTATGATTTTAACAAGTCAACAAAATAAATGTGGCTATCAGTAGCCCATGTCAATCTGACTATGTCCTCCTGTAGGACTTGCAAAGTTATCAAACAATATGTTAGCTCCCACGAGCTCAAAATAACGTAACATTAAACACATTTGGACTGGAAAAGGAAGTCAGGACGAGACACATGTACAGAGCATTTGTTTTCTTTTAATAAACATCACACTTATATATAGGCACAAGGCCAGAATGTAGACGACCTTGCCCGCTGATAACCAGTTGTCTGGCCAGCTGCGGTCTACCCTTCAACATGTCGCACACCTGTCAAATGGACTCACTTGTCCTGCTATGTTGCGTAAGAATCCAGCTCCGTCTCAAAAGTTTTAAATGTCCGCAATACAACTCATATTGTTACGCAAATCTTTCAAATGCTTTACTCACACACCACTGGATTATTCTGACAATCCCTAAACTTGTTTAATTAGCATCCAAATGTTTAATAAGCGTTGTTTAGAGTAGAAGACAAACTCCTAAATGTTTACAACAAAAGCTCAAAAATAATTTATAACAATTAGAAATTGTTTATAATATTTGTCAAAGACAATTAGGAAAAAATTTAAACACGCCTCTAACATTACTTTCGTTCCACATTATTGTCAAAGATATTTACATCATTATTTACAATATTAACATTTAAATTATTTAAATTATTAATTTAAGAAATACATTTAACCACATGTTCATCCGGTTGGTAATTTCATAATCGTGTCAATATAATCGACCAATGAAGGTTAGTTATACATATTAATGTCACAATCTGGTTTAATAAAGGTTGTAATAATTATTATAATTATTTGTGACGGTAATCTTCATTCAAAATCTTATCTCAAATTCTTTCAATACTCTTGTTAATTATAACAGTAAATTCACTTGATTAATTTTCAAAGGACTAAGATAATACACTCCATCGGAAAATACTTCGCTTACAAAATAATGCACAAAACTGCATTAAAATAGGCCCAAAATTCATCATATATTAATATATATGGCATCAAAATCTTCCACAGAACTTACAAAAATCTCCATTAACAAATTCTTCAACATCCTTAATTACTGTGGGAACCTCCTTCATTAATTCAAGGGCATTATACATCAGCGACTTTCAACACGTCCGCTGCACTAGCGATTATACATTCATAGTTCCACTTCAAAAATTCTTATAATCATTAATTGTTTCAAAACTGTTATCTTAAACCTTCGTGGATTTCATTCATGAATCGAAATGAAGTAAAAATTTGCCAATCACAAACAAATTTAATAGTGAATACGCTTATATACGCCTGTCTGGTCTATCAAAATTTAAGATTATCATCTTCAAAGAATTATAGTATAAAAATACTATCATCAAACAAAGTGCGACTAAACTGCAAAATAGTCGAATAGAATCCAATTAGATTGTGGAATGCAAACATCATTATATAAATCTCTAATTGAGAAAAAAACTCCTAACAAAAGTTCAAGACTTTAATGCATTCAATAATTCATAATTAAAGTTCATCTTTCACAAAATTGTCTATGATGCAATGGTCGTTCATAACTGACGATAAATGTCTGTGTTGCAATCAATTCAAATAACGACTAGTATTTCCAAGATCGTCGACAACGTAATGGATTTTAACGCTCTAAAATCATTTAAATGTTCTTCCTTCTTGATGATGACAGAAAATTGGTCAAAGTAATTAAACTGGGGTAGAATTACTTTAATAAAGTGACACGCTGTCTGAATTTAAATCTGCCATGAGAATCATTAACTTATAGTCAAATCGTGACTACAAAAATAAGCAAATTACTGAAAAATCTAAATATCAGTCTCAACTGATCCAAAATCATTTAACTATGCCCATGACATAACAATGTCTTAATAAATCGTCGAAAAAGGCATAACTCATCAAGGTGTACTGAGTACAGGAATCTCAAACAAGAATATAGGGCAAAATACATGAGGACAGAAAATATGGGAAAATGGTTGCTCAGATATCGCTAAAAAACTCAAATAAAACAATAAACGTTCACGACTACCTTATCTGCCGATTGACGTTCCAGAGGAAAATTCCCCAAAGAAGACTGCTGATGGATCCATATCACCAACTTGAAAATGAGGTCCATCCTCCAAACAGGAAACAGCACCCTCGGAGAATCGAACTGCTTCCTCCTCCGGAAATTGCACTGCTCCGTGTAGGCGAAAGACATCCTTCCGGCAAAATTCTTCTTTGTGAGTCGGGACTACCCTGACCTCTCTTGAAAAATCCCTGAAGTTCCAGTAGATAATCGCCATGAAGTTTTTGTAGTAATTTCCGAAGAAATATTCATATTCAGTGAGTATGAAATCGTTTCCATTGCTGTTTGGTAGTATTCAGCGTTGAACCACGAAACATGGGTGTAGATGGTTATTCACCACATGTTCGCTTGTGTGGAATGGCAATTAGCGAAGTTCCATGCTGCTATCTTACTCCGTTAATGTATGTCCCAATTGCATTAAAGTCCTTTAGCCTTCCATCTTCTCTTCGGTTATGGTAATAGTAGAACAAACTGCCATATTAAACTGCTCCATAATACTGTAGCGTTGTGTCACAAAACCAATCTGAAGTCTCCCTATTGCACTAGCAGTGTCAGCCGTGGCGTAGAATCTGACGATACAAAGTGCTTCTCAGGTGGCGAGAAAATCACTTTTGTCAGTCGTTTAAAATTGCCAATATCTTCCAAAATAACTCCGCGAAATTGTTCAACTTTTCTACACTCCTTAATGTAGCACTGCACAATAGAATTAGCTTATAGGCGACCGCTAACTGTTCATAGCTAATCTTGTAGACGCGTTATAATGTGCGTTTTAACTTCACCTAGTTTTACTCACTGTAAACTTGCACTGCTTGTCTGCTCGATTCTCGTTTAATGCGGTGGCTTCACCACGCGTTATAATGACGACTCTTTCTACTAATTTCACTCGACGTCTCACCGAAATGACTATATAAGAAATGAGACTGAAGATCTGAGCTTAGGTTCTGACGATTTGAGATCTGACGATTTGAGATATGAGACTGCTCTCTTCTGCGCAAGGCCTTTTATAAACTTCATAAGGGGCGTATCCATCCCTTCCATAGCGTGTTACTGCGTCATCGCTAGAAGTTCCAACTTCGTCAATACATGACGGATTTTCAAAATTCAAAACTGAAAATAAATTTCACCAAAATTCCAGATCAATGCCTCTACTGCAAATGGATTTCCACAATTCTGCATTCCAAAAAGTAATAAAAATACCATAGTTTTAGCAATCTCCGTCTTCCTTCAAACTATCGTTCATTGGTTCGAGCCTCCCCTCCAATAGCATAATTTCTTCCTCAGCATAATTCCACGTTTCCTGCGACTGCGTCGTAAATCTCGGATCTTTCTCGAATAAATGCTGACGTCATTGAGAATCTCAGCTCAAGCAGCCTGCTGGCATAACGTCTGCGTCATCCGTGCTTACGTCATGACTACCCACGTCATAACTATGACATGCCATAACTTTCTTCATAATTTTCCAATATAGCCACCGTGGTCTCTATATAATTCAATTTACGGGGGCAGTACCATCCCGGCATTTGCCCGAAGACGAAGTGGGAAACCACGGAAAACCACTTCGAGGATGGCTGAGGTAGGAATCGAACCCCCTCTACTCATTTGGACCACCCGATGCTGAGTAGACCCCGTTCCAGTCCTCATACCACTTTCCACATTTCGTGGCAGAGCCGGGAATCGAACCCAGGACCTCCGGGGCGGCAGCTAACCATGCTGACCGCTATGCTACGGAGGCGACAAGTAATTATTAATGGATCAATTATGTAATTATAATCATCATCATTAGTCGTTTTACTCATTGCTGAGCGTCATCACTTCATTAGTAACTACATCCTTGACGAGACGTTTCAATCCTAAGCGATCTTCAGCCCTTCGTAAGATATCGTGCAGAGGTAGGCCGATGACCTTCTTTGCTTGGTCTGACCATCAACTTGTTGTTCTACCTCTTGGTCTGATACCTTCAATTTTGCCTTGTAGAATGGTATTTTCTAAATTGTCTCCTTCTCTCCTGAAAGTGTATCCCAGGAATAGGAGGTAACTTTCACTAACACGGGAAGATAAACGTTTTGTGATGCTCAGTTCTTCCATAATGGAGGCGTTAGTTCTTGTTTCTGTCCATGGTATACTTAGCATCCTCCGCCAACACCACATCTCAAAGGCATCTATTCGGCTCTTGTCATTAGCCTTCACAGTCCAGGTCTCACAACCGTAAAAGAAAACAGAAAACATCAGTGATTTCACCAATAGCATTTTCACTGTTTTGGATAATGCCCGGTTCTGCCAGATCTTTGTAAGTTTAACCATTGCAGCACGACCTAGGACAATGCGTCGTTTTATTTTTTATCACAATTTCTCGCGTTACTGATTATGGAGCCCAGTTATACACAATCATGCACCAACTCCAGATCTTGTAGGCATCCTGTCATTTGAATTGGGACTTGACTTTGTCGGTTGATAATCATTAGTTTGGTCTATTTCATGTTGATTTCTAGACCAAAATCTGAACTGATGGATTTCACTCTGGAGAGCAATTCATTATTCAATTTATTTCAGGTAATTTTTTCCACATATTCCAGATATTAGAATTATTTTGTGTTGATTTACTGAACGAGGCGGGCTTCCATATAATCACAGCCATGAATGAGACTGACAATGAGAGGATACGATGCATGGGTCACCGATTAGAAACCATCTTTAGTACACGAGTAGGACATGGCCAGGGGTATACCTGGTGCAAGTAGTAAGGTGCGCTTCTCAGCCGTTTCTGAGACATTAATTGCAATTGCAGTGCGGCGTCTATGTGCGTTGTACGCTAGCAAAAAGCCAAAGAGTGCGTGGTGCAGTGGTAAGAGCCCTGCTTCGAAATGGCGGGATCGCTGGATCGAATCTCACCGGTGAGCTTTAGCAGTGTGTTGTCTTTTTGTTGTTGTTGTTGTTGTAAACATTGGAAATTCATAACAATGTCAACGTTTGTGACAATACGTAATGTACAGTATCGGCATTGCAAATACATGAGTATTATACACGGTCAAGTGTATGCTATTATATGTACCGGTACACATTTATACATTGAAAGCCCATCTGTTCCGTTCATTGCACGTCTGTGAACCATCAGTCCATCCCGCACCCCGCAAGCAATAGTAGTAGTACTCTCTTTCTGTCGGTTTATCGCTATTGCGATAGAAAAATGCTTGGAGTCTGGTGCCCTAATGGGCTCCTTTCACTCCATTATTTGTAGGTAATAATTTTAGGTTGGATTTTTTATTTCTATGTGATTTATATATTGAATCCCTTAAGACATTACTGGATAATGCCTTAAAGGGAGAATTTAGTCCTTAGGAGTTGGTAGTCCAGTGAATTGTTTTAATTTGATTATTATTTTTATCGTTCGGAGTTGAGAGCACTAAAAACTGTTGTTATGCCTGAAGAGCTGCGGGTTCGAACTTGGGTCAGCGGCATGGCTATTGACCGTCCGACCCGCAGCGGCATTGGTTGTTGTTAAAAACACTCAGTTCGCTCTGTCATGGCCTGACAGCGGTCGCTTCGGCGAGGTTAATAATAATAATAATAATGGGTGCAATTTTTATAAGACTGAATTTAGGTGTTTAAGGAAGAGTGAAAGACCTCTAGTTAGGTTTGGTTTTATAGAAGGTGAAATTAATAGTCCTGAAGTAGGTTTGAGAGAAAATAATAATAATAAGCCTCAGTTGTGTGGTATAGTTATTTTTTGTTTGTGATTTTAGCGGTCCCATGACCCGCGGCCCCTCATCCCGGGTAGGTTGGCGTTACACCTTTCCTCCCGGGCAGACAGAGCCACAGGGTCAGGTATTGTGGTTTGATTGAGGGGGGGGGGGGAGATTGACAGATGTATTTAAAGTGTTGTGGAAGCAAGGTGTTGAATGAGGTGCAGTATTTGTGTGAGAGCTGAATTTGAGTTAATTGTAGGTGAAGGGACATTGAGGGACATGAGAGGGGGAATGTTGGTGTGAGAGCGTTGTCTGTGTTCCAACTGCTTTCGCCTTATGGCTGTTTTGATGTAGGGACAGCCTCCAAAGGAGGCCGCGTGCGCACCACCACAATTGACGCACTTTGGTTTGTCTTTTGGGATCTTGCAAGCTGAGTGGTGATGATTATCCCCACACCGGTTGCAGCGGATCCTGTGGGGGCAACACGCGGAGTTGTGGTGCAATTTTTGGCAGTTGAAACACTGTACGACGAGAGTTGTATGTTGTTTGGAAGGGGGAGGCCGTGGCCTCTGTCTTTTTGGTTTTGGGGAAGAATTTACTGTGTTAGCGGGGGTAGGGATAACTGGTGTGACGTCGTTCTCTGAGGGAGAGGCGGCCGTCTGAGTGGTGGAAGAGTTTGGCGGTGAATTAGGGTCTTCCTGTACTACTATTGTTGTCTGTATTGTTGACTGCGAAAGTGACTGCTTGTTAGTGAGGATGTGTCTGCTAGGGCTGGTGAATTGCGTGTTTTTGTGCTTACGTTTGGGTCTAATGTGAGCAAGGTGTGTTTGTGTCCATCTCTCGCCTACATCTGGCTCTGTTTGAGTATGCTCGTGAAGGAGCTCAGATGTCGCTGTTTGGACTGACTTAGTGTACTTGAGTGTAGGAGGAAGAGGCGGAGGGATTGGGATTTCTGAGGTGAGAGTCTGTTCGGTTTGAGAGGACTTGGAAAGTGTTTCTGTGGGTTTGTAAGGTATGATGTTGAAAGTAGGGATGTAGGGATGGCTTCGTAGGGCATTAGTGATAGTGTTCAAATGGTTGTTTGATGTGGGAGTGATGGCTATGTGATAGTTTCTAAGTTCTTCAATACAAGTGATGTATTTAGCTATTGGTGCTAGCACGCTGATGATTGCTTCACGAGTGATTTGCAATCGTTTTTGGCCCGGCGGGCTTATGAACATCAGCGTGCCTTTGGGTGTGTTGCGAGTAGGTGAGTCGTACCATGGCCGTTCCCCGAAGTCGAATTCCGGGAAAGTGCCATGGCACGGTGTAGGTGGTGGTGAGAGTTCCTGAAGGGATTCCTAATAAGGTGAGGAGGTGTATGATGATCCAGACCATGAATCGTTCGTGACGGATGTAATAGCCTCAAATTCGGCCAGCATTGCTCGTTCGAAGCTCATGGTCTAGAATTAGTGTAAATGTGTGTAAACTTGTTTGAGAGAGTGGGGAGGGGTCAAATACCGTGGTAGACCCTATGAGATATAATGCTTCGCCCAAGAAGTTAAGTTAAGCCAGTCGCACAAGGTTAAACAGTTGTTCGGTTGTGGCCGTGACAGTGTGCGAGCTGGCGGAAAAGATTATTTAAATAATTAATCAAAGATTAATTATTTGGCTGCTGCAGGGCTGGAGGGATGAGTTATGCTTGGCTGTAACTCGGGGGAGACAGGATGTTCTTGACGTGGATGGCGCGGAGAGGTGGGCTAGCAACAATGGCTAGGTTACAATAATGGGTAACGGATATTTGAATGGGCGGGGATTGTTGATTTGGGAAGGGTTAGGGGAAGGCTATTGACTCGGTGGCAGCGATGAAAAGCGACGTGGAAGGTGGATCATAGGTTTGGCATCGGTTACGGCGGAGCTCGGCGCAGAGACGTCTGTTCAGCTCGAGAGCAGAAGTCGGAATGTGTGTCCGCAAGCAATGACTCATGCTATGCATATTGGTTGGAAATTGCCAGTGGTTAAAAAAGGAACAAAAAAAAACTCACTGCAACGGCTCACCGGTGGGATACGATCCAGGGATCCCGCGCTTATGAAGCAGGGCTCTTACCACTGCACCACGCGCTCGTTGGATTCTTGCTAGCGTACAACGCACATAGATGTCGCACTGCAATTGCGAATAATTAATTTCTCGGAAACTGCTGAGAAGCCCACCTTACTACTTGCACCTGGTATACGCCTGGTCATGTCCTACACGTGTCTAAAGATGGTTTGAATCGATGACCCATGCATCGTATCCTCCCCTTGAGAGCCTGAGACATCGTTGAAAAGCCACATTTTACTCTAGCCTGTGCCAACAGACAAATGAAAAAAAATATCTTGCATTCATCAGGAGATGGCTACAGGCAAATGTTAATCAAAGAGTAAACAATTTGTTTTCTACTGATTTCAGTTAGAAGGAGCGGCTTTGGTGGCGTAGTCGGTAGCATGCTGAGCTTCTATGCCCAAGATCGCGGGTTCAAACCCGGCCGAAGTCGTCGGATTTGTTAAGAGCGTTAAAAATCCCTCAGTATGCCTTCCTTCGGAGGGGAAGTAAAGCCGGCGGTTCGATGTCATAGATTTATGGCATGTTAAAGAAGAACCTTCCACTAATTTCACCTGTGTGAAGCTAAATTATAGGTTAAAAATTTGACTAACGCACTTAAGTTCCAAGGTTCGTCGTCAAGAGCCGACTTCGGTGGCATCTGGTAACCAAGTTCTGAACTAATAGTTGTTGACGGTGGCGTTTGGTGGCAAAAGTAGGAACTACTTGGAAGAAAAAAAAACAATGTCTGCAGTCCTTACTTGAATTAAAACAGTTACACACACTAATACAGCCGGGGGGCGTGGTGGCGCAGCGGTCAAGCTGTATGCCTCTCACCAAGGCGGACCGGGTTCGATTCCCGGTCAATGCATGTGAGATTTTCGATGTGAAATGCCATGTCCTGTGGTTCGGATTCCACGTAAAACGGAGGTCCCGTGGCTTATGATCGCGAGATTAACGGTCACGTTAAACTACAAGCTTCCTTCCTTTTTTACTAATACAGCCATCACAACTAACACCGGTTATCAGACAGATTGTACACACACCGAAAGTACACAGGGCTACATGACCACGTTGTCGCAGCCCCTAAACTGAGGAACCAACCAACCAAAGTTAGAAGGAAGGCCCCATGCCACTGTTACACTTGTTGTTATCCTGCCTGTCCTGTATTGGTTTATTCCTTATTTGCGTCATACTGCGGTACGGCCTTCGCATTTGACACTTGACTCTAATGGAAACAAACAGCCGTAGATCTGCCGGAGCGAGGGCGTGCTGTCAACACAACAGGGCGCCACACGTACCGTAGGACCGTAAGTTGCTATTCGTGGTTTATTTACCAAACCATAGCAGTAGCATGCTGAACTGCTGTGCCCAAGATTGCTGCTTCAAACCCGGCCGAATTCGTCGGATTTTTTAAGAGCGTTAAAATCCTTCAGTAGCCTATGCCTTCCTTCGGAGGGGAAGTAAAGCCGGCGGTCCCATGTTATAGATTTTTTCGCTTCACTATCGTTTTACCCTCCAGGATTGGCTTTTCCCACGGACTAAGCGAGAGATCCCACTTCTACCGCCACTGAGGACAGTGTCCTGGAGCTTGAGACTCTGAGTGGGGATACAACTGGGGTGTGTGACCAGCACTATGCCCAGGCGGCCGCACCTGCAAAGCGAACAGGGGGCCTGATGAAGGGATGGGAAGAGTGGGACGGTTAGGCAATGAAGTGGGAAGGAGGCGGCCGTGGCCTTATAGTAGGAACCATCCCGGCATTTTCCCGAGGACTAAGTGGGAAACCACGGAAAACCACTTCGAGGATGGCTGACGTGGGAATCGAACCCCCTCTACTCATTTGGGCCACCCGAGGCTGAGTTGACACCGTTCCAATCCTCATACCACTTTTTCAAATTTTGTGGCAGAGCCGGGAATCGAACCCAGGACCTCCGGGGTGGTAGCTAATCATGCTGACCGCTACGCTACGGAATAGATTTATGGCAAGTAAAAGATCCTTCTACTAAACTTGTGTGAAGCTAAATTTCTAGGTTAGATTTCATTGAAATGCTCTATCATAGTTCCAACGCTCACCACTAGGTGTCAGTGACATCTGGTAGCGAAAGTTGGAACTACTTGAAATTGTAGCCCCATGGGTGTCCGCTTGAAGCAGCTACGACCTCTGGCGAGCCGATCATGTCCTTGGACACTCCCGGCATTAAAAGCCATAGGCCTACGCTAAATAAATACCAGACCAAACCATGCGTTAGGTGAAACTACTTGTAGCCTACTTCTCCACCCCCCTCAGGGGGGTTGGCGACTGAAGTAAATTCTGAAATGCAATGATACAAAATTATAGAGGACAGTCACATCTCTTTGCACCTCACAGGTTAAGAACCCCTGTCTTACATAGAATGCAAATACATTTGCCATGATAGCAAAATCGAACTACTGTAGTGACAGCGATTAGTGACGCGGCCACAAGCGATCGAATTACTGACAGCGATTAGCGACGTGCCCACATGCAATCGAACTGCTGACAGTGATTAGTGAGATGGCCACACGCAATCGAAGTACTGACAGCATTTGGAGAGGGTAGTACCATACTGTATTTAAGTTGGGAAGCGTGATGGTGCAGTGGCTTAGCTGCTCGTCTTTCACCCGGACGGCCGGGGTTTGAATCCCGGTGACAGCGGGGTGGAATTTTAAACTGAAAAATCACGATGCGTCAGGTAGGTCATCCGGCCTTAAATCCCCGGCCAAAACCACAATGAGGCTAGTTTGCTCCGGTGACCCCAATTAATTGAGAAAAGACGAAGAAAGAGTGAGAGTGTACCCCCAATTAATTGGGAAAAGCCGAAGAAAGAGTGAGAGTATGAAGGGTGAGAAACAGTGCTCTAGAGCAGTGTTTCCCAAACTTTTTTGTGTGTGTACCACTTTAACAGATGAGAATCTCTCGCGTACCACCTAATGGTTGGGAGATATTGTAACTATAACCCCCATCACCACTACGTAGCAGACCAAAAGATGGATTGTAAATTGTGTTTGTTGGAGGTAAAGTTCAAATAATAAAAAGTGTGTCCAGTTGTTTTATTATTTACTAGCAGTAGTACCCGGCTTCGCCCGGTGGAATGATGATAATATTTCAGTCTCCTTAACACTCAACGTCATTAATGAAGATGATACTGACGACGACTGCTATTGAACGGGTATAATAAACTTACACTCTAATAGAAATACATATTTTTAAATTACCGGCGAGTAAGACTGTGGTGTTGCCTAGTAGTATAATGGGCGTAACATCTAGGTCATTTGCCCTTTTGATGAGGATGATAATGAAGACGACTACTACTGAACGGGTATATCAACCTTACAAATTAATGCAAATACATATTTTTAAAATCACAGGCTAGGTAGACTCTGGTGTTGCTTAGTAGTATAATGGACGTAACATCTAGGTCATTTTCCCTTTTGATGAGGATGATAATGAAGACGACTACTACTGAACGGGTATATCAACCTTACAAATTAATGCAAATACATATTTTTAAAATCACAGGCTAGGTAGACTCTGGTGTTGCTTAGTAGTATAATGGACGTAACATCTAGGTCATTTTCCCTTTTGATGAGGATGATAATGAAGACGACTACTACTGAACGGGTATATCAACCTTACAAATTAATGCAAATGCATATTTTTAAAATCACAGGCTAGGTAGACTCTGGTGTTGCTTAGTAGTATAATGGACGTAACATCTAGGTCATTTGCCCTTTTGATGAGGATGATAATGAAGACGACTACCACTGAACGGGTATATCAAACTTACAAACTAATGGAAATACACATTTTAAAATCACAGGCGATGAAGACTGTGGTGTTACTTAGTAGTATAATGGACGTAACATTTAGGCCATTTGCCCTTTTGATGAGGATGATAATGAAAACTACTGTTGAATTGACACGACAAACTTACAAACTACCGTGATAGAAATATTTCAAAATTCACAGGCGATGAAGACTTATTGTGTGTGGTGATTAGTGGTATAATGGGCGTAACATCTAGGTCATTTGCCCTTATGATAATAATAAGGTAATGAAAAATGACTACTAAACAAACATGGTGCAATTTTAAATCTGATATAGGCAATTTAGATTTCTACCTTCGAAGTCTTCCAAAGTCTGAACGTTATTTTCTGGCTTAGGCCTATACTCGATGCGTGTAGTGAAAGAGCTTATCGAGTACTGCCCGGGTCCAAGCTGCACGAATCGCAGATGATGACGATATATGATGACAGACGTTCGGGGGGGGGGGGGGCAGTCCTATTCACATTGACCGGTGAATCACTCATACTTTCGTAACACTACAGTGGTTTGAGCAAAGACCCTGTATGAACATCAGCATATACTCTGTTAGCTGCCAGAATGGTATTGACATTTGACCGGAAATTCCACGTCAGTCATCACCCCTCTGCCTCTTGACCAAACCATGTTCGCATAGCTGATGTCATAATACTCTGCGTTGCAATATTAAAGCCCACGTGCTTCAGTGCCTGGTCAGCTGTATCTTTGGCTTGTACAGTTTGGCAACCTCGTTCTCAGACCACATGGCGAGGCGAGAACTGTCAATCCCATTCTGGCAGCTCACAGAGTATAGTCAGCAATACCAGGTAACACGGCGGGGTCTGAACATTTCTCTCATGTCAACTCGCGATGAATCAGCAAGCTATTCTCACACCTGGCCCCCTCCTCCCCCCTCCACCACCAGGGTATCTCAACTTGTGGGACGTGGGTTTGCGACCACGGGACCCCAACTGAGTCCGGCATTGCTTCTACTTACTGGTGCCGGGCTCCTTTCAGTTCTCTTTCCTGTCAGCCTCCCTTGGTCAAACTCTTGTTCTCTTCCGACCCCGATGGTATCAGGGTATCCGAGGCCTAGCGACTCTTTCACTTTCCCGCCTTAATTGGCCCTTGTCTAATCATTTCTGATAGCCTCATTCTTCGAGGTGTCAGCCTTTTTTTTCTTTTCTTAATATCTCATGTCTTCTGCTCAAGACCCTCAAGGAGGCAGGGTGTGTAGCCCCACCACTTCTGGTGCACCCTGGATAGTGCTACATCCTCAAGGGCTCATGGCTGGTGAGTTCGGGAGATGGCAACCCTGAGGGTTTCCTGAGCGGGTCCGATTTTACCCCTTTTTTCCATTGCCTTTGGGACGGACCCTGTCCTCTTTCCGGGAATGGAGTGGTCTGTCCGCAATTTCAAGCAGACAATGTTACTCGCAGGGTACCAAAGGGTAAGTATACAAATTTTGGTTCTGAATGGTGAAACGGTGTAGATTTGTGCCAAAGGGCCTAAATGCAGGGAATGGGGTGATCTGTCCGCAATTTCAAGTGGACAGGGTTACCCGCAGGGTTCGAAAGGGTAAGTATACAAATTTTGGTCCAGATCGGTGAAACGATATAGATTTATGCCAAAGGGCCTAAATGCAGGAAATGGGGTGGTCTGTCCGAAAGTTTAGGTGGACAGTGATATTCACAGAGTTACAAAGGGTAAGTATACACATTTTGGTTCAGATCGGTGAAACGGTGTAGATGTTTGCCAAAGGGCCTAAATGCAGGAAATAGGGTGGTCTGTCCGAAATTTTAAGTGGACAGTGTTATTCACAGGGTTACATAGGGTAAGTATACAAATTTTCGTTGAGATCGGTGAAACGGTGTAGATTTGGGCCGAAGGGCCTAAATGCAGGGTATGGGGTGGTCTGTCGGAAATTTCAAGTGGACAGGGTTACCCGCAGGGTTCCGAAGGGTAAGTATACAAATTTTGGTTCAGATCGGTGAAACAGTGTGGATTTGTATACATAACAGACAGACAGACAGACAGACAGACAAACATTGAGCTTTATATATATAGATTACAATAAATATTCAATTCAAACATTCAGAAATGACACTGTGCAAATAATATTAATAAAAAAGATCTTAATAATTAAACATAAAAACCAAAGTTCAACTAACAACTTCAATGTGAAGGGTGAGGTTGAAGATTAGAAGTCAACTTAGAAATGTCTGGTTTAAAGTTGTTGAGTCTCAAACGAAGATCGTTTTCCACTGTAAGGAGCCTATTCCGGTATTTATCCTTGAGATAAACAAGTGAAGAAAATGCAGTCTCACACAAGTACGAAGTAGTGAAAGGCAGTAAAAGTCTAACTGTTTCGTCAGCAATGTGTGCATAGTCTGCACGCCTCTCAACCCAAAAGTTCACAAGAGCCATTTTTGAAAAGGTTTGCCTTAGTGCTGAATCACAATTCAATTCATAAAACTGCTCCTTGTATTTGGCCTTAAAGTCCTCCGGCAACATGTCAATGTTTTTATATTTTAAAATTTTATATTTTATAGTTTTTTTTTCTTTATTTTTTTTTTATATTTTTCGTAAGTCACCTCCGTAGCGTAGCGGTCAGCGTGGTTAGCTGCCGCCCTGGAGGTCCTGGGTTCGATTCCCGGCTCTGCCACGAAATTTGAAAAGTGTTACGAGGACTGGAACGGGGTCTACTCAGCCTCGGGTGGCCCAAATGAGTAGAGGGGGTTCGATTCCCCCTCAGCCATCCTCGAAGTGGTTTTCCACTTCGTCTTCGGGCAAATGCCGGGATGGTACCTACTGTAAGGCCACGGCCGCCTCCTTCCCTCTTCCTAGCCTATCCATCCCAATCTTCCATCCGTTCCCATCCCTCATGAGGCCCCTGTTCGCTTTGCAGGTGAGGCTGCCTGGGCGAAGTGCTGATCACATCTCCCCAGTTGTATCCATCCCAACCAGATGTTCCAAGATCCAGGACATTGCCCATAGAGGCGGTAGTGGTGAGTTCCCTCGCTGAGTCCGTGGGATCCACCAACCTAGAGGGTAAATTGACTAAATAAAAAAATAAAAAATCGTAACATTACCGCGTACCACTGCAGCAGTACGAGCGTACCACCAGTGGTGCGAGTACCACAGTTTGGGAAACGCTGCTCTAGAGTACACTAACCATCCTTTAGCTGTCTACTTTTCCTTTCCTCGTTTTGTCCTCGAATAAGCTTATCTGCATCCTTAAGGCATGTGCACTTTCCCTCGGCTATTTGAGTACGTGCCTGAGGGAAGGCGGCTGTCAGTGTTCTGGGAAACAACCGGATGTTACAAATCCTTTTCGGATATGAATGTTGGTAAATAGTAGGCCTACTTCTCTCTTCCTCTCGTGTAGAGTGGAACCACGTGTTGATAGAGGGTCTGAAAAAGAAACGAATCAGTTCAGGATATCTGTGAATGATGTGTTACTGAGGATAATTAATCCTGCGTATATTTATTTGAAACGGAATGGTTTACTAAATAAGACAGTAGTTCCGTGAAAATCTAAATAGGCTATTTTCATATATCCTACTGGTCTTACTCAGGACACGAGTAATAAAAACGAGATTTTAAAAATTGCACATCCACCATTTTTAAGTTCTCATAAAATTTAATTAATTTAGACGTCAGTATATTGTGGCTTGAATAAAGATATACCGTGCCAAGTTTCACAGCGTTCTAATGAAAAGTCGTGAGAAAAATTCATTTAAATATTTAAATTTTGCGTCGCCGCCATGTTGGTATTATGCTCACCAGGTTATTGAATGATCCATAGGTGAACTTAGGTTAATAGACTCTATCAACATACAAAATTTCAATTTGATTGTTTTCAAAATCCCATTACTTCTGAATGCTATTTCTACCTGGAACTTAAAATTAAATACTTCTGAAGCAAAAACACTCTTTTAAATACAAAATTAATAATGTGGGTGTGGGATAAAGCTCCAATGACGCATGTGCATGCATTTTTAGCAGTGGACAGACTTCTGAAAGATCTAATCAAATCTACCGAACAAGTCGATGGTAAAGTAATCCTACTATGTGATGATTTCCGTCAAGTCAAACCAGTAATAATGAGAGATCCACGTTCTCTGGCCGTTGCCAGCTGTTTGAAGTTGCGTAAACTTTGGAGTAAATTCCATACATTGAAACTCCCCCCTGAATGTTGCGTGCTCTGCATTCCGAGAAAGAATTCTCGACGTGTCTTTTAGAAGTAGGAGATAGCAAGACTGTAACAACGGTAACGATACTTCAATAATCCAGCAATACAATATCCAATTGAACAACTGTATAGTTATATTGATTTCACTAATGTCACCGTTCAGCAGCTTAAAGGAAAAGCTATTCTTACCGTTGTGAATGAAGAGTCACTTGATATAAGCAATCGCGTTCTTCAACGATTACCTGGGGATGAAGTAGTTTACGAAAGTGTAGGCAGTATTGTGAGTGAGCATGCAGCCGATCAGCTTGCTTATCCTGAAGAATTTCTTAATAACAGTCTAACACCAATCAGGATGCCTCCACACAAGCTGAGAATAAAGAAGGGTGCTATAATCATGTTTCTAATCAAAAGGCGTCTGTAATGGGACTTGACTTATAGTTAAAGAGTTACAGCGTAATATAATAGAGACAAATGTTATAGATTCCAATATAAGCTAAATAGTCCCCATACCCAGGGTAACACTTATTCCCTTTGACACATATATTCCTTTCAAATCCAAGCGAAGGCAGTTTCCAATACGGTTAGTTTTGTCAATGGCGATCAATAAGTCTCAGGCCAAACTTTCGACAAAATTAGTATGTATTTGCCAAAACCAGAATTTAGCCTTGAGAAACTTTTGTAGGTCTTTCACGAGTAAGATCGTTTAACTCACTGTATGTTGTGTCTCCAAGTAAATAAATCACAAATTGTGAACGGTATTCAAGGAAATTTTCGATAATGACTGGCATAACGTAATTTAGCAAACCTTTGCGAAATCAGAATGTGAATGTAAATTTAACTTCAAAAGTAGTCCAAATCCTGAGAGGAAATTTAAATACCTAATAGACACTTACATTTAAAAAACTAGCACGTAGATATTCTACACGGGGTATGCTAGTTTTAAAGAAATCGTAATCAATGATATGCATGCCACACACAAGATTGAACCTTTTCGTGGCATATGTGATTGCTATTCCTGCTCTGTGTGAATTTGATATCATATTTTTACATGTCTATATCATATTGTAGTAATATAATATTCAATAGTTGTAACTTTACAGGTTATACAAATGAATAGGAATTGAAATGAAATTGGGGAAGATGACCCCGTAGTTCTGCCCCTTAAAACAACAATAACTAACTGAAATTAAATTATTGAAATTATTCATGTTTCTGTGGGCTATCGCCGTGTGAAAATAAAAATAAATACCATACGTTTCGAAGGAACCTTGCCTCCTTTTTCAATGGAATTAAATGAATGAATGAAAATCCACATCCAGCTTCCAGTCTCCGACCGGGTCAGGAATGGAATGAAGCCCCTATCTAGCGGCGAGGATATGAACTGTGCCGGCTGCCGAGGCCTGACGCACTCCTCTGGGGCATTGATTAAATGAATGACAGATGAAATGAAATGATAGTGGAGAGTGTTGCTGGAATGAAATGTTGACAGGGAAAACCGGAGTACCCGGAGAAAAACCTGTCTGCCTCCGTTTTGTCCAGCACAGATCTCACATGGAAAGACCGGGATTTGAACCACAGACCCAGCGGTGAGAGGCCGGCGTGCTGCCGCCTAAGCCACGGAGGCTTCAATGGAATTAAATATCTTTCAGAATTTTGAAAACAAAACAAAAACATGCATTTATGGCAATGGATTTAAATCACAATACACAAATTTTCAGTGTTCAATATTATTTTCCCACCTGTAATCCGACTAACATTACGGTACTCAATTTTCGGTGTGCTATTGAAGCAGTGATTAGTAGTCTAACCATTTGCCAGGTCCCTTTCCAGCCAGCACAGATGGCTGGAACCTGAATCCGTGTTATGTTGCCGTTGGCTCAGGGCATACGACCATGGACGTGTTGTAAGGAACAGTCCCGTAATTTGCCGGGTGGTGAAAATGGGAAACCATGATAACTGTCGTCAAGACGGCCAAGATGCGATTCGAACCCACGCTCTCCCGATGCCAGCGAGCCACTAGCTAGCGCCTTAGCGCTCTCGTCCATCATGATCGGTCTCTGTAAATTAATAACTCGTAAATTAATTCCCCAGAGACAATATTGTTATACTTTGACTTTAGCAGTTACCAACAATCACTTCTTTCTCAAGTCCAATCTTTCTCTAATGAGAACTGGTCAGAGGTCAGCTGGATCTATATAGTTGCCATATCATATCTCTGATGTAGAATAACAAATTTGCCCTCAAAAACCTTCCAATGAACTTAATAACGTTTCATTACGAAAAGAAAATGCTAATAACATAGCAATACAAATTAAAATGTCACTTCAAAATAAGTGTGAATAGTATCTCTACATAGTATAAAAAAAAGGCCCTGATTCGTGGATGTAACGAGTCATCTCGAGAACTACTGGATGGATTTTGATGCAGTTTTTACCATTCTGTAAAGGATTTCACCAGGAAGGTTTCGGTAAAGAACATTCATTTATTGTGTGACCAAAGGAAGCCAAGCAGTAACGATTTCAGTGAATCGAGTCGAGCGCTTTTTAAGCTTACGCTGGGTAAACCATTAAAAATATCTATACTATGAGATTAAGAGTTGTTCAGCATGAAAAGTTCTACGAAGTCCGCGACAGCATATCTCTATGTTTAATACATCGCCCATTATAAGTGTTTTTGCGTTTTTATTTCTTCCAACAATCTCCAGTGGAAATTTAAATTACTAACTTTGGAGCGAGTTAACGAGCTAGCGAGCAAGCCTATCACCGCAGCTTCGGCCAGCATCAAACTGTCGAGTCGTGTCGAGTTATGACTTCAGAGAAGAGTATATGTGTTTGGAGTTTCGCTCTTCACCTCGGCTTTTCTGAATTCCGTCTGGAACCTGCCGTCCGTGCGCCTTTTAAGATTACACTGGTAAACCGTTAAAGATACCGAGCGAAGCCGGGTGGGTTGCTAGTTAAAAAAAAACGAAAAACACCAGTGACGTAATTGCAAACTCGTTTAATGCTTAAAGTAGTGGCACTACAGTTACTGAATTTAATGAGTCACGTTGTTACCCTCTCTGAGATGCTATATTTAACTTAATGCGATCATAAACGGATTGGACTTAATAGCTTTATTTACGTCAAACCCTCGGATACTCGCGCGGGCTACAGGTATAGGCCAGTGATTTATTTGTTGTAGCGCAGAACATATGTTTTGCTAGGAATATTGAGAATCTCTGTAGCTGCCTTTTGACGCTGTATTTAACAGGCGGGTGTTATTCCAACTGAACCAATTGCACCAAACTGATGCCAGATGCATTAGAAGTCGTCTGGGCTACAATAGTAGCCCACGCGAGCATCGCTGTTTCAGAATTGAACGTGCAAAGGAAACGTTGCCTCACAGGAGGTGGTCATGTAGGTGACTTTCAAATCAGACAGTGTTTACATGAAATTAATGATTGGTTGAGTGTAGTGGAAATGAAGTAGGCTGTTACTTCTTGTGTGGACGAGGAAGGGATAAATCAACAAGGAACAGATGTGCAAAGTGCAATGAAGATCTTCTGGGATCAGTGTGTCCATTTGCACAGAATGCTTGAGTGGCAAATTTGTTTGAGCATGCTTATGGATTTCCTGGGCTATAGAGTGTAGCCAAAAGGGCAAAATAAACGTCAAAACTTCGAGAAAAAATAAGTGCAAATACTGAAATTGTTCATAATAAGTGCCGATTCTCTAAGGAAATTATCTAAACTAGTTTTATTTTTGTTTAATTCCAAACCAAATATGCACTAATGTAAGTATTTTGGTTTACATAAAAATAATTTAACAGTTCTATTTCCATTAGTTTTATTTTGGTGCAGTTTTACCAAAGATGTAGGATAAAATTGAATTTTCTTTTTAACTTTGTATTTTCTCTCCATATGAAGATAATTGCCTACATAAAATTTTCAGATTTAGCTTAGAATACTTATATATATATATATATATACTACTATTTATCTTATTATTGAAACTGAACACCGAACGTGTACGAGTCCATCAGATTGAATAACTGTTCAGGCTATAATAGTAGCCCGCGCGAGTAACGCTGTATCTATTCCTAGCGCGAGTGTCCAAGGATTAACAGGCAAATACAGAAGCTAGTAATTGCTGGATATTCTCTAATGCAACTAGTTACTCCCCAACCCTGTACACTACTATTGACACCACAGAAACACAGGTTAAGGAAGGAAGCTTGCATCTTTACGGGACCGTTAATCTCTCAATGTTTAGTACGAGATTAGATATACTTCACTTTCTCATAAATAATGGGGACTGGTGACTAAGGTATCCCAGTCCTTTAAAATAAATCAACAACAACAACAAAACCATCTCAATTTGAAGGGCACTGGTGCCGAGGTACTGTGTGCTTCAACCTCTGTTACATACACGCATATATGAGATGCTATATTTAACTTAATGCGATCATAAACGGATTGGACTTAATAGCTTCATTTACGTCATTAACGGGGAAATACAAAAGCTAGTTATTGCTGGATATTTTCTAATGCAGTGGTTCTCAAAGTAGGGTCTGTAAAGTTTTACAGTTTTCGCACCTTATTTTGAAAACTTTTTACTTTAACTTAAGTAGTTTATTCACAGAGCATACCGCTGATAGTTTGTCAGCCTTTGTAAATACAATGTGTTTTTTTAATCTAACATTAGGCCTACATATTTCGATCCTGAATTCGGATCTTCTTCAGCTGCTTGCGGTCCATATAAAGACAATCACAATTTAAATTTAAACAAGATGTTCAGTAAAGAACATATAGCCTACTTTCTCCTAAATGCATGGGTATTGTTATAACTCTTTGTCCTTTTCAAGGAGTATAATTGAATGTTGGTTGTAGTAGCTTGTTGAAATACAACGTGCTATAGGGATATTAAACATGAATATGAGGTGCCCTTTGCTAGTGCTACCTCTGTAAAAAAAATGTCATTCAATTCGGTTTCACAGTGTTTGAATTGATATGGGGAATGGATTTGCACACATACATGGCCACTATTTGCAAACTATTGGGCTGATGACCTTGTAGTCAGTCATAAGATGCTTTCCACAAAAAGGCATGTTGTTGCAAAATCTGATAGAGATCAAATTATTAGGATGGTCGTAATTTGATTTAAGCTTTTAACATTTGGGTGGCCGTCATTCCGTTTCAGTCAAGATGGCGGCGATATAAAACATGACACTGAGGTGCCCTTTGCTAGTGCTACCTCTGTACCAAATTTCGTTCAATTCGGTTTCACCGTGTTCGAATTTATAGGGGGGGGGGACTTACATTCAGAGTACACACACTCACACACACACACACACACACACACACAGACAGACACACTTTTTTCGCCCTGTGTTGATCTCATAAGTCTACTTTCATTTTTTGCAAAAATCGAAAGTAGGCTAAAATATAGTAATAAACGTTTTTCGCTTTTTAAGCATGTCGAGTACACAATAAATTAATAATAGTTTAGTGCAGCCAATGGCCATAATTTATAACTTAATTTCAGTTAAAGTAGTCGAACGGTATTACTAACATTAGCCTAATATACATTAATCTTGGTCTCTGCTATACTCCAGCAGCGATTTTGTTCTTCGGAAGCATTCGTGAAAAGATATAACACGAGGACTGGCGCCGGGTCATTTTGACCCATAGTGTGTCACTCGGTCTTTGTCGTAGTCGTTCGGATTGTAATGAAGTAATTTTAGTCCTTGTGTCTTCCTATGAACTATTCCCAATATAAAATGAGGTTTATTTATGAAAAATCCACAGCCTGCTTCCAGTCTCCGACCGGGTCAGGAATGGAATGAATGAAGACCCCATCTAGCGGCGAGGATATGAACTGTGCCGGCTGCCGAGGCCTGACGCACTCCTCTGGGGCAATGATTAAATGAATGGCAGATGAAATGAAATGATAGTGGAGAGTGTTGCTGGAATGAAATTTTGACAGGGAAAACCGGAGTACCCGGAGAAAAACCTGTCTGCCTCCGTTTTGTCCAGCACAGATCTCACATGGAGTGACCGGGATTTGAACCACGGATCCAGCGGTGAGAGGCCGGCGCGCTGCCGCCTAAGCCACGGAGGCTTCAGGTTTATTTATATTTTTCAGATTTATCATGCGGAACAATGACAATAATTTTCTTAACATTGGTCTTGATAGTGACGGTAAAGCAGTCATCTTAATTTGTTTGAACAAAGGAGCTGATGACCAAGGTATCCCTTGACCCCAATCATGGATCAACAATAACGTGAGCTATGTGATTGTGCTGCACCAAAATAAATGGATTTTCCTCCTTATTCTTTACAGATTGTTCTGACTAACGTAAGCCGAAAATTGTCACGCGAGGACTGGCGCCATGGGTAAATCTGACCCGACCGTAAATAATATAGAAATAACTTGGATGTTCACAAGTTAATGGACATGTTACTTTTGCAAGATAAAGTTCAAGGCTAGGAAAGAAGGTACTGTAAGCGACAGGAAATGAGGGCTAACCAAAACAAAAATATAGAGCATTATTTAAACCTTGGGTCGAAAATTCTCATGCGCCACTCCTCGTGGGTTAAAATGGTACCTTGCACGTGGTTTGTCGCCTAATTTACACACGCATTCTGGTGAAGGGTCGTGATTATAGTCTGTTCTACTGCAGTGTTTATGGTAATATCCATGTAAGTAGTAAGCGTTTGCTACACTCCAAATATTGCATCATCATGACCAGAAATTGCGTAATCCTGATGACGTCATGGGATGACGTCATGGGTCCTTAGAGCGAGCACGTGGTCCAGGAGCGAGCATGTGCACTGCACGTGTTAGCGTGGGAAGGGGGTGACCTCTTGGCTTGTTTATGTGATGGTGATAAAAAGTTAATGGGTGTTGACGCCATGGGGGTTGTTTATTAGGATTTTAACTGTCATTTGACACCCGTGCGACTGTGAGCATGTGTGCCAGTGCGAGCAATCCACACATGTGGTGTGCAGCTGTTATGTTTTTTTGCTCGCGATTGAACCCTCGTCGTATCGGCCCCGAACCTGATATCTCGCACTCGTAGTAATGCCCCCCTCTTTTCCTATAGCCTCATTATTTAAATACAATACCAAAACAAAAGGTCATTCGCGGGTAGTGGGGTAGTGTATGTTCTCTTGCAAGTCGCGTGTGTGCTTGAATACGTATGGCTATGTTGGGAAAATGTTTGGTGGTGGGCGAGGACTAGGGTTGAGTGAGGGCTCGTTTAAATGCTATTTTCCCCGCTCTATTTGATGGTGAGGTAATTTTTTTTTAAATGGGTGGAATTTGGAAACGCAATTTGAGGTAAACGTGCGTTTTTGACATTTTGGCGAATTTAATGAGCTTGTAAGGCTAGAACGATGTGTTATTTAGGAATGGTGTGACGTCCTCTTTGCTATGAATGCGTGTCGGTATATATATATTTTTTAAATTGTTGTTTTTGAAATTGGTGCTATTTTGGAAACGGTGAAGATGAGAGAAAAGTTTGTTTGAAGTCAATGAAAGGTCCCTATGCCCTCTAGGCTGACAGCAAGTTTGAAGTGTGTAGGACAAAACAAAATGATAGCCTACTTTCTGGCGAACATTGGTGATGATTCGGCGAAGCCATGGTCGGGTTTGAGCATATAGGGTGTCGTAGGACTTGTGGTGAACCACCCCTTGCTATGGACGGGAGTATATCCACCCCAAAATAAATCTACCCTTACCCGGAGGTTAAGTAGTGGTTATTTTTGTATGCATGCGCACTTGAGGGCTTTTGTAAGAGAGCGGAATTTTTAAAAGATTCTTTATAGATGAGGCTTTTTAAAAAATTTATTAAAAAACAAAAACTAATAGGTCATTCGCTTTTTAGTATCTCGCTAACCAATAATGCGATTTAAACATATGGGGTGTCATAGGACTCGTAGTGAATTCTCCTTTTGTATGAATGAGGTATGTCAACCCCCAAAATAAAAACTACCCTTACCTGGGGTGAAAGAGCAATTTTTGTATGTATGCACACCGGTGGCTTTTGTCAAAAGGGCCTAACTAATGGACGTTGGACAGTGGGTGTTAAAAAAAAAAAAAAAAATTGTGTGGTGTAAATCTTTTTAAAAATATATTTTAAACCCTTTGGAAAATAGCATGTAGACAAGATTCAAAATTTCGGGGTCGTAATGGATTCTTGTGAATGTGATTTAGAGGTTTTGCTATCAACATAACTTCCAAGGTTCATAAGGTTAACTTATTATTATTATAAAGCCAAGAAAAACAACAGGATCTACTAACAAAATGAAATTTATTAACTGAATCAAACAAAAAAAAAAGAAATCTATAACCACCCTTTTATTGTTCACTCGCGTGAACAGATCTAACACTGACCAGCCTGACGTACCATGACGACATGGCATGACAGCTGTCAACAAGCATTGTGACTGCAATGTCACTTAAGTCAGAGTAACAAAAGAAAACGGATCACAAGATCCAAATATAACAAACAAATAAAATAGAACAAAAATTTAATATTTATGAGCGACACGGGTTTTAAGACTAGTTCAAGTAATGAGCATTTTGACGGGCGCTCGTTTCCGACCAAAACAGTTGGTTCGGGAACGGACTCCGTACTGCGAAGGACGAATTACGGAAATGTGGGAACAACAATTACATATTTATATACACTACTGACATGCTCTAACCTTAGATTACCACAACCAAATACACGTGTGTATTATTTAAAATAAGGGCTGCGGAATTACCGTCTTATACCTTAAACACTAGGAAGGCATAACATGACATGAACAGGTTTGGCCGGTTGCCAAATTATATTTATATGAATACAATGGCCTTGAAAATAAGAGCCAACAACAACAAAATATAACTTTTAATATTCACGCCGGAAAGTTTGGCGTTTTAAAACAATGAACAAATAAGTCGTAGTAATGATAAAAGAAACTTGGATCGACAACATGGCAACTTCCCAAATTAAACCAAATAAAATAACCTTAACTCATTAGGCTTTAAAGCAAACATAACGTGTCATAACGAGCTGGAGACAACCGGGCCTGTTATCGCATCACCGAGAGAGTGGCTGATTTCTTCCCCCAAGTAGTAATTAGTGCCATGCTAAATATAGATTCTGGCCCATAGCCAGCGTACAGCACCTTTGCTAATCGCCACCTGTTAAACGCGTACAAATAAATAACACTTTATCTCAAAACATCCTCTCAGGGATTTTTAAGAATACATTTCCAGGTCAAACTTATCCCCACGGATAACTAGTTTGCCGGAATGATATCGCAGTCATGGACAGGCTTTACCTCTCCTCATCATCATCACTTACACCCAAAAATACGTGGCACATTTCTCGAAGATCTCGTCGTAGCATTAATCAGCACACCCCTCAGATAATGACACACAACATGTCCAAATGACAATAAAGAATTAATAACAGGATCAGTCCTAGCCCGAGTTATCAAAGCAACAAAATGCAAATATTCCCCCCACGTAATAATTAGTTTAACATATCATTAAATCAGTCCATTTATCATTGTCGTTCCTAGGTTCTCATTCATGGCTACACTTTTTATAGATACGTTAATCGATGCGGCCGTTTCGCAATAAGAATTACGTATACATAAGGAAAACATTTAAATTACAAAATTTACTGTACAACATAATTGTCACGCAATGCCAAAATTTACTACACGCATGTCAGTTAAGAAATCAAACCCTGAAATTTAAATTAAACCACACAAATAAAATCTATACAAAGTTCCACACATCTCTCGCGATTCCCCTCGTCCAAAATCAATAAATCAATTTTTTAATACTCATCACTTAAACTGCTTTCCAGAGGCCTCCCGCCTCGTCAATTCCCATCATTAGGCCGTTAGCCCATAACACTGATGGTAATGGAGGATGAAGCTTGCTGTCTTCTCTCCATGGTCGACATTTTGCTGCTGTTAAAACACAATTAAATCAAAGTTTTTAAACTGTTCTATCTGCGTTCTAAGTATTTTATTTCCTCAGATCGTCCTATGCAGAATCGTCGACTTTCCCTATTCTATGGCTAATTGCCATCTCACAATTTATGAAAATTTCCAACTTCGTTGCCGACACACAACTATAACTTTAAAACCATATCGTCTTAAGGACGTCTTAAAATGACTGTCGAAGAATAATTAGGAGTGTCTCGGTTCATCTCAGACATTTGTATATATACAGAAAGCCTAAAGTTTCAATGGTGGGAGTAAAACAGCTCCTCAATATTTTAAGTAATGGGCCTATAATTATGTGTGACCTCTCAAAAATCTTGTATTTTCTCACAGGTCGCGAATCTGCCGTCGAACAAGCAAACCGATCGCTAGATCTTTTTATATCCGATTGCCGCGCAAAACACACTGACGCTATGTTCTGGCGTCATGTTTTCTTATTGGTCAGATAAGTTGGCTTCGGAGTTCTGACCTTACAAATCCCGCCCTTATATTGACGTCACGACTATTGTCCTCTCTCTCACTCCTTGCCTTGTACGCAGCATTGTGGCCTTTTATGGTCACGTACGCCACAGCGTCATATCTGATTTTCTCAGAAATCCAAGAATAACATTGGTTGTGAAACTATTGGTCATTTCCAGCCAGCACGTAGCATGTCTTACCAAGTCCAGATTTCTTGCTACATCAATATTACTCAAATATCCAGCATTTCATGTATTTAGTATTTCCATCGTTTTTATTAATATGAAACATTATTATTGGACACAATGATAAGGGTTCATCCGACCCCTAGTTGATGAAATTCGAACTCAAATGAAGTCGAATTTCACATCCCCTACTTTTCTGGCTCAAATTTGAAGTTGCTGGTCACCCTCAAATATAATGACTGTCCGCCTCTGTCTGTTTCAGTAGCCGTCTCGTTCCAAACTCATTAGGAAATTCCTGTATACTTATGCCCTCCGGCCTCTTTCCTTGCTACTCGTCTCCCCTCTCACTCTTTCAAAACATCAACATATTCATTAACGACTTCCGCCTGAACTTGTAAACACGTCAGAGCTGTCTTTTGAGCGCTTTCACCACTCGAGTATCCCCGTATCTTTTGTTGTATGTTATCACGCGAATGTTTAATTTGCTGCAGTACCATTATTTCTCGGTTCGTATGGCTCTCTCTGATGATACAATTTAAAAGAGATATTATACATTGCCATGTTTCCTGTGCTCACCTCTCGGACTCTGTAGGCGTTGTTACCTAAATTCGTAACCCCTAGTTGAACTTCCTTAAGCTGCTCCTGTCTCTTCTCCATTTTACCGTGATGTCATCTCCTTCTTCTCCCCCGCGTTGCCATCTTCTTCCTTCTCCCTTCTTCTCTTATTCCCGTACAATAACTTTTTTTTACCATATTTCGAGACCCTTGCCTGACACGGCCTGCGAATCTCTCCTGCTATTCTTCTGTTTCCTATTGTCGGCTGCTCTATTTTCTTCTTCTCCATGCAGCTCCTCCAAATATCTCTGGGTTTCTACATGCATGGCCTCCAACATTTGATGTGTTCCGTTTTCCTCCTCGTGGGTGTCGGGATTCTTCCGCCGATCTATCGCTCTTTCCCATTTATCATTATTTCCTTCCATGTTACGTGGCTCCTCCAGGTACTGTTGCGGGTCAGCGTGTCTCTCGTTCCAATTTCTCTGATCATCCCTTGGATCCGATTGCTCGTTAAACCGCTGGTTATCTTGTGCGTTATATTGTTGATTGTAACGCCTATTGTCTCTGGGCCTATATTGTTGATTATAGTGTCCTCCACGCCATCCCCGATAATAAGGTGCGTTATTATTATTATTCCTATTGTATGACGTTTGGTATCTCCTATTATCTCGCCACTGCTGATTGTTTGTGTTCCGGTAGCGGTTAGTTTCTTCCTGATTGTTATGGTTTCTGTCCCTATTTTCGTATCTCGGTTGAGATCTCGGCTCATATTCTTCGGTGCTCTGCCGTCTTTGGTTATCCCCAGTGTTTGTAGCTTGCGACCTCGTGTTTTTGTTCGGTGTCTTGACTACTTCGACTGCATTAACTAACTCTATCTGTCTCTTCTCTCTCGGGTTGATGTAATTAGTGGTTTCATCTATCTTCCTTAATACCTCTTCTGCCTGGACCACGGTCGTAATATTTGCCGCCACCAAGAATTGCTGAACGCTAATAGGCATCTGCTTTCCTATAGTAGTTATTAGCTCCATTTCGCTCGGTGGATTATCAAGATCCTGCAATTTGACAAGTTGCATGGCGAAAAAATCTGCATATTTCGTCTGATGCGTGGAATGGTATTTGCGCGAGTATAAGTCCATTCGCAAGCTTTGTTGATACGACCCACTCCAGTATTTGCTTAGGAAGGCCTTGTGGAAACCTTCCATTGATTTAAATGTGTTCTTAAATCCAAGATACCAGGTAAGTGCTGAGCCCGCCAAAAATTTTTCAACCATTCTTAATTGTCGCGTTGAGCTAACATTTTGGTCCGAAAAATATTCTGTCAGTTCCCTTAAGAAAGCTTTAGGTGTCCCTCCGCTCTCTGGTAAAAACTTATTCGGTTTAAATTCGTTTCCACGGATGACTTGTATAACTTGCGTGGGAAGTTGTGTGTTTTGAGGTGTCGAGCTACGACCCTCATAATTCTGGAATGCTTGCGTGTCTACCGTTCTTGGACTTTGCCCAAGCTCGTGGCTGTCTATTGTGTGCTCTCTTTCCGCATTCTCCCCTTTCCCCTTTTCCATTAGTGTCGCAAACATCGTATTATGTCCAAGTGACTGCAACTCCGATTTTATCATGCGGTCCTCTTGAATTTGAAATCTTAACTTCATATTTTCTTCTAACGCCTGTATTTTCGCGTTATTTTCCCCTAGCTTCTTGCTTAATGCGAGCCGTTCATCTTTCGAATCAGCGCTCATCTTGGTCCAATCTTTCCTAATAGTATACTTCAATTTAACAAAGCGTTTTTCGACTTCCTGTTGATTAGCCTCCTGATTATCTTCAAGTTTATCTATCCTTTCTCCCAGAGAAATGTTGTTCTGTTCTAATGTTTGTTTAATTTCTTCCTGGTCAATTTCTAACTTTTTCCATTTCTTAATTGATTGTATTTCTAATTTGTTGAGTTCCGTCACTAAGCCCGTGATATTGTTATCTACTGTAATTATCTGATCTTGCATACCCTGTGTCCCTCGTTCGATCATCTCAAACCTTTTTTCTAAGTTTGTGTGTGCTTCTTTGATTTCAGATGAGCTGGTCAAACACGCTTGCTCGATTTGTGCTAGTTTTGCCATAACAGTCTCATCCATTCCTTTTATTTCCTTTTTAAACGAATCTTCGATACCTTTTATTATTCCTAATTGTTTGGTATTGTTAGTGCTAACGTCCTTTGCTAATTGGATTAGCTGTTCTTTTGTGTGCTCTTTGATTTCTACCGTTAGCGCAGCTAGATTTTGAGTGTTCCTTTCGTCTTGTGCGTTTAACATTTCATTGTTTTTCTCAGACTGCCTATGTAATTGTTCACTAACCAGAATGTTTTGTGTAGCGATTTTCTGATTTATATTCTCGTTAACTTCAGATAGTTTTGTGTTTAACTGTGTCTGTATTTCTACACTATTTGCCGCTAACTGTTTCTGCATTTCTACATTATTTGCCGCCAACTGTGTCTGCGTTTCTACACTATTTGCCGCTAACTGTGTCTGCATTTCTACATTATTTGCCGCCAACTGTGTCTGCGTTTCTTCACTATTCGCCGCTAACTGTGTCTGTATTTCATTGGTTATGTCCTTTCTCATCTCACTAAGTTGTTCTCGCGTACGAGCGGATGCTAATTCAATCACTTCGCGAATTTCTCCCAGAGTTGCCATCACAACAATAATATATTTGAGACATAGGGAAATGACATAAGGGCGGAGCCCTGGATACGCGCGCTCACATATATTAAATATATACACATTAACCCCTTACATACTCTGTTCATTTACTTTAAATTACTCCCACAAACTATAGCATCACTGAGTATAATTTACTTATTATTCCATTTAATTTTAACCCTTTGATTCAGTTATAATCTTCCTGACCTTACTTTACTTACAAATTTTAACCAATTAATAGAGTATTAATTAGTTTTTAAGGTCTAACCTTCCTGTCAAATAATTCTTTGAGTTTGGCTTTTCTACACAAAGCTAATTTAATTTTATTGGGCGCCTGGAACAGTTTGTTCTAATTTTAATCAAAGTTCAAACACTTAACTTGTTCCACATTTACTTTATTGCAAACTCCATGACTTTATATTTTCAAACATTTGGCGGTACTATCTTCGCCTAACTTACGTTAATAAACTTATCACATGCCGGTGATCTATTTTTTTACTCTAAAACACAAATGCCACACGTTCGGAAGCCAAAGTAACTCTTATAAACCCTTTGGAAAATAGCATGTAGACAAGATTCAAAATTTCGGGGTCGTAATGGATTCTTGTGAATGTGATTTAGAGGTTTTGCTATCAACATAACTTCCAAGGTTCATAAGGTTAACTTATTATTATTATAAAGCCAAGAAAAACAACAGGATCTACTAACAAAATGAAATTTATTAACTGAATCAAACAAAAAAAAAGAAATCTATAACCACCCTTTTATTGTTCACTCGCGTGAACAGATCTAACACTGACCAGCCTGACGTACCATGACGACATGGCATGACAGCTGTCAACAAGCATTGTGACTGCAATGTCACTTAAGTCAGAGTAACAAAAGAAAACGGATCACAAGATCCAAATATAACAAACAAATAAAATAGAACAAAAATTTAATATTTATGAGCGACACGGGTTTTAAGACTAGTTCAAGTAATGAGCATTTTGACGGGCGCTCGTTTCCGACCAAAACAGTTGGTTCGGGAACGGACTCCGTACTGCGAAGGACGAATTACGGAAATGTGGGAACAACAATTACATATTTATATACACTACTGACATGCTCTAACCTTAGATTACCACAACCAAATACACGTGTGTATTATTTAAAATAAGGGCTGCGGAATTACCGTCTTATACCTTAAACACTAGGAAGGCATAACATGACATGAACAGGTTTGGCCGGTTGCCAAATTATATTTATATGAATACAATGGCCTTGAAAATAAGAGCCAACAACAACAAAATATAACTTTTAATATTCACGCCGGAAAGTTTGGCGTTTTAAAACAATGAACAAATAAGTCGTAGTAATGATAAAAGAAACTTGGATCGACAACATGGCAACTTCCCAAATTAAACCAAATAAAATAACCTTAACTCATTAGGCTTTAAAGCAAACATAACGTGTCATAACGAGCTGGAGACAACCGGGCCTGTTATCGCATCACCGAGAGAGTGGCTGATTTCTTCCCCCAAGTAGTAATTAGTGCCATGCTAAATATAGATTCTGGCCCATAGCCAGCGTACAGCACCTTTGCTAATCGCCACCTGTTAAACGCGTACAAATAAATAACACTTTATCTCAAAACATCCTCTCAGGGATTTTTAAGAATACATTTCCAGGTCAAACTTATCCCCACGGATAACTAGTTTGCCGGAATGATATCGCAGTCATGGACAGGCTTTACCTCTCCTCATCATCATCACTTACACCCAAAAATACGTGGCACATTTCTCGAAGATCTCGTCGTAGCATTAATCAGCACACCCCTCAGATAATGACACACAACATGTCCAAATGACAATAAAGAATTAATAACAGGATCAGTCCTAGCCCGAGTTATCAAAGCAACAAAATGCAAATATTCCCCCCACGTAATAATTAGTTTAACTTATCATTAAATCAGTCCATTTATCATTGTCGTTCCTAGGTTCTCATTCATGGCTACACTTTTTATAGATACGTTAATCGATGCGGCCGTTTCGCAATAAGAATTACGTATACATAAGGAAAACATTTAAATTACAAAATTTACTGTACAACATAATTGTCACGCAATGCCAAAATTTACTACACGCATGTCAGTTAAGAAATCAAACCCTGAAATTTAAATTAAACCACACAAATAAAATCTATACAAAGTTCCACACATCTCTCGCGATTCCCCTCGTCCAAAATCAATAAATCAATTTTTTAATACTCATCACTTAAACTGCTTTCCAGAGGCCTCCCGCCTCGTCAATTCCCATCATTAGGCCGTTAGCCCATAACACTGATGGTAATGGAGGATGAAGCTTGCTGTCTTCTCTCCATGGTCGACATTTTGCTGCTGTTAAAACACAATTAAATCAAAGTTTTTAAACTGTTCTATCTGCGTTCTAAGTATTTTATTTCCTCAGATCGTCCTATGCAGAATCGTCGACTTTCCCTATTCTATGGCTAATTGCCATCTCACAATTTATGAAAATTTCCAACTTCGTTGCCGACACACAACTATAACTTTAAAACCATATCGTCTTAAGGACGTCTTAAAATGACTGTCAAAGAATAATTAGGAGTGTCTCGGTTCATCTCAGACATTTGTATATATACAGAAAGCCTAAAGTTTCAATGGTGGGAGTAAAACAGCTCCTCAATATTTTAAGTAATGGGCCTATAATTATGTGTGACCTCTCAAAAATCTTGTATTTTCTCACAGGTCGCGAATCTGCCGTCGAACAAGCAAACCGATCGCTAGATCTTTTTATATCCGATTGCCGCGCAAAACACACTGACGCTATGTTCTGGCGTCATGTTTTCTTATTGGTCAGATAAGTTGGCTTCGGAGTTCTGACCTTACAAATCCCGCCCTTATATTGACGTCACGACTATTGTCCTCTCTCTCACTCCTTGCCTTGTACGCAGCATTGTGGCCTTTTATGGTCACGTACGCCACAGCGTCATATCTGATTTTCTCAGAAATCCAAGAATAACATTGGTTGTGAAACTATTGGTCATTTCCAGCCAGCACGTAGCATGTCTTACCAAGTCCAGATTTCTTGCTACATCAATATTACTCAAATATCCAGCATTTCATGTATTTAGTATTTCCATCGTTTTTATTAATATGAAACATTATTATTGGACACAATGATAAGGGTTCAATTTATTTGATCATTTGTGGTTTACATTAATTATATAAATATGAATTAGTGAAAAATGATATGATCTTCGTTCTTAAAGTGGTAAGTAGTTCTTTTTCCAACAAGCTGCAGAGAATTGAAGATGCTGTGTTGTTTGCAGAGTGGAATATGCTGGTCTTGTGCACGGGTAAGTACAATCATTCTTTTCTTTCTTGCGTGTGTTGGTTTTAGTGAGCTGAAAAATATATATAGAGACACATTAATAATAATAATAATAATAATAATAATAATAATAATAATAATATTTTTGCGAGGAATTTAAAAAAAATTAACTTACATTGTTGTAATTAGAAGATATTTTTGTTGGGGATCCATGAGTTGTGAGTTGAATCGAATCCAAGCCAAGATACGAAGGCTCGGGTTCCTTTTCTACGTAGTACTTTGTCGACTAAGTAAATATTAGGATGTTTTGTTCGTTGTAACTCTGCTTCATAGAACGCACCAAATATTGGGATATTTTTATTATCTTTTAAAAGATATGTTCGTGGATTAGTATTTTGAACTTTATAAATTGTAAATAATTCTGTTGTCCAATTAGCTTCGTATCCTTTAGTGAAGTGTTTCTTGATTTTTGATATTCTTACAATGTCACCGATTTTATATTTTGGTTTTCTTAAAGTTTCATTATATTGTGTTGGCAAGCGGGGTGGATTGTTTCTTTTTACATCATTAGGTTTCATGTCGATGCTGCGATGTATTTTGTGATTATACTTTACTAGTAACTCAGGCAAAATATGTACCCATCGGTAAGAACCTCGTGTTGTGAATTCTTTCCACATCGATTCCTTAAGAGTTCGATTAAATCTTTCTATCACACTCGCTTTAATGGAGCTGCCAGTGGAATAATGCTTTAGATTTTGTTTCTGAGACCATGTTTTGAATTCACTGTTATAAAATTCCGTTCCTCGATCGGTGTGAAAATAATTGGGCAATCTTTTACTTTGAGAATAAACAAATTTTAAGCTTTTTACAATCTCACTTCCTTTTTTGGTTTTAAGAGGAATTGCCCATGCATATTTCGAGTAAACGTCAATAATGGTTAATAAATATTTAAATCCATTATTCCATTTTGCAAGTTTGGACATGTCCACAAGGTCAGCTTCATGGAGGTCATCGATTCCTTTGCTAATAACACGTCGTCTTTTAAACTTTTTTCTAAGCGGTGCGTGAAGTTCTTTTGCAATTTCTCGTCTGATTTCGTTCATAGTTATTTTCCAAACAATGTTTTATAACATACTGTGCATTGTTTTACAAACGTTGGAATTTTTATTCAATATATCCAGCATTTCTTAGTTCTTCTTCTATTGCAAAGATTTCGCTGTCTAGTCCTGTGTGACCTGCAGCTTTCGATGCAATTAATTTTTTAAGTCTTGATACCAATTTGTTTGGTTCATTCCAGTGAACGAATTCAATATTGTTTCCGCCTTCAAATTTCCAAATGGCTTGTGGCGCGATGTGTTTTTTCGACCATATCCAGTATGCATCGTAGTATTTGCTTTTTCATTTTCATCTGCTGTTTTTATAATTCTATCTATGTCTTCAGTGAGAAGGGGTTCAATTATATGTCTATACTTATAAGATTGCGTTCCTCTTGGAGCTGCATTGCTTGTATTGTATTAGGTACTCAGCTAATAATAGTGTACATCACCCCTTATTATTTTCCCTAATTACAGTACATGGGAATGATGACCATGATTTCCAAGCCTCTAGGTAAAACAAAAACAAATTATTTCCATTTCCAAACAGTTGGTGTGAGGTGAGGTGAGGTGAGGTGAGTTTTCTAAACGTCAAACTCATGTGGATTTCCACTTTTACTCCAGGTAAATGCCGTGTTTGCCCACAGAAAAGTGCAAAGAAAATCGAAACATGTTATGTTTGGATCAATTCCTTACCTACATGACAACATGTACTCGAAAGAACAAGTAATGAGCATTCTATGTTAACAATAGAGAGATGCTTGCAAACTGCCAATGCTTAGAGCTCATTAGCGGCTTCTAAGAGAGATAAGGAGTACACTCACTTGAAAGACTAAGAAGAGGAGTTTTCGATTTTCCCACAACATCCAATCTGAAAGTAAATATAAATGACTATGCACTTAAGTCCATAACCATCTCCTTACCATTCCTACCCTTCATAGTCAAAGGCACACATTAATACAGCCATCACAGTGACAGAGGTTATTTTTAAAATATCTAAATATCTGAGATTTATCTTGAAATTGACCAGAATTTTGTAAAATCCACTAAATTTACCGCAAATTTAGCAAATTCCACCAAATTTCAGCAAAATCCAACAAATCACTACCAGATTTATTGAAATGCCATTGAATTATTAAAGAATGGTTTGAACTAGCTCAAATTTATATAAAATTACCCGAATATTGATGAAAATTCACCAAATTCTACCAAATTTAGCCAAGAGGACTACAAAGCATGAAATTTAACCATTTTTTAAAATTCACAACATATACTCGAAAATTCTATAATATTCCCTTTACGTGTATGCTTTTTTTAGTTGTTGTTTCGTTTCCCACACTCCCTGCAGACAAATACCTGAACATGACTTTCTGCTAGACTAGGAGCTCCACATTCGACATGATAGCTGAGTTTCATCTCCCATAAACTCGTCTCTGAGGTGGGTGCCAGAAAAGGCATCCAGCTGTAAAAACCACACCCTCACATAGACTTTCATAACTTCTTACGTTGAGGTTCATAACACTACGTTGAATGATTTATCGGTTTCCTTTTCACAATTCCTGTCTATGCTTTCCTCTTGAAGGTTGCAAGATGGTTGCAAGGTTCCTAAAATGCAATTCAATTTAATAAATACCTTAAGATGGTTTGATTTGTTTAATGATATGGTGTTAATACTATTTTTACGTCTTGACTGGCTTTGCAATAAGAATTGACTAACCAAACATGAGTTACCTATGAGGGAAACATTTTGGCCACTATGTTGGCTATTGACCAGTGAGTTTAGCTGTTTATCATTTTTTAAAATCATAAACAACAGAGGCTTAAACGTATAGATAAACCGTGTGACCATGTTTGTTAAACAAGACATTATACCAGAGACAATTAGGATACTTATGTAGAGTTTACCAAAAATAATGTTGTGTAACAGTAAATGCTAGTCAACAAACAGTTATACACTTCTAAAAAAAATCATCATACAATACCTGAGAGCTCTTCTAAAATTATTGATGTGTAACATGATTCCACTAACTTGCTATGTATTTTTTGGCTTGGGGGTGATTTTCAAGAAATGCAAATGGAACTGAAATGCAATACAAACGATGAGCGCGCCTGGTGGCTGAAATTGATACCACAACGTACTGTCGGTTATGTAGCTATGTGGAATGTATATCAAATATGGTTTACTTAAAGGTTTGGTGGTCCCATTAAAGGTATTCCTACAATAAATGATTTTCAAGTTGTCGTTCTGTGACGTGAAAATATTTATTATATGATATTTGCTAACAGGATATGCCACTGGAATTATTTTTCAAGTAGTTATTTTAATGACAACAGAGTTCACTGTTAATAACGGAGAGCCCTATGTGGAATGTAGGATAACATGTAACATAATATACGTGATATGTCACAACTGTAAGGCTTGTGATTTTTTAAAGATGCCTTTATACCTATATTAATCACCCAGTTTACAAGACTGATAACTGTAATGCTACGGAAAATCATAACAAACCAAAAAATGTGCATTGAAAAACCAAAAAGTGGTTGAGCAAATATACAGTCAACATGCAAAGAAAACAAGAAATATATACAAACTGTGTTAATTAATTCAAATATATATATTTTTACAATAGGTACACACACACACACACACACACACACACACACACACACACACACACACACACACAGAGAGAGAGAGAGAGAATACAGCTCTTTTTTGTTCATGTTGTCCTGCTAGAGTTTTTAAATATAACACTTGCTGAACATTATTTTAGGGGATGGAGGTGTTGCTAGGTTGACCAATTACACAATAATACCAGCTTTACGAAGTTCATCTTCTATTTTTAACAGCTCTTCCTCATAACCAATATGATCAGCCTGTTTACAGGCATGCAAGAGCTGTAGACGTTCGACTAATATATTAGGATCGTTCCATTTGCTATTTTTTATGAATGGTTTCAAATACTCGGGAAGCAGTCCATCATTTTCACCATCAACATCATTATCATCCTCATCATTATAATCATCTTCATAATGATCATCATCATCCTCATCATCTTTACCATCATAATTTCCACCTGTGTCCACAGTCTGTTCAATGGTTTGAGTTCCCTTTGATAGTGTTGAAAGCTTCTTTTTAGATGTACTAGAGTGCTTCAACATTATGTTATTATTATCACCATCACCATCCTTTTCATCTTCCCCAACCAACTTCTTGATGGGGTATGTTGTCTCTGATAGAGTTGAGGGCTTTTGAGATGTGTGTGTGTGTCTGATCATGGGTTTTACTGGAGGTCTTAAAGGTTTCTCATTAAACAACTCGCTAACAGCATGAGTGCGTTGTAGTGTATTAAACCCGAGGTTAATATTATCTTGAGCAGCACTATTTTTTTCTTGGACTTGGTGTTTTGCTTCGGTTTGAGTTTTCCTTACATTTACACTAGCATGATTATTATGTTTACAATCATGACTGTTTGAAGAAAGTATGTCCAATTCTCTTGTCTTAAGCATTCCTCGACACTGTTTCGATCGTTGCTTTGAACAGCGCCAAATAACAGTTCCATTTTTATTGCTTCGTTTCACAATATATGAATATCCTTTATAGTATGCATAAGGCTTACCATACCTAGTCACTGATACTTCCATATCAACTGTCAAGCATAAACTAATTTCTAGTAAAGACAACTTGGTAATAACAACAATAGATTAATGTGGGAGCATATATATAGATGCAAAAATAGGGAGCAAAATTGGGGGTAAAAAGTGTCAGCGAAAGTGGGAGCAAATGTGGGAGCAAAAACTGTGAGCAAACATTGGGAAGCAAAAAGTGGGAGCATATATGGGATGAAATGTGGAAGCAAAGCAAATATAAAAAGTGGGAGCAAATATGCTAACAAATATGTCAACAAATATGCCGGCAAAAGTAAATACACATTTCAAGATAGTTGAAAGTGCAAAGAAAATATGGAAGCAAATATGAGAGCCAATGCAGTGTTTTTCTAAAACAACTAAGCATAACAAACTTAGTCATAACCTAACCTGCCGCAACCTCACCTAACTTAACTTCACCTATCCTAACCTAACCTAACCTACCCTAACCTAACCTAACTTCACCTATCTTAACCTAACCTAGCCTAACTTAACCTAACCTAACCTCACCTAACCTAACGTAACCCAACTTCACCTAACCTAACCTCACCTAACCCAACTTCCCCTAACCTAACGTAACTTCACCTAACCTAACTTGACCCAACTTTACCTAACCTAACCTATCATAAATTCACCTAACCTAACTTTACCTAACCTCACCCAACCTAACCTTTCAACTCTCAGATCAAAATTAAATTCTGGGCATAGCCGAGTTGGAACCCATGACCTCAGGGATAACACCAAAGTATACTAACCACTACATCGCGAGATGGGCAAATTATCACGCTACACAACACAAAAATAAAAGTTTCCTGTAGTGGAATTCATTGGCTGACAACCATAGTTGGGAATTCAAACCCAAGACTTCAGGACTTTTGTTATGAACATTATCAGAAATATTATTCCATTTACATTTTGCTGCTGCTTATAATTATAAGAGTTGGCATTAATATTGGATCAAAAAGTGGGAGAAAAAAGTGGGAGCCAATATGGGAGCAAAAGTGGGAGCAAAAGTGGGGGCAAAAGTGGGAGCAAATGGGGGAGCCAATATGGGAGCAAATGTGGGAGCAAATCAACTCACCTCGGATATCACCAGTGAGTGCTCATATCCACCGCTAGGTAGCGGAAACACACTTTGCGTGTTGTATGTAATTATCTTACTAAGTTTGACTGCATGCAAAACGTGCTTGTATAAGCTGTGCATATAATTTTAATATACAATTAACACTAATTGTTCAGAACTAACATGTATAGCCTTTTCTAGGGTATCCTTAGCAAGAACGACTGACTAACCCAGGAGTGTAAAGTCTTGCCATATTCAGTAAGCACCTGTTGCCGCTTCCATATTTTCTTTGCACTTTCAACTATCGTGAAAGTTGAAATTTTCTCTTTAGATGATCTGGTAGATGTTCCCACTCTATACGAATTCGTTGTGGTTCATATATACTCAAGCCTTACAGTTGTGACATATCACGTATATTATGTTACATGTTATCCTACATTCCACATAGGGCTCTCCGTTATTAACAGTGAACTCTGTTGTCATTAAAATAACTACTTGAAAAATAATTCCAGTGGCATATCCTGTTAGCAAATATCATATAATAAATATTTTCACGTCACAGAACGACAACTTGAAAATCATTTATTGTAGGAATACCTTTAATGGGACCACCAAACCTTTAAGTAAACCATATTTGATATACATTCCACATAGCTACATAACCGACAGTACGTTGTGGTATCAATTTCAGCCACCAGGCGCGCTCATCGTTTGTATTGCATTTCAGTTCCATTTGCATTTCTTGAAAATCACCCCCAAGCCAAAAAATACATAGCAAGTTAGTGGAATCATGTTACACATCAATAATTTTAGAAGAGCTCTCAGGTATTGTATGATGATTTTTTTTAGAAGTGTATAACTGTTTGTTGACTAGCATTTACTGTTACACAACATTATTTTTGGTAAACTCTACATAAGTATCCTAATTGTCTCTGGTATAATGTCTTGTTTAACAAACATGGTCACACGGTTTATCTATACGTTTAAGCCTCTGTTGTTTATGATTTTAAAAAATGATAAACAGCTAAACTCACTGGTCAATAGCCAACATAGTGGCCAAAATGTTTCCCTCATAGGTAACTCATGTTTGGTTAGTCAATTCTTATTGCAAAGCCAGTCAAGACGTAAAAATAGTATTAACACCATATCATTAAACAAATCAAACCATCTTAAGGTATTTATTAAATTGAATTGCATTTTAGGAACCTTGCAACCATCTTGCAACCTTCAAGAGGAAAGCATAGACAGGAATTGTGAAAAGGAAACCGATAAATCATTCAACGTAGTGTTATGAACCTCAACGTAAGAAGTTATGAAAGTCTATGTGAGGGTGTGGTTTTTACAGCTGGATGCCTTTTCTGGCACCCACCTCAGAGACGAGTTTATGGGAGATGAAACTCAGCTATCATGTCGAATGTGGAGCTCCTAGTCTAGCAGAAAGTCATGTTCAGGTATTTGTCTGCAGGGAGTGTGGGAAACGAAACAACAACTAAAAAAAGCATACACGTAAAGGGAATATTATAGAATTTTCGAGTATATGTTGTGAATTTTAAAAAATGGTTAAATTTCATGCTTTGTAGTCCTCTTGGCTAAATTTGGTAGAATTTGGTGAATTTTCATCAATATTCGGGTAATTTTATATAAATTTGAGCTAGTTCAAACCATTCTTTAATAATTCAATGGCATTTCAATAAATCTGGTAGTGATTTGTTGGATTTTGCTGAAATTTGGTGGAATTTGCTAAATTTGCGGTAAATTTAGTGGATTTTACAAAATTCTGGTCAATTTCAAGATAAATCTCAGATATTTAGATATTTTAAAAATAACCTCTGTCACTGTGATGGCTGTATTAATGTGTGCCTTTGACTATGAAGGGTAGGAATGGTAAGGAGATGGTTATGGACTTAAGTGCATAGTCATTTATATTTACTTTCAGATTGGATGTTGTGGGAAAATCGAAAACTCCTCTTCTTAGTCTTTCAAGTGAGTGTACTCCTTATCTCTCTTAGAAGCCGCTAATGAGCTCTAAGCATTGGCAGTTTGCAAGCATCTCTCTATTGTTAACATAGAATGCTCATTACTTGTTCTTTCGAGTACATGTTGTCATGTAGGTAAGGAATTGATCCAAACATAACATGTTTCGATTTTCTTTGCACTTTTCTGTGGGCAAACACGGCATTTACCTGGAGTAAAAGTGGAAATCCACATGAGTTTGACGTTTAGAAAACTCACCTCACCTCACCTCACCTCACACCAACTGTTTGGAAATGGAAATAATTTGTTTTTGTTTTACTTAGAGGCTTGGAAATCATGGTCATCATTCCCATGTACTGTAATTAGGGAAAATAATAAGGGGTGATGTACACTATTATTAGCTGAGTACCTAATACAATACAAGCAATGCAGCTCCAAGAGGAACGCAATCTTATAAGTATAGACATATAATTGAACCCCTTCTCACTGAAGACATAGATAGAATTATAAAAACAGCAGATGAAAATGAAAAAGCAAATACTACGATGCATACTGGATATGGTCGAAAAAAACACATCGCGCCACAAGCCATTTGGAAATTTGAAGGCGGAAACAATATTGAATTCGTTCACTGGAATGAACCAAACAAATTGGTATCAAGACTTAAAAAATTAATTGCATCGAAAGCTGCAGGTCACACAGGACTAGACAGCGAAATCTTTGCAATAGAAGAAGAACTAAGAAATGCTGGATATATTGAATAAAAATTCCAACGTTGGTAAAACAATGCACAGTATGTTATAAAACATTGTTTGGAAAATAACTATGAACGAAATCAGACGAGAAATTGCAAAAGAACTTCACGCACCGCTTAGAAAAAAGTTTAAAAGACGACGTGTTATTAGCAAAGGAATCGATGACCTCCATGAAGCTGACCTTGTGGACATGTCCAAACTTGCAAAATGGAATAATGGATTTAAATATTTATTAACCATTATTGACGTTTACTCGAAATATGCATGGGCAATTCCTCTTAAAACCAAAAAAGGAAGTGAGATTGTAAAAAGCTTAAAATTTGTTTATTCTCAAAGTAAAAGATTGCCCAATTATTTTCACACCGATCGAGGAACGGAATTTTATAACAGTGAATTCAAAACATGGTCTCAGAAACAAAATCTAAAGCATTATTCCACTGGCAGCTCCATTAAAGCGAGTGTGATAGAAAGATTTAATCGAACTCTTAAGGAATCGATGTGGAAAGAATTCACAACACGAGGTTCTTACCGATGGGTACATATTTTGCCTGAGTTACTAGTAAAGTATAATCACAAAATACATCGCAACATCGACATGAAACCTAATGATGTAAAAAGAAACAATCCACCCCGCTTGCCAACACAATATAATGAAACTTTAAGAAAACCAAAATATAAAATCGGTGACATTGTAAGAATATCAAAAATCAAGAAACACTTCACTAAAGGATACGAAGCTAATTGGACAACAGAATTATTTACAATTTATAAAGTTCAAAATACTAATCCACGAACATATCTTTTAAAAGATAATAAAAATATCCCAATATTTGGTGCGTTCTATGAAGCAGAGTTACAACGAACAAAACATCCTAATATTTACTTAGTCGACAAAGTACTACGTAGAAAAGGAACCCGAGCCTTCGTATCTTGGCTTGGATTCGATTCAAATCACAACTCATGGATCCCCAACAAAAATATCTTCTAATTACAACAATGTAAGTTAATTTTTTTTAAATTCCTCGCAAAAATATTATTATTATTATTATTATTATTATTATTATTATTATTATTATTATTATTATTATTATTATTATTATTATTAATGTGTCTCTATATATATTTTTCAGCTCACTAAAACCAACACACGCAAGAAAGAAAAGAATGATTGTACTTACCCGTGCACAAGACCAGCATCTTCAATTCTCTGCAGCTTGTTGGAAAAAGAACTACTTACCACTTTAAGAACGAAGATCATATCATTTTTCACTAATTCATATTTATATAATTAATGTAAACCACAAATGATCAAATAAATATATTTTTAAAAAGATTTACACCACACAATTTTTTTTTATTTTTTTTTTTTTTTTAACACCCACTGTCCAACGTCCATTAGTTAGGCCCTTTTGACAAAAGCCACCGGTGTGCATACATACAAAAATTGCTCTTTCACCCCAGGTAAGGGTAGTTTTTATTTTGGGGGTTGACATACCTCATTCATACAAAAGGAGAATTCACTACGAGTCCTATGACACCCCATATGTTTAAATCGCATTATTGGTTAGCGAGATACTAAAAAGCAAATGACCTATTAGTTTTTGTTTTTTAATAAATTTTTTAAAAAGCCTCATCTATAAAGAATCTTTTAAAAATTCCGCTCTCTTACAAAAGCCCTCAAGTGCGCATGCATACAAAAATAACCACTACTTAACCTCCGGGTAAGGGTAGATTTATTTTGGGGTGGATATACTCCCGTCCATAGCAAGGGGTGGTTCACCACAAGTCCTACGACACCCTATATGCTCAAACCCGACCATGGCTTCGCCGAATCATCGCCAATGTTCGCCAGAAAGTAGGCTATCATTTTGTTTTGTCCTACACACTTCAAACTTGCTGTCAGCCTAGAGGGCATAGGGACCTTTCATTGACTTCAAACAAACTTTTCTCTCATCTTCACCGTTTCCAAAATAGCACCAATTTCAAAAACAACAATTTAAAAAATATATATATACCGACACGCATTCATAGCAAAGAGGACGTCACACCATTCCTAAATAACACATCGTTCTAGCCTTACAAGCTCATTAAATTCGCCAAAATGTCAAAAACGCACGTTTACCTCAAATTGCGTTTCCAAATTCCACCCATTTAAAAAAAAATTACCTCACCATCAAATAGAGCGGGGAAAATAGCATTTAAACGAGCCCTCACTCAACCCTAGTCCTCGCCCACCACCAAACATTTTCCCAACATAGCCATACGTATTCAAGCACACACGCGACTTGCAAGAGAACATACACTACCCCACTACCCGCGAATGACCTTTTGTTTTGGTATTGTATTTAAATAATGAGGCTATAGGAAAAGAGGGGGGCATTACTACGAGTGCGAGATATCAGGTTCGGGGCCGATACGACGAGGGTTCAATCGCGAGCAAAAAAACATAACAGCTGCACACCACATGTGTGGATTGCTCGCACTGGCACACATGCTCACAGTCGCACGGGTGTCAAATGACAGTTAAAATCCTAATAAACAACCCCCATGGCGTCAACACCCATTAACTTTTTATCACCATCACATAAACAAGCCAAGAGGTCACCCCCTTCCCACGCTAACACGTGCAGTGCACATGCTCGCTCCTGGACCACGTGCTCGCTCTAAGGACCCATGACGTCATCCCATGACGTCATCAGGATTACGCAATTTCTGGTCATGATGATGCAATATTTGGAGTGTAGCAAACGCTTACTACTCATGTACCGCCAGTCATGTCACACGCGGCGGATCTCGTCGTTTGGTCTTGTCAATTTCCAGTTGATCATCGCATTGGTTGCGTAGAATTCGGTCGGTATTTCTTGTCTCTTCTGTTGTCTCTCATTTAAATGTGATTCTTGTTGATTAGTTCGTAGATCTTCCATGAGGAAAGTCTCGCGTGCTGATTCATATGCAAGTCTGGATGTGGTAGCTATGTTTCGAAATCCCTATAGCGGAACCTAGCTTTCACTCTTTCCAAAGATTGAAGGTCACTGCAGCTAAGTAAGGTTATTTCATATTATTTGTATCCCGTATTTGAATATCGGTAGTAATTTGACCTCAAAAAGGTTCATGGCTGTTGCAAGTGATAATTGCGTGATAACCGGGTGAGTTAGCCATGGTCGTTACGGCGTGGCTGCAGGCAGTCGCTCACATCCAGGAGGCGAGGCGGTTCGAATCCCCCCGCCGGCAACCTTGAAGATGGTCTTCTGTGGTTTCCCATCTTCCTTCCAGGCAAATGCAGGGGTGGTCCCCAACTATAGGCCACAGCCGCTACCTTCCAATTCCTCGTCCTTACATTCAAACTTTCCTCCCCAGACAACTCTCCACACGCCACGGTACTCGTAGCTCACCCCATGGGTGTCCGCATTGAAGCAGTTACAAACTCGGGTGGGCCAAACATGTCCTCGGACACACCCGGCACTAAAAGCCATACGCTAAAAAAAAAACGAACAAACAAAAAGAACATTGCGTGATATTTTGTATGTCATGTATTGCTATTGTCGCAGCTGCGGCTCTCCCTTTCACGTGTATTGGAAATGGTTTGGCTGTTATTTGGAATGTTACCCTCAGTACTAGAAGGCTTTTTTATGCTTTAATAAATAAAAAACACATTAAAACATTGTTTTTCTTTCTGTGAACTTATTTTAAAAGTCTTCTCCTTTAGAAGATTCCTCTTGTGATTTTCTTTACTCTTGTGGAGTGGGACCAAAGAAGAAAAAATGTTCTATATATCATCGTCATCATCATCAGTGTTCTGCCCTAGGGCAGGTCCTCACATGGCAGCTCTCCAAGCAAACCTTTCTCCTGCTACTCTCTTTATTGTTTCATTACTTTGCGTCGATCCTTATACTGTCAACCATTTGGAATCTTCTCCGTCCCAGTCGTCTTCTACCATTCACCGTTCCTTCCATTGCATCCATAAATATTTCTTCTCATCCAATGACCAAGCCTATTTTGTTTCCTCGTCCTGATTACCTTTAATATGTTTTTCTCATCCCCCAACTCTTTTCAGCACAACTTCATTTCGCACTTCTCTACCCAATTCATCCCTTCATTCACCTCCATATCCACATCTCAAACGCCTCCAATCTTTCTTCTTCCTCTTTTCTCAATGTCCACGTCTCAGCTCCATGTAGTGCTACACTCCAAATAAAGCATTTCGCCATTCTCTTCTTCAGGACTGTGCCCAAATCCAGTGGCCTAGATTTGAGGGTACAGGCCACAAGGCTAAGTCCAGAATTGAAAGTTTGAATAGCACGCGCCGAACCTTCTTAGAAGCATTTCGAAGGTTTTGACAGCCAAGAAGTGGTTAAGTGACGTAGGCCGAGAGCGTCATAGTCGAGGCTAAATGTCATTAAATATTTCCCGATGGAGTAGAATCTTGAGACCTATATCAGATTATTGGCACGGACAGGGGAGGAAGAATGTGCTTTATTTCGAGGAAATTGATCGAGCGGAAGCTGAGATATGAGATGGTTTAGTTCCAGCGTTTTTTCCTCAGTGACCTCGAGCAGCCAGTCGAGGAGTATATAAGGCACGCCCGCTCGAGCAATGTATGTTCACTTCTCCATCAGCACTCCGTTGCTGTGGACGTGCAGTACTACGTAAGCGCTCTAGCCGCTCAACACTCTACGACTCCGAACACTGTTATAATCTTCGTGCACATGGTTGCAAAGACTTCGTTATTTACCGCACAGTTGCTGGGACTTAGTGTTTCGACAGTACATGGTTACTGGTATTAGGAAAGTGTTAAACATTTTAAGTGATCTTCGAACTTTTCAACGTTATCACCGAAGTGATACAAGTTTGTGGCAACTGGTAATTATTTACTGCTACAACTGGACATATGGTAGACTTTGTCTACATTTCTTTCTTCTGTCCACAATTATTAAAAGCTGGATTATTTAATCCAACAGTCAGAGGACAAGCTTTTGTCTTGTTAATAGACCAGCCAAGATAAATCAGTATTTATTTTTATTACCATTCTTGTACAGTACAATTCTTAAGCCGATATTGGGAATACAGGTTTGCCTTGTGCGATCTGAAGAGTGAGAAGCTCTGCCCAGCCAACTCGACAGAATTTGTACTCGTGCTGAATAAGATTATAAGCGTACTGGGAGTACTGAACACATCACAGTTGGATCATGTTATTAGTTTTCATCATGGATCATTTTGATCAGACCCCTGTCAACTTTACTTCAGCTTTTGAAGCTGGCAACATTTTTCTTCAAGATATTAAGGCTTCAAGAATGAATACCACTATGCCTGTGTAGACAGCTTGTGGGTATAAAATGGAGGCCGATACAAGATTATAAATACGTGTCCTAATGGGGACAAGAAGAAGACTGAATAATCTGGTTCAGACCAGATTACAAGCATCAAGATCTACAAGAATGTAAGCTACAATTTGCATTATTTTTATGCGTAGTTAGCTGGATTTTCTCATATTTCTACAGTGTTACCAACACATATTTTCTTTAATCAAGATGTTTTTGCTGTTGCAAATATTTTTCTTTTGCAATAGAAGCTTTGATCTGACTTGTTTTTACACTCAGAAGTCAATGATTCGAAATTTATGGACGAGCAGAACGAGCATTTATTTAATTTTGATATTTTTCTAATCGCGGTCATCAGCCGTCGTAACTGAAGATTTAATAATAAATTTAAGTTGAGGAATGGATATTTATCCATTATTTAGAAGTCGAGGATGATATTCCTCGAACAGTTTAACAACTTTAAATCCCTTTGTTGAGGATAATAATAATAATAATAATAAATGTTGATTTAGTAAAAATAATAATTATTTTTCTATTTTCTGAAATAATAATAATAATAAATATTTGTGATTTTTAATAATCATTTTCAGGTTGTATGATTTATACATTTGACATTTGAAACAATATTCTAAGATCGGATACTTGTTGATTCCGAAGGTTAGTGGTTAACGCATGCCCACAAGTAAATAACATATTAATTCAGTGAAATTATTTCACGCTTGTACTATGCATTTAAATCTTTGAGAAGACAGGGAAAGTAATGTTACGGGAAGCTAAAAGCATGTATAAAACAGGGTTTTACCTAGAATTTGTATAAAAATAAAATCATTATGGAGCAACGTTTTTCAAAACGTTTGGCTAAGAATAGACACGGTGTGGAATTATTCATGTTTTAAATTGATGGTAAAATTATTACTGTATACTCATTTGTGAAGTTTACCAATTTATAAATCTTCCAGTTGTCGTAACAAGCAAAGGCTTGATTATTGTGTATAATTTTGGAAGAATAATTGTTATGTGTGCAGAGAGTTAAATATGCCATTCTGAGTGCGCAATTAAGTCGCACGAATGAGGTTGTGTGAAATGAAGCATCAATCATATTGTAGGTTGGATGTCTTTGAATTTTTGTAGAGGAGTTGAAGTTTAGCCACACTTTCGTCGAAATATAACCAAAGGTTATTTTGTTGAGCCATCATTGTCAATTTACAGTTTACCCACGTGTTCTAGAAGTATTCCTAGTAATTGCTTACCCGAAAATGGTTATTGTTAAACTTGTACCTTTCATTACGAGAAAAACTTTGCCGTTGTCTAGATGCTGATTATGATTATGTAATTTTGTCGCATTTAAATCGAAGGGGCCGATGCTATTAATTATTTAAAACTGTTACTTTTCAACAACCACTACAAACTGAGAGGATTTTGTGATCCTATAAAAATATATAAACATTTTGCAAATAAGTTTGATGATTAACACATTTGACATTTTGTCAAATTATTGTAATTTTGATAATAACAAATGAAATTGTTTCTTGATAAATTTTCTAAATAATATTTCCAATTTTCTAAATAATATTTCCAAGTGATGATTAATTGATTAAATGGTTGAATCCATATGGAATGGAATTTATCTTTTGTTGATAATAATATTTTTACAATTATTTTATGATTGAGTCAAAAGCATTGAATAGACTTTGGATCGAGAACAGATGGTTCAATAAATATTTTCTGTTTATCGAAGTTCGTCGAATCCAAATGCTCAAGGTCCATGTAAATGATATTGTGTTCTATTTCTTGTTAATAACTTTGTATTTGATCAAATCTTGATATAACTTAATCCTGAAGTGTTAGTTAATTTGCTACGATATTTTGAGTAAAGTGAACTGTGACATATTTTCAACGAGTGATATTTTTCAATATGTGAATACTCAAACAATATAGGGATCAGTAAAGACAATTAAATTTGCACTGACAAAACCCTACTCCTGTAAATAATTATTTTGAGCGAAGTCAACAGGACTATTAATTAGACCTTCGTCTCAATTGTTAAGTGTTCATGTGTTGGTGAAATAGTATATTTTGTACATAACATATGACTCGTCATTCATCTTAAATGCCATTTTGGCATTCCTTCAATCAATATTTTAAAGTTTTAAATAAAATGAGATAATTTTATCGGATGCATTCATTTCAGAACATCTCCTTCTATCCTTATTGTTGCATCGAGCCGAAAATCAGTAAAGCATTTTCTGTTGTTGAGTTATTGTAGTCAACTTTAACCCATCTGGCGCCCCGGGATATTTTGATTCTCGTGCTGACTGATTTTTGGTGAAATGCATATGTGGTCGTCCGGGCTTCGGTCTGAACGGGCACAGGACTTTGTCCATAGCCCCACAAATTAGCCTCCGTTTCTTATTAAATGCCTCCTTGCCAATTGCTATGGGTGTTTTCACCTCCGGTTTGTATGTCATGTCTTCAGTTATTATGCATCCCAACAATTTGAACGCACTTATTTGTTCTATTTCGTCCTTTCCTAACTTTAAAGTTGTCCTTACTTTTCTTGAACTTACCACCGTACATTTTGTCTTATTACTATACAAGGTTGTGTTTATTATCTTGCTGGAAAAACTTAGGCTTTGTTGTTTATTTTACAGGTATTGAATAAGGTTGGAGCCAAATTCTATAAAAAGAACAAGTAGTTCCGTGAAGAACTATACAGCCTATTTTCACATATCCTACTTATATTAACTGCCACTATCAACATACAACATTTCGGTTTGATTGCTGGAATAGATTCGTAGATATTGAGAACCGACTAAATATTTCGGAAGGTCGCCATGTTTGATTTTATATATGTTGGTCCTAGAGTTATGTACTGTTACATGAAGATTATTGTGTACGTGTAGCATTCAAACTTCAATCGCATAATTAGGACACAAGAAGTAACAAGGAGATTTTACAATAAAATTTCGCACAGCTGCCATCTTGAGGAAATGGAAACAATTGAAATAAATTAGATGCCAGTTGATTAACGTTCGTATAAGGATTTACTGTACCAAGTTTCACTGCACTCGGATGGTTAAATTGCGAGAAACGTCCATGTAAATATTTATAATTCACGTCACCGCCATGTTGGATTTGTGATCACCAGGTTATTTGAAGTCCTATAGGTGAACTTAAGTTAATAGCCCCTATGAACATAAAAGAATTCAGTTTGATTGCTATAATACATTCGTAGATATTGAAAGCCGTCTAAATATTTCGGATGGTCGCCTTGTTGGATTGTTAAATGTATAGGCCATAGAGTCATGTACCATTGAAGGAAAATTATTGGGTAGATTCGTTATTCAAACTTTCACTTCGATCGCATGATTACGACACAAGAAATAAAAACTTAATTTTAAAATTCGCACAGCCGCCATCTTGAGGTTATAAAAACAATTGAACTAAATTATATACCAGTGCATTACATGTGTATAAACATATCCTGTACCAGATTTCATTGCGTTTGGTACATTAAATCGCGAGAAAGGTCTATTTAAAACTTTCAAATTCGCTTGGCCGCCATGTTCGTTTTGTAGTTAACGGGTTTTGAAAGTCTTATAGATGATCTTCCAGTAGTGCCCCTTATTTCCGTAGAAAATTTCAGGGTGATACCGCTAATAGTTTCAGAGATATAGAATGCCGGTGAAATATTTCGCACATCCGCCATCTTGTGGTTATGTAAACAATTGAACCAAGTTAGATGTCGGTGCATTACAATGTGTATAAACATATACTGTACCAAGTTTCATTGCGTTTGGTAGGTTAAATCGCGAGAAACGTCTATTTAAAAGTCGCAAATTCGCGTGGCCGCCATATTGCTTTTGTAGTTACCAGTTTTTCAAAAGTCACATAGGTGAAATTCTAGTAGTTCCCTTTATCTCCGTAATAAATTCCAGTGTGATATCGGTAATAGTTACGGAGATATTAAATGCTGGTGAAATATCTCTCACAGCCGCCATGTTGGATTGGTGAGACGTAACAAAATTTGAAGGGTACGGTTGGGGTCGCCCGGTTTAGTACTATGAACTTACCGAGTTTCATTGAAATCGCTCCAGCCGTTTAAAAGTTATTAGGGGGACACACACACACACCTCTCTCTCACACACACACACACACACGCACACACACACGGACAAAAGGTGATCTCATAAGCCTATTTTTTCAAAATTGAAAATAGGCTAATAAGAAGAAATAGTGTTAACTGAACATATATTATTTTATTTACTGTAATACTTTATAGAAAGACTACCTTGTAGTGTAGCGGCTAGCGTTCTTGGTTGTCGCCCTGGAGGTCTGAGTTCGATTTCCGGCTCTGCGAAGAAATTTAATTCTGGTTTGAGGGTTGGAACGGGGAACACTCAGCCTCGTGAGGAAAATTTGAGAAGAGGTGGGTTCGCTTCCTATCTCAGCCATCTTGGACGTGGTTTGCTGTTTTTAGCCTACTTTCGATTTTTGCAAAAAAAAAAATGAAAGTAGACTTATGAGATCTTCACAGGGCGAAAAAGTGTGTGTCTGTCTGTGTGTGATTGTATATGTGTGTGTGTGGGATTTGGTATGTCTTCCCCCCCCCCCCCCCCTCCTATCAATTCAAACATGACGAAATCGAATTGAGTGCCATGTTTTATATTGCTGCCATCTTTACCAAAACGTAATGGCGGCCAATCAAATGGTCAAAATTTAAAATTAAATTATGACCAAACTAATCATCGGATCTTTACCAAATTTGGTAACAACATACCTTCATATGGGACGCGTCTTGTGCCCAAACGACAAGGCCATCAGCCGTACCATTTCAGGATGGCGGCCATGTGAATTATGCAAACCTTATAATCCATAACATGGGATCCACCAGTTCCGATTATCGAACCGAGAATCGTTTAAACTGTTCTAAAGTACGTGGCGCGTTCGAAATTAAAAGTTTATATTGTAATATTATAGTCCAGAAGTGGCTTTAAACAGCTGAGCCGTCTCGGTTACAGACAAGATGGCAGCTGATCTCTCGTTCTGACCTACAGTATATTTCACTAATTTGAGAATGTTGCACGCAATATAGCCCATTGATGAAAATAATATGAACTTTGTATGAAATGAACTGTTTGAAATATACTCCAGTGAAGAAATCGTTTAGTCAAAGTCATTATTTGCTAAGACGTTGTATCTAAATCGATTCATATCATTGAATTTGGGGGGACATAATTAGGTCTGTGGTTACAGCGTTGGTCTCTCAGCCGGCCAGCTGGGGTTCTAATCCAAACAGAGTTGTATTTTTTGCTTGTTTTTTTTTATATTTATTGTTTTTTGAGTACTGAAGCGTTGTACAAATCAGCGTTATATTGCGCATTTTGCAATAGAAAATATATATTTAATTAAAACAAAGTTCTCCAATGGATCTGCAGGAGTGACATCTTCTAGCAACTAGTTGAACTACAGTATGCGGTAGCCTACTAGCCTACTAGATGCGAGCTGCGCTCTATACCGACCAGTTAGTGAACCCATGCCAGCGGTGTTATTGAAAATGGCCTCTTCTTGCCGATAGAGCACACTGCCAAGTATAGGCGCGATTAAAAACTAGGTGTGCAGTAGGTATATTAAGTGTGTTTCTCCCAGTGATACGTTTAGACCAACGAAGTTTCAATTATTGTTAGTAGTCGGTGATAATATATTGAATTCCTAAGTTGTTTGGAGTGTTTGCTGATGAAATTGCAATATACTGGGGTAACTATTATAAACTATGGTTTGAACGCCGCTGCTCAAATCCTGTGTGCCAATTTGCACTTCAAATAGGAAGACATTAGGAGATGATAAGGACAGAGAGTTAGCCTATAACTATACCCATACATTTAGGAGAAAGTAGGCTATATGTTCTTTCCTGAACATCTTGTTTCCGACCTCTGCTCCAGGCAAATACCGGGAAGGATCCTAAAATAAGGCCACGGCTGCGTCCTTCTCAATCCTCTCCTGAATTACATTTATACACACTAATCCAGCCATCATAGTAACACAGGTTATCAGACAGCCAACTACATGGCGCTTAATGACCACGATATCCAAGCCCTTCCGGCGTGAATTACTGTAGACCAGGTTATTAGTATAGGAACGGGAATCCTCAGCTATTTAGAACTGTGATCCTGGTCTCATAGCGGTACTCAGAGGTCATGGCGATAACACAGTATTTCTTGTCAGCAGTGGGTGGTCATGAACAGTAATGAACTGATGTGTTGTTTTTTTTTTTTTTTTTTTTTTTTTTTAGCGTATGGCTTTTAGTGCCGGGAGTGTCCTAGGACATGTTCGGCTCGCCAGTTTTGTAGCTGCTTCGAGACGGACACCCAATGGGTGAGCTACAAGTACCGTTGGGGAGGGAAGGAGGGAAGTTGGAATGTAAGGACGAGGAGTTGGAAGGTAGCGGCTGTGGCCTATAGTTAGGGACCAACCCCGGCATTTGCCTGGAAGGAAGATGGGAAACCACAGAAGACCATCTTCAAGGTTGCCGGCGAGGGGATTCGAACCTCCTCGCCTCCCGGATGTGAGCGACTGCCATCAGTCATGCCGTAACCACCACGGCTAACTCACCCGGTAACTGATGTGGTGAAATATGGTGAAAGTTTGAAGTCTGATATGAAATGTAGCCTTCTCGGAGACCTGCACCAGGCCGGAAATGCTCGATGAGATGGTCGATGCCTCGCCGTTTAGAAAGCTCGTTGAGAGCAACTCGTTTTTACTAGCATATTCCGTGCCTTCCCATGACCTTTGACCACTGAGTGTAAAACGCTAGGTTGTATTCTTCACAAAACTCAAGCTTTTAAAAACCAGAGGGTGTTAGAAGGTGTGGTTTGTACCAAAATCATCCAAATCGTCCCAATAGTACAGGAAAAATCTTGTATTTCTTGAAAAGTCATGGGAAATACATTTATTTGTCTACAAAGTGCGTTTAAATAAATAAACAAGGTGATAGCCCCTGCTAGATCTGTGCCGCGTACATCCCGTATACCAGGACATCAGTAGGCCTATTAGCTTGCCACGGTGGGTGAGTGGATAGCGTGTCGGTCTAGTAACTCCAAGGTTGCAGGTTTGCTCCTGGCCGTGGTAAGTGATTTTTGAAAGGCGGCAAAAATACGACACGCATGTCATACGATGTTGGCATGTCAAAGAACCCATTTGAATTCAGTAGGCCGTGTTCATAATGGCAAAATTAATCTCAGGAATGTCCGCCAACACAAAGTTCCTCATTTCTCAACTAGAAAGCGCTATAGTGTTCAAGGAGCTTAGATATCTAACCTCCTTGACTTTCATAGTGATTCAAGGAACAACGAAATTCGACATGCAAGCTACCCTCTGGGTGTCAAATTACAAAGGTTGCACCCGGTAGCCGAGGCCATACGATATTATTATTAGTAGTAGTAGTAGGCCTATTAGCCAGACTGCTTACCTAGCTCCCACCTAATGGAATCCCACCCAGCGTGTTTATGACTTTCAGCAAATAGTTCATAAACAATACTGGTGAGAGGTAATTAAAAATAAATTTATTAAAATACAGGTTAAATTATTAATTAGATTACTAATAGTTAATGAATTGACTGGCTGCGTGGTTCAGCGGTAACGATCTCTCTTACTGGATCCAAGGTTGCAGGGTCGAATCCTTCCGCAGTCCGCTGGCAAATGCGCAAATGCGAGGGAGCCGTGTCACGTTAAAGATCTCCCTCGGAGCGAAATCCGGCACCCAGGCGTCTCTAAAGACCGCAGAAGTTAAAAGGGACGTAAAATCAATAACAATATTATTTATTAGTTAATGAATTGGGAAATTTTATTTTAATTCTACTAATTTGGCTACTAAACTATTGATCGAATAGGCCTAGTTACATTGTTTCCACAAGTTTGGTTGGTTGGTTCCTCAGTTTAAGGCTGCGACAACGCGGTCATGTAGCCCCGTATACTTTGGGTGTGTGTAGAATCTGTCTGATAACCGGTGTTAATTGTGGTGACTGTATTAGTGTGTGTTATCTGTTTTTTAATTTAATTTAAGTACTGCAACTAAGAATTTTTCAAATAGTTCCTACTTTTGCCGCCAAGCACCACCGTCAACGACTACTAGGCCAAGTTCAGAACTTAGCTACTAGACGCCACCACAGTTGGCTCTTGGCAACGAACGTAGAAACCTAAGAGCGTTGTTTACAGTCTTAACCTAACCAATTTAGCTTCACTCAGATGCAATTAGTGGAAGGTTCTTTAACATGCCATAAATCTATGACATGGGACCGCCGGCTTTACTTCCCCTCCGAAGGAAGGCATACTGAGGGATTTTTAACGCTCTTAAAAAATCCGACGGCTTCGGCCGGGTTTGAACCCGCTATCTTGGGCATAGAAGCTCAGCATGCTACCGACTACGCGACTGAAGCCGCTCTTTCCACAAATTTAAGACACGTACAGTAGGTGGGTTACTGACTCCAGTCACGGTTCTCAGGAAACTACAACACTCATTGTTTCCATAATTTAATTATAGTAATGGATTCCTTGCGAAAAGAGGTCGCACGTGCGTTTGTTTTTTATAAATAGCTCCCCACTTTATTAAATTTCCCTAGCTCCGGTGGTTTATTGGCCCCTCGGCATCATGTTGTCACGTGACTTCTTTATAACCCTGACGCCCGACTGACACACTATTCGGCTTGGGATATAATACCCTACTGAGGCGAGTGGAGTCTTGCACAGTATAGCTCTACCAGTATCGAACATGACGTCATCACAGTACAGTCAATCGAGGAGAACAACTAAAGCACTAACATCCCGTACGTAAGTCCACGAGCATCGCCATTAGGAAAATTGTAACGTTTTTTATATTATATAATCATCATCATCATTTTTTTTAGCGTATGGCTTTTAGTGCCGGGAGTGTCCGAGGACATGTTCGGCTCGCCAGTTTTTTTTTTGTAGCTGCTTCGAGACGGACACCCAATGGGTGAGCTACAAGTACCGTTGGGGGGGGGGGGGGGGGGCGGGGGGAGGAGGGAAGTTGGAATGTAAGGACGAGGATTTGGAAGGTAGCGTCTGTGGCCTATAGTTAGGGACCAACCCCGGCATTTGCCTGGAAGGAAGATGGGAAACCACAGAAGACCATCTTCAAGGTTGCCGGCGGGGTGATTCGAACCTCCTCGCCTCCCGGATGTGAGCGACTGCCATCAGTCATGCCGTAACCACCACGGCTAACTCACCCGGTATCATCATCATTATCATCATATATATAAAACGCTACGGTGCATGTTTCACAAAAGCACATGCTCTTAAACCAGAGGGAGTTAGAAGGTGCAGTTTGTGCCAAAATCTTCAAAATCTTCTCAATAGTACAGGAAAGATCTTGCATTCTTTGAAAAGTCAGCGAAAATATAATTATGTATTTATAAAATGCGTTTATAAATTAAGCAAGACGATTTCCCCTATCCGAATTGTTTCGCATCGTGCCCGCATAGCAGTAAAGTCAGGCGGGTGGTCTATACACAGGGGGCGCTCACAAGTAACCGACCGTAACAAATGACCAATCCATCGTTTCCTCACGGTCATCACGTAACATTCGCGACCAATCCGTCGTTTCCTCACGGTCATCACGGAACATTTGCGACCAATCCGTCGCTTCCTTACGGCCATCGAATAACATTCGCAACCAATCCGTCGTTTCCTCAAGGCCATCACGGAACATTCGCGACCAATCCGTCGTTTCCTCAAGGCCATCACGGAACATTCGCGACCAATCCGTCGTTTCCTCAAGGCCATCGTGGAACATTCGCGACCAATCCGCTGTTTTCTCAAGGTCATCGCGGAATAATTGCGACCAATCCGTCGCTTCCTCACGGCCATCGAGTAACATTCGCAATCAATCCGTCGTTTCCTCATGGCCATCGTGGAACATTCCCGACCAAACCGTCGTTTCCTCACGTCCATCACGGAACATTCGCGACCAATCCGTCGTTTCCTCACGTGAATCACGGAACATTCGCGACCAATCCGTCGTTTCCTCACTTATCGCCGTATATAACAACCATTCTCCGATGAATATTTACTGGCTAACAACCTTCTGCCGGAAAAAGCTGTATTATTGCTCGTTGGTCTTGCTTGAGCGGGTTCTGAATCGCACGATCCTCCTTGATGCAATGCCACGTGTCTGCAAACAAAGCAAAGCGCATGTATCTATATAACCACAGTGCATGAGCCTAAAGGTACAATTTGGCTCCACAAAACAGAGACTAGCGACCGAGACAGACGAGAGACGGTGATAAGTCAACGTGTCGCTGGTCACGTAATTTGATGACGACCTAGACTGACGACACGCCTAGTCATACAGTAGGTGTTTATTGGAATGTGCGTGCACATATTCTTTGAAAAATGGTTACGAAAAATATTCTAACGATAAGGTTGTTCGAAGAGGAAGAATTCGATGATGTGTTGCTGTGAAATTTGTTGCGAAATAAACCAAGAAAACCTATGAGTTCAATATTCAAAACCAGACGCGAAGAAGGATCTTTCTGTTTGTTAATAATGAATCATTTATCTTTAGAAGAAGAAAAGTTCAGGAGAAACTTTAGATTAAATCGTAAGCAGTTTGATTAAGTTTCCGACATTTTATCACTTCATAAAACACGTGCTGCGTCCGCTTGTCGCGAGACACTACTGCTCTGAGAGCGGTCTCCTGCGGTTTGTCTCGGTCGCCGATCTGTGTCGCCTGTCTCTGTCTCGCGCTCTCAAATGTACAGTACAACCCCTGTAATCCGTCACCTTTGCGACTGAGGTTATGGTCGGAACGCAAAAAAGGCCGGATTATCAGAAAGTACAGAACAATACGGATTTACGTTAAAAACAATCTCTGAACTCAAGATATCGGGGTTCCTTTCCTTCACTCTTGGTAGAACCACATCCACAATGCGTTGTCAAGCAGTTCAAGGTTAGGCATTTTCAATATTTTGTTATTCGTAAGAGCGTTTTCACCATCTATCGTCACTGTACATGATTCAATGTCTTTCCGATTTCTTCTCCAAACTTTAATTGTCGTAACGCCTACATTGAGTTCCTTGGAAATTCTCTGGAGTGATTCCCCTTTGTCCACTCTTCGTAGCACTGCTAATTTTTCTTTTAATGGAAAAGTAACGTGTTCACATTTCACTCCTGACATGTTGAAAAAAAAACACACAACTGTACAGTACACACAATGTGCGTAAAACAAATTATTGTAGAGTACTGTATCGAACACAGAAGAACAATGTCGTAAAACCAACGAGCAGTAAACACTAAAAACTTCATAGAACATACTGTACAAAACACGGAAGACAGAAACGATTCGAGATATGACGGAGCACTAAAACGGACAAGCAATAACCTGTAAACAACAATGGCGCGACGGGTAGTGTGTCACCGCTACGAGTCGGGACAAGTTCTGCTCGAGCACGGTCGGATCAACCGGAGCGACGGACTGGCCGAGGACGGACAAGAGGGATTCTACTGTACTTCATATGGTTGAATGGGGAGCAGATCAAAAGCGACCTGTCTCGGTCTCGCAACTCTGTCGTCTGCCTCGGTCGCTTGTCCCCGTCGTGTGCAGCCAAATGGTACCTTTACACTCAATTACACTTGTGCATGCATTTTTCCACCTCAAACAATAACAATTATCACGTAGCAAGTTTCGAACAGGATTCAATTCAACACACCTCGCACAGAAAGAAAGTACAGTACTCCCTCTCTAATCCGGCATCTCAGCTCTCCGGCACTCCCAGTAATCCGGCGTTTTGTATTCGAGTACGAGCTCAACACTTGATTTGATAATGCGTCCCCAATACTGTACTCGTGGATTCACCGGATAACGCATTGACAACTGATGACGTAGGCGTGTGGCTTACCGGTGAAGATGACGAAAACAACCAGTTTATGATAGAAGATGACATCGTAGAGGAAGTGGCAAGAGAGGAAGAGGACGAGGAACAGGTCGAAGGAGAAATACAGAGGCTGTACAATCAATCTCTCACGATGCGGCCATCGCCTTGTCAATTGCCTGGTGGAGGAAAATGGCGTCTCTGCTAACGATGTCTTAGTTTTAAGAAGGTTACAGGAACAAGTTCTCAAAGTGTCTCTCAACCGTAAAAAGTAAAAGACGATAGATGCATATTTCCAGCCGTCTACTTCCAAGGAATAACGTGAGTTATATGATGTATTTTCGTACTTTATTACTTTGTAATTAAAACTGCTTTTCAAATGATATCTGAGATTTTCTCGATATTTTCCAGTAATCCGGCGTGCTCTGGTCTGATATCTGCCGGATTACCGAGAGAGCACTGTACTCTCATTGAATGATTGTTGAAAATGCGGTTCATAATCTCATTGTTCTGCCCTTAAAAACTATCGCCCCCACCACTGCCTTCTAGAATTTCGCTGTCTCTTTCCCATAAGGCAGGGATAACGTAACGGGTATTCTACCCGAAGGCAGGTCCAAGCCTCTGCAGAGGCTATCCTCAGCCAGGAGTTAACGTGCGGAAGTTGGCCAGCTCCATTCTGATCCTCCGAACGTGCGCCAACAGCACGTGGTCCCACCGAAACTGGCATACCATCCAAGTTCCAACCACGCCCAATGCTGCTTAACTGCGGAGTTCTTATGGGATCCGGTGTTTCAACATGGCCAGGCCGTTGGCAAGGCAGGGGTACCACATCATTTGTGGGGAGTGATCGGTATTTTCTCGTTAAAATTATCTGGGTTTGAAAATATCCACAGTGGAGTCCTACTTAATTGTTAATAGAATTTGCCTGTTAAGTTGTGCTATTATTATTATTGTTATTATTATTATTTTGCTATTGCCATTTTTATTCAAGTTTTGGTGGACAGTTCCGTGTCAATCTTCTTAACTAGCTTGTGTTTACATTTCAATCAAATGGCGCCAAATTCAATTACACTAATTTGTCAATTATCTCAAGAGCTCACTCAGTTTGTAAAGAGCACTTTGTAAGCCAAACAATATTCTCCTTGTCAATCAAAGTCGCCAGTCGATCGTTCCATTCACAAAGCTAGCTTTAGTTTCCTCCCATGTATTCGCGGGATTAGGGCGCTTTGGCCCACAAGGAAGGAAACAGAAGAATTAATGAATTTCTATGGATCTTAATATTATTGTTACTAATAATAATAATAATAATAATAACAGACTGGATCAGCTTAACATAAATAAATAAATATAAAATTAAATAATAATAATAATTTTAAATAAATAAATATTAAATAATCTCTACTTAGTATAAAACATAGTCCCCGATTCTTGGATGTCACGCGTAATCTCGAGAACCACTGGATGGATTTTGATGCGGTTTTTACCATTGTGTAAAGTATATCTCGAGGAAGGTTTATCTAGAAAATAATTTATTTATGATCAAAGGAAGCCAAGCAGTAACAATTTCAGTGAAAGAGTGAAAAAAAAACAGGCGTCCGTGCGATTTTTAAGTTTACGCTGGTCAAACCATTAAGAACATCTATATACTATGAGTGTAAGAATTGATCAGCATGAAAAGTTCTACAAAAATGTCCGGGAGAGCATATCTCTATCTTCAATACATCGCCCACTATAGGTATTTATACGTTTTCATTTCTTCCAACAATCTCCATTCAATTACTGAGGCGACAGATTATGAGCTAGCTAGGGGCGAGCCTATGACCCAAGCTACAGCCTAGCCAGCGGGCGAGCCTATTACCCCAGATACAACCAGCAACAAACTGTCGAATCGTGTTGAGTTTAGACTTCAGAGAAGAGTGGTTGTGTTTGGAATTTCCCCTGGAAGTGCAACTCTGCTTTTCTTCATTTCGCTTGTGAACTTTTCATTCCGCAAAATGCCCAGTCAAGTTTAGATTGGGGTTTAGGGGGTTTTGTGTTTCATGCACTTCACCATTCTTAAATTACGTCTGACAAGAATTCGTTGCACATTCACCTTCATGATAATATAATTAATAGTCCAGTCAGTGATTTTAACCCATAATGCCGAGATGAAATACGGATATAGGTCGTTCATTGACATCGAAAAAAAAAAGCACTTATCACGTAATGCATTCATAACTGTTCCCGGGCGAAGCCGGAGCGGGTTGCTAGTTAATAATAAATAAATATTAAATTAAATAAATGCTCGAAGCTGAAAGAGAACTTTAGGAAATAGACATCTCATGTGATATGGTACTAAATTAGGGAACTTTGAGACCACCCAAACCTTACATCCAATAGAACCTGGACGGAGGAGCTCAGCGAAAGCCATAGCGAGAAGATGAAGAGATTTTGGAAGGACAAGAAAGCAAGATAGATTAAATCGTGTTCCTTAGACGGGCATAACGATGAAAAAAAAAGTAATATTATTGGTTTCACCCCCCTTTTTAACTACTGCGGCTTTTGGAGACCGGAGTGCCGGAATTTTACTCCGAAGGGGATCTTTAACTTAAATCTCTACTGTCACGGCTCCTACGCATTTGCGCACCATCAAATCTCAATAATATGGTTGGTTCCTCAGTTTAGGGGCTGCGACAACGCGGTCATGTAGCCCCGTGTACTTTGGGTGTGTGTAGAATCTGTCTTATAACCGGTGTTAATTGTGATGGCTGTATTATTGTGTGTTATCTGTAATTCAGGTAAGGACTGCAGACATTCAATTTTCAAGTAGTTCCTACTTTTGCTGCCAAATGCTACCGTCAACGACAACTAGTTGTGAACATGGTTACTAGATGCCACCGCAGACGGCTCCTGGCGACGAATGTTGGAAATTAAGAGCGTTAGACAAATCTAACCTATAATTTAGCTTCACATAAGTGTAATTAGCCGGCCCCGTGGTGTTGGGGTAGAGCGCCTGCCTCTCACCCGGAGGCCCCGGGTTCGATCCCCGGCTCCGTCAGGGATTTTAAAACTGACGTGAGGGTTGGAACGGGGTGCACTCAGCCTCGTGAGGACAATTGAGTAGCTGTCTGACAGTGAGACAGTGCCCCGGTCACGAAAACCAAGATTAACGGCCGAGGGGACCCGACGCGCTGACCACGCGTCACCCCCAAAATCTGCAGGCCAATTGGCTGGGCAGCGGTCGCTTGGTAGGCCTAGGCCCTTCAAGGGCTGTAGTGCCACGGGGTTAGGTTTATAAGTGTAATTAGTGGACGGTTCTTTTACTTGCCATAAATCCATGACATGGGCTCGCTGACTTTACTTCCCCCTCCGAAGGGAGGGCAGGGTTTGAACTCGCGATCTTGGGCATAGAGGCTCAGCATGCTACCAACTACGCCACCGAAGCCACCTGATCTCAATTGACTGCGCCAGGCTTCGATTCTGCAACCTTGGACTCAGCAGGCGAGAACGTTAAGGTTGCGCCATGCGGCCAGTCTGTATGAATCTTTCATTCTGGTTATTGGGGGTAAATGAAATCCTGATAAGTCGCATTTGGAAATTTGTAGTGTTACTAAAAAGCTTAAATTCACAGACGAAATGTTATTATTTCACACATAAAACCATAATTCCCTTGACTGGCTGCGTGGTACAGCGATAACGATCTCTCCTGATGTGCCTCAGGTTGCAGGATTGAAATCTGACGCAGTCGGTTAGCATTTGAGGGTACGATTTACTGGCACGTTAAAGACCCCTTTCGGGGCAAGATTCCGGCACCTTGGATTGGCGTTTCTAAAAGCCGCAGTAGTTAAAAGGGACGAAAAGCCAATAACATTATTATTCTTCTTTCTTTTCTTAGTCGTTTACCCTCCAGGTTGGTGGAACCAACGGACTCAGCGAGGGAACTCACCACTACCGCCTCTACGGGCAGTGTCCTAGAGCTGGGAACATCTAATCGGAGGGGATACAACTGGTGAGGTGTGATTGGCACCTCGCCCAGGCGGCCTCACCTGCAAAGCGAACAGGGGCCTCATGAGGGAAGGTAATGGATGGTCAGGATGGATAGGCAAGGAAGAGGGAAGAAGGCGGCCGTGGCCTTGAAGAAGGGACCATCCCGGCATTTGCCTGAAGACGAAGTGAGAAACCACGGAAAACCACTTCGAGGATGGCTGAGGTGGGAATCGAACCCCCTCTACTCATTTGGAACACCCGAGGCTGAGTAGACCACGTTCCAGTCCTCATACCACTTTTCAAATTTCGTGGCAGAACCGGGAATCGAACCCAGGACCTCCTGGGCGGCAGCTAACCGTGCTGACCGCTACGCTACGGAGGCGACTATTATTATTAATATATTTTTATTATTATTGTTATTAATTGTATAATAAACTCGCGTTGCAAAAAGTTGTGGTGATTGTTTCATTTCAGAGGCTTGGACATCGTGGTCATTATCTCCATATACTTGGAAGTGTTTGGCATTTTATCTGAGATCCTGTGATACTGTGATGGCTGTATTAGTGTGTATATTTGTGATTCAGGACAGGATTATGAAGGAGGTGGCCGTGGCCTTAAGTGAGGTACTTATGTGCAGTTGAAGTGGGGAAACCAAGGAAAACCACTTCCAGAATGGCTGAGATAGGAATCAAACCCACCTCTTCTCAGTTTCGCCTCACGAGGCTGAGTGTACCCCGTTCCAGCCCTCAGACTAGAATTACATTTCTTGGCAGAGCCAGGAGTTGAATCCGAATCTCCGGGGCGACAGCCAAGTATGCTAGCCGCTAGTCTACAATTATTTGTATAAGCACTTTTTCTGGTATGCCAAACATGTTGGTTGAAAAATTTAACTGCTTCTTATAGGCTATACCTGATAGGTAAAGCCCTGCGCGGATGTGGATATCCGAGGATATCCGCAAAATTTTTCGCCATGCGGATATAGTTTGCATGGCTGTGCGGATGACGGCGAGCTGCGGAAAATGTTTCGAGTAAATTTGCGGATAGTTTTCAGAATACAATCCGAATTTGATGAATATCATTATTAGGACCCGGATGTTTATGACATCATTTTTTTGTTATGTTTTCTTCATGATAAATTTAAGATGGTGATTTACGCTAATCTCATTCAAATGTTGTCATTTTAAACATTGCACATTACATACATGGCCTAGGGGAACGACTTTCTCCTCAAATGTCAAAAATGTGATGATTTAATGCTTTATATAATTAAAGCGGGTGCGGATAACAGACGTGCGCATGGGGATAACAGTCGTGCGGATGAGGGGCGGATGCGGTTAACAGTCGTGAGGATGAGGGGCGGATGCGGTTAACAGTCGTGCGGATGAGGGGCGGATGCGGTTAACAGTCGTGAGGATGAGGGGCGGATGCGGATAACAGTCGTGCGGATGAGGGGCGGATGCGGTTAACAGTCGTGAGGATGAGGGGCGGATGCGGATAACAGTCGTGCGGATGAGGGGCGGATGCGGTTAACAGTCGTGAGGATGAGGGGCGGATGCGGATATCAGACGTGCGGATGAGGGGCGGATGCGGTTAACAGTCGTGAGGATGAGGGGCGGATGCGGTTAACAGTCGTGCGGATGAGGGGCGGATGCGGTTAACAGTCGTGAGGATGAGGGGCGGATGCGGATAACAGTCGTGCGGATGAGGGGCGGATGCAGTTAACAGTCGTGAGGATGAGGGGCGGATGCGGATAACAGTCGTGCGGATGAGGGGCGGATGCGGTTAACAGTCGTGAGGATGAAGGGCTGATGCGGATAACAGTCGTGCGGATGAGGGGCGGATGCGGTTAACAGTCGTGAGGATGAGGGGTGGATGCGGATAACAGTCGTGCAGATGAGGGGCGGATGCGGTTAACAGTCGTGAGGATGAGGGGCGGATGCGGATAACAGTCGTGCAGATGAGGGGCGGATGCGGTTAACAGTCGTGAGGATGAGGGGCGGATGCGGGTAACAGTCGTGAAGATGAGGGGCGGATGCGGTTAACAGTCGTGAGGATGAGGGGCGGATGCGGATAACAGTCGTGCAGATGAGGGGCGGATGCGGTTAACAGTCGTGAGGATGAGGGGCGGATGCGGATAACAGACGTGCGGATGAGGGGCGGATGCGGTTAACAGTCGTGAGGATGAGGGGCGGATGCGGATAACAGTCGTGCAGATGAGGGGCGGATGCGGTTAACAGTCGTGAGGATGAGGGGCGGATGCGGATAACAGTCGTGCTGATATGGGGCGGATGCGGATAACAGTCGTGCGGATGAGGGGCGGATACGGATAACAGTCGTGAGGATGAGGGGCGGATGCGGATAACAGTCGTGCGGATGAGGGGCGGATGCGGATTACAGTCGTGCGGATGTAGGTCGGATGCGGATAACAGTCGTGCGGATAAGGGGCGGATGCGGATAACAGTCGTGAGGATGCAGGGCGGATGCGGATAACAGTCGTGCTGATATGGGGCGGATGCGGATAACAGTCGTGAGGATGCAGGGCGGATGCGGATAACAGTCGTGCAGATGAGGGGCGGATGCGGTTAACAGTCGTGAGGATGAGGGGCGGATGCGGATAACAGTCGTGCTGATATGGGGCGGATGCGGATAACAGTCGTGCGGATGAGGGGCGGATACGGATAACAGTCGTGAGGATGAGGGGCGGATGCGGATAACAGTCGTGCGGATGAGGGGCGGATGCGGATTACAGTCGTGCGGATGTAGGTCGGATGCGGATAACAGTCGTGCGGATAAGGGGCGGATGCGGATAACAGTCGTGAGGATGCAGGGAGGATGCGGATAACAGTCGTGCTGATATGGGGTGGATGCGCATAACAGTCGTGAGGATGCAAGGCGGATGCGGATAACAGTCGTGCAGATGAGGGGCGGATGCGGTTAACAGTCGTGAGGATGAGGGGCGGATGCGGATAACAGTCGTGCTGATATGGGGCGGATGCGGATAACAGTCGTGCGGATGAGGGGCGGATACGGATAACAGTCGTGAGGATGAGGGGCGGATGCGGATAACAGTCGTGCGGATTAGGGGCGGATGCGGATTACAGTCGTGCGGATGTAGGTCGGATGCGGATAACAGTCGTGCGGATAAGGGGCGGATGCGGATAACAGTCGTGAGGATGCAGGGCGGATGCGGATAACGTTTTGTTTATCCACGCAGGGCTCAACTGATAGGAAGGTTTTGTTTGTTGGGGCGTTATTGTTCAAATTCAAAGAGTGACATTTGACTGTGATGGTCAACAAAATCGTTTCCCGAATCATCTCTGTCGTCATCTTCACGGCATTATGTGACACGTGTGGACGGGATATATGAAACACCAGTGGCGATGGCAGGCTTGTCAACCTTGCCTGTCAGATCCCTCGAGCCAGTGACTGATGAGGCTATGTAAACCGAGATGACAACACTTGGAAGAGATTTCTTGGGAAGTTCAAGAGAGTAACATGCTTCCCACTTGACCCCTGATTGATGGAACATACATATCGTGACGAGGTGCATGGCCCCTGAGCGATTCAGAAGTTACCTCGAGTGCAGTAACCCTCCCTAAACTAACCAGATGCAGACTTCTTAAACGTTACTACGTTATAGTTACCGTTACAATTGTCGAAGTAACGCATTGTTACCCTTGCATAAAATACGAAGGGCGTTTTACATTTTATTTGTTTCTACCCAAATGAAGTACATTACACATCAGTTGTTACGTCCACCTTCTCAACATAATCTCCTTGTAACTTTATGCACTTTTGCCGTCGGTCACTCTCCAGACCTCTCATAGATTAATAGATATTGAGAATAGTCTAAATATTTCTGATGGTCGCCATGTTGGATTTTTTATGTAGGCGTAGATTCATTATTCGAACGTTCACTTTGATCGCATGATTAACACAAAAGAAATAAAAACTTAATTTTAAAATTGCGCACAGCCGCCATCTTTAGGTTATGTGAACAATTGAACTAAATTAGATGCCAGTGCATTACAATTTGTATAAACATTTACTGTACTATATTTCACTGCGCTCAGATGGTTAAATTGCGAGGAAGGTCTACTGTATTTTAATGTTTCAACTTCGCTTGGCCACCATGTACGTTTTGTAGTTAACAGGTTTCTGAAAGTCTCATAGGTGAACTTATAGTAGTACCCTTTATCACCGTACAAAATTTCAGGCTGATATCCGTAATAGTTTCGGAGATATAGAATGCCGGTGAGATATTTCGCACAGCCGCCATGTTGGATTGGTGAGACGTAATAAAACGGTCCGGATCAGCCAGAATAGTACTATGACCTCACCGAGTTTCATTGAAATCGCTCCAGCCATTTAGAAGTTATTAGCGGGGGGACACACACGGACACACACGGACAAAAGGTGATCTCATAAGCCTTTTTTTTTTCATAAATGAAAATAGGCTAAACATGGCTCTCAACACAATAATAAACATTCTCCATTATCATCAGAACATTAGGGGCAGATGAGCTGGATGTTTTGCCTCTTAAAACAAGAATCATCACCTCTATCACCATTAGTGTGGATACACCCGGTCATTAAAGTCTACAATGTCGTACTCGGTAAGTTATTCATACTATTGTACAGACTGATCTGTTGGGTAAAACTTTGAGTTGTGCCGTAATTTGAAAGCATACAACAGGAGTTGCATGGACTGCTACTATGTATGCATACAGACACGTTAAGCAGTGCGTTGTTATGTTAGACAACACTCATCGCAGTGTTAGCAGAAACTTGTGTAAGAGTCGATAGAGCAAAGTTCCAAGTACAAATTGTGTTCCGGGGAAGACGGCCTCAAGGGCCATTACCACTTTCGTTGAAGAGAACGGAGGATAGGGTAGAGCAGTGCCGTTCGTTCGTTCATTAACTGACCGAGGTGTGAGTTTCACTTGGCCAACCTGTGAGGCTCTGGAATTGAGTAAAGCGCCTGCTTGCGGTTTCGAGTCTGTCCTAGGACATGAGTGTTTGTGCTTTTCATAATGGTCGGTATATTTCTGCATTGAAATCACAAAAAAATAATTGAAAATATACAATTTAAATCTGCATGGCCAAATGGGGGAGGGGAGAGAGAAAGGATTTATAGAAATGAGTTACAATGGCCAAAAACAAAAAGAAAAAAGAAACTAACTTTAAACAATACTGGAAATCCTTCTGTTGTCTTGGGGTACTGTACGTATCGAGGCTCCGAATCCAAAGAACCTGATTTCGATTCACGATTCCGCAGAAGAACGTTTACTTTGGTCTCAAATTGGAGTGGTGTGCACTAAGCATTTTGGGGCAACATTGAGAACATTGTTTCCCTCCTCAGCTGTCCTAAAAGGGGTTTCCCCAAGGAAATACGGGGTAGTTCCAATTCTGGCCTCTGCCAAGTAATTTAACTCATCCTGGTGTAGCGGTTAGCATTCTTGTCTGTCACACTGGAGGTCAAGGGTTCGATTTCCAGCTCTGCCATGAAATATGATTCTGGTCTGAGGGCTGGAACAGGGTTCACTCAGTCTTGTGAGGCAAAACTGAGAAGAGCAGGGTTCGATTCCCATCTTAGCCATCTTGGAAGTGGTATTCCGTGGTTTCCCACTTCTACTTCAGGCAAACGAGACTAACTGACCACGATGTCCAAGCGCTTCAAATAAAACAACAACAGCAAGAACACTTAACTCCTCCGGATAAATGCAAAGTTTGAGGCAAATATTCAAAACGTTCAGGAAAGAAGCTTACTTTTTCTTCTTCTTTCGGGGTGGCCCCTACTGTTGGGTTTTGAGTTTTGCTCAGTACGGACGCATCTTTTCCTGGTGTATTTCTTTTCTTTCCTCCAACCAGAGGGTGCCTTTCTTTGGCGGTTTGTCCTGAAAACCACAGACTCCCCTAAGAATAAAATATGTCTCAGTTTGTCTGTCTTGTAGGAAGCTTACTTCATTTACAGAGATAGAAGACCGAAGACGAACCATCCTGATTCTAAACTAACTAGAACCACCCAGGATGTGAATCTACGTGCCGAAATGCTCGCAATTCATATTTAACATCAAAACATGAGGAAGAGGACGATTTCAAAAAAAAAGCGCGCTACCTCCCTTTATATGCAGTACAACTGCACCACTTTACAGCGAGAACTAAAAGCTCTAGCAGCCCTAACCTCCCTATGAAGGCTTCCAAAATGATGGTATATTGGCTCTCACGTCCAAGAAAATTAAACTCAGCAATTCTTCTAGGTTTATGCCGTGTCTTGTGTCGGGTTTCGCCTAGGAACACCAAGATAGTCTGATCAGCGGGCTCTTGGTGTCCATGCCTGGAACCCCACAGGAATTCTGTGCATTACCTCCCTCCTTATGGTGAGCCAATCGTGGTGTTCCTAGGCTAAACTCCACACAAGACACGGCATAAAACTAGACACTTTGCTAAGTTTAATTTCCTTGGCTCATCTTTTTGGTAGCCTTTATAGCGAGGCGAAAAGACTGCTTGAGCTTCAGCTCTCGCAGTAAAGACGCACAGGTGCGCTTCATGAGCAGGGAGGTAGTGCACGGTTAAATTTACCCCACTCAATTTTAACTCACATCTCCCTACCCCTTCCCTCCAAATAAAATGAACTTACCTTCTTTTCTATTTTCTGCGCATGGTCAAGACCATCATAGTTGTGATGGCGGCCATCTCTCCTGGGAGGACTTCGGAGGGCAAAACAACCAATCATCATCATCATATTCATCATCACCGGGTGAGTTAGCCGTGGTCGTTACGGCGTGGCTGCAGGCAGTCGCTCACATCCGGGAGACACGGACGTTCGAATCCCGCCGCCGGCAACCTTGAAGATGGTCTTCTGTGGTTTCCCATCTTTCCACGCGAATGCCGGGGTTGGTCCCTAACTATAGGTCACAGCCGCTACCTTCCAATTCCTCGTCCTTACATTCACACTCTCCTCCCCAGACAACACTCAACAGGTGACGGTACTTGTAGCTCACCCATTGGGTGTCCGCTAGAAGCAGCTACTAACTCTGGCGAGCCGAACTTGTCCTCGGACACTCCCGGCACTTAAAGCCGTATCCTTAAAAAAAAAATCATCACAGATCGCTACTCCTGTGGGGTCCAGGCACGGAAACCAAGAGCCCGCTGATGAGCCCATCGTGGTGCTCCTGGGTGAAACCCCACACAAGGCACGGCATAAAACTAGAAAAATTGCTGAATTTAAGACGATTTCAGTTTAGGATACTTTTGGGATTGAAGCATGAGCGTGTTTGTGATTACATAATAAGGCCCATGTTAATCCATTAACAGCCAGGGCGTGCCTTCTCGCACGACCAAGTTCAAACATATGACCTTTACAGTACTCTTTCTGCTCACATCATTTAATAATTCATGATGAAATAATTACCGTAGCGTGACTGTTGTTATCTCGCTATAATATGAAGTCACATCCCCCACAGAGGTGAGAGAGATATTTGGACACCATGTCTTTCTACCCTGAATTTTCACTAATAAATAGCTATCACATTTGGTCAACATATCATCCGCATTCTATGATCTCAGGTTACACAATGACAAAGCGGCTTCGGTGGCGTAGTCGGTAGCATGCTGAACTGCTGTGCCCAAGATGGCGGTTTCAAACCCGGCCTAAGTCGTCGGATTTTTTAAGAGCGTTAAAATCCTTCAGTATGCCTTCCTTCGGAGGGGAAGTAAAGCCGGCGGTCCCATGTCATAGATTTATGGCATGTAAAAGATCCTTTCACAGACTAAACTTGTGTAAAGCAAAATTGTTAGGTTAGATTTCGTCAGAACGCTCTATCAAAAAGTTCCAACGTTCACCACTAGGTATCATTGATATCTGGTGGCGAAAGTTGGAACTACTTGAAATTGAACGGAACTTGTAGCTCACCCTTTAGGGTGTCCGCTGGAAGCAGCTACAGACTCAGGCGAGCCGAACATGTCCTCGGACACTCCCGGCACTAAAAGCCATACGATAAATAAATAAATAAATAAATAAATAAATAACTCAATGAGACTCCGGATCCAAAAGCCCTGTGTACCCTTCCCGGTTCTGACAAGAAATTTAATTCTGATATGAGGGTTGGGACGGGGTTTCCCTCCTGAGGCAAAACTGAGAAGAGGTGGGTTCAATTCTCATCTCAGCCATCTTGGAAGTGGTTTAACATGTTTCCTCCACTTCTACTCCAAGCATATACTCCACAAATACACACACGAATACATCCAAACCAATAGCATAGGTCAGTGGTTCCCAACAGGTGGTCCGCGGGCCCCTGGGGGTCCGCAAGCCATGCCGAAGGGGTCCGCAGATATTAGAGTAAAATATATTTGGTTCAGTAACAGATTTTCAGTGTTGCAGCTTTCTGAGTACCTTAAAAAATACTAACTTTTGCGTAAAAAAGTGCCAGAATTGCTGGAGCTGCTCCAACAATTGAGCAGTTCCGGCTTGATGTCTTGGAGCATCTCATCAAACAGAAGTGGTTCAGAATAGTGTCAAGAGTCGGAGTCACTGGCGCTGCCACCGGGTGCCTAGTGCTGGGCCGGTAGCCCGTGGGGTTGACAGTTGAATGAGTGAAGAGCGGTGGAGGTTCGCGATTCAGCCACGCGCAGCGCTACTGAACTACGTAGTTTACCACTCGTGCCGAGGGGGCGCGCCACTGTTTGCAGCCGACGAGTGAGTCACTTACACAGCCAACTCGCATTTCAGACGACAGTCGGCCATTGTTAGTTTATTGCTAGTGCTGTCACAGAACGTGTTGTTTACAAGAGTGTTTTCGTAAAATAGTTAGTGTTTGTAAAGCTATGTTTTTGCAGAAAGTTAGAGTAAGCGTACAGTGATTAAAAATGGATCATTGGTTGAAAAGTGGATCGTTAAAACGAGATAGGCCTACGGATGAAGACGAATTTGATGTTGAAGTTAAGAGGTTAGTGACTCTCGAACCGAACTTGTTAGTGCCTCTTGAACCCAACTCTCCACCGTCTCTTGAACCTAACTCATCTAAGGTCAGTGTTAAGTCTACTGCAAAAATTAGAAAGTACAACTCTGATTACTTGGAAATTAGCTTCACTTTCACTGGACCTGAGCATCAGCCCAAACCTCAATGTGTTATTTGCTACGAAAGCCTATCGAATGAGTGTATGAAGCCAGCAAAACTCCGTCGACATCTTGAAACAAAACATCAAGAGCAGAAGAATAAGTCATAAGATTTTTCAAAAAGAAATTAGAACTTAAAAGATCTCGTGAAAACATTACTAAACACTCTGGTGTAAATGTAAATGTAAATGAAAATACAACCCTTGCATCTTATGAGGTATCTCAACTTGTCGCAAAATGTGGGAAAAAAACCATACAATTGCTGAAGAACTTATACTGCCATCAGCAATAATTTTATGCAAGAGAATGTTAGGTGATGCAGCTGCTAAGCTAATAGGTACTGTTCCGCTCTCTAACAACGACGAATTACTGATATGGCCAATAATATTGAAGAAACGTTGCTGGTCAGACTTTGCATGAGTGATATGTATGCTCCACAATTGGATGAAAGCACATACATATAAAAAAACAATAATGTTGGTTTTCACACGATTTTTGTGGGAGGACCAGATATTCGAAGATTTTCTTTTTTCGTGCGAACTACTTCACACAACATCAGAAGATATTTTTACTGCACTGAATGATTTTTTCAGTAAACATGACATCTCCTGGACAAAATGTGTGGGCTTGTCTACGGATGGAGCAAAATCAATGGCTGGCAACAAAACGGGACTTCAAGCTCGTATCAAAGCAGTAGCTCCTGAGGTGAAATGGACACACTGTTGTATTCATCGTGAAGCCTTAGTAGCCAAAAGATTGCCAGAACTTTTGCAGAAGATACTTAACGAAGTGGTTCAAATCATTAACTACATTAAAACTCGTCCTCTGCAATCCAGATTATTTTCTTTGTTATGCAAAGAAATTGGCACTGATCATGAACAGCTTCTTATTCATACGGAAGTAAGATGGCTCTCTCGAGGTAGGATCTTGACAAGACATTTTGAACTTAGAGATGAGGTTCGTATCTTCCTTTTTGACACAAAGTACGCAGATTTTCTCACTGACTTTTCCTGGCTTTGCTCAACTGCCTACTTAGCTGATGTCTTTGAACACTTGAATGTGTTAAACTTAAGTTTGCAAGGGAACAATGTAGATATGTTCAAAGTAGAATATACAATTAGTGCTATGGTAAAAAAAAAGTGTCAGATCTGGGCGGCACGGATTGAAAAAGAGTCATTTACTAACTTCCCTACTTTGAAACAATTCTTGGAGTCTTCAGAGGAGAGTTTGCCTGACCATATTGTACAGCCTCCCAGGGGTATGCACCCCTTGGAGTCCATCCCCCCGGCATCTGGCTAAATCCCCTAAATGGCAACCCTTGGAAAGCCGGGCCAACATCCATAAAACGTAGCAGGGACAGCTTGCCACTCTAAAAAGCAGCTTAGTCCTTGCACAATGGTTACACATAGCGACATACAATTAACTGGGCCAGCAATGCCAACACATTGCTGACAACATAGCGCCGGAGAGTATAAGAAGGCATCGTAATGAGGTCAAAGGATCTCTTCATTGTCAGTGCTTCATCGAGACGGCCCGAGGCTACGCTGGTGTCAACCGAGGTGAGTCAGTCAATCGTGTTCAGAGTTCCTACTTTTGTAACCCGTAACCCTCAAACTTGTACTACATTGTGAACATAATTTCATTCCCTACAAGGGACTCATACTCAGAATTACAGACCAATAAACACTTGGTCCACACTCTACACACGCTTTACTGTTTATACGCCTTTTTACATCCCAACGCCCTTCCTTATTCCCGTCACGGTAAGACGTGACAGACGGTAGTCAAATAGCGCTAACTCAGGTATCTTTGTGTTTCTCGAGCCGGCCCGGCTGCCAGCAAGCAGCACGTGCCACTCGGCTGATACGAACAGAGTCAGTTACATAATAAGCAGTCAGCTGAGCTGAGCGACCAGCACAGCGACCCTTTGCATTGGGTCCCATCCCTTCAAACACTACTACATCATTTATAGGAACGCCCCCTAGTTCCTAGCACACCACAACACTCTACACTGGTCAGCTTGCCCTAGCAAGGGAAGCTACCCTTTTTAGGCACAACCTTATAAATTAGTACAATAACTCTCCCTTTTAGATCCACTCCCAAATAAGGGATCTAAAACACTGGTGGAGGCGGGGTACTACGCATAGAGAAAAGGACTCAACCAACGAGCCCTCGTAGTTAAAACGACCCCTTCCGTACCGCAAAAAGCCAAGCAAATAGTGAGAAAAAAAATTTTCCCCAGACGAAAAGCACCATTTTTTTTTGTGTGCTCCAAACTAGGTACACAGGGGAAATTCTTAATAAACCAACCCCCTAGCCCCATACAGAATCAGAGAGATATAAGAATACACTGTCAAACACGCACAGATTTTTTTTTCATTCTTATTTTAGTCCCATACACTTCAGTCAGAATGGCACCTCATGCAGAGATTGCAAGCCATAGAGGCAATAGAGGTACGCCAATATTATTAACATTATTGTTCAGATGCCAGAGGCACATACAAAGCCGGCAAACACAAATACGGGCACTCCAAACAAAGTCGCGACAATACAGGGCAAACAACCGTACACTCTGTCAGAGGGTAGGACAGCGCGATTAAGATGCGTACATAAGCACTTGAATCACACACATGAACACCTCAATAGGTTCCATATACAAAGAAACAAAATATACCAACAATTAATCACCACACATGGTCCCGTAATAGATAATGCAACCCTCGAGAGAATGAGGGTGCACTACACAGGTTTACACGCCCAATACAGGGAGCTAATTCGCGTCCAAACACTTCTCCAACTAGCGGCAACAAAACTATACAGAGCACAGAAACATTAATACATTAATACAGTAATTTGCAAGCAGGCCATGAGCCTCAATAGGCAGTACACCCAAATTTGGGACAAATACCGTGAGCTCCAAGCCAATAAGGCCATTTTTGAGTTCATGGTAGGGCCACCAGCCCAGCCGAGAGAGGACATAAGCGTAGATACGCTAGCTCGACAATTTGCGAGGATGTCCCTCTCGCCACGTACTGCCACACAATGGAAGGAGTGCGCCGTGGCCACAGTCAAGAAGACGGCCAGGTTAGGCTCCAACTTACTACAAAATAAACCTAACACAAACACACGTCCTTCAGCTCCGGATCGGAAGGCAATTTTGCCAAACCGAGGGGCAGAGCCTAGAACAATCCCCTCGGAACAAAAGGACGAGAGGGAATTGAAGCCAGGGCCATTAAACACACACGATATGACAAGGAAACAAAGGGACATAACCACGTCATGGGCTGAGGACGTAGAGCCCGCCCTACGGTACATAAAGCCTACATACACGTACACAGATAGCTAACACAATGGCAGGGGTCGGCCGTGGCCAAACGCCGAAAAGTGGTCAGACTACAAGCCACCACATTGCTAGGCCAGACACAAGCCATTAAGCGACCTTTACCGCCAGTTCAAAGGGCAAATTTGCCAGAACGAAGGCGAACACCGGCATTAGTCCCTCAGGATGCACGATATACGCACGAACATTGTGACCGGGCACTACCACACAGTACACGGGGATTAGGAAAAGTGTTATTACCTATCCCACAAAACCAAGCAGTCCAAAACATACACACTCCCGTAAAATCTACTAGGGCAGCGTCAAGCACAATTAGGCCCTCGAATACGGGTACACTCAAACCTATAGACACGCGCTACGGTGGAAGTAGGCCAAAGCTTACTTTGCTAGAAATTCCACCGGAAGGTAGCAAAGGAACACCCCAGTGGATTTCAGAGGCCTATCATCTAATAACAGGGCAAAACCCTTCACCTTTCTGAGCACTGAAGCTCGAAAGAGGATAACGACTTCCACCAGGGCCACAGAAACAAACTAACATCGCTAACACCAACATTATAGGCCACATAAGTTCTTTCACACGGGGGCGATAAGAAAATGGTCCAACAAGTACATAATAAACATAAAATCGCATATTTTTCTTTCTTATTTTATGTATATACAGTGCAATATAGCCAAAATAGAAGGAACAATTCTAAATCCTTCTTGTTTTTTTTTCGGAACCATGGCATTTTTCTCTCAGGCCATCAATGGTTATGGGGCGAAGTGGTTAACGCCATAACGTAAAGTCTCTAATATGCTAAGCCAAGTGGAAGCCAAGCAGGCTTCAGGCCGAAAGAGAGATATTTTGAACACAGCTTAAGCATAAAATCACAGCATAAAGCTTAAGTGAGTCTTTCTAAGTAGAAATGACTAAACGTTCTGTGTTAGGGTTCCACAGTTTGATAGATTCTCCTGTTGCGGGCGAAAGCCGTAAGTGTGGCAGGAATTAAGAATCTCAAACTAACTTCAAAAATTTGGTGAGGTGTGCTTTAACCAACTGAAAAGCCCAATTGCACACCGGGACGAGACACTGTCATTTTGGTGAGTTACAATTACTTTGAAGGGCAGGTTTGACTCCCATAGTGCACTGGCTTTGCTCGTGACGTGGATACAAGTGTATCAATTACGTCTTGCAATGGCCTGCCCAATGTGTACTAGACAGTGTCGGTAGATTCCCCTGAGACGTAACCAGATTACGGTAGTACTCACGTTACCAAAATTGTAAATACTACACTCAGGTCCCAAGCACATTTTTTTAAACATTTTTTATAGTGTTCACGACATAATTTTTAGAGACTATCGCCACCTGCTATTATTTTCTTTCAAATTGCTCTCTTAATCCAGAGCGGGGCATAGCTCATTTTCTTTCTATGACGCAGGCATTAGGCCCGATGAAAGAAAGGTGGCCAAGTTAAACATATATATATATATTTAATACATAGGTACACGTAAAGGCGGAAACACTGCCAAAAGGAAAGGAAGTAATCCCACGGGCAGGCGTGAAAAGAGGGCCAAGAAATAGCCCACTGACCGCACCGGGATACGATCCTAACACCCCACAGAACTGTCCCGGAGACACGCGGGCATAATGACATTTCGTACCATTGTAGGGACATAATCGAACCACGGCACAGTAACACAAAATCTGGGGACACAAATGTAGTCAATGGAAGGTTCTTCTACAAGTACGGCCAACGCATATGAGATTTCCGAAGTGAAATGCCATGGCCTGTGGTTTGGATTCCAAGTAAAACGGAAATCCCGTGGCTCATGATCTCCAGATACGGTCACGTTAAACCACAAATTCCCCTCTTTTCTTTCACAATGCGAAAAGCACTAATCACAGTCACAGAGAGTAAGCGATTAAAAACACATGTGCCGGACACACAGCGTTATCAAGACAAGTAACAAGCGAGCGCGCAAGACATTGTAATCCGATACCACCATACTCAGCAGGAACGCAGGCCTCAGTGATAACCTGCAAGCTTACAGACAACAGCTCTCGGAGCAGAGCGCACGGCATCATTCACGCCCGATTTAGAGACCCTATATCTTCCAAAATTACACTACAAGGGGAAATCAAAAACATACCAACTCTACACAGGTATGCATGCTTTCATTTGCGCATTGCACATCCACGGGAACGTGCCATAATATATGCGGCACGTAAATGATCACACCAAGTCTTTACAGACAACCGGATTCGAACCCATGACCACACACAACACGCTCGTACCAAAAACTAACTATCCAATGGTATTTTTGGTACACGGAACACAAGCAAAAACCACACTGGGAAAGCCCCAAGCCCTGGAACACAACGCAAACATAAAACACAGAGAATGACATAAGGTCACGGGTCTGAGTTCCAGTAAAAAAATTTAGACACAAGGGAAAGCAGTTATCCAGGCTCCCAACCACACCGAAATTGGCCCATACAAATGCATGAACAGGGAATACTACATTTCCTCCCACCAAAGGCCAGACATAAAATTTCGAATTACATCAGATATAGAGAATACATTTCACAAACACAGGTAGGAAAATTTCGCAAGACACAAGTCTTAGGGAACAATGGCCACACAACGTCATTACCTAACTAGGACGAATTGCTACATTAGTCCGCTAGGAATCTAAAACAATGACCACACTTGCATACGTGCAGAAAAAGCACATACCAACTGCTGACAGCAGACTATTTACACTGCAATACTGCGGTGACGAGACACTATTGCGTAGCGCCAGTGACCATGAAATTACAAACACATAACAATTATAACACCATACATTTTTTCTCCACACTGCAAAAACATTTGGCAATGGACAAGACATGACACAGCGGAACTTATCTTGGGCCTATAAGGGCACGTTCGCAAAGACGTTGGCAAGCCACGGGCGCCTTCTGCCCACACAGGCGATACATATTACGACTTGGCCTGCAACAGACCAACCGTCCGCGTGGTGTAGCGGAACATAGGCACACACACGCACACGCACTCAACAATTAGGAGCAAACACAGACAAGATCGCCCCCCTAATAACTTCTCTTATCGATAGTAAGGCATAAGAGTCATTACAGATGACTAGCACATGACCAGTCGCACTACGACCACTGGCCACATCTACACTACAAATGGCAGACCAGATTAGGTCATGCAGCTCTACTATCCCAAGGCGCGGATAGACAGCCAACATGGACCAAGGGAGGATGACAGGAGAACAGGCTACCAGCGTACCACCTTACTCCCTTCCCATAACCTTCTCACGCCCAACATAAACAACGCAGACATAGCTACACGACCAAAAACAGCTACACTACATTACAAAGTACACACAAGGGGTTGATGGACTTCATGCGTCTAAAGAGCAGGCATGCTACGCCTTGCGTCACGATGCTACCACCTGAGTATTAGGGGTGGCTCAGCAAACATTAAGGAAGCATAATGCGCCTCTCCAGATGAGAGAGGAGGCCATAGATATATATTAACCATTCTTTAGTATTTAAACACTCCCGCGTGACAGGAACATAGTGGTATTATGCCCCATCCTACACCTATCCGTACATGAAGGCAGACACTTCATATCCAGACACATGCATGAGTATCCCATCCATTTACCAGGGATTTTAATATCAAACCTGCATGAACTTTCGTATCTTTGCAATCCCGGGAATTGCCTCCCCAGTCCACTCACTATAGGAGCATCCCAGCGGCATCACCGGTTCCAGGCCACCACTAACGTGGAACCCAAAGGTGCGCAAACCCTTCCTACCATACTTTAAGCCCACTCAACAAATAACTACCCCCAGATCCTAATAACAGGGTACCTGACATTACAGACCCTACTAACACCTCCATTAAAGTAAAGAAAGCATTATTGCTGGAAAGCTGACGTAGCGATGGTAGACCAGAAGTGGCCTATGTACTTAGAAGATCTACAACCCCGCAACACTGGAAATATTTTACATTTTACACAGAGATTAAACCATTTACACAGGTTACGCCACATTTTTTTTCTTACAAAGGAATCTGATACGATCTGATTGTTGACAACGGTGTAAGCCGAAGGTCAGGAGCACCACACCGGAGCAGAACTGGGGAAGGCGATGTGGACCCTTCCCCCAGTTGGCTCGACAGCGCAGCGACCTCACTTAACTGACGACTAGACCAAACAGACGAACTACGTAAGGTCAAAGCATTCGGGACCTGACACGGGCAAACATCGAGATCTAGGGGTGCATATTAGCCCATCCCCCTTGTCGGAGAACGTTACACCCACTATGTGTCACGGTCATCGAAGCCGAGATCTGCAGGGTGACTTTCTGAGGATGGCGGGAGAAATAGCTCACTCGGCGCCGGCCTCGGGAACTATCCCTAGAGACGACCCCATTATGGCTAGACTCCTAGTTAAGTTTAAATTTAAGTAGGCACGGCTTCCATAGCGGGAAGCAAAACTCCTATGCGTTGGAGTGGAAGATAACTGCGAAATACATATTACTGCGGCCCATAGAGGCAAATTCATATATCAATGCGAAAAGCATACTGCGACGGCCGATAAAGGCGAAGACAATATTATGCCATTGGACCACACTGTCCAATGCCCACATAAATGGCGACGCATCGGGCAACCAGAGGGCATTAAGAGAGGGGCATTGCGCGCCCCTCACAGGAGCCAAGTGGGCGGCTCAACTACGATAAATCGGAACAGCAAACGGTCATGAACAAGGAAGTTACAGCGGGCGAAACGGTTAGCTTAGGGGCACCGTAAGCCGCCTGCGAATAGGTTAGTACTAGTATTAAGACCTAGAATAGATGTCGACAATAGTATTAAAACGGAGGGGACTACGAGACATTGTCGGGTTCCGGTCCCGGCAATGTACTACAAGGGCACCCGCGAGAGAAATCGGACGGACGAGCCTCCATCTAAATTTTAGTACTTAAGGCATAGTGCCATGTTAAGGTCACTTAGATGTAAGCAAATTTACTAACAGCTGTTGCTAATAATAGCACAGCACATTTCGGCTTTAGAATAAGGTCCACTCGGCATGTAAATACAGAATAGTTTTACAGTTAAGTAATTTTATCAATAAGTTAAATAAGTAATGTAAGATGTAGGGTAACATAAACCTACATTGAAGGCTATTTTTTTTATATATATAGATCACAATAGAATATCTCGGCACTCGGTGACTAAAAATCCGTTACCGAGGTAAGCCCGACAATACTTAGGATAAACTAGGTTAAAATAGGCTAACCTAGGGTAAGTTAAACTTCGGTGGCGCTACACTTAGTTTCCAAACTAAGCGCTACCGAAGAAGGTTATATATATACCTGTCATGAATCATAATGTATTGCACTGTAATATTCATAATTAACCCACTTTTACCCACACAGGAAGACCACGGAGATACGAGGAAATAAACATCTTAATATGGATGCATTTTTGTTCTGTTTTGATTTACAGGTAACCAAGAACGTGAATATGTCTATGGTAAACATATTACCCACATACACATACATGGCATACACAATTACACTCCTTATCAGTTTTAGTTGCACCCTTAAAGGTGACAACGCCAGCGGTCAGCGGTGGACAGCATACGTGGGATGATGACCATCGCTGAACGCAAACACATTTCAGAATACGCAAATGAAGCGTTACTTCAGGCTCAAAGGGCGACACAAGGTTTGTAAGTGCCGGACCTTCGACCCTAAGGTGGGATTCCGACCCACGACGGAAAACCACGAGGTTAGGTGATAAATACAGGGAGAGGATAGTGGACTAGCCACTAAACCTCACCAGGAACGGCCGATTAGAGAATGGTCGGCGAGGCATAATAGCACGGTGCGCGCCAAGTATAAGAGGTATGCAGTAACTGGCCAGGTAACAGAGCTCTATAAGTTTATATATATATATGTTAGTAATAATTATAAAGTGTAAATTATTTTGTATTTTCTCGCCATGTCATACAGTTGCAAGGGTCCACAAGAGTGGCAAGAGTACTTATACGTACAGGGTACCCACATGGCAAACATTATTTTTTTTTATGTTCATCTTCATTACATGTTTACTATGTTCAACTACAACTTGTCAGGGATTTTACAACTGTAAGGATTACTATTGTTATTATTATCGGGTCATATCTGTTACCCTTATCAAGACCACCAATGTACATAAGGTGTATGATTTGTTTTCTTTCATTTTTCCTTCTTCTAACTTCCCCATTTGTCAGGGTGTTCCGTTTTTTTTTCAAACAAATAAACACTTTGAATATATCCCTTAAATTATACCCTGGAACACCCATTTTTTTCTATTCTCTCCTATCTTTCTATTTGCAGGGAGCACTTTTTCCCCAAGGTAAAGCCAGACGACACAATGCCGCGTCTAGCTGGGTTTTTCCTCCCTGCACAACTATGTAACGCATCACCATCAAAAACCATGTTTTTTTTTCAAACTAGCAATATGCCAGCAATAGCAAGGGCAAATTTTTTTTACATGTCGAATTTCTTTTAATGTTAAATTTTTCTCAAATGTCAATTTTTTTTCCCAATGTTAATTTTTTCTCGATATCAAACCTTTCGCAATGTCATTTTTTTTGTTTGTTTTTTTCACAATGTCAATATCAGTGTATACATATATCTGTACATCCCATAACCCTCCCCTCTGAACACGGGCTGACCTCACACCCACACTTCGATACGACACCACCAGGAGATACGAGGGGGTTTCAAGGACCACTACGTCAACATCCCAACCTCCAGTTCCGTTCCCGTTCGCGAGGACGCGAACAAATGAAGGAAGACGCTTGTACAGCCTCCCAGGGGTATGCACCCCTTGGAGTCCATCCCCCCGGCATCTGGCTAAATCCCCTAAATGGCAACCCTTGGAAAGCCGGGCCAACATCCATAAAACGTAGCAGGGACAACTTGCCACTCTAAAAAGCAGCTTAGTCCTTGCACAATGGTTACACATAGCGACATACAATTAACTGGGCCAGCAATGCCAACACATTGCTGACAACATAGCGCCGGAGAGTATAAGAAGGCATCGTAATGAGGTCAAAGGATCTCTTCATTGTCAGTGCTTCATCGAGACGGCCCGAGGCTACGCTGGTGTCAACCGAGGTGAGTCAGTCAATCGTGTTCAGAGTTCCTACTTTTGTAACCCGTAACCCACAAACTTGTACTACATTGTGAACATAATTTCATTCCCTACAAGGGACTCATACTCAGAATTACAGACCAATAAACACTTGGTCCACACTCTACACACGCTTTACTGTTTATACGCCTTTTTACATCCCAACGCCCTTCCTTATTCCCGTCACGGTAAGACGTGACAGACGGTAGTCAAATAGCGCTAACTCAGGTATCTTTGTGTTTCTCGAGCCGGCCCGGCTGCCAGCAAGCAGCACGTGCCACTCGGCTGATACGAACAGAGTCAGTTACATAATAAGCAGTCAGCTGAGCTGAGCGACCAGCACAGCGACCCTTTGCATTGGGTCCCATCCCTTCAAACACTACTACATCATTTATAGGAACGCCCCCTAGTTCCTAGCACACCACAACACTCTACACTGGTCAGCTTGCCCTAGCAAGGGAAGCTACCCTTTTTAGGCACAACCTTATAAATTAGTACAATAACTCTCCCTTTTAGATCCACTCCCAAATAAGGGATCTAAAACAATATAAAGAGCAACATAGCCGAGCATCAGCGCAGCCTAGCCACTACGTTTACGGAATATTTCCCTGAACCTGACCCTGACGATAGTTGGATTCGAAATCCCTTCAGCTGTCAAGTAATAGAAAAAATCCAAGGCCTCACAGAAGTAGAACAAGATCAACTTGTGGATATGTCGAGCTGTGGTACAATGAAAAACAGTTTTAATGTTGAAAGAATTGCAGACTTCTGGGCAACAGTACGCAAAGACTACAAAGAACTTAGAGATAAGGCAATGAAAAAGATCCTTCCATTTGCAACTACCTATCGTTGTGAGAAAGCATTTTCCTCAATGTGTTACATGAAAAACAAATACAGGAAACGGTTCGACATGCAGTCGGATTTCAGAGTGAAAATATCAAATTTGGAACCAACATTTCAGAAATAATGGACTCAAAGGTTAGATTCAACTCATCTCAATAAGAACTGAAAATTAAAACTGTGTATCGATGGACATAATATGTATTTCCACAAATAAATCATTATTTTGTATAAAATTAGTTTTTACTTATTTTCTCCATATTTTTTCTAAATTCATGCAATTTTAATTGCAATATTCTTAAAAGAGCAATACACTCCAAGATTTTATTTTTTTCTTAAATTTTCAATTCAAACTCCAAATTGTTTTAAGGATTTTGTCAGCAAAAACCTACATTTGAAAAAAAAAACTTGAGCAAAAATCGAGAATTAAACAATAACAAGAAAGGCAAGACTGAACAAAAAATTTTAAGCTTAATCTTTTTTCTCAAAATGTCAACCTTAATTTCCAAAACAATTAAAATAATAAAACTCTTAATTAGGCTCTTTTTAAGTGATATGAAACAGCAAGATCCAAATATAGACCATTTGTATTACATTGAATTAGCTCATTAGCATTAAAGACTATATAGTATAGGTTTAGGAATTAGTGGGGGTCCTTCTCATTATAGCTACTGGAAGAGGGGGTCCCTGGAAAAATGTTGTTGGGAACCACTGGCATAGGTTATCAGACAAATTTCACCACACACACATCTATGTACATGGGGCTATAGGCTATGACCACCATGTCGCAAACCACCTAAACGATTAAAACAAAGCTGGAGTGTAAGGTCACGACTGGCCCGCACTGCCAAACTAATAACAACAATAACGTTAGAAAGCTACGAGGGCGAATCAAAAAGTAAGTTACACTTCCCAGTTATGGCCCTTTATTAAACCACATGCACATAGGCAACACGGCAATGACAATATACAGTACAATCCCTCCAGGGGCTCACATCTAGTGGGACGTGGGTTGGCGACCACGGGGCCCCAGCTGAGTCTGGAATTGCTTCCACTTACTTGTGCCGGGCTCCTCTCTGTCTTCTTTCCTGTCGACCTCTCTTGGCCAACTCTTGTTCTCTTCCGACCCCGACGGTATAAGGGTATCTGAGGCCTAGGGAGTCTTTCATTTTCCCGCCTTAATTGGCCCTTGTCTCATCTTTTCTGATACCCTCCTTCTGCTAGGGTTCGGCCTTCTTTTTCTTTTCATGTTATCTCCTGCCTTCTGCTCAAGGCCTGCAAGGAGGCCGGGTGTATGTAGCCCCACCTCTTTTGGTACACCCTAGATAATGCTACACACTCAGGGGCTCACGGCTGGTGAGTTCGGGAGTTGGCGACCCCGAGGGATTCCTGAGCTGGGTCCAGTTTTCCCCCTTTTTTTTCATTACTCTGTGGCGGACCCTCTCCTCTTTCACTTTCCTATCTGCCTTTCATGGCTCTCCTTCCTTCCAAGTCCCTATATCCGCATTCTTCGAGGGTTGAGGGCATTTCTTTTGCTCCTGTCCTTTATTTGCCTTATTCTCTCTTTTTTTCATTTCTTCTTCTAGTATATAAGTTAGTTGTTAGTTTTAGTTATACGTAATTTGCATTTCATTGTCATCTTCACGATCAGCCAACCCATTAGGGGCCGATTACCTAGATGTTAGGCCCCTTTAAACAACAATTATCATCATCATCAACAACATACAATGTAAGTTAACTTTTCCACATAGTCCCCAAGAGACTGTAAATATTTCTCGGAGCGGGCAGCCAACTTTTCGATTTCGGATGCGTAAAAAATCACCTCCAGCGCTATGCCACCACCTGGATGGAGATACTTTCACCTCCTCATCGTTTCGGAATCGTCGTCCACCGAGATCCTTTTTCATCTTACCGAACACATGATCATCGCATGGCGCAGCGATTCAAGTGGCAGGTATGGCAACATCCTCCATACAGTCCAGACTTACTGCTATGCAATTGTTATGTGTTCAAGAACAAGAGTTTAGTGCTTTTCAGTCGGTCAACACGAATGTACCCAAAAAGAGCTGGGTTATACCCTACTCCTGAAATAAATACATGAGATTAATAAATACACTAGTATGACCAGTTTCGATCGTCAAGCGATCATCATCAGATCCATTTCACTTAGGCTATAAAATCTGTTTGAAAATACAGGTGAAAATATTTACAATATGTACAATTATTTAGTTGCAGTATTGATAGAGCAACTGTCGGTGTATGCTAAATGTAGTATATATGATGTTAGGTGGAATGCTAAATGGTGATAGAAGTCCGGAGTTTGTATATTTGGAGTGACTATATGGTTGTAAAACATCAACTATGGTTAAACTGTAATATTACAGGCTACTGCTTATCTGGTTGTCTTCCTCGCTGGAGCTACGCGCAGTTTCGTGTTCACTGTTACTCCAGGTGTGGTCGATTGAAATGCCTAGTTACCTCAACGACACTGAGTACATTCGTGTTGACCGACTGAAAAGCACTAAACTCTTGTTTACTAAGGCAACACTGAAAATGGCTTCAAACCCCACAATGTTATGTGTTCGGTAAGATGAAAAAGGATCTCGGTGGACGACGATTCCGAAACGATGAGGAGGTGAAAGCATCTCCATCCATGTGTTTGCATAGCGCTGGAGGTGATTTTTACGCATCCGAAATCGAAAAGTTGGTTGCCCGTTCCGAAAAATGTTTACAGTCTCTTGGGGACTATGTGGAAAAGTGAACTTACAATGTAGGCTATGTTGTCATAGCCGTGTTGCCTATGTGTATGTGGTTTAATAAAGGGCCATAGGGCGGCTTCGGTAGCGTAGTTGGTAGCATGCTGAGCTTCTATGCCCAAGATAGCGGGTTCAAACCCGGCCGAAGCCGTCGGATTTTTAAGAGCGTTAAAAATCCCTCAGTATGCCTTCCTTCGGAGGGGAAGTAAAGCCAGCGGTCCCATGTCATAGATTTATGGCATGTTAAAGATCTTTCCACTAATTACACCTGTGTGAAACTAAATTGGATAGGTTAAGAATGTAAACAACGCTCTTAGGTTGCTACGTTCGTTGCCAAGAGCCGACTGCGGTGGCGTCTAGTAGCTAGTTCTGAACTAGGCCTAGTAGTCGTTGACGGTGGCGTTTGGCGGCAAAAGTAGGAACTATTTGAAAATTCAAAGTTGCAGTCCCTACTTGAATTTAAAAAAAACAGATACACACACTAATACAGTCATCACAATTAACACCGGTTATCAGACAGATTCTACACACACCCAAAGTACACGGGGCTACATGACCGCGTTGTCACAGCCCCTAAACTAAGGAACCAACCAACCAACCAAAGGGCCATAACTGAGAAATATAACGCACCTTTTTGATTTGCCCTCATGGAAGACAAATGAGCACTGTCCACATGTTCAGAAACAGAACTGAATAACGTCATGGGTCTCTCAGACCCAAGGGTAGCAACGGAGGGTTAATCTGTTGTATTCAGTCGGTTGTGGCTTGGAAGCAGCATACTTTCAGATAAGGTCGCTTTACTTCATTACTACAGTGAAAGTATTATTAAGAGCTTGAGGATAAGAGGGCGAGGAAAATAATATTGTGCTGACTGACTGAAAAGTTCCAATATCAATTGTCAATATATTATACATGAATTGCAGCCAATGGCCATAGCAGGGTATTTTAATTGAACGTCTGTGGACTCCCAACAAGTTCAATTTCAAGTACAGTAGTTCCAACTCTGATTACCAGATGCTACTGTCACTAACACCTAGCGGCAAACGTTGGAACTTCATGGAGAGTTTGGTTGGTTGGTTGGTTGCTCAGGTTAGGGGCTGCGACAACGCGGCCATGTAGCCCCGTGAAATTTGGGTGTGTGTAGAATCTGTCTGATAACCACTGTCAATTGTGATGACTGTATTAGTGTGTGTTATTTGTTTTTAATTCAAGTAAGGACTGCAGACATTCAATTTTCAAGTAGCTCCTACTTTTGCTACCGAACGCCACCGTCAACGACAACTGAGTCTGAAATTGGTTACTAGATGCCACCGCAGTCGGCTCCTGGCGACGAACGTTGGAACCTAAGAGCGTTAGTCAAATCTAACCAATAATTTTGTTTCACACAAGTGTAATTAGTGGAAGGTTCTTTTACATGCCAAAAATCAATGACATGGTACCACCGGCTTTACTTTCCCTCCGAAAGAAGGCATACTGAGGGATTTCTAACGCTCTTAAAAAATCCGATGACTTCGGCCGGGTTTCAACCCGCGACCTTGGGCATAGAAGCTCAGCAGATAGAGAGTTGCGAACCAGCCAAATATAACCTACAAATGTTGCTACACACTACCAATATTATAGTGGTAGGTTCTTTTACATGCCATTTTCCTGGCTGAAACCTGAACTACGTCGATCATATCACATTCTTGTCCAGTTTTTCCGATTATTGTCTGACGATAGACCACTATACTTATCAAATAAATTCAAGTACTTGTCTTCTTTCCATGGTAATAAACACGCTCAGGTTCTTCCCTCTCCATTCCTATTCATCGCTCCCTTAAATACAACAACTCTTTTCATGTGGTGGGGTCTAGGCTGTGGAATACCCTTCCAGCCAGTGTCAGGAGCACCACCTCACTATCTAAATTTAAGACCACCTGCTGGGGCAGCCTGCTGAACACTGCTGACCGACAACAAGTGTGACTGGATGAGTGAATGAGAGTGTGAAAGTCATTATCAATGTCAATTATTATTGTTTAATTTTGTCGCCATAATATGTTTATTGTATTGTATTAATGTGGTTAAGTGTAAGAGAGGGCCAAGAGCCCTAACTGCGCCACCAATAAAGGCAATAATAATAATAATAATAATAATAATAATAATAATAATAATAATAATAATAATAATAACAGATGGCATAATGGGAGTGATATGCGCAATACATTGGATTCACCAAGTGAATCCAACTAGCCTCTGTCACTCCAACTCCAACATGTAACCTACCCGAGGTGCCACTGTTAAGCCGAGCAACCTAGTGGAAGGTTGGGTAACCAATCCCAGCGGGAAACTAGGTCGGTGAGCCGATCAGTGTTGGGGGAAATGCAAAGATGGTCAACAGCTACAACGGCGGAAGAGGAAAATAATACCCAACGGCGAAGAAGGTGGAAGAACTATCTTTGATGCAACTTAAATCCATTAGTGTCTGTACTGGTATCCAGCGGCTAATGGTCAGCGTCTGTTAGCTCAGTGAGCTCGGCTGGAAACACGATGTTCCAAAGGTCTCAACAATCTCTGGTCCTATATGGTCCTGGCACTCACCAGGCCAAATAAATCAAGTACAAGCAAACATGAACTGTGCAAGCAATCACAACTCTACCCCAGGTGGAACCCAATCCATCCGTCCACAATCGGCAACTGGACTTTCGGATCCTGGGGAGTCCAGGCAAGCGCAGCAGAGAGAGTCGGGGATCTCTGGTCACCTTCCCTACAAACAGAAAACAATCATTGGAACACTAAACATTAATACCCTAATTCAAATTGGAAAATTATACAATCTCACGCAAGAAATCGACAGACAAAAAATTCTCCTTCTTGCTCTTCAAGAAACTAGAATGACTGACAACGAAACTATGGACTATGGAAATTACCGCATTTTCAAGAGCAAAACATTACAGAGAGTCGCGAAAGGTGCACCAATCATCGGAATGGCTTTTCTTGTCCACAAATCCATCATTAACTCTGTCAAAGAAGTCACACCCGTTAATGATCGAATTATGACCATGCGCATCCAGAGCGCCAACAATAAATACACTCTTGTCAATGCTCATGCACCTACTGACATCGACAAAAAGAAAAATCCTGAAAATGTTGAAAAATTTTGGAAAAAACTGGAATAAATTATGAGTAACATTCATCAAGATGACGTGAAAATCCTGATGGGAGATTTCAATGCCCAACTTGGCAAAGAAAAAATCTATCGAAAAATCATTGGCAAAAATTCTGCACACCAAAATACAAACCGCAATGGCACACGATTGGTAGACATTTGTCATCAATTCAATCTCAAAGTTATGTCTACGCATTTCAGGAAACCTGCACACAAACAGAAAACTTGGCGATCTCCCATTCAACATATCGGTGAATACCAAATTGATCATGTTGCCATCTCCCATGCACACTATAGAACCATCCATGACGTTCAAGTCCGACGAGGGGCAAACATTGTTTCAGACCATTATCTCACAAGAATCAAAATGAAATTTTCACCTAAGAGGATTCATAAAAAAATATATTACATCCCAAAATTTGACACATCCAAAATTCAAGAAACAAAAATTTCAGAAGAATGGGATAAAGAACCAGTGAACAATTGGACGGACTTCTGCAGCAAAATTATCAGAAAAGCCAAAGAACTGATTCCACTAAAAAAAGAAAGCAAAACACCCCTGGTGGGATTCCAACTGTGATCAAGTCATTATTGATCGCCGAATCGCATTCCAAAATTACAATAGCCACAAATCTCCAGAAACTTAACAACACTTTCTCGGCGTCCGCAAACAGGCAACCAAAATTATCAGGACAACTAAACGTAATTTTATAACTAAGCAACTTCAGTCAATCGAGGATGACTTCAGGAATCACAACAGTCGAGATTTTTATAAAACCTTCGGGAACAGAATTAAATGTTACACACCGCAAAATTTGACTTTCAAGAAACAAGACGGAAGTCTCGCACTCACTAACCAAGAAAACTGTGAAGAACTAGCACGTTATTTTTCTGACCTCCTCAATTGTCCTGAACCACCCGAACGATTTATACACACAGTCCCAGAACACATACGACCAGAAGCCAAACCACCAACGCAAGAAGAAATCCGTCACCACATCAAAAAACTCAAGAACGGAAAGACATCAGGAGAAGACGGAATCATCGCAGAACTATTGAAAAATCTAGGACCACGATCACTACAGAAAATCACACAGATAATTCAGGACATTTGGCGAAGTGAAAAACTACCGGACGAATGGAAATGCGCACTCATCCACCCACTCCACAAGAAAGGAGATAAATCTGATCTAAATAACTAAAGAGGAATTTCCAACTCGAGCCACTCATCGGTGAATATCAGGCTGGCTTCAGACCAAACAGATCAGCCGTCGAACAAATCTTCAATCTGAAATCCACCTTGAAACTTCGAGCCACACGAAATCTCCCAACCATCTGTACATTTGTCGACTTTCAGAAGGCTTATGACTCCATTGATCGAAAATCTCTTTTTAATGTACTCGAAGAAAACCATCTCGATCCGAAGACGAGACGACTAATCCAACAAACCTTAACCGACACAATTTCCAAGGTCAAATTCATTGGAGAGATCTCCCAACCTTTTCCCATTAAAACTGGTGTTCGGCAGGGTGATGGACTTTCTCCATTGCTGTTCAACATCGTTCTCGATAAGGTCATCAAAGAATGGGAAAAAGAATTAAAAAGTCACAACATATGGAAACCTGTCGTGTTTGGAAGACAGAAGGATAATATCAATGTTACATGCTTAGCTTTTGCTGATGATTTGGCAATCCTCTCCGGAGATGAACGAACGGCAATTCACCAGATTGAAGTGCTCAAAGAATGTGCTGGGAAAGTAGGGTTGCAAATCTCCTTCACAAAAACTGAATTCATGGCTACAAAACACATTGAAACCCAAACTTTGGTAACAAAATACGGTTCAATCAACAAGGTTAATCATTTCAAATACATATGTGAAATTATTGAACCTACAGGCACAGAAAGAATAGCACAAAGAACACGTGAAGTCAAAATGCGGAAAGCATATGGGAAAACTGCAAACATCTACAACAAAAAATGCATGAGCATTAACACTAAAATTCGACATTACGCGACGGTCATCAAACCCGAAACACTCTACACCAGTGAGACCTTAAACCTCAATTATAAAGGGGATCTTGAAAACGTCAAGAAAGCTGAAAGGAAAATCATCCGAAAAATTCTTGGCCCAAGACTTACAGATGAAGGATATCATTTACAATCGCACAAGATCACAGAAAAATATTCAAATATTGAAACCGATTTCCGTAAACGACGCTTGAAATTTTATGGACACATTATGAGGCTAGATGACAGCCGATTAACAAAGAAAATATTGATGTACTCACAAAAATTAAAGACGACAACGGTTTGGATTAAACAAGTCCAAACTGATCTCAATAACGCCAACATCACACCCACAGATATCGAAGACCGCAAAACTTTCAGACATAAGATCTACACTTGGGAAGCTGCATCAGAAGATAAGCCCAGCAGACCTAGGGGAAAATGGACTGACGAACGTCAAGCTAAACATAGCGACATGATGAAAGAATTCTGGAAGAACAAGAGAAATAACAGCAACAGATCATAACTTGCTTTATGTGATCCTGTATGGGTCGAAACATACTAAATAAATAAATAAATAAATAAATAATAATAATAATAAATCTATGACATGGGTCCGTTGGCTTTACTTCCCCTCCGAAGTAAGGACTGTTGGATTTTAACGCTCATAAAAATCCGACGACTTCGGCCGGGTTTGATCCCGCGATCTTGGGCATAGCAGTTCAGCATGCTACCGACTACGCCACCGAAGCTACTAATATGCATCACTGAAAAAAATTGCATGAAGGCCCTGAAATAGGTTGGGAATGTTTTCTTAGTAAACTTCTCCGAGTAAACCTATCTCCACATTAAAGAGTGATATCATTCCCCCAAAAACATTTTGCTGTTATATTTAATTTTAATCCGTTTAAGTAGTTGACTGTTCCACTCCATTATTCAAACAGAAGGTTATTGTTCCCGTAGCGGTGCGCTGATGGCAAGTAAGCTGCCGGTAGCGTATACAGGCTGATTCAGCTAAGAGGGCCAAGTCAAATCTCTACGGAACCGTTTAAGATATCGTTATTCTGTTTTCAATTTCTTAAATCGTATTAAGGGGAGACTCCACCGCAAAACTTCAATTTTTTCAAAGAATTTTTATTGGCTATTTCAGTCCCTTGGATTGTTTTCTTTTAGATCCCAGAAAGATTTGGTTCTATTCGAATTATAAATAAGTCTAAATAATATTTGATATATGGACTGCATGAGGGGGGCGTGGCTCACTGACAGCTGTCAAGGATAGTATTTGATGTTATCACCATCAAACACGTCCACCTTCTCACCAATTGGATAATCTTTGTTCCAAAGTTGGTTCTTTGCTTTTCCATCAAATGTAGCGATTCCTGGTGATAAAAAGCTGAACTAGTGATTTCAACAAACATTTTGTTGAGAGGTAAATTTTTATAAGTTTGATTTCTAACTTCAATACCAACTTTTTATCCTAAATATTAACCAATCTCAGTGAAATGTTTGCAGGACGTATTCATGAGGTATTTGCATGCTTATGTGCATTAATTTTAAATTATATGTAGTTTCAATGACTTTTATGACATTTATGTACAAATTATTTGATAAAAAATTATTGAAAAATGAACTAAGGTTAATTAAACAAACATTCTCATAAAATAAATGCACAGAACTCTTGAACTGTGTCCTGTTACAGTGTCTGAAGAAATTGAAATGTAAAAATTGATATCTCAGTACCAAAATTTGGTTTTCATAAATGCCATTAAAAACACATTAAAAATTAATAATTCAAAAACCATTCAAGTTATGGCCTTCACACCTTAGACATTGCTACATCTTTACGTGATATATATGATCACAAAATTAATTTGAAATCGATGCAGTAGGAGAAAAGTTAAATTTTTCAGTGAAGTCTCCCCTTAAGGGGCTCATACAACACGGTCCATTTTGCCCCCAGCACATACGTATTTACCGAGAAAAGGTAGCAACTTTGTTTTTTTAATGGGATTATAGTAATTTCACCCATTGGAACAACTAGGAATCAAGTGACAAGTTCAGTGATGTGCTTATTTTGCAATTCAGATGAGTACTTTTTGAGATATGAAAGGTTTCCGTATGTGTCGGCATTAGACAGAAAGGGATGCACCAGTCGCTGGAATGTGGAGTGTATGATTCTCTTGCGTGACCCACTCCTTGTTGACAAACTCACTAACCGAATTTATTCCATTCTATGCATACTGTAATATGTACATAATCAAAATGTTTGATGATTAACCGGACTCGTACGAATTAACATTAGACGAGACGTCCGCAATGAACTAATTGGACGAGTTTTGTTACATTTCTGATTTTAATAATTATGTTCATTAAGGTATTGTCGCAGGTCCGCTAGCACTAAAGAATTCCGTACTTCATTTATCCCCTTCATTGAGGTGTTTACAGATATTTCCGCAAGGATTCAGGACTAAATGGAGAGGGGAAAAGGCACACGTACATAAGAGATTGGATTTTGATTATGTACACATTACAGTCTGCTATGAATGGAATACATTCGGTATGTGAGTTTGTCAACAAGGAGTGGATCACGCAAGAGAATCATGCACTCCACATTCCAACGGCTGGCTCACTGTTTCTATCCAATGCCGACTCATATGGAAACCTTTAATATCTCAAAGAGTACTCGTCGGATTTGCAAAATAAGTACATCAAAAGTACTACAACATACACACGAGGGATGATACACAATATTACAAATGAATAATACAATAATATATACAACAATGTCTGGAATTTGATTTTCTTCGCCCAGAAACGGGCCACTGTCTCCCCCCTTTCATGACCTTCCATTAACTCCTGCGTTGTGCAAGAGCACGGGCACAGTTCACAGGAACACAGGTGTACCCTAGTCTGTCTCTCCCGTGGCCTACGTTATACTCAAGGCCTGGTTTGACGTCCGAAACGGGGGAGGAGCTTACGGTCAGCTGTTTGCAATATGGCGGCGATATAGTGACGTGAAGTATTTGGGTGTGCGTTTGTTATGGCTTCTAATTTATGATGGCAAAATGCTACATATTTCCTTTCATTGATAGAAATACTTTTATAATCAATTTAAATGCAGTGCCTAATTACTACCAGTTAAAAATATTACCCACATGTAGATAGTTAATTTACTGTCTGCTGTTACATATATGAAGCCTGTACTTGGGAGCCTAGCGGTATCGATGTTTTTATTAATTTCACAATATATATATCTCACATAACACAAAGGACGACTCCCTGATAATAAATTGAATCAAGCAACCCTGAATTTGCATGAATGTTTTGGGTTCAAAGAAGCGTTACTTGGGATGCTCAAATCATACTTCAATATTGCAAATATTGACCTACATACTTGCTGTTCAAAGGCAAGAATGTTAATTTATTAATCTCTTGCCACAGGCAAGTTAAAATGGAGACATCCTCTTTATCAATATATTTAATTAAATATTTAAAATACAGATATTTAACAGAGCTGGAGTCTCCATTTGAACTTGTCATAAGCAAACGGAACAGATCAAAAACTACACTATAAGCCAAACCAAATTCACTCCTCAGTTCGACATAAACCATAATACCAATTAAAACCTATACAAAACATACTCTCCTTACTGTTGTACAACTTTCAAACCAACTATTCGCACTCAAAACTGTAAAACCCTGAAATGGGAACTAATTAAAGTTAGAGTAGCCTAGGCCGATCCGGTCTCCTGCTACATTACCGCATATGTATACTTAACATCACTATAACTTCAAAATTACGGCTAAGTGACCTATCTGCCTGAGTAGTATAGGTTTTGCCGGCCTGCCTGGGATGATGGGTCACCAAACCGGTACTTAAAACTAAGATTTTACATTTTAATTAACTAAATTCAACAGTAGGGAGATCATAGCCAAAAACACAATTTAAGCCAAATCATACTTCAATGACCTACATACTTGCTGTTCAAAGGCAAGAATATAAATTCTCTGGCAAATTAAGGCTAGGAACAGCATTTTTCTTAAGTTTTCTAACCATTCGGCTATTGTCAATCGGAAGAAAATAAGTTTACGAAGAGCGGATTACATTCTTTGTACGGCACAGAAGTAATAGGCTATACGTTTATCAGTATTTTTGATGTAGCTAAATCCATGTGAATACAAATTAGAGACAATAACTATCAATAATCAACAGTACCGGTGGAAAGAAGTCGTCTTCACAAAAATGCAGACTGCACACTGTCATGTAACATGTAACACGTTTTCCAATTGACAGCGCTGAAGCCCATCTTTCTCTCTGAACTTTTTGTACAGGAAAGTAGTGAAGATATTTCGTAGCCGTTTTATACGATTTGCAACCGTATACAGAGCAGTACCTCCTCGAATTTGACAAATGTCTTTCTGTTTCCATCACGACGTCAATGCTTCACCATCTAAATAAGCGGAGACTCGGTGCGCCAAACTGGTAGTTCCACTTTACGCCACTAGGATCGCGGCTCGGCGCCCTAGTTGTCTGCCTTTGACCATGCGTTACATGCAACTCTAGTACATTTAATACATGTTTTTTAGCACTTCTCACCTGTGTTCCTCCAGTTTCCCCCAAATGATGAATTCTGTATTTCACTTCACTTTAAGAATTGTTTCTGTCAAGTGGTTTACTTCTTAAAGTCAGAAACGTTGCACTACTGCCCGTGTGGTTCACACCAATATTCTTTAAAAGCGGCCATACGAATTTTTGCTACGGAGAGAAAATTGTCAATACACACTTCGCTTTTGTGTGCTCGGAAAACGTGTCAATTAAAATATTTGTGAAATTGGACAATAAATGTTTTCGAGACATGAAATTTACGGCTGTTGTGACAAAGTGAGAAATTGTCTCCAACAGATAATGAAAAGAAGCTTTGGGATATCTTAATCCCCCTCTGTCTTGAAAATGTATTAAACGAAATGGCAGGCTTGAATTTGCTGGAGCTGATATTTTCTCTAAGCAACCTTCACAGTCTGTTCTCTCTTCTGCCACTCTTACAAGAAATCCCGCTACCATTGCAATTGAAATGGAAGATAGAGACGCTGGCTTTTCTGAAAACAAAAATAGAGATTTTAATGCTAAAATGTCAACCATAATGTTTTATTTCAATGAATTTAATATAGGCTATATGCCCCATATTCTTACCTTGAACAGGGCTTTCAAGAATCTCCAAGACATGTGCCGGAAGCTGGGGTGTTTCTTTAGCATTGGCTGGGTCTTACACCTTCCGCGATTTTTTAGGCTTCAGAAACTTGGTCAAGGCGCCTGTTACGACTGCATCTTCCCTCAGCTGCACATTCCCACATCTAGAAGATGCGATAATTCCTGTGCTAAGTGTTGACTCGATGGCATGCAGGCATGATCTCACGTCCATCATGTCATTGTTACCTCCCTTATTTCTCAAGTGACTGAAGAGCAGTTCTACATCGTCACTTGAGAAATTCAACGTAAGCACATAATGGAAGCCGATTCTGATTAGAAATCGTATGCAGGACACGGTTGATGAAGTTGTTAGCACCAAAGCTTGATACGTTTCCTTTGTAAGTCTTTGTTTTTTTTTGGGATAACTTTGAATCTGTGACAGATAGGGCAGAAATTCATTGGTCAGCCATGAAAGTCTCTCATCATTAACTTCACTGAAAATAAGCTTGTCCGTGATTCTGGAATGAAGTCCGTGTGTGGTATTGCAGATATCATGTATATCAAACCATTTTCTAAAAATTTCCAAGAATGTTGTTGTTTCGTGTAGGCTATCCTTATCTTCAACTTTCTCTGGGCACACGACTTCCATGCTCTTAAGCCCAGCTATTGTCTCTGGAGTAAACACCAATTTGGCTCTTGCCACATTATTTTTTTCTAAATTGCTTGGATATACAACCTCCCTGCTTAATTTTCTAACTGGCTTTACTACTAGCTTTTTCTGTAAGTGGTACAGATTCTTGAGGTGATCACTAGTTATTAAATTGTCATCTACATAGAAGTTCCTACTCAGTTATTGTGATCGTACATTCTTAATGATGTGACTCGGATCGAAACTAAGAAAAAGTGGCCTCTGCTCGTCTTTCGGGTGACGAATTTCTTGAGTGACACATCCGCCACACAGCGCCTCAAACATTGACACATTCACCTATTCTGATGACCTTGAAGCCGCATTCCTCAACCGCAGTCAGTGCGTCCAGTGTTATCCTAGATAACTGTTGTCCTGTGAGTCCACATGTAAAGTAGAACGAAACAGGTATCCTGTAGAAGGATGACAGGCCCTTGAACAGTATGCATAATAATTTATTAGCTAATTTATGTTCGATTCCAATTGCATCTTTCTCAATATCACCAATGCCGAGAAACATGTCTAAATTCTTGTCATACAATAGTCTAGACTTTATGGCCATTTCATCAATGATTAATGAACCAACCTTCTCATTATCGTGAGTCAGTGACTTTTCTTCAGCTGTCAACCTAGCTTTTGCAAGTGACATGACACCGTCTCTCCGTTCGTATACCCAATGTACGTTTTCAGTGTTCGTGGATGAGGAAGTTGTAAAATATTTATATCTCTCAGTAAACGGTAAGCCGACGGTGATTTATTAGAAAGCAATACACATATTTTTATTGTTGTGTCATTGTATTTAAACTTTCGTTTCGTGAAAGCTCGAATTTGTTCAAGTAAGAAATTAGCCTTCAAGTCCTCACGATCCGCTTCACTCTTGAGCTTCGATATTTGAACATCGAGTTTGTCCTGACGTTGCACTGAATGTGATTTTTGTTTCAATGAAATTATCTTATGATTCAATGACTTAATTGTAGTTCTGTATACTGTATTTTTAGCCTACTTTTCACATTTTGCAAAAATGAGGAAAAAGTAGACTTATGAGATCGGGCAAATGTCTGTCTGTCTGTCTGTCTGTCTGTCTGTCCTTCTGTCTGTCTGTCTGGCTGTGTGTGTGTCCCCCCCTATCAACTCCTAAACGGCTGCAGCAATCGAAACAAAATTTGGTAGGATTAAAGATCTATACCTGAATATCTCACGGCCATATTTGAAAATGATGTCAGTGCTACCAACTGCTAAAAAATCGCAATTGAAATTTGAGCTCCATGTTGGATATCTTGGAAAGTATGAATGGAAGCTATTTCAAAATTGGCACACGTACAGATCATAATATTTCAGTTTAATTTCCAGGAGGCTAAACATGGCAGTGTTGCCAAAATGATTATAAGCCTCCTGATAGGTCCAATTTTTAAATGCATACAACTTCTATACTATCAATTGGAATTCAACCAAATTTCGTACGTTGTATGTGTACATAACCAGATATGACTGAGCGTATTCTTAAGACCTACCAGGGCTGCCAACTGTTAATAAATGCTCCTAATTTATTTTATCCAAATACCAATATATCAGAAAGTATGCAAGCCGACAGCTTTAAACTATGCACACGTATAGTACCTGACATTCTATATTAATTTGGAGTAACTTATATACGTCAGTGCTACCAACATGATTCTAAGCCTGCTGACAGGTCCAACTTTAAATACATGTAACTTCCATACTATCATTTGGATTTCAACCAAATTTCGTATGTGCTATGTGTACCATAACAGATATGACTATGCGTATTCTAAGGAGCAACCAGGGCTGCCAACTGTTAATATGTGCTGTCCCTATTTTTGTTACCCTAATATCAATATATCAGAAAGTATGCAAGCCAATAGCTCTAAACTTTGCACACGTATAGTACCTGACATTCTAGACGAATTTGGAGTAACTAATATACGTCAGTGCTGCCAACATGATTCTAAGCCTGCTGATAGGTCCAATTTTAAAATGCATGTAACTTCTATACTAACTAATGGATTTCATTCAAAATTGGCACAACAATAGATCATATTATTTCAGATTATTTCTGACCAATACATGCATGACATTGTTGCCAACATGATTTTACGCGCGCTGTTAGATCCAATGTTTAACTGCATGTAACGTCTATGCTATTCATTGGACTTCAACCAAATTTTGTATTTTGTACCTTAAGAGACGGAACTAAGAATATATTCAGTCATCAGGGCTGCCAACTGTAGTGCTCTATTAGGATACATTATGCCAGGTATACAGTATTTCGAACTAATTGGAAATTTCGATATTAGCAACTTAATTTCGTCATTATTCTAGACAGGTTCATATTCTGTAGAATATTCATTGGCATGAAAAGTAGGCTGTATAGTTCTTAACGGAACTTCTTGTTTCTTAGTGCCCTCCTTAATTTCAATTTTGTTGACTAGCAATAAGCTTCCTTGATTGTAGAACATAGCGTTCCTTCACTAACACGTGGTTGATCATGGTTTTCTTCAATTCGTTCATCACAATAGTCTTCCATAAAATTTAAATTATCTCAACATTTCCTTTTATTGTTGATATGTATGTCTCTATCGACACGTGCTCTTTTGCGCGTATTTCTATTTATTTGTGCTTGTTTATGTTCGGGGTGGTCCTCAAAAACCGTCGGAAATGCGTTCGGTAAAAGCGTTCTCTTTGTAGTACTTATACTAAAATCAGAATCCTTGAAATGCTTGCTAAAAATTGTAGAAGACCGTTTTGGTGTCCACAAACACCCTGACTTTACGTCCTCACGTGAAACGGCTAGAACCCATTGTTTCTGTATGTCATTGTTCAATGGAAATTTATGAAACGTAAGTCCATTGCCTTTAACTTGACCGGATTTACAATACGGCACGCTACAGTAGACCATTTTTGACGAACACAATAATAACACTAATATTTACACATAAGTTACTCTATTAAAATCATTCAGTGATTTATATCTAAAGTATTTATCACACATACATGTCACATTTACGCTAGTACACTGGATTAAAACTTGCTTTTCACTACGTCTTGTTCATAAAGACCACTTAGCACCCATCTCAATATCAGTCAAACAGCAGTCTACTGCTCTTAACTAAAGCACAACTATAATACGACGCGCTTCGCCAGTCAATTTTAAACTCACCTTAGCTTTCTCATTCATTAGGACACCTTATTTACCGCCAAATACAGACACTCTTCACATTGTACGTATTGCAAACGGAACGATTAAGGCTGTGCGGTCAAAAATTAAAATTTTATTTTTATTTTTATTTTTATTCTTAATCTCTAATGTAGGTCTTTGTGAGACATTATATGCGTTTTGCAGAAAATAACGACGGCTCGTTTGCTGAGGACATGGCTTCAAAGTGGCTATTTTGAGCGTTAAAGGTACGATCACCACGACGAAACTAATAATCGGAAGACACCGAAATTTCTCTACAACAACCCCTGTAGTAGTACCTGCAATAGGAACAATTCTTATTTCGAAATTCAAATTTTGTATTAACCTCTTCAGATTTGAATACCATTTTAAGTGCGAAAAAAATGTTATATTAACTTCAAAGTTCTATTAATTTGAAGTGGCTCTTATTCTGAGCAGTCGAAATGTTTGATAAAGGAAATTGGTTCAGCGATATACCCGTGGTGAATGTTCCTTTCAGACTCTAAAAAACGCTAGCTGAATCAGTCACACACACATACACACACGCGCGCACACACACAGCGACAAGACAAGGTCTTGGGCAAGAGCCCGCTCGGGCACCTAGCCTCTCTTCCCATCTCCTTCAACACCTTTGCTATCACAGCTTCCGCCCCCCTCCCTCCCTGACTCATCCTGCCAGTCTACACGATCACAGTCTAGAGAGGAAACCGTAGAAGTGTTACAGTATTATCTCACCCATTACTCCTTTCATTTGCTAATTCTGTGTTTGTGCTTTTGTGATAAGAGTGATAGTGGAGTTTATACCTATACAACTGTTTTTCATTTTATAATATTCACACTTTATTGAAGAATGCCGCGAAAACATCATCTTCCGCGGAAACGTTCCAAAAAATCGCGAGCTGTAAGGGCCTCTTGGGAGAAAAGAAAACAAGCCTTAGCGAATATTTCAAATAATTCTGATCAATTGGAAGACTCCGAGGAAATATTTAACAGATTGTTAGATGAAAGCACTGTGTTAGATGAAAGTCACGATGCAAGTCGGTAAGTAAACTATTGTTATAATTTTTACAAGCATAAGTTAATTAATTAATAAACCGGTAAAGTAACTGCTAAAATTCACTTATTTGTATATCTTGACCGGGTACGACATTTACTGTATTTTTTGTTTTGTTTCTGAATTTGGCCAACTGTGGACCGCATAGACCGCGTCTTGACCTTTCTTCTCTTTTCTTCCCAGAACCTCTTCATTCCTTAGCTTCACATATTTCTCTCCTATTCGGAAATGATCCGTTTGGGTCTCCCTTTTTAGTGGTTTCGCTTCAAATAATTTACTGTATATTACGCTACGAAATAAAATTTTGAGATCTGTCTATTTGAAAGGTCTTGTATTTTTTTTTAGCAGATTACCTACTTTTTTAACCGTATTATGTTTTTGTATGTTTCTTTTTCTTTCTTCTTTACGACCGCATAGGATCACTTTAGTCAGTCCATTATCTAAGTCTCCTCCAAGGAAAACTTCGGGCTTTGCTGTCCTCTCAGTACTTTTTCATATATTCCCATCTTCGTGCCCTTTGTTGTGTTTAAAATACTCATGTTGTGATCTTTCTTGTGAGTGTGAATTGGAGATTGCGTTCTTGATTTTTTGTTCAATTTTATCTTATCTGTTGTGTCTTCTGGTGTAAGGCAAATTTCCTTCAGATCCTCTATTATTTCTGTAATCCATCTGCATCCTGCCGTGATATATTTTTAGTCGAGTTTGTACTGTACCAGTTGTTTCAGAAGTCTCGAATCCAGTGTCCAAAGTATCCCAGATTCCTCTTACGCATAGTATCATTAATGGGGTTTTTCGTGTAGGTTATTTTTTATTACTTCTCCGAGGTATTTGAATTCGGTTACAAGTTTGACTGTATTGCCATTTATGGTTATTTCTTTTAATGATGTTGGTTTTAGGGACATAATTTCTGTCTTTCGGATTTCAATATTTTATTTATGATTGTCTAATTTTAGGTATGAAGATCAAGATTATTCGATGAATTTCTCAAGTGATTCAGAAACTGATATAGGCGACAGCAATCAGTCGGATTGTGATTTACCAGTGCTAATAGTTGAAACAAGTACAGAGACTAACGAACTGCCTCCAAAAGGGCGACGCATCGTTGACATTGGTCACGTTATGGAACAACTCGAATTAGTAGCGAGCCATTCCAAACATTGTTCCATGGGAAAATATAAATATAAGAAAGAAATTAAAAATGGGTTATTTTGCACATGGATTTATTACTGTGGTAATTGTGAAAGCGAGTATGGTGTAACTTCAGAGCGTCTTGACCGAAAAGGAGAAGTAAACGATGCTCTGGTGTGGGGAGCCACGGCAGTGGGCATTGGATTTTCACAAGTTGAAGAAATGTTCAGTGTTTTGGACATACCAATCATGGGCCGCAAGAAATACACAAACCATGAAATAAGAGTTGGCAATGTAAGTACTGCTTGTTGATCCATATTTCCTCACATAATGAATATATATATCAATCCCAAATTAGAGATTAAGTAAAGGAAGACGAATTAAAATTTAGTGAAACAATTTATTTAGATTTACTATTAGATCAAGATCTATCTTTAGAAATACACATTGATGAATTATGCAAAGAAACTCTCATAAAACATTTTTATATTGAGACAAATTTTTAACATTTTGTTCGAGACGTATTAAACATTTTAAAACACAAATATATTATTCTTTTAACATTTCTCTGCTTCTTTTAGGTTTGGGAAGAAACTCTCATATGCAAAATGAAGGCTAATGCGGAAGAAGAAAGACGTATAGCCATTGAAAAGAACAACTATTTAAATGGTGTGCCATACATAACTGTTATTGGTGACGGTGGCTGGGCGAAGAGGTCGTATGGACATGGGATGAACTCGCTGAGTGGTGTGGTAAGCAATTAGGAAATATTAAAGTGAATACACTATTTATTTATTATCATTGAAGATGAGCGATTTTTAAGTTTTACTGAAAATCCTAATGAATAGCACATAGTGATATCTTTTTGCAAGTTACATTTTTTAATTGGTAATTGTTCCATTGTACAAAATCAAACACGAACTTTTGAGGTACTCTAGGGTGACCAGATTTCCAAAATCAAAATACGGGACACAAATTAAAAGTTGATATGAATCGAAATTTTATGTAAACATTCGTTATTACTAAACCTATAATGCTTTTAAAATAGTTTAAAAATTAAAATTCTGATCAAATAAGTCGGTTATGATATAATAACAGCGTAAATTCTTGGTTTTTGCTTCAAGTAGGTCATTTTCGTACCTTTTTGTTAAAATCCACACTGAAAGGAATATTAAAATACATATAACCATTTAATGACGTAATACTGTTTTAGCAACAATATTTTCCCTTGGAGTATCCTGAAAATAAATTTTAGTTATAATTATTTCCTTAACACTATCCAAGCAAAACCTATTCTTTTCATCAGTCCAAAAAGCATTTGTGATAGAAACCCCTATTTCTGCAGCAGCATTAGTGCCAGGTATGGCTAGCACAAATGCAGTAATGAGGTCCAAATTTTTGCAGCAGATATCTGGGAGCGCAAGGAAGTTGAAAATGACAGACCATTTTCCACCAACACACTTAACAGTTCTTAGTTCAACGTTCAACGTTTTTCACTTCACATACATTTTTAACGTGGTTAACTTTCTCAGAAAGTTCCTCTTCACATATTTCTTTCAGAATACTTACATCAAACTCTGCTAATGTCTTAAGGCTTTGCTGAACCACCTTCCAAAGAGGAGTTTTGAGCTGCACCCAGTTAAATGGTTTCAGCACGTGAAATGGGCCAGCCCACTTTTCAACATAGTCAAATGTGTCATAAAATAAACTTGAAATTTTGAAGAATTCCGTTTCTTTAAGTACGCCATCCTCTTGCAACGTGCTTATCATTTCATACTTTGAAACTTTTCATCCTTCCTCGATTTTAATTTCCTTATCGATATTTCTGACACCACCAAAACTTCATCTGCTGACTAATCTGCTGCTCAATATATTTTATGGTTGATGAAAGAACTTCCAATTGACTCTGAATAAATGAAGAGCCACTGCAGGGATTGAGGATCCCTAAAGAAAGATTTTACAATCGCATTGCATTTGTCTTGAGACAAAAAGTACGATTTTAGCTCATCGTAAATATCAATAGGCCTAATTCTTTTCACAGCCGGTTCCAAGGAAAGCCATCTGCTTTTTACACTAACAAGCACTTGTTTGTACTCCACTTCAGCAAACTGGCAACACTTTTTCAGTTATTCAACACGAATGGTGTAAATGTGTAAATATTGGGAAATGTTGTTTACAACGGTTTCTATGTCTACTGGGAGAATATCCCCAATGATTTGTACCGCATTATGCACTATGTGTGGTGCACAACCTCACCATAAATGTTGCTCTTCAAAAACATTGCAAAAACATTGTTTTGTCCCTTTCTCCCTGCACTTCCGAAGTTTGTGTTACAGTTTGGTTTCATCTTTACTAATTGGGTATGACCACAGTTGTTCTCCACTTGGTTGTGTTACACGTTACTTAAAAACACGCTATCTCAAAATGTACGGACCATTAATTAAAAAACGGGACAATTTGCGTCCCGTATGTATTTTGTCGGGTCAACGGGACACACTAGGGAAATAAGGGACGTGCCATGAAATACGGGACGTCGGGTCACCCTAAGGTACTGTATTAAAGTTATCACGTTGGAGATAATAATCTATTCCTTAAAACTATTTCATTTTCAGGGGGCTATCATTGGTGCTCACACACAGAAGTTGATATATCTTGGCATCCGAAACAAGTTCTGCTTCGCTTGTGCAAACCCAAAGAAAAAAGAAACTGAACACCTCTGTTTTAAAAACTACAACGGTCCATCCACTGGAATGGAAAGTAGTGTTGTGCTGGAAGGGTTTCGCTCTAGTGAAGAGAGCTACGGCCTCATTTACAAATACTACATCGGTGATGGGGATGCGAATGTGTTGGCAAAGATCCAAGAGGGGTGCAGTTATGGAAGGTACATAAAAAAATCGAATGTGCTAACCATGCTACCCGTTGTCTCAACGACCATCTACACAAGCTGACCGAGAACACAAAATTTCCCTTGGAGTCACGGCAGCTACTAAGTAAGCCCGCGTCAGGTGAATCTATTGGACGCTTGGAGCGAATGGTGAAAGGAGTTCGCACTGCTATCAAAGAAGCAGGTGTGACCAGAAGCAGCTCTGACCTTTTCAACCTCCGAAGAGACCTCAAAAACGCGCCCGACCATGTTTTTGGAAATCATGTTAACTGCCGTGATTTTTGTAAAAGAAAAGAATCCGGAGAGGAGTGTATAATTGACAAAGTTGACAAGGAATTTATGATCAAAATCCGTACACTCATCGGAAATCTTGAAAGCAAGGCTAACAGTTTGGTGTTCAACCAGACAACAAACGTCGCAGAAAGGTATTTATTTAGGAGTTATTGCAATTTAGCGTAGGCCTATATCAACGCAGCCTAATGGAGTGTAACTTACCCGTAACAATTTGAATGAGTTCTCTAGATTAAAACGAATTTGTGTTATAGTTGAGTACAGTATTTACAACTTAGTCCAGTTTTCATTCAGATTAATACTTGTGTTTTTTTTTAATGATTCTATTTTACATAATGAGGCGTCAATCAATTTGGCGTAAAATTTTGCATCTTTTGTTATTTATTCAAATTTTTGTTAGGACAAATGTAGTGAAACACTTCTTTGTTAGGGAAATGAAACACGCATACCGAATTCAATTGCATTATCTTTAATAGTTTTTGAAATGTTATATTTTTCCTAAGAAACGCATGCAGGCAAATAAGAACGTCTTTTTTTTATCATAGAATAATCTCCCAAAGTTTGTATTAACAGTTTTTAATGTTTGCCTTTTTTTAGGTACATGGGCATCGTGGCTAAATTTACAGGAGGGAAACGCGTAAACTACTCTAGTGGAGGATCTTTCAAGAGAAGATGTATAGGTGCAGGCCTGAGTCACACAGCTGGACCTTCTTGGCATCTCAGTCCCTGGAGAAAATTGAATAGAAGCCCAGGTAGTGTCTTCAAGGCGAATATTCTCGCCAGAGAAAAAAGACTATCAAGAAGGAGATTGGCATTTTCTCAAAAACCACCAGTAAAGAAAAGACGAAGAACTGGGAAGTGTGACGAAAACTATGGGCCACTAGCGCAGTTGCCCGACGTTGAAAATGAAGTCCTTGAAATAAGTTGTAAAAACTTTTTGAAGAAAATGGCCGATGAAGTATCAAATAGTAGACCTATTGAGGTTTTAACTATTGGGCAGCATACTAACCAGATGTGGCACGACCTAAGAGTAAATCGGTTGACAGCTTCCAAGTTTGGTCCCGTCATTAAACGTTTACCTTACACCCCTTGTCACAATCTCGTCAAAACAATTTTATATCCAAAAAATCTCACCTCAGTTGCCGTCACATTTGGAAGAGATAATGAGGACACTGCTATAAAACTGTATGAGAATAGAACTGGCAACATTGTCACCAAGTGTGGGCTCTTCGTGGACCAAGAATATCCATTCCTCGGAGCCAGTCCTGATGGTTTGGTTGGTTGTGATGGTGTCGTAGAAGTGAAATGCCTTGCCTCCGTAACTGAATCAGATTTGAGTGAAGAGGTGACTAATAAACAGAAAAAAGGTTTGTGCCTGGAACTTTCAGAAGAAAAATTGCAATTGAAGCGAAGCCACAACTACTTCTTCCAGGTGCAAGGTCAATTGAATATCACCAGGAGAAAATGGTGCGATTTTGTAGTTTATACGAAGAAAGGAGAGCTCTTCGTGGAAAGGATAGAAAAGGATGAGTTGTTATGGCAAACAAAGATCCTTTCAAAATTAGTCCAGTTTTATAAGGACTGCATTTTGCCAGAAATTGTAGACAGTCGAGTTGTTCGTGGCATGAAAATCCGAGATCCCACCTTCGTGCTGGAGGCTCAACGACAAAAGCAGGCAGCAGATACCAACAAACGAAAGAGGAGGGAGAGATCAGGTACCATTATTCACGGCAAGAAAAAGACATAAGTTTAGTTACGGTACTACGGTCGGATGGTATTCGTGCGTAAGTTGTTCAGAAGATGTGTAGGACTGACAAAAATGTCGACCCTGCATGAGTGGTATAATACAGTGAAGAAGAGGAAGAAGAAGAAGAAGAAGAAGAAGACGAAAAACATCGACAATATTGTAAGTCGATAAAACTCTTCAAAAAATTGATGTGATGATTTATTATTTGAGATGGTTAATATTGAAAGGTAAAACGCAGTTGGATGTCATTGGTATTGACCTGGCTATGGCATTTCACTCCATAAACCATAATCTGGTCATATACAAACTGTCCCACAGATACAATATTCATAGCAATCTTTCAACACTCATAAAAAACTGTCGTACTTCCTGGTCCTATCTCCTTATGGCTGAATGTCTCGTCTGGCATCCCACAAGGAGGAATTCCATAATCTCTACTGTTTTCTCTCTTTGTAGATGACCTAACAGATGAAATAAAGACCACCCCATGTTCCATAATTGCTATATGCAGATGATCTAAAAATAAAGACCACCCCATGTTCCATAATTGCTATATGCAGATGATCTAAAAATTTTCAAAAACATAGTGAACTCCAGCGATTGTGATAGCATTCAAAATGCTTTAGACTTGTGCTACGACTGGGTAACTAGATGGAAACTGAAAATTAATACCGAAAACTGTGTTAAAATGTCGATCTGCCTAAATGAACGTGAGCTTACCCACAGGTCTGAAATAAACTGCACTTCTCTAAAGGCTGTTACTCAGGTCAAAGATCTTGGAATAATTCATGATAGCAAATTAAATTTCTCTCTTCATATAGACCAAGTTAAATCCTGTGCCAAGAGGTCTCTTAGACTTTTGTTCAGACTTACTGAAATTCGTGACTTAAACGCTCTTAAATTATACTTCTGTTCTTTCTATCATTGATTTCTGCTCCCCCATCTGGTTTTCAGCTGCCCCCACAAATATCAGTAACATTAACAGCATATTCTCATTCTTTGCGTACATTGTGAAAGCCCGTGACCCCGACCTTAGACAGTACAGTACCAACCAAATTCGTATTTCAACATCTTGGACCTGAGTAAACGTCTACAGTACATAGATCTCTGATATCTTCACAGAATTGTTAATGGTACTCTTAAATGCACATCTTTGTCACCTCATTTCCCGTTATAATGTTCATCCACGTAAGCTCCGAAACAGACCACTATTCCATATGCCTCGTGTGCGCCTAACACTCCAGCAACGCTCCATATTCTATCGCTTTCCCACAACAGCAAATGCCCTGCAAGAAATTGACATCTTCATTCCCTATCATTTCCTTAAGACGCTTGTGGTACTAACATCATGGTCATCGGCCCATCTTTAAGACGAAACTGAAACATGTACTAAACGAGTAAGCTCTCGATTCTCTGTTGACAACCTGGCCAGAAAATTACTAGTCACACGGACATTATACAGTATATATACATATCTCTATAACCTCTGTTATTTATTTTATTTGTTATTTAATTTCCAATGAATTTGTTATTATTAAGTCCCTTTTCTGTTAAATTGTATTGTTTGTTTTCTTAGTGTCAATATTTTATATTGTTATACAGTCAGTGTAAAATGGCGTACTTCGTACCTGTATCAGATTATATGATATGTAAATGACTTTTAAAAATCTGAAACAATAAAATATATTTTCATGAGAATATTTGCTAATAATAAAACATGTGTGTGTTTCGTTTACAGAATGTAAAAAAATTATTTATAAGTTACTTTATAAAATTCTGTAAGTTATATTCGCAGAATAAAACATGTTTATGATCAATAGAACTTTATGCGAGTTGTAATCTTCAAAATATATAAAAATAATGTATATTATATATACATTACAATTTATCTTACGTCGCACCGACACAGATACTGTAGGGCTTATGGCGACGATGGGATAGGGAAGGGAAGGAAGCGGCTATGGCCTTAATTAAGGTACATCGCCCATTTGCCTGGTGTGAAAATGAGAAACCAGGGAAAACCATCTGAGGGACTACCGACAGGGGGGTTCGAACCCAATATTTCCGGAATGTAAGCTCATAGCTGCACAACCCTAACCGTACGGCCTGCTCTCATACTATATCAAAATATAATCATAATAGGCCTATATCATAATATACTCTTTTTTATTGGGCTGGACGGAAGGAGATTGCCTAGTCCACAAATTGGTAATACGGCTCGGAAAGCAAGTCTATCAACGCTATCAGTGAGAGAGAGAGAAGACATTGAGTGACGAGGAGAAGCGGTGGAAGTAGGGGCGGAAGGAGGTGATAAGTGAAGGGTAGACAGGTCACTAACACAAATGCAGCGACTGACAAACGGTAATAGTGCTGCCATCTCTGTCCTTGCGATTGACAGCTGTACTGACCGCACAGCCTTAAGGGCGCCAGACAGCGAAACTAGTGGCAAAATACGGAACAAGTTCGAACCATCGCTCGTAATGTTGTCTGGCGCCTCATTTCCAGGCCTTGTATATAACGTAGGCCACGGTCTCTCCCCACACTCACAAAGTTCCGATTCCTGTAGGTATCCCCATCTGTGAAGATTAACTTTGCATCTCCCAACACCACTCCGAAGTCTGTTGAGTGACCGCCAAGTTTCCCAGTTGTTGTTGTCGCCTGCTGGAAGCCTTTCCTTGGCCTTCATCCAATCTGGTGGTTATGGTGGATTGCCATAACTGTATCCTGGCTATCTCGGGGTTTGTAGTAGGCATCGATGTTGTTTGCAGAAAACTTTTCCTTGATTTTAGCCCCCTTCTTGGAGGCTGGTGACCAAAGAGAGGGTGAGCATGATCCTCTGCGGACCTCTTTTCGTTCCGTTTGTGCTATGACCTCACAGCTTACCTCAGGAGGGGCTTTTAGTACATCACTGAACTTGTCACTTGATTCCTAGTTGTTGCAGTGTGTGCAATTACTATAATCCCTTTTAATAAACCAAAGTTGCTGCCGGTTTCTCGGTAAATACGTATGTGCTGGAGGCGAAATGGACCGTGTTGTATGAGCCCCTTACGACGATTTAAGAATTTGAAAACAGAATGACGATATCTTAAATGGTTCCGGAGATTTTTGAGGAGGCCCTCTTAGCTGAATAGCCCTGTATATCTCAATAAATTGTCATCAACTCAAGTAGATTTTTTACAATCAATAACTACGATATAAGTAGGCATTCCCACATAATTAGGCTATTTCGTGTGACTTTCACTACCAAGAGATTTTGCTTTGCAGCCACCTAATGTTGTTGTTGTTGTTGTTGTTGAATCTTTTAGGGGTTTTACGACATCGTGGTCATGTAACTCCGTGTACTTGGGTTTGTGTGGAAGTTGTCTGGTAACCAGTGTAACTGTGATGTTTGTACTTGAGGTAGGATTTGGATAGGAAGTGGCCGTGGCATTAAGTTAGGTACTATCCCGGCATTTGCCTGGAGAAGAAGTGGGAAACCATGAAAAACCACTTCCAGCATGGCTGAGATAGAAATCAAACCCGCCTCTTCTCAGTTTTGGGCCAGCCCCGTGGTGTTGAGGTAGCGCGCCTGCTTTGCTCCTGGAGGCCCTGGGTTCGATTCCTGACTCCATCAGAGATTTTTATAAACTGGCGTGAGAGCTGGAACGGGGTGCACTCAGCCTCGTGAGGATAATTCAGTAGCTGTCTGACAGTCAGGCAGCGCCCCGGGCACGAATACCAAGATTAACGGCCGAGGGGACCCGACGCGCTACCCACGCGTCACCCCATTATCTGCAAGCCAAATGACTGGACAGCAGGCCTAGGCCCTTCAAGGACCTGTAGCGCCACGGAGTTTGGTTTGGTTTGTTCTTCTCAGTTTGGCCTCACGAGGCTGAGTGTATCCCGTGTCAGCCCTCAGAATAGAATGGTGATGATGATGATGATGATGATAATTGTTGTTTTAAGGGGCCTAACATCTGGGTTGTTGGCCGGTAGAGAATAGATTTAAATTTATTGGCAGACCCTGGAATCAAAACCGGACCTCCGTGGTGACAACCAAGAATGATACACAACGAGGCGGACACATCAAAATATTGATTGTTCAGATTTTTATTTTCTTCGTGTGGCCTCCTGAGAGACCGAGTGTAGGTCTTTCTAGTCGACGCCAGTGGCCAACCCGCGAGCCGTGATGAGATATGGAATTGATGAAGATGAATGAAACTGGACAAGGATGTGGAAGGAAACGGCCGTGGTCTGTCAGAAAGCACCGTCCCAGCATTTTCCTGGTGTTGAAAATGGGGGAAACCACGAAAAATCATTTCAAGGACTGCCGATGGTGGGGCTCGAACCCACGTGTCTACCGAGTCAGCAGAGAGCTTGGCCCCATTACCTAACGCTGCGCTTTAGTGAGCATAGCCAATGCTGTCGGTGATTGTTCAGATAAGAAATATAAACTTCAATTAAAATTAGTTCATTTTAGACAGGTTCTAGAATATTATAGTGGAATAATAAAATGCATGTAGTACCATATTAATTAAAACAAGGTAATTAAGAAACTAAAAATTAGCCATAGAATAATAATACTAGTGAATATAAGTTCTTCTTCTTCTTTATATACCGTCTCCGCATCGATGATTGGCGATCATCATTGCAATCCCTTGCCTCGAGGTTGCCGTTCGAAAGAGAGATGCTGAGTCAAGTCAAACCATTCCCGCAAATTCTTGAGCCAGGAGATATTCCTCCTCCCTGGTCTGCGCCGTCCTTCAAGCTTGCCTTCCATGATTAGCTGCTGGAGTCGATACTTGTTATTTCGAATCACGTGGCCAAAATATTGTAGCTTCTGTCGCTTGATGTTGTAGAGCACCTCCATCTCCTTGCCCATCCGATCCAGCACCTCAGTGTTTCTCACCTTGTCGGTCCACGATATACGAAGCATGCGACGATACAGCCACATTTCAAATACTTCCAACATCTTCTCCAAGGTTTTGGTTAACGTCCACCCCTTGTGTCCATACATTAGTATGGGAATTATGTAACACTTGAGGGCAAGTAGTCTCGTTCCCAGACTAAGATGTCGGTGACACAACAGATTTTTCATTTTAATAAATATACCCCTGGCTTGTTCAATGCGAGCTTTGATTTCATGGCTGCAGTCCCATTTGTCATTCAGGTTGCACCCTAGATATTTATACGAATGAACTCGTTCGATGGCTTTATCAGTAACTGATAATGTGGTATCAATTACTTCTTTGCTGACTACCATGAATTTTGTTTTGCGAATGTTCATCCTTAAGCCATAATCATTGCTAACTGTGTACACGCGATTCAGCAATGCTTGGAGATCGTCAATGCTAATTTAATTTAATTTATGTAAATATAAATAGTTGTACATTTTTAACTCACAACATGTACCTAGTAATACCGTCATTGTAATGGAACATGCTGTAAATAAATTGAGAAAAAAAAACTATAATTTTTCTTTCTAAAGTGTACCTGTCCATCTTAAACATTATTCTGCTTAAAGCCACACGCCTCTGACTACGAGAACTGTACGAAGCCTCGATCGAACCTGTTGCTCTCGGCAGTGGGCGTAGCTTCCTACCATATTATGGCTGGACGGTCATTTGTTTGCTTTTCCCAATCTGACTCATATTAAAGATGAGTTCAATACAGCCATTCGCCGTCCTTGGCCTCTTTGCCTACAATTTCTATTGCAACTGACCTCAAATGTCCTCCCACCGTTTCTATGGTGCTCATTACTAGCCTCTACAAATTGCTACTTTTTCTAATTTTGTTGTTGTTGTTGTTGTTGATGTTACTTCATTTAAGGGCTTGGACATTGTGATCATCAGCCCCGTGTACTTCAGTGTGTGTGTGTGTGTGTGTGTTAATAATAATGTGGGTTTACGTCTCTTTCAACTAGTGACGCTTTTAGAGACGCCGGGGTAACAGAATTTTGCCCCGAATGGGATCTTGAACGTGCCAGTAAATTTACAGACATGGCTCCCTCACATTTGCACACCCTCAAATGCCAACTGACTGCGCCAGGATTCGATCCTGCAACCTTGAGTACATCAAGTTGCACCACGCAGCCAGTCGTGTGTGTGTGTGTGTGTGTGTGTGTGTGTGTGTAGAATTTGTCTGATAATCTGATGTATTGTGGAGTCTCTAGTAGTTTGTGTATTTGTATTTAAGGTTAGTATTGGGAAGGAGGTGGCCGTGGCCTTACATTAGGAGCCATCCCAGCATTTATCTGAAGTAGAAGTGGTGAAACGAAGAAAAACCACTTCTAGCTGATGTAGAAGTCGTGAAACGAAGGGAAACCACTTTTAGGATGGCTGAAGTTTGGCTGTTTCCCCGGAAGACGGAGTTCGATTGCCAGCTCTGCCAAGACATGTAATTCTCGTCTGATGGCTGGAATGGGGTGCACAGCCTCGTGATGTAAAACTGAAAAGAGGTGTGTTCGATACCCACCTCAGTCACGTTAGAAGTGTTGTTCCGTGGTTTCCCATTTCTACCAAAATGGCTGAGGTAGGAATCGAACCACCTCTTCTCACTTTTGCCTCACGAGGCTGAGTGTACCCCGTTCTAACCCTCAAACCAGAATTAAATTTCTTGGCAGAGCCGGGAATCAAACCCCAAACTCTGGGGTGATAGCCACGAATGCTAGCCGCTACACCAGGAAGTGGGATGGGTGAAGTAAGATGATGGAGACTATATCAGCTCTAGCTGTGGTCAACCCTGATTATTGTTGAGAAGTACACCTACTTGGGCTGTGTATTATATCGAGACGGTAGTATGGGGAAGGAAATAGAGTCAAGGTGTGCAAAAACCAATGCAGTGAGTTCTCAGCTACGATCTGCAGTATTCTACAAGATAGAAGTTAGTGTAAAAATGAAACTCTCCCTACATCGCTCAGTATTTAGACCAAATTGCTGTATGGAAGTGAGAGCTGGGTAGATTCAGGATACCTGATACATTCAGTGGTCTGCCATATTATTATACTCAGAAAGAAAATAAAGTATTTGGTAACTTTTTGGCCAGAAAAATAAATCCGGTAAATGTTAGTGCATTTTCTTAGCACGGTATATCTTCATACAACCAAGACAGTGGGCCATTCGACATGCTTCCTGGTGTGGTTGAAGACTGTGGGGCACCCATTGGGCACACACTCTGCGCAAGTGCAGTCGTTCCTTCATGATGGTGTGCACACTTCCGACGCTCAATCCGACCATGGCGACTATGGCGTTCACTGTCACTCGGCTGTCCTGGATAATGAGTGCATCAACTAGCTGGACGTTGTATTCGGTAATGCAGGTGGGTGCCCCAGACCGGGCATCATCGGCTAACGACACCCGTCCTTCCCTGAAGCGCTTGTGCCACGCCTTGACCCTTGCAAGGGACATGCAGTGTTCGTCGTACACTTATGACATTCGGCGATGAATGTCCGTTCCCCCTACTCCTTTCGCTGACAGAAACCGAACAACACCTCTTTGCCCTTCGTTTGAGGCCTCCATGTCACTGTTTGAAATGTAACTGGCAGCATTGGACGATTGATGCATGCTGCTGCTCGCTTTGTATCGTCACGTGACGTGCACGCGTGCCCTCTAGCGACGGGCTGTGACCTTCCACACTCTGGTCGGAACCACACCTCGTTACACACGCCACGATTAGCCGATGTCGTCACCGGTTTGCGCATTACAGCCTCCTGCTCGTTACTTTTTGAACGCACCTTATATATTGGCGACTAATTTAATTGAATTTTATGGGAACTTAAAATGGCAGCTGTGCAACATTTTTTGAAATCTCGTTTTTAGCCTATTTTCAATTTTGAAAAAAATAGGCTTATGAGATCACCTTTTGTCCGCGCGTGTGTGTGTGTGTGTGTGTGTGAGTGTGTGAGAGAGAGAGGTGTGTGTGTGTGTGTGTCCCTAATACAATCTAAACGGCTGGAGCGATTTCAATGAAACTCGGTAAGTTCATAGCACTATTCCCGGCGATCTCGACCGTGCCCTTCAAATTTTGTTACGTCTCACCAATCCAACATGGCAGCTGTGCGAAATATTTCACTAGCATTCAATATCGCCGAAGCTATTACCGATATCGCCCTGAAATTGTGTACGGTAATAAAGGGTACTACTAGACGTTCACCTATGAGACTTTCAAAAACCTGGTGACTACAAAACCAACATGGCGGTCAAGTGAAGTTGAGACTTTTAAATAGACTTTTCTTGCGATTTAACTATCCAAACGTAATGAAACTTGGTACAGCAAATGTTTATACACATTGTAATGCACTGGAGTCTAATTTAGTTCAATTGTTTACATAACCTCAAAATGGCGGCTGTGCGAAATATTTCACTGACATTCTATATCTCCGAAACTATTACAGATATCACCCTGCAATTTTGTACGGTGATAAAGGGTACTGATACACGTTTACCTATGTATATTTCATAAACCTGTAAAGTACAAAACGAACATGGCGACCCAGCGAATTTGAAATGTTTTAATAGACTTTTCTCGTGATTTAACTCTCTGAGCGCAGTGAAATGAGGTACAGTAAATGATTTTGCAGATTGTAATGCACTGCCATCTAATTTAATTCAATTGTTTGCATAACCTCAAGATGGCGGCCGTGCGAAATTTTAAAATTAAGTTTTTATTTCTTGTGTCGTAATCATGCGATCGAGGTGAAAGTTTGAATAATGAACCTAGGCAATAATTGTCCTTGAATGGTACATAACTCTATGGCCTATATATATAACAATCCTAAATGGCGAGCTTCCGAAATATTTAGACAGTTCTCAATATCTATGAATTTTTTACAGCAACCAAACTGAATGTTTTTATGTTCATAGAGACTATGAACATATGTTCACCTAAAGGACTTTCAGTAACCTGGTGAGCACAAATCCAACATGACGGCGACGTGAAGTATAAGTATTTAAATGGACGTTTCTCGCGAATTAACTATCCGAGTGCCTTGAAACGTTGCACGTTAAATGCTTATACAAATGTTGATCCACTGGCATCTAATTTATTTCAATTGTTTGCATAATCACAAGATGGCTGCTGTGCGTAATTTTAAAACCTCGTTTTTACTTCTTGTGTTCTAATCATGCGATTGAAGTTTGAATACCACACGTACACAATAATCTTAATGTAATAGTACAAAAATAAAAATCCAACCTGGCGACCATCTGAAATATTTAGACGGTTCTCTATATCTACGAATCTGTTACAGCAATTAAACTGAAATTTTGTATGTTGATAGAGGCAATTAACATGAGCAGGATATATGAAAATAGGCTGTATAGTTCTTCACGGAACTACTTGTTATTTCTTGTGTCCTAATCAAGCAATATAAATGTACGTTGGTAGAAATACCAAATTTTTAAAATCTCATTTTTATTTGTTGTGTCCGAATCAAGCAATATAAATGCACGTTGGTAGAAATACCAAATTTCAAAAAATGTGCTCAGCCACCATTTTAAATTCTCAAAAGATTCCATTGAATTAGTCGTCAATATATTAAGGCTTGTATGAAGATATGCCGTGCTAAGGAAATGCAGTAACATTTGCCGGAAATATATTTTTTTCTGGCCAGAATGTTACCAAATACTTCATTTTCTTTCCGAGTATAATAATATGGCAGACCACTGTAAGCTAGAGGTAACTGATATGAGGGGAGCACGAATGATTGCTTGCTCAAATAGATAGAAGCAATGGCAAGAGGCTACTCGTAATGAAGAGATAAATGCTAAGTTAAAAGTATTTAATTAGCGTATGACTTTTAGTGCCGGGAGTGTCCGAGCACATATTCGGCTCGCCAGAGGCTGTAGCTGCTTCAAGCGTACACCCATGGGGTGAGCTACAAGATCCGTACAATTTCAAGTAGTTCTAACTTTCGCTACTAGATGTCACTGATACCTAGTGGTGAACGTTGGAACTATGATAGAGCGTTTCAACGAAATCTAACCTAGAAATTTAGCTTCACACAAGTTTAGTTAGTGGAAGTATCTTTTACATGCCATAAATCTATGATATTGGACAGCCGGCTTAACTTCCCCTCCAAATGAAGGCATACTGAAGGATTTTAACGCTCTTAAAAAATCCGACGACTTCGGCCGGCTTTGAATTCGCTATCTTGGGCACAGCAGTTTAGCATGCTACCAACTACGCCACCAAAGCCACTAAGTCAGAAGTAAACATGATATATGAAGCTGTTCGTATGAGCTGACTCAGATGGTGGGGTCATGTGAAGAGAACGGGGGAGGAGACATTGCCTAAGAGTCAGCAATTCTTCTAGGTTTGTGCCGTGTCTTGTGTGGGGTTTCGCCTAGGACACCAAGCTAGGCTCATCGGCGGGCTCTTGGTGTCCCCGCCCGGACCCCCACAGGAGTGACGAACTGCGCGCCACCTCCCTTTATATAAGGTGCAACTGCACCACTTGACTACGAGAACTAAAAGCTCAAGCAGCCTTAACCTCCCTATGAAGGCTTCCAAAAAGATGGTATATTAGCTTTCACGGCCGGTGAATTAAAACTCAGCAATTCTTCTAGGTTTGTGCCGTGTCTTGTGTGGGGTTTCGCCTAGGACACCAAGCTAGGCTCATCGGCGGGCTCTTGGTGTCCCCGCCCGGACCAAGAGCCCGCCGATGAGCCTAGCTTGGTGTCCTAGGCGAAACCCCACACAAGACACGGCACAAACCTAGAAGAATTGCTGAGTTTTAATTCACCGGCCGTGAAAGGCAATATACCATCTTATTGCCTAAGAGGTTATTGAGTTCGGGTGTTGAGGGTAAAAGAACTAGAGGTAGCTATAGCTAGAGCCCTTCGCGGATAGGCAAAACGTTATCCTCATCCACCCGGCATCTGCACGACTGTTATCCGCATCCGCCCCGCATCTGCACGACTGTTATCCGCATCTGCCCCGCATCTGCACGACTGTTATCCGCATCCGCCCCGCATCTGCACGACTGTTATCCGCATCCGCACCTTTGTTTAAAATTTATTAGAAAAAGCATAAAGTATTAAAGCAACACATTTGGCATTTGAGGAGAAATTCATTCTCCTAGGCTATGTGTGATTCGCAGGACAATGTTGACTGAGTTTTGTCCCTCTGAGTAACGGCAAGTTAAACAGTGGGTGACTAATTATATCACTTACTTAGTCGTGGGATGTACCCACACAGGCAAGTGCAGGTATAAAGGAATGTTTTTGGCAAAAGTAAACACTAATTGAGGGTATTTCCATGACTGGCTTCTCTCACTTCTCTATTATTCTCACACAATCCAAATAGGGAAATAACAAGAATCGTGAAAGCCGCAGATCTTAGCAAACACCTAAAATTATTTAAAAAAAAAGAGTGATAGTCTATCTGAAAGACTAGACTTTATATAATTTTTATCCTACAAATGCTACAAATGCTGAAAAATGCTGGGTAAAAGCCTCATGATCATACAGCGAACTGCGTGAACTCTAAACTCCATTAGCAAGTGCAAACCAAGGTCAAAGGAGGTAGCTGGCTGGATGAGGTCACGCTCACCGGAGCGCACGGGGAAAGGAGGAAGCTCAAGCGGTACTATGACGTCACACACTTCAGTGCATTCTCGGTACATTTCGTCCCGTTGCCGTAACGTAACGCCAGACCTCAGCGTAACGACGAAGTCGACAAGATCTTTTAAAATGATAAAATTCCAGTTCAACATTGTATTCTAAAAATATCCGCAAATTTACTCTAAACATTATCCGCAGTTTATCCGTTATCCGCACAGCAATGCAAACTTTATCCGCAAGGCAAAAAATTTTGCGGATATACGCGGGTTTATCCGCGGATATTCGCATCCGCGCAGGGCTTCAGCCATAGGAGGCGATTGCTAGGTTCAGTGTTTAAGAATTTCAAAGTGAGAGCTGTAGAAGCAGAGGAAGATTACAACGCTAACTGATAATAGGGGATCATGGAGGAGACTTGTTCGCAAACAGAGGCTTGCAGACTAGACTGGACGCTGAAAGGTAAAACAGTCTCAAAAGTAAATATATGTAGAATGAAACCTGGAAACTGCTGGTAAATAAATAAAATAAAAAAGTAAAATTCAACATTATAAAACAGTAGTTTTACCAGAAGCCCTTTATGCAGCCGAGACGCTTAATCTACAACATAAAACACTGAGAAATCAATTGGAGATTAAGGAACGCAAAATCATGCGAAAAATGTTGGGACCAAGAATCTAAGATGGAATTCACCTTCCAAAACCTAATGCTGACGTCTATTTGTAAATTACTAAAATCACAGACACAATCCGTATGAGAAGGATCCGATCCATGGGACATTTGGACAGAATGGACCCAACTAGGTTAACACATAAAATCTATACGTTTTTGCAGAAAAAGGCAACAAGGTCCAAATGGTACAAACAGGCAGAAAAGGACTTGGCTGAATTAGGTTTTCCCAATCTCAAGGATCGAGAGGAAATTAGGGAAATTACTCATACACGGGGTTTGGAGGGAGAAGAGAGAAGACCTACCAGACACGTCTGGTCGCAGCAACGAAGACTCGCTCAATCGCTGCGCATTAAGAGTTATTGGGCCAACATCAAGGCCAATAAGTGTAGATTCCGTGAGCTCCTAGGAGACCCATTCACGCAGAAGAAGAAGAAGAAGAAGAAGTTATAAATAGCTCTTATAGGCTTGCAGCCTATTGCACATCACTTTCACTATGAGTGGTACCGTACACTTAGAATGGTCCATCTCCTCACATGGTAACCACAAGTTTATCTCATCCTGCTCTCCTTTAAGGGGAATCTGCGTCATTAGCAGTGTCTTCCAGGATGTGCAATGTAGGTCAATCAAGATAAACTAAGAACATTTCATAGCCATAGTGTTGTCTAGAATTCGTGCGCGTGAATTATACTGGGGAGCAAATTTAATATTGTTTTTAGGGGTAGTGTCTGGAATTTTTAAACTGTTTCCAGTATGTATATTATTGAGCTTCTGATTACAATACAGCGACCTTCTTATTCTAACAGCTCCACTTTTCTTTTCAGACATTGTAAATTTTGTGATAATTTATTAGTTTAGAAATTGGTACTATGGACGAACAGTAGGCCCTACTGTGAACGATGGGATGCCTATATGATGGCGGACTATTGTTTCAGCATCCTTCGAGATTGTCCATCATTATTATATCGCAGAAAATCATGGAAACTTGGATTCAGCAATATGTCAAATTGTAAGTGTTCTTTTTCTGCTAGTGAACAAGAAAACCAAAATCTAAATTCAAATTAAGAAGCTTTGGAATATCAATGTCCAAGTATTTCACACATCCTATAATATTATTTATGTTCGACACTGGCGAAATGTAAATATTATATGTCAGAAAACTGTATTATAATTAGGCTCTTCAGTAGTTTATGTGGTAGGATGATATCACGAAACGGAACTGTTTTGTTAACTATTAAGTTACCGCCACTTTAAGTAAATGAATACGCAACAATCTGTAGCGTTGAGGGATTTGAACCTAACCTAACAATTGACCGCGTCTCAACTTGGTGGCTCTAAATTTAATTAAACATTGCAAACTCCTCTCCGAAGTAGGAACTGTTTCCCGGGACCGCTACGTGCCCATGAGATGGCAGACGGGATTAAAACTTGATCGTTCGCGAGATGCAGCTTGTTATTGAAAACAAATATTACCACAAACCGTACTCAAAATCTAGTTACTCGGCAGGTGGCTTACAAATCCTCCCTTGAGTGTTTGTTTCAATTCTGTGTTTCCATTAAATCTTTGCGGGGGTGGAAGGAATTCGTCAGTCCCTCAGTCGTCAGCAGGGCGTGGTTATTCTTGTGTGTTTTTGTTTTCAATTGAAGTTCAGTAAAATCTCGTAACTTCCCTCCGCTAACAAAAACAGCCAAAAGCCCAAACCTTGCGACCAATAGAAACATTCAATAACTGGTAGGTCTTTTTGCAACTGAAAAATGAAAATCCACAGCCTGTTTCCAGTCGACCGACCGGGTCAGGGATGGAATGAATGAAGCCCCCATCTAGCGGCGAGGATATGAACTGTGCTGGCTGCGGAAGCCTGTCGCACTCCCCTGGGGCAATGATTAAATGAATGACAGTTTTTTTTAGCTTATGGCTCTTTTAGTGCCGGGAGTGTCCGAGAACATGTTCGGCTCGCCAGGTTTGTAGCTGCTTCGAGACGGACACCCAATGGGTGAGCTACAAGTACCGTAGGGGAGGAAAGTTGGAATGTAAGGACGAGGAGTTGGAAGGTAGCGGCTGTGGCCTATAGTTAGGGACCAACCCCGGCATTTGCCTGGAAGGAAGATGGGAAACCACAGAAGACCATCTTTAAGGTTGCCGGCGGGGGGATTCGAACCTCCTCGCCTCCCGGATGTAAAAGACTGCCAGCAGTCATGCCGTAACGACCACGGCTAACTCACCCGGTAATGACAGATGAAATGAAATTATAGTGGAGAGTGCAGCTGGAATGAAATTGTGACAGGGAAAACCGGAGTACCAGGAGAAAAACCTGTCTGCCTCCGCTTTGTCCAGCACAAATCTCACATGGAGTGACCGGGAATTGAACCACGGCCTTTTTGCAACTCTTGATTAATAATAATGTAAAATGCATAGACATTAACCATTATGAAGATGGTATTAAATATTATCTGTGTTGACTGATATTAATCTTCAATTATAAAAGCCACCTTGTCAAACACTAGAAAATAATTAATACATATGTTTATGTTCGACCATGTCGAAATGTCAACATTATGTGTCAGAAAACTGTATCATAATGAGGCTCATTATAACACTATTTTTCATTATGAAACAGTTTCTCCCACCAATCAGAGCTCAAGAAACACTTGTGTGACCAATTAGGTAAGGATACCTTCGGGCATGCACTCAAAATCCAACATATTTCTGTGTTGGCAAGCGAAGTGAATTGTCTCTGCTTTCGGAGTGCCTTGACCCACGCATGCGCTCTGTTCAGTCAGCAAACCCAGCGCGCCCTGTTCACTAACTGAATCCCACAGATATTTATGAATAGTTACGTTAAAACATATAATAAAGTTTTTTTTTGGGCGTATGGCTTTTAGTGCCGGGAGTGTCCGAGGACATGTTCGGCTCGCCAGTTTTGTAGCTGCTTCGAGACGGACACCCAATGGGTGAGCTACAAGTACCGTTGGGGAGGGAAGGAGGGAAGTTGGAATGTAAGGACGAGGAGTTGGAAGGTAGCGGCTGTGGCCTATAGTTAGGGACCAACCCCGGCATTTGCCTGGAAGGAAGATGGGAAACCACAGAAGACCATCTTCAAGGTTGCCGGCGGGGGGATTCGAACCTCCTCGCCTCCCGGATGTGAGCGACTGCCATCAGTCATGCCGTAACCACCACGGCTAACTCACCCGGTAATAAAGTTATAATTATCGTCGAACATAAACAGTCGTATGCAACTCGCCTATAATGGTAATTAAACACTCGTGTCTTAATTATTGCCATTATAGGCTCGTTGCATAATGTACTAATAAACGACAGATTTTTTTTCAGCAGGTCTATGTCCTGAAGCAAACTTTCCCATGTGCAAAATTTATTGAAATGACTGATATCCCACGTGGATGTGGTGCAATGTCATCGTTTCATTTACGGTAGGAATATCAATGTTCAAGTATTTCACACATCCTATAATATTATTTATATTCGACCCCAGCGAAATGTAAATATTATATGTCAGAAAACTGTATTATAATGAGGCTCATTATAGTACAAGTGTTCATTATGATACAGTTTCTCCCACCAATCAGAGCTCAAGAAACAGTTGTGTGACCAATTAGGTGAGGATAAAATCACACCTGCGCTCACTTCCATGGCCCCCTATTTTAAATGTCACTGCGTGGCGATTGTCATAATGAGGTAATTCAGGAGGCCATGGTCAAATACAAGGTATTCTCTGCGTCCCATGCGCTCTGTTCAGTACATAAAACTGGTAATAATAATAATAATAATAAACGTATGGCCTCGGGTGCCTGGTGCAAGCTTTGTTAATTGACACCCAGAGGGTAGCTTGCATGTCGAATTTCGTCGTTCCTTTGAACGCTATGAAAGTCAAGGAGGTTAGATATCTAAACTCATTGACACTACAGCGCTTTCAAGTAGAGAATGGAGGAACTTTGTGTTGGCGGAAAATCCCGGGATTAATTTTGCCATTGAACACGGCCTACTGAATTCAAATGGGTTCTTTAACATGCCAACAACGTATGACATGAGTATCGTGATTTTTGGAGCCTTCAAAAATCACTTACCATGGCCAGGGGCGAACCTGCGATCTTGGGGTTGGTAGTCCGACACTATAACCACTCACCCACCGTGGCAAGCATAAAACTGGTGAAATCTCGACAGATATTTATGAATATTTATGTTCGAACATAAAATAGTTATTATTATGTCAAACATAATACTGTAGTACATTATGCAACGAGCCTATAATGGCAATAATTAAGACACGAGTATGTTTATAAAACGAGCGTATGTGAGTTTTATAATTTCCATTCGAGTGTCTTAATTACCATTATAGGCGAGTTGCATACGACTGTTTATGTTCGACGATAATTATTATAACTATTTTATATTCGACCATAAATATTAATAAATATCTGTCGAGATTTCGCCAGTTTTATGTACTGAACAGAGCGCATGAGACGCAGAGAATGCCTTGTATTTGACCATGGCCTCCTCGATTACCCTATTATGACACTAAGCCAGGCAGTGAAATTTAAATTAGAAGGCCGTGGAACTCAGCGCATCTAATTATCTAATTGGTCAAACAACTGTTTCTTGAGCTCTGATTGGTGGGAGAAACTGTTTCATAATGAATAGTAGTGTTATAATGAGCCTCATTATAGTACAGTTTTCTGACATATAATAGTCAGGGTCGAACATAAACAGTAGTATGCAACTCGCCTATAATAGTACATTATGCAACGAGCCTATAATGGCAATAATTAAGACACGAGTATGTTTATAAAACGAGCGCAAGCGAGTTTTATAATTTTCATACGAGTGTCTTAATTTCCATTATAGGCGAGTTGCATACGGCTGTGTATGTTTGACGATAATTATAACTTTATTATATGTTTTAACATAAATATTCATAAATATCTGTGGGATTCAGTTAATTCAGTTAGTGAATAGGGCGCGCTGGCCTTGCTGACTGAACAGAGCGAATGCGTGGGCCAAGGCACTCCGAATGCAGAGACCACTCACTTTGCTTGCCTACACAGAAATATGTTGGATTTTGAGCGCATGCGTGAAGGTATCCTTACCTAATTGGTCACACAAGTGTTTCTTGAGCTCTGATTGGTGGGAGAAACTGTTTCATAATGAAAAATAGTGTTATAATGAGCCTCATTATGATACAGTTTTCTGACACATAATGTTTACATTTCTACATCGTCGAACATAAAGGTAATTAAGACACTCGTATGGAAATTATAAAACTCACTGCGCTCGTTTCATAAACGTACTCGTGTCTTAATTATTGCCAATATAGTCTCGTTGGATAATGTACTATTATGAATTCTTCTTTGTAACCTTTCATTTATTTCAATTAATGACGTTTTGTAAGGATATCCATTTTATTTTTAGTTTTTGCTAAGATAGTTTCTAAGATTTTTTTCACGCTGACGAAGTTATCATTGATGTAACGAAACATGTACGTGTTAATTTAATTATTAAACTACTTTCTAGTGTGTGACAAGGCAGCTTTTATCATTTGAGAATGATAATAATGTATCCAACAGCGTCCGAATCATATTCAAATGTAGTGGTTAACGAGGAAAAATCATTGGACGACGTCAAACATAACCTATAAAGCCCACATCGAAGAGATAACCTCTATCGTGTTATAGGAAGCTTTCCACTCAGTCATCACAAATTGTGCCTAATTACATTAGGCGGGAAAACAAGTATTTACACACCCTAACCTGAAATAAATATTACTCAATATGAATGAAAATGAAAATCCACAGCCTGCTTCCAGTCTCCGACCGGGTCAGGAATGGAATGAATGAAGCCCCTATCAAGCGGCGAGGATATGAACTGTGCCGGCTGCCGAGGCCTGACGCACTCCTCTGGGGCAATGATTAAATGAATGACAGATGAAATGAAATGATAGTGGAGAGTGTTGCTGGAATGAAATTTTGACAGGGAAAACCGGAGTACCCGGAGAAAAACCTGTCTGCCTCCGTTTTGTCCAGCACAGATCTCACATGGAGTGACCGGGATTTGAACCACGGACCCAGCGGTGAGAGGCCGGCGTGCTGCCGCCTAAGCCACGGAGGCTTCAAATATTACTCAATATATTTATCACAAAATAACGCGCCTTTATGTACTAAAATGCGGATATTTAATTGAATGACATGTTTCGATCGTCAAGCGATCATCTTCAGATCCTGCTCACTTAGGCTTACAGTAGATAAGGTACGATGTTTATGTATTATACGTATTCTCGAATATATATACACTAATATATACAAATGAGATGGTGTGTGTCTGTGTGTCTGTCTGTTACTCAATCATGCAAGAACCACTGGTGGGATTTACATGAAATTTTACATGGAGGTAGCTGATTTATCTGGTTAACATATAGGCTACTTTTGATTTCGATACTTTGCACTATTTAAAGATTGCGACCATTTTAGTGATGCCACTACACCCTTTGGTTTCAAACTTTCATATTTCCATTTCAAATAAAAAAAAGAGAACTCTAAGAAATAGCAAACCTTTGATGCCATATGCATGGTTTAAAATTTAATTTTCTATCCGAAAGGTCCTTATCACTTTTCGTGTATCTCCAACGGTTAGCGAGTAAAACCTAAATGTGTGCTATAAAACACGGTCAACGCCGAGTGGTATAGCTGGACAAAATGTTCCATCCATACTCTCCCTCCGCGTAGCATTTCGCCTATCCCCTGTTTTAACTGTTACCTTCACATTTTAATTTATTTATGGCGCGTAGCGAAGCGCGGGTAGTTCAGCTAGTATACTATTTGCAAAAGTTTGTAAAATCTTGTGCAACGTGTCAAACTTATTTACAGATATTATTACTTATTGGATTTGTAGCGCTTCTATAGTTGTTGCGTTATTATCAGGGCCCGGATTTTGATTACCTATTTTTTTTAATGACCTATAAAATGACTGCAAAAATGCCATAAAATGACCCAACAAAAATTAAAAATCACTTAAAAATTTGAGTGAAACTGACATAATTTCATCACACAAAAACGCAAATAGACTACCGGTATATCATTGTATGTTGAAATGATTTTAATAGGTACCTAATAATTATAATTTAAATACAAGTTATTTGCACATCATTTCAGTCTAGTGTGTCTCCCGGAAAGTGGATATTCGAAGAAATAAGGGTTGAAAAAGTTGTGAAGATTCTCTGTGTTCGTATTCATCCTCACTTTCAGTTATGTTAATATCCAGTACCATACGCAAAAAATGCACCATAAACCATTACAAATGAGAAAATGACTCAAAACGTGTAAAATATTCTAATAAATTCCATAAAATGACGCAGAAAAGCGAGAAAATGACCTAAAAGTAAAATACTTACAAAAATTACGAAAAACATAAACAGAATTTTGTACACAAGTTAGCACTGTCTGTGGTGAACCATTTAAAAGATTTTTTTTTAGTCGTGTGGCCTCCTCAGAGGCCAAGTGCAGGTCTTTATATTCGACGCCCGTGGGCGACCTGCACGTCGGGATGAGAGATGGAATGGATGAGGATGAATGAAACTGGCCAAGGATGTGGAAGGAAGCGGCCGTGGCCTATCAGAAGGTACCGTCCCGGCATTTGCCTGGTGTTGAAAATGGGAAACCACGGAAAACCATTTCAGGGACGGCCGACGGTGGGGGTTCGGACCCACGCGTCTACCGAGTCAGCAGAGAGCTTGGCCCCATGACCTAACGCTGCGCTTTAGCCAGCGTAGCCACTGCTGTCGGTTATTTAAAAGATGACATGTCATCAGAATCCAGGCGCTGGTTATTCTTAATGTAGTTTAAATATGTTAAGCTGTGATCTATTGAATTATTATTGTGACGAACTTCAAGAATCCCACTGACAAGATAACCACATTACAATAGGCCACCTATTTAAATAGGAGTGGTTGTATTGGTATCATAAGTAACTAAATAGTGTAGACAACATCAGTCGAGTCCCGGCTCTACCAAGAAATTTTAATTCTGGTGTGAGGGCTGGAAGGGATGGTTGGTTGGTTGGTTGGTTGGTTGGTTCTTAAGTTTAGGGGCTGCGACAACGCGGTCATGTATCCTCGTGTACTTTGGGTGTGTGTAGAATCTGTCTGATAACCGGTGTTAATTGTGATGACTGTATTGGTGTGTGTTATCTGTTTTTTTTTTTTTAATTCAAGTAAGGACTGCAGACTTTTGAATTTTTTCAAATAGGTCCTACTTTTGCCGCCAAACGCCATCGTCAACGACTACCAGATCAGAACTTAGCTACCAGACGCCACCGCAGTCGGCTCTTGGCAACGAACGTAGGAACCTAAGAGCGTTGTTTACATTCTTAACCTATACAATTTAGCTTCACACAGGTGTAATTAGTGGAAGGTTCTTTAACATGCCATAAATCTACGACACGGACCTCCGGCTTTACTTCCCCCTCCGAAGGAAGGCATACTGAGGGATTTTAACGCTCTTAAAAATCCAACGACTTCGGCCGGATTTGAACCCGCGATCTTGGGCATAGAAGCTCAGCATGCTACCGACTACGCCACCGTAGCCGACGGCTGGAAGGGAGTACACTCAACCTAGTGAGGCAAAATTGAGAAGAGGAGGGTTCGATTCCCACCTCAGCCTGGAAGTGGTTTTCCATAGTTTCCCCACTTGTACAGCAGGAAAATGCTGGGATGGTTCCAAACTTAAGGCCACGGCCGCCTCCTTGGATGAAAATGAAGATCCACAGGCTGCTTCCAGTCGACCGACCGGGTCAGGGAATGGAATGAAGGAAGCCCCCATCTAGTGGCGAGGATATGAACTGTGCCGGCTGCTGAAGCCTGTCGCACTCCCCTGGGGCAATGATTAAATGAATGTCAGATGAAATGAAATGATAGTGCAGAGTGATGCTGGAAGGAAATTGTGACAGGAAAAACCGGAGTACCTGGAGAAAACCTGTCTGCCTCCGCTTTGTCCAGCACAAATCTCACATGGAGTGACCGGGATTTGAACCATGGACCCAGCGGTGAGAAGCCGGCGTGCTGCTACCTAAGCCACGGAGGCTACGCCTCCTTGGAATCCTATCCTTAATTTACAAATGCACACACTACTGTATTACAGCCGTCACAATAAGACAGGCTATCACATAAATTCCACACACACACCCAAATATGGGACTATGGACTATGACCACAATGTCGGAGCTCATAAAATAAGCAACAACAACTAATTTTAGAAGTGTGCCGGTTTGCTTGTAACACCCTCACAAGGAAGCGCCACACGTTCTGCACGAGTGACCAAGGTTGTGCCATTAGATATCCGGAATCAACTGTAGTCATGACTAACAAACACATCTTTGGTGATGTAATGAGTCTTTCCTACATCACGAGATTGTGGTGGGAGCTTAGTAATCCTTCCGGAAATCTGTTGTGCAGACATACAGTACGAGGAGTGGGGAATGTTATTCGTAACAGTGTAAAGGTTGTCATGCTCGGTAAAACTAGTGCTGTGTGTGACCGTAAGTTGTGATCTTCCCACCGAGCTGAGAATGCACCAAAGAGGCATCCTAAGCCGCTGTTTACGTGAGGTAGTCTAACGCGTACCAATGTGAGTGTTAACTCTTTCACTATGAATATTTTTAATTTTTGAAACATGTACTCATACATTTAGTAATTAAGGTTGGCACTTTGTTTTCTAATTACCTTAGTAGTTTATCTAATTCGTTATTAATACGGAACTAACTAAGCCAGTATGATTAACTTGATTTCACTACTAATATAACCTCTGTTTAATTTTTGTCTGTTTGCATGTACAGACGTGGTCAAATTATTAGAATTAAAATAAAACTTCCCAGTTCATTAACAATTTGTAACCCTAATTAAGATAATATCCAGTGCTTTTATTAATATTATTTATATCAATGAGGGTGGAATTTCTATTTTGGAGTAATATAATATTTTATGCAATTATATTGAGCTGAAGGAATCTTTTATACCTCATTGTTCTGTGAAAATTACCACATTATTTCCGTATTAACCCAAAAATACTTTTGTTGTTGATTTTTGAATATTTGTATACTGATAGAGGCAATTAATATAAGTAGGATATATGAAAATAAGCTGTTTATTTCTTCACGGAACTACTAGTTTTATATTCAGAAAATAAACATTTAAATGTCACACCATCCTTAAAAACGGCATCCCCCAGGGGCTCACATCTAGTGGGACGTGGGATGGCGACCACGGGACCCCAGCTGAGTCCGGCATTGCTTCTTTCCTGTCGACCTCCCTTGGTCAACTCTTGTTCTTTTCCGACCCCGACGGTATTAGGGTATCCGAGACCTAGGAAGTCTTTCGCTTTCCCGCCTTAATTGGCCCTTGTCTCATCTTTCCTGATCCCTCCTTCTTCAGGAGTCAGACATCTTGATTTTTTTCTTAATTATATTTCCTTTTCTCTTCAAGGTTCCCGCACTGTTTTTTGTTAATTGGCTCCCCGTGTATCTAAATTCCCTTTAGCGTTTTTTGGCATCTACACTACATTTTGTAGGTATTAGCCTACTTTCGATTTTTGCAAAAAATGAAAGTAGACTTATGAGATCAACACAGGGCGAAAAAAGTGTGTCTGTCTGTGTGTGTGTATGTGTGTGTGTGAGTCTGTGTGTGTGTGTGTGTGTGTCTGTGTGTCTGTGTGTGTGTGTGTATGTGTGAGTGTGTGTACTCTGAATGTCTGTCCCCCCCTATCAATTCGAACACGGTGAATGCGAATTGAACGAAATTTGGTACAAAGGTAGCACTAGCAAAGGACACCTCAGTGTCATGTTTTATATCACCGCCATCTTGACGGAAACGTAATGGCGGCCACACAAATGTTCAAAGCTTAAATCAAATTACGACTAACCTAATCATCCGATCTCTACCAAATTTTGCAACAACATACCTTTATGGGGGGAGCATCCTTTGACCAAACTAGTAAGTCATCAGCGTAATAATGTTTTATATCGCCGCCATCTTGACGAAAACGTAATGGCGGCCACACAAATGTTCAAAGCTTAAATCAAATTACGATTAACCTAATCATCCGATCTCTACCAAATTTTGCAACAACATACCTTTATAGAGGAAGCATCCTTTGACCAAATAACTAGGTCATTATCCTAATAGTTTGCGGATGGCGGCCATCTTTGTGGGAAAATCAATTCCCCCTATTAATTCAAACACGGTGAAACCAAATGGAACGAAATTTGGTACAGAGGTAGCACTAGCAAAGGACACCTCAGCGTCATGTTTTATATCGCCGCCATCTTGACAGAAACGTAATGGCGGCCACACGAATGTTCAAAGCTTAAATCAAATTACGATTAACCTAATCATCCGATCTCTACCAAATTTTGCAACTACATACCTTTATGGAGGGAGCATCCTTTGACCAATCTAATAGGTTATTAGCCTAATAGTTTGCGGGTGGCGGCCATGTTTATGTCAAAATGGATTCCCCCTATTAATTTGAACACGGTGGAACCGAATGGAACGAAATTTGGTACAGAGGTAGCACTAGCAAAGGGCACCTCAGTGTCATGTTTTATATCGCCACCATCTTGACTGAAACGTAATGGCGCCCACACGAATGTTCAAAGCTTAAATCAAATTACGATTAACCTAATCATCCGATCTCTACCAAATTTTGTAACTACATACCTTTATGGAGGGAGCATCCTTTGACCAATCTAATAGGTCATTCGCCTAATAGTTTGCGGATGGCGGCCATCTTTGTGTCAAAATAGATTCTCCCTATTAATTCAAACACGGTGAAACCGAATGGAACGAAATTTGGTACAGAGATAGCACTAGCAAAGGGCATCTCAGTGTCATGATTTATATCGCCGCCATATTGACAGAAACGCAATGGCGGCCACACAAATGTTCAAAGCTTAAATCAAATTACGATTAGCCTAATCATCCGATCTCTAGCAAATTTAGCAACAACATACCTTTATGGAGGGAGCATCCTTTGACCAAACTAATAGGTCATCAGTCTAATATTTTGCGGATGGCGGCCATCTTTGTGTGAAAATCGATTCCCCTTATCAATTCGAACACGGTGAAACCGAATGGAACGAAATTTGGTACAGAGGTAGCACTAGCAAAGGGCACCTCAGTGTCATGTTTTATATCACCGCTATCTTGACGGAAACGTAATCGCGGCCACCCAAATGTTAAAAGCTAAAATGTAATTACGACCAACCTAATAATCTAGTCTCTACTAAATTTTGCAACACCATATCTTTATGTGGGAAACATATTCAGACCAAACTGCAAGAACATCAGCCCAATAGTTTGCAGATGGTGGCCAAGTATGTGTGCAAATCGATTCCCCCTATCAATTCAAACACGGTGAAACTGAATTGAACGAAATTTGGTACAGAGGTAGCACTAGCAAAGGGCACCTCATATTCATGTTTAATATCCCTATAGCACGTTGTATTTCAACAAGCTACTACAACCAACATTCGATCATACTCCTTGAAAAGGACAAAGAATTATAACAATACCCATGCATTTAGGAGAAAGTAGGTTATATGTTCTTTACTGAACATCTTGTTTTAATCTACGTTGCATTTTGTACGTTTTTTCGATCTAAATTGCATTTTGCGAGTGTTTCAACCTCAATTGCATTTTGTAAAGATTGACAATCTAAATTGCTTTTTAGTAAGTCTTTCAATGTAGGAGCAAGGCATTTTAGTGAGTATTTTGAATTTCAATTGCACTTGTAAGTATTTTAAACCTAAATCGCATTTCGCAAGAATTTTAAATATAAATTGCATTTTGTATGGTGGGCATTTTGCAAGTATTTTGATTCTCAATTACATTTTGTGGGTATTGTGAATCTAAATTACATTTTGTAAGTATTTTCAATCTAAATTGCATTTTGTAAGTATTGTCAATCCAAATGGGTAGTTTAAATCAACCGTACATTTTGTAAGCTTTTTCAATTTCAATTGCATTTTGTTAGTATTTTGAATTTCAATTGCACTTTGTGAGTATTTTGAATCTGAACCGGCCTTTTCAATCTAAATTCCATTGTGTATTTTCAATTTCAATTGCATTTTGTAAGTATTTTGAACCTCAATTGCATTTTGTACGTATTTTTGATCTCATTTGCATTTTGTAAGTATTTTGAATTTCAATTGCATTTTGTAAGTATTTCGACTCTACATTGCATTTTGTACGTATTTTGAACCTAGCCTACATTTTGTGCGTATTTTTCAATCTATTCCTTTTGTGAGTCTTTTCGTTCTAAATTCCCTTTTGTAAGTATTACCGCTCTCCATTTTGTGAGTAGTTTCAATCTGAGTTCCTTTTTGTAAGTATTTTCCGTATCACTTAATTTTCGTTCTCGTTTCCATTTCATTGTCATTTTCGCTATCACCCAGACCATTAGGGGCCAATAACCTAGATGTTAGGCCCCTTAAAACAACAATTATCATCATCATCATCATCATCATCATCATCATCATCATAAAACGGCAAAAAATGTTTTAATAACCAGGCAACATTGACTATATACACAATCCAATGACATTAATTGTGAACAATCATGTGGCATTTCCTAATTTAATTGCTTTTATATGCTTCGGACGTTTTTGGTTCAAATGCATCCGAAATATTTTTTTCAAACAATCAAGCAATACATTTATTTCAAAATAAACGGTATGAAAATGAATCGTTAACTGACTCCTTCAAAATTCTCTCTTGTTAGGGCAAAAGGGTATAAGTCAAAAGAACACCAAAACAAAGATATGACATTTCCCTACCAAATAATTGCATAATCTCAGTTATGGTATATTATTGATTTTCACTTTGCCCTAACGAGAGCGAATTAATTTCTCTATCTGAAAATCTAATATAGCAAAATATTTTTATGACATGACCTCGTCTGCAAGTTTGCGTCAAAACTCCGAAAGCGAACGGTATGAAAGAACTAGGGTACAAGTTATGTAGTTTATGTAATACAAAAGGATAAGGGGTGGGGCTAAGGGGAAGCCCCAGATCCAGCCAGTGAGATACAGTATCACTCACCACTTTTGCGTTAAGACGAGAAGCACATCCCTAAGACATGCGTGTGTCTGAATCAAGTAGCAAGGACCAGTGATGATGTAAGATTTGCTTCAGGAGGATGATTAGCGGGGTCAAAATATGATCTAATTGCGTTTTTGGTTTTTTGATTGTTGTTCTATCCTTTTTTTCTTTGTGATTTTGACTTTTGGTTTTGTGTTTGTTTTCTACTTTTGCCTTTGTTTTTTAATTTCGCTTTTTGCTACGGTATATGTTTTTAGTTTTTGGTTTCGTGTTTGATTTCTGCTTTTGCTTTTGTTTTTGAATTTTACTTTTTGCTTTGTGTTTGATTTCTGCTTTTGTTTTGTTTTTGAATTTTACTTTTCGCTATGTGAATTTTGCTTTTTCCTATGTGATTTTTGTTTTCGTTTTCTTATTGTTTGTTTTCTGCTTTTGCTGTTTTGAATTTTGCCTTGTGTTTTTGTTTTGTGTTTGTTTTCTGCATTTGCTTTTGTTTGCAAATTTTGCTGTTTTGCTTTGTGTTTTTGGTTTTCGGTTTTGTGTTTGTTTTCTGCTTTTGTCTTTGAATTTTGCTCTTTGCTGTGTGTTTTTGGTTTTGTGTTTGTTTTCTGCTTTTGTTTTTGATTTTTCTTTTGCTATGTGTTTGTTTTCTGCTTTTGTTTCTCAATTTTGCTTTTTGCTTTTTGCAATGTGATTTTTGTTTTTGGTTTAGTGTTTTTTTATGCTTTTGCTTTTGTTTTCTTCATTTTGCTCTTCGCTTTGTGTTACCGTATTTGTTTTGTGTTTGATTTCTGCTTTTGTTTTTGAACTTTGCTTTTTGATGTATGTTTTTGGTTTTTGGTTCTGTGTTTGTTTTCTGCTTTTGATTTTGAATTTTGCTTTTTGCTATGTGTTTGTTTTCTGCTTTTGTTTTTGAATTTTGCTTTTTGCTATGTGATTTATGGTTTTGTGTTTGTTTTCTGCATTTGTTTTTGAATTTTGCTTGTATTTGGGTCATGGATTTTTGCTTTTTGCTTTGTGTGGGGGGCAAAATAAGACAATCAATGAAAGCAAACCTACACGTTTTCATGTTTGATCTCCATAACATTTGTTACGCTTTATTTGGAGCTCTCTATGTGCAAGAGCTCGAAAATAAACAGTCTTGATTGGTCTAACATTTTAATATAGGCTGTTAGTATAAACAAGTAAAGAGAAATGTTCTTAAATCAGTAAGCATAAACGTACATGATCCAGTCGTTTGTAATCAATCAGATAATTGGCGTTTTTAGCCTACTTTCGATTTTTGCAAAAAATGAACAGGGCGAAAAAAGTGTGTCTGTCTGTGTGTGTGTGAGTCTGTGTGTGTGTGTGTGTATGTGTGTGTGTGAGTCTGTGTGTGTGTGTGTGTGGGTGTGTGTGTGTGTGTGTGAGTGTGTGTACTCTGAATGTCTGTCCTATCAATTCAAACACGGTGAATGCGAATTGAACGAAATTTGGTACAAAGGTAGCACTAGCAAAGGACACCTCAGCGTCATGTTTTATATCGCTGCCATCTTGACGGAAACGTAATGGCGGCCACACAAATGTTCAAAGCTTAAATCAAATTACGACTAACCTAATCATCCGATCTCTACCAAATTTTGCAACAACATACATTTATGGGGGGAGCATCCTTTGACCAAACCAATAGGTCATCAGCGTAATAGTTTGCGGATGGCGGCCATCTTTGTGTGAAAATCGATTCCCCCTATTAATTCGAACACGGTGCAACCGAATGGAACGAAATTTGGTACAGAGGTAGTACTAATATGGAACGAAATTTGGTACAAAGGTAGTACTAAGAAATGGCACCTCAGTGTCATGTTTTATATTGCCGCCATCTTGACGGAAACGTAATGGCGGCCACACAAATGTTCAAAGCTTAAATCAAATTACGATTAACCTAATCATCCGATCTCTACCAAATTTTGCAACAACATACCCTTATGGAGGAAGCATCCTTTGACCAAATAACTAGGTCATTAGCCTAATAGTTTGCGGATGGCGGCCATCTTTGTGTGAAAATCAATTCCCCCTATTAATTCAAACACGGTGAAAACGAATGGAACGAAATTTGGTACAGAGGTAGCACTAGCAGGGGGCATCTCAGTGTCATGTTTTATATCGCCGCCATATTGACAGAAACGTAATGGCGGCCACACAAATGTTCAAAGCTTAAGTTAAATTACGACTAACATAACCATCCGATCTCTACCAAACTTTGCAACAACATACCTTTATGGAGAGAGCATCCTTTGACCAATCTAATAGGTTATTAGCCTAATAGTTTGCGGATGGCGGCCATCTTTATGTCAAAATTGATTCCCTCTATTAATTCGAACACGGTGGAACCGAATGGAACGAAATTTGGTTCAGAGGTAGCACTAGCAAAGGGCACCTCAGTGTCATGTTTTATATCGCCGCCATCTTGACTGAAACGTAATGGCGGCCACACGAATGTTCAAAGCTTAAATCAAATTACGATTAACCTAATCATCCGATCTCTACCAAATTTTGCAACTACATACCTTTATGGAGGGAGCATCCTTTGACGAATCTAATAGGTCATTCGCCTAATAGTTTGCGGATGGCGGCCATCTTTGTGTCAGAATCGATTCCCCCTATTGATTCAAACACGGTGAAACCTAATGGAACGAAATTTGGTACAGAGATAGCACTTGCAAAGGGCATCTCAGTGTCATGTTTTATATCGCCGCCATCTTGACTGAAACGTAATGGCGGCCACACGAATGTTCAAAGCTTAAATCAAATTACGATTAACCTAATCATCCGATCTCTACCAAATTTTGCAACTACATACCTTTATGGAGGGAGCATCCTTTGACGAATCTAATAGGTCATTCGCCTAATAGTTTGCGGATGGCGGCCATCTTTGTGTCAGAATCGATTCCCCCTATTGATTCAAACACGGTGAAACCGAATGGAACGAAATTTGGTACAGAGATAGCACTTGCAAAGGGCATCTCAGTGTCATGATTAATATCGCCGCCATATTGACAGAAACGTAATGTCGGCCACACAAATGTTTAAAGCTTAAATCAAATTATGACTAACATAACCATCCGATCTCTACCAAACTTTGCAACACCATACCTTTATGGAGGGAGCATCCTTTGACCAATCTAATAGGTCATTAGCCTAATAGTTTGCGGATGGCTGCCATCTTTATGTCAAAATTGATTCCCCCTATTAATTCGAACAGGGTGGAACCGAATGAACGAAATTTGGTACAGAGGTAGCACTAGCAAAGGGCCCCTCAGTGTCATGTTTTATAACACCGCTATCTTGACGGAAACGTTATCGCGGCCACCCAAATGTTAAAAGCTAAAATGTAATTTCGACCAACCTAATAATCTAGTCTCTACCAAATTTTGCAACACCATATCTTTATGTGGGACACATATTCTGACCAAACTGCAAGAACATCAGCCCAATAGTTTGCAGATGGTGGCCAAGTATGTGTGCAAATCGATTCCCCCTATCAATTCAAACACGGTGAAACCGAATTGAACGAAATTTGGTACAGAGGTAGCACTAGCAAAGGGCACCTCATATTCATGTTTAATATCCCTATAGCACGTTGTATTTCAACAAGCTACTACAACCAACATTCAATCATACTCCTTGAAAAGGACAAAGAGTTATAACAATAAACATGCATTTAGGAGAAAGTAGGCTATATGTTCTTTACTGAACATCTTGTTTTAATAAAATTTTCATCTAATTACGTATGTTTAAAATGATTTCGCTCTGGCGGTGGGTTGATCCCCCCTAATCACCCCGGCCCAGTAGTTACGCCACTGGCAAAGACCGTGGAATGAGTCCATACGCACGCTACTTAAACTCGATCTCCTGCCAACAGTAGGGATAATCAATTCTCTACACAGTTATTATATGTTTATTTCTGTTTCACCCAGCTCCACATGTCTTTCTCTCGACAAAAGATGTGCTAACACTGATTTCTTGAGATAGAATCCAATGTTAGTAAGTTATAGAAAACTTTTCAGTCAACACAAATTGTGTCCAATTACATTAGGCGGGAAAGCAAGTGTTTAAACGATAAAACGTTAAAAATACTACCAAGTTTAGTTACAGTTAAATATATTCTGATAGTCCGCAACAATTTGCAAGTTTTTAAATGTGTAGCGCTGCTAACGCACAGAAACTTTGCAGCGGCCAGCGGATATCATATCTTATGTCCACCACCTACCCCTAAAATATTACCAAAATATGACCTTAAAACATCAATATTGATGAAATATGACAATAACTTTGAAAATGACCCAAATATGCAGTTACAGTATGCTCTATAAAATTCTTCTAAAAAGAATGGCATTTCCTAAACATCCGGACGTTGGTTTTCACACACAGATGGCTCAATTTGTAAAAGTATAGGGCCATACATCTGGAGGTGCCAGGTTTCAGTCCTGGTCGCGGCAGACATTTTAACTCTCTGTTTAACATCTTGATGACTTATACTTCTTATTATACACTCAACACGATGTAATCGTTGAAAAACCGCATTTGGTTTTTTATGCAGCGTTAGCCTCCTTACGTCACCAGTTGGAAGATGGCGTTGCTGTGGGAGAACGGAAGCGGTGAAGTCTCTTTGTCATATTTAGAGCCCCATGATCTTGAAATGACACTATAGGCTATTTGAATTTCCTGTTTAGTTAGATGACACTCCTTGTTAATATTAAAACATGTGGCTGCATTCTTGAAAAACGTTTGTTTTACTGAAGGAACGCTCTGATAGAACACAATTAGCCTATACTGAGAGATCATATTCAGCCAGTGAGCTATCTATCTATCTACTATTATTATTACTATTATGCTTGCCACGGAGGGTGGGTGGTTATCGTGTCGGACTACCAACTGCAAGCTTGCAGGTTCGCTCCTGGCCATGGTAAGTAATTTTTGAAAGGCGACAAAAAATCTCGGCACGCATGTCATACGTTGTTGGCATGTTAGAGAACCCATTTGAATTCAGTAGGCCATGTTCATAATGACAAAATTAATCTCTGGATTTTCCGCCAACACAAAGTTCCTCCTTTCTCTATTAGAAAGCGCTATAGTGTCTAGGAGCTTAGATATCTAACATCCTCGACTTTCATAGCGCTCCAAGGAACGACAAAATTTGACATGCAAGCTGCGCTCTGGGCGTCAAATAACAAAGCTTGCACCCGGCACCGAGATCATACGATATTAATTTAAAAATTACTACTATCACCGATGGTATGGCAAACAGTGCGTCGTTACATACGGAAACAGTCACATGTGTTCAAGTGCGAGATTTAGTCATGAGTTACAAATGTTCATAAATTACTTTTAGTTGTTCAATTTAATTTGAAAGTTGCACTGTACTCTTCAAAATCCGTGGTGAGGCATAGCCAATGGCCGCTACTAGGTTAGACAACTGTCTGGGCAAAACCATTAGCCGCTACTAGGTTAGATGATTGTCTGGGTGAAACCATTGGTCGGTACTACGTTAGACGACTGCCTATACAAAACCATTAACTTAACCGCTACTAGGTTAGACGACTGTCTGGGCAAAACTATTGTCCACTGCTAGATTAGACGACTGTCTGGGCGAAACTATTGTCCTCTACTAGGTTAGACGACTGTCTGGGCAAAACCGTTGTACCTAATAGGTTAGACGACTGTCTGGGCAAAACCATTGTCCCTACTAGGTTAGACGACTGTCTTAGCAAAACCATTGTCCCTACTAGGTTAGACGACTGTCTGGGCGAAACCATGGTCCGCTACTAGGTTAGACGACTGTCTGGGCAAAACCATTGTCCGCTACTAGGTTAGACGACTGTCTGGGCAAAACCATTGTCCGTTACTTGGTTTGACGACTGTCTGGGCGAAACCATTGTCCTCTACTAGGTTAGACGACTGTCTGGGCGAAACCATTGTCCGCTACTAGGATAGACGACTGTCTGGGCGAAACCATTGTCCGCTACTAGGTTAGACGACTGTCTGGGCGAAACCATTGTCCGCTACAAGGTTAGACGACTGTCTGGGCAAAACCATTGTCCCGACTAGGTTAGACGACTGTCTGGGCGAAACCATTGTCCCTACTAGGTTAGACGACTTTCTGGGCAAAACCATTTTCCTCTACTAGGTTAGACGACTATCTGGGCATAACCATTGTCCGCTACTAGGTTAGACGACTGTCTGGGCGAAACCATTGCCCTCTACTAGGTTAGACGACTGTCTGGGCAAAACCATTGTCCCTACTAGGTTAGACGACTGTCTGGGCATAACCATTGTCCGCTACTAGGTTAGACGACTGTCTGGGCGAAACCATTGTCCTCTACTAGGTTAGACGACTGGCTGGGCGAAACCATTGTCCGCTACTAGGTTAGACGACTGTCTGGGCGAAACCATTGTCCTCTACTAGGTTACACGACTGTCTGGGCAAAACCATTGTCCCTACTAGGTTAGACGACTATCTGGGCATAACCATTGTCTTCTACTAGGTTAGACGACTGTTTGGGCATAACCATTGTCCGCTACTAGGTTAGACGACTGTCTGCGCGAAACCATTGGCCACTGCTAGGTTAGACTACGGTCTGTAGGAAACCATTGGTCACTACTAGGTTAGACCACTGTCTGCAAGAAACAATTGATCACTACTAGGTTAGACTACTGTCTGTAGGAAACATTGGCTACTGCTAAGTTAGACTACGGTTTGTAGGAAACCATTTGTCGCTACTAGGTTAGACCACTGTCTGGACGAAAATTGCTGTTTGTGCTACAAACAAGAGGGTCTGGGGCGTAAGTCCCATTGGTGTTTGTATGTAAAGCCTTATTAACATGTAGAGCAGGCTGTGCTACAAATCCCTGCATCGCATGGCACCGTGATTTACCAGAATGGTTTCTTCGAACTGTTTGCACGCGACGACAATTATGGTGTTTGAAGCCATTTTCAGTGTTGCCTTAGTAAAAGAATGTTTAATGCTTTTCAGTCGGTCAACACGATTGTGCCCAATGAATGGGCAGGGTACAAGATATAAATATATAAATACACTCAGAAGTTTGGTGCTTTTCAGTCGGTCAACATGAATGTACACAAATGAGTTGGGTTATACCCTAATCCTGAAAAAAATTAGGCTACATGAGATTAATAAATACAATAGGATGACAGTTTCGATCGTCAAGCGATCATCATCAGATCCATTACACTTGGGCTACAAAATCTATGTTTGAAAATACGGGTGAAACTATTTACAATATGTACACTGATTTAGTTGCAGTAGTGGTAATGCAACTTGTCAGTATATGTTAGTTGTGATCTATATGGTGTTTGGTGAAATGCTAAAATGATGATAGAACTCCGGAAAGGTGTCTGTTTGGGGTGACTGTGGTTATAAATGGTTAATTTTGATGGTACAGCTTACTTATCTGGCTGGATGTCTTCCGCACTGCAGCCGCGAGCAAGTTAAACTTCAATCGTGCACTCGTGACAGGGGAAAAATATATAAATGCACTGCTGAAAAAAAAATACATATAGGCCTATTAGTTAATATTCACAATTAAATTGGCGCAATTTAATTGTGAATATTAACTAATACATTTTTTTCAGGAGTGTATTTATACATCGTGTACCCCGCCCATTCATTGGGCACAATCATGTAGACCGTCTGATTGTTTAAGTCTTCAGTCTTTTGACTGGTTTGATGCAGCACTCCATGCCTCCCTGTCCTGAGCTAATCGTTTCATCTCTACATAGCTACCACACCCTACATCCGAGGCAATCTGTTTAACATATTCTAACCTTGGTCTACCCCTACAGTTCTTGTCCTCGACCCTTCCTCCCATCACTACTGTCGACCAAAATATTATGTGCACTCGAGTTTGAAGGTTGTTTGTGAAGTAACCAATAGACCTACATAAAATCCAATAACATCATCATTTTTGTCGTTCTATTTTACGTTAGTTCATGTAGGTTTGGAAGTTTTAATTTATAATTTAATATTTTTTATCGCAGTTGAAACACAAAAAGTTCCCGTTTTTAAGCGTGTTTCAACCATGCGTCACATATAAGAATTATTATCTCACAAACCCGTCTTCAGATCGAATCCAAATTTTAACACAATATACATTGGAATGTTGTATAACTGGTTTATTAATTTTAATATTTTGTGTGTTCAAGAACGAAAGTTGTTATCATTTTTGAGAGGTAACTTTTTCTCGGCTCGGGTTCGTTGGAAAATGTAGTTCTTGGTTGCGTTGTAGTCCTTATACATCAAAAAGTTATGCTGTATGACTGTGAAATACGTAAATTAATTCACTTATTTTATATCGGTTTGTATTTGTACGGGGAATTAAGACATGGTTCACAAGCTAGCTGCTCCGGGAAATGCTGTAGAGCGTTGCTGATATGGAGCCCATCACTTCCGAGTGAGGCGCGCCATGACGCGTGATGGAGCCCATCTTGGCAACACTGTACATCTTTCACCGGAGCGGCTAACTGGTGAACCATATCTTAATTCCCCGTACAAATACAAACCGATAGAAAATAAGTGAATCAATTTACGTATTTCACAGTCATACAGCATACCTTTTTGATGTATAAGGATTTCAACGCGACCAAGAACTACATTTTCAAACCACCCCGAGCCGAGAAAAAGTTACCTTACAAAAATGATAACAACTTTGTTTCTTGGACACACAACATTTTGAAATTAATAAACCAGTTATACAACATTCCAATGTATATTGTGTTAAAATTTGAATTCGATCTGATGACGGGTTTGTGAGATAATAATTCTTAAATGTGACGCATGGTTGAAACACGCTTAAAAACGGGCACTTTTTGTGTTCCAACTGCGATTTAAAAAAATATTAAAATATAAATTAAAAATTCCAAACTAACATGAACTAACGTGAAATAGAACGACAAATATTATGATGTTATTGGATTTTATGTAGGTCTATTGGTTACTTCACAAACAACCTTCAAACTCGAGTACACATAATATTTTGGTCGACAGTAAGCTTGCTATTCCTGGGTGTCTTAGTATGTGTCCTATCAACCTATCTCTTCTCTTCATTAGCAGTCGCCAGAAACATCTCTCTTCTCCCACTCGTCGTAATACCTCTTCGTTTGTTACCCTATCTACAAAATTTGATCTTCAACATTATCCTGTAACACCACATTTCAAACGCTTCAATTCTCCTCTTTTCTGCTGTACCAAGAGTCCGACTGAAAGGTTACAAAAAGTCAATTTGTATAGGCAACACTGAAAAAAGAATGGCTTCAAATCTCTACACTACGCTACGACTATGTCGAAAAATAGTGCAAGGTGTATAGTTCATGATGCCATGGTGTATGCCAGTTTGGCAATAAAGGGTCCCTGAAAAAAAAACTATGAAACTTATTTTTCGGAACTTCCCTCGTATGTAATGTGAAAGTGGCCCCTGATGACAGCGTATGTTGAGGAACACCCTCCCTCGCGTTTTGTAGGGCCGAGCTGGGTGGATCTTATCTCCCTGCCGCTGTTCCATGAAACATTAATCGCTTCCGCATTTACAATGATATTACCTTCTCAGTGGACCTGTTTGACTGCGATAACATGAGTGCAGCTATTAGATAACAGGCAAACACTCAAGAGGGATGGACTGGACACACAGTTCCGTGTTATTAAAGGTGGCCTATACGTCTCCGCCCCTTTCACAAGCCTGTCACATTATAGTCTTTAAATTTAATTAAATTTATAGCATGATCTATACAAATTATGATAGCGGCTTCGGTGGCGTAGTTGGTAGCATGCTGAACTGCTGTCCCCAAGATAGCGGGTTCGAACCTGGCCGAAGTCGTCGGATTTCTTAAGAGCGTTAAAATCCTTCAGTATGTCTTCCGTCGGAAGGGAAGTAAAGCCGTCGTTCCCATGTCAGATTTATGGCATGTAACAGATCCTTCCATAGACTAAACTTGTGTGAAGCTAAATTTCGAGGTTGGATTTCGTTGGAACGCTCTATCAAAGTTCCAACGCTCACCACTAGGTATCATTGGCATCTGGTAGCGAAAGTTGGAACTACTTGAAATTGATCGGAACTTGTAGCTCACCCTATGGATGTCAACTTGAAGCAGCTACAGCGTCTGGCGAACCGAACATGTCCTCGGACACTCCCGGCACTAAAAGCCATACGATAAATAAATAAATAAATAAATAACTTATATGATTAGTAATCTTCAAATAACAATGGTAATCGCAATGCCTCAGTTACTTCGTGCAGATATTTTGAGCTTAGAGTCATCTAAAGTTCCGCTTGTACTGCCACATATCAACAAAACCAGAAATTTATTGGGTGACGTGTGGCTGAATTTTTTTTCTTCCATCTCATGGCGTAGCTAGTGAACAATATTCTTGGCTGTCACCGCGAAAGTTCGGTCTCGATTCTCGCCCGACTTTGCCAAGAAATGTAATTCTTGTCTTAGCCTCAAGCGACAGAACTGTTGTTGTTGGTGCCATTATCAGCATTTCTTATCTAATAAAAACTTATACTAAATAGGCTATAGTTCAATTAAAGTAATATTGACCTTATGTTTGACTTAATACTTGGGTTAAAAGTATAGAGTTTAAAATGGACATCCTACAAAGTATTTAAAAAAAATTGAAAACTAACAATCTTAATGTGTCGTCTGTAAAACTAATCTAAATTGATAAGATCCCTTTAAAATAAAATTAACTTATGTCCCAACACAGATGAATTTGTTTTTCATCCAATGAGTTGTAATCTACTGTATGTTTTCTTATAGAGGAAAGAATGACCTCAAGGGGAAATACTCGTAGTTAACTATAATTAGGTGCCAACCAGTGCACTTACAAATAAAGAAAGGGTTGGCGGTTATGATACACCAGACGGGATTAGAACCTGAACTTCCTGCCCTTCATTCTGGTTTTTCCAACGCGGTCGCGCGCGGCCATGTCTCATCCTCTGCACTACCGCTCTGGGAGTATTTCGGACTATCATCTTACGCTGAAAATAGAGACACTATAGGATAATAAGATGGATAACTGGCATGGATAGGCTAAATCTGTCTGCGTGTTGACGGAAGTCGTGGACATTGTTAGATTTATTGTAATTGTTGGGCTGCTGCGCGTCACAACAAGGAACAAGCTTGCTGATAAGAGCGAGCCGAGTCCTGTAGTAGCGCTTCTACGATAAGGACCCCTTTAACTGGGAATAGCCCACGCCTCTGCTCTGGCATGCTACCGGGAAATGACGCTCCCACCTCACTGGAGCGTGAACCATCTCGGCAAATAGTCTGGAACACATTGGTGACGTATCTGCAAGTCAGCGTCCAACTCGGAGGCCTTTCGTTCTTGAAGGTGAGCTCGAACACAATCACTTTGTGGGAGACCTGGCAAATGAGCTACAGGTGCTGTAAGTGCATGTCTTAGAGGGGAATATGATTGGTCAGTTTCCTCCCTCTCCGTGAAACCAGCCTTCACTTATGACCCGTCAACATGATCCTCACCTGAAAAACAGCGGGTTGTATGATATCTTGTTTATTATTCTCGGATTTGTTGATGTGTATGCTTGTATGTTACTAGCCTACCTGCGAATTGTTACCGGTGGCGGAAATCGGAACTAATACGCTCTGCCCAGCCACACGCCTGCGATAGACGTGCAGTTGTCGCCAGCGAAACCACATCGCTTGTCATTTGTGTGCATGATTCATGCCAGGCCGTGCGCTGTGCGGTGTGTTCTCATTGTATGCCTGTACATGCGTTCCCCGTCTTGCCCCGCAACCACTCACTGCAGCCATAACGAGGTGATATGACGTAATGTATACACAACAGCCCTGCTCCACATCTAGCGGTAACAATTCCCTGGTAGGGTAGTACACAGAAAAGCAGTTTGTCACGCCTTGTCCTCATGTGTTAACCACAACATGAGGTAACTACTGACTCATTTCTTGGTTCCGGTCTTACACATAGTAGCAAGTGGTATTGCCGAGTAGGATGTATTTTGCTTCCTAAATGACGCATCCTTTAATGTATGTTTTTACGTCCTTCGGTGCTTCCTGATCTGGGGAATCATATGTTCCCGGGTGCATAGTTGTACCCTACGCACCCTGTAGTCCAGGGGTGTCCAACCTTCTTTAGCTAAGGGCCACATTGTAAATAGTTGGGGGAGCTTGCGGGCCCATTACACTCCAGGAGGTTTGGGGGGTATGGATTTTTTTTTTAAATATAGGTGCAATATGTTGAGTTTTGTGGCTGTCAGAGCTTAATTTTCTTAGTATTGTTGCCGTTTTATATATTTAGCCAATTTGTAGTGGATAAAAAAATTAAACACTAAAAATAAATTTACATATTTTTAATAAATCCCTTTAAAATAGAAGTACGATGATATTCAATACACTCATACAGCGTGAATGTTTATGTTCATTTGACACAATTATGAATAAAATATTATGAAATAAAGTTCATGATAATTTAGTTTAGCGCGACGACTGGGACTGCTTTGGGTAGGGATGCGCGCCCACTTCTTTGTCCAGTTGGCTTTAGCTGTTTCAAAGTTTTGTCGACGCGGAGCGGCGGGACGGAGAAATAGGCTCGCGGGCCGTAGGTTGGGAAGTCCTGCTGTAGTCTATATAGCCTAAATCATTAGCCATTATTAATGTTTTGATAATTGTTTATATCATTTAATAAACAACCATGTAAGTTATTTGAAGGATCAGTAACTTATTTTTAGATACATGTCGCGATTTATTAATCTTATTGAGAAGGATTTTTGTATTAAGCTATTACAGAATCACTGTAATAAATAATCAAATGTATCAGGTGATAGCTGCAATAAACAATACTCTCGCCCCAATCTCTGGCTATCCGAGATTTGGGACAGAGAGTATTCTATTCTATTCTATTCTATTCTATTCTGTTGTTGTTTGAGTCTTCAGTCTTTCGACTGGTTTGATGCAGCTCTCCATACCTCCCTGTCCTGAGCTAATCGTTTCATCTCTACATAGCTACTGCACCCTACATCCGAGGCAATCTGTTTAACATATTCTAACCTTGGTCTACCTCTACTGTTCTTGTCCTCGACCCTTCTTTCCATAATTAAGCTTGCTATTCCTGGGTGTCTTAGTATGTGTCCTACCAACCTATTTCTTCTCTCTATTAGCAGTCGCCAGAAACATCTCTCCTCTCCCACTCGTCTTAATACCTCTTCATTTGTTACCCTGTCTACCCATCTGATCTTCATCATTCTTCTGTAACACCACATTTCAATCGCTTCTATCCTTCTCTTTTCTGCTGCACAAACAGTCCAAGTTTCACTTCCATAGAGCGCCACGCTCCAGACAAAGGCCGTCAAGAATGACTTCCTAATACCTAAATCTTTATCCTAATTAGCCTAAAGTTTTCGAGCTTAAACTGTTATCTTGAAATAGCTTTCCGGAGCATCTTCCGTTAACCTAATAAAGGAACTTTGTTTCTGTTGTTGTTAATTCCCATTATGGACTTGGGACATTTTTTGGCCCTCTGCCCTGTGTATTTGGGTGTGTGTTAAATTTGCTAATAATCTTTGTTTTTGTGGTGGCTGTAGTACAGTAGTGTGATTAGCTGAAATTATTAGGGACAGGGATGAGGTAGGTACCCCGGGACTTGAAGAAAGGTACTATCCCGATATTCTCCTAGAGGGAGTGTGGACAAACTCTGTGAAAAAAAGTCCTCTCGGCACGCCGGAAGGCGGAGGTAGATTTCACAGGACAAACTTGGAGATAGGCGAAAATAGGCAGAATATGCAGGTTTTCGTAGAAGGATCAGACCTCATTTATCGCGTGAAAGTATTTTGTAATTGGAAATTAATTAACTTTGTTTTTCTTCATTTTAAACATATTTACCTTCTTGTCATTTGGAGTCCATTTTTAGCCTATTTTCAATTTTGAAAAAATTGGCTTATGAGATCACCTTTTGTCCGTGTGTGTGTGCGTGTGTGTGTGTGTGAGGTGTGTGTGTGTGCGTGTGTGTGTGTGTGAGGTGTGTGTGTGTGTGTGTGTCCCTAATAAAATCTAAACGGCTGGAGCGTTTTCAGTGAAACTCGGTAAGTTCATAGCACTATTCCCGGCGACGTCGACCGTGCCCATAGAATTTTGTTACGTCTCACCAATCCAACATGGCGGCTGTGCGAAATATTTCACTAGCATTCAGTATCTCCGAAACTATAACGGATATCGCCCTGAAATTGTGTACGGTGATAGACGGCACTACTAGTAGTTCACCTATGAAACTTTCAAAAACCTGGTTACTACATAACCAACATTGCGGCCAAGCGAAGTGGAGACTTTTAAATAGACTTTTCTCGCGATTTAACTATCCAAACGTAATTAAACTTGGTACAACAAATATTTATACACATTGCAATGCACTGGAGTCTAATTTAGTTCAATTGTTTACATAACCTCAAAATGGCGGCTGTGCGAAATATTTCACTGACATTCTATATCCCCGAAACTATTACAGATATCACCCTGCAATTTTGTACGGTGATAAAGGGTACTGATACAAGTTTACCTATGTATAATTCATAAACCTGTAAAGTACAAAACGAACATGGCGACCAAGCGAATTTGAAATATTTTAATAGACTTTTCTCGTGAGTTAACTCTCTGAGCGCAGTGAAATGTGGTACAGTAAATGATTTTGCAGATTGTAATGTACTGCCATCTAATTTAATTCAATTGTTTACATAACCTCAAGATGGCGGCTGTGCGAAATTTTAAAATTAAGTTTTTATTTCTTGTGTCGTAATCATGCGATCGAAGTGAAAGTTTGAATAATGAACCTAGGCAATAAGTGACCTTGAATGGTACATAACTCTATGGCCTATACATATAACAATCCTAAATGGCAAGCTTCCGTAATATTTAGACGGTTCTCAATATATATGAATCTTTTACAGCAACCAAACTGAAATTTTTATGTTCATAGAGACTATGAACATATGTTCACCTATAGGACTTTCAGTAACCTGGTGAGCACGAATCCAACATGGCGGCGACGCGAAGTATAAATATTTAAATGGACGTTTCTCGCGAATTAACTATCCGAGTGCCGTGAAACGTTGCACGTTTTAAATGCTTACACAAATGGTGATCCACTGGCATCTAATTTATTTCAATTGTTTGCATAATCACAAGATGGCTGCTGTGCGTAATTTTAAAATCTCGTTTTTACTTCTTGTGTTCTAATCATGCGATTGAAGTTTGAATACCACACTTACACAATAATCTTAATATAATAGTACAAAAATAAAAATCCAACCTGGCGACCATCTGAAATATTTAGACGGTTCTCAATATCTACGAATCTGTTACAGCAATTAAACTGAAATTTTGTATGTTGATAGAGGCAATTAACATGAGCAGGATATATGAAAATAGGCTGCACAGATCTTCACGGAACTACTTGTTATACTTGTGGTCACACTGTCCGTATGCAAGGTTTCGACACTGATGTGTAACTATGTAACGGTCTGTTACTTCTTCACGCAAAATTATATCTCCCGCAGAGATGTTGGTTGGTTCCTCAGTTTAGGGGCTGCGACAACGCGGTCATATAACCCCGTGTACTTTGGGTGAGTGTAGAATCTGTCTGATAAACGGTGTGAATTGTGATGGCTGTATTAGTCTGTAATTCAGGTAAGGAATGCAGACTCTAAATTTCAAGCTTTAGTTCCTAATGTTGCTACCAGATACTAACGTCAACGCCACCCAGCTGTGAACTTGGCTTCTAGATGCCACCTCAATCAGCAACTCGCAACGAACGTTGGAACTTCCCCTACAAAGGAAAGCTTACTGAGGGATTTTTAGCGCTCTTAGAAAATCCGACGTCTTTGGCCGGCTTTGAACCCGCGACCTTGGGCATAGAAGTTCAGCATGCTACCAGTTACGTCACCGAAGCCGCTTCACACTTAGTCAGATGGAAATCTGAATCTGATCTCGCGCAAGTGCGTTGTCATGGCAACGTCTGATGGCTCATCCCTCATCAATTTAGTAGTGTTGCCATGTCAACCACTGATAGCTCTTGGCATTTTCTTATAATTCCGAAATCATTTTTCTCATCCCTTGGCGCAATGGTGGCTCATATCAAAAATTCTTTCAGACAAACGTTTTAGGTAATTATTAGGGGAATATTGTCCATTTTGTACGGTTTTGATATTGTGCCTATTAACAGAGATATGATTAATGTTTCCCGAAAAAAACACATTTTCCCACCCCTTTGGTCAATGGTTGGTGCTATCAAAAAACGTTTCAAACATACATTTCTGAGCTTTATCCGACACATAGTATGAACTTTGAACGGATTCGATATTTCACATATTAAGAGAGTTATAGCAATATTTCATTTTTTCGAAAAAAAAAGTCCCCCATTTTCATCCCCTTCGACCGATTTAGCCCAGTAACGAACTCGTGCGAGATTTTATGGGTATACATATTCGGTAAAAAATTGAAAGTGATTGGTGCAAAATTACGGCAGTTATCGTGTCCACAAGAAACTGATATACATATATACATATATTACATAAATTATATATAAACTTTTGAACTGACGGTGGTTTTGGGGTCTGGGGGATGTGAAACGCGAAGATATGTCGAAATTTTCAGGAAATCAAAACATGGTACCTATTGCAATAGTTAGCTTTCTAATGAAATCTACCTAAAATACTGCCGTCAACGACACCTAGCTGTGAACTTGGCTACTAGATGCCATCTCAATCAGAAACTCGCAACGAACGTTGGAACTTCCCCTCCGAAGGAAATCAAACTCAGGTTTTTTAGCGCTCTTAGTAAATCCGACGACTTTAGCCGGGTTTGAACCCGCGACCTTGGGCATAGAAGTTCAGCATGCTACCAGTTCCGATACCGAAGTCGCTCCCCACTGACATATGAAAACTGAATGTGATCTCGTGCAGTGGCGTTGTCATAGCAACTGCTGATGGTCATCCCTTATCAATTAAAAGTAAAGTTGTCATGGCAACCTCTCTTGGCACTTGGCATTTTCTTATGATTTAAATCATTTTGTTCACCCCGTGGCGTAATGGTGAGTCATATCAAAAATTCTTTCAGACAAAAGTTTTAGGTAATTATTGGAGGAATATTGTCCATTTTGTGCGGTTTTGATATTGTGCCTATTAACAGAGATATGATTAATGTTTCCCGAAAAACCCACTTTTTCCCACCCCTTTGGTCAATGGTTGGTGCTATCAAAAAACTTATTTGACATAAATTTTTGGCACTTATCCGACACACATTATGAACTTTGAAGGGATTCGATATTTCATGTATTAAGAGAGTTATAGCGATATTTCACTTTTTCGAAAAAAGCCCCCCCATTTTTACCCCCTTTGACCGATTTTGCCCATTAACGAACTCGACCGAGATTTTATAGGGATACATATTATGTAAAAAAATCAAAGTGATTGGTGCAAAATTACGGCAGTTATCGTGTCCACAAGAAACTGATATATATATATATATATACATATATATATAGATAGATACATATATACATAAATTATATATAAACTTTTGAACTGACGGTGGTTTTGGGGTCTGGGGGATGTGAAACGCGAAGATATGTCGAAATTTTCCTGAAGTCGAAACATGGGACCCATTGCAATAGTTAGCTTTCTAAAGAAATCTACCTAAAACAACACACTCAGAATAGCCGCTGTCTGCGCCGGGATTCAAACTTCAAATCTCAGTACTTGCTGCAGACCCTCCCCACCCCCACCCCCCACCACCACCCCATCGCGCTCATAGTGAGCGATTTAACGCACATGGCCATGCGTATAAAGCAACATCTAACGCTAAACATTTACATTTTCTCCGCTACAGGGAAACTTAGACTATTGGAAAAGAGGATAATTGAAGCGTTTGGAGTGTGGTGATGCGGGAGAATGGTGAAGATCAGATGGGTAGATAGGGTTACAAATGAAGAGGTGTTAAGACGAGTGGGAGAGGAGAGATGTTTCTGGCGACTGCTAATGAAGAGAATAAGGAAGGAAGGAAGATTGTCGTTGTACGTGACCGTGAATCTAGTGATTATGAGCCACGGGACCTCCTTTTTACGTGGAATCCGAACCACAGGACATGGCATTTCACTTCGAAAATGTCACATGCATTGACCGGGAATCGAACCCGGGCTGCCTTGGTGAGAGGCATACAGCTGGACCGCTGAGCCACCATGCCCCATAATGAAGAGAATAGATAGGTTGGTAGGACACATACTAAGACACCCAGGAATAGCAAGCTTAGTTATGGAAGGAAGGTTTGAGGTCAAGAACTGTAGGAGTAGACCAAGGTTAGAATATGTTAAATTGATTGTCTCGGATGTAGGGTGAGGTAGCTATGTAGAGATGAAACGATTAGCTCAGGCCAGGGAGGTATGGAGGGCTGCATCAAACCAGTCAAAAGACTGAAGATTCAAACAACAACAACAACAACAACAGGGAAAAGCATACAATCATGCATAATGTTTACGACTTTCAGACTTCCAGGCTTTCTTGAATCCTTCAAACGCTTTGTACTTGACTGCATCGGTAGTTGTAGAAAGGAATTATTATGTGTTAGTGAAAATTCTGAAAAATCATTTTACTTCGAGTTTCTTAAAATAAAATATAAATAAGACTTTTGTTTAAACATTGGAAGTAATTTCACCGCCTTTCAAACATGTTTAGTGCATTAAGCCGTGAAAAGTATAAATGTAATTTTGGAAAACTGGCGTCAAGTCTAATAACTTGCACACCTCTGTAAATGAACAAACAACACATAACTAAGAGCTTGCAATCTAATAGTAAAGTATAGATAACGCCATATAGGCGAACGAACAACAGGTAACTGAAGTCATCCTTCATCGCAGAAAGAAATGGTAGCCAGAACACTCCTCACCCGAGCCAACCAAATTTGCGATAAGAATAGCGTGAATGAAGAGAAGAAACATGTTTGGAACACACTCCTAGCTAATGGCTACAGCAAAGGACAGATAAATAGGGCCTCACGGAAGGTAGAACAAAGCCGAAGAACTGGCAAAAAGAACGAAGATAGGCCCTACCATAAAGCCTTTCTGCCGTACGTACAGGGGCTGAGAGATCGAATCGCCGGGCATCTAATGAAACACGATGTGACAACTGTGATGCATCCTATAAACAAGCTGACGCAAGTGGTGCGTAAATCAACGGAGATAAAGCAGCCAAACCAGGACACAGGAGTTAACAAAGTGCCTTGCTCCTGTGGACAGGTTTACATATGGCAAACAAAAAGACGCGTTTCCATTAGGATTTCAGAGCACATTCGAGACACGAAACAGATAAACTACAGATCTGCAATAGCTGAACGTGCTGACGTCACGAGACAAGTCATTCAATTTGATATGGCCGAAACTGTTGCTAAAATTCCCGGATATCAAAACAGGTTAATTAGAGAGGCAATAGAGGTCGTGAAGCATCCCAATCATTTCAATCGCGAAGATGGTTTCAAACTTAGCAACATTTGGAAAGTTCTCCTAGCGCGCGACTGCCAGGGACGGGGACCAATCAGGGAGCAGCGTAACGACAATGCCGGGCATGCAAGCACATCTGACTGGAAATAACCGTTAGTTTGAGTACAGACACCAACTCGTACCTACCCAAGATTAAGGCTGCTGCAATGTCAGCCGAAACGTCGGGAAATAATAACCGATATACGACGCGGCTCAATCCTGTAAGCCAAGATGATAATCGGACAACGGTCGCGAAAGTCTACGATCTAAATAGGTAACCAAGAGCTTGCGTTCTTATAACTACCGTTACCGGTACCATGACAACCGACGCTTGTTGAGACCCTGCATCAACGTGGCCTCCAAGTGGATTTTTCAGAGCGGCAAATAAGAATGATTCAAACTAATCGTGACCCTCGGAATATGTAAGCGTTTGTTATGATAATAGCACTGGTGGCGGAGAATAAAGTACTACCACTATGATTATTAGTAGGAGTATGGATAATTGTACTAGCATAAACGATGACAGCCATCTATTCAGTTCTGCTGTATGGAGTGGAAATATGGGTGGATGCCCTGGATAAGAAAATTTATAGGAAGCCACTAGCGCAAGTGCAGAGGCAGGGTGCTTTGCGCATGACACCTGCATATCGCACGGTCTCTGAAGAAGCAGATCTTGTTATTTCCGAGATTATTCCAATTTTCTTTCTTGCGAAAGAACGCAAGGACATGTAGGCCTACTGGAGAAAATCTGAAGTGGATTTACAAAATGCAAGACGAACAACAAGAGTATAAACTTTTCATAATTGGCAGATCAAATGGGAGCAAGGAGACTGAAGCCAGCGGACTAGGAGAAAGATCTCTCAGGTGCAGGTTTGGACAGAGAGGAAGCATGGCGAGGTTGTTTAGACCTATTATCTCACTGGGCATGGGTGCTTCTGTTCCTATCTTAAGAAGATGGGGAAGGTAGATTCATCAGTTTGCATCTACTGTATTAATGAACTAGATAATGCTAATCACACCTTCTTCTCTTGTGGACAGTGGGTCCAAAATAGACAGTCTCTTCAAGCGCAAATTGAGGTAGACATACTGTATCTCCTGATATCATTGTTGCAGTGATGCTACGAAATGAAGGAAATTGGAAGCTGTAGGCAAGTTTTGTTGAAAATATCCTACGAACGAAGAAGACAGATCTGGATCGCCACTGAAGATAATTCACTAAGGAAGAGTGCCGTATGGCCAAAGATAAAATGGCTCTAGCTTGAAGTAACGTATAGATTTGAAGCCATACTTTTTCAATGTTGCCTACAAAATTGTTAATTTGTAGCTTTGCAGTCGGTCAACACGATTGTCTTGAAGAGCTACAAATTATTGAAGTAATGAGATAAACGGTTCCAGGCTAGTGTTCAGAAGTAACGGGTGGAGCTTTACTCGGTAGTCTGTCACTCAGGAGCCCAACATACCAATCGTAAATGCATTTCTACCCTTAAACAAGATGTTCATGTAAAGAACATATAGCCTACTTTCTCCTAAATGCATGGGTATTTTTATAACTCTTTGTCCTTTTCAAGGAGTAAAATTGAATGTTGGTTGTAGTAGCTTGTTGAAATACAACGTGCTATAGGGATATTAAATATGAATATGAGGTGCCCTTTGCTAGTGCTACCTCTGTAAAAAATTTCATTCAATTCGGTTCCACCGTGTTTGAATTGATATGGGGAATGGATCTGCACACATAGATGGCCGCTATTTGCAAACTACTGGGCTGATGACCTTGTAGTCAGTCATAAGGTGCTTTCCACAAAAAGGCATGTTGTTGCAAAATCTGGTAGAGATCAAATTATTAGGATGGTCGTAATTTGATTTAAGCTTTTAACATTTGGGTGGCCGTCATTCCTTTTCCGTCAAGATGGCGATATAAAACATGACACTGAGGTGCCCTTTGCTAATGCTACCTCTGTACCAAATTTCGTTCCATTCGATTCCATCGTGTTTGAATTGATAGGGGGAATCGATTTTGACACAAAGATGGCCACCATCCGCAAAATATTAGGCTGATGACCTATTAGTTTGGTCAAAGGATGCTCCCTCCATAAAGGTATGTTGTTGCAAAATTTGGTAGAGATCGGATGATTAAGTTAATCGTAATTTGATTTAAGCTTTGAACATTTGTGTGGCCGCCATTACGTTTCTGTAAAGATGGCGGCGATATAATACATGACACTGAGGTGCCCTTTGCTAGTGCTACCTCTGTACCAAATTTCGTTCCATTCGGTTTCACCGTGTTTGAATTAATAGGGGGAATCGATTTTGACACAAAGATGGCCGCCATCCGCAAACTATTAGGCTAATGACTTATTAATTTGGTCAGATGATGCTTCCTCCATAAAGGTATGATGTTGCAAAATTTGGTTTAGATCGGATGATTATGTTAGTCGTAATTTGATTTAAGCTTTGAACATTTGTGTGTCCGCCATTCCGTTTCCGTCAAGATGGCGGCGATATAAAACATGACACTAAGGTGCCCTTTGCTATTGCTACTTCTGTATCAAATTTCGTTCCATTCGGTTTCACCGTGTTCGAATTAATAGGGGGAATCGATTTTGACACAAAGATGGCCGCCATCCGCACACTATTAGGCTAATGACCTATTAGATTGGTCAAAAGTTGCTCCCTCCATAAAGGTATGTTGTTGCAAAATTTGGTAGAGATCGGATGATTAGGTTAGTCGTAATTTGATTTAAGCTTTGAACATTTGTGAGGCCGCCATTACGTTTCCGTCAAGATGGCAGCGATATAAAGCATGACACTGAGCTGCCCTTTGCTAGTGCTACCTCTGTACCAAATTTCGTTCCATTCGCTTCCACCGTGTTCGAATTGATAGGGGGAATCGATTTTGACACAAAGATGGCCGCCATCCGCAAACTATTAGGCTAATGACTTATTAATTTGGTCAGAGGATGCTTCCTCCATAAAGGTATGCTGTTGCAAAATTTGGTAGAGATCGGATGATTATGTTAATCGTAATTTGATTTAAGCTTTGATTATTTGTGTGTCCGCCATTCCGTTTCCGTCAAGATGGCGGCGATATAAAACATGACACTGAGGTGCCCTTTGCTAGTGCTACCTCTGTACCAAATTTCTTTCCATTCGGTTTCACCGTGTTCGAATTAATAGGGGGAATCGATTTTGACACAAAGATGGCCGCCATCCGCAAACTATTAGGCTAATGACCTATTAGATTGGTCAAAGGATGCTCCCTCCATAAATGTATGTTGTTGCAAAATTTGGTAGAGATCGGATGATTAGGTTAGTCGTAATTTGATTTAAGCTTTGAACATTTGTGAGGCCGCCGTTACGTTTCCGTCAAGATGGCGGCGATATAAAGCATGAAGCATGACACTGAGGTGCCCTTTGCTAGTGCTACCACTGTACGAAATTTCGTTCCATTCGGTTTCACCGTGTTTGAAGTAATAGGGGGAATCGATTTTGACACAAAGATGGCCGCCATCCACAAACTAGTAGGCTGATGACCTATTAGTTTGGTCAAAGGATGCTCCTCCCAAAAATGTATGTTGTTGCAAAATTTGGTAGAGATCGGATGATTATGTTAGTCGTAATTTGATTTAAGCTTTGAACATTTGTGAGGCCGCCATTACGTTCCCGTCAAGATGGCAGCGATATAAAACATTACACTGAGGTGTCCTTTGCTAGTGCTACCTTTGTACCAAATTTCGTTCAATTCGCGTTCACCGTGTTCGAATTGATAGGGGGGGGGGACAGACATTCAGAGTACACACACTCAAACACACACACACACACACATACACACACACAGACAGACACACTTTTTTTCGCCCTGTGTTGATCTCATAGGTCTACTTTCATTTTTTGCAAAAATCGAAAGAAGGCTAAAAATAGCATAGGCTAAATGATAAAAATAATAGTACTATAAGCAATGTATACAGGAAAGTGAAGGATGCTAGGCCTCTCTTGCCTACTCTCAAAGTCGCCACTAACCCCCAGCCTATAACATATCCATATTAATATTAATCAATCTTCGTGTCATGCAGGCTAAGACTGCAGAGGCTCCTGTCATCAATACAGGGATTTGAGGAATTTTTACGCATAATAACCACAAAGAGAACCTACATTTGGGGTGACTTTTACACGACGGACGCTATGACTTCACAGGACTGGATGCAAGGATCCTGCGAACTGCGTCATCTAGTGACAAGACTATCTGTACACGGTTTTCACCATAAAATATTTAGGAACAAAAATTACCAGCAGCCAGAAGATTAGCGTCAGTGTATCTTATGTGACAAAAAGTGTGACAGAAATCACGTCATTTGGTGCGAGCAACGAACCAGTTCCCTGACGCAGTTTTGCATTGATTAATTGTTATTTTAGTATGTTGATTTATTTTATGGCCATTAGCTGCAATACTTCATTAATAATATACTACATATCGTAATTTTTATTCGATTGGTATATTGTAGCATAGATTTACAACGGTCACGAAAGTAAATACCTATGTTGGTAACATAATACAGGCCGACAAATCTTCTTCAAGTAATAAATAAGCTGCCTTTAAATGTTGAAAGTTTCATGACTTGGCTATACTAGTGCGTGGGGGTTACGTGAAACCACGCATCGATCATCCCTGCTCCCAGGTCAGCAGCCCGTAGGATCTTGGGCTGGGTTTCCGGTTAATGATCAATCGAAGTGGCTATGAAGTCAAGATCTTCGCCAGAAGCTTTTAAGTGGCCTCATTGCGGAGAATTGGTGAGGATGGGGTTTTGGTTTCAAAGGTTTGATCAGCGATCAGGTTTCCTGTCGGAAGTGAAGTCATTGTAATAGCTCCAGGTACTGTACATCCTCTTGCTGGAAGCGAACGCTTCCTGCAATAGAAACTCTTCTCTGAAGAACTAGGTAATGCTGATCGTTCTTCTAAGGAAAGGAACATCGAAGTGATCTGCCCTCTCGGAAAGGAACTGGATGTGCTGAAGAAACACAGATTTGAAAGAAGTATTGGTGGTATAATGGCTAGTGCTATTGGATGCCATCCCTGGGGTTCCAGGTTCAAAATTTGACTCTAGTCTGATGGATGGAATGACGTTCACTCAGCCACATTATGCTTCTTGTTGTTGTTGTTGCATCATTTGAGGGGCTTTGGCATCACGGCCATTCATCCTCGTGCACTTGGGTGTGTGTAGAATTTTTTCGATAATCTGTGTTAATGGAATGTTTGTAGTAGTGTGAATATTTGTAATTCAGGTGAGGATTGGGAAGGAGGTGGCCTCACGAGGCTGAATGTACCTCGTTCCAGCCCTCAGATCAGAATTAAATTTCTTGGTAGAGCCGGGAATCAAACCTGGACCTCCAGGGCGACAGCCAAAATCGCTATCCGCTACGCCAGGAGGTGGCATATGATACAGCAGAAAGATAATTCAAAATGGGGTATATTTCGGGCGTACAACCATTGGCAGTGACGAAAAATAATCATATACGGTAAGACTTGAAAATGAGTCCTGGTCGTAGCGAGACCATGGTAGTGTTAGCGACTGTACGTACTTGCCTGAAATGCAGATGGCTTCGAATTCCGCCTGCAGCTTCCTCATTTTTTTCTTCTTCTTCCTCTATTCCTATTTTCAATAGTATAGTTTCCATTTAAGAAATCAGCCGAAATCGTCACGTCCCCAACCAATTCTTAGTTTATATTTCGTGGTTAGTGTGTTCGACTCCAAATCCACAGGTATAGGTTTCCTTTGAATTCTCAAGGAACGTTTCTCAAAGTCAGTAAAAATAACTACATTAAAATCATAAAAACAAATTTTAATATCGCACATCAGTTAAACTTTCATAACCTCAACAGCTGTCCTGTTTCCACGATCGGCTTATGGGTTTTAAATAATGTAACTTTTTAATTTGATTCACTAACTTGCAAGAGGAAAACAGCGTTCTTCTTAAAAAGAATCATTAATATGTCCTCGTAACGTGTAGTAAATCCAAGACTTCCTGGAAGCTGCGCAAGATATAAAAGCCCTCATAATTGTCTTATGATATCGTGTAGTAAATCCAAGACCTCCTGGAAGCTGCGCACGAAATGAGAGCCCTATTAACCGTCTTATATTATCGTGTAGTGATGCAAGGCACCCTTGAAGCTGTGCATGAAATGAGTCCTCGCAACCGTCTTATGATATCGTGTAGTTAATCCAAGGCCTCCTGGAAGCTGCGCAAGATATGAGAGCCCTCGTAACCGTCTTATGATATCGTGTAGTAAATCCAAGGCCTCCTGGAAGCTGCGCAAGCTATGAGAGCCCTCGTAACCGTTTTATGATATCGTGTAGTAGATCCAAGGCCTTCTGGAAGCTTCACAAGATATGAGAGCCCTCGTAACTGTCTTATGATATCGTGTAGTAGATCCAAGGCCTCCTGGAAGCTTCACAAGATATGAGAGCCCTCGTAACTGTCTTATGATATCGTGTAGTAGATCCAAGGCCTCCTGGGAGCTGCTCAAGATATGAGAGCCCTCGTAACTGTCTTATGATATCGTGTTGTAAATCCAAGGTCTTCTGGAATCTCCGTAAGATATGAGAGCCCTCGTAACTGTCTTATGATATCGTGTAGTAAATCCAAGGCCTTATGGAAGCTGCGCAAGATATGAGAGCCCTCGTAACTGTCTTATGATATCGTGTAGTAGATCCAAGGCCTCCTGGAAGCTGCGCAAGATATGATAGCCCTCGTTACTGTCTTATGATATAGTGTAGTACGTCCAAGGCCTCCTGGAAGCTGTGCAAGATATGAGAGCCCTCGTTACTGTCTTCTGATATCGTGTAGTAGATCCAAGACCTCCTGGAAGCTGCGCAAGGTATGAGAGCCCTCGTAACTCTCTTCTGATATCGTGTAGTAAATCCAAGACCTCCTGGAAGCTGCGCAAGATATGAAAGCCCTCGTAACCGACTTATGATATTGTGTAGTAGATCCAAGACCTCCTGGAAGCTGCGCAAGATATGCAAGCCCTCGTAACCGTCTTATGATATCGTGTAGTAGATCCAAGACCTCCTGGAAGCTGCGCAAGGTATGAGAGCCCTTGCAACCGTCTTATGATATCGTGTAGTAAATCCAAGGCATCCTTGAAGCTGCGCACGAAATGAGAGCCCTCGTAACCATCTTATTATAATCGTGTAGTACATCCAAGGCCTCCTGGAATCTGCGCAAGAGATGAGATTGTCACTTGTTGTTACAACTCGTGAAACACGAAGTGATAAACTAAGCTCTGACTGGGAAAAAAAAAAGTTGAACCGCACGAGATATGTTCCGTTAAAAATTTGACTATCTCTCTATATAGATCTTGATGAGTGTGTCTTTAAAATATTGCAGTTGAAGTCTCTAAAATACGACTACGATTTCCACCTCAGCGATCCTGGAAGTGGTTTTCCGTGGTTGCTCGTAGTTTCCTCCACTTCTACTCCAGAAAATAGTGGGATGGTTCCTAACTTAAGGTTATAGCCGCTTCCTTTACAAACTGATAAAGAACTCAAGTGATCAGTCAGTGAAACTAACTTTTAACAATGCTTGTGCCGACAAATTTTGGATAAGTATTAAAGAGGAATATCCAAAGCTGTCCAAAACAGCGTTAAAAACTGATGAATTTTTCCACATCTTACAACTGTGAACAAAGATTCTCCATAATTGTGAATTTAAAAGCCAAATCAAGAAATCGTTTGACACTGGAGAATAACTTTTTTTTGTGTGTTACAAAAATAATTCCAGACATTCAAAAATTTGTTAATTCCAAACAAGCTCAAGTTTCTCATTAATAAAATAAAAGAACGTAAAAGTTTAGTATAATTTGAGTGTATTCTTTTTTAATAAAAAACTACAGCAATAACTCATTTTCTTTTACTTATTCTCCGTATCTCGCGATCCCCCTTGACACATTATGCAACCCCCATGGGGTCGTGACCCACCAGTTGAGAACCCCTGGTCTAGATATTGTAGATCGTTGCAGTTAAATAACAGCAAAGTAACCCCGAACATCAGGAACACATCGGTGCTGGAAATACATGGAAGCAAAGCCCCCATAAAGAAGCGCTTGAATCACTGTATACCCAATTACCTACTAGGAGGATAGACAGTGTTTGTAACATTTGGAGATCGTTGAGTAGACGAATACGGTCCGGTTGACTGGCCCGATAGGTCTTGTTGGGGAAGGATATTGTCAAACGTATTTTGCGGTTAGGCTGAGCAAATAGAAACGAGCGGAAGCTGATTTATTCATTTAGCGTATGGCTTTACAGATACAATATGTGCACAGATGATAGATAATTAGTTTAGGAATGGAAGACAAACTATATATTTATATGTAAATTGTTTATGTAAGTAATTGTCTCTGGTGATTCATAAGCAAAATCAGTGACTTTGCCACTGTACTTTCTTTTAGGACACTTGGTGATGATATGCTGGATGGTCTGCTTAGGGGCACCACAATCACAGTTAGGTGAAGAAATTATTTTCAATTTATAATGGAAGTCTGCACAGTGGCTATGACCAGTACGAATTCTGCTGAGAGTTGACCATATTTTCCGAGGAAACTCAAATCCAGGTGGCAGCGATGATTCAATGCGTGGTAAAGCGGAAGCTAAATGTACAAAAGACTGTTTCCACGACATTCAGAGGAGGGGGACCACACGGAGTCTTCTTTTTGGGAGACCAAGTACATAAGTCAAAAAAAAATGGGTGTAATTTTTCAAACCCAAGGTAACGTATTCACCATCCATCTCACGTACCGCCTGTCACCATGAAAGCAATGTCCGACATTAAACATCTGAGAGACTTGTCTTTAGGAACAACCATAAAACAATTCCACCTAAAAGTCAGCCCTACCCTATAGCAAAATATGGCCTGAAAAACATTTGGGAACTCCTGACTCTAAGGCAGCTAGAAAGGATCGAAAAATTGAAGGCAACCTACTTGAAACGAGCATTCCCCTTCCAGACTTGTGTACGAGTTGTCCGGAGAGGAATTTTATGTGGAGGAGCTGAGAATACAGTCGTTACTCCCAACCACAACATCTTATGTATATCTACAGTAATTCGAGACCTAAGGTCGAAGAAAGCCGACATCTGGGAAGTGTTCTACTCCACCGACGCCATGACAAATCGCGAGAGGGTCAAAGGTGGATATGATCTACGGCACTTACTGACAAGTTTCTCCGTTCATGTGTTTCATCATAAATTATGCAACTTATAGCATTACCATGAACCAGGTTCGAATTGCGTTTGCTTGATATGTGGTATACACTGTACTACGTACTATGTGTCAAGTTGCAACCAACGATTGGAATCCTTTATAAAATTTTGTACTGAAGATTGATGTAATTTTAATCCTTGCACATTGTGCTCATTAAATTAAATTAATTTTGCGGTTACACACTGCCACCACTACTGTGCCGCGTCCAGTCCAAAGAGTCTATCCCTTGGAAGTATTTTTAGAGTGTGTATACAATATAAAAACAAAACACAGGAATCCTGCTAAAGTACCTGCTAAAGTTCATGCTATCAGCATGAATTTAAAGAGAAACCTCTCGAGGTGGCAGAAAGGTGACAACCAAGAATGCTAGCCACTACACTACGAGGAGGGCATGTGTGTTCGTAAATAAATAAGTCGATTTCTACCCGAAAGATTGAATTACCTACAGTATTTAATTCATATCCCATTGTAGTTTTAGCCTATTTTCATTCACGAAAAAATAGGCTGATGAGATCACCTTTTGTCCGTGTGTGTGTGTGTGTGTGTGTGAGTGTGTATGTGTGTGTCCCCCCTACTAAATCTAAACGGCCAGAGTGATTTCAATGAAACTCGGTAACGACATAGTACTATTTTGTCCGACCCCAAGCGTGCCCTTCAAATTTTATTACATCTCACCAATCCAACATGCCGGCTGTGCGAAATATTTCACCGGCATTCTATATCACCGGACCTATTGCTGATATCACCCTGAAATTTTGTACGGTAATAAAGTACAAAACGAACAAGGCGGACACGCGAAGTTGAAACCTTTAAATAGACTTTTCTTGCGATGTAACCATCCCAGCGCTGTGAAACATGGTACAGCAAATGATTACACACATTTTAATGCACTGACATCTAATTTATTTATTGTTTACTGTTATTTATTGTTTACATAACCTCAAGATGGCGGCAGAGCGAAATTTTAAAATTAAGTTTTCATTTCTTGTGTCCTAATCATGCGATCAAAGTCAACGTTTGAATAATGAACCTACGCAATAATCCTCATCTAATAGTACATAACTCTGTGGCCTACATATGTAAAAATCCCACATGGTGACCATCCGAAATATTTAGACGGTTCTCAATATCTACTAATCCATGTTAGCAATTAAACTGAAATTTTGTATGTTGATAAAGGTTATTAGCATAAGTTCACCTTTGGGACTTTCTATAACTTGGAGAGCACAAATCCAACATGGCGGTGACTTGTAATTTAAATATTTAAATGGACGTTTCTCGCGATTTAACCACCCGAGCGCAGTGAAACTTGGTAAGGTAAATGCTTATACAAATATTAATCCACTGGCATCAAATTTATTTCAATTGTTTTCATAACCTCAATATGGCGGCTGTGCGAAATTTTAATATCTCTTTTTTATTGGTATTCATTGTGTCCTAATCATGCGATTGAAGTTTGAATAATACACCTACGCAATAATCTTCATGTACTGTAATAGTATATAACTATATGACCTACATAGGCCTATATAAACCCAACATGGGAACCATCCTAAATATTTATGCGGTTCTCAATATCTACGAATCTACTGTACTACAGCGAACAAACTGAAATTTTGTATGTTAATTGAGGCAATTAACATAAGTAGGATATATGAAAACAGGCTATTTATTTCCTCACGGAACTACTTGTTTCTAATTTGATTTGTGTGTTTCTTGTTGTCGTTTAAATTGTGGTATTGGAGATGACCACGATATCCCGTGTGTTTGGGTGTGTGTATGTATAATTTGTCTGATAACCTGTGTTATTGTTATGTCTGTAGAAGTGAATGTACTCGTGTGACGACGATTGGCAAGGAAGAGGCCGTTGCCGTGGCTGTATGTTAGGAACCATCTCCGTATTTCCCTGGAGTAGAAGTGGGTTAACCATGGAAAACCACTTCTAGGATTGCTGAGTTGGAAATGGAACCCACCTCCTCTCATTTTAACCTCACGAAGCTAAATAAACCCCGTTCCAGCCCTCAGATCATATTAAATTTATTTCCAGAGCTGGGAATCGAACACAGACATCATAGATGACAGCAAAGAAAAATAGCCTCTATATCACGAGGTAGTGTTGGCGTTGATTAACTGTTCCACGTATTTATTTACCAGTTACGTGCTTTATGAAACAATTAGTTATATATACAATTAATAAATAAATAAGTAAATAAGCCTAATTAATTCATTAATTAATTAACAAATGAATACATATATATTTAAATACAAAGATATGTAATTGAATACTTAAATAAATTTATAAAATATTTAATTATTGAATAAATTAATGAATTAATTAATAAGTAAATAAATAAATACATAAATATTAGAAAAAATATTGGGACCATTAAAAACAGAAAGTGGAGAGTTCAGATACAGAGAAAATGACGACCTCTACAAAAATAAAGAAATTGAAAAAATCTACGATACGATCGGGAAAATGAGGGTTAATTTATTTGGACACGTAATGAGGATGAATAACACGAGACTCACAAAACAAATTTTCAGTCATGTATACAAAAGCAAGAATGGTAATCAATGGATACAAAGTATAAAGTGGGATATGGAAGATATGGAAGTAACAATAGATATTATTCAGGACAGACCACTTTTCAGAAATATGATCAAAAATTTTAAGGGTTTCCAGGAGAAGGAAAAGAAGAAGTGGGTTAACATCTGGACGGAAGAGAGAAGGAGACAAAGTGAAGTAATGAAGAACTACTGGAAGGCAAGAAAGGATAAAGGAAACAAAGAGACAGTGAATGCCATGGGTTATTTTACGAGTTCAAAGATGTCCAAAATCGAGGAAAGAAGAAAAAGAAGGAACGCAAAACAATACAGCCACTACAATAACCGTACAGGGTCGGTCTAGGAGCAGCGCACTATTTTTAGCCTACTTTTCACATTTTGCAAAAATGAGGAAAAAGTAGACTTATGAGATCGGGCAAATGTGTGTCTGTCTGTCCTTCTGTCTGTCTGGCTGTGTGTGTGTGTGTGTCCCCCTATCAACTCCTAAACGGCTGCAGCAAACGAAACAACATTTGGAAGGAGTAAAGACCTATACCTGAATATCTCACGGCCATATTTTAAAATGATGTCAGTGCTACCAACTGCTGAAAAATCGCAATTGAAATTTCAGCTCCATGTTGGATATCTTGGAAGGTATGAATGGGAGTTATTTCAAAATTGGCACACGTATAGATAATAATATTGCAGTTTAATTTCCAGGAGACCATACATGGCAGTGTTGCCAAAATGATTATAAGCCTGCTGATAGGTCCGAATGTTAAATGCATATAACTTCTACACTATCTATTGGATTTCAACCAAATTTCGTATGTGCTATGTGTACATAAACAGATATGACTGAGGGTATTCTTAAGAGCCACCAGGGCTGCCAACTGTTAATAAATGCTCTCATTTTTAAAAATCCAAATACCCATATATCAGAAATTATGCAAGCTGACAACTTTAAACTATGCACACGTATAGTACCTGACATTCTATATTAATTTGGAGTAAATTATATACGTCAGTGCTACCAACATGATTCTAAGCCTGCTGAGAGGTCCGATTTTAAAATGCAAAGTTGGCCAAAATCAAGGAAAGAGGAAGAAATACATAAAATAAATGCCAACTGTTCGACACCTAGTAACTAAATTCCAGCACACCGACACTGCACTACACATACGGAAACAACTGTAAAATTCATTTATTTTGTTTGTTTGTTTGTTTTTTGTTTGAAATGCATCTATTCATTTCTTGTCTTCCAGGCTCATCATGGATTGTGTCGTGCCGTTTTTGATCCTGACACTCATGTATGCTTCATATGACTGCCACGGACTACGCCAGTACCTGAACTACACAGGCGATATAATGCTTGGGGCTCTGTTCCCAGTTCACCGCAAGGGTGCAGGAGGAGCTGACTGTGGCCGCATCCAGGTAGGAAGATATAAAACAGGGACCCCCTTTTTTTTGTTTTTTTTTTGTTTGTTTGTTTGTTTGTTTGTATGGTGGACTAGATAGAAGAGAACAAGGAAGCAAGGTCACATTAGCTTACTACCATAATCGTTTGATGCATGTGTTTATCAGTGACGACTCCTGATTTTTACAATGTGTAGGATGTAATAGGATCGGCTACTTATTAACTTACGATAATTATTATAGCTGGGCTTAATTGAGATATCAGACTCGGTCTAATATTAATAATTCAGTCACACAGCACTATTACGAATACAATACAATGCAATCGAATACCACTCTAAACATGTGCACACGCTGAAAACAGACTATCCATTCTGATCGCGCGAAATCGGAACCAATAAGCCCGTAGGCCTAGTGTTGGTTTAAATTCAACCAATAGCGAGACTTGAGGATCTCAGTAGACGTCCTCAGAGAGCCATTAAACAGACAAAACCTGCCCCTTCCCCCACAAGGGCTCCCATACATCTTCTTGAGCTATAAACACGTGCTTTGAGGATGCAAGGCTTCCTTCCTCAGCTTTCTACTCCGGACAGTGAAGGTCACACTTCACCCATCTAGAGGTGAAATGTAGAACTAGTTACAAGTAATGACAGTGACAGTAAGACAGAGCTTATCGAGAGGACGCGCAAGGTAGCACCAAAGACTATTTAAAAACCAATTAATTCTTTTTTTTTTTTAATAGTTACAGCTGAGAGCTGACTGTAGGATGATCCTCACGTCCGACATGGAGGAATCGCCACTGATGTTTATTTACTCATGGTTTCCAACGTTATAGACCAGCCATGTCAAGCGGGACAGCGCAGTTTACTTGCGTTGAGCCCCGCTATGACGTAGCACGTGAAGAGATGAACTGTGTGCAGGGTTGAATTGTACAGGCGATGCCTTGACGAATGTCTCGCCTCGCAAGCTGTCCACTGGGTTAATGCAAGTGCCATTGCAAGTAATGGAGGAATCGCCACTGATGTTTATTTACTCATGGTTTCCAACGTTATAGACCAGCCATGTCAAGCAGGACAGCGCAGTTTACTTGCGTTGAGCCCCGCTATGACGTAGCACGTGAAGAGATGAACTGTGTGCAGGGTTGAATTGTACAGGCGATGCCTTGACGAATGTCTCGCCTCGCAAGCTGTCCACTGGGTTAATGCAAGTGCCATTGCAAGTAACCAAGTAAATCGTTAATAAATATATATATATATATATATATATATATATATATATATATATATTTATAACACGATAATTTACTGAGTTAATACCGCTAATCGCAGCACCGCACCGTGAAGACATGATCTGGATACAAAATCAACAAAATATATAGTTAGAAGAATAAAATTTCATATTACTGTATTAGTATTACATACGAATAATAATTATTATTGAAACAGCGCACAATTTGCAAAATACCAAACTGAGTAACCTACTGTACAGTATTCCAATCCCAATTGGGTTATTAATGTATGTCTTTGTCGGCAATATTTTGCATGATATCGAGAACGGCACTGCACATATCTCACACACACATTCTTCAGTTGGTTGGTGGAATCTCTTGTTTCGGCAGAACTTGTAATGAAAGCCATGTGTAGTGTATCGTGTCATTATATTTCGGAGTTCATAGTTTGCCTGTTTCCAGTTGTCAGTCATTATTGAGTCAGTTGAGTAGACATCAACCCAGAATAATAATAATAATAAGAAGAAGAATCCAAATCCACATTTTTTTTTTTCAATTAAGGCGATGTAGGCTATTTTATGTCACATTTTTAAATCACTGGCATGCAACGCCGGGTAAAACAGATATTATGATATTATTTTCTGGACAAATACTTTGGTATTCTGTTAAAAATAAATGAACTAAAGTAGACTATCCTTACCTCTCAAGAAAGTAAATATCCATGTTGGCGGCTTTGTCTCGGAAGAGAACTTTTCTTCAGTCTCTGTAAATAACAATGAATGTTTCTTGATAGTTTGTCCCGTATGCGTCTATATACCATTCATCCGATTTCGATGAAACTTCGGTGCGTTGTTGTGCACACACGCGGGAAGCTTTCTGAATTGGTAAATTCATTTTATAGTAGGTGGCGCACGAGTAGTTTCAACAAACGTGTGTTGACGTGCGAATCCTTTCCCGTATACGTTCATATAGGCCTACTATTCATCCGATTGCGATGAAACTTTGGTGAGCACTTGTGCTCACTCTCGCGAAGGTTTCTGAATTATTAAATAAATTTTATAATAGATGGCACACGAGTAGTTACAACGAAATAGAGATGGAGCGCGAATCGTTTCAACAAAGTCCCGTATGCGTTCATATGCCATTCATCCGATTGCGATGAAACATTGGTGAGTTATTGTGCGCACTCCCAGGAATATTTTTGAATTAGTGAATCCATTTTACAATAGGTGGCGCTCGAGTCGTTTCAACAATTGAACTTTGGTGAGTTGTTGTGCGCAGCCCACGAAGGTCTTTCAATTAGAAAATCCATTTTACAATAGATAGCGTATGAGTCGTTTCAACAAATGAACTTTGATCAGCTGTTGTACACGTCCGTGAAGGTTTATGAATTAGTAAATCCATTTTACCATAGGTGATTCTTGAACCGTTTCAACAAATGAATGCATTTCATACAGTTTAGCGGCAGTTCATGTGTTTCCAAACGTTTGCAGTTTCCGATGTGACTCGCATTTGCGATGACCATCAACAAAGCACAGGGACAATCCCTAAAAGAGTGTGGACTAAATTTGGAAAATACATGCCTCTCATTTGGAGAGCTGTTAGTGGTCTGCTTTATTCATATACGCACTAGACTGAAAAACAAAAAAATATTTTGTGTTCAGAAGCTCTTCAATAAACAAAATTACAAGACAAACACTTTCTTTCTTTCTTTCTTTCTTTCTTTTGGGGCAAATGACCTCGTAGTTTCTCCCCTTAAAACAAAAATAACTAATAACTTTCTTTCTTTCTTTCTTTCTTTCTTTTGGGGCAGATAACCTCGTAGTTCCGCCCCTTCAAACAAAAATAACTAATATCTTTCTTTCTTTCTTTCTTTCTTGTCTGGCTGCGTGGCTCAGGGGTAACGTTCTCGCTTACTGAGCCCAAGGTTGCAGGTTCGAAACCTGGCGCAGTCAACTGGCATTTGAGGGTGCGCAAATGCGAGGGAGCCGTGTCAGTACATTTACTGGCACGTTAAAGATCCCCTTCGGGGCAAAATTCCGGCACCCCGGCGTCTCTAAAAGCCAGTGTAGTTAAAAGGGACGTAAAACCAATAACATTATTATTATTATTATTATCTTTCTTTCTTTCTTTCTTTCTTTCTTTCTTTGATTGGCATTACAACGCATGCCGGGTACAGCTAGCAATATATAAATATCTTACTTTTTAATGGTAAGGTGACGCTGACTATAAGAGACTATGGAGGTATCAACGTATTGGATATTGGCTTCTACAGCCAAGTAACGAAGCTGCATCAAATCTTAATAGCTCCTCGCTATTTCAGTGGGGTCTATGCAGAGTGGACCAAAACCCTGCTGATGAGTCCAACTTGTTACACCTGAGCGAAACTCTTCAACGGACACTGAAAAAGTCAACATTGCTGGAGCTTACTTGACCATTAAAGTTAATATTACACCCTGTGCTATTGTATTGACTGTGGTAGAGTGTAATTGTCATTATTAAATTCTGGGTTTGAGATGAAAGTCCTGGGACTTAATATAAGGTACTATTTCGGCACTTGCTTAGAGTATGGAATACACTCATTTGTTGAAACGACTCATGAGCCACCTATTGTAAAATAAATTTACTAATTCAGAAACCTTCGCGGGCGTGCACAACAGCTGACCAAAGTACATTTGTTGAAATGACTCGCGTACCATCTATTGTAAACTCAGCACTGGAACTGGATCCTCGGATCTTTGAACTGGAGCTTCCCATTGCAGTTGTATTGCATGACGTAATGCTGCTGGGAAATATGAAATTTGAATCACTCTGTTCCAGGTGGAAGATGGTATCCAGCCGCTGGAAGCCATGCTGTACACAGTGCAACAGATCAACAAAGACCCTCACTTGCTTCCAGGCATCAGACTCGGCATGCTGGCCTTCGACTCTTGTGACAATCCTTCTTATGGTTTGGAGCAGTCCTTGGACTTTCTCAAAGGTTGTTAAAATTTGTTAATTTTACTGGATGTTAAAAGAAAACGTATCCATTGTTTTAAGAGGTGAAAGTACACATCAAAACAAGAATCAAATATCTAATAAGCATGGGTCGTACAGCGCCTACTTTCTGATAACCAAACACTTGTTTATAGGGGGGGGGGGGGGCAGACCACCCAAAATTATAGTTGACACGCCTGGCATGAAATGCTGATACGTCGTAAGGATTAATTAAAATAATAGTCTGGTTGTGAATATGAGCTGAGTATTGTATTGTAATGAATGAACAGCAGGAGATCCTGGTTCGAACCCCAACTGCGATCTCATTTTCAGGTCTTACTCAACATAATATGACTGTTTCATGGGGAGCTATACCTTAGTCATTTCTATGTTTCAAAAATTCCAAGAAAGGTTCAGAATTTGGCGCTGTGCATGTCGCCTCAGTGATGAAATATATCTCTATGTCATAACAAAAGCCACCACAACAGCACCTCTTCATCTAAGACTTTTCTTAGGGCCTCACAACTTGTGGGACGTGGGTTGCTGACCACGGGACCCCAGATGAGTCCGGCATTGCTTCTACTTACTTGTGCTGAGCTCTTCTCTATCATATTTCCTGTCGACCTTCCTTGGCCAACACTTGATCTCTTCCAACCCCGACGATATTAAGGTATCAGAGGCCTAGGGAGTATTTTCCTTTCCCGCCTTATTTCGCCCTTGTCTCACCTTTCCTGATACCCTCACTCATCGAGAGGTCGGGGTCAGACCTCTTGTTTTTCTTTTCATGGTATCTCCTGCCTTTTGCTCAAGGCCCTAAGGAAGGCAGGATGTGTGTATCCCAACCACTTATGGTGCACTCTGGATAATCCTACACCCTCAAGGGCTCACGGCTCGTGTGCTCGGGAGTTGGTGGCCTCGAGGGATCTCTGAGCTGGATCAGGTTTTTCCCCTTTATCCATTGTCTTTGTGACGGACCCTCTCCTCTTTCCCTTTCCAATCGGCCTTTCATAGCACTCCTTCCTTACAAGTATCTAATTCTCGTTTTTCGAGGGCTGAGGGCATTTCGTTTCCATGTCATTTATTTACCTTATTCTTTTCCTTTTCCATTTCTTCTTCTAGTGTGCAAGTCAGTAGTTATTTTTAGTCTTAGTTTCCATTTCATTTTCATTTTCATGATCACCCAAACTATTCGAGGCCGATAACCTAGATGTTAGGCCCCTTAAAACAACAGTTAACATCATACATTTTCTATGTATTTCAGTGTGTTTACCATGGAGATTGGAGGAAGGGACAAGAAGGCACATCATGACGTGAACCCATCCAAAACTCTTTTGTGTGTGCTGTTATGAAGTTGAACACCAACACCTTATTTAATGAGCTGATCAAACATGAGAGAAAAATAGCTAGTGTAGCGACTAGCATTCTTGGCTGTCGCTCCGGAGATCCAGGTTCGATTCCTAGTCTTGCCAAGAAATGTAATTCTGATCTGAGGACTGGAACGGAGTACTCTCAGCCTCGTGAGGTAAAACTGAGAAGAGGTGGGTTCGATTCTCACCTCAGCCGTCCTGGAAGTGGTTTTCCGTGTTTTCCCACTTCTACTTCATGTGAATGCTGGGATGGTTTCTAACTTCAGACCACGGCCACCTACATCCCAATCCCTTCCTGAATAACAAATACACACACTACTACAGGCACCATAATAACACACGCTATCAAAAAAATCATTTCACCCCATGCACATCTAAGTACACGGGGCTAAATGACCACGATGTCCAAGCTCCTCGAATGAAATAATAGAAAACTAACTATACAAGTTGTCAAGATTTGTAGGTCGTTGTTCAGGGGCGATGTTTTCTCCCAATGTTCCACCGAAGGCTGCGTTCGGTGTCCACTGCTGACCAATGGAAGGAGCGGACCCTTGATAATGCCGAACGCAGTCTTTGATGAAACGTTGGAAGAAAACATCACCCCTGGACCACGACCGTCAAACCTTGACAGCTTGTACATAACTATCAGTGTCGGCCGTGGAAAACTTATATCTTTTTACAACCTAGCTCTAAATATGCATTAGTCAAGCATGTTCTCACTTTATGTTGACAGGTTTTATTGCACACTTCAATGAGTTTCACGACCAAGACTTCATGTGTAGTGATGGCAGCTTGCCGGTGTTTCGCTCTCGAGGTTTCGACCAAGTGGTTGCTGTTATCGGAGCCCAGTCCAGCTCTGTCACAATCCAAGTGAGTCTTCCTAGATATAGATCTGGGGCTTGTGGTAGTCATTGTTATTTTGAGTGGTAGAACATTGTTATTGTCTGCATATAAAGATAGGTTTGATAATGAAAATGTTCCCTTCTTCCATTACACAAGCCCAGGTCCAGAGAGTGGGCAAAAAATGTCCGCACCCCACATCCCAAAAAATCATTCCTTCAAAATAATGATTGGATGAATATACTTGGAACATCCAGAAATTACACCCTCTGCCTGAAAAGTTTGGTGACTGGGTCTATATTACGAACGGATTGTTGGCTTACCTGAAACAGCCGTTACTGTCCTTCGAAGTAATCCCCGTGGATAGTTATGCACTTCTGAGAGCGACTGAACAAGTCCTGGAAACTCCTGCATAGTCTTCTTTAGGAATAGCCTTCAGTTTGGGTCGTCAAAACTCTAAATTGAAAGCAAGAGGAAGCGTGAATTTATGCAACCTGCCTTGCACACCTGATAGACGGGCGGCAGTGAGAAGGGTGAATTTATGCAACCTAACGTGCACACCTGTTCGACGGGTGGCAGTGAGAAGGGTGAATGTTCCGTGGAATGGAATGGTCCTGAAAACCATCGTCTCGGGTAACGAGACCTGGTGCCTGAAGTACGACCTCGCAGGCAAGCGTCAAAGTATGGAGTATCGGGGTCCAGGGTCACCGTAAAGCCCTGAAGGGCCAGAGGTTTTCAGAAATTTCGGACATCCAACCTAATGTGACGACCCAACTGATGGCCATCCCTCAGGAAGACTATGCCAGGACTTATACAGTCGTTCTAAGAAGTGCATAACCATCCACGGGGATTACTTTGAGGATAGTAACGGCTGTTTCAGGTAAACCAACAATCCGTTCGTAATATAGACCCATTCACTAAACTTTTCAGACAGAGGGTGTACGTTTCCTGCGTTTTTAAATAAAAAGGAAACATAGTAAAACTTACTGTATTGGCACCAGATACAGCAATGTTTGAGATTTTTTTTTTCAACATAAATTGAGACATCTTGTAACATATTCAAAAATCGAGAATAGAACACTGTTTAAATATGAACTTGTGCAATTGCGATGTGCTGTTGAAAAAAACATAAGGGTAGCATTCCTAAGAAGATCCATAGATGTACTTGTATTAGTATCTTGTTATCTGAACTCTGATTTGCTAGCATGGAGGAAAGAAACTATAGAGAAGGTATCATAATGGATGCGCAACAGACTTTATATAGATATTTTTTCTCCCTCTTTGCAATGCTCAATTTTGTTTCTTTTGCTCCTAGGTAGCAACAATGCTGAGATTGTTCCGCATACCACAGGTGAGCTACATGTCTACATCACCCTCACTGAGCAACAAAGATCGTTTCCCCTACTTCTTCCGCACTGTGCCGAGCGATATCAACCAGGCCCACGCCATGCTGGAGATACTCAGGTAACTACCGTATTACTCCACTGCAATACAAGTGCCAGAGTAACAACATAATATACAGGGTGTTTGGAAACTAACTCCCTAGTTGAATGTGTCCTAGGATCTATGCAAAGAGACATACACTATTCTAGTTTGTGGTGTGTGATTTATCAACTCTCCAAGTTTGGCTCCCCTGCAGTTGGCAGGTCTGCTTGAACTTTAGACGGCCCCAGTGCCGTTTGTTTCCTCTGCTCCCTCAGTTCAGTCTGGGCGTGCATGAAGTGCAGTGCAGAGCAACTCAGTAGCAATGTGTACTCCGCAACAGGAAGCGCAGTGTGTTATTTGGCTTGTGAAAACTGAGTCAGTTATAACAGTGCAACGTTATTTTAGACGTCAGTATGGTGGTGAACCACCTACAGCAAAAACTATCCGTCATTGGCTACAGTCTTTCAAGGAAACCGGTAGTGTTTTAAAGGCAAAATCACCCGATATACCGAGAACTTCTGAAGATCTTATTGAACAGATCCATGTTTCATGTGTTCGGAGCCCGAAGAAGTGATTGGTCAGACGTAGTCTACAATTAGGAGTGCCTAAAGGTACTGTGTATGATTTTGTACGTTGCGTACAAATTGCGCCCCTACAAGTTGCAACTGATAAAATCAAAACTTGGAGAGTTGATGAATCAAACACCACAAACTAGAATAGTGTATGTCACTTTGAACAGGTTCTAGGACACATTAAACTAGGGAGTTCTTTTTCAAACACCCTGTATTATTCACTCTGAGAGCAAGTTTTTCTTTGGAGGAGGAGCATAATAAGATAAATGATTTAATATAAGATTCTTAACGCCATGATCATCAGTAAGACCCGGAAGTTCATGCACTATTAAATGAATAAATATGCATGCAAAAATGCACTAATTATTGCTAAAATATGCATCACGTTTCAAACAAGTAGTTCCGTGAAGAACTATACAGCCTATTTTCACATATCCTACTTATGTTAATTGCCTCTATCTACATACAAAATTTCAGTTTGGTTGTTGTAATAGATTCGTAGATTTTGAGAACCGACTAAATATTTCGGATGGTCGCCATGTTGGATTTTATGTATGTAGGTTCTAGAGTTATGTATTCTTACATGAAGATTATTGTGTACGTGTAGCATTCAAACTTCATTCGCATGGTTAGGACACAAGAAGTAACAAGGAGATTTGTATAAGGATTTTAAAATTTCGCACAGCTGCCATCTTGTGGTTTTGGGAACAATTGAAACAAATTAGATGACAGTGGATTATCATACTATAAGGATTTACTGTACCGTGTTTCACTGCACTCGCATGGTTAAATTGCGAGAAACTTCCATGTGAATATTTATAATTCGCGTTGCCGCCATGTTGGATTTGTGATCACCAGGTTATTTAAAGTCCTATAGGTGAACTTAAGTTCATAGCCCCTATGAATATAAAAAAATCAGTTTAATTGCTATAATAGATCCGTAGATATTCAGAGCCGTCTAAATATTTCGGATGATCGCCATGTTGGATTGTTAAATGTATAGGCCATAGAGTCATGTACCATTAAAGGAAAATTATTGCGTACGTTCATTATTCAAACTTTCACTTCGATCGCATGATTACGACACAAGAAATAAAAACTTAATTCTAAAATTCGCAAAGACGCCATCTTGAGGATATGTAAAAATTTGAACTAAATTAGATACCAGTGCATTACAATGTGTATAAACATTTCCTGTACCTGATTTCATTGCGTTTGGAGCATTAAATCACGAGAAAGGTCTATTTAAAATTTTCCAATTCGCTTGGCCGCCATGTTCGTTTTGTAGTTAACCGGCTTTTGAAAGTCTTACGGATGAACATCCAATAGTGCCCTTTATCTCCATACAAAATTTCAGGGTGATACTGCTAACAGTTTCAGAGATATAGAATGCCGGTGAAATATTTCGCATAACCGCCATCTTGTGGTTATGTAAAGAATTGAACCAAGTTAGATGTCGGTGCATTACAATGTGTATAAACATATACTGTAGCAAGTTTTATTGCGTTTGGTTGGTTAAATCGCGAGATTAGTCTATTTAAAGTCGCAAATTCGCGTGGCCGCCATGTTGGTTTTATAGTTACCAGTTTTTCAAATGCCACATAGGTAAACTTCTAGTAATTTCCTTTATCACCGTAAAAAGTTACAGGGAGATATCGCGAATAGTTTCGGAGATATTGAATGCTGGTGAAATATTTCCCACAGCCGCCATGTTGGATTGGTGAGAGGTAACAAAATTTGAAGGGCACGTTCGAGGTCGTCCGGAATAGTACTACGAACTTAACGAGTTTCATAGAAATCGCTCCAGCCATTTAGATTTTATTAGGGACACACACACACACACACACTCCTCACACGCACACACACACACACACACGACACACACGGACAAAAGGTGATCTCATAAGCCTATTTTTTCAAAATTGAAAATAGGCTAAAAATATGCATTAACTACGGCAGTTACGATCACTCCGTATTCTTTAGCGTTTCTATTTTGAATATAAAGAAAATATGAACAGACGGACATATAAGGATAACTTTAAAAAAATTATCTCAACTAATAAACAGTTCTAAATAGTAGGAAATGTTATTTTATGTTCGACGATGTCAAAATGTAAAAATTATATGTCAGAAAACTGTACTATAATGAGGCTCATTATAGTAAAAGTTTCAATATGGGACAGTTTCTCCCACCAATCAGAGCTCAAGAAACAGTTGTGTGACCAATTAGGTAAGGATAGCATCGCACCTGCGCTGATTTCCAAGGCCTTCTAATTTAAATTTCACTGCGTGGCCTATGTCATTGTGGGGTAATCGAGGAGGCTATGGTCAAATACAAGGTATTCTCTGCGTCCCATGCGCTCTGTTCAGTACATAAAACTGGCGAACAATCCACAGATATTTATGAATATTTATGTTCGAACATAAAATAGTTATCGTCGAACATAAACAGTCGTATGCAACTACTTTCCGCTTTGTGTTTTTTGTTTCTGTTCTTGTGTTTGCTTTGTGCTTTTGAATTTTACTTTTTGCTTTTCTTTCCTGGTTTTGTGTTTGTTTTCTGCTTTTGCTTTTGTTTTTGTTTGAATTTTGCTTTTTGCTTTGTGTTTCTTGTTTTTTTGTTTTCTGCTTTTGCATTTGTTTTTGAATTTTGCTTTTTGCTTCGTGTTTTTGGTTTTTGGTTTTGTGTTCGTTTTCTGGAAAATCAAAATAAAACAAAACAAAATAAAATTTAAAAAATACAAAATAAAAATATAATATAAAATAAAACAAAAAACAAAACAAAGGATTAAACAAAACATTTCAAAACAAAATAAAACGAAATAAAATAAAATAAAACAAAACAAAATAGACAAAACAAAATATAAAATAAACAAAGCAAAATAAAACAAAATAAAGTAAAATAAAATAAAATAAAATAATTAAATACATAATTTTACGACATGAACCTTATTCACAAGTGGATTAAACGAATTTTGCAACTGGACGACTCGCATGAACTTCCGGGCCTTAATCATCAGTATGCCAATATGATTATGAATGACTCCTAAGCTAATGATGAAGGCATTTAAATTCTCATTGACAAAGGGTTCATAATGTGAAGCTAACTAATGCCAGCACCAGCACATTTTAAGAGTAGCTCACTGTGGCCTTTGCTGGCTTCACCTCTCTTAGTATATAAAATAATAATGAATGTTTGTTTGTTTGTTTGTTCGTTCGTCTTTGGTGAGTTGTTGTGCACATTCCCGCGAAATTTTCTAAATAGTAAATCTTTTTTTCAATAGATGGCGAGCGAGTCGTTTCAACAAATGAGCGTTGGCGCGCGAATTGTTTCAATAATGAGTGTATTTCTTACAGTTTACCGGCAATTCTGTGGTTTCATTGTATGATTGTCCTGTATGCTTTCCTATACCATTTAGCCGATTGTGATGAAACTTTTATTATATCCTCTTGCCCTCAATGGGGAGCCGGGACTGAAGGGCGACAACTGTACATCAGCGAGCAGCCAGCGCGGCGCGGTGGTGACAGACACAAATTTTAACCATAATATGACTTATAGATAGAGTCCCGCATGGATTGTTGTTGTGTGCATGCTTGACAGAACTGAATTGAATCAAATACATACAGCAATATTTCAGTCCGTGTGTGATAGAATTTGATTAATTGCTTTACTTAATTGGCAATCCGAAAATTGGCTTTTTATATGAAAATGTCATCGAATTACATTTTTTTAAATTATTTGGCTCTGGGGGAGGGGCGTATTTACGCCACTGCGTACCATCACAGATGTTTTTCCTATGACCTGATCATTCTCTATGCAAATTTTCAACAAAGACCAGCATTCCCTTCTCTGAACTTCCTGAACCATTGAATAGATTTTCACTGACTGAAATTGTAATTGTTGTTTATCATGGCTTCTTTGTAAAACATTTTTTTTAATTGTAGGCAATTCAATTGGACGTATGTGTCGGTGGTGTATTCCGACAATGAATATGGCACACGAGGTTTTGAAACACTTAGTGAACTAGCTGCAAATTACAGCATCTGTTTTACCACTCCACAACGAATCGATAAAGATCATTTCACCGATAAGGACTACCGGCATGTTGTCAAAAATATTGCTGCCAAGAAAGATGTTAGAGGTATGGAAACTTATAAATATTACTCACTTTATGAATGATTTGTCTTAAGTGTGATGATAATAGGGCTCGGATTTTTTGGTGCAAAAATCGGGCAAATATTTATTTTTTATGTATTAAAAATAGCCTTACCTGAAATATGTCACCAAAAAGTAAAACTATTTAATTATAATTTAGTTTATTAATGTGAATATAAACAATATGCAGTACTCACGAATGCAATTTATGCTATGCCTCACTGACTACTGAAGAATTACAGTAAACAGATTCATCTTCAGGTTGTCCATCACAAATGACCGACGATTGTCGAGAAACACTTCTTCTGAAGGCGCGAAATAGTAGCAATATGTTTCTTGGCCTTGAGATGTTGTGTAACTTGAGATCGCTGTTCAGCCTTGATTGCTTTCCTACATGGTTGGCAGAAGAGAACGCCCCCATTAGAAGTAAAATTATCTTTAAATTCCGCAACATACTGCTGCAGACGATGACTTGTCGTTGCTTTTACTTTAGGGTTCGTAGAACTGCCTTACCCTTCACAGTGCCAGAAATGAACTGCACGTGAGTGACACTGGTTCCAGGCAGCTGGGGGAGGGGGAGGTCTAGCACGTGGTGCAATATGGCAATGGACAAGGAAATCCCCGGCTTCCACAGTGAGTGGCACGGGGCGACAAGTTAAGAATAACACAGTTACAAGCTGACATACGCTCTGCATGAAGATTAAATAGCTCACAGGTTCATCCTCGTTGAAGTAACACAGAACAAAAATGCAATAAACTGAAAGGTCTAGAATACTTATTTTTTTTTAATGTAAATATTTTGTCTTTCTATTTGCTAATAAGTGAAAGGCAGGAATTTATGTATTTATAGAAAAAATATGCTTAAAATATGTATTTACATAAAAAATATTTTTTTACCTAAAAATCCGAGCCTTAGTGATGAATAGTTTTAAGAGATAAGTGAATGGAATAATGATCATCAATGAGAGAGTAAGAGTGAGGGTGTGTGTGTGTGTGGATCAGAATAGAGTGTAATAGCAGGGTTAGGGTGTAACGCGTTATTAGTAACTATTGCTTTCCGCAGTAACTTGGTAGTAACAACGTCATCAATAAAATTACGAGACTCCAATGCCACTGCTTTTTCCATTTATGACAAGTAGTTCCGTGAAGAACTATACAACCTATTTTCATATACCCTACTCATGTTAATTGCCTCTATCAACATAAAAAAAATTCAGTTTGAAGGTTGTGATAGATTCGTAGATATTGAGAACCGTCTAAATATTTCAGATGGTCGCCAGGTTGGATTTTTATTTTTGTACCATTACATTAAGATTATTGTGTATGTGTGGTATTCAAACTTCAATCACATGATTAGAACACAAGAGGTAAAAACGAGATTTTAAAATTTCGCACAGCTGCCATCTTGTGATTTAAATATTTATACTTCGCGTCACCGCCATGTTGGATTTGTGCTCACGAGGTTACTGAAAGTCCTATAGGTGAACATATTGTTCAGGCCCCAGGGTCCCTACACCCGTAGGACCTGAGGACCGTACGCACCCCCAAGGGAAATATGGACATACGCCACTGAACCTGCAGACGGCTATACAGCCACATACATCTTTCAACTATAAATCCAATCTACACGACTACCCTTCTATCCCAACACCAATACACCCTTTCACCCAATAAAAACATCCCTTAGCCTAAATCATGAGCCTCTATAGTACATTTCTTTAAACGCCAAGCCGGCACAGTTACCACAGCTGTCAGCCAACGCTTGAGCAACAACATCACAATTACACAGAGTATTGGATCTAGCACACCAACATTGGGTAATGCTGACCAAGCAACTCCAAAACACATAAGAAGGACGGCTGAGAAGACCCACTATCCGTTGTTCGCCGGAGGCCTTGACCGTCTGAGCTGTGACCGTCCTGCCAGGGGTAAGTGTGTACCAGATTCCTAAAACTTGTATTTTGTACTACTTCCCACTTGAAACCCAATCATTAATTGTATTTTTATTAACATTGGTTACACGTTCCCAGTTAAAGGAACACTTGCTAATTATAATTGGTAGTAATAAACCAGCAGCTACTTTGATCACAGACAGTGGCAGACATTTATTTACACACATCACTTTACTTCCCACTTCCCCACCTGACATCCTGAATTACCAGGGTCCACAATTATAGAATTGCTGTGTAAGACTTCTCCAGCTGCTAGCCTTGAAGTGCCCGACCGTCACGCGTATCTTCGCGCGGTCAGCAGTTAGTTAACTGCCCACATACAGCGTTTGTTTTAGAGAGTAATAGCTCCGTTTGTAATACGCACCCCCTAGATTACGATCTCACACAAATAGAGCTCACCCCCAATCCCCCCACACACACACACACACACACACACACACACTCTCATACTCGGTGGGGGGCGTGGTGGCTCAGCGGTCTAGCTGTATGCCTCTCACCAAGGTGGCCCGGGTTCGATTCCCGGTCAATGCATGTGAGATTTTCGAAGTGAAATGCCATGTCCAGTGGTTCGGATTCCACGTAAAAAGGATGTCCCGTGGCTCATAATCTCTAGATTCACGGTCACGTAAAACTACAATCTTCCTTTTTTCTCACACTCGGAGTTTCCGCACCTCAGTGGAAACTCGTCCCGTTCAGACAACACCCCCTAAATTCAACAGTTTACACCCCTGTTCGTCCATCCTCCCAGCTCCCGGACAGAACAATATGTTCTTAGCCTCTATGAACATAAAAAATATCAGTTTGATTGCTGTAAAAGATATTGAGAACCGTCTAAATATTTCGGATGCTCGCCATTTTGGATTGTTATAAGTAGGGCTCGGATCGATATGCTCGATAAAATCTCCAGATATGCTCGAAAACCATGTGTTTTATGCTCGATAGATATGATCGAAAACCCCATTATATGCTCGAAAAACCCATTATAAACCCATTATATGCTCGATAGATATGCTCGAAACCCCCATTATATGCGGTTAAATATGCAGAATATGCTCGAAAAACGCCGTTAAAAACTATAGAAAGGAAAGCGAAACGAAAAAAACAATAACATACCTTTATATACGAGCTTTATTTTCTAATTGTATGTATGATACACAGCAATATACTCGCATTCAAGTTTTACAAGTATATATAAGAGAAGTGCTCTTATAAAAGATACAGTTTAAAAGTTCATTTACAAAATGTTCAGAATTAGGCGAGTCAATGAAGTAGATCTGCATTGGTCTGTACAACAAGAAATTTTCCATGTTTTCAGTTTTGAATGATTTTCTTAAATCAGTCAATAAAAGTTTCAATGACGAGAACGACCTCATAAAAGGTTAAAAGCCTGTGGTTCTATTATTCGCACCAGATAGGCTTTTCAATAATTATTTCTGTTTTCGAACCTTAAGAATTGTCAGGGCCTGAATTCGGGGGAGAATTCGAAGAAAAACGAACTATTTGGACGAAAACCACAAGAATATGCATTTATATGCTTCTGTTCTGAAAACCGCGGTTTTATGCATTTATATGCTCGATATATTTCAATTCTGTTGGTTCCAGAGAGGTGAAAATACCACCGAAAGGCTTCTTTCAATGTGTACTATTCAGGAAAAAAAATATGCAAATATGCTCGAATCCGAGCCCTAGTTATAAGTATAGGCCATAGAGTTATGTACCATTCAAGGACAATTATTGCCTAGGTTCATTATTCAAACTTTCACTTCGATCGCATGATTACTACACAAGAAATAAAAACGTAATTTTAAAATTTCACACAGCCGCCATCTTGAGGTTATGTAAACAATTGAACTAAATTAGATGCCGGTGCATTACAATATGTAAAATCATTTACTGTACCACATTTCACTGCGCGCAGAGAGTTAAATCACGAGAAAAGTCTATTAAACTGTTTCAACTTCGCTTGGCCGCCATGTTCGTTTTGTACTTTACAGGTTGATGAAAGTCTCATAGGTGAACTTCTAGTAGTGCCCTTTATCACCGTACACAATTTCAGGGCGATATCGGTAATAGTTTCGGAGATACTGAATGCTGCTGAAATATTTCGCACAGGCGCCATGTTGGATTGGTGAGACACAATAAAATTTGAAGGGCACGGTCGGGATCGGCCAGGATTGTGCTATGATCTTACCGAGTTTCATTGTAATCGCTCCAGCCGTTTAGAAGTTATTGGACACACACACACACCTCACTCACACACACACACACACACACGCACACGCGCACACACACGGACAAAAGGTGATCTCATAAGCCTTTTTTTTTCATAAAATGAAAATAAGCTAAAAAAAAGGCGGCTTCGATGGCGTAGTTAGTAGCTTGCTGAGCTTCTATGCCCAAGATTGCGGGTTCAAACCCGGCCGAAGTCGTCGGATATTTTAAGAGTGGAAGAGGGTAAGTAAAGCTGGCGGGCTCATGTCATAAATTTATGGCATGTAAAAGAATCTTCCACTAACTACAATTGTGTGAATCTAAATTCGTAGATTCGATTTGAGTAATGCTCTATTAAGTTCCAACGTTCGCCGTCAGGTGCCGGTTGTTTTGGCATCTAGCAGCCAAGTTTGCAGCTAGATGTCGTTGACGGTAGCAGTTGGTAGCAAAAGTAGGAACTACTTGAAATTGATCGTCTGCAGTCCTTACCTGAATTACAGATAACACACACTAATATAGTCATCACAATTAACACCGTTATCAGACAGATTCTACACTCACCCAAATTACACGGGGCTACATGACCGCGTTGTCGCAGCCCCTTAACTAAAGAACCAACCAATCATGTATGACAAAAATAGGCTTATGCGATCACCGTTTGTCCATGTGTGTGTGTTTGTCCAATGAAATCTAAACAGCTGAAGCGATTTCAATGAAACTCGGTAAGTGTATACTACCGTACTGCCTCGTCCGACCTCGACCGTGTCTTTCAAATTTTAATACGTTTCACCAATCCAAAATGACGGTCGTGCGAAATATTTCACTGGCTTTCTATATCTCCGCAACACTAACAGATATCACCCCGAAATTTTGTACAGTGATAAAGTGTATTTCTAGAAGTTCATCTAAGTGACTTTCTTAAATCTGTTAAGTATAAAACGAACATGGTGGCCAAGTGAAGTTGAAGCATTTCAATAGCCTTTTCTCGTGATTTAACTATCCGAGAGCAGTGAAACTTGGTACAGTAGAGTCTCGCAAACTCGGCACTCGGTAATCCGGCACTCCGGATTTCTCGACCACCCTGACAGGAGAAAAAAAAATCATGATTTTTGTTTGTTTTTGTGTTTCCGCACAGAGCGTTATTATGTTTTCTTTCGTCTTCTCCATCAATGGAATTATTGACAGTTTAATACGACGCGAAACAAGTTGACCTACAGTACATAGTAAGAAGAGTAACAACGACCTGATAAATACAGGTAGTTGTACGGTACAGTACTGTAGTCTAAATGCACAAACTGTTGGCAGTAAGAAGTAAACTAACGGTTCTCGCGCGGAGCGCTGTATTTATTTGATTGCGCATTCTCCGCAATTCTGTTTCCTTGCCGTCTTCGTGACGAGGCTTCAAGAAACAGGTTTTAAAGCGAAAAGCAAAAGAACATTACTTTTTTTGCAAAAAAAAGTAAATGGTAATTTTCATTAAGTGAAAAGAATATTTGCTTACGGGAATTGTTTTGTACATATATTGTACAGTGTACATATCATAAAAATAATAATTAGTTTTTCTAAGTTTTCATTTATAATTTACAGTAATATTTTCCTTGATTTTTTATGCAGTACAGTAGTACAGTACTGAACTATATATTCAAGTACTGTAATTGTAGTGGCTTAATCGTTTTAAAACTTGTGTTTCTATTAAAAACAAATAAATGTACTGCATTGCATTACTTTTAAACCCAAACAAACAGCTTATTTCTTCTTTTTAACACATTTACCGATAACCCGGCATTTTCGCGAACTCGGCCACCCTTCGGTCCACATTAGGCCGAGTTTGCGAGACTCTACTGTACAGCAAATGTTTATACACATAGTAATGCACTGACATCTTATTTAGTTCAATTGTTTTATATACAGTATGTATTTATTAACATGATTGGGACCTACGAGGACCGTGCGTGCTCGCTCAGTCATAATCAGCGGATTATGGTAAATGCGCGTTACACATTGCCGATTCAGTTTTGTTCAGAAAGTGCGTTAATTAAGTGTATAAATAATAATTCATGTAACATTTCTTTTGAGTTGGGCTAATAAAATATTTGATACTCCCCGCCGAATATAATTGGGCACAATTGTGTTCACCAACTGAAAAAAACATTCTGTTTATTTACGAGGGCAATTCAGAAACTAACCTCCGGTTGATTGAAAAAAATACACCAAGTTAAGTAAAAATATTTTAATATATACATCTTACAACTACATCTTTGCACTATTTTTCGACATAGTCTCCATAACGATTGAGGCACTTATCGTATCTCTTCACAAGCTTTGAAATTCCTTCTGCATAAAAATCACCCGCTTGTGCCTTGAGTCAGCCTGTGACCGCATCTTTGAGCATCTTCGTCGTCATCAAACCGCTGGGACCCGAGCCATTTCTTCATATGCATGAAGAGGTGATAATCGCTTGGCGCCAGATCTGGGCTGTAAGGTGGATGGTTGAAAACTTGAAGGACTCAAGAAGGGCTGTTGTTCTGCGAGCAGAGTGTGGACGGGCGTTATCGTGCAAAAAAAACGATACCGGAAGTCAGCATACCACGGCGTTTGTTCTGTATAGCCCGTCGTAATGTTTTTAGTGTTTCACAGTACACGTCTTGATTAATGGTCGTCCCACGTTCCATGAATTCAACCAACTACACCCCTTTGGCATCCCAAAACACCGTTGCCATCAGTTTTCTGGCAGAAAAATCTTGCCGGGCTTTTTTTGGTTTGGTAGGCGAATCTGAATGTGCCCACATCTTTGATTGTAAAAAACCGTATAACAGCACGCACTTCACATTTGGCGGGATTTTCTATTGCAGCACACATTTCAAACTGCCACAAAAACTAAACTAGCGCAGGTACGATGTTCACTCGACTACGGCTTGCTGCCGACTGACCTGCTGACTTCTGTCTCGGGACAGTCGGATGAGGAGCCGCAAAGATGCGCGCGCACCCGGCAGCGAGGAGCATTCGAATAGCGCCGACTTGAAATGCTCCTCGCTGTCTCATTGTGTGATTGTTACCTACAACAACACAAACAACAAATCAACGACAGTGAAAAAAGTGAACACAAAAAAAACTCAACAAACTATTCAGCGATAAAAAATTGATACATTTGTCGTTATCATTTCCACACCACTTATTGAGTAGATAACTCGGTCAGGGTCCTTGCACGGATGAGCCAACTTGGTGTTCCTAGGCAAAACCCCAAACAAGACACCGCATAAACCTAGAAAAATTGCTGAGTTTTAAGATTCCCATTCCTTGTAATATCTCCACATAGCGACATGTGGGCAAAGGACGGGATCAACGGCGAATTCAGCCGAGTGTTAGACGCAGCCTGGAGCAAATGAAATTCATGAGAAAACAGTCCAAGGAGATGAAATTGGGTGAAGACGACGCCATGAGAGAAAAGGAAGGGAAACATGTGGTTCTGGGGACTTTTAGACAGTGGGTGAAGAAGAAAAACATTCTATTGTTTTAAAATTGTTTTGCTGCACAATTCATTTTTTTTGGACTTTACACCAACTATTCAGTAGCAAATATTAACCAATCTCAATAATATGTTTGTATCATGTGAAGATATCTCCCATAATTCTGTGCATCCATATTAGTTAAAATAGTTATCGTTTATCTTTAAATAATTTTTAACTTTAATTTTTGGAAATAAAAATTAATTTTGTGAAACAATTTTTTATTTCAGGAACTATTTCATATTTTTCCAAACCCATGCACAGAATTATTAGGCTGTGCAATGAGTACATAGTGTAAAAAGATTGTAAAGTTTCAGTAATTTTTAGTGGTAAATAACTTAGTTGGTATAATTTTTTTAAGGAAAAGACTATCTTTTAGTAATTTCTGCCCATACTGATAAACTGAAAGGAATAATTTTTCACTGTATGCGTTATGAAAGATGTTGGTCGTATGGAAATAAAATTTGGTGCAGTTTGGATCACTGGGAGGAAAAAAAAATTTGTGTAGCCTATAGTGTCCCCTTAAAGAACCTTCCACTAATTACACCTGTGTGAAGCTAAATTGTAAAGGTTAGGAATGTAAACAACGCTCTTAGGTTTCTACGTTCGATGCCAAGAGCCGACTGCAGTGGCGTCTAGTAGCTAAGTTCTGAACTAGGCCTAGTAGTCGTTGACGGTGGCGTTTGGCGGCAAAAGTAGGAACTATTTGAAAAATTCAAAGTTGCAGTCCTTACTTGAGTTAAAAAACAGATACACACATTATTACAGCCATCACAATTAACACCGGTTATCAGACAGATTCTACACACACCCAAAGTACACGGGGCTACATGACCGCGTTGTCGCAGCCCCTAAACTGAGGAACCAACCAACTAAATACAGAACGTGTCATAGGCTAATATTATTATTCTGAGATAAATTTTGAACTATTTAAATAGTATCCGTCCATGGTTTTAAACAGTATTGAGGGAAAATAGAATTTTAAATGAGAGAAAACTTGTTTACTATCGTCCTCGTAGATCAGGTAGACAAAACTAGGTTGCAATATTGTTGTACGGCGTGAGGAGGATATAATAAAATAATTAAAAAGAAGTAAAAATTTTCGCTATTGGATAGCCTTGAACCCGGGATCATCAAAACAACAAGCGAGCGCGATACCACTCGCACACTTTTCCAACAGACTTCAACGCATTTTGTTACGCTCCTTAATAGTGCGTATGGTTAAATATCCAATTATTACAGTTAGATCTTAAATATTGATTGGAATGCATTCATTCTGTACCAGGCATATTTTGAAATGTACTTAAAGCAAGTTTCACGACCGCTTTGCGTTAATAATGCAAATCGACTGTAAATGTTACCCCGAAACGACAACCGCCCTCCATGTTTTATTTCTTACAACTTGGCGCACGAAATGCTATCGTGTGATACACTTCAGTCATAAAAGCTGGTGTTCGACGAGGATGAACAGAATCATACAGGAATGAAAGACAAGTACGCAGGTGGGATAATTCTTGTAGGTAACAATCACACAATGAGACAGCGAGGAGCATTTCAAGTCGGCGCTATTCGAATGCTCCTCGCTGCCGGGTGCGCGCGCATCTTTGCGGCTCCTCATCCGACTGTCCCGAGACAGAAGTGACCTGCTGAGCGCGTGAATGCACAGATGGCGCGCTACTCGCCCCACTACCCGCCCTGTGACCAATCGGAGGTTAGTTTCTGAATTATTTAGTGTATGCCTTTTATTGCGGGAGTGTCCGAGGACATGTTTGGCTCGCCAGAGGCTGTAGCTGCTTCTAGCTGACACCCATGAGGTGAGCTACAAGCTCCGTTCAATTTCAAGTAGTTCCAACTTTCACTACCAGATGTCAATGATACCTAGTGGTGAACGTTGGAACTTTGATAGAGCGTTCCAACGAAATCTAACCCAGAAATGTAGCTTCACTCCAGTTTAGTCTGTGGAAGGATCTTTTACATGCCATAAATCTAAGACATGGGACACCCGGCTTTACTTCCCCTCCGAAGGAAGGCATACTGAAGGATTTTAACGCTCTTAAAAAATCCGACGACTTCGGCCGGGTTTGAACCCGCTATCTTGGGCACAGCATTTCAGCATGCTATCAACTACGCCACCGAAGCCACTAGCATTCTGTTAATAGATTACGTAGGCAACATTGTAAAATGACCTCCAATACTTCATTTAATAGACCGTGTACACATTACTCTTTCTAGTTGTGGTGGTGTTTGCCGAGAAGTCGACCACCCTGAGGCTCCTCGATGCAGCAAGACACAGCGGAGTGGGCAGCCGTTTTGTGTGGATTGGCTCTGATGCATGGAGTCTCTCCAGTCATCGGGAGTTGTTTTCAAGATCACTGAAGAATGATGGTGGTGAGTAGCATCTTCAGTTATTAATACGAAGCGGGGGCGGCTCGTGGCTAAAGTTTTAGAGTGGGCCAGATGCCATTATTGTTGTTTTATATTAAACATTGTTATATATTTGACAGTCATTGTTGCCAATTTTGCCATTATCATCATTTCTCAAAACATGAAATTTGAAACAAATTTTAATAAATGGTACATGCATTAAAAACTGTAGTTTGCCACGGTGGGTGAGTGGTCAACGTGTCGGTCTACTAACCCCAAGCTTGCAGGTTCGCTCCTGGCCGTGGTAAATGTTTTTTTTTTTTGAAAGACGGCAAAAATTACAACACCATGTCATACGATGTTGGCAGGTCAAAGAACCCATTTGAATTCAGTAGGCCGTGTTCATAATGGCAAAATTAATCTCGGGAGTTTCCGCCAACACAAAGTTCCTCATTTCTCTACTAGAAAGCGCTATAGTGTTCAAGAAGCTTAGATATCTAACCTCCTTGACTTTCATAGTGCTTCAAGGAACAACGAAATTCGACATGTAAGCTACACTTTGGGTGTCAAATAACAAAGCTTGCATCTGGCACCCGAGGCCATACGATATTATTATTATTATTATTATTAAAACCTGTACTCACATGGCTCCTTATTTGTATATATATATCCCCCTTTCCTGTGCTCGGATGAAGCGAATATTTCTATCACTTTGGTTGATCAGGACCAATTTTTTTAAATTTTTAACTTTGTGTTCAGAGGTATAGAAGAAAATAGATTTGTTAATAAAAATGCCACTTCATTCATTTTCCTATGTTGCACACAATCAGCATATTAAATAACACCGCACAACTTTTTTTTATCGTATGGCCTCGGGTGCCGGGTGCAAGCTTTGTTATTTGACACCCAAAGGGTAGCTTGCATGTCGAATTTCGTTGTTCCTTGAAGCATTATGATAGTCAAGGAGGTTAGATATCTATGCTCCTTGAACACTATAGCGCTTTCTAGTAGAGAAATGAGGAACTTTGTGTTGGCGGAAACTCCCGAGATTAATTTTGCCATTATGAACACGGCCTACTGAATTCAAATGGGTTCTTTGATATGCCAACATCGTATGATATGCGTGTCCTATATTTGCCGCCTTTCAAAAATCACTTACCACGGCCAGGAGCGAACCTGCAAGCTTTGGGTTAGTAGACCGACACGTTGACCACTCACCCACGGCGTGGCAAGCTACCGTACCGCACAACTGAAAATGTATACAGTATTTTTAAAATCTCAACTTCAGCAAGCTGTAAACAATGGTTGGTGGTTGGTTCCTCAGTTTAGGGGCTGCAACAACTTGGTCATGTAGCTCCGTGTACTTTGGGTTTGTGTAGACTATAATCTGTCTGATAACCGGTGTTATTTGTGATGGCTGTATTAGTGTGTGCTATCTATAATTCAGGTAAGGACTGCAGATGATCAATTTTCAAGTAGCTCCTACTTTTGCTACCGTCAACGACATCTAGCTGCGAACTAGGTTACTAGATGCTACCGCAACAGGCGATCGTTGGAAGTTATAGAGTGTTATCAAATCCAACCAACAAATTTGGCTTCACACAAGTGTAGTTAGTGGAAGGTTCTTTTACATGGCATAAATCTATGACTTCCCCTCCGAATGAAGGCATACTGAGGGATTTTTAACGCTCTTAAAAAATCCGATGATATCGGCCGGGTTTGAACCCGCGAACAATGGCTAATTTCCTGCTTAAGGGCGTGGGGTGGACAGATGCAGGAAGTGAAATGAAGAGATCTTCTATTTCACTCGAATGGAACGTTATAGGCCAATTCTGTAGGCCCTTGAAGAAAAAATGATATCCTTTCAAAGGACAGAGAATTCGCTTGCAAGACAGTGCTACATCCACTGTTATCTCACCCGGCCCTTTACGCCATACACTTTACATGGTAGGATCTGTAGAGCAGCCCTCGCTATGACAATACACCGTACGAGACTGTCAGGAACTTAATGATGCACCACCCCTGGTACTGGTAGGCTACCAAGTACAGTACCTACACATTCATCCTCTGTATTCAGGAGCAATGTGTTCTTGGAGTGCATTTGAATAAGTATGTAGTTTTACTCATTATTCCCATTTCTACAGATGGGATGTGATGAATCTCTATGTTGTTGGTGTTTATTTATTTTTCATGACTGGATACCCTTCCTGGTGTTAACATCATGTCTGTCTGTTAGGTTGTCAGCCCGAAGGCTGGTTGGATCCTCAAAATGTACCGCCGTTAGGTTATGTGGGTAGATACCCACAAGAGCCCAAGGCAGTGCTATATTGAGGCGTACTAGGCAAGATGAGGAGTGAGGTAGTTTGCCATTGCTTTCTTCACTGAGTCAGAACAGCAGTACTAACCCTATGAGTAGAACCTTTCACAGCATCCACAGGCACTGACTGTGCCCTGAATGCCATTACTAAGCACCACCCATACCTCAGTAGCTTCCATATAATCACAGCCATAAGTGAGACTGAGACAAAGTGAAAAGCCACATTTTACTCTAGCCTGTGCCAACAGACAAATAAAAATGTACTGCATTCATCAAGAGATGGCAAACAGGCCAGTCAACATCATGAGAAGGGATGAAATGAATAAAACATGAATAAAACCTTGTTGTTGGTGTTGTTCAAGGGGTTCGGGCATCGTGGTCATTTAACCCATGTAGGCTACTTGGGTGTGTGAAGAATTTGTCTGATAGTTAGTTACTGAGGTTTTGAGGTGTGGAACAGCGAGGTAATCTGCCCCCCATTTGTCTGATAACTTGTGCTATTGTGGTATCTGTAGTTGTAGTAGTAGTAGTGTGTATTTTTAATTCAGGTGAGAATTGGGAAGGAGGCAGCTGTGGTCTTAAGTTAGGAACCATCCTGGCATAAGCTTGGATTAGAAGTGGGGAAGCCATAGAAAGCCACTTCCAAGGATGGCTGAGGATGATCTTAGCTCGCCATTTTGCGCAATCCTGGGCATCGATTGGTCTAAAATCGACAGTCTTTAAGTCAGCATTGTTTCGGATGCCCACGTAAACGCTGCCCGTTTATTTCAAAATAGTGGGCAGAATTGGTGATTCTTCCACGTGCAGCACGTAGGTTATGGCCTACCATTTGAGGTGCCTTGCCCGTGCCTTCGCAGTGATGGCAACAATGCCCATTTTCTGGCAAACGGTGCCGTTCTTGACATGATCATGGAGATTAATGTTCATTGACCAACGCATTTCCATGGAATTAATTTAATATTGTAGCTTTCAGTCAACACAAAATCATTCCAATTAGTGGAATGTGTGAAAAATAACCTGAAATAAAGTACATGTGATTAAGATTTATATATATTACGGACTGTTGAAGAAGAAGAAGAAGAAGAAGAAGAAGAAGAAGAAGAAGGAATTACATGTTTCGCTCATCAAGGAGCATCATCGGATCCAAATATTCAAGACGATTAGCTCTACAAAACACTACCAACCCTACAGTGACACCCACAGACAGTCTCTGCCCTGCCAAAAAAAAAAAAAAACCTTCAGAAATCTTAGTGAAATGAAAATCCACAACCTGCTTCCAGTCTCCGGCCGGGTCAGGAATGGAATGAATGAAGCCCCCATCTAGCGGCGAGGATATGAACTGTGCCGGCTGCCGAGGCCTGACGCACTCCTCTGGGGCAATGATTAAATGAATGACAGATGAAATGAAATGATAGTGGAGAGTGTTGCTGGAATGAAATGTTGACAGGGAAAACCGGAGTACCCGGAGAAAAACCTGTCTGCTTCCGTTTTGTCCAGCACAGATCTCACATGGAGTGACCGGGATTTGATCCACGGACCCAGCGGTGAGAGGCCGGCGTGCTGCCGCCTAAGCCACGGAGGCTTCCAGAAAACTTAGTAAGTATGGTAATTATTACCGATAATTAATAAAGTATTAAGCACCTGAAAATAAAAGATACAGTCAGTCTGAGAGACTAGACTTTATATCATTTCAAATGACGCATGCTACAAATGCTACACATGTTAGAAAGGCTCAGGAGGGCTTCTCGCTTCGCTCGAATCCTCAGGACTCTTTTAACAGACTCCATTACCCATTAACTTAGACTTCCCGCGCGGGGAACGGAGAGCGGGAGGTGCACTCTGCTGCATGACGTCATGCACTCGCCGTCTCCGTATCGCATAACGCCAGACCCCAGGAGTAAACTCAAACTCAACAGACTCCATTACCCTTTAACTTAGGCTTCCCGCGCGGGGAACGGAGAGCGGGAGGTGTACTCTGCTGCATGACGTCACGCACTCGCCGTGTCCGTATCGCATAACACCAGACCCCAGAAGTAAACTCAGACTCGGTGCATATGCACTGAACAACATGTTGACGTCATACACGCCGTAACCGTAACGCATAACGGTAGACCTAAGCATAACGATGAAGTCGACAAGATCATTTGAAATGATAAAAACAGTCTTCCTCCCCCAGACTAATCTATGAAGGTGTAGCCACTAATGCAGTGATACACTTAAGCAATAAGCTCTAAACTAACGTAGAATTGTAAACTAGTATGCGGAAATGAACTATAAGTAGCCTACTCTCTTGTCATGATAGAAAGCTATAACAACACAAAATATTGTTTGTCTACTATTAATGTGTTCAAAGATCTGATGTTGTTGACATGAATTACATGTGATAAAGATTTATAGATTAGATTCGATTCGATTTTTATTTATCCATTTAATCAATTAGCCTCCGTGGCTTAGGCGGCAGCACGCCGGCCTCTCACCGCTGGGTCCGTGGTTCAAATCCCGGTCACTTCATGTGAGATCTGTGCTGGACAAAACGGAGGCAGACAAGTTTTTCTCCGGGTACTCCGGTTTTCCCTGTCAAAATGTCATTCCAGCAACACTCTCCACTACCATTTCATTTCATCTGTCATTCATCTAATCATTGCCCCCGAGGAGTGCGACAGGCTTCGGCAGCCGGTACAGTTCATATCCTCGCCGCTAGATGGGGGCTTCATTCATTCATTCATTCATTCCATTCCTGACCCGGTCGGTCGACTGGAAGCAGGCTGTGGATTTTCAATTCATTTGATCAATTACATGAGTACAATACATTTTTGATATAGGACACGTCAGAAATTACATCTATAAAATAAAAGAACTTACAGGTATATATTACCAATACAATAACTATTTATAACATATTATAATAACGCCGGCCCCGTGGTGTTGGGGTAGCGCGCCTGCCTCTCACCCGGAGGCCCCGAGTTCGATCCCCGGCTCCGTCAGGGATTTTAAAACTGACGTGAGGGTTGGAATGGGGTGCACCCAGCCTCGTGAGGACAATTGAGTAGCTGTCTGACAGTGAGACAGCGCCCCGATCACGAATACCAAGATTAACGGCCGAGGGTACCCGACGCGCTGATCACGCGTCACCCCAATATCTGCAGGCCAAATGGCTGGGCAGCGGTCGCTTGGTCGGCCTTAGCCCGTCATGGGCTGGATAGTGCCAGGGGTTGACTTTAACATTTTTTTTATTATTTGTTTTTGTTGCGTATGGCATTTAGTGCCGGGAGTGTCCGAGGACATGTTCGGCTCGCCAGTTTTGTAGCTGCTTCGAGCCGGACACCCAATGGGTGAGCTACAAGTACCGTTGGGGAGGAATGTTGGATGGGAGGGACGAGGAGTTGGAAGGTAGTGGCTGTGGCCTATAGTTAGGGACCAACCCCGGCATTTGCCTGGAAGGAAGATGGGAAACCACAGAAGACCATCTTCAAGGTTGCCGGCGGGGGGATTCGAACCTCCTCGCCTCCCGGATGTGAGCGACTGCCAACAGTCATGCCGCAACGACCTCGGCTAACTCACCCGGTAACATATTATAATAATAGATCTTAAGAGATACAATCTTATTGGACAACTATTTACACCTTACTGTATTATCACAATATGCAAACTTAATTCTATAAATACAACAACTTACAGCTAGGTATTGCAATTAAAATAGATTTCATCGCTCCTATACGCTAAGATATTCAACTACAGAGTAAAAACAATGGCACTGCAGAGAAGCTTTATATATTGTTACGGACTATTAATGAAGAAGAAAACTAAGGGATGATATGTTTCTCTCATCAAGCGAGCATTATCAGATCCAAATATGCAAGAAGTTGTGGAAGTAAAAATTATATATATAGAAACATGCTCGGTAGATCGGTTCCTGGCATTATAAGGGTTATATATTAACTATTGTATGTTGCAGAACTGGAATTTGGTATGATTATGTTGAAGTAAAAGCTTTAGAATATGTTGCAGGAGAATCATTTTTAAAAAGAAATGTAAATGTTAACTTACTCTTATTTTCCTCCCAATGTTTACAGAGGAGCAAGTGCTGGAAGGAGCCTTAGCCATCCAACCCCTGTCACGCACTCTAACTGGTTTTGATGAATATTTCAATTCACTCAATCTGGATCACGCAGATGTGAACCCTTGGTTCCGAGAATACTGGAAGGAAACTCACTGTGAGAAGAAGCATTATGGACGAATCCGTTTTGTGGAAGATGTAAGTTATACCGTAGTTTCTCTGTAAGTTCTGATCCATTTCTACTTTTGGCATCATCTTGGGAAATGAGTATATAATCAAATTAAAGATATACCACTCAAATAACAATGCCATATCTAAGAAATAGGCACATTTTTTTTACTTATGAAGCTATGTCTCTCATAATACATTGACACTGACCTCCAGGAGCTCACAATTAATGGGACGTGGGTTGGCGACAATGGAACCCCAGCTGAGTTGGGTATTGTTTCCACTTACTTGTGCTGAGTTCCACTCCGTCTTCTTTTCTGTCAACCACCTTTGGTCAACTCTTGTTCTCTTCCGATTCCAATGGTATTAGGGTATACAAGGTCAAGGGTGTCTTTCATTTTCATGCCTTAATTGGTCCTGAGGATTTGAATGAGTTTTTGAATGGTCTGGACTCCATCTTGAAGAAAGAATTTATGATGAAAATTAATAAATGTAAAACAAAAATATTGGAATGCAGCCAAAATTGATCAGAAACCGCTATGGACATCAAATTGGCAGGTGAAAAACTAAAGGAAGTAGGAGACTTCTGTTACTTAGGAAGCAAAATAACCAGTGATGGGCGAAAGGATATAAAAAGTAGGTTGGCTCAAGCAAGGAAATCATTTCTACAGAAAAGGAATCTGTTGACATCGAATATAGGTTTAGGTATTAGGAAGTAATTTTTGAAAGCCTTTGTCTGTAGCTTGGCGCTCTATGGAAGTGAAACTTGGACTATTGATGCAGCAGAAAAGAGGAGAATTAAAGCGTTTGAAATGTGGTATTACAGGACATTGATGAAGATCAGATGGGTTGATTGGGTTACAAACAAAGAGGTATTAAGACGAGTGGGAGAGGAGAGATGTTTCTGGCGACTCCTAATGAAGAGAAGAGATAGGTTGGTAGGACACATACTAAGACACTCAGGAATAGCAAGCTTAGTTATGGAAGGAAGGGTCGAGGACAAGAACTGTAGGGGTAGACCAAGGTTAGAATATGTTAAACAGATTGCCTCGGATGTAGGGTGTGGTAGCTATATAGACATGAAATGATTAGCTCAGGACAGGGAGGCATGGATGGATGCATCAAAAAAGTCAAAAGACTGAAGACTCAAACAACAACAACAACAACAATAAATTGGTCCTTGCCTCATCTTTCTTGACACCCTCACTCTTCAATGGGTCAGACCTCTTCTTTTCTTTTCCTGGCACCTCCTGCCTTATGCACAAGGCCCTAACCCTAAAAGAGGCAGGGTGTGTGTAGCTCCGCCACTTATGGTGCACCCTGGATAGTGTTACACCCTCAAGGGCTCACAGCTGGTAAGCTTTCAAGTTGGCAACCCTGAGGGATTCCTAAGCTTGGTCTGGTTTTTCCCCCTTTTATATTGCCTCTGGGATGGACCCTCTCCTCTTTCCCTTTCCTTTCATGGCTCTACTTCTTTCCAAGTCCCTCAATCCCATTCTTCAAGGACTGAGATGGTAATTTATTTTCCTTCTCATTTATTTCCTGAATTCCTTGTCCTCTTTCTTCTTCCAGTATGTAAGTCAGCAGTTAGTTTTAGTTGTAGGTCCATAGTTTGTAATTTCCATTTCAACACGCAGGGTTATTGCTCAGCAGATATATTTGTATAAAATTATCAATGGTATCTCAGACACGAGTCAAACTTTAGGGCGAATAAATTTCAACATGAGAAAGAAATGTCTCAGAAAATGTGAACTCCTAATACAGTAGTTAAAAATTCTAATACAAATTTCCATAAAACTTCACCTATATTGAATATGTGCTGTACATACAACAGGTTCTCAGCTGACAACAATTTAGATTTTGGAATGTCCTTGCTTAATTATAGAAGAAAATTACACTTAGTTTTAGCTGTCAAATGATTCACTATAACAAAGATATTAAATTTATCTGCTGTTAGTTTCAGGTCTCACTTTCTTACGATCTTTCATTGCTGTTGTATTAGTACCTAAAAATATGAATCTAGTTTTACATTATGTGACTAAATATTAAAAATCATGCTTCATTACTGTTATTGCGACTTGAACTTGTGTATATTCCTTGTTAACAATTTCTTTTCTTAATTTTCAATTTTTATTTTTTATTCTGATGTATTTTTATTTTGTATTTTAATGTATTTTCATGTATTATCTGTGTGTAAACAATTGTTTGCTACTGTAATTGGGGCACTGCCCTGTTGTGGCAATAAATAAATACATAAATAACCGAGATGTTAGACCCCTTTAAACAACAATTATCATCACACTGACTCTCCTTGTGGCATCATAAGAACCTTGCAGTACCTATTGAAATGGTGGCAAATTGATTGGGATATCTGGACAATTTCAGTTCTATATGAAATTTGCATTGATATTGATTCAGGCCAGTCGGAATATAAAATCTCTTTAAGTTTCTTCAGATACACGGACATTTGTCTACAGTTATCTATTGAAATTATTTAGATGTTAGTAAATTCCTATCAATTCTCTGTTTACTCTACTGTAGTGGCGTAGTTTGATGTTCTGGAAAGTATTTCTGTGAACTGAAATTGAATTCTTGGTGATCTTGATCACAGATGAAAGTCACAATACAATAATATAAACAATGTGCATGTAAAATAAATCATTGCTTTATGCTAATTCATTTTAAGGACTTTGGAGATCTTAGTGATCATTATTAAAGAAAGCTTTCCAGTCGGCCAACACAAATTGTGTCCAATTATAATTGGCGGGAAAACAAATGTTCATACAACCTAACCTGAAAGAAATTACATTAGTTATTTATCACAAAATATCATGCTTTTATGGAAAACATTCTTTAGAAGTAGGCAACTCTGAAAAAATGTCTTCTAATACTTCAATCTTAGGTATGTATTGAGTTTGTCTGATAACCTGTGTTTCTATAGTACCAGTATCTGTAATATTGTGGATAAACTTAGCTGTTATTATTTTGATCTGGGTTCAATATGACTTGAAATAAGGTAGTTTCCTGGCATAAACTTAGAGGGAGTGTACAAAAACCTGAGGGGAGAACTCGCTCAGGACTGCCACTATTAGTGCTGAGATTTTAATCTTTGATCTCTTGACTTCCCCCCTCACCATCCAGTTGCGGTGTGTGGCTTAACATGAAGCTTTAAAGTTATCAAATAAAAAAAAAACAAATATATTCAAACTGACATCCAGAACAGTTTTCTGAAAAAGTTGGTACCGGTACCATACCGTACAGTTCTTCTACTTGATGTGTTGTTACTGTCTTGCAGGCTGGAGGAAACTCTTCAGTGGTGACAACAACAGAAGACACTCTGGAAGAATGCAGCAGAACTCCTCTAAATTACAGGCAGCAACGTTACTTACACTTTGTTCGAGATGCTGTGTATTCTGTGGCGTATGCATTACATAACCTTCAAGAGGCTAAATGTGGTCCTGAACCCACAGGCTACTGCAAGGAGATGGAACACATTGATGGAGATGATCTGAGGGTCTACCTCAGTAATGTTACATTTAACGGTAGGTTAATGTTATTGTTGTGTTTGGTGACATCGATTCAATTCAAAGCAAACTTTGTTATGGATGTAACTTATGGTACCAGTACTTCCCATGCCTCGTTTTCCCAGCTCAACTGATCATTATTAACTAGTTTGAAGCTTCTTAGATGTGAGTGAGCCAAGGAAGTGCCCAGTAGTAGGGAGGTGACACAGATTATCACACCGGAGGACAGTAAAAGCAAACATGTCCTGCCTGGTAAGACACAGCAATAGGGAATAGGGACAGTTTGGAGCCAAGAACCGAGTAATCACTGATTGTCTTGGGTAAATGAGCCTGGATTGAAGAAGCGTGTCCTATTCACATTTATTTTTATCACAATGAGAATGCCACACATTAGGGAGTCTGACAAGTTGAACTATAACTGTGAAAGACTGTTAGATGGAGCAATAGAGAGAGCACTGCATTAGGCCTACAAGTGTGACACCCCGGTCAGAAGCTGCCAGGCAATGAAGCAGGCCAATCAGGGCTTGGCCATACAGAATTATTTATGGAATATTGCAGTAGAAAGGCTAGCTGCTGTCTATCTATCTACCAGTATCTATTTCTTTATTTTTTATTTGTTTATTTATTCATCCTACAATTAGGATATAATGCTTAGATGCCAATACATGTTGAATAGTCCTGAAAGAGTAAATTACAAAGTACATAACAATATTACAATTTTTAATTTTTTTTCAGTAGGGTACTGTCCTATTTTTATTATGGTATGATAAGTGTCTCTTTCCCTTTGATGGATCTCAAGATAATGTTGTTGCTTTCTTGTGTGCAGATGAAGCTGGTAAGACATTTCGGTTTCTGGATGGCAGAGATGGTCCTCCTCGTTATTCTATTCTCAACTTCCAAAGAGATGATGAAACAAAGAACTACCACTGGAATATCATTGGGAATTATACCTGTGAGTTATCTTTTCATTATTCAACAGTTAAGCCATTGGACATTCATTGCTACCATTGGAAATTAGAAACTAATCTTACAGTTGTGCTCCCCGGTGTAAACAGCATGTTATGGAGCCACTAGGAAAATGTTTCTTTTGACATTTAGCATATAACATTGTTAACTCGCTGTTACTCGCTAGGTGATCGTCATGCTTACTTCTGTAGAATTATTCTTATTGTTGCAATGTTATCCGAACTCATCTTTTGAAACTTCCTATACCTTTCAAATAGACTGTTGGGAAGGGGAGGAACCAATCATTTCCACTGTGTTTGTGACCAAAGACTCTCAGTGTTAGTAATATTTCACGCATTGTAATAAATAAAGTTTTGTCTTATGGTTGTGTTTCATGTGAAATGATAAATAGTTTTTATTTAATCGTATGGTGAATTACATAAAAACAAATCACAAATCCAAGTTCAAGTTTTGGAGCCATTCCACAGTACATTCTCGAAGATGAAACAGATCACTAGGGCTCCCGGAGTAGGCGTGTAGAGGGCAGCGCTGGATGATATGGTCCATGGTCTGTTCCTCCTCATTGCATTGACACAATGGGGAATCTATCCAACCCCACTTATGGCATAGGTAATTGCAACGGCCGTGCCTGGTTCTCAGTCTATTGAGGCGACACCATAATTTTCTAGGAAGGTCAAATCCTTGTATTTTCACCGTTGGTTTGATCTCCTGGGCACTAGTTCCAGACGTTGAGTTTGACCATTCGTCCTGCCAGCATTGGTTTAGGTTGAATCGATTTGCCAGAAGTTGGTCGGCCAATAAACTGGTTGGTCTCCTCGAATGAAGTCGCTTCGGTGGTGGGTGGCAGAATTCCTGGTGTATTGGTAATGAGGGAGAAGCATAGATCTTCTTTGCTTCTCTGATCAGAGCTTCCTTCCTCCTCAGGTGAGGTGGTGGAATGTGGCTGAGTACTGGTATAGTAATATACTTGAACTGTTGCTGGAGAATTTTACAAGTTTTAATGACAGCCATTGATCTGATACTTCAATGTTTGGATGAAACAGCTGAGGAAGTGGACTTCAACAACGAGAGTGATTGTAGCGATACAGATGAGGTTTACAAAGGTGATCATTGTTCTGAAACCGAATTGTCTGTAAGTTATAAAGTAGAGCGGCAGTTTCGGTGATTGAAGGCCAAAATCCAGTCATCTTTCAAATGTAAACTGTCTTTTACTTGTACAGTGGAACGTGGCTAATTCGAACTTCCATAATTCATCTTCTTTAATTCGAATTTTCTCTTGGTCCCTAGCATTTTATATACAATCAATGCTAAAAAATCATGGTTAATTCGAATTATATTTTGGATAATTCGAAGTTTTTAGTGTAGAAAGCCGATCGGAAGTCAAACAGTTGGGACAATTCCCGAAAAAACTGTTCCGAGTGCAGCCCCAAGCAACAAACAACATCACAACAACTTATGTGGTTTGTTTAAAGTAGAAATGACGTAAGTAATTCTGTTTTCCGTTCCTTAAATATGATAGAATCTTTTGTGATGGCTGAGAGACTTAACTGTAGGAAACAGGTAAAAATCTCAAACTATTTTGAAATACAATAGATTTCTCTAAGACTTAACTAGATTGCTGGATTAATACTGTCGTTAAATAGGTGAAGAGTACATTTCGGTTTTATTTTTCATTCGAAACTTTTGAGGTTATTCACGATACATTCTTTATAAAGTACCGTTGTTGGTTAATCTGCTTTGTTGAACGTAAATCATTATGTAAACGTAATACAATGTATTTTCTCCACCCTTTTCAAACAACTTTTTTAATTCGAATTTTTGGATAATTCGAATTATTTTACTGGTCCCATGAGGTTCGAATTATCCAAGTTCCACTGTATATTGGATTACATGATTTTCATTTTTATTTCATACCAGCATACTCCTATTTCATGTTTGTTTCAATTTAAGTATTCATGTTCCTAAATAAATGATGACCTCAAATTGACTTATTAAAATACCTTCATCTTTATAGGAGCATACTATTGCTTATTAATGTAAAGGTCACTAGCGAGTAATGCCGGGTTAAAGAACTGTTCTTGAAGTCCGATGCAGTCAGGGAGGGATTTATGGGAGTTAACGTTCCTTGCATATTGAAGGCAATCAAGATATACATTACAACAAGCGACAATACCAATCAATTTAAAAATCAAAGGCGAATTAAAATTACTTCACCATCCACGATCTGCGCCAGTCAAAGCCGGCTTAGCTTGCTGTGTTTATCGGGGCGCACATAGACAATGATCCTGTATACTGTATATAATATGCGTTTTACTGTGTTAACCCTCTCAGTGCCACACGCCGATCAGATCGGCTCTCGCTGCTCGTGCCAAAAATGCCTAAGCCGATTCAATCGGCGCGCTGTTTATCTTATATTTGTAGATTTCTGTAGGCATATGTCCGATATTATTTCATACTGTTGGAAAGGTGAGGTTCCAAACTTGCCTGTGCGGTGTTTACTTTTTTCTTTCGAAGTTCATTACGCGATAGGTTTGAGTTTGTATTCACGCCCTCCCTTACCGCTCCTCCAATCACGCGCGTTCCCGCCAAAATTGAGGTGCAGTTGTTTTCTTCTTGTTGAAGTTTTCTGCCTACAGATGTATCTAAGAACTTTCTGTTGCTGGAAACGTAGTGTTTCTTGGAATATGACTCTTAGGTGTCCTTAATTTAAGCTCAAACTGATTTTTTTACAAAAAGAAATTGATAAATTGGACAATTATCAGAATAACCTCAATTAAAAAGGTTTAGATGTCGTATTTACTTTTATGAACATAATGTACGAGGTCTATTCAAAAACTAAGGTTCGTTATTTTATTTAAGCCCGTAGTTAGTGCGCACGCTGCAACAAGCATGCGCACTACCTCCCGGCATCCTTTGTGAACAAGCAGGCATCCTTTGCAGCTGTGTAGCTAACCTGTACGCTGAACTGTGCGTCTTTACAATGTTCAAGATTATTGATTCGCCCGCCGCGTGTGAGGTACGATCTGTGATACGTTTTTTGAGTGCAAGAAACAAGTCGGCCGCAGACATTCATCGTCAGCTTTGTGAGGTGTATGGTGATAATGCAATGACGGGAGGTAAAGTGAGAAAATGGGTACGCGAGTTCAAAAGTGGCCGTGAAAATGTTCATGACGAAGAACGCTCAGGTCTGTGATCACAGATGACTTGGTGACTGCATTTGACACGAAAATTCACTCGGACCGAAGATTCATGATAACCACTATATCAATGGATTTTCCTCAAGTGTGATTTCTTGGTTGTCAGAGCAGGCGGCAAACTTTTATGCAGAGGGATTTGAGAATTTAGTTTTAAGGTATGACAAGTGCCTAAATAATGAGGCAACTATGTAGAAAAATAGAGGAAGGTATGTGAAACCTAAAAATAAATGTGGTTTCAAAATAAAAAGTTCGGTTAATTTGAAAAAAATAAACAGACCTTACTTTTGGAATAGCCCTTGTATGAAAGAATGAGATATTGGTTATAATGCAAAGCATAAATAATGATTCTATCGTTGAAAACGTGGCATTTATGATTTTATTTTGAATAATCTGCATGACCATTGAAAATAGCTTGGCATTCTTGGCAAGTATTTCAGGAAATGGCTTGGCACTAAGAGGGTTAATTATTCCTCCCAGTGCGCACTCAGAGTATTCTGTTGCTATGGGTTGGCTGCTCTGTTAAGACTAGCACGGTCAAGCAGCGGCAAGAATGAAGTTGGGTAGTGTTGATACTCTCCGTACAACATTGAACATGGATATGCGGCAAGTGATTTCCCTACAGCGTACTTGTGCACGCTTCTGTGGCATCATAGACATGCCTTATTCAGTGTTCAATAGCATATTGTTTTTGCATAGAGTTTTGAATATATGTATAGTTTGTTCCATGCATTGATTAAAAAGTGCGGCTTATTTTCGGTATGTGATTTCTTGCCTCATTCCTAGATTTAAGAAGACACTAGTAGGTGCAGCAGAAGCAGTATGTGGGAGGACAAGTAGTAAGAAGAGGTGGAAGGAAACACCATGGTGGAATGAGAAGACAAAAGATATAGTAAGGGAAAAGAATAGAGCCTTTAGCAGGTGGTATCAAAATAGGGCGGTAGAGACAAGGAAAGATTACCAGGAAAGAAAGAAGGAGGCGAAGAGAGTAGTGGCTGAGGAGAGAAGAAAGTGGATGGAAGAGTGGACAAAGATGATGAAGGAGGATAGTGAAGGTACAAAAAAGGTCCTGTATGGGATGGTAAAAAATAAGAGGCTGAAGGATCCTACGGATTATGTTAGAATGGTGAACAAAAGGGGACAAGAGATAGAAAATAGGGAAGAACTGAAGAAAATGTGGAAAGAATATTTTGAAGAACTTCTGAACCCAAATGGAAAAGATGGTGAGGAGGAAGAAATCGGGGAAGAGGAAGATGAACTGCAAACAGAAAAGGACTTAACATGGAAAGAAGTGGAAGATGCAGTGAACAAGATGAAAGGAGGGAAGGCACCGGGTGTGGATGAGTTGAGTGTGGAGATGGTGAGAGCAGCAGGAGAGGTGGGGATACAGTGGTTGTACCGAGTGATGAGGACAGCATGGAAGGAAAGGAAGACCCCAGAGGACTGGAAAAAAGGAATCATTGTCCCGATCTTCAAGAAAGGTAGTAGAACAGATTGCAGAAACTATCGGGGAATAACACTGATGAGTCATTGTGCAAAGATCTTCGAGAAAGTTTTGGAAAAGAGAATTAGGACAAGGATAGAAGGAGGGATGAGGGAAGAACAACATGGCTTCAAAGCAGGAAGGTCCACAGTGGATTTGATTTTTGCTGTAAGGCAGTTACAAGAACAGCACTATGAGTATGGAACAGATCTACTGATGGCCTTCCTGGACATTGAGAAAGCATATGACAGTGTATGCAAAAACAAAGTATGGAAGTCCCTGGAGGATAGAGGAGTAGAGAAATGGACTATAAAGAGGATAAAGGAGATGTACAAGGGAAGCGTGAGCTGTGTGAAAGTGGGAGGAGAGAGATCAGACTGGTTGGAACAGAGAAACGGCCTGAAACAAGGAAGTGCACTGTCACCGTTACTTTTCATTGTGGTGATGGATGACATAATGACCCGAGTGGCACAAGTAATTGGGGAAGGAAAGAAGAAAGCAATGGTGTTTGCAGATGATTTGATGATTTGGGGAAACAAGGAGGAGGAGGTACAGGAACAGTTGGACGTGTGGGAAGGAATAATACAAGGATATGGGATGAAATTTAGCATAAATAAGAGTGAGATGGTGATCACAACAAGGAAGAAGGAAAGAACCACAACAGAAATAACAGTTGGTGGGGAACAGCTGAAGAAAGTGGAGAGTTTCAAGTATCTGGGAAGCCTGATACAAGATAATGGAAGAAACGATAGAGAAATAAATGAGCGGGGGAGGCAGGCAGAAGCATTTTGGAGGAGTGTGAGAAGCATGTTATGGAGCAAGGATGTCCCTCAGAACAGCAAAAAGATCATATATCGGACGCACTATGTCCCTATCCTGACGTATGCCTCGGAGACCTGGGTTATGAAAGGAAGGGAGAAGAGCAAAATACAGGCCAGTGAGATGAGGTTCTTGAGCAGCAGTATTGGAGCTACAAAGATGGACAGAATAAGAAATGAGAGGACCAGAGAATTAATGAAGGAGGAACCATTACAGGATGGTATAGAGAAATCTAGACTTAGATGGTATGGACATGTAAAACGAATGGAGGAGAAGAGGATACCCAGGAGAGTACACGAGACGAAGTGGGAAGGAAAGAGACCGAGAGGAAGACCGAGAGACAGGTGGCTGAAGGGGGTGGAAGAAAGCGTGAAGAAGAGAGGAGAAGACTGGACAAGGGTGGAGGCTGAGAGATGGTGAGAAGACAGAAGACGTTGGAGAGGCTTGTGTTCCAAACAGACCCGGCCAATGGCTGGAAACTGTGCAAGATAATGATGATGATGATTCCTTGCCTCGTGAACCTGCACCTCAACTAGCCTAATTATGCTACCAAAGAAATTGCGTCCCCAACAATAGTAACAATTCCAACAGACTTTAAACAGGACCACTACATGACACAGTTCATTTAAGATTACTTGGAAATTGAGACACAATATTTATATTGAACAATACCGTACTTCTACGTTTGCTTTTGGATTTGAGTACTTGAATATATTTCCTTATTTAAATTTTAAGGGTGTCCATTTCAAAATTCATCTTAAATTATATTGTAATTCTGTTCACCAAACACCTAATGTACAGGGTCATTATCTATGTGCGTCCTGATAAACACGGCAAGCTAAGCCGGCTGTGACTGGCGCAGATCGCGGGCACCCATACCCAGTTCATTCTGTGGTTGGTGTGCACTTGAACACTTTTACCAATCATGTTCAATAATGTGTACTTACAGTGCTCATAGGCGATGCTGAAAATGTCCTCCCTCTCTTGTAACACACACCTGACTTCTGATGAAAAAATGTCTGTCAACTCTTTTATTATTTACGGAGCCTGTTTTCTTGAATCGTTTAGCGAGCCTCCTAATTGTACTGGCATTAGGCACAGGTCTTCCTGGAAACTTGATTCGAAATTTTTGTCTTGTTTCAGAACAAGATTTTCTGCTTTTCATATACGAATTATGAATATGCACATGTTCGCGCAATGTGAATTGGTGTCTGGGCATGACCAACAATCACAGTAATCACAGTACTCCCTAAACATGCAACACTAACGTCTAAGCTTTGCAGATACACATCCGTATGAATGGCAAAACACGTGTGAACTAACGATCTGAGTCAGTGGTGCGCGCCAACCACCGACTGAACCGCATACGCGCGCCTGTTATTGCGCCAGTCACAGCTGGCTTAGCTTGCCGTGTTTATCGGGGCGCACATAGATAATGACCCTGTAGTAAGCTAATTAACAAGCTGAAGAAGGCCCGACTGAAGTGCCAAAAACATGTTTCATTAAAGAAGTAACCGTACTAAGTATTAACAGGTATTCAAGCAAATTTAATTAGATTATAATCCCCTCTCTTTCGAGAAAGAAGACTGATATTTCTCCCTCTTTATAGGTAGCCCTGAAGCCAATTATTACATAAGGTAGTTTATATTGTCCCAAAATTATGTGTTCTTGAAATCTAAATTGTAGCATTTAGAATGAAATGTGTTCAGTCGAAGTGTTCTGCTCTATCTGTGTCTACCTTGTTAATATCATCCTGAATTGTTTAATTCCAGTGAGCGAGGAAGGAAGACCGAACCTCAACATTGACTATGATGTCATGAAGTACCGAATGGGGAGTACAGATGGTTTTCCAAAATCTGCTTGTTCCCAGACCTGTGCTCCTCATGAGGTCAAAGTAAGAGAGGTAATTATCATTTATATACATTGTTGTTGATTCTATATTTTATATTATTACCTCATTAGTAATTTTATAGAATATGATAAAATGATGGTCTTGAATTGTGCAAAATGAAGGGATGTATAGGTGGAGATACTGTCATGTCCCAACTTTAGAGGGCGAGGATGTAAGGACATACTCTAAGATAGAGGTTGAGGGGTTAATTAAGTGAGCTGGTGACCAGATTTCCCTTGCGTACATGGGCTTGGCTACGAGCAATACAGGGCAACACATTTGGGTGGAAGGCCAGCAGCTCCAAGCTACACAATGACACCTTCATTTTCATCAGGTTCCATCAAGTCAACGACAGTCGTCTGGCCCAGTCAGCATTCAACTAGTCAAGATTGCTGAGCGAACAAGGTCACCACTACTGTAGGCATGTCATAAGTTGTCATCCCAGGATTGGGTAGCAATGTTCATAAATGAACGTAACAATTTATGTGGAACCAATGGCGACTTTCTGGAGCATAGAAAGCATTATCTTTAGGATTGAAACACTTAATACTCATCTTTGTGTGGTAGTCAGGCAATACTTTGGGACCCAATCTGGAACCCAGGCTTGTTAGTCCTTGTGTTCACTGCTTACAGAAGTGTATAGACTCATCATCTGCATTTTCTACAGTTTCCAGCCCCTGGCTGGGTCTGCTTGGAACATAAGCCTCTCCATTGTTTTCTATCCTCCCACCACCTTTCACTCTTCACTCTGTCCCACTCCTTCCTTCACACCCACAATCAACCTAGGCCTTCCTCTTGGTCTCTCACCCTCCATTTCCATCTCAAGCATCCTCCTTGGTATCCTGCCATCCTGCATTCTCCTAACATGTCCGTACCAACTCGTTCTTGACTTCTCTATGATCTCTTATAAGGGATTTTCTTCCACAATCTCTCTCACTCTCTCATTTCTTACATTGGAGATGTAAGTTTTCTCGACTTCTCAGTATGTGACCATACCAGCAGAGTCGAGCTTCCCTAACTATCTCCACAATCGGAGCGACGCCCAATCTTCGTCGAATGTCTGTATTCTGTATGAGGTCACATCGAGTCAGTCCTAGGGTCCATCAGAGCATCTTCATCTCCATTGTATCTAGGATCTGCTCGTGCTTTTTTGTCATTGGGAGACATTCTGCCCCATAGATTGCCACTGGACGTACCAAGGTCTTGTAAACTTTTGCCTTTAAATATAGAGGCATCTTTTTATCACAGAGAACTCCAGTGACTTGTCTCCACTTGAGCCAAGATTTTGAGTCTGTATATTATTGAAATATGAAGTTCCTACCGACTAGGGTAATTTTGCACATCCATGGGCAAGACCATGGGGCCAGAACATCTCCAGACTTATGAGATGGGTGGGCTCAAACCTCACTTTCAACCAGGGGCGTATTCTTAGGGCTAACGGGGAGCGGTAGCCCAAGAAAATTACAATAAAAATAAATAACACTTTATTACAGTTTTAACAAAGCATTCAAACAATCGTGACTTTCATGCACATTCTTCTTTATCGAAAGAAATAATGGTTAGTGGGTAGTCAACGCGGCAACGCAGTAGAACCAACCAAGAAAGCGACAGCCTTACGCTGCTCTCCCCATCTTCCCGCACCCATCCTTGTTCCGTGCAGGCACAGTGCTCATTGCGAGCGAGTTGCCGCTACAGCCAGTGGTTTCTTTGAAGTTAAAAGTGTTTAAAGCTACAAATATTCTACAATAAAATATACATTATCGTGCGCATAGATGTAAATATGTTTTAGAAGTTGTAGTATTTTTGATGTGTGATTTATTTAAGCGTGTGTATGCTGAAGAATCTTTATGTAGTGTTTTGTTTTAACTGTGCCAGTTGTGATTTTGTAAGAAGATTATGGAACAAACACCTGTGGGGGATTTAAATGCCAATGAGTGTATAGTAGAGAGTTTGTTATAAGTTCCTTTCAGGCGGCATCCATACAGTGAGAAAGTTCATATTATACATATGACAAGGCCTACACCTTAACTGCAATTGTGTGCCAATGTCTACATGTCATTTCACATCATCTACATAATGCTAGGTGGAATAGGTTAACTGGCAGTTCTAAACTGTCTAAATTGTATTGCTGGCCGTGTTTGTTATTTAGTCGTGAAGTTAATATATTGTCAAATAAAGGGTTTTCAAATATGAACTCTTTTTGCACGGCAGTTCAAAAGCATGTTTTGTGTAATATTAAGCTCAGTGGTAGCCCAGATCTTCAGACCAGTATACGCCACTGCTGTCAACCATCCTTGAAATGGTTTCTTGTGGTTTCCCCAATTTTCAATTCAAGTCAAATGTTGGAATGGAACCTTCTAATAGATTACACTCTCTTCCAACTTCTTCATCTTCATTCATAGCATTTCTCAAGAACTCCAATTGTGAGGATGGCAATAGGAAATGCATCTTGCTCCATCTCCAACCCCATAAAACCCAGAATAATAAATGGTAGAAATACACGGTACTGAATGAAGTTTCTGTTTTACTAGGGAGATGAGATGTGTTGCTGGCAGTGCCAGACCTGCTCACCATACCAAGTCAGGAAGGATGAATTCAGCTGCAAGGATTGTGAACAGGGCTACAAGGCAGCACCCAACAACATGCAGGAATGTATATCTATACCAGAAGAGTTCATTGACTTCCAGAACCCTTGGGCTATTGGAGCTATGGCCGTTGCTAGCTTGGGTAAGATAATCATTGTATAATATTATTTAATATAATAAAGAAAGCTTTTCAGTCGGTCAACATGAATAATTGTGCCCAATTATATTAGGTGGGAAACAGGTATTTACATACCCTGTAAACTAACACGCTTTTTATGTGCAAATACCTACTTAATTGATGACATATTTCGAATGTCACGCGCTCATCCTCGGATCCTGTTCATTTAGGCTTAACTAATGTACGATGTTTATGAATCACAATTAAACACAATAGTATATTATGCAATGTGCCTACAATGGCAATAATAAAGAGACGAGTATGTTTGTAAAACTAGCATAAGCGAGTTTTATAATTTCCATACGAGTGTCTTAATTACCATTATAGGCAAGTTGCATATGACTGTTTATGTTTGACAATAATTAGAACTTTTATTTACACTGTTTACGCCCACATTGGAGCACCGAAAATCAAACCTGATATACAAAGTCTTCCAATATTTCAAATAATAAGTTTAGTTCTTAATTCATGATAATTTTTTCCTTTCCCAATACTTCTTCAGTCTGGAAGATCTTGCAGCTCCTTCTTCTTCTGATATAACATACTGCTTACGCTGTGAAATTTTGAATGTTAGTCGAGTGTATTTGTTATTCAGAAGCCGTTTCTCCTCTCTATGTTTAATATGATGCTTAGTAATTTTCAATTCGTCTAAATCCATTTGTATTTCTTTAAACCATGTGATTTTTGTTTTACTGTTCCAAAAGAAGTCAAAAAGTTGTTTCAGGAGTCTAGTATTTGGCAAGCGGGATATGTGTCCAAAAAACGCAATCCTTCGTTTTCGCATCGTGTCAATGATAGAATCATTTTCCTTGTAAAGTATTGAATTGGGCAAAAGTCTCCACTGGCCCTCAACCTGGTGTTTTTTATTGAGTATTGTCCGAAGAATCCGTCTATCAACCTTCTGTAGTTTGTCAGTTGTTGATCGGGTGTTTAGTTTAAATAAAGTTTCACTTGCATATGTTGCTTCTGGCTTAACGACGGAGAAATAATGTCGAAGTTTAGCATTAATCGAAAGAGACTGTTTCTTATATGTTGGCCAGGTAATCTGTTGTGCTCGTCACAATTTTAGAGTTCTATTATCTATTGATGCTCTCTCATTGGCATTCCAAGTGATGATCTCACCAAGATATTTAAATTTTTTCACAATCCTTATTTTCTGGGCATTATGCAGTACAATATGTGATGTGTCAACTTGAAAAGATGGCATCATTTCTGTTTTCTCAAAGGAAATTTTCAACCCAACCTTTGCTGCTAATCGTTCCAATTCCTCTACCTGAAATTTAGCTTCTTCAATACTAGTTGCTAATAATGCTAGATCATCAGCAAAGGCGAGACAATTTAGTCGAGCATTTTTTCCAATCTTAACATTCGGTGGACAAACCTTATTCCATTGACACATAACTTTTTCCAGCACACAATTAAACTACAATGGAGATAATCCATCTCCCTGCCGAAGACCAGTATGGATTTCAAATGACTCAGAGGTTTCACTTCTAAACCTAACTCTAGATTTAGTATTCTTAAGAGTGACCGCAATAAGGTTAACAAGTTTTCGATGTAAACCAAATTCAGTAAGGACATTTAATAGAGGTTAGCGATGGATACTATCATAAGCTTTTTGAAAATCAACGAATGTGATCACTAAATATTTGCTCCTAATCCTGTGATGTTTTATAATCCATTTGAGACTGATAATTTGATCTGGACAGCTTCGTCCTGGACGGAAACCACCCTGATATTCACCAAGTTCATTATCAAGTTGTTCGTGAATTCTGGAATATAAAATCTTTGAAAAAATCTTATACGTGACATCCAGAAACGATATCCCTCGATAATTCCCAGGATCTGACCTATCGCCCTTTTTGTGTATGGGGTATATAATTGCAATATTCCACTCTTCAGGCAATTTTTCTGTATTCCAAATGTCAATAAGATGTTTATGTAGGTTATGAATAGTCTGTACATTAGCATTCTTCCAAAGTTCTGCTACTACTTTATTCTCTCCTGCTGCTTTAAAATTCTTAAGTGAATCAATCGCTGTATGCACTTCATCGTAAACCGGCGGTATGATCTTTTCCAGGGGTGTTTTATTTCTAAGATAGGGATCGAATTCAAAAGAATCTTCAGGTTCATCACTATTAAGTAATTTTATGAAGTAATCGGCCAAAATTATTGCATTGTCATAATTAGAACTTTATTATATGTTATAACATAAATATTCATAAATATCTGTGGGATTCAGTTAGTGAACAGGGCGTGCTGGCTTTGCTGACTGAACAGAGCGCATGCGTGGGTCAAGGCACTCCGAATGCAGAGACCATTCACTTTGTTTGCCAACACAGAACACCTATTGTTTACAGCCTGCCGTCCAGCTCTATAGCATTCACTAATATTATCACCGAAGTCGTTTGAAAGCAATGCACTGTGAAGAAATTGGAGTTGGGGATATTAAGGTACACTGGTACAGTGCTATTTCTTGTCTCATATTCGCCAGTTTATTTACGCGAACATATGGACCACTTTCCATGTCGGTAATTTATATAGACATGTTGGATTTTGAGCGCATAGGTTTCTTACCTAATTGGTCACACAGTTGTTTCTTGAGCTCTGATTGGTGGGAGAAACTGTTTCATAATGAAAAATAGTGTTATAATGAGCCTCTTAGTATTTGAATGGTTCATTATGGTTCCGTATTGATGCAACAATTAGTATTAATATTTTGCAAAGTTCCGCCTAATCAATACCTTTATTTTACTAAATATAAATGATCACTTAGTGGTCATTGGTACATGTTTCGGGGCCTAATTGTTTTGGCCCCTTTATCAGCCTGTGTAGATAAAAAGTCAAGGCAAACAGGTGGTCGGATAGCTTAACACTCATAAAATATTTCCTTCAAAAAACCTATTATGGTGCACCATAATGAAAGAGGAAAGATGTTTATCCAAAGAAACATAAGGAAATAAAATACATAAATAAAATTAAAATAAAAGAATGAAAGAAGGAAAGAAAGGAAGAAAGAAATACAGTAGTTGAAATTTGGAGAGAAAAAAAAAGGAGAGAAAAAATATATATATATATATTTTTTGAGTGTTAAGCTATCCAACCACCTGTTTGCCTTGACTTTTTATCTACACAGGCTGATGAAGGGGCCAAAACAATTAGGCCCCGAAACATGTACCAATGACCACTAAGTGAACATTTATATTTAGTAAAATAAAGGTATTGATTAGGCGGAACTTTTGCAAAATATTAATACTAATAATGAGCCTCATTATGATACAGTTTTCTGACATATAATGTTTACATTTTGACAATGTCGAACATAAATTAATACCGTATATACAATATTTATATTACCTAAGTTTGTAAAACCTTGTGTAACGTGTCAACTATTTACAGACAGTATAATACAGTTCTATGGTTGTTGCATTCTTCTTCTTTCGTTGTTATGCCCATTCAAAGAGCGCGTTTGAACTTGTTAGTTGGCCTGATGGTTTTTGCCTTCTTATCCTCCCACAATCTCTTCATGAATGCACTGTGTTGCATCTTGCTTTCTGTCGACCACTTTCTACCAATTTTCTTTATGGGTTTCTCCCTAAATTTATGGTTGGCTACTTTTGTCCTAAAAGCTCCATGATTGTCTATGATGTAGTCTGTGATATGTATTTCTTGGAGGACCGCTTTAGTTTCTTCTAGCCATTTTATCTTGACCTTCTTTGAATTGATTACTTTGAATAATCTCTTAGTTAGTCTGTCGCTGTTCATTCTGTAGATATGGCCATAGAAATGTAGGGGTCGCTTCCGTACGGCATCAGTGAACCTAGGAGTAGAGGTCCACTGTTCTCCTCTTAATCCACATTCCATTCTCTCTCGTGGGACCATAAATTATCCGGTGAATTTTCCGTTCATGTTTTTCAATGTATGCAATTTTCGAGTGGCCAACCAGGCATACAGTTTCTGAGGCATATAAAGCTTCCGGCAATACAACTGTCTTGTAGTGTCATAATTTTGCATTACATAATATGACTCTTTTGTTGTAGTAATTCCATGTCAGTCTGTACGCCTTATGGAGTTTGGTGGTTCTTTCTACATTGGCACTGCTGTCTAGTACTGATGGTAGTATGATTTCTCGAAGATATTTGAAGGAGGAAACCTGTGAAATTGTGCCGTTCTCCAACTCTATGGTTGTTGCATTATAATAATTATTATTATTATTAATGTGGATTAAGTATGTTTCCTGTTGTCTATTGAATTGTTATTATGAATAATTTCAGTATTGAAATTGTCTGCCTATTTCGTTATAATTGTTCTAAATCAACCGTTGCTATTTAAACTATTGGCCTAATTTTATTGCAATGTCTTGCGTGGTGAATACACAGTTAAAAAATACATAAATGCACTGGAAGTAATGGAGTTATGTCAACTTATCTGGTGTTTAGAGCTGATCCTTGTGGTCCGGTTCCGCTGCGTACCTCCAGCGGACTGACCGCTCCATGTAAAAGCTATGTATAATCCTATCCCCTGTGGTGAGATGGCTCTCCACAATTAGCATACAATCATACAGTCATACAGCTTAGATCATTGCCGGCCACGTAACAATCCGCATAAAAAGTAAACAAGTAATGCTTTAAGTTACTACAACTTATAGCGCTGATAACACGTGGACTGAACATTAATGACTAGTATTCAGAACAACTAACAGGGCGCAGCACAAGCAAGTGTGCTTCATAAGAACGGAGTCAGTGCACAGTTCGCCACTCCTGTGGCCTGCTGATGAGCCTTTCTTGCCGTTCCTAGGCGAAACCCCACACAAGACACAGCGTAAACCTAGAAAAATAGCTGAGTTAAATTCCTTGGCTATGAAAGCCAATATACCATATTTATATTTTACTTAAAATACCTAAGATTTACTGAAGATGGTCTCACCGTAGACCGAAACGTGTACAATACGGTAATTGAATTGATAGGGGTAGTATTATTTTCTAAGAGTTGATATTTGTGTTGCATAATGATTGGTTATTATTCATGCAAAATTAACAAACAACAATCTTCATTCTCATATGTATTCTTTCATTTATTTATTTTTTAATAAAAAATAGAATTATATGCAGAGTTGGTCCAATAAGTATTGGGACTGAATTCTTTCCTGCCAATGGGCAGGGTGGTGGATGGTCTAAAGGGTGATAATGATGGTGGGGCATGTATTGTGCGCCACAAAAACAGACTCGGTTCCTCCCAAGCCTGTAGAGTGTGTGATTGTGCGTAAATTGGGAGTGTGTTGAGTGGTTGCATCGAGTCAAAATGGAGCAACCATCGAGCAGAGTGTTGCCGTCAATATTTGAGTCCGTCATGTCCAAAGGGACATCACCGATACCTGGATGCTCCGTCACAAAATGCCCTCTGGCACACATTGCTAATTGTGAGGGAGGCACTGGCCAAAAACAAGGTGGCAACTCTGTCCGAAACACCCAACAGGTCGGATTGGGCCCCTGCTTCAATTCTTTCTGTTCCCTTGGACCAAGAGGAGCCTGATAGTACATCATTTCGAGACAACTTTGGTGGTCCAAACGGTTTATATTGGATGCCTAAACAACTTTGCAGTGGCCGACTTTCAGGGCACGTATAAACAATGGACACGGTGCTGGCGGCGATGTGTTGATGCAAGAGGGTCCTATTTTGAATACTATTAACTCCCTGATCATAATGTTTTTACATCAGTTACTGTAATTCTTTTGTAACATGCTTGTTTTAGTATGTTTAACACTTAGGGGTTTTAATGTGTTTTTAGTGAATATTCATTCATTTGCCCAATTTTATGCATGCATATCATAATCATTTAAATTTTCTTATTTTAATATTTTTGTTGTATTTTAAGATCATTTTTGTCAATACACTTTTGTATGTTCACCCACACTGTTAGAAAGGCTGATGAAGGGGCCAATCTTATGAAGTTGCCTTGTAATATGTTCCTGATGATTGTTTTATTATTATTATTATTATTAATCTTGATTGGTCACATTGGACCACTTGAGTCGTTCCACAATCACTTCTTCTTTGAAGGTAGTACTGCTTGGTTCTTGCGCTCTTTCCAGTACTTTTTCATTCTTTCAGATCAGGATTTTCTCAACTCATCTGAAATCTCCATAGGCTTTCTATGTGTCATTTCTGCAGAAATACAGACATTATAGTATTGACAAGGTGGAAATTTCTCACTTTTCTTTGAAATGTAATTCATTTTAATAACTCCCTGTACATAATGCTGAAATAAAATGTAAGTTAAGACCTTAGTCCTGGTACTTATTGGACACACCCTGCATAAATTGAATTGAATTCATTTTTATTAATAATGGTTCATACAGTACAGTCTTATAGTAAAGATATTAACTTACAAATGCGGATGACAGTAGGGGATGATGAAATTATGATCATGATGCATTTTTGTTAATAACTAACAGATTCCAATATGGAGTCTAATAACATTGATAATACAGTGGGAGTCTTACTAATCCGAAACCTAGCACTCCAAGCGTCTGGCTAACCCGAACAGCAAGTCCCGTCGGCAGGGAGTCATGCCTTTAGCTTCTCAATACCATGATTTAATTCTGCCAATAACTAATTTCTTCTTTCCCCAGGAATCTTGCTGACGGTGTTTGTAGCTCTCATCTTCTGGACATACAATGACACTCCAGTCATTAAAGCATCAGGCCGAGAGTTAAGTTACCTCCTGTTGCTGGGGATTCTCACCTCATTCTGTGTCACCTTCGTCATTGTGGCTCGTCCAAACAACTTCACCTGTGGACTCACTCGCTTCTTCCTCGGGTTCTGCTACACATTGTGTTATGCAGCCATTGTCACCAAGACCAATCGAATAGCAAGAATTTTCAACAACAAAGGCTGCTCACCTCATAAAACAAAGTAGGTATTGTACTGGTCTCTTCAAAAGGGACATCAATGGGATTATAACTCAGTAGAAGCATTGGATACAATAAGGAAACTCAACATTTCTTACTGCCTGTTCTCACTCCTGTCTGCTTCCATATACACAGCATCACCTTAAATAATACAATAAAACCTGCCTCGCATCGCAACTCATTTGCTTAGAGGCTCTACACCACAAAGAGCCTACATTCAACTTATAGAAATCATACCCCATTAATCATCACAAGATATTTTTTTTAAGAAAAGATTTTGAGTACGTATGTTGGGAATTGACTTCCAACTTGGCCACAGATGGTGCCACCTCCCAAGCTCCATAGCCATTAACATTATGTTGGACTGCAGTGTCTAAGTGTTTTATCTGTCGCTCATGCTCTTTATATTGTTACTCTTTTTATTCTGTGATATGTAATAAAAGGCTGAAGAGTGTTAGAATAGTGACTAGTGTGTGTGGTCAGTTTTATGCCTCTCTATCCCTCCACATTTGGTGCCGAAACACTCGGGAAGACAACGGATTAATTTCTACAACGAAGTATCTACGGACGAGCTTTCTATACTACAGGAAGCTCCACGAGAATAGCTTTCTACACTACAGGAAGTTCCACGACGAGGGAAAAAAGGATACTCCACAACACCACACCACGTCAGATGCTGAGGTGCCTCTATTAACCTACACTGCACTCTCAGATAAGTAAACTTAATACGAAAGTAAATCGCATATCGAAACTGTATTATGAATTGTATGCATGAATTTTTGTTCATGAATTATTAAGGAATCCAGTGTACCTTTAATCTATAAGTAGAATATCTTCCACCGCTGGACTTTGGATCCTGCAACGCATGTGTAGTTCCTTTCGGTTCCGCACGATCTGAGCGCCCAGGCCTACAGCACTAACGAACTGAGCGCACAGGCCTACAACAACATTACCGCACACTCTATTAATAAAGTCTTTAAGCTTTTTCCAAGGACCTAGCACGCCATCTGTCAGCTCTTAAAAATACTCCAGTCATCCTCTCCTCTCGCTACGTCACGTCTAGACCGAGAGGCCGATCAGTTAACCTAAGATTTATTGCACCCAAAATGCCGACTGAGCAAGAGATCGCAGCTGCAGCGACCTTACACAATTTGAAAAGGAAAAGAACACGAGATAGGGCAAATGCCACATGCTTCATTACAGCCATTAACAGCCTTACAGAAGACACAGCACTGGAAGACTTTACTTTCCACCGCGACAGACTACAGGAAACACTCTCTAGCCTAACCCAACTGGACGATGCTATTCACGATCTACTATCTGACACAGAATACAATGTTGACATTACTGTATGTGACGAATATATTGACAATGCAAAGCGCGCCATACAGAAAGCTACCATTGGAGCGGACAAGAATCTTTACTCTGTCACCCCTACTTTGTCCACTCCCACTGCCATGCCCACGTCACAACCAATTAAGTTACCCACCATAAAACTTAGTCCCTTCACGGGAGATATAGAAGAATGGTCTCGCTTTTGGGAGCAGTTCACTACTTCCATTGACCAGAATCCTACAGTATCGCAGGTCGACAAACACGTCTTTCTGAGAGGTTACTTAGAAGGGGAACCCAAGCATCTCGTCGACGGTATTGCTATCACAGCTGGCACTTATAATGCCACAAAGAAAATTCTCATTTCCAAGTACGGAGATGAAAATAGAATTATCCAGGCGCATTTAGACTATCTGGAAAATATACCACCGATACACTCCACCACCCCAGAGTCCCTAAATCACACTTACATTGAGTGCAACCGACGGATTCAAGCACTGCAGGCTCTGGGAGAAAATATTTCCAACTACGGTCTCGTGCTAGCCCCCAAGATACTAAGAGCGTTCCCAGACGATATCTGCCGACGTTGGATCATCCACACGCAGAGAGACAACGTTAGTGAAGGTGACATCATCAAACTCATGTGTTTTTTGAACGAAGAGGTTGAAGGTGCCCTCATTAGTCAAAAGATTCGGGGGGAATCTTATCAGCACCTGGCTTCTATCTATCAGCACCCGGCTTCTGTCCCAGCAACAGCGGCGTTCCAGATTTATGCTCACGCGAAAAAAGGGAAGAAGAGAGAGAAGGAAAGACCACAGCCATTTTGCATCTTTTGTGAGGGAAGAGGACACTGGGCTCAGGATTGTACTAAGGTAACCGGGACTGACGCTCGAACTCAGAAATTGAAGCAGTCATCGCGTTGTTTCCTCTGTCTTAAACGAGGCCATCACACAAAGGACTGTAGCAGGAAAGGAAGAGCTTCGTGTTCCCAGTGTGGAAAAGGTCACCATAGAGCGATTTGCAGCAACTTAAATCATTCCCCTGTCGCGAATTGCACAGAAACAACCGCCGTTGGTAAAATAAACGTCACTACTCCGGGATTTACCCATCTCCAGACTGCTAGAATATGGATCTCGGGACCAACGGGTTCGAGTAAGCTGACGAGGTGCGTTCTCGACGGAGGTAGTCAATCCTGTTTCGTCAAAAGTTCCTTGGTCGATGAGCTGGGTCTGGAAGTCATTGGAGACGCATCATTAAAGGTCCACGCGTTTGAAACACCATCCAACACACCACATTCACGTAGGTTCGTTCGCCTGAAGACGAGAGGATTTTGGGACAGTTCCCAAGTAACCTTGACGGCATTTGAAACCATCCACTCCTTTTCTCACCACCCAGCAGTATTACGAGATATCACGACAAACGGACAAACGCGGAAACTGCAATTGGCTGACCCTACAGATGATTCAGCTGACCTTCCAATCGAGCTGTTAATCGGAGGAGATCAGTATTGGACAATCGTCAGTGACTCTGCCCCGATACGACTCTCCTCGTCAGTTGTGTTAATTCCATCGAAATTTGGATGGATATTCACCGGAAACCGCTCAGGTGTATCAGCTACTAACACGGTTGTAAACTTCATCGATGCATGTCACTCCATGCCCTGTGACGACTCTCTTCGACGTTTTTGGGATCTGGAGTCCGTTGGGATTGCAGCTGAACAAGACCGAGCAATGAGCGCTAAAGACACCGCAATTCTAACACAATTTCATGCGTCTTACTGTATTGAGGACCAAAGAAGAGTCGTACGATTGCCACGCAAGGAAACTATGGAACTTGCCAACAACTATCATGTTGCAGAAAAACGATTCCAATCACTGGAAACCCGATTCCGGAAGAACGAAGCCCTGAAACAAACATATACGAACCACATGATGGACTACATAAGGAAAGGTCACGTGGAACTAGCGCCAAAGGAGACCCGTACGGAAGAGTTTTATCTTCCTCATCACTTATTAAAGAAAGAGAAACATGGAACCATTAAATGGCGTATAGTCTTCGACGCATCATCACACGAAGAAAACGCGCGCCCACTCAACGAGACCCTGGAAATGGGACCCAACCTACTCCCCGAACTGTTTGCAGTATTGTTGCGGTTCCGTTCATTCCCGTACGGTGTGATAGGAGACATCAGCCAAGCGTTTCTTCAGTTGTCCCTTCACGAAGAGGATAGGGACTTGACCAGATTCCTGTGGTACCGTGTTGTCGAAGATGAGAGTGGAGCTCAAGTGGCTTCCAACGAGAGAGCGATTTTCCGCTTCACTAGACTCCCATTTGGACTGACTAGCAGCCCATTTTCCCTTTCAGCTACGCTGAGAGAACTAGCCACTAGAAACAGATCTCAGTTTCCTTCCGCGGCTTCACACATAGATGAAAACACATTCATGGACGACATTATCGCAGGTGCCCGAGGAGAAAATGAAGCGATCGCAATTTACTATGAACTCACCTCTCTCATGAAGAAGATAAGTCTACCCATGTCGAAATGGGCCACGAGTTCCCAACAGCTGATCCAGATACGGAAGGCCGAAGGAAGAGAGATCACCACGGAAACACACGTTCTTGGCGTTCCATGGAACACAGTAACAGACTTGCTCACTATAGATGTTACAGAAATCACAACGAGACTGAAGGACCGCCCCGCTACGAAACGACACCTGCTCCAAGCGACTGCTAGTTTCTACGACCCATTGGGTTTAATGACGCCGGTATCAATACTGGGGAAAATCCTATTTCAGGACACATGGCACAGAGGACTAACATGGGATGAACTCCTACCGCCGGACCTTGCCAGTCGCTGGCACAGCTGGACCTCAAGTCTATTTTTTTTAAGAAAAGATTTTGAGTACGTATATCGCCGGGACATCAGGAAACTGGAACGCTTTCATCAACAAAAACATAGATCCATCATGAACATCAAATGGGATGACTATATAACTAATATAGCAGTCGTTGAGAAAGCAATGCTAAACAGTATTGAAACCACCATTGTTGGTCATCGGCTTAGATGGGCAGGCCATATCCATCGTATGAGTGACAGCAGACTCCCTCGACAAATCCTGTATAGTGAACTCAACACTAGCAAGAGGCCATGTGGTGCTCCTTTAAAACAATATAAAGACCAACTTAAGCAGACCATGAGAAGAGTAGAGATAAACCCAAATACTTGGCATACTCTTGCACTGGATTGCCCTCACTGGCGTGTTACAATCTCAGCTGCAGTTGCACAGTTTGAGCAGGAAGGTCGAAGACAGGAAGAGGAAATTTGCCAGAGGAAGAAGATACGTCAAACACTACCATGTCCTTCACCCTCCATCTTCTTCTTTATGCGCCGTCTCCACTACGAAGGTTGGCGATCATCATAGGAATCCGTTTTTTGGATCTAGCAGCACTGGAACTACACTTGAACCATATGTGGCCACATGTTTTATGCAAGAATTGGTCTGATAAGCCATCAGCGCCAGCTTCATCGTCTGTACTAAGGATTATGAAACTGCAGAGGAGAAACGTAAACTCGGATAAGAGTATCGGCCGACGACGACAACAGTTTCGATATGTCATTTTCAAAAAATTGTTTTACATCAATTTAAAGCCCATAATTGTAACAGAACTGAATTTTTAACTATTTTAGTATATTTTTTATTAATTTTTGAAAGGAAAAAATCCAAGTATAATATACTGGGTATATTCAAACTTTGCTCGCAATTATAATACAGTAGTTTCTTTTAGAAAACACGTACTGAGGAGGGCCATAATGTGGCCGAAACTAGTGTAATCAATTAATATATATTAATTCAATTTATTGGCATAAGGTGTCATACAATTAATTATTGGTATTTCATTTAGACACTTTGTTAAACAGAAACTTGTCTTAAACTGAAATATTGAAAGGTCCCGTGAACTTAGTGGTGAAAAGCGTGTTAAATTTCCTTAATTAAACGGAAACTGTATTACGCCGACAACGGAAATCAAAATATTAATTTTAACGGAAAATTTCCAAGTTTCGGAATGCAGTGTGGAGAAAATTTTCAGGGACCCTGTGAAAGTCTACCTTGTCTGCTGTAACATCATTCCGAAAATTAGCATAACTCAACTACAGCAATAACCTGTCATTTACACTTCTTTTCTTATCTCGTGTCTACTATTCGATTAATCGATTCTCGGTTAGCCGATTAATCTATTACAGTATTTGGTTAGTTGATTAATCGATTGAACGGTAAGTCAATTAATTGTTTTTGGTTAATTTCAAATTATTCTGATTAATTGATTAACTGAACAAACCCAGTATGACAAATATTGAACTTAAACTAGATGGTGAAATCTTACCAAGAGTAACAAAATTCTAATATCTAGGTTCTGTCATTGCTGAAGATGGCACGATAACCGCCGATATAATCCATAGGGCCACATCTGGATGGAACAAATGGCGTGAACTAACAGGAGTTTTATGTGATCCGAAAATACTCATAAGAACGAAGGGGAAAGTTTATAAAACTGCCGTAAGACCAATCCTACTCTATGGTGGTGAAACATGGGCTCAAGCTACATACCACTGAAATGCGTATGTTACTTTGGGCAGGTGGGGTTACTCTCAAAGATAAAATCCGTAATGAATATGTGTGGGGCAGTTTCAAAGTAGCGCCTATAACTGAGAAACTTTTAGAAACCAGGCTAAGGTGGTATGGACATGCTATGCGAAGACCGGAGAATCATGTAGTGAAGAAGTGCCTTTCCATGGCTACGCAAAAGAGAGGGAGCGGCAGATCTCAAACAACATGAATGATGAATGTCCAGAGGGACATGAGAGTATTGGGCCTATCTGCTGATGATGCTTGACAACGAAATGAGTGGCGCCTGAGGATTAAGAAAGCCGACCCCGCGAACAGGTAAAGGCGAGGAGGAAGAAGAATCAATTAACTGAACATCGCTTATTACCCGCTCTAGTTCCCAGCTGCCTAGTAATATTCCCCTCCTTCCCTTTGTTCTTCCAGCCCTTCACTTGCAACATGAATGAAGCAATCATAGACTCATCATAAGTCTGTGATCACCTTAGCCATCTTCTTCTTCTTCAAGTGCCTCGTCCTCCAAGATCATTGGCGATCAGTAGCATGATCTGTTGTTTGTCCATAGCTGTTCTAAACAGTGACATTGTATTAAGTTCTTTAGCCAGGATATTCGTCTGCGTCCTGGACCCCTAAAGCCATCAGTCTTCCCTTGGGTAATTAATTGCAAGAGGTGGTATTTGTTATTGCGCATGAAATGACCAAAGTATTCTAGTTTTCTCATGTTGATGATACTGAGAATTTCCAAGTCTTTGTTCATACGCCGCAGTACTTCCACATTTGTGACTTTAGCTGTCCATGATATCCTTAAAATCCTGCGATACGTCCACATTTCAAATGCTATCAGTTTCTTACCTAAAACCTCGGTAAGTGTCCACGATTCAACTCCATAGAGCAGGACACTAAAAACATAGCATCGAAGCAGTCGGGTGCGTAATGACAGACTTAAATCACGGCTGGTCAAAACTTTTCTCATTTTCATGAAAGAACTTCTGGCCTGCTCAATTCTACAGCGAATTTCTTGACTTAAGTCCCATTTATAATTGATTTGGCATCCTAAATGATAAAACCCTTTCAATTATTTCATTATTAAGAGTAAGAATGCCATGAATTTCATCTTTGTTCCTTAGCCATCGCTGTTTATAATTCCCAAGTCGTGTCATAAGGTTTGGCAACACTGCCTAGCGCAAGCACATGGTAATTGCTAACACTGCGTAAACACATAGATTTTGATGCCAAATGTTTCCGAAAATGAAACAGAACATAAGGTCCGCTAAATCTACACACAAATATCACAAATAAAGGATACTTATTATCATGCTATGTACTGTCAATTCCCGATGAGGTAATAATAAAAGGCTGTACTGTACCTCAATGTCGCAATGTCTGAAGTTTCCTTTTATTGCTCACTGCCGTCATTGACGCGCTCAGAAAAAATAATTAAGACTGTTCTTACGAACTTAAAGACTACCTTTGATAATAAATTCTTCACTTTTTGTCCACACATGCACTCATCAGTCACAATAGGCCTCCAAGCTTAAAGCTGACAGTCTAGCAATAATGCTCCAATGATCACTTAATTTAAAAATATGTAGCTTTCTAATGAAATCTCCCTAAAGGCACTTGCCAGCTGAGTACAGTTCATAATGTAGTGGAATATAGAGGTTACATGAAGATATATACCAAAACTAAATTACTAGGCACTGAAAGTCCACCTCGCTGTAGTGATCAAAACGTAGTGATATAACCAGTTATTTTAAGTGCTGCCATAATTTGACTTACAGTCAGGCACACAACACTTCCTAGGCATCTGAAATAGTTTATTGAAATATTAGTGAAGAATTTGTTGGTTAAATTCATTAGTAGGTATTGGTTACACATGCAACTTAATACGGGAAATACTCACTTCTAAAACTTTCAGCAGGTCCTATTTACCACGAGGAATTTCACGGAAATTGAAATACAGTAGTTAATACGAACTGCTTTTAGATGCTGTCATATCAAAGTAAACGATATTTATGAATAAAACAGCATGGGTCTTACGTGTTATTAGAATTCACGGACTCGACTCGACTCGACTAAACATTGCCAATTCTACCAACAACACGGCTTGAGAATAATAGATGGCAATGCCTTAGCACTTTCCATAAGTTTGAAACCCAAGATATGTATGAAACCAGCTGAATAACAAATCGTTTCTTCCAGATACACAAGTCCAGCGTCTCAGTTAGTGATAACAGCTATACTGACTTCAGTTGAAGTGATCATCAACATGTCCTGGCTGATTTACGTTCCACCAACTGTAACTCACACTTTCCCGACTCAGGACTCCCGACTTCTGATCTGTGATGGCCTGGAAGACCATTCGTACATGGTTAGCCTCATCTATCCTTTCATTCTGATAGGTAAGTAACAGCTGGGTTATTTATTGTTTTCAATGTTATTTTAGACCTTTCTAGCCAAATCTGCCACACATTCTGGAATAATACTTCATGCCCAATGTCCTGGCTTGCTTAGGAAATGTCCCAGAAGTTTGTTCTTGGAAAGTCTTGAAGAACCCTGTGGCGTATCCGTGCTTAGTAAATCGCGCACTACATTCGCGAAGGCAGCTTTAGTAAGTTCTGAGATTGCCGGTTTGGATTCCTCCACTGACAGCGTCTATCCCCAGTGTGACTTTTGCCCAAGATAGTACCTTACTTCAAGTCCCGGGACATCTTACTCATCCCTGTCCCTAATACAGTTACACACACTACTACAGTCATTACATAAATGCTGGATCAGACAAATTCAACACACACCCAACTACATGGAGCTGATGACCAAGATGTCCCAAGCCCCCGAAATGAATTACCAACAACAAAAAATAATAAAGAAAGTGTTTCAGTCAGTCAACACAAATTTTTTGTGCCCAATTACATGATGATGATGATGATAATTGTTGTTTTAAGGGGCCTAACATCGAGGTTATCGGCCCCTACATGAGATGGAGAAACAAGTATTTATATGCCCTAACATAAAAGCCCTACATATTTAATACAAAACTGAAGGTACTTAAAATACTTTACATCTCTATAGATAGAGTAAATTCCCCGTGTGAACTAGAGCTGGTAATAAGTGATGGTCGGTTAATCGACTAATCGAAGAATCTATTGATTATACAGATGGGTCCAGAAAAATGTAGACACTCTTTGATAGTTAATATCTTTGGAACAAAATGACATACCATTACAATTCTTGCACGGTAGCGTAGTCCATTGTTTTCTCAACAGTTGATGAAGATCACATGAGTGGCGCGACAATCTTAGAGTCTTTTCCAGCAGATGACAGTGCAGCAATGAATGGAGTAAGATTGTCATTTGAGCAACGCAAGGCCATATTGAAGTGGTACTGGAAGTACGAAAACATGATGGAGGTACAACGGTAATGGCTTAATGTGTACAGAACTCAGCCACGAACACGTACAACAATTTATCGTATTTTAGATAAATTTCGAGCCGACAGTACTGTTCGGGATGTGCATAAGGAAAGGTCTGACCGATCCAAAACCTCAACAAGTCCAGTTTCCAGTGCAGTGTTATAACATTATATACCAGGTCACCTCAAAAATCTGTGAATCAGGGTGCACGTGAAAGCGGGGTAAGCCGAACAAGTGCACGACGAATTCTGAAAGCTGCAAAGTGGAAAGTGTACATTCCTAGATCGCTGCACGCTATGAACGAGGACGACCCGGATGGTAGGATGGAGTACTGCGAGTGGTTTGGGGGCATGCTTCGCGAGGATGAACAGTTTGCAGGGATGGTTATCTGGTCTGACGAGGTGCAGTTACCCTATCTAAAGAGATGTAAAGTATGTTTATCCATTTTAAGTACAAGGGCAAAACGGAGGCAGACAGGTCTTTCTCTGGGTACTCCGGTTTTCCTTGTCACAATTTCATTCCAGCACCATTCTCCACTACCATTTCATTTCATCTGTCATTCATTTAATCATTGCCCCAGGACAGTGCGACAGGCTTCGGCAGCCGGCACAGTTCATATCCTTGCCGCTAGTTGGGGCCTTCATTCATTCCATTCTCTGACCCAGTCGGTCGACTGGAAGCAGGCTGTGGATTTTCAAGTACCCCCGTTTTTGTGTCAAATATCTTATGTAGTGTTTTCTTGTTAGGGCATATAAATACCATTATTTTATTTTATTGTATTTTTCTTTTGGAAGGGAGCTTGTCTCTCGTAGTACATTGGCGCTGCTCGTGGTGTCATTTTGTGCCTTGCAGCGGCCTTCACAGTATGTACTAGCCACGCATCTTGGTGAGGTGCACCATAACCATCTGAAGAGCTCATTGGTACACTGGGGCGAAACGCTGGCAAGTATGTTTGAGTTAGCAGGGCTATTTTATCAAATTTTGTTAAAATATATTACCTCAAACAGATAATAAACATGCTCTTTCTTCGGGTACATTCACTTCCAATATAAATACTAGTTTCTCCGCCTAATGTAATTGGGCACAAAAAATTTTTGTTGACCGACTGAGAAGCTTTCTTTATTAGAACTAGGCAACACTGAAAAATGGCTTCTATCACTTCAACAACAACAACAAAGTCTTGAAGAACAGAACAGGGATTTTATCTTAAGTTTTGCTTGCCACTTTTCAATTGTACTTCCTGATGAAGAACACATGTTTGTTTGAAACATGTTAATTTCTATAACTTGGTTCTCATTCACCTTTGTATTGACTTGGTTTACCAATTTATTTGAAAGAAATTTTCATTAAAAACAACAAGAAAGATCCATAAAATCTTTCTCTTTACTCATATTCACTACGGTAACATACCAAACCAAATAATTGCTCTCAACAGAACACCTGGAACTCACTGATACTCGCTGACAAAATGCTACATTATTGGGTGTGCTGTGGGTACCAGTCCCACACAGCAGCTGACAAAAGTTACATGTGTGTAGTTATTTTTGGGCTCGTCATGTCGTACGATGACCCAAGACAATAAGATCATAACTTAAACTGTTCTTCTTCTTCTTAGGATGCCATCTCCCTCCGAAGGTTGGCGATCCAATTGATCATGATTACTCGTGAAACGGCAGCACGGAAGATTTCTATCGACGTATGTCCATACCACCGCCGCCAGTCTTTCATCCAGGAATTTCTCCGTCTTCCCACAGATCTTTTCCCATCAATCTTCCCTTGAATGATCAGCCGGAGAAGTTCATATCCTTCACCTCTCATGATGTGCCCAAGGTAGCTTATGCTCCATGATGGTTGTGAGAAGCTTTTTCTTCTTGTTCAAGATGTTGAGGACTTCTTCATTTGTTTTTCTTTCTACCCAAGATATTCGGAGTATTCTTCTGTATAAGTACATCTCAAAAGATTCAATCCGCTTCTCCAGTAATGGGCTGAGCATCCACCCTTCGAAACCATACAAAAGGACAAGAAAAACATAGCAACATAACATTCGAACTCTGAGCTGAAGGTTGAGTTCTCGGCTGGTGAATAAGGTTGATATTAAAACTAACATGGGGTTGTTAGACCCATGCATGACTAATATGAAATTAATATGAAATATTACATTTGTTGGTTTCCAGGAATTTGCACTGCTTACGCTATCAAGACTCGCAAGTGTCCAGGAGGATTCAATGAAACCAAGCACATAGCTTTCACTAATTACACAGCCATCATCATCTGGCTGGCCTTTGTGCCACTGTACATAGCATCTACAAGCAACTCGATCCGCATCGTGACCTTGGCACTCTCTCTATCACTCAGGTAAGGACAGGATAAATATAAAATGTTATATTTGAAACTAATACATACTGATTATGTAGAATGGGTTCATTGGAGGAAACTTAACAATTTCAGAATACCGTATATACCCGAATGTAAGACGAGGTTTTTTCCCACTTTATATGTTATAAAAATTTGGGGTCGTCTTATATTCAGGGTACTAAAAAAAAAAAATTTTTTTTTTCAAAAATTATTATTATTTGCAAAGTAGTATGTGGTGTTGGCATCTTGTAACTCGCAACAAATCAATGCGTTAATGAAGATTAAAATATGGTTTGTTATGTTTAATTACCATGCATATACGAATAGCCTACATTTTGAGGTTAGGATTTACTCATACATGTCATTTTAAGCGGATAAATTATATGTTCGAAAGCATACGGAAATATGTTTTAAAACAATCTTTACAAGAACAACCAGTCAGTTTTACGAGCAGTAATTGAGTGATCAACGTATCTTAATTTAATAATGTCTCCCATTCTTGAACAAAGAAATTTAGAGTATGTCTTGGAAAAAGCGGGCAGAGGGATTTCCGATAACACGAGACGTTAGAAGAATGAAAGCACGACCTTAAGGGCATATATTGTGCAAGTTATGAGTTAGCGAGTATTTTTTTGAAAAAATCTGTAAGAGGCAGTTGATAACTAGGCCTCGTCTTATATTCGGGGTCGTCTTTCATTCGGGTATATACGGTATTTTGGTAATGGTTTATATGCACGATGTTCGTCGAGAATGTAAGTTCTGTTTGGTAATAAAAACAAAATGAGTACATATACAAACTATTTATTACAAAACAAATGAGACATCGTAAACTATCTTTCCACATAACAAACACCATTTTGGAGACACTTGACATAGCGTGGCACAAGTTCTTGTATGCTTTCTTCATCAAATGTTGCAGCATGTGAAGTAAATATTTTCATGAAGAAGTGATCTTGATATTTGCGGAAAGTTCATACGAACGGTTTTCCTTGACGCGTTCTTCAAGTGCACGAACCAGGTCTTCATTAACCAACGATGGGAGTCCACCTTGTTTGTGATTGTGCACTTGGTCACATAATTCATTCAACTGTTGGACCCATCTCCGCACCATAATGTGTAAACAACAGACATCATCATCATCTTCATTTCCCGTTTCCAGCTTCCTGGGTCGGGTTGTGAATTAAGGACCTCCAACGATTCCTGTCTCTCCACCACTCCTCTCCTGTTTTTAGTACTTCTTCAGGTTTTCCTCCTCTCTTCTCTACACACTCCCACACTGTATCTGCCCATCTCTTTCGGGGCCTTCCTCGTGGTCTCTTCCCTGTCATCTTTTCACAGAAAGTTTTCTTTGGTACTCTCTCCTCTCCCATTCTCATCATATGTCCATACCACTTTAACTTTGTTGTTTCTATCCTGTCCTGCAGCTTCAAGATTCCTGTCCTTTTTCTAATCTCTTCATTTCTAACTCTATCTCTTCTGGTCTTGCCCTCTATACCTCTTAGGAATTTCATCTCCGCGGCTTGTATTCTACTCTCGTCTCTTTTTGTAGTAGTCCACGCTCCAGCTGCATATGTTAGTATGGGTCTGTAGTAGGTTGAATATAATACATTTTTACATTTCTTTGGGACATCTCGGTTCCACAGAATACCCCTTATGCTCTGGTAAAAACTGTTCGCTTGTTGTATTCTCTTTCCAATTTCCTCAGTTATCCTTCCATCTTCTGTGATCACACTTCCCAAGTACTTGAAACTTTTAACCACTTCTAGAATTTTCCCATTCAATTCTATCTTTCCTCTTCCTTCCTTCCTTCCTTCCTCTTGACATTACCATTGTCTTGCTCAAAATGGTGTCATCTTCTCCTTGACTCAGAGCAACTACCACTCATGCGTCAAACTGCAATTGCAGAGATGCCGGGGCAACATATCACTAGTAAAATTCGGCATTCCTAATATGGTCCATTTTGCCAGGTAGGGAAGTAGGTCTCATGATGTTACCATATGCTGTTGGCATTGCTCTCAGGCCAATTGGTAGGATTGTCAGTTTCCAAGTTCGCAAGTAAGAATGTCCATCGGATGCTGTTTTACCAGCCACTGGTACATAACAGTAGTGGAGTAGATACGTAAGCGATCTTACACTGTTTCAGAGTCTGTTAATCAAATTCCTTATGTTCGTACAGTCTTGACTTTGAAGTTAGTCTTGCATTCTACTGGTTGTTTTATGGCTGCAGATGAGTGGCAAATATAGTGCTGCTCTTGAGGTGACTGAAGAGATTCCCATTCTTGCTATGACTTTGAATTCACGGATACGTCTTAAATTCCACCGGCCATCTTCAGGGTAGTGGGTATCTTGAACTTAACATGGTCAGCACTGTTATCGACCTAATTGGTGAGAATACAGCTATGGACTTGAATTTGTTGGTACATAGTACTACACACTATTAGTCTTCAGCAGCTTCAGAGGTGTAGTTGGTAGCATGCAGAGCTTCTATGCCCAAGATCGCGGGTTCAAATCCAGCCGAAGTCATCGCATAATTTAAGAGCATTAAAAATCCATCAGTATGCCTTCCTTCGGAGGGAAAGTAAAGCCGGCGGGCCCATGCCATATATTTATGGCATGTAAATGAACCTTACAAAAACTAGAATTGTGTGAAGCTAAATTTGTAGGTTAGATTTGATTAACGCTCTATTAAGTTTCAATGTTCGTTGCCAGGTTGCGGTTGCGGTGACATCTAATAGCCAAGTTCACAGTTAGGTGTTGTTGGCAGTAGCATTTGGTAGCAAAAGTAGGAACTACTTGAAATTGATCGTTTGCAGTCCTTACCTGAATTACAGATAACACACATCACAATTAACACCGCTTATCAGACGGATTCTACACACACCCAAAGTACACAGGGCTACATGGCTGCGTTGTCACAGCCCCTAAACTGAGGAACCAACCAACCAGTCTTCAGAAAGAGAACTTGCTTTGGGATTGTGGTTAGTGCAATATTTTAATTCACTTAGTTGTAAATGGTAAATTTGCATAATTGAACTTTTTCTTAATAAGCTTACTACCACAAATTGTATGGTTTATACTAGAACTTTACTCATCCTATTGTTATTGTTTTCACTTTCCTGTGTATATCCATTTTTCACTCCAACCTACACCTTCCACTTCAAGGCAAAAGATCTCACTGAAGAATACTTTCTGCCACGGACTGTTTCTAGCGACAGAAGAACTGGTTGCTGCCAACCCTCCTGATGAGACTGGGAGATCAATTACCTCATCAAGAGCTATAGCATTGAAGAGCAATTCATTGGACTGATGACGTGACCTTCGAAGAAGACGGTGTGTTAAGCTGCAGAGATTTTCCTTGTTCTTTGCATTTGTTTGTCCTTGTGTTTTCCTTTTATTATGCCCTCCGTCCAAACCTACACATCACTGAGTTTGTCCAATTTTCATAGTTTCTATCCATCTTTCCATGTCCAATGATAGTTTAATTGTAATTGAATATTAATTTCTTTACAAAAATTTTGGAGTATCCTCTGTCAATATCCCAGTGCTTCCATGCAATTTCCAACCAATTGCATTATGTTTTGAGGAATCCTCATTGGAATGAAGACTGAAGCTGTTGTGTTGTTCTCTAGTGGCTTGGTGCAGCTGGGATGCCTCTTCTTCCCTAAACTCTACATAGTACTCTTCAAGCCAGAGAAAAACACTAAGGAGGTTGTGATGGCTCAACATCGGAGTTCTTCGTTTGTGGCCACACCAACCAACCTCACACCAGTTGTTGTCGTCAATGGTGAGTACAGCCGTGTTGAGAAAACTGCAAAGGTGTCTGAATAAACTTAGAATAATTTATCTAGAAGCTGACCGAAGCCTCCGTGGCTTAGGCGGCAGCACGCCGGCCTCTCACCGCTGGGTCCGTGGTTCAAATCCCGGTCACTCCATGTGAGATCTGTGCTGGACAGAACGGAGGCAGACAGGTTTTTCTCCGGGTACTCCGGTTTTCCCTGTCAAAACTTCATTTCAGCAACACTCTCCACTATCATTTCATTTCATCTGTCATTCATTTAATCATTGCCCCAGAGGAGTGCGTCAGGCCTCGGCAGCCGGCACAGTTCATATCCTCGCCGCTAGATGGGGGCTTCATTCATTCCATTCCTAACCCGGTCGGAGACTGGAAGCTGGCTGTGGATTTTCATTCATCTAGAAGCAGACCAAGGAAGCTATCAGGTCATGTAGCGTGCATTAAGTTCAAGCTGTATATAACACCTTAGGCTTTCACGGCCGGCGTTCATAATTAAATACAAGTTTTTCGGGCTTGTAGGCCGTGGTCCAGACAGGATATCTTCCGACGTTTCACCGGAAACTGCGTCAGCAGTGGAAAGGAAATGAGCGGAACCCTTGAAAATGCCGGACGCAGTTTCCGGTGAAACGTCGGGAGATATCCTGTCTGGACCACAGCCTACAAGCCCGAAAAACTTCTACTTAAGTATCAAGCTATATAGATGTACTGGTATTTACCCTGTATTTCAAAAGAAAAAACATGAAGGATATGGTGGGAGCTTGGAACAGCTGGTTTTTATTGTTGTTGTAAATCAGCTGATTTCAAAGTGTACACAGGCCTACAATTCAGACATTATATTGGTATAGCCAAATTATACGTACAGTTGATCGTCGTTTATTCGGACTAATTTGGACCGAAAGTGTTCCGAATAACTATTTTTGTGGATAATCGAACATGCGTTCATTTCATAGCTTCTCATTTAGCTGCAACACTTCCTCACATAACAAAAGTTCAGAAATGGGATATCCCTTACTTCTTGTCTGAATAAACCATAAGTACGCCATTTTTTCCAATTTTTCATCCGTAGCAGATCTCATGGTTTTTATCTTTTTTAGACCCTTCTTTACTATCTAACTTCGATGCACAATTCCGAATTTCACCTTTTCCGTTCTTCAAATCATAAATTTTGGATTTTCCAACACTGTAAGTTTTCATTAAACACTGCACACTCTCACCTTTATCCAGTTTATTAATGATCTCCACCTTCTTCTCAATCGATAAAACATTCCGATTTTGTTTTTTTCTTTTTGCCACTCGTAGAACCCATTTTGACAACTTAATACAGTACATTATGCACACTCACAGGGTACTGTAACGCGTTGAAACATTATAGAGTAAACAAATGGTAGGAGACAACAGAGATAACAATTGAAAACGAGAACCAACTCACCACTGTAGGCAGCGCGCACTTCCGCATAACAACAGTAAGCACGCACTGTTCCATCTTTTTTTTTTTTGTGCTCGTCTGGATAACCGAAGTTCTGGTTGATTGACATCCGGATAAACGATGTTCTACTGTAATATACTTAATAAGTCAAATAGAGAAACACATAAATAAATAAATTACACGCTGCAGCCATGCTACATGAATCACCAGTATTCAATTCAATAAATACGACAAAGTGGACAAACACTCTACAGCTAATATGAAATTATCTGATGAATATATCAACACTTTTAGTATCACGCAAGAAACAGTAATTATTAATGATTATCTGGTTGCCGGTCATTCACAGTAGCCTATAGTTGACACAGAAACAACAGGTCATGATAGCACTGTACACTCACAATATCGCGACTCTTCATGGTTAATAATCGCCTTCCTGATAATACGCAAGTGATGATGCACTGAGCACTCAAACAAGTCACTCGGTGACTAAATTGTTGCTGTGTTTTTGCATTGTTGAAATGTATTGGATGACAGGTGGTAATTTGAACACTATGACGGGAAACAATAGAATTCAAACCACTTGTGTTCTATTATTGAGTTCTGCAATAAACTGACACCAATAAATTTACAATATTCAGTCACTAAGCAAACTAAATTTTAAACTAAACTTTATTCTCAACGATGACGATGTTCTTGAAGACATGCTGGATATTCGTTGACCTCGAATTTATAAGGAACGGGGGAATTATTTGGATAAATGTGACGCCACAGACTTTACTATGTTATTTCGGTTGTCAAAACCTTCTGTGTCGAATGTTTTACAAATGATAGAACCTAACTGGATTTCCTATCTGACAAGTAAGATATGTACCATTTCTTATTTATGTGTAATATCATGTGATGCATTACGGTGTAGCATATGTAGTTAATTTAAAAAAAGACTACTTAGACGTTACATCTTATTTTCAAAGATTTCACGATATTTATCCACTAAGTGAATAAGTTCGTTCCTTTCATCTAAAGAAAAATTCAGTACCCGATTCTTCTTCCTCTTTTCCTCATCAGCCATGTTTGTTTTTAACCAAGGAGTAGATAACAATTAAGCTTTTTGCATTTCACAGTCTGCTTGATTATACCAAAGAATATACAAGTACCTCCACAATCACCATCTTTCGATGAATTTTGTACAGCCTTTAAAAATAACGATTCATTTGCTAATGCCAAAGTGCTAGTGAAACGCCAACGAGTTTATTTCGATGTTGCCGAGACATTTACTGACTGCCTGATAATGCTGCCTTGATAAACCCGGCCCTAAGTTTGGAAGTCTCTTGTTGTTGTTAATGTTGTATCATTTGACATATTGATCATTTAGCCCCATGTATTTAAGTGTGTGTATATACAGAATTTGTCTGGTTAGCTGTGTCATTGTGGTGTCTGTAGTGGTGTGTATATTTGTAATTCAGGTGACGATTGGGAAGGAGTCAGCCGTGGCTTTAAAGTTAGGAGCCATCCCGGCATTTGCCTGGAGTAGAAGTGGGGAAACCACGGATAAACCACTTCCGAGATGGCTGAGGTGAGAATCAAAACTACCTCCTCAGTTTTGCCTCACGAGGCTCAGTGCACCCCGCTCCAACCCTCAGATATGAATTAAAGTTCTTGGCAGATCCAAGAATCAAACTCAGACCTCCGGACTGATAGCCAAGCATGCTAGCCACTGCGCTATGAGACAGAAATTTGAGAGGCTGTTGCAACATTTTGTAGAACCTGTCTGCAAATCTTCTTTTGGCACCTGAAACTTTTGTATGCAAAAAATCCAAGGTTTACTGTTTGCACTCTTGTGTTGAAGATAGGTACTTTGACCTCCTGTCATGTACCTCGATAGTATAATACGGAGCTCACTTGAATGCTAGGCAGAAGAATGTAGCTACCGAGCCTTGTTGTTTGGCTGTTTCCTTCGGGAACAGATATTTCCAATATGGATTAGCATGGTAAGCTAACACTATTTTGAAAGGAAATTTTGACTTCCATAGTACATTGGCGCTGCTCGTGGCGACATTTTGTGTCTTGCAGCGGCCTTCTCAGTCTGTATTAGCCACGCATCTTGGAGAGGTGTACCATATCCAACTGAAGAGCCCATTGATACAATGGGGCGAAATGCTGGCAGCTGTTTTGAGTTAACTGGACCATTTTATTAAATTTCATTGTGAATTTGTTAATGGCTGAGAGCCAGTGATATCTGCCTTCCCGAAAACATTACATCATAACTTCCCAACAGTATCTACTCGTCTTACTGAGTGTGCAACGGGCTGATATATTCTACCCAGTAGTAAGCAGGTTGCCATAGCAACGAATGATGTCTGTTTGTAGGGAAGCTCCTTCTCCTCGTTCTCCGCCTCACCTCGCACTTGCAAATAAGTGAGCTCTGTACTGTATGTTTATTGAATGGTTGTTTATCAAAAATTTGTTATATTCAAGGTGGTGCACATTACATACAGAACAATGAGATTCTCAAGTCAGAAGTGTTGGACGGTGGACATGCCCAGCAGTTACATACAGAAGTTCCTCGTAGGAGCCCATCTCCCAGTGTCTGTAAGTTTCTCCCTATCTCAGCTTGCCGCTTGAATTAGAATGAATTCATGTTGCTTTATTCCCATGTTCTAAATGTTGTGGAATTTTTTTAGTTGCACACCACTAAAAATGTTGAAACTAGATGGGGTTGACACCTCGGCACAAGCCCGGTCTTGAAGAGCATCTGATATAAACACTTTTCATTTCTTGGGTTTTTGCTTCTGGAAGTAATTGACAGAGCATTTTGTAGACATCTGTCCTGTAGAGCTGGAGTTCAGCTGTGATGTAAACCAGTATGACAGAACAACAAGCAAGTTATTCTCGTCCCATTGTGATTTCAGATCAATACTATAAGGCATGATAAAAAAGATTCTGTTTGATGGCCGTACAGTCCAGAATGGGAATACCAATCAGGTAAAATCGCTGTGAGCATCCTGCACTCATCCCACAGTCACAGCAGGTTGAAGATCCCCGTGTGGTAAAACACTGTGTCGCGTGAAAAAGTCTGTAACCACCTGCTGCACATCCTCGTCCGACAGGAATCGTCAACCCTTCAAGGTCTTTTTTAAGCACCCAAAGGCGTGATAAATACATGGGGAGAGATCAGGACAACAGGGCAAATGCTCGAGTGTCTCCCACTTGAGTTGGCGTACCTTCTGCGTTACAACCTTTCAGGGATGAGGATGAAGCAGCAGTACCCCTTGTCACAGTTTTCCCAGACGTTTTATGTCAATTGCATGCCATAATTTCTCCAGTGTTGCGCAGTACCGTTGCCCAGTGATGGAGACACCAGGTTCCTTGAAATCAATAAGCTATGGGCCCCAGTAATCAAAGAACAGGGTGAGCATCACCTTTCCAGCGGATGGTTGGCTCTTGAACTTCTTGGGACGAAGAGACGATGGATGACATTACTGCATCATCGACGCTTTTGATTTTGACTCCCAGTGGTGGCCTCAGCTTTCGTCGCCTGCAACATTGATACGCACCTCGGCAAGACAAAACGGCCACACTAAAGGCTCGGTCAAACAGGAAGCGGGCTGCCCGTGCGAGCCAGCCCGCCCGACCGCTGCGAACTTTGTATTGTGTAATATTGCATCATCCTGGTTAAACAGGAGGCGGGCCACCGCGGCAGACCAATCTTGTTCGCGGCGGGCAAGTGAGCAGTTGTGATTTTCCACAAGGACCGCGCGGGCAGCCCGCTTCCTGTTTTGACAGAACCTTAATCCCTTGTCTTCATGTCCGTGCTTATATACCCGCATGAGAGTCGCGCTACATTGCATATACGCTACAGCAACGCCCTCAAATGGAAACTTTTTATCACGCCTTATACAATTAGGTATATTTGATGTGTAGTTTGGGATACTAATGTTTGCTCATTGATACCACATTGGCAGGAGTGTTTGTCTGGGAAGTATTGTGAAATAATGAAAATTTGTATGCAAGAAAATAAGACTGAAAGCTTGGCCTTGCCACTTCTACTGCCATCCATCTCATAGCCCACAGTTTGTGGGAGAAGTGTGGTCTGTGCAATGACATCCTTGTCAATATTACCTTGGTTTTAGACTTTGGGGCACTACTTCTCATGTTAAGCTGTTACTGAAATACCCTCATAAGACTGAGTGCACCCCGTTCTAACTTTCTCGTTAGATCTTAAATTTCTGACTGAGCTGGCGCCTGACATGCAAGAGGCAAGCAAACATGCTACCCTTGGACCATGAGCCTGTCAGTCTTACCTAATCCTAGAAATTAAGGTGCACACTCTCCCACATTTCGAGTGGATAACACAGATTATCAGACAAATAACATACACTCAATGTTCATGGGGTAGACAACCAAAGATGCCATTTGAAGCAATAACACTTCTCTATATAAAGATGGTATATTGGCTTTCACGGTCAGTGAATTAAAATTCAGCAATTTTTGTAGGTTTATGCTGTGTCTTGCGTGGGGTTTCGCCTATAGAGCATCCAGCGTTTAGAAAAGACTGTGGAGCCTTATGGCGACAGTGTTGCTAACTCTAGGCAGAGCTAGCGCTGACGTCATACGTTATGTTCACCCGCTTCGAGTACTGCGCTTTCATAAGTTAGCGACACAACCACAACCCCAGCAGCTACCTGAAATAGAACACGCCCAGGAAGGAGCAGTTTTGCAGGTGTTAACGGATTGGACCAGTATTAAGGATACTGTATGCGAAGAGAACCAATAACGACATTCATTTCGTTGTGATATGACGCATTACTGATTGACAGATGTCGAGAGCACAACCCTTCCTTCCTTCTCGGATGTATGCAGACGATGTTAACAATTTTTATGTCAGCAATAATGTTGATCATCACCTCTTTAGTTATTAGTTAGGCTGTAATTTAGTTTCTTTCAATTTTATTCTTGTTGTTTTGTTTAGATTAATATTTGTAATATTGTAGTGAGTTAGCCGTGCGGTTAGGGGCGCGCAGCTGTGAGCTTGCATTCGGGAGATAGTGGGTTGGAACCCAACTGTCGGCAGCCATGATTCGATCGAACAGAAAATAAAACAGACACACAACAGTAACACCAATGACAGATAGTGCTTCAGAACTTATGTTGTCGGCGGAACTGAGCACGTGCTCCACTCCGGGTGAGCATGCATCACAGGACGAGGCTCTTCTTTCCAGCGTGCTAACCTCGAAAAATTTTAAATTACTAAGACGTAATATAAGCGATACTTGTATGCAATAACAAAGGTAATCAATTGGCAGATAATTGTAGGAAGCTATCATGACGAAAAATATATATGTTCAGAGTTCCTTCATGATAAAAGGTGAGGCAACAAAACCAGTGTAGGGGGGATTTCCGTTAAAAGTAAAAGCCCATAAGACCCACAGTCTTTTCTAAACGCTGGATGCTCTATAGGAACACCAAGCTGGCTCATCAGCGGGCTCTAGGTGTACCCCGCCCGGAGCATTTTTTGGAAGCCTTGGTAGGGAGGTGAAGGGCTGCTTGAGCTTTTAGCTCACACTCTTTAAGAGCTTCTTTGTACCTGTTACTACATATAGCTTAGAAACTTTTACCCAATCCAAGAGAAATACCAGCAAACTACAGGCGGTGGAGATGAAGTTTTTAAGAACTATGATTCAGAAGACAAGGAGGGGCAAAATAAAAAATGATGAGATACGCCATCTTGTTCAAGTAGAACAATCTCTTAATGAGATCTGTGTTGAAGCCAGGCTGAAATGGTTCGGTCATCTCAAAAGAATGGACACACAAAGAACAGCTAGAGTGTGGTTTGAGAAAGAACTGAAAGGCAAGAGACCAAGAGGTCGACCTAGGAAGAGATGGATCGACCAGGTTAGAAATGATCTTGCAGGGACAGGTCTGGATTTGTAGCAGGTCGTGGAGGGGGAGACATTCTTGGAGAGAACTAAATGGAGAGCGCTCATTTACCGCACCCGGGAAACTGGAGCCGGTTCATGATGATGATGATGATGATGAGTCAGAGGTGCACGTGCGCTTCTTAAGAAGGGTGGAAGACCTCCGCCTCGAACTGTCGCTGCCGTCTACACCAGCATACGTGCAACTCATGGAGAACCTGAAATCGAAGAAGAGAGACATATGGTGGGATTTCTACATCACAGACGCAATGACCTGCAATGATTGGAAACGGGGAGGCTACGAACTATGACATACTGTTACACGCTTTGCCATACATGGCTTTCACCATAAGCTGTGCAAGTTAAAGAAGTTTCACCAGCCAGACGCAGACTGTGTATGTGAACGTTGCGGCAAATAATGCGAAAGATATCATGCGATGTACTGTACATATAAACTTGAATCTCGGACGTCCTTCTGTTGTAATGAATAGTTTATTCCTATGTATGTTTCATTTTGTCTGTATCATTCCTTTGGCTATTAGCTGCAATACATATTTTTATTTATTAAGAAGGGAGGTAGTAAGCCTCCGTGGCTTAGGCGGCAGCACGCTGGCCTCTCACCGCTGGGTCCGTGGTTCAAATCCCGGTCACTCCATGTGAGATCTGTGCTGGACAAAACGGAGGCAGACAGGTTTTTCTCCGGGAACTCCGGTTTTCCCTGTCAAAATTTCATTCCAGCAACACTCTCCACTATCATTTCATTTCGTCTGTCATTCATTAATCATTGCCCCAGAGGAGTGCGTCAGGCCTCGGAAGCCGGCACAGTTCATATCCTCGCCGCTAGATGGGGGCTTCATTCATTCCATTCCTGACCCGGTCGGAGACTGGAAGCAGGCTGTGGATTTTCATTTTTCAAGAAGGGAGGTAGTGCACAGTCTGGGCGGGGACCACCAAGAGCCCGCTGATGAGCCAGCTTGGTGTTCCTAGGCGAAACCCCACACAAAACATGGCATAAACCTAGAAAAATTGCTGAGTTTTACTTGTTACATTTTCCTTATCCTGTCATCTGATTTTTTTCTTTTAGGGAGATCGAAACTATCTTTGAAGGAGGCTCGCAAGAACTCCATTATGAATGCTGCTTCATCAGAACTGAACCTGGTGGAGAACCATATGAAGAAGGAACTATCTCAAGAATCCTCTGAGTTGAGAATTGTGTGAGAAGCAAACCCGGTACGGTAACAAGCTGTTGACCAAATAATACGATTCACAAGCAGGTCTCTGTGAATTGCACCAAGTATTATTAGTTCTAGGAGGAAGAGAACATGACAGTGAGTTGGACCTCTTGTCATGCTAATTGGCTGTGGAAATGAGATGAAGAAGGCTATTTTTTATGAAGTTATATTTATTCTCTCATTGAAGCATGAAAGTTGGAGGCACTCCTGGACAATTTTATATGGGTTCTTAACCATAAGGAGTTGCTTTTGAAGTGAGCAGTTCATTGAGAACATCATTTCCTTGCTTGGTTAGTGAGATTCAAGGGAGTTCCAAACAGGAAGTAATTTTTGTTTTTGTCTCATCACTATAGCATTATAGAGATACAAAAGGAGTTATGACTAATACTTGGAACAGTTATCATACTTGTTCATCATGGTATGGTCACGACGGACAACAGATGCCCACTTGATAACCTTTCATCCCCAAAATCTTGCTGCTCAGACCCGACCAACTAGCAATGAAGGCAATAAAACTATTTTTTAGGTTCTGTCCGCCCAGTCAATCTTTATTAATACGCTAAGGTGTATGTTTCACAAAACTCAAGCTCCTAAACCAGAGGGAGTTAGAAGGTGTAGTTTGTACCAAAATCTTCGAAATCGTCTCAATAGTACAGGAAAAATCTTGCATTTCTTGAAAAGTCAACAAAATATATTTATTTGTTCATAAAGTGCTTTTAAACAAATAAAAAAGACGATAGCCCCTGGCAGAACTTTGTTGCATATAGCCCGCATAGCACTAGGGCCGGACGGGTAGTCTGTACACATAGGGCGCACACAACCCATTATGCGAGAGTTCTCGCATGGGTCTGCTAGTACAATTTAATTAGGCCATGTTATGCATAAAGGAACCAACCACCATCAAGATGGAACTGAGATATTGAGGCTCAAAATTATACTTTGATATTTAATTCCAATTACATGTGAGAAATCTGAAAATAACATATTTATGTAGAGGGGGATATATTTTACTATATTCGCTCTTCTGAACGGATCTGTTGGTAAATAATAAGATTTAGTCTAACCCCGTGGATAATGGGATCTATATCTTCCAGAGTACTTTTCTTGAATGAATATGTGCCTAACCTTCTAATTGTTTCTTTTAGTAGCTTATTTTTACAATATTTTCCTCTTTTATATAAAACACTACAGTATTTGACTTTTAAAATACTTATTCATTGCAGAACAGGTAAACTCCAATTAGATTTAATAAAAAAAAGCACTACGAAACATCAGATGCAAGGCCTTAGTTCAGTTATGCAAAACATTTAATCACAAATTTAGCTTCACCATAAAGATTACAAGGCACTTGGTTCTGTTATGAGTTGTCTCCAATCTGCGATACAGCAGAAGCAATTTTTTCATACTTAATGTTTGAAATAATTATTGTATGCTTGAAGTCCATAATAATGCTGGTCAGATAGTTCAATATTTCCTCCACAAGATGGTAGTTATAACCCAATTTCATTAAAACTGGCACTTGGTTCCTTTATGCATAACATGATCCAATTATCCTTATTTTATTTGTTGGACATGTTTCGAGCCTTCTTGCTAGCTTATTATGGCGGCTTTGGTGGCGTAGCTGGTAGCATGCTGAGGTTCTATGCCCATGGTCGCGGGTTCAAACCCGGCCGAAGTCATCAGATTTTTTTAGACCGTAAAAAAATCCCTCAGTATGCCTTCCTTTGGAGGGGAAGTAAAGTCGGCGGGCCCATGCCATAGATTTATGGCATGCAAAAGAACCATCCACTACACTTGCGTGAAGCCAAAATTTGTAGGTTAGAATTGATAATTACTAACTAGATAACACTATATTAGTTCCAACGTTTGCTGCCAGATGCTGACTGCGATGGCATTTGGTAGCCAAGTCCGCAAGGTAGGTGACGTGGACGGTCTTCGGAAATATATCATTCAAACATTAAAATTCTAAACTCTTTATATAAAATCCTTAGGTCTTCCTTATAAATTAAAAGAGTTAAAAATAAGTCTAAAAGTCACAATCTTCTCAACATCTTTCTTGAGGCCTTGAACATCTAACACTTAACTATTTATGTTAATCTTATAGATAGCCAGCATGTCCACTTCAATTAAAATAGAACTTGATTTGTTTAATATTGTGTCATTTTATTGGGAGATATGGAACTGCGCCCATAATCAGTGGTATTTCCAGATCCTTTTAATTAGGCCGATTGAACTGTGTCCATAGTCAAGTCGGCCGTTAGCCCAAGTTCGGTTTAAGGAGAAGTGACGGACTGTCTCCCACCACTAGCTTCTGCACTGCTGAGAATAAGCAGCTGTTCTACGGGCCTCCGAGGGTGGCAGCTAATCACACTAACCACTACACCACAGAGGCGAATAATAATAATAATGATAATAATAATAATAATGAAAATCCACAGCCTTTTTCCAGTCATTGGACCGGGTCAGGGTTGGAATGAATGAAGCCTCCATCTAGCGGCGAGGATAGGCATTGTGCCGGCTTCCGAAGCTTGTCGCACTCCTCTGGGAAAATGATTAATGAATGACAGATTAAATGAAATGATAATGGAGAGTGTTGCTGGAATGAAAGATGACAGGGAAAACCGGAGTACCCGGAGAAAAACCTGTTCCGCCTTCGTTTTGCCCAGCACAAATCTCACATGGAGTGACAAGGATTTGAAGCACTGAACCCAGCGGTGAGAGGCCGGCGCGCTGCTGCCTAAGCCACGTAGGCTACACTAATAATAATAATAATAATACAACCCTCTCTAATCCACCATAAATAACTACCCCTCTAAATAATATAATAATCTTCTAAATGGTAAGATTACCTCAAACTAGATTATTAAACATTTGCAATAAAAAAACTATTTTTAAAATATGGTTAGGTTGTCGAAAACATCCCAATGTTCCAGTTAATGCTAATATTGCTAGATCAAAAATTAAATATTAGTCTGTTTTGAAAACTGTACCTGTTTTATGTATCCCAGGCCAACACTAATCTCTTGTCTGCAATCTGGACAGGGTATATTTAGTTGTTCGCAATGTGGAAGGTTTTTGACTTTTCGCAATCAAGACGCAACCGATTTGAAATGAGTCACTTCAAATTCACACCACTCGACACAACATAATTCGGTAGAGGGGAGGAGGGAGGGACCCTACCTGACCGCTCTCAATGGGCGCAGTTCCAAAGCCACTTTTAAAGGTTGATGCTAATGACCAGGGTCATTAGTGAAGCTTGGGCGCAGTTCCATACATCCCATTTTATCATTAGTTTCTGTTAAAATATTTATTTTGCCTAAGGTATTTCGAATAATTGGGATCATGTAGGTGACACCAGAGCCAATGGTTGCAGCTACATTTGACCAGGTAATTGTCATTTAGCTTGATGCCAAGCATTTTGGAGATATTGTCGTCTAGTATTTACACTATTCCTAACACGGTGAACATACAGTACACTCCTGTGATCACTCCACTGGAGTACAGTAGTGAGTACATTACTGGAATTTCAGTAGTTGGATCAAGTGCCATTCCTATATTACTGGACTGTACCTTTCTCTTTGGAACCCTCTTACAGTTGATGGATGTGATATGTGAATCTCAAGGATGATGACAGCTATTACCCTTAGTAAAATGTCGTTTATCCGGACGTCAAACAACCAGGTCAATTATCTGGACGAGCAAAAAAAAAATAGACGGAGCAGGACGCACTTACTGTTGTTATGTGGAAGTGCTCGCTGCCTACAGTAATGAGTCGGTTTCCGTTTTCAATTGTTGTCTGCTACCATTTGTTTACTCTATAATATTTCAACGTGTTACAACAGTATGTGAGAGTGCGTACTGTACTGTATGGCTTCTACGAGTGGCAAAAAGACAAAATGAAATCGCAACGTTTTATCGATTGAGAAGAAGGTGGAAATCATTAAGGGTAGGTGTTAGCCCCTATACTACAAATGTTAAATTGGCATAGTTTGTGACCTGTTTCTCACGAATTTTTATCCTCACATGTACCAGATTCGGTGCACTGTTATGGTGATAACTTCCACATACACTCAGTTTGTTTCATATAAATGTTATTAAAAGTGAAATTTCAAAATATTTTTCCCAACCATACATTGTTTTTATTACATTTTTCATCAAAAATTTTCTTGTAACCTCCATACAATTGTAAGAAAAGGGTTAGGAGTTACTCAGTAGATTTATCACTAGTAATAATATGTACTGGAGAACAATTACTTGCCTACGAAGTGCAGTGTCTCAGAAGACGGGTCTTTTCAACAAAATATATACAGTACATATTATTGAAAAGATCCCTTTTATAATTTCATTTTTAATAACACCTGGATGAAATGAACCCAGTGTATGTGCAAGATATTACCACAATAACATACCAAATCTGGTATACTGTACAGGGTCTTTCATATAAAGTAAGAACGCCAAGCGGCGGGTTTGTTATCCGCTAGTGTGGTGGCCTTGACCGAGCTTGTAGCGAGCCGTGGCCCCCTGCTCTAAGGGTGTGTACAATCCTCAATGAAATATTACCTTATAAAAGTTGCTGGAAGTGTCGTCCTTCCTGGGTTATACAGGCATTGTATCTGGTAAGCACATTTTGGCTGACGCGAGTGAGTCATGCCACTGTATTTTTTCTAATTTTTTGTTTTGTGTTTTTTATTGAGCACTGAACCAGTAGTGTCAAAGTTATTTACAATTACGTGAATCAGTGCTAGTGAAGGTGGCACTTCATCAGGAAATTGCTGAACAAATGCATCACGTTCCCGCCGAGCCGAATCGTAATTAAAATAAATTTTACATACAAAAATACGATGTTGCAATGATAACTGTCTCAACATGTTAGCAGCTGAGGTTCAGACTGGCGACTGACAACACCTGCACGGTTATTGCAAGGTCAAGTTTGTACTATGCGCGCGCTTTCAATACTACAGCAGGGGGCCGTGGTGCGTCACAAGCTCGGCCAAGCCGGCTTCAGCAGCGAATGACAAAACCGCCGCTCGCCGTTCTTACTTTATATGAAAGACCCTGTATGTGGGAAACAGGTTACAACTATGTAAATTAAATATGGGTAGTGTAGGGTATTAAACCTCCCCTCAATAAACTGGATAAAGGTGAGAGTGTGCAGTGTCCAATGAAAACTTTCAGGGTTGGAAAATTCACAATTTATGATTTGAAGAACCAAAAAGGTGAAATTCTTAATTATGCATCGAAGTTAGATAGTGAAGAAGGGTCTAAAAAGAGAAAAACCATGAGATCAGCTACGAAAAATTGGAAGAAGCTGCGTACTTATGGTTTATTCAGACAAGAAGTAAGCGAGATCCCATTTCTGGACCTTTGTTATGTGAGAAAGTGTTGCAGCTAAATGAGAAGCTTGGTGATTATCACCATAATGCAATGTGCATGTTTTTTCTTATGAAATAAACGCATGTTTGATTATCAAGAAAAATCGTTATCCGGAACACTTTCGTTCCCAATTAGTCCAGATAAACGACATTCTACTGTATTTCATAATTATGTTTGTAAGTCAATTGAAACTCACTGCAAGAAACAAGAGAACAATTTTTATAATAAAATCTGTAGTGATTTTTGGAAGCCATTATCAGAATGAGATAAAATGTGCCAAATATGAATTTATCTAGTGATTTACAGTAATGTTTCCCAAAGATCTTGCTTGATGTGATGTAAATATTTTAAAATGGAATATGTGATTGCTGTTTATATTTCACTAATTATCTGTTAGTAGCACTATAAATGGTTTATAGAAGTTAAGCATTTAATGTTGATGTGCTTCTGAAAAAGGCTAGTTCAACATAGCTAACAAATACTCAAAATCTTTTCTAGAACAACCCTTCTCTTTTTTAACATGTTGTGTTTTGTATTGAAAAGATCGGTTGAATTTGTGCAAGTGTGCTTGCATGTAGATTTAAATGATCTCTAGGCTGACCAAATAAGATTTGGGGCAATATTATATATTTTCACCAGAAAACTAGCACATTTTATGTGCACCACCAGGCGATACCAATGTGGGAAACCACGATGAAAAATAACTTCAGTTTTGGACAAAAGTGAATGAAACGTGAATAGCACTCATGTGATTGAATTTGTGATTTAAAATATGAATTATTCATATAATGAATTAAACATTAAAAAATGCACATAACATGACAAGATTTTGACATAGAGTAAATTTGAAAAGCTTTAAAATCGACCATGTCGGTTTACTTTCAAAAATTGGTTCCATATTGATGTGCAAATGTAATGAAAAAATTTGTTAGGTTTTGTCCGCTTAGTCAGTACAATTTAATTATCCTTGTTTTATTTGTTGGACATGTTTCGAGCCTTCTATTTTGCTTATCTTCAGCAATATATCATTCAAACATTTAAATTCCAAATTCTTTATTATATTATTAGTGATTTAAGCCCGCTAAGGAGCACTTATGACCAGTGCTTCTGCGAAGCTCTCTTTGTTTTCCAGTATCTCCTCAGTCCAACCAATAACTTGTCCTTCCTCTCCTGCATGGGGAAGTGGTCGTGTCTTAATTACTTTGGGTGGTGGGGACCAAGAGTTAACACTATCACAAAATTTGGAACTGTCAAGAATATCACAGTCTAAAATCCCAGCATTATTCAAGTCTTGTTTCACTTCATTAAGCCACAAGCTGCCAGTCTTGTAGCCATTGATCAAGTTGATGATCTTCTTGGTGATTCTATCATTCCCCATCCGGAAGAGGTGCCCGTAGAATTTCAGTCGTCTCTGTTGCATGATAGTGGTGGCTGGTTCCAACTGACGGAATAGTTTGGTGTTTGCTTTAAGTCGATAAGAGCCATCTGGGAGCAATCTTGATCCAAGAATTTTTCGAAGGATATATCTCTCGACTTTCTCCAAATCATCCATGTTGCCTTTCTTGTTCATCAAGAGGGTCTCTGCTGCATATAAAAACTGTGGTCTAATTTATTTATTTATCATATGGCTTTAGTGCCGGGAGTGTCCGAGGACATGTTCGGCTCGCCTGAGTCTGTAGCTGCTTCCAGCGGACACCCTAAAGGGTGAGCTACAAGTTCTGTTCAATTTCAAGTAGTTCCAACTTTCGCCACCAGATATCAATGATACCTAGTGGTGAACGTTGGAACTTTGATAGAGCGTTCTGACGAAATCTAACCTAACAAATTTTGCTTTACACAAGTTTAGTCTGTGAAAGGATCTTTTACATGCCATAAATCTATGACATGGGACCGCCGGCTTTACTTCCCCTCCGAAGGAAGGCATACTGAAGGACTTTTAAAGCTCGTAAAAAATCCGACGACTTCGGCCAGGTTTGAACCCGCTATCTTGGGCATAACAGTTCAGCATGCTACCGACTACACCACCGAAGCCGTTTGTGGTCTAATAACGGTTTTATAATGATAGATCTTTGCATTTTTTGAAATGCTTGTTGTAGCGGTACGTGATAGACAGTATGCTGCATTGAGTTAAGTGCACCTCCCCAAGATTGAAGTGCCATCTCTGCCATTCGAGTGGACCCATTCGCCGAGATAACGGAAGCGATCAACTTTCCCGATTGTTCCATATGCAGTTGTTAAAGGGGCTTTCCCACAATGACGACTCTCAAAATACTTGGTTTTGTCATACGATATTTGTTAACCTGCCTTCATTGCTATCTCGTTAAGTGCTTGGACAGAATTAACAGCATCCGTAGAGTTGTTGGTTAGGATTGCTATATCATCTGCAAAAGCCAAGCATCTGATCTCAATTTTACGAGTTCCAGCTACAATGGTCATCGGTTTGATTCCCAGATTCCTCAGTGCATATTCCCATGTATTGATGACTTTATCAAGTACAAGATTAAATAAAATTCCCCCTTCCGTACTCCGGTTTTGATCTCGAAATTCCTAGAACTCTGAACTTCACCTTAGAGGTGGTGTCTGTTTGAGTCTGTTCAATGAGGGTGCAGGTGTTGTAATCTACACCTCGTTCTTGCAGTACAGAGAACAGCGTCTGGCGGTCGATTGAACCAGAAGCCTTCTTAAAATCGGCAAAGACCACTATGATGTTCCCACTCCTCACTTGTATTAGTTGGAGAATAGTCTTCAGATTGAAGATCTGCTCGATACAAGAATGTCCTCGCCGAAATCCACCTTGATATTCACCAATTGTCTGATCACAATGACTTTCAACTTTGTCCAGTAGAATCTTGGAGAGGACTTTGTTGGCAACTGACAACAAAGATATCCCCCGGTAATTGTTGATATCAGGGCAGTTCCCTTTCTTGTGCAAAGGGTGTATAAGGGCTGACTTCCAGTCATCAGGGATCTTGCCCATCTCCCAGCAGGTAACGAGGATCTGATGAAGGACATACATTATTTCATTTCCGCCTGCTTTCAAGGCTTCCGCAATGATACCATCTTCTCCGGGTGCTTTGAAGTTTTTGAGGTGATGGATCGCATTAGCAACCTGCTACACAGTCGGTGGTGCGGATAAAATCCTAAGGTCTTCCTTATAAATTAATAGAGATAAAAGAGTCTAAACGTCACTATCTTATCAAACATTTCTTGAGGTCGTGAATATTTACAAAATACTTAACCATTTATTTAAATACAGTGAGAGCCTTCCCTATAGAACGGAGCCGCGCCAGCGTGTGTGATGGGGGCGGAGAGTAATTAGTCACCACCAGTTGACTAGCATCTACCATTACACAAGAGCGCGTCGGGAAGCCCCACATCCGGTCATAATTTGATTACATTCCCAGCTGGAAAGATACCTTAGCTGAGAGAGTTAAGGCTTGTGAAGTACTGTATCCCGTGAACATGGTTATGTGTGGAACAAAACATTGAATTTTCCTAGTGAAAACTTATCTTCTCAAGAAGAAGTCTTTCAGTAAATTTGTTCGTAAGTTTCAACACCGTGCAATTTTTACTTGTGGTTAGCCAGCATGTCTAATTCAATTAAAAGGAAACTTGATATGTTTACTATATTTCATCATTTTATCGTTAGTTTCTTTGTTAAAATATATATTATTTTGCCTAGGGTATTATCGGACAGCCTATTTTAGTTGTATGTATATATATATTTTATTTTGTTAAACAAGCGTATTATTAAATAATTTTCTTCCACTGCGGAGATGTCAATGCGGATACAATTTTGTGGTTGAAAGTGTCAATGGCATTACCCTAGTGCGATGTCCTTAAATAATGAGAAGTATTTTATGCTTAAGTTGTCAATTGTATTGTGCTGAACAGTGCGAAACTATGATTTGATTCTGGAGGAGGATGAGTGGAGTCAAAATTGCATTAGTGGGCGGGCTTGGGCAAAATGAAATGTAACCAATGAAGGCAAGTATCTACACATTTTCTGTTTGATTTCTATATCATTTGTTGCATCTTATTTGCACCTATCAATGTATAAAAACTCGATAATAAACAGTTTTGCTTAAGCCAGCATGAAGTTTAGGTAACACTAAAGAATTTACACGAATAAAGAGAAGTGTTATCATATTAGCACATTTATAATCCAGTCGTTTGTCATCAAATCGAAGATTGGTTTTATTCAAAGTAAACATTTCATAGAATTACGTATTTTTACTAGACAACAAAAAAAAACTTCTAGTCAATACAAGTATTATTTATGTTTTCCAATATACCGGTTTTGGTCACATAATGACTCCATCAGCAAATGTAATTAATATTTATAAATAGGAACAGAAACAACTGAAGTTGTTACAAATAAGAAAAGTTTAACTACAGCACTTAAAAATATGACTTTTCATTTTCCACTCCTAAAAAGAAAATTCTAACAAGAATATTTTCCGCCCAAGAAAGGGCATGAAGATCAATACGAATGAAGAAGTACTGGGAGGACCGCAAGGCTCGTACAGTTCCTACAAGTCGACGAACTAATGGTTGATTAAAGTGATCCTTTGTAGTCTCAAAAGGCGAAGAAGAAGAAGAAGAAGAAGAACAAGAACAAGAAGAAGAACAAGAACAAGAAATAGAAACGAAAAATGAAGTTGGAAGTTTATGAGATAATGTGATAAAGGTATAACAATAATTTTCTAAGTGTTTCAACAAGTAATAATTAAATTTATAAAAAGGCGAGGTTCAATGCTATTTCTAAAATGTTAACTACGGTATCTAAATTATTTAAAAATAATAAAATCTAATAAAACCAGATCTGTAACAAATTTTGATTAATATAAAAAAATATTTCTTCATAAGCAGCTTGATGTAGGAAAATGACAATGTTGTGGAAACAATGTATAGATACAGCATAAAATTTTGTTTTTTAAGGTTGGAATAACATATATTTATTGTCATATGCTAACATAAAAATATCACTTTATAATCACGTTGCTGTGAAATTGTTCATTAAAAAAATTACCATATGTTGTTAAAGGTTAATATTTTTATTATTTGGTTCTGAGGGGGGATTGATCGCCCTAATCCCTCCCACTGGTGATAAAGAAGGGTTAATAGTAGCCCGAAACATGTCCACAAACCATAAATACGTTTTAGTGTGATAATTAAGTGTTGACTAAGCGATAGCTACAGAATCTTCTTTATACCTATAGCTCCAATTTACCAACATACCGGTACACCTCTTCCCTGAACTGAGGATGGCAGAGGTTTCAAACTAACGACCATAAGGCCCATGTCAACTCATTGGCAGCAACATTCTATAAAGGGGGGATTGGAAAGCTCGTCCACGGATATCACAAATGCCTCAATCTCCACGGTGAGTATGTCGTAAAGTAACCTTGTTTTTAACCTCTTAACTGGGTATTTTTGAGCGCTTGGTGTAACCTGCCCTGTGTATTATTTCCAGCCAATTGTTACGACAGTATAGGCGGAAAGGTTACCGGGAATATTAGCAATAATAATAAAGAAATTTCAATGTATTAAGTATAATTCAAGAGATATTTTGACCATTTTTACAGTAACTACAAGGTCATTTACCTGATTAGATCTTAAGAGTTTTGTCCGTATGACCTAAACTGTTCATTTCCGTACATTGAGAGGTGCAAATAAAATGTATCAAATGCTATCGAGATCAAACGTGTAGGTTTGCTTTCATTGATTGTCTTGTATTGCTCCCCGCACAAAGCAAAAACAAACACATGACCAAAACCGAAAGCAAAAAGCAGAATTCAAAAACAAAAGCAAAAGCAAAAAACAAACACAAAACCAAAAAACAAACAAAAAAAGCAAAGCAAATTTCAAAAGAAAAGAAAAAGCAGAAAACGAACACAAAATCAAAAACACAAAACAAAACAAAAAAGCAATACCGTAATCAAAAGAAAAGCAAATACAGAAAACAAACACAAAAACAAAAATTAAAAAACAAAAGAAAAAGCAGAAAATGAACACAAATTCAAAAAAAGCAAAAATCAAAAGCAAATAAAGAAAACAAACACAAAAACAAAAATTCAAAGACAAAAGAAAAAGCACAAAACGAACATAAAATCAAAAACAAAAAACAAAAGAAGCAAAATTCAATAATAAAAGCAAATACAGAAAACAAAAAAAAACACAAAGCAAAAACAAAAGAAAAAGAACACAAAACAAAAACAAAAGCAAATACAGAAAGCAAACAAAAAAACAAAAATAACACAGAGCAAAAACAAAAATTTATCAAAAAAGAAAAAGCAGAAAACGAACACAAAATCAAATACAAAAACCAAAAAACAACCTTGATACAGGAGGCTGGAAATGTAACTCCTGCCAACCTGCTGCCAAAACATCAATTTCCTCGAAGACATTCGCCATGCCGTGGAAACTCGGCACGCCCAGGAGGCGTTAGCGGTAAAAGATGGAGTACGTATATATTCGTCATGACCGTTAAATTATAACATTTAACATACGAATATAAAATACGTCATATCCAGTTAAGAGGTTAATGCTGGCATCCACATTAAGAAACCCTTTAATTTGATGGTTGACACATTTTGAAATTCCTTTAAAGCTAATTTCTTCATATGTTAATATTTGAGCCATCAGTACTGAGTTTAGAATAGGCTGTCTATAATACTTTATTGAAACATTGGAGATTATTGTGCTTCTTGATGCTAGTCTAAGGGAGTTATTATCTGTTTAAACATTAATAAAGGACAATGGATGCGATTGTTCTTTATCTTATGCCATGGATGTTACAAAATGTAATTTTATATTTCGTAAAGATACTGTGTAAGTATTGTTTCTGAATGACAGGTAATGTTACAACAGTAATTTTAAAAAAATACTGCTTAGTTGTAGTAATCTATTTAGTATATAAAAGGTAGAGAGTCCATATTGTTTGTCATTTATTAGTGTTAGTATAGACATTTTTGTATAGTGCACAGTTATTTTATATTTAATTTATATATTTTTTATTTTATAATGATATTTTTATATACAGTATAATTTTACATCAGTCCATTATGCAGGGTATTTCTTAAATTGCAAGGGAAATTTTCAGAAATACATTCTGTTTTAACACAGCAAAATGTATGAAATGTAGTACTGAAAAATAGTCAGTGTTCATTATCCTAATATCTTGATCACCTCATGGTGTAGCGGCTAACATACTTGGCTGTCGCCCTGGAGGTCCAAGTTCGATTCCCAACTCTGCCAAGAAATTTAATTCTGGTCTGAGGGTTGGAACAGGGTACACTCAGCCTTGTGAGGCAAAACTGAGAAGAGGTAGGTTCGATCCCCACCTCAACCATCTTGATAGTGGTTCTCCGTGGTCTTCTCCTTCCCAATCCTCACTTGACTTATAAATACACTAATACAGCCATCAAAATAAGGTTATTAGACAAATTCCACACACACACAAGTACACGGGGCTACATGACCACGATGTCGCAAAGCCCTTAAATAAATCAACAACATCTTTTACAATTTGGGCCGATAACCTAGATATTAGGTCCCTTTAAACAACAATCATCATCATCTTGTAGAGTTCCTAGCATTTATGCATAGAAGGGAAATCCATTTTGTGTATAATTCAAGGAGGAATTTAATTTCTTGATGCAAAATATTCATTTTCACTCATTATCTGCCATCAAAAATGTTCCTGCCATTTGATCTTCCTTCCATATACTTCATTCAGAGGGATATCATAGTATTGTGTCTTAAGATAGGAAGATACTACCAGACACTGCGAATGCCAGAATCTTGGTGGATTTAACATGCAAGTGGTACCACCTAGGAGATTACTAGTTTCTTACCAGTTTGCCATGCTTCTTATAATTTTGTTTACTCCATCCATATTATTTCATTAAGTAGCTCTCATACATAAGCTGGACTGATATATTAATACGTTGGAAAACAATGTCATGGAAAAGAGTTAAAACTTAAAATAAAATTGCTCTATAGATTTTGTTTTATCATGGAATGGAGCTTTTAAAATATTTCTGTTTAAGTTTCATTGAAATATGTCACGAAATATGGCAGTCACACAATTTTCAGTTACATGCAATTAACTTTGCTCGTACTTTGAAACTCTCACTCAGATTCCTCCTGCAGCACAGTGGTGCCGGAGTGTTTGATTTCCCATGGTGAGGAGTTAAATTAAATACTTTTTATTTGTTTTTTTTTTAGTATTTCACAAAGTTGTCCCAAAATATTAGGCCAGACAGGAAGACGACTGAAACAGAATGTATTTCAAATCAAGTGTTATAGCATTCAAACTTTTCCCTTTGTAATAAATAATTATCATTAAATATTTTGAAATGATATTTTTGAAGAGATAATGAAAATATACCTTTAGTCGATAGATATTATTATTGTTCTAAAGAACTGGTTTGTATAATGAATATTTTAAAAAGGAATCCAGTATGAAGTTAGTAGAAAATCTGATTGCAACGAGAGTGTACATATATTACAAAATGATACTTATCAAATTATCACCGAGAACTTTTAGGCAATATTTGCCCTCCTTAAATATGTTAATTTGTCCAAATTAAATAAAATCTAAGATGTGAGAGGTGATTTTCACACTACAGGTCATTTGATTAAATTTGTTTATTCAGAATATAGGATTCTTGTAAATAATAAGAGATTTATTCCCACTTTCCTGACAGTAAATAACCAAACAGTAAGATATAAGCTGAAAAGTGCTGAAAATATTTGAATTTTCTGGCAGGTAGGATTTCTATCAATCAACAGGTTTACTTTTTTTTGGCAGATGACCTCGCAGTTTCGCCCCTTAAAACAACAATTACTTACTTACTTACTTACTTACTTACTAGGTTTACTTTTAAAAAATTTGGACTAAAAATTCAAATATACTACAATAAATGGAACAAAACTGTAATTAGGTATTTTTAGGTACACTCATATCATTTAGGGTTTTTTAGAATACTAGAGAATTCATGGGTATGACTATTTTGAGTGTGATTCGGAAAAGTATTAAACTTTTTTTTGTATTTAGAAGTCATAATATGACCGAAATCGGTTCTTTAGAACAATATTTATTACTGACCGAAGGTATATTTCCTAAGAGTAATTTTCAAGACATGGTATTTTCTTGTCTCTTATATATTTTATTTATAAATGAAGTTATTTGCATTCCTACAATTACTAGTCAGTGCTTGCTGTTCTCTCTCTGTCACTATGAGCACCTGTTTGTAATTTGTAAATATGAATGTAATAGATCTACTGTATTTTTTAAGATCATCACGAGAGATGAGCAATAAATGGTTTAATGAACTCCATTCTAGTACTTCATTCTTTCTTTTAAAATATGTATTTGGTTTGTATAATAGACTCTGAATCAATGGAAGGGAAATTATTACCATGTTTGGCGTCCGACTTAGTGGTTAACTAGATTGGATGCTATAGGGTTACCACATAGAAAAGAATGTTTCAATGCGCATGCGCACCAAAGTAGGGGAGAGTGTTTCCAGCTCTCTTGTCTGTTCTCTGCTAGTCTTTCTTCTGCGCATGTGCGTCAGGTAGGGGAAGTGTCTCTCTCTCTCTCTTTCTCACTGCTACTGGTTTCCTTGTCCTTAACGTTGGACTTTGTGAAGTCGTGTATGGAGGGGGAAGCTCTTCAGCAGCAACGTACGGTGAGTCCCGCCTCCAGCATTATTTTCTACGCGGTGACCCTATAGCTAGTTTTTGGTCCATATGGTGCCATGTTCAATTCCTGGTCAGGTGGCAGGATTTGAATTTGGTTTGGTTAATTCTCTTGGCTTGAGGACTGGGTTTTTGTAACATCTTCATAATTTAAGTATTTTTAACACTTTTGTGGTATTACAGCCCATGTACACTAAACTTTCCTGTACACCACCAGAGTTTTCTTTATTAGTCATCATCATCATCCTTCCCCGTTACCAAGTTTAACCCTTTATTAGATAGTGGTCTATATATTAACCACATACAGGGTTATCGAGAAAGGTTGCAGCAATTTCAAAAACTCATAGCTCCGGAACTACTGTATTTGAGATAATAAAATGAGTATTATTTGTTAAATTCACCAACACAAAAAGTTCTTTTCATACGTTATAATGTTTCCATGTGCACTCCCTTGGTTCGTCACTCTAGGGCGTCTGGGGGACTTCTTCACGTCAACGCTGCCAGTTTCCTGAAAACGTTCATACCTCCGTCTAATGCTATTAGCATGAGGGGATCCCTACCATAAACACGTCGGAAAGTGCGCTGAACAGTTATAACAGATTTAAACTCCGCTAACCACAACACACACTGTGCTTTCTGCTGAACTGTCACCATTGCAATCGCACTACTGAAACAGTGGCGTGGCAGCTTCCTGTCACGTACGGGACTCATTCTGCGCATCGGCTGAAGGTCACGGGTGGACTACAGTCACATCTAGAACAAAAAAAAAGTCCTCTCGGCACGCCGGAAGGCGGAGGTAGATTTTACCGGACAAACTTGGAGATAGGCGAAAATAGGCAGAATATGCAAGTTTTCGTAGAAGGATCAGACCTCATTTATCGCGTGAAAGTATTTTATAATTGGAGATTAATTAACTTTGTTTTTCTTCATTTTAAACATATTTTAAACATTTTATTGTCTTACGGGGACGGTGACCTTCTTGTCATTTGGAGTCCATTTTTAGCCTATTTTCAATTTTGAAAAAATAGGCTTATGAGATCACCTTTTGTCCGTGTGTGTGTGTGTGTGTGTGTGTGTGTGAGAGGTGTGTGTGTGTGTCCCCCTAATAAAATCTAAACGGCTGGAGCGATTTCAGTGAAACTCGGTAAGTTCATAGCACTATTCGCGGCGACTTCGACCGTGCCCATCGAATTTTGTTACGTCTCACCAATCCAACATGGCGGCTGTGCGAAATATTTCACTAGCATTCAGTATCTCCGAAACTATAACGGATATCGCCCTGAAATTGTGTACGGTGATAAAGGGTACTACTAGAAGTTCACCTATGAAACTTTCAAAAACCTGGTTACTACATAACCAACATGGCGGCCAAGCGAAGGGGAGACTTTTAAATAGACTTTTCTCGCGATTTAACTATCCAATCGTAATGAAACTTGGTACAGCAAATATTTATACACATTGCAATGCACTGGAGTCTAATTTAGTTCAATTGTTTACATAACCTCAAAATGGCGGCTGTGCGAAATATTTCACTGACATTATATATCCCCGAAACTATTACAGATATCACCCTGCAATTTTGTACGGTGATAAAGGGTACTGATACAAGTTTACCTATGTATAATTCATAAACCTGTAAAGTACAAAACGAACATGGCGACCAAGCGAATTTGAAATATTTTAATAGACTTTTCTCGTAAGTTAACTCTCTGAGCGCAGTGAAATGTGGTACAGTAAATGATTTTGCAGATTGTAATGTACTGCCATCTAATTTAATTCAATTGTTTACATAACCTCAAAATGGCGGCTGTGCGAAATTTTAAAATTAAGTTTTTATTTCTTGTGTCGTAATCATGCGATCGAAGTGAAAGTTTGAATAATGAACCTAGGCAATAAGTGACCTTGAATGGTACATAACTCTATGGCCTATACATATAACAATCCTAAATGGCAAGCTTCCGTAATATTTAGACGGTTCTCAATATATATGAATCTTCTACAGCAACCAAACTGAAATTTTATGTTCATAGAGACTATGAACATATGTTCACCTATAGGACTTTCAGTAACCTGGTGATCACGAATCCAACATGGCGGCGACGCGAAGTATAAATATTTAAATGGACGTTTCTCGGGAATTAACTATCCGAGTGCCGTGAAACGTTGCACGTTTTAAATGCTTACACAAATGCTGATCCACTGGCATCTAATTTATTTCAATTGTTTGCATAATCACAAGATGGCTGCTGTGCGTAATTTTAAAATCTCGTTTTTACTTCTTGTGTTCTAATCATGCGATTGAAGTTTGAATACCACACTTACACAATAATCTTAATATAATAGTACAAAAATAAAAATCCAACCTGGCGACCATCTGAAATATTTAGACGGTTCTCAATATCTACGAATCTGATACAGCAATTAAACTGAAATTTTGTATGTTGATAGAGGCAATTAACATGAGCAGGATATATGAAAATAGGCTGTACAGTTCTTCACGGAACTACTTGTTATACTTGTGGTCACACTGTCCTTATGCAAGGTTTCGACACTGATGTGTAACTATGTAACGGTCTGTTACTTCTTCACGCAAAATTATATCTCCCGCAGAGATGTTGGTTGGTTCCTCAGTTTAGGGGCTGCGACAACGCGGTCATATAACCCCGTGTACTTTGGGTGAGTGTAGAATCTGTCTGATAAACGGTGTGAATTGTGATGGCGGTATTAGTCTGTAATTCAGGTAAGGAATGCAGACGCTAAATTTCAAGCAGTAGTTCCTAATGTTGCTACCAGATACTAACGTCAACGCCACCCAGCTGTGAACTTGGCTACTAGATGCCACCTCAATCAGCAACTCGCAACGAACGTTGGAACTTCCCCTCCAAAGGAAAGCTTACTGAGGGATTTTTAGCGCTCTTAGAAAATCCGACGACTTTGGCCGGCTTTGAACCCGCGACCTTGGGCATAGAAGTTCAGCATGCTACCAGTTACGTCACCGAAGCCGCTTCACACTTAGATGGAAATCTGAATCTAGGGGGCGTGGTGGCTCAGTGGTCTAGCTGTATGCCTCTCACCAAGGCGGTCCGGGTTCGATTCCCGGTCAATGCATGTGAGATTTTCGAAGTGAAATGCCATGTCCTGTGGTTCGGATTCCACGTAAAAAGGAGGTCCCGTGGCTCAAAATCACAAGATCCACGGTCACGTAAAACTGCAATCGTCCTTCCTTTTTCCTTCGAAATCTGAATCTGATCTCGCGCAAGTGCGTTGTCATGGCAACGTCTGATGGCTCATCCCTCATCAATTTAGTAGTGTTGCCATGTCAACCACTGATAGCTCTTGGCATTTTCTTATAATTCCGAAATCATTTTTCTCATCCCTTGGCGCAATGGTGGCTCATATCAAAAATTCTTTCAGACAAACGTTTTAGGTAATTATTAGGGGAATATTGTCCATTTTGTACGGTTTTGATATTGTGCCTATTACAAGAGATATGATTAATGTTTCCCGAAAAAAACACTTTTTCCCACCCCTTTGGTCAATGGTTGGTGTTATCAAAAAAACGTTTCAAACATAAATTTCTGAGCTTTATCCGACACATAGTATGAACTTTGAACGGATACGATATTTCACATATTAAGAGAGTTATAGCAATATTTCATTTTTTCGAAAAAAAAAGTCCCCCATTTTCATCCCCTTCGACCGATTTAGCCCAGTAACGAACTCGTCCGAGATTTTATGGGTATACATATTCGGTAAAAAAATTCAAAGTGATTGGTGCAAAATTACGGCAGTTATCGTGTCCACAAGAAACTGATATACATATATATACATATATTACATAAATTATATATAAACTTTTGAACTGACGGTGGTTTTGGGGTCTGGGGGATGTGAAACGCGAAGATATGTCGAAATTTTCCGGAAATCGAAACATGGTACCCATTGCAATAGTTAGCTTTCTAATGAAATCTACCTAAAATACTGCCGTCAACGACACCTAGCTGTGAACTTGGCTACTAGATGCCACCTCAATCAGCAACTCGCAACGAACGTTGGAACTTCCCCTCCGAAGGAAAGCAAACTCAGGTTTTGTAGCGCTCTTAGTAAATCCGACGACTTCAGCCGGGTTTGAACCCGCGACCTTGGGCATAGAAGTTCAGCATGCTACCAGTTCCGATACCGAAGTCGCTTCCCACTGACATATGAAAATTGTTGTTGTTGTTTTAAGGGGCCTAACATCTAGGTTATCGGCGACATATGAAAACTGAATGTGATCTCGTGCAGTGGCGTTGTCATAGCAACTGCTGATGGTCATCCCTTATCAATTAAAAGTAAAGTTGTCATGGCAACCTCTCTTGGCACTTGGCATTTTCTTATAATTTAAATCATTTTGTTCACCCCGTGGCGTAATGGTGGGTCATATCAAAAATTCTTTCAGACAAAAGTTTTAGGTAATTATTGGAAGAATATTGTCCATTTTGTGCGGTTTTGATATTGTGCCTATTAACAGAGATATGATTAATGTTTCCCGAAAAACCCACTTTTTCCCACCCCTTTGGTCAATGGTTGGTGCTATCAAAAAACTTATTTGACATAAATTTTTGGCACTTATCCGACACATATTATGAACTTTGAAGGGATTCGATATTTCATGTATTAAGAGAGTTATAGCGATATTTCACTTTTTCGAAAAAAGCCCTCCATTTTTACCCCCTTTGACCGATTTTTCCCATTAACGAACTCGACCGAGATTTTATAGGGATACATATTATGTAAAAGATTCAAAGTGATTGGTGCAAAATTACGGTTGTTATCGTGTCCACAAGAAACTGATATATATAGATAGATAGATAGATAGATACATATATACATAAATTATATATAAACTTTTGAACTGACGGTGGTTTTGGGGTCTGGGGGATGTGAAACGCGAAGATATGTCGAAATTTTCCGGAAGTCGAAACATGGGACCCATTGCAATAGTTAGCTTTCTAAAAAAATCTACCTAACTCGATGCGTTCCTGATTAGTTTTCAGGACGAATTATTAATTTATCACACTTACAACGGGAGATATGATTTTTTGAAATCGCTGCAACCTTTTTTTGATGAGTTTGTAGACTATTATCAAAGGTGATAAAAGTTGAAACTTTCAGCTGAATTGCAAGAAAAATAACTTGTACTGCAGATGTAATATCTCTGAAAGGCAAATATTATATGTCTCCTTGAACTATGGTGCTGGATAAAACTAGTAAATATTAAAATTATACAATGAAATAAAACAGTATGGTGTTTGAAGCCATTTTTCAGTGTTACCTTAGTAAACAAAAGTTTGGTGCTCTTCAGTCGGTCAACACGATTATACCCAAATGAGATGGGTTATTCCCTAATCCTGAAAAAAATTACATGAGATTAATAAATACTAGTGGATGAAATGAAAATCCACAGCCTGCTTCCAGTCTCCGACCGGGTCAGGAATTGAATGAATGAAGCCCCCATCTAGCGGCGAGGATAAGAACTGTGCCGGCTGCCGAGGCCTGACGCACTCCTCTGGGGCAATGAGTAAATGAATGACAGATGAAATGAAATGATAGTGGAGAGTGTTGCTGGAATGAAATTTTGACAGGGAAAACCGGAGTACCCGGAGAAAAACCTGTCTGCCTCCGTTTTGTCCAGCACAGATCTCACATGGAGTGACCGGGATTTGAACCACGGACTCAGCGGTGAGAGGCCGGCGTGCTGCCGCCTAAGCCACGGAGGCACCCAAATACTACTGGATACAACTAGTAAATATAACCAAATATTACAATTATACAATAAATACACTATATTGTACACTAGTGTATTTATTAATCTCTTGTAATGTTTTTCAAGATTTTAGGGAATAACCCATCTCATTTGGGTACAATCGTGTTGACCGACTGAAAAGCACCAAACTTTTGAATAAAATGAAACATAAATATACAAATTAAAATAAAACACATTAAAATTAAAATAAAATTAATATTATAAAATTAAGCAATTATTAAATTAAAAAACAAGATGTTCAGTAAAGAACATATAGCCTACTTTCTCCCAAATGCATGGGTATTGTTATAACTCTTTGTCCTTTTCAAGGAGTATAATTGAATGTTGGTTGTAGTAGCTTGTTGAAATACAACGTGCTATACGGATATTAAACATAAATATGAGGTGCCCTTTGCTAGTGCTACCTCTGTAAATAATTCATTCAATTCGGTTTCACCATGTTTGAATTGATATGGGGAATCGATTTGCACACATACATGGCCGCTATCTGCAAACTATTGGGCTGATGACCTTGTAGATCAGTCAAAGGATGCTTCCCACAAAAAGGTGTGTTGATGCAAAATTTGGTGGACATCAAATGATTAGGTTGGTCGTAATTTGATATAAGCTTTTAACATTTGGGTGGACACCATTCCGTTTTCGTCAAGATGGCGGCGATATAAAACATGACACTGAGGTGTCCTTTGCTAGTGCTACCACTGTACCAAATTTCGTTCAATTCGGTTTTACTGTGTTCGAATGGATAGGGGGAATCAATTTGCACACACACATGGCCGCCATCCGCAAAGTATTTGGCCGATGACCTTGTAGTCTGGTCAAAAGATTCTTTATTCACAAAGGTATAATGTTGCAAAATTTGGTAGAGATCAGATGATTAGGTTAGTCGTAATTTGATTCAAGCTTTTAACATTTGGTTGGCCGCCATAACGTTTTCGTCAAGAGGGGGGCGATATAAAACATGAAACTGGAGTGTCCTTTGCTAGTGCTACCCCTGTACCAAATTTCGTTCAATTCGGTTTCACCGTGTTTGAATTGATAGGGGGAATCCATATGAACACATAGATGGCCTCCTTCTGCAAACTATTGGGATGATGGCCTTGCTGTTCAGTCAAAAAACGTTCGCCATATGAGTATATGTTGTTGCAAAATTTGGTAGAGATCGGATGATTAGGTTAGTCGTAATTTGATTTAAGCTTTAACATTTGGGTGGCCGCCATTACGTTTCCGTCAAGATGGCGGCGATATAAAACATGACAATGAGGTGTTCGTCACTAGTGCTACCTCTGTACCAAATTTCGTTCAATTCGGTTTCACCGTGTTTGAATTGATAGGGGCAATCGATTTGCACACATGCATGGCCACCATCTGCAAACTATTGGGCTGATGATCTTGTAGTTTGGTCGAAATATGCCTCCCATTTAAAGGTATGTTGTTGCAAAATTTTATAGAGATCAGATGAGTAGGTCGGTCGTAATTTGATTTAAGCTTTTGGAATTTGGGTGGCCGCCATTACTTTTCCGTCAAGATGGCGGCAATATAAAACATAACACTGAGGTGCCCTTTGCTAGTGCTACCTCTGTACCAAATTTTGTTCAATTTGGTTTCACCGTGTTTTAATAGATAGGGGGAATCGATTTGCACACATACATGGCCGCCATTCGCAAATTTATGGGCTGATGACCTTGTAGTTTGGTCAAGAGATTCTTCATACATAAAGGTATAATGTTGCAAAATTTGGTAGAGATCGGATGATTAGGTTAGTCGTAATTTGATTTAAGCTTTGAACGTTTGGGTGGCCGCCATTACGTTTCCGTCAAGATGGCGGCGATATAAAATATGACACTGAGGTGACCTTTGCTAGTTCTACCACTGTACTAAATTTCGTTCAAATCGGTTTCACCGTGTTCGAATCGATAGGGGGGGGGGGACACACATTCAGAGTACACACACTCACTCACACACACACACACACACACACACACACAGACACACAGACAGACACACAATTTTTGGCCCCGTGTAGATCTCATAAGTCTTCTTTCATTTTTTGCAAAAATCGAAAGTAGGCTAATAATAAATAAATAAATTAATATTTAAAATTTACTTTAATAAAATTAATAATATTGAATAATAACTAAAATCAAAATTAAAATTATAATAAACTAGAAGACCCGTGCTGCTCCGCAGCATTCACTTCAACAATCCTACAGCACTTCTGTCCATATGACATTTGCATGTCTTCATGCTAGTGACCTGAACAGACATTTACGGTACCGTCCCTTTTGGGTAAATGATGAAGTAGACTTGTGAGATAAAATGTGTGGTTGTCTGCCTGTCCTCTGTGTGTGTGTCCCACTATTTGCCCTGCGTACGCTTAAAAGGCGCACGGACGACAGGTTCCAGACGCAATTCCGAAAAGCCGAGGTGAACAGCCAACTCCAAACACATAAGCTATACTCTTCTCTGAAGAATTAACTCGACACGACTCGGCAGTTTGATGCTGGTTGAAGCTAGGGTGATAGGTCGTTCGCAAGCTCGTAAACTCACTCTGAAGCTAATCATTTAGATTTCCACTGAATGGAGATTGCTGGAAGAAATGAGAACGTAAAAACACTTACAGTGGTCGATGTGGGAGCTATCGCGGACTTTCTTGCAGAACTTTTCTTGCTGAACACTTCTCAGAGAATATCGATATTTTTGACGGTTTACCCAGTGTAAGCTTAAAAGACACATGGACGTTAGGTTTTTCATCAACTCAATTCACTGAAATCGTAAATGCTCGGCTTCTTTTGGTCATAAATAAATGTTTTTCTACCTAACCCTTCATCGAGAAATCCTTAACAGAATGGTGAAAACCGCATCAAAATCCATCAAGTTGCTCTCTAGATTACCCGTTACATCCAAGAATTGGGAACTTTGTTTTATACTAAGTAGATAGAGATATCCACACAATTTAAGGCTACAGCGGTACAATTTGGGGTTTTGTCTACTTATGAACAATGGTATACATTTAAAATAAAATATGGGTCTCTTATATTTGAATTTAGAGATGTAACTCTTGCTTGACATATAGAGGTGTGCAAATTGAAAAATGAAAATCCAGAACCTGCTTCCAGTGCAAATTAATAGAATTAAATAAATAATTTTAATTAGTCATAATTACTTTTATTCAAAATCATTTTATTGACCAACTTCTTTTGTTGTCCTACTTAGTAGTGTTTCCTCTCCCGTGGAATTACACCTTTTCCCATAAGGAATTGCGTCTGGAAACTTTCAGATTATTGGATTCCGAGGGATATCTGAGCTGGGTCCATTTTCAATTTTTCATCTACTTTAGAATTCAAGTCAGGTGATTTCAATGCATAGTTTATGAATCTTTGAATAGTTCAATAGAGTTCATCAGTTAAAAGACCACAAATCCCTCTGCTCTAAATTCACACGTAAAGTAGAGTGAAGTAATAAAAACGAAACGTGTGGCATTTTGCATTTGCTAGGCTCCTCTGTTAGTGGAAATTCTAAAAAATCATTTTAATTTGAGTTTCTTAAATGAAAATATAATTAGGAGTCTTGGTTAAACATTTGAAGTAATTTCATCGCCTTGTAAACATACTTAGTGCATTAAACCGTGAAAAGTAAAAATGCAATTTTGGAAAACTGACATCGAATATAATAATTTGCACATCTCTGTAAAGACAGCTATTGCCTCCACCCCTACAGATAGAATAGTAAGTAAAGGCGATTGATGAGAAATGAAAAGATAACTCGCACAGAAGGAATTAATATTTATTAAGCTGTAAATGTGATTGAGTATATCTTTGTTATAGAACTGAGGGAAAGAAATAACAGGATGTAGGATAGTAATCACCGATGTAGGACAATAGTATTTTTTTTTACCATTACCACAGGACAGTTATCGTATTAGGGATGCGGACGTCCTTGTATAGGCCTAATTGTTATTTAATCTGTGCCCCGTTTGCTGAGGTCTGTGCTCCTCCGCAACATTCGTTTCAAAATTCTATTAGTACTTTCATCCATTCGACATTTGCTGTTCGCTTGCCTTTTGGTTCTATTTGATCTTTGACGTCATGAAAGGATTTTTCTCGTGATAGTGCGGCATACAGTAAAGTTGTCCGTGGCTAAACACCGGTTGAGGTAAATAAATGCCTACTTGATCTAGTGTTTGACCTTGAGCTTTATTGATAGTTATACAAAAAGCCAAACGTACTGGAAACTGCCTCCTTTTGAAGGAAAATGGCATAGAAGTATCTGATGGCGTAAGGTCAAGGCGAGGGAGTAGGAGATTGTTTCCAACATTTACGCCAGTAATAATTTCCAGGTGTAAGCAATTGTCATGCATCTTCCAAACCCACAGTCTAGTACCGTTCAACAGACATTGGGTAACATTAATATTTCTCAACAAAATCACAATTGAGCCTTCTTTTAGTCGAAGGATATAAGGTGGCAATCCACTTATGCCTATGCCGTCTTAAAATTCTATTGGGAATTGTAGAAGTTCACTCTCATCTTCAGTAATCAAATTATTCACACTGATGTAAGTTCTCGATGATCCTGGGATTAGGTCTAAAACTTTGTCATTGATTTTACAGTGTTCAACTTTTAGGTGCTAAAATCGCTATTTTTGAAAAGCGTGAAATATTTTTCAGCGTGGGACTAATTCTGAATTTTCTCCATCGACGTGAGGGTATTCACCGTTACCAATTTGTATCAAGAAGTTTGCAAAGTCACGTTGATCTGTATCCGCTCACATATTTTTGTTGAGTTTAAACATTTTGAATAATGGCCACAAAGGAGAGAATCTTACTGACATTTGGACTGATGCTGCTTTAGATGCCTGTGAGGCACAACAGGCAATACCTGCCTATAATCTCCACCTAAGATGATAATTTTTCCTCCCAAAGGCACGTCGTTATTCATGATGTCCTTGAGCAACCGATTTACACACATCAACGCGTGCTTATTAGCCATGGGCTTCATCCCAGATGATAAGTTTTGCTGAACGAATAGAAAAAGCTTCCTTGCTGTTAACTGTTATTCCTGATTCAGAACTTTCATGTAAATGTAGAGGTAACTTGAACTGGCTGTGTACAGAGCGCCCCTGATGTAGTAACATTGCTGCAATACCAGTCCATGCAACAGAAAATACATTTAACCCCAAATTTGTGCAACTGTGAATCAAGCATTGGTAAAGAAATGTTTTCCCGGTGCCCCCTGGACTGTCAATGAAATATGCATTACTCATCCTTTCATTGCTATTTTGTACTAACCACAAAATGTCTTTAATTATAGCCGTTTGGGCTCCATTTGCTTGGTTTATCATCCGACTTAATTGATCCTCATTAAGTTTTGGATAATTCATTGGTAAATTTGTCTGAGGGAAATTATCAATAATAGCTGGCAATTCGAGAGAAGTAATGGGAAGACCATGGAGCTTTAATGTATTAGAAATATGTATAAGAGTGAACTGATATGCAATGTTAGGTTTATGAAACTGCAGATAATCTTCTGATAATGAATTCTTGAAAATGTCCCATAACTATCTTACATTTGAAGGGGTCTGAAAGATACATATGTAAGCAAACAGTTGTCGTAACTGAGAAGGCATCTGAAATTGTGACGCTTCTGACAAGAAAAAAACGCTGCCATTCAGAATCGTCAATCAGCAAACCTCGCTCCTTAGCTGTTTCTCTAAAAGTAGAATTGACAACTGCTTTGCATGTTCGTAGATCCTGGAAGCTGGTAGCAATAACAGGCGTAAATAATACCTTTCTGTTTCTGTAGGCGAAACATTATACATTCTGACTATAGTTTTTGAAACATATTTTCTTTTTTGCCACTGGAAGTTGCTCTTATTCCAAACGTAATGTACTGGTGTTTCAGGATATATATACGGACTTCTGGCTTGCGAATCTTGATTTAACTTGAACCACGCTTGTAATTCCGTGTTGCGCAACTGGGCTTGAAATAAAATATCAGGAGCGTTATCATTTTTAAAATAGATATTTAGCAAGTTTGGGAAGTGAACTGGTTCTGTTACATGTTTTACAATTCGCTTTCTAACCTGTGTAAATAAACTCTGATTGTTGTAAAAATGTCCTTAGAACACGGCCTATAAGCCCGAGAAACAGAGATTCCTATTTCTGATTGTTGTACTCACAATATGCCAATGACCTGAACAGACAATTACCGTCACCTTTAATCTTTATAATATTTGTAATTGAGTGTCGCCTCTCATTCATCATAATATGATTGATTGTATTGATTGAGCACATAACCTATAAGGACGAATGATGAAACGAAAAGAAGACAGTTTGTTGCTGGTGAGACCAAAGACTATATAACAGAAAGATCGGATACACAATACAAAATGGCGGTTCCAATTTTAATTAAATTATGTGCACAGAATCCCCTTCTGCTTAGTCTATTGTATGGATACATACGACATTAGCGCCCGAGTGGAACAGATAGAAGTTAACGATATCATGAATTGATACATGCGACATTAGCGCCCGAGTGGAGCAGGTAGAAGTTAACGATATCATGACGTAATTAGGAAATCAAGTTGATTTATTATTGGGGCGGCGTTAAATATCGTGATACAGTGTTAGTCGTTGTCGCCTAGCGACAATATGTCCGTCAAGTCATTCGATTCTATTTTCGCGAGACCTTGAAGGATGTAATATTCGCAATTATTTTAATACTCGAATGATATAATCATGTAAGGTGGCTATCAATCGACGGTGCTGGACGGGCATTACATTTTAAGACAACAAACGTCGTCGTAGCGCAAATACTTCCCAAGATATTTCAGTTTTAGTAAAGGGTGAATTTTTTTGAAAACTATTTTTATTTATAAGATAAAATAAAAATTAAAGCTGAAATGAAAATTTAAATAAAAACAATTGAAAAGTAAATTAGGAAAAAATTGTCTGGGTATAAAGGGTTAAATCCGGGTCTGGGCATTTATAGTTCTCCTCCACCTTCTGTCCCTCACTTTATCTCTTCTTGCTTTTCCCCATCATACTTCGTAAGAAAGCTCCCCTGACATCCATCATTCAATTCAAATTTTGTTTCACGAACCAGAATAATAGTCTAGTGTTTTCATTTCAAGTTTTGCCAGTCACAAATTTTATCATTTTGTGAAATAGTAAGTGAAGAATTTGGACATCACTGTTTTATGAGTAACACGAATGATGCTGATTCGACCCGATTGTCCATAAGTAAATGTATCTAATCTGCACGAGTCATGCAACTAATTGCAGCATGCTTGGTGAGCGGTAATAATAATATTATATGACCTCAGGTGCCGGGTGTAAGCTTTGTTATTTGAACCCAGAGGGCAGCTTGCACGTCGAATTTTGTCGCTCCTTGGAGCGCTATGAAAGTCTACGAGGTTAGATAACTAAGCTCCTTGACACTATAGCGCTTTCTAGTAGAGAAAGGAGGAACTTTGTGTTGGCGGAAAATCCCGAGATTAATTTTGCCATTATGAACACGGCCTACTGAATTCAAATGGGTTCTTTAACATGCCATCAAAGGTCAGTTTATGCTGTAATGATGAACTAGATCAAGAGAATCCACCAACATGGAAGGAAGTAGAAATAGCCCTTAATAGTATGCCCAAAGAAAAATCGACAGGATTTGATGAAGTCAGTGCGGACATGATCAAAGCAGCTGGTCCACTAGGAATACAGTGGCTTCATAGAGTAATAGGTGCAATATGGAAGGATGGAAAAGTTCCAGATGATTGGAAAAAGGTATAATAGTACCTCTCTTCAAAAAAGGAAGCCGAAAGAAATGTGGCAATTATAGAGGGATCACTTTATTGTCTCATGGCCTGAAAATATTTGAAAAAAATACTTGAGAAAAGGCTAAGGAAAATAATAGAACCTCAACTGCAGGAAGAGCAGTATGGATTCATATTTTCCCTCAGAATGCTGCTAGAAAAGCACTGGGAGAAAGGTATACCCCTAACACTTGTATTTTTAGATCTTGAAAAAGCATTTGATAACGTCCCAAGAAAGACTATATGGGAATGACTAAGAAAGAAAAACGTACCCGCGGAGCTAATCCAGAAAGTTAAAATGCTTTACGAAGGTTGCCACAGTTGTGTTCAGATAGGAAATGGCAATTCTGACTGGCTCCAAACAACTAAAGGAGTTCAACAGGGCAGTGCCCTCTCGCCGTTACTTTTTATCACTGTAATGGATGAAGTTATGAAAGGAATAAAGCATAACAACAATACAGAAATCAGCGCATTTGCATTTGCAGATGATGTAGTAATTTGGGGTAATACAGAGAAAGAAGTACAGGAGAGGTTGGCCACCTGGAATAACTGTCTAAAAGCACACGGATTAACAATAAACAAATCAAAAACGGTAGCGATGTCAGTCAACAGACAGAACAAGAAAGGAGAAATAAGGCTTGAAGGTACACAGCTTGAAACAGTAGACCAGTTTAACTATCTTGGGTGCATTAGTTCAAGCAATAACAGGATACAGCATGAGATCAATAGCCGAACCCAAAAAGCAACCCAGTTCTACCATCAAGTTCGGAACCTACTCTGGAACGAACAAGTCCCCTTGATATCAAAACAGACGCTCTATCAATCATACTTTACCCCCATAATAACATATGGCCTAGAAACCTGCACAACAACCAGACAGATAGACAGCAAACTACAAGCTGTAGAAATGACGTTTCTACGTACAATGGTCCAAAAAACTAGGAGGGATAGGGTAAGAAATGAAAAAATTAGGGAAGAAGCTGGAGTGTACCCAACTTTGAAAGAAAAAGTGACAAGGGCCCGTTTGTGATGGTTTGGCCATGTCAAGCGAATGGACGAGGGAAGGATAGCAAAACAAAGACTACACACAGATGTGGTTGGTAGAAGGCCGGTAGGAAGACCAAGGAAGAGATGGCTAGACCCGGTGAAGGAGGACATAGGAACAAGGGGAGTTAGCTGGGATAGAATCCTGAATGAAGAATGGTACATGGACAGAAGCAAGTGGAGGGCGCTCGTAAACTACACCCGGGCAACTGAAGTAGAAGACAGATGATGATGATGAACATGCCATCAACGTATGACATGCGTGCTGTGATTTTTGTCGCCTTTCAAAAATTACTTACCACGGCCAGGGGCGAACCTGCAAGCATGGGGTTGGTAGTCGGACACAATAACCATTCACCTACCGTGGCAAGCTGGTGAGCGGTGAATCCCTAGCGGTTTCATCACTTCTGATGGAGAGATGGGCAAAGGAATGAGTGGTGCAAGTTTGTTGCATTATTATTATTATTATTATTATTATATTTCGGCCAACTAAGGACCACGTCATTTCAACTGTTTCCTTTTAGCTTTAAAATTAGACGGTGTTTTCCTTTTTTCTTGTTTTCAGTGTCGGCTTAGGTTGTAAACTCAGATGTTCGAAGTGTTTCCTCTTAAGCCAGTCACGCTTCTGGATATCTTCACGTGAGATTCCAATTATTATTATTTATTTATTTTGCGCATGCGCGTACACATTCTCAGCATATTTGCTGGAGAGAAAACACCTCCAGATATTCCAGTTAAGTACGTCAGAAGAAGCAAATGCTTAAATCTGTCGGGGACTGTATTCTGTAGCAGAATTACTCTTTTCCCTCACTCCTTCATGCTTGGTTACTCAAGAACAGCCTTACTATGCGACACGTTGAAAGTATGACTGTCTTTTGCATCAGCTTAAAAAGACCTTGGTGTAACTTCAACTCTGTGAGAGATTCGTTTAGGTTGTTCGGAATCACGTCAGTGCTGGAGAAGACCATAGGAACTGTCCTGACTTGTGCCATGTGCCATTGCTTTCTCACAAGTTCTGAAAGCTCTGTGTATTTTGACAGCTTTTCAACATTTTTTTGCTACCATGTTGCCACTGTTTGCGATAGCCGCTTTATGACGATGGTGTGCCACATGCATTTGTCAACAAGAACCAGATCAGGTCTGTTATTCAAAGCGGACTGGTCTGTCAATATAGTCGATCCCAGTACAAGGTAAAATTGACATTTTCCAGTACACTTTCTGAGTCAAATTTATATATTATTATTATTATTATTATTATTATTATTATTATTATTATTCTTACCGGTATTATTATTATTATTATTATTATTATTATTATTATTATTATTATATAGTCGTTTACCCTCCAGGTTGGTGGAACCCACGGACTCAGCGAGGGAACTCACCACTACCGCCTCTACGGGCAGTGTCCTAGAGCTGGGAACATCGAATCGGAAGGGATACAACTTGGTGAGGTGGGATTGGCACCTCGCCCAGGTGGCCTCACCTGCAAAGCGAACAGGGGCCTCATGAGGGAAGGTAAGGGATGGTTAGGATGGATAGGCAAGGAAGAGGGAAGGAGGCGGCCGTGGCCTTGAAGAAGGTACCATCCCGGCATTTGCCCGAAGACGAAGTGGGAAACCACGGAAAACCACTTCGAGGATGGCTGAGGGGGAATCGAACCCCCTCTACTCATTTGGGCCACCCGAGGCTGAGTAGACCCCGTTCCAGTCCTCGTACCACTTTTCAAATTTCGTGGCAGAGCCGGGAATCGAACCCAGGACCTCCGGGGCGGCAGCTAACCATGCTGACTGCTACGCTACGGAGGCGACATTATTATTATTATTATTATTATTATTATTATTATTATTAATGTAAAGCCTCCGTGGCTTAGGCGGCAGCACGCCGGCCTCTCACCGCTGAGTCCGTGGTTCAAATCCCCGTCACTCCATGTGAGATCTGTGCTGGACAAAACGGAGGCGGACAGGTTTTTCTCCGGGTACTCCGGTTTTCCCTGTCAAAATTTCATTCCAGCAACACTCTCCACTATCATTTCATTTCATCTGTCATTCATTTAATCATTGCCCCAGAGGAGTGCGTCAGGCCTCGGCAGCCGGCACAGTCCATATCCTCGCCGCTAGATGGGGGCTTCATTCATTCCATTCCTGACCCAGTCGGAGACTGGAAGCAGGCTGTGGATTTTCATTTTCATTATTATTAATGTATTCGATTTAATGGTGCTCGGGCACTTGGTATAGCATGAAGTTTCAAGCTTACAGTCTCAAATAGGTTGAGAACGCCTAGTTTAGACCTATTCTTTCGTTTTGGGAAATGTGAAATCTCAAAGCTAGGCACCAGCGTTTTATATTGGAGCCAGTTGGAAACTTTGGTTGGTTCCTTAGTTTAGGTGCTACCGGCCGCGGTGGTCGAGAGCACTAACGTGCTACCTCGTGTCTCGCTGGCATCGGGAGAGCGAGGTTCGAATCCCACAACGGCTGTCTTGAAAATGATTTTCTTGGTGAAAATGAATTTCTTCTTCTTCTTTCCGATGAGGCCTGCTAGGGACCACGTGCCAATTTCAATTCTTCACACTTTGTTGTTTTCTCTTCCGTTCCCTCCAGTACTCCTTCATCCGTTCACTATGCTGCTTCTTTCTGTCCTCGGACCACTTCGCACCAGGTTTCTTTGGCAATCTTCCTTGGAATCCTTTCATACTTAATACCCTTTTTCTAAAGATCTCTCTGTTCACCGTTTCTTCTTCACTTATACACACATCAAAAAAAGTTTTGCATCACCTCGGTTCCAAGAGTTCCGGAACCTTTAAATACAAAGGGAATAGAGATCAACACAAACAACATTTCAGCTCGTTTTATTGCTCATGAGACCCACACATTGCATGTTGTACCATCATACAGCTAGACTTTCAGCATTTGTGGTCCAGATTGCAGTACACACCACTACCTCTAATACCCAGTAGCACGTCCTCTTGCATTGATGCATGCCTGTATTCGTCGTGGCATACTATCCACAAGTTCATCAAGACACTGTTGGTCCAAATTGTCCCACTCCTCAACGACAATTCGGCGTAAATCTCTCAGAGTGGTTGGTGGGTCAAGACGTCCATAAACAGCCCTTTTCAACATATCCCAGGCATGTTCGATAGGGTTCATGTCTGGCGAACATGCTGGCCACTGTAGTCGAGCGATGTCGTTATCTTGAAGGAACGCATTCACAAGATGTGCACGATGAGGTCGAGAATTGTCGTCCATGAAGACAAATGCCTCTCCAATATTCTGCCGATATGGTTGCACTATGGGTCGGAGGATGTCATTCAGGTATCGTAAAGCCGTTTCGGAGCCTTCCATGACCACCAGTGGCGTACGTCGGCCCCACATAATGCCACCCCAAAACATCAGGGAACCACCACATTGCTGCACTCGCTGGACAGTGTGTCTAAGACGTTCAGCCTGACCAGGGTGCCTCCAAACACGTCTCCGACGATTGTCTGGTTGAAGGCATATGCGACACTCATCGGTGAAGAGAACGTGATGCCAATTCCGTGCGGTCCATTCAGCATGTTGTTGGGCCCATCTGTACCGCGCTGCATGGTGTCGGGGTTGCAAAGCTGGACCTCGCCACGGACGTCGGGAGTGAAGTTGCGCATCATGCAGCCTATTGCGCACAGTTTGAGTTGAAACACGACGTCCTGTGGCTGAACGAAACGCATTATTCAACATGGTGGCATTGCTGTCAGGGTTCCTCCGAGCGGCAATCCGTAAGTAGCGGTCATCCACTACAGTAGTAGCCCTTGGGCGGCCTGAGCGAGGCCTGTCATCGACAGTTCCTGTATCTCTGTACCTCCTCCATGTCCGAACAACATGGCTTTGGTTCACTCTGAGACGCCTGGAAACTTCCCTTGTTGAGAGCCCTTCTTGACACAAAGTAACAATGCGGACGCGATCGAACTGCGGTATTGACCTTCTAGGCATGGTAGAACTACAGACAACATGAGCAGCGTACCTTCGTCCTGGTGGAATGACTGGAACTGATCGGCTGTCGTACCCCCTCCGTCTAATAGGCCCTGCTCATGCATGGTTGTTTACATCTTTGAGCAGTTTTAGTGACATCTATGAACAGTCAAAGGGACTGTATCTTGGATACAATATACACAGTCAACGTCTATATGCCGGAGATCTGGGAACCGAGGTGATGCAAAACTTTTTTTGATGTGTGTATTATTTCTTTCTAAATCTTTCTTTACTTCTTGAATCCAGCTAGTTGTTGCCCTTTTCTCCCAAAGGTACTTGAATATCCTTTTTGTTAATCTGGAATCATCCATTCTGTAAATATGTCAAAAAAATTGCAATCTCCTTTTTCTTATCGTTTCTGTTATATTTTCTATGTTCCTGTATATTTCATCATTAGATCTTAATTTCCATACTTCTGCTGTTTTCACTGGGCCTAAAATTTTCCTCATGATTCTCCTTTCTAGTACTTCAAGTTTATCTAATCTATAGTTTAGTACCAGACATTCACTTGCGTATAGGCATTCCGGTTTCACCACTGTAGTGTAGTGCCTTATTTTAAGATTTTTAGATAAGCACCTTTTGTTATAAAAATTCTTAGTGATACCATATGCTCTTTCCATCTTGTGTACCCTTTCTTCTACCGAAGATTTTTCTAAACCATTTTCTTGAATTATTTCTCCCAGATATTTGAATTTCTTTACTTTTTCCACTGGGCCAATATCTGTTGCCAAATATTTTGAAGCGTTCTTGATGTTTGTAATAAATTTAGTTTTTTCTACGGAGATTCTCAAACCTGTTTTGTTGGCTATTTCTTCCAAGAGATTGATTTGTGTTCTTGCACTTGTTAGGTTTTCTGACAATATAGCAAAATCGTCTGCAAATGCTAGGCAACTTATTTCAATGCCTTTGTTTCTTCTCCCCAAAGTTACTGGCGAAATGTTATGTTCCTTTAGCTTTAAATTCCAAATTCTTACAATTTTCTCTAAAACACAGTTGAACAGAAGGGGTGATAAACCATCACCCTGCCGTACACCTGTATTTATCTTAATAGATTTTGATATCTCACCCATAAATTTTACTTTTGAAATCGTGTCAGTAAGGGTTTCACGTATTAGGTTTGCCAATTTAGTTTTCACTCCAAATTCACGAATTGTTTTATCTATGGTTTCTCTATCAACCGAGTCAAAGGCCTTTTTAAAATCTACAAAAGTCACAACTATGTCCTTTGAATTCAGTATCCTATGGCGAATTATGGATTTTAAGTTAAATATTTGTTCTGAACAAGATCTACCTTTTCGAAATCCAGCTTGATACTCGCCCAGTTGCTTGTCAAGTGATGTTTCTACTCTATTCAGCAATATTTTTGAAAACACCTTGTATGCAATTTGAAGAAGAGAGATGCCTCTATAGTTATCAACGTTTTGTTTGTCCCCTTTTTTATGCAATGGGTGTATTAGAGCCACTTTCCATTCCTCTGGAATCCTCTCTGTTCTCCAAATATCTTCAAAGATTAACTGCAGCTCTTCAATGATTTTTGATTGAGACCATTTCAAAAGTTCAGCTGTTATAGAGTCCTCTCCGCTAGCTTTATTATTTTTTAGATTGTTAATTGCTTCTTTAATTTCTTCAGCATTGGGTGGTATATCTACTTCCATATTTTCTGTTGCTTGTGAGAATTCCAACTTATGATCTGGTTCAGGGCAGTTTAAAAGTTGATCAAAGTGCTTCGCAAGTATTTCGCAGTTCTCAACATTGCTTAGGCCAAGTCTACCATTTTCATCTTTAAAGCATATGCTAGGCGCTTGATACCCCTTTAATTGACTCTTAAAATTCTGATAGAAGTTTCGAGAGTTATTTTTAACAAAGCTGTCTTGCAGGTCAGTAAGTTGTGATTTTTCGAATGATCTTTTAACTCCCCTTATTATTCTAGCAGTGTCTTTCCTTTGCTGTTTGAATTGGTCATAATGTTCCGTCTTTCCAGAGCATTTCCACTTTTTCCATTGTTTTGTTCTCTCTTGTAACGTATCCTCACATACTTGATTCCACCAAGGTTTCTTCTTAGGTTTGGCTAGCCCAAACGTCTTCTGAGCTGCGTTGGTTATTTCTTTAGATAAATCTTGCCACTTCCCATGATGAGTTACTTTTATTTCTTCCTGAAAATTTTCCAATGTTTCTTGTGTAATTTGAAGTCTATTTGTGTTATATTTATTTACTCTTTCCCCTCTTCTGTGGTTTCTGTTGGGTAAGAATTTGAGTTTAATTTTAGACAAATAGTGATCAGAGTCAAATTCTCTGCTTCTTATAACCTTGACATTCATAATTTCTTTCATGTTTCTTTTGGATATAGCTACATGATCCAGTTGAAATTCACCTAGTATTGGATTTGGAGAAATCCATGTTTTAGCTTTTCTTGGCAATTTCTTGAAGAAAGTTGACATTAACTTAAGTTGAAAGTTTTTACAAATAGTAATTAATCTCATCCCATTTCTGTTTGTTCTTTGGTGTGCAGCATATTCTCCCACTATTGGTCTATGAATCCTCTCTCTTCCTATTTGGGCATTGAAATCTCCAAGTAATATCACCACATTTGATTTTGGAATTTTAGATATTTCATCATCTAGGAGGTCCCAGAATTCCTCTACTTTATTTGGGTTCTTCTTGTTGTCTTCGTTTATTGGCGCATGGCAATTAACAAAAGTATATATTTTATTTTTGCATTTCATTGTCAAAAGACACATCCTTTCTGAGCGTGATTTGAATTCCGTTACATTGGCTGATAGATGTTTATGGACATAAAAGGCTGTTCCCAAGAGTGGCATTCCTTTCATAATTTTAATCGCAGGTTTACCTTTAAAGATTCTATAATCTTTCGTTTCTGTCACATTCTCATCCAAATATCTTGTCTCTTGTACTGCTAAAATTTGAATTTCGTTTCTATCTAAAAGCAGTTCTAATTCCTTCTGTTTACCCACCTTCAGTAAAGAATTTACATTCAAAGTACCTGCAAAAAACTTATGTTTAAACTTAAGTCTGAAAGGATTCCAAGGATGCTCCGACTCATCCCTATTGCAGATGTTGGGACTCCCCAGAACCCTAAGTCCCGATGCATTGCATAGCGCAATGGTGGATTTCTCTTCCGAGCTGCCACCTGGGGTAGTGCTTTCTTTCAGCGGCTTTTCCATTCTGCAATTGAAATTGTGTTTTTCAAGGGTAGGAATAATATTCCAAAGTAAGATCAGATTGTTAGTCTGAAATGATTTGTTTTCGTGGTTGACTCCACTAGGTTCTTCCGCCCTCTCAGCCGTTGAGAAATGAAATTCTTCTTCCGCCTTTGAGACCGTTGACCGTTTTTCTTAGAGCCCCCAGCACTGATCGGCTCACCGACCCAGCTTCCCGCTGGGATTGGTTACCCAACCTTCCACTGGGTTGCTCGGCTTAACAGGGGCACCTCTTGTAGGTTACGTGCTGGAGTTGGAGTGAAAGAGGCTAGTTGGATTCTCTTGCTGAATCCAATATGTTATGGTTGCAGATGACAGGCAACGACGCATTTCACTCCCATTTGCCCAGAGCCACAAGGACTCCTCCCAGGTTAATTCCTGGGACCGAAAATGAATTTCGTGGTTTAGCATTTTCACCACCAGGCAAACGCCAGGACGGTTCCTTTCAATAGTTCCACGGCCGAATTCCTTTGCATCCTGAAACTAAAACACATGGCCATTGGCTGCATTAATATAATTATTAGTGTACTTTGGGTGTGTGTAGAATGTGTCTCATAACCGGTGTTAATTGCGATGGCTGGATTAGTGTGTGTTATCTGTGATTCAGCTAAGGACTGCAGACTTTCAATTTTCAAATAATTCCTACTTTTGCTACCAAATGCTACCGTCCACGATACCTAGCTGCGATATCAATCTAACCTACAAATTTGGGCTTCACACCAGTGTAGTTAGTGGAAGGTTCCTTTTTTCATGCCATAAGCCTAAATCTATGACATGGGACCACCGGCTTTACTTCCCCTCCGAACGAAGGCATACTGAGGGATTTTAACGCTCTTAAAAAGTCCGACGACTTCGGCCGGATTTGAACCCGCGACCTTGGGCATCGAAGCTCAGCATACTACCAACTACGCCACCGAAGCCGCCTGGAAACTTTAGGGAAGCATGTATCTCTCATAATGGCGTATTTTGATAAAGCAAACCACGAAAACCATTTTCAAGAATGGCGAGGTTAGATTCGAATCCACGCTCTCCTGATACCAGTGAGGTACAAGCTAGAGCTAGCACGTTAGAGATCTCAGCCACCGTGGCCGGTGTTAATTAATAATAATAATAATAATAATAATACATTAAAACCGTTTACCGTAAATGATTATTTTGGTTATCGCAGCCAGTTGGCTTTTGAGGGTGCGCAAATGCGAGGGAGCAGTGTCAGTAGATTTGCTGGCATGTTAAGGATCCCATTCGAGGCAATATTTAGGCACCCTGGTGTCTCTAAAAGCCACAGTAGTTAAGAGGAACGTATAACTAATAATATTAATTAATCTTTTGGTTATATCCAGTGGGACGGACGGGACATAGATATAAAACGGGACAAAGACGACAACCATCTTGAGACATCTGTCGCTTATGCAGGAAATGCCATTAGCCTTGAAATCCCCATGTGTTCAATTAGGTTAGAGGCATTTTGTTATAACATAATATCTGCCTAAACACGTCTGGCATAAGGTCGTATTTTATTTCTTCTAATTTGTTCAGCTATTAAGTGAAACGTGTGAAATATTAAACTCTTGACTATATCATAAACTGTGCTTGTTGACAGCTTTGAGTCGAAGAATAACTTCGCTCGAATATCGAGAAGGCGGCAACCGGAAGAGAGTTTGGCAATTATTCCGGCCTGGAAAAGTGATGAAAGATGCTGCTGGCAGAAAGTCAAAAAATAGCGAGAAAAATATCCTGGATGAGGTGGCTTCTTGCCATCAGATTGTTTACATCCTCTTACTCCAGTTCTGAGAGTTTCCGCCACATTAGTCTCTTCTTTGCAACTGTTTTATGGCGTAAATAGGGGAAGTGGTCAATAATGCTTCCCTTTGGTCTTTAGACTCTTATATACAGTTCCATTCGAGACTGTTTTGCCTTTCAGCATCTCTCCAAGCCTCTGTTTGCGAACAGGTTGTCTCGCAATTAGCACTGCGGCTCCTCTGCTTCTACAGTGCGTCTCACTTTGAAATCATTCAACACTGAATTTAAACTCCTAGGTCTACCTCTGCGTTCTTACCCTCTACAGCCAAACTCATTAATAGGGCTCGGATTTTTAGGTAAATATTTTTTTTTAAATGTATATACATATTTTAAGCATTTCTTCTATCATACATAAATTCCTGCTTTTTACTTATTAGCTTAAAAAATACATAATATTTACATTTTTAAAAATCAGTATGCTAGATTTTTCAGTTTATTACATTTTTGTTGTGTGTTAGGCTACTTCAACGGGAACACATGGGTACACTGTGATTTATCTAATCTTCATGCAGAGCGTATGTTGGCTTGTAACTGTGTTTTCTTAACTTGTCGCCCCGTTCCACTCACTGTGGAAGCCGGGGATTTTCTTGTCCATAGCCATATTGCACTACGTGCTAGAACTATCCCTCCCCCAGCTACCTGGGACCAGTGTCACTCACATGCAGTTCATTTCTGGCACTGTGAAGTGTAAGGCAGTTCTACGATGCCTAAAGTAAATACAACTACAAGTTATCGTCTGCTGCAGTATGTTGCAGAATTGAAAGATAATTTTACTTCTGATGGGGGCGTTCTGTTCTGCCAACCACGTGGGAAAGCAATCAAGGCTGAACAGCGATCTCAAGTTACACAACACCTCAAGGGCAAGAAACATATTGGCGCAGTTTCGCGCCTTCAGAAGAAGTGTTTCGCGATAATCGTCGGTCATTTGTGATGGACAAACTGTAGATGTACTGTGTCTCGCTGTGTATTGTAATGTTTCAGCAGTCAGTGAGACATAGCATAAATTGCATTCATGAGTACTGCATATTATTGTTTATACTTACATTAATAAACTAAATTATAATTACATATTTTTACTTTTTGACACATATTTCAGGTATTATTATTATTATTATTATTATTATTATTATTATTATTATTATTATTGATATAAGCCCACTACGGAGCGCTTATGACTAGTTCTTCCTCGACGCTCTTTTCCGTTCCCAATATCTCTTGAGCCCTGCTGATAATTTTTGCTTTCTCTCCTGCGAAAGGGGCTTCCGACATTTAGGGACTCTAGGTGGTGGGGTCCAAGATTCTACCATAGCACAAAATTTAGAACGATCTTCTACATAAAGGTCAGCAATTCCAGCCGATTCCAAGTCCTTCATTAAGACACAGGCTTCCAGTCTTGTAGATTTAACCAAGGAGAAGATCTTCTTGGTAAGCCTGTTGCTGTCCATTCGTTGTAGGTGCTCGTAGAACTTTAGCCTCCTACGTCGCATACTGGTATTGGCTGATTCTAACTGTCGATACAGGTCAGAATTAGATTTCAAACGGTAGGTTCCATCTGGGAGCAATCTCGGGCCATGGATTTTCCTGAGGATACGTCTTTCGGCTTTCTCCAGGTCATCCATGGTGCCTTTTCTATTCATCAAGAGGGTCTCTGCGGCATACAGAAACTGTGGTCTGACAGCAGTTCTGCAGTGACAGATCTTAGCATTCCACGAAATGCATTTCTTGTTGTTATTTCAGGAATTTTTAATACATAAAAAATAAATATTTTCCCAATATTTAGCACCTATAAATCCGAGCTTTACTCATTAACCTCTTAGGTAATCTCTCCTCCCCCATTGTCTTCACATGTCCCACCATCTGCGTCGGCTCATACCAACAGGTTCATCTAGCGTTTCTAACTCAGCTTTAAGCCCTTCATTACGAAGATCACCCCGTGGTGTAGTGGCTAGCATTCTTAGTTGTCACCCCAGAGGTCCGGGTTGAAATCCCGGCTCTGACAAGAAATTTAATTCTGGTCAGAGGGCTGGAACGGGGTGCGTTTAGTCTTTTGAGGCAAAACTGAGAATAGATGTGTTACATTCCCACCTCAGCCATTCTGGAAGTGGTTCTCCATGGTTTCCCCACTTCTACTCCAGGCGAATGCCGGAGCAGTTTCCAACAAAAGACCACAGTAGGATATATAGGCCGAAGCTGGGACAGGGGCTAATGCGCAACATGGCCGCCGCGCGCAACCACTCTATGTTATTCTTATGGAGGGGACAGTCATAGCTGGGTCAGGGGCTAATGCGCAAGATGGCCGCCATACTATGAGACCGTGAATAATGTCACAGGGGGAGTTCGACCGTGTAGTCACTAAATATAATATTTATTATTATTATTATTATTATTAATAATTTTATGTTCGACCCTCACTATTATGTGTTTGAAAACTGTATCATAATGATGGTCATTATAACACCGTTTTTCATTACGATACAGTTTCTCCAGCCAATCAGAGCTCGTTCATTGACCAATTAGGTAACGATAATTTCGCGCATGCGCTCAAAATCCAACATGTCGGACATAAACACAACATCGAACTATAATAAATTACCGACATGGAATACCCACCGTCCATAAGTTCGCGCAAATAAACTGGCGAATATGAGACAAGAAATAGCACTGTACCTTAAAATCACCAACACTAATTTCTACACAGCGCATTGTCTTAAAATGACTGCGGTGACAATATTACTGAGGGACGGCTGATGTAAACATATGGCTGCATATGGCAGAGCGCATGCGTCGGCCGTTCAAAGCTCTTGAAAGACGAAGGTATAACACCCAACGCTCGCTCTGCGATCACAAAATTCCAGTAGCTGACTCTCAACAGATATTTATGAATATTTATGTTAAAACATATAATAAAGTTATAATTATCGTCGAACATAAACAGTCGTATGCAACTCGCCTATAATGGTAATTAAGACACTCGTATGGAAATTATAAAACTCGCATACGCTCGTTTTATAAAAAATACTCGTGTCTTAATTATAGCCATTATAGGCTCGTTGCATAATGTACTATTATTAGGTAATTATTGATTGATAGCTTGCCACGGTGGGTGAATGGTTATTGTGTCGGACTACTAACCCCAAGCTTGCAGATTCGCTCTTGATCGTGGTAAGTGATTTTTGAAAGTTGGCAAAAATTAAGACACGCATGTCATACGATGTAGGCATGTAAAAGAACCCATGGAGAGGTCGGCTATGTAGTTGCTAAATGGAATATTTATTATTATTTATTATTATTATTATTATTAGGTAATTATTGATTGGTTATGTACAATCAAGACCAGCCTTATATTCCCCCACTTTATGGTGTAGTGGCTAGCATTTTTGGCTGTTACTGTGGAGGCTCGGGTTCGAGTCCTGGCTCTGTCAAGACATTTAATTCTAGGCTGAGGGTTGGAATGGGGTACACTCAACCTTGTGAGACAAAACTGACAGAAGCTGGCTTTTGATTCATACCGCTGCCATTCTGCCTAACCCAACTTCACCTAACCTAACCTAACCTAACCTAACCTAACCTTACCTAACCTAACCAGATCCCACCTTACCTAACCTAACCAGATCCCACCTTACCTTACCTAACCTAACCTAACCTAACTTCAAAGTCAGAATGTACAATACATTTATTGTTTTTTATACCCTCATAAATTAGATATAGAGAATGTCCACCACGATTTAGATCCTCGAGCACACTTTTCTGACATATATCATTAAAACGTGTAGAAAGGAATGTCTGAAAATTTTCACTAACACATAATACACGTTCACCATACATTGTGTCCACTTTTTGAATGTTAATGATACGGAGAAGAGTATGCATTGGTAATTCAGTGAGCTTTTTTTTTCTCTCTATTCAACAGTTCTGCCCCCATAGCATTCAGAATATTTGTTGTAGTAGCCTATAAAGAAACAAAAAAAATCATATCTATTACAGTTTAGCTATAAGTGACCAGAACCACTATAACATTTTATTCTAATAAGGAGATTTCCATAATGATAAGAAAGAAAATGCTTACCATAATGATGGATTGTGTGCAAGTGAACGTCTTTTGCTGCTTGATGCCACTACTAAACTGATAGTCATACAACAGACAAGTGAGTTCATGTTTCGCTGACGTAATCGTATGTTCCCACGCACTTCCTGTGTGTTGCACGCGCCGTAGTGGCTAAATTTGAAACTAGATGAGATGATTTGCTGATGTAATCGTATGTTCCCCCGCACGCACACGCAGGCCCCTGTGAATGGGTCCCTGTGGACGAGTCCCTGTGGACGAGACCCTGTGGACGGTCATTGTTGACGGGTCATTGTTGACGGGTCATTGTTGACGGGTCCTTGTTGACGGATCCTTGTGGACGAGTCCCTGTGGACGGGTCATTGTTGACGGGTCCTTTTTGACTAATCCCTTTAGACCGGTCCCTTTGGACTGGTCCCTAATGCTATAATGAAATTAAACGTTGTTCCACATGAAACGCAAGCGAAGAGCCGATCGCTACTATGAATTAACATGTTTTTTGTTTGTTTTGTTTTTACACATGTGCACTTGGAGGGTTTTTGTAAGAGGGCGGGCTTTTTGAATACAGATTTATAGATGAGTTATTTTTTTTTATACCAAAAGATCCAAAACTAATAGGTCATTAGCTTTTTAATATCTCATGATCCAATAAGGCTAGGGACTTGTATGAGAGGTCGTTGGACTTGAGGTGACATTCTTTTTTTGAATGTATTATTTATTTTTATCAAAAGGGCTTAACTACACGTTTGTTAATATCTCGCTAACTAATAATCAGAGAGGGTTAAGTGAGGTGTCATGGGACTCAGGATGGTTAACCCTTTTCCATGGCCAAGGAATTTACCCAAAATACCCAATACATTAAGGTCATTGACCTGAGATTTTATAAACTAATAATTGGATACGAACATGTGAGATATTTACCATGTGTGATGAAACATAGCTACGTAGAGAAAGAATTAGTGTAGGTGACTGACAAGTCTTTTAACATTGAAACTTGTTTTCAGATCAAACTGCAGTATAGAGAGAGTATAGGTTGCAGGTATGGGTTAATAAATGAGAAACGGTGTACGCAAACTCTGATTTATCAAGAATTAAGAGTAGACTATCTTTAATTGATTGGTTAAAGATAATAGCTAAAACACAAAAATGCTCAGTGGTTACCGAGACAAAATGGTTGCTACACACAACAAGCTTTAAATACTTGAGGCTAATAATCTATACACACACACACTCGCTTGTTGTAAACTAAACTGTGTTGCTGTCAGTGCTCAGACAGTAGGCTGATGACAAAATGCATTGCTAACAGAAATATAATCATTTCCAATTGTCTAATGTTACCAGCTGTGTTGCAGTGGTAAGCACTTTTAGCTCTTGTACTGGTGGTCTTAACTCGATTTCCAGGTCTGAGGCCTAGAACAAGTTGAACTTAGAAACAAGGGCATAGTGGTGCAGTGGTTAAGCTGTTAGCCTTTCACTAGGGGTTCGATTTCAGGTTAATATGTATGTCATAAACATATTAAACAAAACAAAACAGAGATAACGTTTAAAACTGATTACATTTGTGTCTTTTCAAATTATTACTTGGATTACAAATACAAAGGTGAACTGTGTTTGATATACAGTTAATGCTGTCTATCACACACTAGACTGTAAGAAAGCCAAAAGAGCAAAAGGCGTAGGTAGAGCAGTGGTAAAATTGCTATATGTAAAGAACTACCTGGCAAAGCTATATCGCATAAACAGTGCAGGATACAATCCAGTAATCAAATTTGTATCTTGTGGAACAGAGAAATGCACTTACGTGAGAAAATGTAAGTTCATGTGTAATATGACCTAACACACAAGCGTTCACCTGTGCACATGCATGATAAGAGCTAACAAGTCACATTCTGTTTAGTTCGCACGTAACGTTAGGTTAGGGCTAATGCACACACCCTAGTACACGAGGCACATGCCATTTGAGAGCAGGTCAAGGGATCTAACTTGGTGGATGGATGTGTTCTAACGAGTCATTTGTAGTTGAAAGAGAATAATACTTGTTCATAAGATGTTAAAACTGAGGAGATGGATGTACAGTAAGACGTCTTGTTATTTCCTGTGTCATATTACAGACATGGCAGAGAGCACACGGTTCTGTTGCTATGACTACGCTGTAGTAATTTGAAACCCTACGTGTTCATTAAGACAATGGGTGATGATTATACAAAGTTAGCAGTCATTGGATATTACACAGGTGTTCCTTCCGGTGTCATGTTGCTGACATGGCAGGGAGCGCACAGTTCTATTGCTACGACTAACGCTGCAGTAATTTGAAACCCCAAGGTGTTGATCAAGACAATGGCTGATGAATATGCAAAGTCAGCAGTAATTGGATACCACACATCAACATTGACTAAATCATAAACGTGTTGTCATAACCAGCAGAAACCTCATTTAAAGATTTTAGATTTTACATTTTACATTTAAGATTTTTTGATTTTTAAATTTTACTTTTTTACATTTTCCTAAAAGAGTAAACAACAAGGTCACATACCTAATCTCATTAAACCTAACTTTACCAAACCTAACTTAAGCTAATCCAAAGGCTAATGCACATACCCAAAGCATATAAGGTACATGCAACTATCCTTATGCTAGTCTTACAGGTTACTGTACAACATGATCACTACCCAAACGGATTTTTTTTCATTTTGTTGTTTACACATATGTCAATTTTCCAATTCCCCATTTTCAGTTTTTTTAATGTCAGTTTTTTTAGTTTTTTTCAATTTCATAATATGGAAAACATGGATTTTTGCATTTTGTTGTTTACACATTTATTAATTTCACAATTTCCCGTTTTCAGTTCTTAAAATGTCAGTTTAAAGTTTTTGAATTTCATGATATTGAAACATGGATTTTCCAATTTGTTGTTTTCAAATTTGTCAATTTACCAAATTCACATTTACAGTTTTTTTTAAATTTCAGTTTAATGTTTTTTTTGTTCTATTTGTTAATATGGAAACATGGATTTTTTTACAATTTGTGTTTTTTACATGTCATGCAATTATTCTTATGCTAGTCTTATAGGTTACTGTACAACATGATCACTACCCCCACTGGATTTTTTTTAATTTTGTTGTTTACACATATGCCAATTTTCCAAATCCCCATTTTCAGTTTTTTTAATATTAGTTTTAAGTTTTTCAATTTCATAATATGGAAACATGGATTTTGCATTTTGTTGTTTACACTTTTATCAATTTTACAATTTCCCATTTACAGTTCTTAAAATGTCAGTTTAAAGTTTTTCAATTTCATGAATAGAAACATGGATTTTCCAATTTGTTGTTTTCACATTTATCAATTTACCAAATTCCCATTTACAGTTTTTAAAATTTCAGTTTAATGTTGTTGTTGTTTTTTTTATTTGTCAATATGGAAACAAGGATTTTTTTTCCAATTTGTGTTTTACATGTTCATTTTGCATTAGGAGTGGAGAAAGGTGGGTAGTAATTAAAAATGTGCAAGCAGTGCCAATTGTTGACAGGTCATTGTTGACTAGTCCTTTTCATACAACAGACAAGTGAGTTCATGTTTCGCATGCATTACTAAAAATGTAATACCATGCAAGTGTTTAAGATTTTTACAAATTAGCTTATGTATTAGTTTATGTGTGGGGTCTTATGTTGAGCATTTTGTATTGACTTATTTGACAAGTTATTTTTGTCAATGCATTTAGTGGATTTTTCTCTTGGTCTTGGAAAGTATATCAGTCCATTTTATCACAACATAATGCTTACTGCCATGTTTGTAAGCAACAACAACACACTAAACTTAAAAAAAAAAACCTAAAGTACTCTAAGGTGCCTAAGATGACTAAAGTGCCTAGTCAAGAACATTATTTTTTTTTGCAAAAAAAAAAAAGGTGAATGGGGAAAGTAGACTATATGTTTAAACTAAAAAAATCATATAAAGTCATATGTTAGCTCTAACACCTACGTTTATTCCATTCTTAGTCGAAAAATATTATATATTTTTTTAAATATTTCAAAACAATATTTGGAAAGTAGGCTATATTTTGAAAACTACTCATCCTATAAAGTCATATATAGACTCAAACCAATGGGTTTTATATCCTTAATCGTTAGAACAAAATATGGAATTATTGACATTTTTTCCAAAAATGATCATTTTGAAAAAAGGGGTATATATTGGAAACTAGGAATTTTACAAAAAAGTGTGTTTGACATAAATGACAGGTATTTACCACTTCTACCCACAAGCCAAGTCCCAGATCTCTGGGACAACATCCAAAAATGTTTTTATTGTGAAGAAGGCGATATTTTCAAAACGTATCATTCTAAAAAGTCATATATAGACTCAAACAAATGGTCTTTAAGTTATTTAACGTTAAAACAAAACTTAACATTTTTTCATTTTTTCTAAAAAAAAGTCCAATTTTCAAAATTGACTATGGTGGCTTATGGTGGTGGCTTATGGTGGCTTATGGTGGCGGCTTATGATGGTGGCTTATGGTGGTGGCATATGGTGGCTTATGATGGTGGCTTATGGTGGTGGATTATGGTGGTTGCTTATGGTGGTGGTTTTATGGTGGCTTATGGTGGTGGCTTATGGTGGCTTATGATGGTGGCTTATGGTGGTGGCTTATGGTGGTGGTTTATGGTGGCTTATGGTGGCTTATGGTGGTGGCTTATGATGGTGACTTATGGTGGTGGCTTATGGTGGTGGTTTATGATGGTGGCTTATGGTGGTGGCTTATAGTGGTGGCATATGTTGGTGACTTATTTTGGGTGGTTTACGTTAATACCTTATTTGTAATGGCATATGTTGGTGACTTATTTTGGGTGGTTTACGTTAATACCTTATTTGTAATGGCTTATTTGACAAGTTATTTTTTGTCAATGTATTTTGAGGATTTTTCTCTTGGTCTTGGAAAGTATCTCAACCCTTTTTTTTATGGTAGCATAATGCTTACCGCCATGTTTGTAAGCAAAAACAACACACTAAAATTCCAAGAATCCAAAGTACTCTAAGGTTAATGATTGTCTCTCAACTCCTTTCAACGACTAGTCAAAAACATTACATATATTTTTAAAATTTTTCAAAAAAGGTAAATTGGGGAAGTAGGCTATATGTTTAAACTAAAAATCATATCAAATCATATGCTAACTCTAACACCTACGTCTATCCCACTCGCATTCAAAAAATATAATATTCTTCAAAATTTTTCCAAAACAATATTTAGAAAGTAGGCCATATTTTGAAAACTAATCATCCTATAAAGTCATATATAGACTCAAACCAATGGCTTTTATATCCTTAATCGTAAGAACAAAATATGGAATTTTTGAATTTTTTTTCAAAAATGTTCATTTTAAAACGGGGCAATATTTTAGAAACTAGGAATTTTACAAAAAAGTTTGTTTAACGTAAATGACAGGTATTTACCCCCACTGTCCACAAACCAAGTCTCAAGTCTCTGGGACAAAATCCAAAGAAGTTCAATTTGGAAAGTATGCGATATTTTGAAAACTAATCATCCTAAAAAGTCATATATAGACTCAAACCAATGGCTTTTATGTCCTTAATTGGTAGAACAAAACTTGACATTTTTTTCAGTTTTTCCAAAAAAGTCCAATTTTCAAAATTGTCTATATTTTGGGAACTAAGAATTTCACAAAAATGTTTGTTTAACGTAAATGAAAGGTCTTTATCCCCTCTGCCCCAAAAATAAATTTCAGGTGCCTAGGTCAAAAACTGTGCAGTAGTGTGTTTTGAGGGTTTCAGATCCCTCCTCCTCCTCCCCTCCTCCAAGATGGCGGCCGTAGCTTAACTTAACCTAGCCTAACGTAACAAAATGGCGGCCGTAGCTTAACTTAACCTAGCCTAACCTAACAAGATGGCGGCCGTAGCTTAACTTAACCTAGCCTTACCTACGAGGTGTGATCAAAAAGTTCCAAAAATGTGGCTGCGACTTAACCAAACCTAGCCTAGCCTAACCTAACCTACAAAGTGTGTTCAAAAAGTTTCAAAATGGCGGCCGTAGCTTTACTTAACCTAACCTAACTTAACCTAAACCTACGAGGTGCGATCAAAAATTTTTCAAGATGGTAGTCATAGCTTAAACGGGTCCCGGAGGACGGGTCCTTGTTGACGGGTCCCTGTGGGCGGGTCCTTTGGACTGATCCCTATGGAGTGGCCCTTGCATTTTATCCAAATTATGTCAAAGGGGACCCGCCACAGGGACCCGTCAACAAGGACCCGTCCTCCGGGACCCGTTTAAGCTATGACTACCATCTTGAAAAATTTTTGATCGCACCTCGTAGGTTTAGGTTAAGTTAGGTTAGGTTAAGTAAAGCTACGGCCGCCATTTTGAAACTTTTTGAACACACTTTGTAGGTTAGGTTAAGCTAGGCTAGGTTTGATTAAGTCGCAGCCACATTTTTGGAACTTCTTGATCACACCTCGTAGGTAAGGCTAGGTTAAGTTAAGCTACGGCCGCCATCTTGTTAGGTTATGCTAGGTTAAGTTAAGCTACGGCCGCCATTTTGTTAGGTTAGGCTAGGTTAAGTTAAGCTACGGCCGCCATCTTGGAGGAGAGGAGGAGGGGGAGGGATCTGAACCCCTCAAAACACACTACTGCACAGTTTTTGTCCTAGGCACCTGAAATTTATTTTTGGGGTAGAGGGGATAAAGACCTTTCATTTACGTTAAACAAACATTTTTGTGAAATTCTTAGTTCCCAAAATATAGACAATTTTGAAAATTGGACTTTTTTGGAAAAACTGAAAAAAATGTCAAGTTTTGTTCTACCAATTAAGGACATAAAAGCCATTGGTTTGAGTATATATATGACTTTTTAGGATGATTAGTTTTCAAAATATCGCATACTTTCCAAATTGAACTTTTTTGGATTTTGTCCCAGAGACTTGAGACTTGGTTTGTGGATAGTGGGGGTAAATACCTGTCATTTACGTTAAACAAACTTTTTTGTAAAATTCCTAGTTTCTAAAATATAGCCCCGTTTTAAAATGAACATTTTTGAAAAAAAAAATCAAAAATTCCATATTTTGTTCTTACGATTAAGGATATAAAAGCCATTGGTTTGAGTCTATATATGACTTTATAGGATGATTAGTTTTCAAAATATGGCCTACTTTCTAAATATTGTTTTGGAAAAATTTTGAAGAATATTATATTTTTTGAATGCGAGTGGGATAGACGTAGGTGTTAGAGTTAGCATATGATTTGATATGATTTTTAGTTTAAACATATAGCCTACTTCCCCAATTTACCTTTTTTGAAAAATTTTAAAAATATATATAATGTTTTTGACTAGTCGTTGAAAGGAGTTGAGAGACAATCATTAACCTTAGAGTACTTTGGATTCTTGGAATTTTAGTGTGTTGTTTTTGCTTACAAACATGGCGGTAAGCATTATGCTACCATAACAAAAAGGGTTGAGATACTTTCCAAGACCAAGAGAAAAATCCTCTAAGTACATTGACAAAAAATAACTTGTCAAATAAGCCATTACAAATAAGGTATTAACGTAAACCACCAAAAATAAGTCACCAACATATGCCACCACTATAAGCCACCCCCATAAGCCACCATCATAAACCACCACCATAAGCCACCATCACAAGCCACCACCATAAGCCACCATAAGCCACCACCATAAGCCACCATAAGCCACCAGCATAAGCCACCATAAAACCTCCACCATAAGCAACCACCATAAGCCACCACCATAAGCCATCATCATAAGCCACCATATGCCACCACCATAAGCCACCATCATAAGCCGCCACCATAAGCCACCATAAGCCACCACCATAAGCCACCAACATAAGCCACCATAGACAATTTTGAAAATTGGACTTTTTTTAGAAAAAATGAAAAATATGTTAAGTTTTGTTTTAACGTTAAATAACTTAAAGAACATTTGTTTGAGTCTATATATGACTTTTTAGAATGATACGTTTTGAAAATATCGCCTTCTTCACAATAAAAACATTTTTGGATGTTGTCCCAGAGATCTGGGACTTGGCTTGTGGGTAGAAGTGGTAAATACCTGTCATTTATGTCAAACACACTTTTTTGTAAAATTCCTAGTTTCCAATATATACCCCTTTTTTCAAAATGATCATTTTTGGAAAAAATGTCAATAATTCCATATTTTGTTCTAACGATTAAGGATATAAAACCCATTGGTTTGAGTCTATATATGACTTTATAGGATGAGTAGTTTTCAAAATATAGCCTACTTTCCAAATATTGTTTTGAAATATTTAAAAAAATATAATATTTTTCGACTAAGAATGGAATAAACGTAGGTGTTAGAGCTAACATATGACTTTATATGATTTTTTTTAGTTTAAACATATAGTCTACTTTCCACATTCACCTTTTTTTTGCAAAAAAAAAATAATGTTCTTGACTAGGCACTTTAGTCATCTTAGGCACCTTAGAGTACTTTAGTTTTTTTTTTTAAGTTTAGTGTGTTGTTGTTGCTTACAAACATGGCAGTAAGCATTATGTTGTGATAAAATGGACTGATATACTTTCCAAGACCAAGAGAAAAATCCACTAAATGCATTGACAAAAATAACTTGTCAAATAAGTCAATACAAAATGCTCAACATAAGACCCCACACATAAACTAATACATAAGCTAATTTGTAAAAATCTTAAACACTTGCATGGTATTACATTTTTAGTAATGCATGCGAAACATGAACTCACTTGTCTGTTGTATGAAAAGGACTAGTCAACAATGACCTGTCAACAATTGGCACTGCTTGCACATTTTTAATTACTACCCACCTTTCTCCACTCCTAATGCAAAATGAACATGTAAAACACAAATTGGAAAAAAAATCCTTGTTTCCATATTGACAAATAGAAAAAAAACAACAACAACATTAAACTGAAATTTTAAAAACTGTAAATGGGAATTTGGTAAATTGATAAATGTGAAAACAACAAATTGGAAAATCCATGTTTCTATTCATGAAATTGAAAAACTTTAAACTGACATTTTAAGAACTGTAAATGGGAAATTGTAAAATTGATAAAAGTGTAAACAACAAAATGCAAAATCCATGTTTCCATATTATGAAATTGAAAAACTTAAAACTAATGTTAAAAAAGCTGAAAATGGGGATTTGAAAAATTGGCATATGTGTAAACAACAAAATAAAAAAAAATCCAGTGGGGGTAGTGATCATGTTGTACAGTAACCTATATGACTAGCATAAGAATAATTGCATGACATGTAAAAAACACAAATTGTAAAAAATCCATGTTTCCATATTAACAAATAGAACAAAAAACATTAAACTGAAATTTAAAAAAAAACTGCAAATGTGAATTTGGTAAATTGACAAATTTGAAAACAACAAATTGGAAAATCCATGTTTCAATATCATGAAATTCAAAAACTTTAAACTGACATTTTAAGAACTGAAAATGGGAAATTGTGAAATTAATAAATGTGTAAACAACAAAATGCAAAAATCCATGTTTTCCATATTATGAAATTGAAAAAACTAAAAAAAAACTGACATTAAAAAAACTGAAAATGGGGAATTGGAAAATTGACATATGTGTAAACAACAAAATGAAAAAAAATCCGTTTGGGTAGTGATCATGTTGTACAGTAACCTGTAAGACTAGCATAAGGATAGTTGCATGTACCTTATATGCTTTGGGTATGTGCATTAGCCTTTGGATTAGCTTAAGTTAGGTTTGGTAAAGTTAGGTTTAATGAGATTAGGTATGTGACCTTGTTGTTTACTCTTTTAGGAAAATGTAAAAAAGTAAAATTTAAAAATCAAAAAATCTTAAATTTAAAATGTAAAATCTAAAATCTTTAAATGAGGTTTCTGCTGGTTATGACAACACGTTTATGATTTAGTCAATGTTGATGTGTGGTATCCAATTACTGCTGACTTTGCATATTCATCAGCCATTGTCTTGATCAACACCTTGGAGTTTCAAATTACTGTAGCGTTAGACGTAGCAATAGAACTGTGCGCTCCCTGCCATGTCAGCAACATGACACCGGACGGAACACCTGTGTAATATCCAATGACTGCTAACTTTGTATAATCATCACCCATTGTCTTAATGAACACGTAGGGTTTCAAATTACTACAGCGTAGTCATAGCAACAGAACCGTGTGCTCTCTGCCACGTCTGTAATATGACACAGGAAATAACAAGACGTCTTACTGTACATCCATCTCCTCAGTTTTAACATCTTATGAACAAGTATTATTCTCTTTCAACTACAAATGACTCGTTAGAACACATCCATCCACCAAGTTAGATCCCTTGACCTGCTCTCAAATGGCATGTGCCTCGTGTACTAGGGTGTGTGCATTAGCCCTAACCTAACGTTACGTACGAACTAAACAGAATGAGACTTGTTAGCTCTTATCATGCATGTGCACAGGTGAACACTTGAGTGTTAGGTCATATTACACATGAACTTACATTTTCTCACGTAAGTGCATTTCTCTGTTCCACAAGATACAAATTTGATTACTGGATTGTATCCTGCACGGTTTATGCGATATAGCTTTGCCAGGTAGCTCTCTACATATAGCAATTTTACCACTGCTCTACCTACGCCTTTTGCTCTTTTGGCTTTCTTACAGTCTAGTGTGTGATAGACAGCATTAACTGTATATCAAACCCAGTTCACCTTTGTATTTGTAATCCATGTAATAATTTGAAAAGACACAAATGTAATCAGTTTTAAACGTTATCTCTGTTTTGTTTTGTTTAATATGTTTATGACATACATATTAACCTGAAATCGAACCCCTAGTGAAAGGCTAACAGCTTAACCACTGCACCACTATGCCCTTGTTTCTAAGTTCAACTTGTTCTAGGCCTCAGACCTGGAAATCGAGTTAAGACCACCAGTACAAGAGCTAAAAGTGCTTACCACTGCAACACAGCTGGTAACATTAGACAATTGGAAATGATTATATTTCTGTTAGCAATGCATTTTGTCATCAGCCTACTGTCTGAGCACTGACAGCAACACAGTTTAGTTTACAACAAGCGAGTGTGTGTGTGTATAGATTATTAGCCTCAAGTATTTAAAGCTTGTTGTGTGTAGCAACCATTTTGTCTCGGTAACCACTGAGCATTTTTGTGTTTTAGCTATTATCTTTAACCAATCAATTAAAGATAGTCTACTCTTAATTCTTGATAAATCAGAGTTTGCGTACACCGTTTCTCATTTATTAACCCATACCTGCAACCTATACTCGCTCTATACTGCAGTTTGATCTGAAAACAAGTTTCAATGTTAAAAGACTTGTCAGTCACCTACACTAATTCATTCTCTACGTAGCTATGTTTCATCACACATTGTAAATATCTCACATGTTCGTATCCAATTATTAGTTTATAAAATCTCAGGTCAATGACCTTAATGTATTGGGTATTTTGGGTAAATTCCTTGGCCATGGAAAAGGGTTAACCATCCTGAGTCCCATGACACCTCACTCAACCCTCTCTGATTATTAGTTAGCGAGATATTAACAAAAGTGTAGTTAAGCCCTTTTGATAAAAATAAATAATACATTCAAAAAAGAATGTCACCTCAAGTCCAACGACCTCTCATACAAGTCCCTAGCCTTATTGGATCATGAGATATTAAAAAGCTAATGACCTATTAGTTTTGGATCTTTTGGTATTAAAAAAAAATAACTCATCTATAAATCTGTATTCAAAAAGCCCGCCCTCTTACAAAAACCCTCCAAGTGCACATGTGTAAAAACAAAACAAACAAAAAACATGTTAATTCATAGTAGCGATCGGCTCTTCGCTTGCGTTTCATGTGGAACAACGTTTAATTTCATTATAGCATTAGGGACCAGTCCAAAGGGACCGGTGTAAAGGGATTAGTCAAAAAGGACCCGTCAACAATGACCCGTCCACAGGGACTCGTCCACAAGGATCCGTCAACAATGACCCGTCAACAATGACCCGTCAACAATGACCAGTCAACAATGACCGTCCACAGGGTCCCGTCCACAGGGACTCGTCCACAGGGACTCATTCACAGGGGCCTGCGTGTGCGTGCGGGGGAACATACGATTACATCAGCAAATCATCTCATCTAGTTTCATATTTAGCCACTACGGCGCGTGCAACACACAGGAAGTGCGTGGGAACATACGATTACGTCAGCGAAACATGAACTCACTTGTCTGTTGTATGACTATCAGTTTAGTAGTGGCATCAAGCAGCAAAAGACGTTTACTTGCACACAATCCATCATTATGGTAAGCATTTTCTTTCTTATCATTATGGAAATCTCCTTATTAGAATAAAATGTTATAGTGATTCTGGTCACTTATAGCTAAACTGTAATAGATATGATTTTTTTTGTTTCTTTATAGGCTACTACAACAAATATTCTGAATGCTATGGGGGCAGAACTGTTGATTAGAGAGAAAAAAAAAAGCTCACTGAATTACCACGCATACTCTTCTCCGTATCATTAACATTCAAAAAGTGGACACAATGTATGGTGAACGTGTATTATGTGTTAGTGAAAATTTTCAGACATTCCTTTCTACACGTTTTAATGATATATGTCAGAAAAGTGTGCTCGAGGATCTAAATCGTGGTGGTCATCTCTATATCTAATTTATGAGGGTATAAAAAACAATAAATGTATTGTACATTCTGACTTTGAAGTTAGGTTAGGTTAGGTTAGGTTAGGTAAGGTGGGATCTGGTTAGGTTAGGTAAGGTTAGGTTAGGTTAGGTTAGGTTAGGTGAAGTTGGGTTAGGTGAAGTTGGGTTAGGCAGAATGGCAGCGGTATGAATGAAAAGCCAGATTCTGTCAGTTTTGTCTCACAAGGTTGAGTGTACCCCATTCCAACCCTCAGCCTAGAATTAAATGTCTTGGCAGAGCCAGGACTCGAACCCGAGCCTCCACAGTAACAGCCAAAAATGCTAGCCACTACACCATAAAGTGGGGGAATATAAAGCTGGTCTTGATTGTACATAATCAATCAATAATTACCTAATAATAATAATAATAATAAATAATAATAATAAATATTCCATTTAGCAACTACATAGCCGACCTCTCCATGGGTTCTTTTACATGCCTACATCGTATGACATGCGTGTCTTAATTTTTGCCAACTTTCAAAAATCACTTACCACGATCAAGAGCGAATCTGCAAGCTTGGGGTTAGTAGTCCGACACAATAACCATTCACCCACCGTGGCAAGCTATCAATCAATAATTACCTAATAAAATTAATAATAATAATAATAATAATAATAATAATAATAATAATAATAAATATTCTATTTAGTGACTACACGGTCGAACTCCCCCTGTGACATTATTCACGGTCTCATAGTATGGCGGCCATCTTGCGCATTAGCCCCTGACCCAGCTATGACTGTCCCCTCCATAAGAATAACATAGAGTGGTTGCGCGCGGCGGCCATGTTGCGCATTAGCCCCTGTCCCAGCTTCGGCCTATATATCCTACTGACCACGGTTGCGTCTTTGCCAATCCTCACCTGAATGATATTACAGCCATCACAATAACAGAGGTTATCAGACAAAATTACACACACACACAGTATACGGGGCTGAATGACCACGATGTCAAAGCCCCTTAAATGAAACAACAACAATAACGTAGCCTATTCATTACAAGTACCGACCTGCCATTTGACCCAGGAATCATTCGTGCTACCCACATATCAGTTACCTCTAGCTCAGCAGCGTCCAGACTACTTCACACTGTGCAAAGTCACACTGTTGCCACACCTGTGAATGCATAGTGCAGAGTCGTGGTAGGCGCGGTGTGTGTTAGGTCACGGTAGGCAACAGTGTGCGCGCATTATGGGAGGAACGTATCTGTTTCCCCATAAGGAATTTCCTTGCCTTCATCACGAGGTTCATCGGTTCAACCTATGTATGTGAAATATTTTTATCGACATTAAAACGTAACAAACCGAGGTTCCGAGCAGGTATTTCAGAAGAGAATTTGAGAAATTGTTTACGCTTGTCTGTAACACGCTCATTTGCGCCTAATTGTGACAAGATTGTTAACGCACACAAACAAGGCGTACTGTAAAGAAAAACAGCAATATACATTATGTTTATCAGCCAACATGTACGGTAGTAGCTTTTAATTGGTTTGTGAAATTAGCTGTACGTGCCATTGTAGAAACATTATGTATTTTGTATTTCAGTAAAGCTGTTATTGTGTGATATTTGGCACAGCGGAAATATGTTGTCTTTTTCCCTTTTGCTTAGGAAGGGAGACAGGTACATGAATGACTCCTACATTTTGTGCGTGAAACAGACCAGAGTTAACGTGAACATAATTTTGAAAGGAAACGTTTTGCCGCTCTTTCCGAGCCCCTCACTTCATAATGACAAACAATTTTATATATGCAAAATAATATTTCATGAACAATACGTTCGGTGTTCTTGCTACGTTGCTTGCAAGATAAATTCGTCGCCTGCTAATTGACCTCTACACGTTTCTTGAACGATGACACACCCCCACCACGTGGAGTGGAGAGGAAGTAAGGACGTAAGGGAGGAGATGCACACCTGTTATTCTGAGAGACACACTGATTACACCGCGCGGCTCGATTTTGGACGGTGCTGCTCTAGCTTATGTATCAAATATCATGAATCTGCCCAGCTCACACGTACTGTACATACAGCAAGGTCGGTATAAATACAAGCGACGTAGGGAGAGTTTCGTCGCTGCACTGTAATAACTTCTTCCTTGCAGAATACTGTAGATCGCAACTGAGAACTCACTGCATTGACTTTTCTGCACCTCGACACTAGTTCCTTCCCCATACTACCAACCTGAGAGAATACACAGTCCCATTGCGTAGTGGCGAGCATTCTTGGCAGTCACCGCGGAGGCCCGGGTTCGATTCCCGTCTCTGCCAAGAAATGTAATTCTGGCCTGAGGGCTGGAATGAGATACGCTCAGCCCCGTGAGGCAAAACTAAGAGGAGATGGGTATGATTCCTACCTCAACCATCCTAGAAGTGGTTTTCCGTCGTTTTCCGTGGGTTTCCACTTCTAATCCAGGAAAATTCTGGGATAGTACCTAACTTAAGGCCACGACCGCTTCCTACTCATTTCCTACCTCAATTACAAATACAGTACACACATTAGTACAGCCATCACAGTGAGACAGGTTATTCTACAAACACCAAAGCACATGGGGCTACATGACCACAATGTCGCAAAGCCCATAAACAATCAACAACAACAAATGAATACTCAGTCTAAGTGCTTCCAGGGGTGTGTAAATTATTACACTTAAATAAAGAATTTTAATTAGCCACAATTTTATATTCAACATTATTTTATTTTTATAACCCTATTAATGATGATAATTGTTGTCTTAAGGGGACTAACATCTAGGTTATCGGCCCCTAATGGTACGGGTAAAAGCGAAAAATGAGAATAAAATGAAACTTCTACAACTACTACAGACTTAGAATTAGCATACACACTAGAAGAACAAAATGGAAATGAAAAGGAGAAAGGTAAATCAAAGATAGGAAGAAAATAAATGCCTTCTACCCTTGAAGAATGAGGATTGAGGTTAGAAGGAAGAAGAGCCATGAAAGGCAGATACGGACGGGAAAGAGGAGAGAGTCAGTGGCTAAAAGGGTAATCGGACCCAGCTCTGGAAACTGTGGAACAGCGCACAAAATACAGCCTCCATTTTGAATGCTTAATTTCCTGAAATGCATTGGCCATGTGACACTTAAATACATAGACGATTTGGCAAAGCATAGTGTGCTTGCCGGATCAAATTACAAATGCATTAGTACTTCCTGTTGCCTAGGAAAACAAAGTGTTATGTACACGATTTTTGGTGGTTAAAGATGTAGGTTTCTCCTTAACGGCAGATTAGGAACGGTGAAGAAGATAGAAAGATAAGAATAGTTGTGAGAAAACGACCACGTTCAGTAATACCTCAGGGTCTCCAAGTCCCAAACTCAGCAGTCGTGAGCCCCTGAAGGTGTAACATTATCCAAAATGCACCATACATGGTGAGGCTACATACACCCTGTCTTCTGTAGGGCCTTGAACAGAATGCAGGATATACCATGAAAAGAAAAGAAGAGGACTGACACCTCGAAGAATCAGGGTATCAGGAAAGATGAGACAAGGGCCAATTAAGGCGGGAAAGTGAAAGACACCGAAGGTCTCGGATACTCTAATACCGTCTAACTCGGTAGAGAACAAGAGTTGATCAGGGGCGGTCGATCAGGAAGGAGCAAGAGAGAAGGCCGGCACAAGCAAGTGGAAGCAATGCCGAGGCAGTTAAGGTCACATGGTCGCCAACTCACGTACCACTAGTCGTGAACCCCTGGTAACTTGGTAATGATTTCTCTTGTATGGACAGACAACTTTTTCCATAAGGAACAATTGCGTCTGGAAATTTTCGAAATTGGAGATTCTGAGTGATTCCTAACCTGGGCCAGTTTTCTCTTTTTTCATTCACTTTGGAATGTACCCTCTAATTCACGTCGCACGGACGGTGCAGTGTGTCCATATGCACGCCCACTAAACTCTGTCTTCTGCTTGTAGTAGGGATGATCGATTCTCTTCCCATCTTCCTTATGTTTATATTCCGCTGGATTTTTCTTGATAGAGGACGTGCTAACAATGATTCCTTGTTGAAGATACCAATGTCAGTGAGAACTTTATTCCTTTCAAACATCGAGTTAGTGTAATTTACTACACAATTAGTGATTTAGAGAGCGAGGCTGTCCTACATTTTTCTGTAATAGGAGTTTTCTTTATTTTCTTCTGTGACGAGGATATAACCTAGAGGTTGACGTCATGAACTGGCTTCGTTTATGTACCGGTCAACGATGGGTAATGAATGTCAGTAAATAAATAATTAAATAAATACATAAATACATAAATAAATAAATACATGAGTAAACAAATAAATAAATCGATCAATCGATCAATAAATAACTAAATCGGTCAATCGATCAATAAATAAATCTATCAATAAATAATTATCTAATAAATAAATAAATAAATAAATAAATAAACCGATCAATCAATCTATTGTTCTATCGAGCAATGAATAAATAAACAAATACATAAATAATTGAATACATAAATCAATCGATCAATACATAAATAATTAAAATATAAATGTATGTCTACCCCTTATTACTCCCGTTTCCAACGGCGTCGGGGTTGAGATGCGATGCCATTCTAGAAGGCGGATGGTTTTTACTCTCATGAGAGGAGTTAATGAGAGATGACATGAATGAAGGTGAATGAAACTGGGTAAGGATGTGGAAGAAAGCGGACGTGGTCTGTCATAAGGTACCGTCCTAGCATTTGCCTGGAGTTGAAAATGGGGAAGCCACGGAAAACCATTTCAAGGACGGCCGACGGTGGGGATCGAGCCCACGTCTACCGAGTCCACGGAGTATTTATTTATTTATTGGGTACATAAAGTCCCAGTGAGCTGGTTGCTCAAGGGGGGACTGCCCTTTACAAATATGGCTTAGTAACTTATACTAGAATATATGAAATAGCATGTGTTTTGTGTTTGAGGTGCTTATGATTAATTTACTTTTTGAAAGCCATGTTGTTAGTATATTTAGATCCTTTTGCATATTCTCCTTAATCCTTTGATCACAGGTGCTCTCCTAAAGTAGAAATATATCATCTGCAAATAGAAATATTTTACCAGTAAACTCTAAATAACCTATATCATCAATATATATAACTGGAACAGCAATGGTCCGAGTACTGACCCTTGTGGGACACTGCATTTTACATCAGAAGTGGACCCTTTAGTTGTATTATTATTAACGTACTGCTTCCTGTTAGACAGGTAGTTTTTAAACCACTCAAAGGCTATTCCTCTAATTCCTGCATTTGATAGTTTACTTAGCAACAAGGTATGGTTAACAGTGTCAAACGCCTTAGCAAGATCTATAAATAGTCCTGTTGCTATTTTATTGTTGTCTAATGCTTTATGTATAAGTGACACTACGTCAAATGCTACTGAATCAGTGCCATGATTGGGAAGGAAGCCGTACTGATATTTGAAGAAAAAAATGTTTTTTGTTAGGAAATTCAGGACTTGTTTTTTGATTACTATTCTCAGTACTATTACAAGTGGGGATACTATACACAAAGGTCTGTAATTACTGGGGTTAGATACATCACCTTTTTTAAATATTGGCACCACTCTTGCAAGTTTACATTTATCTGGTATTACTCCTGTTTGCAGTGATAAGTTAATTATATCAGCAAGCAATGGAGCCAGATGATTGGCACATCTCTTAAGGAGTATGTTATTGATTCCATCGTCTGTGTAATTCATTTCTCAAGAAGAAGTCTTTTAGTAAAGTGTGTTCGTAAGTTTTAGCGCCATGTGATTTTTACATATGGGGGAACCTCAAACAAAATGTATAAGTTACAGAAACAATCCGCGTACTCTGGAGACTCTTGAAAACGAAATAACTGCACTCATACGAAATATCAGTGAGGATGAATTACTGCGAGTGTATCAAAACTTCCTACATTGGTGCAATGTGTGTTTAGAAAATGAAGGTCGTCCGGCAACTACATGAAATTCACGATAGTATTGATGATTATTAAATACCTTGAAAAGTGTAGTTGTGTTTAACTAGTTGGGCGCTACGCTTCTGCTAGTGCCAGTGCCCTGCTCAATAGGCGGCTAGCCACAGTGGTCCAGCCGTCACGCGACATATCCGAGGCTCTCAGAGACTGCTGGCTCTGTTAGAATGCACGTCATTCAGGTCTCATACTCTAACTGTCAGAGCTGCTTATTAATGCCTTCTATCACATTCAACGTAGTCTTTTTGTCTCATGTTATAAAAGAGACGTCATTACGCATCAGTCTAAAGCAAAGGTTACAATGAGGTGAGCCATTATCAAGCAGTACCAGATCGAACTGGTCACGGGTCGGTTCACAAACACATAGCCTAGCTCCGATGTTGATAAACATGGCCGGCTGAAACCCTACCACAGAGGCGTGTTTTAAGCCTTGCTAACGTCACAACTTATCTACAGAGTCCCGTTCCTGACGTCACGTAAGTACACTGTGACATTGGCGCCCAATGTGTTCAAATGTTCTTATCTCATCCCCACCACTTCACTGCCTCCTTGAGATGTCAAAATGCACGAGCGTCTCGATATCTTAGTTTCTGTAGCAACTTTCAGTGTGTATCGGTCTATCGAGTGCAAATAGCTATTATATCGCGCGCGTTTAAATGTGAACCAAGCATGACCGGTTCTTTTAGAAGGACAGTCGATAATTTTGGTAATATCACGGAAAGTTATATTTGACATAGGTTTATTTAGTTAACTCAATAACTACAGCGGAATAAATCGTGATTGATTGTTATTTATTTGTATAATTATGAGTGCTGTCTATATTCTGTGTGCAATTTTACTTCAACGCCCCGAAATGATTAATTCGAGAAAATCGAGAACTAAATTTCATCTTTCTTGATGTCACCTGCATCAGTGGCTAGTCATCAAAAGTAAGTGATTGTAAATATATTGTTTATTGACCCATAAAACATTCTTTGGAATGTATGCAGAAAACTTAAAAAGAATATAAAATTCCAAACGTGATTCTGCAAACAATTTACGATGAAATTTGAAGAAAAAAAAACAACTTCTGGATAATATTGTAAATTCTTGTATAGCATTTATATATTTATTTGCTGACTGAAGTAGTTATGCACATTGAGGCAAAAGGTTATGGGACGTGCAGTTTCACTCGGAAGTTGAAAAGAGTTCAAACCCTACCGTCGTCCAACCTTGAAATGGTTTATTGTTGTTTCCCATTCGTCAATCCGAGGCAATGGGCGCCCCCCCCCCCCCCGCCCCCCACTGGAATCCCAAGAATATTTCGATTGTTCATTGCCACACCAGTTTATTTGATAAATTGAAGTTAACTGATTTCAATGTAGGGATAATTCCACTGTTTTATTTAACTTAGTGATTTGGGATTATTTGAAAATATCTCCAGTTATTTAGAAAATCGGTGAACTGGATTAACATTATCATTTTAATGAACAGCTTGATTTTTATTTTTGTCGATACATGGTGATGCAACTAATGTTTTCCTGTTTTTAAGAAATGAACATTATGACGATAATTTACAAAGAAAAGCAAACCTCTAAGGACAAAAACTCTGAACTAAGAAAAGCTATTCCTGTCATTCATGCCGTGAAGGTACTGTACCCAATAGTTTCAGAGTAGACAAATAATGAATATCACGAAGTCACGAAGCAGGTATGAAATGAAACGAAAATTGTGTTGAGGGCGGAACGTCTCATTATCACTTAGTGACAGGTAGGTAATGAAATGAAAAATATATTGCCCCCCCCCCCTCCACTGGAAATAATCCTGCGGACGGCCATTAATGGCCCAATTTCAATCATCTGCATTCATTTCATCTCTCATTTACTATTTTGATGAGGTTGGCATCAGGAAGGGCACACACCCGTAAAAATCACTGTCTGTTTGCCGAGTCGAGATAGTGCGCGTAAATACTTGCAGGTGGTCATTTGACTGCCTGGACAGGGAAACACGCCCAGTTCACGGCATCGGCTCTGACGGACAGGGGTAGCCAAGAAGCTCCGAGATCATTGGTCAAGCCGTAGCCCTAGAAAGGACAAGACTTGCTGCACTTAGTGCTGTGCTGCACTCTATACTGTTGCCTGTCATAAGCAGTTAAGAACTAATTATATATTAAATAAATACAATAATGAACAATAAATAAACCACGCTGTAGCATGTAACCGATAAGTCAGCCCTCTTAGCATCTAGGCTATACACAGCACTGAATTTGGCGTATGTTCAACAGGCACAGCTCTATGCACCCTTTCCGGGCAGCCCTGCAATCACGAGTTCAACTGGGATTACTTCCACTATCTCGACTCGGCGAACAGACTTTAGAACTTGGTCTCTTCTCAGCTAACTCCATATTCGTAGCACCAGCTGTCACTGCAGTGAGGCAATCGGTTGGTTTACGCCGCAAGATTCTGCCCGCTCGCCGCCCGTGCACGGAGCGGGCGCCCACTTGGCGAAATGCTTGGTTTGAGCAAGCCTGTTCTAGATACTGCGTGATTTTGTTTAAAGTTGTTGATTGATTTAAGGGCTTTGCGACATCGTTATTATGTAGCCCCGTGTACTTGGGTGTATAGGGAATTTGTCTGATATCCTGTGTTATTGTGATGGGTGTATTAGTGTGTGTGTTTGTGTAATTCAGATGAGGATGGGAAGGAGGAGGCCATTGCCTTAAGTTAGGTATTTGCCTACAGTAGAAGTGGGAAACCATGAAAAACCACTACCAAGATGACTTAAATGGGAATCAAACCAGGTCCTCTTCTTGCCTCACGAGGCTGAGTGTACCCGGTTCCAGCCCTTGACCAGAATTCAATTTCTTGGCAGAGCGGTGAATCGAACCTGGACCTCCAGGGCGACAGACAAGAAATGCTCGCCGCTACACCACGAGATGGTCATGTATTTAAAGATATAATATGATAATTAATTGCATTATTCTAGCGATCATGAGCCACAGGACTTGATTTTTTCGTGGAATCCTAATCACATAGCGTGACATTTAACTTCGAAAATCATAACTTCGTTGTTATTTTGGTAATAATAATAATAATAATAATAATAATAATAATAATAATATCGTATGGCCTCGGGTGCCGGGTGCAAGCTTTGTTATTTGACACCCAGAGGGCAGCTTGCATGTCGAAATTCATCGTTCCTTGGAACGCTATTAAAGTCCAGGAGGTTAGATATCTAAGCTCCTTGACACTATAGCGCTTTCTAGTAGAGAATGGAGAAACTTTGTGTTGGCGGAAAATCCCGAGATTAATTTTGCCATTATGAACACGGCCTACTGAATTCAAATGGGTTCTTTAACATGCCAACAACGTAGGCTATAATATGCATGTCGTGATTTTTGTCGCCTTTCAAAAATCACTTACCACGGCCAGGAGCGAACCTGCAAGCTTGGGCTTGGTGGCCCGACACGATAACCACTCACCCACCGTGGCAAGCGTTATTTTTAGTAAGTAACGGTAACCATAACCTCATTGTTATTTTTAGTAAGAAACGGTAGCCGAAACTTCATTGTTATTTTAGTAAGAAACGGTAGCCGTAACTTCATTGTTATTTTAGTAAGAAACGGTAGCCGTAACTTCATTGTTATTTTAGTAAGAAACGGTAGCCGTAACTTCATTGTTATTTTAGTAAGAAACGGTAGCCGTAACTTCATTGTTATTTTAGTAAGAAACGGTAGCCGTAACTTCATTATTATTTAAGTAAGTAACGGTAACCGTTACTTCATTGTTCATTGTTAGCGGCTTCGGTGGCGTAGTTGGTAGCATGTTGAACTGCTGTGCCCAAGATAGCGGGTTCAAACCCGACCGAAGTCGTCGGATTTCTTAAGAGCGTTAAAAATCCTTCAGTATGCCTTCCTTCGGAGGGGAAGTACAGCCGGCGGTCCAATGTCATAGATTTATGGCATGTAAAATATCCTTCCATAGATTAAACTTGTGTGAAGCAAAATTGTTAGGTTAGATTTCGTCGGAACGATCTATCAAAGTTCCAACGTTCACCACTAGGTATCATTGATATCTGGTAGTGAAAGTTGGAACTACTTGAGATTGAACGGAATTTGTAGCTCACCCTAAGGGTGTCCGCTGGAAGCAGCTACAGACTCAGGTGAGCCGAACATGTCCTCGGACACTCCAGGCATTAAAAGCCATACGATAAATAGATAAATAAATAAATAAATAAATAAATAAATAAATGTTATTTTTAGTAAGTAAAGGTAACCGTAACTTCATTGTTTTTTAGTGAACAAAGGTAAACGTAAAACTCAGCAATTCTTCTAGGTTTGTGCCATGTCTTGTGTGGGGTTTCGCCTAGGACACCAAGCTGGCTCATCGGCGGGCTCTTGGTGTCCCCGCCGTGAAAGCCGATGTACCATCTTTTTGGAAGCCTTCATAGGGAGGTTAAGGCTGCTTGAGCTTTTAGTTCTCGCAGTCAAGTGGTGCAGTTGCACCTAATATAAAGGGAGGTGGCGCGCAGTTCGTCACTCCTGTGGGGGTCCGGGCGGGGACACCAAGGGCCCGCCGATGAGCCAGCTTGGTGTCCTAGGCGAAACCCCACACAAGACACGGCACAAATCTAGAAGAATTGCTGAGTTTTAATTCACCGGCCGTGAAAGCCAATATACCATCTATTCGATTGTTGAACATCTATTCAATTGTTCAATACATTTTATGAATCGTAGATGTAACCGTAACTTAGTTAATTGTAGAAGATATTATAACCAACCCTGGTTGAAAGGAAAGCTTTTCACTTGTTGTACCGGCGCGATGCTCTCCAAATTCTCGTCACGTGCAGAAGTTGGCTGACGTGGGCCCATTTCTCGGAAGGAAGCTGAAAGAGAGAACCACCAGTTGTTCTCTTCACAGCTAACTGTTCTTGTCAGCCATTCCTCCCAGGGTTTATGTGCTCTGAGCACTTATTGAGCCGTTACTCTTGCCTCACGTGCTGACTTTGCTCCATTGCTCATTACTGCCAGTAGGACCCAGGGCTGGTAGCAAACTTCACCAGGGGTAAAATAAGGTAAAGCTGTGCAATAGATAAGTCTGCCATGGGAACATCTTGCCGAGTGGCGCCCAACCCTAGGATCGCAGGCCAATCAGTGACCTGCGAGAAGCCCCAGCAAAAACCTCTTATTTCTAATGAAACTTTTATTGAAAATATTTATTTGACACAAAATGGTGAAATATCAAAAACCGAGGACTGCGTGAGGAAAAGAGTTTGAAATCTAAAAATTTAGGGGTCGAGGAGAGAAGACCAAAAATGAGGTAAAAAAGACAATATTGCAGGGGTTGTTGTTGTTTTAGTCTTCAGTCTTTTGACTGGTTTGATGCAGCACTCCATACCTCCCTGTCCTGAGCTAATCGTTTCATCTCTACATAGCTACCATACCCTACATCCGACACAATCTGTTAACAAATTCTAACCTTGATCTCCCCTACAGTTCTTGTCCTCGACCCTTCCTTCCATAACTAAGCTTGCTATTCCTGGTTGTCTTAGTACTTGTCCTACCAACCTAACTCTTCTCTTCATTAGCAGTCGCCAGAATCATCTCTCCTCTCCCACTCGTCTTAATACCTCTTCGTTTTTAACCCTACCTACCCATTTGATCTTCATCATTCTCCTGTAACACCACATTTCAAACGCTTCAATTCTCCTCTTTTCTGCTGCACCAATAGTCCAAGTTTCACTTCCATAGAGTGTCACGCTCCAGACAAAGGCTTTAAAAAATGACTTCCTAATACCTAAATCTTTATTCGATGTCAACAGATTCCTTTTTTGTAGAAACGCTTTCCTTGCCTGAGCCAACCTACTTTTTATATCCTCTTTGCTTCGTCCATCGCCAGTTATTTTGCTTCTTAAGTAACAAAAGTCTCCCACTTCCTTCAGCTTTTCACCTGCCAATTTGATGTCCATAGAGGTTTCTGATTTTTTTCGGCTGCATTCCAATATTTTTGTTTTACATTTATTAATTTTCATCATGAATTCTTTCTTCATGACGGAGTCCATACCATTCAAAAACGCATTCAAATCCTCAGGCGTGTCGGCCAAGATGACGATGTCATCGGCAAATCTCAGAGTTGAAATTATTTCTCCTTGAATCTTCACTCCCACTTTAAATTTTTCTCCAATTTCTTTCATTGCTTGTTCAATGTAAAGATTGAAAAGTATGAGTGTTACGTTGCAGCCTTGCCTTCCACCTTTCTGAATATCAGCTTCTCTCTCATGTCCATCAGCTCGAATGACTGCTGTCTGGTTTCTGTATAGATTGTGGATCACCCTCCTATCCCTGTACTTTATTCCAATCGTTTTCAAAATGTCAAACAATTTAGTCCAATCAACGTTATTAAAAGCCATTTCTAAGTCTGCAAATGCCATGAACGTTCTCTTATCTTTCCTTATTCTACCTTCCAAAATCAGCCAAAGACTTACTACAGCTTCCCTTGTTCCTACATTTCTCCTGAAACCAAATTGGTCTTCACCGAACTCCGTTTCTATCTGGCCTTCCATACTCTTGTAAATTATTCTAGACAGGATCTTTGAAGCATGAGTAATCAAGCTGATTGTACGGTAATCTTCACATCTGTCAGCTCCCACTTTTTTCGGTATAGGGATGATGACATTCTTCTTGAAATTAGAGGGTACCTCACCTGTCTGATAAATCCTACGCACCAAGTGAAATAACCTAATCAGACCTTCCTATGCAGCGTAGCAACTCAATCAGTATATCATCTATGCCTGGTGCTTTGTTCCTTCTTAAGTCTTCCAATGCTCTGTCACATTATGATCTCAATATTAAATCTCCTTTTGCATCCTCATCAATTTCCTTCTCCCTTTCCATTACATGATTCTCAATCTCCTTTCCCTTATACAAACACTCTATGTTGGCTTTCCATCTCTCAACCTTTTCTTCCCTATCTGTTAGAGGCTTTCCATTTGGGTCCTTAATATTATAGCACTTAGTCTTCTTTTCCCCAAAAGTGTTCTTAATCCTTCGATAAGCTGTGTCTACTTTTCCTAATTTCAGACAATTTTCTATACCTGCACATTTCTCTTTCAACCATTCTTCTTTCGCTTCCTTGCACTTTTTGTTAACCTCATTTCTCAGACGTCTGTATTCTGCATTCCTCTTTTCATCTCTTACATTCTTGTGTTTCCGCCTTTCATCTATCAATTCCAGTATATCCTGAGTGATCCACGGTTTTCTACCTAATCTTTCTTTCCTACCAATGTTTTCTTCTGCGGATTTTGTTATTTCATTCTTCAAAAGTGCCCATTTGTCTGTAATTGAAATTTGTTTAGGGTATTTCATTAGTCCTTTCTTTTTACTGTTCTTGAAACTTTCGTTTACATCCTTCTCTTTCAGTCTAACTATTGTCCATCTTTTTGGCTTTTGACTTTCCTTCAGTTTCTTCAATTTTAATCTGCATTTCATAACAACCAGATTGTGGTCAGCGTTTATGTCAGCACCGGGATATGTTTTACAATCCAAAATCTGGTTTCGAAACCTCTGCTTGCAGAGGACCTCAGAGAAAAAGGATGGACGAGGGAAGAATCATGTGATAGGCATTTATAGAAGAGAAGAATTGAGCAAAGTAACGCTGACCCTATGTGACTTGGGAAAAGGCTGAGATAAAGAAGAAGAAAAAGACAAAGTGAAATAAGATAAGAAAAACGGATTGAGGATTTCAAAATGTACTTGTACAGAAGAATGTCCTTAGTATCGTGGATAGAGAAGAAAACCAATGAGGAAGTTCTTAAGCAAATTTTATTAATAGAAGTAAAATGGTTTCTGTTTACCATCAAAGAAAGAAAAAACTGCATCAGTACATCGTGCACATTATAAGAGGTAAACGATACCAACTCCTTCAACAAATCGTTGATGGGAAACTCGAAGGATGAAGATCTGTGGGGAGACGTAGGAATTCCTGGCTCGAAGACTCATGTGTCGATAGTGTGGACGACCATCTATTGAAATAATCCGAGCCACTACCTCGTACATAAACATAATCAATTGGATGTCCAACCTTCGGAGGCAACTACAGCCCATGAAGGACCTACGCCTACCAACCGACCGCTGCCCAGCCATTTGCCCTGGGGATATTGGGGTGACACGTGGTCAGCGCATCGGGTCCCCTCGGCCGTTAATCTTAGTTTTCGTGACCGGGGTGCTGCCTCACTGTCAGACAATTATTCAATTATTCAATGGTCCAAGTGCACTCCGTTCCAGCCCTCACGACAGTTTCAAAAATCCCTGACGGAGCCGGGAATTAAACCCATGGCCTCCGGGTGAGAGGCAGGTCCGCTACTCCAACACCACGGGGACGGCCCACAAAATGAACTACAAATTCAATTTGCTCCATTTCGCCTGAAAGCAACAATACCAACGCCTCGTGCCGGTCATGGAGAAACAAGATGTTCAGTAAAGAACATATAGCCTACAGTACTTTCTCCTAAACGCATGGGTATAGTTATAACTCTTTGTCCTTTTCAAGGAGTATAATTGAATGTTGGTTGTAGTAGCTTGTTGAAATACAACGTGCTATACGGATATTATACGTTGATTGAATCCTGGCCTGAATTATATATACACACGCTAATACAGCCATCAGAATAAAACAGGTTATCAGACAACATTCAACACTCACCGAAGTACACGGGGCTAAATGACATTGACGTCCATGCATCTCAAATGAAACAACAGCTTTCTACCCAAATCCTTCTTCCTATAATAGTACACCCACTAGTAAGCCCACAGACATCACAGTGACACAGGTTATCAGACAACTTCTACACATACCCAAGTAAACGGGGCTACAAGATCATGACGCCGCAAAGCTCCTAAAGAATCAACAACAAAAACAACAACAACAATAGACTCTACCGTAGATCAAGAACAACGAATTTTAATCGCTGTATTCGAGTGTTGAAATATGTGGTGTTATAAGAATATAGGCCTATATAATATTTTCCTTTGCAAATACATACTATATTCGCTTACCCTTATAACGTGTGAGTAGTTATAAATCAATAAATAAATAAAAAAGGAATTTGAACTTGCTTGGATTTGATCCACGAGCCTCTAGACTACGAGACTAGGACACTACCACTACGCTACACACGCCCAGTACTAACACTAGGTTAACAACTGGTTTAGTATAACTGAATAACATATTTTATCTTGGAATGAACGATATCATTAGCGTTTTCTACCGCTTTTATAAACCATTTGATACTAAGCAAGATGTTCAGGAAAGAACATATAGCCTACTTTCTCCTAAATGTATGGGTATAGTTATAACTCTTTGTCTTTATCATCTCCTAATTTATTCCAATTCGAAGTGCAAATTGGCACACTGGATTTGAGGAGTGGCGTTCAAATAATTTACCCCAGCATTTTGCAATTTCATCAGTAAACACTCCAAACAACGTTTATTAACACCGACTACTTACAATAATTTAAACTTCGTTGCTCTAAACGTATCACTGGGAGAAACATATCTAATATAACTATTACACAGCTAATTTGTAATCGCGCACGGCTAACGAGAAAGACAGGCCATGGCCAGGCCCGACGAGAGGGGGGGTCAGGCAGGGCTGGTGCCCCGGGGCCCGACCCTCCCAGGGGGGCCCGGCGTCCTAGGAGGATGAGTCCGATCAGGCATTTATTTATTATTGCCTTTATGTGACTTGAATTGTCTACTGGCAATCCTTTAGTGAATGCAATGAACTGTCTGTGAACAAAGTTACAAGGATTGAAAAACTTATTCTGTCAAGTGGACAATATTTTCCTTTACAAAGGGCTTGTGGGAAGAACAACTGTCTCAAGACGAACAATTTAGGCGATGGGGCTTCGCTATGTATTGTTCTCGGATTCTAAATTTAGCTTATTCGGGTCATGCACCAATCCTTCAAATAACTTTCTCATCCCTTCACTTATTTCGCCAAGGCTACGAGAGCCTGGGCTGCTCTGGTGTGTTTGGTGCGTCAAGTCGAGCTTAGATATTTAGAGGCGATAGTGTCTGAAATGAATATATTGTCTAGCTAGCCGTATCGTATGCCGTGCAGGCAGGTAGGTAAAATAAATGTTAAAGTAGCGTCCACACAGTAGTTCACTTTATAGTTATTGTTGATTTAAGGGGCGGAACAGCGAGGTCATCGTTCCCTAGTAATTCACATTCGCACTATGTGAAAAATTATCATTGCTGGCTAAATATGTTGCGAAAGGGTGGGATGATTCTGTTGTCAAACGTAGATAGAAGAAATGCATGCAAAATTGTTGATCTTCTCGTATACTGAATTGAGAAAACAATGCTTACATTTGAATAAACTGTATGTTTAGGTGCAGTATAATTATTATTATTTCTGGTTCATTCAATACAATCAACAATCCTAGATACTTGGGTTCGTGTGCAAATAATTTCTGATTAAGGGATTTATTGAAAACCTACATTACTATTGGTAGGGTAGAGTTGGGAAATGTATCCAAAGGCTGAAACTAAGGTAACATTCGAGTATTTTTCTGGGCTGAGTGTTTAATTAACCAGGAAAAAAATGACAATTAAGCTAGGGCACTGAACTTTGTTTTCCAATTCCTCTCATGGAACGTCAGTGGTACGGGCAGATGACCTAGCTGTTCCTCCCCTTAAAACAACAATAAGTAACGTTAGTGGTGTGCATGGCGATGGAGAAATTAATATATTGCATGTAGGCAACCGCGCAGATTTTCTTAACACCAAATAATTGAACTATGCTTAATTTAGAAGAGAATTAAGATGAAGTACTGTCGAATATTAATATACCGTAAATAGAATTTTGTTTTGAGCTGGTGCTGGCTGTTATTATTATTGGACATTTCTACGCCGTTTATTCCAAAGAGCAGCATCGATCTGCAAAGTACTTATTTTTCAGGACGCGAAGAGATACTTTCACTTGTGAATCAAGCCCTTTCGTGATGCGCTTTAACGTCTCAGTACCGTTAAACATAAAATTAGTTGCTCATTTATCTACGACTTAGAAATGGCTCCGGGTCCTGACGAAGCCGTGGCAGGAATGCAGGATTCGGCTTCCCGACTTCGGTGTCATTCGTAGTCTTACTCGACAGTTAATAATAGACCTATTTGTCGTTACAGTTAATTCATTTAGGGGTTTACGACATTTAACCCGTGCACTTGGTAACTAGTAGGTCTAGTATCACTGGCGGGTCTCCATTGTCAATTCACCATTGTCTCTCGGTTGGGGATCGTTTGCATCAACTAATACTGTAGATATAATTCAGTATTTGCTGACGCGTTAATTTTCCGGTTTGTTTCTGAAGGCCTCCACATTATTGAATGAACTTGACTGTAAAGGAATAGTTTTCACAAATATTAATGAAGTCAATTACAAGATTCTCAAACAACGAACAGAGCGAATTGTGTGGACTGAGGTGGTGGCCAATGGTTATTGTATAACGAGAGAGGTGTATTGGTAACATTGTTGTAACTATTTGTCTTGGAGAGTAGAAACGTAGACCCTCTTAAAACCATTCACTGCTTGACGGAAAGCGGGGTATACATTGTACTGTGCTATAGCCTCTGTGACATGATCAATCGTATGCCGTATTCTTAGTTACGGAATGGGAAAGCGTTAGCCGTCGCGACTATTACTGTAATTATTAGGGTTAAGCGTGGGGTAGGTGTCCCTGGACTTGAAATAAGGTACTATCTCGGCATTTGTCTGGAGGGAGTGTGAAAACCACACTCAGGATAGCCGCTGTCAGCACCGGGATTCGAACGTCCGATCTACAGACTTGCTGTAGGCTCCCAGCACGGTCATTGGTGAGCTACACTGAGGGGTCTTTCTTGAAGGTGTGAGAGCCTTTACGTCAATATCGGAGAGTCTTTTCTACAGCCACTAAATTTCAATGGTCACCACGTTTGTACTCCAAAATATCACAAATCTAATCCCCCAAATGGCCTATAACTCAATAATTTGGACCTAATTTTTGCAAAATTTTCCGGAGGAGGACCCCCGGACCCCACTCTGAGCTTGGTGATATTCCATCCCCCAGATCCCCTGTGTGTCCACTCTGCCTTGATCTTGGCTTAAATCCGCCCCTGATGGTCACCAGTCATAGATAGCATTGGGGATTTTTAGGAGAACCTGGCTCTAGTTTTGCTTACTGCAAAGCAATATTACATTATAAGAAATCCACTGACTGAAAATTACAAACTATAGTTCAATTTCACATGTTCTTCTTTTGTGAAAACAATCATTGATCAGCTACAATCTACTGATAGCACATAATAACTTGACTTACGTATGAGTATACCTGTGGCTAATTATGAAAATATATTTTGCTTTGTATAATGTACAAAGATGTGTGATCGCCGTTCAACCAAAACACTTACCAGTGTTTAGGCATAGACCCAGAGGCGTGACTTTTCAATGGCAGCAAATTGTAAGAATGTCAATATAAAAACACTATATGTAAAACGTATTTTAAAATAAGTCTTGACTCTGTGTAAAAATCATGTTTTCATTATGAAAAGAGCGTCATATGTCACATCGGTCGTAGTACTGCACAGTGTGCAGCATACCATTTACACCTCTTTTAACATGCACTTCAGTAAAATGAACTTCCTGTTGATTAATTTTTGGGTCTGAGGAAGTCGTGGTTATCAGTCCTTTCTACTTACTGTGCGTGTAGAGCTCTGTCCGACAATCTACAGTATATCTGAAGTTAATAATATATTTTTAATTAATTTGGGATAGAATTGGGGAGGAAATGAAAGTACGATGGTGCAACTACAGCCTTTGGCTATAGGGATAAAACGACGAATCATGGAAAATAAGCTTAGAATCACTGACGGCGGAATTCGAACCCACCTATTTCCGAGTTCATGGACAACAGCTTTTTTCAATGTGAATTTTTTCCCCAAGTAAAATGCTGTACACGCTATTAAATTACGGTCCGATAAATGCATTTTATTTTCAAATTTGTGTACGACAAAAAAGCATATTGCTTTTACGAGTATCACTGAAGTTCTAAAATTATTGACATCGAAGAAGATCTGCAGAACTTTAAAGCTGAACACTGTGCATGCTTACAGTGTTACCTCATCGGAGCAAATTTAGATCTGTCAAACGCCAAAACTAAACACAATAGTGAATTCAATGAAAATTATTACCTAGTTGTTGATGGCTATACTCTGATGTTTATTTTTGTTAATTGAAAATAATGCATTGGTGAGTGCTTGTCAGGTATAAACATTGAATCTCTCTCTCTCTATATATAAATGAAAGTTTGTCTCTTTTTTCTGAATTTCTACTGAAATTTGCGTTATATACGCGTTTCAGACTGTTTTATGACGGATACGCGCGAAAATAATTTTTTTGTCTGTCTGTCCGACTGTCTGTCTATGGACAATTTTGTTCCCTTATAACTCGAGAACGGCTGGGTGGATCACCGTAAAATTTGGTACAGATATCCTTCAGAGGCACGACACTAATCATTGATGTAACTCTTCTATGTACCTCTCATAAAAGGGGACCTACCCCCTTAAAGTACTTGCTGAAATAGGCGTAGAAGTGCGAGACAAAGCTCATTTTCAGCCCCTCAATGTGAGGAACGAAACTCGGGGGCCCTAAAGAGACCCCGAAAACCACATGTAAGGCCCTAAAATCAACAGTTTTTGAGATATTCCCAGAAAATTAATTTCATTTAATACAATAATGAAATAAAGCAAGCCGGTAACCATGGCAACAGAAACTCACAGGTCCATCTATTGCTGTAAGACGCAATACAATTCCATTTATTACACGAAGACCGTTCGAAGAATGGGTACTTCTGCTAGTTTGCGTGCATTCCTCCAGTTTCACTGTTGTAAATTTAACATACCAGCATTATTTATATTGATGGTAATTCACGCTCTGCTTGTGATAATAAATATAGCCTGGATTTAGAGGAATATAGACTATAATTGAAATATTACTATACAGTAGCCTATTTATTGCAGCCACTGGTCATATCAGGACATTTCAATTGAATGCCCGTAGGCTATCTAACTAGTTCAATTTCAAGTAGTTCCAACTTTGGCTACAAGATGCCACTGTAACTCACACCCAGCGGCGAACGTTGGAACTTGAGAGCGTTTCTAACCAAATAACCTACAAAGTTTGGCTACACACCACCAATTGCAGTGGTAGGTTCTTTTACACACCATAAATCTATGACATGGGCCCGCCGGCTTTACTCCCCCCCTCCGAATAAAGGCATAATGAAGGATTTTAACACTTTTAAAAATCCGACGACTTCGGCCGGGTTTAAACCTGCAATCTTGGGCATAGCAGTTCAGCATGCTACAATTATTGTTTTTATTATTGCTTGCTGGTTTTTATGTTCTTGTGATTGATTTCGTGATGAACATTTTGTGAAAAAAAATGCGCAAAATCAGTCAATGCAAATTTACGAAAATTGCAAATTAAATTTACAGAATTTGGTTAAAGAGGGGGGCCCGGGATATTCCAGCCCCAGGGCCCGTCGCCGCTCTCCACGGCCCTGGCCATGGCGCGTAAACCAAACCCTTCTGTGACGTAGGCAATGTACCGGTACTGCTTGATGATGCTTGTACGTTTAAGTCGAGAGCAATTCATAAGCAGCAGAAATGCAATATTTTATATCAATCTTCATTAAATGGACGCAGTTTAGATGTTCCGTGTGTTTTCAAACACGATAAATTATACTGTATAGGGTTGCAAAACTACGCCTATTGAAGTTACTCCTTACAAAAATCCACGCGAACTAGGATTCAAGGGTTCGTTGTGTCTTTAATAGCTGCAACGAACAGACTACAGTAAGTCGAGTTGTAGATTCTGTGACCTTCGTTGTGAGTTAAATTATGTGCACATTAGTATAATTAGATCAAAGAATCTTGCAGCACAGTATAGATATCATTAACTTATTGTTGTTTCAAGCGGCGGAACATAAATTAATTCGTTTATAGAAGAGATCTGCGGAATACACTACCCACCGACTAACGAATTGTATCAATACCTTCTATGAAGACAAGTGATAAATGAATACCAACGTTTATACAGGTTCAATGATGTAGACAAGATGACTAGGTACCACACCGGCAGTAAAACGAAGACCAGGCAGTGGTGCAACAGAACTACATTGCTGACGTCACGAAAACTCACCAGAGCCAGTCATTCTCGTTGGCCGTGATAATCGCGCCTTATCTTGGGGATGTGTACCCTCTATCGGCAAAAATAATAACCTTCGCAATTATACTGTAGACATGGGTTCACTAACTGGCCGGTAGAGAGCATAGCTCTCATCTAGAAGGCTGTTGTTACCAATAACATAGTTCAAGTAATTACTCTTAGATGTCACTCCGGTGGTGAATGTTGTTTTAATTAAATATATATTTTCCATTTCAAAATGCACCATATAATGCTTTATTTTATGACGTCTCAGTACTCAAGAAATAATAAATATAAAAAAAATCAAGAAAAAAAGTCCAACTCTGATAGGATTTGAACCACGGCCAGCCTGATGAAAGACTAACGCGCTGACCACTCAAATAGATCGTTAGGAACCAATACATATACCACGTTATAGCAAATCATGACTTGGACTAAACGTTTTCTTTACTGGAGTATATTTTAAACCGAGTTCATTTCATAGAAAGTTCATATATTTGTTACCACTGGCCTATATTGCATGCAACATACTGAAATTAATAAAATATAGGTCAGAACGAGAGATCAGCTGCCATCTTGTCAAATAACCGAGACGACTCAGCTTTTTAAAATCACTTCTAGACTATAATATTAAAATATAAACTTTTAATTTCAAACGGGTCACGTCGTTTCAAACAGATTAAACGATCCTTGGTTCGATAGTCGGAACTGGTGGGTCCCATGTTATGGATTATAAAGTTTGCATAATTCACACGGCCGCCATTCTGAAATGGTACGGATGATGACCTCGTAGTTTGGGCACAAGACGCGCCTCATATGAAGGAACGTTGTTACCAAATTTGGTAAAGATCCGATTATTAGTTTGGTTGTAATGCATTATTACGTTTTGACCATTTGAGTGGCCGCCATTAAGTATTGGTAAAGATGGCGGCAATATAAAACATGACACTGAGGTGCCCTTTGCCAGTGCTACCTCTGTACCAAATTTCGTTCAATTCGGTTTCACCGTGTTCAAATTGATAGGGGGGACAGACATTTAGAGTACACACACTCACACACACACACACACACACACACACACAGACTCACACACACACAGACAGACACACAATTTTTGGCCCTGTAGTGATCTCATAAGTCTACTTTCATTTTTTTGCAAAAATCGAAAGTAGGCTAATAAGTATTATTTTGTTCAGTACATTCCTATAAGGATATAAAATTACGAAGTTACTGAAATATGGACTTGAGAGCAAACAATAGCCTCCATTTTGACCCAATGGGACGGCACGGCCCAGCACGATATGGGACGATCAGCCTGAACTGTTAGTCACTGCTACGGTTACACATTATATTTTAAAATGCTAATATCCTACCGGTCACCTCCTCGAGGACAGTTTGAACTTCCCTATGTGTAAAGCCCTGCGCGGATGCGGATATCCGTGGATAAACCCGCAGATATCCGCAACTTTTTTCGCCATGCGGTTATACTTTGCATGGCTGTGCGGATAGCGGATAATCTGCGGATAATGTTTGGAGTAAATTTGCGGATAATTTTTAGAATACAATCCGAACTTGTTGGATATCATGGGGAAAGTTGGGTAATTGTGCGCAGCGGGTAATGTGCGCACTTATGTTTTTCGAGCTGGTAGTACAACTAGCAACTCAGTTCACTGCTACCCTCAAGCTGTCATCGTACCTATCAGATAGGGACAGTCAGCATGATGCCGGTCGCTAAGTGATAACCGGAGGCTTGGCTGAAGGAACTTAACACGTTGCATGTTATTTTCTGTAGCCAGCAAATAAGAAGGTAAGCCTACAGTTGTGATTCAATTATTTAAAATTAAATGTAGTTTTATATGCCAGTGTTTACAATGGTTTTGCATGTACAGCGTTGCCGAAATGGTGCCCACACGCATCTTGGCGCGTCTCGCTCGGAAGTGATGGGCTCCATCTAACCAACGCTGTGCAGCTTTTCCCGGAGCGGCTAGCTGGAGAACCATGTGTTATTTCATCGTACAAATGCAAACCGATATAAAATAAGTGAATTAATTACGTATTTCACAGTCATACAGCATAACTTTTTGATGTATAACGATTACAACGCAACCAAGAACAACATTTTCCAACCACCCCGAGCCGAGAAAAAGTTACCTTACAACAATGATAACAACTTTGTTTCTTGGACACACAAAATTGTGAAATTAATAAAACAGTTCTACAACATTCCAATGTATATTGTGTTAAAATTTGGATTCGATCTGATGACGGGCTTTTGAGATAATAATTCTTAAATGTGACGCATGGTTGAAACACGCTTAAAAACGTGCACTTTTTGTGTTCCAACTGCGATAAAAAATATTAAAATATAAATTCAAAAATCCAAACCTACATGAACTAACGTAAAATAGAACGACGAAAATGTTGATGGTATTGTATTTTATGTAGGTCTATTGGTTACTTCACAAACAACCTTCAAACTCGAGTACACATAATACTTTGGTCGACAGTAGGGGAGAACCAACAGCTACGGGTGGAGGAGTTTTCCCTTAGAAAGTTCGATGAGACCCTTGTGTAGGAAATGGCACATAAATTCATCAGCTGCTGCCTTGCAGTGAGGCAGAGGACTGCCAAAGGCTAAGGCAGACAACCCCTGACAGAAAATCCTCAATTACGTTACGCCTAGCAAGCCAGTAAAAGTGTTTATTTGCAGTTGCTTTCAACACATACAAGAGCCTCGGAACGCAATCAACTCGATTAAGACGCTAGCATGAGCAGACTTCTGTCAGGGATGATTGTTTATGGCCCCCGTGATAGACAGGGGCTTGTAAAAATGCAAAAATCCCGGAGGATACTAACACGGATTGAAACCATCAATTTACTCAGTCTCACAGGAAGATGTGAAGAAATAGTGGACCTCAAGTAAAGGAGGAAATTAATAATTAAGTACAAGTTTTTCGGGCTTGTAGGCCGTGGTCCAGATAGGATATCTCCCGACGTTTCACCGAAAACTGTGTCCTTGAAAATGCTGGACGCAGTTTCCGGTGAAAGGAAAGGAATTAAGATATTAAGGAAACAGTATACACTGTATTGGCATGGAAATGACAAAGAGATGAAGAAAGGTGGTGGTTTCATCATGAGTAAAGATCTGGAAGGAGTTACTGACATTCAGTATGTTAGTGAGAGAATAATAAATGTGACTGTGCATTTAGGGAAAGAAAAACTAACCTTGGTATAGGTTTATGCTCCTCAAACTGGATGTTGTCAAGAGGATAAGAACCAATTTCTTGATGATTTGGAAACAGTCATTAGTAAAGAGAGAGTAATCATTATAGGGGATCTGAATGCACAGATTGGGACAGATAGAACAGGATACGAGAACGTAATGGGACCTCATGGATATGGTGGAAGAAATGTAGAAGGTGAACATCTCCTTGACTTCTGTATGAGGAATGGGTTGGTGATGAAAAACAGCTGGTTCAAGAAAAGAGAGAGCCATAAGATTACTCGATACAGTTGGGATGGACTACAAAAGAGTGCAATTGATTATGTCATCACAGATGAGGAAAGGAGTAGAATGGTAACAGACGTTAGAGTAATACCCAGTGAAAGCCTTGACAGCGACCACCGTCTATTATTAGCGGACCTGAAAAACTTCCATGTGCTAAAAGTACAGAACAGGAAAATGCCAAAAATCAAAGTATGGGAACTCCAGAAAACAGAGAAGAGGAACTGAGTATCAGAACCGGATAAAACCCTGTTACCAAGAGATGAAAGGAAAAGTGGAGAGGCAGAATGGACCAGACTAAGGGACTCATTGGTAAAGGAAACAACCGAAATTTGTGGAAAGACAAGTATGAAAACAAGGGAGAAGGAAACACCTTGTGGAACGAAAGAGTGAGAGCAGCAATCAGGGAAAGAAATCTCGTGCGGAAAGAAAGGGATCAGGAGAAAAATAAACCAGAACTTACTAGAGACGAGACAAAGATCAGAAACCTCGAACAAATGTACTGAAACAAGAAACTGGACGTTAAAAGAACAGTTGCAGAAGAAAAGACCAAGGCACGGAAGATATTCGCTCAGAAACTGGAGGAGGACAGCAGAGGCAATAAGAAACTACTGTATAGTGTTATCAGAGGTAAAAGAAAACCAATGAATACCATAAAGGCCCTTGGAGATGAAAATGGAAATCTGGTTAGGACAGATAGTGACATGAGAGAAGTCCTGAAGAACCATTTTGACCACCTACTGAATAGACCAGTTCAAGAACAAAATATAGAACCGGAAATCCACGCCTACAATGAGGAACGTCCCATCACTTGGACGGAAACTGAGGTAGCCTTAAAACCTATGCCTAAAGGCAAATCTCCAGGTGCAGATGAAGTGAATGCAGACATGATAAAGGCAGCAGGCATCCAGGGCATACAATGGCTGCACAAAGTACTCAATGCCGTATGGACAGTCAACAAAATACCTGCAGATTGGAGCAAGGGTGTTATAATTCCCCTGTTTAAGAAAGGCAGCAGAAGGAAACCCACCAACTATTGAGGAATAAACCTGCTGTCTCATGGGCTGAAAATTCGAGAGAAGATCGTAGAAAGAAGATTAAGAACCATCATAGAACCACAGTTGGAGGAGGAGCTATAAGGTTTCAGAAATAACAGATCGACAATGGATCTAATTTTTACCACCCGCATGCTGATGGAAAAATATTGCAAGAAAGGCAAGAACCTGGTCATTGTATTCCTGGATATAGAGAAGGCCTATGATAGTGTTATAAGAGATAAGATCTGGGAGTGCCTGAGGAAAAAAATGTGCCTGAGGGACCAGCAAGGAAAGTTCAGATGCTGTACAAAGACAGTATTAGCTGTGTACAAATTGGGGAAGCACGATCATCATGGTTTGAGACCAAGAGTGGAGTTCAGCCAGGCAGTGCACTGTCCCCACTACTGTTCATCACTATTATGGATAATATAATGAAGAACGTCAAGGAAAAGTTAGGTGAATTGCATGCAGTGGCCTTTGCTGATGACATCATGATTTGGGGTGAAACAGAAGAAGAAGTACAGAACAGACTCAATGTATGGAAATCCCAGTTCCAAGAATATAACCTCAACATCAGCGAGACCAAGACAGTGGTGATGTCAGTCAACAGAGATGGGCGTCCAGCAAGTGTTGCACTAGGAGACCACCAGCTGGAGTGTGTGGACAGTTTTCCTTACCTTGGAAGTGTAATCTCCAGTGATAATTTGGTCAGGAAAGAAATTACCAACAGAGTGCAAAAGGGATCAGAATTCTACCAACAAGTAAGGACACTTCTATGGGATGACATGATTCAAAAACCAGCTAAACTGGCAATGTTTTACAACTACTTTATACCAATATTGACCTATGGTATTGAAACATGCACCCTTACAAAGAGAGATGCATCAAGACTGCAATCATCAGAGATGAAATTTCTTATATCCACCATCCAGAAGACCAAGATGGACAAGTTAAAAAACTAGGAGGTGAGGAAACAAGCTGGATATAAAGACATCCCTATTAGACCGAGTCAGCACATCTAGACTACGGTGATACGGGCATGTAATGAGAATGACAGGAGGGTGGAAAAAGACTTGTAGGAAGACCTAGAACCCAATGGATTGACATGGTCAAGGTTGATCTAGTGACCAGAGGATGGACAGTGGATGATGTTATCCATGACAAGTTGTATATGGACAGGTTGAAGTGGAGGAGGCTCATAAACAGTACCCGGGAAACTAGAACTGTACAATGATGATGACAAGGACATAATTGTAAATACCCACCCAAACTAATTGAATCGTTTATATCAGAAAGGGGTCGAGTGACAAAAATGCCATTTCGAGAGAAACAAAGAAAACTCAAAATCTCTTACAGAATCTTAAAATTACCACAAATGTGTTTATGCATTTGGAACGCAATAACACAAATTATATGTGTAGTACTTTTTTATATCGAGCAAAAAGAAGCACTTATAACTTTGTACTTGACAACTTTCTGTAATAAAGAAATAGAACACGGTTATTTAGTTAGCAAAACAGAGAAATATTTTACGGTTTTGTAAAGAAAAAGAATTGTATGAAAAACACTTTATTAATATGTGTATTGGCTAACATTATTGATGCAATAAAACCATTATTGTAATTAAGGAAACCTGTTTAAGAAAGGCTGGTACTTTCTTTTAAACTGATCGCTCTCAAAGTTCAAAGCCATACATTATCAGGTTGGTAGTACACTGATTATTCATCTTCTACCTCCACAGCCCATTCTGCATCCGTAGTAGGCCATTCCAATATATCGTTGTAGAACTCATCATACCCAACAAGATAAGGTTTTAGGTTAGTGAGGTCTATTATCTTCTTCATATTGATGGGAACCTGAAACAGAAGCTGTTTGTAGGTCCTAGGCCAAAACTAAACATAGGGTACAAGAAATATTAGAACGGAAATGAGTCTAGCAGCTTCCCTTGACCTCTTTTTGCACTAAACGCAATTTTTAACATAATGCCTTACTGTTATAACAGGCTGGAAAACTCCTTTCTGCACTAAAATATGCGTGTACCCACACAGAACATGTTCCTACAAATAACTCATTTCATGAAATTTTGTCAGTTGACCCCTTCCTGAAATAAACGATTCAATTGAGGACACTCGCATTGACCAACTGGAATGAGATTCTACTAATTGATGATCATAACGGCTTCGTAGCCTATACTTTCATTTATCTCAAACTAACGGCAATTATTAAAATATCTCCTAGAATTCGCTTGAGTGACGGGAGAACATCTTAGATGGAGGTGTATTTCCCTTCTTCCGCCATCTATTCCTTTAGCTTGACATTTATGCTAAAATCAGACTTTATTTTCCTTTACTCACTTCTAAAAACTTTCAAATTTTCCGGGAATAATTTCAGTTTAATTGGATTTATATACAACGTAACAGGGAAAAGTGAAGCCTACGACCTCTAGAATTGGCAGCGACACTACCCACAGCCTAATGACGTCCTTGAGTTACTCATTTGTAGGTGTGGAGGAGTTGCTTGCCTTTCACCAAGGTGGATCGGGTTCGATCCCGATTGATGGTGAGAGATTTTTGAAGGTGAAATGTCACGTCCTGTGGTTCGGAATCCACGTGATTAGGAAGTGCAGTGGCTCATGACTGTGTTACTGACGATCACGTAAAACTACAAGTTTCCTTGTTTGTAATTATGTATTAGGCTACCCGACCGACAAGCCTTTACCGTTTTGGAGTGAGTGCGCTGTCAACATTTTACAAGTCTATCGGCGCATCAGGGCTAGAGTGGAGCAAGAGGTTGGGTTGGTTGGTTCCTCAGTTTAGGGGCTGTGACAACGCGGTCATGTAGCCCCGTGTACTTTGGGTGTGTGTAGAATCTGTCTGATAACCGGTGTTAATTGTGATGACTGTATTAGTGTGTGTTTTCTGTTTCAAATTCAAGTAAGGACTGCAGACATTGAATTTTTCCAAGTAGTTCCTACTTTTGCCGCCAAACGCAACCGTCAACGACTACTAGTTCAGAACTGGTTACCAGATGCCATCGCAGTCGGCTCCTGGCGACGAACGTCGGAACCTAGGAGCGTTTGTCAAATGTTTAACCTAACCTACAATTTAGCTTCACACAGGTGTAATTAGTGGAAGTTTCTCTAGCATGCCATAAATCTATGACATGAGACAGCCAGCTTTACTTCCCCTCCGAAGGAAGGCATACTGAGGGATGTTTAACGCTCTTAAAAATTCCGACGACTTCGCCGGGTTTGAACCCGCGATCTTGGGCATACAGCTCAGCATGCTACCAACTACGCCATCGAAGCCGCCTGGAGCAAGAGGGAAGGCATGTGTAGTTTTCTCACCTTAGTCCGTCTCGTTGCGTAGTGGCTAGCATTCTTGGCTGTCACCGTAGAGGCCCGGGTTCGATACCCGGCTCTGCCAATACACCTAGCCGCTCGTGTATTATGGGCCTTAGTTTACTATCTCGCCGAATCGTTGCGGTAGTGTTAATAACAGTCGTGTTGATTTGAAAGAGGTCTGAGTGACTCCCTCGAAAAATGACTAGCTCTAATACGGCTGCCGCCGGAAAGTCTGGTCAGCAATGGCGGATCCAGGCCTTGTGGGGCCCTGGGCGATATGATAACGTGGGGCCCACAACAAATATCAAATCAAATGGAAAATAGTTTGGTAATAATAATAATAATAAAATAAATAATAGTTTCAATATTCTGAATACAGTACAGTACCCTACATTTTTAGCCTACTTTTCACATTTTGCAAAAATGAGGAAAAAGTAGACTTATGAGATCGATCCGGGAAAATGTGTGTCTGTCTGTCTGTCTGTCTGTCTGGCTGGCTGTGTGTGTCCCCCCCTATCAACTCCTAAACGACTGCAGCTATCAACACCAAATTTGGTAAGAGTAAAGATCTATATTTGAATATCTCACGACCATATTTGAAATTGACGTCAGTGCTACCAACTGCTGAAAAATCGCAATTGAAATTTCAGCTCTATGTCGGATATCTCAGAAGTTATGCAGGCGAACTATTCCAAAATTGGAACGCGTATAGATAATAACATTCCAGATTAATTTTCTGATGTTCATACATGCCAGTGTTGCCAATATGATTCTAAGCCTGCCGGTATGTCCAATTTCTAAATGCATGTAACTTCTATATTATCGATTGGATTTCAACCAAATTTCGTATGTACTATGTGTACTACAACACATATGACTGTGCAAATTCTAAACAGCCACCAGGGCTGCCAACTATTAATAAATGCTCTCACTATGTTTCAACCCTAATGTCAATATATCAGGAAGTATGCAAGCCAACAGCTCTAAACTTTGCACACGTATAGTACCTGATATTCTACCCAAGTTCGGTGTAACTTATATACATCAGTACTGCCAACACGATTCTAAGCCTGCTGATAGGTCAAGTTTTTAAATGCATATAATTTCTATACTAACAAATGGATTTCAACCAAATTTCGTATGCTCTTTGTGTACCATAACAGTTATGATTATGCTTATTCGTAAGAAGCAGCAGGGCTGCCAACTGTTAATAAATGTTCTCTCTATTTGATTAACCCTAATGTCAATATATCAGAAAGTATGCAAGCCAACAGCTCTAAACTTTGCACACTTATAGTACCTAATATTCTACCCAAGTTCGGTGTAACTTATATACTTCAGTGCTGCCAACACGATTCTAGGCCTGCTGATAGGTCAAGTTTTTAAATGCATATAACTTCTATAATAACAAATGCATTTCAACCAAATTTCGTATGTGCTTTGTGTAGCGTAACAGTTATGATTATGCGTATTCGTAGGAACCAGCAGGGCTGCCAACTGTTAATAAATGTTCTCTCTATTTGTTCTTTAATCCTAATATCAATATATCAGAAATATATGTAAGCCTTCAGCTCTAAACTTTGCACACGTATAGTACCTGACTTTCTAGAATAATTTGGAGTATCTAATATACCTCAGTGCTGCCAACATGATTCTAAGCTTTCTGATAGTTTCAATTTTAATTAAATGTAACTTCTATACTAACAATACCAATTGGCACTAGGCTATAATAGATCGTATTATTTCAGATTAATTCTGAGCATCACATACATGACATTGTTCCCAACACGATTTTACGCGCACTGATAAATCCAATATCAAGCAGCATGTAACGTCCGTACTATCCATTAGTCTTCAACCAAATTTTGTATGTGCATTCTATACCTTAAGAGAGGGAGCTCAGAATATATTCAGAGTCACCAGGGCTGCCAACCAAAGTAAGTTACTGTATTAGGCTACATTATTTTAGGTGTATTTCAAACTGCAGTTCTTAGAATGTTGGTATTAGGAACTTGATATCGTTATTATTGCAGATAGGTCTATATAGATTGGCATGAATCTTACATTTTAAGAAAAGTAGGCTGTTTAGTTCGTCACGGAACTACTTGTTTTAATAATATGAAAGAAACCTGCAAGTCCCCTTGAAGAGGACTATGTAAACTATGAAATATTTAAATATTACTTTGCGACTTTTTTCCCGGCTGAAGTCTTCTATTATTTCACTGAAAAATAAACTTGCTAAACGGTCATGGGAGGTCATAGCTGCACTGATAAAAGGAATATGAATTATAAATTAGTTTGAAAAGTATAATTAATTAATTAATTAATTAATTAAATTTAAAAAATCCCGGACCGTGGGGCCCTGGGTGGTCGCCCTCCTCGCCCTCCCCTAGATCCGCGCCTGCTGGTCAGTACCTTTCCGTGAGTCACGCGTTCCCACCTTATCTCCCGTCACCACTCTATTGTCTCTCTAGTTTCGAGTTACATCAGTTGTTAAGTGCCGAACCAAAGTATATTGTGTGTTTTCAATACCGTACAGTAATGAGTGTCGAAAGGAAAAGTACGTATGCTATTGTGTATCAAAGACATAACTCTCTAACACATTGGGTTAAGGAGAATTTATGATGGCATTACTCGTATTTTAAGGGGAGGGGATGGTCAAAAAAAATTCTTTGTCTGAAAAAATAGTAGGTTCCGTACTGTACTGTATTAACTTCGTTTATTTATTTATTTAATTATTTACTTATTTATTAGACTTAACATTTCTTAGAAAGCAAAACGGGTGCTGCGATAACGGAACGTATCCCGTCCTAAAACCATACCTACCACCGTTTCTCAGCTAGCTATATTTAAATCACGTTTCCTCGATCTGCATTTTTAGCCTACTTTCGATTTTTGCAAAAAATGAAAGTAGACTTATGAGATCAACACAGGGCGAAAAAAGTGTGTCTGTCTGTGTGTGTGTATGTGTGTGTGTGAGTCTGTGTGTGTGTCTGTGTGTGTGTGTGTCTGTGTGTGTGTGAGTGTGTGTACTCTGAATGTCTGTCCCCCCCTATCAATTCGAACACGGTGAATGCGAATTGAACGAAATTTGGTACAAAGGTAGCACTAGCAAAGGACACCTCAGTGTCATGTTTTATATCGCCGCCATCTTTACTAAAACTGAATGGCGGCCACTCAAACGTTCAAAACGTAAAATCAAATAACGACTAACCAAATCATCCGATCTCTACCAAATTTGGTAACAACATACCTTCGTATAGGATGCGTCTTGTGACCAAACTACAAGGTCGTCCGCCATACCATTTCAGGATGGCGGCCGTGCGAATTATGCAAACTTTATAATCCATATCATGGGACCCACCAGTTCCGATTATCGAGCCGAGAATCGTTTTAACTGTTCTAAAGGAAGAGGCACGTACGAAATTAAAAGTTTATTTTGTAATACTATAGTGCAGACGTGATTTTAAAAAGCTGAGCTGATTCACTAATAAGACAAGATGGCAGCGGATATCTTGTGCCTGACTTATATTTCACTAATTTGAGTATTGCATGCAATATAGCGTACTGTACAAAATAAATAAACTTTGTATGAAATGCTTTATTTATAAATAATATACTCCAGTGATGAAATCGTTTAGTATAAATCATTATTTGCTAACAAGTTCTATGTAAGTCATTTTATATAGAACGATATTCGTTGACACAATTAGCTCAGTGGTAGAGCGTCAGCCTATCGCTCAAATGCCTATGGTTCAAACCCGATCAGAGCTAGGTTTTTTGCTTGAAATGTTATATGTTTATTGTTTTGTAATGACTCAGATGTTTTAAAATTAAGCGTTATATTGTGCATATTATGGTGTAAAATATATATTTAATTAAAACATAATTCGCCAGCAGATTTACTCGAGACATCTAGCTGTCAAAAAGGTAACTAGATTAACTTCCAGATTTTATTGAAAAGTTTCTTCTTCTGGCCGCTAGAATGCACTCGCTCTGTTAGGACACGGCCGACTGAATACGAGCTGCGCATTCAGTCGGCCGTGGTTAGGATTATATTGTTCGATATTTCACCACTAGATGGTACGACTAGTCTACGAGGGGCTCCATTGATTACTACACCATTGGCATTCTATGCGCATCGAATTTGAAGAATGACAAGATGATACTACGATACATTTTTACTTTTTATTTTAAAGGGTTTGTAACAGCCTATTTTGCGTTACTTGAAAATGTTATTTGAAGTAAAGAACAAAACGATTTCACATAGTAGGTGTTAGTTCAGGTTATTAATTACTACTTTTATTTGAGGCAAATAGCAATCGAAAATATCCACATAGTTTGTATACACACGTCTCTGTAGGGTCATGGAAAGATTTGTTAATTCAATTAGGGTTGTGAAAGCCATGCACAACCAGACGTGTAAAGACATGCCTCAACTCAAAGTTGGATGTTGCCCACGGCAGGTCGTATATGTAATAATAATAATAATAATAATAATAATAATGTTATTGGTTTTACATCCCTTTTAACTACTGCTGCTTTTAGAGACACCGGGGTGCCGGAATTTTGGCCCGAAGGGGATCTTTAACGTGCCAGTAAATGTACTGACACGGCTCCCTCGCATTTGTGCACCCTCAAATGCCAGCTGACTGCGCCAGGATACGAACCTGCAACCTAGGGCCCAGCAAGCGAGAACGTTACCGCTGAGCCACGCAGCCAGTCCGGTCGATTATGTCTCCAGATCCATAACATTCTTGATATACTTCTTATCTTTCTTTCTTCAATGATGGTAGCAGTTTTTATCTAGGTTGTGGCGTTTGGTAGAGGTAAATCGTTTCTAAGGTCTTCAACAAAGAATAGTTCTATTATACTCTTTGATAATAACGAGTTATAACTATACTCATACATTTAGGAGAAAGTAGGCTATATGTTCTTTACTGAACATCTTGTTATAAACGTAGTTACATCTCTACTTTGTATAAAACCAAGTCCCCGATTCTTGGATATCACGGCTAATATCGAGAACCACTGGATGGATTTTGATGCGGTTTTCACACTTCTGTAAAGGATATCTCGAGGAAGGTTTATGTAGAAATTTATTTATTTATGATCAAAGGAAAGCAGTAACGCTTTCAGTGAAAAAGTCGAAAAAAGACCTGGCGTCCGTGCACATTTTAAGCTTATGCTGCAAAGTTCTACAAAACGTCTGGGAGAGCATACCTCTATCTTCAATACATCGCCCACTATAAGTGTTTTTACGTTTTCATTTCTTCCAACAATCCTCCATTCAATTACTCAGGTGACAGTTCACGAGCTAGCTAGGGGCGAGCCTATCACCCCAGTTACAGCGTAGCTAGCGGTTGAGCCTATTACCCCAGATACAGCCAGCAGCAAACTGTCGAGTCGTGTTGAGTTAAGGCTAAATGTCCCGTTTTTAGCCTACTTTCGATTTTTGCAAAAAATGAAAGTAGACTTATGAGATCAACACACGGCGAAAAAAGTGTGTCTGTCTGTGTGTGTGTATGTGTGTGTGTGTGAGTCTGTGTGTGTGTGTGTATGTGTGTGTGTGAGTCTGTGTGTGTGTGTGTGGGTGTGTCTGTGTGTGTGTGAGTGTGTGTACTCTGAATGTGTGTCCCCCCCTATCAATTCGAACACGGTGAATGCGAATTGAACGAAATTTGGTACAAAGGTAGCACTAGCAAAGGACACCTCAGTGTCATGTTTTATATCGCCGCCATCTTGACGGAAACGTAATGGCGGCCACACAAATGTTCAAAGCTTAAATCAAATTACGACTAACCTAATCATCCGATCTCTACCAAATTTTGCAACAACATACCTTTATGGGGGGAGCATCCTTTGACCAAACCAATAGGTCATCAGCGTAATAGTTTGCGGATGGCGGCCATCTTTGTGTGAAAATCGATTCCCCCTGTTAATTCGAACACGGTGCAACCGAATGGAACGAAATTTGGTACAGAGGTAGTACTAACAAAAGGCACCTCAGTGTCATGTTTTATATCGCCGCCATCTTGACGGAAACGTAATGGCGGCCACACAAATGTTCAAAGCTTAAATCAAATTACGATTAACCTAATCATCCGATCTCTACCAAATTTTGCAACAACATACCCTTATGGAGGAAGCATCCTTTGACCAATCTAATGGGTTATTAATCTAATAGTTTGCGGATGGCAGCCATCTTTATGTCAAAATTGATTCCCCCTATTAATTCGAACACGGTGGAACCGAATGGAACGAAATTTGGTACAGAGGTAGCACTAGCAAAGGGCACCTCAGTGTCATGTTTTATATCGCCGCCATCTTGACTGAAATGTAATGGCGGACACACGAATGTTCAAAGCTTAAATCAAATTACGATTAACCTAATCATCCGATCTCTACCAAATTTTGCAACTACATACCTTTATGGAGGGAGCATCCTTTGACCAATCTAATAGGTCATTCGCCTAATAGTTTGCGGATGGCGGCCATCTTTGTGTCAGAATCGATTCCCCCTATTAATTCAAACACGGTGAAACCGAATGGAACGAAATTTGGTACAGAGATAGCACTAGCAAAGGGCATCTCAGTGTCATGATTATTATCGCTGCCATATTGACAGAAACGTAATGGCGGCCACACAAATGTTTAAACCTTAAATCAAATTATGACTAACATAACCATCCGATCTCTACCAAACTTTGCAACAACATACCTTTATGGAGGGAGCATCCTTTGACCAATCTAATAGGTCATTAGCCTAATAGTTTGCGGATGGCGGCCATCTTTGTCACCATTGATTCCCCCTATTAATTCGAACACGGTGGAACCGAATGAACGCAATTTGGTACAGAGGTAGCACTAGCAAAGGGCACCTCAGTGTCATGTTTTATATCACCGCTATCTTGACGGAAACGTAATCGCGGCCACCCAAATGTTAAAAGCTAAAATGTAATTACGACCAACCTAATAATCTAGTCTCTACCAAATTTTGCAACACCATATCTTTATGTGGGAAACATATTCTGACCAAACTGCAAGAACATCAGCCCAATAGTTTGCAGATGGTGGCCAAGTATGTGTGCAAATCGATTCCCCCTATCAATTCAAACACGGTGGAACCGAATTGAACGAAATTTGGTACAGAGGTAGCACTATCAAAGGGCACCTCATATTCATGTTTAATATCCCTATAGCACGTTGTATTTCAACAAGCTACTACAACCAACATTCAATCATACTCCTTGAAAAGGACAAAGAGTTATAACAATACCCATGCATTTAGGAGAAAGTAGGCTATATGTTCTTTACTGAACATCTTGTTTAGTTTGTAATTCTGACACCACGTAGCAGCACCAAAGTGAGACAATTTCTTTTTTCAGTTTTCTCTTGAACAAAAGCTCGTATTTGCGATCTGAAAACCACTATGTATACTAGACTGCAATTGAATTGATATTAATTCGATGCATTTTCCAAAATGTGAAAAACAAAGGAGTTACTAACAGTTTTTTATATTTCTGCTTAAAATATGAAAGAAACCTGGTAATACGAAAACGGAGATTTATTTCCCAATTCCAATGCATTTTTCAGAATTAAAATCGGGTGAATGGAATCGACCGCATTAGTTTGGGAATTATTGTATAGAAAAGGGTGGGAGGGGTAGCGGCGCGGCTTCACAAGATCTATTGCGCAAGGAAAATGATGAACGCGCTGACAGGGCCGAGTGAGAATGAGACGATTTGACGACAGGCAGGAGTTGTCTTCCTCTTGTCATAAATATTGTAGTTCGGCAAGTTACATGTACAAGTGCCTAGATGTGGAACAATATCTGAGCATTAAAATTATACTGCAGTAGTGTCACGCTTAACGTTGACACAATGTATTTGTACAGATACATTTCTTACTTCCTCCAACATTCTTGTTGTCGTTCTTGTTGATAATAATACATTGTAGAGGCTTGGGACATCTTGGTCATCAGTGCCTTTGGCTGGCTGCGTGGCTGAGCGGTAACGTTCTCAATTGCTGTGCCCAAGGTTGCAGGATTGAATCCTGGTGCAGCCAGTTGGCATTTGTGGGTGCGAGGGAGCTGTGTCATTAGATTTACTGGCACGTTAAAGATCCCCTTTGAGGAAAAATTCCGGCACCCCGGCGTCACTAAAAGTCGCAGTAGTTAAAAGGGACGTAAAACCAATAACGTTATTATTATTATTATTATTATTATTATTATTATCATCATCAGTCATGTGTAGTTGATTATGTGTGCAACTGTATTAGAGTCAGGAATGGGGCACATGCCCTGAGACTTCACGTACGGTACTATCTCGTCATTTACCTGGAGGGAGTGTGGAATAACCGGTGAAAACACACTCAGGGTAGATGCTGACAGCGCTGGATTCCCATTTAGGTAACTGTTTTAGAGCTATTTGAGGATAAACTCCCGAACAAAAATCGTATTTTTCCGACATTAGTAATGCTTTGTATGGCATAATTCTTACCGCACAGAGCAGCGACTGGTTTCACTCGATGCAAAATTGAATAATGTATAGAATGATATGACTGGTTTGTAGTTAGCACGTTCTTGATATTTTAGAAAATAAGACGGACAAGATATGTTCGTGTTCAGGTTTATTGGGAATATCCATTCTAAAAACCACCCGATGCGAACGTCCAACTCTAGGTATCGTCTTCTAGACATAACAAATAGGACCACAAACCGTGAAAAATTCATATCAATGGAGCATCGATTTATAAGAGGCCAAATGCCACGCACGTAGACCTACATACATAGCCTACATACATTTTGGTGATTCGTATGGGTCTTTGGTTCTTTTGATTCTAATCCCCCCCCCCCCTTTTTTTCATGAGATCTGAAACGACTCCGTGAGGCCAATCGCTATATCTTACTTCAATTTTTATGGAAGTAATAATAAAAGTAATAATAAAAGTTCATTTATGTAGGCTATTTTATTACAATAAACAAATTATGAAATTATGAAAATGCATACCAAGAGCAAAATTATGTACATATACAGGATGTAACAAAAAGGTTTGCCTGTTCGCCATCTCCTGATGAATACAGTACATTTGCGTTTGTCTGTTGGCACAGGTAAGAGTAAAATGTGGCTTTTCACCGATGTCTCAGTCTCACTTATGGCTGTGATTATATGGAAGCTACTGAGGTATGGGTGGGGCTTAGTAATGACATTCAGGGCGCAATCAGTGCCTGTGGATGTTGTGAAAGGTTCTACTCATAGGGTTAGTACTGCTGTTCTGACTCGGTGAGGAAAGCAATGGCGAACTACCTCACTCCTCACCTTGCCTAGAACGCCTCAATATAGAGCTGCCTTGGGTTTTTGTGGGTATTTACCCACATAACCTAACGGCGGTACTTGTTGAGGATCCAACCAGCCTTCAAGCTGACTACCTAACAGACAACAAAAAGGTACGGCAGAAATTGCAGGATGCATTCCTCACACGTAGACGAAGAAATTATGTTATATGAACATGGGTCCGGAAACGCTTTTCTTGTCCATGTTACACCTCATTGTCTCCAACTCATTAATCATGGGAAACACACAAGAAGAGAACGTGAGAACCATGGGGAATATGCACTCTAGCTTACGTCTGGTTACGTTGTCATTATTGTAGGTTCACCGCCAGTGTTTTGTTTTACATGGCCCTGTTGCCTTGCGACTTAGCAGATGTGCCTTTAGCTGTGCGACAAAACATGTACTTCATGCACGATGGAGCACCTCCTCATTTTAGTGTTAATGTCCGTCGGCTTCTAAATAACAGATTTGGTGACAGATGGATAGGTAGAGGTGGACCAATTGCCTGGCCTTCACGCTCTCCGGACCTAAACCCACTGGACTTTTATTTGTGAGGGCATTTGAAAGCTCTTGTGTATCGAACCCCAGTACCATAATCTCCGTGCCCGTATTATGGAAGGCTGCGAAACCATACGCAATCCTCCAGGGATACCTCAGCGCTTCCGAGATTCACTACGACGCGACGATGCATCAAGGCACACGGAGGGCATAAACAACATCTCCTGTGAGAAAGAGTTGCATGTGGTATGCTTGTGCATTCTGTTCTTGTGTGTTAACCCCTGATTAATGGGTTGGAAACAATGAGGTATAACATGGAAACAAAGCGTTTCCGGACCAATGTTCATATAAAAGAATTGTTCGTCTACGTGTGAGGAATGTGTCCTGCATTTTATGCCGTACCTTTTTGTTACACCCTGTATAGAATTAGAGTTCCTAAGATATTCTTATCTGCCTATTGTTAGCACAGGCACTAGTACTGCGTACCATAAACACAAAAAGAGTATTATACCTAATTATTTCCTGTTCTTGAAATCAATGCTTCAATTTATTACATACTAGCAGAAGTACCCGTTCTTCGAACGGTGTTCGTAGTTAACACCAGACATTATCAATTGAGCTACTGTGCAATGGTTAGCGGTTTGTCATTCCATCAAGTTTATCAGAACGAAGTTAGTTTATTGGGAATATCACACACACTGTTAATTTAAGGCCCTTAAAATGTAGTTTTCGGAGACCCTTTATAGATTCCCGAATTATCTGTCTCACATTGAGAAGCGCAACATATGTTTTGGTCTTCCTTGTAGGATAATTTTTATATTTCGCATATTTTAGCATATATTGAGAAGTTTTTCTCTATATCCACCCTTCTACTGTATGAAAAGTACGGTGAAGAGTTTTATAAATGATTGGTGTATTGACTCTCATGGTTACCATACCTAATTTTAAGATGCACCAAGCATCCGAACACGAGGTATAGGCTTACATAAAGATACACAGAAAGACAGACAGACAATTCTATTATCTACAACATATTACCCAGATATCCAAATATGGGTATATCTACCACACAGTATCAAATAAAATCATCCTTATGATGAACCCGTATGTCGACAAAAAAAAAATAGTTAAAATGTGCTCTCAGACTAAATTCACCTAACGTGTACTTCCTGACGTGAAATACAATTGAAAGTCTTGTAGACGAAACGCAATACACGTCACATAAAAACTGACCCTCTACGTTGTGCTAGGTGCCCATACACAGGAAGACCCCTTTCATAAATTATAAAGGCTTGTGGTGCATGAAAATTCAGGTTCTCTAGACTAAAATTGCCCAAATTCCTAAAAGCCGCAAAAAATGCTGGCTCAATTCAGGAATTTTTGAAAATAATGTTGCTGTTTGGAGATATAATAGACCTTCTGTACTATATGTCGAACGTGAAAATTGCATGAAAAAATTCTAGGTTACCCCTTCACCCACTTAATTGTATTGATGAATTATACGGTCTACGTTAGTTCCGTGATAACCTTATAGCCATTTGCAAACTTTCACAGAAATGTAATAAATGGAGTGTCATTGCTTCTTACAGAAATAGATGGAAAGTTGTATGCCACCCCATGAGATAATGTTCTCATGGTTACCGATTTGCATTCCTTCATTAGTTTGTTAAATTAAATTAAATTAAATTAGTTTTCTGGGAATATTTCACAAACTGTTGGATTTAGAGCCTTATAATGTAGTTTTCGAGGACCCTTTAGGGCCCCCGAGTTTTGTTGCTGGCACCGAGGGGCTTTGTCTCGTCGTCGTACACCATAATATAATACTAATAATAATATAATATAGGGAGAAATTATAACACCTATTTTTTTTTATTATTTTTTATTCAGCCAATGGCCATGTACTTTTCTTTTCAGGACGGGTCAGGGAAGGGATATTATCAGAGAAAGAAGCATTCACATCGCGCTTGAGCAAAATGGAAATGGCCTACCATTTAACTAGGACATCTATATGAAAAGGTCAATATCCTTCAACGCAAAACTAAAATATTACTGCAGTGTCATCCGTCCGGAAGTCTTGCATGCTTCTGAATGCCTCACGATGAAGAAAAAAGGCTTGGCCGAGAAACTGGAGGCCAAAGAAAGGAAAATTTTGAGAAATATATTGGGTTCCATCAAAGATAATGGGGAATACAGAAAACGGCATAACCATGACCTATATACTCATGTGGAGAAGATAAGCAACGTCATCCGGAAGAGAAGGTTACCATTTGTTGGGCATGTGAAACGAATGAGCCCAGCGAGACTGACCAACCGCAACATAACTTACTTTCAGGAGAGGAAAGCAAAATGGGCCTGGTTCATTGAACTGGATAAAGATCTGAAAGAAGTGGGGATTACACCAACAGACATTCAGGAGTGCGTCCCACTCAAAGGGAAACTTCAAGCTTGTAAAAGTTTCCAAGAAAAACCGAAGCTGAAAACGGGAAAGATTTGGACCCAGGAACGGAAGGAAGTCCACCGAGAACGAATGCGGGCGTACAGGGCAAACATGAAAGCCAGTAGGAGACGGTTGGAATGACGCGGTCCATAGATGGCCTATACGAAATGAATGAATGAATGAATGAATAATATGGGGATAGGAATATAATAGACCTGCCGTACCACACCCGCAGGTGTAAATCGCGTGAAAAATTCAAGAGTACCCCTTGATCCCCTTAAGCGCGTTAAACTTATTGAGGAATTTTACGGCTTTGGTTCCGTGATAACCTTCTAGCCGTTTGCAAACGTTCACACTAATGTAATTAATGGAATTGCATTGCGTCTTACAGCAATAGATGGGACCTCTGAGAATCCGTTGGCATGGTTACTGGCTTGCATTCGTTCATTAGTTTATTAAATTAAATTAGTTTTCTGGGAATATCTAAAAAACGGTTGGTCTTCGGTCCTTAAAATGTGGTTTTAGGGGACCCGAGTTTTGTCTCTCACATTGAGGGGCTGAAAATGAGTTTTGTCTCGTCCTTCTACGCCTATTTCAGCATGTATTTTAAGGGGGTAGGCCCCCTTTAATGAGAGGTACGGAGAATAGTTACATCAATGATTAGTGTCGTGCCTCTGATGGATATCTGTACCAAATTTTAAGTTGATACACCCAGCCGTTCTCGAGTTATAAGGGAACAAATTTGTCCACAGACAAACAAACAAACAAAATATTTTCGCGCGCATCCACCATAAAACAGTCTGAAACGTGTAACCATCTCAAATTTCCGTGGAAATTCAGAGATAAACACACAAATTTTCATTTTTATATATAGAGAGATATACTGCACTGCTCGGTGTTGACCGTGTTTTATTGCACAGATTCTGGTTTTACTCGCTAACCGTTGGAGATATACAAAAAGTGATAAGGACCTTTCGGATAGAAAATTAAATGTTAAAGCTCATGTATACCATCAAAAGTTTGCTATTTCTTAGCGTTCTCTTTTTATTTGAAAAGGAATTATGAAATTTTGAAACCAAAGGGTGTAGTGACGTCACAAATGTCGGTTTTACTCGCTAACTGTTGGAGATACACGAAAAGTGATAAGGACCTTTTGGATAGGAAATTAAATTTCAAAGCTCGTATGTGCCATCGAAAGTTTGCTATTTCCTACCGTTCTCTTTTTATTTGATATGGAAATATCAAATTTTGAAACCAAAGAGTCTAATGACGTCACTAAAATAGTCGCCATTTTTTAATAGTGCAAAATTTCGAAATCAAAAGTATCCTATATGTAAACCTGGTAAATCATCTACATCCATGCAAAATTTCATTTAAATCGGTTCTTGAGTTATTGAGTAACAGACAGATAGACAGACAGAAAGACAGACACACACCATCTCATTTTTATATATTAGTATGATCATAGGTAACGTTTCATGATTTACACACACTCAGTATTTTAATTCACCTCAGGTTCTCTTATATCCATTGATCTGGTCATCCTGGGATCAATGATCTCAGGAAACAAGATTTTCTCGTAGCAGAATGTGAGTTACATACGCATGCTTTGTCTCGAAAACTTTTCGTCCCTCTTTATTGTTTCTATACCGGGTGAGTTAGCCGAGGTCGTTACGGCATGACTAATGGAAGTCGCTCACATCCCCGCCGGCAACCTTGAAGATGGTCTTCTGTGGTTTCCCATCTTCCTTCCAGGCAAATGCCGGGGTTGGTCCCTAACTATAGGCCACAGCCGCTACCTTCCAACTCCTCGACCTTCCCTTCCAACTTTCCTCCCCAACGGTACTTGTAGCTCACCCATTGGGTGTCCGTCTCGAAGCAGCTACAAAACTGGCGAGCCGAACATGTCCTCGGACACTCCCGGCACTAAAAGCCATACGCTAAAAAAAAAAAAAAAAAAAAAATGTTTCTATGTGAATGTCCTTAGGCATCCATACCACAAACTAACATATTTCCCGATGTGTTATTTCCAACTGGCCCTGGATTTGGAAATAAAAATCATGTGAGAGTTAGAGAGTTATCAATCTGTTCTCTTCTGAATGGCACTGTTCTTGATATTCTCTAGGCTATCTTTTTCGTTTACTTTCTGCCGAATAAAATCCCTTTACCTTTTTGCAGGCTTCCAGTATGGTATATTCCGTGCAGAATAAGGGCACTAGACTTCGGACTATAGCGTCGTCTCCTATTAATCCGTCTGGGGAGGCACCTAAGAACCCATAAGTTTTATGTACGAAAAGACCACATTCTTCGACTTTTCTGCCGATTTCTCCTCTAAATTTCGTTTTGTAATTCGCTCATTATCACAGTCATACTGCATTGCTTTTGAGTGAAATTAGCCCCACAGAATGCCTCTTGCAACTGGAGCCCATTTCGAGGTAGGTTTCCTCTTTCATACATATCTAAAATTGGATGCCGTAAGTCTGTCCTTTCTAGCTGTGTGCCACTTTTCGTTTTCCCTTTGGCCCCTTGTTTACTTTTCCAGTTTTTGTATATGGCCATCACTAAGCGTTAGTTGCTTGATCTTCTCATCACTAAACTCTCTCAACAGTACCTGATCGAAATCCAACTGCATTGATCGGTTTCCATAATCACGTGAGACAGTACGTTTCATTTAATTAGACTGTTGTCGAGACATTCTATTCCCTGCTCACGACGCAAATAAACTTTTTCGGCAAGCTGCTCTTCTTCTCTTTCTGCTGAGTGCAGTGCCCTTCACTATTGTGGCAGTCTTTTTCTAAACTGATTTCATTGTTTTATAGTGCCAGGATGGCCCAAACTGAAAGACCAGCCCGACAGTTTTGGTTCTATGAGTGAAGGAACCTCGTTTCCCTCGATTGATCTGCTTACCTCCCGTGAATTTTGCAACAAGGGACATATAATTTTCGGTAGCATTGCTGGGAACTTTTTGCAATTAGGGGCTGCAAGCAAGAACGCATTAATTTGGTTGCAGTTAGCTGTTTGTCTTCACCTTGCCCGCTGGTAGTTCAAAAGTACTGTTTGCAGTCTTTATGGATCCCAATTCAGTATTTCCGGAAACCAATTTTCCATTTTCACAATCGCTACGCCTTCATTTTTCCACACAACGCATTATTTTCATTTGAAGTCGAACTTGCTTCTCTGAAAAAAGTTGACACTGAATATTTTGTGATCTTGTACTCCTACACTTATGTATTAGAATTTTAAAAAACAAACTACACCCGTGGCGCGACAGCCCACGAAGGGCCTAGGTCTACCAAGCAACCGATGAGCTGTTTAGCCATGTAGCCTGCAGATTGCGGGGTGACGTATAGTCATCCAACTTTTAGGCTACAGGTAAAATATAAGTGAAATCATAACTGCTCAGTGCATTACGGATTCTTTATTGAAAGCGTAAAGAAATATATAATTTCAAATATAAACTAGAACAAAAAATTACGGGTGTGTTGTGAACCCTTAATAAGCTACGCATATTAATGATTCTAATTATTCATTTCATTATATTCTGATTTTACTGCTAGAATCATACAGGAAGGCCAGACTGGATTGCGAAATGTCATGCTTATATGGAGACAGTACGTTTGAACGTGCCCAGTCCTGAAACAAAGAAGTGACGAGATCGGAATGTTTGACAGGTGCAGTATCAGACAAAGGTGTGTTGGGGTCCTGACTCATTTCAGACCGTAATTTATTTGTCACCCTAGCGTTGTGAGTAAGATAGTTGCTGGGTGAGAGAGACGAGAGGAACTTTCAACCAATCATAGGACAGAGGCTTCTGTTCAAAACTGCGATATTGACGTCATGAACCACCAATCAGAGAGGGTCACCATTTATAGCGCCAAGAGAGCGTCTGACGCCGGCCTGAAGATGAAAGCGGGAAAGATTGGATTAAAGAAATCTATGATCGATTCCAGAGCACGATAGCCCCATTGAGACCTGTATAATATTTCAAACTGTTTGATACCTGTCGCATGCCAATAGTCGCATTATTATAGAAGTTAGTGATAGATTTCCCTCTCCCTCCGTCCTTTTGCTAAATTCACATAAATACTGTCGTCTGAGTGACGACGACGTTGATTCTTGGTGACACCGTGCGGTGATCGCTTATTCTTTTCGATACCGTGAAGGTATACTGTGTTAAATTTATCAGAGATAGAGTCATTATTGAAAACATTATAATGAAGTTGTGTGCGCACAGCATAGTGTGAAATTTGTGTATCTGTAAAATTTTAGTAGTCTCCCACGACTACAACTATTAGGGAAAGTCTACGATTAATTTTGCACTAGACAAATGGTGAAAGGAGTAGCTATTGGCAAAATTTAGATAGAGAATTACGTGTGACTAAAACTAACATTTTTTTAATTTTTATTCAACGTCAAGATGGAACTCCAGACCCAGAGAAAGACATCGAACCAACGTTTCTTCGGCTCCATGTGGTCTGAGATGAGCTAAACACTTTGGAGAGAGAATGTCTGGCGATGTTCGATGAGACGACGCAGAAAGAGGAATGAGTACTGAAATAATTTATTTATTTGACAAACTGGTTATGGTTTTGTGGGAACATATTATTTTGTGTAAATATGATTTTCAATTTTTGTCTTCGTGTTTTATTGTAGATGCTTTGTGGTACTGACACACATTAGTTTAGTGTATGAGCAACGTGGCATGTTGTATTTTATTTGTGTGAAGATAGTTTTTTGTTGATGTCAAGTATACGGGGCAAGCGTACTCGAGTGCGTGTCGCTACCGTAAAATGCGCGGCTAAGCGACGCAAATTGGGAACCGATATCATAACAGAAGCGAAACTGAATTAACTAGAGTAGATAATAGAATTGGTGGAAAATATTTGTATTGTATAGATTTTTATTGTTACACAGTCTTGTGTATTAATTGCCGTTTGTTGCATTTTTGTTAAATGAGGGGTCATCTGCCCAATTTATTTATTTGTTTGTGAAGTTACTCTTTTAGTGTCTTGGGACACAACATCTAGGGGTATTTGATTGGAGTGTCGGCCCGTGGTAGATATGCATTGTATTCAGCCCAAAAGCTTTGTTGAGTCTGCAAATATGTGTTTTATGGGATAGCAGTTTTCGGGAACTCTGGTTCTGTCTGAAGCTTTGTCCAGTATCAGCATTTAATCCTTGCGAGGAAAATGTTGGAATCCCCTTCTACGATGTTCTTGCAATTCATTGGAATTGGCAAGAAGTGTGTGAATTTACGTGTCGCGATTATCAGGTGGCGTAACGGGACTGTCTAGTCTCTTGTTATAAATAGCATGACTCAAAGCTTCGACAAGGAGGGCTGGTTTGAACACAGATGTTAATGAGTGGTAAGGGAGGAATTTCTACCGGGAGGACTCCAATCAGATAAGGAGCAAGCTGTGCTCATTAGTATTCACGGACCAGGTTTCCGTCCTTCGTAAATGTTTATCTTATATATTAAAATAAAGCCTATATAATGATAAAAGAATTGTAATCGGTAAATGGGTGCTGTTCGCGTTTTGATCGATCGATTCCCAGCGTGTTAGCTTATCCATGCTTTTATTTCATGTAAATATCAGCCGGTTTTAGGCATCTTATTTCTTGTTGTTTTTTGTCATGTTCATTGACCTCGGATGGTCTCGATTTTCGGTCACGTTGTTGTCATGTTTGTGTTGAGCAATTTGAGCCCTTGGGCAAGCTTCTGTTTTGCTGGGAGTTTCCTGACTCACTGCGATCTCGCTGGAGATCAATTAGTTTATAAATTTTAAATGGTTGCGTGTGTCAGTAAAATTATAATTTTTGGTATGTTATTCTACGAGTGTGTCCCATAAGGCCATAATAATGGTTTGCAGTATGGGGGTTTGCAAGCATATTGGCTGTTCCATCTGTGAGCAAATCTCCATCAAAAGTATTTATTTCCTTTCTAGCGTAGTTATACGCGTGCATACATATTAACCAGACAAGTGGAATTTGATCCACAATTTTATTTCTTTGGAGTGGACTTTCCTAGGCCACTGAGATCTGTGTAAATTCTTGTACTGTGGGAGTAAAGTTCAGGGTGGACTTTGTTTATGTTGTATTTTTATGTTTTGTTGTTTATATTCAGTTATTAAATGGTGGTAATTTTATTTGTTTTTCACTCATTTCTTAGTTTGTAGTTTTGCATATGGACCTTGTATTTGTAAAGCAGTCGTCTGGTATTTGAGCTCTAGTGAAAGCATACCCGGACTGAACGCGCCCCGAAGACTGATTCTCGTATAATGACGCTGTTATACTCAAGGGCACAGTATAGACATCCAACTTCTAGGCTACAGGTAAAATATAAGTGAAATCATAACTGCTCAGTGCATTACGGATTCTTTATTGCAAGCGTAAAGAAATATATAATTTCAAATATAAACTAGAAAAAAAATTCGGGTGTGTAGAGTTTTTTTTAGGGCCTGGCTTCCTTTTCTTGGTACTTAGTCGCAATCTCCCCTGGGATTTAGTGGAACGCCCTTGAATCGGTTTTGGTGGTGGCTCCATTTTTCAACAAAAGCGAAAAAATATCTCCACCAGTCGTAGTCAACCTATATGTACAAGTATCTATTCAACCAGAAATACTGTCCGAAAAATAAAGTGCCGAAAATAGAACACCTAACGGGCATTAAAAATAACTGTTGCAGGTAAAATAAATTTTAAAAAAGTAATTAAAGAGATCGATGAGAAGCCTCCGTGGCTTAGGTGGCAGCACGCTGGCCTCTCACCGCTGGGTCCGTGGTTCAAATCCCGGTCACTCCATGTGAGATCTGTGCTGGACAAAACGGAGGCAGACAGGTTTTTCTCCGGGTACTCCCGTTTTCCCTGTCAAAATTTTATTCCTGCAACACTCTCCAATATCATTTCATTTCATCTGTCATTCGTTTAATCATTGCCCCAGAGGAGTGCGTCAGGCCTCGGCAGCCGGCACAGTTCATATCCTCGCCGTTAGATGGGGGCTTCATTCATTCCATTCCTGACCCGGTCGGAGACTGGAAGCAGGCTGTGGATTTTCATTTTCAATTAAAGAGATCGATGAACTAAAAACAAGACGTCGTAACTAGGAACTGGTAAAATATCAAAGGATCACTCAGAAATATCCAGACCTTGACAATAATTCAGAACTAACCAGCACAGTCAATCACAATATTGGACTACAGTAGATGCTTGGGAATTCCTTACCGTCTGGAAAGGTTGTCGCTCTCTCAAATTACTCGACTTCCGATCCCCCCCCCCCCCCCCCAACCCTCCCCCAGCACGCTCTACATGACCATGTTCTACTGCCGCGCCTTTTATTGCGAATAGAGCAACACTTTTATTCACATACTTCCCAAAGTGATCCCGACGATTCTATTCAACCGATTTGGGTTTTCGATACGGCTTTGGAATCAGTGAGCAAAACTCAACGTTCGTATTACCCGGTTTTTTCGAATTTTAATCGGATATTTGAAAAACAATCAGCAACTTTTCTTTTTTTAAAATTAGAAAGTAAGCAATGAATTAATATCAATTCTGCTACTAGACAGAGTACATAGCAATTTTCAGATCGCAGATCGGAGTTCCCCTTCGATAAATAAGTACATAAGTAAATTCAGCTTCGCTTGTGCTGCCATCTGTTGAAATATTTCTTACCAAAGTGTCGGGACATTTAGCCTTAAGACTTCAGAGCAGGGGCGTATATAAGGGGGGTGCTTAGCCCCCCCCCCCCCAGAAAGAAGCCAATAAAAATTAAGAAAGTGTTGCTTTGGTACGAGCATAAAATAATTGTAAATTTGGTTGTACCCTAATTTTAACTTATTGGCTAAGTTATAAACAATATTAAGATTGAAAATGGACTAACTCGTGGTGTAGTGGCTAGCATTCTGGCTGCCGCCCCGGAGGTCCGAATTCGATTCCTGGCTCTGCCAAGAAATTTTAATACTAGTCTGAGGGCTGGAACGTGTTACACTCAGCCCTGTAAGGCAAAACTGTGAATTCCACAGTACGGAACTTATCTTTCTGCTTAGTAAATTAACAAATATTTAGATATTTGCCATTCATACTTCATAGATCATAATAGAAAATTCATTTAGTATAAAATGTTATTTGTGTGTTGTGTTGCATTTTAAAACTTTTTTTTTTGTATTGCAAGTAGTTGTAGGCTATACAAACTTTGAATCTTATCTCAAATAATTACACAAAGTTATATGCTCTATTGGTTGGTATTTCTCTGTATTTTGCGGTGACAATCCCCTGAGAATACTCACAATTTTCCAGGATAGCCAGCCCCCCCCCCCCCCGAAAAAAATGTATATACGCCTCTCATTCAGAGAAGAGTGGTTGTGTTTGGAATTTCCCTGCAACTCGGCTTTTCTTCATGTAGCCCAGTGGCGGCTCGTGACTTTCTAGACTGGAGGTTCAATAGAAAAGAGCACTCACTTCAAATGGCGGACCCTTAATCTACTACAAAGGTAAACAGTATACATGTGGTACCTCAAATTTCGTACAGATAGTTATGAACATTACAATGAGCGATTTCAAACACTGTGAGTTCAAATCATTCGCCTCAACCAGAACTTGAACCCTGGATCAGCATTATTAGTGAAGATCAAAGTTTTCTGTCTCGATGCCTCTCTCAAACACACGCACAAACAAGCTCCCGTATTACAGGCTCCATCTGGTAATGAGCCTGGTTAAGAACATGCAACACTTCAAATCTTACAGCAATCGAGTATCAGGTTGAAATGGCTCACAAAATGAGTAATGGATATACTTATAAAAGGTAAAGGTAATTTAGAAGGAAAATGCTCATAAAAGGAATTTAGATTGAAAAATACCCACAAAATGTAGTTTAGGTTCAAATTACTTACAAAATGCAATGCAGATTCGAAATACTCAACAAAATGCAATTAAAATTCAAAATTTTTACAAAATGCAATTGAAATTGAAAATACGTACAAAATGCAAGTGAGGTTCAAAATACTTACAAAATGCAATTAGAATTGAAAATACACAATGCAAGTGAGATTTAAAAAGTCCGGTTCAGATTCAAAATACTCACAAAGTGCAATTGAAATTCAAAATACTTACAAAATGCAATTGAATTTGAAAATGCTTACAAAATGTATGGTAGATTCAAAATACTCACAATATGTGGAAGCCCGCGATTCAAAATAATGTACTTACAAAATGCAATTGAGATAGAATATACTTACAAAATGGAGTTTAGGTTGAAAATACTTACAAAGTAGATTGAAAAAACTTACAAAATGTGGTTGAGTTAAAGAAACTCACAAAATGTAATTTAGAGATACCGGGAGCCAATTCATAAAAACAGGGCGGGAATGTTAGAGAAAAGGAACTATAATGAAAAGAAGGCTGATCCCACGAAGAATGAGGGATCAGGAAAGATAAGATAATGTTAATGTTATTGATTTTTACGTCCCTTTTAACTACTCTGGCTTTTAGAGACGCCGGGGTGCCGGAATTTTGCCCCGAAGGGGATCTTTAACGTGCCAGTAAATCAACTGACACGGCTCCCTCACATTTGCGCACCCTCAAATGCCAGCTGACTGCGCCAGGATACGAACCTGCAAGGGAAAGATAAGAGAAGGGCCAATGAAGGCGGGAAAGGAAGAGACTCCCTAGGCCTCGGATACCCTAATACTGTCGGGGTTGGAAGACAACAAGAGTTGACCAAGAGAGGTCCACAGGAAAGAAGACAGTGAGGAGCCCGGCACAAGTAAGTGGAAGCAATGCCGGACTCAGCTGGGATCCCGTGGTCGCCAACCCACGTCCCACTAGATGTGATTCCCTGGGGGACGCGGAAAAAATAATCGAATTACACAGTCACTAATTTCGCGCAGTTAATAGCCACAAGGAAATACTGAAAGGGATTTACGTTCCAGCACTTGACAGTGTGACTAACTTAAACCTGAGAAAATAGTGGAACTACAGTAGTGAGTTGGATAACTCCGGAGCGTAACAACTAACAAGACACCTTCTTCCGCTATTTTATTGGCATTATTTCAATCTAACTGAATCGTTTATTTAATTAGCCTTCAAATACAATAAATAGCTAGGTAGTTTAATTTATATAGATAAATTCATGGATAAATTACGGATGCATATAAACAGTCTAATGTGGCAGCCATGAAGATCCCTTTCAAAAGCGCCCCTGGTGAGCACTTTCGCTGTATGTTCATATTGGCCCATTGGCCCCATGGCCCAGGTGATTGGCCGCATTTATTTTACAAACACGTCAAGAGATGGCGGAGTGTATACCTTTTCGCAACCTTGAAGGGCTTGTGCCGCTGGACTAGTGAACGAAATCAGCAATCCTATTGCGCATGCGTGTAGGAGGGATACAAGTTTGGCTTGTATCCACTGTTCCCTTCCCTTCTAACCCCCGCTACATGTCCCATGCCCCGCTCTACCTCACTCGCCTATTCTCTGCAGGAAAGATTGGCCAAGACTGGGGGTTCAAACCAGATCTTGCGCCGGCTTCACTTCCTTGCGCTCGTTAACTGCAGTTGAACTCCGCGCTGTTTTCTGACAAATATTTCTGTTACGTGTAGGGACAAAATGCTAAATATATTGTCAAATTTAATGGGGGTTCATTGCGCCATTGCGCTATAGCAAGAACCGCCACTGATGTAGCCTGTGAAATTTTCGTTCCGCAAAATACACAGACAACTTAAGATTGGACGGAAGGGGGATTTGTGTTTCATGCACCTCGCCAGTCTTAAATTACGTCTGACAAGAATACGTAGCACATGCATTTCCATGATAATATAATTAATAGTCCAATCAGTGATTTTAACCCATCATGCAGAGACGTAAAACGGATAACGGTCGTAGTTCATTGACATCAAAAGTAAAGGGCTTATCACGTAATGCATTCGTAACTGTCCCTGGGCGAAGCCGGGGTGGGTTGCTAGTTACTTTTATAAAAGTTTTTTCTTTACACCAGAAAAGTGGTTGTCAGAGGAGCCTGTAGACATTCCACAATTTCAGATCTTTCAACACATTATCAAACACTGTTTTTGTATGTTGCAGTTCTAGATTTTTAGCCTATTTTCAATTTTGAAAGAAAAAAGGCTTATGAGATCACCTTTTGTCCATGTGTGTGTGTGTGTGTGTGTGTGTGAGAGAGAGAGAGAGAGAGAGAGAGAGAGAGAGAGAGAGAGAGAGGTGTGTGTGTGTGTGTGTCCCTAACAAATCCTAAAAAGCTGGAGCGATTTCAATGAAACTCTGTAAGTTCATAGCACTATTCCGGACGACCCCGATCGTGCCCTTCAAATTTTGTTTCGTCTCATCAATCTAACATGGCGGCTGTGCGAAATATTTCACCAGCATTCAATATCTCCGAAACGATTCCTGATATCACTCTGGATTTTTTTACGGTGATAAAGGGAACTACTAGAAATTCACCTATGCGACTTTTGAAAAACTGGTAATTACAAAACCAACATGGCAGCCACGTGAATTTGCGACTTAATAGACTTTTTTCGCGATTTAACCAACCAAACGCAATAAAACCTTGGTACAGTATATGTTTATACACATCGTAATGCACCGACATCTAACTTGGTTCAATTTTTTACACAGCCACAAGATGGCGGTTGTGCGAAATATTTCACCGGCATTCTATATCTCTGAAACTATTAGCGGTATCACCCTGAAATTTTGTACGGAGATAAAGGGCACTACTGGAAGTTCATCTATAAGACTTTCAAAAACAGGTTAAGTACAAAACGAACATGGCGGCCAAGCGAATTTGAAAGTTTTAAATAGACCTTTTTAGCGATTTAATGTTCCAAACGCAATGAAATCTGGCACAGGAAATGTTTATGCACATTGTAATGCACTGGTATCTAATTTAGTTCAATTGTTTTCATAACCTCAAGATGGCGGCTTTGCGAATTTTAAAATTAAGTTTGTATTTCTTGTGTCGTAATCATGCAATCGATGTGAAAGATTGCATAATGAACCTACGCTATAATTTTCCTTTAATGGTACATGACTCTATGGCCTATACATTTAACAATCCAACATGGCGACCATCCGAAATATTTAGACGGCTCTGAATATCTACGAATCTATTATAGCAATCAAACTGAATTTTTTTATGTTCATAGGGACTATGAACTTAAGTTCACCTATAGGACTTTAAATAACCTGGTGATCACAAATCCAACATGGCGGTGACGCGAAGTATAAATATTCACATGAACGTTTCTCGCAATTTAACCATCCGAGTGCAGTGAAACTTGGTACAGTAAATCCTTATACGAATGTTAATCCATTGGCATCTAATTTATTTCAATTGATTCCATAATCACAAGAAGGCAGCTGTGCGAAATTTTAAAATCTCCTTGTTATTTCTTGTGTCCTAATCATGCGATTGAAGTTTGAATACTACACGTACACAATAATCTTCATGTAACAGTACATAACTCTAGGACCTACATATATAAAATCCAGCATGGCGACCATCCGAAATATTTAGTCGGTTCTCAAAATCTACGAATCTTTTACAGCAATCAAACTGAAATTTTGTATGTAGATAGAGGCAATTAACACAAGTAGGATATATGAAAATAGGCTGTATTGTTCTTCACGGAACTACTTGTTTACCATCATCTCAGCAGAGAATTCGCAAGCCATTTGTGCATTAATTTACAATTCTACAGTAGCTTAGGACGTATTGCTTATGTGTATCACAGAAATAGTAGCTGCACTTTAATTGATTAGTTGGTGTTGTGAGACTGTTGATGAGATTGTCATTTCTCACTCTTGCAACATAATAGGTACCGTATATAAATAGTATTTTTCGGATGCTTAATGCTTTAGTATTTTACCAGTAATAGTTACCACACTTTCTAAGTTTTTGACGTTTTTTTTTAATTTTTGGAGGGCAGTGACTCTTAGTGGGTGTCATTGTAGGTTTGGTAGTGTTTTGTACAGCTATTTTGTCTTGTATAGATTTTTATCTGACGATGTTCGCTTTACGAGTGAAATCTACAACTTAATCCCTTAGTTTTCTGCCTCTTCTGTAGTTCAAAATGATGTACTGTACCTCGGAAGTATAGGACACTTTGTCACATTTACTACCATTTACAGGAGAGCAGTTTGAAGAAGTTTCACTCGGCTCTCGCTTAATTTTTCTCGCCCGTTAGTAGCATTTTCGTAACAAAATGTTAACTGTGTTGCATTAGTTCACAGAAATTCCACCTGACTGTGCAGAAGTATGCCCTGAAGGTGTTGTATACCATTAACTGAAAGTGGACTTGGTGTTCCGTTCAAAGCATATAACTCGCCCAATTCTTGATGTATAGTTAGTTATTTTTGTTTTAAGGGACGGAACTACGAGGTAATAATAATAATGTAACGTTTTTAGGGTTCGTAAAATATCTGGTCAGGCTATAATGCACTAAATCTTTATTTACAATAATGTTATTTACACTAATTAACACTAAATCAAATTATTTACACACTAAACAAATTAGGCCTACTTACTCGCACACACGCACACTCAGTCTCACTTTATACAACACTAGTCACTATCTATTTACAATGTTCTCTGCAAGTATCTCTTACAGTCATTATTTAACTTTCACAGTCACTGTACAGTCACTATTTATCTTTCACAGTCACTGTCTACGTTATTATATATCCACATTTATCTTCACACCCAGTCTTCACTATTTACAGTCCTCCATATTTATTTTCACTCATCGCTCTATGCACGGCAAACTGCTTCATCCCCACTTACTCCGAACTAACACTGACTCCGGACTCACACTGACTCACTGCTCGTCGCACATCACTGGTATATAAACAATCGGGCTCCTGGTCTAGAATGTTCTGGGCGTCGCTACCTCCAGTAGCATCGAGTAAATCCTCGTGGTTGGCTTCCAGAATTGTCTAGCCCCTCCCAGCGATGTTCTGGATCACCTTTCCTTTTTCAGTAGGTTCAAGCCTATTCTGGTCGACCCTATTCAACGTTGCGTGGGGAGGGGCCTACCCTAATTAGCTGGCCGGATTGGCTATTCTGCATTCTTCACACACCCCGCCCGTCTGTCTGGCCCACAGTGACACGTTACACTTGGTATTTGTGGCGGCCTTGGGAGGCACTAAGAGGGGTGCGTACCTGAGGAGGGTCTCTTTCGTTGGTAGATTCGTCGTACGGCACCTCCCCCGATAACTGTCTGTCCGTCTAGCGGTGACACGTTTCAATAATATCGTATGGCCTCGGGTGCCGGGTGCAATCTTTGTTATTTTACAGCCAGAGGGTAGCTTGCATGTTGAATTTCGTTGTTCCTTGAAGCACTATGAAAGCCAAGGAGGTTAGATATCTAAGCTCCTTAAACACTATAGCGCTTTCTAGTAGAGGAATATGGAACTTTGTGTTGGCGGAAACTTCCGAGATTAATTTTGCCATTATGAACACGGCCTAATGAATTCAAATGGGTTCTTTGACATGCCAACATCGTATGACATGCGTGTCGTCTTTTTTGCCGCCTTTCAAAAATCAGTTTTTCAGTTTTTGTTTTTTTTGCATGTCCCAGTAATTGTGATTACATTATGTTGACCGATTGAAACTTGTGATAGCAACTAACAACAATTATCATCATCAAATTCTAATAACGTCTGTGCATGTTGAACATAGGTAATTTATTTGATTCACTGCACCCAGTAGAAAACTGTTGACTTAGTTCGAGCCTTCATAATTTTCCCTCGTGTCTCGCTTCAGAGGGTTAGTAAACACACGATGTGGAAGTGAGAGAAGGCAGAGGTCGAAGTGTTGACGGAGATCACTTAATCAACTAACTACCGCTATAATGTATGATTTCACTAAGTTAATTTTAGAAGGCATTCGAGCCCATTACCACAGGCAAGAGGTGTGCTTGGCAAACGATTCGCTTCAATTAATGGTCTCTTATATTAACGCTAGCGTCACAAATTCACGCACACTTCATCTCTTTCCACTATCTCACACCAGAGCACGCTTTATCCTTGTCCCCCTTACTCATTTACCTTATTAATAAAAGGGTGAATGTCCTTCCTTCCAGGACTAGAACGAGAAATAAATGGTGTTCAGCTAGATATTATTCAAATGAAAATGAGCATTCAAATGAAAGATAATAGACATTAGCATTGACGAATTGCACTCTAATTTCATAAATATCTATAATTTCTTTAGAAAATGTCTTTTAAATAAATGTACGAAGTGTGCGATTTGCAGATACTGTTTCAGTAGGAAATTACGCTCCTTAATTGCTGTGCACTTCACATTTTGGCCGATGTGACGCCTGTTTCATGTCATTTTAACATTCTGAGATCTTTCCTTTATCATTTTGCATGGACTTCAGAAACAGTAAATCAAAGAAATGAGTACTCAAATCGTATAATTTCATAAATATCGAATAACCAGTGAGTGTTACAGCTAAGCTGTCAATCAATGGACTCAGCACACAAATGACATTAGCAGTGACGAATTGCATTCTAATTTCATAAATATCAATTTTTGTAAGAAGTGTGCGATTTGCGAATACTGTTGCTGTAGGAAAATACGTGACATCATTTCTAAAAGCCTTTGTAGGGAGGTGCAGGCTGCTTGAGCTTTTAGCTCTCGCAGTTAAGAAGCACAGGTGTGCGTCATAAAAAGAGAGTTGGCGCGCAGTTCACTACTCCTGTGGGGGTCCGGGCACGGACACCAAGAGTCCGCTGATGTTCCATCTTGGTGTTCCTAGGTGAAACCCCACACAAGACACGGCATAAACCTAGAAAAATTGCTGAGTTTTAATTCACTGGCCGTGAAAGCCATAAACCATCTTTTTAAAATACATTATTTATTTACATAAAAAATGTTTCAAAAATATATATTTTTTGCTAAATAAAATATCTTATGCAGATTACAGTTATCGAGTTTGGAATTTCTGTCGTAGTTACAGTCTTTTATCTACTGTATAAGCAAAAATATATATATATATTGAACCCGATGGGGTTATGCTGACTGGAATCGAACATGGTTCTCAGAGACTGTGATCTCAGTAAAAAGGTTCCGCCAGGAAGCGAACCAGAGATCTGTATAGGGAGTTTCTTGGTAAAAACCCCTCGAAAGAAATGTATATTTAATCACTGGTGTGATTTTTGATGAAATGGCATTATTTATTAAAATAATGTAGGAAATAATGAGCAGATTATATCATTATAAGACGATTTGGTGTAAGCTATTGGGAGTTTGAAGCACAGAGGAGGGCAGAGCTGACATTTACTAATCGGCCCAGAATTGTGGGTTGGTCCCAGTGGAGCCACGTCCATCTCTGTCACCCCATTATGTCGTCTGGAGCAGGGGAGAGGCCTGAATAATGACACAGTTATTCCCCGACGGAGAATAGATTTAGAGGAGGGGCGGAGAAATGCCCAGAAAAATCATTGATTACTCGTGATTGGAGTAACGAATCGAGATGAGAGTTGCACACAGGTGAATATCTTGGCAAGAAGATAATTTTAGAGTCTTTTACCTGCGAAATTGGTGCATATTTAGTGATGTGCGTAAGGACTGTAAAACGACCATTGTTCGCGGATGGATGTGAAGATGTTGTAGGGGATTTCCCGACTAGGTAGCGTCCCACGCCATGGAGAAAGGAATTAATATTAATTAATTGAACGAGCGATTCCTTTGCACACAGATAGTTTTGGGACCTGTGAAGAGAGAGGAACACAATGATCATGGTTTGAAGACCTGAATCATGCTGTGAGAGGAGCGAAGATTACGCGGGAAGATGTTGCTCTACTTTCTGTGGAAATGCGATATAAGGGAGTAGACCCCAGGAGGAGCCCTCTGTTCTCAGTGTTACTCTGTTCTCAGTGTTACTCTGTTCTAACTCACTTGAAGCTCAGTCGAGACGCAGTCAAGCTCAGTCTACATGCCGCCAAGCGCAGTTACAGCCAGTTACAGTTTTACTCAATTGTCAATTGTAGCACAATGGAAATAAGTTGCAATCAGTATGCAGCAAATATGCAGCAGTACGAGACAGCGTGTAAGCCGCAGACAGAAGTCTTCAAATAAGCTACGTGCAGTCTTCGAGTGAAACTTCAGTCAGCTACAGCCAGGTTGAAGCAAGTTCGTCAAGGCAAAACGCATGACGGATCTATTCATCGAGACGCCGAACAAGGACTGGTATGTGTAAAAGAAACAGTAAACATGCTTGTATGAATAATAGTCGTGATACAGGCATAATTAGCAGCACGAACTATGACGTGTTCAGTTACGAAGCACCGTATAGACTAACGGTAGAAATATTGTATATAATTATTTGTGAAAGTGTTGAACTTTATTAAGCGCAGTGTGTATAGTATTAACTAATCGTATATGTGTGTAACAACGATAGAATGCGCTAAAGAAACTCTACTAAGTGTTTGGTATTGCCATGAGAGTACCAGATGTTAACGCTCATGTTTAGGAGCAAGCGTATTGATGTAACGCAGGACGCTTACTGTAGGAGTAATGATCGTCATAAAACTGTTGGAGAGTTCCGAGAGCAGATAACCAGACTTTCAAAAAGGAGTTGGTAACGTAAGATGCCGTCGACACCTGCAATTTCGATCTCTGCTAGGGAATTTCAGCATTGAAGTGTGTATAAAGTGACGAGTGTTCAGTGTAATGTATATGTAAAAATATCATTTAAAGTAGTGTTTGATGAAGTGTTTCACATGTTTGGGGAGTGATAACTTCCTGAAAGGTATGCAACGTGTCGTGTTGGTGATAGAAATTAGGTGTAATCAAATGTGTGTAAACAAGAGAAATATGTCGCGTTAAACCCATTATGGCGGGCGACATGGAAGAATATGATTGGTCGGAGCCACCTTAGATGCCTATAGAGATGTAAGTACCCCACAAATTATGGTTATAATTATGTAGAAGTATGGACCGATGCATGTCTGTGATTCCGTAAAGATATTGTGAATTCCTTATAGATGCCAGTAAAAATCAGTTAGGAGGCTGATCCTCCATGTTTAATCAGTATTGAGTTGATTTTTATAGAGTTGAAATGATGATTTGCATCATTAAGTGGAGTAATTATTCCCACCATGAATTAAGAATGGCAATCAGTTATGTAAATGTAACGAACGCGATTGTTCGAGTTTAAAACGTTTAGCTATGTCGGAAATTTTGGTAATTTATGTGAGAATAATAATAAATGATGATTTTGGTCATTTATGTCAATGAGATTTATAATAATAATGGTAAATTATGATTTTGGTCATTTATGTCAGTGAGAAATGATGATAATAATAATAATGGTTATTAAGAGTATGAATGAACACATCAGGAAACAAATAAATTGTTGTAAGCGAGAATTATTAACGCTAAGTGCAAGACTTATCAATCTAAGCAGGAGGATGTTACAGTGAGGTTACATTTCAGTAATTATGGAAAGAAGTTTTATATCAGAATATTGCATATATTCGGTAATGATACCAGTAATGAAAGAGCTTTTATTGAATTGAATTTGCAGCTTAATTGAGAAGCTTATAGAGTAAATGTTAGATTTCTCTTAATATTAGAGGTCGGAATGTCGTAGCATGGAGCATTAGGGGCCAGATAGTCTATTCTACGTATGAATTCTCCTATGTCGTGGACATTGTTGGAGATATTATTTATTCCGGAGTTCTAGTGAATGGACCCTAACTCTGAAGAAAGGATTGAAATGTGTTCCGGATTGGAATCCTTGATAGAGTCGAGGAAACAAGGACACCTCGCAGCTCTATGATTTCCCGAGAACTTATAGATGAGTTATGTACGCTCGTGGCAGCGAAAACTCATGGCGACAGTGGTTTTGTGCGCCTATATTATACTTGAGACATCGGTCACCGCCAGGCTCATGCATTACGAACCCCGAACCTTCATGTTGAATGGACCCATGTGAGGCCATTAATTAATCGTTATCCTCGACGTAGGAATAATTACAAAAGCTCATTCAATACCTGTTGGCATAATAGTCAATTAAGATCCTTTGGGAACATATGTGTCGGTCAGGACACAGTATTTGTCTTGTAAATCTCCACTGCTTAGAGAGAGGGAAGCTTTCAAACTTTTAGAAAGGTCGAGATAATTGGTGGAACGACCCATCCCACTTTCTATTGTGTAGCGATTTCCTTAGCTGAGGGTCGATGCCAACCACCCGGACCGCTCAGGCAAGTAAAAGAGGGAAGAAATTCTAGACCTTGTTAAAATGACATATAATGCAAGATTGTTATGTTGAGTATTATAGCCATGTGGTTTGTGAACACATGGATAATTGTAGTTAATCCTGATGGTTCATTAATTTAGCTATCTGACGAATAGTTACATGATATATTTGTACTGTCACTGGAACCAAGTCATGTAGTTGGTTACTAGATGCCAATCGCCATGAGCGCGAGGCAGTCTATCGTACAATCCGACATAAGCTATAACGTAACGTTTTATCTAGGAATCACAGACAGCACGCAGTGAAACCATATAATTGAAGGATGTGTAGGGGGTAGCTTACATAATTATGGAGTTGCACGTTGATTTTGGTGCAACGTCCAAATAGGTAAATGCATGCAAAGCATTTCATTGGTGAGAAGAAAAATATTAAAACACGCACGGCACACATAATTGTTTAACGTAAAGAGGTTTAAGGAATAATCCTTGTTGTAATATTAAAGAAGTCACATTGTATGACTGTTATGTTAATGGACAGTGTGTTTTGAAGTCGTAGGTGCATCAGCGCACTAGTATATCCTTGTGAAGTTCACAGAAGGGTAAAGCATTATGGCTAGGTATGACTTTGTTGTGATTTCATATTTGTTTATTTGTGGATTGTGGAAGTAAAAATTTTGTTTGCTTTATTTTATGCTTTTTTTGGGTATTGTTTTGTGTTTGAAGCCATGATTTATTTTACTGGATTAAAGTTTTAGAATAGAGTTGTGCTTTATCATTGTAGAGTTGATACCTTTTAGCCTCAAATCCAAAATATGCACTGCAAAATTGGGGTTACCGTACACGCCTGAGAGCTGATGCTAGTTGGAGGCAGATGCATATTATCCAACGAGATTACTCACATGGGTACATGGGATTTGATGTCCTATACTGTGATTTGAGCTAAAGGTACGACTAAAGTCGGTCAGATTTAATGCACACAACTCTATTAAAGTAAGAATTAACGAAGTAGGGTGTGACCGCTCCTAATCCATAGCTAAGTTCCGATACGTATATATAAATTTTGATAGATTGTGTATCACTATCATTTATCATGACGCCCATCTGTGGAGTCTATGGTAGTAAAAGCTCTATTAATTTATCATGGCCCAGGCAACGTGGGGCGGTATTAACTCGTTATGGAACCGCCTGCGTCAGTGCAATATGAGCGATTTTGGCATTGCACGAACCGGGCAACGATAGATACTATTAATTTATCATGGCGCCCAGAATACGTGGAACTTATGGGATTTAGGGAAAACCCATAGATTTTTTATGGTATTTCATGGGGAAAACCATAGTAATTGTTTTGCCTCAAACTGTGTTTGAGTGATTTTTGAATTCAGTAGGCTTTTGAGGTAACGCAGAATCTCTCTATTGAGAAGAGAATGGCCTAAGGGTACTAGCGTTACATACCCAATCCACAATCTACCATAATATTATCAGGTTTTGTACGACTTCACAATATGTGTGTGCAGTGTTTGATGTTTCTCTTCGAAACGTATCCACATATTTTTCCAGGAAGCCTGCCTGCATATTTAAGTGTGTTATTGTAAAATGCCAGGTACGGAGGAGATCTTGCAAGTTATTGCAGGACTGAAACAGCATTTTGACGCTGCTCACGTGCAGAACAAACTGGAAACCAAAGCGTTCCAGGATAGTATAAACACTCGATTAGATGAGAACCAGAGAGAGTTAAATAACAGGTTAGATGCCAATCAGGAGGCAATTAATGCAAATCAGGTTGCAATGAACAATAACCAGATTGAATTAAACAACCGTTTAGAGGCAAATAAGGTTGAATATAAAGATGAATTAAACAATAAGTTAGGTCAAATGCAAGAAGTCATTAAGACCGAAGTAACAGATACTGTTGTAAGCATTGTATCGGAAATGCAGGTGAATACTGACAAACGTTTCGAGGCCATAGAAGCCAAACTTGAGGGTAATTTGCAAGCGTGTAGGCATGCTCAGGAGCAAACCAACAGTAAATTAGAGGCGTTGTCTAACGATATTAAGGATATTCAGATCCAAAATGAGGCGAATCTCGAACGCCAAGCGAAACAGTTCGCAGAGTTTACGAAAACAGTAGACCAGAGATTAGAGGAAAACGACTCCAAATGGGATCAGAAATTGAAAAGTTACGCTAGAGCAATTAACGGTGACCTCAAGAAACAGGACCAGAATATATTAGGTCAATGCCAGGAAATAGGCGAAATTAAGGCTATCGCTCATGAAAGTAAGGAGCTGGTAGGCAACGTGAAAGGTCAGATGGGTAAAGTTCATAAAGAACTGGACCAAGTGCAAAGCGACATTGTCATAGTCAATAAAAGACAAGAGGAAAATAGAGGCGAGATCACCAAGGTCCGGAATGAATTGTCTAAAGTCAATGGACACATTCAAGATGAAATTAAAGGTCTGAGAGAAGAACTCGAAATAAGAGAAGGCCAGAAAACAGAGGCAAGCGACAAGACCCTTGCTCAAATTAAAGAGGACGTAGAGGATGAAATATCCCATATCAAACAAAGTCTGAAAGAAGACAAGGTGAAAATCTTTCAAGTAGCCGAGGAAAACCGAGATAGGCTTACGAGGATAGAAAAAGAAGTCATCACTCGCCTAGAAAGAGCAGAAATGCGCCATAACCAAATGGAGACTAGGATAATAGCACAGGAGGAGACACTTCTGAAATATCCTAAGTCAAGTGAAGGCAGCATAGAGGATATAAGAAAAACAAGGTGGGCAGACCTAGAAACCCAACCTATAAGCAGGAATGCTGCAGGCGCAGGAGAAAGTCCTTACATGACGCCAGGTGTACCAATTGCGGCATCGACGCCACATGAAAACGCGATGCACACCCAGGTGATAAACGTCATTAGGGCAAGCGAAGAAAAACCTAGGAAGTTTTCAGGTAGTCACTGTAGTATGACACCAAAATATTGGTTAAAGGAAGTGACTGAATATCTCAATGATGCACGAATACCGCAGGAGCGTAGGCTACGTGCTATAGAGAAGTTAACAGAGGGGGAGTGCGCATTATGGTTTCGCAGCTTCCGTTACACTTTTGATACTGTTGAGGAATTCCGCGAGGCATTCTTGAAGAGGTATTGGGACGCCGCGACTCAGCAGAATTTACGGCTGGATTTGTATGCCAAAAAGTACAGCACGAACAACCCGACGAAGTACGCAGAATTCTTCATATCGCAGATGTGTCGTTTTAAAGAGCTGGATCAAAAACCTAGTGAACTGGAACTATGCATTGCTATCGCCAAACAGCTTCCATACGAGATCCAAAGGCTACTAATCTCGGCTAATGCGAAAACGGCTATGGAAATGGAGACAGTTCTAAGGCAACTGGACCTCACCACAGCAAATACTATGCGTCAGAGTCGAACCGTGGAACAAGTCCACGTGACCAACACACAGACTGACCAACAGCAAGCTCCAAGGAACAACAAGGCCACGAGCACAGAAACTTTAGATTCCTATGGACGGCAATGGGAACAGGAACCCAGAAAATGGCAGTCAAGGTACAAAGGAAATGCTAATAAAGCAGGAAGAGGTCGAAGTTCGTGGAATAAACACAATAACAGGGGCAAACCGTACCATAACAATGGAGGTAATAATGGCCAGGAAGGCAATAATAGAAATTGGAGACCCCAAGAGAGAAGAAATAACTTCGATGACGAGGCAGAAGAGCGATATCATGCTTCTTTGCGATACCTCGAAGAAAGGGGAGATGAGCCCCAGAAATCACAAGTCCGCTGGCAAGAAGTCATGCAGAACAGGACATCGCCAGACAAATATGGAGATGGAGCTAAGAGTTTGGAACTACAGCGCAGCGAACAGGAGAGAAGGAACTCCAAAGGGGCGGGCGCTGAAGAAAAAAAAAAAACGCCAAAATTAGAAGAGCTCGAGACTGATGGATGGAAGTCTATTAACATCGTCAATTGGATAGCCAAACCAGAAGAATTGATTGAGGATACAGGAGGACCACAGGTCATGGTCAAGAGAGAATTGCCTATTATAATTGTGAGAGTGGCAGGATTAAAAGTCAGAAGTCTGCTAGACACAGGATCAACAGTGAGCCTGATGACACAAGCTCTATATAATGAAATAGCCCGGAGAGAGAACATTTTGAAGATACCGATCTCCAGTGTCAAAATTAAAGGGGTAATTCCAGACAGAACAATGATATGTAAATACCAGGTATTCCTAGATTTACAGATAGGAGGCTCTATTTTCTCACAGAGTTTTCTGTTAGTAAACAAACTACCTTATAACCTACTTATTGGGGCAGAGTTTATAAGGGAATACAGAGTGATAATTGACCTAGCACAGGACAGGGTTATGTTCCATGTGAATGAAGAAGCTGAAGGCTTAGAGGTCGCACTCAATGAAATTGAACCAGGATCCAGTGAACAAGTATGGCATACATACAGAGATGTGGCTGATGAAGAAGTGTTAGCTATTGAGCAGTTAGAAGCGGAGCTCAAAACACTAGCCACAGACTTGGAAAAAGATCTGGAACCCAAATTGGAAGACTACATTTCGGAGAAGCTAGAAGAAGCGAAAATTGGGCTAAAAGAGAAGGAAAATTTAAAGCAGTTATTGCTGGAACAGAAGGAAGTCTTTGATTCGAGACCTGGTCGGATAAAGAACTTCACTTATGCTTTTCAAGTCAGTGATTGGACACCATTTAGGCAGAAACCCTACCCTATAGCTGAAAAGCATTATGCTAAAGTGAAAGAGGCAATTCAGGAGATGTTGGAGGCCGGTGTTATTGAGAAAACACCTACGCCTTATGTAAGTCCATTGGTAATTGTACCAAAGACAGACGGATCTGTCAGAGTCTGCTTGGACCTGAGACGCTTAAATTTGAGAGTTATTCCGGAATTTGACCAAGTGCCACCTATTAAAGAGATCCTCAGGAAGTTTAAAGGGAAAACTATATTCTCAAACTTGGATATCACATCCAGTTTCCACCATCTTGAATTAGAGAAGAAAACTAGTCTGTTGACAGGATTTATGTTTGATCAACATACATTCACATTTTTAAGGCTACCTTTTGGGTTGAAAACAGCTGGTTCAGCCCTGATAAGAGCGTTAGATCGCAATCTATCAGATGAGGTTAAAGAGAGTACCATCAGATATGTAGACGACATTCTACTCACATCAGAATCTCTGGAGGAGCACATGAGAGACCTGAAGAAGTTGCTAGATGACCTTCGAGAGGCTAACTTTAAGGTCAATATCAAGAAATCGCACTTCTGTCAGAGGGAAGTTAAATTCCTAGGGCATGTTATTGATGCAAATGGAGTGAAGCCCAATCCAGATAAATTGGAGATAATTCGGAATTTCCCTCGACCCACGAAAGTTAAGCACGTCCGACAGTATTTGGGAGTAATTGGATTCTTTTCGAACCACTGCCCAAACTATACTGCGACAGTAGCACCACTGCAGGACCTATTGAAGAAAGGCGGCAGATGGAATTGGACGGAGCAATGTCAGGAAGCATTCGTGAGGTCAAAACAAATGCTTTTGGAATATGTGAAACTGGGATACCCAGATTATACCCAGAAGTTCATCATACAGACGGATGCATCACTTATTGGGATTGGAGCGATGCTATTCCAGGAAAATGTTGACCAGCCTGAGAAGAAAGTTTTTATCGCCTTTATCAGCAGAAGACTGAGAGCCCATGAGAAAAATTACACGATCACAGAGATAGAATTGCTCGCAATTTTGTACGCGTTGCAATCGTGGCACAAACTCGTGTACGGCTTCCGAATAGTTCTGAGAACAGACCATAAAGCTTTAACATTTTTGTTAAAGACAGATTTGTCTAGTCAGAGATTGACAAGATGGTCCCTGTATATCCAGCAATTTAATGTGGAAATAGAATACTGTCCAGGGAAAGAGAATGTAATACCGGACATATTAAGTCGTTACCCTAGAGAAGAAGAAGTACTAGCGGTCCAGATTGAGAATCGAGATCAGAAGACGTTGGATGACTTAAGGAACATTACCAACCTACAACGCGAAGACCCATGGTTGAAGATGATAATCGATTACTTTGAGGGACGCTTAGCAAGGGGAACTGCGATATACAGAGAGGCGGAGGCATTGGCAACAGATTATGTATGGTATAATCAGATATTACACAAGTGGGACGATGTGGATCACACACGTCAAAGGATTGTAATTCCTGCATCTTTGCAGAGGAGGTTAGTATGGCTAGCCCACAGAGCATTTGGTCATCCGGGGATTGATAAAATCTGTGCTCTGTTGAAGGAAGCATTTACTTGGCCAAAATTGAGAGAAACGGTGAGAAATGCTATTAGAACATGTGATCTTTGCCAAAGGGTAAAGCCGAATCCCTTTTTAATGAGGCAACGACCTATCCCGTTATTGCCAGAGAAGCCAAGGCAGCTATTGAGTATCGACAACTTTGGACCATTGCCTAGAGCACGTAGAGGCAATAGACACATTTTTGTAGCCATGGATGTATTTTCGAAAATGGTGGTGTTGTGCCCCATTCAAAAGACAAGTTCAAAACAGGTCTTGAAGCGCCTGAAAGAGAGAGTTATTCCGATTCTTGGGAAGCCGGATAACATTCTCTCGGACCACGGAAGTTGCTTTACTAGTGCAGAACTTCGTCGAGAACTGGAAACTCTAGGAATTAGGCAGATTTTATCTACCATTCGCCATCCTGAGGCAAGTCCCGTTGAAAGAGTAATGAGAGAGATCCAGAAGTACATGAAGATCTACTGTTCTGAAGCGAATTGGCGTTGGATTGAATTTCTAGAAGTAATTGAATACTGTATAAATAATACTGTACATGAGGCGACAGGTCAGGTTCCCGTTACTCTACATCTGGATCAGAGACCAGAGAGACCGTGGAATGGTGTTATTCCATTACCTGTAGACGCACAGCCCGGTAGAGAATTGAGGATCCAACGAACCTTTGAATATCTCAAAGCACAGGCGGAGAGACGTCAGAGAAGGAATCGTGCGAAGAGGTATCATAAACCGCTTCTCGTGGGACAGAAAGTTTTAATTAAGAAACCCGCCAGTTCAGATCCAGAGGCACGGAAGTATAAAAAGTTTAATTTTTCTTACCACGGCCCGTTCGAGGTGATAAGAGACCTCCAGGACAATGCATACAGGTTAAGGCATTTAGAGAATGGAAACGAGGTCGTTATGAACATAGCCAACTTAAAAATTTATTACTCGCCAGAAGAATTCGATGAACCAGAAGAAGAATTAGTAACGCACACCCAACTCAACGTGGAGAGCGGAGGCAGCCAAGCAGGCAGACCTGAATGTTGGAACGGCGAGACGGGACGAGAAGCAGACAGTTTACCCAGTGTAAGCGGAGAGCAGAAAGAATGCCAGTGTTTGCAAGAATTCTATGAAGAAATGGTCAGAATGGCTAGAGAGGTTGAGGCTGTAAACGCGACCCTTCGCAGGGAGAATAGACAGCTCAGAAACAAGGCCGAGTGTGGAAGGGGGAACACTACTAACCCACTCGCAGCCAGACAAGGTGAAGGACCCCAGACGTAAACACAGACGGTGGTCGACAGTCAGCTGGTTACTTATATAAGCCACTTGCATTGGACTTTTATAAGTTTTGCAAGGGGAACATGAACCCGATGGGGTTATGCTGACTGGAATCGAACATGGTTCTCAGAGACTGTGATCTCAGTAAAAAGGTTCCGCCAGGAAGCGAACCAGAGATCTGTATAGGGAGTTTCTTGGTAAAAACCCCTCGAAAGAAATGTATATTTAATCACTGGTGTGATTTTTGATGAAATGGCATTATTTATTAAAATAATGTAGGAAATAATGAGCAGATTATATCATTATAAGACGATTTGGTGTAAGCTATTGGGAGTTTGAAGCACAGAGGAGGGCAGAGCTGACATTTACTAATCGGCCCAGAATTGTGGGTTGGTCCCAGTGGAGCCACGTCCATCTCTGTCACCCCATTATGTCGTCTGGAGCAGGGGAGAGGCCTGAATAATGACACAGTTATTCCCCGACGGAGAATAGATTTAGAGGAGGGGCGGAGAAATGCCCAGAAAAATCATTGATTACTCGTGATTGGAGTAACGAATCGAGATGAGAGTTGCACACAGGTGAATATCTTGGCAAGAAGATAATTTTAGAGTCTTTTACCTGCGAAATTGGTGCATATTTAGTGATGTGCGTAAGGACTGTAAAACGACCATTGTTCGCGGATGGATGTGAAGATGTTGTAGGGGATTTCCCGACTAGGTAGCGTCCCACGCCATGGAGAAAGGAATTAATATTAATTAATTGAACGAGCGATTCCTTTGCACACAGATAGTTTTGGGACCTGTGAAGAGAGAGGAACACAATGATCATGGTTTGAAGACCTGAATCATGCTGTGAGAGGAGCGAAGATTACGCGGGAAGATGTTGCTCTACTTTCTGTGGAAATGCGATATAAGGGAGTAGACCCCAGGAGGAGCCCTCTGTTCTCAGTGTTACTCTGTTCTCAGTGTTACTCTGTTCTAACTCACTTGAAGCTCAGTCGAGACGCAGTCAAGCTCAGTCTACATGCCGCCAAGCGCAGTTACAGCCAGTTACAGTTTTACTCAATTGTCAATTGTAGCACAATGGAAATAAGTTGCAATCAGTATGCAGCAAATATGCAGCAGTACGAGACAGCGTGTAAGCCGCAGACAGAAGTCTTCAAATAAGCTACGTGCAGTCTTCGAGTGAAACTTCAGTCAGCTACAGCCAGGTTGAAGCAAGTTCGTCAAGGCAAAACGCATGACGGATCTATTCATCGAGACGCCGAACAAGGACTGGTATGTGTAAAAGAAAAAGTAAACATGCTTGTATGAATAATAGTCGTGATACAGGCATAATTAGCAGCACGAACTATGACGTGTTCAGTTACGAAGCACCGTATAGACTAACGGTAGAAATATTGTATATAATTATTTGTGAAAGTGTTGAACTTTATTAAGCGCAGTGTGTATAGTATTAACTAATCGTATATGTGTGTAACAACGATAGAATGCGCTAAAGAAACTCTACTAAGTGTTTGGTATTGCCATGAGAGTACCAGATGTTAACGCTCATGTTTAGGAGCAAGCGTATTGATGTAACGCAGGACGCTTACTGTAGGAGTAATGATCGTCATAAAACTGTTGGAGAGTTCCGAGAGCAGATAACCAGACTTTCAAAAAGGAGTTGGTAACGTAAGATGCCGTCGACACCTGCAATTTCGATCTCTGCTAGGGAATTTCAGCATTGAAGTGTGTATAAAGTGACGAGTGTTCAGTGTAATGTATATGTAAAAATATCATTTAAAGTAGTGTTTGATGAAGTGTTTCACATGTTTGGGGAGTGATAACTTCCTGAAAGGTATGCAACGTGTCGTGTTGGTGATAGAAATTAGGTGTAATCAAATGTGTGTAAACAAGAGAAATATGTCGCGTTAAACCCATTATGGCGGGCGACATGGAAGAATATGATTGGTCGGAGCCACCTTAGATGCCTATAGAGATGTAAGTACCCCACAAATTATGGTTATAATTATGTAGAAGTATGGACCGATGCATGTCTGTGATTCCGTAAAGATATTGTGAATTCCTTATAGATGCCAGTAAAAATCAGTTAGGAGGCTGATCCTCCATGTTTAATCAGTATTGAGTTGATTTTTATAGAGTTGAAATGATGATTTGCATCATTAAGTGGAGTAATTATTCCCACCATGAATTAAGAATGGCAATCAGTTATGTAAATGTAACGAACGCGATTGTTCGAGTTTAAAACGTTTAGCTATGTCGGAAATTTTGGTAATTTATGTGAGAATAATAATAAATGATGATTTTGGTCATTTATGTCAATGAGATTTATAATAATAATGGTAAATTATGATTTTGGTCATTTATGTCAGTGAGAAATGATGATAATAATAATAATGGTTATTAAGAGTATGAATGAACACATCAGGAAACAAATAAATTGTTGTAAGCGAGAATTATTAACGCTAAGTGCAAGACTTATCAATCTAAGCAGGAGGATGTTACAGTGAGGTTACATTTCAGTAATTATGGAAAGAAGTTTTATATCAGAATATTGCATATATTCGGTAATGATACCAGTAATGAAAGAGCTTTTATTGAATTGAATTTGCAGCTTAATTGAGAAGCTTATAGAGTAAATGTTAGATTTCTCTTAATATTAGAGGTCGGAATGTCGTAGCATGGAGCATTAGGGGCCAGATAGTCTATTCTACGTATGAATTCTCCTATGTCGTGGACATTGTTGGAGATATTATTTATTCCGGAGTTCTAGTGAATGGACCCTAACTCTGAAGAAAGGATTGAAATGTGTTCCGGATTGGAATCCTTGATAGAGTCGAGGAAACAAGGACACCTCGCAGCTCTATGATTTCCCGAGAACTTATAGATGAGTTATGTACGCTCGTGGCAGCGAAAACTCATGGCGACAGTGGTTTTGTGCGCCTATATTATACTTGAGACATCGGTCACCGCCAGGCTCATGCATTACGAACCCCGAACCTTCATGTTGAATGGACCCATGTGAGGCCATTAATTAATCGTTATCCTCGACGTAGGAATAATTACAAAAGCTCATTCAATACCTGTTGGCATAATAGTCAATTAAGATCCTTTGGGAACATATGTGTCGGTCAGGACACAGTATTTGTCTTGTAAATCTCCACTGCTTAGAGAGAGGGAAGCTTTCAAACTTTTAGAAAGGTCGAGATAATTGGTGGAACGACCCATCCCACTTTCTATTGTGTAGCGATTTCCTTAGCTGAGGGTCGATGCCAACCACCCGGACCGCTCAGGCAAGTAAAAGAGGGAAGAAATTCTAGACCTTGTTAAAATGACATATAATGCAAGATTGTTATGTTGAGTATTATAGCCATGTGGTTTGTGAACACATGGATAATTGTAGTTAATCCTGATGGTTCATTAATTTAGCTATCTGACGAATAGTTACATGATATATTTGTACTGTCACTGGAACCAAGTCATGTAGTTGGTTACTAGATGCCAATCGCCATGAGCGCGAGGCAGTCTATCGTACAATCCGACATAAGCTATAACGTAACGTTTTATCTAGGAATCACAGACAGCACGCAGTGAAACCATATAATTGAAGGATGTGTAGGGGGTAGCTTACATAATTATGGAGTTGCACGTTGATTTTGGTGCAACGTCCAAATAGGTAAATGCATGCAAAGCATTTCATTGGTGAGAAGAAAAATATTAAAACACGCACGGCACACATAATTGTTTAACGTAAAGAGGTTTAAGGAATAATCCTTGTTGTAATATTAAAGAAGTCACATTGTATGACTGTTATGTTAATGGACAGTGTGTTTTGAAGTCGTAGGTGCATCAGCGCACTAGTATATCCTTGTGAAGTTCACAGAAGGGTAAAGCATTATGGCTAGGTATGACTTTGTTGTGATTTCATATTTGTTTATTTGTGGATTGTGGAAGTAAAAATTTTGTTTGCTTTATTTTATGCTTTTTTTGGGTATTGTTTTGTGTTTGAAGCCATGATTTATTTTACTGGATTAAAGTTTTAGAATAGAGTTGTGCTTTATCATTGTAGAGTTGATACCTTTTAGCCTCAAATCCAAAATATGCACTGCAAAATTGGGGTTACCGTACACGCCTGAGAGCTGATGCTAGTTGGAGGCAGATGCATATTATCCAACGAGATTACTCACATGGGTACAATATTTAAATCAAAATCCGTTCCCTTAGATGACTTGAGGCAGATTCTTAGGTGTTTACCTATTTTTTCCTTACTTTTAAATACAAAAATACTTAAATACTTTTACGAATCACACTGAAAAGAATCATATTCATGAATTCTGTAGCACCTAAAAAAGACTAAATTGATATGCGAATACCTAAAAATACCTAATTGCAGGTTTGTTCCCTTTATTGTATATTTGAATTTTTAGTTCATAATTTTTAAAAATTCATCTGAAGATAGCGTTTATTCCTTGCCCTAGTTGATTGAGAGAAATTCTACCTGCTAGAAAATTCAAATATTTTCAGCACTTTTCAACTTAAACTTATATATCATTGTTTGGTTATCTACTTTCAGGAAAGTGGGGATATATCTCTTATTGTTTCCAAGTTTCTTTTATTCTAAACTAGCTGAAGTACCCGTGCTTCGCTACTGGTCATAAATAAATTGAAATGTGAAGGTGACAGTAAAAACGGGGGATAGGCGAGGTGCTGCGTGGAGGGAGAGTTAGGATGGAACATTTTGTCCAGCTACACCGCTTGGCATTGACCTTGTTTAATAACACACAATTAGGTTTTACTCGCTAACAGTTGGAGATACACGAAAAGTGATAAGGACCATTCTGATAGAAATTTAAATTTTAAACCTAGTATATGTCATCAAAAGTTCGCTATTTCTTAGAGTTCTTTTTTTATTTGAAATTGAAATATGAATGTTTGGAACCAAAGGGTGTAGTGACGTCACTTAAAATGGTCGCCATCTATAAATAGTGCAAAGTATTGAAATCAAAAGTAGCCTATATATTAACCAGCTAAATCAGCTACTTCCATGTGAAATTTCATGAAAATCGGACCAGACACATACCATCTCACTTTTATATATTAGTATGGATGTAGTTTTTTGATGTACGATATTATTTACTTAGTAATTTGAAAGTACCCATGTTTAAGTACAAAAGGAGCCTGGTCATGGCTTCTAATGATTACTATGAGAATTATTGGTGACGTCAGTTACCTGTAGGTTTGCTACGGTACTGTATTTGTTGAGGGCAGTGAAGGAGGTAATTTTCTGTACAAATTATTTACTCCTATAGTCATTTATTTATTTATTTATCTATTTATTTATTATTCCCAACGGCAAAGCCAATATATACATGAAAAATACAACACGAATGATAACATTAAATAATTAATACATCAAGCAAAGATAGATAAACTAATTAAGAACTGATTTAACAACAATAACAAGAAGAAGAAGAAGAAAAGCTATTATAGGTAACAAAAAACAAGAACAAACTTAAAATAACAACAAATAAGGGTAACAATAATAACAGTAAATTAAAAACAGAGATAGCTAATAAAAAGAATTGAATTTAACAATAAAATAGTGGTAGTAATGGAAGCAAAGGTTAAAGTCGGCGAAAAGTGACAAGATGAGCCCATGCTTTATCTATAACAAATCTTTGGCTGAACTTAGAGGGCAAATGCTGAGAAGGAAAAGTGAGATCAATATCAAGGGCAGGGTGGTGGTTATCCTCCTTAACAATAGGATCCAAAGCACGAGTGACAACACAAGGCAAATCACTGAAAACCAAATTCAACTGAGAGCCCCGCATATTGACTATCCCACTCTGTTGGCGCATTCCAAGAGTGTTGGACATGTCATAAAGCCGGTCAGATGAAGACGTAAGGGCAAGCAGCACTATTTAAATTAAAATCACCAGCTAGAAGAAGACTGGGCTCATTACCCAATTGAGCATGAAGTTGTTCAATTGAGTCACATAGAAATTGATATTTTCTAACAGGCTGATTTGGAGGCACATAGGCAGCAACAATAATGAGTTGAAAGTGACCAATCTTAACAATCACACCTATAGCTTCAGATTAATAACTCGCAAAATTAACTAAAGAAGCAATTATTTTGAAGTGAGTAGCAATCATAACACCGCCACCACCTAATTTAGAACTGGTTTTAGTAGATCTATCACATCTATAACTATTGAACTCCTTGAGACCCAGCTCAGCATCAGTAATAGCAGGGTTAAGTTTAGTTTCATGAACACAATCGCATCAAAATCATTAAGATTAACATTATTAACTAAGTCAGTAATCTTAGATCTAACACCATTTTCGTTCTGATAATATAACTTGAAAGATGAATTGCCGTTGGGTGAAACTAGTTTTTTTGAGCCTTATCAGATTTAACAATCATAGGGATACCGCTCTTATATTTAATGGTAAGATTATTCTCACCATCCGATGATGTACGAGAAGCAAGTTCAAGACGTAGGTTTTTTAGAGAATCTAATTCATTGGGAGTGCGGTCTCTGGAGAGCTTGACATCCTGAAGGGAAGGATCAGTAGAACGAAGACCATCAAGCGAAAAATTACTGAGCATCAGGTTCCTATCATGTTCCGTAGGAAAAACAAGTTTGAGAGGTCTAATCTTCGAGGGTTGTTTATTACCAACCCGAAATAACTTAATACTATCAGTCTCCACTTGCAGAACTGAGCAATTGAGTATTTTAGTAACCATGCCTTTGTCGTGTGCTTTCAAATCAACAGCAACGCTGCTTTGTAGCTCAGGGACATTAAAAACGATGATATTTTTCTTCCTGTAGTTACGTTCATTTATCTCAGCCATAATATTATCCATGTTTAAGCCTCCACCATCAGGCTCACGCTGTTCCAGAGAAGTGACTCTCTTATCAATTTCATCAAGCTTAGGTTCAATGGCTGTGAGCTTGTCTTGAATTGCCTTTATTTCAGACTTTATGATGCGAGTATCGTTTGGGACATCTTTTAAAGTATTTACTACTGAAGCAAGATCATCTACTTTAGACACCAAAGTGCTCAAGATCACAGTTATGTTAATAGAAGATGATTTGGGAGTACAGTCAGCCCTGGTGCAGTGCCATTTATTAGCAGAGTTTCCAGCTAGTTTTGAGTATTCAGATTTGGAGACTCCTATACAGGACCTATGAAACCATCTACTACATGAATCGTCACACTGAAGCCCCACTTCATGATCACGGACTTTCTTTACGCAAACAGCACCGACGTTATCACCAAGAGACAGCATAATGAGTGTCAACTTGAATTAATAAGTAGTAGATAACGTTTAGTTGCGTAATAATTGTAATAAAATACTGATTATATAAATAATCTAACCAAAAACAGTGAAGATTATTCGGACAAAGGAATCGACATTCACTTGTTTCCAGACTGCTTCTTTAGTTTCTTTAGTGGTTTGACGTAGATCCATATTGAATTACCTTGCTAATCACCATAAATCCAGTCGATATTTCGAGTCAGTTGTGTTTGATGTCTCGCAATTTAAAGTTTAGCCCTAAAAAAGCACTAAGTCCTGTAGATCTTAAGATAGGTAGGGATGAACAACTGGTAGTTCCGCAATGTGGAATCAGCGTGGAGCAACGATAATGAGAACTGAGCCAGAACTGAGATCACTGGTGTTAAGTAGGAAAGAGGGAGTGTTCACTGCGTGATTAATCATTTTAGGTTACTGTTTCATTTTGGTTGCTACAAATTATTCTGGTTCTGTTAGTCTTAGTCAAGTCTTATCACAGTTACTGTATTCCTGATTTTTAATACAAAAGATAGCCGGTACAGGTTAAAAATGTCAACAGTTTAAATAATGCAGCATAAAAACATTAGGATTAATAAAAAACGTTAACATATTAGTAGTAGAACACACCTTAACGGAGAGTATAACACAACAATACAGTACAATATATTGCGCGTGATACCTTTCGTCATAAGGTAAAGAATCAAAATCTCCCGTAACAGCAGCGGCATCAAGTGTATGACATTAGACCCAAAAAGTCACATTTAGACGACCACGTGGATTAGCGGCTAACTTTCTCGGCCGTCGTCTTGGAGGTCGAGTTTGAATCCGGCTCTGCCAAGAAATTTTAATTCTGGTCTGAGAGCTGGAATACACTGTGCCTCCCGTGGCAAAACTTGGAAGTTGTTTTCCGTGGTTTCCCACTTCTACTCGAAGCAAATACAGGGATAGTTTCTAACTGAAGGCAACAGCAACCTCACCTGAATTACAAATACACACACTACTACAGCCATCACAGTAACACTGGTTATCAGAAAAAAATCATACACACTTAAGTTCATGGGGCTACATGCCATGATGTCGCCAAGCCTCTAAATCAATCAACAATAACAGAATCATTTAAGCTCATTTAATCTTAATACTAAGTTTCGTGATGATATCTATAGCTGTTGTTACGTTAGGTCGCGTGCAGGGTTAGTCAATGTATTTGTTTTTATTATTATTTTAATTCCCTACATCGACCCCTGTTAATAAAATTTTAAAAATCTACGTATTCAGATTTTTAAGGCGTTCAGATTCCTAATGTTCTTATCGTGGTTTGGATACGAAATGGAGGCACATGACCTGGTGTTTACGTCTTGACTGTAGTAATGGAGAAAATGGAGTAGCATGGCCCCTTTCAGAGACAGGTGGAAACCTGGTGATCACTTCTTGAGGTAGTGTTGCTGTTGAGAAAATTGAGTGGCATGGCCTCTTACCGAGATAGATGTAAACTTGGTGGACCCGTCTTGTGCTACTGTTGCCATAGAGATGGCTGACCTTGCCGTTCCTTCATAAGTTAATTTTCTGAATTTATTAGCCTTTGCTCGAGTGCAAATAGGCCAATATCAGAAGAATGAGAAAGACTATCGAAAATCCATGTAGCCAGCCGTTACTTCTGGGTCCTAAACTATGTGTATGCACAATTTCGTTGAGATTGGTGGAACGGTGTAGATTTGTATACGGAACAAATCCACCCACATACATACATACATACAGACGTTCACGTTTATATATAAGATAAACACAGTTAATTAAACGGGCTAGAATGTAAAATTCACCTCTGAAATCCTTGGTTTTATTGAATTTGAATAATTAACATATTTAAGGAGAGAAAATATTGCCTAGAAGTGTGAAATTCTCGGTGATAATTTGAAGACGTATTTACACTCTCGTCGCAACCAGATCTTCCACTGACAATTAGGCACTTATTTCGAGCATTGCGCAATGACAACTTTTGCTACACTTTAAGCATAAAAACCTATTCTACCTATTAAAAACCTATGTTTTTGAAAACCTAAAGTGCAAAATTTAAATGCCTAACAAGAAGTTCCGTGACGAACTAAAGAGCCTACTTTTCATGCCAATGATTATTCTACAGTATATGAACCTATCTAGAATAATGAAGAAATTAAGTTGCTAATATCGAAATTTCTAATTATTTCGAAATACTGTATACCTTGCATAATGTAGCCTAATAGAACACTACAGTTGGCAGCCCTGATGACTGAATATATTCTTAGTTCCATCTCTTAAGGTACAGAATACAAAATTTGGTTGAAGCCCAATGAATAGCATGGACGTTACATGCAGTTAAACATTGGATCTAACAGCGTGCGTAAAATCATGTTGGCAACAATGTCATGCATGTATTGGTCAGAAAGAATCTGAAATAATATGATCTATTGTTGTGCCAATTTTGAATGAAATCCATTAGTTAGTATAGAAGTTACATGCATTTTAAAATTGGACCTATCAGCAGGCTTAGAATCATGTTGGCAGCACTGACGTATATTAGTTAGTCCAAATGCATCTAGAATGCCATGTACTATACGTGTGCAAAGTTTAGAGCTATTGGCTTGCATACTTTCTGATATATTGGTATTTGGATAAAATAAATTAGGAGCATTTATTAACAGTTGGCAGCCCTGATGGGTCTTAAGAATACGCTCAGTCATATCTGGTTATGTATGCATACAACATACGAAATTTGGTTGAATTCCAATTGATAGTGTAGAAGTTATGTGCATTTAAAAATTGGACCAATCAGCAGGCTTATAATCATTTTGGCAACACAGCGATGTATGGCCTCCTGGAAATTAAACTGCAATATTATTATCTATACGTGTGCCAATTTTGAAATAACTCCCATTCATACCTTCCAAGACATCCAACATGGAGCTCAAATTTCAATTGCGATTATTTAGCAGTTGGTAGCACTGACATCATTTTCTAATATGGCCGTGAGATATTCGGGTATAGACCTTTACTCCTACCAAATTTTGATTTGATTGCTCCAGCCGTTTAGGAGTTGATAGGGGGGACACACACACAGCCAGACAGACAGAAGGTCAGACAGACAGACAGACAGACAGAAGGACAGACAGACAGACACACATTTGCCCGATCTCATAAGACTACTTTTTCCTCATTTTTGCAAAATGTGAAAAGTAGGCTAAAAATCCGGTCCTCAGTGATGACTGTAGTAGTGTGTGTAACTGAATTAGGAATAGCGATGAGGTAGGTGCCCCGGGACCTGAATAAGGAACTATCCCGGCATGTGATTATTAGTTACAGTAAATCCCTAATCATTTTCTTCTTAAGTATTCCATCCATGGATTGGTCTGCGGCAGTTCTCCAGTCGGCTCTATTTATGCCTATCCTCTTCATCTCTTCATAGTTTCTGCATCCTACATCAGACATGATTTGCTGTACATATTGTAGGCGTGGTCTTCCTCGACATCTTTTGCCTTCAACCATTCCCTCCCATACCGTTTTCAGCAGGCTATCGTGTCTCAAAATATGTCCTATCAGTCTAGTCGTCCTCCTCCTTATGCTTTTCCATCTCTCCTCTATATATAAAAATGAATTGCTGTTCGTTAGTCTCGCTAAAACTCGAGAACGGCTGGACCGATTTGGCTAATTTTATAAATCTTTATTGCGGCCAAATAGCCAAGATGAAATAGAAATTTTACATGTTTGCATATTCAGATAATGACTTTGTCCTTTTTGTGCATATTTCGATGTGATAACGATCACATGCTGTTTCACACAGCCTACATTCACAGTCTATATTTGGTTCGTGGAAGTTTGTGTTCTTGCATATCAGGTGGTGGAATCCATGGACTGCCAACCTAGTGATGACGTGTCTGATTTCGACGTTTTGCTTTGTCCACGCACGGTCTGCCATGGCTCCTGTGCTGTAGAATGTCGGATGAATTTCCTCTCTTTTCCTATTCAGTGTTGCTAGCAGGTTCTGTGAGGCGCACGTGTTAGGTAGGAGTATGCTTGTCCTGAGATCTTCGATGAGGAAAGTTTCCTTCGCCAGCAGATATGTGTATCTTGAGTGCGTCATTTTGACACTCCTAAGGCTTTCTTTATGTATCTTGCCTTCACTCCTTCCAACGTAGATAGGTTCTTCAAAGTTAGGTGTGACCAGATGATTTCTATGCCATACGTCAGTATTGGTAAAATCATTACCCGGAATAGCAGCATCGCCGTCTCTAGGCTGAGGGATCGAATGTTTCTTATTTCGTGCATTGTCATTATCGCTTTAGTTGCCTTTTCTGTTATGTGTTTTGTGAAGCATTTTGCGGTCGTTTGTAGAGTAATTCCTAAATACTTGATTTCTGATACTATTTTCAGTTTTCTTTCCCTTATATGTATCCTAGCTGATGCGGGGGCTCTTCCTCCGTTTCTAAAGATCATTGTGTTCGTCTTAGATATGTTAATGACCAAGTTATTCTTGGAGCACCATGTATCCACCTCGTTTATTGTTGCCTGGAGTTCTGTTATGTCTTTGGAGCCGATTACGATGTCATCTGCGTATGCGCAGGAGAAGATTCCCTCTTTGCGGGTAATTCCAAGGATTTCTTCGGTTGCTAGTATGAACAGCAGAGGGCTAAGTGGGTTGCCCTGCAGTACTCCATTTGTTTGTATGATCGGATCTGACATGGCAAGGTTATCTGAGACGCATATTTCGTTCCAGCTCAGCAGTGTGTTAATGAGGTTCGACCATATGCTGTTTCCCCCTAGTGTTTCCTTGAGTTTTTTCTATCACTAGTTGCCTGCTTAGTAGGTCGAAGGCTTTCGTGAAGTCTATGAAGACAGAATATTTTTTTTGTTTTTCCTCTAGGGCTTCCCAAATGTGTTTCAGTAAGATTTCGATTGCCTGCAGGGTAGATCTTCCCTTTCTGAACACGAATTGATTTTCTGGCAGGTGATCGTCTAATTCCTCACTTAATCTTCCTGTTATTATTTTGGTGAAGATTTTAAAGGGGCAGTTTTCCAATGCGATGCCTCTATATTGGTTTGGGTCATTGGGGTCTCCTTTCCCTTTATATAATATCTTGACAATTGATTTTCTCCATTGATCGGGGATGGTGGCTGTCTCTATGCACCTGTTGTATAGTTTGGTCCAAATCTGGTTTAGAAGGTGTGCAGTGTATTTTATGAATTCATTGTATATTTCGTCCGGTCCCGCTGCTTTCTTGTTTTTGGTGTTTTGGATGGCATGTCCGACTTCCTCTGTGGTTAGAGGAATCCAGCCTGTAGCTATTGGTGATACGACTTCTTGGGATTTCTTTCTGGCGTCTGTTGTTCCCTCTTTGTTGAGTAAGTTGCTGAAATGTGATTTCCATCTGTCCATGTCTATGTAGTTTGTTTGGGCTTGTTTCTTTGGGGAAGTGCCAAATATGGATCATTTTTTGCTTCCTCCGCTAGCAGCCTGCTCTCTTCCTCCAGGAAGGCGCATTTCTTTTCTTTTATGATTCTTTTGTAGTGCTTCCTCTTTTCAGCGTATGTGAGTAAGAGAGTGTCGTTTACCTCGTTCTGTCTCACCTGCTGCAGGATGTTTAGGGTGTCTCTTCTTAGCTTGTAACACTCGCTATCGAACCAGGGTTTTGAATCGGGGGCTGGCAGCTTTTCTTAGTATTTCTCCTAGGTTTTGAGTAGCTTCTTCTAGCTTTGCATTTTCTATAAGTGTTTCAATATGCGTGTTCGCAACTATCTTGGCCTCTACTTTCCCGACAAATTTTGGTCTTGAATTATTTGTGGAAGTCCAGAGAAGGTTTAAAAGGTGAATAAATATGAAAGTTGTTAACTATCTTTCAGATTATTTTTATGTAGATTGATAAATCTTAAGTTTTGTCACAAATTAAATTTCCGAACGCAACCATAATATTTGACATTTGACAATCAACTATATGTAGATTGATAAATCTTAAGTTTCGTCACAAATTAAATTTCTGAACGCAACCATAATATTTGACATTTGACAATCAACTAGAACTTTCTTTACTTCGTTTTTTTTTTTTTTGTTTTTTTTAGCGTATGGCTTTTAGTGCCGGGAGTGTCCTAGGACATGTTCGGCTCGCCAGTTTTGTAGCTGCTTCGAGACGGACACCCAATGGGTGAGCTACAAGTACCGTTGGGGAGGAAAGTTGGAAGGGAGGGTTGAGGAGTTGGAAGGTAGCGGCTGTGGCCTATAGTTAAGGACCAACCCCGGCATTTGCCTGGAAGGAAGATGGGAAACCACAGAAGACCATCTTCAAGGTTGCCGGCGGGGGGATTCGAACCTCCTCGCCTCCCGGATGTGAGCGACTGCCAACAGTCGTGCCGCAACGACCTCGGCTAACTCACCCGGTTTTACTTCGGTGATCCTTTGTGATAGTGACATTTCAAGTTATGTGCTCTTTTTTTTGTTGATCTTTTGTGATAGTGACACTTTACGGCTAAGTGCGCGAGAACTTTTCTCACTTTGATTAATTACAATTTACGATGCCGAGGAGAAGACGACCTGACTTAGGTCGTCACAGTCAATCAAATGTGCGAATAGCTACCTCATGTGCTAACCGCACTTCTGACCAGAGAGAGACAGATCCAGAAAATAGTCGTATTGCTATGTCAGAATTGCGATCTTTAGTGAGTGACAATGAAGTAGATAGGCTTAGAATGCAATGAGTTCGTGCACATCAAACACAACAACAGCGAGCACGACATAATGAAATTGAGCGATTCCGCAGACGCAGTGCTCCTGTGATTCTGGTACGAGCTGCATTCCACTATGATCCGGCAATAGATTATTGTGCCGACAAAACGGTAACAATTGGGGAAATTACAATAATGTGTAAATATTGCAAGGCGTTAAAATACAGTGGTGAATCTACTGGATTATGTTGTGCTGGAGGCAAAGTAAAATTGCCACAATTGGTCCCACCACCAGATCCTTTACGCTCTTTAGTTTCTGGGATTGGAAATGATTCTAAGTACTTCTTGGCCAACATTCAGAAATATAACCGCTGTTTCCAGATGACATCGTTTGGCACTACACATATTATACAGGACAATTTCATGCCCACTTTCAAGGTATTATACCATAATATTTTTTTTATAATATTCAAGTTTGTATTAAAATATATATCGGAAATAATTATTGGACAAATCTTTAAAAATTACAGATACAAGGACAAATTTATCACTTACTGGGGGCGCTGTTACCACTACCAGATGCAGATCATCAATTTTTACAAATTTATTTTATGGGCAATTCAGATGCGGAAGTTGATAAGCGTTGTGCTCACAATCCAACAGTGAAGAGAACCATTGTCCAAGAATTACAAATGTTTCTTCATCAACAATTTAGTAAACATGTTGTACCCGTTCGTCCTGGGGATGCGATGACCCATCTGCTATAACATCACATCCCTGGAGTTCCAGGACAGAGCGGAGTTAAATGAACCTCTAGTCAAATAAGGAATGTGTCGGAAATTCAGTTGAATTCATGAAAAAGCAGTGGGTTTCACGAGACAAAGTATCTCTAGGGTCGTTACGGGCTTAAGTTAATAAAAATAATTCAAATATAAATGGGCGCCATCAACTGAATTCCTAGCAAAACCACTTCCTTTCCGGATAAGCCTTACTCAAGACAAGGAAAGAAAAAGGAACATCACACCATCATCAGATCACAACTAAGATAAAAACAAATTTATTTTACTTTGAAAGTCAGACAGACATTTTAAATATAATTCCTACCTAAGAGTATGGTCGAATGCAAAGTTAAATTGTCATTGTCCAAAAATCGAACCATCTCCTTTCTAATGCAAAATTATTTCAATCCACTTATCAAGAAAAATGTATAAAGTTCTCTTGGGTTCTCAGGATCACTGTATCACTATGTCTTTCGTCACTGACATTTGTGAAACCTGAGACCTAATTCTCTTTAATTTAACATCAATGTGGATTTAATTAAGTTACTAATCTGCCTAAACATACACATATAATAATCACTCATGTTAAATATCACATAAATTATGGTTTGCATGGTATAATTTGAACGTAGAACATGTTAATCAAATGTTCCCAAACATTTACTAATTAATTTACATTATTTACATCGTCATTAATCTCTTATCTGTGAATTACAGAAAATTCAAATTCTCATTGGTCATCCTCATCATTATTATCAAATTAAATATTTCTCACATTAATTCTCACTTCAAAATTCCAAATATTCCTGTCAGAATCGTTAATTCATCACCATTACATCATTTAAATTCTCAATTCGAGTTGCAATTCCTTCGAATTATCTCTCAATTAAATTTATTTAATTGCATATAAATTCATTAATCATCAGCTCCTTTAATTAATCATCACCTTCTAATTCAGTTATTCATCATCATTACAATCGTCTAATAATTCATTTCAATCAGTTTAATCAATTCAATCTTTAATTCATCCACTTATTTAATTCATCGATTTATTTCAAAATTTAATTTATCAACTTATTTAAATTTCAATCATCTGGTTATTTAGTTTATTATTTCATCTAGTCATTCTGATTTTTATTTCATTAGGTCAGATCGTTAATATGCTTAAATCTCAGATTATTATTTCATTAATTATTATTTTCAGAAAATCTTGTATTATCAACTTTATTTATTTGTTTAATTTCCTAACAAATTGTTTAATATGGTTTATAGAACGTTGTCTTACAGTTTTATTACTTCCAAGTTATATCTCGTATTTAATTATCATGCCAAAAATATTATTGTCTCCACGACATCACGTTGGATCTAACTATCCACAACGACATTATATTTCTTCAATATTCCAAATATCACATTTGAATATAAGAATTACTACAAAAACTCCATAAATATTCAGCACATACAGCATGAATCTCAACAAATACGCTAGACTGGGTATGACGACCTCATGTCCGCTTCAAAATACATTATCAACGTGGCAACTATCAAATGGCAAATTCCACAAAATGCCTATCACAAACTTCATTTAACCACGTTGCATGATCTACAAAAATATATAAATGGCTTCAAATTATTAACGCACATAATCTCCAATGACTGTAATTACTCTGATCATATCTAGACAACTTCTTAAACAATTGGAAAAACATTACTTCAGTAATTTAATATTTGCTTTCAAATAGCATAAATTCTCTTTCACAAGTTTCATAATTCACATCGTAGAAAAACACCAATGTGCTATAATCTCTCACATCAAAATCTGCAATACTGATCTGCCTTAAAATAATCATGACCATTAATGATTAATCTTACAAGATTAAATTACTTTAAATCCTTCTCAAAGGTATCAAACACAATTATAAAAATCATCAAAGCATCAGCTGTAACAGCTGTTAAATTGAAATTACTCTCAAAAGAGTATAGCAACAAAATATTGGATTGGCAAACAAGAATTACTAAATGCAATCCTGTTGACATTTATCGTTACTTTATTTAACAAAATTTCGACTGATATGTGACTAGTAGTTCCTTGTTTAATTCACTTACATCTCGTGTACATTCGGATGATAAAATGAGTACCTCAATGGCGAGTAAGATGTGTAACCACCGTACAATCGTATAAATACGAAGGACCTCGCCCCGTCGACTTGGATGATAGTTCCCTAAACGGTGGGTAAGGTGAGTAGCCACCATACAATCGTATAAATACGAAGGACCCCACCTCGTAGGCTATATGAGTGAATGTACTAGAAAGGAATCAACAAGTTTCTAGTTGTCATATAAAAGCGACGTTCATTCACTAAAGTGAATAACTTCTTAATATCTCCAAACAATCCAATGGAAAAAATCCCTACTGATGAATAATACACACTCGCTAGTATGCAATGAACTGACGAAGTAGTTTCTGATAATCAATTGCAGATCACGAGTTCGAAATACTCGTTACTCAAAAAAAAAAAAACTATCCATGAAAAATATCCTAGCTGGAAAAATGTCTATAAGACCAAACATCTTCTTAATAAAGCCAAACAACGGTGAGAATATCGAATAATGATGCCTGCCATATCATATGGTCACTCCATATTCTAGCAAATTCGAAGTATAAAAATTCAAACCATGTCTTAATAATCAAATCACTCCTATTAGAAAAATATACATGTGTGCCCAGTATTCATGAAAATAATCGAATCAGGTAGATAGAACTCTTACAATACCTTTCATTATCAGTTGTAATATAATTTCCAAGATCGTCGATTTTCCCTACCTAAAGATTTCTCGTAAGATCGGCGTGAATATCATTTCATCCATGAAATGATGATTTCCTTCGAAATCCCAAGCGAATCAGCTGTTGGACTCCTCTCGTCAGGAACCGAATCCATCGCTCTGTGGTGCCATCTTGTCTCTATTCACGTTTACTCGATCATGTTGAACCTCGAATTACCCATAGCGGATATCGTCCAACTCCTTCTCGAAAAGTTCATGGAAACAGCGGACCCCCTTACTCTTCTTCTAATATACGCCACTGTTCCGATAAATGTTCCGTTTGAGAATTGTAAGTCCTCTCTCAACTTACTGCAAAGTTCTACTTGAGTAAAATAAAAATTTTACTAGATAGTGTTCATGATTACGATACACCCTGTATCTGTCTATAATATGTAATCCATGAAAATGGTATAAGATAAAAATCTTATAAATGCACGCTGTACTGTTCATCAGAGCCTATGCTAAACATTCAGTTTACTTGAAATAGTAAAAAGTCGTTTGAATGTATTATATAACAGCATGGTTATAAGGTTATTTGTGAAAGCCTGTGTTCGAACAACGTCGAAATGAAGCTTGAAACAAAGTCTTCATATGCGATCAGTGTGGTTTTGAAATACCCCGGCTATCTATAATTGTCTTCTCGGCTAGGTCGCCTGTATCAACGACCCGCGCGGCCTCTGTTGCTCGGTGATGCGAGAAATGTCGCCTACACTTGCCGTGACGGTTTACGTGTGTTGCGTGACCTTCAATGCCCGTCTCGTTGTGCTATAGAGCTGCTCTGTACTGCTCGCCTCATTGAGCTCAACTGAACCGCTCAGCGCTGTCTTCCAGCTTATGAGCTCCGTGCGGCACGTGGCTAATTCTCCCCACCACGGTGCTCCTACGTCACGAAGATAGTCTCGAACCCGACTCCTCTCGGCTGTTCTGTTATACAATAACTTATTTCCATAAAATTATTTCCACATATAATGCATGTCATATATACTCTTCTAAGTTGTTTTAACTTATTATAATCCCATATATATTTCAATAAAGCTTCACATCTTTATTAATAATTCTATCTTCTCACAGATTTCAATGCCTCCTTGATTCTTGACCTCCTACGTCATCTTGGCTTTCTTCTTGACGCGATCGATGCGCTATCTTATCTGAATGCTTTCCAAAACCTCAACTACAGCTTAATGTCAGCTGGCGTAGCCGATAGCCTAAAATAGGTATCGGGTACAATGTTCAAAATAGCATTGGGTCGGATGCCATCTGACAGCCATAATATTGTCATTCGAGCTAACAAAACACCTACCATTGACGAAGTGGCTGTTGTCATCGTGGGAGAAAATTTACAATCTAGAGATATTGTGCTTCATCGTCGGTATAATGATTTAAAACGTGTATCTGAAACACACAGGACTTATGATGCGTTACAATATCCTTTGATCTTCTGGCAGCGGGAAGATGGATACCATTTTAATATCAAAATGGTAAATCAAGTAACAGGTAACTAGATTGAACAAGATTAAATAATATTTTTAAATTCAATTCATCTAAGTAACAAATTAAAAATTTGTCATTTTTGATTGCGGTGCTGAAACCAACAAAAAGTTAGTGCTATGAATTTCTATTCATACAGACTCGTGATCCGTGAAGGTGAAGGTGAAGGTGAAGCTGAAGTAAATCATATTTTGATGTGTCGACGACTTTTTCATTAGTTTGCCGTTGACATGTATGTCAAAATTGAGACTGAACGATTGATATATATCCTTTTGAACCAGCGACAGCTGCAATCAGAGGAATACATTCATCTCCGCGATGCTATAAATGCCGATGGCAATGTGGATAATGTGGGAAGAATAACAATTTTGCCAGCTACTTACATAGGAAGCCCGCGCCATATGCACGAATATGCACAGGATGCTATGTCATATGTTAGGCATTATGGCCGCCCAGACTTATTTGTTACATTCACCCGTAACCCACAATGGTCCGAAATCAAGAGGGAATTGCTACATAGCCAAACACCAGTTGATAGACATGACATCACTGCCAGAGTTTTTAAACAAAAATAAAAAATAAAATCTCTAATGAATTTCTTCATAAAGCATCGCGTGTATGGCCAAGTCCGTTGTTGGATGTACTCTGTAGAATGGCAAAAGCGTGGTCTGCCACATGCACACATTTTAGTCTGGTTAGTGGACAAAATAAGGCCAGACGAGATTGATTCCATAATTTCAACTGAAATTCCTGATGAAACAGTTGACCCAAAATTGCATGCAGTAGTTACCAAACACATGATACATGGACCTTGCGGAGTTTTCAACTACAATTCACCCTGTATGGTCGACGGCAAGTGTTCTAAGCGATACCCAAGAGACCTGATTGCTGAAACCATAACGGGAAATGATGGATACCCATTGTATCGTCGGCGATCAGTTGCGGACAATGGGCGATCGGTAGTTGTGAAGGCAAGAGGACAAAATGTTGATGTAGACAATCGTTGGATTGTGCCATAGTCGCCAATATTGTCCAAAGCTTTTGAGACTCACATCAATGTGGAATATTGTAACTCTGTGAAGTCGATAAAGTACATATGTAAATATGTTAACAAAGGTAGCAAAGGTAACCAATGCAAATGACGAAGTATCACAGTACCAGATGGGTCGCTATGTAAGTAGCAACGAAGCAATTTGGCGTATCTGTGCATTTGCGATCCATGAAAGACACCCTACAGTAGTCCATTTGGCAGTCCATTTAGAAAATGGTCAACGAGTTTATTTTAATGAATCGAACGCGGCAGACAGAGTGGCACGTCCACCATCGATAACATTAACAAGTTTCTTCACAATCTGTCAAACTGATGATTTTGCTCGCACTTTGCTGTATGCTGACATGCCACGCTATTACACGTGGAATGCATCATCGAAATGTTTTCAGCGTCGAAAACAAGGAATACCAGTTGAAGGACATCCAAATGTATTTGATTCAGACGCTCTGGGTCGCATCTACACAGTACATCCAAATAACGATGAATGTTATTATTTGCGGTTGTTGTTGGTTAATGTTCGTGGTCCGACATCGTTTAAACAACTGAGAACAGTTAATGGACAGCTGTGTGCGACTTACCGTGAGGCATGTCAACAATTACATTTACTCGAGAACGATTCCCACTGGGATGATACGCTCAAGGATTCCGTAATATCTTCATCGCCGCATCATATTCGTACATTGTTTGCGATTATCACATCGACATGTTTACCCTCTAATCCAAAAGATTTGTGGTTTAAGTATAGAGATGACATGTCTGAGGATGTTTTGCATCGTGTGCGCCGTCAAACTTTGAATCCTACACTAAAAATGACTGCAGAAATTTACAATGAGACATTGATCATGATAGAAGATATGTGTTTATTGATGGCAAATAAAGTATTGTCGTGTTTGGGAATGACAGCACCCAATCGTCGTATGCACGATGCATTAAACTACGAGTTGCAAAGAGAACAACAGTACGACATTGAATCATTGGCCGAAACAGTTCGTACAAATGTTCCTCAATTAAATCAACAACAAATAATTGCGTACGACACTTTGATAGAAGCTGTGAACAGTGGATCTGGTGTAATTTATTTCCTTGATGCTCCCGGAGGAACCGGAAAAACGTTCTTAATTTCATTGCTTTTGGCGAGGATAAGATCGCGAAATGGTGTAGCTCTAGCGTTGGCTTCATCTGGAATAGCTGCGACTCTTCTAGAAGGCGGGCGAACTGCACATTCTGCATTGAAATTACCATTAAACATGCAAATCAACGAAACACCAATTTGCAACATCGCCAAAAATAGCGCAATGGCCAAGATCATACAGGTATGCAAATTTATTGTTTGGGATGAATGCACAATGGCCCATAAGAGGTCACTGGAGGCACTGGACAGAACGTTGAAAGATTTTCGTGACAACCGAAATATTTTTGGTGGGGCCATGATTCTGTTGTCAGGTGATTTTCGTCAGACTCTTCCAGTTACTCCCCGATGAACTGTTGCTGATGAACTAAACGCATGCCTAAAATCATCGAATTTGTGGCGGTACGTAAAGACACTCCAATTAACAACTAACATGCGAGTATTTTTGCAACAAGATGAAACTGCAAAGGTGTTTGCGAAGCAGTTGTTAGACATTGGAAATAATAAAGTCGCAGTGGACACCTCGACCGGATTCATCACATTACCCACAGATTTCTGTCACATCACAGACTCAAAAGAGGAAAAAAAAGGAAGGAAGCTTGTAGTTTAACGTGACCGTTAATCTTGAGATCATGAGCCACGGGACCTCCGTTTTACGTGGCATCCGAACCACGGGACATGGCATTTCACTTCGAAAATCTCACATGCATTGACCGGGCCTCAAAAGAGGAGCTTATTCAGCGTGTTTTCCCAGATATAGCGCAACAGTTCAATAACCATAATTGGCTGGTTGAACGAGCAATATTGGCGGCGAAAAATAAAGATGTCTAGGATCTCAATGCGACCATTCAGAATTTTCTTCCGGGACAGTTGGTTTCCTTCAAATCAGTCGACACCGTTATGAACCAGGATGACGTAGTCAACTATCCCACGGAGTTTTTAAATTCACTGGAATTGCCTGGATTATCACCTCACAATTTACAGTTAAAAGTAGGATCAGTTGTCATCATGCTGAGTAACATTAATCAACCTCGACTGTGCAATGGAACAAGACTGGCTGTGAAAAATGTGATGAATAACGTCATTGAGGCAACAATCATAAAAGGAAAATACAAAGCAGAGGATGTCTTGATCCCGCGTATACCGATGATTCCAACGGATTTACCATTCGATTTTAAACGTTTACAATTTCCAGTACGTCTGGTCTTTGCGATGACCATAAATACACACATCAAAAAAAGTTTTGCATCACCTCGGTTCCAAGAGTTCCGGAACCTTTAAATACAAAGGGAATAGAGATCAACACAAACAACATTTCAGCTCGTTTTATTGCTCATGAGACCCACACATTGCATGTTGTACCATCATACAGCTAGACTTTCAGCATTTGTGGTCCAGATTGCAGTACACACCACTACCTCTAATACCCAGTAGCACGTCCTCTTGCATTGATGCATGCCTGTATTCGTCGTGGCATACTATCCACAAGTTCATCAAGACACTGTTGGTCCAAATTGTCCCACTCCTCAACGACAATTCGGCGTAAATCTCTCAGAGTGGTTGGTGGGTCAAGACGTCCATAAACAGCCCTTTTCAACATATCCCAGGCATGTTCGATAGGGTTCATGTCTGGCGAACATGCTGGCCACTGTAGTCGAGCGATGTCGTTATCTTGAAGGAACGCATTCACAAGATGTGCACGATGAGGTCGAGAATTGTCGTCCATTAAGACAAATGCCTCTCCAATATTCTGCCGATATGGTTGCACTATGGGTCGGAGGATGTCATTCAGGTATCGTAAAGCCGTTTCGGAGCCTTCCATGACCACCAGTGGCGTACGTCGGCCCCACATAATGCCACCCCAAAACATCAGGGAACCACCACCTTGCTGCACTCGCTGGACAGTGTGTCTAAGACGTTCAGCCTGACCAGGGTGCCTCCAAACACGTCTCCGACGATCGTCTGGTTGAAGGCATATGCGACACTCATCGGTGAAGAGAACGTGATGCCAATTCCGTGGGGTCCATTCAGCATGTTGTTGGGCCCATCTGTACCGCGCTGCATGGTGTCGGGGTTGCAAAGCTGGACCTCGCCATGGACGTCGGGAGTGAAGTTGCGCATCATGCAGCCTATTGCGCACAGTTTGAGTTGAAACACGACGTCCTGTGGCTGAACGAAACGCATTATTCAACATGGTGGCATTGCTGTCAGGGTTCCTCCGAGCGGCAATCCGTAAGTAGCGGTCATCCACTACAGTAGTAGCCCTTGGGCGGCCTGAGCGAGGCCTGTCATCGACAGTTCCTGTATCTCTGTACCTCCTCCATGTCCGAACAACATCGCTTTGGTTCACTCTGAGACGCCTGGAAACTTCCCTTGTTGAGAGCCCTTCTTGACACAAAGTAACAATGCGGACGCGATCGAACTGCGGTATTGACCTTCTAGGCATGGTAGAACTACAGACAACATGAGCAGCGTACCTTCGTCCTGGTGGAATGACTGGAACTGATCGGCTGTCGTACCCCCTCCGTCTAATAGGCCCTGCTCATGCATGGTTGTTTACATCTTTGAGCAGTTTTAGTGACATCTATGAACAGTCAAAGGGACTGTATCTTGGATACAATATACACAGTCAACGTCTATATGCCGGAGATCTGGGAACCGAGGTGATGCAAAACTTTTTTTGATGTGTGTACATCGCAAGGCCAGTCGTTGGAAGTTTGCGGAATCAACTTGGTGTTTCCCTGTTTCGCGCATGGACAATTATACGTCGCGTGTTCGCGCGTCGGAAAACCGTCATCTTTGTTTATTTACGCACCACAAAACAAAACAAAACAAAAAATATAGTTTACCAGAAAGCTTTAAATTGATTAACGGACTGTATCATAACTGTGTGTGTCTGTCAATATCAAATTGAAACGTTATAAATAGCCGGTATTTCAGGAAAACTCTGTTTTTAAGTAAGCAATATCATGTGTAATTAATCGAAAATAATAATAAAACTTCATTCATACCGAGCATTTTTTAAAATTAATTATGGATTACTTTTGTTTGTTTTAAGTTTATTTTATACAAAAGTTTAGGTCTTTTATTTATCGATTGAGGCAGTATGAAGTCTGCCGGCTCAGCTAGTAAGGTATACTTTTCCTCCACCTTTGTAAATACTTCAGCATTCGTTATTTTTTCTGTCCAGCTAATTTTTAGCATTCTTCTATAACACCATTGTTCAAAAGAATTTAACCTCCATTTTTCTTCTTTTCCAACTATCCACGTTTCGCAACCATAAAGGGCAATACTCCAAACATACGCTTTTAATTGTGTAATACAAAAATCCTGCTCATTAAAATAAATAAATAAATAAATAAATAAACCGCAACATGAATTTAAAAATAAAAAAGTCACAGAACCTACAAATAAAATCTGTCTGTTAAGTAGTCAGCCTGGAGGCTAGTTGAATCCTCAAAAATAACGTACATGGTATTAAATGTTATAAACAATTATCATAACACTAATAGCTTGCCACGGTGGGTGAGTGGTTAACGTGTCGGTCTACTAACCCCAAGCTTGCAGGTTCGCTCCTGGTCATGGTAAGTGATTTTTGGAAGGCGGCAAAAATTACGACACGGATGTCATACGATGTTGGCATGTCAAAGAACCCATTTGAATTCAGTAGGCCGTGTTCATAATGGCAAAATTAATCACGGGAGTTTCCGCCAACAAAAAATTCCTCATTTCTCTACTAGAAAGCGCTATAGTGTTCAAGGAGCTTAGCTATCTAACCTCCTTGACTTTCATAGTGCTTCAAGGAACAACGAAATTCGACATGCAAGCTACCCTCAAGGTGTCAAATAACAAAGCTTGCACCCGGCATCCGAGGCCATTCGATATTATTATTATTAATATAAAACTAATGATGACTATTTATTGTGTAGTATCTTAATGTTATTCTAATTGATACAGAGAAGCTATCCTAGACTTTAACTTAGTTTTATATTTAGGATACCGTTTCCTGTGCCCTTATATTTGTCTCACATGCATCTTTGTTGTGTTTCTCTTCTGCCGCTTTCCTATCCCACATTCCCCTGATAATATTAAACAGTTTCGCTAATTTACCTGGCTTCTTCCATCCCCAATTTAGTACATTTATTAAGTGTGATATTCATTTTCACGTTCTATTCTGTTTATATCTCCCTTATCTACAAACTTTGCTCTTATCATTTTGGTTCCATTGTATTCCCTGACCAGATGTGCTGCATCTTCCCACAAAGAAGTCAAAGGTCCTGTTTTCCTACTTCTCTCAATGCTTTGTTCTTATACACCCCCCATTAAACACTAAATTATCCCTCTCATTTCTCCTTTCGTTAGACCTTAAAGCTTTATACGCATAAATTGTCTTAATTCACAAAACTCTGTTAAGATTCACGTGTTACCACACTCTTCTATGAATACTCACACATCTATGTCCTTTACCCTTCTGCACACTTTCTTGCACACCCCATCCTCCCAGCCTTCGTAAGTCCCTAGTTTTTCCAGTATATTTCTTATCCCGTCCACCCAGTACCCATTTTGCTGATGCTTCATTTGCTGTAGGTAGGCTACGTTTAGAATTTCACCCTTTCCAACTATTTTAAGACGTATCCGACTATTCCGCCATTTACCTGGAGGGAGTGTGGAAAACCCCCGGAGAAAACCACAGTCAGAATCAGTGGCGTAACTAGGGTTTGCTTCTGAAGGGGGATGAGCCGGGTCAAAATTACATTGAAGGAGGGAGGGGTGGAAGGGGGAGGAGTGGGGGAGGGGGAGGAGTGGTGGGAGGGGGAGGAGGGGGGGGGGGATGGAAGCCGAGGGTGAGGGCATAATGAGAAATAATAAATGCATCTTTGTTGCGTTTCTCATCTGCCACTTTCCTATCCCACATTCCTCTGATAACATTAAAAAGTTTCGCTAATTTACCTGACTTCTTCCATTCCCTATTTAGTAATTTTATTAAACTAGCGGACCCGGGCGAGAAATCTCGCATGTTCATAAACCGCACTTTCCCCAATAGGTTTATAATGAGAGACATGAGAAAGGTTGTTATGTTTTTATTTCAAACAAATGATTATAGAACACTATTATATTTCAGTTAGAATTCCAAGTTATACGTTCCCTAACTTAAGAAGGCAATCACTGAAAATTGGATCATCATAACACTCACTGGTTATTCGATATTTAAGAAATTATACGATTTGAGTACTCATTCCTTTGATTTACTGTTTCTGAAATCCATGCAAAATGATAAAGGAAAGACCTCATAATGTGAAAATGACATGAAATAAGCGTCACAGCGACCAAAATGTGAAGTGGACAGCATTATGGAGCGTATTTTCCTACAGCAACATTATCTGCAAATCACACACTCCGTACATTTTTTTAAATTAATTTTTTAAAGAAATTATAGATATTTATGAAATTGGAGTGCGATTTGTCACTGCTAATGTCTATTCTCTTTCTTTTGAATGCCCATTTGTCAAAATCGGTCGAGTTTGAGCGCCGCAGGAGGGATCTATACTACTGAAATAATATTTACTAGCGGACCTGAGCGAGAAATCTCGCATGTTCATAAACCACACTTTCCCCAATAGGTTTTGCAAATCGAACACTTCTTACAAAAATTGATATTTAAGAAATTAGAATGCAATTTGTTAATGATAATGTCATTTGTGTGCTGAGTGTGATTTAACACTCGCCGGTTATTCGATATTTATGAAATTACTAGCTGTACCCGGCATGCGTTGCAATGCCATCAAAGAAAGTGTTGGCGTTGAAACTTTGTTTGTTGAAGTGCTTTTAGATTCCCAATATTTTTTCTTTTTCCGTTAACCACCTCTAAACTATTGTAAAATTTATTTACTATCTCAAAAAACATCATGGGAGCGTGCTCAACAACTCACCAAAGTTTCATCGCAATGAAATGAATGGCATATGAACGCATACAGGACTTCGTTGAAACGATTCGAGCGCCGTCACACATTTGTTGAATATACTCGTACGCTACCTATTGTAAAATGGATTTACTAATTCGAAAACCTTCCCTGGCGTGTACACAACAACTCATCAAAGTTTCATCACAATAGAATGAATGGCATATGAACGCATACGGGATTTTGTATAAACGATTCGCGCGCCGTTACTCATTTGTTGAATCTACTTGTGCGCCACCCATTGAAAAACCGATTTACTAATTCATACACCTTCGCAGGACTGTACTCAACTCACCAAAGTTTTATCACAATCGGATGAATGATATATGAACGCATACGGGACTTGGTTGAAAAGAATCACGCGCTGTCGCTCATTAGTTGAATCTACTCGTGCGCTACGATATTGTAAAATGGATTTACAAAATCAGAAATCTTCGCGGGAGTGGAAACAACATTTCACCAAATTTCATTGCAATCGCATGAATGGTATATGAACGCATACGGAACTTTTTTAAACGATACGCGTGCCGTTACTCATTTGTTGAATCTACTCGTGCGCTACCTATTGTAAAAAGGATTTACTAAGTCAGAAACCTTTCCTGGAGGGTGCACAACAATTCACCAAAGTTTCATAGCAATCGGATGAATGGTATATGATCGCATACTGGACTTTGTATAAACGATTCGCGTGCCATCGCTCATTTGTTGAATCTACTTGTGCGATACCTATTGTAAAGTGGATTTACTAAGCCAGAAACCTTCCCTGAAGTGTACACAACAACTCACCTAAGTTTAGTCGCTATCGGACGAATGGTATATGAACGCATACGGGACTATGTTGAAACACTTTGCGCGTCGTCGCTCATTTGTTTAATCTACTTGTGCGATACCTATTGTAAAGTGGATTTAGTAAGCCAGAAACCTTCCCTGTAGTGTATACAACATCTCACCCAAGTTTCATCGCTATCAGACGAATAGTATGTGAACGCATACAGGACTTTGTTGAAACGCTTCGCCCGTCGTCGCTCATTTGTTGAATCTACTCGTGCGCCACCTATTGTTAAGTGGATTTACTAAGCCAGAAACATTCCCTGAAGTGTACACAACATCTCACCCAAGTTTCATCGCTATCAGACGAATAGTATATGAACTCATGAGGGACTTTGTTGAAACACTTCACCCGTCGTCGCTCATTTGTTGAATCTACTCGTGTGCTACCTATTATAACATGGATTTACTAAGCCAGAAACCTTGCCTGGAGTATACACAACCTTTCACCCAAGTTTCATCGCTATAGGACGAATGGTATGTGAACGCATACAGGACTTTGTTGAAACGCTTCGCCCGTCGTCGCTCATTTGTTGAATCTACTCGTGTGCTACCATTTGTTAAGTGGATTTACTCAGCCAGAAACCTTACTTGAAGTGTACAGAACATCTCACCCAAGTTTCATCGCAATGGGATGAATGGTATATGAACGCATGTGTGACTTTCTTGAAACAAACGCACGCCATTTTGTTGAAGCTACTCGCGCCATCTATTGTAAATTGGATTTACTACCCCTATACAAATTACGTTGAATAACTAACGGGATTTCATGTTAAGAGCCTCATTTTCTATACCTGTAGTGGAGAGAGCTACTTGCATCCAGTCGGCCGTGTCTCGTCAAGAGCTACTGTTGCCTGGAAACGACTTGCCTTAGCTGTCATTTGCGTTACGTTTTATAGTGACTTGCATTCTCTTTGACATTTTATGTCACGTCACGGGATGAAAAGTATCCTATGTCCGTCTCCTGGTTCTAAGCTACCTTCACACCAATTTTCAGCCAAATCGGTTCAGCCGTTCTTGAGTTATAAATAGTGTAACTAACACGACTTTCTTTTATATATATAGATACGATTTGAGTACTCATTCATTTGATTTACTGTTTCTGAAATCCATGCAAAATGATAAAGGAAATACCTCATAATGTTAAAATGACATGAAACGGGCATCACAGCGACCTGAACGTGAAGTGGACGACAATATGGAGCGTATTTTCATACATCAACAGTATCTGCAAATCGCAAACTTCGTACATTGTTTTTAAAGTCATTTTTAAAGAAATTATTGATATTTATGGAATTAGAGTGCAATTCGTCACTGCTAATGTCTATTCTCTTTCATTTGAATGCTCATTTGTCACGATCGGTCGCTTGTGAGTGCCGCAGGAGGGATCTATACTACTGAAATAATATTAAAGACCTCCCATCGATTTTTTTTTCGTGTTTGATTTCATTTGAATGTGATATGTTGTAGTTGCAAATGCTCGAAAATTAACAATGTTGTTAATATTAAATTATAAAGTCCAGTTTTCCTCGCGAAATCATCTGGCCCTTTCTATTCGCGAAATTGTATTGTATATAATATTAATAAAGTACAGTTTAACCTAAAACAGCTATACAGCTTAACACAATATCTTTTGATTTCCACAATGACACTCACATTTGGATACTAACAGAATGGCAACTAACATGTGGAAAGAAATGAAGAAAGATAGTGCCGCACCCATCTCATTGCCACCCCTCTGGCTAACTGAACATCAGACCATTTTGCTCATTCGGTAAGTGTTACGTTAGGACAGCACTAAAATGTCACACGAGTGAAAAGAAATGCTTTCAAACATAATCCAATAATTCGTCATCAATCCGAAGATTGGTTTTATTCAAAACTAGCGAAGTACCCGTGCTTCGCTACGGTTCATAATTAAATTAAAACGTGAAGGTGACAGTTAAAACAGGGGATAGGTGAGGTGCTACGCGGAGGGAGAGTAAGGATGGAATATTTTGTCCAACTACACCGCTCGGCGTTGACCGTGTTTTGTTGCACACATTTAGGTTTTACTAGCTACACGCTGGAGATACACGAAAAGTGATAAAGACCTTTCGGATAGAAAAATAAATTTTAAACCTTGCATATGCCATCAAAAGTTTACTATTTCTTAGCGTTCTCTTTTTATTTGAAATGGAAATATGAAAGTTTGAAACCAAAGGGTGTAGTGACGTGACTAATGAAAATGAAAATCCACAGCCTGCCGTGACTAATATGGTCGCCATATTTAAATAGTGCAAAGTATCGAAATCAAAAGTATCTATATTTTAACCAGGTAAATTGTCTACTTCCATGTAAAATTTCATGTAAATCGGACCTGTGGTTCTTGCGTGATTGAGTTATACACAGACACTCAGACACACACCATCTCATTTTATTAGTATAGATTAAAATCTTCATCAAATTGCGTACTTTGTTGATCCCCCTGATCACGCCCCGTTGTTACGCCACTGATCAAGATAGCCACTGTCAACGCCGTGAATTGAACCTACGATCCCCCAACTAGCTGCAGCTGCCCGCATGATCGTGGAGCAAGAAGTGTGGGGGGAATCCTTCGACCAAACAGCCACTCGCTGGAAAGCGTTTAGAAAACATGTGTTGCTGTATCTTCAGAGTGTTCTGTTCTTATTTTAGCTGTATCATATTCTCAGTTATCTTCATTATGATTTATCTTTGGCCTGATTCGGATATTAAACGAATCACATTGCGTATATAATGAGCTTGAATTGAAATGACAAGAAAAAAGTTATCGGAGGTGAAAGTTCCTGATAATGTTGTCTGTCAGCCAGGGAATGATGGGGTCATGTCAGACGAACTGGTTTCTGCGCGGTTTTTCAAAGCCAACATTCTTGCATCATCTTAATTGATCCCTTCAACGCGAATCAGTTGCTCTATGATTTATATGTAGTATGTGTGTGTGAGGAAATAGCGACGAAGAACTCAATCTATAGAAAGAATATCGCGCGTGCGCATTCCAACCTCTGATTCGCAGTCTACTTGGACTTTGAGCGAATCTGGTATAGATATATTTCAGTCTATTAAAATTGCGCTGTCAGATCTAATCATCCAGAGTCACGGCCAGTCATAGTAATTGCAAAGCCTTGTTTGAATCACTTTTAGCGGCCTTCGTTCACAGTCCACGTTTCAGCATATTTTCTGATAAATTACAGTACGTTCATTATCGACTTTGAATCTTTATCTTCTATCTTCCAACCATTGAATAATTTAAATATTATTTCCTATCAAGAAGGTAGTTGCAACATTTCAAAAATAATAGAGATAACTATGTGCACACTGCTATAAAACATCTTAATTACCCCATTAAAACAAAAATAAACACTATCAGGAAAGTAATTGTGAGACTGAGGTCTCGAGGATTTGTGCCACATCCCACCACCTCATTTGCGGCGATACAACATTTTGACAAGAGAATATAGAAAGATCCAGACCAACAAGCAACTGCCTATCCTTGGAGACATTGCTGATCTACATGTGAAACGATTACGTTCAAGACATCCACCTATATGCACAGCAGAGAATCTTGCAACTAACAAATTCAACCTGACTGAGAGATGGTCTTCTGATTGATATTCGTTTGCCCCTCCAGAGAGTTCAGTAATGCCACGCATAACTGAGAAGGCGCCAGAGTTCACTCAGCCTAGAAGACCTGGTCAAAATTGAAGAGAATCCGGACCAATCACGGTGTGTGCGGGGATCTCCTGTACAAGTGGAGGAAAAAATCTTCATCATGTTGCGAGTGCGGTGCTGAAAGAAAGACTGTTCGTCACCAAGTTCAAGAATGCCCACAAACATCTTACAGTGGTGAATTCAGCGACTTCTTCCTAGGGCCACCACAGGCACTTCATTACGTTTCTAAACTTGATGTCAAATTATAAATAATTTTCATGTATGCCATGCGATAAATAGATGTGCTTATAAGTTACTGCACAACCCATTTTACTATTGTTGCATGCTCTGCTACGTTATTGTACTCCACGGTACTTTTCAACTAGGCTTACAGTGAGTTAATATTGCACTTGATTAACATCAGAGCCATGGAGAACTATGTTCCAAACTCACTTAGGGGCAAAATGAGTATACTCGGCAATATATATTTCATGTATCGTTCTATCTTATATATAAAAGTGAAAGTCTGTATGTATGTGGGTGGGTGGGTTTGTACCGTATACAAATCTACACCGTTCCACCAATCTCAACCAAATTTTGCATACACATAGTTTAGGACCCAGAAGGAACGGCTGGCTACATGCCTTTGCGATAGTCTTTCTCATTCTTCTGATTTCGGTCTTTTTTCACTCAAGCAGAGGCCAATAAAGTCTGAAAATTAACTTATGAAGGAACGGCAAGGCCGGCCATCTCTATGGCAACAGTAGCACAAGACGGGTCCACCAAGTTTACATCTATCTCGGTAAGAGGCCATGCCACTCAATTTTCTCAACGGCGACACTACCTCAAGAAGTGATCACCAGGTTTCCATCTGTCTCTGTAAGGGGCCATGCTACTCCATTTTCTCCATGACTACAGTCAAGACGTAAGCACCAGGCCATGGGCATCCATTTTCTATCCAAACCACGATAAGAACATTAGGATTCTGAACGCCTTAAAAATCTGAATACGTTTTTTTTTTAATTGTTTAACAGGGGTCGATGTAGGGAATTAAAATTAAAAAAGAAATACATTGACTAACCCTGCACGCGACCTAACGTTACAACGGCTGGAGATATCATCACGAAACTTAGTATTAAGATTAAATAAACTTAAATGATTCTGTTGTTGTTGATTGATTTAGAGACTTTGCGACATCATGGTAATGTAGCCCCATGAACGTGAGTGTGTATGAAATGTTCCTGATAACCTGTGTTTTGTAATGGCTGTAGTAGTGTGTGTATTTGTAATTTAAAAGAGGATTGGAAAGGAGGTTGCTGTGGCCTTCAGTTAGGAACTATCCCGGTATTTGCTTCGAGTAGAAGTGGGAAACCACGGAAAACAAAATAAACACTATCAGGAAAGTAATTGGGAGACTGAGTTCTCGAGGAATTGTGCATATAGGCCTACATCCCTTTTACTATTGTTCCATGCTCTGCTACGTAATTGTACTTCACAGTACTTTTCGACTAGGTTTACAGCAAATTAATATTGCACTTGAGTAACATCAGAGTCGAGGAGAACTATGTTCTACGCTCACTTAGGGGTGTTTGTAATTTAAAAGAGGATTGGAAAGGAGGTTGCTGTGGCCTTCAGTTAGGAACTACTATCCCGGTATTTGCTTCGAGTAGAAGCAACGCGAAAACATGGCACTAAGTTAGTTCTTTTGTTATTCAATAAGCATAAAGAATATGATATTAATTCAGACACATACTTACGGGCAAATTTTCAATTTATAGGAAAGCGAAACCTGGTGGTGGAGGTAAATGTTTTCAAGGGGCGAAATGTCTACCTCACTTGTCCGTAATTATACGGTACGGATGATAATTAAAATACAACTACTTCCAATACGGTACATTATATAGTTCGTTTCTGCACGTTCACACGTATTTTTCCTATGTATTAGCCATTTTAGTGCTTACTGACGAATGATATTGTATAATGGTGTTGTTATCACGAATTCTAAACACCTTGAACTCCGCTATAGCATTTTAGAGATAATTACGGTATGGGTTTAGAGAATATATTTCTTATCTTACGAAATACTTTAGGGGCTAAAGAAGCCCAATGTGTTCTCAACCAATGCATCTTATTTGACATTATACTGGGATTATACGTTGCTGCATTTACTTTACCTAGGTGAGATAGGCTGGTTGCGACAACGCGGTCATGCAGCCCCGTGTACTTTGGATGTGTGTAGAATCTGCCTGATTGGTGGTTTTTTTTGTTAGGTAGTCAGCCCGAAGGCTGGTTGGATCCTCAAACAGTACCGCCGTTAGGTTATGTGAGTAGATACCCACAAAAACCCAAGGCAGCGCTATATTGAGGCGTACCAGGCAAAAAGAGGAGTGAGGTAGTTAGCCATTGCTTTCCTCACTGAGACAGAACAGTAGTACTAACCCTATGAGTAGAACCTTTCACAACATCCACAGGCACTGACTGTGCCCTGAATGTCATTACTAAGCACCACCCATACCTCAGTAGCTTCCATATAATCACAGCCATGAGTGAGACTGAGACATCGGTGAAAAGCCACCTTTTACTCTAGCCTGTGCCAACAGACAAATGCAAATAAACTGCATTCATCTAGGGATGGCAAACAGGCCTTGATTGGTGACAACCGGTGTTAATTGTGATGACTCAATTATTGTGTGTTATATGTAATTCAGGTAAGGACTACAGACAGTCAGTTTTAAGTAGTTCCTAATTTTCCTACCAAATACTACCGTCAACGACACCTAGATACAAACTTGGCTAATAGATACCACCGCAACCAGAACCTGACGGTGATCGTTGGAACTCAATAGCGTTAATCAAATTTAACCTACAAATTTTATTTTCACACGAGTGTAGTTAGTGGAAGGTTCTTTTACATCACATAAATCTATGACATGGGCCCACCAGCTTTAATTACCCTCCGAAGGAAGGCATACTGAGGGATTTTAACGCTCTTCAAAAATCCGATGACTTCGGCCGGGTTTGAACCCGCGACCTTGGGCATAGAAGCTCAGAATGCCACCAAAGCCGCAATATGAGATAATATGCATGTAAATACAGCAATACTATTCCCTAATATGCAGCTATAGCAGCCTACACACTGACTTATGTACATGAATAAGCCATTTCTCATTAATCACACCATTTGTGTGGGGTTAAAAATCGTATAAATTTTCATATTTTTTCTATAAAATATACTAAAAATATTCTCTTTTAAAATTACTTTAATTAAAATAAATTTATACATTATTTATTATTAATAAGCCTCCGTGGCTTAGGCGGCAGCACGTCGGCCTCTCACCGCTGGGTCCGTGGTTCAAATCCCGGTCACTCCATGTGAGATCTGTGCTGGACAAAACGGAGGCAGACAGGTTTTTCTCCGGGTACTCCGGTTTTCCCTGTCAAAATTTCATTCCAGCAACACTCTCCACTATCATTTCATTTCATCTGTCATTCATTTAATCATTGCCCCAGAGGAGTGCGCCAGGCCTCGGCAGCCGGCACAGTTCATATCCTCGCCGCTAGACGGGGGCTTCATTCATTCCATTCCTGACCCGGTCGGAGACTGGAAGCAGGCTGTGGATTTTCACATTATTTATTATTAATATTCATCTTTCAAAATAATTGACTCCAGAATAATGACTTTATATTCCAAACATAGAATAATTTAAATATTGTTTCCTTTCAAAAAGGTAGATGCAACAATTTAAAAATGAAAGAGAACAATGTGTACAAGACGAACAAAGGAGATCAAATCCAGGCTCTGAGCCCTAGAGGGAAAATGTACAATTTTAAATATGTGAAGAACAGAGAGACTGAGAGGAACTATCTCCCTAGATCCTTAATAACTGGTAGCCAAATGTCACTTAGCTGATATCCAGCAGAGCCTGGATTTGATCTCCTTTGTTCGTCACTGGAGGAGTTTCCATCTGTTTTTCGCCGTTGACTGTATGACGTTAGGTATCGTTCAGATACACTTCCCTTTTGTTTATGTTTCCTTATATCCATCTAACCCTCCCACCTCCCCCCCCCCCTCCTCATTCTACGAGGAGTTTCTATATTTTCACACCGCCCCCTTTACCTTCTCGTTACTTACTACTCTGTCCGCCGTTCCACCATGGTCCATACAGTAATTTCTGGCAGCTGCTCTCTGGTGACGAACAGAGGAATATATCTATATTTTTTGTAATCTCATTGATATACTTTCTTTGGCCACATTGTTTATTTCCATTGAAAAAGGAGGCAAGGTTTCTCCGAAACGTATGGTTTAAATTAAAAATACACACGGCATTTGCCCAAAAGCATGAATTATTTATATAATAATCCGGGCCGTGAAAGCCTTAATATGCACATATCTATTGTTTTAGATCTCTTAGTTGGGGCGGGGGGGGGGGGGGGGGTAGTTAGGGCTAAAACACTTATGTTATTGTACTAATTTGGAAGGTGGTTTCTAGGAGAGGGTAGCTTCCCGTAGCTGGGTGAGCTTACCAGTGTAGTGTGTTGTTTTAGCACTTAAACGCTAAGGGGTGTTCCTGCAAAGACGCAAGTGTCGATTAGGGGATGGACCTCTAAATGCAGGCTGATACACCGGCCTGCCAGCTGGACGGAATGAGTGATACAATAGGCGTGCTTACGTCAGCGGCTCGACGTTATGTAGTCGAGTCGCCTGCGGGAAGCACAATGAAACCTGAGCAAGCAATTACTGGCTGCTATGGTCACGGTCAATCGTGACGAGAGTCAGGAAGGGTATGAGGATGTAAAGAGGCGTGTAATTATCAAGACAAGTGTAGTTTACTGACCATGTGTTTATTGGTCAGTGAGTGTGAAATTGTAAGTCCCTTTTAGGGGAATGTAAGTAATGATACAAGTTGAGTGTACAAGATTGTGGATGGGTGTTTACAAAGTAAAGGATTCTGAACACTTGCTGAGTCTCACCTGATGATGCAGCCGGAACAGTTGTCGGCTAGGGCCTTCGGCGACACACACTGTATGACAGATAATGCTCAAAAAAGGCCTTCCTTCTTATAGTTCCTGTCGTTGCTTAGTCAGCATTCCGTTGACGTAGCTGCCCCAGTTAGCTTGAGTGTAGATGTTTATGTTATGTGTTGCAAGTAGTTGGCCAACCTCCCAAGCTGGGTGGTCGCCTCTTGCCAGGTAAAGGTACTGTTCTGGTCTTATGATGTTGCCAGTTGGGGTGATTTTAGTAGAAGATGGGGGGTGGCTTTCAGGGGGTACAGCCCCCCGGGCCTGTACAAGTCTTCTTCTTCGATTAGTTCGCGTACACTTCCCTTTTGTTTATGTTTCCTTATATCCATCTAACCCTCCTACCTCCCCCCCCCCCCCATTCCTCATTCTACGAGGAGTTTCTATATTTTCACACCGCCCCTTTACCTTCTCGTTACTTACTACTCTGTCCGCCGTTCCACCATGGTCCATACAGTAATTTCTGGCAGCTGCTCTCTGGTGACGAACAGAGGAATGTATCTATATTTTTTGTAATCTCATTGATATACTTTCTTTGGCCACATTGTTTATTTCCATTGAAAAAGGAGGCAAGGTTTCTCCGAAACGTATGGTTTAAATTAAAAATACACACGGCATTTGCCCAAAAGCATGAATTATTTATATAATAATCCGGGCCGTGAAAGCCTTAATATGCACATATCTATATATATAAAATAAAGTCGTGTTAGTTACACTATTTATAACTCAAGAACGGCTGAACCGATTTGGCTGAAAATTGGTGTGGAGGTAGATTAGAACCAGGAGAGGGACATAGGATACTTTTTATCCCGTGACGTGACATAAAACGTCAAAGATAATACAAGTCACTATAAAACGTAACTGAAATGACAGCTAAGGCAAGTCGTTTCCAGGCAACAGTAGCTCTTGACGAGACACGGCCGACTGGATGCGAGTAGCGCACCCCACTACCGGTATAGAAAATGAGACTCCCTACATAAAATCCCGTTAGTTACTCAACGTAATTGGTATAGGGGTGGTAAATCCAATTTACAATAGATGGCGCGAGTAGCTTCAACAAAATGGCATGCGTTTGTTTCAAGAAAGTCCCACATGCGTTCATATACCATTCATCCCATTGCGATGAAACTTGACTGAGATGTTCTGTACACTTCAGGTAAGGTTTCTGGCTGCGTACATCCACTTAACAATTGGTAGCGCACGAGTAGATTCAACAAATGAGCAACGACGGGCGAAGCGTTTCAACAAAGTCCTGTATGCGTTCACATACCATTCGTCCGATAGCGATTAAACTTGGGTGAGAGGTTGTGTATACTACAGGTAAGGTTTCTGGCTTAGTAAATCCATGTTATAATAGGTAGCGCACGTGTAGATTCAACAAATGAGCGACGACAGGCGAAGCGTTTCAACAAAGTTCCATATGCGTTCATATACTATTCGTCTGATAGCGATGAAACTTGGGTGAGATGTTGTGAACATTTCAGGGAAGGTTTGTGGCTTACTAAATCCACTTTACAATAGGTATCGCACAAGTAGATTCAACAAATGAGCGACGGCACGCGAATCGTTTATGAAAAGTCCCGTATGCGTTCATATACCATTCATCCGATTGCTATGAAACTTTGGTGAATTGTTGTGCATCCTCCAGGAAAGGTTTCTGACTTAGTAAATCCTTTTTACAATAGGTAGCGCACGAGTAGATTCAACAAATGAGTAACGGCACGCGTATCGTTTAAAAAAGTTCCGTATGCGTTCATATACCATTCATGCGATTGCAATGAAATTTGGTGAAATGTTGTTTCCACTCCCACGAAGATTTCTGATTTTGTAAATCCATTTTACAATATGGTAGTGCACGAGTAGATTCCTCTAATGAGCGACAGCGCGTGAATCGTTTCAACCAAGTCCTGTATGCGTTCATATACCATTCACCCGATTGTGCAAAAACTTTAGTGAGTTGAGTACAGTCCTGCGAAGGTGTATGAATTACTAAATCCGTTTTTCAATGGGTGGCGCACAAGTAGATTGAACAAATGAGTAACGGCGCGCGAATCGTTTATACAAAATCCCGTATGCGTTCATATGCCATTCATTCGATTGTGATGAAACTTTGATGAGTTGTTGTGTACACGCCAGGGAAGGTTTTCGAATTAGTAAATCCATTTTACAATAGGTAGCGTACGAGTATATTCAACAAATGGGTGACGGCGCTCGAATCGTTTCAACAAAGTCCCGTATGCGTTCATATGCCATTCATTTCATTGCGATGAAACTTTGGCGAGTTGTTGAGCACGCTCCCAGGACTTTTTTGAGATAGCAAATCAATTTTACAATAGTTTAGAGGTGGTTAACAGAAAAAGAAAAAAATTCGGAATCCAAAAGCACTTCAACAAACAAAGTTACAACGCCAACCCTTTCTTTTATTGGCATTGCAACGCATGCCGGGTACAGCTAGTTTCAATTAAAAGTGAGTATAAGTGATGTCTAAGTATTCGTACTTTTGACTTGTAGTCTACTTATGGTCGCTACTCGCTACATTAATTGGTTTCCTGATAAACTAATACTAAGATTAATGCTTGACCAAGCAGGGCTAAGAGTTAGGTTAGAAGGTTGCTCCATAAATTGTACGATATAAGACAAGGTATACGGTACTGTACAATCGCCAGACGACAATGGGGTGGGCATTCGATCCAGTAGAATAACCACAGCTGGAGTAATTCTTCTCGAACTGAATAAAGCAACAGAAAACGAGAATAGGTACGTTTTTCTTAGGGATGCTCTCGGACAGGACGGAGATGTGAAGGCCTTGGTTCCTCGTACCATATCAGGGATATGGACAGTGTCACCACTGTTGTAGATGTGGAGGAAGCTGTAAGACGGGATCTTGAGAGTGTTAATGGAGAACTGAAAGTCTCGTTACTAAACCCGAACAGTAGGGGGAAGAAGCTTGCCGTTGTAGAGATAGACGAGAGACAGGCCCGGATATTATTGGATATCGGTAAAATTAAAATAGGATGGCTCTATTGTGGAGTACGAAGGAGAACGTTAGTGCTCCACTGTTTTCGATGTCTATCGTATGGGCATCATGCACGTAACTGCAAAGGTGCGGACAGAAGCAAGCTTTGCTTTAAGTGGGGAGAAGCTGGTCACAAGGCAGTAAGCTGCAAAGTAAATCCACGGTGCATGCCTTGTACAGACAGAAATGTTGAAGAAACGAAGACACGTTCCTGGCACAGGTGAGTGCATCGTGTTTCGTGAAGCTCTTGAAAAGGCCAAAAACACTAATGAAATTATGCAGATTCTACAGGCAATTATCCACAGGAGTATAACCGCTAATAACGTGTTGACGCAGGAATCCTGAGATCAAGTTGCAGTGTATGTGGAGAGTACTTTATGCCTAAAGAAGCGCGATCTAGACGCTTATGGCCAATAGTAAAGAAGAACTGAAGGAAGAAGGAGCATAAGATGCTTCATAAACGACACCGCCCTGAAGCCTTTCGCCTAGATTTAAAGTGAGTTAATATTGCACTTGATTAACTTCAGAGCTACAGTAGTGGCTACGCCGCGTTAGGTCAAGGGACCAAGCTCTCTGCTGACTCGGTAGACGCGTGGGTTCGAGCCCCACTGTCGACTGTCCTTGAAATGGTTTTCCGTGGTTTCCCATTTTCAACACCAGGCAAATGCTGGGACAGTTCCTTCTGACAGGCCACGGACGCTTCCCTCCACATCCTTGCCCAGTTTTATTTATCTTCATCCATTCCATCTCTCATCCCGACGCGCAGGTTGCCCACGGGCGTCGACTAGAAAGACCTGCACTCGGCCTCTCAGGAGGCTACACGACGACAACTTCAGAGCTCAGGAGAACTATGGTATAAACTCACTCAGGGGCAAAGTGGATATACTTTGCGTAATATATTGGCATGTATCTTTCTACAACATGTAAATACACCTCCCGGGCAACTCCGGGTAAAATAGCTAGTAACATTTAAAGACACCTCCCGGGTAACGCCTGGTACAACAGCTAGTTTTCTATAAACATACATTTCATTTTTTATATATTCCTTTTATTGTTGGAAACATTTTTTAGAAGACAAAATAGGGGTGCCCATCTTAGCTAAAATGTAAAATTAAGCAATTTACTCAATTGTGCCAAACGTTGAAGGGCTAAAGGACCCGGAAATGTTTGAAATTCTGAGTCAAACAAAAAAAAAATCTTTGAAAATCACTTCCGACCTAAATTCAGTACCGGAAGAACAGCCTGAAATTACTTGTTTCTTTACTCGTTTTCTTATAGATTAAAATCCTAGCTAAACTTACTTATTGATTTTTTCTTTGATGTGTTCCTTGGATAAATAGCCTCAGTTATTATTTTTAATTTTTTGAAAAAACTTCACACCGAATGCAGTTATAAGGGCTTAAGTGAAACTCTCCATTGACTCACATTAGCGCTCGTAGTGGTAGAAAAGGCAAACTGCTAATCTAATCGACCGGATATGGTTGAGCTTAATGGATTCACATTAGCTCTCGTAGTGGTAGAAAAGGCAAACTGATGATCTAATCGAGTGGATATGGTTGAGTTTCCGGTGAAGCAAGGAAGGAAGGAAGCTTTTAGTTTTACGTGATCGTTAATCATGCGATCATGAGCCACGGGACCTTTGTTTACGTGGAATCCGAACCACAGGACATGGCATTTCACTTGGAAAATCTCACATGCATTGACTGGGAATTGAACCCGCTCCACTGTGGTGAGAGGCCAACAGCTTGACCGCTGTGCCACCACGACCCCCAGTTTCTGGTGAACAATCATCAGTCTACCGCGGTACCTCGTAAGAACCTTTTAGGTTACCTACAATTCCTAGCTTATATTACTAGAGGTTGATGGTATGTAAATTGCCAAGTCTATATCTCCTAAAGGAAGGTCTAGTCTATGCCATTAAATAATGTGCTATTTCTACATTGAGTTACTTGCCTGAAGGGATGTTTGGCTCTAGCGGGGATTGATCCCCTTAATCCCCAAGTAGTTACGCCTCTGTAATGACAATTACAACTTTATTAACTAAATATTTGAACCACTTTCTTGGTTCTTTCAATGTATTCTATTTATATACGAGGGACGTTTTTTAAGTAATACCGGTACCCATTGTGATATTACGCCATTGCAGCGCTGCGGTTGGCATTCCGTGCAGGTGCGCTCTGTACCTGCATCTATTGGAAAGGCTGGGACGTCATTACGGCATCAGTCGCCCTTGTGTGGGTGTGTTGACAAGCTTTTGAAATAGCATCGCCGATCGCGAGTCCCGCATACTCGTAGACAAGAGAGAAAACTCCCCTGTACGATATGCTGCCATTTGGCTATCACTGTCAGGCAAATTGCGTATGTGCTCAGGAGAACTCCTAAACATACGAAGTTCTCCTGAATAAGCACGCAATTTGCCTGACAGTGGTGGCCAAATGGCAGCATATCTTACAGGCGATGCTATTTCAAAAGGCGTATTATATTCTTCTTCTTCTTGCTGTAGTTTCGGCCATCTACGGACCACGCTATTTCAACTGCCCCTGTCCATGTCTTTGAGCTTGGGCCTTAACGTTCGCTCAGTACTCCCGCATTCGTTTCCTATGCTGTTCCTTCCTCGCTTCAGTCCAGGTCTTGCCAGTTTTTAGTTTTGGCTTTTCTTGGAATCCCTGATGTTCTTGGAGTTCCGACTTGAGTGGAACACGTTTCTGGATATCCTCCTGGGTTATTCCAACTTCACGCAGGTCTTTTATATTTATATTATTTGTATTTATAATTTTCTAGATGTGACATTTTCATATTTCAATTTATCGCCCACCTTGTTGGTTGGCACGTGTGTTAAATTCACTCATTCGTTAAACTGTCCAGCTCCGTGGTTAAATGGTTAGCGCACTAGGCTTTGGCCCGAAGTGCCCTGGGTTCGATTCCAGGCCAAGCCATCAGGAATTTTAATCTCATGGGGTTAATTCCTGTGGCTCGGGGACTGGGTGTATGAGACGTCTTAATCATCACTTCATCCTCATTACGACGCACAGTTCGCCCACGGGTGTCAACTAGAAAGACCTGCACACGGCCTCTCCGCAGGCCACATGACCATCATCATCATCATCATCATTGCAATGACCTGTGCTATTGTGATGATTATAGTAATGTGTATTTGTAATTGGGGTTAGCACCTGTTTATGAGGTGACCAAGGTCTTGAATATGAGACTTCGCTGATTTTATATAGATACAGCGTATTATACGAGTCTATAAATGCTTTATATTGTACATTATCGATTTTAACTTGTGAGATGTTCATGATTGCGCTTGAAAAAAAAATAAGTTTAATATTGTTAGTATTAATAATATTTCTACGCGAAAGTTGCATCTCTTATACGACTTATTCATTACATTTCGATGTAATCCTTCTTTTGCATACTGAGCAATTAATTTTAACGTTTGAATAGTTCACTCAACCACCATTTTGAATATATGGAATCATTGATCATCTGCAAAGAAATAGTCTGCATTCTGGAGTTATATCTCTGTCGGTACCGGTACTCGTGGAATTTTCGCTGGAATTGTGGAAGAGATTCCTTCAGTCAATTACATTCCAGTAATGTTCCATGATCATGCATTTATCATCACGCCAGAGAAGAGGGACAGACTTCACCAGCTGGCACGCTTTCATTTCTAGGCGACCACCTTGCTAGTAGCAACCGATGGTTTCGTCCATACAGTCGTCTAACCTAGTAGCAGCCAATGGTTTCGTCCAGACAGTTGTCTAACCTAGTAGCAGCCAATTGTTTCGCCCAGACAGTCATCTAACCTAGTAGCGACCAATGGTTTCGTTTAGACAGTCGTCTATCCTAGTAGCTACCAATGGTTTCGTCCAAACAGTCGTCTAACCTAGTAGCGGCTAATGGTTTCGCTCAGACAGTCGTCTAACCCAGTAGCGACCAATAGTTTCGCCCAGGCAGTCGTCTAACCTAGTAGAGACCAATGGTTCCGCCCAGGCAGTCACATAACCTAGTAGCGACCAATGGTTTAGCCCAAACCGTCACCTAACCAAGCTTCAATTAAATTGAACAGCTAAAAGTAATTTATGAACATTCCTAACTCACCAACTAACCTCGAACTTCATCCAATGCACTGCATCCATATGTAACGATACACTGTTTGAAACCTCATACAGCTGAGTTATATGGCGACAATTCAAGCCACATCATCAAACAAACGAACATCAACATCCAGACGTCATCAACTACTCGAAAACATTCCTTTAGATACGTATGTATCGTGGTATACACTTTAACCCGGCTGCCTAGTAATACCTCCATCCACCCTATATTTATGCCTTTCTCGTCCCCTAAATTGTTGTAGGAATGTTTTGCCTCTGGGGCTGTCACCCCAGTGCCCTAGCTAAGCCTCTAAAGGTGTTGTCGAACATGGCCTCGAGGAGTGGAAATATGAATTACCGACTATAAATGCGGCTTATTGCGGGATGCCATGCCGCGGGCGGGCGGGCGACACGCCACAGATATTGGAATTCTCTCCATCGTTTAAGAGCTCAAGGCTGGTGTGGCGTCTCTAGGCCTACTTGCTGGATGACCTGCGCCCTCAATAAGTTACAATTATCATAATCAACAACACCTTCAGTCACACTACAGTCGTCATCGACAGTGAGATCCAGTAAATGGAGCGTAACGAGAATCATATGGATATGATTTATGACTGGGGGTCAATCTGTTTATTTATTTAGCGTATGGCTTTTAGTGCCAGAAGTGTCCGAGGACATGTTCCGCTCGCCAGAGGCTGTAGCTGCCTCAAGTGGACAACCATGGGGTGAACTACAAGTTCCGTTCAATTTCAAGTAGTTCTAACTTTCCCTACCAGATGTCACTGACACTAGTGGTGAACGTTGGAACTTTGATGGAGCGTTTCAACGAAATCTCACCTAAAATTTAGCCTCACACAATTTGGGGCAGATGACCTCGTAGTCTGCCCTTTAAAACAACAATAACTAACTATAATAATAGCTTCACACAAGTTTAATTAGTGGAAGGTTCTTTTACATGTCATAAATCTATGACATGAGACTGCCGGCTTTACTTCCCCTCCGAAGGAAGGCATACTGACGGATTTTAACGCTCTTAAAAAATCCGAAGACTTCAGCTGGGTTTGAACCCGCGATCTTGGGCATAGAAACTCAGCATGCTACCAACTACGCCACCGAAGCCATGAATAGCGTGGACAAAAAATCGACAATGATATCCGTTGGTTACCATGGCAACAAGTGTTTGTCATCTAGGTCTATACATTCTAGTTCAGTAAATAAATATGTTGCTAAAATAACATCTTACTTAGTTAGTTATTGTTGTTTTAAGGGGCGGAACTACGAGGTTATCTGCCCCTATCTTACTTACTATTATTCTTTTGCGGCTTCGGTGGCGTAGTTGGTAGCATTCTGAGCTTCTATGCTCAAGATCGCGGGTCAGAAACTATCGGAAATTTTAAGAGCGTTAAAAATCCCTCAGTATGCCTTCCTTCGGAGGGGAAATAAAGCCGACGGACCCATGCCATAGTTTTATGGCATGTAAAAGAATCTTCCACTAACTACAATTGCATGAAGCTAAATTTGTAGGTGAGATTTGATTAACGCTTTATGAGTTTCAACGTTCGTTGCCAGGTGCCGGTGTCGGTGGCATCTAGTAGTCAAGTTCGTGGCTAGATGTCGTTGACGGTATCATTTGGTTGCAAAAGTAGAAACTACTTGAAATTGATCGTCTGTAGTTCTTACCTGAATTTCATATAACACACACTAATACAGCCATCACAATTAACACCGGCTATCAGACAGATTCTACACACACGCAAAACACACGGGGCTACATGACCGCGTTGCCGCAGCCCCTTAACTGAGGAATCAACCAAATGCTACCGTCCACGACACCTAGTTGTGAACTTCGTTACTACTAGATGGCATCGCAACCAGCGCCCGGTGATGAACGTTGGAACTTAAAAGCATTAATCAAACCTAACCTACAAAAATTTTGGCTTCACACAAGTGTAGTTAGTGAAAGGTTCTTTTTCATGCCATAAATCTACGAAATGGGACCGCTAGCTTAGATCCCGTTCGAAGGAGGGCATACAGTGGGATATTTAACGCTCTTAAAAATTCTGACGACTTCGGCCAGGTTTGAACCTGCGACCGTGGGCATAGAAGCTCGGCATGTTACCAACTACGCCACCGAAGCCACCCAACCTAAGTGTAAATGATCTGATGATGACCGCTTGACGAAGGAAACTGGTTATCCAAGTGAATTTATTTATTAATCTCATGCACATTTTTAGCCTATTTTCAATTTTGAAAAAATAGGCTTATGAGATCACCTTTTGTCCGTGTGTGTGTGCGTGTGTGTGTGTGTGTGTGTGTGTGTGCGCGTGTGTGTGATTCGTGTGTGTGTCCCCCCCTAATAAAATCGAAACGGCTGGAGCGATTTCAATGAAACTCGGGAAGTTCATAGCACTATCCCCAGCGACCTCGACCGTGCCCTTCAAATTTTGTTACGTCTCTCCAATCCAACATGGCGGCTGTGCGAAATATTTCACTAGCATTCAATATCTCCGAAACTATTACCGATATCGCCCTGAAATTGTGTACGGTGATAAAGGGCACTACTAGAAGTTCACATATGAGACTTTCAAAAACCTGGTGACTACAAAACCAACATGGCGGCCAAGCGAAGTTGAGACATTTAAATAGACTTTTCTCGCGATTTAACTATCTAAATGTAATGAAACTTGGTACAGCAAATGTTTATACACATTTTAATGCACTGGAGTCTAATTTAGTTCAATTGTTTACATAAGCTCAAAATGGCGGCTGTGCGAAATATTTCACTGACATTCTATATCTCCGAAACTATTACAGATATCACCCTGCACCTTTGTACGGTGATAAAGGGTACTGATACAGGTATACTTATGTATATTTCATAAACCTGTAAAGTACGAAACGAACATGGCGACCAAGCGAATTTAAAATATTTTAATAGACTTTTCTCGTGATTTAACTCTTTGAGCGCAGTGAAATGTGGTCCAGTAAATCATTTTTTAGCCTACTTTTCACATTTTGCAAAAATGAGGAAAAAGTAGACTTATGAGATCGGGCAAATGTGTGTCTGTCTGTCTGTCTGTCTGTCTGTCTGTCTGTCCTTCTGTCTGTCTGGCTGTGTGTGTGTCCCCCCCCTATCAACTCCTAAACGGCTGCAGCAATCAAAACAAAATTTGGTAGGAGTAAAGATCTATACCTGAATATCTCACGGCCATATTTGAAAATGATGTCAGTGCTACCAACTGCTAAAAAATCGCAATTGAAATTTGAGCTCCATGTTGGATATCATGGAAAGTATGAATGGGAGCTATTTCAAAATTGGCACACGTACAGATTATAATATTTCAGTTTAATTTCCAGGAGGCCAAACATGGCAGTGTTGCCAAAATGATTATAAGCCTCCTGATAGGTCCAATTTTTAAATGCATATAACTTCTACACTATCAAGCGGAATTCAACCAAATTTCGTATGTTGTATGTGTACATAACCAGATATGACTGAGCGTATTCTTAAGACTACCAGGGCTGCCAACTGTTAATAAATGCTCCTAATTTATTTTATCCAAATACCAATATATCAGAAAGTATGCAAGCCGACAGCTTTAAACTATGCACACGTATAGTACCTGACATTCTATATTAATTTGGAGTAACTTATATACGTCAGTGCTACCAACATGATTCTAAGCCTGCTGACAGGTCCAACTTTAAATACATGTAACTTCCATACTATCATTTGGATTTCAACCAAATTTCGTATGTGCTATGTGTACCATAACAGATATGACTATGCGTATTCTAAGGAGCAACCAGGGCTGCCAACTGTTAATATGTGCTGTCCCTATTTTTGTTACCCTAATATCAATATATCAGAAAGTATGCAAGCCAATAGCTCTAAACTTTGCACACGTATAGTACCTGGCATTCTAGACGAATTTGGAGTAACTAATATACGTCAGTGCTGCCAACATGATTCTAAGCCTGCTGATAGGTCCAATTTTAAAATACATGTAACTTCTATACTAACTAATGGATTTCATTCAAAATTGGCACAACAATAGATCATATTATTTCAGATTATTTCTGACCAATACATGCATGACATTGTTGCCAACATGATTTTACGCGCGCTGTTAGATCCAATGTTTAACTGCATGTAACGTCCATGCTATCCAGTGGACTTCAACCAAATTTTGTATTTAGTACCGTAAGAGACGGAACTAAGAATATATTCAGTCATCAGGGCTGCCAACTGTAGTGCTCTATTAGGATACATTATGCCAGGTATACAGTATTTCGAACTAATTGGAAATTTCGATATTAGCAACTTAATTTCGTCATTATTCTAGATAGGTTCATATTCTGTAGAATAATCATTGGCATGAAAAGGAGGCTGTATAGTTCTTCACGGAACTTCTTGTTTTCAGATTGTAATGCACTGCCATCTAATTTAATTCAATTGCTTACATAACCTCAAGATGGCGGCTGTGCGAAATTTTAAAATTAAGTTTTAATTTCTTGTGTCGTAATCATGCGATCGAAGTGAAAGTTTGAATAATGAACCTAGGCAATAATTGTCCTTGAATGGTACATAACTCTATGGCCTATACACATAACACTCCTAAATGGTGAGCTCCCGAAATATTTAGACGGTTCTCAATATCTATGAATCTTTTACAGCAACCAAACTGATTTTTTTATGTTCATAGAGACTATGAACGTATGTTCACCTATAGGACTTTCAGGAACCTGGTGAGCACAAATCCAACATGGCGGCGACGCGAATTATAAATATTTAAATGGACGTTTCTCGCGAATTAACTATCCGAGTGCCGTGAAACGTTGCACGTTAAATGCTTATACAAATGTTGATCCACTGGCATCTAATTTATTTCAATGGTTTGCATTATCACAAGATGGCTGCTGTGCGTAATTTTAAAATCTCGTTTTTACTTCTTGTTGTCTAATCATGCGATCGAAGTTTGAATACCACACGTACACAATAATCTTAATGTAATAGTACAAAAATAAAAATCCAACCTGGCGACCATCTGAAATATTTAGACGGTTCTCAATATTTACGAATCTGTTACAGCAATTAAAGTGAAATTTTGTATGTTGATTGTGGCAGTTAACGTAAGTAGGATATATGAAAATAGGTTGTATAGTTCTTCACGGAACTACTTGTTTCATGTTTAGGGAAACACCCATTACAATTGGGTACAATCGTGTTAACCAAATGAGAATCCACGCGCGGGGTTTTCCAGTGGTGTTTGGAACCAGATTATAACTCCAACGGTATAATTACTGTAGCTGCTGGAATTGGCAACTCAAACTAACACTTGGGGCGCTGCGGTCGGTCTGGATAAGTAGGGTTTAAAATACTCAATTACACGCGTTTGATATGGAACACTTTTTATTTTTCGGTTATAATCAGTAAATATGGTCTCTAAAGTAATGACAGTGTTATTTTTAATTGTATATATGTATAACTGTGCGATACACGTGATCTAATTTGTGTGTTACACTGGATTTTTTGGTGTCATTTGCATATTATCAACCATCAGTTTTTATGGTTGATGTAGATCAGCTGATTCAAATGTACACAGGGCTACACTTCGGACATTATTTCGGTACTATTATGCGCAATATAATGTAAATGTCGATCCTGAGTAAACCCCGAGGACATTCAAATAGAGAAATACGGTACATAAACAAATAAATAACACACCGAAGCTGTGCTACTTTTATCATTCCGAGACTAGCATCCACGCAAACCAGACGCCACTGTTCCAAGCTCCGACTTATATCGTGAATTGATGTCAAACTGATGATCCGCCAGCCTTTCCGCCAAGCCTACACCTCGTAATCGCTAAGTTCTACGATATTCGAGCTATTCGACTACGAGTCATATAGGCCTAATTTGCCTCCCCGTGGGCACTGTAGAATGAGTGATTCCGCTACCATTCAAATATTCAACACCAAACCCACCTTTTAACCATCCAAATCAAGCAATTCCTGTCGCCCCACGAGTTTTAATACAAGTTAAACTCATCCCTTCTCCCTACCAAGCAGCCAATAATTAATTATTTAATTAATTATTCAAGTAACTTCAATCTTACCAGCGCGTCCATCGTAACAGCTGTTTTTAAACTGAATAACCTTCGCTGGCTTTACGTCGCAGGTCTTCTGTCTGTCTACCTCGACAAGTGTTAGATCCTTCCCGGGGTGGAAAGGTATTATTATTAGGTATCAGGTATTATTAGGTATCATCACATTTCGGCTATTGCTATTTGCATCTTTTGGAAAGTGATGAAAACGTATATCCGCAGTCCTCTTATACATCGACTTACAGCCGTAAACTGAGCAATACACTTGGCTTTTACTCATTTTTCACTCTATCAACGAGTAAAACTTATTACTTATGTATAAAGACACGAACAATTTACCACGATCTGTTTACCAATACAAGAAACCATATACAAACAGTCACCACGTGACAAATGTACCCTACTTGGTAAGTTTCTCATTTTTACCGCTAGATGTCATATCAGATAGCTGGAGTTGCCAATAGCCCACCCGTTGATGGCTTGGATCTAATTTCATGACTTGTCCCCGTACGTGGCTTTTCTTCTTCTTTCTTCGTTTTGCCCACTTTCCAGGGGTGGTTGCACGTTATGTGCTGAAGTGCTGCAGCACATTGTTTTATTCGAAGATTAATTACTTGACTAATATTATCTACAGTCAAATACAGCGCATTAAAAAGAAGTCAGTAAAAGCATTGGAAATATATCAACTACCCTCACAACGAGGTATCTAGTCGTGCGCTCCATTCCACGCCAGGCACTGGTTGCGTAGGTCGCAGCTCATCGAGAATTTCTACATTAAATGCCAGCAAACATGAACTCTGCCTTTTACACATGCGTGCCCACCTTTTTCGTTGTGCTGTTGGGACAAGACATCACATCAATTCTTCGTTCGAGCGCACAGTGGCAGGACTGGTCACACGAAATGAGAACGTAGAAGGTGGGACCTTTAGACTCTGTGGCAGCATTTTAGAGGGAATTGCTCAAAGCAAACGGTGGAAAAATAGAGGAAGCCATCAGCTGTTTATTTACCTTTCCTATAGCCACATTTTGTGAATCGATGAACTATAGTTTTTTTTCAGTATGGAAAACTCAGTGGAGAGCCTGTTGAGTGTTACTCAGTGAGTGTTCTTATAAATTATGTTTCTAAATATTTTTATTCTTTTGAGGGGAATGGGTTACAGCACACAAATGATTTTCTTCACCAACCGCCACTGCCACTTACGGAGCGTGTTTGAACTTGTTGTCTTGGGTTGATGGTGTTTTCCTCTCATTCTTCTCCCAAAATCTCCTCATGAACTCGCTATGCCCATTCTTACGTTCTTCCGTCCATTTTTTCCCAGTGGTCTTTTTAGCTTTTTCGGCGAAAGAGTGATTTGTAAGTAGAGTTCCAAAAGCCTTGCTATTCATGATGATATTTTCTGTGATGTTTATTTCTCAGTCGCCTCCGTAGCGTAGCGGTCAGCATGGTTAGCTTCCGCCCAGGAGGTCCTGGGTTCGATTCCCGGCTCTGCCACGAAATTTGAAAAGAGGTATGAGGACTGGAACGGGGTCTACTCAGCCTCGGGTGGCCCAAATGAGTAGAGGGGGTTCGATTCCCACCTCAGCCATCCTCGAAGTGGTTTTCCGTGTTTTTCCCACTTCGTCTTCGGGCAAATGCCGGGATGGTTCCTACTGTAAGGCCACGGCCGCCTCCTTCCCACTTCCTTGCCTAACCGTCCCACTCTTCCCATCCCTTCATCAGGCCCCCTGTTCGCTTTGCAGGTGAGGCCGCCTGGGCGTAATGCTGGTCACACACCCCAGTTGTATCCCTGACTCAGAGTCTCAAGCTCCAGGACACTGCCCTCAGTGGTGGTAGAGGTGGGATCCCTCGCTTAGTCCGTGGGAAAAGCCAACCCTGGAGGGTAAAACGATAGCGAAAAAAAAAATGTTTATTTCTCTTAAGTCCTGTTTGATTTCTTCTAACCAACTGATTTCGTCATTCATTGAATTTATTATGTCAAGCAGTTTTTTGTGGCATATCTGGTGTTGTCCATTCTGCAGATGTGCCCATTTCAATCGGCTCTTACGCACGGTATCAGAGAGCATATTGATTACTGTGTACAAGTCTGTGGATTTCCTTTAAATCCATATACCATTAACATAAACGGGGCCGTGTATTTTCCTGAGAATTGTACGTTCTTGGTTTTCGATTTCACCAATTTGAGAGTGGCCTCTTAGAGATATAGTTTCGGAGGCGTTCAATGTTTCCGGCGTACGTGGCGTTTATTATTTATTTCATCATAATCGATTTTGGCCAGCTAAGGACCTCGTAAATAACTCTTCATAATTTCAGTTTCCTTAGGCGCCAGTATTCCTTCATTTTATTATTGATTGATTTATGTATGTATTTTTTATTAATTTATTTTCTCACCTTACAGTTGGTAACATGACTCAAATTGGTACATGAAGTACATAAAACTGAGTACTGTCACATTTTGAAGAACCTATAAAATACATTTTGAATGCCATCTTCCGCGTCTCCTATTCATAAGAGGGTCCAAGAAAATCCTAGTGCATATTCAAAAATCCTGTAACGATGCTGTAGGTCTTCAGAATTGCAGCCTTCTGTGCAGCAATGTGGGTGTGTATGGGAAGATTTAGTGTGGATAGGTTTACAGAAAAATCTTTTGGTGTCAGACCAGTAGGAGAAAGGAGGAAGGGAAGGGTTGTCACTTTATTTTTGCCTCCATTCTCTCGCTACCTCCATAACCTTTGGTGTATACTTTTAATCTTCTCCCTATATTTATGATGGATTTATATATTTTTTACATCGTTATGCCCGTCTATCTCGCTGATTTTTCATTCTGATTCTCCCAAAATAACTTCATCTTTCTGTATTCGTCCGTCCAGGTTCTGTTGGATGAAATGTTTAGGTGGTCTGAAAACAGGGGCGTATATAAAGGGGGAGCTGTGGGTGCTCCAGCCCCCCCCCCCCAAAAAAAAAACAATAAAAATTAAGTGCTTTGGTAAAAGCATAGAATAATTGTAAATTTGGTTGTAAGTAATCTTATCTTTTTGGCGCGAAGTTATAAACAATATTAAGGTTGAAATTAGAATACCTCGTGGTGTAGTGGCCAGCATTCTTGGCTGCTGCCCCAAAGGTCTGAATTCGATTCCTGGCTCTGCCAAGAAATTTTTATACTGGTCTGAGGGCTGGAACGGGGTATATTCATACTCCATAGGCCATAATAGAAAATTAATTAAGTGTAATATTGTATTTGTGTGTTGTGTTGTATTTTACAACTTATTTTGTATTGCCAGTAACTGTAGGCTAAATAAACTTAGAATTTTACAATTAACTCTTATCTAGAATAGAATAATTACACAAAGTTATACGCTGTAAGATATTGGTTGATATTTCTGGGTATTTTGCGGTGACAATCCCCTGAGAATACGCACAATTTTCCAGGATAGTCAGCCCCACTCCGAAAAAAAATGTATATACGCCGCTGTCAGTCAGAAAATGTATGATTGTCGACTAGTTCTCGGAATTTAGATCTGTCCAGTACCATATCACTTTAGATGCCTATTTCCTGTGAAGGTATTTTTCAACTACAAGCAGCCAGTCGTTTTTAGCTTTCATTGAGAGAGTAAAATTTAGAATCATTTTAGTCTGCCTGTGACCACTCATTCTGAGAATATGCCCAAAAAATTTCAAACGTCTCTTTATTATTATTATTATTATTATTATTATTATTTACAATAATAGAGGCTTACATATACATTTTCAGCGGTTTCGGTGGCGTATTGGGTAGCATGCTGAGCTTCTATGCCCAAGGTCACGGGTTCAAACCAGCCGAAGTCGTCGTATTTTTTAAGAGCGTCAAAAATCCCTCAGTATGCCTTCCTTCGGAGGGGAAGTAAAGCCGGCGCGGCGGTCCCATGTCATCGATTTATGGCATGTAAAAGAACCGTCAACTAATTACACTTTGTGTCAAGCTAAATTATAGGTTAGATTTGACTATAGCTTTTAGGTTCCAACGTTCGTCGCCAGGAGACGACTGCGGTGGCATCTAGTCACCAACTTCAGAACTAGTTGTCGTTGACGGTGGCGTTTGGTGGAAAAAGTAGGAACTACTTGAAAATTGAATGTCTGCAGTCCTTACTTGAATTAAGATAAGATAACACACACTACTACAGTCATCACAATTAACACCGGTTATCAGACAGATTCTACACACACACAAAGTACACGGGGCTACATGACCGCGTTGTCGCAGCCCCTAAACTGAGGAACCAACCAACAGATACATTCCGCTCTTATCCGAGCACATAAGAATGATTCGACTACCAGGTTGTTGCAAGTCTCGAAATAAAATAAAAACAGTTACGCATTATATCTGAAGCAGACTGCAAGACGCAGTTGGCTCGCTCTGACCTATGTTATTGGGTTTGTATTTTAGCATGCATAAAATATCTGTGTATGGGCTTCCAGAGCCTGTTTGGTGTGGTCATGGAACAACCGGAGAGTCTGTTTCAAGATATGCACTTTATTGAGACATTATACCACATATTATTCCAGGAACTGACAGATGTTCGATTGTGTCAGACCAGTAGCTCACGGGTGGAATGGGTTGGGTTTCCCGGTGACGGCCTCTTCACCCTTCACTTGTAGCATGGAGCTCAGTTCAGTCTTGTCTGGTTAATAGTGTTGTCGTGCTATATGGATTCTACCAGCCTGCTGTCTGTGAGTCTTCATGGAGGACAGTAAGCAATATTATTATTATTATTATTATTATTATTTCCGATTATCCCCTCCAGGAGAGCGTGTGAACTTGAGCCAATCACAGCTTCACTTCCTTTTCCTCTCTTCTTTCCGCCCCAAAACCTCTTCATTAGTTCACTGTGCTTTTTCTTCCTTTCCTCTTTCCATTTTTAGCCTATTTTCAATTTTGAAAAAAAAAATAGACTTATGAGATCACCTGTTGTCCGTGTGTGTGTGCGTGTGTGTGTGTGAGGAGTGTGTGTGTCCCTAATAACTTCTAAACAGCTGGAGCGATTTCAATGAAACTCGGTATGTTCATAGCACTATTCCGGATGACCCCGACCGTGCCCTTCAAATTTTGTTACTTCTCACCAATCCAGCATGGCGGCTGTGCGAAATATTTTACCAGCATTCAATATCTCCGAAACTATTCCCGATATCACCCTGGAATTTTTTACGGTGATAAAGGGAACTACTAGAAGTTCACATATGTGACGTTTGAAAACTGGTAACTACAAAACCAACATGGCGGCCACGCGAATTTGCGACTTTTCAATAGACATTTCTCGCAATTTAACCAATCAAACGCAATAAAACTTGGTACAGTATATGTTTATACAGATTGTAATGCACCGACATCTAACTTAGTTCAATTGTTTACATAACCACAAGATGGCGGCTGTGCGAAATATTTCACCGGCATTCTATATCTCTGAAAATATAAGCGGTATAATCCTGAAATTTTGTACCGAGATAAAGGGCACTACTGGAAGTTCATCTATAAGACTTTCAAAAACCGGTTAACTACAATACGAACATGGTGGCCAAGCGAATTTGAAAATTATAAATAGACCTTTTTCGCGATTTAACCCTCTTAGTGCCAGGCGAAAAGGTAAAGGTGAAGTCTAAAAGTGCCAGGCTGTTTTAATGGAAAATGTAGGCTTTCAGAAAAAAATATGTATATCCCCTGTTTTGAAAGATACGAAGGCGAAATTTAGTCAGGGAGTGCAAAACATAGCTATCTAAATTCAGGGAAATTTTCAAATCATTATGAAACTTTTTTCTTTCTTTATTAATTATTTAATTAAAATAATTTCTTCTGTAAAATATAAATTAGAAAGTTTGATTATTCCTATTACCCCACACTTATAAATGGAGTAAACATGAACACTGGAGGGCACACATACATAACAAAAGAACCAGGTAATGCAGTTTTTTAGTATAAAAAATATCAGCAGGGGTGTCAAAAATCCGAAATTCTAAAATCTAGCATATTTATAAAATACCGTACACCAACAATGGCATTGTTGATATAAATAAAATAAAAATAATTACAGTGAAAATAAATAAACAGAAGGGCACCCTGTAGTTTTATCTTTCTCATTTGTGGTTGTGTAGCCTGTGGAGGATTGTCCTGGTCAACATTCCTTTCTTCCCACTCACTATTACTATCAACATCATTACCATCACTATCACTTGTTTGGTTATGTACGATCGCATTCAGCGCAGGTAATTCATTGTCCGAAACGGAATCGGCACTTGATTCATCACACACAAGATCGCAATCACTGTCCACGAAGTTCAAGAGTTCACCACTTGACTCATCAATCATTAATTCTTCAATTTCTTCCTCTCTCAAACAATGCTTCCTTCCCTTGGACGCCATGCTTTTACGAGTCGCGCGTAAACAAGTCAATGAATTTCAAATATCGCTCGAGTATATCGATAGACAGAAAACAAGAGATGTTTGCCAGGAAATGGTTGCTAGAACTCTCTTTAATGGTCACGTCAAGTTTAGATGCCATTTTCGGTCTATAAGCCCCTTAGGAATACAAAAACGAAGCGTCTCTCAGAGCGACGCTGGCAAGTTTCGTTCATTTTATGAGGATCGCTCACAGCGACTCTGGCACTAAGAGGGTGTTCCAAACGCAATGAAATCTGGTACAGGAAATGTTTATACACATTGTAATGCACTGGCATCTAATTTAGTTCAATTGTTTACATAACCTCAAGATGGCGGCTGTGCGAATTTTAAAATTATTTTTTTATTTCTTGTGTCGTAATCATGCGATCGAAGTGAAAGTTTGAATAATGAACCTACGCAATAATTTTCCTTTAATGGTACATGACTCTATGGCCCATTCATTTAACAATCCAACATGGCGACCATCCGAAATATTTAGACGGCTTTGAATATCTACGAATCTATTATAGCAATCAAACTGAATTTTTTTTTATGTTCATACGAGCTATGGACTTATGTACACCTATAGGACTTTAAATAACATGGTGATCACAAATCCAACATGGCGGCGACGCGAAGTATAAATATTCACATGGACGTTTCTAGCAATGTAACCATCCGAGTGCAGTGAAACTTGGTACAGTACAAATGCTAATCCAGTGGCATCTAATTTATTTCAATTATTTCCATAACCACAAGATGGCAGCTGTGCGAAATTTAAAAATCTCCTTGTTACTTCTTGTGTCCTAATCATGCGATTGAAGTTTGAATGCTACACGTACACAATAATCTTCATGTATCAGTACATAACTCGAGGACCTACAGTACATATATGAAATCCAACATGGCGACCATCCGAAATATTTATTCGTTTCTCAATATCTACGAATCTATTACAGCAATCAAACTGAAATTTTGTATGTTGTTAGTGGCAATTAACATAAGTAGGATATATGAAAATAGGCTGTATAGTTCTTCACGGAACTACTTGTTTCCTGATGTGTCCTTCCTTGAGACTTTTACAATTTTCGTGTTTCTGATTTTATTTCTAAATTATTGTTCTCTGTCCTTAGTGTCGTCTTCAGAGATTTTTAGTAACTCCATGTCTTCATGTACTTCTTTTATCCAACTAGCCATTAATTTACTTGCATTCACGATATTGAAAATCTTCTTAGTGAGTCTGTTCTCATCCATCCTATATATGTGTCCATATAACTGCAGACGTCTCTTAATGAATTTATCTATAATGGTGTCTGTATTTTCATAAAGTACCTTTGTTGGTCTCATGACCCAAATTCTATCTCGGAAAACAGCGCCATGGATTTTCCTAAGAATTTTTCGTTCCTGTTTCTCAATATCGTGAATTTTCGTCATTCCTCTAATGACTGCAGTGGCGTTACTATGGGGGTGCGGGGGTGCGGACCGCACTGAGTGACACCATCACAAGGGGTGACATCAAAATTAGGGCGATTCGTAAAAATTACATTTTTAAACAAATTTAGCACAGAAGAACATCGATTATTTTTCCCAGTACTAAGTGTCTGTCTTGTCTGACTTCACTGCATTGGTTATAAAATATACGTTACCAGTGACGTATTGCACTATAACATCAAAAATATCAATAATTTCTTTTAAAAGAAAGACTTTTAAAAAACTGTACGAAGTGTGCGATTTGCAGATACTGTTGCTGCAGGAAGATACGCTCCATAATTGCTGTCCACTTCACATTTTTGCCACTGAGACGCCTGTTTCATGTCATTTTAACAATCTGATGTCTTTCGTTTATCATTTTGCATGGATTTCAGAAACAGTAATTTAGAGGAATGAGTACTCAAATTGTATAATTTCATAAATATCGAATAACCGGTGAGTGTTACGGCTAAGCTGTCAATCAATGGACTCAGCACACAAATGACATTAACAGTGACGAATTGCATTCTAATTTCATAAATATAAATTTTTGTAAGAAATGTGCGATTTGTAAATACTGTTGTTGTAGGAAAATACGCACTGGCGGACTCGGAGGAGGTCTATGGGCTGTCGTGAGGGTGGGTGATACCATGAGTTAGAGCACTGTGTGACACCAACCCTAGTGACGCCACTGAATGACTATGGTTTCTGTCGCGCACACATAATAAAAGCCATTTAGATGGAAGGCAAACAATAAAATGTCCGACCCATGTGGGGGTTCGAACCCGCGATCTCTGGTTTTGTACACAGTTGCTCAACTCTGAACTAATGAAGTCGCTGCTGTATTATTTGATGGGCTTGAACATCGCGGTCAGTTAACCCTGTGTGTAGAATTTGTCTGATAACCTTTGTTATTGTGATGTTCGTAGTACCGTAGTGTGTTTATTTGTAATTCAGATGAGGATTGGGAAGGCAGTCGTGGTGTTAAGTTACGAACCATCCCGGCATTGGCCTGGCATAAGTGGGGAACCACGGAAAACTACTTCCAGGATGGCTGAGATGGGAATCGAACAAATCTTCTCTCAGTTTTGATTCACGAGTTTAAAAGGTCCCCGTTCCAGCTCTCAGACAAGAATTAAATTACTTGGCAGAGTCGGGAATCAAACCCTGATTTAGGAGGCGACAGCTAAAAACGCTAGCCACGAGGTGGTGTCAAAGTAACCCATTGATAGTGTTCCGTTGCTTTTATATAAAACAGTTTATTAATAATATCTAGCCTGCCCTCGCCCGGAGGCATCGGTTTCGATTCCCGGCTCTGTCGGTGGTTTTAAAAACAGACGTGATAGCTGAAACAGAGTGCAGTCAGTCTCGTGAGGGAAATTGAGTAGCTGTCTGACCAGAGAGGCAGCGCCCTGGTCAGAAAGCCTAGGTTAATGGACGAGGGGATCTATCAGCCTATCACGCGTCATCCCGCGCTCTGTAGGGCAAAAGGCTGAGCATCGGTGATTTGGTAGACCAAGACTCTTAATGGGCTATAGAGTAATGGCTTTTCAGGCTTCTTTCGAGTTTTGCAATATATAAATGTGAATTGAAAAGCCCGTGGCACCACATTCTATTAAGGGCCTTGGTCTACCAAGCGAAATATGCTCAGCCATTTGATGTCAACACGCGTGGTCAGCGCGACAGATCCCTCGCCTTCTTTTCTTGGCTTTCGTGACCAGGGCGCTGCCATCGGTCCCAATATTTTCCTCAGTACATCTGCCGTTCTATCTTTTCAATGTATTTGATGTTATTATTACTATTCATTCATATCGTATTGGCCATCTATGGACCGCGTCATTCCAACTGTGTCCTACAGGCTTTGATGTTTGTCCAGTACGCCCGCGTGGTGGACTTCCTTCCGTTCCTGGGTCCAAACCTTTCCCGTGTTTAGCTTCGGTTTTTCTTGGAAACCTTTGCAAGCTTGAAGTTTTCTTATGAGTGGGGCGCGCTCCTGAATGTCAGTTGGTGCAATCCCCACTTATTGCATATCTTTATCCAGTTCAATGAACCTGACCCATTTCGTTTTCCTCTCCTGAAAGTAAGTTACTTTGCGGTTGGTCAGTCTCGATGGGCGCATTCGTTTCGCATATTATTACTTTTCTTCTTTCTTCGTTTAGGCCAGCTATAGATCACGTCATTTCAACTGCTTCCGTCTTTGGGCCTTGATCTTAGCCCAGTGTTCATGCATTCGCTGCCGGTGAAACGCCCTTCTTTCATCAGACCACTCACTTCTTGCCAGTTTTTAATTTCGCTTTTTCTTGGAATTGAAGGTGTGCTCCAAGCTTTTTCTATTATTATTATTATTATTATTATCATCATTCTTTCCACCATCGGCATTTATTTATTTTCCTGTTCGAATTCAAAATCAAATACAGTATGTCTTTCACCTTATGAAAATATTTGTAGTGCATAAGTATTATGACTGAAGAAAACGCAATGGGCAAACTGCAACATTGCATTCATGCAGTGCTATACAATAACAAGTAGAACTAGGATTCTTCTCGTAATGAAATGTACTAGACTGCCTTGGTTAACTAGTGTAGTGGTTAACATTATTGTCTGCCATTCTTGAAATCCCAGGTTCAATTTCCGCCTGTGCCAAGATTTATATCTGGCCTGAGGGCTGGAACCGTGTACGCTCAACCCCGTGAGAGTAACTAGGGAGAGGTTGGTTCAGCAACTATGCATCTCAACCAATTAACCTTATTTAATGTTTTATTATACGAGGGGTATTCAAATGAAAAGGTATGAAACGATACTATGGGTACTATTTATTCGTTATTCCAAAGTAATCACCGCAGACCTGTGCTCAGGTGTCCCATTGCTTCACTAGCCGCAGGATTTCCTGTTCCCAGAAGTCTTGTGGTTGTGTCAGGAGCCAATCCTGGACGGTGTCCTTTAGTTCGTCGTCCGACAGGAAACGTTTTCCCTTGAGATTTTTTTTAACGGACCAAACAGATGGAAATCGCAGGTTGACATGTCTGGACTGTAGGACGGATGCTCAAGTTGCTCCCACTTGAACGTGGCCAATACACCTTGTGTGACGTTAGAGACGTGTGGGCCAGCGTTATCATGGAGCAGAATCACTCCCTTCGTGAGCAGTCCAGGCCGTTTGTTCATTATGGACCTGCGTATGCTACGGAGTGTCGCACAATACACGTCACTGTTAATGGTTCGTCTCAAGGGAAAACGTTTCCAGTCGGACGACGAACTAAAGGACACCGTACAGGATTGGCTCCTGTCAAAACCACAAGACTTCTGGGAACAGGGAATCCTGCAGCTAGTGAAACAATGGGACACCTGTGCACAGGCCTGTGGTGATTACTTTTGAACAACGAATAAATTGTACCCACAGTATCGTTTCGTACCTTCTCATTTGAACACTCCTCATAAATACCAAATTAAGGGGATACGGAAACGCCTATCTTTAATTCATGTTCCTTTTACTCAGAATCTAATTAAGGTATGATAATGAAATGTATGTCACATTTCATTAAAACCTTACTTGACATATTAATGGAGCGTTTTTTATATTGGACTTAAGGAGAGTCAGACATTAATTTTATTTAAACTGTAAAAGAATATAATTACTTTTTCTTAAAAAATCCAACCAAAACCTAAACAGTTTTACTTTAAACAAGGAAACTTCTACATTAAAATATAAACCACTATGAGACAAATTTATGGTAAATTTTTTACAGCTTTGTGATAAATAGTCCCATAGAAAAAGGAACATACATTTTGTAAAAACTGCAGTTAATACTTTCCACACATGATGATTATCTCATTGTTAGCGCAAGTGTAAATTAAAATTATGGCAATTTCTAATGGTTAAAACTATACTGTATTACACATCATTTTATAGGTCAGACTTCAGAGATTCATAAAATAAAATAAAAATTAAAATGTTGATTTTGACAATTTTAACTCTTAAATGGGGATAATAATTTACTGTCTTTGATATTGAAGTGTAATTGTGATAGTTGTTATTATCATTGTTGGTGATGATTATCTATTTAGGGGCTTTGCGACATCTGGACATGTAGCCCCGTGTTTTTGGAACTTGTCTGATAACCTGCCTTCTTGTAATGGCTGTATTAGTGTGTTTATTTGCAATGCAGGTGAGGATTAATAAGGAGACGGCCGTGGTCTTAAGTTCGGAACCATCCCGGCATTTGCCTGGAGTAGAAGTGGGAAACTACGGTAAACCACTTCCAAGATGGCTGAGTTTGGAATGGAACCCACCTTATCTCAGTTTTTCCTGAGATAAAAGCAAGGAAGGAAATTTGTAGTTTAACGTGACCTCTACTATGAGTCATGGGGCCTCCTTTTTACGTGGAATCCTAACCACAGGATATGGCATTTCACTTCGGAAATCTCACATGCATTGATTGACCAGGAATCGAACCCGGCCTGCTTTGGTGTGAGGTACACAGCTTGACCGCTGGCCACCACCACGGAGAGAAAGGCCCCTGCTGGCGTAATACACTGTATAACACAAAAAATTACGAGCCTTACGGTAGTCGCATATGATGTGTAACATACCGAAATGTGAGTCACAATTATTATTAGATACAACTACAGACAAACTAATCGATACCCTCAGGTTAGCCCTCAGTCGAAACTCACGATTGAATCATACTTCTAATTAATTTCACCCCTTCCCCTACATCACTGCGGGAGGGGGGTCATGCATGCATGCCACCATAAATAGCGCGCGGCACGTGACGTAAAACACCTCTATGGGTACACAGACATGTGGAGTGAGAAGAGAGATATAGTTGTTAGTTCATTTATGGGATTTTGAGCAACTTGATCATCAGCCCCGTGTACTTGTGTACTATAATTAATAGATAACTTTTCAGTTGGTCAACACGTATTTATGACCTTGAAACTACCAGAAACAATAGCGGTTTTGGTAGTGTAGTTGGTAGCATGCTGAACTGCTGTGCCCAAGATCGCGGTTTCAAACCCAGCGGAAGTCGTCGGATTTCTTAAGAACGTAAAAATCCTTCAGTATGCCTTCCTTCGGAGGGGAAGTAAAGCCGGCGGTCCTATGTCATAGATTTATGGCATGTAAAAGATCCTTCCACTAACTAAACTTGCGTGAAGCTAAATTTCTAGGTTAGATTTCGTTGAAACGCTCTATAAAAGTTCCAACATTCACCACTAGGTGCCAGTGACATCTGGTGGCGAAAGTTGAATCTACTTGAATTCGAACGGAACTTGTATCTCACCCTATGGGTGTCCGCTTGAAGCAGCTACAGCCTCTGGTGTGCCGAACATGTCCTCGGACACTCCCGGAACTAAAAGCCATACGCTAAATAAATAAAACCTGAAACAATTGCAAGTGATCAATTCTTTGGGGGCCCTCGTTTTTATTTGTATGCCCATCTTGATATTGACAAGGACCCCCTCGTGCTGTAGCGGTTAGCATGCTTGGTGTCGCCTCTGAGGTCCGGGTTCGACTGCCGGCTCAGTCAAGAAATTTAACTCTGGTCTGAGTTGGGTCCACTAATCCTCGTGAGGAAAAACTCCCACAAAAATGTCCAGCTACCGAGTGCCACAAAACTATCCAGATACCGAGGGGAAAGATGTTACACATCAAAAAGACGCTCCAGGAAGGATTTGTCCGATGGCGATACAGATCGGTGGATGTGAGGAACAGACATAGAACAACAAACAAACGATCAAAAGTGCAGAACAATCGAATGATTTATTGCCGAGTTAGAGCGTTACATGGTGAGGACGTCAATAAGGTGTTGGTCCGCTCCTGGCCTGGATGCAAGCTGTCACTCGACGTGGCATGGACTGATAAAGTTCCCGGATGGTGTCCTGCGGAATTAACACTGGGACTGTGGTTGAGAATAATTATAATATAACACTGTGACTGAATAATAATAATCAGACACTCTGATTTGCTTTGTAATGATAACAGAGAATAGCAACTGGTGAATAATAAAAAAAAAATACAAGCCTTACAGTAGTCGCATAATGATGTGTAACATCTAACATAGAAGAAACCTCATGTGAAATTGTTGATACACCGGTATTTTATACTATTATTGGCACAAATATTAATCTATGGTAAAAGGAGTGTTTTACACATACTGCAGTTTATAATACGGAACTCAGATGATTTGAAGCTTCCACCAGTACTAGCCTAAATATAGAATACGATGTGGATCAACTAGATTAATAGACGCGACACCGCTCATAACCTTAAATTCCTTATAAACAGGTCCTCTTGATTCACAGACCAACACGTAATTTCATATGGATTCTGTTAAAATGAGTCATATTGATATGATACTTATCGTTTAAAATGATAATATGGTAGCAAAAATATCTACCCCGTACGGGATTCAAACCCAAGATCTCTAGATTCACAGTCATAGGCGCTAACCCCACGGATATTTCGACTACGCAAATATTGTGCATAATATGTTGACTTATTTCCACGTTCCAATAATACTGTACTGCATTACGGAATTAAGTTTCATTTATATTTTGCTTGTTTCGATAATGTTCCTGCGTGAAATTGAGTTTAAAATGCCTTATGAATAGGCCCTCTTGTGAGTAATGAGAATGTATTCAGCAATAGTCCACGAAGGCTTGCTCAATTCTCGTATAACCCCAACGATTATATTATATTGATGACTGCATTACCGTTATGTGGGTTAATATTTGAATAGCCATTGTGCAGAAACATAATAGCGGCAATGCCGATTACTTACAATGTTTGATATTAAGGCGTTTTACCATTTACATACTAATACGAAGACTTCGAACATGTACCATGGCCTTTGTTTCAATCATTTGACACCAGAGTTCGCATGAGCGTTTACCGTTCAGTATGCCGTATACATTCCACATGGCCGAGAGTACGTCATGGTATCAATTTCCGACACCACGCGCTCATTGTTTCTCTTACCACTGCCAGCTGGATCAATCGAGTTGGCAGTGCGTCTTACACTTCAGTTCGATCCATCACTTCCAGTTGGTGCCACCTCGATCGTTCTGATCCACTTCCGTCCTATTTTTCAAAATCACTCCCACAAAAATATCCAGCAACCGAGTGGAAAGATGTTACACATCGATGATAATAATAATAATAATAATAATAATAATAATAATAATAATAATAATAATAATAACAGTGTGGGAATATTCATGTAAAAACTAGTTGAATAACTGTGTGATTGGTGTGCGAAAAAATATGATTGAGAATCATTGAAGACTATTTATATGTTTAGCTTGGACTCACAGTTTTGAATATGCAATCTGTATGGTTTCTATGTGGAGGGAGTTGCATAACTACAGGAGTAATAATCATGCTTACAATCGAGCTGGAGTATAAGGACTTGTATAGTGGACTGGTTAATGTAGAGATCCATTAAGCAGATTTGTGTTGATTCTGAGAAAGTGATTGTTATTGAAGGAGCTATTCAGTGGTTATAGGGTACGTAGATTTGATGTTATAGGATATGATCATCCATAACCCCTTTGTTTAGTACATAAGTTAAATTTTTGGGACTTCGTGTTCAATATTTATAAGATGTAATCCTTGGTTCAATACCTCATTTGTACATCACCAGTGGTGGGAGGATAGAGGTTTTGGTGGTGTAGTTGGTAGCATGCTGAACTGCTGTTCCCAAGGTAGCGGGTTCAAACCCGGCCGAAGTCGTCGGATTTTTTAAGAGCGTTAAAAGCTTCAGTATGCCTTCCTTCGGAGGGGAATTAAAGCCGGCTGTCCCATGTCATAGATTTATGGCATGTAAAAGATTCTTCCACAGACTAAACTTGTGTGAAGCTAAATTTCTAGGTTAGATTTCGTTGGAACGCTCTATAAAAGTTCCAACGTTCACGACTAGGTATCACTGGCATTTGGTAGCGAAAGTTGGAACTACTTGAAATTGAACGGAACTTGTAGCTCACCCTAGGAGAGTCTGCTTGAAGCAGCTACAGTCTCTGGCGAGCCGAACATGTCCTCGAACACTCCTGGCACTAATAGACATACGATAAATGAATAAATAAATAATAGCGGTGGGAGGATGACCACGCCCTGAGCTGAGCTGCTAGACAGGTGGTGGTGCATATTCATAAGATGAGATGGGTACAATACATTGAAAGTGTGACGGAATACCGCGATCCTTGCCCCTAAACGGACGCATGCAGATACTACGCGCATCAAGGTGTATAGTATAATATAAAACTTCGATATCTCATTGCGCAGTGGAGCACATATCCATGATTCGATGTTCCTCCGTGTAACTACCTTTTTTCTACGTATCTCCATAGCTCGATTTTTTATGTTACAATTACACCCTCTGTCTGAAATGTTTGGTGAATGTGTCTATATTACGAACGAATTGTTGGCTTGCCTGAAACAACCGTTACTATCCTTCGAAGAAATCCCCGTGGATGGTTATGCACTTCTTAGACCGATGTACAAGTTCTGGCATAGTCTTCCTGTGGGATAGCCTTCAGTTGGGTCGTCACATTACGTTGGATGTTCGAAATGTCTGAAAACCTCTGGCCCTTGAGAGCTTTTCGGTGACCCTGGATCCCGATACTCCATACTTTGACGTTTGCCTTCGAGGTCGTACTTCAGGCACCAGGTCTCGTTACCCGTGACGATGGTTTTCAGGACCATTCCATTCCACGGAACATTCACCCTTCTCACTGCCACCCGTCGACCAGGTTTGCACGTTAGGTTGCATAAATTCACCCTTCTCACTGCCGCCCGTCTATCAGGTGTGCAAGGCAAGTTGCATAGATTCACGCTTCTCTCTTGCTTTCAATTTAGAGTTTTGACGATCCAAACTGAAGGCTGTTCCTAAAGAAGACTATGCCGGGAGTTTCCAGGACTTGTTCAGTCGTTCTCAGAAGTGCATAACCATCCACGGGGATTTCTTAGAAGGACAGTTCTGCTGTTTCAGGGAAACCAGCAATCCGTTCGTAATATAGCCCATTCTCCGAACTTTTCAGACAGAGGGTGCAGTAACACTTCTAATTCTAACTTCAATCACTTACAGAGGCAACACGTCTACTCGGAAGTTTTCAGGTGAATGCTCTCCCTGGCATTAGCCACCTCATTCTGGGAAAGGTTCATTCGCTAGCTAACTCCCACTTGATATTGTTAAAGATATATTAATTCTGTATATCTAATGAGAAGGGAAGACACCTTCCCCACTTTGTACCTGTGGAGCCGTATTCCCCATGACCCACAATTTATCGAGTGAGTGGATCTTGCTGATCTAAGAAGAAACCTTGGTCTGCAGAAACACTCGATTTTATGTTAGCCGATGACGCGGTGGCTGCTGATCTCGTCATCCGCTTTATAAGTGAGAGTGGCTTAGGGCTAGCAATCTAAATTTTCAAGTGCAGGCTACATTTACTCGAGAACTTGTTCTTTTTTGACATTCTGATGTTTCTTTATTATTATAATTATTAGTTTTTGGTACTTTTTAATAGTAGGCTACATTATGCAACGAGCCTATAATGGCAATAATTAAGACACGAGTATGTTTATTAAACGAGTGTCTTATGTTCGACGATAATTATAACTATTTTATGTTCGATCATAAATATTCATAAATATCTGTCGAGATTTCGCCAGTTTTATGTACTGAACAGAGCGCATGGGACGCAGAGAATACCTTTTATTGACCATGGCCTCCTCAAATACCCCACTATGACACTAGCCATGCATTGAAATTTAATTTAATATAGGAGGCCGTGGAAGTCAGCGCAGGTGCGATGCTATCCTTACCTAATTGGCCACACAACTGTTTCTTGAGCTTTGATTGGTGGAAGAAACTGTTTCATAATGAAAAATTGTGTTATAATGACCCTCATTATGATACCGTTTTCTGACATAATATTTTCATTTCGACATTGTCGAACATAAACATATTTTACAGTACTGTATCTTCAATTTAGGAGGTCGCCTCCGTGGTGTAGTGGTGGCCAGTGTGCTTAGCTGCCACCCCGGAGGTCCGAGGTTCGATTCCCGGCTATGCCACGAAATTTGAAAAGTGGTATGAGGACTGGAACGGGGTCTACTCAGCCTCGGGCGGTCCAAATGAGTAGAGGGGTTCGATTACCACCTCAGCTATCCTTGAAGTGGTTTTCCGTGGTTTCCCACTTCGTCTCCAGGCAAATACTGGGATGGTTCTGTACCAGTATTTTGGAGCGGATTTGTTTGCTACACGCGCGATGTTTTTACGAGTGTATTTACGAGAGGATATTGTTACGTAAAGCAGAGGGCTGTTTTTTAAGTAAGGGCCATTCTTTTTTTAAATTAACCGAACATTTCATTTTGAAACCACATTTATTTTCAAGTTTTACATACCTTTCTCTATTTTTCTACATATTTGCCTTGTTTATTTAGGCACTTGTCATACCTTAAAATTAAGTTCTGAAGTCCTTCTGCATAAAAGTTTGCCACCTGCTCTGACAACCAAGAATTCGCACAGGAGGAAAATCCATTGATAGAGTGGTTATCATGAATCTTCGGTCCTCGTGAATTTTCGTGTCAATTGCAGTCACCAAGTCATCTGTGATCACAGACCTGAGCGTTCATCGACGAATTTGTAGATAGACATTTTTGAGGGGGTTGCTTAGGGAATCGGGACGTGTGATAAGCACAAAATTGTCAACTTTTCTTTTTAGCAACAAACATCTCCCATCTTTCCTGAAGAATTTGGTGTATCAATTATTGTGCTGAAGTGATATTTGATGCAATAAAATTAGGTTTAAACATAATGTTTTAATGCTATACTGTAGCTACTAGTCAAACATTCTTTCTGTGTTTTCCGTAAGTCATATTTTTTTGAAACTTCATGTACCATTTTCTCAGAAACTATCTGATCAATGTATTTGAAACTTGTTAGTCGCTAATACCCTATATAGATCTACTAGTGGAAGTAAATTTATTCAGGTATCTTGATTAGTTCATGCAGCCCAGCTTTAATAGCACTGACAATTTTACAGAAAATATCAGTTTTCAACTAGAATGTAAAAAGAAAAAAAAGTCCTCTCGGCACGCCGGAAGGAGGAGGTAGATTTCACCGGACAAACTTGGGGATAGGCGAAAATAGGCAGAATATGCAGATTTTCGTAGAAATATCAGACCTCATTTATTGCGAGAAGGTATTTTATAATTGGAGCTTAATTAACTTTGTTTTTCGTCATTTTATGCTTATTTTAAACATTTTATTGTCTTATGGGAACGGTAACCTTCTTGTCATTTGGGGTCCATTTTTAGCCTATTTTCAATTTTGAAAAAATAGGCTTATGAGATCACCTTTTGTCCGTGTGTGCCTGTGCGTGTGCGCGCGCGCGTGTGTGTGTGTGTGTGTGTGAGAGAGGTGTGTGTGTGTGTCCCCCTAATAAAATCTAAACGGCTGGAGCGATTTCAATGAAACTCGGTAAGTTCATAGCACTATTTCCGGCGACCTCGACCGTGTCCTTCAAATATTGTTACATCTCACAAATCCAACATGGCGGCTGTGCGAAATATTTCACTAGCATTCAATATCTCCGAAACTATTACCGATATCGCCCTAATATTGTGTACGGTGATAAAGGGTACTACTAGAAGTTCACCTATGAGACTTTCAAAAACCTGGTGACTACAAAACCAACATGGCGGTCAAGCGAAGTTGAGACATTTAAATAGACTTTTCTCGCGATTTAACTATCCAAACGTAATGAAACTTGGTACAGAAAATGTTTATACACATTGTAATGCACTGGAGTCTAATTTAGTTCAATTGTTTACATAACCTCAAAATGGCGGCTGTGCGAAATATTTCACTGACATTCTATATCTCAGAAACTATTACAGATATCACCCTGCAATTTTGTACGGTGATAAAGGGTACTGATACAAGTTTACCTATGTATATTTCATAAACCTGTAAAGTACAAAATGAACATGGCGACCAAGCGAATTTTAAATATTTTAATAAACTTTTCTCGTGATTTAACTCTCTGAGCACAGTGAAATGTGGTACAGTAAATGATTTTGCAGATTATAATGCACTGGCAACTAATTTATTTCAATTGTTTACATAACCTCAAGATGGCGGCTGTGCGAAATTTTAAAATTAAGTTTTTATTTCTTGTATCGTAATCATGCGATCGAAGTGAAAGTTTGAATAATGAACCTAGGCAATAATTGTCCTTGAATGGTACATAACTCTATGGCCTATACATATAACAATCCTAAATGGCGAGCTTCCGAAATATTTAGACGGTTCTCAATATCTATGAATCTTTTACAGCAACCAAACTGAATTTTTTATGTTCATAGAGACTATGAACATATGTTCACCTATAGGACTTTCAGTAACCTGGTGAGCACAAATCCAACATGGCGGCGACGCGACGTATAAATATTTAAATGGACGTTTCTCGCGAATTAACTATCCGAGTGCCGTGAAATGTTGCACGTTAAATGCTTATACAAATGTTGATCCACTGGCATCTAATTTATTTCAATTGTTTGCATAATCACAAGATGGCTGCTGTGCGTAATTTTAAAATCTCGTTTTTACTTCTTGTGTTCTAATCATGCGATTGAAGTTTGAATACCACACGTACACAATAATCTTAATGTAATAGTACAAAAATAAAAATCCAACCTGGCGACCATCTGAAATATTTAGACGGTTCTCAATATCTAAGAATCTGTTACAGCAATTAAACTGAAATTTTGTATGTTGATAGTGGCAATTAACATGAGCAGGATATATGAAAATAGGCTGTATAGTTCTTCACGGAACTACTTGTTATACTTGTGGTCACACTATCCTTATGCAACGTTTCGACACTGATGTGTAACTACGTAACGGTCTGTTACTTCTTCACGCAAAATTATATCTCCCGCAGAGATTTTTGTTGGTTCCTCAGTTTAGGGGCTGCGACAACGTGGTCATGGTACCCCGTGTACTTTGGGATGGCTGTATTAGTCTGTAATTCACGTAAGGACTGCAGACGGTCAATTTCAAGCAGTAGTCCCTAATGTTGTTACCAGGTACTACCGTCAACGACACCTAGCTGTGAACTTGGTTACTAGATGCCACCGCAACCAGCAACTCGCAACGAACGTTGGAACTTCCCCTCCAAAGGAAAGCATACTGAGGGATTTTTAGCGCTCTTAGAAAATCCGACGACTTCGGCCGGCTTTGAACTCGCGACCTTGGGCATAGACATTCAGCATGCTACCAGTTACGTCACCGAAGCCGCTTCACACTTAGATGGAAATCTGAATCTGATCTCGTGCAAGTGCGTTATCTTGGCAACGTCTGATGGCTCATCCCTCATCAATTTAGTAGTGTTGCCATGGCAACCATTGATAGGTCTTGGCATTTTCTTATAATTCCGAAATTATTAGCCTACTTTTCACATTTTGCAAAAATGAGGAAAAAGTAGACTTATGAGATCGGGCAAATGTGTGTCTGTCTGTCTGTCATTCCTTCTGTCTGTCGGTCTGTCCTTCTGTCTGTCTGTCTGTCTGTGTCCCCCCCCCCCTATCAACTCTTAAACGGCTGCAGCAATCGAAAGAAAATTTGGTAGGAGTAAAGACCTATACCTGAATATCTCAAGGCCATATTTGAAAATGATGTCAGTGCTACCAACTGCTAAAAATCGCAATTGAAATTTGAGCTCCATGTTGGATATCTTGGAAAGTATGCATGGGAGCTATTTCAAAATTGGCACACGTACAGATCATAATATTTCAGTTTAATTTCCAGGAGGCCAAACATGGCAGTGTTGCCAAAATGATTATAAGCCTCCTGATAAGTCCAATTTTTAAATGCATATAACTTCTTCACTATCAATTGGAATTCAACCAAATTTCGTATGTTGTATGTGTACATAACCAGATATGACTGAGCGTATTCTTAAGACCTACCAGGGCTGCCAACTGTTAATAAATGCTCCTAATTTATTTTATCCAAATACCAATATATCAGAAAGTATGCAAGCCGACAGCTTTAAACTATGCACACGTATAGTACCTGACATTCTATATTAATTTGGAGTAACTTATATACGTCAGTGCTACCAACATGATTCTAAGCCTGCTGACAGGTCCAACTTTAAATACATGTAACTTCCATACTATCATTTGGATTTCAACCAAATTTCGTATTTGCTATGTGTACCATAACAGATATGACTATGCGTATTCTTAAGAGCAACCAGGGCTGCCAACTGTTAATATGTGCTGTCCCTATTTTTGTTACACTAATATCAATATATCAGAAAGTATGCAAGCCAATAGCCCTAAACTTTGCACACGTATAGTACCTGGCATTCTAGACGAATAAGGAGTAACTAATATACGTTAGTGCTGCCAACAAGATTCTAAGCCTGCTGATAGGTCCAATTTTAAAATGCATGTAACTTCTATACTAACGAATGGATTTCATTCAAAATTGGCACAACAATAGATCATATTATTTCAGATTATTTCTGACCAATACATGCATGACATTGTTGCCAACATGATTTTACGCGCGCTGTTAGATCCAATGGTTAACTGCATGTAACGTCCATGCTATTCATTGGACTTCAACTAAATTTTGTATTTAGTACCTAAAGAGATGGAACTAAGAATATATTCAGTCATCAGGGCTGCCAACTGTAGTGCTCTATTAGGCTACATTATGCCAGGTATACAGTATTTCGAACTAATTGTAAATTTCGATATTAGCATCTTAATTTCGTCATTATTCTAGATAGGTTCATATACTGTAGAATAATCATTGGCATGAAAAGTAGGCTCTTTAGTTCGTCACGGAACTTCTTGTTTTTCTCATCCCTTGGCATAATGGTGGGTTATATCAAAAATTCTTTTAGACAAAAGTTTTAGGTAATTATTAGGGGAATATTGTCCATTTTGTACGGATTTGATATTGTGCCTATTAAGAGAGATATGATTAATGTTTCCCGAAAAACCCACTTTTTACCACCCCTTTGGTCAATGGTTGGTGCTATAAAAAAAAACTCTTCAAACATAAATTTTTGGGCTTTATCCGACACATAGTATGAACGTTGAACGGATTCGATATTTCACATATTAAGAGAGTTATAGCAATATTTCACTTTTTCGAAAAAAAAGCCCCCCATTTTCACCCCCTTCGACCGATTTAGCCCAGTAACGAACTCGACCGAGATTTTATACGTATACATATTCGGTAAAAAATTCAAAGGGATTGGTGCAAAATTACGGCATTTATCGTGTCCACAATAAACTGATATACATATATATATATATATATATATATATACATATACATACATAAATTATATATAACTTTTGAACTGACGGTGGTTTTGGGGTCTGGGGGATGTGAAACGCGAAGATATGTCGAAATTTTCCGGAAGTCGAAACATGGTACCCATTGCAATAGTTAGCTTTCTAATGAAATCTACCTCTGGTTGGTTCCTCAGTTTAGGGGCTGCGACAACGCGGTCATCTAACCCCGTGTACTTTGGGTGAGTGTAGAATCTGTCTGATGCACGGTGTGAATTGTAATGGCTGTATTAGTCTTAATTCAGGTAAGGACTGCAGACGGTCAATTTCAAGCAGTAGTTCCTAATGTTGCTACCAGGTACTACCGTCAACGACACCTAGCTGTGAACTTGGCTACTAGATGCCACCCCAACCAGCAACTCGCAACGAACGTTGGAACTTCCCCTCCAAAGGAAAGCATACTGAGGGATTCTAGCGCTATTAGAAAATCTGACGACTTCGGCCGGCTTTGAAACCGCGACATTGGGCATAGAAGTTCAGCATGCTACCAGTTACGTCACCGAAGCCGCTTCCCACTTTGTCAGGCGGCTTCGGTGGCGTAGTCGGTAGCATGCTGAGCTTCTATGCCCATGATAACGGGTTCAAACCCGGCCGAAGCCGTCGGATTTTTTAAGAGCGTTAAAAATCCCTCAGTATGCCTTCCTTCGGAGGGGAAGTAAAGCCGGCGGTCCCATGTCATAGATTTATGGCATGTTAAAGATCCTTCCACTAATTGCACCTGTGTGAAGCTAAATTGGATAGGTTAAGAATGTATACAACGCTCTTAGGTTTCTATGTTCGTTGCCAAGAGCCGACTGCGGCGGCGTCTAGTAGCTCAGTTCTGATCTTGGCCTCGTAGTCGTTGACAGTGGCGCTTGGCGGCAAAAGTAGGAACTATCTGAAAAATTGTTAGTTGCAGTACTTAAATTAACAAACAGATAACACACATTAATGCAGTCATCACAATTAACACCGGTTATCAGACAGATTCTACACACACCCAAAGTACACGGGGCTACATGACCGCGTTGTCGCAGCCCCCAAACTTAAGAACCAACCAACCACTTAGTCAGATGGAAATACTGAATCTGATCTCGTGCAAGTGCGTTGTCATGGCAACGTCTGATGGCTCATGCCTCAGCAATTTAGTAGTGTTGCCATGGCAACCAATTTCAAGTAGTTCCAACTTTCGCTACCTGATATCAATGATACCTAGTGATGAACGTTGGAAATTTGATAGAGCGTTCCGACGAAATCATTTTTCTCGTCCCTTGGCGTAATGGTGGGTCATATCAAAAATTCTTTCAGACAAAAGTTTTAGGTAATTATTAGGGGAATATTGTCCATTTTGTACGGTTTTGATATTGTACCTATTAAGAGAGATATGATTAATGTTTCCCGAAAAACCCACTTTTTCCCACCCCTTTGGTCAATGGTTGGTGCTATAAAAAAACTCTTCAAACTTAAATTTTTGGGCTTTATTCGACACATAGTATGAACGTTGAACGGATTCGATATTTCACATATTAAGAGAGTTATAGCAATATTTCACTTTTTCAAAAAAAGCCCCCCATTTTCACCCCCTTCGACCGATTTAGCCCAGTAACAAACTCAACCGAGATTTTATAGGTATACATATTCGGTAAAAAATTCAAAGTGACTGGTGTAAAATTACGGCAGTTATCGTGTCCACAAGAAACTGATATACATATATATATATACATACATAAATTATATATAAACTTTTGAACTGACGGTGGTTTTGGGGTCTGGGGGATGTGAAACGCGAAGATATGTCGAAATTTTCCGGAAGTCCAAACATGGGACACATTGCAATAGTTAGCTTTCTAATGAAATCTACCTAAAAAAAGAACTCAACTGTAAACAATAGCACAATACTTTTACTTCAGTACCTCAAAAATGGTTTAAATATTATGCATGTAAAGTTTGTTGGGTCTTGGTTGAGTATTTGCTCAGAAAAAGGGACATGAGTTGAGGGAATTTTTAACAATATATTTCTTTAAGATTGGTTTTGTAATGCTCTCTCTGACAAAAAATATTCAACATAGAAGCTTCACATTCTAAGCAAATAATGATGAATGCACTCTGAATATACCAACAGAAGTCGGCTTCCGTAGCATGCTGAACTGCTCTGCCCAAGATAGTGGGTTCAAACCGGGCCGAAGTCGTCGGATTTGTTAAGAGCGTTAAACATCCTTCAGTATGCCTTCCTTCGGAGGGGAAGTAAAGCCGGCGGTCCCATGTCATAGATTTATGGAATGTAAAAGATACTTCCACAGACTAAATATGTGTGAAGCTGAATTGTTAGGTTAGATTTCGTCGGAACGCTCTATCAAATTTCCAACGTTCATCACTAGGTATCATTGATATCAGGTAGCGAAAGTTGGAACTACTTGAAATTGAACGGAACTTGTAAATCACCCTAGGGGTTTTCGCTGGAAGCAGCTACAGACTCAGGCGAGCCGAACATGTCCTCAGACACTCCCGGCACCAAAAGCCATATGATAAATAAATAAATAAATAAATAAATACCAAAATAATATCCATTGTAGTTTCTGAGATAATAAGCAAAAATATTTGCCATATTAGCAAATTGTTTGGATCCGTGTTGAAATTACGCATGTAGTCATTCCTCTGGAGGTTTTTCATCTTTCAACTAATTAAGGATTTATGATCGCATGTTTAGCATTGAAAACTCTATAAATATTTTGGAGTTTGTATTAAATATTCATACATTAAATATTACAAATAGTTGGCATGCGAGACAGAAGGCATAGCGACGAAATGACGATCTGATGCTCTGATTTAATATTTTCGAGATTCGAGATGCCGCTACGTATTGGCTCATATGAACATCATATAAAAATATTTATAGGTTACTGATATGCATTGAACATTTCTTCTTCTTATGGTTCCTATCCATTCCGGATGTTGGCTACCATCTTGACTGTGCTGTTCCTATCACTTGCAGCTCGGAATAATTCAGTAGATGATTTTGAGGTCCAGGCTGTGAGATTTCTTAACTCGGATATTCTTCTTCGTCCAACACTTCTCTTCCCTGGTATTTTTCCTTCAAGAATAGACTGTAGGAGATGGTACTTGGCGGTATTCCTCATGATGTGTCCTAGGTATTGGATTTTCCTGATTTTCACGGTGGTTAATACTTCCTTAGTTTTTTTCATTTTTTTGGAGAACCTCAACCTTTGTGACATGGTCTGTCCATGGTATCCGCAATATCCTTCTGTACAGCCACATTTAAAAGGCCTCTAACCGTTTACATAAAGACTCTCAGAGTCCATGTCTCAGCACCGTAAAAAAGAGTAGAGAACACATAACAACGCAAAAGCCTGATTTTCGTAGTCATTGTCAGCCCATGATGTTTGAACAAATTCCGCATCTTATTGAAAGTTGTTCGGGCTTTTCTAATTCGAGACCTCACCTCACCAGAAGGGTCCCCATTGGTCATTCATGATAGTGCCAAGGTGTATATATACTTATGCATTTGTGCAGGGTTTCTGGTCTATATTTAGGTTGCATGTAGAGACTTTGTTTTTACTAATGACCATCACTTTTGTCTTCTGAGGGTTTATTTCTAAACCATTATCATGGCTTTTTTGGATAACTTTATCAATGATATGTTGCAGGCTTTCTTGACTATCCGCAAAAATCACAGTGTCATCGGCATATCGAATGTTATTTATCCAGTTACCATTTAAGGGCACTCCCATCTCAACATCCTCTAGAGATTCTATATAGATATATTCCGAATAGATGTTAAATAACAATGGAGACAATATACAGCCATGTCTTACACCTCTTAGAATATCTATATCAACCGTGTTCTCGTTACCCAACCTCACATAAGCAGATTGATTCCAGTACAAGTTCACAATTATTCGTAAATCTTTATCATCTAAGCCAATCTTTTGTAAAATTTATATCAACTTATGATGTCTTACTCTATCGAAAGCCTTTTGATAGTCAATAAAGCAGGCAAATATATCGCAGTTCACATCACGGCACCTTTGAAACAATACTTGAATGCTAAATAGGGCTTCACGTGTGCCGAATGCGTTTCTAAAACCGAATTGTGTAGAACAAACTTGTTCTTCACATATTTTGTATATTCTGCGATGAATGATCTTCAGAAATACCTTCAAGATGTGATTCATGGGACTGATTGTTCGGTACTCACTACAAAACTTAGCTCCGGGTGTTTTAGGTAGTGTGATGAATTCCGATTTAAGCCATTCCTGAGGAATGTTCCCAGAATTGTAAATGTCGTTGAATATTTTAGTCAACCATTTCACATTATCTTCATTCAAAAGCTTTAAAAATTCAGCATTCACATTGTCAGGGCCAGTGGCTTTACCATCCTTCATGGCTTTTATCGCGGTTTGTACTTCATCTACCAGAATGTGGGGTCCTGTTTCACCATTTATTCGAGGTGGCTCCTGTCGAGTATCATAAAACAAGTGTTCTATATATCTTTGCCACGTATCTTTAAACTCTTCGTTTCCAACAATTAGTTTTCCTTCAATATTGACCAATCTGTCACTTCTTTAACGTTTCGATGAACATTGAAGCTGTCATGTTTTAATTGTAACATCTCTATTTCATTACATTTTTCTTTCATGTCCCTTTCCTTAGCTAATCTTATTGCCATAACAAGAGAATTAAGAAGGACAGTAACAAGAATAGCAACATGTTAATCTATAAGAACTGAATGAACATCGAAATATAGACTTGATGCAATTAGTAGGATCTAAGATAGTGTCAGTTCCAGAGGTATGACTACATGCGTAATTTCAACTCCGTTGTACAACTACATTAAAGCTTTACTAGTTTATTTTTAAGATACTGTTTATTTTCAGTGGAACCATAATAATTAATAATTATATCAGATGAGGAATATTTACAAAAAATTCATAGATATATTTCTCAGAAGATTAACCATATCATTGCCTATAAAACAATAATTCATACTAGCATTACCCGTCGCGGCTTCGCCCGCAAATATTCTAGTTGTAAAGAGTACACTAAGCAAAATCTCAATCATGAATGCTAACTGATTTATCCTTCGTATGAATAATCAGACTTGACCAATTCAGGTACTGGTCCAGTGGTTAAGGGTTTGTAATTCCTTCATAGGTATATCAGAGTGAAGTTATTTTTCTGGGAATATCACAGACACTGTTAATTTTAGGGCCTTTGAATGTGGTTTTTGGAGACCCTTTATAGTCGGGTGAAAAAGACCTTTCGTACCACACTCACACATGAAAATTGCGTGAAAAATTCTAGAGTGCCCCTTGACCCCCTTAAGCGCATTATACTGTACGTATTGATGAATTTTACAGCTTAATTTGGCTCAGTGATAACCTTATAACCGTCTGGAAACTTTCACAGTAATGTAATAATTGGAATTGCATCCGTCTTACAGAAATAGATGGATCTGTGAGATTCTGTTACCATGATTACCGTGTTGCATTCTTTCATTATTTCATTGTAAATATACATGTTTTAAGGTATTTATTTAATTTTGAGGCATTTGAAGAGTAAGTGAGTGCGTTTCGCTTACGCATTGGGCTATGCTGAACCTGCAGGTACCCCATATATGTAGGTTGGTGTTAATGAGACCTTATTTTCGGTACAAAAACTGGAATGGGACCTTAACAGAATAATATAGGGAGGGATTTTATCAGATGAGGAATATTTACAAAAATGTTCATAGATATATTTTTCAGAAGATTAATCATATAATTGCCTATAAAACAATATTTCATATATATTTTTCAAAGATTATTTAAAATTTTCATAGATATTTTTTAAGGATTCATTAATGTTTTTTTAAATTACTCTCTTAAACACGTATTGTAAGGCTATCCATTTCTTAATTTAAGTTTACTTCAGGATAAGTTTTCTCTTAATTGTGCTGAGAAGAAACCATTGTTGTTTCGAAACATAAATAAATAAATTGTAAACATTTAAGTGTGTTTTTTGTTAGTATTGATTTGGCGTATAATTAACACACGTGTTTCTTAGTTTCTGAGATATGTAACTAAACGTCCCGGTTCTCTTAAGAATTGCCTATGTTCTGATTTGGCGGCGGTTACTGTCTAGTGCCACCTGGTGTCAGAATGAGACAGCTAACCTTCCCTCTCTCCATACAGTACAGCCTGTTCAGAGCAGGAAGATACCAAGTTGAAATATTATTGCACCGGGGAGTGATCATAGTGGCAGTGGACTATGGAAGCCCTCCACGCGATGCCAAGGTTAGTGTGTCTCGTCTCGCATAGTGCTTTGGAGTGCGACTGCTTGTGCTTGTCGTTTAATGGGGCTAATGTTAAATTCCATCCATGTACTCACCCAGGTAAGATGGAAAATAATTTTATGAATATTTAGCTCAGAAGACGAATTGTATTTCGAATTATATGTCTATAGCAACTGGTGTTTGGCTAATTTTGGGGATAATTTTGCGAAACTAATCAGAGATCGAATGCAACCTCGTACTGTAGGTATGGTATCAACATGGCGGTTAACAGGGAATATTCTCTGTGCTAAAATAATTACGTTCAGCACGTATTACGGTATTGTGTTGCTCTAATTAGACCTACAGTATGTTGATTTTTATTTTTAAAAGTTTAAAATTATACGCCGAATCAATACTACATAAATATATATTTTATAAATTGGATAGGTTTCAACCTTATAATGAGGTCATCTTCAGCTTAGAATAAATGAAAATCAATTAAGAATTAAAATAAAATATATATATACTTAAATCTAAATAAGAAGTGAAGTTTTTGAAGAATAACTGGAATAAAATGAAATATAGGCTAGTAAGGTCTCAATGCAGTATTAAATAAAGTTCAATATTGGTCTTAAAAATAATTTTCAACAAATGCAGTTAGGAAATAAGAAATATTGATGGTAAGTGTAAATAAATATTAAGCCTTATAATAATAGTTCAGAATATACACAAAATAGATCATTTAAAAATCAAGTGCCAAAAATCAATAAATAATTCAGCTCAACGCTAGAACGAGTAAGATAAATCTTCTTCAAATACGGAGTTTAAATTTGGAAATAGGTGCCAACCTGTTGTTACGTTGACATGAAATAACCGTGTCGTATAGGATGGAGAATTCAGTATTATTCTTATAAGAACGGGTGAATGTATGGAAACAACGATTTAAAGGCATTTAACAGTCCGATATAATTACAGTTCATTGATGTATTTTAATATTAGGCGTAGAACAGATTTCGTGGTTATATAAATTTATTGTAAAATATATCCTATCATTATCCTATATACGACTCTGAAGCGAGTTATAATTTTCGTCTGTTGCCATGTTCCGTAGAAGAGCTGAGAGCGATTGCAACTTGTACGTAGTTTGAACACGTGCTTGCAGTATATATAGCTCCGGTCAGCTGTCTTTTACTTGCTCTTTTTGCTCGCTTGGACTATCTCTTCATCGCTCTTCCCTTTGAGACTTCATCGCTGATAAAATTGGGAACTTCGCTAATACGGAGACTGGCTTCCACATCTTTAAAAAAGACTATTTGTCAAGTCATGACAAGGCTGGCCTGTCATCGTGCCCTAGCAACCTGTTGGTTATTTCAGTTAGCTTGCAACGATGTGCAGCCTGGCATTCGCGAACCACATTTAATTCTCACGTGGCGTTTGTAACTAAATTGTGTAAGGGATTGAATGATTAATAGGCTCTCGTGCATTCTACGTTGCCCCGTTTCAAAGTGCGTTATTTTTGTTAGTAGAGCTCTGGAAATTGTTTGTACTTACTGTGCGACGTTATTGATGCCAACTGCTATTAACCAACACCACGTTCACACTTTATAAAAATAAAGGAAATTGTCAACATTAAATTTCAAATAATAAACTTACCGAAAAATACGTGGCCATGTTTGATTTGGCAATGCTGCCAACTTCACTTCACCACAATCCCCTGTTGCGAGATTTGGTGACTTTCTGTACGAAATTATTGGTGAAAATTACTGATTGTAAAGATTATTGATGCGTGACTACCCCCACTGTGCGTGACAAAAACCAGGGGTGTTTATATTTGCTAACGCAGCTCGCAGGTCCGCGCTACCTAATTATTTTTGGTCTAGGCGAAAACCATTGGTCTGGATGAAAATATTGATCTAGGCAAAACTATTGAAACTGGAGCTAGCTATCTCGCAATTTCCACCATCCATATCGCAAGGATTCCATGTTTTGAACTGGCGGCTTAACCAGCGGCAACCAATGATGTTGGCACTACTGAAAAAATGCAATGACACCCTCTAGCGATAAAATGTTAAACTCCTGTATCTTAGTAACATTAGCCATTTCTATAGACAATTTTGCGGAATTTCAGATCCATGAATTCTGGAGTACCTAGAAAAACCTAAATGATATTAGTGTACCTAAAAATACCAATTTACAGTTTTCTTCCAGTTATTGTAGTTTATTTGAATTTTTAGTCCATAATTTTCAAAAATACACCACAAGACAGTGTTTACTCCTAGCTCTAGTCGATCGAGAGAAATCCTACCTGCCAGAAAATTCAAATACTTGCAGCATTATTTCAGTTTATAGGCTATCTTATTGTTTGGTTATCGACTGTCGGGAAACTCTTGTTGTTTCCAAGTTCCCTATTATTTAATAAACAAAAGTTAATTAAACGGGCTAGAATGTGAAAGTGGCAGATGACCTTGTAGTTCCGTCCCTTAAAACAACAATAACTAACTAGACTGTGAAAGTCACCTCAGGCTTCCTTGGTTTTATATAATTTGAATAATAAACCTCTTTAAGTCGAGCAAATATTGCGTAAGATTGTGAAGTTCATTATGTACTATATTTACACTCTCGTTTCTATCAGATTTTCTACTAACAATTAGGCATTAATGGTAAGCTTTGCGTAGTTTGTCAACTTTTGCTACACTTAATACATACAAACCTAATACCACACAGACTTTCCTCATCTCTCTGGCCCAACTTCATAAGCACCCAGTTTGCCACGGTGGGTGAGTGGATAGCGTGTCGGTCTACTAACCCCAAGTTTGCAGGTTCGCCCCTGGCCGTCGTAAGTGATTTTTGAAAGGCGGTAAAAATACGATACGCATGTCATACGATGTTGGCATGTCAAAGAACCTATTTGAATTCAGTAGGCCGAGTTCATAATGGCAAAATTAATCTCGGGAGTTTCCGCCAACACAAAGTTTCTCATTTCTCTACTAGAAAGCGCTATAGTGTTCAAGGAGGTTAGATACCTAACCTCTAACCTCCTTGACTTTCATAGTCATTCAAGGAACAACGAAATTCGACATGCAAGCTACCCTCTGGGTGTCAAATTACAAAGCTTGCACCTGGCACCCGAGGCCATACGATATTATTATTATTATCACAAATCAGCTGCCAGGAAAAATCTCAACAGACGGCTCGTCACCTGTTGACTGAATGCACCACGTACTCGGGAGAACGACCAACTGTACTACGATCATTACCACTGCATACTACGAGTATTATGAGACAGCCAGCCCCGTGGTGTTGGGGTAGTGCGCCTGCCTCTCACCCGGAGGCCCCAGGTTCGTCAGGGATTTCCCCCAGGGGCTCACATCTAGTAGGACGTGGGTTTGCGACCACGGGACTCCAGCTGAGTCCGGCATTGCTTCCACTTACTAATGCTGGGCTCCTCTCCGTCTTCTTTCCTGTCGACCTCCCTTGGTCAACTCCTGTTCTCTTCCAACCCCGACGGTATTAGGGTATCCGAGGCCTAGGGAGTCTTTCACTTTTCCGCCTTAATTGGCCCTTGTCTCATCTTTCCTGATCCCTCCATCTTCGAGGGGTCAGGCCTCTTGTTTTCTTTTCATTATATTTCCTTTGCTCTTTGAGATTCCCGCACTGTTTTTGTTAATTGACTCCCCGTGTATCTAAATTCCATTTAGCGATTTTTTATTGCATCTACACTCCGTTTTGTAGGTGTTTTCAATCTCCGTTGCATTTTGTAAGTTTTTTCGATCTAAATTGCATTTTGTGAGTGTTTTCAACCTCAATTGCATTTTGTAAGGATTGACAATCTAAATTGCTTTTTAGTAAGTCTTTCTTTATAGGGGCTGGGATTTTTGTGAGTATTTTGAATTTCAATTGCATTTTGTATTTTCTACCTAAATCTATTAGCCTACTTTCGATTTTTGCAAAAAATGAAAGTAGACTTATGAGATCAACACAGGGCAAAAAAAAAGTGTGTCTGTCTGTGTATGTGTATGTGTGTGTGTGAGTCTGTGTGTGTGTGTGTGTATGTGTGTGTGAGTCTGTGTGTGTATGTGTGTGTGTCTGTGTGTGTGTGAGTGTGTGTACTCTGAATGTCTGTCCCCCCCTATCAATTCGAACACGGTGAATGCGAATTGAACGAAATTTGGTACAAAGGTAGCACTAGCAAAGGACACCTCAGTGTCATGTTTTATATCGCCGCCATCTTGACGGAAACGTAATGGCGGCCACACAAATGTTCAAAGCTTAAATCAAATTACGACTAACTTAATCATCCGATCTCTACCAAATTTTGCATCAACATACCTTTATGGGGGGAGCATCCTTTGACCAAACCAATAGGCCATTAGCGTAATAGTTTGCGGATGGCGGCCATCTTTGTGTGAAAATCGATTCCCCCTATTAATTCGAACACGGTGCAACCGAATGGAACGAAATTTGGTACAGAGATAGTACTAACAAAGGCACCTCAGTGTCATGTTTTATATCGCCGCCATCTTGACGGAAACTTAATGGCGGCCACACAAATGTTCAAAGCTTAAATCAAATTACGATTAACCTAATCATCCGATCTCTACCAAATTTTGCAACAACATACCTTTATAAAGGAAGCATCCCTTGACCAAACTAATAGCTCATCAGCCTAATAGTTTGCGGATGGCGGCCATCTTTGTGTGAGAATCAATTCCCCCTATTAATTCATACACGGTGAAACCGAATGGAACGAAATTTGGTACAGAAGTAGCACTAGCAAAGGGCATCTCAGTGTCATGTTTTATATCGCCGCCATATTGACAGAAACGTAATGGCGGCCACACAAATGTTCAAAGCTTAAGTTAAATTACGACTAAAATAACCATCCGATCTCTACCAAACTTTGCAACAACATTCTTTTATGGAGGGAGCATCCTTTCACCAATCTAATAGGTTATTAGCCTAATAGTTTGCGGGTGGCGGCCATCTTTATGTCAAAATTGATTGCCCCTGTTAATTCGAACACGGTGGAACCGAATGGAACGAAATTTAGTACAGAGGTAGCACTAGCAAAGGGCACCTCAGTGTCATGTTTTATATCGCCGCCATCTTGACTGAAACGTAATGGCGGCCACACGAATGTTCAAAGCTTAAATCAAATTACGATTAACCTAATCATCCGATCTCTACCAAATTTTGCAACTGCATACCTTTATGGAGGGAGCATCCTTTGACCAATCTAATAGGTCATTCGCTTAATAGTTTGCGGATGGCGGCCATCTTTGTGTCAAAATAGATTCCCCCTATTAATTGAAACACGTTGAAACCGAATGGAACGAAATTTGGTACAGAGATAGCACTAGCAAAGGGCATCTCAGTGTCATGATTTATATCGCCGCCATATTGACAGAAACGTAATGGCGGCCACACAAATGTTTAAAGTTTAAATCAAATTACGACTAACATAATCATCCGATCTCTACCAAACTTTGCAACAACATACCTTTATGGAGGGAGCATCCTTTGACCAATCTAATAGGCCATTAGCCTAATAGTTTGCGGATGTCGGCCATCTTTATGTCAAAATTGATTCCCCCTATTAATTCGAACACGGTGGAAACGAATGAACGAAATTTGGTACAGAGGTAGCACTAGCAAAGGGCACCTCAGTGTCATGTTTTATATCGCCGCCATCTTGACGGAAACGTAATGGCGGCCACACAAATGTTCAAAGCTTAAATCAAATTACGATTAGCCTAATCATCCGATCTCTAGCAAATTTAGCAACAACATACCTTCATGGAGGGACCATCCTTTGACCAAACTAATAGCTCATCAGCCTAATATTTTGCGGATGGCGGCCATCTTTGTGTGAAAATCGATTCCCCTTATCAATTCGAACACGATGAAACCGAATGGAACGAAATTTGGTACAGAGGTAGCACTAGCAAAGGGCACCTCAGTGTCATGTTTTATATCACCGCTATCTTGACGGAAACGTAATCGCGGCCACCCAAATGTTAAAAGCTAAAATGTAATTACGACCAATCTAATAATCTAGTCTCTACCAAATTTTGCAACACCATATCTTTATGTGGGAAACATATTCAGACCAAACCTCAAGAACATCAGCCCAATAGTTTGCAGATGGTGGCCAAGTATGTGTGCAAATCGATTCCCCTTATCAATTCAAACACGGTGAAACCGAATTGAACGAAATTTGGTACAGAGGTAGCATTAGCAAAGGGCACCTCATATTCATGTTTAATATCCCTATAGCACGTTGTATTTCAACAAGCTACTACAACCAACATTCAATCATACTCCTTGAAAAGGACAAAGAGTTATAATAATACCCATGCATTTAGGAGAAAGTAGGCTATATGTTCTTTACTGAACATCTTGTTTTTGCAAGTATTTTCAATCTAAATTTCATTTTGTAGGGTGCGCATTTTGCAAGTATTTTGATTCTCAATTGCATTTTGTGGGTATTTTGAATCTAAATTACATTTTGTAAGGATTTTCAATCTAAATTGCATTTTGTAAGTATTGTCCATCCAATTGAGTAGTTTGAATCAAGCATACATTTTGTAAGCATTTTCAATTTCAATTGCATTTTGTAAGTAGGCTATTTTGAATATCAATTCCACTTTGTGATTATTTGGAATCTGAAATGTGCATTTTTCAATCCAAATTGCATTGTGTATTTTCAATTTCAATTACATTTTGTAATTATTTTGAACTTCAATTGCATTTTGTACGTATTTTCAATCTCATTTGCATTTTGTAAGTATTTTGAATTTCTCTTGCATTTTGTAAGTATTTCGACTGTACATTGCATCTTGTACGTATTTTGAACTTAACCTATATTTTGTATGTATTTTTTCAAGCTATTCCTTTTGTGAGTATTTTCGTTCTAAATTCTCTTTTGTAAGTATTATCGCTCTCCATTTTGTGAGTAGTTTAAATCCGAGATCCTTTTTGTAAGAATTTTCCTTCTCTCTTAATTTTCGTTCTGGTTTCCACTTCATTGACATTTTCGTTATCACCCAGACCATTAGGGGCCGATAACCTAGATGTTAGGTCCCTTAAAATAACAATTATCATCATTAGCATTAGTTTTAGTTATAGTTTACATTTCATTATCATCTTCATGATCACCCAAACCATTAGGGGCTGATAACCTAGATGTTAGGCCTCTTAAAACAACAATTATCATCATCATCATCGTCATCATCGTCAGGGATTTTAAAACTGACGTGAGGTTTGGAACGGGGCGCACTCAGCCTCATGAGGACAATTGAGTAGCTGTCTGACAGTGAGGCAGCGCCCCGATCACGGCCGAGGGGATCCGATGCGCTGATAACGCGTTACCCCAATATCTGCAGGCCAGATGGCTGGGCAGCGGTCGCTTGGTTGGCCTAGGCCCTTCATGGGCTGTATAGTGCCAGGGGTTGACTTTGACTATTATGAAACACCACTGGAATACTGTCGAAATAACAGCATTCATTAAAAAAAACTTCCTTTCACTTCAATAATTCATGTTAATTTTGTATGTAAAACTGTAAATATCCCGTGATATAGGCTACCTGTAGGTCAGTGGTTCTTAATCGGTGGTCCGCGAGTGCCTCGGGAGAAAAAGGTCCACCAGCACGTATAAAAAAGTGGCCAATAAATGGGGATTTCGAAAACGATATGCGTTGAACGAGAATCGTTCGAATGTATTTGCGGCGATGACTATCAGGTTTGGAATTGAAATATCCTTAAAATAAGTGTTATTGAGGAAGGTTACAACTGATAAGGTGTATTGGGGGGAGGGAGAGGGGGACCGGGGAGGAGGGGTGGTCTGTACATGATTCAATTTCACGCTGAGTGGTCCGCAGACTTCTGCGAGAAAACACGGGTTGTAACTGTATTAAATATATAAAATAAAATAAAACACAAAAACCTATTATACCCATTAAAAACCTAATAAAAACTGTTTTATGTTTGTGAAAACCTTAAATGATAATTTTAAAACCTAAAAATCTGGTCCCTACTCATGATTCATAAAGTATTAAGGGACGCAGGGCTGTAAAGAGCGATCACGGGCCCTAGGTCGCGGGTTTCCGGGACCCTCGACATTTCTCAACCTGTGACATTATTTCAGAAGAATTGAATCGATCGGAGCTGAAAAGATTAAATCAAAAATGGTCATTTTTTAAAGAATTAGTATTCTGAACGTTGATCCAAGGACCTTGGAATAGCATTGGCAAGAAATAAGTCAGCCTTCTGTTTAAGCTACCCACAAAATATTTTCATCAGGAGAAAAAGCACGGAAGCTCACTGCAAGGGAAAATCTATCACAAATCAACTTGTTTTGTGAATTTAAGCAAGAAAGCACTGCTACATGTAGTACGATCAGAGGAGAAAAGCATTAGTCAATGACATGCTGCCTTCCAGCGCCGTATTCCGTAATGTTGGTCGCACTGCAAGATTCCCGCGTGTTGCAATGCTATTGTATATTAAATTTGTGCAGGGTTTAGATGGTTTTTATGTTACAAATCCATTTTAAAATAAAATAACATGTGAAATTTTCATTCTGGATGGCTTTATGTCGCACAACTGACCACGGAGCTGAAAGGCATTAAGTCACGTTTGCAAAATTGGTTAGAAAAATATGTTTATTAAATTAAAATTGATATTCCACTAGCGGAAGCCTCCGTGGCTTAGGCGGCAGCACGCCGGCCTCTCACCGCTGGGTCCGTGGTTCAAATCCCGGTCACTCCATGTGAGATATGTGCTGGACAAAACGGAGGCAGACAGGTTTTTCTCCGAGTACTCCGGTTTTCCCTGTCAAAATTTCATTCCAGCAACACTCTCCACTATCATTTCATTTCATCTGTCATTCATTTAATCATTGCCCCAGAGGAGTGCGTCAGGCCTCGGCAGCCGGCACAGTCCATATCCTCGCCGCTAGATGGGGGCTTCATTCATTCCATTCCTGACCCGGTCGGAGACTGGAAGCAGGCTGTGGATTTTCATTCATTCCACTAGCACGAATATAACCTGAATAGTTGCTTCACAACATGTATTACTAATATAGAGTATTAGTTAAGTTCTGTTTTTCAATGACGTTTTATCTGTTTCCTGAAAAGTAGCCTAGTGAAAACTGATTTAATGCTTTTCAATTCCGACAGATTCAATTAAGGTTGAATTTGCTTAACCCATAAGAATAAACTTCGTAGAATTTAGCATGTCCATATTGATTATCAGTTAACTTGGATTTTAGTTCTTCAGTCACTCTTCTTTATGTCTCGCGATGCTTGTTTTACTTAAAGATTTTGATCACTGTGCATTTAACAATTCATTTTCGTCACACATGACCATGTTCGGGTTCCACAAGAATAAAAGGTAGGAAGGAAGCTTGTAGTTTTACGTGCTCGTGAATTTTGCAATCATGAGCCACGGGACTTCCTTTTTACGTGGAATCCGAACCACAGGACATGGCAAATTCACTTCGAAAATCTCACATGCATTGGCCGGGAATTGATCCCGGTCCACCTTCGTGAGATTGCAAACAGCTTGACCACTGTGCCACCACGCCTTCTCCACAAGAATAAGCCGTGCTTCATTCAGAGACGTAGGAAGTATATAGAGGAACTTTTCAGAGATTAAAATAGAAGATTTTACACTGGCTTTCACGGCCAGTGAATTAAAACTTAGCATTTTTCTAGGTTTGTACCGTATCTTGTGTGGGGTTTTGCCTAGGACACCAAGCTGGCTCATCAGCGGGCTCTTGGTGTCCCCGTATGGACCCCCACAGGAGTAACGAACTGCGCGCTACCTCCCTTTTTATGAAGCTCACCTGCGCCTCTTTACTGCGAGAACTAAAAGCCTGGGTTTCGACCACATAAGACACGGCACAAACCTAGAAAAATTCTGACTTTTAATTGACTGGTCGTGAAAGCAAATATACCATCATATTGGAAGCCTTCATAGGGAGGTTATGGCTGCTTGAGCTTTTAGTTCTCGCAGTAAAGAGGCGCTGGCGCACTTCATAAAAAGGAAGGTAGCGCACAGTTCGCTACTCCTGTGGGGGCCCAGGCGGGGACACCCAAGTGCCTACTGATGAGCCAGCTTTGTGTCCTAGGCGAAACCCCACACAAGACACGGCACAAACCAAGCAAAATGCTGAGTTGTAATTAAAATACAAGTTTACCGATTTAATATATAATCCTAAATTTCTGTTCGTTGCAAATTAAATGTACTCTTAATAACCCAACTGAGAAGCAAAAGGCACAATGGCTATTTATATTAGTACATTATGCAACGAGCCTATAATGGCAATAATTAAGACACGAGTGTCTTAATTACCATTATAGGCGAGTTGCACACGACTGTTTATGTTCGACGATAATTATAACTATTTTATGTTCGAACATAGATATTCATAAATATTTGTCGAGATTTCGCCAGTTTTATGTACTGAACAGAGCGCATGGGACGCAGAGAATACCTTGTATTTGACCATGGCCTCCTCAAATACCCCACTATGACACGAGCCACGCAGTGAAATTTAAAATAGGAGGCCGTGGAAGTCAGCGCAGGTGCAATGCTATCCTTACCTAATTGGTCACACAACTGTTTCTTGAGCTCTGATTGGTGAGAGAAACTGTTTCATAATGAAAAATTGTGTTATAATGACCCTCATTATGGTAGAGTTTTCTGACGGTATTTACATTTCGACATCGTCGAACATTGTTTTGGATACTGTTCATCGTTTGCATTTACATTGAACATAGTTTTATCAAAACTTTAAAACACATAATACTTTAGCAATGAATTTGAATGTCGTCAACTATAAGCCCACAGTGCCCCTCAGCAAGTCTGGGCCCGGGGCTCCAGCCCCACTTGCCCCACAGTCTCGTCTGGGGTGTGGTGGGAGGAGACCAGATTTGATGCTCAATGCTACTCTTTCTGGATCACTCATGGGCGTGTATAATTAAATTGATGATGATGATGATGATAATTGCTGTCTTATGGGGCCTAACATCTAGGTTATCGGCCCCTAATGGTTTGGGTGATGGTGAAAGATGAGATGAGAATGAAAACTATAACTAATACAAACTACAGACTTACATACTACTACTAGAAGAAGAGCGGCTTCGGTGGCGTAGTCGGTAGTATGCTGAACTGCTGTGCCCAAGGTAGCGGGTTCAAACCCGGCTGAAGTCGTCGGATTTTTAAGAGCGTTAAAAATCCTTCAGTATGCCTTCCTTGGGAGGGGAAGCAAAGCCGGCGGTCCCATGTTATAGATTTATGGCATGTAAAAGATCCATTTACAGACTAAACTTGTGTAAAGCAAAATTGTTAGGTTAGATTTCGTCAGAACGCTCTATCAAAGTTCCAACGTCCACCACTAGGTATCATTGATATCTGGTGGTGAAAGTTGGAACTACTTGAAATTGAACGGAACGTGTAGCTCACCCTTTAGGGTGTCCGCTGGAAGCAGCTACAGACTCAGGCGAGCCGAACATGTCCTCGGACACTCCCGGCACTAAAAGCCATACGATAAATAAATAAATAAATAAATAAATAAATAACTAGAAGAAGAAATGATAACAAATAAGGACAAGGCAAATAAGGACAGGAAGAAAGGAAATGCCGTCAACCCTCGAAGAATGAGGTTGGAGGGACCTGGAAGGAAGGAGAGCCATGAAAGGCAGATAGACAAGGGAAAGAGGAGAGGGCCCGTCCCAAGGTCAGTGGTAAAAGAAAAAAAGACCCAGCTCAGGAATCCCCTGGGATCGCCAACTCCCGAACTCACCAGCCGTGAGCCCCTGAGGGCATAGCAATATCCAGGGTGCTCCAGAAGTGGTGGGGCTACATACACCCTGCCTCCTTGAGAGCCTTGAGTAGAAGGCAGGAGATAACATGAAAAGAAAAAAAAAGGCTGACCCCTCACAGAAGGATGGTATCAGGAAAGATGAGACAAGGGCCAATTAAGGCGGGAAACTAAGAGACTCCTTAAGCCTCGGATACCCTAATACCATCGGGGTCGCAAGAGAACAAGAGTTGACCAAGAGAGGTCGACAGGAAAGAAGACGGATAGGTGCCCGGCACAAGTAAGTGGAAGCAATGCCGGACTCAGCTGGGGTCCCGTGGTCGCTAACCCACGTCCCACCAGATGTGAGCCCCTGTGGGGTATATGTAAAGGTACAACTTTTAGACTTATAGTTTACATTAGAAACTGACAAATCTTTAAATCCATGAATACAATATCTTTTCTGTCTGAAAATTTCTATTTTCGGCAAAAGCTTTCTATTTATCCGGATGTATAAGGTGCGTTCAAAAAGTAAAATATATCCTGCTTAGTTTTTGTACGTTTGTCGTTTGGTGGAGAAGAATAAATAAATACATAAATCTAGACTACAAATTACTAAATCCTAAAGGATTGATTGATTGATTGTTCGTGTTAAGATTATATGCATAAGATATGATTTGTTGCATGTAATCCGCTCTTTTGCATTAAATAGAGATTACATTACATGAGGATGAGAAAGTCAAGAGGAGAACTTCACTGTTTTATTTTATTCAAAACATAATTTCGTAAATGTATTGTGCCCGTCTTTCCACCTGGGATGGACAGATGGCCACATGCGAGGCAGCATGAACACAGTGTCAGCACGAGATCAATCTCAGGGTGTTCTGGGCTGGGCTGTATTTACTGCACACTGCATCCATGCTCCCCGTAAAGGAAAAGGAAAGACGTCACAACACATAAGAAAGTAGAGACATATATTGAGATAAAACCAATTCACCAATTATTTGTTCATGAAATACTGCCTGTTGGCAATACCAAAAAATAATAGCAATACGCACTTCCTATCCTGAATATGCATCTCAAACAAAACAAATCATAGTCTCTTCATGAATGTCCGTTGGTTTGACTATGTTTGAAACCACACGTTATTCTTTTACTCTATACATGAGAGATGGCATAATTATTCACGACATAAAAATATTTAATTTTGCCCTATTAGGTTGCAGTTTAAATTAGTGCTATTCACATATTTACATGGATTATATATGTTACAGGAAAAGTCGATTCACCAGTAAGAGTTGACTCTCCCTAGGTAAAGTCGACTTTTACTGATCTTTTCAGTAAAAGTTGATTAAAAGCGGTAAGTGTTCAATTTTGATCAACATTTACTGGTCAGAGTTGACTATACCTAGGGAAAGTATACTCTCACTGTCTTGAGATAGTAACAGTTGACTATTTGCAAGGAAACGGTACTAGCTAATAAAAAACTAATAAGAAGGCAAAACCAATACATTAAGAGAGAGAAATGTTTAAGAGAAACTAATAAAAATAATAAACCGTTATAATACTGTACATACAGTAAAGAGATAGAAATATTTATCATTTATTACAGCAAGGTAAAGATTTGTGACACTTTGAGTTGCAAAGTACACCTTTCTTCTTGCACATGCACTTCATGGATTCGCATTTTGTGTTGCAAGGACATTTGAAAAAACCTTGTCCATTTCCAAGTGATTGTGAAGTTGCAACAGTCCTCACAGCTATTGTTTTATCCATAGGAACTTCATTTTCTAGAATAATGTTCGTAGGTCATTAAATTTACTGAATTGAGACCTGAAAAAATGTAATCATTGACATCTGAACAATTTAATACTATGGGCAGCGAGAGAGAGGAGAGAGAGACAGAGATATCTTTTATTTTAGCTTTGAAAACTTACCTTGGGAAAAGCTGCTTTAGAATTCCATTTCTCGTTCCAATTCGATAAAAGCCATCATCGACAACCTCCAGTACCACGCCAAGGATAGATCGAGCATCTCCTCTACCGCGGTCAACATCTGGGATAGGAATTCGAAGGTCAACATCGGGGATAGGAATTCGAACTGATGTTCCTTTATCTACTGGCAGATGAATGTGATCTGATATTTTTTTCATGCATTTAGCTTGTTGTTCTAGACAGTAGAAAGCTTCTTCTCTCTGTATCTTGATGTCCTTAGTAGATTTGTTCAGGTCAGTGAGGAGATAATCACTATCATCTAAGAGCTTTTCACCACTTGATATACCGTATTTTGGTTTGTTTCATTTTCATCAGGATTTCCATTCCCGTTACTTCTAATTTCGTTTTCTTGTTGTTGCTGAATTTGATCAATTGCGCATTGAAGATCCTCTTCTGTTTCTAAATTTGCCAGTACCTCAGTTGGTAGTTTTGAACTAGATAAGCCGTGTCTCGGGGGGCAACCGAACATTGCCTCATACGGGGATCGTTTTATCTCACTATGCAATGCACTGTTTTTCATAAGTTGAATAAACTTTAAGCCTTCACTCCAGTTTGATGTTTTGTGGTCTTGCATCCAGGTGGTTATCATATTCTCTATGTCCTGGTTAACATTTTCGACGCTACCTTGACTCTGACTATGTCGTGGTTTGCCGTGCACCATTTTGAAGTTCGGCCATGTATTAACCAGACTGTCAATAATTTTATTAACACATTATCTCGCATTGTCTGATTGCAAAATACAAAGAGCGCCTAACAAAGTAAAAATATCGACGATATTATTAAACACTTGGTCTGCAGTCTTTGATTTCAGTGGTCTTAGCACAACAAACTTTGTTAAATGGTCCTGGTACACCATTATAAATTTGAAGTCATCATCAGGTTGCGACTGAAAGTCAATCAAGTCCACCTGGCATCGTGATTCATTTCCTTGAATAACAAAGGCTTTACAACCAGTCCTTTCATCTTATGTCTCAATTTTTGATCTCAAGGTTCCCACAAGCTTAAAAATAGTAAAATATCCTTTGTAATAACATTTTGAAATTTCCCTTTCAATTGCTGAATCATACGATCTCTTCCTCCGTGTCCAGTGGATATGTGCGCTTCATTAAGAACTGCAAACAACTCTTCATCAAAACATAATACCTTATGCTGTCGTGGTCTGTGACAGGGTGTATTAGTTTTGAAATACCATTTACTTCAATAATGTCATATCGTCTTAAAAACCTGATATCGTTACTTTCTTATTTAATTGCAGTTTTTAGATTTTTAAATTTTTGGATGCAGCTATCATATTTCAATTTGGTCAATGTCAGTGAATTTACCTTGGAAGTCGAGCGTTCCTGCTGCAGTTTTTCACGAAACAGTTCTGCCGTGGTGTCTGACATAATTATTACACACTTAAACTAATTATTTAAACGTAAATGAATCTTTTGTCACTATTGCACAACAATAAAGAGTCGAGTAATGACGAATGGCAACTGCCTGTTGTGTGGCGGGGTAATTAAAACAGAGAATTGTTCTGATCTATAACGGTCGGTCCAATAATGGAAGTACGAGTCCAAACAATCGCAATATTTTATAATCATAACAAAGGTTTGGCGCGCGTGCTTACATTTTCAGAGCAGCATCTGTGAATCAACTTTTACTAAACCACAGCAGGCATAGTTAACTCTCCCTAGGAAAAGTTGACCTGTGTGTTTTCAATCAACTGTTACTGATACTTTCAGTAAGAGTTGACTCTGCCTAGGGAGAGTCAACTCTTACTAAGAATCGACTTTCCCTGTAACATATACACTATCATGGGGTAGTTTCACATCTGATTTTCATTACTACTATGAAAACACACAATTTCTAATGACACTTCCTAACGCGGCTTGTCCAATTGCATCACATTATTTATTAACTTGATCACAGCAGTTAGAAATCTTAAAGCAAAAATAGCAATAATAATAATAATAATAATAATAATAATAATAATAATAATGACCATTATCGGCTTCATCAAAGGTAGCCTCGAATATCTTTCTCTAATTTCAGGATCATATTATTAAATGAGAGGATCTACAGCACTGAACACGAATTTAACTAGCCACAATAAAAATTGGCATGAGGTTAGATGTGACGTCATTACATTCTAATAAATCATTGATTTAAGATTATTGTATTTCGTGGGAATTCTTTAGGAATTAGAATAACATTTGAAGCACTATCATTACTATGGGACAGGATATCACTCCCGCAACTCCCATTTTATTTTCTAAAGCAAACAGCCTTCTGTGGATTAGGATATCACTCCCGCCAACATCCACCCATTGACACACAATCAACATCATTAAGCTTCATTTCACAATATCCAATAATATTACAGATCGTAAGATCCCAGATTTTACATAATCAACTAATTGTTTATAACCATAATTCACCATATTTACCATATTCTTTTATATTTATGACCCTCAAGGAATATTACTTCCACTTTTATTCATCAAAATTCAGTGTTCACCAATTATTAATTTATAGAGATATTTATTATTATTATTATCCTTTGGAAAATATTTTCTGTTATTCAGAAAAAAAAATGTTAATGCATTTAATGTGTCATAAATCTGCTGCATTATATGAATGGGGTAGACATCCCATCATATTTATTATTATAATTACTAGTGAAAAATATTGAGGATCCACCTCATCTACAAGTCTTAAGCGACTACCAGAAAAATACGCCTAGAAGTATGCAACCATCTATAATTATAACGACGTTTCCTAACTATCAAGAAAGTGAATCGGTTTATCGGAAATAATGAAAATTCATGGCTCTGAAAAGTGTCTACGTTATTCGGAAGTCTTATACCTCAGGTGTTCTGTGGCGGTTGGACATCCCTCGGTGTGGATCGAACCCTGGCACCACGGACCCATGAAGACTGCACGCTAAGAAATGGACATGTCCTAGCGTTCGCCTCACTCGTCGTCCTCGTCCACAGAAATATGCCGCTAATGGCATGGCTCTTGTTCCCCATCCAGGCATTGTTCCCCTCACATAGCGCCGCTCTAGCCGCTAGTCATACTCGAACAGTGGGGCAGTGACGTCACCATATTATGGGGTCGTTTGAAATGCACACACGGCATTCTGCTAATGTAGCCCACAGTCTATTAGAATGTCCACTTATATGTTCAAGTTGATATTATAGGGCAGGATGATAATAATTTCTGGTAAGAACGTCTCCACTAAACATGGTCCAATTCTTGCATGAAATTCCCCATATAAAATATAGGCTATCGGGGTAGCTCACTAGCACTTTGCATAACGTTATATGGCTAGCTTGGACACGATCCCAGTTCATAAGTGGTGCGCAATTGGTAGGAGTTACACACAGTACAATAGTCAATCACTTGTGTAGAACAAGTTCACACTCACATACCTGTAATTTTCTGAAGTATTCTCAACATGATGAATTATCACAATCACAATGATAATAATAATAAGTTTCGGAGCACTCGATAACACTTAAACTTTTCACCACCAGTGTAAAATAAGACTATGTCCCTAGACATAATGTCAGAGTGAAATGACAACGTTGTAGTGATTGCCTATCTTCTCGGAGCAGTTGCGCAGTATGACGGCGTAGTAGAATAACGTAGCGACCTGCTTCACCGTATAGACGGATGAAAGCACACACGTAGACAGGTAGACAGGTAACTGTAACTTTACATCCAAAAGAGCCAGCTTTTATACAGCCCCAAGGTCACATATCGATGGCTGATATCGCATTACGTAATGCGAGGTCTCCTATTCTATTGGTCCTCACCGTAGAAAACTCTAGAAGGTCATTACTTTCAATAGAAACATCAGGAAAAAACGTAAGAATTATTCCAAATATAATTCTGAAGTGCTGATGCTATCCTCTTCCTTAACCAAAACCTAGCAAGCATATTGCGTTCCAATATTCCCTGGCTGCACGTGGGACACGCGGCTCTTGCAAACTACGGTGAGTCGACAGCTTGTCGCAGCCTCGCTGACGTCACAGCGCGCTCGCTTCAAAATCACGCTCAACCAATCCACTGTAAATGGGCACAGTATAGAACAATATTCATAGTAAATTAAATAATATTTGAGCTAAATAATAATCTAATCAAACAAACCCTTCTTTCTTTTTCTGTTAGTTTTTTATTTGCCGAAATCCCTTTATTCTTTGCATTTTCCACGGTGATATGATTTTCTCCTTGTTTCTTTGTCTTTTCTACTGGGATATGAACTTTTCCTTTTCTCTTTGCCTTTTCAACGAGGATATGAACTTTCCTGTTTTGTTTTCACGTTACTCTTTCTTCGCTATATTCTCTGTTCTTTTTTCTTTGCCAAGATCCCTTTATTCTTTGCCTTTTCTACGGGGATATGACCGTTTCCTATCTCTGTGCTTTTTCTACGGGAATACGAACTTTTAACTGTTCCTTCATCTTTTCTACGGGGATATGAACTTTTCCTTTTTCTTTGCCTTTTCTACGGTAATATGATCTTTTACGTTTTCTTTGCCTTTTCTACGGAGATATGAACTTTTCCTTTTTATCTGCCTTTTCTGCGCGGATATGAGCTTTTACTTTTTCTGCGCCTTTTCTACGGGGATATGACATTTTCCTTATTCTGTGCCTTTTCTACGGGGATTTTACTATTTCCTTTTCTCTGTGCCCTTTCTACGTGGATATGAACTTTTCCTTTTTTTGTTTTCTCGTTTTTCTTTCTTCACTATTTTCTTGTTCTTTTTTGCCGAGATCCCTTTATTCTTTTCTCTTTGTATTTTCTACGATGATATGATCTTTTTTGCATTTTTACGGGTGTGACCCTTTCTCTTTGCCTTTTCTACGGGGATATGTTCTCTTTTACCATTTTTACGTTGATATATATTTTTGTCTTTTCTGCGGCAATGTGACATTTTTCTTTTTCTCCCTTGCCCCTCTTTTCCTTTGTTTCTTTTAATTTTTACTTTATAAATTTCTTTTATTCTTTTATTTTTATTTTTTCTCATTTCTGTTTGTCCTTACAAAATGTATTTCTTTGCTTTATGAACCCTATCTCTCACTCTCTTAAGTTAACACCTTGGGGCTGGTTTGCTGCAACTCGCCAATCTTCTCTATTCTCTGCCATCCTCTTCAATTCACGATATGATTTTGTGTTCGTGTCTGTCATTAACTGTGTGATGTATGCAAGTGGTGGTCTTCCTCTTGTGTTTTTCCGTTCTAACATCCCTTCGATGACTCTTGCTAGCAGGCTATTATGTCTCTTCATTTGGTATATGTTGTGCCCAACTGTTCTTAAGCATTATTCTCCAGCACCAGGCCTCAAAAGCCATCAACTTCTTCTCTTTTGACTTCCCTGTTGTCCAGGTCTCACTACCATACAAAGCCACACTCCACACGTACGTCTTCAACAGTCTTTTCCTTACTTTTAGGTCTATACTTCTGGATGTGAAGAGATTCTTCTTTCTATAAAAGGCGTTCTTTGCCGGATTAATTCTACTCCAAATTTCTGGTTTGCTGGTTCCATCATGAAAAATCCACAGCCTGCTTCCAGTCTCCGACCGGGTCAGGAATGGAATGAATGAAGCTCCCATCTAGCGGCGAGGATATGTACTGTGCCGGCTGCCGAGGCCTGACGATTAAATGATTAAATGAATGACAGATGAAATGAAATGATAGTGGAGAGTGTTGCTGGAATGAAATTTTGACAGGGAAAACCGGAGTACCCGGGGAAAAACCTGTCTGCCTCCGTTTTGTCCAGCACAGATCTCACATGGAGTGACCGGGATTTGAACCACGGACCCAGCGGTGAGAGGCCGGCGTGCTGCCGCCTAAACCACGGAGGCTCGGTGCTGATTCCATCATACGTTATCAAACTTCCCAGATACTTATATTCCTTCACATGTTGTATTCTGTCATTCTCGATATAAATTGCTGGTGCTATTCTATGATCTTCCTGGTTCCGACTGCATACGAGTATTTTGTTTTGTTTTGTTTTTATTCATCTTCATGTTAAATTTGTTTTTATGGATGTTATTCATTGCATGAAGTATCGGTGTTAAAATGAACCCTATGAACGACGAGTAATGAAATCTATTAATATGTATATCTGTTCATTTCCGATTAGACTACATCAAGGTGTAGCGGCTAGCTTGCTTGGCTGTCGCCCCGTAGGTCCGGGTTCGATTCTTGACTCTGCCATAAAAAGTCTGTTTAAATTCATGTTAAATATCCACTCAGGGCAAAATTCCGTCACCCAGGCGTCTCTAGAAGCCACAATAGTTAAAAGGGACGGACCATTACTATTCTTAAATGGAAGTTAGTTCTTATCCACTTATTGCCTAGCAGAAAGAGAACACATGAATGGCACCATAATCTATTATGTAATAACACAATAACTACTTCAAATTTCACACCTGTTATCTTATCAAGGGGCATTTATTTCAGTATATTGTTTATAGACTAAGTGTATTTTTCAGTATCTACTGTCCTACCTAGAACCTTGATAAAGAAAGATCCTTTTTTTGACTGCGTCAACAACTATCCCAGTTTAAATGATGCTGGACCATATGTATTCCAGGCAAATTATTTAATCAAACATAGGATAATTACTTCTTGAAATATGAATAACTAGCGGACCCGTGCGAGAACACTCGCATAATGGGTTGTGGGTGCCCCAAGTGTACAGACTACCCACCCGGCCTTATTGCTATGCGGGCTGGACGCGCCACAGTTCTAACAGGGGCTATCGTCTTGTTTATTTGTCTAAAAGCATTTTATAAACAAATAAATATATTTCCGTTGACTTATCAAGAAATGCAAGACTTTTCCTGTACTATTGAGACGATTTGGAGGATTTTGGTACGAACCACACCTTCTAACTGCTTCTGGTTTAGGAGCTTTGAAACATACATCTTAGCATTAGCGTATTATATAATAAGATAATCAACATAGTGATTTCAGTCTGAGTGTGCCCCATCAGACAGGGCAAGGCACCTTGCTCGTTTCGATCGCGGTCACACAGTCATGCTCATACTGTAGCATACGTCAGAAATGTCTCCTAAATACAATATGATGGATCTCAAGTGATTCGAAATATTTCTTGTTGATCCATTTAAGGGTATGGAGCAGAGCCTATTGTTCATTAGTCCCATGTAATTGGGGTGTGTATGGAATTTGTGTGATAAGCTTTGTTATTGTGATGTCTGTAGTAGCGTGTGTATTTGAAATTAAGGCATGGCTTGGGAACGAGTTGGCCTTGGCCTTGACTAAGGCCGTATTACACTATAAAAAAAGTTTGTCAAATACATTTTATAATAGTACAGTACATTGTGCATCGAGCCTATAATGGCAATAATTAAGACACGAGTATGTTTATAATTTCCATACGAGTGTCTTAATTACCATTATAGGCGATTTGCATACGACTGTTTATGTTCGACGATAACTATAACTATTTTATGTTCGAACATAAATATTCATAAATATCAATCGACATTTTGCCAGTTTTATGTACTGATCAGAGCGCATGGGACGCAGAAAATAACTTTTATTCAACCATGCCCTCCGTGAACACCCCACTATGACACTAGGCCACGCAGTGAAATTTAATAGAGAAAGCCTTGGAAGTCAGCGCAGGTACGATGCTATCCTTACCTGATTGGTCACACAACTGTTTCTTGAGCTCTGATTGCTGGGAGAAACTGTGTCATATTGAAAAATAGTGTTATAATGACCCTCATTATGATACAGTTTTCTGACATATAATATTTACATTTCGACATCGTTGAATATAAACATATTTTATAAAACTGAACTTTTATAAAAGTTATACAAAGCAATAATCTCACCATTACACTACATCAAATATTTTATCATAGTTCAGTAAAATGGATGAAGGACAGTTCCTTGTACACTTGACTGTATTACGGTAGTTAAAATTATGTAGTGGCAATCCTGGTATGTAAAATAAACGGAAAGATAAACTAAACGTCTATGGGTTGAACCATGGGTCGCCCACGTGACAAGAAATATATTGATACAAGTAAAATCTTCCTGAACGAGCTGCAGTACGAGGACTTGAAAAATTACATTAATATTTAATGTAACAGGTCTTAAGGTATCATATGGAAAGACTGAGTACATGGAATACAGACACCGGGAAGAGAGAAGTATGCTGGTGGAACATGGAACTGTCAAAAGAACTGATAAGTTCAAATATCTTGGGGAACAGATACAACACAATGGACCGGATAAAGAGGCAAAGAAGGCAAGAGCAAGAAAATTGGACCTGGCCTATAGATAAACTCAGAACAGGCATTACAAACGAGCGATATCATACAAAGCAAAACTCAGACATTACAGTATAAGCCAGGGGGTCTGTATGCCTCCGAGTGTCTAACCCTGAACAAAAAAAAAGGGGGAGCTGAAGGAACTTGAGATAAAGGAAAGGAGGATCCTGAGGAAAATTCTCGGACCAAGGAAAGATTACGACGGAACCTGGAAAAAAAGGAAAAATGAAGATCTGTATATGCAGACCGAAACCATTGTGGTCACAATGCGTAAAAGAAGGCTAAAATATCACGGGCATTTGATGAGAATGGACGGGAAACGACTCACAAATGAATTTTTTAAATACATCACAGGGTTGAAAGCTACTACAAAATGGGTAGAAGAGGTCAAAAGAGACGCCATTGAAGTTGGACTAACTGAACTTGTCATTCACGATAGTAAAACTTTTCGAAGCCGAGTGGACAATATCAAGACGTTCAAAGAAAAACCACCACAACACAGGCCAAATTTGGTAATACCGGAGGAGCAGAGAAAGATTAGAAGTGAAAGAATGAAGAGGTTCTGGGAAGAAAAGCAGAACAAATAACCAGAAAGCCTTAGGTTCCATGCGGTCCACAGTTGACCAAAGTCGAAAACAAACAAAAAAAAAACAACAATTAACTATTTGGTAATTGTGATGAAATGAATGATGGTGACGACAACCACTGCCTGGGAAAAGAAAATTGAAACATACGAAGTAAAAAAGTAAGGATTAAGTGGGATCCGATCCCTGGTCCTTTCATTCTGGAGTCAGACGCTCTACTCATTCGGCTAACTAGACACGTACTCACGGTTGGTTGCATGTATTACCTACCGGTAAAGATAAAGTGCTCATTTACACTCGCTTGTAATACCATACGTGAAATTTACGAATTATAATTTTTCGTAGTCGGTTTACCCTCCAGGTAGGCTTTTCCCACGGACTAGGCGAGGCATCCCACCTTTACCGCCTCTATGGGCGGATACAACTGGAGAGACGGGACTACCGCCCTACCCAGGCAGCCTCACTTGCAAACCGAACGGGGGGCCTCATGTGGGATGGGATGGGATGAGAATAATTAGAGGGATAGACAAGGAAGAGGGAAGGAGGCGGCCGTGGCCTGACGGCAGGCACCATCCCGGCATTTGCCCGAAGACGAAGTGGGACACCACGGAAAACCACTTCGAGGATGGCTGAGGTGGGGATCGGGTCCCCTCTACTCATTTGGACCACCCGAGGCTGAGTAGATCCCGTTCCAGCCCTCATACCACTTTTCAAATTTCGTGGCAGAGCCGGGAATCGAATCGCGGACCTTTGGGGTGGCAGCTAAGCACGATGACCACTATACCACAGAGGCGACACGAATTATTATACCAAAATTATAACAAAACAAGAAGTTCCGTGACGAACTAAAGAGCTTACTTTTCTTAACGTTAAGATTCATGCCAATGATTAATCTATATGGATCTATCTAGAATAATGACGAAATTAAGTTGGTAATATCGACATTTCTAATTAGTTCGAAATGCTGTATACCTGACATAATGTAGCCTAATAGAGAACTACAGTTGGCAGCCCAGGTGACTGAATATATTCATAGTTCCTTCTCTTAAGGTACAGAATACAAAATTTGGTTGAAGTCCAATGTATATCATGTACGTCACATGCAGTTAAACATTGGATCTAATAGCGCGCGTAAAATCATGTTGGCAACAATGACACACATGTATTGGTCAGAAATATTCTGAAATAATATGATCTATTGTTGTGTCAATTTTGAATGAAATCCATTAGTTAGTATAGAAGTTCCATGCATTTTAAAATTGGTCCTATCAGCAGGCTTAGAATCATTTTGGTAGCACTGACGTATATAAGTTACTCGAAATTAATATAGAATGTCAGGTACTATACGTGTGTATAGATTAAAGTTGTCGGCTTGCATACTTTCTGATATATGGGTATTTGGATAAAAAAAATTGAGAGCATTTATTAACAGTTGGCAGCCCTGGCGGATCTTAAGAATACGCTCAGTCATATCCGTTTATGTGCAGATAGCACATACGAAATTTGTTTGAAATCCGATTGATAGTGTAGAAGTTATATGCATTAAAAATTTGGACTTATCAGTAGGCTTATAATCATTTTGGCAATACTGCCATGTATGGCCTCCTGGAAATTAAACTGCAATATTAGTATCTATACGTGTGCCAATTTTGAAATAGCTCCCATTCATACCTTCCAAGATATCCTACATGGAGCTCAAATTTCAATTGTGATTTTTCAGCAGTTGGTAGCACTGACATCATTTTCAAATATGGCCGTGAGATATTCAGGTTTAGATCTTTACTCCTACCAAATTTTGTTTCGATTGCTGCAGCCGTTTAGGAGTTGATAGGGGGGGGGGGACACACACACAGACAAACAGACAGAAGGACAGACAGACACACATTTGCCCGATCTCATAAGTCTACTTCTTCCTCATTTTTGCAAAATGTGAAAAGTAGGCTAAAAAATACACTACTATTCACGGCTTATTTCAGACTATTTAACTATTTAATTCCTCATTATATCCTGAAATATGCGTCCTTTATATGCAGCGCTTATAGCCTCGGCTATTAGCCTACTTTCGATTTTTGCAAAAAATGAAAGTAGACTTATGAGATCAACACAGGGCGAAAAAAGTGTGTCTGTCTGTGTGTGTGTGAGTCTGTGTGTGTGTGTGTGTATGTGTGTGTGTGTCTGTGTGTGTGTGTGAGTGTGTGTACTCTGAATGTCTGTCCCCCCCTATCAATTCGAACACGGTGAATGCGAATTGAACGAAATTTGGAACAAAGGTAGCACTAGCAAAGGACACCTCAGTGTCATGTTTTATATCGCCGCCATCTTTACTCAAACTGAATGGCGGCCACTCAAACGTTCAATACGTAAAATCAAATAACGACTAACCAAATCATCCGATCTCTACCGAATTTGGTAACAACATACCTTCGTATAGGATGCGTCTTGTGACCAAACTACAAGGTCGTCCGCCATACCATTTCAGGATGGCGGCCGTGCGAATTATGCAAACTTTATAATCCTTATCATGGGACCCACCAGTTCCGATTATCGAGCCGACAATCGTTTTAACTGTTCTAAAGGAAGAGGCACGTTCGAAATTAAAAGTTTATTTTGTAATACTATAGTGCAGACGTGATTTTAAAAAGCTGAGCTGATTCAGTAATAAGACAAGATGGCAGCGGATATCTTGTGCCTGACTTATATTTCACTAATTTGAGTATTGCATGCAATATAGCGTACTGATACAAAATAAATAAACTTTGTATGAAATGCTTTATATATAAATAATATACTCCAGTGATGAAATCGCTTAGTATAAATCATTATTTGCTACAAGTTCTATGTAAGTCATTTTATATAGAACTATATTTGTTGTCACAATTAGCTCAGTGGTAGAGCGTTAGCCTATCGCTCAAATGCCTATGGTTCAAACCCGATCAGAGCTAGGTTTTTGGCTTGAAATGTTATATGTTTATTGTTTTGTAATGACTCAGATGTTTTAAAATTAAGCGTTATATTGTGCATATTATGGTGTAAAATATATATTTAATTAAAACATAATTCGCCAGCAGATTTACTCGAGACATCTAGCTGCCAAAAAGGTAACTGCACACCGACCTACTTATTAACTTCCAGATTTTATTGAAAAGTTTCTTCTTCTGGCCGCTAGAATGCACTCGCTCTGTTAGGATTATATTGTCGATATTTCACCACTAGATGTCACGACTAGTCTACGTGGGGCTCCATTGATTACTATACCATTGGCATTCAATGCGCATCGAATTTGAAGAATGACAAGATGATACTACGATACATTTTTACTTTTTATTTTAAAGGGTTTGTAACAGCCTATTTTGCGTTACTTGAAAATATTATTTGAAGTAAAGAACAAAACGATTTCACATAGTAACTGAATTCAAGCCGTTGGTGTTAGTTCAGGTTATTAATTACTACTTTTATTTCAGGCAAATAGCAATCGAAAATATCCACATAGTTTGTATACACACGTCTCTGTAGGGTCATGGAAAGATTTGTTAATTCAATTAGGGTTGTGAAAGCCATGCACAACCAGACGTGTAAAGACATGCCTCAACTCAATGTTGGATGTTGCCCACGGCAGGTCGTATATGTAATAATAATAAATGTTATTGGTTTTACATCCCTTTTAACTACTGCTGCTTTTTGAGACACCGGGGTGCCGGAATTTTGGCCCGAAGGGGATCTTTAACGTGCCAGTAAATGTACTGACACGGCTCCCTCGCATTTGTGCACCCTCAAATGCCAGCTGACTGCGCCAGGATACGAACCTGCAACCTAGGGCCCAGCAAGCGAGAACGTTACCGCTGAGCCACGCAGCCAGTCCGGTCGATTATGTCTCCAGATCCATAACATTCTTGATATACTTCTTATCTTTCTTTCTTTCTTTCTTTCTTTCTTCAATGATGGTAGCAGTTTTTATCTAGGTTGTGGCGTTTGGTAGAGGTAAATCGTTTCTAAGGTCTTCAACAAAGAATAGTTCTATTATACTCTTTGATAATAACAACGAGTTATAACTATACTCATACATTTAGGAGAAAGTAGGCTATATGTTCTTTACTGAACATCTTGTTTTTAGCCTACTTTTCACATTTTGCAAAAATGAGGAAAAAGTATACTTATGAGATCGGGCAAATGTGTCTCTGTCTGTCCTTCTGTCTGTCAGTCTGTCTGTCCTTCTGTCTGTCTGTCCTTCTGTCTGTCTGTCTGGCTGTGTGTGTGTGTGTGTCCCTATCAACTCCTAAACGGCTTCAGCAATCGAAACAAAATTTGGTAGGAGTAAAGATCTATACCTGAATATCTCACGGTCATATTTGAAAATGATGTCAGTGCTACCAACTGCTGAAAAATCACAATTGAAATTTGAGCTCCATGTTGGATATCCTGGAAGCAATGAATGGGAGCTATTTCAAAATTGGCACACGTATAGATAATATTATGGCAATTTAATTTCCAGGAGGCCATACACGGCAGTGTTGCCAAAATGATTATAAGCCTGCTGATAGGTCCTAATTTTAAATGCATATATCTTCTACACTATCAATTGAATTTCAACCAAGTTTCGTATGTGCTATGTGTACATAAACAGGTATGACTGAGCGTATTCTTAAGAGCCTCCAGGGCTGCCAACTGTTAATAAATGCTCTCTTTTTTATCCAAATACCCATATATCAGAAAGTATGCAAGCCGACAGCTCTAAACTTTGTACACGTATAGTACCAGGCATTCTAGATTAATTTGGAGTAACTAATATACGTCAGTGCTGCCAACATGATTCTAAGCCTGCTGATAGGTTCAATTTTAAAATGCTTGTATCTTATATAGTAACTAATGGATTTCATTCAAAATTGACACAACAATAGATCATAATATTTCAGATTATTTCTGACCAATACATGTATGTCATTGTTGCCAACATGATTTTACGCGCGCTGTTAGATCCAATGTTTAACTGCATGTAACGTTCATGCTATCCATTGGACTTCAACCAAATATTGTATTCTGTACCTTAAGAGATGGAACTAAGAATATATTCAGTCACCAGGGCTGCCAACTGTAGTTCTCTATCAGGCTACATTATGCCAGGTATATAGTATTTCGAACTAATTAGAAATGTCGATATTACCAACTTAATTTCGTCATTATTCTAGATAGATCTATATAGATTAATCATTGGCATGAATCTTAAATTTTAAGAAAAGTAGGCTCTTTAGTTCGTCACGGAGCTTCTTGTTACTTAACACTTTCTGTTATTTATGATTTACATTATGTAACATATTATGCAACATTTCATGCATTTCACACTCTTGATATGAGCATCTTTGTTGTGGTAATATTCCAGCTGTTATGATCTGCCTTTTTGGTTTGAATCTTTTATCAAAGACAAGTTGTACCCGGCATGCGTTGCAATGCCAAACAAACAAATATGTTGGCGTTGTAACTTTGTTTTTTGAAATGCTTTTGTGTACACATTTTTTTATCATTGTAAATGATCTTGTCGACTTTGTCGTTACGCTGAGGTCTGGCGACGGGACGAAATGTACCGAGAATGCACTGAGGTGTGTGACGTCATAGTACCGCTTGAGCTCCCTCCCCTCCCCACGCGCTCCAGTGAGCGTGACGTCATCCAGCCGTCCACCTCCTTTGACCTTTCGTTTGCACTTGCTAATGGACTTTGACGCAGTTCGCTGCATGATCATGAGGCTTTCACCCAGCATTTTTCAGCATTTGTAGCATTTAAAATGATATAAAATCTAGTCTTTCAGACTGACTATCACTCTTTTTCTTTTTCCGTTAACTGCCTCTAAACTTTTGTATAATAGATTTACAAATTCAGGAACATTCGTGGGAACGTGCACAACAACTCTCCAAAGTTTCATCGCAATCAAATGAATGGTATATGAACGCATACGGGACCTTGTTGAAACGAATCGCACGCCAACACTCATTTGATTAAACTACTCGCGTCCTACCTATTTTAAATTGGATTTACTATGCCTATAACCATCCCGGGAGTGTGCACAACAACTCACCCACGATTCATCGTAATGGGATGAATGGTATATGAATGCACGTGGGACTTTGTTGAAACGAATCGCACGCCATTTTGTTGAAGCTATTCGCGCGCTATCTATTGTAAATTGGATTTACTATGCCTATAACTTATCCGGGATTGTGCACAACTCCTCACCTAAATTTGATCTCAATCGGATGAATTGTATATGAACGCATCGCCAACACTCATTTGTTTCAACTACTCGCGCGCTATCTATTGTAAATTGGATTAACTATGCCTATAACCATCCCAGGAGTGTGCACAACAACTCACCCAAATTTGATCTGGGTGATACCAAAGGGGAATTAAATTTCTGCTGCTAAAGATTCCCACAACCTCGTGCTTCAGTCTAGTGCAGTTCGCTGTGGACTTGTTAGAAACATCGTAGTCATGTAGCCTCGTGTATGTGCGTGTGTGGAAGGTTTTGGGAACATTTTAGTCATCGGCCTAGTATGCTTGCGAGTGTCTAATTCATGTTGGTCTATTGCATTATTTCGTTTATTAGTCCTGTATGGTTGAAAATTGTAAACTTGGAGGTCATCTGACTTGTGTAATTGAATATGTATATGACTACGGATATATCAGTCATCGACACCGTGTGATTGGAAATTTGGAACATCTTAAGGCATTTTATTAAATTTAATTGGATTTTAGGAACGTTGCAAGCACCGTGTCACGTGTGTGTAGAGTTTAAGTCGTTACCATTCGTTGACTCACATCTACCATCACACAACGTGTCGGGATACCCTAAATGTCGTTATAGTATTAATACCCTAGGCCTGGGTTATCCTAATACCGTCCGGGTCGAAAAAGAACAAGAGTTGACCAGGCAATTCATCTGTCTCACGTAAGTTAAAATAATTCTATACTTTGGTCTAGAATATCTGTGTGAAATTTTTAAATAAATTCGCTCGAGCACTGTGCCTGTTTTAGCTAGGTGTCGTAACACCTAGGTCATCTGCCTTGGGGGTAGATTAGCTTATGTTAAGTTAGGTTAGGTTTGGTTAGGCTAGGTGAAGTCAAGGTATGACAGCTATCTTAAAATTATTTAGAACTTTTTCATCACACTTCATAGGTAAGGTTAGGTTAGGTTAGGTTAAGTTAAGCTTTGGTAGCCATCTTGTTAGGTTAGGCTAAAGTTAAGCTACTGCCGCCAATAAAGGGGATGGAAAAGGTAGAGCGGCAGACGTGGGGGCGGTAAAGGTGGGGCGGTAGAGGAAGAAAGACCTTTCCGAACATCACGTGACCTCGCGAAAGAGACTCTAGCTCGATTCTTATATCTCTCAGGATTAAGGGTACTTAAAACTAAAAACCCTCATTTTAACCCTATAACGGGGGTTGTTTTTTATCTTAGGGTGGCAATAATGTGTCATAGAAATAGGAGTACAGACCTTTCGTTTGAGCCCTCGCACGACTTTCTACGATCATTGGTTCGCGAGATACCGAGTGGGCACTGTCACCATAGCCGGCGACATGCTAGTTTGTCTAGGAAATAACAGGTGTGTGGATGAGATTATTAGATTAAATACGGGCTGGAAGTGATTAGTACTGCGTTCCCACATTCTACCAACCTGGAGCAGCTTCAGCCAATGGTAAGCAAGGCGCTACGTAATAGCAGGGGTTTGGGGAGAGACTATTTGGTGGCAATCGGAGGTTACCGATTGAAAGCGCACGAAACCAACCTCCGGAGACTATCTAGTAATTTCACAGCTCTACCATGGAACAAGAATACTAGACAGTGAAGCTGCCATAAGGCCAAAGGTTATCACTTACTAATTTCGATCTTCAGCTGTTAACCCCATACTGCGCTCTGGTGGGAGTAGGCCAACGCACCGCAAAATAGCGTGGCATTTAAATTACTGATGAAGGGTAACTTTAGAGGTTAGGTAGTTACTTTTGCGAGTAATTGAGTTAACAGTTCCCATATTTTAGTTTTAGAATTGCCTACGTCAAGTGCATATGTAAATCACATTCCTATAGGCTAATTATTTTATTTCTCCCGCTAGTGTTTACGAAGTTCCAATATACAAAGCTTAAATAGATCAACTTATTTTCCTCCCCAAGCGATTAGCATACCCATAATCTGGGACAATAATCAGCGATCCAACCAAACTGTTGTCACACAACAGGTTATTCAAATAATAGCACCTGTATCATAATTCACTTATGTACGTCTTTAAGGCATAATAAAATAGGATGAATGAGGTAGTTTTGAAGGAAAAAATAAACAATTAAAATGAAGATATATGAATACATTTATATTTTAGGCAAGTACATATAATTTACACATTATACAGTGTATGGCAACTAATTGTACATATCAAACAAGTAGTTCCGTGAAGAACTATACAGCCTATTTTCATATATCCTACTTATGTTAACTGCCACTATCAACATACAAAATTTCAGTTTGATTGCTGTAATAGATTCGTAGATATTGAGAACCGACTAAATATTTCGAATGGTCGCCATGTTGGATTTTATATATGTAGGTCCTAATGTTATGTACTGTTACATGAAGATTATTGTGTACGTGTAGCATTCAAACTTCAATCGCATGATTAGGACACAAGAAGTAAAAACGAGATTTTACAATTTCGCACAGCTGCCATCTTGTGGTTATGGAAACAATTGAAATAAATTAGATGCCAGTGGATTAACATTTGTATAAGGATTTACTGTACCAAGTTTCACTGCACTCGGATGGTTAAATTGCGAGAAACGTTAATGTTCATGTCGCCGCCATGTTGGATTTGTGATCACCAGGTTATTTAAAGTCCTATAGGCGAACTTAAGTTCATAGTCCCTATGAACATAAAAACATTCAGTTTGATTGCTATAATAGATTCGTAGATATTCAGAGCCGTCTAAATATTTTGGATGGCCGCCATGTTGGATTGTTAAATGTATAGGCCATAGAGTCATGTACCATTAAAGGAAAATTATTGTGTAGGTTTATTATTCAAACTTTCACTTCGATCGCATGATTACGACACAAGAAATAAAAACATAATTTTCAAAATTCGCACAGCCGCCATCTTGAGGTTATGTAAACAATTGAACTAAATTAGATACCAGTGCATTACAATGTGTATAAACATTTCCTGTACCAGATTTCATTGCGTTTGGAACATTAAATCGCGAGAAAGGTATATTTAAAATTTTCAAATTCGCTTGGCCGCCATGTTCGTTTCGTAGTTAACCGGTTTCTCAAAGTCTTATTGATGCACTTCCAGAAGTGCCCTTTATCTTCGTACAAAATTTCAGGGTGATACCGCTAATAGTTTCAGAGATATAGAATGCCGGTGAAATATTTCGCATATACGCCATCTTGTGGTTATCTAAACAATTTAAGTAAGTTAGATGTCGGTGCATTACAATGTGTATAAACATATACTGTATCAAGTTATATTGCGTTTGGTTGGTTAAATCGCGAGAAACATCTATTTAAAAGTCGCAAATTCGCGTGGCCGCCATGTTGGTTTTGTAGTTACCAGTTTTTCAAAAGTTACAAAGGTGAACTTCTAGTAGTTCCCTTTATCACCGTAATAAATTCCAGGGTGATATCGGGAATTGTTTCGGAGATATTGAATGGTGGTGAAATATTTCGCACAGCCGCCATGTTGGATTGGTGAGACGTAACAAAATTTGAAGGGCACGGTTGGGGTCGTCCAGAATAGTGCTATGAACTTACTGAGTTTCATTGAAATCGCTCCAGCCATTTAGATTTTATTAGGGGACACACACACACACACACACACACACACACACACACACACACGGACAAAAGGTGATCTCATAAGCCTATTTTTTTCAAAATTGAAAATAGGCTAAAAAGATAAGAATAATCAATAATCCATATTACATCCAGCAATACAAGAAAATATATGCATGCATAGCTTTTTTAAGTATTAGGACATACCCGTACATTGTTCAAGCAATCGCGTGTTCTATATAGACATTGCCCTTGTCACTACAGCACTGTACGATTCACTTGTTTCCTTGATCACTCGAGTCCCGTCATACTAAATACGTACAATCTTCCTCATATCGTAACTTAAGTCTATTTCTGATTATTATCTAAGTAAACGTATTAGTCTAAAAATGTACATTCTTAGATCGATGTGATGAATATCAAATTCAGCCGAGTAAGGGAAGAATACATGTAAGCTATACTACGTAACGCAAGGCCTTCAGGGACGGATTAACATATCTGCCGCCCCTAGGCACATTCTGACCCCCCCCCCCTCCCACGTTGATCGTCCAGGGGTGGGGGTGGCACCTGAGAGTGATCCTTAACTCACGCACGCACACAAATGCAGCCGACCGGCTAATGAATCATCTAATTCATCGGCCGGTTGGCTTTATTTGTGTCCGAGTAAGGGTAAGCCCCGCTGGACGGCTGAGTATAGGATAAATCTTGCACGTCATTTTAAGACATTATTGATTGTATATAAAGCAGATTGATTATAAAAAAACGTACTCTAAATTGTGGGGTTGATGTTAATAAAAACTAAAAGTTATTGATCTAAGATTGATTTAATTACATAAGAATTAAGAATATTCTTACAAACTGGCATATTTCCAATAGGCTAAATTTACTCAATAGAAAAGTTTCCTTTACACTTTGATAAAGTTTTAAAGTGATTGTTAAGTCTTTGTATCAGCTACAATAAATGATACATCAAGTCTATTATGGATTTTACAATTTTTAAAAACATAATTCAATGTTCATAACTAAGAACAAAATTAGATGTTAAAAACTAGCAAATAAATACACATATCTTATGCATCAATACAGTACATCTGCACCAGCGGCGTTTTTTATTTACATAGATTTTCTCCTGGATTTCATAATTGACAACTCCTCTATTAGATCTTCAACTTTCATATTGTCACTGTTCAAAAGTTCAGCCTCGATGTGTAGAATAGCCAACGAGTTTAATTTGTCTTCATTCATCCTTGATCTAAGACAAGATTTTATTCTTTTTAAGACAGAAAATAAACGTTCCGCTGAACAGTTGGAAACAGCTGTGCACAAATACATACGAAGAGCTATATCAATGTTGGGGAATGTTGATTGGAGTTGCTCTTCCCTAATATATTTCATCATGACGAGTGGGTTGTTTCTAATTCCACTACTCTTCAACAGACAAGAAAAATTTACACATTCATTTGAAAATGACTTTTCTAGATCATTGGCATACAATGACTGAAGTTTGTTTGCACGCTCTATTATTGTTTCAGTTGAGGAGGTCAGATCGTTAAAAACTGAAAACTTGTCTGCTATTTCGCCATATGCGTTTTTCCGCTTCTGCAACTCAGTTTTTATTTGGTCGAGAACTACATAAAATGTCTCAACTCTAAATTTGTCACGTCCTTCAAGAAGTATTTCAGTTTCTTTGTTTTCGTCAGCCTGGAATTTTCTCTTTTTTGACGTTTGTAGCAAGTCTCATAGTCCAAATCACATAGTTTTTTAGACCTTTCTTCATATACGGCAAACATGTCTCGGAGAGAATCAATATAAAGGACTAAAGAATCATACAGTCTCACAACTCTTTCTATGGACGTTTCTATTTTCAGAAGAGTTTGGCTAACTTGTTCAAACCAGTCCAATATATCACTCCAAAGTTCCATCATGAATACCGTTTCCAGCCTATTCAATGATCCCAAAAGTCCCGTGGCTTCACTTCTTACCAACGGCTTCTCATTAGTGTTTTCTTCATAGTCCTTTAAAGCCAGCATAACACCGTCTAAGTTTTCACAGAGCCCTTTACATGCACTTTCACGAGCACTCCACCTTGTTTCAGACAAACCCTTAAGAGTTTTACTTTCTGGTTGACTAAATGTAACTAGAATTTCCCATCTCTTAGTAGATGCAACAAAAAAGTTGTAAACGTTTTGTATAAGGTTAAAGAAAGCACATGCTTCTGGACAACAGCTTGCAGCACACGTACCTATAAGGTTAAGTGACTGAGCCGAACAAGGAACAAACAGTGCTTTGGGATTTTCATCCTTTATTCTATCTTGTAAGCCACTATACACGCCTGACATGTTGCTAGCATTATCGTATGATTGCCCTCTACAGTCGGATAGATCGATGGCATTTGATCTTAAAACAGCCATAACAGCATTGGCTAAGTCTTCGGATTTGTGCCCAGTATTCGACAAAAACATGAGAAAGCGTTCAACAGAATTGCCATTTTCTTGTACAAACCTCAAAACAAATGAAAGCTGATCAGTGTGACTAATGTCAGGCGTTGAATCCACGATTATGGAGTAATACTTCGCTTGTTTCACTTCACTGATTATGATATCTCTAACTTTAGAGGCTAACAGTAGGCTACAATTACCTCATTGCAAATAAATGAAGACAGATAGGACGTTTTCCCTGAATTATCAAATTTACGTATGTGTTCAGCGAGAAAAGGATCGAATTCCCCTACTAATTCCAGTGACATCATGTACTCCCCATTGTGTAGAGACCCAAATGTTTCATCAGCTCCTCGAAACGGACGTCGTCCGCTTGCCAGCTTTTTCACCACAGCGAACACTCTTTCCAAAACGTGTTTCCAATACTTCCTTTCAGTTTCGACGATGGAATCGTATTGACTGTCTAGCGTACCAATTCTTCTCTTGCGTGTCAAAAGTGCCAGTTCAGAATTGATGTGTTCTTGTGAGCTTTCATGTGCAGACAAAATCGCTCCAAAATTTTTCCAATCCGAAACACCTTCACTGGCTAGTTTAGAACACGTCTTCTGAAAGCCAAATAATCTGCAGGAAGCGCCAAATACCGAACCTGTACCTTTTGAATACACCAAGTAATCTCTTGAAATGAGTTCTCCATTTTGTAATTTCCTACTAAAGATTTGTTTATTTAAACATCTGGTTTTATTGCCAAAATCCCTTTTAGAGTTTTTAAAATCACAATCTTTATACTGATTGATTCCTCTGTGTAATAATACTTCGATCATGGTGTCATTTATTTTCCACTCAATGGGGTCGTCACTAACAGTAAAATTTATATCAGTTTGTTGTGAAACGGAATCATTTGAACTTTTACTTATTTGTGTACTGTCGGAACTACGTTCGTTATCACCACTCAATATAAAATTATCCGTTTCAGGGGCACTTGTTGCTTGATCATTATTTTCATTGTTTGAACCACTTTCGTTGAAATTGTACTGTTCCCAAGATGAGCAACCTTCTCCACTCAGTCCACTCTCGTTGGATTTTTCAAGAGGTTTAAAAAAAACTGTCAACCGTCTTAATATTTTTCAAAAAGTTAGTTTCTTTTTCACGTTTTTCACTTGCGATTTTGCGGTAACCTGAACCACTAAGCTTCCGACGTTTTTCACTCATTGGTACTTTTTAGTTCAACATCATAAAAAAATATAACACACTTACTTTATCTAAGCAATGTGGCAATGTGAACGACTTTGTAAGGATAGCAACTGAACGTGAAGACGTTTAGCGAACGACTATAATCTGATTTACAGAAGATGCTCGGTGAAAGCTGTCATACGCTTGATGGGTGAGGTGAGGGAGGAGTGGAGACGAGATGGGTAACGGTCTCCATGGCGCCAACAGTGAGCAATGTTGCAATGTATGCCGACACAGCAATAAGCACATGGTTTGACTCAGTGTGTCTTCACTCGTCGCGGTCATTAGACCGCCAGGCAGGGGGGCTAACTTCCACAGTGTTTGTGTCTTCCTGCAAGCCTCTTGGAATGTTATGCGTCATGATCTGCCTCAGTGGCAACGCAGCATTTTCCCAAGTGCTAGCTTTGACAGCTGTCAGCGAGCTTTATTGGTAATTCAGACTTATAATACACTAGCTTTGACAGTCTGCTGTATCCCCACTGACTGGCAGTGTTGCCAGTCTTGACTACCGGCATAAAATATACCCATATTAAATAAAACAAAACTTCACACTTGACTTGTAAAGGTTTTTTTTTTAGTTTATGAATTGTATTTAGATTTCAAATTTACGTGAGAAAATGCAAAGTAAGCTGCCTTTGACTGCCGTACTCGGTCACTGCGCCTGGCGCTTGGCGCGGCAATTCACCCGATGCCGCGGCGCCCGTCGGACGTCAGGCTGTGCCGCCCCCAGGCCGTGCCGCCCCTAGGCACGTGCCTAGTGTGCCTAGTGGGAAATACGTCCCTGAAGGCCTTGTGGGTGGCATATTAGGTCTACTTACCTAATTATAACGTTAACAGGGTGTCTACCGGTAACGAAAGTAACGAAAAAGTAACGAAATTTACAAATGGGTAACGAAAGTAACGAAAAAGTAACGAATTTTACAAACGGGTAACGAAAATTTTCTGAAGGCGGGTTGAATCATTTAAGCTCGCGCCGCTAGACTCAGAGATTGCGATGGAGCGAGTTTCACGCAAGCGGTGCCGTGCCTATTGCATAGTACTAAGCTATATTTCCACGTGCCCAACCTCAAGGAAATACATACTGAGGATACCTTGCGTGGTGTACATCGGTTCAACGTATATTTTCGGCATCAAGAAGACTGAAGTTTCGTGTGAAACATTTTTCTGTGTTAATGTATTAGGAAACCTGACTTTTCGCGAGACATTTATTCGCGAATACTTCCGAAACTAAAAAGAAATTTCTGATTTCTGTTATTTGGAAATTATGTCAAATTGAAGTCCAGAAATAATGCGAAACAATTTAATGTCGCAATCTTGCGAAATGTTACCGTTTCGAAAAAAAAAATGCGAAAAATCTTTGAAATACATATAACTTATTTAAAAAATATGTCTAGTAAATTTGAGACATCCAGTATGGTTAATTCGAAATTCCGTTATAAGTCGATTTTTCCTTCGAACTTTCGTTCCATTGGATATATTATCTAACCGATTATTTCGATAACTTGTAGTTAATTCGTGGTTCTCAGTCGAAATAAAACTTGCCCTCTTGTCGTATTATTCGTGCAATCCTCTCAGAATAATTCGTAATATTCGATACCCTACCTGAACGTTCATCCTCCAAAATCGCATACACAAGACGGCCGGCTGACCGCACGACTTGTCTGCGGGAATCTCGTCAAACAGACCGAGATCGACGTCAGTTGCGTAAAAGCATTAAACCCGTCCCCTATCGTGAACTTGTGACCACGAGGACTGCGGGAATCCTGTCGAAGGTGATAGGGCACCTATCACGTATACTTAAATGCGTGCGGGGAGCGAGACGTGCATCAACTCACTTAAAAATGGCAGCCTACGTAGCATCGAAATACTAAATCCTCCTCGTGATCCACCCTGAACTGATGAACTCCCAACCACAGCCTAGGGAATCACGGCGCCGACCGAACAACATGTACATAACTACTCGTAAATTTTAACCATGCCCAACCTTGAGCTTGCCACCGCCATTCTGTCAGGACAGATAGACAGGCAGACAATCGTTGAACGGCCGGGTGTGGCGATGATTTCAGAATATATCAAGGACAACGTAAAACAGCCGAGAGTGGCAGCGATTGCGATACATCGCGATATTTCTCTGCATTTAATGACGAGGACAACTGCATTCTTGTCAAACTGACAGCAAGTGGCGCCGATTGCGTAATAATGCCATATTCTCTTGTGCCCGACCTCAAGGACAATGGAAATCTCGTCGAATGACTAAAAGTGACACTGATTATATAAATCGCGATTTTTCTCCGTGTTCTATCGTGAAAACTACGGGAAGCTCATCAAACAACTTAGACCAGCGTCGATCGTGTAACATCTCGATATTTCTCCGTATTTGACTGCGAAGACAGAATTCGGTGACGATCGCGTAACATCGCATACATTTCTTCGCGACCTACCGCGGAGACGAAGGAAATCTCGCCAAATGGTCAAGTGCAGAGCAACCTCTTGGTACCGTAATTATAACAACATATTGTGCACAAGACGACATATTAGCTGAAACAACTCATTGGATATTAAATATCTAGTATATATTTATTATTTTTAATTTTTTATGACATCATGTGAATTTCATTTAAAGCGGCTTCGGTGGCCTAGTTGGTAGCATGCTGAACTGCTGTGCCCAATATAGCGGGTTCAAACCCGGGCGAAGTCGTCGGATTTTTTAAAAGCGTTAAAAATCCTTCAGTATGCCTTCCTTCGGAGGGGAAGTAAAGCCGACGATCCCATGTCATAGATTTATGGCATGCAAAAGATTCTTCCACAGACTAAACTTAGTTAGTTATTGTTGTTTTAAGGGGCGGAACTAAGACTAAACTTGTGTGAAGCTAAATTGTTAGGTTAGATTTCGTCGGAACGCTCTATCAAAGTTCCAACGTTCACCACTAGATATCAATGATATCTGGTAGCAACTTGAAATTGAACGGAACTTGTAGCTCACCCTAAGGGTGTTCGCTGGAAGCAGCTACAGATTCAGGCGAGGTGAACATGTCCTCGGACACTCCCGGCACTCAAAGCCATACGATAAAAAAAACTCTTTAAAAAAAGTTCATTGTTGTTTTTCTTCACCGTGTGATGAGCGCCTATGCTTGCAGACTGCAGACGTATCTTGAATTCAAAGGTAACTAAAATTAACTAAAAGGAAACCAAAAGGTACCTAAAAAGTAACTAATTTTTACTTCATCCTTACAGTAGACACCCTGGTTAAGTGTTCATGTTAAAAATATAGTACATATACTGCATATATTAAAATAAGCGTTGTGAAATAGCTAAGTAGCATTGGTAATGCTAATTTATAAGTTAAGCTACTGTAATAGCCTATATCTTTAATGACATTTTTAGCCTACTTTCGATTTTTGCAAAAAATGAAAGTAGACTTATGAGATCAACACAGGGCGAAAAAAGTGTGTCTGTCTGTGTGTGTGTATGTGTGTGTGTGAGTCTGTATGTGTGTGTGTGTGTGTGTGAGTCTGTGAGTGTGTGTGTGTCTGTGTGTGTGTGAGTGTGTGTACTCTGAATGTCTGTCCCCCCTATCAATTCGAACACGGTGAATGCGAATTGAACGAAATTTGGTACAAAGGTAGCACTAGCAAAGGACACCTCAGTGTCATGTTTTATATCGCCGCCATCTTTACTAAAACTGAATGGCGGCCACTCAAACGTTCTAAACGTAAAATCAAATAACGACTAACCAAATCATCCGATCTCTACCAAATTTGGTAACAACATACCTTCGTATAGGATGCGTCTTGTGACCAAACTACAAGGTCGTCCGCCATACCATTTCAGGATGGCGGCCGTGCAAATAATGCAAACTTTATAATCCATATCATGGGACCCACCAGTTCCGATTATCGAGCCGAGAATCGTTTTAACTGTTCTAAAGGAAGAGGCACGTTCGAAATTAAAAGTTTATTTTGTAATACTATAGTGCAGACGTGATTTTAAAAAGCTGAACTGATTCAGTAATAAGACAAGATGGCAGCGGATATCTTGTGCCTGACTTATATTTCACTAATTTGAGTATTGCATGCAATATAGCGTACTGATAAAAAATAAATAAACTTTGTATGAAATGCTTTATATATAAATAATATACTCCAGTGATGAAATCGTTTAGTATAAATCATTATTTGCTAACAAGTTCTATGTAAGTCATTTTAAATAGAACAATATTCGTTGACACAATTAGCTCAGTGGTAGAGCATTAGCCTATCGCTCAAATGCCTATGGTTCAAACCCGATCAGAGCTAGGTTTTTTGCTTGAAATGTTATATGTTTATTGTTTTGTAATGACTCAGATGTTTTAAAATTAAGCGTTATATTGTGCACATTATGGTGTAAAATATATATTTAATTAAAACATAATTCGCCAGCAGATTTACTCGAGACATCTAGCTGCCAAAAAGGTAACTTCCAGATTTTATTGAAAAGTTTCTTCTTCTGGCCGCTAGAATGCACTCGCTCTGTTAGGATTATATTGTTTGATATTTCACCACTAGATGTCCCGACTAGTCTACGTGGGGCTCCATTGATTACTATACCATTATCATTCTATGCGCATCGAATTTGAAGAATGACAAGATGATACTACGATACATTTTAACTTTTTATTTTAAAGGGCTTGTAACAGCCTATTTTGCGTTACTTGAAAATGTTATTAAGCGTTATATTGTGCACATTATGGTGTAAAATATATATTTAATTAAAACATAATTCGCCAGCAGATTTACTCGAGACATCTAGCTGCCAAAAAGGGAACTTCCAGATTTTATTGAAAAGTTTCTTCTTCTGGCCGCTAGAATGCACTCTCTCTGTTAGGATTATATTATCGAAAATATCCACATAGTTTGTATGCACACGTCTCTGTAGGGTCATGGAAAGATTTGTTAATTCAATTAGGGTTGTGAAAGCCATGCACAACCAGACGTGTAAAGACATGCCTCAACTCAAAGTTGGATGTTGCCCACGGCAGGTCGTAATAATAATAATAATGTTATTGGTTTTACATCCCTTTTAACTACTGCTGCTTTTAGAGACACCGGGGTGCCGGAATTTTGGCCCGAAGGGGATCTTTAACGTGCCAGTAAATGTACTGACACGGCTCCCTCGCATTTGTGCACCCTCAAATGCCAGCTGACTGCGCCAGGATACGAACCTGCAACCTAGGGCCCAGCAAGCGAGAACGTTACCGCTGAGCCACGCAGCCAGTCCGGTCGATTATGTCTCCAGATCCATAACATTCTTGATATACTTCTTATCTTTCGTTCTTCAATGATGGTAGCAGTTTTTATATAGGTTGTGGCGTTTGGAAGAGGTAAATCGTTTCTAAGGTCTTCAACAAAGAATAGTTCTATTATACTCTTTGATAATAACAACGAGTTATAACTATACTCATACATTTAGGAGAAAGTAGGCTATATGTTCTTTACTGAACATCTTGTTTTATTATTAGCCTACTTTCGATTTTTGGAAAAAATGAAAGTAGACTTATGAGATCTACACAGGGCCAAAAATTGTGTGTGTGTGTGTGAGTCTGTGTGTGTGTGTGAGTGTGTGTACTCTGAATGTCTGCCACCCCCCCACCCCCCTATCAATTCGAACGCGATGAAACCGAATTGAACGAAATTTGGTACAGAGGTAGCACTAGCAAAGGGTACCTGAGTGTCATGTTTTATATCGCCGCCATCTTGACGGAAACGTAATGGTGGCCACCCAAATGTTCTGAGCTTAAATCAAATTACGACTAACTTAATCATCTGATCTCTACCAAATTTTTCAACATTATACCTTTATGTGAGAAGCGTTCTTTGACAGAGCTACGAGGTCATCAGTCAAATAGTTCGCATATGGCGGCCATGTATGTGTGCAAATCGATTCCCCTATAAATTCAAACACGGTAGAACCGAATTGAACGAAATTTGGTACAGAGGTAGCACTAGCAAAGGGCTCCTCAGGGTCATGTTTTATATCGCCGTCATATTGACGGAAACGGAATGGCGGCCACCCAAATGTTAAAAGCTTAAATCAAATTACTACAACCTAATAATTTGATCTCTACCAAATTTTGCAACAACATACCTTTTTGTGGGAAGCTTCTTTTGACTGAACTACTTGGTCATCAGCCCAATATTTGCAGATAGCGGTCATGTATGTGTGCAAATCGATTCACCATATCAATTCAAACACAGTGAAACTGAATTGAATGCAATTTTGTACAGAGTTAGCACTAGCAAAGGGCACCTCATATTCATGTTTAATATCCGTATATGACTTATTTCAACAAGCTACTACAACCAACATTCAATTATACTCCTTGAAAAGGACAAAGAGTTATAACAATACCCATGCATTTAGTAGAAAGTAGGGTATATGCTCTTTACTGAACATCTTGTCGGGAAGAAATATTTTTGCGTTACGTATAAACTTTGTAGATTTATCTATCTGCTCTTTTATGGCTTTAGGCAGGATATTGTAAGATTTAGGAATACAGTATTAAGATTTTCGCTTTGTAATAGTTAGATTTAGCCGGCCCCGTGGTGTTGGGGTAGCACACCTGCCTCTCACCCGGAGGCCCCGGGTTCGATCCCCGGCTCCGTCAGGAATTTTAAAACTGATGTGAGGGTTGGAACGGGGTGCACTCAGCCTCGTGAGGACAATTGAGTAGCTGTCTGACAGTGAGACAGCGCCCCGATCAAGAATACCAAGATTAACGGCCGAGGGGACCGGACGCGCTGATCACGCGTCACCCCAATATCTGCAGGCCAAATGGCTGGGCAGCGGTCGCTTGGTCGGCCTTAGCCCGTCATGGGCTGGATAGTGCCAGGGTTGTTGAATAGTTAGATTTGGTTTGATGAGGGCAGCCAGATTTCCTGTTCTTCCTCTTGTTTGGTAGGTGTGGCTGATATTTATAAATTAATTTTTATTTTTATTGATATATTTATAGACTTCCGTCACGTAAATTTGTCCTATAATCATGACGTTTGCTTCCGCATACAATTCATTAGTAAGATATAACCTTTCCTTTTTATACATGATACGCAACATCACGTTTTGCATTACGATGCATGAATACATTCAATTTACAATTTTTATAAGTCTATTCAATATGAATATACTGGCTGTCTCACTTGTAGGCCTGTCTCTCAGGGCAGTGAGTAAGATGCAGTGCAGAGAAAAGGGCTAAATTGAAGGAGTCTTTTATACAAGTGCATACTATGTGGAGATATCACTCCACACATCTCATCTTCCTGTTCCTCCTTGTGTATCTGAAATGACATCCAGCAGGCCAAAACAAGACAAGCAACTTGCTAATATTTCAAACTCCCGTTATTAATTTATTGACGGTCAATGTCCTTTGAACAAAGTGTATTTGGTAACGCTTCGGGAGTGATGAACGTCGTACAGAACTACTTAAATTAGCTGAAAAACCTTGATAATTGTGTAAATGATGTATTAGATGTTTTGTACTCCATTGTTTTAAACCACCCACGTCCCCGTTTTATAACACGAGTTATATAGTGAAATTTCAGTTGAGTCGGCCATTTAAGAATTGATTTAAGGGACAAATAAAATATTGCCAACCTCACGCATATGGTAAGCGTGGCCGTGTGGTGTTTGTTTTATGCTGGGCTTGCTCCGCCCGCTTTGTTGTGTTTCTACGTTCAGAAGGCTTTACATACAAAACAAATAGTTCCGTGAAGAACTAAAGCCTATTTTCATATAACCTACTTATATTAATTGCCACTATCAAAATAAAAAAATCAGTTAGATTGCTCTAATGGATTCGTAGATATTGAGAACTGACTAAATATTTCGGATGGACGCCATGTTGGATTTTATATATGTAGATCTTAGAGTTATGTACTGTTACATGAAGATTATCGTGTACGTGTAGTATTCAAACTTCAATCGCATGATTAGATTACAAGAAGTAAAAACGAGATTTTAAAATTTCGCACAGCTGCCATCTTGTGGTTATGGAAACAATTGAAATAAATTAGATGCTAGTGGATTAACATTTGTATAAGGATTTATTGTACCAAGTACCACTTCACTCGGAAGGTTAAATTGCGAGAAATGTTCATGTGGATATTTATACTTCGCGTCGCTGCCATGCTGGATTTGTGATCACCAGGATATTGAAAGTCCTATAGGTGAACTCATGTTCATAGCCCCTATGAACATAAAAAATCAGTTTGATTGCTGCAATAGATTTGTAGATATTGAGATCGTCTAAATATTTCGGATGGTCGCCATGATGGATTGTTTATGTATAGGCCATAGAGTCATGTACCATTAAAGGAAAATTATTGCGTAGGTTCTCTATTCAAACTTGCACTTCGATCGCATGATTACGACACAAGAAATAAAAACTTAATTTTAAAATTCGCACAGCCGCCATCTTGAGGTTATGTGAACAATTGAACTAAATTAAATACCAGTGCATTACAATGTGTATAAACATTTCTTGTAACAGATTTCATTGCGTTTGGATTATTAAATCGCGAGAAAAGTCTATTTAAAACTTTCAACTTCGCTTAGCTGCCATGTTCGTTTTTTAGTTAACCGGTTTTTGAAAGTCTCATTGATGAACGTACAGCAGTACCCTTTATCTCCATACAAAATTTCAGGGTGATACCGGTAATAGTTTCAGAGATATAGAATGCCGGTGAAATATTTCGCACAGCCGCCGTTTTGAGGTTATGAAAACAGTTGAACGAAGTTGGATGTCGGTGCATTACAATGTGTATAATCATATACTGTACCAAGTTGCATTGCGTTTGGTTGGTTAAATCGCGAGAAACTTCTATTTAACTGTCGTGAATTCGCTTGGCCGCCATGTTGGTTTTGTAGTTACCAGTTTTTCAAACGTCACATAGGTGAACTTCTAGTAGTTTCCTTTATCACAGTACAAATTTCCTCGGTGATATCGGTATTAGTTTCGGTGATATTGAATCCAGGTGAAATATTTCGCACAGCCGCCATGTTGGATTGGTGAGACGTATCAAAATTTGAGGGGCACAGTCGGGGTCGTCCGGAATAGTGCTATGAACTTACCGAGTTTCATTGAAATCGCTCCAGCCGTTTAGAAGTTATTAGGGACACACACACACACACACACACACACACACGCAGAAAAATGAAAATAGGCTAAAAACTAACCTGGGGCTAACGCTCCAGACTCACTTGTTTATAGTAGACTACAAGCAGTAAATTTCGGCCAGACAGAAGCCAATTGTATCTCGCTTAGCTCGCTACGCAGGACCTGTGTCGTGTATTTTGTGAACCATACATTGGCAAGAGTGAAATGTTGTTGTTTGAGTCTTTTGACTGGTTTGATGCAGCTGTCCATGCTTCCTGAGCTAATTGTTTCATCTCTACAGAGGCAGCACACCCTACATCTGAGGCAATCTGTTTAACATTTTCTAACCTTGGTCTATCCCTACAGTTCTTATCCTCGACCCTTCCATCTGTCACTATGTTTGCTATTCCTAGATGTCTTAGTATGTATCCTACCAACCTATCTCTTCTCTTCAGTAGCAGTCGCCACAAACTTTCTCTCCTCTCCAAATCGTCTTAATACCTCTTCATTTGTAACCCTATCGACCCATCTGATCATCATTCACCTGTAACAACACATTTTAAACGCCTCAATTCTCCTCTTTTCTACTATTCGAACAGTACAAGTTTCACTTCATAGATTGCCACGGTCCAGACAAAGGCTTTTAAAAATGACTTCCTAATACCTAAATCTATATTCGATGTTAACAGAGGTGAAATGACGTCATTTTATAATCCTGTTTGCGTGTCGGTAACAGTTGAAGACACCTAATGCGCCTCTTTCAGTAGCAGTTGAGCAAGCAATGACAACTGCCGTCGTTGAATGAATGAACAACAAATAACTTCTAGAGTCAAATATTTACGTAATTTAGCTAATATTTCCTGTGCAATAGCGATAATGGACAGTAATTTCAATTGGTAATGACTCCCAGAATATCAAATGAAAATTATGGAAATGCCATATATTTGGTAAGTGCAAGTGTAGCCAGGTTCATCAGTCCTCAAGAATTACCGAATATGTTTGGTTTAGATCAACCCTGTCCAAACATGAGGTGGTCAGATTAAAAAAGAACTCTCTTTAAATTCAGCTCAGCCTGAGTAAACAATTGTACCTCAAAACACCATTCAAGAGTAGTTTCTTTTACTACAAATTCCACTGTTCACTCAAATTGCCATTTCTCAACCTGCTATATAGATTTACAATCATCCATTTGCTCCTCGTACTTAACTTATCCCCACTTTTATTACCTGTAACATAATATGTTACTGGTAATTCAAGCTTTACAGCTGCAACTTGAACATACTGTTTATTTAAGACATGATACATAGGCTATATTCCATCGTAAAATTGTTGTCAACCTTTGAACTTGCTTCACCGTTAAATCGAATTACTCGACTGCTCTTGTTTCCGATTATGGGTTCGGGAATTATTGAAAACAAACTGAATGCAATGTACAGGCACGTACGATATAAATAAAATGGGTCCCTCCCATGCAGTTAGGCCCTTTGGTAAGATTTGGCTAAATCAATGGTCTACGGTAATGAGGGTTACATACCAATTCATTCCACACCTCGCACAAGTCTGTACGCTTATGGGTTCACAAAATATAACTGGCCGATGACCTACAAGTTTTAGGTCATTTGGTTAAATCAAGAGTAAATAATTCATAAATAATTATTTAAAAACCCCGCCATCTTACAAGAGCCACGAGTGCGCATGCGTACAAAAATCATTATTTCACCCCCGAGTAAGGGTAGGTTTTATCATGGGTTGGAAATAAGTACTTCATAGGAAAGGGGACCTTGTCCCCGAGTCATTTGACACTTCATACAAATCTCTAGCATTATTGGTTCGCAAGACTCCAAAAATATTACATACGTGAGGATGTACAGTCAGGGCCTAGAATCGGCGTATGCCCTTTACCTTTTTTTTGTCACAGGGATATAGGACTTGTTCTGGGGGATAAAGGGTATAGAAACCATTCGTTTGAGTCAACATTCTACATTTTGTAATTAATAGTTTTAAAAATATGGCCTACTTTCCAAATACTTTTTTTCTTATTTAATAATACCATGTTCTGTTCTAACGATAAAGGGCATAGAGACCTATCGTTTAAACCAACATACAACTTTATACGATTAATAGTTTTAAAAATATAGCCTACTTTCCAAAGAAGTTTCTTTTCTTTTGCAAAAATCTAAAAATACAATGTTTTGTCCTAGAAATAAAGGGGTCTTTTGGATCGTGAAGTGATGCTATGAAACTTTGGCTCCTTCTTTAAGGTGTGTCGGACTGAGTGGTGTGTCTTTTTAATTACATAACATTGTATTGGCTGATGAAGGATATAATTAATATCCGAAACACGTCTTACTATTAGTACATTATTTATTCATTTAAGTACGGTATTGATTAGGAAGAAAGATTTATACCGTACGGTACCTTCAAATTGAAAAATTGTTTCACTCATCGGTGGAGTTAATTAGAGATAAATGGAACTGGGCAAAGGGCTGGAGATTTCTCTAGCATATTAAAGAAAAAGGTCCAGCAATTTTCTGTAGTTCAAACGGAAAAATAATTTCAAGGATGACTGACTGGGGTTTGAACCCACTTGTCCCGGAAGCCTGCAGTTAGCCTATTCACATTGTCTTGCACTTTAAAGCACTGAACAAACCGGATTGGTTGTGTATCAAGTTAAATGTGTCCTCTTCTTTGGCAGAAGTATTCTAACCAAGTCTGACTACTGTACAGGGAAATTTAAGATGAGATCTCAACAGCTGTAGATTTCGTAAGTTCAGTACCGGTAATCGAAATTTGATGTTTTCAGTCAGTCAACACGAATTACCCAATTGTGATGAGTTATTCCCTAATCCTGAAAATAAAATTTACCTGAGATTAATACATAGCCCTACACTTCTATGACCAGTTTCGATCGTCAAGCGATCATCATCAGATACATTACATTATTTGTTAATCTCATGTAATTTGTTTTCAGGATTAGGGAATAGCCTAGCACCATTGGGTTCAATCATGTTTACCGACTGAAAAACATCAAATTTCGATTACTAAGGCGACACTGAAAATGGCTTCAAATATCATAAGTTCAGTAAGTTGCTAACAAGATCATAGGTGGTAATCGTTGTTGTGGATTGATTTAGGGGCTTTGCGATATCCTGGTCATGTAGTCCCGTGTATTTAGGTGTGTGTGTGTGTGTAATTTGTCTGATAATCTATGCTATTGTGATGGCTGTGTTAGTGTATTTGTAATTCAGGTGAGGATTGGGAAGGAGGCGGTCGTAGCTTTAAGTTAGGTACCATCCCGTTATTTGCCTGGAGTAGAAGTGGGAAACCACGGAAAACCACTTCCAAAATGGCTGAGATGGGAATCAAACACTCCTCTGCTCAGTTTTGCTTCGCGAGTGTACACCGTTCCAGCCCTCAGACCAGAGTTAATTTTCTTGGTAGAGCCGGGAATCAAACTCGGGCCTTCGCAGTGACAGCCAAGGGTGTGCTAGCCACTATGCAAGGAAGCGGACATAGGTGGTAATCAGTTACTTGGGTATAGCCTACCTCAAAAAGGACATAGCTTCCTCCTACGATGCCAGTATATAGTAGGCCTACCAATATAAGATACGGTGTAACATGTATTTAGTTTGAAATTAACTGATTTCATTTATGTTAACTTTGTAATAGATTGAGACTTTGTTAAAGGACCTCTAGTATTTTCTCTTCTTGAAATTTAGTAGACATAGAGGATGGTATATATTTGTTTAAAGTGCTAATTAGCCCTATATTTACTTTATCTAGATATTAGATACTACCTATTTGTCCACAAGTTCTCTCTCTGTTTGTTCGTATCTTATCCTTCTATACTGGTTTGGGAATTCCTCATTTCTCGGAGCTCTTTCCACTTCCAAAAAACCTCTCGTTTTCCATTGTTCTTCCTTGTGTAAGGTGAAAAGGAAATCTGTACTTCCCTGTCGTGTTTAAGGAACTGTGTCCCTGTTGGGTAGTAGTAATAGCATTATCCCATAAATTTGGTCGGTCATCACTAAAAAGAGTAATATAAATTCGTATACATTACGAACAAGAAGTTCCGTTAAGAACCAAAGAGCCTACTTTTCTTAAAATTAAGATTCATGCCAATGATTAATCTATATGGACCTATCTAGAATAATTACGAAATTAAGTTGGTAATATCGAAATTTCTAATTAGTTCGAAATATAGCCTGATAGAGCACTACAGTTGGCAGCCCTGGTGACTGAATATATTCTTAGTTCCATCTCTTAAGGTACAGAATACAAAATTTGGTTGAAGTCCAATGGATAGCTTAGAAGTTACATGCAGTTAGACATTGGATCTATCAGCCCGCGTAAAATCATGTTGGCCACAAAAACATGCATATGTTGGTCGGAAATAATCTGAAATATTATGACCTCTTGTTGTGCCAATTTTGGATGAAATCCATTTGTTAGTATAGAAGTTACATGTATTTTAAAATTGGTCCTATCAGCAGGCTTAGAATCATGTTGGCAGCACTGACGTATATTAGTTACTCCAAATTAATCTAGAATGTCAGGTAGGCCTACTATACGAGTGCAAAGTTTAGAGCTGTTGGTTTGCATACTTTCTGATATATTGATATTAGGTTAAAATAATAGAGACAGCATTTATTAACAGCCCTGGTTGTTCTTAAGAATACGCTCAGTCATATCCCTTTATGCACACATATTACATACGAAATTTGGTTGAAATCCTATTGATAGTGTAGAAGTTATATGCATTTAAAAATTGAACAGGCTTAGAATCAATTTGGCAACACTGCCATGCATTATCCCTTGCACACTTCTATGCCCAAGGTCGCGGGTTCAAACCCACCGGCCGAAGTCATATTTTTTAAGAGCGTTAACAATCCCTCAGTGTACTTTCCTTCGGAGGGGAAGTAAAGCCGGCGGTCTCATGTCATAGATTTATGGCATGAAAAAGAACCTTCCACTAACTAAACTTGTGTGAAGCCAACATTTGTAGGTTAGAATTGATAACGCTCTATTAGTTCCAACGCTCGCCACCAGGCGCTGACTGCGATGCCATCTAGTAGCCAAGTCCGCAAGCTAGGTGTCGTCGACGGTTGCATTTGGTAGCAAAAGTAGGAACTACTTGAAATTATTGTCTGCAGTCCTTACTTGAATTAAAACAGATAACACACACTAATACAGCCATCACAATTAACACCGGTTATCAGACAGATTCTACACACACCCCAAGTACACGGGGCTACATGACTACGTTGTCGCAGCCCCTAAACTGAGGAACCAACCAACCAACCAAGAGTATATTAGCCATACAGTTTCCTATGTTTTTAATGTATTCGAGACATATAACTTCTTATCTAAGGTGTCCACGACAAATAGAGTAACTTCAGTTGAGGATATCTACTTTCTGTTTCCACATGTAATTGCTACTTAGAGGGTTCATACTACAATGTACAGCATTATTTACCAGTGAGGAAACAATACAAACTTTAATTTGTTCTATAACTGATCCGCCTTCTGTCACCAAATTAGCAAATATTTACCAAATAAATTTAGCGACGAACATATTTACAAATGTAGGCTTGTATTTTTGTAGAAGAAACATAATACTGTAATTGATATCTTAGAAGAGTGAACAGGTCCGGCTGCCAGTCGGTCATTAAACCAGCATTTTGTAGCTGGAACCACAACTACTATTAAAAACTTAAATACTTTTTCCCCTCAAAAGTCTAACAAGGGGAGGATACGATGCATGGGTCACCGATTCAAACCATCTTTAGACACGTGTAGGCCATGACCAGGCGTATATCAGGTGCAAGTAGTAAGGTGCGCTTCTCAGCAGTTTCCGAGAAATTAATTAATTGCAATTGCAGTGCGGCATCCATGTGCGTTGTTCGCTAGCAAACAGTCTAAGAGCACGTGGTGCAGTGGTAAGAGCCCTGCTTCGTAATCTCGGGATCGCTGGATCGAATCCCACCGGTGAACTTTTGCAGTGCGTTGTGTTTTCGTTTGTTGTTAACATTGGCGATTCGTAACAATGTAGGTGTCGTGATCAATGTTTATTTTGCTGTCAAATTGTAATGACGTGTTATGTGAGCGGGAAAAGGGATTCTGAAAGCATCATATGAGGGTTAACGTTTGTGATATTACATAATGTACAGTATCGGCATTGCAAATACTTTGGTATTATACACGGTAAAGTGTATTCTAATATAAGTACCGGTATACATTTATACCTAACGCAGCGCTTTAGCCCGCGTAGCCACTACTGTCGGTGTATACTCTGATGGCCCAGTCTGCTCCGTTCATTGCAAGTCTGTGAACCATCAGACCACCCCGTACCCCGCAAGCAGTGACTCTGGCTATGCGTATTGGTTGGAAATTGCCAATGGTTAAAAAATGAAAAAAAAAACACTGCAACGGCTCACCAGTGAGATTCGATCCACCGATCCCGCGATTACGATGCAGGGCGCCTACCGCTGCATTACGCGCTCGTTAGATTCTTGCTAGCGTACGACGCTCCTGGACGCCGCACTGCAATTGGGAATAATTAATTTCTCGGAAACGGCTGAGAAGCGCACCTGACTACTTGCACCTGGTATACGCCTCGTCATGCCCTACATGTGTACTAAAGATGGTTCAAATCGGTGACCCATGCATCGTACCCTCCCCTTGTTAGTCAAAATATTTTCACCTCTGAGTCCATCTTAAAAAGAAACAACCTGGCATGCTAAGTGCTGAAATTACTTCAGGTCTTTATACAAAAAAGAACAGGAGAGTATTGGTATTTCCGTAATTAATAATACTTATTAATGAGTTCGTTAGTACCATTCATGCAAGTGAAACCGAGTGTAGAAATTTTCAATGAATCATAATATATTTCAGGGGAACTATCCAATGTGACAAAACTGAATTATAAAGTTTTGCTATTCGACCCACTTCTATGGAAGGTGGTTACAATTCAATATTTACTAACAACTGGTCCTCGAAGAAAGTGGAAGAGCAAAAACCAGTCACCAGAGAAAGTGAATCTCAACAATATCCATTACACTGTTGTTAGTAGTGGCTTCGGTGGCGTAGTTGGTAGCATGCTGAACTGCTGTGCCCAAGATCGCGGGTTCAAACCCAGCCAAAGTCGTCGGATTTATTTAGAGCGTTAAAATCCATCAGTAGGCCTTCCTTCGGAGGGGAAGTAAAGCCGGCGGTCCCATGCCATAGATTTATGGCATGAAAAAGATCATTCCACTAACTAAACTTGTGTGAAGCTAAATTTCTAGGTTAGATTTCGTTGGAACGCTCTATCAAAGTTCCAACGTTCACCACTAGGTATCATTGACATCTGGTAGCGAAAGTTGGAAGTACTTGAAATTGAACGGAACTTGTAGCTCACCCTATGGGTGTCCGCTAGAAGCAGCTACAAACTCTGGCGAGCCGAACATGTCATCGGACACTCCCGGCACTAAAAGCCATACGATAAATAGATAAATAAATAACTGTTGTTAGTTGCAACTCTTCAGTCGGTCAACCCAAATTTGCCCAGCTATTGGGCCCACAATGTAAATACACACACCTGAATAGCATCGCATATTTTAATTATGATCACTATTATAGTCGCCTCCGTAGCGTAGCGGTCAGCTTGGTTAGCTGCCGCCCCGGATGTCCTGGGTTCGATTCCCGGCTCTGCCACGAAATTTGAAAAGTGGTACGAGGACTGGAACGGGGTCTACTCAGCCTCGGGTGGCCCAAATGAGTAGAGGGGGTTCGATTCCCCCTCAGCCATCCTCGAAGTGGTTTTCCGTGGTATCCCACTTCGTCTTCGGGCAAATGCCGGGATGGTACCTTCTTCAAGGCCACGGCCGCCTTTTCCTCTTCCTTGTCTATCCATCCTAACCATCCCTTACCTTCCCTCGTGAGGCCCCTGTTCGCTTTGCAGGTGAGGCCGCCTGGGCGAGGTGCCAATCCCACCTCACCAGTTGTATCCCTTCCGATTCGATGTTCCCAGCTCTAGGACACTGGCCGTAGAGGCGGTAGTGGTGAGTTCCCTCGCTGAGTCCGTGGGTTCCACCAACCTGGAGGGTAAACGACTAAAAAAAATCACTATTATAATGTGGCAATTTAGGATTAAGCGTTTCGACTATCAAGTGGTCATTATTAGATCCTGATCACTGGGTTGAGAGTTCAATGTATACTGGGTCTTTCTTATAAAGTAAGAACGCCAAGCGGCGGTTTTGTTATCCACTGCTTCGGTGGCCTTGGCCGAGCTTGTGGCGCGCCGTGGTCCCCCGTTATAAGCGTGTGTACAATCCTATATGAAGTATTACCTTGTAAAAGGTGATGGAAGTGTCGTCCTTTCTGGGTTATACAGGCATTGTGTCTGGTAACCACACGAGTGAGTTCTGCCACTGTAATGTTTCTGATAGTTTATGTCTTTTATTGAGCACTGAGCCAGTAGTATTAAACTTATTTACAATTACGTGAATCTGTGCTAGTGAAGGTGGCACTTCATCAGCCAATTGCTGAACAAATGCATCACGTACCCGCCGAGCCGACTCGTACTGAAAATACTTTCTACATACACAAATACGATGTTGTAATGATAACTGTCTCACCAAGTTAGCATCTGAGGTCCAGACTGGTGACTGAACACCTGCACGCTTATTTCAAGGTCACGTGTATACTATGCGCGCGCTTTCAATACTGTAGCAGGGGGCCGTGGCGTGCCACAAGCTCAGCCAAGGCCACTGCAGCAGCGGATAACAATTCCGCTGCTCGCCGTTCTTACTTTATATGAAAGACCCTGTATACAGATATTATCCGTGTGGTCTAATTTTCCTTAGTATAATGGGTGGAGCTTGTGTTCATATTATGATTCGCAATTTGAATCTCGTTATATAAGGTGAACGTTGGACTACATCAAGGTTCCGTCCTCAGTCCATTACTTTTTGTACTCGTCATGGATGTGTTGACAGAGGGAGTCAAGAAGGAGCTCCATGGTGCATGGTGTTCGCTGATGATGTGGTCCTGTGTGCAGAGACAAAGGAACTTGCAGAGAAATGGTTGTAGGAATGGAGAGAAGCAGTAGAAAGACGAGGAATGAAGAAATGCAGATGTAAGACAGAGGTCCTGAGCCTGAGGGGTGCTGAAACAGGTTTAAAATTGTCTGGAGTAGAGATCCCAACAGAAAGTTCATTCAGATATCTTGGTACAGTTATCCAACAGGATGGTGGACTGGAGGAGGAAATAAAGAGCAGGATACGGTCGGGATGGTTCAACTGGAGGAAAACATCAAGTGTACTGTGCGACAAGAAGGTACCAGAAAAATTAAAAGGGAAGGTACACAAGGCCGTGGTGAGACCAGCAATGATATATGGGGCAGAAACCTGGCAGATAACAAGGAGATGGGCAGAAAAATTGGTCGTGGCAGAAGTGCGAATGCTGAGATGGGCAAGTGGACATACAAGTTTGGACAAAGTGAGAACTGAAGTGATTAGGAGACGACTTAGCCTGGTGCAAGTTTCTGAGAAAGTCAGAGAAGCTGGGCTCAGATGGTGTGGCCATGTTAAGGGAAGAGATCAAGATTATATGGGGAATAGGATGATGGAAATCCTTCCACCAGGGAAAAGGAGTCGAGGACGACCCAGAAGGCGATGGATGGACAGCATTCAAGAAAGCATGGAACAGCGGGGGCTTGTGGAGGAAATGGTCCGGGATAGAACAACGTGGAGGAGGAATATCCGCATCAGCGACCCTACATAAGTGGGATTAATCATGCTGGAGAAGAAGAAGATAGGGGTTTGTAAAATACGCATTAGTATTAGTTAGAACAACACAATATAGCAAATCAAAATAATAAAATAAGAACATAGCACTTGAATTCTATTATGTACGGTTATTTATCTCAGCACAGATGTTGGGTGTACAGGTATTACACCTTCGCGTTTCTGCTCTACTACTTTATTTTCTATGTTGTTTTGTTCTAACTTTACTAGGCGTGCATAATACTAATATGTTACATGCGAATTACAATGTAGTCTAAGCTTAGATGTGTGAGTCTCTCCAAAAGGTGGGCGTATTTCAAGGTAGCCAGCGTGGCAATGCAGCTTTAGCTTGTGTAGCTTGGGACAATTTTGGACAACATCACGCAATATATCTTCTAGAGATTCAGAGCAACTATACAACTCCAACTCAGTAATGTTCGGAAACAATTTGAATATTGCAACATTTGCAACATTAATCTTAGAATTGAAAATAATCAAACTTGATATATTTCCTAGGTGTTCAGCATCTTTTGATAGCAAGCTTTGTACTCCTTCACACACTTCATACAGGCGCAGGTCACGTAATGTGTTACACACAGATAAAAGTGGTAACACACAATGCCCATCATCAGTCTCACACGGTATACTCAATGCCTTCAAGCTATGCTGCTTTTTCTCTAAGAAAGGAACAATGTCCTTTTTGTGAAAGCTAAGCACCTCAATATACAATTGTTCCAAGTTAGGAAAAGTACTGTCTAGATAAGTAAAATTGATGTATGACTCTTTTTCATAGGTAAGGCTCAATGTCTTGATACTGTTTAATGGACGAGTGATGGTGACTTGTTGATTATTGTAAACTTGGTCCCAAAACATGTGAATAAAATCTAGATTAGGACAATGATCAATAATATGTTCAATAAGTTCAGTAACTACACTGACAGATTCCAAGTTTATAGCTCGTAACTGTGGTGAAATATTCAACATCTTCATCAGCTCCTGGCTTTCACAGCTTGGTGTGTACAAGATGTTCTTCCACAGGCATTTCATCCACGATACTTGCTGCCACCAGGAACAAACAAACTGAACTGACATCACCAGGTCGTTGAATGATAGGTATGAGAATATCTCCACCAAGACTTCAATGGGAAGACTATCAGCGCATGCACTCATTTTTAGTCTGAAATCAAAAGAGAACAGTAGTTCAAATATCTCACAAGTGATTTATGACTTACGTCTACATTCCACACACCTCTGACGTACACACTTCACATATAGTTTTGCACATCACAATACACATATTGCACTCAGTCGGTGTTTATTGATTGTACATGTCATGCGAATTGCATTCAACGAATTAATGCCCTTGCTTTAGCCAGCTATCTTTGGAGACAGCCATGGCTTTGTACAACAAGAAAGTTGCTCCCGCAGCCATATATGGCCTTAAGATAATATAGAAACATCTCTCGAAAATACAACTACAAAAGCTGGAAAGTCTGAAGGCCAGATTCCTGGAGAGAGTTCTATGAGTCTCTAAGTATACAACATCCAGACTAGTATACGTTCTCGCAAAGGAGACGTATTTCATTGAAGACATAAGACTGAGACTGCTACTTCCGATAACAAGGAGTTACACGGAATTACTACACGAACTAGAATTAGAGATCAATGATATGGGATGATTTTTACTCAACTAACGCGATGATCAACAGAGAATAGACGCGCAGAGGATATGATCTGAGGCTTACTCTGACCAGATTTGCTGTCCACGGGTTCCACCATAAGGTATGCAGAAACTTAGGATTTCACAAGCCGGGACCAAGCTGCGTATGTGTCTTTTGCGACAAACAATGTGATGTACTGTATATCATGTAATGACATGTGCTAGTAAACAAGGAACCTTGACACAACTATGTCAATAAGTGACAGTGCTTCTAAACATTAGCGATATAATTATCTTTGATGTATACCTGAGTGTTATATTATGGCCATTTGGTTGCAATAAATTATTATTTAGCCATTAAGATCGCATTAATACACTGATCTCTATACATGGATGGCTGGTAGCTAAGGCAGCAGTAAGCCGAATATACGATGACAGGTGTAGCAAGATGGCAGCGAGCGCATGGTGCAATATTGCGAATCCGGCTCTGTGATTGGTTACTGGTAGTTTGATGTTATGCATGTATTTATACTGGCAGTAAATATTTTGTGTTTCTTGTAGTTGTAAAATGGGCTGAATTTGGTTATTTAAAGCGTAAAATCTTAGTTTTAAGTACCGGTTTGGTGACCCATCATCCCAGGCAAGCCGGTAATAACTTTACTTCTCAGGCAGATAGGTCGCTTAGCCGTAATTTTGAAGTTAATGTGAAGTTAAGTATACATATGCGGTGGTGCTGAAGCAGACGTGAACGGGCTAGGCTCTTGCGTGTTTAAATTTGATCCCATTTCAGGGTTTTTCGGTTCTGGGTGCGAATAGTTCGCTTAATAGTTGTAAAACGTTGGGGAGAGTATATTGTGAGTAGGTTTTTAGTTGTGTTAAGTTTTATGTGGAGCTGAGGAGTGAAATTGGTTTGGCTTAGAGTGCATTTTTGGCTTTGATCTACTTCCCGTTATTATTAAGTTTATTGTGCTGCTAGCGTGATTAAAAGCTGTAGTATTTGATGTAGAGTGCTGGGATTTCTTGGGGGAAGTGTTGGTTGTTTAATGGAAACAGGAATTTATTACCAATTACCGATTACGATATGTCGAATCTAGGCCTGTATAGTGAGCTACTTTTAGGCCTATAGGTACATCATTTGAAGAATGCATAATTTTGTGGCATATATACATGTGTACCGTAGCCTATATACAATTTACAAGAATGTTTCCAGAAATTGTTTTTCACTCGTTACTCTGTTGATCGCCAATTGCGTGTACTCAGCACCTAAGTTGATATTTGTCAGCCGTCATTATACATTCATTTTTATTGATATTCCGGAGATTTACTGACCTCGGAATGACGTGTCAGTGATCCCAATGCTCTTATGCTATGAGTGAACATATCTCTATATTTTTATGTGCTCCAAAGCACCATTAATTACGATTTAAAATTGACTAGATTATCATTGCTTGCCCATAAGGAGGACTCGAGAATGGGTAGACCAACATGGCGGACCGCGCGCTCAACCTGGCGTACTTTCTCGTGCAGCGGAGCGCTGCCATCGGCGATCCATGTATAGAGATCAGTGCATTAATATGATTGCTTTACGAATGAAGTGACGTGTAGAGAACAAATCATGCACTTTAGATAGGTTACCATTTATCTACAACAATCACCATACGGTCAAGTAGATGTGGCAATGTAACGGGACAACCAAGTTCTCTACTTCTTTGCCTTCTTACAAATATTCCCTAACGCTGCGGTCTCATAGGGGGTTGAAGTTGCTCACGTCCGTAGGTTTAACCTGAAATACCCTGCACGTGACCCTTGGGTGGTGATAAACGAGCAACAATGATCTGGCAGCCTGACTGATTTTCTTGGAAGACCTTCTACGCAAGGAATCAAACTTACATCAGGGCCGCAATACAAGGAATATTGGACCTAGCCTCAAGATTTGCCAGTGCAAAAGGAAGGTTCAAGCAAATCAAAATGTGAAATATTATCCAAGTCCACTTGGGTGCTCAGATTTCTCAATGTTACATCATTGGACGTTGAGAGGATAGCTGGTCTTTAATTCTTTGTTTTGATCATTTTATTATATATATATGGCGTTCTATTTATAATCGGTTTATATTTGTTCCTATAATCATTTCTTCCATGTATACTGGGAGCGTGATGGCGCAGTGGCTTAGCTGCTCGTCTTTCCCCTGGACGGTGAGGGTTCAAATCCCGGTGACAGCGGGATGGAATTTTCACCTGAAAAACACATGGCGTCAGGAAGGGCATCCGGCCTTAAATCCCCAGCCAAAACCGAAATGAGCCTGGTTGGATCCGGTGACCCAAATTAATTGGGAAAAGCCGAAGAAAGTTTGTACTGCAAACGCTAAATAAATAAATACCTATCTCTGTTCTCTTTTTATTTTTTATTTTTTTGATGTGTAGCATCTTTCCACTCGGTATCTGGATATTTTTGTGGCCCTCGGTACATGGACATTTTTGTGGGAGGGATTTTGGAAAATAGACGGAAGTGGATGGAACGGAAACAAAGAGCGCGCGCGGTGGCGGAGATCCGGTACAACGACGTACTGTAAGCCATGTGACTATGTGGAATGTAAATCGCATAAGGTTTACCTCAAGGTTTGGAGGCCCCATTAAAGAAATTACTACAATAAATCATCTTCAAGTTGTCGTTCTTTGGTGTGAAAATATTCTTTATATCACATTTGCTGGAAACAATTACGATTTATTAAATCTTCATACTTTTGCTGTATTCTTATTTAATGTAAGCACTCGATACCTCGAGTGCTATATCGCATCAACCAACACTCCAAACAACGTAGGAATTCAGTATATTAACACAGACTACTAACTATAATTGAAACTTCGTTGGTCTAGACGTATCACTGGGAGAAACGCATTTAATATACCTACTGCACACCTAATTTTTAATCGCGCCTATACTTGGCAGTGCGCTATATCGGCAATAAGAGGCCATTTTCAATAACACTGCTGGTATGGGTTCACTAAATGGCCGGTATAAAGCGCAGCTCGCATCAAATAGGCAGTGGATTGCTCCCGCATACAGTTGCAGATGCATTGAAGAATTCTTTCATGTTTGCTGGCACAAGGTAGCACTAAGAGTTCATTCTTTAAAAAAATGCAAGTAAGTAATATGGAATTATTCGAATAACATGTTAGATGTTACACATCATATGCGACTACTCTAAGGTTCGTATTTTTTTCTGTTTCTTTTTCTTATTTTACTCTTTTCTTTTTCTTATCTTTTCTTATTCTTTTTTTTACTCTTTTCTTTTTCTTATCTTTTGTTATTCTTTTTTTACTCTTTTCTTTTTCTTATATTTTCTTATTCTTTTTTTCCTTTTCTTTTTCTTGTCTTTTCTTATTCTTTTTTTACTCTTTTCTTTTTCTTATCTTTTCTTATTCTTTTTTTCCTTTTCTTTTTCTTATCTTTTCTTATTCTTTTTTTTTACTCTTTTCTTTTTCTTATCTTTTCTTATTCTTTTTTTTCCTTTTTTCTATTTTCTTTTCTTTTTTCTTTTTTTTTCCATATTGCATTAACATTATGATGTATTATTATGTATTGTGATGTAAGTGTGTGCTATACCATACGATAAATAAATAAATAAATAAATAAATAAAGTAGTTGATACCCGTCAAAACATGACGGTCATTGGGAAAATATTTACTGAAGGATTCTCTTATACAGTATGCATTTTTTGAACGATTACTTTTTTAACACTGTTGCTACTTTCTGGGCATCGAAAGATCGACTTCGCAACATATAACTGGCCATGACTGAAACCTTGATGAGCCAAATAGAGACCCATACGCTCCAGAGTTTCCCCTTGAGCTTTATTGATTGTGATAAAGTACGCCAAACGAATTGGAAATTGAAAAATTCAAGTGTTTTATCGGAAGATGTTAAATCAAGTCGAAGGATTATAGCTCTCTGCCCATTAAGTGTTTTGCCTCAACATATACTTACTCTAAAATATTGAGCCATAGAGCTACAACAATATTTGTTGTTGTTGTTGTTTGAGTCTTCAGTCTTTTGACTGGTTTGATGCAGCATTCCATTCCTCCCTGTCCTGAGCTAATCGTTTCATCTCTACATAGATACCACACCCTACATCCGAGGCAATCTGTTTAACATATTCTAACCTTGGTCTACCCCTACAGTTCTTGTCCTCGACCCTTCCTTCCATAACCAAGCTTACTATTCCTGGGTGTCTTAGTATGTGTTCTACTAACCTATCTCTTCTCTTCATTAGCACTCGCCAGAAACATCTCTCCACTCCCACTCGTCTTAATACCTCTTTGTTTGTAACCCTATCTACCCATCTGTTCTTCATCATTCTCCTGTAACACCACATTTCAAATGCTTCAATTCTCCTCTTTTCTGCTGCACCAATAGTCCAAGTTTCACTTCCATAGAGCGCCACGCTCCAGACAAAGGCTTTCAAAAATGACTTCCTAACACCTAAATCTATATTCGATGTCAACAGGTTCCTTTTCTGTAGAAATGCTTTCCTTGCCTGTGCCAACCTACTTTTTATATCCTCTTTGCTTCGTCCATCACTGGTTATTCTGATTCGTAAGTAACAGAAGTCTCCTACTTGCTTCAGCTTTTCACCTGCCAATTTGATCTCCATAGAGTTTTCTGATTTATTTCGGCTGCATTCCAGTATTTTTGTTTTACATTTATTAATTTTCATCATGAATTCTCTCCGTAAGACGGAGTCCATACCATTCAAAAACTCATTCAAATCCTCAGGCTTGTCGGCCAAGATTACGATGTCATTAGCAAATCTCAGAGTTGAAATTATTTCTCCTTGAATCTTCACTCCCACTTTAAATTTTTCTCTAATTTCCTTCATTGCTTGTTCAATGTAAAGATTGAAAAGTATGGGTGATAAGTTGCAGCCTTGCCTAACACCTTTCTGAATATCAGCTTCTCTCATGTCCTTCAGCTAGAATGACTGCTGTCTGGTTTCTGTATAGATTGTATATCACCCTCCTATCCCTGTACTTTATTCCAATAGATTTCAAAATGACAAATAATTTAGTCCAATTAACGTTATCAAAAGCCTTTTCTAAGTCTACAAATGCCATGAACGTTCTCTTATCTTTCCTTATTCTACCTTCCAAAATCAGCCTAAGACTTAGTACAGCTTCCCTTGCTCCTACATTTCTCCTGAAACCAAACTGGTCTTCACCCAACTCCGTTTCTATCTGGCTTTCAATCCTCTTGTAAATTATTCTAGACAGGATCTTTCCCCCTTTTTAATTCTCATAAACAATTATCTCAGTAAGACGTGGCGGGATCCGCCATTTCTCTGATGGAATAGAGCCATTGTGCGCAAGCACGGGTGCGACAAATATTACATTTTTAGCCTATTTTCAATTTTGAAAAAATAGGCTTATGAGATCACCTTTTGTCCGTGTGTGTGTGTGCGTGTGTGTGTGTGTGAGGTGTGTGTGTGTGTCCCCCCGAATTAAATCCAAACGGCTGGAGCGATTTCAATGAAACTCGGTAAGTTCATAGCACTATTTCCGGCGACCTCGACCGTGCCATTCAAATTTTGTTACGTCTCACCAATCCAACATGGCGGCTGTGCGAAATATCTCACTAGCATTCAATATCTCCCAAACTATTACCGATATCGCCCTGAAATTGTGTACGGTGATAAAGGGCACTACTAGAAGTTCACCTATGAGACTTTCAAAAACCTGGTGACTACAAAACCAAGATGGCGGTAAAGCGAAGTTGAGACTTTTAAATAGACTTTTCTCGCGATTTAACTATCCAAACGTAATGAAACTTGGTACAGCAAATGTTTATACACATTGTAATGCACTGGAGTCTAATTTAGTTCAATTGTTTACATAACCTCAAAATGGCGGCTGTGCGAAATATTTCACTGACATTCTATATCTCCGAAACGATTACAGATATCACCCTGCAATTTTGTACGGTGATAAAGGGTACTGATACAAGTTTACCTATGTATATGTCATACACCTGTAAAGTACAAAACGAACATGGCGACCAAGCGAATTTGAAATGTTTTAATAGACTTTTCTCGTGATTTAACTCTCTGAGCGCAGTGAAATGAGGTACAGTAAATGATTTTGCAGATTGTAATGCACTGCCATCTAATTTAATTCAATTGTTTACATAACCTCAAGATGGCGGCTGTGCGAAATTTTATAATTAAGTTTTTATTTCTTGTGTCGTAATCATGCGATCGAAGTGAAAGTTTGCATGATGAACCTAGGCAATAATTGTCCTTGAATGGTACATAACTCTATGGCCTATACATATAACAATCCTAAATGGCGAGCTTCCGATATATTTAGACGGTTTAATATCTATGAATCTTTTACAGCAACCAAACTGAATTTTTTAATGTTCATAGAGACTATGAACATATGTTCACCTAAAGGACTTTCAGTAACCTGGTGAGCACAAATCCAACATGGCGGCGACGCGAACTATAAATATGTAAATGGACGTTTCTCGTGAATTAACTATCCGAGTGCCGTGAAACGTTGCACGTTAAATGCTTACACAAATGTTGATCCACTGGCATCTAATTTATTTCAATTGTTTGCATAATCACAAGATGGCTGCTGTGCGTAATTTTAAAATCTCGTTTTTACTTCTTGTGTTCTAATCATGCGATTGAAGTTTGATTACCACACGTACACGATAATCTTAATGTAATAGTACAAAAATAAAAATCCAACCTGGCGACCATCTGAAATATTTAGACGGTTCTCAATATTTACGAATCTGTTACAGCAATTAAACTGAAATTTTGTATGTTGATAGAGGCAATTAACATTAGCAGGATATTATGAAAATAGGCTGTATAGTTCTTCACGGAACTACTTGTTCGTTAATAATTTAAAAACATACCCTAACATATATTGTCCTTTTGAAGACTGCAAATCTAAATGCCAAGAGCTCTCGTTAGAATGCATTACGAAGTCAATATGTTAAGACGTTATCTCAATCTCGCGGTAACAAAATTACCTTAGTGTTTTAAATGTTAAGATAGGGTAGGGCCTGCAGTAGGCTACACCAGTAGCCTTTGCATACAGGGCACCGAACTTTGGGGCACAGTACGACAAACATAGAGCCTAGGGGCAGATAACCTTGCTGTTCCGCTCCTTAAAGCCACAACAATCCATCAATCAAACATGGAGCTTCCGCTGAATTATGCAGTACGTCGACTCTTACTTGCACCAGGCTCTTCTTTCATCTTCCTGTCAACCCCCCTTGGCTAACTCTTGTTCTCATCAGACATTCGAAGCCTAGGAAGTCTTTCATGGCTCTTTTCTTTACCCGCTACCCGAATTATTGGAGTCGAAACTACTCTTCGACAGCATAACTGTATGCTAACAGGTGACCTCGTTGTACATTGATCCCAACCACCAACTGTCCAAATGATGCAAAGTGTTATCAGACCTTCTACCCTCGCAACCAGTGTGGACAAGGGGCTCTGAGCAGAGCCTAGTTGTGCAAATAATTGTGCCAGAATACAATTGAATCGGTCATTTCTAAAAGGCCCTTTCTGACACGCTTGGTGAAAATGAGTTAAGCATGGATTGGAGTTCTTCAGAGGTAAACACACCATACCATGCTGAAAAGACCTATTTCTACCTTTTGGTGTAGTCACAGGATGGCAGTGCTATTTACATTCATTTCTAAAGGGCACTTTCTGCGGTAGAAGGGGTAGGTTAGCAGGGAACCAGAGCAAGCTAGAAACAGATGCAATCGTTCTATTCTTCAAATAAGGGCCAAAAACGTCTCAGTGAAGTTCTTTGATAGCACCAACCGTTGACCAAAGGGCTGAGAAAAAATGAGTTTTGAGAGAAAAACAATCATACCTCCGATAATAGGCATAATATCAAAACAATTTAAAATGGTCAATAATCCTCTAAAATCTTCCGTCTGAAATAATTTTTGATATGACCTCCCCTTACGCCAAGGGATGAGCAATATGTATTCTTATCATTCAGAAAACATATTGCTCATCCCTTGACGAAGGGTAGGTCATATCCCCCACGAATAGGTGGCGTATTATGACTATGAATGCCCAACAGAAGAAAACTAGAGCCATACACAAAGATGATACTCCGTGTTAAGAAATGCCGTTATATGTAAATAATATGAGCACAGTAGAGAATGACAATATTACAAAATAAAGTTTTTAGCAGGTTTAACACATGTGATCATTAAGAAACAAATAACCACAAAAATATTAAACATTTAGTGCACATAAATATTGACTCTTGAGAGTCATTTCTAAAAAGCCCTTATTTTGCAGAATTTGGAAACTCAGTGTGTCCTTTATAATGAACAAAACCAAACAAATTTTATGTCAAAACAGCTGTTATGGCAGTGACGTGTAATGTACAAAAAATTGTTGGTCTCAGATCAATAGTTTAGATGTAAAACATATTTTTGTATTTTTCTCAAAACTAGTCTCCATACACATGGGGCCTTTTAGAAATGACAGATTCAATTCTCATGTTACTATCCTATTATTTCTTGATGATGTGATTATTTGAACACTTATTCGCTCCCATTAAACAAATCATTATAGATTTTCCAGTGTTGCAGGAAACATAAGAATACAATTGAGAGGTAAATATAATTTACTGTGTTGCACATTATGCCTTTATGGTGGCAAATTAAACAAGTCGTTCCGTGACGAACTAAGAGCCTACTTTTCTTAGAATTATAGAGACCATCTAACAACAATTGGTAGAACTGGTGACTCTAAATACATAGTATATTCTTAGTTCCATCTCTTAAGTTACGCAATGCACATGCAAAATTTGGTTGAGGTACATTACATGTACAGGTATTTAAATATTGAATACATCATCATGCGTAAAATTAGGTTGGTGACACTGCCATAAATAGGATGCTCAAACTTAAATTGAAATATTATGATTTATATATGTGCCAATTTTGAAAGAACTTCATTTATTAGTATGGAAGTTACATGGGATTCAACATTAAACCTATCAGCACGCGTAGAATCGTGTTGGCAGCACTGTCGTATATCGATCACTGAAAATTAACCTACGTTTTCAGGTACTATATGTATGCAAAGTTTAGAACTGTTGGCCTGCATACTATCTGATATGTTAAGATTAGGATAAAAATGTATAGAGTGCATTTTTCAACAGTTGGCAGCTCTGTTGACACTAAAAGAATGCATATCCATATCTTCTCCGGTGCGCAAATCACATACCAAATTTGGTTGAAATCCAATAGATAGTATAGAGGTTACATGCATTTTAAGATTGGACCTATCAGCAGGCATAGAATCTTGTTGGCAACACTCTCATACATGGACTCCTGTAAATTAGTCTGATGTAATATTTCTATATGTGTGTCAGTTTTGGAACAATTCCCATGCCTATCCTCAAAGATATCCAACATATACCTCAATTTTCAATTGCGATTTTTCAGCAGTTGGTAGCACTGACGTCATTTTCAAATATGGCCGGGAGATATTCAGACATAGGTCTTTACTCATACTAAATTTGGTTACAATAGCTGCAGCCGTTTAGGAGTTTGATAGGGGGGGGGGCAGACAGAAGGACGGACAGACAGACACGCATTTGCCCGGATCGATCTCATAAGTCTATTTTTTTCCTCATTTTTATAAAATATGGAAAGTAGGCTAAAAATATGTTATTGGTTTTACATCAGTTTTAACTTCTGAGGCTATGTCAATTGAAGATATTGGAATAAAAGGACCAAATCACTGATGAAACAATGTAGATCATAATCAATAATTTCTCTCTAACAACATAAAGATGAGCAGAATAAATTAGGGCTTTGTGTAAATGTTTATGAACCAATGACACAGTTTTAATTTTTAATATCTTTTGCTACTGCATTTGCAATTCACTCATGTGTCTGTACTCAAAATTTACACATGAAAGCCTAGTACCAAGTCTTGAGTTACTGCTATGTCCACACCATCACTACTGTGGAGAACAACACAATATTAGCCTTACTTGTTGCACGTCAGTCTCCAACTACTGTAAATGCTACGAGGAGCCCCAGATGAAAGGATCACATACTGTGGAACGCCATATTACCCAGTAGAAATTCTCCTTTGGCAATTCCACAATGACACTAGCAGATGTTGTTAACATGAAATACTGAATGAAACAAGTTTAGGAGTATACAATGTAATACATTTTCAAGATGAAGTCCACATTAAAAGTTGGTTGGTTCCTTAGTTTAGGGGCTGCGACAACGCGACCATGTAGCCCCGTGTACTTTGGGTGTGAGTAGAATTTGTCTGATAACCAGTGTAAATTGTGATGACTGTATTAATGTGTGTTATCTGTGATTCAGGTAGAAGGACTGCAGACGATTAAATTTTTCAAGTAGTTCCTACTTTTGCCACCAAATGCTACCATCCACGACACCTAGTCACGGACGTGGCTACTAAATGCCATTGCAGTCACCACCTGGTGGCGAACGTTGGTATTAATAAAGCGTTATCAAACTAGCCTATAATTTAGCTTCGAGGTGTAATTTGTGGAAGGTTCATTATCATGCCATACATCTATGACATAGGACCGCCGGCTTTACTTTCCCTCCGAAGGAAGGCATACTGAGGAATTTTATAACGCTCCTAAAACATCCGACGACTTCGGCCGGGTTCGCACTCGCGATCTTGGGCATAGTAGCTCAGCATGCTACCAACTACGCCACCGAAGCCGCTAACGTCCACATTAAAGAAAGCACTTAATGGAAACATTCAACTTCTAAGTGTGACTTTGGTTTACAGTTACCACTTTCAATTATTATTGATTTAAGCCCACTACGGAGCGCTTATGACTAGTTCTTTGATGCTCTTTTTCCGTTCCCAATATCTCTTGAGCTCTGCTGATAATTTCTCCTTTCTCTCCTGCGAAAGGGGCTTCCGACATTTAGGTACTCGAGGTGGTGGGGTCCAAGATTCTGCCATAGCACAAAATTTAGAGCGATATTCTATATCAAGGTCAGCACTTCCAGCCGAATCCAAGTCCTTTTGTACTTCATTAAGACACAGGTACCAGTCTTGTAGCTTTTAACCAAGGAGAAGATCTTCTTAGTATGCCTGTTGCTGTTCATTCGTTGTAGGTGCCCGTATAACTTTAGCCTCCTACGTCGCATACTGGTATTGGCTGATTCTAACTGTCGATACAGGTCAGAATTAGATTTCAAACGGTAGGTTCCATCTGGGAGCAATCTCGGGCCATGGATTTTCCTGAGGATACGTCTTTCGTCTTTCTCCAGGTCATCCATGGTGCATTTTCGGTTCAATGCTTTGTTCAAGGCACAGAACACAACTTGCATAATATTTTGTAGCATCATTCAAGATCCATAGGCTACATTACTCTTAAAACTAATACGCCTATCAATGCAAATTGAGGCAGTGAGTGAGAGGGGGCTATGCCAGAGTTGGATGGAACAATCCTGAGATATATGGAGTTTTGCGGGTTGCTTTCTCGCAGCATAAACGTGATTCACAGAAACTACATTCTTCACAAAACAAGTGAAGGAGCTTGCGGATGTCTTTGATATTATGCACACTGAAAGATGAATGTATGCCCTACACAATGGTACCAATAACTCAATTTTGACAAAATCTCGGCATAGCCCCCTCTCTCACTCACTGCCTCAAGTATGAAACATCTATTCAATTGTACTTGTTTTGACTAGAGCTGTCGATCGGGTATACATTTTGAGCGGATAACCGAATGCTTTTAATCGGTTAATCGGCCAATTAATCGAATTTTAGACGGTTTCAACTCTGAGATTTGCTGATGACATTGTCATCTTGGCAGACACGCCAGAGGATTTGAATGAGTTTTTGAATGGTATGGACTCCGTCTTGAGGAAAGAATTCATGATGAAAATCAATAAATGTAAAACAAAAATATAATAATGGATCGACTGGAATAACCTTGAAGGAAAAACAATGGAGGCGAGAAGAATCAAAAAGGAACTAGCCTTCCCGAAAACCTAAAATACATACAATAAGAAAACCCTCTCCTGGAACACTAAAATCAGGCATTATAACACCGTAATTAAGCCAGAGGCACACTTTGCAGCAGAATCACTAGTCTTGAGGAGACAAGGGCAAATGGAAAAATTGGAAATCAAAGAGAGAAACATTTTGAGGAAGATTATAGGTCATACATTCGAAAATAACAAAACAAGTTTTCTATAGGAACGACACCCTGTATGTGAAGTCGGAGAGACTTTCAGATACCACACGGAAAAGGAGGATCGATTTCTATGGACACATCTACCGGATGAATCCTGCCCGATTAACCAAGAAAATCTTTGACTTCTTTTCCAAAAAGGAGATCAAACCTAATTGGTTTACGGAAGTGGAAAAGGACCTGCGAGAGCTTCAGATTACTGAAATCATGTTGATGAATGGTACAGCCAAAACCGTGACCAAAGCCAGAGCTGTCTCCAGAAAACCGATGCAGATATCGCCAGAGGAAAGAAAGAGGAGATCACAGAGAATGAAGAAGTATTGGGAGAAAAGGAGAGCACAATCATCTAAGAAGTGATTGATCTGACGTACCCCAAAGTGGGTGATTCGGAAAGAAAAAGGAGAAGAATGCAGCCGAAATAAATCAGAAACCTCTATGGACATCAAATTGGCAGGTGAAAATCTGAAGGAAGTAGGAAACTTCTGTTACTTAGGAAGCAAAATAACCAGTGATGGACGAAGCAAAGAGGCTATAAAAAGTAGCTTGGCTCAGGCAAGGAAAGCATTTCTACAGAAAAGGAATCTCATATAGATTTAGGTATTAGGAAGTCATTTTTGAAAGCCTTTGTCTGGAGTGTGACACTCTATGGAAGTGAAAAATGGACTATTGGTACAGCAGAAAACAAGATTATTGAAGCGTTTGAAATGTGGTGTTACAGGACAATGATGATCAGATGGGTAGATAGTGTAACAAATGAAGAGGTATTAATACGAATGGTAGAGGAGAGATGTTTCTAGCGACTGCTAATGAAGAGAAGGGATAGGTTGGTAGGACACATACTGAGACACCGAGGAATAGCAAGCTTAGTTATGGAAGGAGGGTCGAGGACAAGAACTGTAGGGGTAGACCAAGGTTAGAATATGTTAAACAGATTGCTTCGGATGTAGGGTGTGGTAGCTATGTACAAATGAAACGATTAGCTCAGGACAGGGAGGCATGGAGTGCTGTATCAAACCAGTCAAAAGACTGAAGACTCAAACAACAACAACAACAACAACAGACGGCTTCACACAATATCAGTCCAAGAAAAAGAAACCTTTGAATAATATATTTTATGTTCGACCTTCACTATTATATGTCAGAAAACTGTTTCATAATGATGGTCATTATAACACTATTTTCATTATGAAACAGTTTTTCCCACCAATCACAGCTCAAAAAAACAGTTGTTTGACCAATTAGATAAGGTTAGCATCGCACCCGCGCTTAGTTCCAAGGCCATCTAATTTAAATTTCACTGCGTTGCCTAGTGTCATTGTGGGTTGATCGAGGAGGCCATGGTCAAATACATGGCATTCTCTGCGTCCCATGCGCTCTGTTGAGTACATAAAACTGGCAAAATCTCGACCGATATTTATGAATATTTATCTTCAAACATAAAATAGTTATAATAATTATTGTCGAACATAAACGGTCGTATGCAACTCGTATGGAAATTATAAAACTCGCTTACGCTCGTTTTATAAACATACTCGTGTCTTAATTATTGCCATTATAGGCTCGTTGCATAATGTACTATTAAAATGTTCCATTTGCTATGAGGAAGATATAATTTTAAATTTTTATTGTATTTGTGGTGTTGACGTAAAAATAAATACATTCGAAGCATTTAAGTTAATAATATTATTTGAAAAATATTTCAATATTGATTATTTAATGACACAAGAGTTTGGTATTTCAGAATTGAATGCGACTATCAACGACTACAAGAATGGAAAGGGAACCTGGTTTGGACGATATTTGTGTGGATCAAATAAAAGATTTTGGACCTGTGGCTAAAGGTTGGTAGCTAGAATTATTTAATAATTGCACTAACATCTGTAAAATACCCAAAATATGGAGGAAGATTCGAGTCATAGCAGTCCTTGAACCAGGAAAAGAGGCACATGATACGAAGAATTATAGACCTTTTCAAGGTATTAGAGCACATGATTCTAAGAATAATCACTGAAATAATTGAACCCTGCCTAATTCCGAAACAAGATGGTTTTCGAAGAGGTAAATGTTGCACATCACAAATACTTCACCTTACTCAATATATTGAAGATGGATTTCAGAACCACAAAATTACAGGAGCTGTCTTTATTGATTTAACAGCTGCCTACGATACAGTCAATCATCGCTTATTATTGAATAAACTCTATCTGATGACAAAGGACTTAAAGCTGACCAAATTAGTCAGGTGTCTTCTAAAAAATCCCAGATTCTTTGTAGACTTTCACGGTTAGCATAGTCGCTGGAAGAACCAAAGAAATGAACTGCTTCAAGGCAGTGTTTTACCACTCATCCTCTTCAACATATATACAAACGACCAACCACTACCAGCAGGCACAAGAAGCTTTATTTATGCGGATGACCGTGTTATCACCACCCGCGCAGTTCAGTTCGAAGATGTAGAAAGACGTTTATCTGAAGCACTAGCAGAACTTAATGATTCGAACAGAAGCCAAACCCTTCGAAAACGCAGGTCTGCGCCTTTCGCCTCAAGAACAGGCAGGCAAAGAGGAAACTGCAAATACAGGGTCATTATCTATGTGCGCGTGAGTCAACACGGCAAGCTAAGCAGGGCTGTGACTGGCGCAGATCAAGGGCGCGCGTACGTGGTTCTGCCGGTTGCAGGCGTGCTCCGCTGAATCATATCGTTAATTCACACGTGTTTTGTCATTCATATGGACGTGTATCTGCAAATATTATCGTTAGTGTTGCACGCTTAGTGAGTATTGTGATTACTGTGATTACTGGTCACGCCTAGATACCATTTCACATTGCGCGAACGTGTGTATATCCATAATTCGTTTATGAAAAGCAGAGAATCATGTTCTGAAACGAGACGAAAATTTCAAATCAAGTTTCCAGGAAGACCTGTGCCTAATGGCAGTACAATTAGGAGGCTCGCTAAACGATTCAAGGAAACAGGCTCCGTAAATAATAAAAGTGTTGACGGACATTCTTTCAACAGAAGATGTCACGTGTGTGTTACAAGAGAGGGAGGACATTTTCAGCATCGCCTATGAGCACTGTAAGTCACATTATTGAACATGTTTGTTAAAAGTGTGACCTTAACGCTTTCCTTCGAGGTCGTACCTCAGGAACCAGGTCTCGTTATCCGAGACGATGGTATTCAGGACCATTCCATTCCATGGAACATTCACCCTTCTCACTGCCACCCGTTGCACAGGTGTGCACGTTAGGTTGCATAAATTCACCCTTCTCACTGCCGCCTGTCTATCAGGTGTGCAAGGCAAGTTGCATGAATTCACGCTTCTCTCTTGCTTTCAATTTAGAGTTTTGACGACTCAAACTGAAGGCTATTCCTAAAGAAGACAATGCCAGGAGTTTCCAGGACTTGTTCAGTCGTTCTCTGAAGTGCATAACTATCACGGGGATTATTTTGAAGGATAGTAACGGCTGTTTCAGGGAAGCCAACAATCCGTTCGTAATATAGACCATTCGCCGAACTTTTCAGACAGAGGGAGTAGTATCTTAACATCTAGGTCATCGGTCCCTAATGATATGGGTGATGGTAAAAATCATAATGAAATGAAAAAATACTTACCGTACAAGTAAGTACCGTTACTGACATAACTAGTGTCATAGCGGGGTAATCGAGGAGGCCATGGTCAAATACAAGGTATTCTCTGCGTCCCATGCGCTCTGTTCAGTACATAAAACTGGCGAAATCTCGACAGATATTTATGAATATTTATGTTCGAACATAAAATACAGTAGTTATACAGGTAATTATCGTCGAACATAAAGTCTTATGGAACTCACCTATAATGGTAATTAGGACACTCGTATGGAAATTACTCGTGTCTTAATTATTGCCATTATAGGCTCGTTGCATAATGCACTATTAATAATTATCATTCATTACTTACATTAATTTCAGGGTAGGTCTAATTGCTGGAAATGCTGTACATTTTCTCAACACATGTTTGGTTCCTTAGTTTAGGGTTGCAACAACGCGGTCATGTAGCCCCCTGCACTTTCGGCGTGTGTAGAATTTGTCTGATAACCGGTGTTAATTGTGATGGCTGTATTACTGTGTGTTATCTGTGATTCAGGTAGAAGGACTGCAGACGATCAATTTTTCAAGTACTTCCTACTTTTGCTACCAAATGCTACCATCCACGACACGTAGCTGCGGACTTGAATACTAGATGCCATCGCAGCCAGCACCTGGCGACGAACGTTGGAACTAATTAGCGTTATCAAACTAACCAATACATTTTAACTTCCACTGTAGTTAGTGGAAGGTCCTTTTTCATGCCGTAAATCTATGATATGGGACCGCCGGCTTTACTTCCCCTCCGAAGGAAGGCATACTGAGGGATTTTAACGCTCTTAAAAATACCGACGACTTCGGCCAGGTTTGAACCCACGATCTAGGGCATAGAAGCTCAGCATGCTTCCAACTACGCCACCAAAGCCATCCTTTCTCAACACCTTTACACCAACGTAGGAAGTTTTGGTACACTCGCTGTAATTCATCCCCACTCATATTTCGTATCAGTGCAGTTATTTCTTACATGAGAGCTTCCAGAGTACGCGGATTATTTCTGTTTTTTTTAGCGTATGGCTTTTAGTGCCGGGAGTGTCCGAGGACATGTTCGGCTCGCCAGTTTTGTAGCTGCTTCGAGACGGACACCCAAGGGGTGAGCTACAAGTACCGTTGGGGAGGGAAGTTGGAAGGTAAGGACGAGGAGTTGGAAGGTATCGGCTTTGGCTTATAGTTAGGGACGAACCCCGGCATTTGCCTGGAAGGGAAATGGGAAACCACAGAAGACCATCTTCAAGGTTGCCGGCGGGGGGATTCGAACCTCCTCGCCTCCCGGATGAGAGCGACTGCCATCAGTCCTGCCGTAACCACCACGGCTAACTCACCCGGTATTATTTCTGTAGGCCTATATCTTGTGTTTGAGGTTCCACCAGAAGTTATTAAAAGTCGCACGACGCTGAAACTTTCGAACACATTTACTCTAAGATTTCTTCTTGAGAAGATAAGTTTCCTTTAGGAAAATTCTATGTTTTGTTCTTTACCTAACTATGTTCACGGGATACGAGATAGGCTACAGTACTTCACCATAAGTCTTAATTATCTCAACCAAGGTATCTTGCAGCTCCGTGTGTAATACACACTATGACAGCATCCGGTACTTCCCTACCCGATGTTACGCAATCGGTAAATGCTAGTCCTCTGGGGGTGACAAATCGCTCTCCGACCGTCACACGGCCCCAGCGAGGTTCCGTTTTGTAGAGAAGGGCCTCACCGTAGAAGACGAAATGGACAACTAAAGAGGAATAAGGGAAATTAAAAGCAGTGAATAGAAATGTCCTCAACCCCCGAAGAATGACTGAGGGACTCTGAAAGAAGTCGATCCATGACAGGCAGATAGGAAAGTGAAAGACGGCAATCACCAATGCCAGAAGAAAACGCTCCCAGTTCAGGAATCCCTCGGAGTCGACAACTCTCGAGTCGTGAGCCCTTGACGATGTAGCTCTATTCAGAGGTGCACCTTAAGTGGTGGTGCTTCACACCCCCTTCATCCTTTAGGACCATCTACAGAAGTCAGACTCTACTGCACAATGAATGAGAATATGAGGAAAGAACAGTCAGGGATCAATTAAGGCGGGGATGAAAGAGCGTAGGCCTCTGATACTCTAATACTGCAGTCCAAGTTACATGATCCTAGCTGCGGTCTGGGTCATGCATTGTTGTTATCGGAACACTGTCGCGGAGGTAAATAGGCCTATATTGGGATGTCCCCTCAACAATGATGATGATGATGATGATGATGATCAGGTGCCATCAGGTCGGCGTCGACTCCTAGCGACTGCCAGGATGGACTGTCTCCATATGACACGATCTTCAGCCATATACTTCAGATCCTTCACTGACATATTCATGTTTGATTTGGTGGAGTCGATCCATCTCAGTGCTGGCCGCCCTCGTCTCCGAGACCCTTCCACCTTACCAAGCATAATTGTCCTTCCCAACGAATCAGAACGCCTCACAATGTGTCCAAAATATGAGAGCTGTAATCATGTCATCAATGCTTCAAGGGACAGATCTGGTTTGATTTTTTGAATCACCCATACATTTGTCTTCTTGGCTGTCCAAGGAATACGCAGTATCCTTCTCCAACACCAGAGCTCAAAAGCATCAATATACTTCCTATCTCGTTTCCTTATGGTCCAGCTTTCGCAACCATATGTAGCTATGGGAAAGACAAGTGCCTTAACCATTCTAATTTTAGTAGGCAAAGAAACATCGGAACACTTGAAGATCTTATCCAGACCTTTAAAAGCTGCTCTTCCTAGGGCAAGTCTTCTGCGAATCTCTTGACTGCTTGAGCCACTACTACTAATGGTTGATCCCAACAAACAGAAACTATTCACCTCTGTGATTAACAAAGACCCACCCATTAATTGCACTTGTGTTGTTTTGGAATTAATAGTAGGAACCAACCAAAGTCTAATAGCCAATGAGATATGGGCAGCGTTTCTTATTTCACTTTTTTTTTAAATTCGTTGTTAAATAACATGTGCCAGTAGTTGGTAGTCTTTTGCATTTTCATTATTATCATTGGGGGGCACCTGGATGTTGCGTCCATTATACAACTTATCTTAGACTGTGATTTAAAAAAACAAACTTTTTCTATTAGGACCATTCTACACAAGTGGGTAAAACGTCGCGTTTCGCCCGCCTCCTACCGCGCCAAAATTGTGCAATCTACACGTGGCGGTCAAAACGTGGCGTGTGAACAGCAGTGCCTACTATTCTATTCTATTCTATTCTATTCTTTCTACTGAGACAAGTGCTTGCCACGGTGGGTGAGTGGTTATCGTGTGGGACTACCAACCCTAAGCTTGCAGGTTCGCTCCTGGCTGTGGTAAGTGATTTTGGGAGGCGGCGAAAATCACGGCACGCATGTCATACGATGTTGGCATGTTAAAGTACCCATTTGAATTCACTAGGCCGTGTTCATAATGGAAAATTAATCTCGGGATTTTCCGCCAACAGAAAGTTCCTCATATCTCTACTAGAAAACTACAGCATATAGTGTCAAAGAGCTTAGATATCAAACCTCCTTGACTTTCATAGTGCCCCAAGGAACAACCAAATTTGACACGCAAGCTGCCCTCTGGGTGTCAAATAACAATGCTTGCACCCTCACCCGAGTCCATACGATATTATTATTATTATTATTATTATTATTACTGAGACAAGTAGTCTACCCGCATCTATTGAGTGCTGTGATGGACATGGATACAGAGCAAGTCGGTTGCGTTGCAGGAATCTTATTGTTAAATGATATGAACATATTTTAATATACTATGTCGCTTACGGTACCTCTTTCATCCTTTGTTTGCAGAGAAATAGCACAATGATTCTCCTATCTCCGCCCTACACTTTGCTTTGATCTCCCTATTACTATACTCTTTCAATAGTACGTCAACAAGTGGCGGTGTAAACTGCTTGCAAAACGCCACGTGTATTTTATAGTTCGCGGGTCTCCCGCTAGTGGGCAGGACGCCTCCAGAGGCGTGCTTCCCGCCCGACGCATCTCGAACGCCTCCTCCCGCGACCGGCAAAACGCTCGTGCAGTCAAACCTATTATTCATTACTGGAGGTTCTGTCCGATGGCGTGGTAGGAGGCGGGCGAAACTTGGCGTTTTACTCGCTCGTGTAGAATGGCCCTTAGTTTTTAAGTTTGATGTGTAGTAGTGGGAATGCAGGCGAAAGAAATCGGAAACCCCTATTGATGTCGAATGGGCAGGTGTTAAAGGAAGTAGGAGACCTTAGTGAGCAAAATTACCCGTGATGGACGCAGGAAATATATAAAACGTAGTTTGACTCAGGCAAGGAGAGCATTTCTAAACAAAAGAAATCTGTTGAAATCAAAGTAGAAAATCACTTTGAAAGTGTTTGTCTGGAGCGTAGCATTCTATGGAAGTGAGATTTGGACCGTGGGCGCTACAGAAAATCGGAAAATAGAACATTTGAAATGTAGTGTTGCAGGAGAATGACGAAGATCAGATAGGTGGATAAGAGTTACAATGGAGAGGTATTAAGAAGAGTGGTAGAGGAGAGATGTTTCTGGCGACTGCTAATGAAAAGAAAAAAAACCAAGATGTTCAGTAAAGAACATATAGCCTACTTTCTCCTAAATGCAAGGATATTGTTATAACTCTTTGTCCTTTTCAATGAGTATAATTGAATGTTGGTTGTAGTAGCTTGATGAAACACAACGTGCTATACGGAAATTAAACAAGAATATGAGGTGCCCTTTGTTAGTGCTACCTCTGTACAAAATTTCATTCAATTCGGTTTCACCGTGTTTGAATTGATATGGTTAATCGATTTGCACACAATCATGGCCGCTATCTGCAAACAATTGGGCTGATGACCTTGTAGTTCAGTCAAAAGATGCTTCCCACAAAAAGGTTTGTCGTTGCAAAATTTGGTAGAGATCAAATGATAAGGTTGGTCGTAATTTGATTAAAGCTTTTAACATTTGGGTGGCCGGCATTCTGTTTCCGTCCAGATGGCGGCAATATAAAACATGACACTGAGGTGCTCTTTGCTAGTGCTACCTCTGTACCAAATTTCGTTCAATTCGGTTTCACCGTGTTCGAATTGATAGGGGGGGGGGGGGGGGGGCAGACATTCAGAGTACACACTCTCACACACACAGAGAGACACACAATTTTTGGCCTTGTGTAGATCTCATAAGTCTATTTTCACTTTTTGCAAAAATCGAAAGTAGGCTAATACGAGCCTTACAGTAGTCGCATATGATGTGTACATGGCCGACAGTACCTCGAATGCTTACATTAAATAAGAATACAGCAAAAGTATGAAGATTTAATAAATCATAATTGTTTTCAGTAAATATGATATAACGAATATTTTCACACCAAAAAACGACAACTTGAAGATGATTTATTGTAGGAATATCTGTAATGGGGCCTCCAAACCTTGAAGTAAACCGTATGCGATATACATTCTATATAGCCACATGGCCGATAGTAAGTCGTGGTACCAATCTTCGCCACCGCGCGCTCATTGTTTCCGTCCCATCCATTTCCATTTCATTTTTCAAAATCACCCCCACAAAAAATATACAGATACCGAGTTGAAAGATGTTACACATCAATAGATAGGTTGGTATGGCGCATACTAAGACACCCAGGAATAGCAAACTTAGTTATAGAAGGAAGGGTCGAGAACAAGAACTGTAAGGGTAGACCAAGGTTAGAATATGTTTAACAGGTTGCCTCGGATGTTGGACGTGGTAGCTATGCAGAGATGAAACGATTAGCTCAGGACAGGGGAGCATGGAGCGCTGCATCAAACCAGTCAAAAGCCTGTAGACTCAAAACACAACAGTTTTTTTTAATCGTATGGCCTCTGTACCAAGCTCAAGCTTTATTATTTGATGCCCAGCGGGCAGCTTGCATGTAAAATTTCGTCGTTCCTTGGAACGCTATGAAAGCCAAGGAGGTTAGATATCTAAGCTCCTTGACACTATAGCGCTTTCTAGTAGAGAATGGAGGAACTTTGTGTAGGTGGAATATCCCGAGATTAATTTTGCAATCATGAAAACGGCCTACTGAATTCAAATGGTTTCTTTAACATGCCAACAACGTATGACATGCATGTCGCGATTTTTGTCGTCTTTCAAAAAGTCACTTACCACGGCCAGGAGCGAACCTGTAGTTTGGGGTGGTAGTCCGACACGATAACCACTCACCCACCGTGACAAGTGCGTTAGTTGTTAACATGGGGCAATCCATAAAATAAATCTCTATATATATAAAAAAGAAAGTTTGTCTGTTTTTTCTGAATTTCCACGGAAATTTGCGATATTTGCCCGTTTCAGGCTGTTTTATGACGGATGCGCGCAAAAATAATTTTTTGTCTGTCTGTCTGTCTGTCTGTCTGTCTGTGGACAACTTCTTCGAGTCCTTATAACTTGAGAACGGCTGGGTGGATCAACGTAAAATTTGATACAGATATCCATCAGAGGCACCACACTAATCATTGATGTAACTCTTCTCCGTACCTCTCATAAAAGGGGCCCTACCCCCTTAAAATACATGCTGAAATAGGCGTAGAAGGGTGAAACAAAGCCCATTTTCAGCCCCTCAATGTGAGAAACGAAACTCTGGGGCCCTAAAAGGACCCCGAAAACCACATTTTAAGGCCCTAAAACCAACAGTTTTTGAGATATTCCCTGAAAACTAATTTCACTTAATAAATTAATGAATGAATGCATGCCGGTAACCATGGCAACTGAATCTCCGAGGTCCATCTATTTCTGTAAGACGCAAAGCAATTCCATTTATTACATTACTGTGAAGGTTTGCAAACGGCTATAAGGTTATAACGGATCCAAATTAAGCTGGAAATATTCATTAATTCATACAATGCACTTAAGGGGTCAAGGGGTACTCTAGAATTTTTTTCACGCGATTTACACGTGCGGGTGTGGTACGAACGGTCTATTATATCCCTTCTCTATTATATAAAAATGAATGTTTGTCTGATTTTTCTGCATTTCTTCGGAAATTTGACATATTTGCCCGTTTCTGACTGTTTTGTGACGGATGCACGCAAAAATATATTTTTGTCTGTTTGTTTGTCTGTGGATAATGTTTTGTGTCCTTATAACTCGAGAACAGCTGAGTGGATTAACGTAAAATTTGATACAGATATCCATCAGAGGCACGACACTAATCATCGATGTAACTCTTCTCCGTACCTCTCATAACAGGAGGCCTACCCCCTTAAAATACATGCTGAAATAAGCGTGAGACAAATCTCATTTTCAGCCCCTCAATGTGAGAAACGAAACTCGGGGGCTTTAAAAGGACCCCGAAAACCACATTTTAAGGCCCGAAAACCAACAATTTTTGAGATATTCCCAAAAACTTATTTCACGTAATAAATTAATGGAGGAATGCATGACGGTAACAATGGCAACAGAATCTCAGAGGTCCATCTATTTCTGGAAGACGCAATGCAATTCCATTTATTACATTACCGTGAAGGTTTGCAAACGGCAATAAGGTTATAACGGATCCAAATTAAGCTGAAATATTCATCAATACATATAATGCGCTTAAGGGGTCAAGGGGTACTCTAGAATGTTTTAACGCGATTTACACGTGCGGGTATGGTACGGAAGGTCTATTATATCCCTATCCCTATATTGTTATATTATTATTATTACTATTCTTTTAATTATTATCATTATTATGGCGTACAACGACGAGACAAAGCTCATTTTCAAACCCTTGGTGACAGAAACAAAACTCGGGGCCCCTCAAGAGCCGTAAAAGGTCCCCGAAAACTATATTTTAAGGCTCTAAACCCAACAGTTTCTTAGATATTCCCAAAAAAATAATTTCATTTAATAAACTAAAGAAGGAATTCAAGCCAATAACCATGACAACAGTATCTCAAGAGGTGGCATCCAACTTTCCATCTATTTCTGGAATAGGTAATGCCACTCCATTTATTACATTTCTGTAAAAGGTTGCAAATGGCTATAAAGTTATCACGGAACCAACTAAAACTGTAAAATTCATCAATGAGCTTAAGGGGTTCAAGGAGTACCCTAGATATTTTTCACACGACTTACACGTGCGATATATCGTACAGAAGGTCTATTATATCTCCAAACAGTAACATTATTTTCAAAAATTCCTGATTTGAAATAGTAGACTCTTTTTTGCTAATTTTAGGAATTTGGGCCATTGAAGTCTAAAAATACTGAATTTTCGTGCACCACAAGCCATTATAATTTATAAAAGGGGTCTTCCTGTAGTTGGGCACTTGACACAACGATTAGGGTCAGTTCGTATGTGACGTGTATTGCGATTCGTCTACGAAGTTTTCAATTTTATTTTCACGCCAGGAAGAACACGTTAGGTAAATTTAGTTTGAGAGCACATTTTAACTAATAATTTTTCTTTGCCAACAAACAGGTTCCAAGCCCCTTAACATTGCAACAGTAGCTCAATTGATAACATCTGGTTATTAATACCGAAGACCGTTCGAATAATGGGTACTTCTGCTAGTCAATATATAAATAAATATGTACTGTATACTGTATATAATTCATCACTTTCGTGTGCTATCCGATTAGGGGGAGGGGGGGCAGCGGTAAAGCTGTTCGCCTCTCACCATAGTGGACGGGGTTCGATTCCCGGTCAATGCATGTGAGATTTTCGAAGTGAAATGCCATGTCCTGTGGTTCGGATTCCACGTAAAAAGGAGGTCCCGTGGCTCATGATCGCATCATTAACGGTCACGTAAAACTAAAAGCTTCCTTCCCTGACTACGGGGCTTAAGGAGACCTTAATCATTCCACGGGGGCGAAGCCGGGTACTACTTCTGAAAATTACAATATTCAAACTAGTCGCTATGATACAATCAAGGATTTAAATAAAATGGTTAAATAACGCACAAAAAAAAAGTCTGGATTTTGTAGAATTTCAGGAGCATTTCTGAAGAGGCCCGCAGCCCCTTCAATTCCACACCTTTCTTGCAGGCAATGAAAGGGTCCCTAAACCGTACATGCTCGAGTCGTCGTAATTCAGAAAAATTTGAATTGCGGATGTGGATGTAAAAGAATGAATTTCATCAACAATATTGTTCAACAAACGTAAGTCTTAGGGGCGGATGGAGATCAACACTTACTGGAAAATAACTGACGCAAAACTTTTCTTCCAATAAATTAAGTTGGTAAAAAATTACCGAGTACACTGTACGATTTTCTTTTTGAATTAAAAGATAGATTACAAGTAGTTGGAACTACGAGAAGAGTAGCCATTAGACGTGATACTTCTGTTATTCCCTGCTTAACACAAAGACTGCATTCAACTTGATCTTTTCCATTTTAACCATCACATTCAAACATGCATATAGTTATCGCAAACAATGGGACATATTTTTTCGGATATTGTGTCAAATGAACACGACACTTCCCCTAGAGGCTCACATATAGTGGGACGTGGGTTGGCAACCACGGGACCTCAGCTGAGTCCGGCATTGCATCCACATACTTGTGCCGGGCTCCTCCCCGTCTTCTTTCCTGTCGACCTCCCTAGGTCAACTCTTGTTCTTTTCCGACCCCGATGCTATTAGGGTATCCGAGGCGTAGGGAGTCTTTCACTTTCCCGCATTAGTTGGCCCTTGTCTCATCTTTCCTGATCCCTCCTCCTACGAGGGGTCAGACCTCTCGTTTTCTTTTCATTATAGGCCAATTTCTTTTTTTCTTTCTTTAAGATTCCCGCACTGTTTTTGTTAATTTGCTCTCCGTGTATCTAAATTCCCATTAGCGATTTTTTTTTTGCATTTACACTCCATTTTGTAGGTATTTTCAACCTACGTTGCATTTTGTAAGTCTTTTCGATAAAATTGCATTTTGCGAGTGTTTTCAACCTCAATTGCATTTTGTAAGGATTGACAATCTAAATTGCTTTTTGGTAAGCCTTTCAATATAGGGCCTGGGACTTTTGTTAGTATTTTGAATTTCAAATGCATTTTGTAAGTATTTTCCACCTAAACCGCTTTTTGGAAGTATTTTCAATCTAAACTGCATTTTTTGTGGTGGGCATTTTGCAAGTCTTTTGTTTCTTAATTGCATTTTGTGGGTATTAAAATCGAAATTACATTTTGTAAGTATTTTAAATCTAAATTGCATTTTGTAAATATTTTGAATTTCAACTGCACTTTGTGAGTATTTTGGATATGAAATGGGAGTTCTTCAATCTAAATTGCATTGTGTATTTTCAATTTGAATTGCATTTTATGAGTATTTTGAACCTCAATTGAATTTTGTACGTATATTCAATGTCATTTGCATTTTGTAAGTATTTTGAATTTCAATTGTATTTTGTAAGTATTTGGACTCCACATTGCATTTTGTACGTATTTGAACCTAAACAAAATTTTGTGCGTATTTGAAACTAAACAACATTTTGTGCGTATTTTTAGCCTACTTTTCACATTTTGCAAAAATGAGAAAAAAGTAGACTTATGAGATCGGGCAAATGTGTGTCTGTCTGTCTGTCTGTCTGTCTGTCTGTCCTTCTGTCTGTCTGTCTGGCTGTGTGTGTGTCCCCCCCTATCAACTCCTAAACGGCTGCAGCAATCGAAACAAAATTTGGTAGGAGTAAAGATCTACACCTGAATATCTCACGGCCATATTTGAAAATGATGTCAGTGCTACCAACTGCTAAAAAATCGCAATTGAAATTTGAGCTCCATGTTGGATATCTTGGAAAGTATGAATGGGAGCTATTTCAAAATTGGCACACGTACAGACCATAATATTTCAGTTTAATTTCCCGGAGGCCAAACATGGCAGTGTTGCCAAAATGATTATAAGCCTCCTGATAGGTCCAATTTTTAAATGCATATAACTTCTACACTATCAATTGTAATTCAACCAAATTTCGTATGTTGTATGTTTACGTAACCAGATATGATTGAGCGTATTCTTAAGACCTACCTGGGCTGCCAACTGTTAATAAATGCTCCTAATTTATTTTATCCAAATACCAATATATCAGAAAGTATGCAAGCCGACAGCTTTAAACTATGCACACGTATAGTACCTGACATTCTATATTAATTTGGAGTAACTTATATACGTCAGTGCTACCAACATGATTCTAAGCCTGCTGACAGGTCCAACTTTAAATACATGCAACTTCCATACTATCATTTGGATTTCAACCAAATTTCGTATGTGTTATGTGTACCATAACAGATATGACTATGCGTATTCTAAGGAGCAAGCAGGGCTGCCAACTGTTAATATGTGCTGTCCCTATTTTTGTTACCCTAATATCAATATATCAGAAAGTATGCAAGCCAATAGCTCTAAAATTTGCACACGTATAGTACCTGGCATTCTAGACGAATTAGGAGTAACTAATATACGTCAGTGCTGCCAACATGATTCTAAGCCTGCTGATAGGTCCAATTTTAAAATGCATGTAACTTCTATACTAACTAATGGATTTCATTCAAAATTGGCACAACAATAGATCATATTATTTCAGATTATTTCTGACCAATACATGCATGACATTGTTGCCAACATGATTTTAAGCGCGCTGTTAGATCCAATGTTTAACTGCATGTAACGTCCATGCGATTCATTGGACTTCAACCAAATTTTGTATTTTGTACCTTAAGAGATGGAACTATGAATATATTCAGTCATCAGGGCTGCCAACTGTAGTGCTCTATTAGGATACATTATGCCAGGTATACAGTATTTCGAACTAATTGGAAGTTTCGATATTAGCAACTTAATTTCGTCATTATTCTAGATAGGTTCATATTCTGTAGAATAATCATTGGCATGAAAAGTAGGCTGTATAGTTCTTAACGGAACTTCTTGTTCAATTTATTCATTTTGTGAGTATTTTCCTTTTAAATTCCCTTTTGTTGTAAGCATTACCATTCTTCATTTTGCGTGTCGTTTCAATCTGAGTTACATTTTGTAAGTATTTTCAGTTTTTACTTAATTTTCGTTCTGGTTTCCATTTTATTGTCATTTTCGCTATCAGCCAGCCCATTAGGGGCCGATAACATAGATGTTAGGGCCCTCAAAACAACAATTATCATCTTCATCATCATGAAGTAGGAAGTCACTACTCTTGTCGCCAAATTGGTCTATGGCTTAATTTTCAAATGACATTAGGTATAGGAAAATTAATATATAATCGTTTAGAACTTCTAAAAAAAAGTCACTAAAAAGTGATCTCAAGATATCTTATATATAAATATTGTCACTTATCTGTCCTCATACACCGCAGTGATGCACCGGCTACGTCTAACACACATTTGCCCCCAGCAAACAGCTCAAGCTAAAATAATCTAATACTCAGCAATTCTTCTAGGTTTGTGCCGTAACTTGTGTAGGGTTTCGCCAAGGACACCAAGCTGGCAATTGTTTTTTCGATCTAAATTGCAAGTTGCGAGTGTTTTCAACCTAATTTTCATTTTGTAAGGATTGACAAGTATTTTGTTTCTCAATTGCATTTTGTGGGTATTTAGAATCTAAATTACATTTTGTAAATATTTTCAATCTAAATTGCATTTTGTAAATTTAGTCCATCCAAATGAGTAGTTTGAATCTACCATATATTTTGTAAGCATGTTCAATTTCAATTGCATTTTGTAAGCATTTTGAAGTTCAACTGCACTTTGTGAGTATTTTGTATCTGAAATGGGAGTTTTTCAATCTAAATTGCATTGTGTATTTTCAATTTCAATTGCATGTTTTAAGTATTTTGAGCTTCAATTGCATTTTGTACGTATTTTCAATCTCATTTGCATTTTGTGAGTATTTTGAATTTCAATCGCATTTTGTAAATATTTTAAACCTAAACCAATTCTTGCAAGTATTTTCAATCTAAATTGCATTTTGTATGGTGGGCATTTTGCAAGTATTTTGTTTCTCAATTGCATTTTGTGGGTATTTAGAATCTAAATTACATTTTGTAAATATTTTCAATCTAAATTGCATTTTGTAAATTTAGTCCATTCAAATGAGTAGTTTGAATCTACCATACATTTTGTAAGCATGTTCAATTTCAATTGCATTTTGTAAGCATTTTGAAGTTCAACTGCACTTTGTGAGTATTTTGTATCTGAAATGGGATTTTTTCAATCTAAATTGCATTGTGTATTTTCCATTTCAATTGCATTTTTTAAGTATTTTGAACTTCTATTTCATTTTGTACTTATTTTCAATCTCATTTGCATTTTGTAAGAATTTCGACTCTACATTGCATTTTGTACGTAGTTTGAACCTAAACTACATTTTGTGTGTATTTTTCAATCTGTTCATTTTGTGAGTATTTTCCATCTAAATTCCCTATTGTTGGTATTACCACTGTTCATTTTGCGAGTCGTTTCAATCTGACTTACATTTTGTAAGTATTTTCAGTCTCACTTAATTTTCGTTCTGGTTTACATTTCTTTGTCATTTTCGCTATCACCCAGTCCATTAAGGGCCGATAACGTAGATGTTAGGCCCCTTAAAACAGCAATTATCATCTTCATCATCATGAAGTAGGAAGTCACTACGCTTGTCGCCAAATTGCCCTATGTCTTAATTTTCAAATGACACTAGGTATAGGAGAACTATTATCTAATCGTTTAGAACTTCTAAAACAAAAGTCTCTAAAAAGTGATCTCAAGATCTCTTATATAAATATTGACACTTACCTGTTCTCATACACTGCAGTGATGCACCGGCTACTTCTCACACACTTGCCCCAGCAAACAGCTCAAGCGAAAATAATCAAAAACTCAGCAAATATTCTAGGTTTGTGCCGTGTCTTGTGTGGGGTTTCGCCTAGGACACCAAGCTGGCAATGAATAATCTACTTTCATGAAACTGCACTGCAGCACACTGTTGATTCAGCGTGACTAACTTGTTGATGTCAACACGTTTGTCTCTTCCCGGAATCTTACCCTCCACACTCTTACGCTGAAGGGAGGTCTGCCGAGAGCAGGGCTGGCCAACCAACCCGCGTCTTAAACTCGTTAAAACTGCCTACCATAGGCCTTGGTTTATTGCGAATGGTACATCGTACATCCTTCCCGCTTACCCTTTTAGGTAGATTTCATTAGAAAGCTAACTATTGCAATGGGTACCATGTTTCAACTTCCGGAAAATTTCGACATATCTTCGCGTTTCGCATCCCCCAGGACCCAAAACCACCGTCAGTTCAAAAGTTTATACATAATTTATGTATGTATATCAGTTTCTTGTGGACGCGATAACTGCCGTAATTTTGCACCGATCACTTGGCATTTTTTACCGAATATGTATACCTATAAAATCTCGGACGAGTTCGTTACTGGGCTAAATCGGTCGAAGGGGGTGAAAATGGGGGGCTTTTTTCTTCGAAAAAGTGAAATAGTGCTATAACTCTCTTAATATGTGAAATATCGAATCCGTTCAAAGTTCATACTATGTGTCGGATAAAGCCCAAAAATTTATGTTTGAAGAGGTTTTCTATAGCACCAACCATTGACCAAAGGGGTGGGAAAAAGTGGGTTTTTCGGGAAACATTAATCATATCTTTCTTAATAGGCACAATATCAAAACCGTACAAAATGGACAATATTCCCCTAAAAATTCCCTAAAACTTTTGTCTGAAATAATTTTTGATATGACCCACCATTACGCCAAGGGATGAGAAAAATGATTTCGGAATTATAAGAAAATGCCAAGAGCTATCAGAGGTTGCGATGGCAACACTACTAAATTGATGACGGATGAGCCATCGGACGTCGCCATGACAACGCACTTGCTCGATATCAGATTCAGATTTCCATCTGACTAAGTGTGTAGCGTCTTCGGTGACGTAACTGGTAGCATGCTGAACTTCTTTGCCCAAGGTCGCGGGTTCAAAGCCGGCCGAAGTCGTCGGATTTTCTAAGAGCGCTAAAAATCCCTCAGTATGCTTTCCTTTGGAGGGGAAGTTCCAACGTTCGTTGCGAGTTGCTGGTTGCGGTGGCATCTAGTAGCCAAGTTCACAGCTAGATGTCGTTGATGGTAGTATCTGGTAGCAACATTAGGAACTACTGCTTGAAATTGACCGTCTGCAGTCCTTACCTGAATTGCAGACTAATACAGCCATCACAATTCACACCGTTTATCAGACATATTCTACACTCACCCAAAGTACACGGGGTTACATGACCGCGTTGTCGCAGCCCCTAAACTGAGGAACCAACCAAAATCTCTGCGGGAAATATAATTTTGCGTGAAGAAGTAACAGACCGTTACATAGTTACACGTCAGTGTCGAAACCTTGCATAAGGACAGTGTGACCACAAGTATAAATATGGACCCCTAATGACAAGAAGGTTACCGTCCCAATAAGATAATAAAATGTTTAAAATATGCATACAATGACGAAAAACAAAGTTAATTTAGCTCCAATTATAAAATACTTTCTCGCAATAAATGAGGTCTGATCCTTCTACGAGAACCTGCATATTCTGCCTATTTTCGCCTATCCCCAAGTTTGTCCGGTGAAATCTACCTCCGCCTTCCGGCGTGCCGAGAGGACTTTTTTTTTCTTTTCAGGGTATTGATTATCCCCCGTTTTCATTCATTGGCTGGCTTCATTCGTTATGTCGTTTACTTTTTGTTGACGGGAGTATTGCCTAAGAAGGCTGAACTGTCCTTAAAGGTGTGCTCATTTATATTATCTGGGTTGTTTAACTAAATGGATTCCTAAGGCTTCTGTTATGTCAGGTTCCCTACCTTTCGTTCCGTAGTGCATTATTCTTAGGTCTGATCATGTATTTGTGAAGCCATGTCCGGTGTCATACCTGTGTTCGCATACTGGTGATTGTTACCCACGGTGTTAAATTGCATTTATGTGTTCTTTATAACGTGTATCCATCTTCCTCCCCGTTTGTCCTACGTAATTTTCTTGACACCCTATTTCTTGGCATAATAATAAGCACACCCCTGATTTTGAGTATATTGCTATTATGAAGATGCTCACCAAGTGTGTTGTTTGTTCTGAATCCTACTTTCATTCCCTGTTTCTTGATAAGATTAATGATTTTGTTTGAGTTTGCATTCTCATTGACGGTTTCACTTATTCTATAATTTTTAATGGCCGTAAATAGCCTGCAGTGACGATACTAAATCTATGTTCCACATTCTCCATACTTAATGGCCGTAATTACCCGTATTGACGGTACTAGATCCATGTTGCATTTACTCCATAATTGATGGCCGTAAATAATCGTTCTGATGATACTAGATCCATGTTCCACTTACTTTATAATACATTGATGGTCATAAATACCCGCACTGACAATACAAGAATTATGTGTTACTTACTTACCTACTGGCTTTTCACCGATGTCTCAGTCTCTTTCATGGCTGTGATTATATGGAAGCTACTGAGGTATGGGTGGTGCTTAGTAATGAAATTCTGGGCACAGTCAGTGCCTGTAGATACTGTGAAAGGTTCTACTCATAGGGTTAGTACTGCTATACTGACTCACTGAGGAAAGCAATGGCAGACTACATCACTCCTCTTCTTGCCTAGTACGCCTCAATATAGCGCTGCCTTGGGTTTTTGTGGGTATCTACCCACATAATCTAACGGTGCTTTTTGAGGATCCAACCAGCCTTCGGGCTGACTACCTAACAGACAGATACTTACTTACTTACTTACTTCAGAACACACATCTATGAAGGAGGCCATGCTTCAAGCACACATGTTCCAAAGCTCCGTAGTGCGTAGCACTTACTGAGTAGTTGCCAGCTTTGGGACACGGCTCAAGTGCTTATTAGGTAAGCTAGTTGGTAGGTCTGCTGCCTCTGAAAATGTGCACTATTATCTCCCTTACGGCATACACACAGCATATTAGATATATATATAAAGAATGTTCGTCTGTTCGTCTTGTATGCGTTCATAAACCATTCATCCGACTGCAATCAAATTTTGGTGAGTTGTCGTGCACGCTCCAGGGATGGTTATAGGCAGAGTTAATTTACAATAGAGAGCGCGCGAGTAGTTTAAACAAATGAGTGTTGGCGATGCGATCATATACAATTCATCCGATTGCGATCAAATTTTGGTGAGTTGTTGTGCAAAAGTTATAGGCATAGTAACTCCAATTTACAATAGATAGTACGTGATTAGCTTCAACGAAATGGCGTGCGATTCGTTTCAACAAAGTCCCATATGCGTTCATATACCATTCATCCATTGCGATGATACTTGGGAGTTATTGTGTACACTCCACCAAAGGTTTCTGACTTAGAAAATCCACTTTACAATAGGTAGCGCACAAGTAGAATCAACAAAAGAGCGACGACGTGCGAAGCGTTTCAACAAAGTGCCGTATGCGTTCATATATACCATTCGTTCGATAGCGATGAAACTTGGGTGAGATGTTGCGTACACTCCAGGGAAGGTTTATGGCTTAGTAAATCGACTTTACAATAGGTAGCGCACGATTAATGTTACTGGATTTACATCCCTCTTATATACTGCGGCTGTTAGAGACGCCGGGGCGCCGGAATTTTGTCCCGAAGAGGATCTTTAACGTGCCTGTAAACCTAACGACACGGCTCCCTCGCATTTGCGCACCCTCAAATGCCAACTGACTGTGCCAGGATTCGATCCTGCAACCTTGAACACAGCAGGTGATAACATTAGCGCTGCGCCATGCAACCGTATTGCAGATCAAAATAGCCCTAATACAAATGTTACGGACTTCTGCTGATACTCCATGGAAAATAGGCAATTCTGTTGTTTCAATACAGCTTAGGAAATTTGCCCGTCAGCCCTTTTGTACAGTCACTCAAACGAAGAATGAGCACGCTCTTGACAACCTGTTTTGGTTAAGACCCGATGGTGGGTGAGAACCTTTTTTTGGTTGGTTATTGAGGCTTTAAGGGGCGGAACAGAGAGGTCATCTGGCCCCTCTTAACATGGATTAAAGTATAAAAATTTAGAATGGAATTATTAATTTAAAGGTGGACACCTAAATGTGATAAGACCGAAAAATAATAAAACAAAAAATTAAATAAAACTAATAATTATAATAATAAACAAAAATATACGGTAACAAAACTTCAGAATTCAAAAAAAGAGGCCTTTGAGTAAATGTTCACTAATAAATTTAGATTTCTCGCCCTAACCCACTCTCACTTATAGAGCATATGACGAGATCAGCAGCCACCACGTCATCGGCTAACGCAAGTTTCAGTGTCATCTGAAAACAAAGGTTTCTTCGTAAGCCAGCAAGGTCCAGACACTCGGTTAAAGTATGGGCCACGGTTATTCTACTCAGTCCTTTTTCTGTTTTAGATCTGTCTGAGCCAGTGATAGTGAAATGATGAAATGATGATAATAATAATAATAATAATAATAATAATAATAATAATAATAATAATAATAATAATAATAATAATGTTTACGTCCCTTTTAACAACTGCGGCTTTTAGAGACGCCGGGGTGCCGGAATTTTGCCCCGAAGGGGATCTTTAACGTGCCAGTAAATCTACGGACACGGCTCCCTCGCATTTGCGCACCCTCAAATGCCAGCTGACTGCGCCAGGATACGAACCTGCAACCTCGGGCCCAGCAAGCGAGAACGTTACCCCTGAGCCACGCAGCCAGCCCATGATGAAATGAATCCTACAACTAGCTTACTGACTAGAAGAAGAGGAGGACACAATGAAGAAAGGGATAAGGCTAATAATAATAATAATAATAATAATAATAATAATAATAATAATAATAATAATATCGTATGGCCTCGGGTGCCGGGTGCAAGCTTTGCTATTTGACACCCAGAGGGTAGCTTGCATGTCGAATTTCTTTGTTCCTTGAAGCACTATGAAAGTCAAGGAGGTTATATGTTTAAGTTCCTTGAACACTATAGCGCTTTCTAGTAGATAAATGAGGAACTTTGTGTTGGTGGAAACTCCCGAGATTCATTTTGCCATTATGAACACGGCCTACTAAATTCAAATGGGTTCTTTGACATCATATGACATGCGTGTCGTAAATTTTTGCCGCCTTTCAAAAAAATCACTTACCACGGCCAGGAGCGAACCTGCAAGCTTGGGGTTAGTAGACTGACACGTTAACCACTCACCCACCGTGGCAATCATAAGGGTAATAAACGACAGGGAAAATAAATGCCCTCCACCCTCGAATAATTAGGATGGAGGGACTTGGAAGGAAATAGTGCCATGAAAGGCAGATAGGAAAGGGGAAAGATAAGAGGGTTCGTCCCAAAGTCAATGGAAGAAGGGGGGAAACCGGACCCAACTCAGGAATCTCATGGGGTCGACAACTCTCAAATAAAATAATACAAACTATCGTCAATAAGGAGCCTCCGTAGCTTAGGCGGCAGTACGCCGGCCTCTCACCGCTGGGTCCGTGGTTCAAATTCCGGTCACTCCATGTGAGATTTGTGCTGGACAAAGCGGAGGCAGACAAGTTTTTCTCCGGGTTCTCCGGTTTTCCCTGTCACAATTTCATTCCAGCAACACTCTCCACTATCATTTCTTTTCATCTGTCATTCATTTAATCATTGCCCTAGGGGAGTGCGACAGGCTTCGGCAGCCGGCACAGTTCATATCCTCGCCGCTAGACGGGAGCTTCATTCATACCATTCCCTGACCCAGTTGGTCGACTGGGAGCATGCTGTGGATTTTCATTTTCACTGTCAATAAGGCAACACAGATAAATGGCTTCAAAATTCTGTATAAAAACTATCATCATCATTATCAGTGATCCCTCGCGTGACCAACATCATCCCACGGGAAGCCAGGATGCCGACTTACGCTTCATGTACATACGTAATAAGTAAAAAAGAGCGCGTGGCTATCGGAATGACATTATCTCTCGTGCGTCACAGTTACCCTCTTGACTTGGGCTCTCTATGGCCGGAGTAATCTCTCGTAGTCTTCATTAGACCAGTAACACATACAGATCGTTCCTGTGGTGTCATGAGGAGGAATGTGTTGTAGAACTACCAGCTGTGGCATTACCCCTGGCAATGCCACCCACCTTTCATCTGGTAGTCCTACAGGATGCACATACGTTATCCTGTATTTTTTTTCTTTAGCTGTTTCATCCGAGTTAGACCCTACTTACTTCCCTACCAGGGAATTGTTACCGGTAGACGTGGAGTGGGGCTGTTGTGTATGCATTACGTCATCTTGCCACGTTATGGCTGCCGCGGGCGGGAGCGGGCCAAGAGAGGGAACGCATGTACAGTCACACAATGAGAACACACCGCACAGCGCACGACGCAGCACGAACTAAGCACACACACGATAAGCGATGAAGTTTCGCTGGCGACGACTGTACGTCTATCGCAGGCGTGTGGCTGAGTGGAGAGCATTAGTTCCAATTTCCGCCACCGGTAACAATTTGCTGGCAGGGTAGTATTAGTAGTGTAGCTGGTCATTGCTAACACTGACTAAACACACAGGCTTGGATGCGATATTGTTACGTGCCACCCCTAGTGGCACTTCCGTTAACTGGATTACGGTGGGTAGAAGCACAACACAAATTGTTCCTTTAAAGAAACATATTAGCTTTATTGCAGGCCAGAAAGATACACCACACAATAGCAAATACAAGCAATTAGTATCTCACTCTAGTTTCCTCTTGTAGGGAACACTTCCCTTTCACTTGTCAATAAGCCACAGAAGTTAATCCCTCCTAATGAGGTGGCCCCGTGCGCTGGCTGGAAATAACTGCACTCAGCCTGTCACCGTACTACACACTGTTTCACAATTCACCACAATGACCTCTGTCGCACTGGAAAACACACACTCTTCAAATACAGTCCCTCCGTAGGCTTCACACTCCTTCGCTGTCAAGAGAATCAGCTTCACTAGGGTTTCGCAATTCACGTCACCAACTGTTGTCGCACTCGCTCAAAAGCACTAACTAGCTCAAAAACACAGTCCACCTCGCTGGCCAGGTCGCTCTTGTATAGCAGTCTGGTGACTCAATGAATGCTTCTAGAATCGTCCAGGATTCACGGCTTCTCGAGATTTCCATCACTGGCTGGGTCACGAATATTCTGGACCATCCCTTTGTCCTCGCAGCCCGTTGCGTAAGGCGCAGGTAATACACTGAGGCATAGCACAGCCTGGGGCAGCTGTGATTCACGCGGCGAGGCGACGAAACAAACTCACAGCCATAACAATATATTTACGAAAATGTGGACTGCACAAATACTTGCCAGTCTTTTCGTGGAATGGCACGAATCCAAGCCTGTTCCTTACCTCGTCTTTAGGGAAGGAAAACGTAGTAACATAACCATTTATTTTCACATTTGCCTCACAACAAGGCACTCAAGACTTTCAAGGCATTCCAGCATAAGAGACTGAAAAACGCCTACCGATGGACAAATTCAGCTGAATTGATTTAAGTAGACGTTGCGTGACACAAACAGATTTATGAGGTGGATGTTGATGACCTAAAAGAAATTCATCTAAAATGATCAACACTCATGCGGCAGAAGAGCGCCGACAAAAAAAGTATCTCGCATAGAACGATTTATTTCCTCTAGGACTTAGTTGTTGTGGTACACGAGACAAAATACCAGCAATACTACGTCTTTCCCATCGTCTGGCGACACTCTGAAATACCGTTTCTCCTCTTTGGAAAGAAGCCCTATGGGTGAAGAGGTATTTGAAATAGTTTGAAATCGGCTGTTGCGTAGCAACATGGCTGAGTTTGAAGATCGCGAGAAACAAACTGCGGAATTTGTATGTTAAAACGATGTTGACTGTGCAGTTTGCGGCGACCGTAAACTGAAGGGAGGATGACGAGAGGCTGTGTTTTTCTATAATACATGCACACGAAAATCCTGGAAAACACTCAGCATAATTTGACTACCTACCAGTAATTACAACTACACCATGAGTTCAAAGAACAGAATATTGTCTCTGAATATTGTGTTATACGGCATTTCAATGTTGTAATTAATTTTATTGTTTTATATTACATTGGCTGTTTGGTTCCTCAGTCTAGGGGCTGCGACAACGTGGTCATGTAGCCCCGTGTAATTTGGGTGTGTGTAGAATCTGTCTGATATCCGGTGTTAACTGTGATGCCTGTATTAGTGTGTGTTATCTGTTTTTAATTCAAGTAATGACTGCCGACATTCAATTTTCAAGTAGTTCCTACTTTAGCTACCAAACGCCACCGTCAACGAAAACTATCAGCTGAGTTCAAAAAGTAACGAACCGGAGGCTGGAATGCGCAAACCGGTGACGACATCGTCTATTCGTGGCGTGTGTAACGAGGTGTGGTTCTCACCAGAGCGTGGAAGGTCACAGCCCGTCACTAGAGGGCACACGTTCACGTCACGTGACGATACAAAGCGAGCAGCAGCATGCATCAATCGTCCAACGCTGCCAGTCGCATTGCAAACAGTGACATGGAGGCGTCAACCGAAGAGCAAAGAGGTGTTGTTCGGTTTCTGACAGCGAAAGGAGTAGGGGGAACGGACATTCATCGCCGAATGTCACAAGTGTACGGCGAACACTGCATGCCCCATATAAGGGTCAAGGCATGGCACAAGCGCTTCAGAGAAGGACGGATGTCGTTAGCCGATGATGCCCGGTCTGGGGCACCCCCCTGCATTACCGATGACAACGTCCAGCTGGTTGATGCACTCATTACCCAGGACCGCCGAGTGACAGTGAACGCCATAGCCGCCGTGGTCGAATTGAGCGTCGGAAGTGTGCACACCATCATGAAGGAACGACTGCACTTGCGCAAAGTGTGTGCCCAATGGGTGCCCCACAATCTTCTACCACACCAGGAAGCATGTCGAATGGCCCACTGTCTTGGTCATCTGCAGTGCTATGCGAGGGAAGGGAATGGGTTCCTGGCACGAGTGGTGGCTGGAGATGAGTCATGGTGTCATCACTTCGAACCTGAATCCAAACGACAAAGCCTCCAGTGGAAGCATCCAGGGTCACCACCACCCAAAAAAGGCAAGGCCATCCACACGAGTGCCGGAAAGGTATCCTCCGGCTCGTTACTTTTTGAACGCACCTTATAGTTTTGTACTTGATTACTAGGTGCCACCGAAGTCGGCTCCTGGCTACGAACGTTGGAACCTAAGAGCGATAGTCATATCTATCCTATAATTTAGCTTCACAAAAGTGTAATTAGTGGAAGGTTCTTTTACATGCCGCAAATCTATGACAAGGGACCGCTGGCTTTACTTCCCCTGCGAAGGAAGGCATACTGAGGGATTATTAACGCTCTTAAAAAATCCGACGACTTGGGCCCGGTTGTACCCACGACCTTGGGCATTTATATTACATTCTGCTTTTAAATTCACATTGCAAACATGTGCGTGGTTTGTTGGCCTACCACCATCTTATGTTTTAAATGGAGCTGGAGGTACATAACTTAGCAAGGGTTTTGCCTCATGGCTGAAACTACGTGTATCATATCAAGTTTTATGTGCTATTTATTATTTATCGTATGGCTTTTAGTGCCGGGAGTGTCGGAGGACATGTTCGGCTCGCCTGAGTCTGTAGCTGCTTCCAGCGGACACCCTAAAGGGTGACCTACAAGTTCCGTTCAATTTCAAGTAGTTACAACTTTCGCCACCAGATATCATTGATACCTAGTGGTGAACGTTGGAACTTTCTGATAGAGCGTTCTGACGAAATCTAACCTAACAATTTTGCTTTACACAAGTTTAGTCTTTGAAAGGATCTTTTACATGCCATAAATCTATGACATGGGACCGCCGGCTTTACTTCCCCTCTGAAGAAAGGCATACTGAAGGATTTTTAACGCTCTTAAAAAATCCGACGACTTTGGCCGCGTTTGAACCCGCTATCTTGGGCACAGCAGTTCAGCATGCTACCGACTACGCCACCGAAGCCGCTATTAACGAATATGAACATGACAATGTTCCGTCACGATCAATTTTCTGATAACCTGTTGTTGTTATGTCTGTAGAAGTATATATTTGTGAGAAGAGGATTGAGAAGTTTCCGACAATGGGCTGAAGTTAAGAACCATCCTGGCATTTGCCTGGTTAGAAGTGAGTAAATCACGTAAAACCACTTTCAAAATGCCTGAGATGGGAACCGAACACCCCTTTTCTCACACGGTGACTGACTGCTTGGCTCAGCGGTATCACTCTCGTCTGCTGTTCCCAAGATTACTGGATTATATCCTGACGCTAGGGTGAGCAAATGTCAGGGAGCTGAGTCGAAGTTCCAATGTTTACGACTAGGTATCATTGACATCTGGTAGCGAAATGGGATCTACCTGAAATTGAACGGAACTTATAGCTCACCCTATGGGTGTCCGCTGGAAGCAGCTGCAGCCTCTGGCGAGCCGAACATGTCCTCGGACACTACCGGCACTAAAAGTCATACGACCAAAAAATTACGAGCCTTACAGTAGTCGCATTTGATGTGTAACATGTGACATGTTATCCTACTATGTGTCTACCGGGAGCGCGAATCCCTTGTTAACAGTGAACTCTCTTGGTCATTTAAATAACTACTTGTAAAACTCCTGTGCCAAATCCTTTCAGCAAATATGGTATAATGAATATTTTCACAGCAAAGAACTACAGAATGAAGATGATTTATTGTAGGCATATCTTTAAAGCGCCCTTGAAGTAAGCCGTATGCGATATACATTCCACATAGCTACATGGCCGACAGTACGTCGTGGTACCAATCTCCAGCACCGCGCGCGCTCATTGTTTCCGTCCCTTTTCCAAGATCACCCCCACAAAAAATGTACAGCAACCGAGAGGAAAATTGTTACACATCAATAAATAAATAAGTATATTTACTGGCACGTTAAAGATCCCCTTTGGGGCAAGATGTTTTGTCGTGATTGAATTGGAGTACTTGGTGTTCCTAACCCAGAGCATGGTGGTTTTGTTGTTTGAATCAATAAAGTGAAAGATCTCAGTCAACCTGTTGCCGTCCATTCATCTGAGGTGGCATGTGCCCGTCTTTTACTGATAGCGTCTGTAAGCTTCTCTATTTTACTATGGACTTGGTTGTTCGATCTGATTGGGTGGACCCCCCAGGGAATCACATCTAGTGGGACGTGGGTTGGCGACCACGGGACCCCAGCTCAGTCTGGCATTGCTTCCACTTGTGCCGGTCTCCTCTCAGTCTCTTTCCTGTCGACCTCTCTTGGTCAACACTTATTCTCTTCCGACCACTACGGTATTACGGTATCAGAATCCTAGGAAGTCGTTCACTTCCCTGCCTTAATTGGCCCTTGACTCATCTTTCCTGATACCCTTATTCTTCGAGGGGTCAGCCTTCTTTTTCTTTTCATGATATCTCCTGCCTTCTGCTCAAGGCCCTTAAGGAAGCAGGGTGTGTGTAGCCCCACCACTTCTGGTGCACCGTGGATAGTGCTATACCCTCAAGGGCTCACGGCTGTTGAGTTTGGGAGTTGGTGACCCCGAGGGATTCCTGAGCTGGGTCCGTTTAGTCCCCTTTTTCCTCTGACATTGGGGTGGGCCCTCTCCTCTTTTCCCATTCCCATCTGCCTTTCATGGCTCTCCTTCCTTCTAAGTTCCTCAATCCTCATTCTTCAAGGGCTGAGGGTATTTCTTTTCTTCCTGTCCTTTATTTGCCTTATCCTTTATTTGTTTAACATTTCTTCTTCTAGTATGTAGGTTTATAGTTAGTATTGGTTATAGTTTTCATTCTCATCTCATCTTTCACTATCACCCAATCCAATAGGGGCCGATAACCTAGATGTTAGGCCCCTTAAAACAACAATTATCATCATCATCATCATCATCATGATTGGGTGGATGCCATTCTTGTAACTGGATCCCACGATCCCTCTAATGTATCAGCGCCGTGCTTTTCTCCAGTTTTTCGATGAGCCCTTTATCGGCCTTTAGGGAAAAGGTTTCGGCTGCATACATAACTACCGGTTTCAGAACCGTTTCATTGTGACGTATAGTAGTGTTTTGGGAAAGTCACTTTTTGTTGTAAATCGTGCATGATGTCTGTTATGCTATTGAAAGTTTGCATATTCGTTCCCGAAGCGCTTCCTTGTCCAGTCCATTTTTAGCCTATTTTCAATTTCTAAAAAATAGGCTTATGAGATCACCTTTTGTCCGTGTGTGTGTACGTGTGTGTGTGTAAGAGGTGTGTGTGTGTGTGTCCCTAATAAATTCTAAACGGCTCGAGCGATTTCAATGAAACTCGGTAAGTTCATAGCACTATTCCGGGCGACCTCGACCGTGCCCTTCAAATTTTGTTACGTCTCACCAATCCAACATGGCGGCTGTGCGATATATTTCACCAGCATTCAATATCTCCGAAACTATTACCGACATCACCCTGGAATTTATTACGTTGATAAAGGGAACTACTAGAAGTTCACCTATGTAATTTTTGAAAAACTGGTAACTACAAAACCAACATGGCGGCCACGCGAATTTGCGACTTTTAAATAGATGTTTCTCGCGATTTAACCAACCAAACGCAATAGAACTTGGTACAGTATATGTTTATGCACACATTGTAATGCACCGACATCTAACATGGTTCAATTGTTTACATAACCACAAGATGGCGGATGAGCAAAATATTTCACCGGCATTCTATATCTCTGAAACAATTAGCTGTATCACCCTGAAATTTTGTACGGAGATAAAGGGCACTACTAGAAGTTCATATATAAGACTTTCAAAAAGACTACAAAACGAACATGGCGGCCAAGCGAATTTGAAAATTTTAAGTAGACCTTTCTCGCGATTTAATGTTCCAAACGCAATGAAATCTGGTACAGGAAATGTTTATACACATTGTAATGCACTGGTATCTAATTTAGCTCAATTGTTTACATAACCTCAAGTTGGCGGCTGTGCGAATTTAAAAATGAAGTTTTTTTTTCTTGTGTCGTAATCAAGCAATCGAAGTGAAAGTTTGAATAATGAATCTACGCAATAATTTTCCTTTAATGGTACATGACTCTATGGCCTATACATTTAAAAATCCAACATGGCGATCATCCGAAATATTTAGTCGATACTCAATATCTACGAATCTATTAGAGCAATCAAACTGAAATTTTGTATGTTGATAGTGGCAGTTAATATAAGTAGGATATATGAAAATAGGCTGTATAGTTTTTCACGGAACTACTTGTTCATGATGACCTCCCCTATTGAGTGGCTTCGGTGGCGTAGTTGGTAGCATGCTGAGCTTCTGTACCCAAGATTGCGGGTTCAAACCCGGCCAAAGTCGTCGGATTTTTACGAGCTTTAAAAATCCCTCAGTAAGCCTTCCTTCGGAGGGGAAGGAAAGTCATAGATGTATGATATGTAAAAGAACCTTCCACTAACTACAATTGTGTAAAGCTAACTTTGTAGGTTACATTTGATTAACGCTCTATTAAGTTCCATCTTTCAATGTGAGGTGCTGGTTGCGGTGCCATCTAGTAGCTAAGTTCACAGCTAGGTGTCGTGGACGGTAGCATTTGGTAGCAAAAGGAGTAACAACTTGAAATTGATCGTCTGCAGTCCTTACCTGAATTACAGATAACACACACTAATACAGCCATCACAATTAACACCGGTTATCAGACAGATTCTACACACGCCCAAAATACACGGGGCTACATGAACCACGTTGTCGCATCCCTTAAACCGAGGAACCAACCAAACAACGACCTCACCTACAAACATGAATTTGTCTACTCGGTCGACATTTATTATTATTATTATTTTTCCGCAAGTGGCTGAGTGTACCCCGTCCCAATCCTTAATCAAACTTCTTGTCGAAATCAAGAATCAAACCCGGACCTCAGGGGCTGGCACACAGTGCTCTGAGGAATGTTCGAGAGAAGCTATTCTAGCCCAACAGATTTGACCGATTCTTTGACCTCCTGTTTATTGAGTGCAGGCAGTAAGTGACATAGTTGTTTCTTGCACGGATGCTCCAGTAAGTGGCGGGCAGGTTTCGTCCAGACTTCATATTAGTCTTGTCCGCGATGTCTGTGGAGTGTGAATGAGACGCTGAGTAGGCTACTGAGAAATTAACTCGTTAACAAGCCACACGAGTGGGTCTCACAGACTGCGAGTGAGTTTACAGCAATAGCATGAGTGTTTCTACGGAAATATATATCCATTTCAAGAATTCAGCCTACAGGTGGGTGAAACATACAGTTATTTGCAGGAAGGATCTCGTCATCCGGTTCATGAGAGATAATGGGTTCTTATTTATGCTCTGATTTAGTTTAATATTTTTAGTTTGGGTTTAGTGTATGTTAATTTTGTTATTGTGTAAATTTCCATTTTTAGCCTATTTTCAATTTTGAAAAAAAAAAAAAAAAAGGTTTATGAGATCACCTTTTGTCCGTGTGTGTGTGTGTGTGTGTGTGAGAGAGAGAGAGAGAGAGAGAGAGAGAGAGAGAGAGAGAGGAGTGTGTGTGTGTGTGTCCCTAATAACTTTCCAACGGCCGGAGCGAATTCAATGAAACTCGGTAAGTTCATAGCACTATTCCGGGCGACCTCGACCGTGCCCTTCAAATTTTGTTACGTCTCACCAATCCAACATGGCGGCTGTGCGAAATATTTCACCAGCATTCAATATCTCCGAAACTATTCCCGATATCACCCTGGAATTTTTTACGGTGATAAAGGGAACTACTAGAAGTTCACCTATGTAACTTTTGAAAAACTGGTAACTACAAAACCAGCATGGCGGCCACATGAATTTGCGACTTTTAAATAGACGTTTCTAGCGATTTGACCAACTAAACGCAATAAAACTTGGTACAGTAGGCTATATGTTTATACACATTGTAATGCACTGACATCTAACTTCGTCCAATTGTTTACATAACCTCAAGATGGCGACTGTGCGAATTTTAAAATTAAGTTTTTATTTCTTGTGTCGTAATCATGCGATCGAAGTGAAAGTTTGAATAATGAACCTACGCAATAATTTTCCTTTAATGGTACATGACTCTATGACCAATACATATAACAATCCAACATGGCGACCATCCGAAATATTTAGACGGCTCTGAATATCTACGAATCTATTATAGCAATCAAACTTATTTGTTTATGTTCATAGGGGCTAGGAACTTAAGTTCACCTATAGGACTTTAAATAACCTGGTGATCTTAAATCCAACATGGCTGCGACGCGAAATATAAATATTCACATGGACGTTTCTCGCAATTTAACCATCCGAGTGCAGTGAAACTTCGTACAGTAAATCCTTATACGAATGTTAATCCACTGGCATCTAATTTATTTCAATTGTTTCCATAACCACAAGATGGCAGCTGTGCGAAATTTTAAAATCTCCTTGTTACTTCTTGTGTCCTAATCATGCGATTGAAGTTTGAATGCTACACTTACACAATAACTCTAGGACCTACATATATAAAATCCAACATGGCGACCATCCGAAATATTTAGTTGGTTCTCAATATCTACGAATCTATTACAGCAATCAAACTGAAATTTTGTATGTTGACAGTGGCAATTAACATAAGTAGGATATATGAAAATAGGCTGTATAATTCTTCACGGAACTACTTGTTGCAAATGCTTTTACTTGCTGAAAGCATATACTTTTACTTATTGCTTGTACTTGTAGTGTGTTCTACACTTTTATGCATACGGCCCATATCTCATTACGTCCGAGCCCTCACCCCACAGTGTATTTTTAAATCAGCTCATCCACCTCCAGAAGCAAGATTCAAATCCGGGCCTACTTGGTGACAGTCAAGAATGCTAGCCACTACAATTATAACGAGGCGTAGCTAATATTTGAACATGTCCCAGATCATAATCCAATTCTATTTGATTACCGACGAGCTACGCTACCTCTATACTAGTGAAGTAAGGGACTAAGAAAACAACTTTCTAACACAAAGTCTCTGGGTAAGCCTGTTACATCATTGTACACTTGTTTCAGGTGATAATTCACACACACACACTATCTTATTGTTGTGGATATATAGAATGCCAGTGAGATAGCGAGGAAAGAGTAAGCAAGGTGAAAGAGGCATTTCAAATTTAGTTTGTAGGTTTATTTACCTGACTCCCAGCTTCATGAAATCAGGCTCGGAATAAATTTCCTTTACCTTTTCATGACTTTCCATCCTCTAGCCAATTACTCAGCTGCTGTATACTTGTTTTTGCATGTGCTGCAGTCTCGTGAATACAATGTGAACTCCATGATCTTGTTCCCATACCACATGCGGTATAATGTTAAAAATTCTTCTCGGTATGCTGGAAAGCGGAGGTAGATTTGACCGGGCAAACTTGGGGATAGCCGAAAATAGGCAGATTATGCAGGTTTTCGTAGAAGGATCAAATCTCCTATATTGCGAGAAAGTAATTTACAATTTGGAGCTTAATTAACTTTGTCATTCGTCTTTTTATGCATATTTAGACATTTTATTGTCTTATGGGGACGGTAACCTTCTCATCATTTGGGGTCGATTTTTAGCCTATTTTCATTTTATGAAAAAAAAACCAAGATGTTCAATAAAGAACATATAGCCTACTTTCTCCTAAATGCATGGGTATTGTTATAACTCTTTGTCCTTTTCAAGGAGTATAATTGAATGTTGGTTGTAGTAGCTTGTTGAAATACAACGTGCTATAGGGATATTAAACATGAATGTGAGGTACCCTTTGCTAGTGCTACCTCTGTAAAAAATGTCATTCAATTCGGTTTCACCGTGTTTGAATTGATATGGTGAATGTATTTGCACACATACATGGCCGCTATTTGCAAACTATTGGGCTGATGACCTTGTAGTCAGTCATAAGCTGCTTTCCACAAAAAGGCATGTTGTTGCAAAATCTGGTAGAGAGCAAATTATTAGGATGGTCGTAATTTGATTTAAGCTTTTAACATTTGGGTGGCCGTCACACCGTTTCCGTCAAGATGGCGGCGATATAAAACATGACACAAAGGTGCCCTTTGCTAGTGCTACCCCTGTACCAAATTTCGTTCAATTCGGTTTCACCGTGTTTTGAATTGATAGGGGGAATCGATTTGCACACATACTGGCCACCATCTGCAAACTATTGGGCTGATGATCTTGCAGTTTGGTCAGAATTTGCTTCCTACATAAAGATATGCTGTTGCAAAATTTGGTAGAGACTAGATTATTAGGTTGGTCGTAATTACATTTTAGCTTTTAACATTTGGATGGCCGCGATTACGTTTCCGTCAAGATGGCGGCGATATAAAACATGACACTGAGGTGCCCTTTGCTAGTGCTACCTCTTTACCAAATTTCGTTCCATTCGGTTTCACCGTGTTCGAATTAATAGGGGGAATCGATTTTCACACAAAGATGGCCGCCATCCGCAAACTATTAGGCTGATGACTATTAATTTGGTCAAAGGATGCACCCCCTATAGGGGTATGTTGTTGCAAAATTTGGTAGAGATCGGATGATTAGGTTAGTCGTAATTTGATTTAAGCTTTGAACATTTGTGTGCCGCCATTACGTTTCCGTCAAGATGGCAGCGATATAAAACATGACACTGAGGTGTCCTTTGCTAGTGCTACTTTTGCACCAAATTTCGTTCAAATCGCGTTCACCGTGTTTGAATTGATAGGGGGGGGGGGGACATACAGAGTACACACACTCACACACACACACACACACACACACACAGACTCACACGCATACACACACACAGACAGACACCCTTTTTTTCGCCCTGTGTTGATCTCATAAGTCTACTTTCATTTTTTGCAAAAATCGAAAGTAGGCTAATAGGCTTATGAGATCACCTTTTGTCCATGTGTGTGTGTGTGTCCCCTAATAACTTCTAAACGGCTGGATCGATTTCAATGAAACTCGGTAAGGTCATACCATTTTGTCGACCCCGTCCGTGCCCTTCAATTTTTTTACGGGCTCACCAATCCAACATGGCGGCTGTGCGAAATATATCACCAGCATTCAATATTCAGCATAAAGGAAACTACTAGAAGTTCACCTATGTGACTTTCGGAAACCTGGTAACTACGAAACCAAAATGGCGACTAAGAGAAGTTGCGACTTTTAAATAGACGTTTCTCGCGATTTAACCAACTAAACGCAATGAAACTTGGTACAGTATTTGTTTGTACACATTGTAATGCACCGACATCTAACTTTGTTCAATTGTTTACATAACCTCAAGATGGACTGTGAGAAATATTTCACCGGCATTCCATATCTCTGAAACTATTACTGATATCACCCTGAAATTTCGTACGGAGATAAAGGGCACTACTGGAAGTTCATCTATGAGACTTTCAGACACCTGTTAACTACAAAACAAACATGGCGGCCAAGCGAATTTGAAAGTTTTAAATAGACTTTTCTCGCGATTTAATGATCCAAACGCAATAAACTTGGTACAGCAGATTTTTATACACATTGTAATGCATTGGTATGTAATTTAACTCCATTATTTATATAACCTGAAGAAGGCGGGTGTGGGAATTTTAAAATTAAGTTTTTATTTCTTGTGTCGTAATCATGCGATCGAAGTGAAAGTTTGGATAATGAACCTACGCAATAATTTTTCTTTTAATGGTACATAGCTCTATGGCTTATACATATAACAATCCAGCATGGTAACCATCCAAAATATTTAGACGGTTCTCAATATCTACGAATCTATTACAGCTATCAAACTGATTTTTACGTTCATAGGGGCTATGAACATAAGTTCACCTATAGTACTTTCAATAACCTGATGAGCACAAATCCAACATGGCGGCGACGTGAAGTATAAATATTTAATTGGACGTTTTTTGCGATTTAACAATCCGAGTGCAGTGAAACTTTGCACGTTAAATGCTTATACAAATTTTAATGCACTGGCATCTAATTTATTTGACTTGTTTTCATAAACACAAGATGGCAGCTGTGCGAAATCCACGGGCATCTAATTTATTTCAATTGTTTTCATAAACACAAGATGGCAGCTGTGCGAAATTTTAAAATCTCGTTTTTACCTCATGTGTCCTAATCATCTGATTGACGTTTCACGTACACAATAATCTTCATGTAATAGTTAAAATAAAAATCCAAAATGGCGACCATCTGAAATATTTAGATGGCTCTCAATATCTACGAATGTATTACAACAATCGAAATGACATTTTGTATGTTGATAGAGGCAATTTACATGAGTAGGATATATGAAAATAGGCTGTATATTTCTTCACGGAACTACTTGTTATTGTTGAACTATAACCCGCCCCAGCTTCGCACGGGAACAGTTATGAATGCATTACGTAATGAGCGCTTTTATTCGATGTCAATGAACTACGACCTATATCCGTTTTACGTCTCGGCATGATAGGTTAGAATCACTGACTGGACTACTGTATTAATTATATTATCATGGAGATGCATGTGCAACGAATTCTTGTCAGAAGTAATTTAAGAATGGCGAGGTGCATGAAACACAAATCCCCTTTCCGTCCATTCTTAACTTAACTGTTTATTTTGCGGTACGAAAAGCACACAGGGAAAATGAAGAAAAGCCGAGTAGCACATCCAGGGAAACTCCAAACAAAACCACTCTTCTCTGAAGTCTTAACTCAACACGACTCGATAGTTTGATGCTGGCTGTATCTGGGGTAATAGGCTCGCCGGCTAACTAGGCTGTAGCTGGGGCGATAGGCTCGGCCCTAGCTAGCTCGCAAACTGTCACCACAGTAATTGAATGGAGATTGTTGGAAGAAATAAAACGTAAAAACACTTATTGTGGGCGATGTGTTGATGATAGGGATATGCTCTCCTGGACTCTTTTGTAGAAATTACCTTGCTGAACAATTCTTACACTCATAGTATAATGATATGTTTAACATTTGCCCAGCGTAAGCTTTAAAAGTGGACGGACGCCCCAGTTTTATTCCGACTTTTTCTCTGAAATCGTTACTGCTTGGCTACCTTTGATCACAAATAAATTATTGTCAACAGAAATGTTCCTCGAGATATCCTATACAGAATGGTGAAAACCGTATCAAAATCTATCCAGTGGTTTTCTAGATAACCCGTGACATCCAAGAATCGGGGACTGTGTTTTATACTAAGTAGAGAGGTTATGCCTTATTTGCTTTATTGTTTTTATCTTTGTTTTTTACCTGTTTTATCCATATAAGGCATAACTGTTGGGGATCACTGTATGTTTAATACTTACCATTTTCTTTTTCATTCCTGGCAGTGGGCTGTTTTTATCTTGATCATTTTATTGGGAGCCGATAGCCAAGATGGTAGGCTCCTTAAAACAAAAATATTTGCAGGAAGACGGAGTAATGTTTTATTCCTCGAGTGAAGTTAATTCTACTTACTTGCTCTTAAATGGATTAGGCTGTTAGCCTGTTCCGACCTAAGTTTTCTTGCCAGCTCTTCCAAATATTTCTTGCTCCCTTGGAGTGGTTATCAAGAGATTGTGTCATCATCCATCATTAGAACTTGGTTTCTCCGATTTCCTAAGTTTTGGTAAAGCCTGTTATTTAGTGAAAACTGTCTTTTATTTATTTTTTGATTTGTTTGTGTTTCTGTTTCTTTCCTTTCTCTTTATATCTTTTTCGTCTTTCTTATTTATTTATTTTTCTTGTTTTTGTTAGATACCATCCTGAATTTTTCCGGTGATTGAAATAGAGCGTTAAAATACTTCTTTGATGTTGGGACTTACAAAGATATTGGAAAACCCCGGCGATAAACCTAGACCTAAACCTCACATAGCAATAGAGCCATGAAAGGCAGATAGGAAAGAGAACAGGGTTCACTCCAATGTCAATGGAAAAAGGGGAGAACTGTCCCAGTTCACAGTCGCCAATTCCCGAACTTATCAGCCGTGAGCCCTTGAGGGTGTAGCAGTACCCGTAAGTTGAGGAACCGCATACACCCTGCCTCCTTTAGGGCACTGATCAGAAGGCAGGAGATGCCATGAAAATAAAAAGAAGAGGTCGGTTGGTTGGTTCCTTGGTTTAGTGGCTGAGACAACGCGGTCATGTAGCTCCGTGTACTTTGGGTGTGTGTAGAATATGTGTGATAACCGGCGTTAATTTTGATGGCTGTATTAGTGTGTGTTATCTGTGATTCAGGTAGAAGGACTGCAGACGATTAACTTTTTCAAGTAGTTCCTACTTTTGCTACCAGTTGCTACCATCGAAGACACCTAGTTGTGGACGTGGCTACTAAATGTCATCACAGGCAGCATCTGGCGGCGATCGTTGTAACTAATATAGCGTTATCAAACTAGCCTACAAATTTCAGCTTCCACAAATCTATGACATGGACCCGCCAGCTTTACTTCCCCTCCAAAGGAAGGTATACTGAGGGATTTTTTAACGCTCTTAAAAAATCCGACGACTTCGGCCGGGTTTTAACCCGCAATCTTTGGCATAGAGCCTCAGCCTACAGAAGAGGTCGTATCCCTCGAAGACTGAAGGTATGAGGAAAGATGATGTTGAATCTTGCAGGGGTTTTGCGATATCCTGGTAATGTATCCCCTTGTATTTGGGTGTGTATAGAATTTGTCTGATAACCTATGTCACTGTGATGTTTGTACTAGTGTGTGTATTTGTAATCGAGGTAAGAATTGGACAGCATTTGGCCTTACGTTGGGTATCATCATGGCATTTGCCTAGAGTAGAAGTGGGAAACCACATGGATAGTGCCCACCCCCCACCCTCGTCCCCCACTGGTCCACCGGTGAGAGCTGACCTGACTCTTTCAACAAGGGTCAGTCGTCATGACTGACCGGAACGGGCTCACTGAATTGATCTAATGAGTTAAATTCATATCACCTAACCCATAAACTGACAAGTATTACCAATTGTACCGGGTGAGTTAGCCGTGATCGTTACGGCGTGGCTGTAGGCAGTCGCTCACATCCGAGAGGCGAGGAGGTTCGAATCCCTCCGCCGGCAACCTTGAAGATGGTCTTCCGTGGGTCCCCATCTTCCTTCCAGGCAAATGCCGGGGTTGATCCCTAACTATAGGCCACAGCCGCTACCTTCCAATTCCTCGTCCTTACATTCACACTTTCCTCCCCCAGGCAACACTCCACACGTGGCGGTACCTGTAGCTCACCCCATGGGTGTCCGCATAGGAGCACCTGCAAACTCGGGCGAGCCAAACATGTCCTCGGACACTCCTGGCACTAAGAGCCATAAGCTTTAAAATAAACTAAAAAAAAACAACAACTAGGAATTGTGACGAGCAATCTGCCACAGGATATGGCATGACATGATCTACGTGATATCCATACTGATAGAAATGTTGCCAAACTAAAGGTAATTCAAACTTGAAGTAAGGCAAGCTGATGGTTAACTCGGTGTGTCAAATTAGGGCGAACGAAGAAAGAACCAATTCAAGTGTAGGATCCTGTGTGGGCGATGTCTGGCTGGCTACATGTGACGCAAGTTGATTGAAATTGTTACAACAATTGTGCGAATGATTGCAATCATGTCTATTTGTCCTTGCCATAGACCCCCTCCAGGGGCTGACGACTATTGAGGCGTGGGTTGGCGACCATGGGACGCCAGCTGAGTCTAGCATTGCTTCCACTTGTGCAGGTCTCTTCTTTCATATTTTATATGGACATTCCTTGGTTAACTCTTCTCTTCCGAACCCGACGGTATTAGGGTATCCGATTTCTAGGGTGTCTTTCTTTTTCCTGCCTTAATTTGCCCTGGTCTCATCTCTCCTGAACGTTTGAATTTTTATAAGACTATGTTCAAAATAAATGCAACCATAATATCCAAAACATTACAACGAGAACTACTACTACTACAATAATAATAATAATAATCATAATCATAGTAACCCCCATGAAGAGCCTAGGCCTACCAAGCGACCGCTGCCCAGCCATTTGGCCTGCAGATATTGGGGTGACACGTGATCAGCGCATCGAGTCCCCTCGGCCGTTAATCTTGGTTTTCGTGATCGGGGCGCTGCCTCACTGTCAGACAGCTACTCAATTGTCCTCACGAGGTTGAGTGCACCCCGTTCTAGCCCTCACATCAGTTTCTAGAATCCTTGACGGAGCTGGGAATCGAAACCGGGGCCTTCTGGTGAGAGGCAGACACGCTACCCCAGCACCGCGGGGTCAGCACGAGAACTACAATGCATTTTATAAACTCAACGAGGTTGTCAAGAGTTATTCATTTAATTAATGACATACGGAAGTTAAAGATTATTTTTAGACCATTAGACGGTAAGCTTATAGCGCAATCTCTGAAAAATTCCACTATATACTTCATACATTTCTGGGAAAAGAAATGCTCGTCTTATTCTTGTGGAGCCCGTACACGATCGGATATAACTCAAATGGGGCATTTAGTTGTAATAATTGAATTAATACCTGTAATTCCAGAACTGTGCTTACATATTTATATATTGTACCCCACCCATTCATTGGGCACAATCGTGTTAACCGATGGAAGAGCTACAAATTACAATTTTGAAAAATAATGGATTCAAATCTCGACGTAAACCAACAAGCAATAAGAGATGAAAAGAAGAGTGATTGAAGAACTGAAAACCAAGTAAACATACTGACTTCGGCGGAGTTGTGTTTATTAGCCTACTTTCGATTTTTGCAAAAAAAAAATGAAACCCCATCATTTCGAACACGGTGAAACCGAATTGAACGAAATTTGGTACAGAGGTAGAACTAGCAAAGGGCACCTCAGTGTCATGTTTTATATCGCCGCCATCTTGACCGAAACGTAATGGCGGCCACCCAAATGTTCAAAGCTTAAATCAAATTACGACTAACCTAATAATCCGATCTCTTCCAAACTTTGCAACAACATATACTTATTTAGCGAGCGTCTTTTGACTAAACTAAAAGGTCATCAGCACAATAGTTTGCAGAGGGCGGCCATATGTGTGCAAATCGATTCCCCCCATCATTTCAAACACGGTGAAACCGAATTGAACCAAATTTGGTACAGAGGTAGCACTAGAAAAGGAAATCTCAGTGTCGTATTTTATATCGCCGCCATCTTGACGAAAACGTAATGGCGGCCACCCAAATGTTACAAGCTTAAATCCAATTACGACCAACGAAATAATCTGATTTCTACCAAATTTTGCAACAACATACCTTTTTGTGTGAAGCATCTTTTGACTGAACTACAAAGTCATCAGGCCAATAGTTTGCAGATAGCGGCCACGTATGTGTGCAAATTGATTCCCCATATAAATTAAAACACGGTGAATCCGAATTGAATGAATTTTTTTACAGAGGTAGCACTAGCAAAGGGCACCTCATATTCATGTTAAATATCCGTATAGCACGTTGTATTTCAACAAGTTACTACAGCCAACATTCAATTATACTCCTTGAAAAGGACAAAGATTTATAACAATACCCATGCATTTAGGAGAAAGTAGGCTGTATGTTCTTTACTGAATATCTTGTTTTTATTGTTTTAAGCAAATTCGCGCTCAATACTTCCAAAATGTCACAGGTTGAAACAACGTGGAGGAGCCCGGAAGCCCTCGACCGCTCTCTACGGCCCTGTGATCCAGTTTTGTTCATGGTGCGAAGATTATTTTGTAACAATGACACTGTGCGACACCTGCTCTATCGTCCTGTAAATGAAAGATTGATGCGTAGCTAGGGGAAAGAAACTTCTGTAATTTAGCCATTCTCATGGTAATTGCCTCGTCTGGACCGCTTCCTCCTTAACTAGGAACATTAAACGTTGGAGTAATCATGTTAAAAGCTCTCAGATAGAGAAAAACAGAAGTTCTCAATTAAATAAGCCACGCACAAGACTAGCTCTCCGCCTATGTGGAAGGACTGTTAAAGGATTGCAATTACCTAATGAGGCTGCTGTTGCCTGATTACACATATTGGATCTACAGAATGTACAGTCAACTGGGGATACATTGTGCCATGTATTTCACTTCTTTGTTTTTGCCATAATTGTAGTACCCTGAGATAAATGATATTGTACCTTAATTTTATGTTAAACTATAGCTTAAATTCTGTGTTTTCCATGTCAAGTAATATCTGTTATCTAATTTTTAGAAGTATCCCATTATGGTGGATTATGATAGGGGTCTAAAGTTAACCCGGATTAAGTTAACTTTAGGCCTCCTATATAATATTTCACTGGTTGAACAAAGTATACCATAGAACTTCTCACTACAGGGAATCTACAACATGCATTTATGCAAGTTCCTTGCCATCGTAAAATAAACCTTCAAGTATATCGAGAATTTCGATACAGTTTGGAATTCTCTGTGAATACTACGTAGATGAATGAATCCGAGAACATTTTAAGTTGTCACCGTTTCACAAAGTATATCTCGAGAGCACAAAGTATCCCCAGTTGACGGTTCTGTATTTCTACCCCATCTTATATCAAGTTTTACTAAGTGAAAATAGTTTTCTATTAAAGGAGCAGTGGCTGGCAAAATTGGCTGTCACCCTCTGTTGTGCGGGTTTGATTCCCGGCTCTGCCAAGAAATTTAATTCTCGTCTGAGGGCTGGAACGGAGTACACAGCTTCGTGTGGCAGAATTAAGAGAAGGTAGGTTCGATTCTCACCTCCAGCATCCTGGAGGTGGTTTTCCGTGGTTTACAACTTCTATTCCAGGCAAATGCCCGGATGGTTTCTCACTGAAGGCCACGGCCGCTTCCTTCCCAATCCTGAATTACAAATACACACACTAACACAGCTATCACAATAACTCAGGTTATCAGACAAATTCCAAACGTGACCCCGATGTCGCAAAGCCTCTCATTCAACAACTAATACAGCCATACCGGTCCCGTGGTGTTGGGTAGCACGCTTGCCTCTCACTTGGAGATCCCGAGTTCGATTCCCGGCTCCACCAGGGATTTTAGAACCTGACGTGAGGCCTGGAACGGCGTGCACTCAGCCTCGTGAGGACAATTGAGTCTCTGTCGGATAGTGAGGCAGCACCCCGTTCTCCAAAAACAAGATTAACGGCCGTGGGGATCCAATGCAATGACCACGTGTCACCCCAATATCTCCAGGCCAAATGGCTGGGCAGCGGTCGCTTGGTAGGCCTAGGCCCTTCATGGGCTGTAGTGCCATGACCAAGATGTTTCAACGCCCCAAAATGAATCAAGAACTACTACTAGTCTATGTAATGAATGGTTTTAACGGCCAGAAGCCCTTCCTGACACCATTTACATATGAGGAGTTGAAATGGGGATTAATTAGCTGGACAAAGGATTGTAAGGAACTGACCGTAGCTTATTAGAAGGTACTATCCCGATATTTGTGCGGATTGAAAAATGAGAAACCATGTAAAACCGTTTCATTTGGAAGTGGTTGTAGGCTTTTCCTCATATGGAAACTTGTCCAGTTCACGCCACGCTTTTTGGCCGACCAGTCCCGTTTTTCCCAGATATCAGCCACATTATGACTATTTTTGGCAATTGCTCAGTATTACCTTTCGAAAGACATTATAAACATAGTTAGAGCTGGTCCGGCAGGTAAAGAGTTTGTGGGTTTTGTTTTCTCGCGGAAACTGCTACGTAGACCTTTTTCAAATTCAATCAGAATGGGCTCTTGAAGGACCTTCTAATTGTTAAAATTGGTCTGGTTTATTTGGAGTTTATGGTTTTTCTACTGATGACTTAACAACAACAATAACAGGTGTAATACACACCCACCAAACTTAATATAAGCATAGGTGAACAGGACCTGATGATGATCGCATGACGATCGAAACATGTCATCCAATTAATTATACCCCCCTTGTTTGTGCGTTAAGTGATAAATAAATAATTCATGTAATATTTCTTTCAGGTTAGGGGTTTACATATTTTTACCCCCGCCATTGTAATTGGTCGCAATCGTGTTGACCGACTGAAGAGCATTCCATTATAGATTGCTATCCAACACTGAAGAATGGCTCCTAATACATCAATAATCCCATCTCAGCCATCTTAGGAATGTTATTCGGTGCTTTCCCATTTTAGTGTTTGTTTTTTGAGTTTTCAATATTTTGACTGGTTTGAAGCAGCTCTTCATGCCTCCCTGTCCTGAGCTAATAGTTTGATTGGTTGGTTCTTAAGTTTAGGGGCTGCGACAACACGGTCATGTAGCCCCGTGTACTTTGGGTGTGTGTAGAATCGGTCTGATAACCGGTGTTAAATGTCATGACTGTATTAGTGTGTGTTATCTGTTTTTTAATTTAAGTACAGCAACTTAGAATTTTTCAAATAGTTCCTACTTTTGCCGCCAAGCGCCACCATCAACGACTACTAGGCCAAGTTCAGAACTTAGCTATTAGACGCCACCGCAGTCGGCTGTTGACAACGAGCGTAGAAACCTAAGAGCGTTGTTTACATTCTTAACCTATCCAATTTAGCTTCACACAGGTGCAATTAGTGGAAGGTTCTCTAACATGCCATAAATCTATGACATGGGACCGCCGGCATTACTTCTCCTCCGAAGGAAGGCATACTGAGGGATTTTTAACGCTCTTAAAAATCCGACGGCTTCGGCCGGGTTTGAACCCGCTATCTAGCTAATAGTTTCATCTCTACATAGCCAACACACCCTACATACGAGGCAATCTGTACTTTAACCTTGGTCAAACCCTACAGTTCTTGTCCTCAACCCTTCCTTTCAGAACTAACTTTGCTATTCCTGGGTGTCTTAGAAACCTAGGCTACCTCTTCTCTTCATTAGCGGTCGCCAGAAACCTCTCTCCTCTCCCACTCATCTTAATATAGTATCTCCATTTGTAACCCTATCTACCCATCTGATCTTAAATCATTCCCCTGTAACACCACATTTCAAATACTCCAATTCTCCTCTCTTCTGTTGCGCCAAAAGTCCAAGTTTCACTTCCATAGAGTGCCACGCTCCGGACAAAGGCTTACAAAAATGATTTCCTAATACCTAAATCTATATTCGATATCAACAGATTCCTTTTCTGTAGAAATGTTTTCCTTGTCTGAACCAACCTACTTTTTATATCCTCTTTGATTCATCATTCGCTGGTTATTTTGCTTTCTAAGTAGCAGAAGTCTCCTACTTCCTTCAGCGTTTCACCTGCCAATTTGACGTCAATAGGGGTTTCTGATTTCTTTCAGCTGCAGTTCATTATTTTTGTTTTACGTTTGTCAATTTTCATCAAGAATTATTTCCTTATGACGGACTCCATACCATTTAAAGACGCATTCAATTCCTCTGGTGAATTCCGCTAAGATAACCATGTCTTTAGCAAATCTGTCTTGAAATTATTTCTCCTTCAATCTTTATTACTGCTTTAAGATTTTTCCTTCATTGCTTGTTCAATGTATAGATTGAATAGTATGGGTGATAAGTTGCAACCTTGCAACTTTTACTCTGAGCAAATTGCGAGATAGTTCCACCGTGCACTTTGGGTGTGTATAGAATCTGTCTGATAACCGGTGTTAATTGTGATGTCTGTATTAGTGTGTGTTATCTGTAGACGATCAATTTCATGTAGTTCCTACTTTTTCTACCAAATGCTTCCATTAACGACACCTATCCGCAAACTTGGCTACTAGATGCCACCGCAATTGGCACCTGGCAGCGAAAGTTGGAACTACAGAGCGTTAATCAAACCTAACCTACAATTTTGGCTTAGTGGAAGGTTCTTTTACATGCTATAAATCTGACATGGGGCTGCCGGCTTTACTTCCCCTGTACTGAAGGATTTTAACACTCTTAAACAATCCGACTTCGGCCGGGTTTGAACCCATGATCTTGGGCATAGAAGCTCAAGGATATTAGCAACTACGCCACCGAAGCCACCCAGATGCATAAGTTACGTAAGAGTTTCCAACAGAGATATACTGGCACGAATCAGCCAGGGGCCTTCTGTTTAACGTCGGCACGTGTAGTTACAGCCCCGTGTTCGACTCGCTTGACTGGCTTTATGCCATGCTTACAAATCACAATGTTTTATGGAGTAAACATTTTCCAACCAGACTGTTGGCGTAAGCACTCTATACATTAAATGGCGCCAGTGCAGTGGGTGGTGTAGTGGTAACTTCGGCAGTGACGGAGCGCTCTGTCACAATTTGCAATATAGTCTTTAGTTGTTGATGATTCTTTAGGGACCTTGCGACATCGTGGTCATAGAGCCACTGTACCTGGGTGTATTATGATAACCAGTGTCACTGTAATGTCTGTCCTATTGTATGTATATGTAATCGATGGGGTTCCAGTTGGTCCTCCTTGTTGCTTAGTGGCTTATTAATTATTTCTGAGCTTCTAGGCCCATGGCTGCGGGTTCAAACCCGCCCGAAGTCTTCGGATTTTTTAAGAGCGTTAAAAGTCCCTCAGTATGCCTTCCTTTTCTATGGCTTCCAAGCCACATGGGAATTGCGGAAAATGAGTTAGCTGATCAAGCTGCAAAAGAGGCGGTAACACTACCACCTCGACCAATGGAGGTACCCGCTAGAGATATTCGCTCTCAGTTACGCCAACAAGTTCTGGCTTTTTGGGAGAGTCAGTGGCTAGCTGACCCACTGCCCAGTAAACTGAGAGCGATCAAGGGAACTACTCGCGTGTGGCGGAGCTCTTTCCGGTCACGGAGAGAGTCCGTCATTTTGTGTAGGCTAAGGATAGGTCATACAAGATCCACCCACTCGTATCTGATGAGAAGGGAAGACCCCCCACTTTGTACCTGTGGAGCCGTTTTCACCATGGCCCACATTTTCACCGATTGTGTGGATCTTGTTGACTTACGAAGAAACCTTGGTTTTCAGATGACACTCAAACTTATATTAGCCGATGACGCGGTGGTTGCTGATCGCGTTATCCGCTTTATAAGTGAGAGTGGGTTAGGGCCAGCAATCTAAATTTTCCAGTATAAATTGACTCAACGACTTGCTCGTTTTTGAATGATAATGTTTCGTTTTTCCGTATTTTTTAAAATTTTTATTTAATGTTTTTGTTTTTGTTTTATTATTTTTTGGTCTTTATAAATTTAGGCGTCCACCTCAAAATTTTAAATTCAATTCCAAATTTGTATTCTTTAATCAGTGTTAAGAGGGGAAGATGACCTCATAGTTCCGCCCCTTAAAACAACAATAACTATAACTATGCCTTCCTTCGGAGAGGAAGTAAAGCCTGCGGTCCCATGTCATATATTTATGGCATGGTAAAGAACATTTCACTAATTACACTTGTGTGAAGCTAAATTATAGGTTAAATCTGACTAACCCTCTTAGGTTCCAACGTTCGTCGCCAGGCGCAGACTGTCATACAGTCATCACAATTAACACCGGTTATCAGACAGTTTCTACACACACCCAAAGTACACGGGCCTACATGACCGCGTTGTCGCAGCCCCTAAACTGAGCAACCAACCAACTAACCATTAATTGTATCAGTTTACATCTTGATTTTGTTCAATGTGCATTTTATTTAAAGTCGTTTCCGTTGTATCTGTACAAGTGAGAGACACTTGTCAGAACCACACGACGTATATAGTCAAGATTGTCAAACTTCCCATCCTATAACAACTTTTAAGTTCAATCTCTTTATATACACTGCTCAATAAAAGTTTGGTAGAATATAGATTTTTCTACAATGACGTCTTATAGTAAACTCATTGAGGTTTATACAATAACTTATTAACAAACTAAACATCAGTCCTTCTGAAAACAATAACAATCGTGGTTAGATAACAATGAAACGGTACAAAAACAAAGTGAACTTGCTTCTAAGTGTACCTTTTGAAATCAAAAACATTGAAAATCTGTATCTCATGATCAGTATCAGTCTTTAGTGGTTACCAGACAAAATGTCCACGATTAGAATGTCCGGGTACATGGAAGTCCACGCCTTTTGGCCCAGGTCTGAAATTGCCAGGTTTTTTGGTCCATTGCTTTTGGTCCACATGTCAAAATGTCCAGAGTACAAAACGGCCGATGGTCAAAATGTCCAGAGTGCCAAACGTTCAAAGTGAGAAACGTCCAGGACTTAAAACATCACGTGGCTTGGTGGTCCGCGAGTTGTTGGGCGAGGGCCAGCTCAGCCAGCGCCAGTCTTAATTGTCGGTGCAGACCCAGGAGCCGTCACGAGGAGCCCCCTGATCCTGAGGAAGATCAGGAGTAAATTTTCCCTGCGAGGTAACATAGATGGACACCAGAATAGAAAATATTTCATTTTGAATAAAAGTCGGTCAAAAATTCCTTTCCTCTTATTTCACACTGGTACCAACAACCGGGCACCAACTTCTCGGCACCGACACAACAGCATGTGCATCTCCAGGCAGTCTCCAGGTGGACTCCAGGTGTTAGTACGCACCTCTAGCTCGCTCCCGGAATTTCACTTTGCTACCTTATTGAACCTATAAATAAATACTCAGTCTGGACATTTTTCAATCCTTTTCAAAAAAGAATAGTTAAGGAAGAGTTGAAAAAGATAGGAATCCTGTCTTAATGAACATCAATATTTGAGGACATTTTGAACGGGGTTTACGTATTCCTCGACATTTTGTATCTCTGGACATTATTAATTGTAGTCATTTTGAACGGGGTGCATACATTCATGGACATTTTGTCACTCTGGACATTTTGGTTTGGTGGACATTATTGCGTGTGGTCTTTTCTTGCCATGGTCTTTTTGGCTGTGGACTTAATGAGGTGGAAGGGTCTTCAGTAGTCCTCCCCGCACACGGAGGACGCTTGCTCTGAATGAGACCAAGTTTATCTTGTGATAAGAGCTCCCACTCCTTTATGGTAGCGTCAGCATACAATTGATGACTGTAGTCCAAACTTTAGGTCAGCACTGTATAGATTGTCTCTTAATAGTTTGTCTGTCTGTATGTCTGTTTCGTATGCGATCATATATTTTTCACCCGATTGCGATGAAACTTTGGTGAGTTGTTACTCACACTCCAGCCAAGATTTCTGAATTAATAAATCCAATTTACAATAGAGGGCGCACGAGTCGTTTCAACTAATGAGTGTCGACGCACCAATATTTCAACAAATGAACTTTGGTCAGCTGTTGTGCATGCCCGTGAAGGTTTCCGAATTAGTGAAACCATTTCACAATAGGTGGCTCGAGTCGTTCCAGCAAATGAATTTATAGGCAGTTTACGGGAAAACAAAAAAAATATATTGTGTATCCAAAAGCACTTCAACAAACAAAGTTACAACGCTAACACTTTCTTTGATTGGCATTGCAACGCATGCTGGGCACAGCTAGTGAGTTATATATTAACCCTGGAATAGCAACAAGAAGCGTAATGCTTAGCCTATTCTTCTTCTTCTTCTTCTTCATTTCCCGTTTCCAGTTCCCTGGGTCGGGTTACGAATCAAGGGCCTCCACAGTTGTCTATCCCTCCACCATTCATTTCCTTCTTTCAATACTTCTTTCTCTTACACTCCTCTTTTTCTCTATGCTCTCCTTCAACGTATCTATCCACCTCTTTCTGGGCCTTCCTCATGGTCTTCTTCCTGGTATTTTCTCCATAAATATTCGTTTTGGTACTCTATATTCTTCCATTCTCATCATATGTCCGTACCACTTCAGCTTACTGGTTTCTATCTTGTCTTGTAGTTTTGGGAACCCAGTTCTCTCCCTAATGTCCACATTTCTGATTTTATCCCTCCGTGTCTTCCCAATTATTCTTCTAAGGAACTTCATCTCGGCTGCTTGGATTCGGCTTTCATCGCGTTTTGTTGTGGTCCAAGTACCTGATGCATATGTTAAAATTGGTGTGTAATACATTGAGAATAGAACTTTCTAGCATTTCTCTGGGACTTCCTGGTTCCATACTAAACCTCTCACACACTGCTAGGCTAAAACCCATTAGCTTGTTGGATTCTCTTTCCAATTTCTTCATTTATTGTATCATCTTCTGTGAGTATGCTCCCCAAATACTTAAAGCTTTTTACCATTTCCAATGGATTTTCATTGACTTCAATATTCTGTCTTCCTTCTCTCTTGTTTCTTGTCATCACTACAGTCTTACTCTTCTTCACACTTATTTTCATTCCATATTTCTCTATCTCTCGATTCCAAACAGTAACTTGTTCTTGCACTTCTATTTCATTTTCTTCCCATATTACTATGTCGTCTGCAAAGAGTAAGACCTTAGTCTCCTTGCTCCTCAGCCTATTAGTCTATTATAAAATTCAATTTATGTTTTTCAGACTATTCATATTAATTATCAATTAATATGATAAAATTGGTCCGGCCAGATCAAACATAATTGATAATTTATCTGATCAAACGGAAATAACATCATATTCCCATTCGGGACTATTCATAACCTATTTGAATTGCCAAGGTAAGGTTTTTGTTTTATGAAAGGGAGCTTGACTTTCGTAGCACATTGGCATCACTCGTGACGTTAATACTGCTTGTATTTTGTTTCTTGTGATGGCCTTCACAGTATGTGCTAGCCATGCGTATTGGTGAGGTGTGTCTGTAGCAACTGAAGAGCCCAACGGCACACTGGGGCGAAACGCTGGCATTTTATGTTTGATCTGACCGGACCAATTTTATCATATTAATTGATAATTTAACTGATCAAACGGAAATAACATCATATTCCCATTCGGGACTATTCATAACCTATATTCATATTAAGGTAAAAAAAAGACCCGTCTAGGAGCGAAAAAAAAATGGAAAAAAATATTTTTGGCTTTTTTAGTTATTTACAATGTAGAGAGCAGGAATTTGTCAAACAGAAAGTCGAAAAAATATGAAAATGGTAATTTTATAAGATATAAATGACTATGCTGCACCATGAATGACAACGCCCAAGTTTACAGAGATTTATGTTTGTGCGTATAACGTCTGAACTATTATCGATATATTTGTGAACTCACTTCTTGTCTGCTCTGTTGAACGCATTTTTTTTTTGTGGTAACAATGACAACTTCCTGCATTGTTTGTTACTAGTGATTACGGAACATCGTCATAATATTATAATTACTGTGATTTTGCTCTGACCTATTGAAGAAATATTGTTTAAGGGGTGGAACAGCTAGGCCATCTGCCCCAATTATTAATAATTGAATCGTTGATTTGAAGATGGAAACAAGTCCACCTATTTGCAAACAGATAAGTTGAAATACGCATTTATTTATTTATATTGTTTTTATTTACTTATTTATTTATTTGCTTGTTTATTTATTTATTTTTTCATTTATTTATTTATTTAAAAGCTAAAAGGAGCAGGAGAAGCAAAATAACCAGTGATGGACGAAATGATGCAAGTCATGGGGCAGGAATGTTCGAAGAATTGGCAAAGGTAACAATGAAAATGAAAACCTTCAACCTCATTTATCTCAGTTTAACATTTGTCACTACTTTGGTACCATTTGTAAGAAAACCAATAAAGATAGGTTCATAATTTTTTAATGTATCAAAATCATCATAATAAACAGTAATAAGAAGGGATATCACTTTAAATAATATACAAAACGAAATATAAATATCTTTCGACATAATTTAGGATTAAAACATCGTACCTTACAAAAGAACAAGTAGTTCCGTGACGAACTAAAGAGCCTACTTCTCTTAAAATTTATGAATTAATCCAAAATATTATGATCTATTATTGTGCCAATTTTGTATGAAATCCATTTGTTAGTATAGAAGTTACAAGTATTTAAAAAATGGACTTATCAGCAGGCTTAAATAATGTTGGCGGCACTGACGTATATTAGTTACTCCAAATTAATTTAGAATGTTAGGTACTATACGTATGCAAAGTTTACAGCTGCTGGCTTGCATATATTCTGATTTATAGATATTAGGGTAAAAACATAGAGAGAGATTTTATTTGCAGTTGGCAGCCCTTCTGGCTCTAAGGAATAGGCATATACATATCACATACGAAATTTGGTTGAAATCCATTTGTTAATATCCTATAGAAGTTACATGCATTTAAAATTTGGACCTATCAAGAAGCTTAGAATCATGTTGGCAGCACTGACGTATACTACGTACTCCAAATTAATGTAGAAGATAATGTACTATACGTGTGCAAAGTCTCCAGCTCTTGGTTTGCGTACTTTCTGATATACCGGTATTGGTATTAGGATTTAAAAAATAGAGAAAACATTTATTAACAGTTGGCAGCCCTGATTGCTCTTAGGAATACGCATAGTCATATCAGTCATCGTGCACATAGTACTTGTACGTACGAAATTTGGTTGAAATCCAATTAATAGTGAAGAAGTTACATGCGTTTAAAAATTTGACCCATCAGTAGGCTTAGAATCATGTTGGCAACACTCATGCATGGCCTCCTGGAAATTAAATTGTAACATTATCTATATTGTGCCCATGTGGGACTAGCACAAGTCGAACCCAGGAATATTAGGTAGAAGATGGTAAGAAATCATGGTTATCTGAAAGGAATATTCTTCTATAGAAAGGATTTCATAAGAGAGTGTAATGCAAGGAACCAAACGAAATGCATGCTCGTGGCTTGTCAGGAGACCACAGGATACATAAACGCACATTAAATTTGACGTTTCTAATATCCGAAGCCATTAAAAGAGCAATTAATAAGGTCCAGAACAGTGGAAATGGGAGCGTTAAAATCACACTCGACATAGCTCGACACAGCTAGTTTAGACAGATTCATGACTGCAAGAGCAGCAGTTTTAAAGGGGACTCATTTTAAGATTAACGATTATTATACCCCTTGAGCAGTGATTATAGATGTCACAACATAAGCAATAACATGATTATTTAAAGGAGGAAACTACCAAACAGCAGCGACGCGATAATGAAAGAAAACCTAACAGAATAAAATTACTAATTGAGAAGCCAGGAGCTGAAGCAAAGGCAGGGGAATAGTTGTTGGAAGGTTTATACCCTGTAAAGCCATTATAATGAAGACTGCTGACTCAACAATGACGTCAGTACGCATTGATACGGGGGTAAAACCGACCACTACGCGGGGCCTGGAAGGAGAATAATAAGCTTTTTATATAATTAACAAGTAGTTCCGTGAAGAACTATACAGCCTATTTTCATATATCCTACTTATGTTAACTGCCACAATCAACATACAAAATTTCAGTTTAATTGCTGTAACAGATTCGTAGATATTGAGAACCGTCTAAATATTTCAGATGGTCGCCAGGTTGGATTTTTATTTTTGTACTATTACATTAAGATTATTGTGTACGTGTGGTATTCAAACTTCAATCGCATGATTAGACAACAAGAAGTAAAAACGAGATTTTAAAATTACGCACAGCAGCCATCTTGTGATAATGCAAACCATTGAAATAAATTAGATGCCAGTGGATCAACATTTGTATAAGCATTTAACGTGCAACGTTTCACGGCACTCGGATAGTTGATTCGCGAGAAACGTCCATTTAAATATTTATACTTCGCGTCGCCGCCATGTTGGATTTGTGCTCACCAGGTTCCTGAAAGTCCTATAGGTGAACATATGTTCATAGTCTCTATGAACATTAAAAAATTCAGTTTGGTTGCTGTAAAAGATTCATAGATATTGAGAACCGTCTAAATATTTCGGGAGCTCACCATTTAGGAGTGTTATGTGTATAGGCCATAGAGTTATGTACCATTCAAGGACAATTATTGCCTAGGTTCATTATTCAAACTTTCACTTCGATCGCATGATTACGACACAAGAAATTAAAACTTAATTTTAAAATTTCGCACAGCCGCCATCTTGAGGTTATGTAAGCAATTGAATTAAATTAGATGGCAGTGCATTACAATCTGCAAAATCAATTACTGTACCACATTTTACTGCGCTCAGAGAGTTAAATCACGAGAAAAGTCTATTAAAATATTTTAAATTCGCTTGGTCGCCATGTTCGTTTCGTACTTTACAGGTTTATGAAATATACATAGGTATACCTGTATCAGTACCCTTTATCACCGTACAAAATTGCAGGGTGATATCTGTAATAGTTTCGGAGATATAGAATGTCAGTGAAATATTTCGCACAGCCGCCATTTTGAGGTTATGTAAACAATTGAACTAAATTAGACTCCAGTGCATTACAATGTGTATAAACATTTGCTGTACCAAGTTTCATTACGTTTGGATAGTTAAATCGCGAGAAAAGTCTATTAAAAGTCTCAACTTCGCTTTACCGCCATCTTGGTTTTGTAGTCACCAGGTTTTTGAAAGTCTCATAGGTGAACTTCTAGTAGTGCCCTTTATCACCGTACACAATTTCAGGGCGATATCGGTAATAGTTTCGGAGATATTGAATGCTAGTGAAATATTTCGCACAGCCGCCATGTTGGATTGGAGAGACGTAACAAAATTTGAAGGGCACGGTCGAGGTCGCCGGGAATAGTGCTATGAACTTTCCGAGTTTCATTGAAATCGCTCCAGCCGTTTCGATTTTATTAGGGGGGGACACACACACGAATCACACACACACACACACACACACGCACGCACACACACACGGACAAAAGGTGATCTCATAAGCCTATTTTTTCAAAATTGAAAATAGGCTAAAAATAATGGGCCAATCAAAATTCGTTCCGCCAACAAGAAATCATACTTTTAGGATGTAATACACTTGCGAATAAAGTTGCAAGTGAATCGAAGCAATGACTCGGAAAATGAGGTCCGGAAAATATCCAGTAACTACTTTTCATCAGAACCAAATAAATATAGCTCCAGCGATGCTAGAGTAAGACAGTCCAATCGGGACCTCTGTAGGGGAGGTCATCATCATCATCATCATCATCAGCATCATCATAAAGTCAGTTTCGACAGGCCTCGGAAAGGCGCAACGTTACAAGACAGTCTCGACAAGCCTCGAGGAGGACAAGTTACGTCGCGCCAAGTTATGCCAGTTACACTAAGTTGCGCTAAGTCACGCCAGTATTACAGCCTAGGTGCAGGCTAGTACACTAGAAGTGCGCCACGCTAAACAGTAATTAGTTCAAGACCCCGAAGAGCCTTTACAGCAACATCGAACAAGTCAAGCTACAGCATTTAAAGAAATAGCGTTCAAGTATCGCAGAAAGCAGTAAAGAACTCCAAGTTTAGAGGGACGTGAGTTCTACATTGTAGCGAAGTCAAAGGACTCAAACAAATTATAGCTACGGTACGTCCAGTAGAGACGTCACTAAAGACATTAACAAACGATAATATAAAAGTAAATCACGTTCATAGAGATAGAAGTTCTAACCACAGGAACTTAGAAAGCGCCGGTTTGAAGCCCGAACAAGTTAGTGAAAAATCATCAAGCTATACGATAGAAAGTATACGGTCCTCGGAACAGGGAGGCCAAGAGATAGAGATAGAATCAGAAGTGCCAGCAAAGTAAAAACATTTATCGCTTAGTTAGAGCAGATAAAGTGAAGCCGAATAACAGAATATTGGAAGCAGTATTCGAGAGACAAAAGGCAGTAGTTCCAGTATAGGAGAGAGGAACTACGTACGAGATATCACACGTTCAATGCAGAGTTGTGGGACTTGCATCAGAATCGTTAGCAGCCGATAGGGATCGTCAGGTATCGCTGAGATACGATAGTGTGAATAAGTGAAGTGTCAAGTGTTTTAAAAGAAAAAGGGCATTATTTTAGTGTTTTATGTAAAGTGTTTCTTATTGAAAGGAAAAATATTTAATTGTGTGCCAGTGTAAATTGTGTGAATATAAGATGAAGTTTGTGAAAAGAAGTGCTATGAAGAAGTACTAAGATGTAATGAGATGGGCGACCCCATTCAAAGATAAAATCAGCATCAGCACACGAGGTGAGTCATGAAGTTTTCATTATGATGATTGTTGTTGTAATATGCACTGAACTAGTGAAATCAAGCGCTGACTGGGGAGTTTAGCACTGATCCACTATGTATTTGAAACTGACTAAATAATTGTGAAATATGATTGGGATAATAACAAATGTTAATCACGAGAATAATCTCGTTGAGTGTAAAGATATAATTGCATTAAGCAAATGTAAAGTAATTGAAACCCGTAAAAATGAAATGATAAACAATTAATGAATTAAAAAGGAGGAATCGAAAATATAATTTCATTGGCATGTAATTTTCGCCAAGTGAATGAATTGCAAAGTAAAAGTAAATAAGCACCATAATAAAGTTATTGGATAGTGAAAGGAATAATAATAATTATCGAGTTTTGCACTCTGAAATAAATGGTTAAATAATGAGTTGTGGCACTCCATAATAAAGTTGTTGATAAAATATTGAAAAGTTGAAAGGAATAATAATAATGAGCTCAAATTTAAAGGGATTAATTAATTAAGTGAATAGTAACGCCTTGAAGTATTGTTGATATGATAATGAGTTTGCAGACCATTAAAGTAAATGGTGAATACGGAACACCTAAGAGTGAAATGAAATATTGGATTATAGGCTGTCATGCCAAAGTTATGGGAATAAAGTGATAGGAAGACCCGGAAGTCTTACCGCTATGAGATAAAGTTATTGTGTGGGGAAAAGTAAATGAGTTATGGATATCTAAGCCAAGTTGTATTGCCAAAAGGGCAAAGTAATTGAATAATAAGTTTAGCTTCAAGCTAGTAAGAGGTCCGTAATCCAGGATATGCCTTATTTCGAGAGATGGAAAGTAAAAGTGAGTGGGATTCGTCAGTTGAGGGCGACACCCGCTGGTAAGCATGAGTTTGACCAGGTCATTTTATGGTATATGGTATGTTATGGTATTTACATGTAAGACCCGTTGGGAAGGATTAAAAATCTCCAACCTGGCCTTGTCATTAGCCTACTTTCGATTTTTGCAAAAAATGAAAGTAGACTTATGAGATCAACACAGGGCGAAAAAAGTGTGTCTGTCTGTGTGTGTGTATGTGTGTGTGTGAGTCTGTGTGTGTGTGTGTATGTGTGTGTGAGTCTGTGTGTGTGTGTGTGTGTGTGTGTGTGTGAGTGTGTGTACTCTGAATGTCTGTCCCCCCCTATCAATTCGAACACGGTGAATGCGAATTGAACGAAATTTGGTACAAAGGTAGCACTAGCAAAGGACACCTCAGTGTCATGTTTTATATCGCCGCCATCTTGACGGAAACGTAATGGCGGCCACACAAATGTTCAAAGCTTAAATCAAATTACGACTAACCTAATCATCCGATATCTACCAAATTTTGCAACAATATACCTTTATCGGGGGAGCATCCTTTGACCAAACCAATAGGTCATCAGCGTAATTGTTTGCGGATGGCGGTCATCTTTGTGTGAAAATCGATTCCCCCTATTAATTCGAACACGGTTAAACCGAATGGAACGAAATTTGGTACAGAGGTAGTACTAACAAAAGGCACCTCAGTGTCATGTTTTATATCGCCGCCATCTTGGCGGAAACGTAATGGCAGCCACACAAATGTTCAATGCTTAAATCAAATTACGACTAACCTAATTATCCGATCTCTACCAAATTTTGCAACAACATACCTTTATGTAGGGAGCATCCTTTGATCAATCTGATGGGTTATTAGCCTAATAGTTTACGGATGGCGGCCATCTTTATGACAAAATTGATTCCCCCTATTAATTCGAACACGGTGGAACCGAATGGAACGAAATTTCGTATAGAGGTAGCACTAGCAAAGGGCACCTCAGGGTCATGTTTTATATCGCCACCATCTTGACTGAAACGTAATGGCGGCCACACGAATGTTCAAAGCTTAAATCAAATTACGATTAACCTAATCATCCGATATCTAGCAAATTTTGCAACTACATACCTTTATGGAGGGAGCATCCTTTGACCAATCTAATAGGTCATTCGCCTAATAGTTTGCGGATGGCGGCCATCTTTGTGTCAGAATCGATTCCCCCTATTAATTCAAACACGGTGAAACCGAATGGAACGAAATTTGGTACAGTGATAGCACTAGCGAAGGGCATCTCAGTGGCATGATTAATATCGCCGCCATATTGACAGAAACGTAATGGCGGCCAAAGAAATGTTTAAAGCTTAAATCAAATTACGACTAACATAACCATGCGATTTCTACCAAACTTTGCAACAACATAACTTTATGGAGGGAGCATCCTTTGACCAATCTAATAGGTCTTTCGCCTAATAGTTTGCGGATGGCGGCCATCTTTATGTCAAAATTGATTCCCCCTATTAATTCGAACACGGTGGAACCGAATGAACGAAATTTGGTACAGAAGTAGCACTAGCAAAGGGCACCTCAGTGCCATGTTTTATATCACCGCTATCTTGACGGAAACGTAATCGCGGCCACCTAAATGTTAAAAGCTAAAATGTAATTACGACCAACCTAATAATCTAGTCTCTACCAAATTTTGCAACACCATATCTTTATGTGGGAAACATATTCTGACCAAACTGCAAGAACATCAGCCTAATAGTTTGCAGATGGTGGCCAAGTATGTGTGCAAATGGATTCCCCCTATCAATTCAAACACGGTGAAACCGAATTGAACGAAATTGGGTACAGAGGTAGCACTAGCAAAGGGCACCTCATATTCATGTTTAATATCCCTATAGCACGTTGTATTTCAACAAGCTACTACAACCAACATTCAATCATACTCCTTGAAAAGGACAAAGAGTTATAACAATACCCATGCATTTAGGAGAAAGTAGGCTATATGTTCTTTATTGAACATCTTGTTTTGCATTTAAGTCTGGAGGGTAACAAAGGTCTCTACGAGATATTTTGCAACTGAGGATGCAAAGTGTGTGTCCAAGCCTCAGCAAAATATGACCGAATCCCAAAAAGTGTGTCCTGCCTTGCTATCCGACAATAAAATGAATTATTGTATTGATTGGAAGACAGAGGTCTTGCCAAATCAAAGTAAGCGTCGTATATCCTCTCCGAATCTAGTGCATAATCACCTGGAAACACGAAATGTTAAGAATGAATGTGAATTAGAGAGCAGGTAGCTGCAGGAGTAATGATATGTAAAAACTTGGATAACCATATGAATGAAAGATAGTAAACATTGAAAGCCGAGGGGAGACGGTCAGTGAGACGTCGTAAATCTTGAGTTAATTGCCGAAGGTGGGGGGAGGTGACAAACAAGCCCTGGCGTCGCTTTTTGTGCGGAGATGGAGAGACCACATAATGGATGTCTTGTTAAGTAGGGTTTGAATGGAGACTAGCAATTAGTGGCTGCTATATAAAAGTTTCGATTAAAAGGTGCTAATAGAATTTAAATTAGATATTTGAAATTCTGGGATTGAGACAATTCTCCCAAGTCTAAGTTTGAAGTAATTAAGTAATATTTGACGGATTTGGTCAAATGTTACCATTGTTGAAAAATCGATTCCTGCTTTGAGAAAATAGTGAGACTAATGGGTTATGAAATAATGATGTTTGATATGATTGGAATAATCCAACAAATAATAAATGAAGGCAGTGCATGGTACAATACTGAAACAAATTACCTTGAAGCATGAGTAGACAAATGGAGGAGTGAGGGTTGGAAGATAATTGCACAGTCGAGGGACTGAATGAAGGATTAATAAATAAATGTTTGAATAAAGAAAGCCCTAAATGGAAGTAAAAATAGTTCAAATGTCCACAAGCCTTAGAGGTAACATTTTGACTAGAATGATAGGCATGCTTTATGCCAAAGTAAGTGTAAACCTAAATAAGAGACTTATCAATAATGATCACTGAATAAGCTAAGCAAGACAATTTTAAGTAATTTGAAAATTGTGAAGTGATTTTACATTGATTCTGAGTGATTCTTACTTGATGGGACATTTTCAAGTAAATCTTTATTTTGATTTTGAATATATTTTTGATTTTTATGCTTTTTAGTAAAATAAATTCATTGTAACTGTAATATGTGAGTTTTTCCTGTAGTCTTGATAACCTTATTGTGCTTTCATATCCGAATGTGAGGTCATTTGTGGGTTGAACGGTACGCACCCCGAAGCCGAAGTGTATAGCCAGGTAATGACTGATCATTCTCCGTTCAATACGGGTACAATATGTGTGCCAATCTTGGATTAGCTCCCATGCTTACCTTCCATGATATCCACCATGGAGCTCAAATTTCAATTGCGATATTTCAGCAGTTGGTAGCACTAACGTCATTTTCAAACATGGCCTTGAAATATTCCGGTATAGATCTCTACGCATACCAGATTTGGTTTCGATAGCTGCAGCCGTTTAGGAGTTGATAGCGGGAACACACTCATAGACAGACAGGAGGACAGACAGACAGGCTGACAGTCATTTTCCCGGATCGATCTCATAAGACTAATTTTTCCTCATTTTTAGCCTACTTTTCACATTTTGCAAAAATGAGGGAAAAGTAGACTTATCAGATCGGTTCGGAAAAATGTCTTGTCTGTCTGTCTGTCTATCTCTGTGTGTTTTTCCCCCCATATCAACTCTTAAACGGCTGCAGCAATCGAAACCAAATTTGGTATGAAAGATCTATACCGGAACATCTCAATGTTATACTTGAAAATGATGTCAGTGCTACCAACTGCTGACAAATCGCATTTGAAATTTGAACTCAATGTTGGATATCTTGGAGGGTATACATGGGAACTATTCCAAAATTGGCACACAAAGATATAATAAAACTTCCGTTTAATTTTCAGGAGGCCGAAATGAGTCTAAGCCTACTGATAAGTCCAATTTTTAAATGCATATAACTCCTACACTATCAATTGGATTTCAACCAAATTTCGTATGTGCTATGTGTACATAAACAGATATGACTGAACGTATTTTTAAGAGCCACCAGGGCTGCCAACTGTTAATAAATGCTCTCTCTATTTTTTTAAATCCAAATACCAATATATCAGAAAGTATGCGAGCCAACAGCTTTAAACTTTGCACACGTATAGTGCCTGACATTCTAGATAAATTTGGAGCAACTAAAGTTTTTCAGTGCTACCAACATGATTCTGAGCCTGCTGATAGGACCAATTTTTAAATACATGGACATTCTATACGATCAATTGGATTCAACCAAATTTCTTGTGTGCTATGTGTGCCATAACAAATATGACTATGCGTATTCTTAAGGGCAATCAGGGCTGCCAACTGTTAATCAATGATGTTTATATGTTTTACCCTAATATCAATATATCAGAAAGTATGCAAACCAACAGCTCTAAACTTTGCGCACGTATATAGTACCTGACATTCTAGATTAATTTGGACTAACTAATATACGTCATGATTCTAAGCCTGCTGATAGGCCCAATTTTAAAATACCATTAACTTCTATACCAACAAATGGATTTCATCCAAAATTGGCACAACAATAGATCATAATATTTCAGATTATTTCTTACCAACACATAAGACATTGTTGCCAACATGATTTTCCGCGCGCTGATAGATCCAATGTCTAACTGTATGTAATGTCTATGCTATCCATTGGACTTCAACCAAATTTTGTATTCTGTACCTTAAGATATGGAACTAATAATATATTCAGTCACCAGGGCTGCCAACTGTAGTGGTCTATTAGGCTACATTATGCCAGGTATATTTCGAACTAATTAGAAATTTTGATATTACCAAATTTAAATATTTATTAATCATTGGCATGAATCGTAAATTTTAAGAAACGTAGACTCTTTAGTTCGTCACGAAACTTCTTGTTACAAAATGTGAAAAGTAGGCTAAAATCATATTGGCAAAAGTATTTCGTTTTTGTCAATAATCCTCCTCCTTATTATTGCAGATAATGATCCAATCAGTAATCCCTGAACATTTCAATTGACTAACTCAAACAGATTTTGAATAAAGTGGGCCAAAAATTTGAAGATTTAACATGGGCGAGATAGGCAGGTCTTTATTACCATAAATAATACAGCCTTATCAGAAAATTTGAAAATTATTAAAAATTACGTTGAGTAAAATTTTCTACTCTGCCATATTTTACCACCCCGGTCCCCTCAAGCAGGTTTGGGTCCCGGGTGTACGGCCCTGTTTGCCCCTCCCTTCTCGCCGGGTTTGCTTACCCCTGGTATATTGTATCAACTTAAGAAATCACTCGACCTGTGAGCTTGGCTCTGAAAATATTTGGTTTGGGTCAAGAGGTCTATTTTCGTTCTGTTGTGCGATATTACCATAAGAAGTGAACTCTGGAGCGAAGGGATGAGAAAGTGGCCATTTCCTGGTACTCGACAGTAGGCCTACTCAGTTTGTGGGTCCACGTCAAACACGGTTAGTTACCTACGCGATCCTGAGAACATTTCGTAAACATGCACTTTATCAACCAATCGGGTACCAATGAAGATAGTGCTAAAGCTGAAGGCTATCGGCCGAAGTCCACTTTTGGGTGAGTAAAGAAAACGTACTGAAGTTTTCCTGAGAATGAATTTCCTCATTAATGACCGGCTCGCTTTTGAAACCTAGCTGGGTGGCCATGTTTACTTTCCATGTCTGCGGGAAGCCAGGGCTTCCCCAGCTCAGGCTAAGCGTTGTCAACTCTCCACCATTGCCACTGAGAGAAAGCATAGAGACTGGACAGAACTGCGGGCAACTGTGCAACATTGTAGGCCTGACAAGCGAGCCGGCTGCCAGGTACGGACTCTGGGCATCATGTGGAGTGATAGAGCGTTGTTGTTGTTGTTGTTGTTGTTACTTCATTTGAGGGCCTTGGACGGGTGCATGTAGAATTTGACTGATATCTTCTGTTATTGTGGTGTCTGTAGTTGTGTGTAGATTTGTGATTAAGGTGAACTTTAGGAAGGAGGCGGCCGTGGCCTTAAGTTAGGAACCATCCTGGCATTTGCCAGGAGTAGAAGTGGGAAATCACGGAAAACCACTTCCGGAATAGTTGAGGTAGGAATCGAATTCATCTCTTTTCAGTTGTGCCTTGTTCCAGTCCTCAGACCAGATTAAGATTTTCATGGCGTAGTCAGTTGACATATAAGGGTGCGTAAATGCGAGGGAGCCGTGTCAGTAATTTGCTTTCACATTTAAGATCCTCGTCGGGACACAATTCCTGTACCGCAGCGTCTCTTAAAGCCGCAGTAGTTAAAAGGGACGTAAAAGCAATAACATTATTATTATTATTATTATTATTATTATTATTATTATTAGAATCAAAATTCTTAGCACAGCCGGGAATACAACATGGACCTCCGTAGCGACAGCGAAGAATGCTAGCCGCTAGACTTGGTGGTGAACTCAGTGATAGAGCCATCAGCTAAAGGTCAGCGGTGAACAATGTTATTGTGGCCACGCGGTACTGTCTAACGGTGGTTGTTGTTGTTCGATTTGATGGGCTTGACATGGTGGTAAATTAGTCCATTGTACTTGGGTGTGTGTATATATACAGGCTCATCGAATCTAATGCCTTAGTTTTTAAATAATTGATATACAATAGTACATTATACAACGAGCTTATAATGGCAATAATTAAGACACGAATATGTTTATAAAACGATCGAAGCGAGTTTAATAATTTCCATACGAGTGTCTTAATTACCATTATAGGCGACTTGCATACGACTGTTTATGTACGACGATAATTATAACGTTTTTATATGTTGTAACATAATTATTCATAAATATCTGTCGATATTCTGTCAGTTTTCTTCTTCTTCTTCTACTTGGGAATTGTGTGGGCTCAGCATTTGATCTCTACCCAATAACGAATCCCAAAGCTTTGAAACATTGTTTATCCTGAAGTTGCACCAACAGGTAGCGCACAGGTACTATGTATGCTCATTCGGTTAATTTGGTAAAATAACACCAATATATATATATATATAAAGGCTGTTACAATCGCTTTAAAATTTAAATGTATCGTATTATCAACTAGTTATTCTTCAAATTCGATGCGTATAGAATGTCAACGGAAGGAAGATCAATTTAGTCCCAAATAGAACAGTACCGGCATCTGGTGGTAAAGTTTCGCATAAGAAATCCATTTACTTAACAGGGAGCTGGATTATAATTTCCGTGGACCAAATGTCATACGCCTGCTTCCTCCGTTACGTTATGGTGTGTTTATGTCAACAACTGCATTCACTAAAATTGTCGGCGAAAACGTATCAATGTGTAGAAATTGGGGTTGCGGATATTAAGGTACAGTGCTATTTCTTTTGCAATATTGCCCAGTTGATTTATGCATTGTAACTTCAATGATTGATCCAATATAGGCTACATTGTCAACTTTCAAATGATTAACTTTCAAATCGTGTAATTCATGTCCGACATGTTGGATTTTCAGTGCATGTCAGACGCTATCCTTACCTAATTGGTCAATGAATGAAAATATTGAGCTCTGATTGGTTGGAAAAACTGTGTTATAATGAAAAGTAGTACTTTAATGACACCCATTATGATACTGTTTTCTGACATATAATATTTACATATCGACATCGCCGAACACAAAATCTATTAAAGGCAATGTAATTGTTTTAGCCTTAAAATGCGTGGAAAAAATAGCACTTTTTTCATACCTTAGTAAGTTTCAATGTGAGCTCCGTTTGTTGCTCTGTAGATGTATAATATATAGTCCACTTCGTGCCGCGTGCGTTGAATCATATCTTGAGTAACAGTAGAGAAGGCGGCAGCAATTCCCTCCCGAAGATGCACCAAATCACCAATATTTTCTGCGTAAATAACTGTTTTATTTACTCCCTGAAAAAAAATCCAAAGGGTTTAGGTCTGGACTTCTGGGAGACCAGGAAATGGTGGCTTCTCTGCCAATCCATCCGTTTGGAAAGCATGCGTCGAGTGTATCGCGTACCGCGCGAAGGTAGTGAGGCGGAGCCCGATTTTGCATAAAAATGACACGCTGTCCAGCCTGTTGTATGATGTCTTCTAGTTGAGGGAAGACAAACTGTTCAAGCATGTCGAGGTAAATTAGGCCTGTATTTTTTTTTTTTTCAGCGAAAAAGAAAGGTTCAATAAGTTGGTCATGAAGTAACTCGCCCCACAAATTGACTTTGGGAGAATCACGAACACACTCCTGGATTTTGTTAGGCTGCCTCAAAATAGCGCTGCCTTGGGTTTTTGTGGGTATCTACTCGCATAACGTAACGGCGGTACTTTCTGAGGATCCAACCAGCCTTCGGGCTGACTACCTAACAGACAGACAGACTAGTCTCCGCATACCAAGGTCACGCCAATGCGTTAAACAAAACTTGCCCTAACCAGTTACCACACAGTGAAATAATGACTCATTTAACATAAAAGGATTCGAGGTTATAATTTTCTTAAATCTAGGCATTATTTTTCGATGACCCCGTATACTATATATTTATTTCTTATATATTATATATAAGCGTTCATGCACCATTCATCCGATTGCGATCGAATTTTGGTGAGTTGTTGTGCACACTCCCAGAATGGTTATAGGCATAGTAAATCCACTTTACAATAGATAGCGCGCGATTTGTTTTAACAAATGAGTGTTTGCGCGCGATTCGTTTCAACAAATCCCCACATGCCTTTATATAGACTACCATCGATCCGCTTGCGATGAAACTTTGGTGACTTGTTGTGTCCACTCCCGGGATGATTATAGGCATAGTAGCCTAAATCCAATTTAAAATAGCGCGCGAGTAGTGTGAACAAATGAGTATTGGCGCGCGAATCGTTTTAACAAAGTCGCGCATTTCACAGTTGGTAGCGCACGAGTAGATACTTACCATTTGGAACAAGATGAGTAACACTATCTACTTGAAATTTCGGACAGCCCTCTCCATTCCCTTCATTTAGGCCCTTTGGCACAAGTATTGAATTTGTGTGTTCGTCTTTTATGCGATCATACACCATTCATCCGATAACGATCAAATTTTGGTGAGTAGTTGTGCACACTCCCGGGATGGTTATAGGCATAGTAAATACAATTTACAATAAGCGCGCGAGTAGTTTTAACAAATAAGTGTTGGCACGCGATTCGTTTCAACAAAGTGCCGCATGCGTTCACATACCATCCATCCGATTGCGATGAAATTTTGGTAAGTTGTTGCGTCCACTCCCGGGATTGTTAAAGGCATAGTAAATCCGTGTTGCAATAGATAGCGCGTGAGTTGTTTCAACAAATAAGTGTAGGCACGCGATTCGTTTCAACAAAGACCCACATGCGTTCATATACCATTCAGTACATTGCGATGAAATGTTGGTGAATTGTTGTTCCCACTCCCGCGAAGGTTTCTAACTTAGTAAATCCATTTTACAATAGGTAGCGTACGAGGAGATTTAACAAATGAGTGACGGTGCGCGAATCGTTTAAACAATATCCCGTATGCGTTCATATACCATTCATCCGATTGCGATGATACTTTGGTGGCTTGTTGTCGGGGCTGGATTTACCAATAGGCCCCGGCCTAGGGGCGTACCGTGCTGAGGGGCGCTAGTTCTTTTACACTTCAAAAATAGACTAAACAGAGTTTTACTACGGTACTTTTTTTTAACCAATTTCGTATAATGTTATGATTTAAGTTAAACTTTCCAAAATTTTGACACTTTTCCAATGTTATTGTGGCCATTATTTTCCAACAAATGTTTTGCAACAGCAAATTTTTCGACTTCAACTTTAGAACAGGAATGTGTTATGATTTATTAGGAGAATATTTAAGTCTTGAATATTAATATCAGTTTAATTTGAATAATTCGGGAGTGCTTTCTACCAACAGGTACGGGGACTAGTATGGAATAAGGATATACCAATTAAGGCTAAAGAAGTTATGTACAGAGCATATTTTGTTCCTATAAAGACATAGGCAGCAGAAACTTGCTCAATGACTAAGAGGGATGAGAGCAGAGTACAGGCAGCTGAGATCAGATTCCTGAGAAGTATGGTCCAGACAATGAGGAGAGACAGTGTGAGAAATGAGATATACGGAAAGGACTGGGAGTACAGAAACTAAATGATAAACTGGAGCAAAATAGATTGAGATGGTGTGGACATGTCAAACGGATGAATGAAATAAGGCTCCGAGCACTGGAACTAAGGATGACAGGGAAGAGAGGACTAGGAAGACCAACAATGCATTGGATGGAGTCGGTGAAGAATAGCATTAGTAAATTGAACCTGGATTGGAACACCGTGTCGGAAGAGGAATGGTGGAACGACAGAACAAATTGGAGAGGAACCATATTTGCCCCCATAGGTTGTATGATGAAGTGAAGATGCATATCTGAATATCTGTAAGTGTGTAATGAGTCTTAGATGGTATAAACTTATTTTAATATCTTGCTGGCTTATTTATTTATAGCTTATATATACACATTTAGAAACAGTTAATTCTCTCATTATTTTAATTTATTATATGATTTTTATAGCGTGGCAAGTTAGACCTGGCCTGTCATGGCGGAGTCTCGTCTAGGAGGGGAAGTGGTGGGATCACTAGGCGCAAATTCGATTTCCCCTCTTTGGTGCAACAGCTGTTTGGAGCTGCTCGCTGCTCGTCGTGGTTATATTATGCAAGCATAAAGTATCCAATAGGAGCATTCTCAGTGACATAGCATTGGTATTGGTGGTAATGAACTGAGAACGCGCCCACTTCACACACTCCTGACAGCAAGCTTGTTGCCGTGCTTGTCAAAGAACAGACCCGCTCAGTCTTGCTTCGCATGCCTTGACAGCATCTGTACCCTTCCAAGGTTCTGGGAATAATGACTACTTGGCAACATCTAACCAGCGCGTGTTGAAGTATGTGCTCACTGGTTGACAAAGAATCCAGGCGGGGGGATGACGTAATGCACCTGGACGCACATGCGCATTGGAAGGTTCAGATCTAACTTGTTCCGTTATACTTCAGGATACATTAGAATGAAATAAAAATTACCTTCACGAAGACCTTTCTGAGGTGTGAATTTTCCCTCCTTCACGATGGTATGAAGAGGGGGCGGCAAAAACCCACGGGCCTATGAGCGCATACAATCTAAATCCGGCCCTGGTTGTTGTGTATACTCCCGGGAAGGTTTCTGATTTTAGTGAATCCATTTTACAATTGGTAGCGCACGAGTAGATTCTACTAATGAGCGACAGTGCGTGAATCGTTTCATCCGATTGTGTTGAAACTTTGGTGAGTTGTGTACACTCCTGCGAATATTTATGAATTAGTAAATTCATTTTTCAATAGATGGCACACGAGTAGATTCAACAAAAGAGTGATGGCGTGTGAATCGTTTCAACAAAATCCCGTATGCGTTCATAAAGACTACCATTCATTCGATTGCGATGAAACTACGGTGAGCTGCTGTGTACACTCCTGCAAAGGTTTCTGACTTACTAAAGCCTACAGCCATATCACAATAGGTAGCGTACGAGAAGATTCAACAAATGGGTGACGGCACGCGAATCGTTTCAACGAAGTCCCGTATGCGTTCATATACCATTCATTTGATTGCGATGAAACTTGGGTGAGTTGTCGTGCACGCTCCCACGAATGTTTCTGAATTATTAAATCCATTTTACAAAAATTTAGAGGCAGTTAACGGGTAAAGAAAAAAACTATTGTGTATCCAAATGCTCTTCAACAAAGTTACAGTGCCAACACTTTCTTTGATTGGCATTGCAACGCATGCCGGGTATATACATATACACAGGGTGACACATAGGAACCGGATGTTTTTGAAATGATCAGTACTCGGTTGATTTGCGAGGGAAACTTATTTTATTGTCACCTCATTTAAGAATACGTTCTACCATTTCATTTACTATTCACCATTGTTAGGTGTGAAAGATAATGTCACTCAGGTGGCGGCCATCCTTTCGAATACAGGTTTCAAGTCGTCGCGAAAAAGCATTCATAACTCTGCCGAACACCCGACGTTTTTAAAATGGATTGTACTCATCCGGGAGGGTCGGCAGAGGGAGGGGAGAGTAGCCATGCTCCTCGGCATTGCATACCATGTTACTCACACCTACGCTTTGGAGCCTGCCAGGTCAGTCGTGATAGTCCTCACCTCTTCGACTTTCCTCAATTATGTTAGGTTTAATTTGTTGGGTGCACTTAGGCTAGTCCTATTAGCTGGGTATCTGCTACCGGTGAGGTAGCCTATAGTTAGGATTACCATAATATGTTTAGGCCAAATCCGGACGTCGGAACTTCCGGGGGGTCTGGGGGGGGGGGGGGGGGGGGTATGGACGAACAAAATGAAATGAACTGAATTTGATTTTATAGGTTTATAATCCCTTTACAATTACATAACATGATTACATAAGAATATACAAAAACATCAATCAGTGTTCATCATATATCATACTGATCCCTTGAACAATTTTTCCTCGTCTTAGATTAATCTGTGCTAGGTCCAGGGGCAGGTTCCTCAATTTTCCTTGCATCGTATTTTTCAAAATGGCTTGTTATTTTTTATTTGGTCGTGGAACTCTGAGCATGTCATATCACTATTTGCCTTGATAACTAGCAGGTCCCTGACAACTGCAAGAGATAATCGTCCTCGTTCAGCTGTCCATATTGCTCCCACCATTGAAAAAATTCGCTCAGCTGGAGCTGAAGTTCCAGGCAGACACATGGCGAATTCTACAAGTTTGTAAATATTCGCAAAGGACACATTGCTCTTGGGAAATACTTCAAACAATTGTCTCCACTTTTCATGAGTTTTAGGGGTTTCTTCTTTTGGCAGGGCGTCCCATTCGGGTCTCAGATTCGTCAAAACTTGAATAAGTGCCGAACGTTCATCAAACAGCTCATCCACATTTATTGAATCTGGTATGACACTGACTACTGTCAGAGCACTGTCTTCCATTTCATCCCAAGAAAGGACATGTTGTAGTGTCAACCACTTGAAGTGTTTAGCTTTGTCAAAGCTGCTTTCCCAAAGTTTCAAGTAGCTAATGCCAGCTTGATAAAAACCTTCGGCACATTTTAAAAACTCTTCTTCCTTGCTGTCATTAATAGCTTCTTCAGTTTTCAATGTCCTTAGTAATTGTTTAGCAGCAAATGGTATGTAATTGTCAGCCTTCCTTTCTTCCAGTTTCTCAAGTAATTGTTCATATACTTGCGCCGCTTCTGTAGCTGATATTTGATCAGACTCGACTTTCAATATTGATAGTTGATAGTTGAAACATTTGCAGACATCCGTGAACAAATGTTAAAAGCAGTTCATTGACTGGGTCTTCAAACAATGATTGAATTGTTGCAGGGCAGTTGTTAAGTGATGAGAAATATGCTTTCAAGGGCTCAAACAAAACCAATATTATTTCTACTGCTGGCATCAAGCTTAAAAATCTCGTATTGCCGTGGGAAAGGATCCTTTTGTACTTTACTTCTACAGATTCACAAAATTCTTTCAATGCAGTCACTCTGACAGTATATTGGAAGAAGTATGTGTACACTTTCACAACGATTGCCTCGACGTCCACATCCACAGGCATGCTGCACTGCGTTATGCAGAATATGCGCCGAACAGCCAATGCCAAGAATTGGCCTTGAGAGGGCATTTTGAAGTTTGCGAAATACATTTCCATGGCCCTGCCTTTTAACACCACCAAAGTTGGTATTGGTGTTGTCAGCGCATAGGCATACGACCTTGGAGTCAATAGAGAACTTTTTGATGCATTTTAAAACATATTCTACTAAGATATCAGAGGTTTCACCTGGAAGTTCATCAAAAAATAACAGCTTCACGTTAACACCTTCATTTTGGTTAAAATAACGAACACAAACAGGAGTCAATTTAACCTCTTTTCTGTTTGAACTATTAATTGTTAGTGTAATGAAATTTGCATCCTTCAGATCTTTGAGAAGTTTGTCAAATATGTAAGGGGATATTACATTTACAATGATGGCTTCGGTCTTAGTACGAGCTCCCGAGAATTTCGGTTCAAAAAGCTTTTTAATCAGTTTGGAATTGCAATCAGACGTTTTGAAACCAAGTCCATGCATTGCAGTATGGTAGGCAAAAGTAGCTTCTTTTGCTGAACATTGCAGCTCAGCATCAGTGGCATCAGTATTTAAAAAAAAATGTTTTAATACTTGCCGAGGACGCTGCTTGATTCGCCTTCTTATGTCTTTCAGTCTGCAAATGATTTTCTATATCATAGCGTCCACGATGTTCCACCGAAAATTCTGAATTGCACACCGTACACCTCACGCGATCATTGCTATTTTGGCACTGTCTCAGAAACTTATATTCTTCTTTAAGTTTGTCGTTAAAAACACACTTACGCTTCGGCATATTCCCAATTTATAACACTGCTTTGTTGTTATGTACTTATAAACTACTGATACTGAAAACTAATAGCATAAAACGTCTAGAAATGGACGCAGTCCAGCAAACAAAACAGTAGCACTAAACTGACTGAACACACTCCTTCCAAACAAAATGGCGACAGGAGTGGCACACAGAAAAGGTGCAGCCTCCTGAGCAGTCCTGGTGCTCAATGTGACCAACCTATATGCGGTGTGAAGTAAAATTTCCCCAAATATTTGCCACGTATTTTGTTTCCGGACAAGTTTTAAATCCGGACGCCAAACCGGACACATGTTTAAAATCCGGACTGTCCGGACGAAATCCGGACGGATGGTAACCCTACCTGTAGTTAAATTAAGAAGTCTAGGCTTCAAGTTATTTTTTAAGTCAATAAGAGAAGTAGCAGCCGCGGCTTCTCCGTGCCAGCCGTCTCGGGCAAGGGCGCCACCCATACATAGGCGTTAATGGCTTAGCGGCAACTCCAGTCTCAACAAGCAGTGTTGGACTTCGAGGCCAGCATTGTTATGGTGGGCTGGTTTTAAAAGTGGCAGTTAGGCAATTGTTGGTAGGCTATGGCGCAGTGAACCGTGCAACACTGCGTGTTCGCACATGAAACCTATGTGGAGTCTGTTGTTACAACATTGCGGATCTTTCGCCGCCATTTCAATATCGGTTGGAATGGCGCAGTTCCAAGCCGGAATACGATCCTGAGATGGGTTGAATCGTACAGAGCAACAGGAAACATCATGAAGAAGAAGCCCCCGGTCGTGCACGAGCTGTGAAGACGCCTGCTACCTCACCGGTAGCAGATACCCAGCTAATAGGACTAGCCTAAGTGCACCCAACGAATAAAACCTAACATAATTGAGGAGGCTCAGAGTACCCCGTTCCAGCCCTCAGACAAGAATTGAATTTCTTGGCAGAGACGCGAATAGAACCTGGGTCTCTACGGTGACAGCCAAGGATGCCAGCCACCACGCAACCCGGGGCACTTTGGGCCAAAGCCTAGCGCGCTAACCATTTAGCCACAGAGCCGGACATGCGTTCGCTGAGTCTCCTCTTTCTTTCTCCTGTCCAGATTATTTATTTATGATTATGGCATTGTACACAAAAACGATATACTATTTACATATATACATATATATACAAAAAAAGGGAGCAAACCATTACAACAATCAACTTAGCCCTACAGATTTCACAACTGTATGTCCAGTTCGTCCAGCCACTGTATGGCCTGAGTAGATGTCACCAGAAAGTCGTCCATTGATCCAGAGTAAGCCCTCCTCGGACATTCTGCTACAATTTGGTGGATGGTTTGATTCACTGCGCCACAGTCCGGTCCAGATGACCTTGGTTTTTGAGCTAGGTGTTTCCTGAAACCCTTTAAATTTATAAACCTTCCTTCCAAACGATGATTTGTTGAAAATATCTTCTTGAGTGATACCAACTTCTTTGAGATTGTTCGTGTTTCCTCTACCCATTTTGTGGTGGACTTTTAATTGCTAATGTAGGTGGTTGTCGATTTGGTTAAACTATTGTTGCTCATTCGTGTGAGGTGGCCATACAATTTAATCCTTGTCTTACGCATCGTGTCCGTAAGTTTCTCCGCCTGGTTGTACAAGTCACTATTCCTCCATCTCCTCCATAAGCCATCTGCTCTCTGTACTGGCCCCAATATTTTCCTTAGGATTCCTCGTTATTTTCTGACTCCTCTGTTTCTCCTTTTTAGCCTATTATCGTTTTATGTAAAAACAAGATGTTCAGTAAAGAACATATAGCCTACTTTCTCCTAAATGTATGAGTATAGTTATAACTCGTTGTTATTATCAAAGAGTATAATAGAACTATTCTTTGTTGAAGACCTTAGAAACGATTTACCTCTACCAAACGCCACAACCTAGATAAAAACTGCTACCATCATTGAAGAAAGAAAGATAAGAAGTATATCAAGAATGTTATGGATCTGGAGACATAATCGACCGGACTGGCGGCGTGGCTCAGCGGTAACGTTCTCGCTTGCTGGGCCCTAGGTTGCAGGTTCGTATCCTGGCGCAGTCAGCTGGCATTTGAGGGTGCACAAATGCGAGGGAGCCGTGTCAGTACATTTACTGGCACGTTAAAGGTCCCCTTCGGGCCAAAATTCCGGCACCCCGGTGTCTCTAAAATCAGCAGTAGTTAAAAGGGATGTAAAACCAATAACATTATTATTATTATTATTATTATTATTACGACCTGCCGTGGGCAACATCCAACTTTGAGTTGAGGCATGTCTTTACACGTCTGGTTGTGCATGGCTTTCACAACCCTAATTGAATTAACAAATCTTTCCATGACCCTACAGAGACGTGTGTATACAAACTATGTGGATATTTTCGATAATATAATCCTAACAGAGCGAGTGCATTCTAGCGGCCAGAAGAAGAAACTTTTCAATAAAATCTGAAAGTTACCTTTTTGGCAGCTAGATGTCTCGAGTAAATCTGCTGGCGAATTATGTTTTAATTAAATATATATTTTACACCATAATGTGCACAATATAACGCTTAATAACATTTTCAAGTAACGCAAAATAGGCTGTTACAAACCCTTTAAAATAAAAAGTTAAAATGTATCGTAGTATCATCTTGTCATTCTTCAAATTCGATGCGCATAGAATGATAATGGTATAGTAATCAATGGATCCCCACGTAGACTAGTCGTGACATCTATTGGTGAAATATCGAACAATATAATCCTAACAGAGCGAGTGCATTCTAGCGGCCAGAAGAAGAAACTTTTCAATAAAATCTGGAAGTTACCTTTTTGGCTGCTAGATGTCCCGAGTAAATCTGCTGGCGAATTATGTTTTAATTAAATATATATTTTTCACCATAATGTGCACAATATAACGCTTAATTTTAAAACATCTGAGTCATTACAAAACAATAAACATATAACATTTCAAGCAAAAAAATAGCTCTGATCGGGTTTGAACCATAGGCATTTGAGCGATAGGCTAACGCTCTACCACTGAGCTAATTGTGTCAACGAATATCGTTCTATTTAAAATGACTTACATAGAACTTGTTAGCAAATAATGATTTATACTAAACGATTTCATCACTGGAGTATATTATTTATATATAAAGCATTTCATACAAAGTTTATTTATTTTTTATCAGTACGCTATATTGCATGCAATACTCAAATTAGTGAAATATAAGTCCGGCACAAGATATCCGCTGCCATCTTGTCTTATTACTGAATCAGTTCAGCTTTTTAAAATCACGTCTGCACTATAGTATTACAAAATAAACTTTTAATTTCGAACGTGCCTCTTCCTTTAGAACAGTTAAAACGATTCTCGGCTCGATAATCGGAACTGGTGGGTCCCATGATATGGATTATAAAGTTTGCATAATTCGCACGGCCGCCATCCTGAAATGGTATGGAGGACGACCTTGTAATTTGGTCACAAGACGCATCCTATACGAAGGTATGTTGTTACCAAATTTGGTAGAGATCGGATGATTTGGTTAGTCGTTATTTGATTTTACGTTTTGAACGTTTGAGTGGCCGCCATTTAGTTTTAGTAAAGATGGCGGCGTTATAAAACATGACACTGAGGTGTCCTTTGCTAGTGCTACCTTTGTACCAAATTTCGTTCAATTTGCATTCACCGTGTTCGAATTGATAGGGGGGGACAGACATTCAGAGTACACACACTCACACACACACAGACACACACACACACACACACACACACACACAGACTCACACACACACATACACACACACACACAGACTCACACACACACATACACACACACAGACAGACACACTTTTTTCGCCCTGTGTTGATCTCATAAGTCTACTTTCATTTTTTGCAAAAATCGAAAGTAGGCTAAAAAAATAAAAATAGGCTTGAGATCAAATTTTGTCCGTGTATGCGTATGTGTGTTAGTTATTGTTGTTTTAAGGGGCGGAAATTGGAGTTCATCTGCCCCCGTATGTGTGTATGCGTGTGTCGACGTGTATGTGTCCCCATAATAACTTCTAAACGGCTGGAGCGATTTCAATGAAACTTAGTAAGGTCATAGTACTATTTTGGCCGACCCCGACCGTGCCCTTTAAATATAATTAAGTCTCACCAATCCAACATGGCGGCTGTAAGAAATATTTCACCGGCATTCTATATCTCCAGAACTATTACCGATATCACCCTGAAATTCTGTACGGTGATAAAGGGCACTACTAGACGTTCGCCTATGAGACTTTCAAAAACCTGTTCACTGCAATACGAGTATGGCAGTCAAGCGAAGTTGAAAAATTTAAATAGAATTGTTTGTCGATTGAACCATCCAAACGCATTGAAACATGGTATAGCAAATGCTTATGCACATTGTAATGCAATGTCATCTAATTTAGTTCAATTGTTTACATAATCTCAAGATGGCAGCTGTGCGAAATATTTCACCGGCATTATATCTCCAAAGCTATTACTGATATCACCCTGAAATTTTGTGCGGTGAAAACGGGCACTACTAAAAGGTCACATATGACACTTTCAAAAACCTGTTAACTATAAAACGAACATGGCAACCAACCGAAATATTTAGACGGCTCTCTATGATAGCAATCAAACTGAAATTTTGTATGTTGATAGAGGCTATGAACATAAGTAGGCTACACCTATGTGACTTTCAATTACCTGGTGAGCACAAATCCAACATGGCGGCAACGCGAAATATAAATATTGAAATGGATGTTTCTCGCAATTTAACCATTCTAGTGCAGTAAAACAAGTTACGGTATATGCTTATACAAATGTTATTCCACTGGCATATAATTTATTTCAATTTCTTTCATAACCGGAAGATGGCAGCTGTGCGAAATATTAAAATATGATTTTCATATCTCGTGTCCTAATAATTCGATTGAAGTTTAAATATCTACAACTACATATATACAAATCCAGCATGGCGATCATCCGAAATATTTAGACGGTTCTCAATATATATGAATCCATTACAGCAATTAAACTGAAATTTATATGTTGATAGAGGCAATTAACATAAACGGATATATGTTAATAGAACGTATAGTTCTTCACGGAACAATGTGTTTTGTTTAAAATAAGGCATTCAGAACTATAAAGAGCTTCCGGTTTAATCACTGCGGCATAATGTCGTAACTTTGCTCTGAAGTATATGGCTTTCTTTTCATACCTAGTCTGCGTTATTCGATATGCAGTTTCCATCTTACGAGCTCTGACCTTATTGGTTTCCTTATCATGGCCACTAGGTTGAATCTATTCACCAAGATATTTGAATTTCTTGTCCTTTTGATTTTTCCAAACCTTGTTTCCAAATATTTATCATAGCGATGTTTGGATTCAATGTATTCAGTTTTCTCATAAGAGATCTGGAGGCCTGTTTTTGCTGCAATTGCATGCAATTTCTCAGTCATAATTTTCGCATCATCAATATCTTCACGCACACGGCCAGATCTTCGGCAAATGCTAAGCACTCCACACCCAAACTTTGCTTTTTAGTGCCCAGATAGATTCCTTCTACCCCTTCCTCTTTTAGTATTTTTTTCAAGTCCTCATTATTTTCTCCAGGACGATGTTAAATAAAATTGATGATAGACCATCACCTTGTCAGACATCTGTCTGGATCACAAAGAGGGCAGATATTTCTCTTCGAAATTTAATCTTAGACACAGTGCCTGAGAGGGTCTGTTGTACCAGCGACCTCGTTTTTTTATCAACTCCAAATTCCTCCAAAACTTGAAAGAGAGCCTGGCGGTCAATTTAAACACATAACTTTCTGAAATCAACGAAGACAACTACCGTGTTTTTACCTGTTATAGCTCTCAGTCTAAGAATACTTTTTAGATTGAATATTTGATGAACACAAGATCGTCCGTTTCGAAAACAGATAAATTCCTCGGTAATTGTTAGGGATGGTACGATCACCCTTCTTATATAAAAATGTATCAGGACGCATTTATAGTCAGTGGGAGTCTCTTCCTTTCTCCAAATATTACAAAGTAAACGATGCACGTTCTCTACACTTTTATCCCCTCCATGTTTGCACATCTCAGCCGGCACTTTATTTGATTTGAGTTCTTGAATGACCTGATGTATTTCAAGGAAAGTAGGTGGTTCCGACTGATGGTATATTGTTCATGGGTTTTCAAAAGTCATTTTTTCTTCTGGTTCCTTGCAGTTCAAAAGATCCTCGAAATAAGTAGCCAGAATCTGACAGTTTTCTTCGTCACTGGATGCTTAACAGCCTTTCTTTCAAAACAGAGGGTAGGAGACCGATATAATGGTAATCCCTCCTTGAAAGTTCCATGAAATTCCCTTGTATTATGTTTTTTGAGGTTCTCTTCCAACTGTTCTAATCAACTTTTATCATATTTCCTTCTTATATTGGAAATAAGTTTTCTTTGTTGAAGAAAGGCATTATAGTTTCTGTCGGTCTTATTCGAGTTCCATCTTTGCCAAGCTTTTGATCTCTCTTCGAGAACAATGTAGCACTGGTCATTCCACCAACGATGTTTTCAGCTGCTTTTATTAAAGATTATTTGATTTCATCCCAATCATTTAAATCCAATTTTCATAAATTATTTTGGTAATTATCTTTATTTTGTTTCGGAATCTCTACAGGAATCCTTGGTTTCACCTTAACTCGACGGCATGGTCTACCGGGTCGAAATTTTACTTTTATCTCGGAGAAGTAATGATCCTAGTTGATGTTTAAGCTTTTCCTCACCGTAACATTTATGATCTCTCTGTAGTTGCTAGCTGATATTGCAACATGGTCGAGTTGGAATTCTCCTATTATAGTAAAGGGCTGGGGGAAACCCATGTTTTCTTTTTCTTCGGGAGGGCTTTGAAAAGTGTTGACACAAGTTTTAAATTAACTTGTTGGCAAAATCATTAATCGTTCCACATTCCTATTTGTTCAGTTATGTGCTGGGTAGTTACCTACAATATTTTATATTTCCTTTCTGCTCCTACTTGAGCATTGAAGTCCCCATCAATTATCTTTACATTCTTGGGATCGATTTTAGAGGTTTCATGTTCAAGAGTTTCCCAGAAGTCTTCGACCCTCTCGAGGTTTTCTTTTATTATTATCTTGATTTATGGGGGCATGGGCGTTAATGATTGTGTATCTTCTATTTCCAGATTTAAAGGATAAGAGGGAAATCCTCTCAAATGGTGAGTGAAAGTCTGTAATTGAATTTAATAAAGCTTTCTTGACAATGAAGGCTGTCCTTAAAATTGGTAATCTCCCATTTGATATAGTATATCTGGGTTTACCTTTGTGCATTCGAAACCCGTCCAACTCCATTGCACTGCCATCCAAATACCTTGTTTCCTTTAACGCCAGAATGGAAATATTCTTGTCCGGCAGGTATTCAGTCAATTCCTTTAGTTTTACTGTTTGAAGTAATGTGTTGATATTTAATGTTCCGAGGAAGCGTTTCTTGTTTGGTTTCATTCGATAAGATGGGTTCCAGGAAACTTCCTTAGGCTACATGTTATTTCAGGTTCCCTAGAATCCGAAGGTCTGGTTGCACCACATATAGTGGCGAGGCATTTCCGAGAACGTTTTCATCATGCCTATTGTTGAAATCATTGGGAAAACGAGAAATCTTGTTTTCAAAAATAGAACTTCGTTTGTAAGCCCCAGAGCCCTTTTCTCTCGGGGAAGGACCCCAAACCTTTAAGAATCCCTTTTATACCCACAGGGTAGTGGGTCAAGTAAATCAACACCACTCCGGCAGTTCCACCGTTCTGATGATTATCTCCGCTGTTACTGCCATTGAGGTCTTCACCAGTAACCCTGGTAACCCTGGTAAGGGCCCTTACAAGGTACTATCACCCTGAGCCAGGATAATCAAGGTTTTTTATGAGGTGTTACTTTATTTATTTAATATATTGTGTTATTCTAAATTGTATACACGTCTATATAAGAAGCTTGTAGTTTAACGTGGCTGTCAATCTCGCGATAATAAGCCACGGGACCTCCTTCTTACGTGGAATCCGAACCACAGGACATGGCATTTCACTTCGAAAATCTCACATGCATTGACAGGGAATCGAACCCGGTCCGCCTTGGTGAGAGGCATACAGCTTGACCGCTGCGCCACCACGCCCCACACGTCTATATATACCATTACTAGCTTGCCATAGTGGGTGAGTGGTTATCGTGTCGGACTACCCACCCCAAGCTTGAAGGTTCGCTCCTGACCGTGGTAAGTGTGTTTTCCAAGGCGACAAAATCTCTGCACGCATGTCATATTAAAGAAGCCATTTGAATTCAGTAGACCGTGTTCATAATGGCAAAATTAATCTCGGATTTTCCGCCAACACACAGTTCTTCCTTTCTCTACTAGAAACCTCCTTGACGTCAATAGCACTCCAAGGAACGACAAAAATTCGACATGCAGGCTGCCCTCTGAGCGTCAAATATCAAAGCTTTCACCCAAAGCCTTAACAAAACATTAAGACAAAACAAACCAACCGTATAACAAGATTCAATCGTAGTTTGGTTCCTCAATTTAGGGGCTGTGACAATGCGGTCATGTAGCCCCGTGTACTTTGGGTGTGTGTAGAACCTGTCTAATAACCGGTGTTAATTGTGATGGCTGTATTAGTGTGTGTTATCTGTAATTCAGGTAAGGACTGCAGACGATCAATTTGAAGTAGTTCCTAATTTGGCCACCAAATGCTACCATCAACGACACCGAGCTGTGAACTTGGTTACTAGATGCCATCGCAACCAGCACCTGGCGGCGAAGTTTGAAACTAATAGAGCGTTATCAATTCTAACCCACCGGCTTTACTTTCCATGCGAAGGAAGGCATACTGGGGAATTTGAACACTCTTAAAAATTCCAACGACTTCGGCCGGGTTTGAACCCGCGACCTTGGGCATAGAAGCTCAGCATGCTACCAACTACGCCTCCGAAGCCGCTGAATCGTAGTTCAAAATATATTAAAGCATACTTTAAAACGTCAACACAGTGATCAGGATCTGATGAGGTCACTTGAGGGTCGAAACGCGTAATCCAAAATTGACCCATTATAATAGTGATAATCAACTAGTACATGTAATTTTCTCCAGGAAAAAGAGGAAGATTGTAGTTTTACGTGACCGTGAATCTTGTGATTATGAGCCACGGGACCTCCTTTTTACGTGGAATCCGAACCACAGGACATGGCATTTCACTTCGAAAATCTCACATGCATTGACCGGGAATCGAACCCGGACCGCCTTGGTGAGAGGCATACAGCTAGACCGCTGAGCCACCACGCCCCCCTTTTCTCCAGGAGTGTTAACACATAAGGTGCGTTCAAAATGTATCGAGCCGAGGCTATAATGCGCAAACCGGTGACGACATGGCCTAATCGTGGCGTGTGTAACGAGGTGTGGTTCCGACCCGAGCGTGGAAGGTCACAACCCGTCGCTAGAGGGCACGCGTGCACGTCACGTGACGATACAAAGCGAGCAGCAGCATGCATCAATCGTCCAACGCTGCCAGTCGCATTGCAAACAGTGACATAGAGGCGTCAAACGAAGAGCAAAGAGGCGTTGTTCGGTTTCTGACAGCGAAAGGAGTAGGGGGAACGGACATTCATCGCCAAATATCGCAAGTGTACGGCGAACACTACATGTGCCTTACAAGGGTCAAGGCGTGGCAAAAAACGCTTCAGGGAAGGACGGGTGTCGTTAGCCGATGATGCCTGGTCTGGGGCACCCCCCTGCATTACCGATGACAACGTCCAGCTGGTTGCCCAGAACCGCCGAGTGACAGTGAACGCCTTAGCCGCCGTGGTCGGACTGAGCGTCGGAAGTGTGCACACCATCGCGAAGGAACGACTGCACTTGCGGAAAGTGTGTGCCCAATGGGTGCCCCACAGTCTTCAACCACACCAGGAAGCATGCCGAATGGCCTACTGACTTGGTCATGGTTGGATGATTGATGCATGCTGCTGCTCGCTTTGTATCGTCACGTGAAGTGCACGCGTGCCCTCTAGCGACGGGCTGTGACCTTCCACACTCTGGTCGGAACCACACCTTGTTACACATGCCACGATCAGCCGATGTCGTCACCGGTTTGCGCATTCCAGCCTCCGGCTCGTTACTTTTTTGAACGCACCTTATATATGACCCACCCTTACGCCAAGAGCTAAAAGATTTCGGAATTACAAGACGATGGGGCTTCTCAAGCTAAACATGTAAAACATTTATAGGTAGGCCTATACAATAATTGACAAATTTAGTGATTTCGATATATTTTCCTTTGCCCAGTGAAATCAACTTCCGCCTTCCGGCGTGCTGAGAGGGATTTTTAGCCTACTATTCACATTTTGTAAAATTAGGAAAAATTAGACTTATTAGATCGATCCGGGCAAATGTGTGTCTGTCTGTCCTTCTGTCCTGTCTGTCTGTGAGTCCTCCCCCTCCCTCCTATCAACTCCTAAACGGTTGCATCTATCGAAACCAAATTTGGTATGAGTAAAGATCTATACCTGAATATCTCACGGCCATATTTGGAAATGACGTCAGTTTTACCAACTGCTAAAAATCGCGATTGAAATTTGAGCTTCATGTTGGATATCTCGGTGGTTATGGTTGGGAGCTATTCCAAAATTGGCATACATATACTGTAGATAATAATCTGTCTGTTAGGTTGTCAGCCCGAAGGCTAGTTGGATCCATAAATGCCAGTGCATTAAAATGTGTATAAACATTTACTGTATCATATTTAACTGCGCTCAGATGGTTAAATCGCTTGAAATATCAATTAAAATGTTTCAACTTCGCCTGGCCGCCATGTCCGTTTTGTAGTTACCAGATTTTTGAAAGTCACATGATGAACTTTTAGTAGTGCGCTTTATTACCGTAAAAAATTTCAGGGTGTAATAGTTTCGTAGATATAGAATGCCATTGAAATATTTCGCACGGCCGCCATGTTGGATTGGTGAGACGTGATAAAATTTGAAGGGCAAGGTCGTGGTCGGCCAAAATATTTCTATGACTATATCGAGTTTAATTGAAATCGCTCTATCCATTTAGATTTTATTAGGGGACACACAAACACGCGCGCGCGTGTACACACACACGGACAAAAGGTAACCATATACAGTATGCCCATATTTTTTTTTTTTTCATAAATGAAAATAGGCTAAAAAAATAGCATTTTTGGCGCGGATCGGGTGAGGCTCGAGCCACGTAGACTATGTTAGCGTAGTTTCTCTTCCGACCCCGACGGTATTAAGGTATCAGAGGCCTAGGGAGTCTTTTCCTTTCCCGCCTTAATTGACCATTCTCTCATCTTTCCTGATACCTCTTTCTTCGATGGATTAGCCTTCTTTTCCTTTTCATTGTATCCCCTGCCTTCTGCATAAGGCCCTCAAGGAGGCAGTATGTGTGTAGCCCCACCACTTCTGGTGCATCCTTGACAGTGCTACACCCTCAAGGGCTCACAGCTGGTGTGTTGGGAGTTGGCGCCCCCGAGGGAATCCCGGACTGGGTCTGGTTTTTATCTCCCTTTTTCCATTGCCTTTGGGGCGGGTCCTCTCCTCCTTTCATTTCCTATCTGCCTTTCATGGCTCTCCTTCTTTCTAAGTCCCTCAATCCTCATTTTCGAGCGTGGAGTACATTTATTCCCCCTTTCGTTTATTTTCCTATTCTTCCTCTAGCTGTAGTTAGTTTTAATTTTTTATATGTTCATTTTCATTGTTCATTATTGTCCAAACCATTAGGGTCCGATAACCCAGATGTTAGGTCTCTTAAAACAACAATTATTATCATGATCATCATCAGCGTCCGGATTCTTATGACATGTCATCTTTTAAATTGATCACCACAGATATTGCTAACTTATATACAAATACAGAAATTCATATTTATCGTAATTTTTCTAAGTGTTTTTGTTTTAGGTCATTTTCTCGCTTTTCGCGTCATTATTATGTCATTTTATGGAAATCATTAGAGTATTTTTTTTCGTGTTGAATCATTTTATCCCATTTTTTTTTTTTTTTTTTTTTTTTTGCGTATGGTAAGTTACTGGATATTAACGGAACTGAAAGTGAGGATGAATACGAAGACATGAGAATCTTCACACTTTGTTCAACCCTTATTTCTTGGAATAACCACATTACAGGATACACACTAGACTGAAATAATAACCAGCAGGCTATTTGTGTTCAAATAATTCGTATTTGTCAAATAATAATTAAATTATATTAGGTAGCTATTAAAATTATTTCAACATACAATGACGAAGTCTGTTTGCACTTGTAGCTTATTTTCATTTTATGAAGAAAAAAAAAGGCTTATGAGATCGCATTTTGTCCGTGTGTCTGTGTGCGCGTGTGTGTGTGATTTTTGTGTATGTCCCCCCTAATAACTTCTAAACGGCCGGAGTGATATCGAGAAAAACTCGGTAAGATCATAGCGCCATTCTGGCTGACCCTGACCGTCCTCTTCAAATTTTATTGTGTCTCACCAATCCAACATGGCGGCTGTGCAAAATATTTCACCTGCATTCTGTATCTCCGAAACTATTACCGATATCACACTGAAATTTTGTGCGGTAATAAAGAGCACTACTAGAAGTTCACCTATGAGACTTTCAAAAAACCTGGTAACTACAAAACCAACATGGCGGCCAAGCGAATTTGAGATTTTTAAATAGACTTTTCTCTCGATTTAACTATCCAAACGTAATGAAACTTGGTACAGCAAATGTTTACACACATTGTAATGTTTACATAACCTCAAAATGGCGGCTGTGCGAAATATTTCACTGGCATCCTATATCTTCCAATCTAATACAGATATCGCCCTGAATTTTTTTACGGTGATAAAGGGCACTGCTACATGTTTATCTATGTAACATTCAAAAATCTGTAAAGTACGAAACGAACAAGGCGGCCAAGCGGAGTTGAAACATTTTAATAGACTTTTCTCGTAATTTAACAATCTGTGCGCAGTGAAATATGGTACAGTAAATGATTTTACATATTGTAATGCACTGGAATCTAATTTAGTTCAATTGCTTACATACCCTCAAGATGGCGGCTGTGCGAAATTTAAAAATTAAGTTTTTATTTCTTGTGTCGTAATCATGCGATCGAAGTGAAAGTTTGAATAATTAAGCTACGCAATAATTTTCCTTTAATAGACTGGAAGCAGGCTGTGGATTTTCATTCAATAATTTTCCTTTAATGGTACATAACTCTATGGCCTATACATATAACAATCCAAAATGGCGAGCATCCGAAATATTTTTGCGGTTCTCAATATCTACGAATCTTTAACAGCAATCAAACTGAATGTTTTTATGTTCATAGAGGCTATGAACATAAGTTCACCTATAGGCCTTTCAGTAACCTGGTACCGGGTGAGTTAGCCGAGGTCGTTGCGGCATGACTGTTGGCAGTCGCTCACATCCGGGAGGCGAGGAGGTTCGAATCCCCCCGCCGGCAACCTTGAAGATGGTCTTCTGTGGTTTCCCATCTTCCTTCCAGGCAAATGCCGGGGTTGGTCCCTAACTATAGGCCACAGCCGCTACCTTCCAACTCCTCGACCTTCCCATCCAACATTCCTCCCCAACGGTACTTGTAGCTCACCCATTGGGTGTCCGTCTCGAAGCAGCTACAAAACTGGCGAGCCGAACATGTCCTCGGACACTCCCGGCACAAAAAGCCATACGCTAAAAAAAAGTAACCTGGTGAGCACAAGCCCAACATGGCGGCGACGCGAAGTATAAATATTTAAATGGATGTTTCTCGCGATTTAACCATCCGAGTGCAGTGAAACTTTGCACGTTAAATGCGTACACAAATGTTAATCCACTGGCATCTAATTTATATCAATTGTTTTCATAACCACAAGATGGCAGCTGTGCGAGATTTTAACATCTCGTTTTTACCTCTTATGTCCTAATCGTGCGATTGAAGTTTGAATACCACACGTACATAATAATCTTCATGTAATAGTATATAAATAGAAATCCAACCTGGCGACCATCTGAAATATTTAGACGGTTCTCAATATCTACGAATCTATCACAACAATCAATTTGAAATTTTGTATGTTGATAGAGGCAATTAACATGAGTAGGATACAAGAAAATAGGCTGTATATTTCTTCACGGAACTACGTACTTGTTGTGTGATGAAATTGCCAGTTCCATTCAAATCTTCTGGTCATTTCTTAAAGTATTCGGGTCATTTTATCGGATTTTTGCAGTCATTTGATAAGTCATTTTTTAAACTTTTTTAGGTAATCAAAATCCGTGCCCTGGTCATCATCATGCCTCGCCCAAGCCGCGCCAAAAATGCTATTTTTTTTCTAAACGCTTTGCCATCTGAATCTTCCACTTCTGTCACTTTCATTTCTGGTCAAACCCTGCATATACCATAAATTTGGACGAAATCTTTGACTACGAGTAGTCGCGGTTCCCTTGTGAGTAGTTGTGGAAACTAGCAAACAGACTTGCAAAATTGATCTGGACAAGGAACGTTTCGGAACTGTTAAACGCAACTATATAGTCGAGTTGTCCTGGACTGGACTGGACTGGTTTGGAAGATTCAAGCTTTGAAACTCGACACTGACAGCAACCATTCTGGGTTTTGATTCCCCTCTCCAACCCCAGGGTTATCCACACTTAGCACATGCTAGCTTCAGGATGCGTGTGATCAAATAACTAAATTTTAACTACCAGGGCCAGTGGCGTAACCGGGATGAAGGGGGGGGGGGGGCAGAGGGGAACCCCCCCCCCTTTAAAATAAATCCAGAAAATGGGGTGGGCTTAAGCCTTCATATTTTCTTACGGCTCGAACAAATTTACAACCTACAACAAAATCTGTAGTAATCTCTACTAATATAATAAAGCTGAAGAGAGTGTGTGTCTCTGGAACTAGCAGTCATTTTAAATGATCTAGTCGACTTTGTCGTTACGTTACGGTGACGTCACGAAATGTACCGAGAATGCACTGAGGTGTGTGACGTCATAGTACCGCTTGGTGCATGTGTACTGAGTTCACTGGTGAGCTCTGGAGTTACGAGACGTGACGTCATCCCTACTTTCACCGCGCGCCCTGCTCCCTCATGACTTGTAACTTTCTAGCGTTGTTTCTTGATCATCTAACATGTCAAGAGTCTTTGGCTTCGAGCGAAGCGAGCATTTGTAGCATTTAAAATGATATAAAGTCCAGTCTTTCATACTGACTGTCTCTTTTTGTATATGAAAACTAGATTCAAAAGGAATTGTTTAGGCTATGTAGCATTAGGCTAAACCTCTCAGGTAACCTTAAATATTGCGTTTTGTTCAGTAAGTCGGAAGAACAAGTGCTCCCGAACAGCTTCAATAATACGCAAGTCTATTATTGCCTGGCAATGCGGGCTGCATCACGTCGCCCCTACCAACGTTTTGGTGCCGAATTGCTGCTTATAAATTGCACTCACGGGGAGTAATTAGTGCAAAAGGATTTCTTAGGCCCCTTAAAACAGTTATCATCATGACAATAGTATGTCTCTGTAAAGGGCGATGGTGTCGGTGCAGTATACTGAGGTTATCAGCTGCAATAAGCGTTGGTACTTTCCGATCCTTATCCATGAGCGCTCCAGTTCTGTAGTAGTATTCAATATCATCCATAACACAAATAAATCCACCGGGCACTACTGCTAGTGTTAAATACAGTAAATGCATTGACAAAGAATGTACTAAAACTGCTTGCATGGCCAGTCATCATTTCCGTATCTGCACTGCTTGGAGGAGCTGAAGAAACAGGGTAGCAATTAGGATTGTACGTAGGGGGAATTTTCCGAGAACAGTAGGTACCTCAGTACAGGTAGTGATGGCATAAGTCTACCAAGAAATTAGGAGATTGGCAATTAGCAAGAGACCTTTCTGGAGGGGGCCAGTGATAGCTTGTCAGCTTACACTCTCTTGTAAGGTTTTAATTTCCATTTCCTGGAAAAAGCAGTGTTAAAATGTCCCAGGCTACAATACTGGCACAGCGTGTTTATTGTCGCCAATGTTGGGATTTACGGTGGTTGTGACTGTGTGAGAGGAGAGATACAGTTTGTAATTGGTCTAGTCTTTTTGTTTGGCTAAGATACCCAAAGGATTAAGGGACTTCTCGGAACTCAACTGACGTCCCTCTTACTTCTTAAACTGTCGTTTATTAAATGTCATTTACGATTGTATTGCAACTACTTGTTTTAAAATTTCAAACAAATAAAGAAACAAGAAGTTCCGTGACGAACTAAAGATACTACTTTTCTTAAAATTAAGATTAATGCCAATGATTAATCTAAATGGACATACCTAGAATACTGACGAAATTGAGTTGGTAATATCGAAATTTCTAATTAGTTCGAAGTATACCTGGTATAATGTAGCCTAATAGAGCACTAGAGTTGGCAGCCCTGGTGACTGAATATATTCTTAGTTCCATCTCTTAAAGTACTGAATACAAAATTTGGTTCAAGTCCAATGGATAACATGGACGTTATATGCAGTTAGGCATTGGATCTATCGGCGTGCGTAAAATCATGTTGACAAAAATGTCATGCATGTGCTGGTCAGAAATAATCTGAAATATTATAATCTCTAGTTGTGCCCAGCCCTGGTGGCTCTTAAGAATACGCTCAGTCATATCTGTTTATGTACACATATTACATACGAAATTTGGCTGAAATCCAATTGATAGTGTAGAAGTTAAATGCATTTAAAATTTGGACCTATCAGCAGGCATAAAATCATTTTGGCAACACTGCCATATATGGCCTCCTGGATATTAAACTGAATAGCTTCCATGCATACCTTCCAAGATATCAAACATGGAGGCCAAATTTCGAGTGCGATTTTTCAGCAATTGAGAGCACTGACATCATTTTCAAATATGGCCTTGGGATATTCAGATATAGATCTTTACTCATACTAAATTTGGTTTCGATTGCTGCAGTCGTTTAGGAGTTTATACGGGGGGACAGACAGACACACATTTGCCCGATCTCATAAGTCTACTTTTTCCTCACTTTTACAAAATGTGAAAAGTAGGCTAACAAGAAGTTCCGTGACGAACTAAAGAGCCTACTTTTCTTAAAATTTAAAATTCATGCCAATGATTAATCTATATGGACCTAAGTTTAGGCTATTTAGAATAATGACGAAATAAAGTTGGTAATATAGAAATTTCTAATTAGATTGAAATATACCTGGCATTATGTAGCCTGATAGAGCACTACAGTTGGCAGCCCTGGTGACTGAATATATTCTTAGTTCCATCTCTTAAGGTACAGAATACAAAATTTGGTTGAAGTCCAATGGATAGCATGGACTTTACATGCAGTTAAACATTGGACTTAATGCAGCGTGCGTAAAATGATGTTGGCAACAATGTTATGCATGTGTTGGTCAGAAATAATTTGAAATATTATCTATTGTTGTGCCAATTTTGGATGAAATCCATTTGTTAGTATAGTAGTTACTGGTATTTTAAAATTGGACCTATCAGCAGGCTTAGAATGATGTTGGTAGCACTGACGTACATTAGTTGCTCCAAAATAATCTAGAATGGCAGGTACTATACGTGCGCAAATATTAGAGCTGTTGGCTTGTATACTTTCTGATAGCCTATATTGATGTATATTAGGGTAAAAATATAAACAGCATTTATTAACAGTTGGCAGCCCTGATTGCTCTTAACAATACGAATAGTCATATGTTATGGTACGGTACACATAGCACATACGAAATTTGGTTGAAATCCAATTGATAGTATAGAAGTAACATGTATTTGCAAATTGGTCCTATCAGCAGGCTTAGAATCATGTTGGTAGCACTGACATACATTAGTCGCTCCAAATTAATCTAGAACGTCAGGCACTATACGTGTGCGAAGGTTAAGGCTGTTGGCTCGCATACTTTCTGATACATTGGTATTTGGATAAAAAAAATAGAGAGAGCATTTATTGACAGTTGACAGCCCTGCTGGCTCTTAATAATACGCTCAGTCATATCAGTTTATGTACACATAGTACATACGAAATTTGGTTGTAATCCAATTGATAGTGTAGGAGTTATATGCATTTAAACATTGGACCTATCAGTTGGCTTAGAATCATTTTGGCAACACTGTCATGTATGGCCTCCTGAAAATTCAACTGAAGTGTTATTATCTATATATGTGCCAATTTTTGAATAGTTCCCATGTATATATTCCAGGATATCCAATATGGAGCTGAAATTTCAATTATGATTTTTCAGCAGTTGGTAGCACTGACATCATTTTCAGGTATGGCGTTGAGATGTCCCGGTATAGATCTTTACTCATACCAAATTTGGTTTCGATATCTGCAGCCATTTAGGAGTTGATAGGGGGACACACAGACAGACAGACAGACAGACAGACAGAAGGACAGACAGACAGACATTTTCCCGGATCGATCTCATAAGACTCCTTTTTCCTAATTTTTCAAAATGTGAAAAGTAGGCTAAAAATGAAAAATTGAGCAATAGAAAATAACCAAATTGCAATTTGAATAAGTCGTGACTCTCCTAATAAAGATATCTCTAAAGATCCAAATTTTTTGCCTATTTTTCACATTTTGCAAAAATGAGGAAAAAGCAGATGGTTGCAGCAATCGAAACAAAATTTTGTAGGAGTAAAGATCTATACCAAAATATCTCAATGCCGTATTTGTAAATGATGTCAGTGCTACCAACTGCTGAAAAATCGCAATTGAAATTTGAGCTCCATGTTGGATATCATGGAAGGTATGAATGGGTGCTATTTCAAAATTGACACACGTCTAGATAATAATATTTCAGTTTAATTTCCAGGAGGCCATACATGGCATTGCTGCAAAAATGATTATAAGCCTGCTGATAGGTCCAGTTTTTAAATGCATAGAACTTCTACACTATCAATTGGAATTCAACCAAACTTCGTATCTGCTATGTGTACAAAAACAGATATGACTGAGCGTATTCTTAAGAGGCACCAGGGCTGCCAACTGTTAATGAATGCTCTCAATTTATTTTATCCAAATACCAATATACACACATCAAAAAAAGTTTTGCATCACCTCGGTTCCAAGAGTTCCGGAACCGTTAAATACAAAGGGAATAGAGATCAACACAAACAACATTTCAGCTCGTTTTATTGCTCATGAGACCCACACATTGCATGTTGTACCATCATACAGCTAGACTTTCAGCATTTGTGGTCCAGATTGCAGTACACACCACTACCTCTAATACCCAGTAGCACGTCCTCTTGCATTGATGCATGCCTGTATTCGCCGTGGCATTCTATCCACAAGTTCATCAAGACACTGTTGGTCCAAATTGTCCCACTCCTCAACGACAATTCGGCGTAAATCTCTCAGAGTGGTTGGTGGGTCAAGACGTCCATAAACAGCCCTTTTCAACATATCCCAGGCATGTTCGATAGGGTTCATGTCTGGCGAACATGCTGGCCACTGTAGTCGAGCGATGTCGTTATCTTGAAGGAACGCATTCACAAGATGTGCACGATGAGGTCGAGAATTGTCGTCCATGAAGACAAATGCCTCTCCAATATTCTGCCGATATGGTTGCACTATGGGTCGGAGGATGTCATTCAGGTATCGTAAAGCCGTTTCGGAGCCTTCCATGACCACCAGTGGCGTACGTCGGCCCCACATAATGCCACCCCAAAACATCAGGGAACCACCACCTTGCTGCACTCGCTGGACAGTGTGTCTAAGACGTTCAGCCTGACCAGGGTGCCTCCAAACACGTCTCCGACGATTGTCTGGTTGAAGGCCTATGCGACACTCATCGGTGAAGAGAACGTGATGCCAATTCCGTGGGGTCCATTCAGCATGTTGTTGGGCCCATCTGTACCCCGCTGCATGGTGTCGGGGTTGCAAAGCTGGACCTCGCCATGGACGTCGGGAGTGAAGTTGCGCATCATGCAGCCTATTGCGCACAGTTTGAGTTGAAACACGACGTCCTGTGGCTGAACGAAACGCATTATTCAACATGTTGGCATTGCTGTCAGGGTTCCTCCAAGCGGCAATCCGTAAGTAGCGGTCATCCACTACAGTAGTAGCCCTTGGGCGGCCTGAGCGAGGCCTGTCATCGACAGTTCCTGTATCTCTGTACCTCCTCCATGTCCGAACAACATCGCTTTGGTTCACTCTGAGACGCCTGGAAACTTCCCTTGTTGAGAGCCCTTCTTGACACAAAGTAACAATGCGGACGCGATCGAACTGCGGTATTGACCTTCTAGGCATGGTAGAACTACAGACAACATGAGCAGCGTACCTTCGTCCTGGTGGAATGACTGGAACTAATCGGCTGTCGTACCCCCTCCGTCTAATAGGCCCTGCTCATGCATGGTTGTTTACATCTTTGAGCAGTTTTAGTGACATCTATGAACAATCAAAGGGACTGTATCTTGGATACAATATACACAGTCAACGTCTATATGCCGGAGATCTGGGAACCGAGGTGATGCAAAACTTTTTTTGATGTGTGTATGAGAAAGTATGCAAGCCTACAGCGTTAAACTATGCACACGTATAGTACCTGACATTCTATATTAATTTGGGGTAACATATACGTCAGTGCTACCAACATGATTCTAAGCCTGCTGAGAGGTCCAACTTTAAATACATGTAACTTCTTTACTATCATTTGGATTTCAACCAAATTTCGTATATGCTATGTGTACCATAACAGATATGAATATGCGTATTCTTAAGAGCAACCAGGGCTGCCAACTGTTAATAAATGCTGTCTCTATTTTCTACCCTTATATCAATATATCAGAAAGTATGCAAGCCAATAGCTCTATACTTTGCACACGTATATTACCTGGCATTCTAGATTAATTTGGAGTCACTAATATAGGCCTACGTCAGTGCTGTCAACACGATTCTAAGCCTGCTGATAGGTCCAATTTTAAAATGCATGTAACATCTATACTAACTAATGGATTTCATTCAAAATTGACACAACAATAGAACATATTACTTCAGATTATTTCTAACCAATACATGCATGACATTGTTGCCAACATGATTTTACGCGCGCTGTTATATCCAATGTTTAACTGCATGTAACGTTCATGATAGCCATTGGACTTCAACCAAATTTTGTATTCTGTACCTTAAGAGATGGAACTAAGAATCTATTCAGTCACCAGGGTGGCCAACTGTAGTGCTCTATTTGGCTACATTATGCCAGGTATACAGTATTTCGAACTACTTAGAAATTTCTATATTACCAACTTAATTTCGTCATTATTCTATATAGATCCAGATAGATTAATCATTGGCATCAATCTTAAATTTTAAGAAAAATAGGCTCTTTAGTTCATCAGGGAACTTTTTGGTTTTGTTTTCGTGTGGCCTCCTCAGAAGCCGAGTGCAGTCTTTCTAGTCGACGCCCGTGGGCGACCTGCGCGTCGCGATGAGAGATGTAACGGATGAAGACGAATGAAACTGGGTGAGGATGTGGAGGGAAGCGGCCGTGGCCTGTAAGAAAGTAAGATCTATGAAGGACGTAGAAAGATGAACACACTTTGATTAGTCTTGTACAGCAGTAGAATAAACGTACATTAGTAATGAGCACTCGAGATAGTCCTGAGCCGAGCTGCTATCACTTCCAGTGTCACTGTCACTGTCTCCTGGGCACAAGTTTATGATAAACTCTTTGACACTTTCCTCTTCTAGTCCTTCGTTTTTCTATTCCTCTTCTATTGTCTTCTTTGTACGAGTTGCGTACTTACTTAACAGCCATGGTGTCACCGCCGTCATAGCATCGGCAATAGTACATTATGCAACGAGCCTATAATGGCTATAATTAAGACACGAGTATTTTTTATAAAACGAGCGTATGCGAGTTTTATAATTTCCATACGAGTGTCTTAATTACCATTATAGGCGAGTTGCATACGACTGTTTATGTTCGACGATAATTATAACTTTATTATATGTTTTAACATAAATATTCATAAATATCTGTTGAGAGTCAGCTACTGGAATTTGTGATCGCAGAGCGAGCGTTGGGTGTTATACCTTCGTCTTTCAAGAGCTTTGAACGGCCGACGCATGCGCTCTGTGGGCTTGCAATGCCATATGCAGCCATATGTTTACATCAGCCGTCCCTCAGTAATATTGTCACCGCAGTCATTTGAAGACAATGCGCTGTGTAGAAATTAGTGTTAGTGATTTTAAGGTACTGTGCTATTTCTTGTCTCATATTCGCCAGTTTATTTACGCGAACATATGGACGGTGGGTATTCCATGTCGGTAATTTATTATAGTTCGATGTTGTGTTTATGTCCGACATGTTGGATTTTGAGCGCATGCGCCAAATTATCGTTACCTAATTGGTCAATGAACGAGCTATGATTGGCTGGAGAAACTGTATCGTAATGAAAAACGGTGTTATAATGACCATCATTATGATACAGTTTTCAAACACATAATAGTGAGGGTCGAACATAAAAAGCTTTTCGACATCTTGAATTTTAAATGTATGGTTTCTTTCTTGAACATACGAGTTGATGTAGGCCCATACCATTCCAATTGCGTTGTACTGACAATGCTTTGCAGGAAGTCGAATAACCTTATGTCCGATTTCTGCCACTTTACTGTCAATAATGTAAGTAGGATGTGGTGGCTTATGCATCTTGACTAGCTTGTAGAGTTCAGTTTTTCTCAAATCTCCGGGAAAAACACGGCCTCTCTTTTGCAGTCAACTCACCATTGCGCATTTCGTTGAGTTTGAGGTTGGATATTTATCCTTAACTCTAGAGTGGTAGCTAGCATTGCCCATTATGATAGTACTGCCATCTGGTAATACGGGAATCAATGTGTTAAAAAAACAGTTTTCAAATACCTGATATCCATTTCTTCGTGATAATCCTTGGTCTTTTTGGATTAAAAAAAAGTCCTCTCGGCACGCCGGAAGGCGGGGGTAGTTTTCACCGGACAAACTTGGGGATAGGCGAAAATAGGCAGAATATGCAGGTTTTCGTAGAAGGATCAGACCTCATTTATTGCGAGAAGGTATTTTATAATTGTAGCTTAATTAACTTTGTTTTTCGTCATTTTATGCTTATTTTAAACATTTTATTGTCTTATGGGAACGGTAACCTTCTCGTCATTTGGGGTCCATTTTTATACTTGTGGTCACACTGTCCTTATGCTAGGTTTCGACACTGATGTGTAACTATGTAACGGTCTGTTACTTCTTCACGCAAAATTATATCTCCCGCAGAGATTTTGGTTGGTTCCTCAGTTTAGGGGCTGCGACAACGCGGTCATGTGACCCCGTGTACTTAGGGATGGCTGTATTAGTCTGTAATTCAGGTAAATGGACTGCAGACGGTCAATTTCAAGCAGTAGTTCCTAATGTTGCTACCAGGTACTACCGTCAACGACACCTACCTGTGAACTTGGCTACTAGATGCCACCGCAGCCAGCAACTCGCAACGAACGTTGGAATTTCCCCTCCAAAGGAAAGCATACTGAGGGATTTTTAGCGCTCTTAGAAAATCCGACGACTTCGGCCGGCTTTGAACTCGCAACCTTGGGCATAGACATTCAGCATGCTACCAGTTACGTCACCGAAGCCGCTTCACACTTAGTCAGATGGAATTCTGAATATGATCTCGTGCAAGTGCGTTATCTTGGCAACGTCTGATGGCTCATCCCTCATCAATTTAGTAGAGTTGCCATGGCAAGCACTGATAGCTCTTGGCATTTTCTTATAATTCCGAAATCATTTTTCTCATCCCTTGGCATAATGGTGGGTCATATCAAAATTCTTTAAGACAAAATTTTAGGTAATTATTAGGGGAATATTGTCCATTTTGTACGGTTTTGAGATTGTGCCTATTAAGAGAGATATGATTAATGTTTCCCGAAGAACCCACTTTTTCCCACCCCTTTGGTCAATGGTTGGTGCTATAAAAAGAGCTCTTCGAACATAAATTTGTGGGCTTTATCCGACACATAGTATGAACTTTGAACGGATTCGATATTTCACATATTAAGAGAGTTATAGCAATATTTCACTTTTTCGAAAAAAGCCCCCCATTTTCACCCCCTTCGACCGATTTAGCCCATTAACGAACTCGACCGAGATTTTATAGGTATACATATTCGGTAAAATATTCAAAGTGATTGGTGCAAAATTACGGCAGTTATCGTGTCCACAAGAAACTGATATGCATATATATATATACACACATACATACATAAATTATATATAAACTTTTGAACTGACGGTGGTTTTGGGGTCTGGGGGATGTGAAACGCGAAGATATGTCGAAATTTTCCGGAAGTCGAAACATGGTACCCATTGCAATAGTTAGCTTTCTAATGAAATCTACCTCTGGTTGGTTCCTCAGTTTAGGGGCTGCGACAACGCGGTCATCTAACACCGTGTACTTTGGGTGAGTGTAGAATCTGTCTGATAAACGGTGTGAATTGTAATGGCTGTAGTAGTCTTAATTCAGGTAAGGACTGCAGACGGTCAATTTCAAGCAGTAGTTCCTAATGTTGCTACCAGGTACTACCGTCAATGACACCTAGCTGTGAACTTGGCTACTAGATGCCACCCCAACCAGCAACTCGTAACGAACGTTGGAACTTCCCCTCCCTAGGAAAGCATACTGAGGGATTTTTAGCGCTCTTAGAAAATCCGACGACTTCGGCCGGCTTTGAAACCGCGACCTTGGGCATAGACATTCTGCATGCTACCAGTTACGTCACCGAAGCCGCTTCCCACTTAGTCAGATGTCAAAGTCAACCCCTGGCACCATCCAGCCCATGACGGGCTAAGGCCGACCAGGCGACCGCTGCCCAGCCATTTGGCCTGCAGATATTGGGGTGACGCGTGATCAGCGCGTCGGGTCCCCTCGGCCGTTAATATTGGTATTCGTGATCGGGGTGCTGTCTCACTGTCAGACAGCTACTCAATTGTCCTCACGAGGCTGAGTGCACCCCGTTCCAACCCTCACGTCAGTTTTAAAATCCCTGACGGAGCTGGGGATCGAACCCGGGGACTCCGGGTGAGAGGCAGGCGCGCTACCCCAACACCACGGGGCCGGCTTAGTCAGATGGAAATACTGAATCTGATCTCGTACAAGTGCGTTGTCATGGCAACGGCTCATCCCTCATCAATTTAGTAGTGTTGCCATGGCAACCTCTGATAGCTCTTGGCATTTTCTTATAATTCCGAAATCATTTTTCTCATCCCTTGGCGTAATGGTGGGTCATATCAAAAATTCTTTCAGACAAAAGTTTCAGGTAATTATTAGGGAAATATTGTCCATTTTGTACGGTTTTGATATTGTGCCTATTAAGAGAGATATGATTAATATTTCCCGAAAAACCCACTTTTTTCCACCCCTTTGGTCAATGGTAGGTGCTATCAAAAAACTTATTTGACATAAATTGTTGGCACTTTTCCGACACATATTATGAACTTTGAATGGATTCGATATTTCGCGTATTAAGAGAGTTATAGCGAAATTTCAATTGTTCGAAAAAAAGCCCCCCATTTTCACTCCCTTCGACCGATTTTGCCCATTAACGAACTCGACCTAGATTTTATAGGGATACATATTATGTAAAAAATTCAAAGTGATTGGTGCAAAATTACGGCAGTTATCGTGTCCACAAGAAACTGATATACATAAATTATATATAAACTTTTGAACTGACGGTGGTTTTGGGGTCTGGGGGATGTGAAACGCGAAGATATGTCGAAATTTTCCGGAAGTCGAAACATGGGACCCATTGCAATAGTTAGCTTTCTAAAGAAATCTACCTAAAATTAAGGGAAAAATACCAAGACATAGTGCGGTATTAATATAAAGACATTCTGTACTGAATCGTGTGAATATGCCATAATGGTAGTATTCTAATAACTGATAATTAAAAATCTGAGCGACAGAGACAAATATAGAAACTGACACAGCTGTGAGCTGTCTCAAAACAAAGCAACGAAGGGCGGAATTCAAACAGACTGAAGATGTTTGTCCGGAGCTAAAAAAAACGAACCTAAAGTACTTATAATCGGAACAAGTAGTTCCGTGAAAAACTATATAGCCTATTTTCATATATCCTATTGGTCTTCTTTATTAAAAAGTTCTCCCGCCTATGAAAAGGAAAGCCATGTTGGATTTTCTGTATGTAGGCCATATGCACCATTACATGAAGATTATTGCATAGGTTCATTTTTCAAACGTTCACTTCGATCGCATGATTGAGACACAAGAAATAAAAAACAATTTTAAAATTCCGCACCGCCGCCATCTTGGGGTTATGAAACAATTAAATTTAATTAGATGCCAGTAGATATTATATGACCATTTACCGCACCAAGTTTCACTGCACTCGGATAATTAAATCGCGAGTGAATTCAATTTGAATGTTTTAACTTCTCTTGGCCGCCATGTTGGTATTGTGCTCACCAGGCTATTGAAAGTCCGATAGGTGAACTTGTATTATTAGCCTTTATCAGCATTCAAAATTTCAGTTTGATTGCTGCAATAGATTCGTAGGTATTGAGAACGGTATAAATATTTCGGATGGTCGTTATGTTGGATTGTTATATATGTAGGCCATACTGTTATGTACCATTAGATGAAAATTATTGCATAGGTTCATTATTCAAAATTTCACTTCGATCGCATGATTAGGACATAAGAAATAAAAGTAATAATTTTAAAATTTCGCACTGACGCCATCTTGAGTTTATGTAAACAATTGAACAAAATTAGATGTCAGTAGATTAGAATTTTTATAAGCATTTGCCGTTTCAACTTTCAATGCACTCGGATGGTTACATCGCTTGAAATTTCCATTAAAATATTTCAACTTCGCTTGGCCGCCATGTTTGTTTTGTACTTAACAGGATTCATAAAGTCACATATGCAAACTTGTAGTAGTACCCTTAAATCACTGTGCAAAATGTCAGGGTGATATCTGTTACCGTTGCGGAGATATTGAATGCCAGTGAAATACTTGTGAAACGTATCAATATTTGAAAGGCACGGTCGAGGTCGGACGAGGTAGTAGTTTGTATTAGAGGGGCGGGAGGGGGACACGTGCACACACACATGGACAAAGGTTGATCTTATAACCCTTTTTTTCTTTTTTAATGGAAATAGACTAACATATGGGTCGTCCAGTTGCAAAACTCGTTTAATCCACTTGTGAATAAGATCATATTCATCAGAAACGTTTCTCTGGACTTCGCCTCACGTATCTTTAGTGTTTGTTTTTTTCTACTTTTTTCTTTTTGCTTTCTGCTTTTAAATTTTACGTTTTGCTGTTCTTTCTTGGTTTTGGTTTTGTGTTTGTTTTCTGCTTTTGCGTATTTTGAATTTTGCTTTTTGCTTTGTGTTTCTTGTTTTTTGTTTTCTGCTTTTGCTTTTGTTTTTGAATTTTGCTTTTTGCTTCGTTTTTGGTATTGTGTTAGTTTTCTGGAAAATCAAAATAAAACAAAACAAAATAAATAAAACAATATCAAAATAAAACAAAACAAATTAAAATAAAACAAAATAAACAAAATAAAAACAAAAACAAAATAAAATAAAACAAAACAAAAATGAAACAATTTGAAACAAAATAAAACGAAATAAAATAAAATAAAATAAAACGAAACAAAACAAAATAAACAAAACAAAATGAAACAAAACAAAACAAAATAAAACAAAATTTAATTTAATTTAATTTAATTTAATTTAATTTAATTAAAGAAAAGAAAAGAAAAGAAAAGAAAATAATAAAATAAATAATTTTACGACATGATCCTTATTCACCAGTGGATTAAACTAGTTTTGCAACTGGACGACTCATATATGAACTCCTGCAGTAATAGATGAGGACCTAATGGGCTCCCTCCAAACTATAATCCCGCCTACGATGGGAAGGAGGCTGCTGTGGCCTTATATTAGGAACCATTAAACTTATGCCAATATTACCATAGCCACGAAAGAAACTCACGATAACTGACGAACTCTATACAGACCCAAGTAAACAGGACTGATGGTCCTAGCGCTAAAAACAAAGAGAAACTGATAATCTACGCGATATGAGCCCAGCATGTTTCGCGCTGCCACCTGCTTCCGCCTGATGGTTATCTAATTATTATCCTGGACGCTAGATGGCAAGGAAGTGGCGCTGCAGTACAAAATATCTATATGAACAGTGTTGGTGTTTTTGTTGATTCATTTAGGGGCTTGTGACATCGTGGTCATACAGCAAGTGGACATGGGTGTAAGTAGGAATTTTGTTTGGTAAACTGTGTAATGTTGTGTCTATAGTAGTATTTGTAATAGACTGGGTTGGGAAGGAGGCGGCTGTGGTCTTAAGTTAGGAACCATCCCGGCAATAGCCTGGAGTAGAAGTGAGAGAACCATGGAAAGTCACTTCTGGGTTGGCTGAGGTGGATATCGAACCCACCGTTTCAGCCCCCTGACCAGAATTATTTTTTATGGTAGAGACGAGAATCGAACCCGAACTTGCCAATAATACAAGCCGCTACGCCACGCGTGCATTAAATCGTTCACCACTAGGGCGCGTTGGGGAGAGGAGACGTGCGATGCGGTCGCCATGAAAAAAATTGCAATTTATATTTTCCACAAGATATTTTCAGGAGAGAGGTGATTTTACTATATATTTCTATTTTTTTTGGTCGTGTGACCTCCTGAGAGGCCGAGTGCAGGTCTTTCTATTCGACGCCCGTGGGCGACCTGCGCGTCGGGGTGAGAGATGGAATGGATGAAGATGAATGAAACTGGGCAAGGATGTGGAAGGAAGCGGCCGTGGCCTGTCAGAAGGTACTGTCCCAGCATTTGCCTGGTGTTGAAAATGGGAAACCACGGAAAACCATTTCAAAGACAGCCGACGGTGGGGCTCGAACCCACGCGTCTACCGAGTCAGCACAGAGCTTGGCCCCATGGCCTAACGCAGCACTTTAGCCAGCGTAGCCACTACTGTCGGTTTATATTTCAATGAAAGAATCAAACAAGTAAAACACCATCAATATGTGTGAGGGTTTCTTTACTACTTGAACAGTCTACCAACGGAAGACTAGCTGAAGAAGTGTTGTCTTGGACTTGAAATTAATGAGATTCAACAAGTGAAAAGCGTATTTTTTGAATCAAAGAAATAACCCCAATCATACTAATCAGTAAAATTAAATCTGGGGATCGCAAGCATCTGCTCGCGAACTTATGGATTTCCTTGCGAATTCTAGTCATAATTCGAGTTACCGTAGCAAGTGCAGAAATGAGTTTCAGCAAATTGAAACAAATCAAGATGTATCTTACAAGGGAAGTGTCAGGTAAGACAGGTCGAAACATATCTTGAAACTTTGTGGACGCAATCGTTGTATTATTAGAGGACAGCATGTGGAAAATCAGCCGCCAGATTGAACTGCAAGGTTCCGAAATCGTACCTGACATCCTGGTACGCAGACATGACGACTGGTGGAGTTGGACAACCCTGTGGCACTCGGAGTAGTAGCGAGGCGGGGCGTATATGCTGACTGGAGCGTGCGGCTGCCACCCACCGGCCTTGAGTTCCTGGGCCGTCAGGGCTGTCCCTTCCAACATGTACGGTACTCGCTAATCGCTACTTCCCATTTATTTATATGAGAGATTCGCCACATGATTTCGGAGCCTTGCAGTTCAATCTGGCCGCTGATTTTTGCACGTTGTCCTCTTATAACACAACGATTGCGTCCACAAAGTTTCAAGATAGTTTTCGACCTGTCTTACCTGAAACTTCCCTTGTAAGATCTGCGATGACTCAGGATTGACAAACTGCAATAGGGCAGCGTCGGTGGCGTAGTTGGTAGCATGCTGAGCTTCTATGCCCAAGATCGTGGGTTCGATTCCGGCCGAAGTCGTCGGATTCTTTAAGAGCCTTAAAAATCCCTCAGTATGCCTTCCTTCGGAGGGGAAGAAAAGCCGGCGGTCCCATGTCATAGATTTATGGCATGTTAAAGAACCTTTCACTAATTACACCTGTGTGAAGCTAAATTGTATAGGTTACGAATGTAAACAACGCGCTTAGGTTCCTACGTTCGTTGCCAAGAGCCGACTGCGGTGACGTCTGGTAGCTAAGTTCTGAACTATTAGTCGTTGACGGTGGCGTTTGGCGGCAAAAGTACGAACTACTTGAAATTAAAAGTCTGCAGTCCTCACTTGAATTGAAAACAGATAACACACACTAATACAGTCATCACAATTAACACCGGTTATCAGATAGATTCTACACACACCCAAGGTACACGGGGCTACTTGACCGCGTTGTCGCAGCCCCTAAACTAAGGAACCAACCAACCAACCAAACTGCATTAGCAATTTTAACAATTAAGAATGAAGAGGCAATAAGGTAGACTTCAAAGACAGTAAGGCCGTATTGTGCCCAAATCCAGTTGCCTAAATTGAAGGGTACAAGCCGTGAGCCTAGATTTGAGGGAACAGGCCACGATTCTAAGTTCGGATATGGATGTTTGAATAGCGCGCTCCAAACCTTCTTAGAAGATTTTCGAAGGAATTTACAGCCAAGAAGTGGGTAAGTGACGTAGGAGAAGAGCGTCATAGTCGAGGCTATATGTCACTAAATATTTCCCGTTGAGATGGAAACATGAAACCTATATCAGATTTCTGGCAAGGACAAGAGAAGAAGAATGAGCTTTGTTTCAAATAAATTGATCGAACAGAAGCCGAGTTATGAGCTGTTTTAATTCCAGCGTTTTCACCGCAGTGACCTCGAGCCAGCAAGCGGATGGATGTATAAGGCGTGCCTCGCAGGCAGAGGCAGGTTCACTTCGTCACAAGTAGCCTACTCCGTTGACTTGGTCGTGCTACGCTACGTAAGCGCTCTAGCCGCTTGTCTATCACCGAACTTCGAACATCGTTATTATCACCGAGCACATGGTTGCATTTAAACTTCAACTTACAGCACAAGCTGTGGACTTAGAATTTTCGACAGTACATGGTTACTGAAAGTGTTAAACTATTTCGAGTGAGTTTAGAACTTTTCTTCGATTTCACAGAAGTGAAATAAGTCTGTGGCACTTGGTAATTTTTACCGCTACAACTTGGACATATGGTAGACTATGTCTGCATATTACAATTCGAAAGCCGAATGGGAATACAGGTTTAGCCTTGTGCGATCTGAAAAGTGAGAAGCTTTGCCCAGCCAACTCGACAGAATTTGTAATTGTGCTGAAAAGATTGTAAGAGTATTGGAATACTGATTGTATCACAGTGGGTCTTGGTAATTATTTCATCATGGATCGCTTAGATCAGATGTCAACTACACTTCAGCTCTTGAAGTTGCCAACATTTTTCTGCAAGACGTTATAAACGCCACTATGTCTGCGTAAACAGCTTGTGGGTATAACATGGAAGCTGATACGAGAATATAAGTACGCGTCCTAATGGGACAGACAACATGAAGACTGAGTAGTCTGGTTCAGTCCAGATTTCTACCATCAAGACCTACAAGAATGTGAGCTGCAATTTACATTATTTCTATGCGTAGTTAGTTGGATTTTCTCGTATTTTCTACAACACATTTTTTTTTCTCTATAGTCATCGATATGTTTATTTGCTTTTGCAAATATCTTCTTTCGAAACCTGAGCTAGGACCTGAGTTGATTTTTACTCAGATTTACACGATTCGATATTTATGGACGAGCAGAACGAGCATTTATTTTAGTTCGATATTTTTAGCCTACTTTTCACATTTTGCAAAAATGAGGAAAAAGTAGACTTATGAGATCGATCCGGGAAAATGTGTGTCTGTCTGTCTGTCCTTCTGTCTGTCTGTCTGGCTGTGTGTGTCCCCCCCTATCAACTCCTAAACGGCTGCAGCAATCAAAACCAAATTTAGTATGAGTAAAGATGTGCACCGGAATATCTCACGTCCATATTTGAAAATGATGTCAGTGCTACCAACTGCTGAAAAAACGCACTAGAAATTTGAGCTCAATGTTTGATATCTTGCAAGGTATGCATGGCAGCTATTCCAAAATTGGCACACATGTAGATAATATTATTTCAGTTTAATTTCCAGGAGGCCAACCATGACAGTGTTGCCAAAATAATTTTAAGCCTTCTGATAGGTCCAATGTTAAAATGCATATAACTTCTACAATATCAATTGGATTTCAACCAAATTTTGTATGTAGTATCTGTACATAAACAGATATGACTTAGCGTATTCGTAAGAGCCACCATGGCTGCCAACTGTTAATGATTGCTCTCTCTATATTTTTTTAAAATCCAAATACCAATATATCAGAAAGTATGCAAGCCAACAGCTTTAAACTATGCACACGTATATCCTGACATTTTAGATTAATTTGGAGTAACTTATATACGTCAGTTTTACCAACATGATTATAAGCCTGCTGATAATACCAATTTTTAAATACATCTAACTTCTATACTATCAGTTGGATTTCAACCAAATTTCGTATGTGCTATGTGTACCATAACAGATATGACTATAAGTATTGATAAGAGCAATCAGGGCTGCCAACTGTTAATAAATGCTGTCTATATTTTTTTTACCCTAATATCAATATATCAGAAAGTATGCAAGCCAACAGCTCTATACTTTGCACACGTATAGCGCCTGACATTCTAGATTAATTTGGAGTAATTAATATAAGGCAGTGCTGCCAACATGATTCTATGCCTGCTGATATGTCCAATTTTAAAATACCTGTAACTTCTATACTAACAAATGGATTTCATCCAAAATTGGCACAACAAGATATCATAATATTTCAGATTATTTCTGACCAGCACACGCATGGTATTGTTGGCAACATGCTTTTACGCGTGCTGATAGATCCAGTGTCTAACTGCATGTAACGTCCATTGGACTTCAACCAAATTTTGTATTCTGTACCTTAAAAGATGGAACTAAGAATATATTCAGTCACCAGGGCTGCCAACTCTAGTGCTCTATGAAGCTACATTATACCAGGTATATTTTGAACTAATTAGATATTTCGATATTACCAACTTAATTTCGTCATTATTCTTGATAGGTTCATATACTGTAGAATAATCATTGGCATGAAAAGTAGGCTGTATAGTTCTTTACGGAACTTCTTGTTTTCTTATTGCTGTCATTAGCCGTCATAATTTGAGATTTAAGAATTAATCTTAAGTTGAGGAATGGATAGTTATCCATCATTTTGAAGTCGAGGGAGATATTCCCCGAACAGTTTGATAACTTTAAACCTAGTTTTGAACATAATAATAATAATAATAATGGGATTTAATAATAGCAATTATTTTTCTATTCTTCTGGAATAATAATGATAAACATTTGTGGTTTATAATAATCATTTTCTGATTGTATGATTAATACAGTTGACATTCGAAGTCAGACTCTAAATCGGATATTTGTTAATTCCGAAGGTCAGTGGTTAACACATGCCCACTTATAATGAACAGTTAAGTTCAGTGGAATTGTTTCACGTTTGCATTTCACATTCAAAGCTTTGATAAAGACACGGAAAGAAGTGAAATGGGAAGCTAAGCATGTATAAAGCAGGGTTTTTGCTAGAGTTTATATAAAATAAAATCATCATGACGCAGCGTCTTTCACAACATTTGCTAATATTAACACTGTGTGGAATTTCTGATGGTGACATTATATTGGATATTGTCGTAAACTCATTGGTGAGGTTTACTGATTTTTGAATCTTCCATTTGTCATAACAAGCAAAGGCTTGATTATTTTGTATAATTTGGGAAGATGTCATTGTGTGTGTGCCGATAATTATATGCCATTCTGAGTGCGCAATTTAAGTCGCAGGAATGAGGTTGTGTAAAATGGAGCACCAATCAAATTGTAGGCTGGATGTTTTGATGTAGTAGGAGAGTCGTTTTTCGCCACACTTTCGTCGTAATATAACCACAGGTTATTTTGTGAACCATCATTATTATATAACTGTTGATCCACGTGTTTGAAAATATTTCTAGTAATTGCTTACCCGGAAAATTATTATTCTACTAGTTCCTTTCATTCAGGAAAGCTATGCCGTTGTCTAAATGCTGATTTATAATTCTGTGATTTTTATCACGTGTCAATCATATGGGCCAATGCTGTTGTTTAAAATTGTTACTCATTAACAACCACTATAAGCTGAAAGGATTTTCAGATCCTATAAAAATAAATACACATTTTCTTTAATAAGTTGATGCTGAACATATTTGACATTTTTTCAAAATCATTTTGATGATAATAATAATAATAATTGTTTCTTTATAAAACATGTTAAATGATATTTCAAATTTCCTAATTAATGTTTTCAAGGAATAATTAATTAATTCGTTGACTGAATCCATATGGAATGGAAGTTATATTTGTGATGATTATATTTTTGATTAAGTCAAAATTATTTTGACAGACTTTGGATTGAGATCTATGTTTCAATAGATATTTTCTGTTGTTTTTTTGAATCAACAAAAATGCTCCAAGTCCATGTAAATCATAGTGTATTTCACTTATTATGTACAACTTTTGTATTTGGCAAATCCTAATATTACTATTGCCTAAGAAGTGTTAGTCGAAATGCTACGATAATAGTTTTGAGAAATGAACAGTGAAAGTGATTTTCCCAACCAGTGATATATTTTCTTATTGATCTGCAACGGGTGAATGCTAAATAATTTAGGGATCAGTATGGACGATTGACTTTGCGTTGATAAAACCCTACCCCTGTACATAATTATGTTGAACGAAGTCAACAGGACTGATATTCTGACCTCTCGTTTCAACTTTGTTAGTGTTCATGTGTTGGCGATATTGTATATTGTGTAAATAACTTATTCTTTTCCAGTCATCTTTTATGCCATTTGGGGCATATTTTCTTCGAGTCATTTTAAAGTTTTAATAAAATGAGATAATTTTATGGTATTCAATCACCGTTTTCATGAATCTCCTTCTATCCTTATTGTTGCGTCGAACCGAAAATCAGTTAAGCATTTTTTTGTTGGGTCTTTGCATTCGACTTTAACCCATCTGGCACCCCAGGATATTTTGATTCTCGTGCTGACTGATTTTTGGTGAAATGCATATGTGGTCGTCCGGACTTCGGTCCAAACGGACACAGTTTGCCAATGCAAAAATGAGAGAAATTCCTTTGGGATTCTAATCAAGGCTTCATTTAGTTAACCATTAAAACGAGTTCCAATGTGTTTTTCATAATCTGATTTGTTTTCTGTTAAAACTAATTTTACGAAATACTGCATCCAAACAGTCAACACAGATAATAAAGTTATTAATGACGCTTTCTCTTCTCTTAAACAATAATTTACTTCGAGCTATAGAGTAATCGATTCTCTAATTAATTAAAATTTGAATTATTCATTTATATTGTAGTATTCAACGTATTATTAGCTGGGACAACAATATCGTATAATATATGCAATTTTTAAGCCACTAAAAAGAATTTTTGTGTGTACTGGAGGTTTTTATTTTCTTACATATAAAGAATAGCCATAAAGGTGGGAATTTTGTGAGGTTTGACCTATTGTTAAAATTATATTATTATTCTAGTCGGTCAACACAAATTGTGCCCAATTACAGAGGCGGAAAACAAGTATTTATACACCCTAACCTCAAAGATATTTATCACAAAATAACACGCTTGTATGTACAACAAGTAGTTCCGTGAAGAACTAAATAGCATATTTTCATATATCCTACTTATTTTAATTGACTCCATCAACATAACATTTTCAGTTTGATTGCTGTAATAGATACGTAGATATTGAGAACCGTCTAAATATTTCGGATTGTCGCCATGTTGGATTTTTATATATTTTTATATACATAGAGTTATGTATTTTAGATGACGATTATTGCGTAGGTTCATTATTCAAACGTTGACTTCGATCGCATGAATAGGACACAAGAAATTGAAACTTATTTTTGAAATTTCGCACAGCCGCCATCTTGTGGTTATGTAAACAATTGAACTAAATTAGATATGAGTGCATTACAATGTGTATAAACATTTGCTGGACCATGTTTCACTGCGTTCGGATAGTTAAATCTTGAGAAACGTCTATTTAAATATTTCAACTTCGCTTGGCCGCCATGTTCGTTTTGTACTTAACAGGTTTTTGAAATTTACATAGGTAAACATCTCGTAGTGCCCTTTACCGCCGTACAAAGTTAGGGTGATATCAGTAATAGTTTCGGAGATATTGGATGCCTGTGAAATATTTCGCACAGCCGCCATATTGGATTGGTGAGACGTAATTAAATTTGAAGGGCACGGTCGGGGTCGACCAAAATAGTACTATAACCTTACCGAGTTTCATTGAAATCGCTCCATTCGTTTGTATTTTATTAGGGACACACACACACACACAAACACACACACACACACACACACACACACACATGAACAAAAGGTGATCTCATAAGCCTTTTTTTTTTCATTAATGAAACTAGGCTAAAAATGGAGGAGAGGTACTTAATTGGATGAATATCCCACCAGTAATGCGGGGCTAATTCTATAATTATCCCTCCCACATTTCTGTGTATAAAAATTGGATTATGTTTTGATAAATATCTTATGTAACATTTCTTTCGGGTTAGGGAGTGTAAATACTTGTTTCCCGCCTAATATAATTGGGCACAATTTGTGTTGACAGACTGAAACGCTAACTTTCATAGAACCAAGCAACACTGAAAAATGGCTTCTAATACTTCTTATTGTTAAAACTCGTAAATAAAACATTACACCCAAAATATCGGTATTCTTTAGGCATTATTATTAGCCTACTTTTCACATTTTGCAAAAATGAGGAAAAAGTAGACTTATGAGATCGATCTGAGCAAATGTGTGTCTGTCTGTCTGTCCTTCTGTCCTTCTGCCTAATATCAATATAAACAGAAAGTATGCAAGCCAACAGCTCTAAACTTTGCACACGTATAGTAGGCCTACCTGGCATTCTAGATTAATTTGGAGTAACTAATATACGTCAGTGCTGCCAACATGATTGTAAGCCTGCCGATAGGTCCAATTTTAAAATGCATGTAACTTCTATACTAACTAATGGATTTCATTCAAAATTGACACAACAATAGATCATATTATTTCAGATTATTTCTGACCAATGACATTGTTGCCAACTTGATTTTACGCGTGGTGTTATATCCAATGTTTAACTACATGTAACGTCCATGCTATCCATTGGACTTCAGCCAAATTTTGTATTCTGTACCTTAAGAGATGGAACTAAGAATATATTCAACTAGCGCTTAGAGACAGCCCAGCGGGGCTAACGAAGCGACCCGAATACTCACGACCGCAACCGATCATCCATCCCCCTTCACGATCTTTTGACACTCGCCGAGACACACCAGCGTAGCAGGGCAAACCGAATGTACCCGAAACTTCACAACCTAGACCGATCATTAGGGCTAGGATTTTTATATAAATACATATTCCTCCCCTTTGCTCATACATAACTAAACATGATAAATGTCCATGAATTAGAACCTTAGTTATCAGCTGATTACATTTTATTGTTACATATTGTATCATAATGACATTTGTTTTAGACATTTTTACTTTAAAATTAATATGCTGTGTTTTTACTTTACATATTTGATCAAAATGACATTTTTTAAAATATACTTGATTTATTTAAAATTACATATTTTGTCTCTTACTGTAAACGAAAAATATTTTTTCGCAAGTGAATTATATTTGTTCACTAGAAACTCAGGTACATGAAACGGATTTTCCAAGCAATTCATAAGCTGTTGAGAAAGGGCCAGGGAAGATGTTAGTGGAGATAAGGGGATGGACACCCTGCAGGAGACTCGGCGGCTGGGCTTTAGTTTTTTTCAGTTGTCCAGTGAGTGCCTGAGACTCTAAGAATTAACGCACAGAACAACAAATCAAGCGATTAATCACAGAACAAATAGTCCCCGTCAATAAACAAAAGAAAAATGACTGCCCGAGGATCATACCCCGCTTGGTCTGTCTGGAAGAGATTGGCTGATCGGTTATATTTGTGAGCATTCAGGTCACTTCGTTAGCCCCGCTGGGCTGTCTGTAAGCGCTAGTTATATTCAGTCACTAGGGCTGCCAACTGTAATGCTCTATTACGCTACATTATGCCAGGTATACAGTGTTTCGAACTAATTAGAAATTTCGATATTACCAACTAAATTCTATATAGATCCATATAGATTAATCATTGGCATGAGTCTTGAATTTTAAGAAAAGTAGGCTCTTTAGTTCGTTACGGAACTTCCTGTTTTGTATATAAACTCCAGTAACAGCAGCGACTTCGGTGGCGTAGTTTATAGGATGCTGAGCTTCTATGCCCAAAAGCGCGCGTTCAAACCCAGCCGAAGTCGTCAGATTTTTTTAGGAGCGTTAAAAATCCCTCAGTATGCCTTCGTTCGAAGGGGAAGTAAAGCCGGCGGGCCCACGTCATAGATTAATGGCATGTAAAAGAACCCTCCACTAACTGCAATTGTGTGAAGCTAAATTTCTATGTTGGAATTGATGCTCTATTAAGTTCCAACGTTCACCCCCGGTGCTGGTTGCGGTGGCATCTAGTAGCCAAGTTCACAGCTAGCTTTCGTTGACGGTAGCAATTGGTAGCAAAAGTAGGATCTACTTGAAATCAATCGTCTGCATTCCTTACCTGAATTTCAGATAACACACACTATTAAAGCCATCACAATTAACACCGGTTATCAGACAGATTCTACACACACCCAAAGTACACGGGGCTACATGACCGCGTTGTCGCAGCCCCTAAACTGAGGAACCAACCAGCCAGTAACAGCAAATCAACAAGCAGAGACTATCGGAAACATTTCAAGGTAAGATGTTGAATGTCTGAAATTGAATGTATTATCTTTCATAAATCTTGGCACATAGAGTTGCATTACTAATTGAGGGAAGGGGGGGGGGGGGGAGCTGTCTTGTCCCGAGCGCCTGACGCCCCAGGAGCGGCCCTGAGTAGGAGATACGGGTTTGAATTCAGACTGCAGGGGCACATTTTCAAGTTATACTCAGGAGATTTTTAATGCTCTTTTTTATATAGTTCTGTTACTGTGTTCCATTTTCTTACTTGTATAATGACGTCTAATGCGGCCGGGGTGGCAGATATAGCACTGAGTTGATATGGAGCGGATACTGTGTAGAGCCTACACGCAGCGCTTTAATTACAACCCTCTGTTAAATTTGTAATTTTTCATGTCGATTGCTGTACTAGTTTTTGAGGTCTATAATAGTAAGAGAAAATTTTGCGTGACAGCCATAGTAGATTAGTGTCGGCTATGGAAATGAGACACGCTTGGGTTCAGAGCAAGTAATACGAACATCTTGCATATACATCGCTGTAGGCTATTAACATTTATTAAGGGGTTGGAGGATACACGTACACCACGGACAAATGTTGATATCATCATCATCACATAAATTATTTCAGTAGTATAGATCCCTCCTGCGGCGCTCAAAAGTGACCGATCGTGTCAAATGAGCATTCAAATGAAAAAGAATAGGCATTGGCATGACGAATTGCACTCTAATTTCATAAATATGTATAATTTCTTTAAAAAAATTACTTTAAAAATGTACGAAGTGTGCGATTTGCAAATACTGTTGCTGTAGGAAAATGAATGAAAATCCACAGCCTGCTTCCAGTCTCCGACCGGGTCAGGAATGGAATGAATGCAGCCCCCATCTAGCGGCGAGGATATGAACCGTGCCGGCTGCCGAGGCCTGACGCACTCCTCTGGGGCAATGATTAAATGAATGACAGATGAAATGAAATGATAGTGGAGAGTGTTGCTGGAATGAAATTTTGACAGGGAAAACCGGAGTACCCGGAGAAAAACCTGTCTGCCTCCGTTTTGTCCAGCACAGATCTCACATGGAGTGACCGGGATTTGAATCACGGACCCAGCGGTGAGAGGCCGGCGTGCTGCCGCCTAAGCCACGGAGGCTGCTGTAGGAAAATACGCTTCATAATTTATGACCTCTTCACATTTAGGCCGCTGTGACGCCTGTTTCATGTCATTTTAACATTCTGAAGTATTTCCTTTATAATTTTGCATGGATTTTAGGAACAGTAAATCAAAGGAATGAGTACTCAAATCGTATAATTTCATAAATATCGAATAACTGGTGAGTGTTGTGATGTCCAATTTTCAGTGATTGCCTTCTTAAGTTAGGGAACGTAGAACCTGGAATTCTAACTGAAATGTAAATAGTGTTCTGTAATCATTTGGTTGAAATAAAAATATATTCTTCTTAAGTCTCTCATTGTAAACCTATTGGGGAAAGTTTGGTTTATGAACAAGCGAGTTTTCTCGCTCGGGGCCGCTAGTAAAACTAAATCTCACAAATAAATATAGGTTAAAGTAGGCGTCTTCATGCGTTCAATCGGAATTTGGTGGATTGGAACCGAGACAAGTATGGCTTTATAGTATATAGATTTGTTCGGCATTGCTGGTCCGACGTGGTGTTGAGTTGACCCAAAGACGATAGGAACATCTTGCATACAGATTAAACGAAGAGGCATTAGACACAACTGTTCCCATTGACACGGTGTGTAACCTTTCTTGACCCAAGGGCACTTGAGTAACGATGTAAGGAACTTGACCTAGTTCTTTGTACGTGGGATATGTCTGTATTTAAGTTTAATTCCTACTCCAGCTTGTGATGTATATGAGGTTCTCTAATTATTAAATACTAGCAGAAGTACCCGTTCTTCGAACGGTGTTCGTTGTTAACACCAGACATTATCAATTGAGCTACTGTTGCAATGGTTAGCGGTTTGTCATTCCTTCATAAGTTTATCAGAACGAAGTTATTTTTCTGGGAATATCACACACACTGTTCATTTAAGGGCCTTAAAATGTGGTTTTCGGAGACCCTTTACAGACTCCCGAATTTTGTGTCTCACATTGAGAAGCTTTGGTCGTCCTTCTAGAATAATTTTTATATTTCGCCTATTTTAGCATGTATTTTCAGAAGTTTTTCCGTATATCCACCCTTCTACTGTATGAAAAGTACGGTGAAGAGTTTTATAAATGATTGGTGTATTGACTCTCATGGTTACCATACCTAATTTTACGATGCACCAAGCATCCGACCACGAGTTAAAGGCGTACATAAAGATACACAGAAAGACAGACAGACAATTCTATTGTCTACAACATACTACCCAGATATCCAAATATCGGCATATCTACCACACAATATCAAACAAAATCATCCTTACGATGAACCCGTATGTCGACAAAAACAAAGGGGAAAAAAAGATTGGTTAAAATGTGCTCTCAAACTAAATGCATCTAACGTGTACTTCCTGACGTGAAATAGAATTGAAAACCATATAGACGAAACGCAATACACGTCACATTATAACTGACCCTCTACGTTGTGTTAGGTCCCCATACACAGAAAGACCTCTTTCATTAATTATAAAGGCTTGTGGTGCATGAAAATTCGGGTTATTTAGCCTCAAATGGCTCAAATTCCTAAAAGCCGCAAAAAATGCTGATTCAATTCATGAATTTTTGAAAATAATGTTGCTGTTTGGATATATAATAGACCTTCTGTACTATATGTCGAACGTGAAAATTGCATGAGCAAATTCTAGGTACCCCTTGACCCCCTTAATTGCATTGCTGAATTATATAGTCCACGTTGGTTCCGTGATAACCTTATAGCCATTTGCAAACTTTCACAGAAATGGTAATAAATGGAGTGATATTGCTTCTTACAGAAATAGATGTAACGTTGGATGCCACCCCTTGAGATAATGTTGTCATGGTTACCGATTTGCATTCCTTCATTAGTTTGTTAAATTAAATTAGTTTTCTGGGAATATTTCAGAAACTGTTTGATTTAGAACCTTATAATGTACTTTTCGAGGACCCTTTAGGGCCCCCGAGTTTTGTTTCTGGCACCGAGGGGCTTTGTCTCGTCGTTGTACGCCATAATATATTACTAATAATAATAATATAATATAGTGTTATAAATATAATAGACCTGACGTACCACACCCGCAGATGTAAATCGCGTGAAAAAATTCTAGAATATCCCTTGACCCCCTTAAGCGCATTATACGTATTGATGAATTTTACGGCTTAATTTGGTTCCGTGATAACCATCTAGCCTTTGCAAACTTTCACACTAATGTAATTAATGGAATTGCATTGCGTCTTACAGCAATATATGGACCTCTGAGAATCTGTTGCCATGGTTACCGGCTTTCATTTGTTCATTAGTTTATGAAATGAAATTAGTTTTCTGGGAATATCTAAAAAACGGTTGGTTTTAGGGCCTTAAAATGTGGTTTTTGGGGCCCCTTTCGGGCTCCCGAGTTTTGTCTCTCACATTGAGGGGGTGAAAATGAGCTTTGTCTCGCCCTTCTACGCCTATTTCAGCATGTATTTTAAGGGGGTAGGCCTCCTTTTATGAGAGGTAGGAAGAAGAGTTACATCAATGATTAGTGTCGTGCCTCTGATGGATAACTGTACCAAATTTTACGTTGATACACCCAGCCGTTCTCGAGTTATAAGGGAACAAAGTTGTCCACGGACAAACAAACAAACAAACAAACAAACAAACAGACAAAACATTATTTTCCCGCGCATCCATCATAAAACAGTTTGAAACGCGTATACAACTCAAATTTCCGTAGAAATTCAGAAACTTTCATTTTTATATTAGAGAGATATACCGCACCGCTCGGTGTTGACCGTGTTTCATTGCACAAATTTAGGTTTTTTACTCGCTAAACATCGGAGATACACGAAAGGTGTTAAGGACCCTTCGGATAGAAAATTAAATTTTAAAGCTCATGTATGCCATCAAAAGTTTGCTATTCTTAGCGTTCTCTTTTTATTTGAAGTGGAAATATGAAATTTTGAAACCAAAATGTGTAGTGACGTCACATATGTGGGTTTTACTCGCTAACCGTTGGAGATACACGAAAAGTGATAAGGATATTTCGGATAGGAAATTAAATTTTAAAGCTCGTATGTGCCATCAAAAGTTTTCTATTTCCTAGCGTTCTCTTTTTAATTGATATGGAAATATGAAATTTTGAAACCAAAGGGTGTAGTGACGTCACTAAAATGGTCGCCATTTTTTAACAGTGCAAAATTTCGAAATCAAAAGTATCCTATATGTAAACATGGTAAATCAGCTTCATTTTAATCGGACCAGTGGTTCTTGCGTTATAGAGTAACACACAGACAGACAGACAGACAGAAAGGCAGACACACACCATCTCATTTTTAGCCTATTTTCAATTTTGAAAAAAAAAAAACAAGATGTTCGGGAAAGAACATATAGCCTATTTTCTCCGAAATGTATGGGTATAGTTATAACTCTCTGTCCTTATCATCTCCTAATTTCTTCCTATTTGAAGTGCAAATTGGCACACAGGATTTGAACAGTGGCGTTCAAACCATAGTTTATAATTTACCCCAGCATTTTGCAATTTCATCAGCAAACACTCCAAACACCGACTACTTACAATAATTGAAACTTCGTTGCTCTAATAAGGCCCATCTACAATGCGCAGTCGGCAGTCCGTAGTTGGTAGTCCTCGGTCGGCAGTCGCGATCGACTCCGTGTATACTATAGGCACCATACACAACATGAAGTTGCAGTTGGTAGCTGGCAGTTGGCAGTCCAGCATTTTATCCTTGACTGCCAACTACCCGACTGCAGCAATGTAATAGCCAATCAGAGCAGATCAGAAACTGACGTCACGTTGTTGTTCTGTGTCGTGTACGAATGATATAGAACTAAGTGAAGTAACTTCGCAACCCGTTAATTTATAGGCTAATCTTAAATACACGGTATAACAAAATAATCCATCTCCAAATCATCCATATTGCAAGTTTTGAGATTATCAACAACGCCTCTGTGCACAAGGAATAAACGAATGTTACTGTCTTATTACTCCTAGCAGTCGTTAAGACTGGGTTCACTAACTGGCCGGTATAGAGCGCTGCTCGAATCTATAGTTTCTGCATAGTACAACTGAAGGCTGGAAGATGTCACTCCAGTGGAGAATGTCTTTTTTTTTTAATATATAATTTCCATTGCAAAAAGCACCATATAGTACCCATGTGAGTAATCTCGTTGGATAATATGCATCCGCCTCCAACTAGCATCAGCTCTCAGGCGTGTACGGTAACCCCAATTTTGCAGTGCATATTTTGGATTTGAGGCTAAAAGGTATCAACTCTACAATGATAAAGCACAACTCTATTCTAAAACTTTAATTCATTAAAATAAATCATGGCTTCAAACACAAAACAATACCCAAAAAGCATAAAATAAAAGCAAACAAAATTTTTACTTCCACAATCCACAAGTAAACAAATATGAAATCACAACAAAGTCATACCTAGCCATAATGCTTTACCCTTCTGTGAACTTCACAAGGATATACTAGTGCGCTGATGCACCTACGACTTCAAAACACACTGTCCATTAACATAACAGTCATACAATGTGACTTCTTTAATATTACAACAAGGATTATTCCTTAAACCTCCTTATGTTAAACAATTATGTGTGCCGTGCGTGTTTTAATATTTTTCTTCTCACCAATGAAATGCTTTGCATGCATTTACCTATTTGGACGTTGCACCAAAATTAACGTGCAACTCCATAATTATGTAAGCTACCCCCGACACATCCTTCAATTATATGGTTTCACCGCATGCTGTCTGTGATTCCTAGATAAAACGTTACGTTATAGCTTATGTCGGATTGTACGATAGACTGCCTCGCGCTCAAGGCGATTGGCATCTAGTAACCAACTACATGACTTGGTTCCAGTGACAGTACAAATATATCATGTAACTATTCGTCAGATAGCTAAATTAATGAACCATCAGGATGAACTATAATTATCCATGTGTTCACAAACCACATGGCTATAATACTCAACATAACAATCTTGCATTATATGTCATTTTAACAAGGTCTAGAATCTCTTCCCTTTATAACTTGCCTGAGCGGTTCGAGTGGTTGGCACCGACCCTCGGCTAAGGAAATCGCTACACAATAGAAAGTGGGATGGGTCGTTCCACCAATTATCTCGACCTTTCTAAAAGTTTGAAAGCTTCCCTCTCTAAGCAGTGGAGATTTACAAGACCAATACTGTGTCCTAACCGGCACACATGTTCCCAAAGGATCTTAATTGACTATTATGCCAACAGGTATTGAATGAGCTTTTGTAATTATTCCTACGTCGAGGATAACGATTAATTAATGGCCTCACATGGGTCCATTCAACATGAAGGTTCGGGGTTCGTAATGCATGAGCCTGGCGGTGACCGATGTCTCAAGTATAATATAGGCGCACAAAACCACTGTCGCCATGAGTTTTCGCTGCCCACGAGCGTAAATAACTCATCATAAGTTCTCGGGAAATCATAGAGCTGCGAGGTGTCCTTGTTTCCTCGACTCTTAAAAAGATTCCAGCCCGGAACACATTTCAATCCTTTTCTTCAGAGTTAGGGTCCATTCACTAAAACTCCGGAATAAAATATCTCCAACAATGTCCACGACATAGGAGAATTCATACGTAGAATAGACTATCTGGCCCCTAATGCTCCATGCTACGACATTCCGACCTCTAATATTAAGAGAAATCTAACATTTACTCTATAAGCTTCTCAATTAAGCTGCAAATTCAATCCACTAAAAGCTCTTTCATTACTGGTATCATTACCGAATATATGCAATATTCTGATATAAAACTTCTTTCCATAATTACTGAAATGTAATCTCATTGTAACATCCTCCTGCTTAGATTGATAAGTCTTGCAATTAGCGTTAATAATTCTCGCTTACAACATTTTATTTGTTTCCTGATGTGTTCATTCATACTCTTAATAACCATTATTATTATCATCATTTCTCACTGACATAAATGACCAAAATCATTATTTATTATTATTATTGAAAATCTCATTGACATAAATGACCAAATCATTATTTATTATTATTCTCACATAAATTACCAAATTTCCGACATAGCTAGACGTTTTAAACTCGAACAATCGCGTTCGTTACATTTACATAACTGATTGCCATTCTTAATTCATAGTGGGAAAAATTACTCCACTTAATGATGCAAATCATCATTTCAACTCTATAAAGATCAACTCATTACTGATTAAACATGGAGGATCAGCCTCCTAACTGACTTTTACTGGCATCTATAAGGAATTCACAATACCTTTACGGAATCACAGACATGCATCGGTCCATACTTCTACATAATTATAACCATAATTTGTGGGGTACTTACATCTCTATAGGCATCTAAGGTGGCTCCAACCAATCATATTCTTCCATGTCGCCCGCCATAATGGGTTTAACGCGACATATTTCTCTTGTTTACACACATTTGATTATACATAATTTCTATCACCAACACGACACGTTGCATACCTTTCAGGAAGTTATCACTCCCTAAACATGTGAAACACTTCATCAAACACTACTTTAAATGATATTTTTACATATACATTACACTGAACACTCGTCACTTTATACACACTTCAATGCTGAAATTCCCTAGCAGAGATCGAAATTGCAGGTGTCGACGGCATTTTACGTTACCAACTCCTGATTGAAAGTCTGGTTATCTGCTTTCGGAACTCTCCAACAGTTTTTGTGACGATCATTACTCCTACAGTAAGCGTTACCATCTGGTACTCTCATGGCAATACCAAACACTTAGTAAAGTTTCTTTAGCGCATTCTATCGTTGTTACACACATACGATTAGTTACTACAATACACACTGCGCTTAATAAAGTTCAACACTTTCACAAATAATTATATACAATAATGCTACCGTTAGTCTATACGGTGCTTCATAACTGAACACGTCATAGTTCGTGCGGCTGATTATGCCTATATCACGACTATTATTCATACAAACATATTTTCTGTTTCTTTTACACATACCAGTCTTTGTTCGGCGTCTCGACGAATAGAATCGTCATGCGTTTTGCCTTGACGAACTTGCTTCACCCTGGCTGTAGCTGACTGAAGTTTCACTCGAAGACTGCACGTAGCTTATTTGAAGACTTCTGTCTGCGGCTTACACGCTGTCTCGTACTGCTGCATATTTGCTGCATACTGATTGCAACTTATTTCCATTGTGCTACAATTGACAATTGAGTAAAACTGTAACTGGCTGTAACTGCGCTTGGCGGCATGTAGACTGCACTTGGCTGCGTTAGAACAGAGTGAGTTTCAAAGTGAGGTTCAACTGAGGTTCAACTGACTTCAAGTGAGTAACTGAGAGCTCCTCCTGGGGTCTACTCCCTTATATCGGATTTCCACAGAAAGTAGAGCAACATCTTCCCGCGTAATCTTCGCTCCTCTCACAGCATGATTCCGGTCTTCAAACCATGATCATTGTGTTCCTCTCTCTTCACAGGTCCCAAAACTATCTGTGTGCAAAGGAATCGCTCGTTCAATTAATTTATATTAATTCCTTTCTCCATGGCGTGGGACGCTACCTAGTCGGGAACTCCCCGCCAACATCTTCACATCCCTCCGCGAACAATGGTCGCTTCACAGTCCTTACGCACATCACTAAATATGCACCAATTTCGCAGGTAAAAGATTCTAAAATTATCTTCTTGCCAAGATATTCACCTGTGTGCAACTCTCATCTCGATTCGTTACTCCAATCACGAGTAATCAATGATTTTTCTGGGCATTTCACCGCCCCTCCTCTACATCTATTCTCCGTCGGGGAATAACTGTGTCATTTTTCAGGCCTCTCCCCTGCTCCAGACGACATAATGGGGTGACAGAGATGGACGTGGCTCCACTGGGACCAACCCACAATTCTGGGCCGATTAGTAAATGTCAGCTCTGCCCTCCTCTGTGCTTCAAACCTCCAATAGCTTACACCAAATCGTCTTATAATGATATAATCCGCTCATTATTTCCTACATTATTTTAATAAATAATGCCATTTCATCAAAAATCACACCAGTGATTAAATATACATTTCTTTCGAGGGGTTTTTACCAAGAAACTCCCTGTATAGATCTCTGGTTCGCTCCCTGGCGGAACCTTTTTACTGAGATCACAGTCTCTGAGAACCATGTTCGATTCCAGTCAGCATAACCCCATCGGGTTCATGTTCCCCTTGCAAAACTTATAAAAGTCCAATGCAAGTGGCTTATATAAGTAACCAGCTGACTGTCGACCACCGTCTGTGTTTACGTCTGGGGTCCTTCACCTTGTCTGGCTGCGAGTGGGTTAGTAATGTTCCCCCTTCCACACTCGGCCTTGTTTCTGAGCTGTCTATTCTCCCTGCGAAGGGTCGCGTTTACAGCCTCAACCTCTCTAGCTACTCTGACCATTTCTTCATAGAGTTCTCGCAAACACTGGCATTCTTTCTGCTCTCCGCTTACACTGGGTAAACTGTCTGCTTCTCGTCCCGTCTCGCCGTTCCAACATTCAGGTCTGCCTGCTTGGCTGCCTCCGCTCTCCACGTTGAGTTGGGTGTGCGTTACTAATTCTTCTTCTGGTTCATCGAATTCTTCTGGCGAGTAATAAATTTTTAAGTTGGCTATGTTCATAACGACCTCGTTTCCATTCTCTAAATGCCTTAACCTGTATGCATTGTTCTGGAGGTCTCTTATCACCTCGAACGGGCCGTGGTAAGAAAAAATAAACTTCTTATACTTCCGTGCCTCTGGATCTGAACTGGCGGGTTTCTTAATTAAAACTTTCTGTCCCACGAGAAGCGGTTTATGATACCTCTTCGCACGATTCCTTCTCTGACGTCTCTCCGCCTGTGCTTTGAGATATTCAGAGGTTCGTTGGATCCTCAATTCTCTACCGGGCTGTGCGTCTACTGGTAATGGAATAACACCATTCCACGGTCTCTCTGGTCTCTGATCCAGATGTAGAGTAACGGGAACCTGACCTGTCGCCTCATGTACAGTATTATTTATACAGTATTCAATGACTTCTAGAAATTCAATCCAACGCCAATTCGCTTCAGAACAGTAGATCTTCATGTATTTCTGGATCTCTCTCATTACTCTTTCAACGGGACTTGCCTCAGGATGGCGAATGGTAGATAAAATCTGCCTAATTCCTAGAGTTTCCAGTTCTCGACGAAATTCTGCACTAGTAAAGCAACTTCCGTGGTCCGAGAGAATGTTATCCGGCTTCCCAAGAATCGGAATAACTCTCTCTTTCAGGCGCTTCAAGACCTGTTTTGAACTTGTCTTTTGAATGGGGCACAACACCACCATTTTCGAAAATACATCCATGGCTACAAAAATGTGTCTATTGCCTCTACGTGCTCTAGGCAATGGTCCAAAGTTGTCGATACTCAATAGCTGCCTTGGCTCCTCTGGTAATAACGGGATAGGTCGTTGCCTCATTAAAAAGGGATTCGGCTTTACCCTTTGGCAAAGATCACATGTTCTAATAGCATTTCTCACCGTTTCTCTCAATTTTGGCCAAGTAAATGCTTCCTTCAACAGAGCACAGATTTTATCAATCCCCGGATGACCAAATGCTCTGTGGGCTAGCCATACTAATCTCCTCTGCAAAGATGCAGGAATTACAATCCTTTGACGTGTGTGATCCACATCGTCCCACTTGTGTAATATCTGATTATACCATACATATTCTGTTGCCAATGCCTCCGCCTCTCTGTATATCGCAGTTCCCCTTGCTAATCGTCCCTCAAAGTAATCGATTATCATCTTCAACCATGGGTCTTCGCGTTGTAGGTTGGTAATGTTCCTTAAGTCATCCAACGTCTTCTGATCTCGATTCTCAATCTGGACCGCTAGTACTTCTTCTTCTCTAGGGTAACGACTTAATATGTCCGGTATTACATTCTCTTTCCCTGGACAATATTCTATTTCCACATCAAATTGCTGGATATACAGGGACCATCTTGTCAATCTCTGACTAGACAAATCTGTCTTTAACAAAAATGTTAAAGCTTTATGGTCTGTTCTCAGAACTATTCGGAAGCCGTACACGAGTTTGTGCCACGATTGCAACGCGTACAAAATTGCGAGCAATTCTATCTCTGTGATCGTGTAATTTTTCTCATGGGCTCTCAGTCTTCTGCTGATAAAGGCGATAAAAACTTTCTTCTCAGGCTGGTCAACATTTTCCTGGAATAACATCGCTCCAATCCCAATAAGTGATGCATCCGTCTGTATGATGAACTTCTGGGTATAATCTGGGTATCCCAGTTTCACATATTCCAAAAGCATTTGTTTTGACCTCACGAATGCTTCCTGACATTGCTCCGTCCAATTCCATCTGCCGCCTTTCTTCAATAGGTCCTGCAGTGGTGCTACTGTCGCAGTATAGTTTGGGCAGTGGTTCGAAAAGAATCCAATTACTCCCAAATACTGTCGGACGTGCTTAACTTTCGTGGGTCGAGGGAAATTCCGAATTATCTCCAATTTATCTGGGTTAGGCTTCACTCCATTTGCATCAATAACATGCCCTAGGAATTTAACTTCCCTCTGACAGAAGTGCGATTTCTTGATATTGACCTTAAAGTTCGCTTCTCGAAGGTCATCTAGCAACTTCTTCAGGTCTCTCATGTGCTCCTCCAGAGATTCTGATGTGAGTAGAATGTCGTCTACATATCTGATGGTACTCTCTTTAACCTCATCTGATAGATTGCGATCTAACGCTCTTATCAGGGCTGAACCAGCTGTTTTCAACCCAAAAGGTAGCCTTAAAAATGTGAATGTATGTTGATCAAACATAAATCCTGTCAACAGACTAGTTTTCTTCTCTAATTCAAGATGGTGGAAACTGGATGTGATATCCAAGTTTGAGAATATAGTTTTCCCTTTAAACTTCCTGAGGATCTCTTTAATAGGTGGCACTTGGTCAAATTCCGGAATAACTCTCAAATTTAAGCGTCTCAGGTCCAAGCAGACTCTGACAGATCCGTCTGTCTTTGGTACAATTACCAATGGACTTACATAAGGCGTAGGTGTTTTCTCAATAACACCGGCCTCCAACATCTCCTGAATTGCCTCTTTCACTTTAGCATAATGCTTTTCAGCTATAGGGTAGGGTTTCTGCCTAAATGGTGTCCAATCACTGACTTGAAAAGCATAAGTGAAGTTCTTTATCCGACCAGGTCTCGAATCAAAGACTTCCTTCTGTTCCAGCAATAACTGCTTTAAATTTTCCTTCTCTTTTAGCCCAATTTTCGCTTCTTCTAGCTTCTCCGAAATGTAGTCTTCCAATTTGGGTTCCAGATCTTTTTCCAAGTCCGTGGCTAGTGTTTTGAGCTCCGCTTCTAACTGCTCCATAGCTAACACTTCTTCATCAGCCACATCTCTGTATGTATGCCATACTTGTTCACTGGATCCTGGTTCAATTTCATTGAGTGCGACCTCTAAGCCTTCAGCTTCTTCATTCACATGGAACATAACCCTGTCCTGTGCTAGGTCAATTATCACTCTGTATTCCCTTATAAACTCTGCCCCAATAAGTAGGTTATAAGGTAGTTTGTTTACTAACAGAAAACTCTGTGAGAAAATAGAGCCTCCTATCTGTAAATCTAGGAATACCTGGTATTTACATATCATTGTTTTGTCTGGAATTACCCCTTTAATTTTGACACTGGAGATCGGTATCTTCAAAATGTTCTCTCTCCGGGCTATTTCCTTATATAGAGCTTGTGTCATCAGGCTCACTGTTGATCCTGTGTCTAGCAGACTTCTGACTTTTAATCCTGCCACTCTCACAATTATAATAGGCAATTCTCTCTTGACCATGACCTGTGGTCCTCCTGTATCCTCAATCAGTTCTTCTGGTTTGGCTATCCAATTGACGATGTTAATAGACTTCCATCCATCAGTCTCGAGCTCTTCTAATTTTGGCGTTTTTTTTTTTTTCTTCAGCGCCCGCCCCTTTGGAGTTCCTTCTCTCCTGTTCGCTGCGCTGTAGTTCCAAACTCTTAGCTCCATCTCCATATCTGTCTGGCGATGTCCTGTTCTGCATGACTTCTTGCCAGCGGACTTGTGATTTCTGGGGCTCATCTCCCCTTTCTTCGAGGTATCGCAAAGAAGCATGATATCGCTCTTCTGCCTCGTCATCGAAGTTATTTCTTCTCTCTTGGGGTCTCCAATTTCTATTATTGCCTTCCTGGCCATTATTACCTCCATTGTTATGGTACGGTTTGCCCCTGTTATTGTGTTTATTCCACGAACTTCGACCTCTTCCTGCTTTATTAGCATTTCCTTGGTACCTTGACTGCCATTTTCTGGGTTCCTGTTCCCATTGCCGTCCATAGGAATCTAAAGTTTCTGTGCTCGTGGCCTTGTTGTTCCTTGGAGCTTGCTGTTGGTCAGTCTGTGTGTTGGTCACGTGGACTTGTTCCACGGTTCGACTCTGACGCATAGTATTTGCTGTGGTGAGGTCCAGTTGCCTTAGAACTGTCTCCATTTCCATAGCCGTTTTCGCATTAGCCGAGATTAGTAGCCTTTGGATCTCGTATGGAAGCTGTTTGGCGATAGCAATGCATAGCTCCAGTTCACTAGGTTTTTGATCCAGCTCTTTAAAACGACACATCTGCGATATGAAGAATTCTGCGTACTTCGTCGGGTTGTTCGTGCTGTACTTTTTGGCATACAAATCCAGCCGTAAATTCTGCTGAGTCGCGGCGTCCCAATACCTCTTCAAGAATGCCTCGCGGAATTCCTCAACAGTATCAAAAGTGTAACGGAAGCTGCGAAACCATAATGCGCACTCCCCCTCTGTTAACTTCTCTATAGCACGTAGCCTACGCTCCTGCGGTATTCGTGCATCATTGAGATATTCAGTCACTTCCTTTAACCAATATTTTGGTGTCATACTACAGTGACTACCTGAAAACTTCCTAGGTTTTTCCTCACTTGCCCTAATGACGTTTATCACCTGGGTGTGCATCGCGTTTTCATGTGGCGTCGATGCCGCAATTGGTACACCTGGCGTCATGTAAGGACTTTCTCCTGCGCCTGCAGCGTTCCTACTTATAGGTTGGGTTTCTAGGTCTGCCCACCTTGTTTTTCTTATATCCTCTATGCTGCCTTCACTTGACTTAGGATATTTCAGAAGTGTCTCCTCCTGTGCTATTATCCTAGTCTCCATTTGGTTATGGCGCATTTCTGCTCTTTCTAGGCGAGTAATGACTTCTTTCTCTATTCTTGTAAGCCTATCTCGGTTTTCCTCGGCTACTTGAAAAATTTTCACCTTGTCTTCTTTCAGACTTTGTTTGATATGGGATATTTCATCCTCTACGTCCTCTTTAATTTGAGCAAGGGTCTTGTCGCTTGCCTCTGTTTTCTGGCCTTCTCTTATTTCGAGTTCTTCTCTCAGACCTTTAATTTCATCTTGAATGTGTCCATTGACTTTAGACAATTCATTCCGGACCTTGGTGATCTCGCCTCTGTTTTCCTCTTGTCTTTTATTGACTATGACAATATCACTTTGCACTTGGTCCAGTTCTTTATGAACTTTCCCCATCTGACCTTTCACGTTGCCTACCAGCTCCTTATTTTCCTGAGCGATAGCCTTAATTTCGCCTATTTCCTGGCATTGACCTAATATATTCTGGTCCTGTTTCTTGAGGTCACCGTTAATTGCTCTAGCGTAGCTTTTCAATTTCTGATCCCATTTGGAGTCGTTCTCCTCTAATCTCTGGTCTACTGTTTTCGTAAACTCTGCGAACTGTTTCGCTTGGCGTTCGAGATTCGCCTCATTTTGGATCTGAATATCCTTAATATCGTTAGACAACGCCTCTAATTTACTGTTGGTTTGCTCCTGAGCATGCCTACACGCTTGCAAATTACCCTCAAGTTTGGCTTCTATGGCCTCGAAACGTTTGTCAGTATTTACCTGCATTTCCGATACAATGCTTACAACAGTATCTGTTACTTCGGTCTTAATAACCTCTTGCATTTGACCTAGCTTATTGTTTAATTCAATCCGGTTATTATCCATTGCAATCTGATTTGCATTAATTGCCTCCTGATTGGCATCTAACCTGTTATTTAACTCTCTCTGGTTCTCATCTAACCGAGTGTTTATACTATCCTGGAACGCTTTGGTTTCCAGTTTACTCTGCTCATGAGCAGCATCAAAATGTTGTTTCAGTCCTGCAATAACTTGCAAGATCTCCTCCATACCTGACATTTTACAATAACACACTTAAATATGCAGGCAGGCTTCCTGGAAAAATATGTGGATACGTTTCGAAGAGAAACATCAAACACTGCACACATATTGTGAAGTCGTACAAAACCTGATAATATTATGGTAGATTGTGGATTGGGTATGTAACGCTAGTACCCTTAGGCCATTCTCTTCTCAATAGAGAGATTCTGCGTTACCTCAAAAGCCTACTGAATTCAAAAATCACTCAAACATAGTTTGAGGCAAAACAATTACTATGGTTTTCCCCATGAAATACCATAAAAAATCTATGGGTTTTCCCTAAATCCCATAAGTTCCACGTATTCTGGGCGCCATGATAAATTAATAGAGCTTTTACTACCATAGACTCCACAGATGGGCGTCATGATAAATTATATATGTATCTATCGTTGCCCGGTTCGTGCAATGCCAACATCGCTCATATTGCACTGACGCAGGCGGTTCCATAAAGAGTTAATGCCGTCCCACGCTGCTTGGGCCATGATAAATGAGTAGTGAATAAGCACAATCTATCAAAATTTATATATACGTATCGGAACTTAGCTATGGATTAGGAGCGGTCACACCCTACTTCGTTAATTCTTACTTTAATAGAGTTGTGTGCATTAAATCTGACCGACTTTAGTCGTACCTTTAGCTCAAATCACAGTATAGGACATCAAATCCCATGTACCCATGTGAGTAATCTCGTTGGATAATATGCATCCGCCTCCAACTAGCATCAGCTCTCAGGCGTGTACGGTAACCCCAATTTTGCAGTGCATATTTTGGATTTGAGGCTAAAAGGTATCAACTCTACAATGATAAAGCACAACTCTATTCTAAAACTTTAATTCATTAAAATAAATCATGGCTTCAAACACAAAACAATACCCAAAAAGCATAAAATAAAAGCAAACAAAATTTTTACTTCCACAATCCACAAGTAAACAAATATGAAATCACAACAAAGTCATACCTAGCCATAATGCTTTACCCTTCTGTGAACTTCACAAGGATATACTAGTGCGCTGATGCACCTACGACTTCAAAACACACTGTCCATTAACATAACAGTCATACAATGTGACTTCTTTAATATTACAACAAGGATTATTCCTTAAACCTCCTTATGTTAAACAATTATGTGTGCCGTGCGTGTTTTAATATTTTTCTTCTCACCAATGAAATGCTTTGCATGCATTTACCTATTTGGACGTTGCACCAAAATTAACGTGCAACTCCATAATTATGTAAGCTACCCCCGACACATCCTTCAATTATATGGTTTCACCGCATGCTGTCTGTGATTCCTAGATAAAACGTTACGTTATAGCTTATGTCGGATTGTACGATAGACTGCCTCGCGCTCAAGGCGATTGGCATCTAGTAACCAACTACATGACTTGGTTCCAGTGACAGTACAAATATATCATGTAACTATTCGTCAGATAGCTAAATTAATGAACCATCAGGATGAACTATAATTATCCATGTGTTCACAAACCACATGGCTATAATACTCAACATAACAATCTTGCATTATATGTCATTTTAACAAGGTCTAGAATCTCTTCCCTTTATAACTTGCCTGAGCGGTTCGAGTGGTTGGCACCGACCCTCGGCTAAGGAAATCGCTACACAATAGAAAGTGGGATGGGTCGTTCCACCAATTATCTCGACCTTTCTAAAAGTTTGAAAGCTTCCCTCTCTAAGCAGTGGAGATTTACAAGACCAATACTGTGTCCTAACCGGCACACATGTTCCCAAAGGATCTTAATTGACTATTATGCCAACAGGTATTGAATGAGCTTTTGTAATTATTCCTACGTCGAGGATAACGATTAATTAATGGCCTCACATGGGTCCATTCAACATGAAGGTTCGGGGTTCGTAATGCATGAGCCTGGCGGTGACCGATGTCTCAAGTATAATATAGGCGCACAAAACCACTGTCGCCATGAGTTTTCGCTGCCCACGAGCGTAAATAACTCATCATAAGTTCTCGGGAAATCATAGAGCTGCGAGGTGTCCTTGTTTCCTCGACTCTTAAAAAGATTCCAGCCCGGAACACATTTCAATCCTTTTCTTCAGAGTTAGGGTCCATTCACTAAAACTCCGGAATAAAATATCTCCAACAATGTCCACGACATAGGAGAATTCATACGTAGAATAGACTATCTGGCCCCTAATGCTCCATGCTACGACATTCCGACCTCTAATATTAAGAGAAATCTAACATTTACTCTATAAGCTTCTCAATTAAGCTGCAAATTCAATCCACTAAAAGCTCTTTCATTACTGGTATCATTACCGAATATATGCAATATTCTGATATAAAACTTCTTTCCATAATTACTGAAATGTAATCTCATTGTAACATCCTCCTGCTTAGATTGATAAGTCTTGCAATTAGCGTTAATAATTCTCGCTTACAACATTTTATTTGTTTCCTGATGTGTTCATTCATACTCTTAATAACCATTATTATTATTATCATCATTTCTCACTGACATAAATGACCAAAATCATTATTTATTATTATTATTGAAAATCTCATTGACATAAATGACCAAATCATTATTTATTATTATTCTCACATAAATTACCAAATTTCCGACATAGCTAGACGTTTTAAACTCGAACAATCGCGTTCGTTACATTTACATAACTGATTGCCATTCTTAATTCATAGTGGGAAAAATTACTCCACTTAATGATGCAAATCATCATTTCAACTCTATAAAGATCAACTCATTACTGATTAAACATGGAGGATCAGCCTCCTAACTGACTTTTACTGGCATCTATAAGGAATTCACAATACCTTTACGGAATCACAGACATGCATCGGTCCATACTTCTACATAATTATAACCATAATTTGTGGGGTACTTACATCTCTATAGGCATCTAAGGTGGCTCCAACCAATCATATTCTTCCATGTCGCCCGCCATAATGGGTTTAACGCGACATATTTCTCTTGTTTACACACATTTGATTATACATAATTTCTATCACCAACACGACACGTTGCATACCTTTCAGGAAGTTATCACTCCCTAAACATGTGAAACACTTCATCAAACACTACTTTAAATGATATTTTTACATATACATTACACTGAACACTCGTCACTTTATACACACTTCAATGCTGAAATTCCCTAGCAGAGATCGAAATTGCAGGTGTCGACGGCATTTTACGTTACCAACTCCTGATTGAAAGTCTGGTTATCTGCTTTCGGAACTCTCCAACAGTTTTTGTGACGATCATTACTCCTACAGTAAGCGTTACCATCTGGTACTCTCATGGCAATACCAAACACTTAGTAAAGTTTCTTTAGCGCATTCTATCGTTGTTACACACATACGATTAGTTACTACAATACACACTGCGCTTAATAAAGTTCAACACTTTCACAAATAATTATATACAATAATGCTACCGTTAGTCTATACGGTGCTTCATAACTGAACACGTCATAGTTCGTGCGGCTGATTATGCCAATATCACGACTATTATTCATACAAACATATTTTCTGTTTCTTTTACACATACCAGTCTTTGTTCGGCGTCTCGACGAATAGAATCGTCATGCGTTTTGCCTTGACGAACTTGCTTCACCCTGGCTGTAGCTGACTGAAGTTTCACTCGAAGACTGCACGTAGCTTATTTGAAGACTTCTGTCTGCGGCTTACACGCTGTCTCGTACTGCTGCATATTTGCTGCATACTGATTGCAACTTATTTCCATTGTGCTACAATTGACAATTGAGTAAAACTGTAACTGGCTGTAACTGCGCTTGGCGGCATGTAGACTGCACTTGGCTGCGTTAGAACAGAGTGAGTTTCAAAGTGAGGTTCAACTGAGGTTCAACTGACTTCAAGTGAGTAACTGAGAGCTCCTCCTGGGGTCTACTCCCTTATATCGGATTTCCACAGAAAGTAGAGCAACATCTTCCCGCGTAATCTTCGCTCCTCTCACAGCATGATTCCGGTCTTCAAACCATGATCATTGTGTTCCTCTCTCTTCACAGGTCCCAAAACTATCTGTGTGCAAAGGAATCGCTCGTTCAATTAATTTATATTAATTCCTTTCTCCATGGCGTGGGACGCTACCTAGTCGGGAACTCCCCGCCAACATCTTCACATCCCTCCGCGAACAATGGTCGCTTCACAGTCCTTACGCACATCACTAAATATGCACCAATTTCGCAGGTAAAAGATTCTAAAATTATCTTCTTGCCAAGATATTCACCTGTGTGCAACTCTCATCTCGATTCGTTACTCCAATCACGAGTAATCAATGATTTTTCTGGGCATTTCACCGCCCCTCCTCTACATCTATTCTCCGTCGGGGAATAACTGTGTCATTTTTCAGGCCTCTCCCCTGCTCCAGACGACATAATGGGGTGACAGAGATGGACGTGGCTCCACTGGGACCAACCCACAATTCTGGGCCGATTAGTAAATGTCAGCTCTGCCCTCCTCTGTGCTTCAAACCTCCAATAGCTTACACCAAATCGTCTTATAATGATATAATCCGCTCATTATTTCCTACATTATTTTAATAAATAATGCCATTTCATCAAAAATCACACCAGTGATTAAATATACATTTCTTTCGAGGGGTTTTTACCAAGAAACTCCCTGTATAGATCTCTGGTTCGCTCCCTGGCGGAACCTTTTTACTGAGATCACAGTCTCTGAGAACCATGTTCGATTCCAGTCAGCATAACCCCATCGGGTTCAATATAAAGCTTTATTTTATAACGTCTCAGTACTCAAGAAACAATAAATATAAAAACTAGTCGTGATATCTAGTTGTGAAATATCGAACAATATAATCCTAACAGAGCGAGTGCATTCTAGCGGCCAGAAGAAGAAACTTTTCAATAAAATCTGTTACCTTTTTGTCAGCTAGATGTCTCGATTAAATCTGCTGGCGAATTATGTTTTAATTAAGTATATGTTTTGCACCGTAATATGCACAATATAACGCTTAATTTTAAAACGTCTGAGTCATTACAAAGCAACAAATATGTAAAATGTCAAGCAAAAAACATATCTCTGATGGGGTTTGAACCATAGGCATATGAATGACAGACTAATGCTTTACCACTGAGCCATTTGTGCCAACGAACATTGATCCATATAAAATGACTTACATAGAACTTGTTAGCAAATAATGATTTATACTAAACGATTTCATCACTGAAGTATATTATTTATATATAAAGCATTTCATACAAAGTTTATTTATTTTGTTTCAGTACGCTATATTGCATGCAATACTCAAATTAGTGAAATATAAGTCAGGCACAAGATATCCGCTGCCATCTTGTCTTATTAATGAATCAGCTGAGCTTTTTAAAATCACGTCTGCACTATAGTATTACAAAATAAACTTTTAATTTCGTACGTGCCTCTTCCTTTAGAACAGTTAAAACGATTCTCGGCTCGATAATCGGAACTGGTGGGTCCCATGATATGGATTATAAAGTTTGCATAATTCGCACGGCCGCCATCCTGAAATGGTATGGCGGACGACCTTGTAGTTTGGTCACAAGACGCATCCTATACGAAGGTATGTTGTTACCAAATTTGGTAGAGATTGGATGATTTGGTTAGTCGTTATTTGATTTTACGTTTTGAACGTTTGAGTGGCCGCCATTCAGTTTTAGTAAAGATGGCGGCGATATAAAACATGACACTGAGGTGTCCTTTGCTAGTGCTACCTTTGTACCAAATTTCGTTCAATTCGCATTCACCGTGTTCGAATTGATAGGGGGGGACAGACATTCAGAGTACACACACTCACACACACACACACAGACTCACACACACACATACACACACACAGACTCACACACACACATACACACACACAGACAGACACACTTTTTTTCGCCCTGTGTTGATCTCATAAGTCTACTTTCATTTTTTGCAAAAATCGAAAGTAGGCTAAAAAGGCTTATGAGATCACCTTTTGTCCGTGTGTGTGTGTGTGTGCGTGTGTGTGTGTGATTCGTGTGTGTGTGTCCCCCTAATAAAATCTAAACGGCTGGAGCGATTTCAATGAAACTCGGTAAGTTCATAGCACTATTCCCTGCGACCCCGACCGTGCCCTTCAAATTTTGTTACGACTCACCAATCCAACATGGCAGCTGTGCGAAATATTTCACCAGCATTCAATATCTCCGAAACTATTGCCGATATTACCCTGACATTTTGTATGGTGATACAGGGAACAACTATAAGTTCACTTATGTGACCTTTGAAAATCTGGTAACTACAAAACTAACATGGCGGCCAAGCGAAGTTGCGACTTTTAAATAGACGTTTCTCGCGATTTAACCAACCAAACGCAATGAAACTTGGTACAGTATATGTTTATATACATTGTAATGCACCGACATCTAACTTCGTTCAATTGTTTACATAACCACAAGATGGCGGATGTACGAAATATTTCACCGGCATTCCATATCTGTGAAACTATTAGCGGTATCTCCCTGAAATCTTTTACGGAGATAAAGGGCACTACGGAAGTCCATCTACAAGACTTTCAGAAACCAGTTAACTACAAAACGAACATGGCAGCCAAGCGAAGTTGAACATTTTAAATAGACCTTTCTCGCGATTTAATGTTCCAAACGCACTGAAATCTGGTACAGGAAATATTTATACACATTGTAATGCACTGGTATCTAATTTAGTTCAATTATTTACATAACCTCAAGATGGCGGATGTGCGAATTTTAAAATTAAATTTTTATTTCTTGTGATGTAGTCATGCGATCGAATTGAAAGTTTGAATATTGAACCTACGCAATAATTTTCCTTTAATGGTACGTGACTCTATGGCCTATACATTTAACAATTCAACATGGCGACCATCCAAAATATTTAGTCGGCTCTGAATATCTACGAATCTATTATAGCAATCAAACTGAATTTCTTAATGTTCATAGGGGCTATGAACTTAAGTTCACCTATAGGACTTTAAATAACTTGGTGTTCACAAATCCTACATGGAGGAGACACGAAATATAAAAATTCACATGGACGTTTCTCGCAATTTAACCATCCGAGTGTAGTGAAACTTGGAACAGTAAATCCTTATACGAATGGTAATCCACTGGTATCTAATTTATTTCAATTGTTTCCATAACCTCAAAATGGCAGGTGTGCGAAATTTTAAAATCTCCTTGTTACTTCTTGTGTCCTAATCATGCGATTGTAGTTTGAATACTACACGTACACAATAATCTGCATGTAACAGTACATAACTCTAGGACCTACATATATGAAATCCAACATGGCGACCATCCGAAATTTTTAGTCGGTTCTCAATACCTAAGAATCTATTACAGCAATCAAACTGAAATTGTGTATGTTGCTAGAGGCAATTAACATAAGTAGGATATATGAAAATAGGCTGTATAGTTCTTCACGGAACTACTTGTTATATATTAGTATGATTGTACTAGGGGCGTACTATATTGTTTTACACTTTATTTATTTCTACCCAAATGAAGTAGATTACACATCAGTTGTTACGTTCACCTTCTCAACATTATCTCCTTGTAACTTTATGCACTTTTGCCGTCGATGTGTCAGTCTCTCCAGACCTTCCTGAAACCATTCGGAGTGCTGCTTACCCATGCCTTGACAACAGTGTCCAGAGGTTTCTTCGTGTTCCCGTATAGGTGATGATCACTTGGTGCCAAGTCGGGATAGTATGGTGGGTGTGGTAGCACCGTGAATCCAATTTGCTCAATGATAGCGGTGGTCTCTCGGCAAGTGTGGGGGCGGGCATTGTCATGTTGCAGAAGCACACCTTTAGCCCATTTTCCTGGCGCTTAGTTTGAATGGCAGGACGTAAACGCTTAAGGATTTCCACATATGCTGCACTCTTAATTGTGGCCCCCAATTCCAGCCAGTTAATGCGAATGATGCCCTTTGTGTCCCAGAACACTGTCGCCATTTGCTTGCCAACTGATGGCACTGTTCGACATTTATTTGGCGGTGGACAGCCCCTATTCTTCCATTGCATGGTCGCCGTTTTGCAGAACTGGACACAGCTGTCAAGGCATGGGTACGCAGCACTCCAAAAGAATGGTTTCAGGAAGGTGTGGAGAGACTGACACATGGATAGCAAAAGTGCATAAAGTTACAAGGAGATTATGTTGAGAAGGTGGTCGTAACAACTGATGTGTAATGTACTTCATTTGGGTAGAAAAGAATAAAGAATAAAACAACATAGTGCGCCCTTCGTACTTCTCTGTAATGAGTTAGTCCAATGTTCCCCCATGATAATATTCCCCAAAATTGAATTGAATTTATTTGTAAAGATCTGCCATTGAGGCTGATGAGCCCGTTTATATAGCGTATACAATGTTCGCCATGTTCGACAGGTTTATATGCTAGCAGTTGAAGATTATAATGTTTCATACAAACTTTCATTTCGATCGCTTGTTTTGGACGCGAGAAATAAAAATGTGATTTTGAAATGTTGCACAGCTGCCATTTTGAAGTTCTCATACAATTTGAATTAAATTATAAGCTAGTATATTTGAACCTTGTGGAGATTTACCATGCAAATTTTTACTGCACTTCGATGATTAAATCACGAGAAAAGTCCAGTTACATATATAAACTCGGCTTTGCCGACTTGTTGGTTTTGTACTTAGCAAGGTTTTGAAAGTTATATAAATGAATTTTATTTTAGAATCCTGTTATCAGCACACATAATTTCAGTTTGGTACCAGTAATAAATTTGGAATTATTGAATGCCATGAAATATTTTGTGCGGCCGCCATGCTGGATTGGTGAAACACATAAAAATATGAAAGGCACGATCGAGGTTGGAAAAGGTAGTAGTAAGTTCTTACAGAGTTTCATTGTAATAGCTTCATTCGTTTAAGGGACACACACACACACACGGTCAAGAGGTGATCTCATACGCCTACATTTCATATGATGAAAAAAATTGGCTAAAATCGGTAACTGAAGATGCTAATGAGCATTTGCCCAAGAACTCCTCAAACCGGTGTTGGGCGAATTGCGCTTGTTAATCTGCCGTGTTAATCTTTCTTATCTTGTCATTCCATCGCACGAACCGTTCACGACACTTGCCCCAGGCCAAGTTCTTGTTCTTCCGCTGAAATCATCCCACCTTTCGCCCCTCCCCACTACTACCATTGAGAAAACCCAAAAGCGAAGGTATTTTTATTAATTGTACTTGCAGAGTGACCGACTGGCTCTTGAGTTTCCTGCAAACAGTCTGCCATGGAAATTGTTCATTTGTTGTTTTGCTTCTATCATTTATTTTTCACATTCATATGTTTGTGCAATGAAAATTTGGTAAAATGTTTGAACTTACACTTAGGTTATATTAACGCTATCAGTTTATCGAACACAATCTCATAGATGTTCAAATTTGTGAAACTATTGAGGACATATCGTATTCTTTGGATGAAGCTCCTCCACATAGTTGTTACCATATCTTGAACGCTAGGTCATGTATGTGGCTTTGTAGAAATTGACACTCCTGAGACGGTCAAACTGAGTCACTTCCCCTCCAACAGTCTATATGACGAAAGGTTGGAACATATGAATAATTTGGTATGTGTAGGCTGCAGAGTGGGGAAAGAGAGGGGAAGCTGCTAATGAGTCATAACAGGCGCAATCAGACTATGAATTATCGAAAGAGCAGATCACACTGGCGTCAAAAGCCTGTCCCATTTTATCAGTGCAGTTAACTGGCGCAATTGGACTGTGCCCCCACAAAGAATAGTCCCCTAGTGTGAACTAAGGCTATGCTAATATACATAATCTGGTGGCTCTATATTGAATAAATTAATTAAATTAATAACATCGAATTGTGGTATCCAAGAGCTGTAGTGTGATCTAAGGCTATGCTAATATACATAATCTGGTGGCTCTATATTGAATAAATTAATTAAATTAATAACATCGAATTGTGGTATCCAAGTGCTCAGTGTATACATTCATAATTCTCATATTTTCAAGATGGTTCACGCGTAGGAAATACTATTATTAAAATCATTTATCCAATAGAAGAACTGCCACGAAGCATGGTAAGCTATGAACTTAAGTCGAAGATGTATCTAATATGTTACTAGCATATCTTTTTGAATATCACGGGCAGGCGCCATGAAGATACAGGATATTGGCATAATGATTGTAATGTGGATATACGATTCATATATTGACACTGTACTCTGAATACAATATAATACAATATTGTGATAGCCAAGTGAGATTTATTTAAGGTGGGAGGTACACTTTTCGCATGACAATTTATTTCTACGGAGTAAATTAAATTTAGTCTCCCACAAATCCAACTCCTCGTCGTGGGAGATGGGCAACGTAATTAAGTAGGGGATTGCCTGTAGGGGTGAAGTACAGTGGGGACTTTGTGTGCCTCAAGACCGCTACGGTAGCTGTGAAGGCCCTACAGGAACCGTGAAGAAATTACGGCTAACGGGGCTCTGGTGAAACAACTGCTGCCTTGTAGTTTGGAGTTGGTTCTTCAAAGGCTAAGGGAAGAAACCCTGACATAAAATCAGCCTGGTGCCTCAGGCTTAAGGTGGCAGCCCCTCCAAAGCACTCGGAGGCAGTGGGTTAATCACTCGCTCCTCTTAAATAAACTGTTTACGGAAACTGAAGCGAAATTACAAAACCGGACGGATAACCTGATGACGACTTTTGGCATGAAGAGGACTACGAAAATCGGTTTCTGGAATGTGAGGACCTTGATGGAGAAAACCAGACTGAAACAAGTCACACGGGAGAAGAACTATGGGCTGGATATCCTAGGATTGATTGAGGTGAGGTGGCCAGGATTTGGTGAAATACAGACAACAGATGGAATTACATTTCTCTATTCTGGGGGCGATGATGAAGAACACAGGGATGGAGTGGGGTTGCTGCTCAACAGAAATGCAAAGAGAAGCCTTATGGAGTGGATGCCAATTTCTAGTAGGCTCATGTTTGCTAGGTTCAAGACAAAGATCAGGAATGTGATCATCATCCAATGCTATGCGCCTACAGAACAGTCGGAGCCAGAGAAGAAGGAAGAATTCTACCAAATGCTGCGAGATGTCACAAGACAAACAAGTAAGAAGGACATTCTCATTGTTATGGGAGACTTCAACGCGAAGGTGGGCTCAAACAATGAGGGGTTGGAGCAGATCATGGGTAATCATGGCCTTGGTGAGATGAATGACAATGGGGAGAAATTTACGGAATATTGCGCCAGTCAGGATTTGGTGATGGGTGGCACGGTATTTCCTCATAGGCGGTGCCACAAGGTCACGGTATTTCCTCATAGGCGGTGCCACAAGGTCACCTGGGTGTCTCCTGATCAAGTCACAGAAAATCAAATTGATCACATCGTGGTGAGCAGGAGGTTCAGAAGAAGCTTGGAAGATGTTAGGAACAAGAGAGGAGCGGACGTTGGTAGTGACCATCATTTTGTGGTTGCCAACTTCCGCATGAAGATCGTCGCAGTCCGCCGAAAGTTTAACACTCGGCACAACAAGTTTGATGTGGGCAAGCTTAAGAACCAGCAGAAATTGGACCAATTTAAACTGGAGCTCAGAAATAAATTCCAGGTGTTGGACTCCGAGACAGAGAAGGACGTGGAGACTGTGTGGAGCGAGGTAAAGAATATCTTCGTGGAAACCAGTGAGATGCAGCTCGGGTACAAGAACTACCTGCGGAAAGAATGGATATCCGATCAGACCTGGGACAAGATAAATTATAGGAAGGAGATTAAGGCCAAGCTCAACACCTGCAAGACTAGGCAGCAGAAGGCTCTCACACAAGCAAAGTATTCAACAGCAAACAGAAAGGTAAAGAGGAGTGTACGGAAGGATCATAGGAGGTGGATTGATGAGCAGGCGGAGAAAGCAGAAGAAGCGGCATGAAGGGGAGACGTTAAGGAGCTCTATGGCATCACAAAGATGCTTTCGAAGAAAGGTTTTAATAAAACTAGGCCTGTGAAGAGCAAGACGGGCGAGATCCTCACGACGTGTGAACAGCAGCTGACAAGATGGAGAGAACACTTTGCGGAGGTTCTTAATAGAGATAGAGGACCAGAAAGTAAGCAGTGAGGAGAAGATGAAGAGGAAGCAGAAAGTGACCCAAGCATCAGCCTCGACTCCCCAACTCGGGGCGAAATACGGACAGCGTTGAAGCAGATGAAATGCGGGAAGGCACCAGGTCTGGATAATATACCAGCGGAAGTACTGAAAGCAGACCTGGATATTACGATCGATCTGCTGCACCAGCTGTTGGAGAAGATCTGGTAGGAGGAGAAAATACCAACCGACTGGAAGAAGGGGTTGATAGTCAAGTTGCCGAAGAAAGGGGGACACCACAAACTGTAACAACTGGAGGGGTATCACCTTGCTGTCCATTCCAAGCAAAGTGCTGGCGAGAGTCATCCTGAATCGTATAAAAGACTGCGTAGAAAAAAGGCTTCGGAAGGAACAGGCTGGATTTCGACAACATCGCAGCTGTGTGGATCTCATCAACACCCTCCGAATCATCCTGGAGCAGAGTGTGGAGTGGCGGAATACATTTTACCTCACATTTGTTGACTTCGAGAAAGCCTTCGACTCCGTAAATCAAAGAATCATGTGGAAGACCCTCGAGGAATATAAAATTCCAACAAAGATCATCAGAATCATGGAAGGGATGTACGAAGGGTATGAGTGCCAGGTTCTTCACGAAGGCAAATTAACAGAAAAGATAAAGGTCAGTTCCGGAGTGAGACAGGGGTGTGTCGTTTCCCCCACTCTGTTCCTGTTGGTCCTGGATAGTGTGATGAAGAAGGTAATGGGAGGACGGAAGAGGGGTATTCAATGGGGTATAAATGACAGGCTTGAAGATCTGGATTTCGCAGACGACATTTGTCTTATGGCTCAACGGTACCGAGACATAGAAGATAAGCTGGGGAGGTTGCAGAGAGAAGCAGAACGTGCAGGACTGATGATCAACACCAACAAGACCAAAGAGATGAGGATAAATTCTGACATCACGACTAGTTTGACAGTCAACGGAAAGGACATTGAGCGAGTTGAGTCCTTCCTCTACCTTGGAAGTATAGTCACAAATGATGGGGGAGCAGAGGAAGATGTTCGAAGCCGTATCAGGAAGGCAAATGGTGCCTTTGTCCAGCTCTACCCCATCTGGAGAAATAGAAACATTTCCAGGAAGACCAAGCTCCGCCTTTTCAATAGCAACGTAAAGTCGATTCTTCTCTACGGCTGTGAAACATGGAAAGTCACAAAACCGATCAAAAACCAGCTACAGGTGTTCATTAACAGATGTCTGCGTCGCATCATGAATAAGAGGTGGCCGGACATAATCTCAAATGAAGATTAGCATCCAGATCAAGGAGAGAAAATGGCGCTGGATTGGTCACACACTAAGGAAGCCAGACGGAGCTATTGAGAGGGCGGTGCTAGACTGGAATCCTCAAGGCGCCAGGAAGCGAGGTCGACCTAAGAAGACCTGGAAGAGGACGATCGAAAATGAAATTGCAGAGGTGGGCAAGAACTGGAGTCAAGTGAAGAGAATGGCCAGGAACCGTACTTCGTGGAGAAATTTCGCCAAGGCCCTATGCTCCGGAAGGAGCGGCAGGAATTAAGTAAGTAAGTAAGTAAGTAATTAAATCGATATCTCATATGTTGCAAATAAATAAAACTTTGCAGGATTACTAAACACAGATCACTCATCATTTTGCACAAAACACGTTTTATAAAATGCTTGCAGTCATGCATTATTCAAATCACCAAACTTTCAGCTTTTCTTTGTACATTTGGACAACGTTTACATGATAAAGTACTCCGCAATTTAAATTAATTATATGAATGTTCTTTTGAGCTGTTGGTAATACATACACTAACATAATTGATCCATGTTCTTGTTGTTGTTTTTTGAGTCTTCAGTCTTTTGACTGGTTTGATGCAGCTCTCCATGCCAGCTGTCCTGTGCTAATCGTTTTATCTCTACATAGCAACAACACCCTACATCCAAGGCAAACTGTTTAACATACTTTAACCTTGGTTTACCCCTACAGTTCTTGTCTCGACTCTTCCTTCCATAACTAAGCTTGCTATTCCTGGGTGTCTTAGTATGTGTCCTACCAACTTATCTCTTCTCTTCATTAGCAGTCACCAGAAACATCTCTCCTCTCCCACTCGTCTTAATACCTCCTCATTGGTAACCATATTAACCCATCTGATCTTCATAATTCTCCTGTAACACCACATTTCAAATGCTTCAATTCTCCTCTTTTCGGCTGCACCAATAGTCCAAGTTTCACTTCCATAGAGCACCACGCTCCAGAAAAAGGCCTTCACAAATGACTTCCTAATACCTAAATCTATATTCGATGTCAACAGATTCCTTTTCTGTGGAAATGCTATCCTTGCCTGAGTTAATCTACTTTTTATATCCTCTTTGCTTCGTCCATCACTGGTTATTTTGCTTCCTAAGTAACAGAAGACTCCTACTTCCTTCAGTTTATCACCTGCCAATTTGATGTCCATAGAGGTTTCTGATTTATTTCGGCTGCATTCCAATATTTTTGTTTTACATTGATACATATCCAGGAAATATTGTATTTTCATATTCATACTCTAAATGTGTTTCTTTTACTTTTGTTGAGTGAAAAATATTCTCCTAAATGGTAAGTGTGCTTGATACCCAAAATCTTTTGGTGTATGTTGTTCATATTAGTACAATACACAATCATGAAAAATTTCATTGAGATATCTTGACTATTACCGTATATGTTTTATCATTTAAAGACTGTGTTCATTTTTTTTTTTTTTTTTTTGGGAAACAAGTTTCAAACTTACCTAAGGATAGAATTTAAAGCGACAACTTAAATGATGGCAACCAACATTTAGGGGCATATCTCTGTAAGTATTCAAGGCTTTTTTTTTCACCAAATAAAAGAAAAGAGATTGATCATTCTAATAGTTTATTAAAATAATTAAAATATTTTGATCCTGAAAGGTGTACCTCCCCCCAAAAAGGAGTTAAGGTAGACATTTTAGTAATTTACAGAACTACTGAAACACAAAATTCTTGTTACTTGTTTGTTCTAATATACATGTTTTATGTTCTCAGGTGAGTATGCTGCAGCCCTCTCTCTGTAGCCAGCTGGTAGCGAGCAGAGCAGTTCAGTTGGCCTACATTACCACTGATATGCTTATAGGATGGAGTTAGTGTTTTATTATTATTATTATTATTATTATTAATCTTGATTGGTCACATTGGACCACTTGAGTCGTTCCACAATCACTTCTTCTTTGAAGGTAGTACTGCTTGGTTCTTGCGCTCTTTTCAGTACTTTCTTTTTTGAAGTCCAATATTAACCATAAGTAATGGTAAATTATGAATATTGTTACACCTAAACTTTTAATATTTTGCGTTGTGTAGCTAATTAATTACAATAAAAAGTATATGCAATAATTTGGATTTAAATACTGTTTGTCATTTGCTTCTAATATAATTTACAGAATAGTGTTGTCAATCTAGCAACTTTGTCTCTATATTTAGTGACTTTTCCAAAATTCTGGCAACAAAATTATTTGGATTTAGTATTGTCTAAATACAGATTTAACGACTATTTAAACTCCCGTTGGTGACAAAAATATATTTTCTCTATTGATACCAAAGGAATCTAGCGAATTTTGTAACTTATGCTAGACCTACTTGGTGATTTTTTTGAAACCTGAATTGGCAGCAGTGGCATAATGCAGTGCTGTGTGAAAGGCAGACCTAAGAAAGTAACGCCAGTGTGCTAGTTTCTTTTTTTGTTTGGGGAGGGGGAGAAAATATCTTTTTTTTAGGATTAAAATTGTTTTTTAAATCACCAATATTTGTACGTTTAAATGCATGTAGATTTGGTTACCTTTTTGAATAGAAATGTTAATGGAAATTGAAATACATTTTTTACATTTGCCCTTTTGAGGCGGGAATCGTGTTTTGGATAATACAGCACCAATTATACCAATCTACCAATATAGATCCACACAGTCACCTCTGCTAGACGGTCTATTGTGTTTGTAGCTCGTATTACAGTTCAAAATGCACCTTGTATTGTTGTCTTCTATATTTGATACTAGCAGGTACCTGCGGTTTCGCCCGCGATCAAGGCAATGGGAACGATGCATTATTGCTGGCAATTGGTCTATTCTATTACAGCAATCGCGGCTATAGGTGGGTCCATTCTAATTCTGAATATTCTGATACATACAGTATATTGATATGAGCAGCAAAGTGGGAATTTTATAGAGTTGTGAAAGTCTGCAGGGTTCGATGTTACATTATGTTAACACATTTTAAAATTACGTTTCTGGTTTTGCCATCTTCTTCTGAGACATAACGATTTTGTTGTCCGGATGCTCGCGAGCACGCCACATACAGTTGCCCATGGGAAAAAATGGGTTTGTCTAAATGTACACGTGCTATTGTTAAGTGTGTCTCATTGCGCTTTGCTAAAGAAATTGCGAACGTTGTTTGAAGATGGAACTGCTCTCTTGCACACTGGTATGGCAAATCTATCGGAATATGGGGAATTAAAAGTATTCTTACTTAAGCTATTCTGGATGTAATTTGGCCATACTTATTGATGAATTGAACTCAACATATCGCTATTAATAGACCTATAGTTAAACATCTCTCACCTTGGCCGCTGATGTACATTATGCAGTCTCTTCCATTGTTACATCCCAGGGATTGAAATTCTCCAACCACCCTTTTGCCTAACATGCCTCTCTAAGTAATTAAAATTCCTGATTGTTGTTGTTTGAGTCTTCAGTCTTTTAACTGGTTTGATGCAGCCCGCCATACCTCCCTCTCCTGAGCTAATCGTTTCATCTCTACATAGATACCACACCCTACATCCGAGGCAATCTGTTTAACACTGACCCCTACAGTTCTAGTCCGCGACCCTCCCATCCTTAACTAAGCTTGCTATTCCTGGGTGTCTTAATATGTGTCCTACCCTCCTATCTCTTCTCTTCATTAGCAGTCTCCAGAAACATCTCTCCTCTCCCACTCGTCTTAATACCTCTTCATTTGTTACCCTATCTACCCATCTGATCATCATTCTCCTGTATCACCACATTTCAAAAGCTTCTATTCTCCTCTTTTCTGCTGCACCATTGGTCCATTAGTCCAACTCAGCAACTTTTCTAGGTTTAAGCCGTGCCTTGTGCGGGGATTCAATGGCCGTGAAAGACAAAATACCAACTTTATTGAAATAAGTTTGCCCAATTCCTCAGAAAGAGTAATTAAGAAAAAATAATAATTAACGTGACAGCCGGTAGAATACGACACATTCGACTGTGAATATGGGTTGCTGATCATGGTAAAAAACGAAAAAGAGCAGATCAAAATTTGCCAAAATAATATTCAGTTAACAAATAACAAATTTATAAAGAAAATGAAAGCATACCATGCAAAATACAGAGCATCTTAACATTGTAAATTAGAGTAAAGATCTGAAAACTCGCTTAAAATAACCAGCTCAAAGAGTATGAAATTAGACTCAAAATCAGACTCAAAATCACGATCGTATCCGACCCCAAAAGCCACCTCTATAAATAAAATATATCTCATGTTACGCGTATCAATGTGAGGAGCAATGTTCGTGGTTAGAAGTGGGAACCGAACCCCGCGTTTTAAGGCCCTGAAACGAACGATTTTGAGATATTGCCAGAAAACTATTCCCGGTCTGCGAAATTTCAGCGGTTGCCATAGTAACGTTGATCTGTTTCTCAGAGGGAACACAGTTATTTGGGAATATCTCCGAAACCGTTCATTTTAGGAACTTAAAAAGTGTGTTTCGGGGTCCCTACAGGACCTCCAAGTATTGTTTCTCGTATCTGGCGGCTTAAAATGAGCTAAATCCGAACTTTGTACCGACTGTCCTTGCTCAGTGCCAAATGGCCGAAAAAAGTCACTTACAAATTGAATTTTCAAAAACCGTTTCTTAGTGGGCCTCTATGAGCCTCCGTGGCTTAGGCGGCAGCACGCCGGCCTCTCACCGCTGGGTCCGTGATTCAAATCCCGGTCACTCCATGTGAGATCTGTGCTGGACAAAACGGAGGCAGACAGGTTTTTCTCCGGGTACTCCGGTTTTCCCTGTCAAAAATTTCATTCCAGCAACACTCTCCACTATCATTTCATTTCATCTGTCATTCATTGAATCATTGCCCTGGAGGAGTGCGACAGGCTTCGACAGCCGGCACAGTTCATGTCCTCGCCGCTAGTTGGGGGCTTCATTCATTCCATTCCTGACCCGGTCGGAGACTGGAAGCAGGCTGTGGATTTTCATTCAGTGGGCCTCTACATACTCGGATCAACCAACATGCACAATTTCAGCTTTCTAGGTCTAGTGGTTTGAGCCCTGCGTCGATGAGTCAATTATGAATTGTCAATGCCAAAAGGCCGAAAAAAGTCACTTACAAATTGAATTTTCAAAAATTGTTTCTTAGTGAGCCTCTACATACTCGGATCAACCAACATGCAAAATTTCAGCTTTCTATGTATAGTGGTTTGAGCCCTGCGGTGATGAGTCAATTTTGGATTATATATAAGAGATGAGACTTTGAAAGTCGATTTGCTCGTAGAAATATGGATTATAGCTCTTTTTGCGCGTATCAATGTGAAGAGCAATGTTCGTGGTTTCCACTTCCAAGAAGTGGGAACCGAACCCAGCGTTTTAAGGCCCTAAAACGAACGGTTTTCGAGATATTGCCAGAAAACTATCCCCGGTCTGCGAAATTTCAGCGGTTGCCATAGTAACGTTGATCTGTTTCTCAGAGGGAACACAGTTATTTGTGAATATCTCCGAAACCGTTCATTTTAGGAACTTAAAAAGTGTGTTTCGGGGTCCCTACAGGACCTCCGAGTATTGTTTCTCGTATCTGGCGGCTTAAAATGAGCTAAATCCGAACTTTTTACCGACTGTCCATGCTCAGTGCCAAGGGGCCGAAAAAAGTCACTTACAAATTGAATTTTCAAAAACCGTTTCTTAATGGGCCTCTACATACTCGGATCAACCAACGTGCAAAATTTCAGCTTTCTAGGTCAAGTGGTTTGAGCCCTGCGTCGACGAGTCAATATTGGATGGTCAATGCCAAATGGCCGATAAAAGTCACTTACAAATTGAATTTTCAAAAACCGTTTCTTAGTGATCCTCTATATACTCGGATCAACCAACATGCAAAATTTCAGCTTTCTAGGTCTAGTGGTTTGAGCCCTGCGGGGATGAGTCAATTTTGGATTATATATAATAGATTGTAAGTTATATAAATCTATATATTGTATATGTTAGCAGCTGTTTGGTTATTTGAGAGCAAATTACACAAGTCAACAAACAAAACATTTTGTGTTGAGTCAATTATTTAATGTATATATTCTGTCTACATCGAAGCCTCCGTGGCTTAGGCGGCAGCACGCCGGCCTCTCACCGCTGGGTCCGTGGTTCAAATCCCGGTCACTCCATGTGAGATCTGTGCTGGACAAAACGGAGGCAGACAGGTTTTTCTCCGGGTACTCCGGTTTTCCCTGTCAAAATTTCATTCCAGCAACACTCTCCACTATCATTTCATTTCATCTGTCATGCATTTAATCATTGCCCCAGAGGAGTGCGTCAGGCCTCGGCAGCCAGCACAGTTCATACCCTCGCCGCTAGATGGGGGCTTCATTCATTCCATTCCTGACCAGGTCGGAGACTGGAAGCAGGCTGTGGATTTACATTTTCATTCTGTTTACATCAAGAGTAACCAAAAACGCCATTCAAAGTTTGCTTTTGTACTTTATGCAATGATAAATAAATATTTACGGAGAGTCCAATGTCCTTGGAGTACATCTGAGGCTTGAACTAGTCGAAAATGTCATAGTCGCAGTCTGTTCGCGAAGCGAGCTGACTGTGACTGTGTTATACGCCAGGTACCGGTACGACAAGCGTTCCTCTGCCTGGATTTGAATCTAATTTAGGGTTAAACTGATTTTTAGCCTACTTTCGATTTTTGCAAAAAATGAAAGTAGACTTATGAGACCACTACAGGGCGAAAAAAAGTGTGTCTGTCTGTGTGTGTGTATGTGTGTGTGTGAGTCTGTCTGTGTGTGTGTGTGTGTGTGTGTGAGTGTGTGTGTGTGTGCGTGTGAGTGTGCGTACTCTGAATGTCTGTCCCCCCATCAATTCGAACACGGTGAGCGCAAATTGAACGAAATTTGGTACAAAGGTAGCACTAGTAATCGACACCTCAGTGTCATGTTTTATATCACCGCCATCTTGACGGAAACGTAATGGCGGCCACACAAATGTTCAAAGCTTAAATCAAATTACGACTAACCTAATCATCCGATCTCTACCAAATTTTGCAACAACATACCTTTATGGGGGCAGCATCCTTTGACCAAACTAATAGGTCATCAGCCTAATAGTTTGCGGATGGCGGCCATCTTTGAGTGAAAATCGATTGCCCCTATTAATTCGAACACGGTGAAACCGAATGGAACGAAATTTGGTACAGAGGTAGTACTAGCAAAGGGCACCCCAGTGTCATGTTTTATATCGCCGCCGTCTTTACGGAAACGTAATGGCGGCCACACAAATGTTCAAAGCTTAAATCAAATTACGACTAACCTAATCATCCGAGATCTAACAAATTTTGCAACAACATACCTTTATGGAGGGAGCATCCTTTGACAAATCTAGAAGGTCATTAGCCTAATAGTTTGCGGATGGCGGCCATCTTTGTGTCAAAATGGATTACCCCTATTAATTCGAACATGGTGAAACCGAATGGAATGAAATTTGGTACAGAGGTAGCACTAGCAAAGGGCACCCCAGTGTCATGTTTCATATCGCCGCCATCTTGACGGAAACGTAATGGCGGCCACACAAATGTTCAAAGCTTAAATCAAATTACGACTAACCTAATCATCCGATCTCTACCAAATTTTGCAAAAACATACCTTTATGAAGGGAGCATCCTTTGACAAATCTAATAGGTCATTAGCCTAATAGTTTGCGGATGGCGGCCATCTTTGTGTCAAAATCGATTTCCCCTATTAATTCGATCACGGTGAAACCGAATGGAATGAAATTTGGTACAGAGGTAGCACTAGCAAAGGGCACCTCAGTGTCATGTTTTGTATCACCGCCATCTTGACAGAAACGTAATGGCGGCCACACAAATGTTCAAAGCTTAAATCAAATTACGACTAACCTAATCATCCGATCTCTACCAAATTTTGCAACAACATACCTTTATGGGGGCAGCATCCTTTGACCAAACTAATAGGTCATCAGCCTAATAGTTTGCGGATGGCGGCCATCTTTGATTGAAAATCGATTGCCCCTATTAATTCGAACACGGTGAAACCGAATGGAACGAAATTTGGTACAGAGGTAGTACTAGCAAAGGGCACCCCAGTGTCATGTTTTATATCGCCGCCGTCTTGACGGAAACGTAATGGCGGCCACACAAATATTCAAAGCTTAAATCAAATTACGACTAACCTAATCATCCGAGATCTAACAAATTTTGCAACAACATACCTTTATGGAGGGAGCATCCTTTGACAAATCTAGAAGGTCATTAGCCTAATAGTTTGCGGATGGCGGCCATCTTTGTGTCAAAATCGATTACCCCTATTAATTCGAACATGGTGAAACCGAAAGGAATGAAATTTGGTACAGAGGTAGCACTAGCAAAGGGCATCCCAGTGTCATGTTTTATATCGCCGCCATCTTGACGGAAACGTAATGGCGGCCACACAAATGTTCAAAGCTTAAATCAAATTACGACTAACCTAATCATCCGATCTCTACCAAATTTTGCAACAACATACCTTTATGAAGGGAGCATCCTTTGACAAATCTAATAGGTCATTAGTCTAATAGTTTGCGGATGGCGGCCATCTTTGTGTCAAAATCGATTCCCCCTATTAATTCGATCACGGTGAAACCGAATGGAATGAAATTTGGTACAGAGGTAGCACTAGCAAAGGGCACCTCAGTGTCATGTTTTGTATCACCGGCATCTTGACAGAAACGTAATGGCGGCCACACAAATGTTCAAAGCTTAAATCAAATTACGACTAACCTAATCATCCGATCTCTACCAAATTTTGCAACAACGTACCTTTATGGAGGAAACATCCTTTGACAAATCTAATAGGTCATTAGCCTAATAGTTTGCGGATGGCGGCCATCTTTGTGTCAAAATCGATTACCCCTATTAATTCGAACACGGTGAAACCGAATGGCATGAAATTTGGTACAGAGGTAGCACTAGCAAAGGGAACCTCAGAGTCATGTTTTATATCGCCGCCATCTTGACGGAAACGTAATTGCGGCCACACAAATATTCAAAGCTTAAATCAAATTACGATTAACCTAATCATCCGATCTCTACCAAATTTTGCATCAACATATCCTTTGACCAAACTAATAGGTCATTAGCCTAATATTTTGCGGATGGCGGCCATCTTTGTGTGAAAATCGATTTCCCCTATTAATTCGAACACGGTGAAACCGAATGGATCGAAATTTGGTACAGAGGTTGCACTAGAAAAGGCCACCTCAGTGTCATGTTTTATGTCCCCGCCATCTTGACGGAAACGTAATCGCGGCCACCCAAATGTTAAAGGCTAAAATGTAATTACGACCAACCTAATAATCTAGTCTCTACCAAATTTTGCAACAAAAAATCTTTATGTGGGAAGCATATTCTGACCAAACTGCTAGATCATCAGCCCAATAGTTTGCAGATGGTGGCCAAGTATGTGTGCAAATCGATTCCCCCTATCAATTCAAACACGGTGAAACTGAATTGAACGACATTTGGTACAGAGGTAGCACTAGCAAAAGGCACCTCAGTGTCATGTTTTATATCGCCGCCATCTTGACGGTAACGGAATGACGGCCACCCAAATGTTAAAAGCTTAAATCAAATTTCGACCATCCTAATAATTTGATCTCTACCGGATTTTGCAACAACATGCCCTTTTGTGGAAAGCATCTTATGACTGACTACAAGGTCATCAGCCCAATAGTTTGCAAATAGCGGTCATGTATGTGTGCAAATCCATTCCCCAGATCAATTCAAACACGGTGAAACCGAATTGAATGAATTTTTTTTACAGAGGTAGCACTAGCAAAGGGCACCTCATATCCATGTTTAATATCCCTATAGCACGTTGTATTTCAACAAGCTACTACAACCAACATTCAATTATACTCCTTGAAAAGGACAAAGAGTTATAACAATACCCATGCATTTAGGAGAAAGTAGGCTATATGTTCTTTACTGAACATCTTGTTCAATTAATAAATTTTTCTATAAATTGATTAATACTTTAATGTTATAGCTACTATTTAATTTGATTTGATTGAGGGTTTTGACAATGGGGATTTAGGCTCTCGTACAAAACTGTCGCTTTCAGTGACATCGGCCAATAGCGAAAGCTTTCAAAGTTAACCAATCGCCACTTAAGTGGAAAAAGTAGCGCATCAATGCGGTTTTCATCAGGAGGAAAATAAATGTTTGCAGTATTGGCAGACTGTTTCAGGGGTAACGGCTTTGAACACGTAAGAGTGGGGATATTTAAAGAATGATTCTTTCTAAATTGTCAGAAGCTAAAATTAAAGCTGGTATTTTCTTCGGTCCTCAAATAAAGAAACTAATGCCATTGAAGAATTTCCACTCACTCAACACACACTAATAACAAGCATGGTACAGCCTTAAAGCAGTGACCCATGGCTTCTTTGGAAATAAGAAAGCTGAGAAATATAAAGAGCTTAATTTCCACTATGCTTGAGAACTTAAAACTCGTGGGTTGCATACTGTCCCTTAAGGTGCACATGTTACATGCTCACTTGGACCAATTTAAAGATAACTTGGGGGCATATTCAGAAGAGCATAGAGAACGTTTTCACCAGGACGTGATGGACTTTGAGCGTCGTTATCAAGAACATGATGGGTGATTACATTTGGGGGCTAATACGAGAAAGTTCGTACCCACACAGAAGTACCAAAAATATTCCTTTTTAAGGCGTGTTTGTATTGATTTTTGATTTGTAGATTGATGTTAACTATGTTTTGTAAATAAACGTGATGTAAATATGTAAATTAACGTTTAATTTCGTTTGAACTTATAGAAATAGAGAATTTTCTTCAAATTTAAACTTTCGTTGTGGTAGCTACGAAAGCAAACTTTATTAGGTAAAACTATTTTTTCTTTCATTAGTTACGCATGACAAATCAAAATCGGACATACAGAACCCAGACTCAAAATTCGTGTTGACTTGTGTTATTCATGTACAGGGTCATTATCTGTGTGCGCCCTGATAAACACGGCAAGCTAAGCCGACTCTGACTGGCGCAGATTGCAGGCACGCGTACCCGGTTCAGCCGGTGAGGGCACGCACTTTCACACTTATACCAAACAAATTTAGTAATGTCTACTTACAGTGCTCATAGGCGATGCTGAAAATGTCCTCCCTCTCTTGTAACACACCTGGCATCTTTTGATGAAAGAATGGCCGTTAACTCTGTTATTATTTCCGGAGCCTGTTTCCTTGAATCGTTCAGCAAGCCAGGCACAGGTCTTTCTGGAAACCTGATTCGAAATTTTCGTCTCGTTTCAGAACAAGAATTTCCGCTTTTCATATACGAATTATGGATAGGCCTATACACACGTTCGCGTAATGTGAATTGGTGTCTAGGCATGACCATCAATCACAGTAATCACAATACTCACTAAACATGCAACACTAACGTCTAAGCTTTGCAGATACATGTCCATATTAAAAAGACAAAACACGTGTGAACTAACGATATGAGTCAGTGGAGCGCACTACCACCGGCTGAACCGGGTACGCGCACCCGCGATCTGCACCAGTCACAGCCGGCTTAACTTGGCGTGTTTACTCGCGCGCGCATATATAATGACCCTGTATAAATTCTTGTGATCGTGTTGTCCTTAATCGTTATGAAATAAAGGATTACAAAGTGTTTTTTGTGTTTAATTTTCCAGTGTTTTTTTTATGAAGTAACAGTAGTTTATTTGACGTTGGAATATGAACTAATATTAATAAGTTACGTTGTTATGTTGAAGTATGTTTCGTAATCGTAGTCTATATGCAAGGCAGAATTAGAATCTCTTGACTGAACCGGGATTCGAACCCAGACCTTCGGGGTGACAGCCAAGAATGCTAGTCGCTACACCACGAGATGGTTTATAAATACACTGTTTATAATGAATGGTCAGCAGTTAAATACCAGCATTCGCCAAGTTGGACTCGTTATATCATTGAGTCTCAGCCACGTGGTAGAGTCGGTAAGGACCTTAGCTTTACACGAAATACGAAGCACGCACGATAAGCTAGAAACTTGACTCACTTACTCTCTCTCGTTAGGCAAAACTGAGAAGAGGTGGGTTCGATTTCTACCTCAGCCATCTTAGGAGTGGTTCTATGTGTATTCCCACTTCTACTCAAGGCAAATGCTGGGATGGTTTCTAACTTAAGGCCATGGCTGCCTCCTTTCCAATCCTCACCTGAATTACATATACATAACTAATACAGCCATCCTAATTTCGCACTCACCCAAGTACACGGGGCAACATGGCCACGATGTCCAAGCCCCTCAAATGATACTACAACATGTCCAGAATTCTCGAACAGAATTCGCCACTGATAACGGAATTAGCTGCGTAGAAGCGCGCTGTGAACAGCTTCTTTGCTATTCCAAGTATCTGCGTGAAAGAAACGGTGACATGACTCGTGATGCAAGCAAGGTGGAGGTCATGTGAGGAGCTTGTGCAAAACTGAGTATCTCCAAAAATTTACAAAAATAAAAAAAAATTGGTTGATTCGGTAACATTTGCCTCAGCTGCATTGGATGGTAAAATATTTTTAGCCTACTTTTCACATTTTGCAAAAATGAGGAAAAAGTAGAATTATGAGATCGGGCTAATGGTGTGTCTGTCTGTCAGTCCTTTTGTCTGTCTGTCTGTCTGTCTGTCTGTATGTCCTTCTGTCTGTCTGGCTGGCTGGCTGTGTGTGTGTGCCCCCCCCCCCTATCAACTCCTAAACGGCTGCAGCAATCGAAACAAAATTTGGTAGGAGTAAAGATCTATACCGGAATATCTCACGGTCGTATTTGAAAATGATTTCAGTGCTACCAACTGCTGAAAAATCGCAATTGAAATTTGAGCTCCATGTTGGATATCTTGGAAGGTATGAATGGGAGCTATTTCAAAATTGGCACACGTATAGATAATAATATTGCAGTTTAATTTCTAGGAGGCCATACATGGCAGTGTTGCCAGAATGATTATAAGCCTGCTGATAGGTCCAAATTTTAAATGCATATAACTTCAACACTATCAATTGGATTTCAACCAAATTTCGTGTGTGCTATGTGTACCATAACCGATATCACTATGCCGATTCTTAAGAGTAACCAGGGCTGCCAACTGTTAATAAATACGGTCTCTACTTTTGCGACCCTAATATCCATAAATCAGGAAGTATGCAAGCCAGTAGCTCTAAACTTTTCACACGTATAGTACCTGGCATTCTAGATTAATTTGGAGTAACTAATATACGCCTACGCCAGTGCTGCCAACATGATTCTAAGCCTGCTGATAGGTCCAATTTTAAAATGCATGTAACTTCTATACTAACTAATGGATTTCATTCAAAATTGACACAACAATAGATCATATTATTTCAGATTATTTCTGACCAATTCATGTATGTCATTGTTGCCAACATGATTTTACGCGCGCTGTTAGATCCAATGTTTAACTGCATGTAACGTCCATGCTATCCATTGGACTTCAACCCAATTTTGAATTCTGTACCTTAAGAGATGGAACTAAGAATGTATTCAGTCACCAGGGCTGCCAACTGTAGTTCTCTATTAGGCAACATTATGCCAGGTATACAGTATTTCGAACTAATTAGGAATTTCGATATTACCAACTTAATTTCGTCATTATTCTAGATCCATATAGATTATTCATTGGCATGAATTTTAAATTTTAAGAAAAGTAGGCTCTTTAGTTCGTCACGGAACTTCTTGTTTGATCAAGTGTTAGTATTTCCCATTGAAAAGGCTGTGAGAAAGCGTGCTTTTCATTCAAAACTGAGTGTATTCATCACTTATAATATTTTGCACCAGAAGTCAGTTTATCCACGCTCTAAAATACACATGAATGTATTTTTCTTCAAAACTGAATATATCCACCGAATTATGTTTTTTAATTTCTCACTTTCCTTTATGTTACATTCATTGTGTTACGGTAGATAGCAGCACTACAACCTTCAGTTCTATAGTATTATGAGTCGTCCAGTTGCAAAACTCGTTTAATCCACTAGTGAATAAGAATAATTTTCATGAGAAACGTTTCTCTGGACTTCGCCTCACGTATCTTTTGTAATTGTTGTTTTCTACTTTTTGCTTTGTGATTTTGGTTTTTGGTATTGTGTTTACATTGTGCTTTTGCTTTTGAATTTTACTTTTTGCTTTTCTTTCTTGGTTTTTGTTTTGTGTTTGTTTTCTGCTTTTGCTTTTTTTTTGAATTTTGATATTTGTTTTCTGCTTTTGCTTTTGTTTTTGAATTTTGCTTTTTCGCTTCATGTTTCTTGTTTGTTTTTGGATTTGTGTTTATTTTCTGGAAAATCAAATTAAAACATAATAAAATAAAATAAAACAAAATAAACAAAACAAAATCAAAATGAAACAAAAATTAAATTAAAAATATAAGAAAAAAAGAAAAATATAACAATAAAAAACAAAAAAATAAACAAAATAAAATAATAAAATAATTTTACGACATGATCCTTAATCACAAGTGGATTAAACGAGTTTCGTTTATCCGGATTAATTGATAGACCGTGGCCGAATTACCTCCAAATCCTGTCCTTAACTATCCTTGGCGGAAAAGACATTCAAGAAGAGTCGACCCCGTAAAAGAAATACTGTACAGTAAAAATAAATTTTATTATTTTCGATTCGGATAAACCGGAGATCCTTATTAACGAGGGCCGGATGAACGAGGTTCTTGTGTTAATAGTATGTTGAAAATAAATATCACGAATTAGGATAATTATTTGAGATTATGTAAAATATCCTGCTTTCCATAGCTACATATAATCATGTTTTTCTTCTTTCAAAACTAAATATATCCATTCATTTTGTTCAAAACTCAATATATCTAATCGTCTTTTATCAATAACTCTTTATGTACTATATATAATTTGGTGCGCCTTTTGTGATAGTATGTTGCTCTTTTTAGCAATAATTCAAACTATACAGGGGTGTAACAAAAAGGTACGGCGCAAAATGCAGGACGCATTCCTCACACGTAGACGAAGAAGTTATGTTATATGAACATGGGTCCGGAAACGCTTCGTTTCCATGTTATACCCCATTGTCTCCAACGCATAAATCATGTCAAAAACAAAAAAATTAAACAAAATAAAATAAAATAAAATAAAATAATAAAATAATTTTACGACATGATCCTTAATCACAAGTGGATTAAACGAGTTTCGTTTATCCGGATTAATTGATAGACCGTGGCCGAATTACCTCCAAATCCTGTCCTTAACTATCCTTGGCGGAAAAGACATTCAAGAAGAGTCGACCCCGTAAAAGAAATACTGTACTGTACAGAACGTTCGAATCATGGGGATCATGCACTGTTGGTTACATCTGGTTACGTTGTCCGTCGGCTTCTAAATAACAGATTCAGTGACAGATGTATAGGTAGAGGTGGACCAATTGGCTGGCCTCCACGCTCTCCGGACCTAAACCCACTGGACTTTTATTTGTGGGGGCATTTGAAAGTTCTTGTGTATCGAACCCCTGTACCAGATGTTCAGAGTCTGCGTGCCCGTATTATGGAACGCTTCGAAACCATACGCAATATTCCTCAGCGCATTCGAGATTCACTACGACGGCGGGTTGATGCATGTATCAATGCGCACGGAGGGCCTATTGAACATCTCCTGTGAGAAAGAGCTGCATGTGGTATGCAGGTATGTTCTGTTATTGCGTGTTTTTCATGATTTATGCGTTGGAGACAATGAGGTATAACATGGAAACGAAGTGTTTCCGGACCCATGTTCATATAACACAATTTCTTCGTCTACGTGTGAGGAATGCGTCCTGCATTTTCTGTCGTACCTTTTTGTTACACCCTGTATATTACACCATTTTGATAATCCTGTCTGAGGATATACGTTTTTTCTCTCTCCTGTAGAATTTATGATTGTGGAGATATTCAGTTTGAAAACAATCTCCTCATGTATGTTGACATTACTCATCATCCGAACGGATTCTTCCCTTTCATCGTTTACCGCATGTTTCCTTGCCACTGCGCCACATCTGGCGTTGTCTGCGATGTTAGTACGATGCGTGTTACGGTTGTGTGTGTGTAGGTTTGTATACCAGGTGAATCAGCTGCCCCTAATAATATTGTTTTATGCAGCCCAACTAGCGTTATCACGAAGATCGATATTTCTCTGCTTGCAGCCCATATATAATGGTTCTAATGCACAGCGAGCATATCCTGTAAAGTGTAAACAATACTGAATACTATTGTCTTTCTCTTGATGTTGCTACAGACAAATACGAGGGATGGAAAATACGAGCCTTCCAGTAGTCGCATATGATGTATAACATGTGACATGTTATCCCGTGTTAACAGTGAACTCTGTTGGTCACTGAAATAACTACTTGTAAAACTGCAGTGCCAATTCTTGACCGGTTTTCAGCAAATATGATTTAATGAATATTTTCACACCAAACAACGATAACTTGAAGATGATTTATTGTAGGAATATCTTTAATGGGGCCTCCATTTATTGTAGGAATATCTTTAATGTGGCCTCCAAACCTTGAACTAAACCGTTTGCGAAGTACATTCCACATAGCCACATGGCTGACTATGTGTCTGCCGGGAGAACAGTGAACTCTGTTGGTCATTGAAATAACTACTTGTAAATCTGTAGTGCCAAATCTTGACCGGTTTTCAGCAAATGTAAGGTGCGTTCAAAAAGTAACGAGCTGGAGGCTGTAATGCGCATACCGGTGACGACATCGGCTAATCGTGGCATGTGTAACGAGGTGTGGTTTCGACCAGAGCGTGGAAGGTCACAGCCCGTTGCTAGAGGGCACGCGTGCACGTTACGTGACGATACAAAGCGAGCAGCAGCATGCATCAATCGTCCAACGCTGCCAGTCGCATTGCAAACAGTGACATGGAGGTGTCAATTGAAGAGCAAAGAGGTGTTGTTCGATTTCTGACCGCGAATGTCACAAGTGTACGGCGAACACTGCATGCCCCTTGCAAGGGTCAAGGCGTGGCACAAGCGCTTCAGGGAAGGACGGGTGTCGTTAGCCGATGATGCCCGGTCTGGGGCACCCCCCTGCATTACCGATGACAACTTCCAGCTGGTTGATGCTCTCATTACCCAGGACCGCCGAGTGACAGTGAACGCCATAGCCGCCGTGGTCGGATTGAGCGTCGGAAGTGTGCACACCATCATGAAGGAACGACTGCACTTGCGGAAAGTGTGTGCCCAATGGGTGCCCGTGACTTCAACCACACCAGGAGGCATGTCGAATGGCCTACAGTCTTGGTCTTGGTTGGACGATTGATGCATGCTGCTGCTCGCTTTGTATCGTCACGTGACGTGCACGCGTGCCCTCTAGCGACGGGCTGTGACCTTCCACGCTCTGGTCGGAACCACACCTCGTTACACACGCCACGATTAGCCGATATCGTCACCGATTTGCGCATTACAGCCTCCAGCTCGTTACTTTTTGAACGCACCTTATATGATATAATGAATATTTTCACAACAAACAACGACAACTTGAAGATTATTTATTGTAGGAAGAATATCTTTAATGGGGCCTCCAAACCTTGAAGTAAACCGTATGCGATATACATTCCACATAGCCACATGGCCGACAGTTAGTACGTCATGGTGTCAATCTCCGCCACTACGTGGGCTCGTTGTTTCCGTCCCATCCATGTCCGTTTCATTGTTTCCATCCATCCATTTCAGTTTCATTTTTCAAAATCACCCTCACAACAAATATACGGATACCGAGTGGAAAGATGTTGCACATCGATAATAATGTTCAGTATCGTTTGCAGGATATGCTTGCAATGCATGTGTACCATACGGGATGCAAGCAGAGATATATCGACCTTCCTGACAAAACGCTTTAGTTTGGCTGCATAAAACAATATTATTAGTTTGAGCTCGGTGGCGTAGACGCTAGAATGATAAACTGCTATGCCCAAGATCGTGTGTTCAAACACTGCCGAAGTCGTCGGATTGTTAACCCTGTAACACCACACTGCGGTCGGAGTGGCCATACGAAGAACAACCTATTGAATAATTTTTTGTATGTGAAACAGTACGCTACTAGGACATGTTGGCAAATTAGGATAATATCTCACTACCCTCGGCTATAGAGACATTCAGGGCTATTACACACACACCGGTTTTGACCGGCCGTCAATTTACCGGCCGGTATGATTTTACTTTCACACCAACCGGTTGAAGACGGTCAGTCATAAGTCTGCGCTCCATGCAAATGCCAGGATAGTGCGCTCCATATGGATCAAACGCGCATTATTGCCATGTGGCTATTGTACAGGCGGCGCCAGAAGATGAGGAATAGAATTCATTGGGTTCATCCCAAAAACGCGAAAAGGGACGAAGTAGGTCTCTTTTATACGTTTTTCGAGGATCTACGAAAGTATGAAAAGAAATTCTTTAATTATTTTCGTATGTCCATTTCTTCCTTTGATGATTTACATGAGCGATTAAAATATATTCTTCAGCGTCAGAACACCAAGATGAGGAATTGCATTCAACCTGTGCAGATGTTGGCTAGTGCAATAAGGTAAGTCACACATTAGCTCTTTGATCAAGAATATTTATTGGGCATAGTTACGTACCAAAAAGGTTCCTTTCATTACCACTCAATTCTACGAAATCCTCCTTCACTCCTTCACATACAGTACTTCTATCCACGCATTCCGTGTGCCATCACGATCTTTGTAGATATCACTCGACTTACCCCACCCCACAGCACAGGTCTGGCCTCAACTAACGATATCAATTGTTCAATATCAATTTCAACGTCCTCCATAGTTTTCACAACTCTACGTTCTGATGAGACTAGGCCGAATTCTGATTGCCGTGCCGGTGTGTGTGAATGCATGCATACAGTGACCGTACACCACTACACCGCCGGCGGCCGGCCGGTAACCGGGTCTACAGTGAGTGTGTCCGGCTGCTACCCAGCACGTCACCGGGGACCGGCATGTATGAAAGGTTTAATGCCTTTACATAAGTCACCACTTCGTCCGGCAGGGACCGGCTGGTCAAAACCCTCAGAGCTGTCAGCGTACAAGAACATTCTGAGACAGACAGGGTCATAGACCCCAGTGTGATATTTATGTTCGTCTTTTCCTGGTGTGTCACAACACCTTGCTACTGCTGCTGTTCTTGAAAGGTAATTGACGAGGTGAAATGAACTTTCTTTTAATGTTAGAAACAGTGTGTGAAATGGCTAATTCCAAGAAAGGACTGCCTGATGGTCGTAAAATAGTGACAGTGAGCAGGGTATCGGTGGTGACTCAGATTTCGAATCTGACAATGTTGACGATTGCGAACTCAAAGGTCAATCCATTGCAGAATATGAAAGCGACACCGAAGTTGAAATCGAAGTCCCGGGTTCAAGTAGCAATTCTGTCATTCACCGAGCCATGGCGTGCGATTGCGTCTCATGTGAAGGACATTGTAACCCCTCACTGAGGGAAACAGTCAGTGCTATTTGTTCCAAGTGACTGTTTTATAACAACTTTATAGGTATGTTTACTGTAAATTTACCCCAAAACTTGAGAAATTTTGCCAACAATGGTAACAATACAAATTAATTATTGTACCTCTGCAATATTCAGGCTGTAATTGCTTTCATTGAGTTCATAATTTTATTAATTAAAATATGTAAGCAACAAGCATCAAACTAATCATTTTCCGGTATCCACTAACTAAAAATAAATAAAAGTGACAGTCAGTCTGAAAGACTAGACTTTGTATCATTTTAAATGCTACAAATGCTGAAAAATGCTAGAAAGGCTGGAGGCTTCTCGCTTCGCTGGAAGTCAAAGACTCTTGACATGTTAGAAAATTATCTGCATAATACTTATCTTGCTTATCTTGTTTCAAATTACTCGCGAACGGCAAGTGCAAACCCAGGGCAGAGCAAGGTCAAGCGCGCGGGATGCCGTCACGCTCACCAGAGCGCGCGGGGACGTGCCCCTTCCATCCAGTCTAAAAACACTTATAGTGGGCGATGTATTGAAGATAGTGATATGCTCTCGCGGACTTTTTTTTAGAACTTTTCATGCTGACTCACTCTTATGCTCATAGTATATTGATATTTTTAACGGTTTGCCCAGCGTAAGCTTAAGAAGCGCACGAACGCCAAGTTTGTTTTCAACTTTTTCACTGAAATCGTTACTGCTTGGCTTCCTTTGATCATACATCAATTATTTTCTGCAGAATCTTTCCTCGAGATATCCTTTACAGAATGCTGAAAACCGCATCAAAATCCACCCAGTGGTTCTCGAGATTACCCGTGACATCCAAGAATCGGGGATTTTGTCTTATACTAACGAAGTAGAGATTGTCGGGGAACACATGCACCAAGCGGTACTATGACGTCACACACCTCAGTGCATCTGGGTACATTTCGTCCCGTCACCGTAACGTAACGCCAGACCCCAGCGTAACGACGAAGTCGACAAGATCATTTAAAATTATAAAATATATCATATGGCCTAGGGTGCCGGGTGCAAGCTTTGTTATTGGACGCCCATAGGGCAGCTTGCATTTCGAATTTTGTTGTTCCTTGTAACGCTATGAAAGTCAAGGAGGTTAGATATCTAAGCTCCTTGACACTATAGCGCTTTCTAGTAGAGAAAGGAGGAACTTTTTTGTGTTCGAGGAAAATCCCGAGATTAATTTTGGCATTATGAACACGGCCTACTGAATTCAAATGGGTTCTTTAACATGCCAACCACGTATGATATGCATGCCGTGATTTTTGTCGCCTTTCAAAAATCTCCTACTACTGCAAGGAGCGAACCTGCAAGCTTGAGGTTGAAAGTCCGACACTGTAACCACCCACCCACCCACCCACCCACCGTGGCAAGCATACTCTAACTATAAAGTATATAGCTAGAATAATAACAAGTGATGAAATTCGTCAGATACGATATTAATGACTACAACTAGACTGGGTTCGGTCAGACCACTGTGTGGTATTTACTTGAACTTTATGAGTAGTGAAGTATGCCTTCCTTCGGAGGGAACGTAAAGCCGGTGGGCTCATGTCATAGATTTAAAAGAACCTACCACTGCAATAGGTAGTGTGTACCAAAATTTGTAGGTTATATTTGGCAAGTTTGCAACGCTCTATAAAGTCCATGCTGAGGTTCTGTGCCCAAGATCGAGGGTTCAAACCCGGAAGAAGTCGTCGGATTTTTTAAGAGCGATAAAAATCCCTCGCTATGCCTTCCTTCAGAGGGGAAGTAAAGCCGGCGCACAGTGGGGCAGAATCTTGAAAACGTGGCCAAAAAGGGGAAAAAAAAAGTTTCTAGATGGGAATTTTGGACTATCAGGTTGGCTACAGTAATGTTGGGGCTACTGAATACCAGTTGTGCGGATGAGTAGGTGATCATTTCGTCCGTTATTTCAGGTCAACCGCGGCAATTCATTGTTAGCGGTGCATGCAGCCGGCCAGGCTACAAAATAGTCTTGTCATAAAAGACAAATATTTGTGTTCTGTGTATGTGAAGCGAATATTTTCAATATGGTGGGTGTTCTAGAAGGTCTGTACTATATAAAACCCATTTATATCATTATTAAGTCATTAAATTATACTGTACATGTTTTCTTTAATTAACTCAATACCGGAAAATGCACGAGAAAATTGTAAAATGTGTTTAAAAGCAAGTAGTTCCGTGAAGAACTATACAGCCTATTTTCATATATCCTACTCATGTTAATGGCCATTAACAACATACAAAAAATGTCAGTTTGATTGTTGTAATAGATTCGTAGATATTGAGAACCAACTAAATATTTCGGATGGTCGCCATGCTGGATTTTATGTATGTAGGTCCTAGAGTTATTTGTTTATTTGTTTATTTGTCTAGAAAAAGATTCCCGAGAGCAGAGCTCTGTCGTGGGGAACGGTACATAGTTCATTACATAGATGACGGACTAACTATACATATGCTAAATTATAATACATTTAGAGTACAGTATACAAATAAGCAATAGAAGTGTATTCAAAGCGACGCTTTTGACACAGTACATGACCAAGGAAAAAGCGGTATAATATACTTGGAGAAATGAGACTATAAGCTAATGAGCCTGCTTTGAAGTTATGAGTCAATTAGTGTTGATAAACATAAAAGATTATTTGGAAGAATGTGGTATCACAAGAGTAAGTTATTATACATTTAGAGTAAATTATTATACATACATTATTATACATTCCGAGTCAGCAAATAGTACTTTTTCAACTTTACTCGAAATGGCCCAATTTGTACTGTTACATGAAGATTGTTGTGTACGTGTAGCATTCAAACTTCAATCGCATGTTTAGGACACAAGAAGTAACAAGGAGATTTTAAAATTTCGTACAGCTGCCATCTTGTGGTTATGGAAACAATTGAAATAAATTAGATACCAGTGGTTTAACATTCGTATAAGGATTTACTGTACCAAGTTTCACTGCTCTCGGATGGTTAAATTGCGAGAAACGTCCATATGAATATTTATACTTCGTGTCGCCGCCATGTTGGATATATGATCACCAGGTTATTTGAAGTCCTATAGGTGAACTTAAGTTCATAGCCCCTATGAACATAAAAAAATCAGTTTGATTACTATAATAGATTCGTAGATATTCAGAGCCGTCTAAGTATAAGCATGGTCGCCATGTTGGATTGTTAAATGTATAGGCCATAGAGTCATGTGCCATTAAAGGAAAATTATTGCGTAGGTTCATTATTCAAACTTTCACATCGATCGCATGATTACGACACAAGAAATAAAAGCTTAATTTTAAAATTCGCACAGCTGCCATCTTGAGGTTATGTAAACAATTGAACTAAATTAGATACCAGTGCATTACAATGTGTATAAACATTTCCTGTACCAGATTTCATTGCGTTTGGAACATTAAACCGCGAGAAAGGTCTATTTAAAATTTTCAAATTCGCTTGGCCGCCATGTTAATTTTGTAGTTAACCGGTTTTTGAAAGTCTTATAGATGAACTTGCAGTAGTGCCCTTTATCTCCGTACAAAATTTCAGGGTGATACCGCTGATAGTTTCAGAGATATAGAATGCGGTGAAATATTTCGCACATCCTCCATCTTGTGGTATGTAAACAATTGAACGAAGTTAGCTGTCGGTGCATTACCATATGTATAAACATATACTGTACCAAGTTTTATTGCGTTTGGTTGGTTAAATCGCGAGAGAAACATCTATTTGAAAGTCACAAATTCGCGTGGCCGCCATGTTGGTTTTGTAGTTACCAGGTTTTCAAAGGTCACATATCTGAACTTCTAGTAGCTTTATCACCATACAAAATTCCAGGGTGATAACGGTAATAGTTTCGGAGATATTGAATGCTGGTGAAATATTTCGCACAGCCGCCATGTTGGATTGGTGAGACGTAACAAAATTTGAAGGTCACGGTCGGGGTCGCCCGGAATAATGCTGTGAACTTACCGAGTTTCATTGAAATCGCTCCAGCCGCTTAGATTTTATTAGGGGGGGGGGGGACACACACACGAATCACACACACACACGCACACCTACACGGACAAAAGGTGATCTCATAAGCCTATTTTTAGCCTATTTTCAATTTTGAAAAAATAGGCTTATGAGATCACCTTTTGTCCGTGTGTGTGTGCGTGTGTGTGTGTGTGTGTGTGTGATTCGTGTGTGTGTCCCCCCCTAATAAAATCGAAACGGCTGGAGCGATTTCAATGAAACTCGGGAAGTTCATAGCACTATTCCCGGCGACCTCGACCGTGCCCTTCAAATTTTGTTACGTCTTTCCAATCCAACATGGCGGCTGTGCGAAATATTTCACTAGCATTCAATATCTCCGAAACTATTACCGATATCTCCCTGAAATTGTGTACGGTGATAAAGGGCACTACTAGAAGTTCACCTATGCAACTTTCAAAAACCTGGTGACTACAAAACCAACATGGCGGCCAAGCGAAGTTGAGATATTTAAATAGACTTTTCTCGAGATTTAACTATCTAAATGTAATGAAACTTGGTACAGCAAATGTTTATACACATTGTAATGCACTGGAGTCTAATTTAGTTCAATTGTTTACATAACCTCAAAATGGCGGCTGTGCGAAATATTTCACTGACATTCTATATCTCCGAAACTATTACAGATATCAGCCTGCAATTTTGTACGGTGATAAAGGGTACTGATACAGGTATACCTATGTATATTTCATAAACCTGTAAAGTACGAAACGAACATGGCGACCAAGCGAATTTAAAATATTTTAATAGACTTTTCTCGTGATTTAACTCTCTGAGCGCAGTGAAATGTGGTACAGTAATTGATTTTGCAGATTGTAATGCACTGCCATCTAATTTAATTCAATTGCTTACATAACCTCAAGATGGCGGCTGTGCGAAATTTTAAAATTAAGTTTTAATTTCTTGTGTCGTAATCATGCGATCGAAGTGAAAGTTTGAATAATGAACCTAGGCAATAATTGTCCTTGAATGGTACATAACTCTATGGCCTATACACATAACACTCCTAAATGGTGAGCTCCCGAAATATTTAGACGGTTCTCAATATCTATGAATCTTTTACAGCAACCAAACTGAATTTTTTAATGTTCATAGAGACTATGAACATATGTTCACCTATGGGACTTTCAGGAACCTGGTGAGCACAAATCCAACATGGCGGCGACGCGAAGTATAAATATTTAAATGGACGTTTCTCGCGAATTAACTATCCGAGTGCCGTGAAACGTTGCACGTTAAATGCTTATACAAATGTTGATCCACTGGCATCTAATTTATTTCAATGGTTTGCATTATCACAAGATGGCTGCTGTGCGTAATTTTAAAATCTCGTTTTTACTTCTTGTTGTCTAATCATGCGATTGAAGTTTGAATACCACACGTACACAATAATCTTAATGTAATAGTACAAAAATAAAAATCCAACCTGGCGACCATCTGAAATATTTAGACGGTTCTCAATATCTACGAATCTGTTACAGCAATTAAACTGAAATTTTGTATGTTGATTGTGGCAGTTAACATAAGTAGGATATATGAAAATAGGCTGTATAGTTCTTCACGGAACTACTTGTTTTATTTTATTTTTCAAAATTGAAAATAGGCTAAAAATAGAGATATGGTACGAGTTCCACGACATTCCGCTTTCTTTTGCACTGTGTCCGCAAGTATATTGAAAATTAACCTTCAAATCCACCAACTAGTACCTACTCCGGCTTTGAGCCACGTTTTAAGCGATACTTGCAAAATGTCATTATTGAGACATGTTGAAAAATGACAATAAAATTGATTAATTATGAGCTACATTTGTACAATTTAATTTATAATCGATGCTTAGAAGCATTGTAAAGAATATAATACGTTGAAAAAGGACGGAAACACTTCTCGACGTTTCTGTGAAAACACTCCAACATCAGCGTTGATAACTGGAGTTTCCGAAGAACTATTCCAGCGTTTTCACATTATTTTGTAGGCAATTTCGAGCGGACGTCAAACTGACGTTGACAACTTTTTTAGCTTACGCCATAGCAACTGCCAGACACTACATCAAAGAATACCCCTGGTACAGCATGCCAACAACAGTCCATAGATTGTTAATCCACGGACCAGAAATTATTTCTTCAGCCATTTTACCCATCGGTTAACTCAAGAATCAACCAATAAGTTGATAAAGCAATATGGCCTGAGTTTTTCTCGAAGGTTTTCCAGAGTTAAGACTCTGGAAGACGTGTTCGGGGATCGTTGGCATCCACAGACCCCTATATTTCTTCTCTACGCAAATCAACACCGAAGAAACAGAAGAGTTTGTCGCCAGAAGCCGTTGCCCTCTTAGTTCCTGTGGCGGACGATTATGATGATTCCGAGTCAGATGATGAGGAAACAGTCTTTGAAGATGAAGATGATGATGATGATGACGATTCAGTTGAAGAAGCAGAAGAATATAAAGAAGATGATGAAAGATGAAAACGAAGAAGAAAACGACAACTTCTAATTAGAGTTACAAACAATTTACTAAATGAATAATTGTAATTGTTTTTTTTTTAATATTTTACACTATCTTCTATCCTCTTATTTGGTTCTTTTTTTCGAGCTATTCATTTTTGAGCTTATATTTTTGACCATTAACTACGACAACCCCTAAATATTGACTTTTATATAAATAAAAAAGACTTTTATCAATTTTTGTCCGCCATTTTGGATCCACCATTTTGTTTTCTTAAATTTTTGAACTCAATCTTCATCAGAAACCTCGATAATTCCACAAAAATACTTTTATATGAATAAAATTACTTTTATCAATATTTCGCTGCCATCTTGGATCCGCCATTTTTACTTTCTGCGATATTCTTAATCAGCAACTTCGATAACCTTTACATACTAACTTTCGTACAAATTGAACAACTCTTTATATTTTGGCCACGTTTTCAAGATTCTGGCCCACTGTGCGGCGGTCCCATGTCATAGATTTATGGCATGTTAAAGAACCTTCCACTAATTACACTAATTAGGTTAAAATGTAAACAACGCTCTGGTTCCTACGTTCGTCGCCAGGAGCCGACTGCGGTGGCGTTCAGTTCCCAAGTTCGGAACTAGTAGTCGTTGCCATTTGGCGGCAAAAGTATGAACTACTTGAAAAATTCAAAGTTTGCAGTCCTTACATGAATTAAGAAAGAGATAACACACACTAATACAGTCATCACAATTAACACCAGTTATCAGACAGATTCTACACACACCCAAAGTACACGGGGCTACGTGACCTCGTTGTCGCAGTCCCTAAACTGAGGAACCAACCATCTATAAAGTCCCAACGTTCGCCGCTAGGCGTTAGTATCATCTAGTAGCCAAAGTTGGAACTACTTGTAATTTAACTTGTTGGGAGCCCACGGGCGTTCAATCAACAATGCCCAGCTATGGCAATTGGCTGCGATTCATATGTCAAATTCTATATTATTAGGGGAAGCTGATTCACCTGGTATAGTTCTCTCACTTTCCTCATTATTAGCCTTTCAAGGCACGACTGCCGCTCAACTTCCCTGCACCAGCGTTTATTAATTATAGCTTCTTGGGCCTTGCAGGACGTGCAGGGGGACGAAATGATGACACAGTGGAATCAAGGCATAAGTCAAGCAGCAGGGCGCGCGCTACTTGTGTTAAACATAAGTTATATCAATGTTATTAATGCAGCCAATGGCCATTTTATTTTCAGGACGGGTCAGGGAAGGGATTTTTGGAAGGAAATATATGCTAACTAGCAACCCACCCCAGCTTCGCCTGGTATCTTCAACGGTTTACCCAGCGAAAGATTAAAAGTCACGCGGTTGGCAGGTCCCAGACGCAATTCAGAAAAGCTGAGACGAACAGCGAAAACCCACACACACATATTCTTCTTTGAAGTCATAACTCAACAGTTGGATGCTGGCCGAAGCTGGGGTGATAGGCTCGGCCACTAGCTCGTAAACTCGCTCCACAACTAGTAATTTAAATTTCCACTGAAAGGAGTTTGTTGAAAGAAATAAAAACTTAAAACACTTATAGTGGGCGATGTATTAGAGGTACAGATATGCTGTAGCGGACTTTTTTTTGTAGAGCTTTTCATGCTGAACAATTCTTACACTCGTAGTATATAGATATTTTTAAAGGTTTACCCAGCGTAAGCTTAAAAGGGGCACGGAAGGCAGGTTTTGTTTCGACTCAATTCACTGAAATCGTTACTGCTCGATTTCCCCTCGTCATAAATGAATGTTTCTCTATAGAAACCTTCCTCGAGAAATCCTTTACAGAATGGCGAAAACCGCATCAAAATCCATCCAGTGGTTCTCGAGATTACCCGTTACATCCAAGAATCAGGGACTTAGTTTTATACTACGTAGAGATGCTTATTGAGAACGTAAAAATTAATAATAATGGGTGAGTTAAGTATGGTGTGGTACTAATAGTTTCGCAATAGCACAGCTATGCGTAACAGGAGTACATGTCTGCAAGGAAAGAAAAACGATAGCAGGGTACTGAAGCTGAGTCATATTCTACCTGCGTGGCTGTACCTGTCAACCAAGCAGCCTGACAGCGTGACACATATAAACAAAAAATAGTTCCCACCGCGGCCACCAGCACTCGTATCTTGAAAGGCTAATAACGACCGACTCGCTTTTGAAACCTAGTTGGGCGGTTGTTTACGTTCGATATCTGTTCCCAGCTCGAGGCACAGCGTGGTCTACTCACCACCGTAGCCACTGAGAGCCAGCAGGGAGATTGGATGGAGCAGTGTGCAACTGTGCTGCACTGGAGACCTGACAAGCGAGCAGCCAGCCAGCCAGCCAGCCAGCCAGTACTGGACTTTGGACTCCACATGGAGTGATAGAGCAAGCATGCTATTAGTCAAGAACTATCAGCTATTGGTTAGCAGCAAACAATGGTTCTTCTCTGCGCGTACTACTGACTAACGTTTGAGTCACCGGTTGTTAACGAGGAAAATGAGAGAACTATGCCTTGTTATCGTAATTCAGTACGCCGCCTCGTTGCATAGTGGTCAGCATTCTTGGGTTCGATTCCCGGCTTTGCCAAGAAATTTAATTCTGGTCTGAGGGCTGGAACGGGGTACATTCAGCCTCGTGAGGCAAAACTAAGAAGAGGCGGATTTGATTCCCACCTGAACCATCCTGGAATTGGTTTTCTGTGGTTTCCCACTTCTACTCCAGGCGAATGCCTGGATGGATCTTAAATTAAGGCCATGACCACCTCCTTCCCAATCCTCATGTGAATTTCAAATACACACACTAATACAGCCACCATAAAAACACAGGTTAACAAATTTCGTATAACCACCCAGGTGCACTGAAGTATATGATCACAATGTAGCAAAACTCATAAATGAATCAAAAACTGTAATTCAGTAGCCCGATTGTAAGTATTACTTTATTTGATCCATCGAATGCCCGATTTACGAATTATTCATATCGTTAGCAGCTGTCTTAATTTATAGCAAGGGGTGGTTAGCTGAATTAGAACCTTCATTCACTTCCCTTCGTTAAGTCTCTCCACCGTAGACTACGTACGTATTCCCACTATCCTATGCCACAAAACATACATTATTTAAATTAATGTGTTTGGTTTGTTTGTTGCAACTGTAGGTTGCCAAATTAACATAGCTTAAAAACAAGATGTTCAGTAAAGAACATATAGCCTACTTTCTCCTAAATGCATGGGTATTGTTATAACTCCTTGTCCTTTTCAAGGAGTATAGTTGAATGTTGGTTGTAGTAGCTTGTTGAAATACAACGTGCTATAGGGATATTAAACATGAATAATAGGTGCCCTTTGCTAGTGCTACCTCTGTAAAAAAAAAAAATCATTCAATTCGGTTTCACCGTGTTTGAATTGATATGGGGAATGGATTTGCACACATACATGGCCGCTATTTGCAAACTATTGAGCTGATGACCTTGTAGTCAGTCATAAGATGCTTTCCACAAAAAGGCATGTTGTTGCAAAATCCGGTAGAGATCAAATTATTAGGATGGTCGAAATTTGATTTAAGCTTTTAACATTTGGGTGGCCGTCATTCCGTTTCCGTCAAGATGGCGGCGATATAAAACATGACACTGAGGTGGCCTTTTCTAGTGCTACCTGTGTACCAAATTTCGTTCCATTCGGTTTCACCGTGTTCGAATTAATAGGGGGAATCGATTTTCACACAATGATGGCCGCCATCCGCAAAATATTTGGCTAATGACCTATTAGTTTGGTCAAAGGATGCTCCCTCCATACTGGTATGTTGATGCAAAATTTGGAAGAGATCGGATGATTAGGTTAATCGTAATTTGATTTAAGCTTTGAATATTTGTGTGGCCGCCATTACGTTTCCGTCAAGATGGCGGCGATATAAGACATGACACTGAGGTGCCCTTTGCTAGTGCTACCTCTGTACCAAATTTCATTCCATTCGCTTTCACCGTCTTCGAATTAATAGGGGTAATCGATTTTGACACAAAGATGGCCGTCATCCGCAAACTATTAGGTTAATGACCTATTAGGTTTGTTAAAGGATGCTCCCTTCATGAAGGTATGTTGTTGCAAAATTTGGTAGAGATCGGATGATTAGGTTAGTCGTAATTTGATTTAAGCTTTGAACATTTGTGTGGCCGTCATTACGTTTCCGTCAAGATGGCGGCGATAAAAAACATGACACTGGGGTGCCTTTTGCTAGTGCTACCTCTGTACCAAATTTCATTCCATTCGGTTTCACCGTGTTCGAATTAATAGGGGTAATCGATTTTGACACAAAGATGGCCGCCATCCGCAAACTATTAGGCTAATGACCTATTAGATTTGTCAAAGGATGCTCCCTCCATAAAGGTATGTTGTTGCTAAATTTGGTAGAGATCGGATGATTAGGTTAGTCGTAATTTGATTTAAGCTTTGAACATTTGTGGGGCCGCCATTACGTTTCCGTCAAGATGGCGGCGATATAAAACATGACACTGGGGTGCTCTTTGCTTGTACTACCTCTGTACCAAATTTCGTTCCATTCGGTTTCACCGTGTTCGAATTAATAGGGGGAATCGATTTTCACACAAAGATGGCCGCCATCCGCAAACTATTAGGCTGATGACCTATTAGTTTGCTCAAAGGATGCTGCCCCCATAAAGGTATGTTGTTGCAAAATTTGGTAGAGATCGGATGATAAGGTTAGTCGTAATTTGATTTAAGCTTTGAACATTTGTGTGGCCGCCATTACGTTTCCGTCAAGATGGCGGCGATATAAAACATGACACTGAGGTGTCCTTTGCTAGTGCTACCTTTGTACCAAATGTCGTTCAATTTGCGCTCACCGTGTTCGAATTGATAGGGGGGGACAGACATTCAGAGTACACACACACACACACACACACACATACACACACACAGACAGACACACTTTTTTTTTGCCCTGTAGTGATCTCATAAGTATACTTTCATTTTTTGCAAAAATCGAAAGTAGGCTAATATTCAATATAGTTAATCGAAGGAAAGAGGATATACAAAGTAGATTGGTTCAGGCAAGGAAAGCATTTCTACATAAAAGGAATCTGTTTACATCAAATGTAGATTTAGGTATTAGGAAGTCATTTCGAAAGCCTTTGCCTCGAGCGTGGCTCTATATGGAAGTGAAACTTGGACTATTGATGCAGCAGAAAAGATGAGAATTGAAGCGTTTGAAATGTTGTGTTACAGGAGAATGATGATCAGATGGGTCGATAGGGTAAGATATGAAGAGGTATTAAGACGAGTGGGAGAGGAGAGATGTTTCTGGCGACTGCTAATAAAGAGAAGAGATAGGTTGGTAGGACACTTACAAAGGCACCCAGGAATAGCAAGCTTAGTTATGGAAGGAAGGGTCGAGGACAAGAACTGTAGGGGTAGACCAAGATTAAAAATATGTTAAACAGATTGCTTCGGATGGAGAGAGTGGTATCTATGTAGATATTAATCGATTAGCTCAGGACAGGGAGGCAGGGATAGCAGCACCAAACCAGTCAAAAGACTGAAGACTCAAACAACAATAATCGATTAAAAGGATTATACACAGTGGGTGCAAAGAGCGATTTTAGGCTGGCTACATACAGTACAAATACAGTAACTTTTCCACGAATCGGCGTTGCCAACAGTAACGACAAGTCACTGAATATAGCTATTTTTACGTACATATTGGTGTCTAAATATTGTGAATCAGGGATTTAGCAACTTAGTTACGGGATTATTCGTATGTGTTGTTAACAAAAATCAAGCGATTTTTAACTCCTGTAGTACAGTACCTAAGAACTTCCAGAAAATATGAGTTTGCAACACTGGTGTTCAATCCCGTTTCTGCCACTAGGATCTATACTCAAGAACAAGCCTCAAATGTTTTTTCTTAATTTATCGTATGGCGTTTAGTGCCGGGAGTGTCCGGCTCACCTGAGGCTGTAGCTGCTTCAAGCGGACACTCCTAGGGTGAGCTACAAGTTCGGTTCAATTTCAAGGAGTTCCATTTTTCGCTACTACATGTCAATGATACCTAGTGGTGAACGTTGGGACTTTGATAGAGCGTTCCAACGAAATCTAACCTAGAAATTTAACTTCACACAAGTTTAGTCTTTGGAAGGATCTTTTACATGTCATAAATCTATGAAGTGGGACTGCCCGCTTTACTTCCCCTCCGAAGGAAGGCACACTGAAGGATTTTAACGCTCTTAAAAAATCCAACGACTTCAGCAGGGTTTGAACCCGCTATCTTGGGCACAGCAGTTCAGCATGCTACTGACTACGCCACCGAAGCTGCTGCCTGAAAGGTAGTATAATACACCCACACTGTGCAGTATGCTGCTAATCTTACAGCTCACTAGGTAATGGGATCACCGCACCGCATGCGCACGAGTTACGTTACGTCACTTCATTGAAGAATGGAACACTTGCCGCCTTCGTAATGCCCCAGATGTGTCATTTATGTGCTTTGTTGTTGCTTGAATCGTGCAGCGATGCAGCGGGAACAGGGGTGTCCCTAGTCACTCGGTTCCACTCGGTTGCTGGATATTTTTTTGTGGGAGTGATTTTGGAAATGGGACGGAAATGTGTAAGACGAAATAATGATCGCTCGCAGTGGCGGAGGTTAGTACCACAACGTACTGTCGGCCAACATACAGCCCTATGCGGAATGTATATCGCATACGGTTTACTTCAAGGTTTGGAGGCCCCATTAAAAATATTCCTACAATAAATCATTGGTACCACGACGTACCTCGCGCATGCGCACCGGTCAGGATTTGGCACTGGAGTTTTACAAGTAGTTATTTCAATGACCAACAGAGTTCACTGTTAACAAAGGATTTGCTCTGGGCAGACACAAGTCACCCGGACGAGACTTATATCATCGCTGAGCCATCAAAATTCCATAGCATGAGCAGAAATAATAGTAATGGGAACTTGACGAAGATAATAACAAGAAAGAATTCTTCATGTTTTCGTGGGAGAGATTTTGGAAAAGGGACGGAAATATGTAGCAGGAAACAATGAGCGCGCGCGGTGGCGGAGATTGGTACCACGACGTACCTCCACATGCGCACCGGTCAGGATTTGGCACTGGAGTTTTACAAGTAGTTATTTCAATGACCAACAGAGTTCACTGTTTACAAGGGATTTGCGCTCCCGGCAGACGCACCTTAATATAGAATTACATATATTAGAATAGACCTATATTCGACCAATAAATAATATGACGAATAAATTGATTTCACATAGGCTACATATTTCATCTTAATTTCATAGTAGGATAACATGTCAGATGTTACACATCATAAGCGACTACAGTAATGCTCGCTCCTCTTTTAGCCTATTTTTATTTATGAAAAAAAAAAAAAAAAAAAAAGGTTTAAGAGATCACCTTTTGTCTGTGTGTGTGCCCCCCCTCCCCCCCTAATAAAATCCAAACGGCTGGAGCGATTTCGATGGAACTCGGTAAGTTTACAGCACTATTCCGGACTAGCCTGACCGTGCCCTTCACATTTGTTACGTCTCATCAATCCAGCATGGCGGCTGTGCGAAATATTTCACCAGCATTCAATATCTCCGAAACTATGACCGATATCACCCTGGAATTGTGTACGGTGATAAAGAGAACTACTAGAAGTATACCAATGTGACTTTTGAAAAACTGGTAACTACAAAACCAACATGGCGGCCAAGCGAATTTGCGACTTTAAAGTAGACGTTTCACGTGATTTAATCTAAAAACGCAATGAAACTTGATACAGTATATGTTTATACACATTTTAATGCACCGACATCTAACTTCGTTCAATTGTTTACATACCCTCAAGATGACGGCCGTGCGAAATATTTATCTGGCCTTCAATATCTTTGAAACTATTACCGGTATAACCCTGAAATTTTGTACGGAGATAAAGGGTACTACTGGAAGTTCATCTATGAGACTTTCAAAAACCGGTTAACTACAATACGAAAATGGCGGCCAAGCGAATTTGAAACTTTTACATAGACTTTTCTCGCGATTTATGATCCAAACGCAATGAAACTTGGTACAGCAAATGTTTATACACACTGTAATGCACTGGTATCCAATTTTGTTCAATTGTTTATATAACCTCAATATGGCGGCTGTGCGAATTTTAAAATTAAGTTTTTATTTCTTGTGTCGTAATCATGCGATCGAAGTGAAAGTTTGAATAATGAACCTACGCAATAATTTACTTTAATGGTGCATGACTCTATGGCCTATACATATAACAATCCAACATGGCGACCATCCGATTTATTTAGACGGTTCTCAATATCTACGAATCTATTTCAGCAATCAAACTGAATTTTTATGTTCAACGGGGCTATGAACATAAGTTCACCTATAGGACTTTCAATAACCTGGTGATCACAAATCCAACATGGCAGCGACGTGAAGTTTAAATATCCACATGGACGTTTCTCGCAATTTAACCATCCGAGTGCAGTGAAACCTGGTACAGAAGATCCTTATTCAAATGTTAATCCACTGGCATCTAATTTATTTCAATTGTTTCCATAACCACAAGATGGCAGCTGTGTGAAATTTTAAAATCTCGTTTTTACTTCTTGTGTCCTAATCATGCGATTGAAGTTTGAATAGTACACGTACACAATACTCTTCATGTAACAGTACATAACTCTAAGACCTACATATATAAAAATCCATCATGGCGACCATCCGCAATATTTATTCGGTTCTCAATATCTACGAATCTATTACAGCAATCAAACTGAAATTTTGTAGGTTGATAGAGGAAAATAACATAAGTAGGATATATGAAAATAGGCTGTATAGTTCTTCACGGAACTACTTGTTTCTTTTTTTTCAAACCATATTTTAAGTTATGTTTTATGCAAGTTACATACATAGCGTTTAACATTTTTCAGTTTATCGGTAATCACTTCACTAATGGGACTCGTGGCACTGAATAGCAGGTAGGCACCTACTTCGTGCTCTATTTCGGAAATGTCAACGATAAAGTCTTCCTCCCCGCGATACTTGGTTCCTTATAGAAGTAAATGCATAACAACAAACTGACATAGAAGCGAAAGCTTGGTGTGTTTCATTTCTGCTACGATGGCAACGACATGTGAAGTTGTTGTTGTTGTTGTTGTTGTTGTTGTTTGAGTCTTCAGTCTTTCGACTGGTTTGATGCAGCCCTCCATGCTTCCGTGTCCTGAGCTAATCATTTCATCTCTACACAGCTACCACACCCTACATACTAAGCAATCTGTTTAACATATTCTAACCTTGGTCTACCCCTACAGTTCTTACCCTCGACCTTTCCTTCTATAACTATGTTTGTTATTCCTGGGTGTATTCGTGTGTGTGTCCTACCAACATATCTCTTCTCTTCATTAGCAGTCGCCAGAAACATCTCTCCTCTCTCACTCGTCTTAATACCTCTTCATTCGTAACCCTATCTACCCATCTGATCTTCATCATTCTCCTGTAACACCACATTTTAAACGCTTCAATTCTCCTCTTTTCTGCTGCTCCAACAGTCCAAGTTTCACTTCCATAGAGCGCCACGCTCCAAAGACCTTAAAAATGACTTCCTAATACCTAATTCTATATTCGATGTCAACAGATTCCTTTTCTGTACAAATGATTTCCTTGCCTGTGCTAACCTACTTTTTATATCCTCTTTGTTTCGTCCATCACTGGTTATTTTGCTTCTTAAGTAACAGAAGTCACCTACTTCCTTTAGCGTTTCACCTGCCAATTTGACATCCATAGGGGTTTCTGATTTCTTTCGACTACGTTCCGATATTTTTGTTTTACATTTATTAATTTTCGTCATGAATTCTTTCTTCAAGACAAGATCTATGCCATTTAAAAATTCAATCAAATTCTCTGGTGTGTCGGCTAAAATGACGATGTCATCAGCAAATTTCAGAGTTGAAATTATTTCTCATTGAATCTTTATTCGTACTTTGATTTTTTCTCCAATTTCCTTCATTGCTTGTTCAATGTCCGGATTGAAAAGTATGGGAGATAATTTGCAGCCTTGGCTTACACCTTTCTGAATACCAGCTTCACTCCCATGCCCTTCCGCTCGAATAACCGCTGTGTGGTTTCTGTATTGATTGTAGAGCACTCTCCCATCCCTGTATTTTATTCCAATCGTTTTCAAAATGTCAAACAACTTACTCCAATCATCGTTATCAAAAGTATAACCCATGTCAATATTTATGGTTTCTCACCTGTCTCTAGCTTCTCACTGTATTTGGAAATTAAACCTAGTGTATATACACATAGATCGAGACATGGATATTTGCATACGCGATTTTAAGAGACCAAATTATACGTTTTATTATTATTATTATTATTATTATTATTATTATTATTAGTCTATAATAATAATAATAATAATAATAATAATAATATGGTGGTGGATAAAATGCTCAGCAGCAGAGAAAGTTGGGCACAGATTCCAGTCTACATCTCTGAGCTGCTGAAAACAAAAAAAAAGAAGAGGAACCGAGAAGATTGGTTGCTGAAGACAGTGAAGATGAAGATGAGTAATTTCATTATCATCACGTTAAATGAAATTGATTGAGACCTCTGGTCGTAACAGTGGCTCCACCCTGAAGTAAGGCTGAACAGGCAGTTCCGGGGTGGCCTTAAGCCAAGTATAGGGTTTGTGGGTTTCTAGTAGGTAAGCATCCTGCACAGTTGTAAGTCCGGAAGCTTGCAATCTGTCTTTTGAAGATTTCCACACGCTTCCCTCGAAAAACTAAAAACTAAATAATAAAAGATGACTAATCCTAGCCTCTGACATCGGCCATCCTGAGTAAGGTTTACTCCGTTAATTTTTCTACACTCTCTTTAGGCAATTGCCTGGATGGCACTGCATTTTAGGTCCTGGGTCACCTATCCCAATACTAGATTGTACAGCAGGCATTCTCAATCTGGTGCTCTTTAAATGAAATTTGGTGCTCTATTCATAAAGAGCCAAAATATGCTCGCTAGCACCAGCTCCACTGAGATCCATTCTTCAATTCAAATTCTCGAACCAGAATAATAGTGTTTTCAGTACAAATTTTGACAGTCAGAAATTTCTATCATTTTGTGAAATAGTATTCTTAATCCACAGTAAACAAGAAGTTCCGTGACGAACTAAAGAGCCTACTTTTCTTAAAATTAAGATTCATGCCAATGATTAATCCACAGTATATGAACCTATCTAGAATAATGACGAAATTAAGTTGATAATATCGAAATGTCTAATTCGTTCGAAATATACCTGGTATAATGTAGCCTAATAGAGCACTACAGTTGGCAGCCCTGGTGACTGAATATATTCTTAGTTCCATCTCTTAAGGTAAAGAATACAAAATTTGGTTGAAGTCCAATGCAGTTAGCCATTGGATCTATCAGCACGCGTAAAAGCATGTTGGCAACAATGTCATGCGTGTGCTGGTCAGAAATAATCTGAAATATTATGATATCTTGTTGTGCCAATTTTGGATTAAATCCATTTGTTACTATAGAAGTTACATGTATATTAAAGTTGGAGCTATCAGCAGGCATAGAATCATGTTGGCAGCTCTGACTTATATTGATTACTCCAAATTAATCTAGAATGTCAGGTGCTATACGTGTGCAAAGTATAGAGCCGTTGGCTTGCATACTTTCTGGTATATTGTTATTAGGGTAACAAAATATAGACAGCATTTATTAACAGTTGGCAGCCCTGATTGCTCTTAAGAATACTTATAGTCATATTTGTTATGTTACACATAGCACATACGAAATTTGGTTGAAATCCAACTGATAGTATAGAAGTTACATGTATTTAAAATTTGGTCCTATCAGCAGGCTTAGAATTATGTTGGTGGAGCTGACGTATAGAAGTTACTCCAAATTAATCTAAAATGCCAGGTACTGTACGTGTGCATAGTATAATGCTGTCGGCTTGCATACTTTTTGATACATTGGTATTTGGATAAAAAAAAATAGAGAGCGCAATTACTAACAGTTGACAGCCCTGGTGGCTCTCAAGAGTACGCTCAGTCATATCAGTTTATGTACACATATTACATACAAATTTTAGTTGAAATCCAATTGATGGTGTAGAAGTTATATGCATTTAAAAATTGGACCTATCAGAAGGCTTAAAATTATTTTGGCAACACTGTCATGTATGGCCTCCTGGAAATTAAACTGAAATAATATTATCTACATGTGTGGGAATTTTGGAATAGCTCCCATTCATACCTTCCAAGATATCCAACATGGAGCTCAAATTTCTAGTGCGTTTTTTCAGCAGTTGGTAGCACTGACATAATTTTCAAATATGGACTTGATATATTCCGGTATACATCATTACTCATGCTAAATTTGGTTTCGATTGCTGCAGCCGTTAAGAGTTGATAGGGGAGGACACACACACAGCCAGACAGACAGAGAGACAGACAGACAGACAGACAGACAGACAGACAGACAGAAGGACAGACAGACACACATTTCCCCGGATCGATCTCATAAGTCTACTTTTTCCTCATTTTTGCAAAATGTGAAAAGTAGGCTAAAAATAATTGGTAATTCCTGTTTTATGAGTAAAACGAAATGTGCTGTTTCGACTGGACTGTCCACACGTAAATGTACCGTATCATGAGTCATGCAATCAATTGCTGCATGCCTGGTGAGTGCTCTTTCAGCACTTCTGAGATATATATGAATGAAAATCCACAGCCTGCTTCCAGTCTCCGACCGGGTCAGGAATGGAATGAATGAAGCCCCCATCTAGCGGCGAGGATATGAACTGTGCCGGCTGCCGAGGCCTGACGCACTCCTCTGGGGCAATGATTAAATGAATGACAGATGAAATGAAATGATAGTGGAGAGTGTTGCTGGAATGAAATTTTGACAGGGAAAACCGGAGTACCCGGAGAAAAACCTGTCTGCCTCCGTTTTGTCCATCACAGATCTCACATGGAGTGACCGGGATTTGAACCACGGACCCAGTGGTGAGAGGCCGGCGTGCTGCCGCCTAAGCCACGGAGGCTTCAGTATATATATATATATTACCCTTATGAACACAGGACCTTCAGGACAGCGACTATTTCCTCGGGGAGTGGATCGTCCATTACTTGAAGCTAAAACTGTCCTGGTGTAATATTTGGGAAGATCAGTAGGGCTGACAATGAAATCATCATACACAACACTCAGATGTTATTAACACATATCCAAAATACAAATTTTAAAAAGAAAATTAATTTAAAACAAAGAAATTTGAAAATCAAACAAATTTTCAAAAATGTATTCAAGGAATAAATAAAAACACATATTCATCAATAACTGAGAAATTTAAAGATATTACGAAAATTATTTATAAGAATCCATGAATTTCCAAAATAAATCGAATATGTAAAAAAAACCTCAAAAATCCACTTAATAACATAATTAATCATAATTAAATTAATCGGGCAATTAATTAATCCTGATACATTTTATTGACCTAGATTGAATGATGAATTAAAGGCAAATCACCAATCAAACACTCAATCACATAATCAACCCTTACACCGGTAATCAAATCAGATTTCATTTAAATTCAACATCACAGAAGGACTCTCTAATCAGGCCATTGTCCTTTGCTATCATTATACTGTAGTTCACACTAACATACTAATCTATCGTGTGTCCAGTAAATTGATTCTGATCTGGTGTCTGCCACTGAAATAGAGCCTCTTTAATTATGTATTTCTAGAACAATAGTAAGTGATATGGTTTGACAACACTGTTTTATGACCAACACCTAGGCTAGGATGCCTTTATCAAATTAGGTCCATAAAGATGGTATATTGGCTTTCACGGCCGGTGAATTAAAACTCAGTAATTCTTCTAGGTTTGTGCCGTGTCTGGTGTGGGGTTTCGCCTAGGACACCCAGCTGGCTCATCGGCGGGCTCTTGGTGTCTCCGCCCGGACCCCCACAGGAGTATCGAACTGCGCGATACCTCCCTTTATATAGAGTGCAACTGCACTCCTTGACTGCGAGAACCAAAAGCTCAAGCAGCCTCAACTTTCCTATGAAGGCTTACAAAAAGATGGTATATTGGTTTTCACGGCCGGTGAATTAAAACCTAGAAGAATTGCTGAGTTTTAGGTCCATAAATTACTGCATCCTTATATTTCAAACAGAACCTTGTCCTCTTAGTGGACGCAGATTGACATACTCCGGCCTCAAACTCTTACACTCTTCACTGGATACCGGTCAGTCAATCACACTCGACAGCGACTACTTATGGGGTTGAGAAGTATTGGAGTTGAGAAGCTTTATCTACATGCTATACGTTAAACACATATTATAATGAAACACGACTATATGGGATTTGACATCCTAGCCCCAAAAATACTGTTCGAATCAAGAACTCAGTATCCCTGTCATTTTCTATGTGGGCGCATGAAAATCATATGCTAGCCTAACATAATATAGACGCAAGCACTACAGTAATCATCTTATTCCTACGATTAAAACACATTACCTCCTTGTAAAAATACAAGGGGATGAAAAAAGCGCCAAATAGCACGCTACACGTATTGAAATCCGCCTAGCTATATTTGAATTTATGTCTGTTAATTCATCTATCTCAACAATATTATTTATATCAACGGTGAGTGTATCAACGTCGACCCAGCTCCTGGAATAAATATGAAGACACATAGTGTATTTACAAGGAACCTTCAAATATATGCCAATGGGCATCGAAATCAGGACTTTCACTTACTTGCTTACAACAGAGCATGACATGTCTATCATAATTCACGCCACATGTGAGAGTATTCATTCGTTCAATCATAATTCATTTCGATTATTTATTATTTTTGTTATTATTATTATTTTTTATTAATATTTTATTATCCATACAAATATAATAAAGCTGAAGAGTTTTTGTGTTTAAACGCGCTAATCTCTGGAACTACCAGTCGAATTCGAAAAATTCTTTTTTATATGATAGCCAGATTCAAGAGGAATAGTTTAGGCTATGTTAAATTTCGGACAGACCACTCCATTCCCTGCATTTAGGCCTTTTGGCAAAAATCTACACTGTTTCACCGATCAGAACCAAAATTTGTATACATACCCTTTGGACCCTGCGAGTAACACTGTCAGCATGAAATTTATGACAGACCGGTCCATTCCCTGATTTTAGGCCCTTTAGCACAAATCTACACCGTTTCACTGATCTGAACCAAAATTTGTATACTTACCCTTTGCAACCCTGCGACTAACACAGTCTACATTAAATTTCGGACAGACCACTCAATTCCCTGCATTTAGGCCCTTTGGCACAAATCTACACCGTTTCACCATTCTGAACCAAAATATGTATACTTACCCTTTGGAACCCTGCGAGTAACACTGTTTACATGAAATTCCGGACAGACCACTCCATTCCCGGCATTTAGGCCCTTTGTTACTGCGCACGAATCTCGCATAGCCACCACCTATATCCGCAGAGATTGAAAAGGATTGTAAGGATGTCGATACCCAGCCAGATAAACCAACACTACCCCACTAGGTGAATGACTAGGAAACCCTCGACGCATACCGGTCATGCAATAACGCTACTAATTAGTTACACATTTACAAGAAATTAAATATCCATAACAAGATGGTAGGACGAGAATGTCCGATCTCGTGCGTAAACGGTGAAGTTGAGACTAGGTGAGTTCTAGTAACTAACTGGCAGTATTATCGCACGTCGATTGCGAAATGAAAAGATGATCGGTTTCTATATAAATGAGCAGGGAAACAAAACTAGTGCCTGAAATGTATTAACGAAATATTTACAAGACATTAAATCTTCCTAACACAAATAAAAATAAATTCAAATTGAAAATAAAATACTTCACTCGGTAAATAGTCCTTCTATCTGACAAGTAAACTTTCAGCAAAGTTTAAATTACACAAATGTAATTATTTAAGAATAATAATAATTAAGTGTTTGCACTTTCTAGTCACCCAGTGACTCGATCACTTTAAGCAGTCTGATCGTAATCAGCTGTTCTTCAAATAAAATGTAATTAACAATACACTGCCCTACATTGTACACTTGTTTATATAAAAACGTGAACGTAATGAGAATAAAATTATTAAACTATTTAAAATGTTTAAATATTTACACAAGATAAAATTACCATGTCCTGCACGGTATATAAAAACATATACCGTATACAAGATCTTTCGCGATCTGACAATCTTATTTCGCTTCTGTTTCTGTAAACAGTTCGTCGAATACTTGTTAACAAAACAATGTAATTTTAGGTATACTATGGTTACTGTCAAAATAAATAGAGCTTTAATAGCGAACAATTAAGTTAAATGAAAATCCACAGCCTGCTTCCAGTCTCCGACCGGGTCAGGAATGGAATGAATGAAGCCCCCATCTAGAGGCGAGGATATGAACTGTGCCGGCTGCCGATGCCTGACGCACTCCTCTGGGGCAATGATTAAATGAATGACAGATAGTGGAGAGTGTTGCTGGAATGAAATGTTGACAGGGAAAACCGGAGTACCCGGAGAAAAACCTGACTGCCTCCGTTTTGTCCAGCACAGATCTCACATGGAGTGACCGGGATTTGAACCTCGGACCCAGCGGTGAGAGGCCGGCGTGCTACCACCTAAGCCACGGAGGTTTAATTAAGTTTAATACAGCTCTTAAAATGTCATCAATGAATAAAATACAATAGGTTTAAAGAACGATGCGGAACTACTCAGTTACTCTTAATAAGCTTCGTGGATTTCGTAATAACACTTTCTGACATGTACAACACAGATATAAACCCTAATGTCAGTTACATTTTAAACATACTTTATCAATTCTTTGCTCCAAATGGCAATACACTTCCTTCCTTTCGTAATACGGTGAACAACATCTTATAATATCGTCTGCTAGGCTTCCAAACTTGACATGTTACTTTCCTCTCCTTTTAACAACAATCTCAATAATAATGCACGGTATTCCTTCAATAAAAACCCATCTTGCTACACTCGAAACGTGTAGAAGAATCAGTGACTATATTAGGTAAACACAAACCTGTGAAATACTCTTCATAGTGCACTCATATCCCACTCTACTCTAAATTAATTATCCTCGTGCTCTTTCAATAACAATGACATACTTGCTCACTTTAGTTCACCTTGTACTATATTCCTCTTAACTTCAAATAACGCAATTCGTTAAGAAACATTCACAACATACTGTTTCCTCGTTACAATAAAATATTCACATTAATAAACTGTAGTTCGCTCGTCTTTACTGTTAATAACAATAATACATATCCTCCCGTTTCTGGTGTACATTCAATGAATTAATTATTCATATTTAAACTTTTTTCATATCGTACAAGACCTCGGGTAGATCTACAAATCTCCTGGTCTGTGGTTTCGTTATAGCATTTTTTTAAAATAAAATTGTTGCTAATTATAGGCATCATTTGACCTCTATTGTCAACAATATGATCCTATTTCATAGTTTAAATCCGTTATAACAATTGTCAATGACTACATCAATGTCATATTACAGTAACATTCCGCAATTGGAATTGTTCTACTCCAATAATATTATTTATAAATGTTTCATTTAATGTTCTGACACAATAAAATGCTTTAAACAGTGTTTCAGCATTCTACAATAATGCTTTCTCTTAATAATAATAATAATAATAATAATAATAATAATAGTGCAATCTAGCAACACTGACTCATTCTGTCGCTTGTTACGCATTTTATAACGATTGAAGCATTCCCTTCATAAAACAGTTTCGTTTGAAAGTGAGCATATCAAAACGTTTCCTTAAAATATACAAAAACGGAATATCTAAAGTCAAATACGAATGAAATTACGTCAAAATCGACACACGCTGATGTATAATAAAATTTACAGTGAAATCTCTAAAATTGTCCACGTAAAAGCATGGGTTATGAATAAGAAAAACAACTTATAAGCTGGTCACTCCTGAAATACGATCAAAGACTACATCAAACTACTAAGATCTTAGAAGAATCAATTTTCCACCCTTCTGATCATTTGCTGTCGTGATACCTGGTCTGATATACTTGATGTTCCTCTCTCGGGACGGCACGTGCTTGTCGTCTGCCTCGACGCGAGCTGCAGTTAGGCGTGTGGCGATCAGCTGTCCGGCTTCTCCCCTCGTCGTGCGGCAAGCACCTGGGCTGCTATCTCGCCTCCCAGTTAAGGGCATTTCTTCCTGCTTCACGACCTCTAGTCTGGCAACTCAAACTCGGGACAAACGAACCCCTCTGTCCATCTCCTTCGTGTAACATCTCGTCATCAATGTAGGTTTGAACGTCTCTGGTTGACATCTCTCCAAGTTGGTAGTGGACGTTTGAATCGTATTTTTGACGGTAAATTCAGAATACTGCATGTTGATGAGCAGTTGTGGTATCATAGATCCATGGTCGTCAAGATCACTCTGAATTCCCACTCCATAATGTAGACTAACCTCCTTCCATAATTTAGTGCTCCATGACAATCTCCTTAGTAAGTGTTGAATAAGAATGTCCCCCCTAACTCATGGACATTATTATCATCGAAAATGTTAGATGATTATTCAGAAGATATACTGTTGCAATATTGTAGCTGGTAAATGCAATGCTACTAGTCGTAGTTCTGTAGAAATGTGAAGCCGTAGAAACGAAGTCTTCTTCCAATAAACGTTGTATTTATAAAAATGCTTCTCTCTGTTGCAAACTAGTGCGTTTTGTGATGTGCCGGCTTCTCCTCTTCCTCGGCGATAGCTGTATCTCCTCACGGTTCAGTCTAGTCTCCTGACCGTACTTCCAATGTAGTATTGTGCTCCTTTGGGACGCGCTGCAATGTAGGTCTGCTCTCTTCAAGTTGCTAACAAGGGAAGTCTCTGAACCGGGGAATCGCGGATCCTGCTGAAACTTAGCAAATATGTTGCTTGAGCCCAACTAGGCAGAACCATGAAGAAAAATCTTTCGGAAATTAACTCCTGCCCTCCGTAGACGCCAATAAGTACAACAATTTTGAACTGTGCGCACTGGTCAAGCGCGGGTGTGCCTCATGCCTGATTGGTGGCTCAAAAGGTCATGCTCCAAACGACTGCCCTCCCGTACTCGCGCTCACAACCTGCGCTGCGGCGTGGACATTAATGCTGCATCTTTACAATATATTGCACGTCATGCTTTATTAATTATTATTAATCATGCAATGTAAGGTATCACACAACACAACACAACCCAGAGTAAACTGAACCAATAGTCAACCAATAGTCAAACAAGTGAGTAAGTGACCAAGCTACTTCACATAGTTCTGACAACAGGGATGTTCGTGGTAATAATGTTGGAAACACAAACTGGTTTTACACGATCCACACCGTATGAAACACGGGCGATTGCAAGTATTACATTGTATTGCACTGATATCGAAACAATATGGCACAGGGTGTTCAAACCCGCCGGGATTGTCGGACAGGTACTGACTTCGGTACCATGCGTATTGCCACATTGAAGTAAAACGAGGGGACGACAATTGGTGATATGTCAGAGACTGCATTTTCAAGATTGTATTTCTCTGGGCCAAATTGATGTCAAAATTCAATAACCGAACGGTGTTCGAAAATCTACAGACAAAGCTTTTCCAGACCCTAAAGCCGTATACATCCAATGGTTGACAATAGGCTGTGGCTCCAGGAGGTATGATCATCAGTCGTATACGCTCTTCACTTTCTAACGATTTATGTCCAGAAAAGAAATCCAGAAGGAGTGCCGCATTGCCAGACGGTACATGCTGTTTGAAAACATTGTGAAACCAATCCTTCAATTGTGCGGATCCCATTTTGCCAGATTTTGTAGGAACAACGTAAATATTGTCATGTGCAAACATAGTTTCTTTCACCCTTTTTCCAAACACACCTTTTGGTTCCTTCAGAGTTATGAAGAGAGGTCCTAGTAGCTTGCCGGCTGCTGTTATTGTTGGCATTATTGTATAACTGTGCGTTGTGGCCCCCACTGATTGCACTTTGGAGCAAACCGTTTTCGACCCTTTTATAGCCAGTGTCCTACCCGAACACATCTTCAAATTGAACCCACTTTGATCACTATTACATACGTTCCCAGGGCCGAGAGAATCAAGAACCGATGTATTCTCTTCTACGAATATTTCTGCTGCTGACATAATATCCATTTCTCGATGGGCATTCTTTGATGTCGTTACAGTTATTATTTTTCGCGAAATGATATTATAGCGATCTTTAAAGTGCTGCACCCAGGAATGGCTGGCTTTAAACCCCGTACATTTTACGTCCTGTGCAGCTAGCATAGCCCATTGCTGAATTGTCACGTCATGTGTTACTTGATTATTCTGACGGCCAATGTCAAATTGGGCTTTTACGACACATGTTATTCTCCTCAATTTGTCGCGGTGGGTGCCTCCCCTTTTCACTTGCTCTGCCAACAAATATAAATCTTTCTTGCTTTTTAAACGGTGAAACTTACTTTTTACCGACGAAAAGGAAAGCGGACGCCTCTTACCGCTTTTCCAATAATCAACAGCATTTTGTTTGTATTCCATACCTACAGCTTCATCAGACTCTTTCCTGGGTGAGCTATCGGTGGCAGCCCAAATATTATCTTCATCAGAGTTGTTGGTGTTACTGGTGTTACTGTCATCCGGTAGCTCATGTGTGGCGACAGTAAGAGTAGAATAGGAGTCCACGTTCATAGTGCTGTTCTCTATACAACCAGTTATGATACCTGTAAATATCAATTAGCACGACAAATTAACACACTTGTTACAAGAGACGAACGCCAGAATGTCAGATAGGCACAAAACCATCAATAGCCTATAGCCTACCATCCAAACTGTCCAACAGGTTGTGCCCAACATAGTACTCCAGTTTTAGCACAGATTGGCAACCCTGCGTAAATCACGGCCCAAAACTACTCATTTATCTTCGCAGACCCGACCTCAAGGTTGAGTGACGTCACGCGTCTGACGTCACGCACATCTGTCTACTATCTACGGCAGAGCGCGCTGTCTTGGACCACGTGGTCAGCTCTGGTGTTTGGCAGTTGGTCACATTGAGAGGCGCAGACACATGCGTTTTGAGCGCGGACTGGACAGTACTCCGTTGTGCGGCAAGAGTAATTTTTACATACGGTTTTGATCGTGGAGGGCAGTGTGTGCTATGCCACCACAGGTGTAAGTGTCGCTGTGGATCGGGTGTGATTTTATCGGAGTCCTGAGAGACCATATAATTACGAATCACCACTGTTATGCCGGGCGCGATTGCTATATCAGACGGCCGAGTCCAGCGTGTATAATCCCGGTCGTGCAGGCCCATGCTTGGATTGATAACGAGAGAACTAGCCCTTTGCGACTAGCTTTGGACGTGAGTTACAATACGGAATAGTTTGTGCAGTGAACATTCGAGAATAGACGGGGCTCTTATCATCGATGGAGGACTTGTAGATGCAACTGAACAGCTGTGAATGCTATTGAATTACTGCTTACGTAAAGCCGGTGGCAATTTTGCTGAGAGGAAGAATTGTCTACATTGTTCGAGGCGCAGGAACTTATAATTTCCAGAATGGAACGAGGACATTTTATAACCTGTGCTGTTGAAGTGTCAATGAAGAATTTTGAAATGGAACTAGTCAGTGAAAATATGTGCCACTAAGCTTATACGTGAGGGGACTGGACGGAGTGACATTTACATCAAGATGAGGCCATGATGTTGCCATGACATAACCACACCGTGGGAGTCGGAGGACGCAGCCACCATGATACGTGAAGGTCTCGGTTTCGATTCCTGGAGGAGGCGAGGAAGAAGATGGTGGAAGATGCAATCCTGCCGGTTCTGGAATGGGAAGGAGATGGTCCTGAATGAAGATTGGTTCCAGAGGTTCTGCATTCTATGAGCATGCTAGGCTTGTACCATATTTTCTTATTTCGGCCAGTTGGTGAGCTAAAACATTACTTCAATTTGTAGTTGTGAGTAGTTTGTACTACTCAGTAGTATTAGATGCAATGGAGTTGAACTAATTATTATTTATTTGTTGATCAATCATTTTATTATTATTATTATTAATATTAATGGCCACATTTTTTTCCTTCGTCTATTAAGTAATTATATAAGGAAGTGATTCACATTGTAGGGTTGTCACACGTGGCACCATGCTTGGCACCAAGATCCAGTTAATATTTTCTTTTTGGGAATTTTTGTAAATCCGTCACTACTTCGAATGCTAAGATTTTTTTCTACGAAGATAAGATTGTAAATACGACGCGGATACTGAACTGAATCCATGATGGAAAAAATGAAGGTGGTAGAATAGCTGTCGAGAAATTGAATAATTTTTTTTTTTTTTTTTTTTTTTTTTTTTTTTTTTTACTTCAGCGTTTGGTGGATCTAATTATGTGAACTCTGAAGTATTATAACTTTAAATATTCCCATTTTTTTTCTTCGTCCACATTCTTTGATATAGAGAATTTAATTATTAAAAGCATGCTCGTCATTATGCTTCGACACCTACCCATTTGACATTGATACAGGTCATGCCTGCATTAGATAATTTATGCACACTAGTCATGTGATGAAATGAAAGGTCATGATAATTAAAAGATAATGAGTTTATCTAAAAAAGATTGATTGGTGTAGTTGTTTATAAAAAAGAGGGGAGAATTGAATGGAATGTAATAAAATAAATTTAGGATGATAGTTCACATATTCTGTGAACGTCTTATGGCAAATTTTCTGAGAATTAATCATGAAGAATCCCTTTGTGAATAAAAAATAATAATGTAATAATGATTAGTAGTGTAATATCTTTCTAAATAAGCATGGCCATGCAAAATGCAGTCATATGGTGGTGAATGAAGTATTCACAGGAGTAGGCAGGCGATAATCTAATCACTATGTAATTGATGGAGTGAAATACTTTGCAAGCATACTATCGAATTGGGACAGATGGGAAAGTTTAGTTGTGATATAATGATCAGCCATGACTTTGAACTTTGCATAAATGTAGGATAATGGGTGCATGTTTGCCTGAAATATTTTGAGTAATTAGACTCTGAAATAACGTTGTACGATAAATATAAATCCTGATTGCAACTTTAATTGAGTGGTCAAGTAGGACCTATATTGTTGCAGCAATTATGTTTAATTAATAATTAATTAATAATTAGTTAGAACGGAGATCTATACTATTATTTTTTTAGGCCAGCTATTTATTTAACTTTCATTATAAACTCAAGTGAGTGACAATATTACTAATCTAGGACACTACCTGATGGACATTTAGTGTGATTAGTTGATGTTGATGCCTATTTTTATCTTTTTAATTGTGCTTATCTCCTGACTTCTGTTGTGCTATTGCTTTGATTTAGGTTTGGGGGTGGGTTGATTTAATCTGTTACACCTACATCCTGTTAACCACCCTTGAGACTACTTGAGTTCTCGTACCCACCGGCGTATTTTTAGCCTACTTTCGATTTTTGCAAAAAATGACTTATGAGATCACTACAGGGCGAAAAAAAGTGTGTCTGTCTGTGTGTGTGTATGTGTGTGTGTGTGTGTGTACTCTGAATGTCGGTCCCCCCCCCCCCCATCAATTCGAACACGGTTAAACCGAATTGAACGAAATTTGGTACAGAGGTAGCACTGGCAAAGGGCACCTCAGTGTCATGTTTTATATTGCCGCCATCTTTACCAAAAGGTAATGGCGGCCAATCGAATGGTCAAAACTTAATAATGCATTACGACCAAACTAATCATCGGATCTTTACCAAATTTGGTAACAACCTACCTTCATATGGGACGCGTCTTGTGCCCAAACTACAAGGTCATCAAACGTACCATTTCAGGATGGCGGCCGTGTGAATTATGCAAAATTTATAATCCATAACATGGGACCCACCAGTTCCGATTATCGAACCAAGAATCGTTTAATCTGTTCTAAGCGACGTGGTTCGTTCGAAATTAAAAGTTTATATTGTAATATTATAATCTAGAAGTGACTTTAAAAATCTGAATCGTCTCGGCTATTTGACAAGATGGCAGCTGATCTCTCGTTCTGACCTACATTTTACTAATTTCAGTATGTTGCATGCAATATAACCTACTGATAAAAATTATATGAACTTAATATGAAATGAACTCGGTTTTAAATACACTCCAGTGAAGAAATCTTCAGTCCAAGTGATTATTTGCTAATACAGTACGTTATATGTATTTGATCGATAACGCGTGAGTTATGAGTGTACGATTGGCCGTGTGGTTAGAGCTCCCGTCTCTCATGTGGCTGGCCGGGGTTCAATTCCTATCAGAGTAGAACTTTTTTGCTTGTTTTTTTATATTTATTGTTTCTTGAGTACTGAGACGTTATAAAATAAAGCGTTATATGTTGCTTTTTGCAATGGAAATTATATATTAAAAAAAACGACATTCGCCACCGGAGTGACATCAACCAGCCTTCAGTTGTACTATGCAGAAACTATAGATTCGAGCAGCGCTCTATACCGGCCAGTTAGTGAACCCAGTCTTAACGACTGCTAGGAGTAATAAGACAGTAACATTCGTTTATTCCTTGTGCACAGAGGCGTTGTTGATAACCTCAAAACTTGCAATATGGATGATTTGGAGATGGATTATTTTGTTATACCGTGTATTTAAGATTAGCCTATAAATTAACGGGTTGCGAAGTTACTTCATTTAGTCCTATATCATTCGTATACGACATAGAACAACAACGTGACGTCAGTTTCTGATCTGCTCTGATTGGCTATTACATTGCTGCAGTCGGGTAGTTGGCAGTCAAGGATAAAATTCGCGACTGCCAACTGCCAGCTACCAACTGCAACTTCATGTTGTGTATGGTGCCTATAGTATACACGGAGTCGATCGCGACTGCCGACCGAGGACTACCAACTACGGACTGCCGACTGCGCATTGTAGATGGGCCTTATTAGAGCAACGAAGTTTCAATTATTGTAAGTAGTCGGTGTTTGGAGTGTTTGCTGATGAAATTGCAAAATGCTGGGGTAAATTATAAACTATGGTTTGAACGCCACTGTTCAAATCCTGTGTGCCAATTTGCACTTCAAATAGGAAGAAATTAGGAGATGATAAGGACAGAGAGTTATAACTATACCCATACATTTAGGAGAAAGTAGGCTATATGTTCTTTCCCGAACATCTTGTTTTTTTATATTCGAACCCAGACCTTAATCATTTTTAGCCTACTTTTCACATTTTGCAAAAATGAGGAAAAAGTAGACCTATGAGATCGGGCAAATGTGTGTCTGTCTGTCTGTCTGTCTGTCTGTCTGTCCTTCTGTCTGTCTGTCTGGCTGTGTGTGTGTCCCCCCCCTATCAACTCCTAAACGGCTGCAGCAATCGAAACAAAATTTGGTAGGAGTAAAGATCTATACCTGAATATCTCACGGCCATATTTGAAAATGATGTCAGTGCTACCAACTGCTAAAAAATCGCAATTAAAATTTGAGCTCCATGTTGGATATCTTGGAAAGTATGAATGGGAGCTATTTCAAAATTGGTACACGTACAGATCATAATATTTCAGTTTAATTTCCAGGAGGCCAAATATGGCAGTGTTGCCAAAATGATTATAAGCCTCCTGAGAGGTCCAATTTTTAAATGCATATAACTTCTACACTATCAAGTGGAATTCAACCAAATTTCGTATGTTGTATGTGTACATAACCAGATATGACTGAGCGTATTCTTAAGTCCTACCAGGGCTGCCAACTGTTAATAAATGCTCCTAATTTATTTTATCCAAATACCAATATATCAGAAAGTATGCAAGCCGACAGCTTTAAACTATGCACACGTATAGTACCTGACATTCTATATTGATTTGGAGTAACTTATATACGTCAGTGCTACCAACACGATTCTAAGCCTGCTGACAAGTCCAAATTTAAATACATGTAACTTCCATACTATCATTTGGATTTCAACCAAATTTCGTATGTACTATGTGTACCATAACAGATATGACTATGCGTATTCTAAGGAGCAACCAGGGCTGCCAACTGTTAACATGTGCTGTCCCTATTTTTGTTACCCTAATATCAATATATCAGAAAGTATGCAAGCCAATAGCTCTAAACTTTGCACACGTATAGTACCTGGCATTCTAGACGAATTTGGAGTAACTAATATACGTCAGTGCTGCCAACATGATTCTAAGCCTGCTGATAGGTCCAATTTTAAAATGCATGTAACTTTTATACTAACTAATGGATTTCATTCAAAATTGGCAAAACAATAGATCATATTATTTCAGATTATTTCTGACCAATACATGCATGATATTGTTGCCAACATGATTTTACGCGTGCTGTTAGATCCAATGTTTAACTGCATATAACGTCCATGCTATCCAGTGGACTTCAACCAAATTTTGTATTTAGTACCGTAAGAGACGGAACTAAGAATATATTCAGTCATCAGGGCTGCCAACTGTAGTGCTCTATTAGGATACATTATGCCAGGTGTACAGTATTTCGAACTAATTGGAAATTTCGATATTAGCAACTTAATTTCGTCATTATTCTAGATAGGTTCATATTCTGTAGAATAATCATTGGCATGAAAAGTAGGCTGTATAGTTCTTCACGGAACTTCTTGTTTTAATTCTTTATCTGATATATGTCTTGTGTTATCGGCATGAATTGCGATGTTTTCACCGGGTCATCCGATTCGATGCCGGTTAACGGGGACAAGGTCCTGTTCTTGAATGCTGAGAGGCCTTTCCATACATTTTCCATATTTTTCCTCCAGGCAACATATAACTTTTGCAATGTTAATATTCATCATGCAATGCATGGGACACCCTCCGTATACGGATATAAGCGTATGCCGGGTCTGTCGCCTCTCATTCGGTGACTGTACGCCGTAGGCCGGGAAGCAACCTCTGACGCAGCCAATGAAGCTCACGCCGCTGGCGCGCCAATTTAAACGTGTATATCTTAATTTTCCATCTAGTACATGGGGAAGTTAATTTCCGAAAGATTTCTCTTCACGGTTCTGCCTATTTGGGCTCACGCAACGTATCTGCAAAGTTCCAGCAGGATCTGCGATTCCCCGGTTCAGAGACTTCCCTTGTAAGTAGGAGTCAGTCCTGCGCTCGTGACAATGGTATGCGTGGCAAACAAGACTGGATTTCTAGCCTCGCACAGAGTCCTATTAAACTGAACTTCGCTCATATTTTCTCTCCTGGTCATATATTTATAATTCTGTTTTGACAATTACATTTCATTTTCTCTTCTGCATCTATAGAAGTGCTAATATCGCTTTATATAAGCAAATTTAATGTAATAGCTATTCCCACAAAATTATGTGATCCAATATGATTGGCTGTTGAGTTATCACAATCTCCTGGTTCTAGCCTCTTATCATCGGGTCATTGGCATAATTTTGTTATTGTCACCTCGGCCAACCAAAACCGGTCTTAGTCTTGCTAACTTGAAGCCTTGGTCATATTCCAATGTCGGAAGATCAGACTCTCACTTGGTTAAATTATCATTCACTGAAATATTCCCAAATGTAATTCTTTCAAAATACTCCAAAATTTTCCAAAAAGTTATGAATATGCTTTATTCACTTCCTAAGATACTTACGGTATGTGAATAAAATATTGTTCAAATTCCAAATTCCATTTATTTCACCTTCAGGTTCACAAGTCGGTTTGATCCTCGGCTAAGTCAATGGCTGAAGCTGACTGAATTCGAGTTCAGTACAAATCTACACCGTTTCACCGATCTGAACCAAATTTCACATACTTACACTTTGGAACCCGTCGAGTAACACTGTCTGCTTGAAATTTCGGACAGACCACTCCATTCCTTGCATTTAAGTCCATTGGCACAAATCCACACCGTTTCATCGATCTGACTCACATTTTGTACACTTATCCTTTGGAAACCTGCGGGTGACACTGTCTACTTTACATTTTGGACAGACCACTCCATTTCCTGCATTTAGGCTCTTTATCACAAATCTACACCGTTCCTCCTAATTGCATCAAATTATACATACACTGGTAACACTGTCTACTTGATATTTTGGACAACGCTCTCCATTCCCTACATTTAGAATAACAAACAAACTGAACTTGAAAACCATGTATTAAGGCCTTAGAATCATTCATGTCCTTAGTAGTGCACTGTAAGAGTATTTTAATAAGTCTATTGTTGACTGGCAATTCGGGCTGCATCACGTTGTCCCTACCAGTGTTCTGGTGCAGAATTGCGTTAAATGGTTAAATCTTGCGCTGCTTATAAATTGCAGTCACGGGGAGCAATTAGTGCAAAATGATTTATTTTGCACCTTAAAACGTTATCATCATGAACATATTATGCATCTGTATAAGTGCAATGGTGTTGGTGCAATACATTGAGGTTATCAGCTGCAATAAGCGTTGGTGCTTTCAAATTTACCGTAATTTATTCCGAAACTTATCGTTGAGCGCTTTGTGGCGATAAATGATACTATTGCTACCTCAGGAGCTCAGGACGGCCGATGTGTTCCAAAGTGTTGTGATTATTTTCCAACGGTGCTATGCGACAAAAGACGACACTATTGGTCTCTACATTTCTAACAGACAATGAAATATAGGCCCTAGGCAGTGTCTTTTATTTCACTTACCCCTCTTTCCAATCATTTTTAGAAATTTATTTGTAAATTACATTGTCAGTGCTGTAGTTAGTAAATAGCCGTTTCCCTATTCATTATTATCATTATCATTAGGCGAAAATCATCTAAATGTTACGTCTATTATACTGTACTGCTTATCACCCTCACTACAACCACCACCTGCAACACCACCACAAAAAGTTATATTTAATTATTTTTTTCTAGTAGTTTAAGTAGCATGTGTCAGTTCTGTAGTAGTACACATTATCATCCATTAAACAAATAAATCCACCGGGCGAAGCTGGGCACTACTGCTAGTTAATACTATTTCTGGCTAAGGATCTCAAACTAAACCTGGACATGAACCTTGGACTAAGAGGTTACTGTACTACCGTACCCTTACACAAGTCTGGCTATCCTAATTTCATTCAATGATGATTATTATTATTATTATTATTATTATTATTATTATTATTATTATTATGACTTTATTATTATTAATTCCGGGGCATGACCTCCGAAAGTATAGTTGGGTTCGAACCTTGGACTCAACCGGTTAGTTTAGTTCTAATTTTATACTATAGTTATTATTTTCTTCTTCTTCTTCTTCTTCTTCTTCTTCTTCTTCTTCTTATTATTATTATTATTATTCGGAACCCATTTTCTGAATTTAAACTCGGATTCGAAACCACGGACTCCTAAAAAAGTTAGTGCATTGCTATACCCTTCCACAAATGTGGTTCTAATTTTATTCGATTATGCACGATAATTCACATAAATAATCTGAGTGATCTGGCATGGCCGTGAATATCAGCTGTTACACGGAAGTGGCAGTGGCCACTCCCGTTATAGCACGAGGGGTTCGTTCAATATTGTCCTCCCTAGGCTAGTTTCTTACCTGTTTGCAACAACTCAAGGTAATCCTTATTATATCCGTGCTGTTTGCAAGAATAATTTAATTTATGTTTCACCATTAAATATAGGCGGCTGACATTGGGAGTGGAATAATATCACTCGTATTACATTACCTGCTATGGAAACTCAATAGTCCTGAGTTCGTATTTCGGCGGAGCACTTAGCTTGGCGAATTACTATAATCACTATATCGTAGATTCCTCGCGACCACTAAATGTAAACACTGACTGTATTACGTGTCGCACAGGGCATGCATAATTACCTTCATCTTCCTCGTAGACGAATCCTTTGGTGGCTTCTTGGCTTCTCTCGGCATGTTCTGGCGTGAATTAATTATACTCAAACTTTCCTTACTCAAGCTCCGACCTTGTATATTCATGATTATTATAATTAGGCCTATCATCATAGCAAAATAACATTGTGCCTCGGCTAGTATACCTTGAGAAACGTATGACTGCGTTCTCTCCTAGCCTATCCTGGTTGACTCGTGTCTTATTCACCCGTATCCATATGTCTATAACCGACCGTATTCTGGGTTCGACCCTCGCTTCAGCAATATAAAGGTCTCGCTAATGTCGTCGTCCCACGATCGCTAACAACCGGTCTAATTACAAAGCCTCTATCGTGTCCTTATTTTCCTCTCACTTTCCCACTAAGAGACATGCTCTGCTCACATTTCCTTAGGGCTGAAATAAAATACTTTATACACATGGGGCGAGCTCCATCCTATCGTGTATTCAATAATACTACGATAAATGAACGTATATTGTCAAGCATCCGTAACACTTCAATATCAAACATATCGTCACTGCGGACGTACACAATTTAACTAGCATTCATAAGCTATCAAATAATGGCAATCAAATCTAACCTACTTAAATCTTATCAATATTGGCCCACATAACAATGACAAACATAATTAAATTAAGTACTTATCGTGTTCCATCTTGATCCGGCTGTCGTCGGCAAGGGCTGATTCTCAGCTCCAACTTTAACTTACTCCATGACTCAACTGGTCATCACAATCACTCTAAACAACACTTTCATCAACCACTCTCTAGACTTAACACTTACGGCACTACCTTCACCTTATCTATATTATTTCACGTTATTTCCCTTAATTGATACAATCTTTGTTATTATACAAATTTCACTTTGATTACTATGAGTTACGCAATATTTCTCAGTTCTCGCACGTTATAATAAATTTCACACACTTCTTTCCTCGATTTTAGTGGATGGGCGGCTTCAGGTCGTATCTCAGTCGCGACTACCGTCAAGCATGGCTCACGGGCACCTTCCTGACTGCACGGGCACTGGTTCGCAGTCCCGACTTCAGCCTCGCGGCGAGATGATTCTACTATCATACAATAATATTTGGTAAATTAATGACACTCCACGCAAACATTACTAACGTGGCCCTAATGCACTTTAAAGACCTAACACAGCGTTACAACAAGTGTGGCGCAATCTTTTATCTGGCCTGACGCGATGTCTACCTGTTAAAACACCGACCGGATAACTCTCTCTGTGGCCACGATACCCCTCGTATATATTAGACTTGAGGTGTTTATTAGCAGATGGCTTCTTACTCTAATAACATGAGCTCCTCTGTCACTGCGATTATCGCTTTCATTCCCTCATTAAGTGATCTGTGGGACTATGGCCTAATTTAATACAGGATCTTGATCACGAATCGATCGTAATTTTATCAAATATTACCAGCGCGTCCCTGGAACTATTTCGTCTTCCTGTGCCGCTACCCCATCTCTTCCATGTTCACAATCTCGACCCCCCTACACTTCCGGGATGAATCTCGCGTGGCCTGTGAGGAACCCTATTGTTGGGCGTTAGAATCGGTGCAGGGCCGGATCTCTTCTGGGGGCCCTGAATTTCATCCTTTTTGTCGGAATCGATATACGAGGGCTATTCCAAAAGTAAGGTCCTATTCGCCATAAATTTTGAAAGTGGTGCCAATGGCAAAACACGCATGCGCGCCGACTCCTGGCATGCCTTGCGCGGCAAAAGCCGCCAGTAGCGTTGTGACTGTTGCTGTGTGCTGTTGATCGTGTCAGTTCACAATGTTTAAGACAATTAATCAGCCCGCCGATTGTGAAGTAAGGGCAGTGTACACAATTGTGTCAGAACATTTGCATTTTCGAAAATTGTCGTCTGCAGTGTTGTGCATGACAATGCCAGACCCCATACTGCGAATGACATGCAAACTATTCAAGAAATTTGCATGGGAACAGATGGCCCACCCACCGTACAGTCCGGATTTGGCGCCAAGTGATTTCCACCTGTTCCGCTACCTAAAGGAGTTTCTTGGCGGCAAGTGCTTCGACACGGATGATGAAGTGAAAGAAGCTTAGCTTCGCAGGCGGCCGAGTTGTATGACTTAGGCATTCAAAAGCTTGTGGAAAGATGTGAAAAATGTGTAAATAAGTATGGAAATTGTGTAGAAAAATAGAGAAAGACGTAAGGAATGTCAATAAAATAATTGTTTCGGAAACAAGTTTTATTTTGGATGTTTTTTTTTTGACCGGACCTTAGTTTTGGAATAGCTCTCGTATCTCGGAAACGGTTGGTCGTATCGGAAAACGGATTGAGATCTAATGATCCGTCAATGATCTATTAATTTTGACAACTAACAAAAATTCGTCATAATTTTCCTTACACAGTGAGGTCTTGCTTTCATTTCTAAAATTTCTTGGTTTGTCACTATCAATCAAAACACCAAATTTCGGAGCGGAGCTTGGCGAAAAACGACGCACCATGGAACATTCTGGAACATTTTCGTAGGATCCAGAGAAATCCTTGTAAGTGCGCATGCCCTCGGAGACTTTTCAGCGAGGTTTGGAGAAGACATCTCGAGGACACCTGTACTGGGCTTAGATGCGTACCGCGAACCTCCACACCCTTCATAATTATTTTGCTAGCAAATTCTAAAATCGCAGCTCACGCAACCAGCAAGCCTTGGGCTATGTTACCTTGTTCCATTCTGCTACTACTCCAGCCAGTGCTGTAATTATTATTATGACACCAAAGTATTGTCTTTCTTTCTTTCTTTCTTTCTTTCTTTCTTTCTTTCTTTCTTTCTTTCTTTCTTCTTCCACTGGGATTCTGATCTAATTTAAATGCTGCTCCTCATCCTTAATTGCCATGCGATCTTATCCTAGGACAATTGGATAAGGGTGCATCATATATAGGAAAATGAAAGTGAGGAGCATGTTTGTTTCATTATTATTAGTAGTATTTTTTAAATAATAGTAACAATGAATATTATATTCAATTTAATGGTGCTCGCAGTCTCAAAAACGTTGTGAACGCCTACTCTAAATGATGACATACACTTCGTCACCACAGGAACACAAGTCATCAAACAAATTAATCACACTCGTAAGAACACCATGTTGATGACCGGTATGTCCTAAATCCCTATAATAATAATAATAATAATATTATCGTATGGCCTCAGGTGCCTGGTGCAAGCTTTGCTATTTGACACCCAGAGGGTAGCTTGCATATCGAATTTCGTAGTTACTTGACTATGAAGTCAAGGAGGTTAGATGTTGGATATCTAATCTCCTTGAACACAATAGCGCTTTCTAGTAGAGAAATGAGAAACTTTGTGCTGGCGGAAACTCCCGAGATTAATTTTGCCATTATGAACTCTGCCTACTGAATTCAAATGGGTTCTTTGACATGCCAACATCGTATGACTTGCGTATCGTATTTTTGCCGCTTTTCAAAAATCACTTACCACGGCCAGGGGCGAACCTGCAATCTTGGGGTTAGTAGACCGACACGCTATCCACTCACCCACCGTAGCAAGCTAATAAATTACCATACTATATATAATAACATTGGGAAACTATGGTGCTTTTGTTTTTAGGTACTAGGTAAGAGATAAAATTCCTTAGATCATAATACTCCCGCTCCTGGGTTTATCTCATCCCTGATACATGTCGCTTTACCAGTTTCCGTGTTACATAATAGAGAACTTATATCTTGGTCTTCACTTTCCATATCTGATAAGACCGGTTATATAAAGATCCACATGTCACAGCCTTGACACATGGCGCGTGAGTACACACGTGACTAAATGCACACTTCCCAGATTATCAGCAGGTGCCGAGTCGCAGTTCATTGCACGGTAAATAGAGCTCCCCTGAGGAGCTCGCATGCTGTTATCATCAGGTGTTCGGAGTACAACGCGTTGCTATGACAACGTGTTGTTAGGTGACAGGGATGTCTTCGAACGTTCTTTTAGGTAGTCAGCCCAGAGGCTGGTTGGATCCTCAAAAATAACCGTTATAAACAAAACGTTATCCGCATCCGCTCCGCATCCACTCGACTTATATCCGGATCCACCCCACATCGGCACGACTTTTATCTGCATCCACACGCATCCCATCTCGCGGCGAGGATATGAACTGTGCCGGCTACCGAGTCCTGACGCACTCCTCTGGGGCATTGATTAAATGAATGACAGATGAAATGAAATGATAGTGGAGAGTGTTGCTGGAATGAAATGTTGACAGGGAAAACCGGAGTACCCGGAGAAAAACCTGTCTGCCTCCGTTTTGTCCAGCACACATCTCACATGGAGTGACCGGGATTTGAACCACGGACCCAGCGGTGAGTGGCCGGCGCGCTGCCGCCTAAGCCACGGAGGCTGGCTGGCATTACAATAATAGTTTTAATTAGATACGATAGATTCATCCGACAAGAAACTCAAGCTCCTGAATCAGAAGGACTTAAAAGGTGCGTTTTGTACCAAAATCTTCCAGATCGTCTCAATAGTTCAGGAAAAATCTTGCATTTTTTGAAAAGTCAACGGAAATGTATTTGTTTAAAAAGTGTGTTTAAACAAATAAAAAACATGATAGCCCCTGGCAGATCAGTTGCATCCAGCCCGCCTAACACTAAAGCCGGACGGATAGTCTGTATTCGTGGGGGCACACACAACCCATTGTGCATTGAAAATAATATTCAAACAGAATTATAGAATTTACAGAATTTCTAGAAGACCGCATAACAGTAAATCCGGGCGGGTGGTTAATGAACATGCGAGATTTCTCACACAGGTCCCCTGGTAATTTTTATTAGATAAAGCATAAAGCAACAAATTTAGACATTTGAGGAGAACGTAGTTCCTTTAGGCTATGTATGTCACGTGCTATGTTTAAAATGAATGTTATTACAGCCAGAATTGCAACCCTTTCCAGTCAAATATATTAAATATGCTTCATGGCATAATTTGAATGATATACTGTAAGTTTCAATTATCTTACATTTATCATGAAAAAAGCATAACGGAAAAAATGTGTCTTAACATCCGGGTCCTAGTAAGGATATTCGTATTGTATTCTAAAAACTATCCGCACATTTACTCCAAACATTATCTGCAGTTTATCCGCTTTCCGCACAGCCATGCAAACTATATCATCTTCTCCTTATCTTCATCCCGTAGGAACGAGGTCCGCGTTTTGGATCAATGCACGCCATTTCTTGCGATCTAATGCTTCCCGTGAGTTCAAGTTTCTTGATCGTAAATCTGCATTAATAGGGTCTCCCTTGCTGTCTCTGGCCGTCGACCGTTAGATGGTAGGCCAAGGTGATGACTGAACTTTGTGGTGCACGGACAATGTGTCCATACCAACGGAGTCTCCATTCCTGCATTTTCTCATTGATTGGAGCCACGAATCGTTGAGTTGGGGATATGGTCGAGCAAAGAAATGTCTGAAGATCTTCGCAGCATCCGCATTTCCATGTCATCAAGTGAGTGCTCAGCACTTCTAGGTGCTGGCCATCACTTGATACCATATAATGCAACCATTGTGTGGTATATCTTTGATTTTAGGCGGATAGGCATCTTCTTATCACAAAGAACACCGGTGACATCTCTGAATCGCATCCAAGTCGCATTGATTCGTGCTCGCACATCTTCATTCACAGAGCTGTCGCTATCCAATCGTGAACCTAGGTATCGGAATGTATTTACCTTGGTAAGAGCAGCTCCATTAATACCTATAGTTCCAGGGGATGGAATCGTTTCGAGGTATTCAGTCTTGTGGAGGTTCAAACTAAAACCAAATCCTTGCAGACGATCATGCCAGGTCTGTACTTGGGTTTCAAGATCCATCCTGGAGTCTGCCGCAAGCATCACATCATCAGCGTATAGCAATGTCCATGGGACACACTTCTGCAGGTCTCGCATTATGTAATTCATGACGTTAACAAAGAGCTGAGCCTTGATGAACACAACTAGGATATCCGCTTGGCGAAAAAAATGCGGATATCCACGGATTTATCCACGGATATCCGCATCCGCGCAGGGCTATAGTTGTAGGCAGTACTATATTGAGGCATACTAGGCAAGATGAGAAGTGAGGTAGTTTGCCTTTGGTGTCTTCACTGAGTCAGAACAATAACACTGACCCTATGAGTAGAAGAACCTTTCACAGTACACACAGGCTCTAGCTGTGCCCTGAAGGGCACCACTCATACCTCAGTAGCTTTTATATAAACACAGCCATGAGTGAGACTGAGACATCAGTGAAAAGCCACATGTTATTATAGCCTGTGCCAACAGACAAATGTAAATGTACTGCATTCATCAAGAGATGGTAAACAGGCATCTTTACTTCTTCCATTGTCCCCTCGTAGATGCTTACCCGCAGTGGAACGTGTTGTAGACCGCTCGGCTACGCATGTAAGATAAGACATAGATCTTGAAGATAACATATCAATCATGATAACACCAAAACCACTTTACTCTTGGCAAATGATAAAAACGCTCATTGTTCACCGTAGGATCCTGTTCGCTTAATCCAGGCAGAGCCAACCGACGACTTGGTAATGTTTTGTGTATAGGCTACTGAACTTAGACAGAGTCGCGATATATGTATTTATTTGAGACCACCTCATGGTGTAGTTGTTACTCCTTTTTTCTTCCTGGGTTCGGTACTCGGCTCTGCCAAGAAGTTAATTTCTGATCTGAAGGCCTGAATGGGGTTCACTCAGGCTCGTGAGGCAAGACTAAGAAGAGGATGGGGTTTGCTTCCTCCCACAATATCCTGGTAGGCTAATGGTTTTCAATTTCTACTCCAGACAAATGCCTAGATGATTCCAAAATTGAGGCTACAACCACCTCCTTTCCTATCCTAGCCTCAATTACAAGTACACACACAACTACAGATACAACAGTAGTACAGGTTATCAGACGAATGTTATTTTCAGTAGACCAAGTAGTTCTCGGGTTTCATAGGTTTCACACACCCACACAAGAGTTTGTTCTATAATGTAGGCTACATGTGAAAATTACCATGCAATTAAGTCATATTTGATGTTTGCTACTGAAACGACAAATTAATGGAATTATAAATCCTCTATTGCCACATTTGATTGCCATTGAAGTGATATGATGTGACTTAAAAACGTCAGTTTATATTGTCCAACTTCTCTATTTCATAATAATCTCAAAACAAGTAGTTCCGTGAAAATCTGAGGCGTTTCCGACCAGAAAGACGAACTCAACAAATGCACGTTTCGAGAAAAATGCCGAGGGCTAACTCGATATATTATTCCTGCTTTGTGATTTCATCCAAAATTATAGATGGTTATAAAACAAAACTATTTTTATTAGCCATTGGTAAATCCCTTAAACGGAAAAGGCCTCCTGCTAGCAGAGTAGCTCTGAGATATTTCATCAGATGAGCTAGGCTGATGAACATTACTTAAAACTAGTAGTACTGACTATTTACACTCCTGTTTATCTTCCTCACTAATGATCGTATTGTAAACATTTTCACTCGTAGAACTTGGACCTAGTTCATATTTTCCTGAATATTTAACTAAGTTGATGATGAGTCTAGGGATGTTTCAAACATACTGTTTCCTCCACGAATTCTGTTGACCTGCCGCTCTCATCCACTGCTTCCCGATCATCGACTGGAACTCGCCTGACCATCTGGTCTTCCGACGGCCGGGGTTTCTTCTTCCATCTCTGAGCTCCCACACTGTAGTAGAGTAGGCCCACCTCGCGCGATCAATTCTCAGTTTATGGCCTGCTCATGTCAATTTCAGTTTCCTGGCCTCCGTGATGACATCCTCTAGCCCTGTCCTCTTCCTGATGTCCTCGTTTCTAATTCGGTTCCTTAATGTAATGTTTAGAATTTTCTCTCCATTTTCCTCTGGCACACCCCTATTTCGAAGCAAAAGTTACATCACATTATTCATTTATTACATTCAACACCTGATATAAATGGAGTATTAATTTTATTATTATAAAGGAATGCGTACAATCAAGCTCATTTGTCATACTCTACAGGAGTATCGCATTTATCAGAATCGGCATCATTTGTTATGGTTGAATAGTTTGTTTGAGCTTGGAGTATTTGGTGAGAATATTGGTTGCATGGTATAGTACGTAAGGTAGCAAATCTTTTATGTCGTTCAGCTCAGCCAGAAGTACAGAGATTTGAGCGTCGTATATGTTTTAAGTGTCAGGTTTTAGGCTGACATTGTCCGGCTAATAAATAACATTGTGTCTTTCGAGTTCGCCTTTCTGGTCCGCGCAGCTATCGGTCGAACCGAACAACTCTGATTTATCTCTGTCCATTTTTCAGAGCAGGTCAGGGTGAACTCAACTACATTAATCTACCTACAATAATGTTCACTGTTTTTTAAACTCACCTGGCAGTTAGCCCTTCTGTTCGGGAATGCCTCAACTAATAATAGTGTCATGTTCTTACAGCCTATTCTACTGGTCATTTTCATTTCAAATCTCCCCCAGGGGCTCACATCTGGTGGGACGTGGGTTGGCGACCACGGGACCCAAGCTGAGTCCGGCATTGCTTCCACTTACTTGTGCCGGGCTCCTTTCCGTCTTATTTTCTATCTGCCTCCCTTAGCCAACTCCTGTTCTCTTCCGACCCCGACGGTATTAGGGTATCCAAGGCCTAGGGAGTCTATCACTTTGCTTCCTTAATTGGCCCTTGTCTCATCTTTCCCGATCCCTCCTTCTTCGAGGGGTCAGATATCTTGTTTTCTTATTATTATATCTCCGATTCTCTTTTAGATTCCCGCACTGTTTTTGTTAATTGTCTCCCCGTGTATATAAATTCCCTTTAGCAACTTTTTTGCATATACACTCCATTGTGTAGGTATTTTCAATCTACATTGCATTTTGTAAGTCTTTTAGATCTAAATTGCATTTTGTATAGTGGGCATTTTGTAAGTATCTTGATTATCAATTGCATTTTGTATTTTAGTAGTTTGAATCTACCACACATTTTGTAAGCATTTTCAATTTCAATTGCATTTTGTACGTATTTTGAACCTAAACTACTTTTTGTGCGTATTTTTCAATCTAAATTCCTCTTGTGAGTATTTCCCTTCTAAATTCACTTTTGTAAGTATTACCACTCTACATTTTGTGCGTCGTTTCAATCTGAGTTCCATTTTGTAAATATTTTCTGTCTCACTTAGTTTTCGTTCTAGTTTCCACTTCATTGTCATTTTCGCTATCATCCAGACCATTAGGGGCCGTTAACCTAGATGTTAGGTACCTTAAAACATCAATTATCATCATCATCATAATCATCATCATCATCATCTCAAATCTCTCCCTTCAATTAAATAGCTTCTCCACTGACCTACATTGTGATTAAATATTGGGCAGCAATTATCATCAACTGTATATCCAAATATCGCAGTCATTATCGATAATAAACATAAATAAGAAGTACAAAATTAATAGGCGTTTATTTTATATTACACAATCACCATCTATAATAATTGAGAAGACCCCCCAGGGGCTCACAACTAGTGGTACGTGGGTTGGCGACCACAGGACCCCAGCTGAGGTTTGCATTACATCCACTTACTTGTGCCGGGCGTGTCTCTGTCATATTTCCTGTCTACCTCTCTTGGTCAACTCTTGTTCTTTTCCGACCCCGACGGTATTAGGGTATCCAAGGCCTAGGGAGTCTTTCACTTTCCCGCCTTAATTGGCCCTTGTCTCATCTTTCCTGATCCTCATTCTTCGAGGAGTCAGACCTTTTGTTATCTTTTCACTATTTCCTGCCTTCTGTTCAATGCCCTAATGGAGGCAGAATGTGTGTAGCCCCACCACTTATGGTGCACCCTAGATTGTGCTACTCCCTCAAGGGCTCACGTCTGGTGAGTTCGGGAGTTGGCGACGCCGAGGGCTTCCTGAGCTGGGTACGGTTTTTCTCCTTCTTCCGTTGTCTTTGCGGTGGTCTTTCTCCTCTTTACCTTTCCTATCTGCCTTTCCTGGCTCTCCTTTCTCCCAAGTCCCTTAATTCTCATTCTTCGAGGGTTGAGGGCATTTCCTTTCCTCCTGTCTTTTGTTCCCCTTGTTCTTATTTTTGTTTTCCATTTCCTCTTCTAGTTTGTAAGTGTGTATTTCATTTCATTAACATATTCTCTATCACCCAAACCATTAGGGGCCGATAACCCAGATGTTAGGCCCCTTAAAACAGCAATTATCATCATTATAATTGATAAGAATTACTATAGAAAATAGCTTGCCACGGTGAGTGATAGCGTGTCGGTCGACTAACCCCAAGACTGCAGGTTCGCTCCTGGTCATGGTAAATGATTTTTGAAAGGCGGCAAAAATACGACACGCATGTCGTACGATGTTGGCATGTCAAAGAACCCATTTGAATTCATAATAATGTTATTGGTTTTACGTCCCTTTTAACTACACTGGCTTTTAGAGACGCTGGGGTGCCAGAATTTCGCCCCGAAGGGGATCTTTAACGTGCCAGTAAATGTACTGACACGGCTCCCTCGCATTTGCGCACCCTCAAATGCCAGCTGACTGCGCCAGGTTTCGAACCTGCAACCTTAGGCTCAGCAAGCGAGAACGTTACCCCTGAGCCACGCAGCCAGACCCATTTGAATTCAGTACGCCGTGTTCATAATGGCAAAATGGAGTTTCCACCAACACAAAGTTCCTCATTTCTCTAATAGAAAGCGCTATAGTGTTCAAGGAGCTTAGATATCTAACCTCCTTGACTTCCATGGTGATTCAAGGAACAACGAAATTCTACATGCAAGCTACCCTCTGGGTGTCAAATTACAAAGCTTGCATCCGGCACCCGAGGCCATACGATATTATTATTATTATTATTATTATTATTATTATTATTAATAATAATATAGAAAATTAAATTATATGCCAAATCGCTTCACTCATAGCATCGAACTAAAATACCAAGTTTCTCTGTGATCGGGTTATTAACAGACGATTAAGTAGAATTAATATATCATAAATCGACAAGCGTGCCATTTATAATTTGTGAACAGGAAGTAATAGATTTATACACCCGCAGATTTGGGTTATAGTAAGAGTACTATCAGTAATCAGATCATTCAATGACAATTTATATTTAGATTTATTCATCCCCAAGAAATTAATATGCGCGCCATCAATGATTAAAGGTAAACCATAGATTTATGAACCATTATGCGAAATTTCACATCAATGGCTTAGATTTCGCTCAGCGGTCATCTTAGTTTTGGAAACAATACATTAACATTTGAAATGATAGAAGCAATTTGTCAGCGTTATCTTAGCAGTCTATTAATAGGTGAACAACATTTAACGTCAATATATTTTTAAGTCGAAACAAAAATTCACTGTACCAAGTTTCCTTTTGCTCGGATGATTACGTCGCCAGAAAAGTCAATTTAAATATTCGAATTTCGTCTGACCACCATGTTGTTTTGGTATTTATCAGGTTGTTGTAAGTCACATACTGTATATACACACTTAATTCATAATCTTCTATCATTATAATCATTTTACGTAGTTTAGTTGCTGCAAGACACAAAACGTAATCGTAGATCCAATAAGATGAGCTTAACAATAGGTCGGTCTCCATCTTCTGTGCTGCTATCTAACAAAGAAATCTCTTCAGTTGATAATTTGAGATATACAGCTAGCTGTATTGTATTGGTATCAGTGGAAAAGTCAGTAATATCTTCTTCTGATAAAATGATCACAAAAGAAATGAGTCCAGTTCATCTTCTAAAGTGGTCGTGTGAGCAACGTGCGAGTGAAAGGCGTTCTCGCCCTGACGCGGGAGTTTTGTCCGCGGTATTGGGAGCCTGTATTTCAAGAAACAGATTATTGCCTGCGATATTCATTCTTCAAATATTAGATTCAGTGCTTTAAAAGTACTTTTTTCTGTCTGTGTAGACAATAGTATTGTGACACAATTATTTGATGTATATTACACGTACAGAATCGTGGTAGGTTTGGTTCCTCGTGTTACAAGTCGGCTGTATTGAGTATTAGTACAGCACTTTTTCTAATGATTGAGTGCACGTTTTTTCGAAAGCCAAAAATGTTAACAAGTCATTCCATGTTTTTATGATGGGCTTTAAGTAACATCGAAATTCAGTCTGTGTTGAAAGTGTGTGAAGTTTCTCCTGCAAGATGCCAAATGAAGTTTCTGCGAGAATTCCTGAAGAGGAATGTCCCCACAAAGGAGTAACAGGTAAGAAGATAGAATCAATTATTTCAAGTCATCAACCTGATGATTGGCCCGAGCTTCTGAGGAGCCAGCGCACAGAATGGTCCAGAATCTATAATTCTCGGCCAAAAGTAGAAAAATTTGTTTGGCAGGTCGTAATGAGACTAATGGTTGTTAATGGAAATTCATTCAAAAAATGATTCGCTTTCTTTCAGACCCAATACACATTCTACTACCGACATCACAATAACACAGGTTATCACACACATTCTATCTATGTATCTATCTTATCACTTTCTCTCTATATATACATACAGGGTCAATATATATGTGCACGCGAATAAACACGGCAAACTAAGCCGGCCGTGACTGGTGCAGATCGCGGGCGCGCGTACGCGGGGGGATTCGAACCTCCTCGCCTCCCGGATGTGAGCGACTGCCAGCAGTCATGTCATAACGACCACGACTATCTCACCCGGTTTGGGGTTGGTAGTCCGACACGATAACCACTCACCCACCGTGGCAAGCGGTATACAAATGATTCCTAATAACAAATCCTGTCGGAGATATTGAATGCTGGTGAACGCTAATTATTCGCGCGGTCGTCATGTTGAATTGGTAAAACGTACTAAAATTTGAAAGGCACAGTCGTGATTGGACAAGATAGTACTACGACCTCACCAAGTTTCATTGTAATCGCTCTAGCCGTTTGGCGTTTATGAGGACACACACACGTACACACATACACACGGATACAAGGTGATCACACATGTCTATATTTCATAAGATGAAAACAGACTCAAATTAATAATCCAGTGAAATAAAATTGAGAAACATGCCTCAGGTGTTAACATTGTATTCCAGAATTTAATTGAAGTGAATGGCTCCGTGGCTAAATAGTTAGCGCACTAGGCTTTGGCTCAACGTGTCCCGGGTTCGATTCCCAGCCGGGGTATCAAGTATTTTATTCTCCTGGGGTTAATTCCCATGGCTCGGGGACTGGGTGAATACGACGTCTTCATCATTACTTCATCATCATTACGGCGCACAGGTCGCCCATGGGCGTCAACGAGAAATACCTGCACTCGGCCTCTCATGAGGCCATACGATCATTATAATTCATTGGATTGAATAAGACAAAACTTTCATTGAGAGTGCCATTTTGCGAGGTATAGACCGTAATTCCGAGAGGAATAGAATTAAATTGTATGGACTTAATTTCAGTCCGACCGGAATAGTACTAAATGTTTGTTTAGAGCTTCATTCCGACAACAATAGATTTATATTGCAGGGTTTTAATTTGAATCCGGCAGAATAGAATTAAATGTTCGTTCAAATTACAGTGCATGGGTTTGATTTCACTCCGGTGGGAATAGAATGAAATGCTTGTTGGAATTAAAGTGTACGAATGTAATTCCACTCAGGCCAGATTAGAACTAAATGCGCATTCACAGTATCATTCCTACAAGAATAAAATTATTATATTGCATTGATTTAATTTCACTCCAGCTGGAAAAGAATTAAATATTCAGTCGAATTAAATTGTATCAGAACAATTTGAAGTTGTAGAGCATACACTCGATCGTGCTCTCAAACAGCTTGGTACTTACTATGAAAGGGACGAACTCATGCCCAATCCTAATAAGACTCAAGTATGTGCCTTCCACCTGAAACATAAACAATTTAGTCGGAAACTTGAAGTATTCTGGAATGGTATGTTATCGGATCATTGCTTCCATCCCAGATATCTAGGTGTCACCTTGGATCGTACAACATTCAAGGAGCAGTGCTTTAAGCTAAAACAGAAGATCTCTTCGAGGAACAGCCTCCTCCTTAGACTGGCAGGGACTAACTGGGGCACCCATCCCCAAACGTTAAGGACAACAGCATTGGCCTTATGCTATTCAGCAGGAGAATATGCCAGTCCTGTGTGGTACAAGTCAGCCCATGCAAAGCAGGTGGATGTAGCCTTAAATGAGAGCTGCAGGATTATTACAGGTTGCTTGAGGCCAATTCTCATCAGGGATTGCTCCGCCTGATATCCGAAGATAAGTGGCTGCAAACAACGAAAGAAGTAAATCATCTGCTATGAACTCACACCCACTTTTCGGATATCGACCTGCTGAGAGGAGATTAAAATCGAGAAAGAGCTTCCTAACAACTACTCAACCATTACAAGGAACAGTAGCAACAGCCCGAGTTGCCGTGTGGAAGGAGAGGACCAGCTATCTGTCTGAATGGATGGAACCAAAGGAATCTCTACCTCCTGGTCACACAGAGAACTGGCTAATCCAAGTCCCTGAACAGACTGCGGATGGAAGTTGCAAGATCCAGGGACAACTTACAGTATATAAGTGGCATTTTCCGACCAAGACAGTCCTGTGTGATTGTGGCGCAACTCAGACAACACAACACCCCTTCTCCTGGCGGCGTCGGTGGCGTTGTCGGTAGCATGCTGAGCTTCTATGCCCAAGATCGCGGGTTCAAATCCGGCCGAAGTCTTCGAATTCTTTAAGAGCGTTAAAAATCCCTCAGTATGCCTTCCTTCGGAGGGGAAGTAAAGCCGGCGGTCCCATGTCATAGATGTATGGCATGTTAAAGAACCTTCCACAAATTACACCAGTGTGAAGCTACACCAGTGTGAAGCTAAATTGTATAGGTTAAGAATGTAAACAACTCTCTTAGGTTCCTACGTTCGTTGCCGAGAGCCGACTGCGGTGGCATCTGGTAGCTAAGTTCTGAAATAGTAGTCGTCGACGGTGGCGTTTGGCGGCAAAAGTAGGAACTATTAGAAAAATTCATAAATCTGCAGCCCTTACTTGAATTTAAAAAAAACAGATCATCATCATCATCATCTTGCACAGTTTCCAGCCACTGGCCGGGTCTGTTTGGAACACAAGCCTCTCCAACGTCTTCTGTCTTCCCACCATCTCTCAGCCTCCACCTTTGTCCAGTCTTCTCCTCTCTTCTTCACGCTTTCTTCCACCCCCTTCAGCCACCTGTCTCTTGGTCTCCCTCTTGGTCTCTTTCCTTCCCACTTCGTCTCGTGTATCCTCCTGGGTATCCTCTTCTCCTCCATTCGTTTTACATGTCCATACCAGATAACACACACTAATACAGTCATCACAATTAACACCGGTTATCAGACAGATTCTACACGCACACCCAAAGTACACGGGGCTACATGAACGTGTTGTCGCAGCCTCTAAACTTAAGAACCAACTAACCAACCACCTCTTCTCCTGTCCATTGTGCCCGTGCAGCTGCACAATGAATGACTTGACTGAAGCTAATTCAAGTGCTATCCATGTGGCTAAGTTCTGGGCAGAAACCGTTTGAAGTCGTCTGTTTAAAACATACTTTGTACTTCTGACACGAATAAATAAATAAATAAATAAATAAATAAATAAATAAATTGTATGAATTCAACTTCACTCCGGCAGGAATGGAATTAAATTTTATGAATTTAATTTCACTCTGGCTGGAACATAATTAAATGTTCGTTCAGTTTTTCATTCCGAGCGGAATGGAAATAAATTGTATGAATGAAATTTCACTCCGACCGGAATATAAGTAAATGTTCGTTCAGAGTTTCATTCCGAGTGGAATAGAATTAAATTTTATGGACGCAATTTCACTCCGACCGGAATAGAATTAAATGTTCGTTTGAATTATATTCCATGGATTTAATTTTACTCCAGATGGAATATAATTATATGTTCGCCCAGAGTTTCGTTCCGAGAAGAACAGAATTGAATTGTATGGACACAATTTCACTCCGACCGGAATAGAATTAAATGTTCGTTTGAATTATATTCCATGGATTTAATTTTACTCCAGATGGAATATAATTATATGTTCGCCCACAGTTTCGTTCCGAGAAGAACAGAATTGAATTGCATGGATTACATTTCACTCCGGCCGGAATGGACCGAAACATTTTGTTCAGAGTTTCATTTTGAGAGGAATATAATTAAAACGCATGGATTTAATTTAATTCCCACTGGAGTGGAATTCAATGTTTCCTTCAGAGTTTCATTCCGAGGAGAATTAATTGAATTATTTGGATTGAATTTTATTCCTTTCGGAACAAAATCGAGTGTCTCATGCAACATTTCATTCCGAGGGGAATAAAATGCAATGCAATGGATATAATTTCACTCCCAGCGGATTTGAATTGAATTTCATTCCGAGATTTATTCTTAGAGGAATAGAATTCAATATTCCATTCCATTCCCAATTTAATTCCTTGTCGGAGTGAAATTATATGTTTCATTCCAGGTTTAACTCTACGCGGGAATAGTATTGAATTGGCTGGCTGAATTTATTTCCACTCCTGCTCTTGAGTGAAATATAAAATTTCGTTCACTTGACCATCCCTGCTAAACGCTAATTCTGAATATCATAGATGTTAAGAAACGCTAATTCTGAATAGCATAGATGTTACAAGACGCCAATTCTGAATATCATAGATGTTACAAAAGTCTCCGTGGCCTAGGTGGTAACACAGCGGCCTCTCACCGTTGGGTCCGTGGTTAAAATCCCGGCCACTCCATGTGAGATCTGTGCTGGACAAAACAGAGGCAGACAGGTTTTTCTCCGGGTACTCCGGTCTTCACAAAAAAAAATTCATTCCAGCAACACTCTCCACTATCATTTCATTTCATCTGTCATTCATTTAATCATTGCCTCAGAAGAGTGCGACAGGCTTCGGTAGCCGGCACAGTTCATATCCTTGCCAATAGATGGGGGCTTTATGCATTCCATTCCCTGACCCGGTCGGTCGACAGGAAGCAGGCTGTGGATTTTCATAGATGTTAAAAAACGCTGAATGTTACAAAACGCTAAATCTGAAAATCGTGGATGCCTCAAAACGCTAAATCTGAAAATCATGGAAGCTTCAAAACGCAAAATCTGAAGACATGGATGCTTCAAAACGCTAAATCTGAAGACATGGATGCTTCAAAACGCTAAATCTGAAAACATGGATGCTTCAAAATGCTAAATCTGAAAATCATGGATGCTTCAAAACGCTAAATCTGAAAATCATGGATGCTTCAAAACGCTAAATCTGAAAACATGGATGCTTCAAAACACTAAATCTGAAAACATGGATGCTTCAAAACACTAAATCTGAAAACATGGATGCTTCAAAACACTAAATCTGAAAACATGGATGCTTCAAAACACTAAATCTGAAAATCATGGATGCTTCAAAACGCTAAATCTGAAAATCGTGGATTCTTCACAACTCAAAATCTGAAAATCACCGATGCATAAAAACGCTAAATCTGAAAATGGAACATGAAGTGGAGATATTGAAGCTAATCCTGAACGTTAACTTTGTGAAGATATTTGATGGAATCACTTATACATCACCCATAATTCAATCAAGAGGAGTATTGCAGGGAGATCCTATGAGTCCTTTACTTTTTAATGTGAAGACAGCAGACATTGTACAAATTCTTCGTGAAACCAATGTAAAGCTTATGATGTATGCAGATGATATGGTGTTATTAGCCAAGAGTCCTGTCATCCTGCAGAATTGCCTATATTGACTCCGGTACTGGGCGAAGGATAACTCCTTGAGCATTAACAGTGAGAAAACAAAAGTTATGAAATTTAGAAGGGTGGGAAACTGTGCGCATCGGACAAGTTCACCGGTGTCGTGCCGAATGCGACGCGTGCCGCAAGTGACCCACCAATTTGCCATCGTGCCACTAGCGACCCAAGCATTGATGTATCGGTGGAATCTGGGAATTTCTAACACATCTGCCTCTGCTAAAATTCCCCTTATGTTAGGTTAGGCACCGTAAAATTGACGGTTTTTCAGTGTTTTCTTTCTAAGTACGTTTATAGGATATCTCAACGTATAGCAAAAGTTTTAAGTCGCAATAAGCCGTATCCCTCCCTATATTATTCTGCTAAGGTCCCATTCCAGTTTTGTACCGAAAATAAGGTCCCGTTAACACCAATTTACACATATGGGGTAGCTACAGGTTCAACATAACCCAATGCGTAAGCGAAACGCACTCACTTATTCTTTAAATGCCTCACAATTAAATATATACCTTAAAACATGTATATTTACAATGAAATAATGAAATAATGCAACACGGTAACCATGGTAACAGAATCTCACAGGTCCATCAATTTCTGTAAGACGCAATGCAATTCCAATAATTACATTAATGTGAAAGTTTTCAGATGGTTATAAGGTTATCACTGAACCAAATTAAGCTGTAAAATCCATCAATACATACAGTAGGCTATAATGCGCTTAAGGGGGTCAAGAGGCACACTAGAATTTTTTCACGCAATTTTTATGTGTTAGTGTGGTACGAAAGGTCTTTTTCATCCGACTATAAAGGGTCTCCGAAAACCACATTTAAAGGCCCTTAAATTAACAGTGTCTGTGATATTCCCAGAAAAGTAACTTTGCTCTGATATACCTATGAAGGAATGACAAACCCCTAACCACTGCACCAGTAGCTGAATTGAGATAAAGTCTGATTATTCATACCAAGGATAAATCAGTCATAGCATTCATGGTTGAGATTTTGCTGTGTACTCTTTACAACTAGAATATTCGCGGGCGAAGCCGCGACGGGTAATACTAGTATCCCGTATTAACAGAGATCTAAGAACTATGTTTATTTGCAAAGTGATGTCTCCAACGTGTATTTATTTCCAATGTGTCTTATATCCATGTTGTCCAATCCGATGGCTCACTGAACATCACGCGATAAATCAAGGCCATGGCTAACTTTGAAGAATATGTAGAGCATCAGTTTGTGTTTGTTATGTTTAAACCATTTAAATGTTCATAAATGCCACTCAAAGCGTACGGCAATATATGATTTATTTCCAAGAAGGCCTAATTCCAACTTACAGGAGACGATTACCCCAATGATAGGAGATCTTTAAAACACAGTGTCAGGATGTGCATAAAGATAATCAATTAAATTACATTATATTCATAATCATATCTGAATTTAATTATACGAAGAAACAAAAACGCGATTTCTGAAGTTTTTCACTTCATGGATTTACGTTACTTTGGAAATAAGATCTTCAATTATTCTCTCGAACAATGGGTCGCATGGGGCACTGTAAGCTACTAGCAGGGTCGCTACAGCCACGATTTTTACTGGATCGCATCCGGCACGGTCGCACTCGGCACGTAATCAGCTCACCTGTGGCGAAGACCAGCTTGAAATCGTTACCTCGTATACATACCTGGGAATCACTCTGCAAACAACAGGAACAGCCTTTATTACACACATTAAAGAAAAAACAGCAGCTGCCATTAAAGCAATTCCTAAAGCTTACAATCTATAACTAGCTACAGCAGTGGCACTATTTAAAATTAAAGTGGCCCCAGTAGCAACATAAGGTATTCATCTCATATGGAATAATCTTTTGATAACAAACTTAAACGACTTGAAAATATAAAAGCCAGGTACTTAAAACGCATTCTGCAGATATCCAAGTTTTCGGAAAATTGAATCGCATAGGCTATGTTCTTTTTTTTTTTTTTTTTTTTTTTTTTTTCCCCGTTTGGTCTCCTCAGAGACCTAGAGCAGGTCTTTTCTATTCGACGCCCGTGGGCGACCTGCGCGTCGGGATGAGAGATGGAATTGATTAAGGTGAATGAAATTGGAGAAGGATGTGGAAGGAAGCGGCCGTGGCCTGTCAGAAGGTACCGTCCCAGCATTTGCCTGGTGTTGAAAATGGGAAACCACGGAAAACCATTTCAAGGACGGCCGACGGTGGGGCTCGAATCCACGCGTCTACCGAGTCAGCAGAGAGCTTGGCCCCATGACCTAACACTGCACTTTAGCCAGCGCAGCCACTACTGTCGGTTTCTTGGAAATGAAACATTATTACTGGAAGATATCAAATCGCTCTCCAAGCTACCCTGCACGGCTGCCTTGGCCGCGGTCTTGGAAGAAAGAAAAACTAAAGCACGTCAAATTCCTAGGGAATTTTTCGATACTGAAGCAATGACAAATCACGAATAGAAAGGACAAAATTTCAAGTTACGCCACGTCTTCACGCGTTACGCTGCACATGGTTTTCATAGTAAAATATGTAGACTACAAATCCGAAATTTCACAAACCGACAGAAAAGTGCATATGTCGCCTATGTGGGGAGCTATGCTCCCTGTATCATCTTGGAGACTGTCCTGAAAGATACAACTGATCAGCACATTTGCTAAAGACTGATACAAATCATTATCTTATTCATATTAATTTTTTTTCTTTGTACACATTGTGTTTAATTAATAATTTTTAAATCTGAAAATCATGGATGCTATAAAACGATAAATCTGAAAATGATGTCACAATACGATACATTCGGAATTTATAATACGAAATTTTGAACATTTAAATGCTAAAAATTACAAAGTCTAATGATCATCGCCATTATCAGAGGTGATACTGTTTACATTACCAGATTAACTTTATCAAATTCCGGACGTAAGCAAAATATTTATAAAAGAACTAGCTGTGAAATGTACCATTAGAACGAGCTTCGTAACAAGTTATACGTGAAATGAAATGTTCTCCATCATGGCTGGTAGGCAGGCAGGCAGGCAAGCAATCGCCTTAAGAGGCAGCGGGCCCAGTGATGTTTGTAATGCATGAAGGTACCAGTTAACTACATTATTCCACAAGGCTTACAATCGTATTACAGGCGCTCGGCCCAGTGGAGAGACGTTAAATAGCAAATTACATCGCTGATACGCTCCTGCGTTGTGCTGTTGAGGACAGTCGTAGTTAAAGTGAAACAGGAGGGCGGTAGCATACCTTGATACTGTGAAATACACAGCTACACTAAGCTAAAAGCACTTGTCTCATGCTAGGGGGCCGTCCATATAATTCGCAATCACTTTCTGGTCGATGTTCGACCCCAACTCTTTCCCCCGTTAAATCACGCGTAATCGTCGCATCGGCTCCCCACCATGTATTACCGGTACGTAATCACAAAGCATGCTGAGCTTCTATGCCCAAGATCGCGGGTTCAAACCCGGCTGAAATCTTCGGATTTCTTAAGAGCGTTAAAATCCTTCAGTATGTCTTCCTTCGGAGGGGAAGTTAAGTCAGCGGTCCCATGTCATAGAATTATGGCATATAAAATAACCTTCCTCTAATTAAACTTGTGTAAAGCTAAATTTTTAGGTTAGATTTCATTCAAACGCTCTATCAAAGTTCCAACGTTCACCACTAGGCGTTAGTGACATCTGGTAGCGAAAGTTGGAACTACTTGAAATTGAACGGAACTCGTAGCTCACCCCATGGGTGTCCACATTGAATCAGCTACAGCCTCTGGCGAGCCGAACATGTCCCGGGACAGTCCCACCACTAAAAGCCATACGCTAAATAATAAATAATCACAAAGAAATACCTAATAAACCTGAATTCTTCATGATTTATCCGTAGAAATAAATGAAACAAGAAACAATGCCAGAGAATTACGGACATACATTACTGTACAAAATATAACGCTGCAGTTTACTGACGTGCTTTGGGGGCAAAGGACACGTGCGACAAATGACTTAATTTTTCATCTTAAGTACTTTTTGAACCTCCTTATGATAAGAAGTATTACCTTTGAACCTTTGAACAAGGTAAGACTTCTGCAAATATTATAAGGTGCGTTCAAAAAGTAACGAGCCGGAGGGTGGAATGCGCAAACCGGTGACGACATCGGCTAATCGTGGCGTGTGTAACGAGGTGTGGTTCCGACCAGAGCGTGGAAGGTCACAGCCCGTCGCTAGAGGGCACGCGTGCACGTCACGTGACGATACAAAGCGAGCAGCAGCAACATCAATCGTCCAACGCTGCCAGTCTCATTGCAAACAGTGACATGGAGGCGTCAAACGATGAGCAAAGAGGTGTTGTTCGGTTTCTGACAGCGAAAGGAGTAGGGGGAACGGACATTCATCGCCGAATGTCACATGTGAACGGCGAACACTGCATGTCCCTTGCAAGGGTCAAGGCGTGGCACAAGGCACGCCATCATGAAGGAACGACTGCACTTGCGGAAAGTGTGTGCCCAATGGGTGCCCCACAGTCTTCAACCACACCATGAAGCATGTCGAATGGCCTACTGTCTTGGTCTTTGTTGGACGATTGATGCATGCTGCTGCTCGCTTTGTATAGTCACGTGACGTGCACGCGTGCCCTCTAGCGACGGGCTGTGATCTTCCACGCTTTGGTCGGAACCACACCTCGTTACACACGCAACGATCAGCCGATGCCGTCACCGGTTTGCGCATTACAGCCTTCGGCTCGTTACTTTTTGAACGCACCGTATATATAAAAACATAAATGACGTTCATATTGAACTAAAGTAACCCCTACATCTCGCTGAGCGGTGGTTTCGCTCGCGCCTTGCGTTAGCGCACAAAAAGAAGCATCATTTCAAAAAGTTTGTCGGTGGGTGAAATACACAAGAAATTAGTATGGCAGGTAGGAAGAACTATTTTGGAGCAGGTGGATCATTTGAAGTACCGTACTTCGATAGTGTATTGTCTCAGGTTGGTAGTACAGTACTCCCTCTGTAATCCGGCATATCAGCTCTCCGGCACTCCCAGTAATCCGGCGTTTTGTATTCGAGTACGAGCTCAACACTTGATTTGATAACGCGTCCCCAATACTGTACAATGTTTCCCACGCAAATCTTAACGAGGAAGTCATCATTTGCTCTTGGAAACCCCTATGGCCGGACATGACACTACTGGATCAGTACAAAAAAGATGATCCGAACAAGAAAGCCAGTGAAGAGAGGGAGATTTATCTACTGCGAGACGTGGTTAACGAACAACTCGTGGATTTATCGGATAATGTATTGACCACTGATGACGTAGGCGTGTGGGGCTTACCGGTGAAGATGACGAAAACTACCAGTTTATGACAGAAGATGACATCATAGAGGAAGTGGCAAGGGAGGAAGAAGACGAGGAACAGGTCGAAGGAGAAGTGACAGCGGCTGTACAATCAATCTCTCACGTTGCGGCCTTCGCCTCGTTTGCCACGTCAATTGCCTGGGCGGAGGAAAATGGCGTCTCTGCTAACGATGTCTTAGTTTTAAGAAGGTTACAGGAACAAGTTCTTAAAACGTCTCTCAACCGTAAAAAGCAAAAGTTAATTGATGCATATTTCCATCAGTCTACTTCCAAGGAATAACGTGAGTTATATGATGTATTTTCGTACTTTTTAACTTTGTATAGTACAATGTATTTAAAACTGATTTTCAAATGATATCTGCGTTTTTCTCGATATTTTCCAGTAATCCGGCGTTTTCGGTAATCCGGCAGTGCTCTGGTCCGATATCTGCCGGATTACTGAGAGAGCACTATATAGTGAAATATATAATCAAGATGCAGAAAAGCCGATGCAGTGAGTTCTCAGTTGCGATCTACTGTATTCTACAGGAAGAAGTTAGTGTCGAAAGAAATCTCAGTATATAGACATAGCTCAGTATTTCGACCAACCCTCCTGTACAGGGTCGTCGAAAAATAATGCCAACATTTAAAAAAATTATAGCATCGAAACCCTTTATGTTAAACGTGTAATTCTTTCACTGAACGCTAGCTGGTTAAAGTAAGTTTTGTTGTGGAGCGGGCGTGACCTTGCTATGCGCACACTAGATGCGCAGTAGCCAAGGTCGGCCGGGGCGCACCATAACTGCACCGCCCGACCGCCGCGCCGGCCGTTCAGTACCATGTTTTCTGGGGGTACATTAAAAACATTGTGTAAGAAGAAACAAATCGGGATTTGGACCACCTGCGGGAGCGAATGTCTGCCGCCATCTTGACAGTTACTCCTGAATTGATTGCACGTACGTGGCAAGAAATCGACTACAGACTAGACATTTGCAAAGCTACGAACGGTGCACTAATCGAAACATACTAACAAGGGGAGGATACGATGTACGGGTCACCGATTCGAACCATCTTTAGTACACGTGTAGGGCATGACTAGGCGTATACCAGGTGCAAGTAGTAAGGTGCGCTTCTCAACCCTTTCCGGGTAATTAATTAATTGCTATTACAGTGCGGCGTCTATGTGCGTTGTACTCCAGCAAGATTCCAACGAGCGCGTGGTTCAGCGATAAGGGTCTTGCTTCGTAAGCGCGGGTTCACTGGATCGAATCCCAGCGGTGAACCTTTGTAGTGTGTTGTGTTTGTGTGTTTTTTTTGTAACCATTGGCAATTTCCAACCAATAGCCGTAGCATGAGTCACTGCTTGCGGAGTACGGGGTGGTCTGATGGTTCACAGGCGTGCAATGAACGGAACAGACTGGGCCTTCAATGTATAAATGTTTACATATAATAGAATACACCTGACCCTATAATACCAATGTTTTTGCAATGCCGATACTGTACATTATGTAATGTCACAAACGTTGACCCCCATTCGATTATTTCAGAATCTCTTTTCCCGCTCACATAACTCGTTATGGCAATTGACTGCAAAATAAACATTATTCACGAAACCTTCAGTGGTACGAATTGCCAATGTTCATTAAAAAAAAAAAACACACACTGCAAAACCTCACCGGGGGGATTCGATCCAGCGCTTCCGCGCATACGAAGCAAGGCTCTTGCCGCTGCACCACGTGCTCGTTGGCTTTTTGCTAGCGTACAACGCACATAGATGCCGCACTGTAATTGCAATTAATTAATTTCTCGGAAACGGCTGAGAAGCGCACCTTACTACTTGCACCTGATATACGCCTGGTCATGCATGCCCTACACGTGTACTATAGATGGTTCGAATCGGTGACCCATACATCGCATCCTCCCCTTGTAAGGTATGAAAAAAAATATCTTTTTCCACACATTTTAAGATTAAAACAATTGAATTACCTCGAATAGTTTTTATAACAATTATTTTAAATGTTGGCATTATTTTTCGATGACCCTGTATGTGAGTGAGTTGGGTGGATTCAGGATAGCCCATTCATACGCTAGACGCAGGGCCATAGGGCGCTAGCGCTTCGGCCGCGCTCTAAGCCAGCGTTTTGGTAGAAGGTAGTGGTGGGAGGAGCTTTGCTAGTTGAGCGCGCGGCAATATTTGGCTCAACCTAAATTGTGAGCGTTTCTTTTCTTTTCGGTTCTTTAGTTTACAAAAAGTAAACATCGTTGAGCGATAGAAACTTGCGAAATTGTTTGCGAATAGCTGTGTCCAGAAAAATTGTACCCAATTCGGAGAAGATTGTTTCCTCCAAAACTAAAAGCTCATAAAGACGACTGAGCAAATGTCACTCAAGCTCTATACCATCTCTTCATATTGGTAAAATGTTGTTGAATTTTCCTCTCTAATATGTTCACATTTCATTTTGGAATACATCACAATATTCTTTACTTAACACTTGCGTTCGTTTCCTGCATATTCCATACATCGGAGTACCATTCGATTTGTATGTGCGGTATATTTTTATGGCAAAACAGCCCTATCAATGTGATGTCAACAAACCCACAAATGTCGTCGGCTGCACGACTGTACGTACCGTACGTATCTAGTCAGCGCGGTCCGAACATCGTCCGCCTGTCTCAGGTCTCCTCGCTGGCACAGTGTAGTGTTAGTAGGGGAAAGAGCACTAGTCTCACTGCCCAGGGGAGCGCAATGACTGGATGGCCCTCCGGGCTAGGGGTAACTGATATGAGTGTATTATGAATGACTGCTGGGACAAAGAGATGGGAGGGTATTCATAATGAAGTGATAAAGTCTAAATTGGGAAAGAACACGTTAGATGAAGCTGTTCAGATGAACCGACTTATATGGTAGGGTTATGAGACGAGAAATGGGGAGGACTGATAAGAGTTTAAAGAGTTCAGTTATAGAGGGTAAGAGAAGCAGAGGTAGACCTGGTAGATGTTGGTCAGATTCAGTATTCAACAAATTCAAGGTGAGAGGTGTAGGAGCAGAGGGTGTCACATAGGGCATCATGGAGGCGACTCGTTCGTAAACGGAGGTTTGCAGACTAGACTGAGCGCTGAAAGGGAAAACAGGCTCAAACGAAAATTAATGAATGATACATTGAATTAATTCTGCTAATTTTGAAGTCTTCTCTGAGGGAATTGATTTAATGACCTTTGGCGTCATTTTATCGTCATCGAGATATCTCATCGCACTAGTACTATAGAAAAAATTGCTTCTATAACCTTCAAGGATACACAAGTACCATTCGTTTTAAGTATTTCAGGCACAGCCTGTGTATCTTGGAGAGTTCTCAGTGTAAAAAGAAAAGAAAAAGAAAGGAGTGCTGAAAAGAGAAGGAGAGCAAGAATGCATAAATCCACGCTTGGATCAACTTGAGTGTAATTTCATCAACCCTGACGCTTGTGCACGTGTCAGGACATGGCAGAAGAGATGAACCACTTGTTACCCTGCGAGGTACATCGCCAGCTATCATTTATCATGGTGTGTGCCAGATGGCGCCTGTCGTCTGCGTTACATGACTAGCTTGCGGCACAAGTCCTATCATAGTCACTCCACCACAATTCTGTTAGTTGACAGATACAAGCAGGGGCGGATCTAGAGGAGGGCGAGGAGGGCGACCACCCAGGGCCCCGTGGTCCGGGAAGCCCCGCGCCTTTGATTTTTTAAAATTTAATTAACTAATTAATTATACTTTTCAAAGAACCTTCCACTAATTACACCTGTGTAAAGCTAAATTATATATAGGTTAAACATTCGATAAACACAATTAGGTTCCGACGTTTATCGCCAGGAGCCGACTGCGGTGGCATCTGGTAGTCAAGTTCTGAACTAGTAGTCGTTGACGGTGGCATTTGGCGGCAAAAGTAGGAACAACTTGAAAAAAAAATCAATGTCTGCAGTCCTCACTTGAATTGAAAACAGATAACACACACTAATACAGTCAACACAATCAATACCGGTTATCAGACAGATTCTACACACTCCCAAAGTACACGGAGCTACATGACCGCGTTGTCGCAGCCCCTAAACTAAGGAACCAACCAACCAATACTTTTCAAACTATTTTTTTTTCAATGCAGCTATGACCTCCCTCGACCGTTTAGCAAGTTCAGTGAAATAATAAAAGACTTCAGCCGGAAAAAAGTGGCAAAGTAATATTTTAATATTTCATAGTTAATATAATCTTCTTCGAGGGGACTTAAAGGTTTCTTTCATATTATTAAAATAATGTACTGTAGTTTATTCATAATATTGTAACTATTCTTTATTTTATTATTATTACCAAACTATTTTCCATTTTATTTGATTTTTTTAAATTTCCTATTGTTGTGGGCCCCACCTTATCATATCGACCAGGGCCCCGCAAGGCCCGGATCCTCCACTGGATACAAGACACCGTCAGTGGTACAACACGAGACTCGCATGCGTCTGCGGTCACTCCAGTTGCCATGAGCAATGTTGTCTCCCTACTGATTTTTGAGTAGACATTGCCAATATGATTAATATATTTCTACTTGTGGCATCGACTCATATAAAATTTAATTTGCATGGATAATACCTCCATGTGAGCATTCTTTGACCACATTGTTTTAATTATATTGAAAAAGGAGGCAAGGTCCCTCTCGGAACATCTAGGAATTTTTATTTTTATTTTCACACGGCAATATCCCAAAAGTATGGATAATTTCAATATGGAAAATACTGTATGTTGAACATGGTCTTATTTTGAAGGATTCAGACAATTTGGCATATTCCACATTCCGTAGATTAGGGTGAGTGTATACTGTAGTATACTGGAAGATATGGTCAGAGAAGCAAAGAAGTTTGGACTAACAGTTAATACGTCAAAGACCAAGACAATGCGGCTAAATGTGAAGAAAAGAGACCCTATCAGGTTGGAAAACGAAGACTTGGAAGATGTAGGAAGTTTTACTTACCTTGGAAGAGAAGTGACCAAGACCGGAGGAGCTGATGATGATGTAGGGCAACGAATTAGAAAAGCAAATGGTGCCTTCGTACAACTGTATCAGATTTGGAAAAGTAAAAATATAACTACAAAGACAAAGTTAAAGATATTTAGAAGTAATGTCAAGGCAGTATTATTGTATGGGTCTGAGTGTTGGAAAGTTAGCAATCAAATTACCAGTCGACTACAGGTGTTTGTTAATAGGTGTCTGAGAAGGATTTTGAATATATTGTGCCCTTCCAGCAAGAAATATGCAAATCACAGTATGCCAGCAATGCTCAAATCGGGATTTTCGGGGTTATGGTATGTTCTCCCACTCTGTGACTTACACATTTTGGATTAAATAGAGGATACACTTCCAAAATAAATAAAAACAAATTCAACTCCTATTTTAAAACATTTAATTAACCAAAATTATGGCGCTACAAACAAATAAAACAAATAAGCTATTGACCAAATCCTTCTAAACTTGTTCAAAGTGAACAAGGAAGATATAAAAATTAAACAAACATTATATTAAAATAAATGGTTTCCATCAAACCAACCAACTTATACTTCTCTTCACTTCCATAAAGTATCCCTTTTAAAAGTTCAATATAATTATGAGCTCCACTGGCTCGATACATTCCTATATGAACGGTGTCATTCTTTTACACACCTCAATATTTATTTTATGAGTTTCTTGTAATTAAAACAATATATAATCATCTTTACAGTATATGTTATTCCTTTACTTAAAATTCTGGGCATTCAACAATGTTCTCAACGTTACCATCTCTCTCAAGATAAATTTACTACAGTGATCGGGAAAATACCTGTGTACTCCAGAGCTTACCAAAGACTACTTGAACAAAGTCAAAATTATGATTACTCCCGGAATCTAATTGTCCTCAGTGAACTCATGAAATCCTACATCAATACAACATTACCTTAGGGATTTTTATTTATTTGTCTTAAAAGACCATTATCACACAAGAAAGCTACGATCTGAACTGGCAAGCGGTACTTTCAATCTACAAGGACCTTGGTTCAAATCCCGGGTCATTAACAACTCCTAAACACTCACGGTGTATTATTACTTCTTCCAGACGGTTCTCTCCGACCCTACCCCAACAAGGAGTCTGACCGTACACTTGACTTGATTTATGGCCAGGGAGGGACGGCTCTAGGTCTCGCCTCGAGACCACTACATTCATGCTTTTAAACCAGCTATTTCCTTTCCACAGTTCTTTTGAGTAGACCTGGCGTTTCTTTCATTCAATCTTTAACAACATTTTATATAGGTTCACAGACCACTTTCGTAACCTTGGCATTTATTAATTATGAAGTGTCATCGTTGATGGGTAAGAATAATTCAATACAACGACGATATTTAGGGGCTTTCACAACTATACGAGTCTGGGTTCGACTCTATTAACTGCCTCGGGAACCCTTCCCATAATGGAGGACTTACAACAATTCAGCGTCTAAGGTGACCTCAGTCTAACCTGCGCTCATCAATACAACAAATACGCTCCCTATTATTTAATTCAATACAACACACATGGCCTCGGGAATTAATCCATACTAGAGGACTTACAACATAGCTCAATTACCGCAATCAACTGTCCCTCAAAATTAATTTGCCAAGTATATTTAGATTCAACGCCTTCCTAGCGTGATAAATTACTTTAATACGCGACAATGCGCTACACATTACTTTAAAGCCTAGCGTCTTCCAAAGAACTGGTAAATTCAAAAATCAACATTTGATCTACATCTCCATTATTTTATATTTATCCTCTCCCGTGACGATAATCACTATACTTTAAGAACACGTATTCATATCATGTCTTCATTCCTTACAAAAGCTCAAAAGCTATTTCTTTCATATAATTCAAATTTATCTTCATTTATATACTTTTCATTATTATTATTATTATTATTATTATTATTACGCTTGCTTTTACAATATTTATCAAACATACTGATATTTTACTTCATACTTTTCCTCTAAAGGATTTATTCATTCACATAATTATTTTATAATTTCTCAATTCTTATTTGTTCAGACCGCGCTCTTATTCTGTTATCTGTTACTCAACAACATCCCTACTTCTCAAACTCCGGTGGATTGTACACAAACACTTCCCCAACACCAAAACATAATGAAAATGATTACTCACATGTTCAGACGGTCCAATGCCGTATCTCCCAACGACGTTTCATTTTTGCCCACTATTTGTGATTACTCCATTTTGCACAAATTCATTTCACATATGGACATATCTTGACACACATATAACTCAGATATATTAAACACTGGTGACATTTTAAAATACACTGGTGTATTCTTCTATAATACACAATAAAAATCACAAAAATCACTTTAACACAATTTTTTTCTATATATTTACACTTCACAGATTCTAATCACTAAGGCTCTATTAAACCTTTCACACGTGATTTCTTGACCTCCCGTCTCCAAGGGTGAAATTCGTAAATGTTGGCTTCCTCTCTAACCACTATGAAATTCTCGAACCATCTACTTCTTCCCTGGAATAGTACTCCTTCGATTTCGACTTCCTGACGATCAGCTATGATTCTTATTTGCTCGAACTGCTTCTTTCTAGACCCTATTTGTTGTCTAGTGAAAGTCTGTCTTGTCCACGGTCCCCCAGATAATCTATCGGCGACCTATTGATTTCTAGCAACTAATACTCCTCGTGACTTAGTGCTTTTTTTTAGTTTGTTTGTTTCCTTGAAACAATGCCTAGAATTTACTTCTCCTTTCCGCTTATTCTGTCCTCGAATTCCTATTTTTCAGGATCCTATGCGAACCTTATTTTTGGTCCAACCCTGATTGGATTCTTATACGTTGATAGAATGTTTATCTCGCTGTTATGGTACTTCAAAACTGCTACGATATTTTCGGTCGTTTACTTGGACTGTATTTTTGAGGACCTATCGCCGATTCTCTAAATTTGCAGCCTAATCTGACTGTAATTCCTGAATTTTTCACTGTAAAATTTATACTGGCGGAACTAAATCCTGTAATTAGGATTTTCCTAATTCTCCACACGGCGATACTTTTGATAATACTTATCGGCCACTCCTTACGGATGCACGTTGGTTGTCGATACAGCGACGCCCTCTGGCAATCGGCTACTGGCTATACGATGTGATGTAGCATCTCCCCTCAAGGAGTCTGTCGTGAACTGCATTTACTGCTTATACTTGTTGTACGGTATGACCTCCCCTGAGGTTCATACGTTTGAATACTGTGTGATGTAGCCTCACGTCCCCTGGACGGAATACTACTGCATGATTGGTCTGGCTTGGCCTGGACTTTTATACTATTTACTCAAAAAAAGATAAAATCCTAGTCCTTTTCGTGACCAACTTTTGAACTAATTGTCGCACCTTTCTAAAAATTATATCTCCAGAAAGCTCGTTTTCTAAACGTCAAATGACCTCACTGCACATGAAAATCGATCGTGCATTTCTGAGATATTAAATAATTTTTAGTCTTCAGCTGTGTGGGTGTTGCTGTTGATTTTTTAATTCCCCACTTCTCGGGTCTCAGTAAATCCCCGATGACGTATGCTACGTTCGCACTTCTCTCCTGGGCAATTATTAAAAGCTTTTTCTCCACACAAAAATTTCTAATCCGAAATGATTCACAATGCTGTATTTATTTACTTACTTTCATTCCTGCAAATGGGTTAAATTTAATTCTTCTTCTTCTGGCACAGTTGCGCTGTTGCCGTTTTAATGCAAGGTAAGGGCGATTTCCGAAACGTGTTCTCTCTCATACGCCTGGAACTTTCCACTCCTTCTATTTATATTCGTGACCGGCTCCTTATCAATGAGTCAGCCATGATCTCATTTCCTGGCCACCTGGGTCCAGCTTCTTACACAACGTTAGGCTAGCATCCTTGCTTGAAATCTTTCTATGTTCCTCTGAAGACTGTATCTTTCCTTCCTTCCTTTTACAAAAATACATGGATTCGACCCCCTTTGAGCCAATGGTACATGGGTTCAATATATTGGCCTGAGACGATCTCAAATGAGGAGCTGTTAGTTCGAACTTCAGAGGAGCACATTAAAATCCAAATAAAAAGAAGGAAATGGAAGTGGATTGACCACACACTAAGAAAATCTGATAATGCTATTGAGAAGCAAGTCCTGGATTGGAATCCCCAGGGTAGCAGGAGAAGAGAAAGGCCCAAACATTCGTGGAGCGGACGGTAGAGGCAGAGGGGCGACAACAGGGAAAGACGAAGATGTCAGCCAACAGAGTGAGATGGCGCAGCTTCGTGGATGCCCAATGTTCCAATGGGAACGACAGGAAATACGTCAAGTAAGTCAAGTTAGTATACTGTACACCATATTTATCACTTAAGAAAACAATACCGTGAACCTACATGTATAGAACTGTACAAACAATTCTATTAAGACTATTAATGCACTTGTCTTGCATTAGGCGAATTATATGCTGCTCACAAATATTTAAAGATATGTCGGAACAAAACATACCACGAACCGGAGAACGACTGCGTCTGTGAATTATGCAACAAACCATGCCCCAAGTACCACTTGCTGAAATGGGAAAACAGAACCCAGCCGCTAAGCACGCTAACGAAAGACTGGTGAAAAACAGAATTAAATATGTAAACTAATGTTTGTAAATGAATGTACACATTGTGTTTAATAAATTATTTATATTATATATATATATATATTTATTTATTTATTTAATTATCTTCTAGCTGACCCGCCACGGATTCGCACAGGTAGACTTACATCATAAATATCTCCGTATCTACTACGTTACGTGACTCTACATCTGGGGCCAACACAAATAGTTTTTCTTTGGAAGTAATACGCGGCAGGACCATTTAGAGTTGACCACGAGAAAAACATTCTACGTTCCTGTCGAGACCTGTAACGGCGGCTTCGATGGCGTAGTTGGTAGCATTCTGATGTCCTATGGCCAAGATCGCAGGTTCAAACCCGGTCGAAGTTGTCGGAATTTTAAGAGCGTTAAACATTCCTCAGTATGCCTTCCTTCGAAGGGGAAGTAAAGCCGGCGGGTCCATGTCCTAGATTTTTGGCATGTACAAGAACCTTCCACTAACTACAATTGTGTGAAGCTAAATTAGTAGGTTAGATTTGATAGACGCTCTATTAAGTTCCAACTATCGCTGCCAGGTGCTAGTTTCGGTGGCATATAGCAGCCAAGTTCACAGCTAGGTGTCATTGATGATAGCATTTTGGTAGCAAATGTGGGAACTACTTGAAATTGATCGTCTGCAGTTCTTACCTGAATTACAGATAACAGACACTAATACGGCCATCACAATTAACACCGGTTATCAGACAGATTCTACACACACCCCAAGTACAGTAGACGGACCTACATGACCGCGTTGCCGCAGCCCCTAAACTGAGGATCCAACCAACCAGACCTGTAACGATTATAGTTTGTACATGTGCTTTATTAACGGTCATGCTGAAACATACTTTTACTGGAAATTGGAACCCTTTAAACTGAAATGGTAGGTCGGTGGGTATGGCATTTGAGGGACCAAAACAGTTTAACGGACTCCACTGCCAGTTAGGATCGTGTAATCAAGTAGGACATTTTTTAACGATTTAATTAGCAATCTTGTAGGCTTTGCACAATTTTGGTGCGTTTAGGTTGCGTAATAATTACCTTTAACATCAGTTTGTAGAGAGAGTTCCAGAAGAAGCCAAAGAATTCAAAAATTCAGTTGAATAATGTACCGCACCTTCTATATCCAGAACAGTATCAACTGAATGGTAAATTCTAGACGGCGCATCAAATCTAGACATTATCAAGTCATTTACTCTATTGACTTGTTCGTTAGTTGGAGACAGTGAAACTCTCTTCTCAAACCAACTCTGCGTTTTAATAGAAATATTTGAAAGATCTGGGTAAACATTTTCCTGCATTTTTCTGGATATACCATGCATTGGTGACTCAAATTACTTTTTCCGTTTCTGGTAGGCAATTCACCATTAGGCTACCTACTATAAGTAAACCATCAGCAAATACCCTACCATTTCGTCCAAATGAAAAAATCCTCATATTGACATTTAGTTCCAGTTTGGTTACATCTGTCTAAAGGTACGACCTCTTTAGTGATCCGTTGACTTAATCAGCTCTCGTTCCTCTTGCTACAACTGGTGATATTTGACGAAAATCACCACAAAAAAAAGAGTGCAACTACCCATTAATGTGTCGTTAATTCATAAGTCTCGCAGTGTTTTATCTAACGTCTCAACAAAGCTTTTATGTGAAATGTGAAATTTAATATGCATATCAGAGAATATAATTTTAATACATTTTAAAACTTGTTAACTAAAACTTACTTATACGTAAGTCACGTTTAATTAATAGACTACGTTTTAAAATTATATTTTACCAAGACCTAAAAAAATGCACGTATTAATAAGAACTACGCAGAACTGAGTTACGTATAAAGCAGGTTCATCGGTATACTAACGCGAGCTAAATTAGCTGCCAAACAATCTTGGCTCACATTCAGTCCATAATTTTCCCCTGCTTCTCTGATTCTTGTTCTGCTCCATACATCATTATTGGTAAGTAATAGATCTTGTGCATCACTTATTTAGCCTTCAGTGGTATGTCTTTATCCCAAATTAAACTCCGAACCTGATGATAGAAAACACTCCCACATTGTATTCCATTGTTGATCTCCATATCCAATCTTGCATTTTCCATCAATTCACTTTTTAACTATTTGAAGTTCTCTACTACTTCCAGTTCTACATCTCCAATTTTAACAATCCCCTTTCCTTGTTTCTTTCTTATTGTCATTACTAAGGCTCGGATTTTTAGGTGCTAAAAATCGGGAAAATACTTATTTTTTATGTATTAACCTTTTAAGTGCTGAGCTTTTTCATGCGCATATAAAACACTTGTAGAAGCAGTAACTTGTAACTTATCAGGGGAATGTTATTCTGAAAATGTCTTTAAGTTTTGAGTCTACATGAATCTCAACGCAAATTCAAAATCCTACGTTTATATTAATTTCCATCTTGAGACAAATCAAAATGAAATTTATTGTGCCTCACTTCCATTACTTCCATGCCAAATAATGGTCCCAAAATCTAATTATTTCCTTAAATAAGTGGGCAACTAATACATGATGTTCATTAATAGTGCTTAAGAATTGAAGGATTCTTTGACCTGCAATCACAACACGGGGAGAAGAACTTGCTTGTTGTTCCGCCATGCTTATTTGCAACACAGAAGAACTCCAACTGTAGAGGGCAGGCGTCTACAAAATAATATGTTAGCTACTTCTGGAAGTAAAAATCTCGTCTAGTACTACATGATGTCCAACAGATAGCAGAGCATGCCAGTGATCGACTTGAGGTACTCGATAGCAAATGGGTTATACGAAAAAATGAACGATCTCGTGCACCGTCTATAGACGGGCGTAGCACTCAACAGGTTAAATATTTCTGACATATGTGAAAATAGAGTAAAAATATTCAATTATAATTTAGTTTATAAATGGCAATATAAACAATGTGCAGCATTCACGAATGCAATTTAGGCTATGCCTCACTGACTGCTGAAGAATTACAATGCACAACGATCTTCAGGTTGTCCATCACAAATGACCGACGATTATCGCGAAACAGTTCTTCTGAAGGCGCGAAACTGCGGCAAGATGTTTCTTACCCTCGAGGTGTGGTGAAACGTGAGATCGCTGTTCAGCCTTGATTGCTTTCCCACATGGTTGGCAGAACAGAACGCCCCCATCAGAAGTAAAATTATCCTTAAATTCTGCAACATACTGCTGCAGACGATAACTTGTAGTTGCTTTTACGGCTTCCACAGTGAGCGGGACGGGGCAATAAGTTAAGAATAACCCAGTTGCAAGCTGGCATACGCTCTTCATGAAGATATCTCACAGGTTCTTCCCCGTTAAAGTAACACACAACAAAAATGCAATAAACTGAAAGATCTAGCATACTGATATATCTTTTTATGTGCTATTAAGTGAAAATCAGGATTTATGTATTTATTGACAAAATGTTTAAAATATGTATTTACATAAAAACATATTTACCTGAAAATCCGAGCCCTAGTCATTATCATTGTCTGACTTTTCTCTTCACTGATTTTCATTTCCCATTGCTCAATATTTTCCTTCGGGTTATCAGACAAATTCTACACTCATCCAAGTACAGAGGGCGAATTGACCAAAAGGTCGCAAAACCCCTAAAAGAATCAACAACTAAAATGACACCAGCGCGACATATAGGTTCTTTTTTTTTTCTTCTTCAAAATAATTGATCAGTATGATCAATCCTCTAACGCTCATATACCCGGTTCACGTTGTTTCGAACCACCCTGTATACAGCATATATTTTTGAACAGGCTGCAGTGACAAGATAATAATTTCCTACACCAGAGAGAAATGGAACAGGAAGAGCAGGCTTGTAATTACGCAAGGCTGCTCTACAAAGTAATTCTCGAATCATGAAGCCAACTCCCGCAGTTTTAAATCTAAATTGGAACGCTGTATATCTATTTTGTTTCTCTTCGTCTATGTCTTGAGTGGGTGAATGTAGACGTGTTTATGATGGGTTGTGATTTGTTAAGTACCGGTACCTATAATAGTAGTTACATTAACTCATTGCAGTCACAGGGGCCGATAACCTAGATGTTAGGCCCCTTAAAACAACAATTATCATCATCATCATCATCATTGCAGTCACATTCGCATCACATCAATCTTGAATTAGTACTACTGTGTACTGCTACGTTATGTAGGACAAAGTAGTGCGGAGTAAAATACATTGAACCATAGAACTGTCACTTAAACGACTGACAAATGTGTTAACTAGACATTGGGTTTATATGCTGTATAAATCACCAGTATAATCATGCAACTAACCTGCCAAAAGTGATGAAATATGCACGTAAGTGCGCACTTATTTTCATGCTATTAACACTTTTAGATTTGTTTACTAGGGTCTCACAATTCACCCAAACAAATAAATGACAAGTAGTTCCATGAAGAAATAAATGGCCTATTTTCATCTATCCTATTTATGTCCATTGCCTCTATCAACATACAAAATTTCAGTTTTATTTCTGTAATAGATTCGTAGATGTTGAGAACCATCTAAATATTTCGGATGGGCACCATAATGGATTTTTATATATGTAGTCCATAGAGTTATGTAGCCTGCTGTTTGATGAAGATTATTCCGCAGGTTTATTGTTCACTCTTCAATCGCATGATTAGGACACAAGAAATAAAATAATTAGATTTTAAAATTTCGCACAGCTGCCATCTTGAAGTTTTGAAAACAACCTGGAATAAATTAGATGTTAGTGGATTAACATTTCTATGAGCACTTACCGTACTAATTTTCACTGCGCTCGGATGGTTAAATCGCGAGAAACGTTCATTTAAATATTTACATTTCACGTCGCCGCCATTTTGGATTTGTGCTCATCAGGTTATTGAAAGTCCCATAGGTGAACTAATGTTAATAGCTTTTATCAACATACGAAATTTAAGTTTGATTGCTGTCATAGATTAGTACATATTGAGAACCGTCTAAATATTTTGGGTGGTCGCCATGTTGGATTTTATATAGGGCCTATGTAAGCCATAGATGTAGCCTATATACTGTTAGATGAGGGTTATTGCGTAGATTCATTATTCAAAACGTTGACTTTGATGGCATGATTACGACGCAAGAAATAAATAGAACTTTAACTTAAAAATTTCGCACAGCCGCCATCTTGAGGTTATGTAAACAATTAAACTAAATAAAATGCCAGTGCATTGCAATCTGTATATACATTTGCTGTACCAAGTTTCAGTGCGCTCGGATGGTTAAATCGCGAGTAACGTCTATTTAAATGTTTCAAATTCGCCATGTTCGTTTTGTAGTTAAAAGGTTTCTGAGAATCACACAGATGAACTTGTAGTAGTGCAGTTTATCAACGTACACAATTTCAGGGTGATATCGTTAGTAGGTTCGGATATAAAGAATGCCGGTGAAATATTTCGCACAGCCGACATGTTGGGTTAGTGAGACGTATTAAAATTTGAAGGGCACGGTCGGGGTCAGTCAAATAGTATTATGTATTTACCGAGTATCATTGAAATCGCTCCAGCAGTTTAGATTTTATAGGGGGGGGGGGGGGGGGGAGAGCACACACAGAGACATACGCGCACACACACACACACGGACAAAAGGTGATTTCGTAAGGCTAATTTTCATACATGAAAATAGGCTAAAAAAAACCTCTCGGCACGCTGGAAGGCGGAAGTAGATTTTACCGGACAAAGAAAATCATTTCAATTTCACTGAATTTACCAATTTTGTTATATACCTGCAAATGTTCCACATTGTTTAGCATACGAGAAGCTCCCGTCTTCTTATAATTCCGAAAACATTTTCCTCATCAGTTGGCGTAAATGGATCATATCAAAACTTCTTTCAGACAAAAGTTTTATGTAATTTTTAGAGGACTGTTGACCATTTTAAACGATTTTGATGTTGTGCCTATTAAGGGAGGTATGATTTTTGATTTGTAACATCTTTCCACTCGCTTGCTGGATATTTTTGTGGGAGTGATTTTGGAAATGGGACGGAAATGCTTAAATGTGAGCGTGCGCGGTGGCGGAGATTGGTACCACAACTTATTGTCGGCCATGTGACTATGTGAAATGTATATCGCATATGGTTTACAGGCCCCATTAAATATATTCCTACAATAAATCATCTTCAAATTGTTGTTCTTTGGTGAGAATATATTCATTATATCATAATTGCTGAAAACAATATTATGATTAATTAAATCGTCATACTTTTGCTGTATTCTTATTTAATGTAAGCATTCGAGGTCCTGTCGGCCAAAATACAGAACTATGTGGAATGTGTATCGCATACGGTTTACTTCAAGGTTTGGAGGCCCCATTTAAGACATTTCTACAATAAATCAGCTTCAAGTTATCATTCTTTGGTGTGGAAATATTCATTATATCATATTTGCTGAAAACCGGCACTGGAGTTTTAAAAGTAGTTATTCCAATGACCAACAGAGTTCACTGTTAACAAGGGATAACATGTCACATGTTACACATCATATGTGACTACTGTAAGGCTCGTAATTTTTCTTTTTTCTCTAAAAACTCCTTTTGCCTAACCCTAGGTCAATGGTTGGTGCTATCAAGAAACTTCACTAAGATACGTTTTTGCTCCTTATCCGAAGAATAGTATGAACTTTGAATAGATTCGATTTTTCCCACACTTAAGAGTTACTGTATACCAATATCTCACTTTTTCGAAAAAGGACTCCTATTTACTAACAAACCGAGCATAGTTTCTGAGAGGTATCAATTTATCATTCTCTACATTATTGACAGGAATTAATGAACGCTCTGCCCTTGTCTTGATGTTTCCTTGAAATCTTACCACAGCTGTAATGCTCATTCGGAAAGAGTTCACAGCATTACAGTTCACACCACGGTTTATGGCCGGTGAGCCCCGATTGCACAGTCGTACACAGTCGTGAACCTCACGCATGTGCAATTGATAAATGAGTTTCCTTCCGCGAAACTGAAAACTCACAAATCAATTGGTACATGTGTGAGGCTCGTATACTGTCCTCTGGGCAACAGTGAAACCGGACCTGACCGGCCAAACACCGTGGCGTGAACAGTAATTTTCTTTTTCTTGAATACAGCTTGTAAAACATAAATGTTAAAATATGCCTTATTAAGTCGAAAACATGGATATAAATCCGATTATGAACTAATCTCAAAGATAAGTATCACACGTATACACAACAATATTTACAATCTTTAAATTACTCTCCTTCCACGGAGAGGAGTGAGTGGGAACGGACGCCGTACAAGTCGATTCATTCAAAGGAAGGAAGGGAAGGGAAGGGTGCGCAAGGGAGCCGTGTCAGTCAATTTACGTTAAAGATTCCCTTCGGGGCAAAATTCTGGTACCCCGGCGTTTCTAATAGCAGCAGTTATTAACCCTGGAACCCTACACTTGTTTGTAATAAACATTAATCCTAGAGTGCCTCAAGAATAATAAGCCTGATAAACATATTACAAACCAATATTTGTTGAATTTAGTATAACAACTGGCTAGTTTGATTAGACTTACGGAAAAGTTACTTTTTATTACACTTTAACATTCTGTATTAAAAGTAAAATAATATTAAAAAATACACTTTTTACAACATGTTGCAACACTTCACATTTTAGAGCGTTTTACTGAATGTCATCTCCACAATATTGACACAAATAGGATATGACTTTTGCATACAAGCATCTTTCACTCTGCACACTTCATAGTGGTGTTATTGTCCTTGGTTCGCGGAAAGTACACAACAAGAAACGTAACACTAATCCTACACTCGGGTACTCGGTGCTCCAAAACCGATCTATATCAAATAAGTGATGCGTTACAAATGCGACTAACACGGCAACTGAAGGACTAGCGAGGACAAAGAAAAGTCACGGTGGCTGCAGGCTGTAAGGGGTGCCATCACAAACCCAGAGCGAAACGATAGTGTCCCAGTGTATGGCTCCAGGGTTAAAAGGGACGTAAAACCAATAACAATAGGCTAACATATCTTCGAATTTCCAGTCTCTTTGCTCACAAAGAGAGATGGAATGCTGTCTTGGGCTCGTACCATGAAACCGGTTACTTCAATATGTTGTAATCTGTATTTAGTCTTTTAGTAGGGGACCGTGGTTTGATGTATGGCTAGTGCACTTCTTGAAGCTGATTTAAGATTGAGATCCCATCCCTACGATCGGGTCGAGGACGTACAGTACGTGTTTGTTATGGTGGCGGATATCCTATTCACGCACCAACTCTTATTACTGCGATACTCGAGGTCGGCTCGCAGGCGCCTGACCTGCCCCACGAGTCGCAAGGTTAGGACAATGCCCCTACTACAACATCTAACCGTCAGGTAGGTGCGGGTCATGTTCGATAGCTAACCCTTTCCACCCTGAGATATTTTCCTTCGAAATTTCTAGTTTATCTTTTCTGTTTATTGCTCAAATACTTATCTCTAGATTACTGGATAAATTACACTCGACATTCACCTCAGGGGCTCACATCTAGTGGGACGTGGGTTGGCGACCACGGGACCACAGCTGAGTCCGGCATTGCTTCCACTTACTTGTGCCGGGCTCCTCTCTTTCTTCTTTCCTGTCAACCTCTCTTGGTCAATTTGTGTTCTCTTCCGACCCCGACGGAATTAGGGTATCCGAGGCCTAGGGAGTATCTTCCTTTCCCGCCTTCATTGGCCCTTCTCTCATATTTCCTGATCCCTCATTGTTCTAGGGATAAGCCTTCTTTTTTTCTTCATTATAGATACTTTTCTCCGTGGCTTAGGCGGCAGCACGCCGGCCTCTCACCGCTGGGTCCGTGGTTCAAATCCCGGTCACTCCATGTGAGATCTGTGCTCAACAAAACGGAGGCAGACAGGTTTTTCTCCGGGTACTCCGGTTTTCCCTGTCAAAATTTCATTCCAGCAACACTCTCCACTATCATTTCATTTCATCTGTCATTCATTTAAGCATTGCCCCAGAGGAGTGCGTCAGGCCTCGGCAGCCGGCACAATTCATATCCTCGCCGCTAGATGGGGGCTTCATTCATTCCATTACTGACCCGGTCGGAGACTGGAAGCAGGCTGTGGAGTTTCATTTTCATAGATACTTTTCTCCTTAAGATCCCGCCCTGTTTTTCTGAATTGGCTCCCCGTGTCTCTAAATTACATTTTGTGAGTATTTTGAATCTCAACCACATTTTGAAAGTATTCCCACTCTACATTTTGTGAGTCATTTTAACCTGAGTTCCATTTTGTAAGTATTTTCAGTCCAGCTTATTTTTCCTTCTGGTTTCCTTTTCATTTTCATTTTCGCTATCACCCAGACCATTAGGGGTCGATAACCTAGATGTTAGGCCCCTTGAAACAACAATTATCATCATCATCATTTATTAGGGGGCCGTTGTTTGATGTATGGCTCGTGCACTTCTTGAGGCTGATTCAAGACTGAGATCCCATTCCTACGATCGGGTCGAGGACGTACGTGTATGTTATGGTGGCGGATATCCTGTTCACGTGCCAACTATAATAACTGTGATACTCGAGGTCGGCTCACAGGCTCCTGACCTGCCCCACGAGTCGCAAGGTTAGGGTAGTGCCCCCACTACAACACCGAACGTCAGGTAGGTGCGGGTCATGTTCGATGGCTAAAAAAAAGATTTTCGTTTTATGCCCCTTTCAGTGGTGTAGCACTCTACCTGGAGACCACCCTCGAGGCCCCCTAACATAATAAGACTAATTTCCATTTCTTCCAGGGCGTAATGGTGCAGTGATTAATCTGCGTGCCTCTCACCAAGTTGGACCGGGTTGGTTCGATTCCCGGTCAATGCATGTTAGCTTTTTGAAAGTGGAATGTCACTTACTGTGGTTCGGTTTCCACTTAAAAAAGTCCCATGGATAATGATCGTGAGTTTGAATAATAATCAGGTAAAACTACTAGCTTCCATTTTTATTCATATTATTATTATTATTATTATTAATATTATTATTATTATTATCTTTAATTTCTCATAATTTATTACCGTACAACACAGTCTACAAGATACGGATTAGATAATCAAGTACACTGTAAACCTATTATAGAGATAACAAGATGTTCAGTAAAGAACATATAGCCTACTTTCTCCTAAATGTATGAGTATAGTTATAACTCGTTGTTATTATCAAAGAGTATAATAGAACTATTCTTTGTTGAAGACCTTAGAAACGATTTACCTCTACCAAACGCCACAACCTAGATAAAAACTGCTACCATCATTGAAGAAAGAAAGAAAGAAAGAAAGAAAGAAAGAAAGAAAGAAAGATAAGAAGTATCTAAAGAATGTTATGGATCTGGAGACATAATCGACCGGACTGGCGGCGTGGCTCAGCGGTAACGTTCTCGCTTGCTGGACCGTATGTTTCAGGTTCGTATCCTGGCGCAGTCAGCTGGCATTTGAGGGTGCACAAATGCGAGGGAGCCGTGTTAGTAGATTTACTGGCACGTTAAAGATCCCCTTCGGAACAAAATTCTGGCACCCCGGCGTCTCTAAAAGCAACAGTAGTTAAAAGGGACGTAAAACCAATAACATTATTATTATTATTATTATTATTATTATTATTATTATTATTATTATTATTACATAATCGGCCTGACGCGGGCAACATCCAACTTTGAGTTGAGGCATGTCTTTACACGTCTGGCTGCGTATGACTTTCACAACCCTAATTGAATTAACAAATCTTTCCATGACCCTACTGAGACGTGTGTATACCAACTATGTGGATATTTTCGATTGCTATTTGGCTGAAATAAAAGTATTAATTAATATCCTGAACTAGCACCAACGGTAGAGTTCAGATACTATGTGAAATCGTTTTGTTCTTTACTTCAATTAACATTTTCAAATAACGCACAATAGGCTGTTACAAACCCCTTAAAATAAAAAGTAAAAATGTATCGTAGTATCATCTTGTCATTCTTCAAATTCGATGCGCATAGAATGCCAATGGTATAGTAATCAATGGAGCCCCACGTAGACTAGTCGTGATATCTAGTGGTGAAATATCGAACAATATAATCCTAACAGAGCGAGTGCATTCTAGCGGCCAGAAGAAGAAACTTTTCAATAAAATCTGGAAGTTAATAAGTAGGTCGTCGTGCAGTTACCTTTTTGTCAGCTAGATGTCTCGAGTAAATCTGCTGGCGAATTATGTTTTAATTAAATATATATTTTACACCATAATATGCACAATATAACGCTTAATTTTAAAACATCTGAGTCATTACAAAACAATAAACATATAACATTTCAAGCAAAAAAACTAGCTCTGATCGGGTTTCAACCATAGGCATTTGAGCGATAGGCTAACGCTCTACCACTGAGCTAATTGTGTCAACGAATATCGTTCTATATAAAATGACTTACATAGAACTTGTTAGCAAATAATGATTTATACTAAACGATTTCATCACTGGAGTATATCATTTATATATAAAGCATTTCATACAAAGTTTATTTATTTTGTATCAGTACGCTATATTGCATGCAATACTCAAATTAGTGAAATATAAGTCAGGGACAAGATATCCGCTGCCATCTTGTCTTATTACTGAATCGGCTCAGCTTTTTAAAATCACGTCTGCACTATAGTATTACAAAATAAACTTTTAATTTCGAACGTGCCTCTTCCTTTAGAACAGTTAAAACGATTCTCGGCTCGATAATCGGAACTGGTGGGCCCCATGATATGGATTATAAAGTTTGCATAATTCGCACGGCCGCCATCCTGAAATGGTATGGCGGACGACCTTGTAGTTTGGTCAAAAGACGCATCCTATACGAAGGTATGTTGTTACCAAATTTGGTAGAGATCGGATGATTTGGTTAGTCGTTATTTGATTTTACGTTTTGAACGTTTGAGTGGCCGCCATTCAGTTTTAGTAAAGATGGCGGCGATATGAAACATGACACTGAGGTGTCCTTTGCTAGTGCTACCTTTGTACCAAATTTCGTTCAATTCGCATTCACCGTGTTCGAATTGATAGGGGGGGGGGGCAGACATTCAGAGTACACACACTCACACACACACAGACACACACACACAAACACAGACTCACACACACACATACACACACACACACACACACACACACACACACAGACTCACACACACACACACACACAGACAGACACACTTTTTTTCGCCCTGTGTTGATCTCATAAGTCTACTTTCATTTTTTGCAAAAATCGAAAGTAGGCTAAAAATAGCCTAAAAATATGGCATGTATCCAGTAGCACTGTCTTCTGTATTCTGGCAATCAGGTGTTTCATTTGCAGTTCCTCCAAAGCCATTGCCAACGTCTTTGGAACAACTCCCGTGGAAGAGATCTCCACTGGCAAAATCCTCACCCAATCTAGTCCCCATAGTTTTCGCATTTCTTCCGCCAACGGTGCGTACTTGTTTGTTTCCTTAGCTTGCGTAGTTTGCATATTTTGGCTAAGTGGGACAGCAACGTCTATCAAGTAGGCCTTTTGGTTCCTTTTGTTGAGGTAGACAATATCAGGTCGATTGGCCAAGACTTTCTGGTCGGTTAAAATAGGTCTATCCCAATACATCTTATAATGCTCATTTTCAAGCACTTTGGCAGGCTGGTAATTGTAGTACACCATACTCGTATCCAGAAGTCCACATTTTATAGCTAGCTCTTGATGTAAGATCTTAGCAACATCATTGTGCCTCTTGGTATACTCTATGCCAGCCAGCGTAGAGCAGCCACCGATGATATGATCGATGGTTTCCAGCGCCGAGGTGCATCTTCGACATCGATCATCTGCTACATTCTCTTTAAGGATGTGTGCTTTCTGTAATTTTTTGTTGCAATGACACGGTCCTGTATCGCAATTACAAAGCCCTCAGTTTCACTGAAGAGCGAACCATGCTTCAACCTTAAGTTCGACAATGATGGCTGAGCATGTGAGGGTGTACACCATGCAGTTCTTTTCGTAACCATGCCATCTGGCGCTGTTCAAACGAAGTAACGTGCGCTTTTGTGTCATATAGCATGTCTGCAAGTCGTAGTGGTGTGAATCTCTTATCACTTTCAACAATGACTTCATACAGAGGAGTATTTCTTGCGCCAAAAAATACTGTCGCAGACGTTCCAGTTGCCTACTTTGAGCGATTGTGAGATCAATGACCCTTCGACCTCCTTCGCTCCGTGGTAGTGCGATGCGCTCAATCGCTGCCTTTTTTGGATGATGTAACCGATATTAGCCTACTTTCGATTTTTGCAAAAAATGAAAGTAGACTTATGAGATCAACACAGGGCGAAAAAAGTGTGTCTGTCTGTGTGTGTGTATGTGTGTGTGTGAGTCTGTGTGTGTGTGTGTCTGTGTGTCTGTGTGTGTGTGAGTGTGTGTACTCTGAATGTCTGTCCCCCCCTATCAATTCGAACACGGTAAATGCGAATTGAACGAAATTTGGTACAAAGGTAGCACTAGCAAAGGACACCTCAGTGTCATGTTTTATATCGCCGCCATCTTGACGGAAACGTAATGGCGGCCACACAAATGTTCAAAGCTTAAATCAAATTACGACTAATCTAATCATCCGATCTCTACCAAATTTTGCAACGACATACCTTTATGGGAGGAGCATCCTTTGACCAAACCAATAGGTCATCAGCGTAATAGTTTGCGGATGGCGGCCATCTTTGTGTGAAAATCGATTCCCCCTACTAATTCGAACACTGTGCAACCGAATGGAACGAAATTTGGTACAGAGGTAGTACTAACAAGAGGCACCTCAGTGTCAAGTTTTATATCGCCGCCATCTTGACGGAAACGTAATGGCGGCCACACAAATGTTCAAAGCTTAAATCAAATTACGATTAACCTAATCATCCGATCTCTACCAAATTTTGCAACAACATACCTTTATGGGGGGAGCATCCTTTGACCAAACCAATAGGTCATCAGCGTAATAGTTTGCGGATGGCGGCCATCTTTGTGTGAAAATCGATTCCCCCTATTAATTCGAAAACGGTGCAACCGAATGGAACGAAATTTGGTACAGAGGTAGTACTAACAAAAGGCACCTCAGTGTCATGTTTTATATCGCCGCCATCTTGACGGAAACGTAATGGCGGCCACACAAATGTTCAAAGCTTAAATCAAATTACGATTAACCTAATCATCCGATCTCTACCAAATTTTGCAACTACATACCTTTATGGAGGGAGCATCCTTTGACCAATCTAATAGGTCATTCACCTGATAGTTTGCGGATGGCGGCCATCTTTATGTCAAAATTGATTTCCTCTATTAATTCAAACACGGTGGAACCGAATGGAACGAAATTTGGTACAGAGGTAGCACTAGCAAAGGGCACCTCAGTGTCATGTTTTATATCGCCGCCATCTTGACTGAAACGTAATGGCGGCCACACGAATGTTCAAAGCTTAAATCAAATTACGATTAACCTAATCATCCGATCTCTACCAAATTTTGCAACTACATACCTCTATGGAGGGAGCATCCTTTGACCAATCTAATAGGTCATTCACCTAATAGTTTGCGGATGGAGGCCATCTTTATGTCAAAATTGATTCCCCCTATTAATTCGAACACGGTGGAACCGAATGGAACGAAATTTGGTACAGAGGTAGTACTAGCAAAGGGCACCTCAGTGTCATGTTTTATATCGCAGCCATCTTGACTGAAACGTAATGGCGGCCACACGAATGTTCAAAGCTTAAGTCAAATTACGATTAACCTAATCATCCGATCTCTACCAAATTTTGCAACTACATACCTCTATGGAGGGAGCATCCTTTGACCAATCTAATAGGTCATTCGCCTAATAGTTTGCGGATGGCGGCCATCTTTGTGTCAGAATCGATTCCCCCTATTAATTCAAACACGCTGAAACCAAATGGAACGAAATTTGGTATAGAGGTAGCACTAGCAAAGGGCACCTCAGTGTCATGTTTTATATCACCGCTATCTTGATGGAAACGTAATCGCGGCCACCCAAATGTTAAAAGCTAAAATGTAATTACGACCAACCTAATAATCTAGTCTCTACCTAATTTTGCAACACCATATCTTTATGTGGGAAACATATTCTGACCAAACTGCAAGAACATCAGCCCAATAGTTTGCAGATGGTGGCCAAGTATGTGTGCAGATCGATTCCCCCTATCAATTCAAACACGGTGAAACCGAATTGAACGAAATTTGGTACAGAGGTAGCACTAGCAAAGGGCACCTCATATTCATGTTTAATATCCCTATAGCACGTTGTATTTCAACAAGCTCCTACAACCAACATTCAATCATACTCCTTGAAAAGGACAAAGAGTTATAACAATACCCATGCATTTAGGAGAAAGTAGGCTATATGTTCTTTACTGAACATCTTGTTTTGTCATTGACACTTGTACTCTCCGTTCTATCTGCTCTAAATCTGTCTTAGACCATTTAACGATCCCGAACGAATAAGTAAGTACAGGTACTGCCCAGGTGTTAAGGGCTTTGACCTTCTTGCCTGCATCCAAGTATGATTTCAAAATCATATCCACTCGATTAAAGAATTTCTTCTGTAAATTGACTTTAATTTGTGTGTGTCGGATCCCTCGAAGCTGAAGAAAGGCCAGGTATTTTTAGGTCTCGCCCTCATCCAAACACTTGATTAGCTCATCTAGACCAACATCGAAGCCCTCTGCTGTATCAAGTTTCCCTCTTGCCAGTATGATCGCTTTGCATTTTTCAAGTCCGAATTCCATCGCTATATCGTCGCTAAACGTCTTGAGTAATAACTAAGAGCCCTTGAAGTTGACGCCGTGTGCTTTCATGCATATTTAAGTCATCCATGTACAGTATGTGAAACCTTCTGCTTCACCTTACCAGTTCGCATGTCAAATCCCAATCCACTCCCATTTAACTGCCCACTGACCGGGTTTAAACACAGACAGAACCATAGAGGACTAAACGAGTCTTCCTGAAATATTCCACGGTTAATTCGAATTGTACGGGAGGTGTCTTGGCATCGGTTTTTTAGATGAAGTTTCACATTCCATCTAGACATGATGGATTGTAGGCATTGGACAATGATGGGATCGCACTTGTAGAATTTTAATATTTCAATCAAATATGAATGAGGTACGGAGTCATAGGCTTTCTTGTAATCAATGTAGGCCATACACAAGTCGCTTTGTCCTTTCATAGCCAAATTTACAATAACTGAATCTATTATAACATGATCCTTAAAGCCTTGCGTTTTCCGTTGGCACCCTTTCTGCTCTTCGGCGAGTATCGCATTCGCCTCGCAATGCCTGTACAATCGCTCCGCAATTATAGCCATAAATAACTTATAAAGCACCGACAGGCAAGTGATGGGCCTGTACTTCGACGGATCTCTTGATTCTTCACATTTTGGTATCAAGAAGGTATCTCCCATGAACAGAAATTCCAGAGTTTCCTCATGAAATCGTAAAATTCGCGTGAAGGCTTTGGCTATTGCTTCATGGGCGCCTGTAAACTTCGTATACCAGTAGTTGTGTATAAAATCTAGCCCGGCGCTTTCCAGTTCTGCGTAAGTAGAGTCGCTGCCTTCACCTCATGCTCCATGATGTCAGGCAGGGGCGTATATAGAAATTTATTTCGGGGGGTGCCCAACCGCGGGTTAAGGGGCATGGCATATACGTAAAGAATAGGGGATCAGGGGTTAACCTCGGGAAACTTTTGTATAATTTGGTGCAAAATGATGAGTTTTAAGGCTATCTGGCATCACTTTATCAACCAATTTGTTGTGATGTTTTATGTTTGGTTAATGTCAAACACAACTAAGGCCATTTTATGATACTTTTTAGCCTATTTTCAATTTTAAAAAAATAGGCTTATGAGATCACCTTTTGTCCGTGTGCGTGTGTGTGTGTGATTCGTGTGTGTGTCCCCCCTAATAAAATCTAAACGGCTGGAGCGATTTCAATAAAACTCGGTAAGTTCATAGCACTATTCCGGGCGACCTCGACCGTGCCCATCAAATTTTGTTACGACTCACCAATCCAACATGGCGGCTGTGTGAAATATTTCACCAGCATTCAATATCTCCGAAACGATTACCTATATTACCCTGACATCATGTATGGTGATAAAGGGAACTACTATAAGTTCACTTATGTGATCTTTGAAAACCTGGTAACTACAAAACCAACATGGCGGCCAAGCGAAGTTGCGACTTTTAAATAGACGTTTCTCGCGATTTATCCAACCAAACGCAATGAAACTTGGTACAGTATATGTTTATATACATTGTAATGCACCGACAACTAACTTCGTTCATTTGTTTACATAACCACAAGATGGCGGATGTGCGAAATATTTTACCGGCATTCTGTATCTCTGAAACTATTAGCGGTATTTCCCTGAAGTTTTGTACGGAGATAAAGGGCACTACTGGAAGTCCATTTATACGACCTTAAAAAACCGGTTATATACAAAACAATCAGGGCGGCCAAGCGAATTAGAAAATTTGAAATAGACCTTTCTCGCGATTTAATGCTCCAAACGCACTGAAATCTGGTACAGGAAATATTTATACACATTGTAATGCACTGGTATCTAATTTAGTTCAATTGTTTACATAACCTCAAGATGGCGGCTGTGCGAATTTTAAAATTAAGTTTTTATTTCTTGTGATGTAGTCATGCGATCGAAGTGAAAGTTTGAATAATGAACCTACCCAATAATTTTCCTATAATGGTACATGACTCTATGGCCTATACATTTAACAATCCAACATGGCGACCATCCGAAATATTTAGACGGCTCTCAATATCTACGAATCTATTGTAGCAATCTAACTGAATTTTTTATTGTTCATAGGGGCTATGAACTCAAGTTCACTTATAGGACTTTAAATAACCTGGTGATCACAAATCCAACATGGCGGCGACGCGAAATATAAATAATCACATGGACGTTTATCGCAATTTAACCATCCGAGAGCAGTGAAATTTGGTACAGTAAATCCTTATACGAATGGTAATCCACTAGCATTTAATTTATTTCAATTGTATCCATAACCTAAAGATGGCAGCTGTGCGAAATTTTAAAATCTCCTTGTAACTTCTAGTGTCCTAATTATGCGATTGAAGTTTGAATACTACACGTACACAATAATCTGTATGTAACAGTACATAACTCTAGGACCTACATATATAAAATCCAACATGGCGACCATCCGAATTATTTATTCGGTTCTCAATATCTACGAATCTATTACAGCAATCAAACTGAAATTGTCTATGTTGATAGTGGCAATTAACATAAGTAGGATATATGAAAATAGGCTGTATAGTTCTTCACGGAACTACTTTTTATTAATACAATCATCTCGCTCACTTGATAGTGTTTACATGGAAAGAATTAATGTTACTGTTTTGATTTACAACTCACACTATAATATAACTTCATCGTCGGTGAGATGTATGCCTCTGTGAATAGATGACAATACTAGACCTTTGAGTCTGTTTTGAGAAGTAGAATTTCTGAAGTATGTTTTCAATCAACTCAAACTCCGTTCGGCAGTACCAGTAGCTACTGAGAGAGGCAAATTTGCCAAAAGTTTTATTGGTTGGTTGGTTCTTCAGTTATGGGGCTGCGACAACGCGGTCATGTAGCCCCGTGTACTTTGGGTGTGTGTAGAATCTGTCTGATAACCGGTGTTAATTGTGATGGCTGTATTAGTGTGTGTATTTGTCTTTTAATTCAAGTAAGGACAGCCCGGGACAGCTACTTTGACTTTTTCAAATAGTTCCTACTTTTGCCGCCAAACGCCACCGGCAATGAATACTAGGCCTAGTTCAGGACTTAGCTACTAGACGCCACCGCAGTCGGCTCTAGGCAACGAACGTAGGAACCTAAGAGCGTTGTTTACATTCTTAACCTATACAATTTAGCTTCACACAGGTGTAATTAGTGGAAGGTTCTTTAACATGCCATAAATCAATGACATGGGACCGCCGGCTTTACTTCCCCTGCGAAGGAAGGCATACTGAGGGATTTTTAACGCTCTTCGGCCGGGTTTCAACCCGCTATCTTGGGCATAGAAGCTCAGCATGCTACCGACTACGCCACCGTGTTTGATAAGGGTATAAAAGTTAGGGGAAAAAAATTGTCACACGTTTCAAGGGCACTTGTTGCTGTTCTTGGTTCGTTCATAAGAGCGAAGGCACTGGAGAGTAACAAGAGGTTATGTTATTACTCATAAGATCAGAGCAATCTGTTTGTCACACTGTTTACATCGCTCTACCTTCGCTTTGCCATACGTCACGATAGTACATGATTATATTGGTTTTTAATGTCTTAATTCATAAACAAATAATATATGTGACAACAATTTCGGGCCCCCTGCCCCCCCCCCCCCTTATATACGCCCCTGATGTCAGGGCTATTCATTTCATTAATCGAACCAGACAACTTCGTCTCTTCTTCTTTCATCCAGCTGGCACAACAATTGTGGTCTTTCGGCTCTTCCCAAATATTAGCCCAAAAATTGCTGGCCTCTTCGATTGAAGGAGTATTATTCAGACGTTCTGGATGAGAGTTTTGCAGGCTGTTGTAGAATTGTTTCTGGTTCAATGCAAATGCTCTATTTTCATCTTTATTTGTACCTACGTAGCCGTTAACTATAGACAGCTAATCTCTGAGTACGCGTGTCTAGTATATCCGACAGCTTGTCTTGATCCAGCTCATCTAAACGACTTGGCTGTATTATGCGCGCTACATTCCTGATTTGTCAAAGGGACCGATTACCTCCTTTGAATGGTCAGTTGACCAAGTTCCCTACGAAGCTTCTTCTCCAGGCGCTTTTGCCCTGGGGGAGGCATCACTGAGCTCGCATGCACCCTTGCATATTGTGGCACAATTTTAATACCAATCGCTTATACTGTACGGCAGCTAACGCAGCACAATAATCACCAGTTGTACGTACTCTATATCATCCACACCATCTAGAGCTTTAGAGACCACTGTGTTGTTAAGATGGCTCACGATTACGCTAAACTTTGCAGAGGTGTTTACCTTCGGGATCTTGTGACGACAACATAGGTTAGTCCCATAGTAGCCTACTTCTCCATTGCTTGCTGGAAATAGAGGACTGCTTGTTCACACAACGCCGCGTATTGTATATCTTGATGCAGACGAGCTTGTGACAGGTTCTCTTTCCAACTGAAATTCATCTTTTTCTTCCAACGCAAACCTGTTCTTCCCCTAATTGCAGTATGAGATCTTCCGAGTCTCTGATTTGGAGTTGTCCTACGACTTCGCATTTTATTTTAGCGATTTCCAGAGTTGACAACAACTTTTTCCCGACAATAGCTCTTCTTCTATCCGCTAAATTTTGTTCCGTGAGGCGCTGAGACAAGTCAGGGTATTTCTCGATAAATGTTTGCCACAGAAGGTGCCTGTACATAGTCATATCAGTTTCTAGTTTGGTAACGGAATAATAGAGACGAATAAATTCCTTGTTCATGTCATTTGACCAATTGATACGTCTTCTCGGCAGTCCTGCAGCAGTGGTTGCGATCTCAGATGACGACGATCGTGGGTGCTGCTTATAGTTATTAACGGTGAACCGTTTTCAGTGTGAGCTCGACCGATCGGTGTTATATCCGTTTTCGGCCGCTCGCGGTTCGATGGTGGAGTACAGTACAGTACGGTACCCTATTAAGCCAAGGTACATTACGGTTACAATTTAACAACGGATTTAAAAGGAACAATGTGGTCAATATTAAGAAATAAACCCATCTATACTAATATAATAAAGCGGAGGAGTTTGTTTGTTTGTTTGTTTGTGTGTTTAAACGCGCTAATCTCTGGAACTACCAGTCGGATTCGAAACATTACTATCCTACTTATCACATTTTGCAAAAATGAGGAAAAAGTAGACTTATGAGATCGATCCGGGCAAATTTCTGTCTGCCTGTCGGTCTGGCTGTGTGTGTGTGTGTGTGTGTGTGTGTGTCCCTATCAACTCCTAAACGGCTGCAGCAATCGAATCCAAATTTGGTATGAGTAAAGATCTATACCTGAATTTCTCACGCCCATATTTGAAAATTATGTCAGTGCTACCAACTGCTGAAAAACCGCAATTGAAATTTGAGCTCCATGTTGGATATCTTGGAAGTAATACATGGTAGCTGTTCCAAAATTAGCACACGTACAGTATAGATAATAATATTTCAGTTTAATTTCCAGGAGGCCATGCATGGCAGTGTTGCCAAAATGATTCTAAGCCTGCTGATAGGTCCAATTTTTAAATGCATATAACTTCTACACTATCAATTGGATTTCAACCAAATTTCGTATGTACTATGTGTACATAAACAGACATGAGTGAGCGTAATCGCAAAAGCCACCAGGGCTGCCAACTGTTAATAAATGCTCTCTCTCTCTCTATTTTCTTATCCAAATACCAATATATCAGAAAGTATGCAAGCCGACAGCTTTAAACTATGCACACGTATACTACCTGACATTCTAGATTAATTTGGAGTAACTTATGTACCTCAGTGCTACCAACATGATTCTAAGCCTGCTGATAGGACCAATTTTTAAATACATGTAACTTCTATACTATCAATTGGATTTCAAGCAAATTTCGCACTTGCTATGTGTACCATAACAGATATGACTATGATTATTCTTAAGAGCAACCAGGGCTGCCAACTATTATTAAATGCTGTCTCTATTTTTACCCTAATATTAATATATCAGAAAGTATGTAAACCAACGGCTTTAAAGTTTGCACACGTATAGTACCTGACATTCTAGATTAATTTGGAGAAACTAAAATACGTCAGTGTTGCCAACATGACTCTAAGCCTGCTGATAGATCCAATTTTAAAATACATGTAACTTCTATACTAACTAATGGATTCATCCAAAATTGGCACAAGAGATCATAATGTTTCAGATTATTTCTGACCAACACATGCGTTACATTGTTGCCAATATTATTTTACGTGCGCTGATAGGTCCAATGTCTAACTGCATGTAACGTCCATGCTATCCATTGGACTTCAACCAAATTTTGTATTCTGTGCCTTAAGAGATGGAACTAACAATGTATTCAGTCACCAGGGCTGCCAAATGTAGTGCTCTATTAAGCTACATTATACCAGGTATATTTAGAACTAATTAGAAATGTCGATATTACCAGCTTATTTTCGCCATTATTCTAGGTAGGTCTATATAGATTAGCATGAATCTTAAATTTTAAGAAAAGTAGGCTCTTTAGTTCGTCACGGAACTTCTTGTTTTTGTATTAGATAGCCTGATTCAAGAGGAATAGTTTAGGATATGTAGCATTAGTCCAAGCATTAGTCTACATCTCACAGGTAACCTTGAAGATTGATTTTTGTTCAGTAAGTCGGAAGAACATCCGCTCCCGAACAGCTTTTTCCGCGTGCGCTAGCGTTATGGTTAGTGATACGTACACCGTTTCACAGATCTGAACCAAAATGTGTATACTTACCCTTTGGAAACCTGTCTACATGAAATTTATGACCGACCAGTCCATTCCCTGCATTTAGGCCCTTTGGCACAAATCTACACCTTTTCACCGATCTGAACCAAAATGTGTAGCCTATACTTTGGAAGCCTGCGAGTAACACTGTTTACGTGAAATGTCGGACAAACCACTCGATTCCATGCATTTAGGTCCTTTCGCACAAATCTACACCGTTTCAACGATCGGAACCAAATTTTACATACTTACCCTTTGGAACCCGACGAGTAACACTGGCTGCTTGAAATTTCGGACAGGCCACTCCATTCCCTGCATTTAGGTCCTTTGGCAAAATATTACACCGTTTCACCGATCTGAACCATATTTTGTGTCCTTACCCTCTGGAACCCTGAGGGTGACACTGTCCACTTTATATTTCGGACCGACTACTCCATTCCCTGCATTTAGGCCCTTCATCACAAATCCACACCGTTCCTTCTAATTGCACCAAATTGTACATACACTTTGAAACCCTGCTGGTAACACTGTCCACTAGCTATTTTGGACAACGCTCTCCATTACCTACATTTAGAATAACCGAAAAAATTGACTTGAAAACCACGTATTAAGGCCCTAGGACCATTCATGTCCGTAGTGTGTAACTGTAAGAGTATTTTAATAAGTAAATTGTTGACTGGCAATTTGGGCTGCATCACGTTGCCCCTACCAGTGTTCTGGTGCAGAATTGCGAAATAGTTAAATCTTGCGCTGCTTATAAATTGCAGTCACGGGGAGCAATTAGTGCAAAGAGATTTCTTAGGCCCCCTAAAACAATTATCTTCAGGAAAATATTATGCAATGGTGTTGGTGCAGTACATTGAGGTTATCAGCTGCAATAAGCGTTGGTGCTTTCAAATTTACCTTCATTTATTCCGAACCTTATTGTTGAGTGCTATGTGGCGATAAATTATACTATTGCTACCTCAGGAGCTCAGGACAGCCGAAGTTTTCCAAAGTGTTCTGATTATTTTCCTACGGCACTAAGCGACAAAAGACTACACTATTGGTCTCTACATTTCTAACAGCCAATGAGATATAGGCCCTAGGCAGTGTCTTTTATTTCACTTACTCCTCTTTCTAATCATTTTTTAAATTCGTTTGTAAATTACATGTGTCAGTGCTATAGTTAGTAAATAGCCTTTTCCCTATTCATTATTATCATTACGGGAAAATGACCTGAATGTTACGTTCATTATACTGTACTACTTATCAGCCCCACTACTACCACCACCACCACCACCACAAAAAGTTATATATTTAAAATATTTTTTCTGTTTAAGTATCATGTGTCACTTCTGTAGTAGTATTCATTATCATCCATAAAACAAATTCACCGGGCGAAGCCGGGCACTACTTCTAGTGCATAAGTATAAATGAATGTAAGGAGCTGTTTTAATACATGACCGAGCTTTTTTGAAGGATGCAGTTTGCAACAATTCAAATGACAGTTGCGACTTAACGCTTTAAGTATTTTACAGGAGTACTAATCGAACTTTTGGGGCAGATAGCCTCGCTGTTTCGCCCCTCAAAATCTCAATAACTAACTACTCGTAAATTAAAGATTTTGCTGCACATTAGCGGATTAATGTCGCGACCATTTCTGATTAGAATTTCATGGAGGACTTTAGACTGGTATATTTGTTCGATTTAGTGTCCTGGATCTGATGTTCGCTTGACGATCGAAACATTCCAAATTTGTAACCTCCTCTCCTTGTTATCTGAAGTTCAGTAAATTTAACCCGCGATCGGTCGCGTTGTCCGTCGATACGCTATCAGTCGCGCGTTAGATTTTATCTAACACGACATCTGCGTAGAGAAATGATTAAATAGAGTGTATTTTTGAGGTTAGATTTGTTTCTTCGTAGTTCAAATGCATTAAAGTAGATTTATTATTATGTAACTTACACTTTTACTCCCTCAAAGTGGACAAACATAGGAATTTTTAGAAGTAATCGCTAGAACATAGAAAGTTAAAATTATATTATAATATATTCATAAGATGTACATACCAAATAAAATATATATCCAATTTGTGTACAAAGGTGTTCTTTCAAATTAGTTTCTTCACCACTGATATGATTCGTAGCTCATAAATAAGTTAGCCCAATGAATAACAGTATAGAAAATTTGCACGTACTGTACAAACAAATACAAATGTTCAACCTCCTCCAGCGTACATGTCGCTAAAAATATCATATGCCTAGAAACAGTCCAATAATATATAAGACAATTACAAAATTTCACACAATTATACAACAGAGATCACGCAAACCTACCCATCACTGTCTTCCTGGCCACGAAAACACTCACTGCAAACCAACTTTGATCCTGTGTGTTCCTTGCAAATTGGATGTTGACAAGAATCACAAAGGCTGTTCGTGAACCTGTTTTTTTTTTCTTGTAGGACAGTAAGCACACCTTGGTTCACCTGTTGTAGGTGTTTCTGCCTTGTTTGTGCGTGGCAGGTCTTCTCCAGTGATTTGTTTGATTTTCTGTCCCAAGGTTATTGATAAATTTGTGAGCGAAGCACGTTTCATTAACTGAGGTGTGACGAGTGTCTTGGCCAGTTCCTTTGAAAAATGCTTCCGTGAAATCATATTGCCGGTGTTGGCTTTATATACAGTATAATCTGCGCATTTATTGCCCCAACATTGAGTATTCCCGGGAAGGGAGTCATCGGCCTTCTGTTGCTGATCCTCGCAACAGAATATTCAGATTTTAATCTGTCCACCTTTCGTTAGATTATAAAACGTAATCATTTCAGGTTTCTCTGCTTCCCCAGTCGAAGCATCAATGGAATCATCGTTGAGAAGAACAAAACGTTTTTATTTTTCTTAGAAACGTATGAAACTAGCAAGCAATGGTTTGGAATGTTCCCATATCCAAAGAGGTTGCGTAGTGCTTTTCTTCCTCTGATGTTGAGAAATTCATGTGGTAGCTGGGGTTTGTTTATTTTTACGTACTGTCGTTGTAGGATGATTTACATATAAATCATTAGCAGGTGGTACCGAAGTGAAGTAATGGTCCACTGTTATATTTCTACCAGTTTTGTCAATCGGTTGCATTAGTCTTTTCACAACATTGCTTGCATCGTTTGGTAATTTATAGGAACCCATGTTAAGTACATAGAACGTTCTGGCATTTACCAAGGCATTGATTCTGATGCCATATCTTGCCGGTTTGTTGGCCATGTTTTGCCTGAATTTACAGCAGCCCCTAAATGGCACCAGCATCTCGTCAATGGTCCCATATTCTCCAAGTGTATAGCTTATCAATGCATCGTTTTACGAATCCATCAAATATGTGCCGAATAGGGGAAAGATTGTCTTCCTTCTTTTTGTCTGCTCTTGAATTCTTCTCATCGAAGCGTATTGCCCGCACCTGAATGTGGAATCTTCTTTCGGACATAACAGTGGAAATACATTCTAGTGCTGTTCCATCTGTACCCCACATTTCAATAGTGTTCAAGTGTTGAGGCTTTTTTACTAGCATGTACAGCACTCCAAAAAAACACTGCCATTTCTTCATCATTAGTGAGCACACAGTCTCTAAACCGACGACCATATGAAGAAGCCATTATCTGTATTTTTTCATTTGTAAAGTACACAATTTCACTTAGTGTTGCATCAGGAAAATATATTTTCCAGCAATGGATCGAGTTCGTTCAATTCTTCGCTTACCCTTTATCACCACGAACTAAGTTATTATATTTTGCTGGTGTGTTTTAGTAGGAATTGGCTTATGGACCTCCCACTTAGTAATTTTGTGTTTACCTACGTAGTCCCAAGCCAGTCTACGTCCAAGGAAATCACTGATACGCACTTCACTCTCTTCCCCACTCTCATTTGAATGTTCTGTATCAGAATTGTGTTCACTGTGTTCAGAAGGTGCGTCGCTTTCCCCTCTGTCGTCTAGAAAAGAACTAGGAGTCACATACTCACCTTCTGCTTCCATCCACCGCATAATTAGATCCTCATCTGGGTTCGAAGCCATGTTATACGCCTCACTTCTACACGTATGTCACTAACTATAAGCGGAATAAACATTCATCGTCATCGGTCGCGCCGTTAGAAACTAACACAACACTAACGTGACCAGTCCAACTAACACACATGTCTCGGCCAATTCAAAACACCGTCACCAATCACGCGCGACACCCACACCCTTGAAAGTAACAGAGTGGTATTACTCAGGTAGTGGGGGAAGCATTTCGGAGAGTTCTGCGCCATCCACCACGCGAATACAAAATGGTGACGGAGAAACTGCCAATGTTAGATATTTTCTAACAGTGCGACCGATCCCGGAAGTTCGATACCAGAGAGTTCACACTCAACGTCCGGAGAAAATACATTACGTTTGGAGTAGAGCTCCATACCATTTTCCACTGATGCGAATTATTTTTCTTTTAATTTACGTTTTTGCATAGCACATTAAAGAGTTGTTGTACGTAGTCTCTGTATTAGTTCTAGCTACTGTTTTTGCTTTGTTTTAATTTCTAGCAGATCCTGATGTCCCGAATCTAGGAGAGGCAGATGTAGTGGTAATGTCTTTTCGGCTCAGGTTGTACTTGGTAATTTAAAGTGTAATACGGCTTGAGAATCAGTAAGTATTTAAACATTCTTGTTGTGATTTTGAGGACATAAGAAATCAAAATTAGAACTGAATGTATAGAAAAGAAATTGATCTGATCTGGGCGTATTTTTTGTTGTACATGACGTAATCTACACAGTATATTCGTAATGGGGGAATATTTAATTAGAAAAGTTTGTGGGTTTTGGTATTTAAAAATTGTTAAAAATATTATTTTGAATTCCGAATTGAGCGTTTTGTAGCATCTACGATAAAATCTAGATTTAATTTGTAATATCCTATGTAGCGTTTGGGGGCTGAAATAATATATTAATAGAATCTATTTTCAGTCAGTCAACAAGAGTATACCCAAAGCGATTGGGTGGAGAGTAACAATTAACTTAATCACAAAGCCCCTGAAATATGCAGCACCTGTTTGGTTTCTTCTCCACATTCCAAAGAGGTGGATATAGCTCTGAATATAATTTCATGTTCCAGGATTGTGTCTGGATGTCATAGACAACACCTCTCATGAAGATCTGCCCTCTTATTGACATTTCTCCACCTCATATCGGAAGAATGGTAGCTGCAGCATCTGAAAAGAAACGGCAAGAAACCGATTCAAGGCATCCACTTTTCGGTCAACAAGCAGCCCGACAGAGACTTAAGTCCAGTAACAGCTTTTTGAGGGGAGTAACAGCCCTCGAAGGCTCACAAGAGCTGCCCGTGTGAAGATATGGAAGACAGAAATCCAAGACCAAATTATTCCTCTATCAGAAAAATGGCACCTGGTCACAACTTGCCATATGGAACTTGGAAATCATTGAACAGGCTGAGGATGGGGGTTTCACTCCGCAAAAACAATCTCAAGAAATGGAACATGATCGTCAACAATAATGAGTTGTGCGACCTCAGCATGTTACAAGAACCAGAACACCTGCTGATCTGCCCCTTGATGGAGGACATTATGTTCAAAAGATGATCTTATGGCTGCAAATACTAATGCTATAACGGTTGCTACTTTCTGGCAAAATCTAATTTAATTCGGACACGAAAAAAAAATAACACACATTCCCTACAAAATAACCCCCCAGGGGCTCACATATAGTGGGACGTGGGTTGGCGACCACGGGGCCCCAGCAGAGTCCGGCATTGCTTCTACTTACTTGTGCCGGGCTTCTCTCCGTCTTCTTTCCTCTCGACCTCACTTGGTCAACTCTTGTTTTCCGACCCCGACGGTATTAGGGTATCCGAGGCCTAGGGCGTCTCTTCATTTCCCGCCTTAATTGACCCTTGTCTCATCTTTCTTGATATCCTCCTTCTGCGAGGGGTCAGCCTTCTTTTTCTTTTCATATTATCTCCTGCCTTCTGCTCAAGGCCATCAAGGAGGCAGGGTGTATGTAGCCCCACCACTTCTGGTGCACCCTGGATAGTGCTACAGCTTCAGGGGCTCACGGCTGGTAGGTTTGGGAGTTGGCTATCCCGAGGGATTCCTGAGCTGGGTCCGGTTTTCCCCCTTTTATCCATTGCCTCTGGGGTGGAACCTCTCCTCTATCACTTTCCTATCTGCCTCTCATGGCTCTCCTTCTTTCCAAGTCCCTCAATCCCCATTCTTCGTGGATTGAGGGCATTTCTTTTTCTCCTGTCCTTGATTTGCCTTATTCTCCTTTTGTTTTCCATTTCTTCTTCTAGTAGCCTATATGAACCGGGTGAGTTAGCCGTGGTGGTTACGGCATGACTAATAGCAGTCGCTCACATCCGGGAGGCGAGGAGGTTCGAATCCCCTCGCCGGCAACCTTGAAGATGGTCTTCTGTGGTTTCCCATCTTCCTTCCAGGCAAATGCCGGGGTTGGTCCCTCACTATAGGCCACAGCCGCTACCTTCCAACTCCTCGCCCTTCCCTTCCAACTTTCCTCCCCAACGGTACTTGTAGCGTCTCGAAGCAGTTACAAAACTGGCGAGACGAACATGTCCTCGGACACTCCCGGCACTAAAAGCCATACGCTAAAAAAAAAAAGAAAAAAAAAAGCCTATATAAGTTCGTAGTTAGTTTTAGTTACATAGTAGTTTACATTTCATTATCATCTTCACGATCACCCAAACCATTAGGGGCCGATAACCTAGATGTTAGGCCCCTCAAAAAAAACAATTGACATCATCATCATCATCATCATCTGCACAATAAAAATAAAACAAGGGACTCCTAGACAATTAGATGACATGTTTCGATCGTCCAGCGATCATCGAATCCTGTTCACTTAGGCTGAGAGTACATTAGGTTCGGCGGATATGTATTACACTTACGTACAACAATTGTACGGTGACAGATCAAATAGCTCCCAGATGAACTGCTGCTGGTCAGTTGCAGTCCTGGAGGGCAAGGAGGGGCCTGTCCCCAACCCCCTCCTGGAATCCCGAGAATATTTCGATTGATCATTGTCACGCCAGTTTATTTCATAAATTGAAGTTTCTGATAGTTAACAGATTTAGAAGTAGGGATAATTTCACAGTTTTATTTAACGTAGTAATTTGGAATTATTTGAAAATATCTCCAGTTATTTAGAAAATCGGCGAACTCGATTAACATTAACATTTTATGTTCGAAATGTAAACATTATGTGTCAGAAAACTGTATCATAAAGAGGGTCATTATAGTACAAGTTTTAATTATGATACAGTTTCTCCAGCCAATCAGAGCTCATTCATTGACCAATTAGGTAAGGATACCTTCGCGCATGCGCTCAAAATCCAACATGTCTATATAAATTACCGACATGGAAAGTGCACCGTCCATATGTTCGCGTAAATAAACTGGCAAATATGAGACAAGAAATAGCACTGTACCATAATATCCCCAACCCCAATTTCTACACAGCGCATTGCTTTCAAACGACTTCGGTGACATTTTGACTGAATGCTGGTGCACATCGCCAGGCTGTAAGCATATGGCATCAAATAATATGTCTGGAATTGCCGAGCACACAGAGCGCATGCGTCGGTCGGTCAGAGAACTTGGAAAACAGAGATACCTGTTTTTAAGAAATGAACATAATGACGATGATTCATAAAGAAAAGCGCACATCTATGGACAAAATCTCTGAACGAAAGATACTATTCCTACCATTCATGCCATAAAGATAATGTACCCAACGGTTTCAGAGCAGCCAAATTATATCACGAAACGAGTAAGAAATAAAACTATAACTGCGGGAGGTTACGTCTCATCATCACCTAGTGACAGATATGTATTGAAATGAAAGATATTACGTGCTCCCCACCCTGAAAAAAGAATCGGGCGCCTATGCTCCAGTCAGCATTCTCACACTGACGAAGAGCTGAAAACGAATGTTACATGCTGGTTCCAGTCCCAGGCTGCAGACTACTACGGCACAGGAATACAAAAGTTGATCCCAATTCTGGTGGTGGTTACGTCGAAAAACGTACGGCAATAATGGTTTCGCTGGCTTTATAAACATACTCTGGTCTTAATTACCATTATAGGCGAGTTGCATACGATTGTTTATGTTCGACGATAATTATAACTATTTTATTTTCGAACATAAATATTCACAAATATCTGTCGATGTTTCGCCAGTTTTATGTACTAAACAGTGCGCATGGGACGCAGAGAATACCATGGCCTCCATGAATACCCCACTATGACACTAGAAGCACGCAGTGAAATTTAAATTAGAAGGACGTGGAAGTCAGGGCAAGTGCGATGCTATCCTTACCTAATTGGTCACACAACTGATTCTTGAGCTCTGATTGGTGGGAGAAACTGTTTCATAATGGAAAATAGTGTTATAATGGCCCTCATTTTGATACAGTTTTCTGACATATAATATTTACATTTCGACAACGTCGAGCATAAACGTTTTTATATAACTGTTTTCATTGTATTTAAAAAAAATAGGGAAACTTAATTTCTGGATGATCCTCGTAGTAACGACGTTTCACTCCACGTTATCGCATAGAGTACGGGTTACTAGTAATGGCGTATTAAGTAACATGTTACTCGGGATGGAATAAACTACACCTGAGGCCGATGACACTTTTGACTATCGTCCAACACATAATGGAGTGAGACCAATTTATTTATAACACTCGAGTCCAGTCTACAAAAGAATCTTGTTATTTATGAGGCAACGAAAGAGGAAAAATAAACATTCTGACAGAGATGAAAACTTGACTTAAATGGGGTCTCGGTTGTCGTCTGTCTAAAAGAATTACTAATTTGTTTAACCAGAGCTACTTCATTATAGGTTTCGAAAGTCAGAGAGTTAATTGGCTGTATCAACTTGAATCTCGTATTGGGACCTGCCAACCTTTTAACTGGTCGGCATCGCTAATAATGACTGCACTTTGGTGAGAAGTTTGTTGAATGAAAGGTGTAGTGTCCAAGAGAATTAGCGTACAACAAATTAGAGCACGGGTTATTTATGGCTTGGTCTACAAATCACGGTAGCTGTGTTTCCCAGTGTCTGAATCCAGTGCTCGAATAGTCCGTAAACATTAAATTTCTAATCTAGTCTATAGAAGACCCTTCGAATTCTGAGAGATGCAACGCTCATTCAGCGAAAGTTATAATGCTGGGATAGTACCTAATTTCAAGTTCTGGGGCACCTAGCCTGTCACCAACTCTAATAAGTACAGCAGTACACTACTCAACTAAAATAAGTTAGTATTTGGGTAGGCGGTGTTTGAAATTTATCAACGGAAGAAATTTCTTGTACGGTCGGCGATCAAAACGATACATTTCAACTAGGCAATGTATGTACAATCACTTTCTAAATTTGTATTTGTTTATTAATTTATTTTTATATTCATTTATGTATTTATCTATGTTTATTTTTGATTATTTATTTTTTTATTTTTTTATTTTGTCGTATTTTTTCGTATATTTCGTATTTTTTATTTTTTGAAGTTTTTATATTTTATATTTCAAAATGTTTTATATTTATTTTTTTATAAAAAAGTTTAAAAAAATTGATATTTAAATTACTCTTTTTAATAAGAAATGTTTTAATTTTTATTTAATTTCTTACATTTTTTTAAATTTCTAAATTTATTTTTTTTACTTGACATATTTTTAGCCTACTTTTCACATTTTGCAAAAATGAGAAAAAAGTAGACTTATGAGATCGGGCAAATGTGTGTCTGTCTGTCTGTCTGTCTGTCTGTCTGTCCTTCTGTCTGTCTGTCTGGCTGTGTGTGTGTCCCCCCCTATCAACTCCTAAACGGCTGCAGCAATCAAAACCAAATTTAGTATGAGTAAATATGTGCACCGGAATATCTCACGTCCATATTTGAAAATGATGTCAGTGCTACCAACTGCTGAAAAAACGCACTAGAAATTTGAGCCCCATGTTGGATATCTTGCAAGGTATGCAACAATATTCCAATATTGGCACACATGCAGATAATACTATTTCAGTTAAATTTCCAGGAGGCCAACAATGACAGTGTTGCCAAAATAATGTTAAGCCTTCTGATAGGTCCAATGTTTAAATGCATATAACTTTTACACTATCAATTGGATTTCAACCAAATTTTGTATGTAACATCTTTACATAAGCAGATATGACTGAGCATATTCTTAAGAACCAACAGGGCTACCAACTGTTAATAATTGCTCTCTCAATTTTTTTTATCCAAATACCAATATATCAGAAAGTATGCAAGCCAACAGCTTTACACTATGCACACGTATATTCCGACATTTTAGATTGATTTGGAGTAACTTACATACGTCAGTTCTACCAACATGATTATAAGCCTGCTGATAGTACCAATTTTTAAATACATGTAACTTCTATACTATCAGTTGGATTTCAACCAAATTTCGTATGTGCTATGTGTACCATAACAGATATGACTATAAGTATTGTTAAGAGCAATCAGGGCTGCCAACTGTTAATAAATGCTGTCTATATTGTTTTTACCCTAATATCAATATACCAGAAAGTATGCAAGCCAACAGCTCTATACTTTGCACACGTATAGCACCTGACATTCTAGATAAATTTGGAGTAATTAATACAAGGCAGTGCTGCCAACATGATTCTATGCCTGCTGATATGTCCAATTTTAGAATACATGTAACTTCTATACTAACAAATGGATTTCATCCAAAATTGGCACAACAAGATATCATAATATTTCAGATTATTTCTGACCAGCACACGCATGACATTGTTGGCAACATGCTTTTACGCGTTCTGATAGATCCAGTGATTAACTGCATGTAACGTCCATTGGACTTCAGCCAAATTTTGTATTCTGTACCTTAAGAGATGGAACTAAGAATATATTCAGTCGACAGGGCTGCCAACTGTAGTGCTCTATTAAGCTACATTATACCAGGTATATTTTGAACTAATTAGATATTTCGATATTACCAACTTAATTTTGTCATTATTCTAGATAGGTTCATATACTGTAGAATAATCATTGGCATGAAAAGTAGGCTGTATAGTTCGTCACGGAACTTCTTGTTTTAAATTATTTTTATTTTTGTTTCTTTTTTTATTATTATTATCGTATTGGTCCAAAAATTGACCATACCTACCGCACCGTTAAAATTCGAGGGGAACCAAAATATAGAAAAGACAGAAAGAAAGCAGATAGAAGAGAGGGAGATGCAACTAACAATTTTATTTTACGGAATTTACTCTTAGCATAACGCACAACTGTTAGTTTGAAACTTGCGCCACAACCACGCCGATTCCCTAAGATTGTTGATGAATCTAGCTCCAAGTAGTACCGGTAACTGTCCATAGTAGCAAAAGAATCACAGTTCTAGCACCTCAATGTTGAAAACATCCTTTAATGTAATAGACTAGACCTTCCATGAACATTATTCTTTCAGGGGATGTGGACTTTGGAATTAAGGTACCATCAACATCTAGGGATAAGAGCTAGGAATTTTAGGTAGGCCTACTGTAAATAAAATATGATAAAGTATGAGAATATATTCTTTATTTATTCCTTGAAATGACAATCCTTTTTTTAATCATCGCCCCCCAGGGGCTCACATCTTGTGGGCGTGGGTTGGCGACCACGGGGCCCCAGCTGAGTCCGGCATTGCTTCCACTTACTTGTGCCGGGCTCCTCTCTGTCTTCTTTCCTGTCGACCTCACTTGGTCAACTCTTGTTCTCTTCTGACCCCGACGGTATTAGGGTATCCGAGGCCTAGGGAGTCTCTTCCTTTCCCGCCTTAATTGGCCCTTGTCTCATCTTTTCTGATACCCTCCTTCTGCGAGGGGTCAGCCTTCTTTTTCTCTTCATTTTACCTCCTGCCTTGTGCTCTAGGCCCTTAAGGAGGCAGGGTGTATGTAGCCCCACCACTTCTGGTGCACCCTAGATAATGCTACACCCTCAGGGGCTCACGGCTGGTGAGTTCGGGAGTTGGCGACCCCGAGGGATTCCTGAGCTGGGTCCGTTTTCCCCTTTTGTCCCTTACCTTTGGGGCGGACCCTCTCCTCTTTCACATTCCTATATGCCTTTGATGGCTCTCCTTCCTTCCAAGTCCCTCAATCCGCTTTCTTCGAGGGTTGAGGGCATTTCTTTTCCTCCTGTCCTTTATTTGTCTTATTCTCCTTTAGTTTTCCATTTCTTCTTCTAGTATGTAGGTTGGTAGTTAGTTTTAGTTTTAAGTTTGCATTTCATTTTCATCTTCACGATCACCCAAACCATCAGGGGCCGATAGCCTAGATGTTAGGCCCCTTAAAACAACAATTATCATCATCATCATCTTAATCATCGAATGTGTATTTAGGCATTTTGAACCCGGTCGATTATATTACCAGTTTGTCTTTTCTACCACTACGAGCGCTGGTGTGAGTCAATGCGGAGTTTCACTTAATCCCTTAAAACTACTTCTGGTGTGAATATTTTTCAAAAAATCAAAGAACGCCAGACGTTATTGAACCAAGGAACACATCAAAGAAAGAATTATGTAAATAAGTTAATTATATAAGTGATGCTTCAGTTTCCGGGCGAAGCGGGTTGCTACTAATACTATAAAGCTTTGCAAAGGAAAAAAAAGCAGCTTTCGTGGCGCAGTTGGTAGCATGCTCAGCTTCTATGCACAAGGCCACGGGTTCAATCCCAGCTGATTTTTTAAGAGCGTTAAAAATCCCTCAGTATGCCTTCCTTCGGAGGGGAAGTAAACCCGGCGGTTCCATTTCATTGATTTATGGCATGTAAAAGAACCTTCCACTAATTACACTTGTGTGATATTAAATTATAGGTTAGATTTGACTAACGCTCTTAGGTTCCAACTTTCGTCGCCAGTAGCCGACTGCGGTGTCACCTACTAACCAAGTTCAGAAATAATTGTCGTTGACGGTGGCGTTTGGTAGCAAAAGTTGGAACTACTTGAAAATTGAAGTCTGCAGTCCTTACCTGAATTACAGATACCACACACTAATACAGCCTTCACAATTAACACCAGTCATCAGACAGATTCTTCTGAGGAACCAACCAACTAATTTTGCTAGGATTTGAATAAAAATGAAAACTATTAAAGAAACAGGCGATTGTAGGCTGTTCTACCAGAACTGCATTTAGGCCGGAAGTGATTTTCGAAATTGGGTATTTTAGTTTGATAGAGCACTCCAAGACTCACAATTTGAAACCTTTCCGGGCCTTTTAACCCTTCAACTTTTAGCACAATTGAGGAAATGGCTTAGTCTTACGTATTTGCTAAGATGGGGATCGCTACTTTGTCTGCTAAGAAATGTTTATGTTCGCCCCTGACTATTATATGTCAGAAGTATGCCTCTCACCAAGGTGGACCAGGTTCGATTCCCGGTCAATGCATGTGAGATTTTCGAAGTGAAATGCCATGTCCTGTGGTTCGGATTCCACGTAAAAAGGAGGTCCCGTGGCTCATGATCTCGCGATTAACGGTCACGTTAAACTACAAGCTTGCTTTTCTAGATGTTAGGCCCCTTAAAACAACAATTATCATCATCATCATATATGTCAGAAAACTGTACTAAAATGAGGCTCATTATAACACTATTTTTTAGCCTATTTTCATTTTATGAAAAAAAAAATAGGCTTATGAGATCACCGTGTGTCTGTGTGTGCGTGTGTGTGTGTGTGGGTGGGTGTGTGTGTGTGTGTCCCTAATAAATTCTAAACGGCTGGCGTGATTCCAATGAAACTCGGTGAGATCATAGCACCATTCTGGCGGACCCCGACCGTGCCCTTCAAATTTTATAGTATCTCACCAATCCAACATGGCGGCTGTGCGAAATATTTCACCAGCATTCAATATTCCCGAAACTAAGTTATTACCGTTATCACCCTGAAATTTTGTACAGTGATAAAGGGAACTACTAGAAGTTCACCTATGAGACTTTCAAAAACCTGGTAACTACAAAACCAACATGGCGGCCAAGCGAATACAGTATTAAAATATTAAGTAAATTTTAATACACCTTTCTCGCGATTTAACCATCCAAACCTAATGAAACATAGTACAGCAAATGTTTATACACATTGAAATGCACCGGAGTCTAATTTAGTTCAATTGTTTACATAACCTCAAAATGGCGGCTGTGCGAAATATTTCACTGGCATTCAATATCTCCGAAACTATTTATGACATCAACCTGAAATTTTGTAAGGTGATAAAGGGCGCTTGTACAGGGTAATCTATGTAACTTTCAAAAACCTGTAAAGTACAAAACGAATATGGCAGCCAAGCGAAATTGAAACATTTTAATAGACTTTTCTCGTGATTTAACCATCTGAGCGCTGTGAAATGTGGTACAGTAAATGACTATACATATTGTAATGCAATGGCATCTAATTTAGTTCAATTGTTTACATAACCTCAAGATGGCGGCTGTGCGAAATTTTAAAAGTAAGTTTTTTATTTCTTGTGTAGTAATCATGCGATCGAAGTGAAAGATTGAATAATGAAGCTACGCAATAATTTTCCTTTAATGGTACATAACTCTATGGCCTATACATATAACAATCAAAAATGGCGAGCATCCGAAATGTTTTGACGGTTCTCAATATGTACGAATCATTTACAGCATTCAAACTCATTTTTTAAAATTTTCATAGAGACTATGAACATAAGTTCACCTATATGACTTTCAGTAACTTGGTGAGCACAAATCCAACATGGCGGTGACGCGAAATATATATATTAAAAAGGACGTTTTTCGCAATTTAACCATCCGATTGCAGTGAAACGTTGCACGTAAAATGCTTATACAAATGTTAATCCACTGGCATCTAATTTATTTCAATTGTTTTCATAACCACAAGATGGCAGCTATGCGAAATTTTAAAATCTCGTTTTTACTCCTTGTGACCTAATCATGCGATTGAAGTCTGAATACCACACGTACACAATAATCTTCATGTAGTCTAATAGTACATAAGTAATAATCCAACCTGGCGACCATCTGAAATATTAAGACGGTTCTCAATATCTATGAATCTATCACAACAATCAAACTGTAATTTTGTATGTTGATAGAGGCAATTAACATGAGTAGGATATATGAAAATAAGCTGTATAGTTCTTCACGGAACTACTTGTTTTCATTTTAAATGATCTTGTCGACTTCGTCGTTACGCTGAGGTCTGGCGTTACGTTACGGTGACGGGACGAAATGTACCGAGAATGCACTGTAGTGTGTGACGTCATAGTATGATGTAGCAGCCGAGTAGCAAGAAGGCAGTGCGAGAACAGAGTTTCAAGAAGGCAGTGCGAGAACAATCAAGTAGACAGTGAAGAAACAAATTAGAATTTTGAAACTCTGTTCTCACACTGCCTTCTTGGAACTCAGCTGGTAGCATTTAAAATGATATCAAGTCTAGTCTTTCAGACTGACTTATCAGTCTCTCTCTTTTTTTTTTTTTTTTTTTTTCATTATGAAACAGTTTCTCCCACCAATCAGAGCTCAAGAAACAGTTGTTTGACAATTAGATAATTAGATGCATTGAGTTTCACGGCCTAGTGTCATAGTAGGGTAATCGAGGAGGCCATGGTCAAATACAAGGCATTCTCTGCGTCCCATGCGCTCGGTTCAGTACATAAAACTGGCGAAATCTCGACAGATATTTATGAATATTTATGTTCGAACATAAAATAGTCATAATAATTATCGTCGAACATAAACAGTCGTATGCAACTCGCCTATAATGGTAATTAAGACACTCGTATGAAAATTATAAAACTCGCATACGCTCCTTTTATAAACATACTCGTGTCTTGATTATTGCCATTATAGGCTCGTTGCCTAATGTACAATTTTAACATTAAAATTAACATTATTAGTCTATTACTGTACTATAAATAGAGCCCTGCGTGGATAAGCAAAACGCTATCCGCATCCGCCCCGCATCCGCACGACTTTTCTCCACATTGACACGTTTGTTATCCGAATCTACTGGCATTACAATAATAAGTTATTTTAATTACATAAAGCATAAATTACTAAAGCGACACATTGAGACATTTGAGGAATAATAGTGATGGAATAACATGAATAACATGAGTGTTATACAGCCAGAATTGCTACCCTTTCCCGTTCGGAATGTCAATTATGCTTAATGACATAATTTGAATGAGATTAGCTTAAATCATCATCTTACATTCATGAAAGGAACATACCTCCGGGTCCTAATAATGATGTTAAACAAGTTCGGACTGTATTCTAAAAAGTATCCGCAAATTTTCTCCTAAACCGGCCGCGGTGGCTGAGAGCGCTAACGCGCTACCTCGTGCCTCGCCGGCATCGGGAGAGCGTGGGTTCGAATCCCACCTCGGCCGTCCTGAAAATGGTTTTCGTGGTTTCCCATTTTCACCACCAGGCAAATGCCGGGACGGTTCCTTTCAATAGGTCCACGGCCGATTTCCTTCCAATATCCCTTCCCTGACCCGTCCTGAAAAGAAAAGTACATGGCCATTGGCTGCATTAATAAAATTATTATAAATTTTCTCCTAACATTATCCGCAGGTTATACGCTATCTGCACAGTCATCCGCATGGCGAAATATTTTACGGATATCCGCGGGTTTATCCAAGGACAACCGCTTCCGCACAGGGCAGTAACTATAGAATAGCACAGCAAAACAAAGTACTGCTCACAAGATTAACAGCAGTCACAATAATGCAGAGATCAAACGTTGCATTGTTACGCAATAGCTTTACACTTATTCCCGCTTCTCGCTTGCTGACGCTAGCGACAATGTTTCAGTATTTCCAAATGAGAAACCAGCACTATGTTCGAATTGTACTTTATAATGTTCCGATGTAGGCCTGTTGTCGTTACGTCGTTTTCATATGGTCACAATTATAACCTAAGCCGCAACTCACCTTTTCAGGGCCGAAATTTGAATGAAAAGTGCAGCTTCTTTTCGGACTAATATGGCATGTTATTGGTTTTAAGTCCCTTTTAACTCTGCGGCTTTTAGAACCTCCTCGATACTGGAATTTTGCCCCAAAGGGGTTCTTTAACAAGCCAGTAAATCTACAGCTCCCTCGCATTTGTGCGCTCGCAAATGCCAACTGACTACGCCAGGATTCGATCCTGCTACTTTGATCACAGCAGGCGAGAAACCGAGAATGATAACCGCTAAGCCATGAGGCCAGTCCTGTTTTTAGTTCTTTATAACATTCTATAAATAATACATTTTTAAATCCTAATTAAGGGGTACAGACACAAGGAAATTGTGTTATGACATCTTGACCAATGACGACACTTTCGTTCTTGTCGCAAGACAGTGACGTGAGCTAGTTTTTCAGTCGCTCACCAGGTGTCATCACGGACGTTATTTATGGAATCGTTGTTCAGTGGCTAATTATTGCCGAGAACGTAGTCTTGTCACTAATGTGGAGGGACGCCAAATACCAAGCCGGACACACTTCAAAGCGCACTGCAAGTCAAAGTTACTTTGTACGCTCCTTTAAACCGCGGAACGGGAAAGTGACATCAAATGTCACTATTTCGCGACGCCCTGTCAAGCAGATAAATACCACCGCGTGTGGTCGCTGACCTATTTCCCGTTCTTCAAATACTTCTTCGTCTACTGGTTTCTTCTCAACGTTTACATCCAATAAGAATGGAATGGACAAGTGCACCAATATAAGAATCTTTCGTAAACAAAGAAGGGTCTTTTGCCTTTCAGACAGGCTTGTTCCTCCGAGAGGTGTTCCTGAGCCGGGGTTTACTTGCGGTAGGAGTCCACCTAGCATTATTGGCTGTCAGTCTATGTTCAATTCCAGTCTTTGCCAAGAAATGTATTTGTTGTTGTTGTTGTTGTTTCATTTAAGGGGTAGAACATCGGGGTCATTTAGCCCCTTGTATAGTTACCGGCAGTTAGTTCCGCATTTCCCCATCACACTCCCCCGGTATACGGTACAATACTACTGCAAATTACAACATTTGCCACATTTGCAATGCTCTCAGATAGGGAAGTATTCATCACGCTCTCCGCACCGCTCTTCACCTCGCTCCTACCGTTGAGCTCTAAAGATCAAGTGTGCAACTAAACGCCGGTATCTGAACTTTGTTGTGTGCAGAATTTGTCTGATATCTAGTGGTACTGTGGTGTCTGTGGTAGTTGTGTGTTTGTAATTCAGGCGGGGATTGGTAAGGAGACGGTCGTTGGTTTAAGTTAGGAACCATCCCTGCATTTGCCTGGAGTAGCAGTGGGCAAACCATGGAAAACCACTTCCAGGAGGGCCGAGGTGGTAATCGAACCCACCTCTTCTCTGTTTTGCCTCACGAGGCTCAGTGTAGCCCGTTCTGACCCTCAGACTAGAATTAAGTTTCTTGGTAGAGCCGGGAATCGAATCCGGGCCTCCTGGGTGACAGCCAAGGATGCTAGCCGCGACACCAAGAGGTGGACAAAATTTAACTCTGAAGTTACATCGCAATGGGATGAATGGTATATGAACGCATAGGGGACAGACAGACAGACAGACAGACAGACTATTACGTAACATTGATTTTTAGCCTATTTTCATTTTATGAAAATATAGGCTTATGAGATCACCTTTTGTCCGTGTGTGTGTGTGTGCGTGTGTATGTGATCCGTGTGTATGTCTCCCCTAATAACTTCTAACCGGCTGGAGCGATATCAATGGAACTCGGTAAGATCATAGCACCATTCTGGCCGACCCCGACCGTGCCCGTGAAATTTTAATTGTCTTTCACCAATCCAACATGGCGGATGTGCGAAATATTTGACCAGCTTTCAGTATCTCCGAAACTATTACAAATATCACCCTGAAATTTTGTACGGTGATAAAGGGCACTACTAGAAGTTCACCTATGAGACTTTCAAAAACCTGGTAACTACAAAACCAACATGGCTGCCAAGCGAAGTTGAGACATTTAAATATACTTTTCTCGCGATTGAACCATCCAAATATAATGAAACTTGGAACAGTAAATGTGTATACACATTGTAATGCACTGGCATCTGATTTAGTTCAATTGTTTACATAACCTCTAAATGGTGGCTATGCGAAAAGTTTCACTGGCATTCATATCTACGAAACTATTACTGATATCACCGTGACATTTTGTACGGCGGTAAAGGTCACTGCTACAAGTTTATCTATGTAACTTTCAAACACATGTAAAGTGCAAAACGAACATGGTGGCCAAGCGAAGTTGAAACATGTTAATAGACTTTTCTCGTGATTAAACCATCTGAACGCAGTGAAATGTGGTACAGTAAATGATTATACATATTGTAATGCACTGGCATCTAATTTAGTTCAATTGTTTACATAACCTCAAGATGGAGGCTGTGCGAAATTTTAAAATTAAGTTTTTATTTCTTGTGTCATAATCATGCGATCGAAGTGAAATTTTAAATAATGAAGCTACGCAATACTTTTCCTTTAATGGTACATAACTCTATGGTCTATACTACACCAGTGGCGTAGTCAGGGGGTGTTACTGGCGGTTATAACCCCACCCTTCGGCATTTTTACACACAAAAACAGGAACTGATAATAATTAATAAGCTAATTAAATATTTCTTAAGTAAAATAATGACACTTGCAGATGATTCTATAACTCATGCTTTGTGGGAAATTGGTATGGTTGTGATTTGTGTCTGCATCACTGCTTGGTGATGTATTGTTGTCGCCTTTCTGTCTGGTATACACGTCTTCATGGCAAGGCATAACTCCGTCATCCAAGGGTTGCCAATCTAGCTTTTTCCCCGCTAAATATAGCCTTTTTCAAACTGAGCCTAGCTCCAGACAATTTTGAATCCCGCCTAGCGAAGTAATTCGTTTTCTTTCTTTTCTTAGCTGGATGGCAGTTGTTTATAAATTAATCTAATTTTAATTAAGAATGAAATGTTTTAATAAGGGCGTAGAAAATTCTATGGGTACATTAACACTAATGTGGAGATCGTTGTTAACTTCTGGAGTGTCAGATAGTCGAGTTGCGTCTCATTACATGAAAATGAAAATCCACAGCCTGCTTCCAGTCTCCGACTGGGTCAGGAATGGAATGAATGAAGCCCCCCATCTAGCTGCGAGGATATGAACTGTGCCGGCTGCCGAGGCCTGACGCACTCCCCTGGGGCAATGATTAAAGGAATTACAGATGAAATGAAATGGTAGTGGAGAGTGTTGCTGGAATGCAATTTTGACAGGGAAAACCGGAGTACCCGGAGAAAAACCTGTCTGCCTCCGTTTTGTCCAGCACAGATCTCACATGGAGTGACCGGGATTTGAACCACGGACCCAGCGGTGAGAGGCCGGCGTGCTGCTGCCTAAGCCATGGAGGCTTCCCCGTCTCATTACATATTTCCTGAAATTCCTTGCATTTCGGTTATCTCCCAGTTACTATAACCCCTCCCATTGGTCGATCTTGGCTACGCTACTGCTATACACCCATATAACAATCCAAAATGGCAAGCATCCGAAATATTTTGACGGTTCTCAATATCTACGAATCTTTTACAGCAATCAAACAGAATTATTTTATGTTCATAGAGGCTATGCACATAAGTTCAGCTATAGGATTTTCAATAACCTGGTGAGCACAAATCCAACATGGCAGCGACGTGACGTATACATATTTAAATGGACGTTTCTCGCGATTTAACCATCCGAGTGTAGTGAAACTTGGCACGTTAAATGCTAATGCAAATGTTAATCCACTGGCATATAATTTATTTCAATTGTTTTCATAATCACAAGATGGCAGCTGTGCGAAATTTTAAAATCTCGTTTTAGCCTACTTTCGATTTTTGCAAAAAAGGAAAGTAGACTTATGAGATCAACACAGGGCGAAAAAAGTGTGTCTGTCTGTGTGTGTGTATGTGTGTGTGTGTGAGTCTGTGTGTGTGTATGTGTGTGTGTGTCTGTGTGTGTCTGTGTGTGTGTGTGTGTGTGTGTGTGAGTGTGTGTACTAGGAATGTCTGTCCCCCCCTATCAATTCGAACACGGTGAATGCGAATTGAACGAAATTTGGTACAAAGGTAGCACGTAAAATCAAATAACGACTAACCAAATCATCCGATCTCTACCAAATTTGGTAACAACATACCTTCGTATAGGATGCGTCTTGTGACCAAACTACAAGGTCGTCCGCCATACCATTTCGGGATGGCGGCCGTGCGAATTATGCAAACTTTATAATCCATATCATGGGACCCACCAGTTCCGATTATCGACCCGAGAATCGTTTTAACTGTTCTAAAGGAAGAGGCACGTTCGAAATTAAAAGTTTATTTTGTAATACTATAGTGCAGACGTGATTTTAAAAAGCTGAGCCGATTCAGTAATAAGACAAGATGGCAGCGGATATCTTGTGCCTGACTTATATTTCACTAATTTGAGTATTGCATGCAATATAGCGTACTGATACAAAATAAATAAACTTTGTATGAAATGCTTTATACACACATCAAAAAAAGTTTTGCATCACCTCGGTTCCAAGAGTTCTGGAACCGTTAAATACAAAGGGAATAGAGATCAACACAAACAACATTTCAGCTCGTTTTATTGCTCATGAGACCCACACATTGCATGTTGTACCATCATACAGCTAGACTTTCAGCATTTGTGGTCCAGATTGCAGTACACACCACTACCTCTAATACCCAGTAGCACGTCCTCTTGCATTGATGCATGCCTGTATTCGCCGTGGCATACTATCCACAAGTTCATCAAGACACTTTTGGTCCAAATTGTCCCACTCCTCAACGACAATTCGGCGTAAATCTCTCAGAGTGGTTGGTGGGTCAAGACGTCCATAAACAGCCCTTTTCAACATATCCCAGGCATGTTCGATAGGGTTCATGTCTGGCGAAACTGCTGGCCACTGTAGTCGAGCGATGTCGTTATCTTGAAGGAACGCATTCACAAGATGTGCACAATGAGGTCGAGAATTGTCGTCCATGAAGACAAATGCCTCTCCAATATTCTGCCGATATGGTTGCACTATGGGTCGGAGGATGTCATTCAGGTATCGTAAAGCCGTTTCGGAGCCTTCCATGACCACCAGTGGCGTACGTCGGCCCCACATAATGCCACCCCAAAACATCAGGGAACCACCACCTTGCTGCACTCGCTGGACAGTGTGTCTAAGACGTTCAGCCTGACCAGGGTGCCTCCAAACACGTCTCCGACGATTGTCTGGTTGAAGGCATATGCGACACTCATCGGTGAAGAGAACGTGATGCCAATTCCGTGGGGTCCATTCAGCATGTTGTTGGGCCCATCTGTACCGCGCTGCATGGTGTCGGGGTTGCAAAGCTGGACCTCGCCATGGACGTCGGGAGTGAAGTTGCGCATCATGCAGCCTATTGCGCACAGTTTGAGTTGAAACACGACGTCCTGTGGCTGAACGAAACGCATTATTCAACATGGTGGCATTGCTGTCAGGGTTCCTCCGAGCGGCAATCCGTAAGTAGCGGTCATCCACTACAGTAGTAGCCCTTGGGCGGCCTGAGCGAGGCCTGTCATCGACAGTTCCTGTATCTCTGTACCTCCTCCATGTCCGAACAACATCGCTTTGGTTCACTCTGAGACGCCTGGAAACTTCCCTTGTTGAGAGCCCTTCTTGACACAAAGTAACAATGCGGACGCGATCGAACTGCGGTATTGACCTTCTAGGCATGGTAGAACTACAGACAACATGAGCAGCGTACCTTCGTCCTGGTGGAATGACTGGAACTGATCGGCTGTCGTACCCCCTCCGTCTAATAGGCCCCGCTCATGCATGGTTGTTTACATCTTTGAGCAGTTTTAGTGACATCTATGAACAGTCAAAGGGACTGTATCTTGGATACAATATACACAGTCAACGTCTATATGCCGGAGATCTGGGAACCGAGGTGATGCAAAACTTTTTTTGATGTGTGTAATAATATACTCCAGTGATGAAATCGTTTAGTATAAATCATTATTTGCCAACAAGTTCTATGTAAGTCATTTTATATAGAACGATATTCGTTGACACAATTAGCTCAGTGGTAGAGCGTTAGCCTATCGCTCAAATGCCTATGGTTCAAACCCGATCAGAGCTAGGTTTTTTGCTTGAAATGTTATATGTTTATTGTTTTGTAATGACTCAGATGTTTTAAAATTAAGCGTTATATTGTGCATATTATGGTGTAAAATATATATTTAATTAAAACATAATTCGCCAGCAGATTTACTCGAGACATCTAGCTGCCAAAAAGGTAACTGCACGCCGACCTACTTATTAACTTCCAGATTTTATTGAAATGTTTCTTCTTATGGCCGCTAGAATGCACTCGCTCTGTTAGGATTATATTGTTCGATATTTCACCACTAGATGTCACGACTAGTCTACGTGGGGCTCCATTGATTACTATACCATTGGCATTCTATGCGCATCGAATTTGAAGAATGACAAGATGATACTACGATACATTTTTACTTTTTATTTTAAAGGGTTTGTAACAGCCTATTGTGCGTTATTTGAAAATGTTAATTGAAGTAAAGAACAAAACGATTTCACATAGTATCTGAACTCTACCATTGGTGCTAGTTCAGGATATTAATTAATACTTTTATTTCAGCCAAATAGCAATCGAAAATATCCCCATAGTTGGTATACACACGTCTCTGTAGGGTCATGGAAAGATTTGTTAATTCAATTAGGGTTGTGAAAGTCATACGCAGCCAGACGTGTAAAGACATGCCTCAACTCAAAGTTGGATGTTGCCCGCGTCAGGCCGATTATGTAATAATAATAATAATAATAATAATAATAATGTTATTGGTTTTACGTCCCTTTTAACTACTGTTGCTTTTAGAGACGCCGGGGTGCCAGAATTTTGTCCCGAAGGGGATCTTTAACGTGCCAGTAAATCTACTAACACGGCTCCCTCGCATTTGTGCACCCTCAAATGCCAGCTGACTGCGCCAAGATACGAACCTGAAACATACGGTCCAGCAAGCGAGAACGTTACCGCTGAGCCACGCCGCCAGTCCGGTCGATTATGTCTCCAGATCCATAACATTCTTTAGATACTTCTTATCTTTCTTTCTTCAATGATGGTAGCAGTTTTTATCTAGGTTGTGGCGTTTGGTAGAGGTAAATCGTTTCTAAGGTCTTCAACAAAGAATAGTTCTATTATACTCTTTGATAATAACGAGTTATAACTATACTCATACATTTAGGAGAAAGTAGGCTATATGTACTTTACTGAACATCTTGTTACTTCTTGTGTCCTAATCATGCGATTGAAATTTGAATACCACACGTACACAATAATCTTCAGGTAATAGTACATAAATAAAAATCCAACCTGGCGACCATCTGAAATATTTAGACGGTTCTCAATATCTACGAATCTATCACATCAATCAAACTGAAATTTTGTATGTTGATAGAGGCAATTAACATGAGTAGGATATATGAAAATAGGCTGTATAGTTCTCCACGGAACTACTTGTTATATATATGGATACGTGGGATGCTTTTGAAATAGCCAAATGACATTGTTTTATTAAATAAACTTTGGGCTTACTATTAGAAGAAGAAAAGACCGCCTCGTGGTGTAGTGGCTAGCATTTTTGACTGTCAACCCGGAGCTCCGGGTTTCATTCCCGACTCTGCCAAGAAATGTAATTCTGGTCTGAGGGCTGAAATGGGGTACACTCAGCCTTGTGGGGCAAAAATGAAAAGAGGCAGGTTTGATTCCTACCCCCAGCCATCCTGGAAATGATTTTCTGTGGTTTCCCACTTCTAATCCAGGCAAATGCCGGGATGTTGCCTAACACAAGGCCACGGCCTCTTCCTATCCAAATCCTACCTCAATAACAAATGCACACACTAATGCAGACATCACAGTGACACAGTTTATCAGACAAATTATACACACACCCAAGTACACCAGGGCTCATGACCACGATGACACAAAACCCCTAAAATAATCAACAATAGTACAATGAGCGCCTTCTCTATGGAACGGAGCTTCGCCGTGGCCATGTGACGAGTTGAGAGTGCTGAGTCAGCGCCAGTTGACTCGCATCTACCATTACACAACAGTGGGTCGGAAGCTCCGGATGCGTCATAGCTTGATTACATTCCCAGGTGGCAAGATACCTGAGTTGAGAGAGTTAAGATTTGTGGTGAAGTACTGTAGCCTATCTCGTGTCCCTTGAACATGGTTAGGTATAAAACAAAACTTCAAAGTTTCATATTGGAAACTTATCTTCTCAAGAAGAAGTCTTACAGTAAATGTGTTCGTGCGTTTTAGTGCCGTGTGAATGTTACTTGTGGGGAAACCTCAAACAAAAGGTATACAGAATCAATCCGCTTACTCTTGGGGGATCTTGAAAACTATATAACTGTCCTGATACGATTTATTTGGGTGAGTGAATTACAGCGAGTGTACCAAAACTTCCAACTTAGGTGCAACGCATGTTTAGAAATGGACAGCAATTCCAGAAACAACTCTGAAATTCGTGTATGTATTGATGATTATTAAATACGTTATAAAGTGTAACTGTGTTTGAACTAGTTGGGCGCTACGCTGTTGCTGTCGCCAATGCCTTGCTCTACACGCTGCTACACACAGTGTAGTCTCGCGGCCCCTGCGAGGTTACGTTCTGCAGAGAAGGCTCTCGCTGTACCTAAGTCATCACATCAATACAGTTTGCCAGACAAGTTCAACACACACCTAACAGCACGGGCTTGATGACCAAGATGTCCCGTCTCCTCAAATGATTTAACAACAACAAGCCTTTCTGATGAGGAAAGTAAGCTTTGGAACAACTTGCCCGTTACGAAATCCTAAGTGGTCTGTGATGACGATTTGGATCCCTGCCTGGTTCCAGTCATACGAATCCCTTATTCCTCACCGGGTTCCTACGGCACGATGCGACGCGCCTTGGTGACGCAGACAGGTTACGTAACAGACTAGAGGCGAGGATATAATTAGACAAGATTGTTGCAGAATGAACTTGACAGCATTAGCGCGGATGTCTTCTTAATCTTTCTTACAAAGGGCTTGGCTCCGTGTCAATTACATTTACATAACAGTACCATTAGTGATACTCCTGGTGAATGGTCATATTAAGTAGAGAAATTAATAACATACTGTAGGCTATTATTTTAAAAACTCAAAATTACTGAGCAAAATAACCTAGTCAAAATTGCTTGTATGGAATTTACTTTGTTCTGTACAAGAAACAAATCAACATTTCATTGTGATATTTTTCTTAGTTCTCAAAAATCAGTATTTTCAAAATAAAAATAAAAATTGAGGCCAAAATACACCAAAAATGCTCCAAAATTTTCAAACATTTTAAGCCAAAATTGTTGTAGGAGGATAGTTTAATATTATCAAGCTTCACAGCAGTAGGCTGGCTGTAAACATTATCGTGTTGGCAGCCATTTTAGCCTACAGTATTAGCCTACTTTCGATTTTTGCAAAAAATGAAAGTAGACTTATGAGATCAACACAGGGCGAAAAAAGTGTGTCTGTCTGTGTGTGTGTGAGTCTGTGTGTGTGTGTGTGTGTGTGTGTGTACTCTGAATGTCTGCCCCCCCCCCCTATCAATTCGAAAACGGTCAAAGCGAATTGAACGAAATTTGGTACAAAGGTAGCACTAGCAAAGGACACCTCAGTGTCCTGTTTTATATCGCCGCCATCTTGACGGAAACGTAATGGCGGCCACACAAATGTTCAAAGCTTAAATCAAATTACAACTAACCTAAACATCCGATCTCTACCAAATTTTGCAACAACATACCTTTATGGTGGGAGCATCCTCTGACCATCATAATAGTTCATCAGCCTAATAGTTAGCGGATGGCGGCCATATTTGTGTGAAAATCGATTCCCCCTATTAATTCGATCACGGTGAAACCGAATGGAACGAAATTTGGTACAGAGGTAGCACTAGCTAAGGGCACCTCAGTGTCATATTTTATATCGCCGCCATCTTGACGGAAACGTAATGGCGGCCACACAAATGTTCAAAGCTTAAATCAAATTACGATTAACCTAATCATTCGATCTCTACCAAATTTTGCATCAACATACCTTCATGGAGGGAACATCCTTTGACCAACCTAATAGGTCATTAGCCTAATATTTTGCGGATGGCAGCCATCGATTCCCCTATTAATTCGAACATGGTGAAACCGAATGGAACGAAATTTGGTAAAGAGGTAGCACTAGCAGAGGGCACCTCAGTGTCATGGTTTATATCGCCGCCATCTTGACGGAAACGTGATGGCGGCCACACAAATGTTCAAAGCTTAAATCAAATTACGACCAACCTGATCATCCGATCTCTACCAAATTTTGCAACAACATACCTTTATGGAGGAAGCATCCTTTGACCAAATTAATAGGTCATTAGCCTACTAGTTTGCAGATGGCGGCCATCTTTGTGTCAAAACCGAAGGGAACGAAATTTGGTACAAAGATAGCACTAGCGAAGGGCACCTCAGTGTCATGTTTAAATATCGCCGCCATCTTGACAGAAACGTAATGGCGGCCACACAAATGTTCAAAGCTTTAATCAAATTACGACTAACATAAATATCCGATCTCTACCAAATTTTGCAACAACATACCTTTATGGAGGGACCATCCTTTGACAAATCTAAGAGGTCATTAGCCTAATTTTTTCGGATGGTGGCCATCTTTGTGTGAAAATCGATTCCCCTATTAATTCGAACACGGTGAAACCGAATGGAACGAAATTTTGTACAGAGGTAGCACTAGCAAAGGGCACCTCAGTGTCATGTTTTATATCACCGCCATCTTGACGGAAACGTAATCGCGGCCACCCAAATGTTAAAAACTAAAATGTAATTACGACCAACCAAATAATCTAGTCTCTACCAAATTTTGCAACAACATATCTTTATGTGGGAAGCATATTCTGACCAAACTGCAAGATCATCAGGCCAATAGTTTGCAGATGGTGGCCAAGAATGTGTGCAAAGGTAGTACAGAGGTAGTACTAACAAAGGGCACCTCAGTGTCATGTTTTATATCGCCGCCATCTTGACGGAAACGGAATGACGGCCACCCAAATATTAAAAGATTAAATCAAATTACAACCATCCTAATAATTTGATCTCTACCAGATTTTGCAACAACGTGCCCTTTTGTGGAAAGCATCTTATGACTGACTACAAGCTTATCAGCCCAATAGTTTGCAAATAGCGGCCATGTATGTGTGCAAATACATTCCCCATATCAATTCAAACACGGTGAAACCGAATTGAATGAAATTTTTTACAGAGGTAACACTAGCAATGGACACCTCATATTCATGTTTAATATCCCTATAGCACGTTGTATATCAACAAGCTACTACAACCAACATTCAATTATACTCCTTGAAAAGGACAAAGAGTTATAACAATACCCATGCATTTAGGAGAAAGTAGGCTATATGTTCTTTACTGAACATCTTGTTTTTATTTATGAAAAAAAAAAATAGGCTTATGAGATCAACTTTTGTCCGTGTGTGTGTTTGTGTCCCTAATTAAATCTAATCGGTCGAAGCGATTTCAATGAAACTGATAAGTGCATACACTACCTTGTCCGACCTCGACCATGCCTTTCGAATTTTAATAAATTTCACCAATCCAACATGGCGGCCGCGCGAAATATTTCTCTGGCATTCTATATCTCCGCAACAGTAACAGATATCACCCTGAAATTTTGTACGATGGTAAAGGCCACTACTATAAATTCATCTACAGTGCTGTTTGTAGAAAGTGAAACACCAAGAACAAGAGATGTGACCACTTAGCACTTCATACCACAGATTAGGGACATGACAATACATTACTGATTAGGACAATCCGGTATATGTACGTTGACGGTCGATCTTCATTATGGCGTCGCGCTACCACGTGATGTACTCAGAGCCGCTAGATGTAGTGGCATGGAATCATACAGCGCTTGAATACGCTACTGGGGAATACCTTCCCACGCGGTTGTAGGCGCGTCTACAAATCATCAACAGTGGCGGCAGCAAGACCTGAACGAACAAGTTGCCGACCGACCATATCCCAGACATGTTCGATGGGCGACACGTCAGGCGAACAGGCAGGCCAGGGAAGCAGATGTATCCGTCGTTCTGCAAAGAAGGCTTGCGAATTCCTCGCCACATGCGGGCGGGCATTGTCTTGCTGAAATATGGCCTGTGGAACGGCCTGCAAGAGGGGCAGTGCCACGGGCTGTAAAACTTCCCTGATGTAGCGGTCACTGTTCAGATTGCGCTCAAGACGTACGAGGCGTGACCTCCTGTTATAGGCAATTGCACCCTGGTGTTTGTCCACTATGTCGCTCAACAATACAGTCTGCCTGATTGCGTTCTCCACGGCGGCGTCGAACGCGTATGTGGCCATCACTGTAGGACAGGTTGAAGCCTCATACACTACATTTCGCCACTCAGCCTGCCAGTGTCGACGTGCATGTGCCCATTGTAGTCGGAGGCGTTAGTTGTTCCCAGTCAATGGAAGCCGACGCAGTGGCATGCGACCTACCTGTCCAGCCCTCAAGAGACGGCGCCGCACCGTCGACAAAGACATGTCCACCCCCGATGCAGTGCTCCAAAGTCGAGCCTACACCGAGGGCCACGCTGTTCTGTCCGGTACGGCCATGCGGAGAAGATGGGGGTTGTCACGCGCTGTGGTCACATTGCATCGTCCTGTACCCTGTCGTCGCTGTGTACGGCCCTCCTCTTTTCACTGGATCCACATACGCCTTACTGTTGACGCAGCGTGCCCTGTACGAGCCGCAATGTCCCAGAACGACAGACCCAGCTCCTGGAGTCCAAGCTTTCTGCCCCGTTCAACCGCACTCACATGCTGAGGGTCCACCCTGTGATGTCGACGAGGCATCGTTGCACTTGCTTACATGGATCCACTAGGTATGACGGCCCCACGCCGACAGAGCTGTGTGGAACACTGACGTATTCGGTCTCACGCAGAGGGCACTGGTGGGCCAATGTGCACGCCATCTCTCTGTGATTCGGGTTCGATTCCCGGTCAATGCATGTGAGATTTTTGAAGTGAAATGCCATGTCCTGTGGTTCGGATTCCACGTAAAACAAAGGTCCCGTGGCTCATGATTGCGAGATTAACGGTCACGTTAAACTAAACTACAAGCTTCCTTTTTCTCTCTGTGATTTGAGTCACTTACTGTAGTATGGTACCGCAGGCCTGCACGACCCCTGTTCTGGGAGTGTCTCCGACCATTTCTTCTGGGTGTTTCACTTTCTACAAACAGTACATAGTGTAAGTGACTTTCATAAACTAGTTAAGTACGAAACGAACATGGCGGTCATGCAAAGTTGAAACATTTCAATAGACATTTCTCGCAATGTAACCATCCGAGCGCAGTGAAACTTGGATCAGCAAATGTTCATACACGTTATAATGCACTGGCATGTAATTTAGTTAAATTGTTTACATAACCTCAAGATGGCGAATGTGCAAAATTTTAAAGTTGAGCTTTTATTATTTCTTGTGTCCTAATCATGCGATCGAAGTGAAAGATTGAGTAATTCACCTACGCGATAGTCTAAATCTAATGGTACATAACTCTATAACAGTCCAACATGGTGACCATCCAAAATATTTTAGACGGCTCTCAATATCTACGAAACGATGAAATTTTGTATGTTGTTAGAGGCTATTAACTTAGGTTCACCTATGGATCATTCAATAACGTGGTGATTACAAAACCACGATGGCGGTGACGTGAAATTTAAATATTGACTTAAATGGATTCTTTTCGCGACTTTTCATCCGAGTGCTGTGAAACTTGACACGGTATATCTTCGTACAAGCCTTAATATACTGACGTCTAATTTAATGGAATTGGTTTCCCCATTTTCAACACCAGGCAAATGCTGGGACGGTACCTTCTGCCAGGCCACGGCCACTTCCTCCCACATCCTTGACCAATTTCATTCATCTTCACCCATTCCATTTTTCATCCCGACGCGCAGGTCGCCCACGGGCGTCGACTAGAAAGACCTGCACTCGATATCTCAGGAGGCCACACGACGACAAAAAAAAATAATGGAATTTTATGAGAAGTTAAAAATGGCAGCTGTGCAATTTCTTAAACGCTCGTTTTCATTTATCGTGTCCTAAGTAAGACCAGTAGCTGGCTCATCAGCGGGCTCATGATGTCTTAGGCGAAACCCCTCACAAGATACGGCACAAACCTAGGAAAATTGCTGAGTTTTAATTCACTGGTCGTGAAAGCCAATATACCAAATATTTAAATGAATAAATTGAACACAATAACGGCAAGTAGTAGTTCCTTGAATAACTAAAGCCTATTTTCTTATATCCTACTTATGTTAATTGCCACTATCAACATACAAAATTTCAGTGTGATTGCTGTTATAGATTCGTAGATATTGAGAACCGACTAAATATTTCGGATGGTCGCCATATTGGATTGTTATATGTTTAGGCCATGGAATCATGTACCATTAAAGGAAAATTATTGTGTAGGTCCATTATTCAAACTTTCACTTCGATCGCATGATTACGACACAAGAAATGTAAAATTAATTTTAAAATTCGCACAGCCGCCATCTTGAGGTTATGCAAACAAGTGAACTAAATTAGATACCAGTGCATTACAATGTGTATAAACATTTGCTGTACCAAGTTTCGTTACGTTTGGATCATTAAATAGCGAGAAAAATCTATTTAAAACTATCAACTTCGCTTGGCCGCCATGTTCGTTTTGTAGTTAACCGGTTTTTGAAAATCTCATAGATGAACTTTCAAGTGTGCCCTTTATCTCCGTACAAAATTTCAGGGTGATACCGGTAATAGTTTCAGATATAGAATGCCGGTGAAATATTTCGCACAGCCGCCATCTTGAGGTTATGTAAGCAATTGAACGAAGTTAGATGTCGGTGCATTTCAATGTGTATAAACATATACTGTACCAAGTTTCATTGCGTTTGGTTGGTTAAATCGCGAGAAACGTCTTAAAGTCCCAACTTTGCATGGCCGTCATGTTGGTTTTGTAGTTACCAGGTTTTCAAATGTCCCATAGGTGAACTTCTAGTAGATCCCTTTATCACCGTACAAAATTCCAGGGTGATATCTGTAATAGTTCCGGAGATATTAAATGCTGGTGAAATATTTCGCACAGCCGCCTTGTTGGATTGGCGAGACATAACAAAATTTGAAGGGCACGGTCGGGGTCGTCCGGAATAGTCCTATGAAATTCCCGAGTTTCATTGAAATCGCTCCAGCCATTTAGATTTGATTAGGGGGTCATACACACGAATCACACACATACGCACACTCACACATGCAGACACATGGACAAAAGGTGATCTCATAAGCCTATTTTTTCATAACTGAAAATAGGCTAAAAATGAGTAGAACAACAACCACAGTATAGCTGAGCAGTTCCTGAGTGCTGTGATATCCGCCACCCCGGCCTCTCTAAAGGCGCAAGTACTGAAGTTAAAAGGAACGTTAAATCAATAACACCGTAATTAACAAATATTAGTTTACGTCCATTCGGAGAATATAACATGTTTTTTTAAATTTATTTAGTCAATTTACCCTCTAGGTTGGTGGTTTCCACGGACTCAGCGAGGGAACTCACCACTACCGCCTCTATGGGCAGTGTCCTGGAGCCTGGAATATCTGGTCGGGAGGGATACAACTGGGGAGGTGTGATCAGCACTTCGCTCAGGCGGCCTCACCTGCAAAGCAAACAGGGGCCTCATGAGGGATGGGAAGGGATGGAAGATGGGGATGGAGAAGCGAGGAAGAGGGAAGGAGGCGGCCGTGGCCTGACAGTAGGTACCATCCCGGCATCTGCCCGAAGACGTAGTGGGAAACCACGGAAAACCACTTCGAGGATGGCTGAGGTGGGAATCGAACCCCCTCTACTCATTTGGATCACCCGAGGCTGAGTAGACCCCGTTCCAGTCCTCATACCACTTTTCAAAGTTCGTGGCAGAGCCGGGAATCGAACCCAGGACCTCCGGGGCGGCAGCTAACCATGCTGACCGCTACGCTACGGAGGCCACACGAATATAAAATGTGATTATTTTAATTACCATACACAACTAAACAATGGGTAGGAAGGCATTATCAGATTAGGAGCAGATGACCTCTATATTTCACCTTTAAAAACAATTAACGAGGCATAATCATAATTATGTAATGTACGTATTAGTAATTAGAAATAGGGTTATAAGAAATTAAAATTGAATGACTATCATACTGTAGAAGCAAATGTCGACATCTACATTTCACAAAATGATTACAAACCATAATAATTAATTTTAGTATATTATTAAAGCGAAAATCAAGTGATGGGGCTAGATCCATTTTACGAAATAAAGCAAGCATGTTTTCTTCTCGCGAAATCTTACAGAAAATAATGCGGAAAAAATAGGTGTCGTAATTCTTTGTCTACAATACGACATTTACCATAAGAAACCAGAAAATGAGACATGTGTCCAGGTGATTTGGAATCATTAAAATGGATATCTCCACGTTATGCAGTATATACCGGCGTGGAGTAGATGCAGACTCACTTCCTGTGAGGCAGTACCCAACGTTGTTAGTGTTTATTATTGAAGCGCCTCTCCGAGTGGGCAGATCGCCAAGGAAGAGCCAAGCTCAAGTAGGTCACGTCCTGGTTCTTCAGCGGAAATGTTACTGGAGTGAGAATAACTTCACATACAGTAACCTACAGCATGGTCAGTTATCCATTACTCGCGGAGCATCAGTGTAGCTCAGCATGTTCAGTCACACATCATGACGGCAAGGTGGAGGTGGTAACGCTTCTGGAGTGATCAACCTAGTGCATAACTAGTGTAATGAAGCCTCCGTGGCTTAGGCGGCAGCACGCCGGCCTCTCACCGCTAGGTCCGTGGTTCAAATCCCGGTCTCTCCATTTGAGATTTGTGCTGGACAAAGCGGAGGCAGACAGGTTTCTCCTGGTACTCCGGTTTTCCCCGTCACAAATTTCATTCCAGCAACACAGTCCACTATCATTTCATTTCATCTGTCATTCATTTAATCATTGCCCCAGAGGAATGTGACAGGCTTCGGCAGCCGGCACAGTTCATATCCTCGCCGCTAGATGGGGGCTTCATTCATGCCATTCCCTGACCCGGTCGGTCGACTGAAAGTAGGCTGTGGATTTTCACCTAGCGTAATGATGAATAATAATTCTGGAAATAATGTCGTAATAGTTGTTTCTCCTCCACTGGTTATAACCCACCCGCCATCCCCTTTTTATAACACGACTTATATAGTGAAATACCAATTGTGTCGGCCATTGTAGGCGTGATTTATGGGACAATTAAAATATTGCCAACCCCATGCATAGTGTAAGCCCGGCCGTATGGGGTTTGTTTAATGCTACGCTCGCTCCACTCACATCGTTCGCTTCGTTGTGCTTCTAGGTTAAGAAGGCTTTACATACACAAACAAACCTAGATTACGCCCCAGACCCCCTTACTTGTAGTACAAGCAGTAGTTTTCGGCCAGACAGAAGCCAATAGTATCTCGCTCCGCTTCGTAAGCCAATACTTTCTCGCTCCGCTCACTTATATAGCAAGGCCCTCAAGAAGGCAGGGTGTATGTAGTCCCAACATTTCTGGTGCACCCTGGATAGTAGTGCTACACCCTCAAGGGCTCACGGCTGGTGAATTCGGGATTTGGCGACCGCGAAGGATTCCTGAGCTGGGTCAAGTTTCCCCCATTTTTTCATTGCCTTTGGGGCGGGCCCTCTCCTCTTTCCCTTTCCTCTCTGCCTTTCTCGGCTCTCCTACATTCCATGTCCCTCAACTCTCATTCTTCGAGGGTTGAGGGCATTTTCTCTTCTCCTATCTTTTATTTACATTCTACTCCTTTATGTTTCCCATTCCCTCTTCTAGTTTGTAAGTGAGTAGTTAGTTTTATTTGTAAGTTTCATTTGATTATCTTTCATTTTTCACTATCACCCAAAGCAATAGGGGCCGATAACCTAGATGTTAGAACCCTATAAACAACAATTATCATTATCATCGCTCACATAGCACGCTACCCGTCTTGTGTACCGTACACGAAAATCCTCTTCCAGGATGGCTGTGGTAGGAATATAACCCGCTCCTTATTAGTTTTTCACGAGGCAGAGTGTGCCCCGATCCAATGCTCAGACCAGAATTCAATTTCTTGGCAGAGACGGGAATCCAGCCCGGGTCCTCGAGGTGACTACCAAGAATGCTAGCCACGATGCGAACCCACAGTAGTTTAAAGGGACGTTAAATCAACAACATTATCTAGGCTAATATATAAAAATGAAATGGTGTGTGTCTGTGTATTACTCAGTCACGCAAGAACCACTGGTCCGATTTACATGAAATTTTACATGGAAGTAGCTGATTTACCTGTTAACATATAGGCTACTTTTGATTTCGATACTTTTCACTATTTGAAGATGGCGACCATTTTAGTGACGTCACTACACCCTTTGGCTTCAAACTTTCGAAAATAAAGAGAGATCGCTATTGAAAGAGAGAACTTTTGATGGGATGTGCGAGGTTTAAAATTTAATTTTCTATCCGAAAGGTCCTAATCAGTTTCCGTGTATCTCCAACGGACATCGAGTAAAACCTAAATTTGTGCAAAACACGGTCAACGCCGAGCGGTGTAGTTGGACAAAATGTTCCATCCTTACTCTCATTCCACGCAGCACCGCGCCTATCACCTGTATTAACTGTCACCTTCACATTTTAATTTATTTATGACCCGCAGCGAAGCACGGGTACTTCAGCTAGTTATTAATAAATTAACCACATGGAGCTAATGACCAATATATCCTAATCTTTTAAAATAATGCACAACAGCAGCTCGTGGGTGTTGTTTGAATTATGCTGTGCAGATACGGAGATTTGAGGCACATATTGTCTTTCCACACACCGCACTACAAAAGGCCGTATTTTGTATCCCTCTTTATTTACATCCCTTACGGTTTAGAATTGGTAATTCTCTCGCACAGGGAATGGCTTCTCCACGCTGTTAAAGAAGTGGGTTAGTGTAGGAGTATTTGGAGGATGTCCTATATTTAAATGTCAAGAGTTCAGACCTGACAATATCCACAAGTCTGTGGAATGTGTTTTCTAGTAGAGAATAATGGCTGTTTTTAAACTTCTATCAACAGTAAAACGGTGGCTTATAAAGTGCCGAGTGTCTTTGTTGGTGAAAAAATATAAAGAATTCGTGATTACGATTTAAAATGTCAATGGAAGTGCTTGTTGACTACTGACAACAAGTTGTTCTGTAAAGAACTAAATAGTCTATTTTCATATATCCCACTGGTCTTTACTATTACAATTCTCCTGCCTACTTAAACGATTTTCACTGCGATCATTTGACTAGGACACAAAAATAAAGAAATAATATTAAAATTTTGCACAGCTGCCATCTTTGAGGTTATTAAAGCAATTCATTAGCATTAGATGCCAAGCGTTTAAATCATGCATAAAAGTTCACTGTGCTCGGATGATTAAATCGTAAGAAAATGCCATTTAAATATATTAACTTTGCTTAGCCGCCATGTTGGTTTTGTAGACAACAGGGTTTTCAAAGTCATTTAAGTGAACTTAGAGTATTATTCTCTATTACCATACGAAATTTCAGGGTGATACCAGTAGTAATTTCGGAGTTATAGAATGCCGGAGAAATATTTCGCGCAACCACCATGTTCGATTGTTATATTTACCCCATAGAGTTATGTACCATTAAATGATGATTATTGCGTAGGCTTATTATTAAAACGTTCACTTCGATCGCAAAATTAGGACACACGATACAAAAACTTTATTTTAAAATTTCGCACAGACGCCAAATTCCACACAGCCGCCATCTTGACGTCATTCATAAATGAACTAAATTATATACCAGTTTATTATAATTAGTATAAACATTTACCGTACCAAGTTTTATTGTGTCGGACGGTTACCGTACATCGCAAACAAAGTCCGTATGTTTCAACTTTGCTTGGCCGCCATGTTGGTTTTACACTTCACAAGCTTTTGAAAGTCACATGTGTGAACTTATAGTACTACCCAATATCACCATACAAAATTGCAGGGTGATATCGATAACTTTTGCGGAGATACGGAGCGCCAGTGAAATATTTCGCACGGCGGCCATGTTGGATTAGTGAAACACATTAAAATTTGAAAGACACGGTCGAGGTCTGACGAGGTAGTAGTATGTACTTACCGAGTTTCATTAAAATCGCTTTGGCCGTTTAGATTTAATTAGGGACACACACATACATACACATACACGGACAAAAGGTGATCTCATAAGCCTATTTTTTCTTTCATAAATGAAAATAGGCTAATAAGCGGATTGATTGTTCTTAGCCTTTCAAGTTACAAGTGTCGGTGGCCAAAATGAGAACTATTCTTTGTTTATTTGCCACGCTGTCAACCTGCTTGAATGACAGGTGCAGTCGCGTAGTCATTGTCTGCGGATTATGGTGGATGCTCGTTACACATTGCCAATTAATTTCGTTTTTCCACTTTACTGAAAGCCACTGTTTTGGTTGGTTGGTTGGTTCTTAAGTTTAGGGGCTGCGACAACGCGGTCATGTAGCCCCGTGTACTTTGGGTGTGTGTAGAATCTGTCTGATAACCGGTGTTAATTGTGATGACTGTATTAGTGTGTGTTATCTGTTATTTTAATTTAAGTACTGCAACTTAGAATTTTTCAAATAGTTCCTACTTTTGCCGCCAAGCGCCACCGTCAACGACTACTAGGCTAAGTTCACAACTCAGCTGCTAGACGCCACCGCAGTCGGCTCTTGGCAACGAACTTAGAAACCTAAGAGCGTTGTTTACAATAACCTATCCAATTTAGCTTCACACAGGTGCAATTAGTGGAAGGTTCTTTAACATGCCATAAATCTATGACATGGGACCGCCGGCTTTACTTCCCCTCCGAAGGAAGGCATACTGAGGGATTTTTAACGCTCTTAAAAATCCGACGGCTTCGGCCGGGTTTGAACCCGCTATCTTGGGCATAGAAGCTCAGCATGCTACCGACTACGCCACCGAAGCCGCTAAAGCCACTGTTTCGTTCAAATCAAGTAAATAATAGGTAGAGCCATGCGCTGATAAGCGAAACTTTATCCGCATCCAGCCAGCATCAGTACCACTTTTATCCGGATCCTCACGTTTGTTATCCGAATCCGCTGACGTTACAATACTATTTTTAGCCTATTTTCAATTTCGAAAAAATAGGGTTATGAGATCACCTTTTGCCCGTGTGTGTGTGTGTGCGTGCGTGTGTGTGAGAGGAGTGTGTGTGTGTGTCCCTAATAACTTCTAAACGGCTGGAGCAATTTCAATGAAACATGGTAAGTTCATAGCACTAATCCGGGCGACCGCAACCGTGCCCTTCAATGTTAGTTACGTCTCACCAATCCAACATGGCGGCTGTGCGAAATATTTCACCAGCATTCAATATCTCCGAAACTATTCCCGATATCACCCTGGAATTTTTTACGGTGATAAAGGGAACTACTAGAAGTTCACCTATGAGACATTTGAAAAACTGGTAACTACAAAACCAACATGGCGGCCACGCGAATTTTCGACTTTTAAATAGACGTTTCTCGCGTTATAATCAACCAAACGCAATAAAACTTGGTACAGTATATGTTAATACACATTCTAATGCACTGACATCTAACTTAGTTCAATTGTTTACATAACCACAAGATGGCGGATGTGCGAAATATTTATCCGGCATTCTATATCTCTGAAACTATTAGCGGTATCACCCTGACATTTTGTACGGAGTTAAAGGGCATTACTGGAAGTTCATCTATAAGACTTTCAAAAACCGATTAACTACAAAACGAACATGGCGGCCAAGTGAATTTGAAAATTTTAAATAGAATTTTCTCGCGATTTAATGTTCCAAACGCAATGAAATCTGGTACAGGAAATGTTTATACACATTGTAATGCACTGGTATCTAATTTATTTCAATTGTATACATAACCTCAAGATGGCGGCTGTGCGAAATTTAAAATTAAGATTTTATTTCTTATGTCGTAATTATGCGATCGAAGTGAAAGTTTGAATAATGAACCTACGCATTAATTTTCCTTTAATAGTACATGACTCTATGGCCTATACGTTTAACAATCCAACACGACGACCATCCGAAATATTTAGACGGGTCTGAATATCTACGAATCTATTAAAGCAATCAAACTGATGTTTTAATGTTCATAGGGGCTATGAACTTAAGTTCACCTATAGGACATTAAATAACCTGGTAATCACAAATCCAACATGGCGGCGACGCGAAATATAAATATTCACATGGACATTTCTCGCAATTTAACCATCCGAGTGCAGTGAAATTTGGTACAGTAAATCCTTATACGAATGTTAATCCACTGGCATCTAATTTATTTCAGTTGTTTCCCTAACCACAAGATGGCAGCTGTGTGAAATTTTAAAATCTCCTTGTTACTTCTTGTGTCCTAATCATGCGATTGAAATTTGAGTGCTACACGTACACAATAATCTTCATGTAACAGTGCATAACTCTAGGACCTACATATATAAAATCCATTCGAAATATTTAGTCGGTTCTCAATATCTACGAATCTGTTACAGCAATCAAACTGAAATGTTGTATGTTGATAGTGGCAATTAACACAAGTAGGATATATGAAAATAGGCTGTATAGTTCTTCACGGAACTACTTGTTAATTTATTATTTAAAATATTAAAGCAACACATTTAGACAGAGAAGAAATTTGTATGAATCGCAAGACGAGGTTGACTGAGTTTTTTCCCTCTGAGTAATGACAAGTGAAACAGCGGGTGGGTAATTATAGTACTTACTTAGTCGTCGGATATACCCACGCAGGCAAGCGCAGGTAGAAAGTACTTTGTTTTCGGCATAAATTGATGCTAATTGGCGGTATTTCCATGACTGGCTTCTCTAATTTCTCCGATATTTCAAACAATCCAAGTGAGAGCAAATTGGAAAATAACAAGAAACGTGAAAGACGCATATCTTAGAAAACTTAAATTATTCTTTAACAAGAAGTTCCGTGACGAACTAAAGAGCCTACTTTTCTTAAAATTTAAGATTCATGCCTATGATTAATCTATATGGATCTATCTAGAATAATGACGAAATTAAGTTGGTAATATCGAAATTTCTAATTAGTTCGAAATACTGTATACCTGGCATAATGTAGCCTAATAGAGCACTACAGTTGGCAGCCCTGTTGACTGAATATATTCTTAGTTCCATCTCTTAAGGTACAGAACACAAAATTTGGTTGAAGTCCAATGGATAGCATGTACGTTACATGTAGTTAAACATTGGATCTAACAGCGCACGTAAAATCATGTTGGCAACAATGTCATGTATGTAGGTATTGGTCAGAAATAATCTGAAATAATATGATCTATTGTTGTGCCAATTTTGAATGAAATCCAATAGTTAGTATAGAAGTTACATGCACTTTAAAATTGGACTTATCCGCAGGCTTAGTATCACATTGGCAGAACTGACGTATATTAGTTACTCCAAATTAAACTAAAATGCCAGGTACTATACGTGTGCAACGTTTAGAGCTATTGAATTGCATACTTTCTGATATATTGATATTAGGGTAACAGAAATAGGGACTGCATTTATTATCAGTTTGCAGCCCTGGTTGCTCTTAAGAATACGCATAGTTATATCTGTTATAGTACACATAGCACATACGAAATTTGGTTGAAATCCAAATGATAGTATGGAAGTTACATGTATAATTAAAGATGAACCTCTCAGCAGGCTTAGAATCGTGTTGGTAGCACTGACGTATATAAGTTACTCCATATTAATATAGAATGTCAGGTACTATACGTGTGCATAGCTCAAAGCTGTCGACTTGCATACTTTCTGGTATACTGGTATTTGGATAAAATAAATTGAGAGCATTTATTAACAGTTGGCAGCCCTGGTTAATCTTATGAATATGCTCAGTCATATCTGGCTATGTAAACATAGCACATACGAAATTTGGTTGTAATCCAATTAATAGTGTAGAAGTTATATGCATTTAAAATTGCACTTATCAGAAGGCTTAACATTATTTTGTCAACACTGTCATGTATCGCCTCCTGGAAATTATACTGAAATAGTATTATCTACATGTATGCCAAATTTGGAATAGCTCCCATGTATACCTTCCATGATATCCAACATGGAGCTAAAATTTCTATTGCGTTTTTTCAGTAGTTGGTAGCACTGACATCATTTTCAAATATGGTCTTGAGATATTCCGGTATTCATCTTTACTCATACTAAATTTGGTTTGGATTGCTGTAGCCGTTTAGGAGTTGATAAGGGAGGGGGGACACAGCCCGACAGACAGAAGGACGGACAGACAGACAGACAGACAGACAGACACACATTTTCCCGGATCGATCTCATAAGTCTACTTTTTCCTCATTTTTGCAAAATGTGAAATGTAGGCTAAAAATGGACCCCAAATGACAAGAACGTTACCGTCCCCATAAGACAATAAAAAATTTAAAATATGCATAAAATGACGAAAAACAAAGTTAATTAAGCTCCAATTATAAAATACTTTCTCGCGATAAATGAAGTCTGATCCTTCTACGAAAACCTGCATATTCTGCCTATTTTCGCATATCCCCAAGCTTGCCCGTTGAAATCTACCTCTGCCTTCCGGCGTGCCGAGAGGAATTTTTAATGATAAATGTAAGATGGTTGAAGCTATCTCATTCAAATTATCTCATTAAGCATAATTAACACTCCAAACTGAAAAAGGTTGCAATTCTGGCGGTAGAACATTCATTTTAAACATAGCAAATGACATACATAGCCTAGGGGAATGACTTTCTCCTCAAATGTCTAAATAACCCCTAGCACTAGAGCCCACGAAGCGCCTAGGCTTTCCAAGCAACCACTGCCCAGTAATTTGGCCTGCAGATATTGGGGTGACGCGTGGTCAGCGCATAGGATCCTCTCAGCCGTTAATCTTGGATTTTGTGACCGGGGCACTGCCTCACTGTCAGACAGCTACTCTATTGTCCTCACGATGCTGAGTGCACCCCGTTCCAACCCTCATGCCTGGTTCTAAAATCCCTGGCGGAACCGGGAATTGAACCCGATGCCTCCGGATTAGAGGCAGACACACTACCCCAACACCACGGGGCCGGCTCAAATATCTAAATGAGTTGCTTTAATAGTTTATGCTTTATCTAATTAAAAAACAAGTAGTTCCGTGAAGAACTATACAGCCTATTTTCATATATCCTACTCATGGTAATTGCCTCTATCAACAAACAAAAATTCAATTTTATTGTTGTGATAGATTCATAGATGTCAAGAACCGTCTAAATATTTCAGATGGTCGCCAGGTTGGATTTTTATTTACGTACTATTACACGAAGAAAAAAGGGAAATTGGAAAGATTGAATTTATGTACAACAAGTAGTTCCGTGAAGAACTATACAGCCTATTTTCATATATCCTACTTATGTTAATTGCCACTATCAACATACACAATTTCAGTTTGATTGCTGTAATAGATTCGTAGATATTGAGAACCGACTAAATATTTCGGATGGTCGCCATGTTGGATTTTATATATGTAGGTCCCAGAGTTTACTGTTACATGCAGATTATTGTGAACGTGTAGTATTCAAACTTCAATCGCATAATTAGAACACAAGAAAAAACGAGGAGATTTAAAAAAAATTCACAGCTACCATCTTGAGGTTATGGAAACAATTGAAATAAATTAGATGCCAGTGGATTAACATTCGGATAAAGATTTACTGTACCAAGTTTCACTGCACGCGGATGTTTAAATTGCGAGAAACGTCCATGTGAATATTTATAATTTGCGTCACCGCCATGTTGGATTTGTGATCACCAGGTTATTTAAAGTCCTATAGGTGAACTTAAGTTCATAGCCCCTATGAACATTAAAAAATGCAGTTTGATTGCTGAAATAGATTCGTAGATATTCAGTATCGTCTAAACATTTTTGATGGTCGCCATGTTGGATTGTTAAATGTATAGGCCATAGAGTCATGTACCATTAAAGGAAAATTATTGCGTAGGTTCATTATTCAAACTTTCACTTCGATCGCATGACTACATCAGAAGAAATAAAAACTTAATTTTAAAATTCGCACTGCCGCCATCTTGAGGTTATGTAAACAATTGAACTAAATTAGATACCAGTGGATTACAATGTGTGTAAATATTTCCTGTACCAGGTTTCAGTGCGCTTGGAACATTAAATCGCGAGAAAGGTCTATTTAAAATGTTCAAATTCGCTTGGCCGCCATGTTCGTTTTGTAGTTAACCGGTTTTTGAAAATCTTATAGATGGACTTCCAGTAGTGCCCTTTATCTCCGTACAAAATTTTAGGGAGATACCGCTAATAGTTTCAGAGATATAGAATGCCGGTGAAATATTTCGCACATCCGCCATCTTGTGATTATGTAAACAATTGAAGAAAGTTAGATGTCGGTGCATTACAATGTATATCATCATCATCGGCTTTAACTCGAATCCGAGTATAAATCTTCTTCCTTCAGTCCAGTTTGTGGATGTGTTTACGGTGACTAAAGAGTCCAATCCTGGCATGGAACAAGCGACCACACAAGTCGCATAGTATTGCTGGAGGAGGACGTGGTTGGGCTGCTCGAAGTTTCCTAGCTTGACGCTTGGCCTCTTCATGTATGCGTCGATCCCTTTCAAACGTCTTTACAGAATCCGAGATGGTACGGCGCCAAGTTGAGCGGTTTTCAGCCAGCATGTCCCAGGTTTGTGGATCAAGACCTGTCAATTTCAGGGTCTGCTTAAATTGGTCCTTGTAGCGCCTCTTAGGACCACCATGAGGTCTGGTGCCATAGCATAACTCACCATATAGCATTTGACGAGGTAATCTCACATCATCCATCCGATGGACATGACCAATCCATCTAAATTGGTGACCTATTATGGATGATTCTATGCTGTTGATTTGAGCCTTTTCCAGAACAGCAATATTGGTAATGCGGTCTTCCCATTTAATCCTCAGGATTGATCGAAGTTTTTGTAGGTGAAAACGCTCAAGCTTCCTAAGATCACATCGGTAAAGGGTCCACGTTTCACAGCCATACAACAATGTAGAAATGACTACTGCTTTGTACACCATAAGCTTTGTACTCATGGATAGATCTTTATTCATGAATACCTGGTGCGCTAATCGTCCATATGCTGCATGGGCTGCGCCAATTCTCTTATCCACATCCTGCTCACAGGTACAGCTCACAGAAATGGTACTGCCCAGGTACGAGAAGTGGTCAACCTGTTCTAATGGCAAATTTGAAATGGAGATATTGAACTGAGGAAGAGGTGTGCCTGGTGAAGGTTGTGCCAAGACTTTAGTCTTATTGACATTTATGGTAAGACCAAAGCGATCACATGCACTTTTGTAACAGTTAACTGACTCTTGCAGCTCTTCTGGTGTGAGAGTTGGTGACGCAGCATCATCTGCATACAACATGTTAGTAACCTTAGTAACCTGAGTTTTCCTCAAGGAGCGGAGACGAGTTAGGTTGAAAAGCCCTCCATCAAAACGATACTTGATCTCCACACCTGGGATGTTTGTGGGTGAATCATAAAGCATTGCAGCCAAGTACAGCGCAAAAAGCGTTGGAGCCAGTACACATCCTTGTTTCAGTCCATGGGTAATGGGAAATTCATCGGACATCTTATTCTGATGGCAAACCTGACCTGTCATGCCATCATGGAGAGCTTTGATTAGATCTACAAAACGCTGAGGGCAACCAAACCGCTTCAGCACTGCCCACATGGCTGGTCTTGGAACCGAATCAAATGCCTTTTCCAAGTCATAAAAGACTAAGAAGAGTGGATTCTGTTGTTCTCTACATTTTTCTTGTAGCTGTCTCACACAGAAAATCAAGTCAATTGTGCTTCTGGAAGTTCTAAATCCGCATTGTGACTCTGGGAGGATCCTCTCAGAGATAACCTTGAGGCGGTTAAGTAGAATTCTTGCAAGAATCTTCCCCACAATTGATAGCAGTGATATACCACGGTAGTTGCCACAAACACTGCGATCACCCTTTTTAAAGATAGTGACGATAGTGGCATTCTTTAGGTCTCCAGGTACCTTTCTTGATTCCCAAATTCTGAGGATAAGGATGAAAATTCTTGATTTGAGGGAATGACCTCCGGCTTGAATTAGTTCCAGAGGGATGTTATCTGGGCCAGGTGCTTTTCTGGGTTTCAATTGGGTGAGAGCTGCACTGAATTCATGATAAGTAGGAGGTACTGCCAACCACAGTTGTTCAGGTTGTTGCGGCACATCACAGAGGAAGTCTTCAGCAGCTTCTGATGGACGATTTAGGAGATTGGAGAAGTGCTCCTTCCAGCGTTCCAAGATTTCTTGACTATCAGTAAAGGTAGTAGAATTATCAGCGCTTTTCAGTGTACCTGATGATGAGCGAGATGGTCCATATATTTCCTTGAGTACGGCATAGAAGTTCCTCAAGTCTCGAGCATCCGATAGTCTCTGCAGTTCCTGAGCCTTCTGTTGCCACCAAGTATTTTTAATCTGCCTTATCTGCGTCTGGTATTTACCCTTGAGTTCCAGTAGTTTATCTCTCTTTGTGTTGGAAGTTGGGTCTTGAAGATGGGCAAGATAGGCATTCCTTTTGGCATTGATGAGAGACAGAATTTCCTCATTGTTGTCATCAAACCAGTCTTGTCTTTTCCGCACTATAAAACCAATGGTTTCCTCAGCTGACTGTGTGATAATCTTCTGTAATGTGGCCCATTCTTGCTGAATATCATTTGTTACTGGGTTTTCTGATAACTGGGTGACGATCCTGTTTCCAAAATGTTTGTACATGGATTCATCCTGAAGTTTGGATGTATTAAACTTCTTTCTTGGCAAATTTTTGATGTTCCTAGGTGGTTTAGGTCTGATGGATATCCTGAGCTTACATATAAGAAGTTTATGATCTGTCCAACAATCGTCTATATTCCTTGCTGTTCTGGTAATAAGAGTGTCCTTCTTATCACATTGCCGGGTAATGATATAATCAAGAATGTGCCAATGTTTGGAACGAGGATGCATCCACGTGGTTTTGAAGCGGTCAGGTAGCCGGAACTGCGTGTTGGTAATGAAAAGTTCGTGTTCTGCACAAAGACCAAGAAGCAACAGTCCATTGGGATTACATTTTCCAAGTCCCTGTTTGCCCATCACATTATTCCATAGCCTGTGATCTTTCCCAACTCTGGCATTGAAGTCACCGAGGAGCAAGAGTTTATCTGCAGATGGTACCTTGGAGATGATTTCACTTAGCTGATTATAGAACTGAGCCTTTACTTCATCATCAGAATCTAAGGTAGGAGCATAGGCAGAGATGAGTGTCATAAAGGAACCTCCTGAGAGTGGTATGCGGAGAGTCATGAGCCTTTCGCTGATTGCAATGGGCGTAAGTTGGTGATAATTTACCAGTTTGGTCTTCACAGCGAAGCCCACACCATGAATACGACATTCACCCTCATCCTTTCCTTTCCAGAAGATGGTATATCCTGTTCCAGATTCAGTAATCTTGCCTTCAGCAGACAGCCTAGTTTCACTGAGAGCAGCAATGTCAACGTTGAGTCTTGATAACTCATGGGTTACGAGAGCTGACCTTCTCTCAGGTCTAATGTTATTGTCAAAATCAAGCAAGGTTCTGATGTTCCATGATCCAATAATCAAATTGTGATTCTTTACTGTTTTTGAGTTTCGACCGCATGAGGGGTGACCTGCTGAGTGCGGTTGCCCAGCCGGACCAAGATTGTGACTTCCGATGTTTAGCCCACCTTTTCTAGGGCCTTCCCCATGTGGGGTGGGCAGCGGTGATCCTAAATAGGCCTGCCCAAACACAGATGCAGGACCGAATTCCTGAGTAGTCACAGAGTCTCCGGAAGACGACCATCACACATCTGCTGCCAACGTGCAGGTCCGAACTAGGGGCTTCCAGTTACACCCATAACCTGCCCCCACCGTCCATATCCCATCGCCGTTGGACTTTGAAAAGTGACGTTCGGAAGAAGTGCCACTGGCGTGAATTTGTTTAGGGTGGATCTCAGCTTGCCAGGACGAGACCCACACACTATGATCTCTGAGCCTTATCCTGCGGCTCACAAAGAATGAGACATGCAGGACCGAACACAGAGACTGCAACGAACTGCCGCATACTCAAGTACTACTGAGGTGCGCCTTTACAGCCAGTCCGTCTGGCGTGGCCTCTTCCGCCTCTATGACCGTTGGGAGCCATGAGAGTGATTGGCTCCTCATCCGCTCATTTTGCCGTTGGGCCAAAACCTGCCCATCATAACTATGGACAATAGTTTGCCCTATTAAACCTGAGCAATAGGCTGCCCCTTCCGCCAACCACACTGTGCCAGAGTTCACCTCTTTCACTGCATTTACCGTTGAGGACTTCACCGTAACCCTGGCAAGGGACCCTAACAAGGTACTACCAGCCGGGCCAGCTGGACCAAGGTTTTTTAAAGAGGTGTTACTCCTCTATCACTCCCTACTTGATCATACTATATATATATACTGTAACACTGTATAACACTACACTAGGTGCTATTGCACCACACTGTAACACTCACCTGGTAGCAATACCAACACTGTATAACACTACACTAGGTGCTATTGCACCACACTGTGTCACTCCACTAGTAGCAATACCAACACTGTATAACATTACACTAGGTGCTATTGCACCACACTGTGTCACTCCACTAGTAGTAATACCAACACTGTATAACACTACACTAGGTGCTATTGCACCACACTGTGTCACTCCACTAGTAGCAATACCAACACTGTATAACACTGCACTAGGTGCTATTGCACCACACTGTAACACTCACCTGGTAGCAATACCAACACTGTATAACACTACACTAGGTGCTATTGCACCACACTGTAACACTCCACTAGTAGCAATACCAACACTGTATAACACTACACTAGGTGCTATTGCACCACACTGTAACACTCCACTAGTAGCAATACCAACACTGTATAACACTACACTAGGTGCTATTGCACCACACTGTAACACTCCACTAGTAGCAATACCAACACTGTATAACACTACACTAGGTGCTATTGCACCACACTGTAACACTCCACTAGTAGCAATACCAACACTGTATAACACTACACTAGGTGCTATTGCACCACACTGTGTCACTCCACTAGTAGCAATACCAACACTGTATAACACTACACTAGGTGCTATTGCACCACACTGTAACACTCACCTGGTAGCAATACCAACACTGTATAACACTACACTAGGTGCTATTGCACCACACTGTGTCACTCCACTAGTAGCAATACCAACACTGTATAACACTACACTAGGTGCTATTGCACCACACTGTGTCACTCCACTAGTAGCAATACCAACACTGTATAACACTACACTAGGTGCTATTGCACCACACTGTAACACTCCACTAGTAGCAATACCAACACTGTATAACACTACACTAGGTGCTATTGCACCACACTGTAACACTCCACTAGTAGCAATACCAACACTGTATAACACTACCCTAGGTGCTATTGCACCACACTGTAACACTCCACTAGTAGCAATACCAACACTGTATAACACTACACTAGGTGCTATTGCACCACACTGTGTCACTCCACTAGTAGCAATACCTACACTGTATAACACTACACTAGGTGCTATTGCACCACACTGTAACACTCACCTGGTAGCAATACCAACACTGTATAACACTACACTAGGTGCTATTGCACCACACTGTAACACTCCACTAGTAGCAATACCAACACTGTATAACACTACACTAGGTGCTATTGCACCACACTGTAACACTCCACTAGTAGCAATACCAACACTGTATAACACTACACTAGGTGCTATTGCACCACACTGTAACACTCACCTGGTAGCAATACCAACACTGTATAACACTACACTAGGTGCTATTGCACCACACTGTGTCACTCCACTAGTAGCAATACCAACACTGTATAACACTACACTAGGTGCTATTGCACCACACTGTAACACTCCACTAGTAGTAATACCAACACTGTATAACACTACACTAGGTGCTATTGCACCACACTGTAACACTCCACTAGTAGCAATACCAACACTGTATAACACTACACTAGGTGCTATTGCACCACACTGTAACACTCCACTAGTAGCAATACCAACACTGTATAACACTACACTAGGTGCTATTGCACCACACTGTGTCACTCCACTAGTAGTAATACCTACACTGTATAACACTACACTAGGTGCTATTGCACCACACTGTAACACTCCACTGGTAGCAATACCAACACTGTATAACACTACACTAGGTGCTATTGCACCACACTGTAACACTCCACTAGTAGTAATACCAACACTGTATAACACTACACTAGGTGCTATTGCACCACACTGTAACACTCCACTAGTAGCAATACCAACACTGTATAACACTACACTAGGTGCTATTGCACCACACTGTAACACTCCACTAGTAGCAATACCAACACTGTATAACACTACACTAGGTGCTATTGCACCACACTGTGTCACTCCACTAGTAGCAATACCAACACTGTATAACACTACACTAGGTGCTATTGCACCACACTGTAACACTCCACTGGTAGCAATACCAACACTGTATAACACTACACTAGGTGCTATTGCACCACACTGTAACACTCCACTAGTAGTAATACCAACACTGTATAACACTACACTAGGTGCTATTGCACCACACTGTAACACTCCACTAGTAGCAATACCAACACTGTATAACACTACCCTAGGTGCTATTGCACCACACTGTAACACTCCACTAGTAGCAATACCAACACTGTATAACACTACACTAGGTGCTATTGCACCACACTGTGTCACTCCACTAGTAGCAATACCTACACTGTATAACACTACACTAGGTGCTATTGCACCACACTGTAACACTCCACTAGTAGTAATACCAACACTGTATAACACTACACTAGGTGCTATTGCACCACACTGTAACACTCCACTAGTAGCAATACCAACACTGTATAACACTACACTAGGTGCTATTGCACCACACTGTAACACTCCACTAGTAGCAATACCAACACTGTATAACACTACACTAGGTGCTATTGCACCACACTGTGTCACTCCACTAGTAGCAATATCAACACTGTATAACACTACACTAGGTGCTATTGCACCACACTGTAACACTCACCTGGTAGCAATATCAACACTGTATAACACTACACTAGGTGCTATTGCACCACACTGTAACACTCACCTGGTAGCAATATCAACACTGTATAACACTACACTAGGTGCTATTGCACCACACTGTAACACTCCACTAGTAGCAATACCAACACTGTATAACACTACACTAGGTGCTATTGCACCACACTGTGACACTCCACTAGTAGTAATACCTACACTGTATAACACTACACTAGGTGCTATTGCACCACACTGTGTCACTCCACTAGTAGCAATACCAACACTGTATAACACTACACTATGTGCTATTGCACCACACTGTGTCACTCCACTAGTAGCAATATCAACACTGTATAACACTACACTAGGTGCTATTGCACCACACTGTAACACTCACCTGGTAGCAATACCAACACTGTATAACACTACACTAGGTGCTATTGCACCACACTGTGTCACTCCACTAGTAGCAATACCAACACTGTATAACACTACACTAGGTGCTATTGCACCACACTGTGTCACTCCACTAGTAGCAATACCTACACTGTATAACACTACACTAGGTGCTATTGCACCACACTGTAACACTCACCTGGTAGCAATACCAACACTGTATAACACTACACTAGGTGCTATTGCACCACACTGTGTCATTCCACTAGTAGCAATACCAACACTGTATAACACTACACTAGGTGCTATTGCACCACACTGTGTCACTCCACTAGTAGCAATACCAACACTGTATAACACTGCACTAGGTGCTATTGCACCACACTGTAACACTCACCTGGTAGCAATACCTACACTGTATAACACTACACTAGGTGCTATTGCACCACACTGTGTCACTCCACTAGTAGCAATACCAACACTGTATAACACTACACTAGGTGCTATTGCACCACACTGTGTCACTCCACTAGTAGCAATATCAACACTGTATAACACTACACTAGGTGCTATTGCACCACACTGTGTCACTCCACTAGTAGCAATACCAACACTGTATAACACTACACTAGGTGCTATTGCACCACACTGTGTCACTCCACTAGTAGCAATACCAACACTGTATAACACTACACTAGGTGCTATTGCACCACACTGTAACACTCCACTAGTAGCAATACCAACACTGTATAACACTACACTAGGAGCTATTGCACCACACTGTAACACTCACCTGGTAGCAATACCAACACTGTATAACACTACACTAGGTGCTATTGCACCACACTGTAACACTCCACTAGTAGCAATACCAACACTGTATAACACTACACTAGGTGCTATTGCACCACACTGTGTCACTCCACTAGTAGCAATACCAACACTGTATAACACTACACTAGGTGCTATTGCACCACACTGTGTCACTCCACTAGTAGTAATACCAACACTGTATAACACTACACTAGGTGCTATTGCACCACACTGTAACACTCACCTGGTAGCAATACCAACACTGTATAACACTACACTAGGTGCTATTGCACCACACTGTGTCACTCCACTAGTAGCAATACCAACACTGTATAACACTACACTAGGTGCTATTGCACCACACTGTGTCACTCCACTAGTAGCAATACCAACACTGTATAACACTACACTAGGAGCTATTGCACCACACTGTGTCACTCCACTAGTAGCAATACCAACACTGTATAACACTACACTAGGTGCTATTGCACCACACTGTAACACTCCACTAGTAGCAATACCAACACTGTATAACACTACACTAGGTGCTATTGCACCACACTGTGTCACTCCACTAGTAGCAATACCAACACTGTATAACACTACACTAGGTGCTATTGCACCACACTGTAACACTCACCTGGTAGCAATACCAACACTGTATAACACTACACTAGGTGCTATTGCACCACACTGTAACACTCCACTAGTAGTAATACCAACACTGTATAACACTACACTAGGAGCTATTGCACCACACTGTGTCACTCCACTAGTAGCAATACCAACACTGTATAACACTACACTAGGTGCTATTGCACCACACTGTAACACTCCACTAGTAGTAATACCAACACTGTATAACACTACACTAGGTGCTATTGCACCACACTGTAACACTCCACTAGTAGCAATACCAACACTGTATAACACTACACTAGGTGCTATTGCACCACACTGTGTCACTCCACTAGTAGCAATACCAACACTGTATAACACTACACTAGGTGCTATTGCACCACACTGTAACACTCACCTGGTAGCAATACCAACACTGTATAACACTACACTAGGTGCTATTGCACCACACTGTAACACTCCACTAGTAGCAATACCAACACTGTATAACACTACACTAGGTGCTATTGCACCACACTGTGTCACTCCACTAGTAGCAATACCAACACTGTATAACACTACACTAGGTGCTATTGCACCACACTGTAACACTCCACTAGTAGCAATACCAACACTGTATAACACTACACTAGGAGCTATTGCACCACACTGTGTCACTCCACTAGTAGCAATACCAACACTGTATAACACTACACTAGGTGCTATTGCACCACACTGTAACACTCCACTAGTAGCAATACCAACACTGTATAACACTACACTAGGTGCTATTGCACCACACTGTAACACTCACCTGGTAGCAATACCAACACTGTATAACATTACACTAGGTGCTATTGCACCACACTGTGTCACTCCACTAGTAGCAATACCAACACTGTATAACACTACACTAGGTGCTATTGCACCACACTGTAACACTCACCTGGTAGCAATACCAACACTGTATAACACTACACTAGGTGCTATTGCACCACACTGTAACACTCCACTGGTAGCAATACCAACACTGTATAACACTACACTAGGTGCTATTGCACCACACTGTAACACTCCACTAGTAGTAATACCAACACTGTATAACACTACACTAGGTGCTATTGCACCACACTGTAACACTCCACTAGTAGCAATACCAACACTGTATAACACTACACTAGGTGCTATTGCACCACACTGTAACACTCCACTAGTAGCAATACCAACACTGTATAACACTACACTAGGTGCTATTGCACCACACTGTGTCACTCCACTAGTAGCAATACCAACACTGTATAACACTACACTAGGTGCTATTGCACCACACTGTAACACTCCACTGGTAGCAATACCAACACTGTATAACACTACACTAGGTGCTATTGCACCACACTGTAACACTCCACTAGTAGTAATACCAACACTGTATAACACTACACTAGGTGCTATTGCACCACACTGTAACACTCCACTAGTAGCAATACCAACACTGTATAACACTACACTAGGTGCTATTGCACCACACTGTAACACTCCACTAGTAGCAATACCAACACTGTATAACACTACACTAGGTGCTATTGCACCACACTGTAACACTCACCTGGTAGCAATACCAACACTGTATAACACTACACTAGGTGCTATTGCACCACACTGTAACACTCCACTAGTAGCAATACCAACACTGTATAACACTACACTAGGTGCTATTGCACCACACTGTGTCACTCCACTAGTAGCAATACCAACACTGTATAACACTACACTAGGTGCTATTGCACCACACTGTAACACTCCACTAGTAGCAATACCAACACTGTATAACACTACACTAGGAGCTATTGCACCACACTGTGTCACTCCACTAGTAGCAATACCAACACTGTATAACACTACACTAGGTGCTATTGCACCACACTGTAACACTCCACTAGTAGCAATACCAACACTGTATAACACTACACTAGGTGCTATTGCACCACACTGTAACACTCACCTGGTAGCAATACCAACACTGTATAACATTACACTAGGTGCTATTGCACCACACTGTGTCACTCCACTAGTAGCAATACCAACACTGTATAACACTACACTAGGTGCTATTGCACCACACTGTGTCACTCACCTGGTAGCAATACCAACACTGTATAACACTACACTAGGTGCTATTGCACCACACTGTGTCACTCCACTAGTAGCAATACCAACACTGTATAACACTACACTAGGTGCTATTGCACCACACTGTAACACTCCACTAGTAGCAATACCAACACTGTATAACACTACACTAGGTGCTATTGCACCACACTGTAACACTCCACTAGTAGCAATACCAACACTGTATAACACTACACTAGGTGCTATTGCACCATACTGTAACACTCCACTGGTAGCAATACCAACACTGTATAACACTACACTAGGTGCTATTGCACCACACTGTGTCACTCCACTAGTAGCAATACCAACACTGTATAACACTGCACTAGGTGCTATTGCACCACACTGTAACACTCACCTGGTAGCAATACCAACACTGTATAACACTACACTAGGTGCTATTGCACCACACTGTGTCACTCCACTAGTAGCAATACCAACACTGTATAACACTACACTAGGTGCTATTGCACCACACTGTAACACTCACCTGGTAGCAATACCAACACTGTATAACACTACACTAGGTGCTATTGCACCACACTGTGTCACTCCACTAGTAGCAATACCAACACTGTATAACACTACACTAGGTGCTATTGCACCACACTGTAACACTCACCTGGTAGCAATACCAACACTGTATAACACTGCACTAGGTGCTATTGCACCACACTGTGTCACTCCACTAGTAGCAATACCAACACTGTATAACACTACACTAGGTGCTATTGCACCACACTGTAACACTCACCTGGTAGCAATACCAACACTGTATAACACTGCACTAGGTGCTATTGCACCACACTGTGTCACTCCACTAGTAGCAATACCAACACTGTATAACACTACAGTAGGTGCTATTGCACCACACTGTGTCACTCCACTAGTAGCAATACCAACACTGTATAACACTACACTAGGTGCTATTGCACCACACTGTGTCACTCCACTAGTAGCAATACCAACACTGTATAACACTACACTAGGTGCTATTGCACCACACTGTAACACTCCACTAGTAGCAATACCAACACTGTATAACACTACACTAGGTGCTATTGCACCACACTGTGTCACTCACCTGGTAGCAATACCAACACTGTATAACACTACACTAGGTGCTATTGCACCACACTGTGTCACTCCACTAGTAGCAATACCAACACTGTATAACACTACACTAGGAGCTATTGCACCACACTGTGTCACTCCTCTAGTAGCAATACCAACACTGTATAACACTACACTAGGTGCTATTGCACCACACTGTAACACTCAGCTGGTAGCAATACCAACACTGTATAACACTACACTAGGTGCTATTGCACCACACTGTGTCACTCCACTAGTAGCAATACCAACACTGTATAACACTACACTAGGTGCTATTGCACCACACTGTGTCACTCCACTAGTAGCAATACCAACACTGTATAACACTACACTAGGAGCTATTGCACCACACTGTGTCACTCCACTAGTAGCAATACCAACACTGTATAACACTACAGTAGGTGCTATTGCACCACACTGTGTCACTCCACTAGTAGCAATACCAACACTGTATAACACTGCACTAGGTGCTATTGCACCACATTGTGTCACTCACCTGGTAGCAATACCAACACTGTATAACACTACACTAGGTGCTATTGCACCACACTGTAACACTCACCTGGTAGCAATACCAACACTGTATAACACTACACTAGGTGCTATTGCACCACACTGTGTCACTCCACTAGTAGCAATACCAACACTGTATAACACTACACTAGGTGCTATTGCACCACACTGTGTCACTCCACTAGTAGCAATACCAACACTGTATAACACTACACTAGGTGCTATTGCACCACACTGTGTCACTCCACTAGTAGCAATACCAACACTGTATAACACTACACTAGGTGCTATTGCACCACACTGTAACACTCACCTGGTAGCAATACCAACACTGTATAACACTACACTAGGTGCTATTGCACCACACTGTGTCACTCCACTAGTAGCAATACCAACACTGTATAACACTACACTAGGTGCTATTGCACCACACTGTGTCACTCCACTAGTAGCAATACCAACACTGTATAACACTACACTAGGTGCTATTGCACCACACTGTGTCACTCCACTAGTAGCAATACCAACACTGTATAACACTGCACTAGGTGCTATTGCACCACACTGTAACACTCCACTAGTAGTAATACCAACACTGTATAACACTACACTAGGTGCTATTGCACCACACTGTGTCACTCCACTAGTAGCAATACCAACACTGTATAACACTACACTAGGTGCTATTGCACCACACTGTAACACTCCACTAGTAGCAATACCAACACTGTATAACACTACACTAGGTGCTATTGCACCACACTGTGTCACTCACCTGGTAGCAATACCAACACTGTATAACACTACACTAGGTGCTATTGCACCACACTGTGTCACTCCACTAGTAGCAATACCAACACTGTATAACACTACACTAGGAGCTATTGCACCACACTGTGTCACTCCACTAGTAGCAATACCAACACTGTATAACACTACACTAGGTGCTATTGCACCACACTGTAACACTCAGCTGGTAGCAATACCAACACTGTATAACACTACACTAGGTGCTATTGCACCACACTGTGTCACTCCACTAGTAGCAATACCAACACTGTATAACACTACACTAGGTGCTATTGCACCACACTGTGTCACTCACCTGGTAGCAATACCAACACTGTATAACACTACACTAGGTGCTATTGCACCACACTGTGTCACTCCACTAGTAGCAATACCAACACTGTATAACACTACACTAGGAGCTATTGCACCACACTGTGTCACTCCACTAGTAGCAATACCAACACTGTATAACACTACACTAGGTGCTATTGCACCACACTGTAACACTCCACTAGTAGCAATACCAACACTGTATAACACTACACTAGGTGCTATTGCACCACACTGTGTCACTCACCTGGTAGCAATACCAACACTGTATAACACTACACTAGGTGCTATTGCACCACACTGTGTCACTCCACTAGTAGCAATACCAACACTGTATAACACTACACTAGGAGCTATTGCACCACACTGTGTCACTCCACTAGTAGCAATACCAACACTGTATAACACTACACTAGGTGCTATTGCACCACACTGTAACACTCAGCTGGTAGCAATACCAACACTGTATAACACTACACTAGGTGCTATTGCACCACACTGTGTCACTCCACTAGTAGCAATACCAACACTGTATAACACTACACTAGGTGCTATTGCACCACACTGTGTCACTCCACTAGTAGCAATACCAACACTGTATAACACTACACTAGGTGCTATTGCACCACACTGTGTCACTCCACTAGTAGCAATACCAACACTGTATAACACTGCACTAGGTGCTATTGCACCACACTGTGTCACTCACCTGGTAGCAATACCAACACTGTATAACACTACACTAGGAGCTATTGCACCACACTGTGTCACTCCACTAGTAGCAATACCAACACTGTATAACACTACACTAGGTGCTATTGCACCACACTGTGTCACTCCACTAGTAGTAATACCAACACTGTATAACACTACACTAGGAGCTATTGCACCACACTGTGTCACTCACCTGGTAGCAATACCAACACTGTATAACACTACACTAGGTGCTATTGCACCACACTGTAACACTCCACTAGTAGCAATACCAACACTGTATAACACTACACTAGGTGCTATTGCACCACACTGTGTCACTCACCTGGTAGCAATAACAACACTGTATAACACTACACTAGGTGCTATTGCACCACACTGTGTCACTCCACTAGTAGCAATACCAACACTGTATAACACTACACTAGGTGCTATTGCACCACACTGTAACACTCACCTGGTAGCAATACCAACACTGTATAACACTACACTAGGAGCTATTGCACCACACTGTGTCACTCCACTAGTAGTAATACCAACACTGTATAACACTACACTAGGTGCTATTGCACCACACTGTAACACTCCACTAGTAGCAATACCAACACTGTATAACACTACACTAGGTGCTATTGCACCACACTGTGTCACTCCACTAGTAGCAATACCAACACTGTATAACACTACACTAGGTGCTATTGCACCACACTGTAACACTCACCTGGTAGCAATACCAACACTGTATAACACTACACTAGGTGCTATTGCACCACACTGTAACACTCCACTAGTAGCAATACCAACACTGTATAACACTACACTAGGTGCTATTGCACCACACTGTGTCACTCCACTAGTAGCAATACCAACACTGTATAACACTACACTAGGTGCTATTGCACCACACTGTAACACTCCACTAGTAGCAATACCTACACTGTATAACACCACACTAGGTGCTATTGCACCACACTGTGTCACTCCACTAGTAGCAATACCAACACTGTATAACACTACACTAGGTGCTATTGCACCACACTGTGTCACTCCACTAGTAGCAATACCAACACTGTATAACACTACACTAGGTGCTATTGCACCACACTGTAACACTCACCTGGTAGCAATACCAACACTGTATAACACTACACTAGGAGCTATTGCACCACACTGTGTCACTCCACTAGTAGCAATACCAACACTGTATAACACTACACTAGGTGCTATTGCACCACACTGTAACACTCCACTAGTAGCAATACCAACACTGTATAACACTACACTAGGTGCTATTGCACCACACTGTAACACTCCACTAGTAGCAATACCAACACTGTATAACACTACACTAGGTGCTATTGCACCACACTGTGTCACTCCACTAGTAGCAATACCAACACTGTATAACACTACACTAGGTGCTATTGCACCACACTGTAACACTCCACTAGTAGCAATACCAACACTGTATAACACTACACTAGGTGCTATTGCACCACACTGTGTCACTCCACTAGTAGCAATACCAACACTGTATAACACTACACTAGGTGCTATTGCACCACACTGTAACACTCCACTAGTAGCAATACCAACACTGTATAACACTACACTAGGTGCTATTGCACCACACTGTAACACTCCACTAGTAGCAATACCAACACTGTATAACACTGCAATAGGTGCTATTGCACCACATTGTGTCACTCACCTGGTAGCAATACCAACACTGTATAACACTACACTAGGTGCTATTGCACCACACTGTGTCACTCCACTAGTAGCAATACCAACACTGTATAACACTACACTAGGTGCTATTGCACCACACTGTAACACTCCACTAGTAGCAATACCAACACTGTATAACACTACACTAGGTGCTATTGCACCACACTGTAACACTCCACTAGTAGCAATACCAACACTGTATAACACTACACTAGGTGCTATTGCACCACACTGTGTCACTCCACTAGTAGCAATACCAACACTGTATAACACTACACTAGGTGCTATTGCACCACACTGTGTCACTCACCTGGTAGCAATACCAACACTGTATAACACTACACTAGGTGCTATTGCACCACACTGTGTCACTCCACTAGTAGCAATACCAACACTGTATAACACTACACTAGGTGCTATTGCACCACACTGTGTCACTCCACTAGTAGCAATACCAACACTGTATAACACTACACTAGGTGCTATTGCACCACACTGTGTCACTCCACTAGTAGCAATACCAACACTGTATAACACTACACTAGGAGCTATTGCACCACACTGTGTCACTCCACTAGTAGCAATACCAACACTGTATAACACTGCACTAGGTGCTATTGCACCACACTGTAACACTCCACTAGTAGTAATACCAACACTGTATAACACTACACTAGGTGCTATTGCACCACACTGTGTCACTCCACTAGTAGCAATACCAACACTGTATAACACTACACTAGGTGCTATTGCACCACACTGTGTCACTCCACTAGTAGCAATACCAACACTGTATAACACTACACTAGGAGCTATTGCACCACACTGTGTCACTCCACTAGTAGCAATACCAACACTGTATAATACTGCACTAGGTGCTATTGCACCACACTGTGTCACTCACCTGGTAGCAATACCAACACTGTATAACACTACACTAGGTGCTATTGCACCACACTGTGTCACTCCACTAGTAGCAATACCAACACTGTATAACACTACACTAGGTGCTATTGCACCACACTGTGTCACTCCACTAGTAGCAATACCTACACTGTATAACACTACACTAGGTGCTATTGCACCACACTGTAACACTCACCTGGTAGCAATACCAACACTGTATAACACTACACTAGGTGCTATTGCACCACACTGTGTCATTCCACTAGTAGCAATACCAACACTGTATAACACTACACTAGGTGCTATTGCACCACACTGTGTCACTCCACTAGTAGCAATACCAACACTGTATAACACTGCACTAGGTGCTATTGCACCACACTGTAACACTCACCTGGTAGCAATACCTACACTGTATAACACTACACTAGGTGCTATTGCACCACACTGTGTCACTCCACTAGTAGCAATACCAACACTGTATAACACTACACTAGGTGCTATTGCACCACACTGTGTCACTCCACTAGTAGCAATATCAACACTGTATAACACTACACTAGGTGCTATTGCACCACACTGTGTCACTCCACTAGTAGCAATACCAACACTGTATAACACTACACTAGGTGCTATTGCACCACACTGTGTCACTCCACTAGTAGCAATACCAACACTGTATAACACTACACTAGGTGCTATTGCACCACACTGTAACACTCCACTAGTAGCAATACCAACACTGTATAACACTACACTAGGAGCTATTGCACCACACTGTAACACTCACCTGGTAGCAATACCAACACTGTATAACACTACACTAGGTGCTATTGCACCACACTGTAACACTCCACTAGTAGCAATACCAACACTGTATAACACTACACTAGGTGCTATTGCACCACACTGTGTCACTCCACTAGTAGCAATACCAACACTGTATAACACTACACTAGGTGCTATTGCACCACACTGTGTCACTCCACTAGTAGTAATACCAACACTGTATAACACTACACTAGGTGCTATTGCACCACACTGTAACACTCACCTGGTAGCAATACCAACACTGTATAACACTACACTAGGTGCTATTGCACCACACTGTGTCACTCCACTACTAGCAATACCAACACTGTATAACACTACACTAGGTGCTATTGCACCACACTGTGTCACTCCACTAGTAGCAATACCAACACTGTATAACACTACACTAGGAGCTATTGCACCACACTGTGTCACTCCACTAGTAGCAATACCAACACTGTATAACACTACACTAGGTGCTATTGCACCACACTGTAACACTCCACTAGTAGCAATACCAACACTGTATAACACTACACTAGGTGCTATTGCACCACACTGTGTCACTCCACTAGTAGCAATACCAACACTGTATAACACTACACTAGGTGCTATTGCACCACACTGTAACACTCACCTGGTAGCAATACCAACACTGTATAACACTACACTAGGTGCTATTGCACCACACTGTAACACTCCACTAGTAGTAATACCAACACTGTATAACACTACACTAGGAGCTATTGCACCACACTGTGTCACTCCACTAGTAGCAATACCAACACTGTATAACACTACACTAGGTGCTATTGCACCACACTGTAACACTCCACTAGTAGTAATACCAACACTGTATAACACTACACTAGGTGCTATTGCACCACACTGTAACACTCCACTAGTAGCAATACCAACACTGTATAACACTACACTAGGTGCTATTGCACCACACTGTGTCACTCCACTAGTAGCAATACCAACACTGTATAACACTACACTAGGTGCTATTGCACCACACTGTAACACTCACCTGGTAGCAATACCAACACTGTATAACACTACACTAGGTGCTATTGCACCACACTGTAACACTCCACTAGTAGCAATACCAACACTGTATAACACTACACTAGGTGCTATTGCACCACACTGTGTCACTCCACTAGTAGCAATACCAACACTGTATAACACTACACTAGGTGCTATTGCACCACACTGTAACACTCCACTAGTAGCAATACCAACACTGTATAACACTACACTAGGAGCTATTGCACCACACTGTGTCACTCCACTAGTAGCAATACCAACACTGTATAACACTACACTAGGTGCTATTGCACCACACTGTAACACTCCACTAGTAGCAATACCAACACTGTATAACACTACACTAGGTGCTATTGCACCACACTGTAACACTCACCTGGTAGCAATACCAACACTGTATAACATTACACTAGGTGCTATTGCACCACACTGTGTCACTCCACTAGTAGCAATACCAACACTGTATAACACTACACTAGGTGCTATTGCACCACACTGTAACACTCACCTGGTAGCAATACCAACACTGTATAACACTACACTAGGTGCTATTGCACCACACTGTAACACTCCACTGGTAGCAATACCAACACTGTATAACACTACACTAGGTGCTATTGCACCACACTGTAACACTCCACTAGTAGTAATACCAACACTGTATAACACTACACTAGGTGCTATTGCACCACACTGTAACACTCCACTAGTAGCAATACCAACACTGTATAACACTACACTAGGTGCTATTGCACCACACTGTAACACTCCACTAGTAGCAATACCAACACTGTATAACACTACACTAGGTGCTATTGCACCACACTGTGTCACTCCACTAGTAGCAATACCAACACTGTATAACACTACACTAGGTGCTATTGCACCACACTGTAACACTCCACTGGTAGCAATACCAACACTGTATAACACTACACTAGGTGCTATTGCACCACACTGTAACACTCCACTAGTAGTAATACCAACACTGTATAACACTACACTAGGTGCTATTGCACCACACTGTAACACTCCACTAGTAGCAATACCAACACTGTATAACACTACACTAGGTGCTATTGCACCACACTGTAACACTCCACTAGTAGCAATACCAACACTGTATAACACTACACTAGGTGCTATTGCACCACACTGTAACACTCACCTGGTAGCAATACCAACACTGTATAACACTACACTAGGTGCTATTGCACCACACTGTAACACTCCACTAGTAGCAATACCAACACTGTATAACACTACACTAGGTGCTATTGCACCACACTGTGTCACTCCACTAGTAGCAATACCAACACTGTATAACACTACACTAGGTGCTATTGCACCACACTGTAACACTCCACTAGTAGCAATACCAACACTGTATAACACTACACTAGGAGCTATTGCACCACACTGTGTCACTCCACTAGTAGCAATACCAACACTGTATAACACTACACTAGGTGCTATTGCACCACACTGTAACACTCCACTAGTAGCAATACCAACACTGTATAACACTACACTAGGTGCTATTGCACCACACTGTAACACTCACCTGGTAGCAATACCAACACTGTATAACATTACACTAGGTGCTATTGCACCACACTGTGTCACTCCACTAGTAGCAATACCAACACTGTATAACACTACACTAGGTGCTATTGCACCACACTGTGTCACTCACCTGGTAGCAATACCAACACTGTATAACACTACACTAGGTGCTATTGCACCACACTGTGTCACTCCACTAGTAGCAATACCAACACTGTATAACACTACACTAGGTGCTATTGCACCACACTGTAACACTCCACTAGTAGCAATACCAACACTGTATAACACTACACTAGGTGCTATTGCACCACACTGTAACACTCCACTAGTAGCAATACCAACACTGTATAACACTACACTAGGTGCTATTGCACCATACTGTAACACTCCACTGGTAGCAATACCAACACTGTATAACACTACACTAGGTGCTATTGCACCACACTGTGTCACTCCACTAGTAGCAATACCAACACTGTATAACACTGCACTAGGTGCTATTGCACCACACTGTAACACTCACCTGGTAGCAATACCAACACTGTATAACACTACACTAGGTGCTATTGCACCACACTGTGTCACTCCACTAGTAGCAATACCAACACTGTATAACACTACACTAGGTGCTATTGCACCACACTGTAACACTCACCTGGTAGCAATACCAACACTGTATAACACTACACTAGGTGCTATTGCACCACACTGTGTCACTCCACTAGTAGCAATACCAACACTGTATAACACTACACTAGGTGCTATTGCACCACACTGTAACACTCACCTGGTAGCAATACCAACACTGTATAACACTGCACTAGGTGCTATTGCACCACACTGTGTCACTCCACTAGTAGCAATACCAACACTGTATAACACTACACTAGGTGCTATTGCACCACACTGTAACACTCACCTGGTAGCAATACCAACACTGTATAACACTGCACTAGGTGCTATTGCACCACACTGTGTCACTCCACTAGTAGCAATACCAACACTGTATAACACTACAGTAGGTGCTATTGCACCACACTGTGTCACTCCACTAGTAGCAATACCAACACTGTATAACACTACACTAGGTGCTATTGCACCACACTGTGTCACTCCACTAGTAGCAATACCAACACTGTATAACACTACACTAGGTGCTATTGCACCACACTGTAACACTCCACTAGTAGCAATACCAACACTGTATAACACTACACTAGGTGCTATTGCACCACACTGTGTCACTCACCTGGTAGCAATACCAACACTGTATAACACTACACTAGGTGCTATTGCACCACACTGTGTCACTCCACTAGTAGCAATACCAACACTGTATAACACTACACTAGGAGCTATTGCACCACACTGTGTCACTCCACTAGTAGCAATACCAACACTGTATAACACTACACTAGGTGCTATTGCACCACACTGTAACACTCAGCTGGTAGCAATACCAACACTGTATAACACTACACTAGGTGCTATTGCACCACACTGTGTCACTCCACTAGTAGCAATACCAACACTGTATAACACTACACTAGGTGCTATTGCACCACACTGTGTCACTCCACTAGTAGCAATACCAACACTGTATAACACTACACTAGGAGCTATTGCACCACACTGTGTCACTCCACTAGTAGCAATACCAACACTGTATAACACTACAGTAGGTGCTATTGCACCACACTGTGTCACTCCACTAGTAGCAATACCAACACTGTATAACACTGCACTAGGTGCTATTGCACCACATTGTGTCACTCACCTGGTAGCAATACCAACACTGTATAACACTACACTAGGTGCTATTGCACCACACTGTAACACTCACCTGGTAGCAATACCAACACTGTATAACACTACACTAGGTGCTATTGCACCACACTGTGTCACTCCACTAGTAGCAATACCAACACTGTATAACACTACACTAGGTGCTATTGCACCACACTGTGTCACTCCACTAGTAGCAATACCAACACTGTATAACACTACACTAGGTGCTATTGCACCACACTGTGTCACTCCACTAGTAGCAATACCAACACTGTATAACACTACACTAGGTGCTATTGCACCACACTGTAACACTCACCTGGTAGCAATACCAACACTGTATAACACTACACTAGGTGCTATTGCACCACACTGTGTCACTCCACTAGTAGCAATACCAACACTGTATAACACTACACTAGGTGCTATTGCACCACACTGTGTCACTCCACTAGTAGCAATACCAACACTGTATAACACTACACTAGGTGCTATTGCACCACACTGTGTCACTCCACTAGTAGCAATACCAACACTGTATAACACTGCACTAGGTGCTATTGCACCACACTGTAACACTCCACTAGTAGTAATACCAACACTGTATAACACTACACTAGGTGCTATTGCACCACACTGTGTCACTCCACTAGTAGCAATACCAACACTGTATAACACTACACTAGGTGCTATTGCACCACACTGTAACACTCCACTAGTAGCAATACCAACACTGTATAACACTACACTAGGTGCTATTGCACCACACTGTGTCACTCACCTGGTAGCAATACCAACACTGTATAACACTACACTAGGTGCTATTGCACCACACTGTGTCACTCCACTAGTAGCAATACCAACACTGTATAACACTACACTAGGAGCTATTGCACCACACTGTGTCACTCCACTAGTAGCAATACCAACACTGTATAACACTACACTAGGTGCTATTGCACCACACTGTAACACTCAGCTGGTAGCAATACCAACACTGTATAACACTACACTAGGTGCTATTGCACCACACTGTGTCACTCCACTAGTAGCAATACCAACACTGTATAACACTACACTAGGTGCTATTGCACCACACTGTGTCACTCACCTGGTAGCAATACCAACACTGTATAACACTACACTAGGTGCTATTGCACCACACTGTGTCACTCCACTAGTAGCAATACCAACACTGTATAACACTACACTAGGAGCTATTGCACCACACTGTGTCACTCCACTAGTAGCAATACCAACACTGTATAACACTACACTAGGTGCTATTGCACCACACTGTAACACTCCACTAGTAGCAATACCAACACTGTATAACACTACACTAGGTGCTATTGCACCACACTGTGTCACTCACCTGGTAGCAATACCAACACTGTATAACACTACACTAGGTGCTATTGCACCACACTGTGTCACTCCACTAGTAGCAATACCAACACTGTATAACACTACACTAGGAGCTATTGCACCACACTGTGTCACTCCACTAGTAGCAATACCAACACTGTATAACACTACACTAGGTGCTATTGCACCACACTGTAACACTCAGCTGGTAGCAATACCAACACTGTATAACACTACACTAGGTGCTATTGCACCACACTGTGTCACTCCACTAGTAGCAATACCAACACTGTATAACACTACACTAGGTGCTATTGCACCACACTGTGTCACTCCACTAGTAGCAATACCAACACTGTATAACACTACACTAGGTGCTATTGCACCACACTGTGTCACTCCACTAGTAGCAATACCAACACTGTATAACACTGCACTAGGTGCTATTGCACCACACTGTGTCACTCACCTGGTAGCAATACCAACACTGTATAACACTACACTAGGAGCTATTGCACCACACTGTGTCACTCCACTAGTAGCAATACCAACACTGTATAACACTACACTAGGTGCTATTGCACCACACTGTGTCACTCCACTAGTAGTAATACCAACACTGTATAACACTACACTAGGAGCTATTGCACCACACTGTGTCACTCACCTGGTAGCAATACCAACACTGTATAACACTACACTAGGTGCTATTGCACCACACTGTAACACTCCACTAGTAGCAATACCAACACTGTATAACACTACACTAGGTGCTATTGCACCACACTGTGTCACTCACCTGGTAGCAATAACAACACTGTATAACACTACACTAGGTGCTATTGCACCACACTGTGTCACTCCACTAGTAGCAATACCAACACTGTATAACACTACACTAGGTGCTATTGCACCACACTGTAACACTCACCTGGTAGCAATACCAACACTGTATAACACTACACTAGGAGCTATTGCACCACACTGTGTCACTCCACTAGTAGTAATACCAACACTGTATAACACTACACTAGGTGCTATTGCACCACACTGTAACACTCCACTAGTAGCAATACCAACACTGTATAACACTACACTAGGTGCTATTGCACCACACTGTGTCACTCCACTAGTAGCAATACCAACACTGTATAACACTACACTAGGTGCTATTGCACCACACTGTAACACTCACCTGGTAGCAATACCAACACTGTATAACACTACACTAGGTGCTATTGCACCACACTGTAACACTCCACTAGTAGCAATACCAACACTGTATAACACTACACTAGGTGCTATTGCACCACACTGTGTCACTCCACTAGTAGCAATACCAACACTGTATAACACTACACTAGGTGCTATTGCACCACACTGTAACACTCCACTAGTAGCAATACCTACACTGTATAACACCACACTAGGTGCTATTGCACCACACTGTGTCACTCCACTAGTAGCAATACCAACACTGTATAACACTACACTAGGTGCTATTGCACCACACTGTGTCACTCCACTAGTAGCAATACCAACACTGTATAACACTACACTAGGTGCTATTGCACCACACTGTAACACTCACCTGGTAGCAATACCAACACTGTATAACACTACACTAGGAGCTATTGCACCACACTGTGTCACTCCACTAGTAGCAATACCAACACTGTATAACACTACACTAGGTGCTATTGCACCACACTGTAACACTCCACTAGTAGCAATACCAACACTGTATAACACTACACTAGGTGCTATTGCACCACACTGTAACACTCCACTAGTAGCAATACCAACACTGTATAACACTACACTAGGTGCTATTGCACCACACTGTGTCACTCCACTAGTAGCAATACCAACACTGTATAACACTACACTAGGTGCTATTGCACCACACTGTAACACTCCACTAGTAGCAATACCAACACTGTATAACACTACACTAGGTGCTATTGCACCACACTGTGTCACTCCACTAGTAGCAATACCAACACTGTATAACACTACACTAGGTGCTATTGCACCACACTGTAACACTCCACTAGTAGCAATACCAACACTGTATAACACTACACTAGGTGCTATTGCACCACACTGTAACACTCCACTAGTAGCAATACCAACACTGTATAACACTGCAATAGGTGCTATTGCACCACATTGTGTCACTCACCTGGTAGCAATACCAACACTGTATAACACTACACTAGGTGCTATTGCACCACACTGTGTCACTCCACTAGTAGCAATACCAACACTGTATAACACTACACTAGGTGCTATTGCACCACACTGTAACACTCCACTAGTAGCAATACCAACACTGTATAACACTACACTAGGTGCTATTGCACCACACTGTAACACTCCACTAGTAGCAATACCAACACTGTATAACACTACACTAGGTGCTATTGCACCACACTGTGTCACTCCACTAGTAGCAATACCAACACTGTATAACACTACACTAGGTGCTATTGCACCACACTGTGTCACTCACCTGGTAGCAATACCAACACTGTATAACACTACACTAGGTGCTATTGCACCACACTGTGTCACTCCACTAGTAGCAATACCAACACTGTATAACACTACACTAGGTGCTATTGCACCACACTGTGTCACTCCACTAGTAGCAATACCAACACTGTATAACACTACACTAGGTGCTATTGCACCACACTGTGTCACTCCACTAGTAGCAATACCAACACTGTATAACACTACACTAGGAGCTATTGCACCACACTGTGTCACTCCACTAGTAGCAATACCAACACTGTATAACACTGCACTAGGTGCTATTGCACCACACTGTAACACTCCACTAGTAGTAATACCAACACTGTATAACACTACACTAGGTGCTATTGCACCACACTGTGTCACTCCACTAGTAGCAATACCAACACTGTATAACACTACACTAGGTGCTATTGCACCACACTGTGTCACTCCACTAGTAGCAATACCAACACTGTATAACACTACACTAGGAGCTATTGCACCACACTGTGTCACTCCACTAGTAGCAATACCAACACTGTATAATACTGCACTAGGTGCTATTGCACCACACTGTGTCACTCACCTGGTAGCAATACCAACACTGTATAACACTACACTAGGTGCTATTGCACCACACTGTAACACTCACCTGGTAGCAATACCAACACTGTATAACACTACACTAGGTGCTATTGCACCACACTGTGTCACTCCACTAGTAGCAATACCAACACTGTATAACACTACACTAGGTGCTATTGCACCACACTGTGTCACTCCACTAGTAGCAATACCAACACTGCATAACACTACACTAGGTGCTATTGCACCACACTGTGTCACTCCACTAGTAGCAATACCAACACTGTATAACACTGCACTAGGTGCTATTGCACCACACTGTGTCACTCCACTAGTAGCAATACCAACACTGTATAACACTACACTAGGTGCTATTGCACCACACTGTAACACTCCACTAGTAGCAATACCAACACTGTATAACACTACACTAGGTGCTATTGCACCACACTGTGTCACTCCACTAGTAGCAATACCAACACTGTATAACACTACACTAGGAGCTATTGCACCACACTGTGTCACTCCACTAGTAGTAATACCAACACTGTATAACACTACACTAGGTGCTATTGCACCACATTGTGTCACTCACCTGGTAGCAATACCAACACTGTATAACACTACACTAGGTGCTATTGCACCACACTGTGTCACTCCACTAGTAGCAATACCAACACTGTATAACACTACACTAGGTGCTATTGCACCACACTGTGTCACTCCACTAGTAGCAATACCAACACTGTATAACACTACACTAGGTGCTATTGCACCACACTGTGTCACTCCACTAGTAGCAATACCAACACTGTATAACACTACACTAGGTGCTATTGCACCACACTGTGTCACTCCACTAGTAGCAATACCAACACTGTATAACACTGCACTAGGTGCTATTGCACCACACTGTGTCACTCCACTAGTAGCAATACCAACACTGTATAACACTACACTAGGTGCTATTGCACCACACTGTAACACTCCACTAGTAGCAATACCAACACTGTATAACACTACACTAGGTGCTATTGCACCACACTGTGTCACTCCACTAGTAGCAATACCAACACTGTATAACACTACACTAGGAGCTATTGCACCACACTGTGTCACTCCACTAGTAGTAATACCAACACTGTATAACACTACACTAGGTGCTATTGCACCACATTGTGTCACTCACCTGGTAGCAATACCAACACTGTATAACACTACACTAGGTGCTATTGCACCACACTGTGTCACTCCACTAGTAGCAATACCAACACAGTATAACACTACACTAGGTGCTATTGCACCACACTGTGTCACTCCACTAGTAGCAATACCAACACTGTATAACACTACACTAGGTGCTATTGCACCACACTGTGTCACTCCACTAGTAGCAATACCAACACTGTATAACACTGCACTAGGTGCTATTGCACCACACTGTGTCACTCCACTAGTAGCAATACCAACACTGTATAACACTACACTAGGTGCTATTGCACCACACTGTAACACTCCACTAGTAGCAATACCAACACTGTATAACACTACACTAGGTGCTATTGCACCACACTGTGTCACTCCACTAGTAGCAATACCAACACTGTATAACACTACACTAGGAGCTATTGCACCACACTGTGTCACTCCACTAGTAGCAATACCAACACTGTATAACACTACACTAGGTGCTATTGCACCACACTGTGTCACTCCACTAGTAGCAATACCAACACTGTATAACACTACACTAGGTGCTATTGCACCACACTGTGTCACTCCACTAGTAGCAATACCAACACTGTATAACACTACACTAGGAGCTATTGCACCACACTGTGTCACTCCACTAGTAGTAATACCAACACTGTATAACACTACACTAGGTGCTATTGCACCACATTGTGTCACTCACCTGGTAGCAATACCAACACTGTATAACACTACACTAGGTGCTATTGCACCACACTGTGTCACTCCACTAGTAGCAATACCAACACTGTATAACACTACACTAGGTGCTATTGCACCACACTGTAACACTCCACTAGTAGCAATACCAACACTGTATAACACTACACTAGGTGCTATTGCACCACACTGTAACACTCACCTGGTAGCAATACCAACACTGTATAACACTACACTAGGTGCTATTGCACCACACTGTGTCACTCCACTAGTAGCAATACCAACACTGTATAACACTACACTAGGTGCTATTGCACCACACTGTGTCACTCCACTAGTAGCAATACCAACACTGTATAACACTACACTAGGTGCTATTGCAACACACTGTGTCACTCCACTAGTAGCAATACCAACACTGTATAACACTACACTAGGTGCTATTGCACCACACTGTAACACTCACCTGGTAGCAATACCAACACTGTATAACACTACACTAGGTGCTATTGCACCACACTGTAACACTCCACTAGTAGCAATACCAACACTGTATAACACTACACTAGGTGCTATTGCACCACACTGTGTCACTCCACTAGTAGCAATACCAACACTGTATAACACTACACTAGGTGCTATTGCACCACATTGTAACACTCACCTGGTAGCAATACCAACACTGTATAACACTACACTAGGTGCTATTGCACCACACTGTAACACTCCACTAGTAGCAATACCAACACTGTATAACACTACACTAGGTGCTATTGCACCACACTGTGTCACTCCACTAGTAGCAATACCAACACTGTATAACACTACACTAGGTGCTATTGCACCACACTGTGTCACTCCACTAGTAGCAATACCAACACTGTATAACACTACACTAGGTGCTATTGCACCACACTGTAACACTCCACTAGTAGCAATACCAACACTGTATAACACTACACTAGGAGCTATTGCACCACACTGTAACACTCCACTAGTAGCAATACCAACACTGTATAACACTACACTAGGTGCTATTGCACCACACTGTAACACTCCACTAGTAGCAATACCAACACTGTATAACACTACACTAGGTGCTATTGCACCACACTGTGTCACTCCACTAGTAGCAATACCAACACTGTATAACACTACACTAGGTGCTATTGCACCACACTGTGTCACTCCACTAGTAGCAATACCAACACTGTATAACACTACACTAGGAGCTATTGCACCACACTGTGTCACTCCACTAGTAGCAATACCAACACTGTATAACACTACACTAGGTGCTATTGCACCGCACTGTAACACTCCACTAGTAGCAATACCAACACTGTATAACACTGCACTAGGTGCTATTGCACCACACTGTAACACTCACCTGGTAGCAATACCAACACTGTATAACACTACACTAGGTGCTATTGCACCACACTGTGTCACTCCACTAGTAGCAATACCAACACTGTATAACACTACACTAGGTGCTATTGCACCACATTGTGTCACTCCACTAGTAGCAATACCAACACTGTATAACACTACACTAGGTGCTATTGCACCACACTGTGTCACTCCACTAGTAGCAATACCAACACTGTATAACACTACACTAGGTGCTATTGCACCACATTGTGTCACTCCACTAGTAGCAATACCAACACTGTATAACACTACACTAGGTGCTATTGCACCACACTGTGTCACTCACCTGGTAGCAATACCAACACTGTATAACACTACACTAGGTGCTATTGCACCACACTGTGTCACTCCACTAGTAGCAATACCAACACTGTATAACACTACACTAGGTGCTATTGCACCACACTGTGTCACTCCACTAGTAGCAATACCAACACTGTATAACACTACACTAGGTGCTATTGCACCACACTGTAACACTCACCTGGTAGCAATACCAACACTGTATAACACTGCACTAGGAGCTATTGCACCACACTGTGTCACTCCACTAGTAGCAATACCAACACTGTATAACACTGCACTAGGAGCTATTGCACCACACTGTGTCACTCCACTAGTAGTAATACCAACACAGTATAACACTACACTAGGTGCTATTGCACCACACTGTGTCACTCCACTAGTAGCAATACCAACACTGTATAACACTGCACTAGGAGCTATTGCACCACACTGTGTCACTCCACTAGTAGCAATACCAACACTGTATAACACTGCACTAGGAGCTATTGCACCACACTGTGTCACTCCACTAGTAGTAATACCAACACAGTATAACACTCCACTAGTAGCAATACCAACACTGTATAACACTACACTAGGAGCTATTGCACCACACTGTAACACTCCACTAGTAGCAATACCAACACTGTATAACACTACACTAGGTGCTATTGCACCACACTGTGTCACTCCACTAGTAGTAATACCAACACTGTATAACACTACACTAGGTGCTATTGCACCACACTGTGTCACTCCACTAGTAGCAATACCAACACTGTATAACACTACACTAGGTGCTATTGCACCACACTGTGTCACTCCACTAGTAGTAATACCAACACTGTATAACACTACACTAGGTGCTATTGCACCACACTGTAACACTCCACTAGTAGTAATACCAACACTGTATAACACTACACTAGGTGCTATTGCACCACACTGTGTCACTCCACTAGTAGTAATACCAACACTGTATAACACTACACTAGGTGCTATTGCACCACATTGTGTCACTCACCTGGTAGCAATACCAACACTGTATAACACTACACTAGGTGCTATTGCACCACACTGTGTCACTCCACTAGTAGCAATACCAACACTGTATAACACTACACTAGGTGCTATTGCACCACACTGTGTCACTCCACTAGTAGCAATACCAACACTGTATAACACTACACTAGGTGCTATTGCACCACACTGTGTCACTCCACTAGTAGCAATACCAACACTGTATAACACTACACTAGGTGCTATTGCACCACACTGTAACACTCAGCTGGTAGCAATACCAACACTGTATAACACTACACTAGGAGCTATTGCACCACACTGTGTCACTCCACTAGTAGCAATACCAACACTGTATAACACTACACTAGGTGCTATTGCACCACACTGTGTCACTCCACTAGTAGCAATACCAACACTGTATAACACTACACTAGGTGCTATTGCACCACATTGTGTCACTCACCTGGTAGCAATACCAACACTGTATAACACTACACTAGGTGCTATTGCACCACACTGTAACACTCCACTAGTAGCAATACCAACACTGTATAACACTACACTAGGAGCTATTGCACCACACTGTAACACTCCACTAGTAGCAATACCAACACTGTATAACACTACACTAGGTGCTATTGCACCACACTGTGTCACTCCACTAGTAGCAATACCAACACTGTATAACACTACACTAGGTGCTATTGCACCACACTGTAACACTCCACTAGTAGCAATACCAACACTGTATAACACTACACTAGGTGCTATTGCACCACACTGTGACACTCACCTGGTAGCAATACCAACACTGTATAACACTACACTAGGTGCTATTGCACCACACTGTAACACTCCACTAGTAGCAATACCAACACTGTATAACACTACACTAGGTGCTATTGCACCACACTGTGTCACTCCACTAGTAGCAATACCAACACTGTATAACACTACACTAGGTGCTATTGCACCACACTGTAACACTCACCTGGTAGCAATACCAACACTGTATAACACTACACTAGGTGCTATTGCACCACACTGTAACACTCCACTAGTAGCAATACCAACACTGTATAACACTACACTAGGTGCTATTGCACCACACTGTGTCACTCCACTAGTAGCAATACCAACACTGTATAACACTACACTAGGTGCTATTGCACCACACTGTGTCACTCCACTAGTAGCAATACCAACACTGTATAACACTGCACTAGGAGCTATTGCACCACACTGTGTCACTCCACTAGTAGTAATACCAACACAGTATAACACTCCACTAGTAGCAATACCAACACTGTATAACACTACACTAGGAGCTATTGCACCACACTGTGTCACTCCACTAGTAGCAATACCAACACTGTATAACACTACACTAGGTGCTATTGCACCACACTGTAACACTCACCTGGTAGCAATACCAACACTGTATAACACTACACTAGGTGCTATTGCACCACACTGTAACACTCCACTAGTAGCAATACCAACACTGTATAACACTACACTAGGTGCTATTGCACCACACTGTAACACTCCACTAGTAGCAATACCAACACTGTATAACACTGCACTAGGTGCTATTGCACCACACTGTGTCACTCCACTAGTAGCAATACCAACACTGTATAACACTACACTAGGTGCTATTGCACCACACTGTAACACTCACCTGGTAGCAATACCAACACTGTATAACACTACACTAGGAGCTATTGCACCACACTGTAACACTCCACTAGTAGCAATACCAACACTGTATAACACTACACTAGGTGCTATTGCACCACACTGTAACACTCCACTAGTAGCAATACCAACACTGTATAACACTACACTAGGTGCTATTGCACCACACTGTGTCACTCCACTAGTAGCAATACCAACACTGTATAACACTGCACTAGGTGCTATTGCACCACACTGTGTCACTCCACTAGTAGCAATACCAACACTGTATAACACTACACTAGGTGCTATTGCACCACACTGTAACACTCCACTAGTAGCAATACCAACACTGTATAACACTACACTAGGAGCTATTGCACCACACTGTGTCACTCCACTAGTAGCAATACCAACACTGTATAACACTACACTAGGTGCTATTGCACCACACTGTAACACTCCACTAGTAGCAATACCAACACTGTATAACACTGCACTAGGTGCTATTGCACCACACTGTGTCACTCCACTAGTAGCAATACCAACACTGTATAACACTACACTAGGTGCTATTGCACCACACTGTGTCACTCCACTAGTAGCAATACCAACACTGTATAACACTACACTAGGTGCTATTGCACCACACTGTAACACTCCACTAGTAGCAATACCAACACTGTATAACACTGCACTAGGTGCTATTGCACCACACTGTGTCACTCCACTAGTAGCAATACCAACACTGTATAACACTACACTAGGTGCTATTGCACCACACTGTGTCACTCCACTAGTAGCAATACCAACACTGTATAACACTACACTAGGTGCTATTGCACCACATTGTGTCACTCCACTAGTAGCAATACCAACACTGTATAACACTACACTAGGTGCTATTGCACCACACTGTAACACTCCACTAGTAGCAATACCAACACTGTATAACACTACACTAGGTGCTATTGCACCACACTGTAACACTCCACTAGTAGCAATACCAACACTGTATAACACTACACTAGGTGCTATTGCACCACACTGTGTCACTCCACTAGTAGCAATACCAACACTGTATAACACTACACTAGGTGCTATTGCACCACACTGTAACACTCACCTAGTAGCAATACCAACACTGTATAACACTACACTAGGTGCTATTGCACCACACTGTGTCACTCCACTAGTAGCAATACCAACACTGTATAACACTACACTAGGTGCTATTGCACCACACTGTAACACTCCACTAGTAGCAATACCAACACTGTATAACACTGCACTAGGTGCTATTGCACCACACTGTGTCACTCCACTAGTAGCAATACCAACACTGTATAACACTACACTAGGTGCTATTGCACCACACTGTGTCACTCCACTAGTAGCAATACCAACACTGTATAACACTACACTAGGTGCTATTGCACCACATTGTGTCACTCCACTAGTAGCAATACCAACACTGTATAACACTACACTAGGTGCTATTGCACCACACTGTAACACTCCACTAGTAGCAATACCAACACTGTATAACACTACACTAGGTGCTATTGCACCACACTGTAACACTCCACTAGTAGCAATACCAACACTGTATAACACTACACTAGGTGCTATTGCACCACACTGTAACACTCCACTAGTAGCAATACCAACACTGTATAACACTACACTAGGTGCTATTGCACCACACTGTGTCACTCCACTAGTAGCAATACCAACACTGTATAACACTACACTAGGTGCTATTGCACCACATTGTGTCACTCCACTAGTAGCAATACCAACACTGTATAACACTACACTAGGTGCTATTGCACCACACTGTAACACTCACCTGGTAGCAATACCAACACTGTATAACACTACACTAGGTGCTATTGCACCACACTGTAACACTCACCTGGTAGCAATACCAACACTGTATAACACTACACTAGGTGCTATTGCACCACACTGTGCCACTCCACTAGTAGCAATACCAACACTGTATAACACTACACTAGGAGCTATTGCACCACACTGTGTCACTCCACTAGTAGTAATACCAACACTGTATAACACTACACTAGGTGCTATTGCACCACATTGTGTCACTCACCTGGTAGCAATACCAACACTGTATAACACTACACTAGGTGCTATTGCACCACACTGTGTCACTCCACTAGTAGCAATACCAACACTGTATAACACTACACTAGGTGCTATTGCACCACATTGTGTCACTCACCTGGTAGCAATACCAACACTGTATAACACTACACTAGGTGCTATTGCACCACACTGTGTCACTCCACTAGTAGTAATACCAACACTGTATAACACTACACTAGGTGCTATTGCACCACATTGTGTCACTCACCTGGTAGCAATACCAACACTGTATAACACTACACTAGGTGCTATTGCACCACACTGTGTCACTCCACTAGTAGTAATACCAACACTGTATAACACTACACTAGGTGCTATTGCACCACACTGTGTCACTCCACTAGTAGCAATACCAACACTGTATAACACTACACTAGGTGCTATTGCACCACACTGTGTCACTCCACTAGTAGCAATACCAACACTGTATAACACTACACTAGGTGCTATTGCACCACACTGTAACACTCACCTGGTAGCAATACCAACACTGTATAACACTACACTAGGTGCTATTGCACCACACTGTAACACTCACCTAGTAGCAATACCAACACTGTATAACACTACACTAGGTGCTATTGCACCACACTGTAACACTCCACTAGTAGCAATACCAACACTGTATAACACTACACTAGGTGCTATTGCACCACACTGTGTCACTCCACTAGTAGCAATACCAACACTGTATAACACTACACTAGGTGCTATTGCACCACACTGTAACACTCACCTGGTAGCAATACCAACACTGTATAACACTACACTAGGTGCTATTGCACCACACTGTAACACTCCACTAGTAGCAATACCAACACTGTATAACACTACACTAGGTGCTATTGCACCACACTGTGTCACTCCACTAGTAGCAATACCAACACTGTATAACACTACACTAGGTGCTATTGCACCACACTGTGTCACTCCACTAGTAGCAATACCAACACTGTATAACACTACACTAGGTGCTATTGCACCACACTGTAACACTCCACTGGTAGCAATACCAACACTGTATAACACTGCACTAGGTGCTATTGCACCACATTGTGTCACTCACCTGGTAGCAATACCAACACTGTATAACACTACACTAGGTGCTATTGCACCACACTGTAACACTCCACTAGTAGCAATACCAACACTGTATAACACTACACTAGGTGCTATTGCACCACACTGTAACACTCCACTAGTAGCAATACCAACACTGTATAACACTACACTAGGTGCTATTGCACCACACTGTGTCACTCCACTAGTAGCAATACCAACACTGTATAACACTACACTAGGTGCTATTGCACCACACTGTGTCACTCCACTAGTAGCAATACCAACACTGTATAACACTACACTAGGTGCTATTGCACCACACTGTAACACTCCACTGGTAGCAATACCAACACTGTATAACACTACACTAGGTGCTATTGCACCACACTGTAACACTCCACTAGTAGCAATACCAACACTGTATAACACTACACTAGGTGCTATTGCACCACACTGTGTCACTCCACTAGTAGCAATACCAACACTGTATAACACTACACTAGGTGCTATTGCACCACACTGTGTCACTCCACTAGTAGCAATACCAACACTGTATAACACTGCACTAGGTGCTATTGCACCACACTGTAACACTCCACTAGTAGCAATACCAACACTGTATAACACTACACTAGGTGCTATTGCACCACACTGTAACACTCCACTAGTAGCAATACCAACACTGTATAACACTACACTAGGTGCTATTGCACCACATTGTGTCACTCACCTGGTAGCAATACCAACACTGTATAACACTACACTAGGTGCTATTGCACCACACTGTAACACTCCACTAGTAGCAATACCAACACTGTATAACACTACACTAGGAGCTATTGCACCACACTGTAACACTCCACTAGTAGCAATACCAACACTGTATAACACTACACTAGGTGCTATTGCACCACACTGTGTCACTCCACTAGTAGCAATACCAACACTGTATAACACTACACTAGGTGCTATTGCACCACACTGTAACACTCCACTAGTAGCAATACCAACACTGTATAACACTACACTAGGTGCTATTGCACCACACTGTGACACTCACCTGGTAGCAATACCAACACTGTATAACACTGCACTAGGTGCTATTGCACCACACTGTGTCACTCCACTAGTAGCAATACCTACACTGTATAACACTACACTAGGTGCTATTGCACCACACTGTAACACTCCACTAGTAGCAATACCAACACTGTATAACACTACACTAGGTGCTATTGCACCACACTGTAACACTCCACTAGTAGCAATACCAACACTGTATAACACTACACTAGGTGCTATTGCACCACACTGTAACACTCACCTGGTAGCAATACCAACACTGTATAACACTACACTAGGTGCTATTGCACCACACTGTAACACTCCACTAGTAGCAATACCAACACTGTATAACACTACACTAGGTGCTATTGCACCACACTGTGTCACTCACCTGGTAGCAATACCAACACTGTATAACACTACACTAGGTGCTATTGCACCACACTGTGTCACTCCACTAGTAGCAATACCAACACTGTATAACACTACACTAGGTGCTATTGCACCACATTGTGTCACTCACCTGGTAGCAATACCAACACTGTATAACACTACACTAGGTGCTATTGCACCACACTGTAACACTCCACTAGTAGCAATACCAACACTGTATAACACTACACTAGGAGCTATTGCACCACACTGTAACACTCCACTAGTAGCAATACCAACACTGTATAACACTACACTAGGTGCTATTGCACCACACTGTGTCACTCCACTAGTAGCAATACCAACACTGTATAACACTACACTAGGTGCTATTGCACCACACTGTAACACTCACCTGGTAGCAATACCAACACTGTATAACACTACACTAGGTGCTATTGCACCACACTGTAACACTCCACTAGTAGCAATACCAACACTGTATAACACTACACTAGGTGCTATTGCACCACACTGTGTCACTCCACTAGTAGCAATACCAACACTGTATAACACTACACTAGGTGCTATTGCACCACACTGTGTCACTCCACTAGTAGCAATACCAACACTGTATAACACTGCACTAGGAGCTATTGCACCACACTGTGTCACTCCACTAGTAGTAATACCAACACAGTATAACACTCCACTAGTAGCAATACCAACACTGTATAACACTACACTAGGAGCTATTGCACCACACTGTGTCACTCCACTAGTAGCAATACCAACACTGTATAACACTACACTAGGTGCTATTGCACCACACTGTAACACTCACCTGGTAGCAATACCAACACTGTATAACACTACACTAGGTGCTATTGCACCACACTGTAACACTCCACTAGTAGCAATACCAACACTGTATAACACTACACTAGGTGCTATTGCACCACACTGTAACACTCCACTAGTAGCAATACCAACACTGTATAACACTGCACTAGGTGCTATTGCACCACACTGTGTCACTCCACTAGTAGCAATACCAACACTGTATAACACTACACTAGGTGCTATTGCACCACACTGTAACACTCACCTGGTAGCAATACCAACACTGTATAACACTACACTAGGAGCTATTGCACCACACTGTAACACTCCACTAGTAGCAATACCAACACTGTATAACACTACACTAGGTGCTATTGCACCACACTGTAACACTCCACTAGTAGCAATACCAACACTGTATAACACTACACTAGGTGCTATTGCACCACACTGTGTCACTCCACTAGTAGCAATACCAACACTGTATAACACTGCACTAGGTGCTATTGCACCACACTGTGTCACTCCACTAGTAGCAATACCAACACTGTATAACACTACACTAGGTGCTATTGCACCACACTGTAACACTCCACTAGTAGCAATACCAACACTGTATAACACTACACTAGGAGCTATTGCACCACACTGTGTCACTCCACTAGTAGCAATACCAACACTGTATAACACTACACTAGGTGCTATTGCACCACACTGTAACACTCCACTAGTAGCAATACCAACACTGTATAACACTGCACTAGGTGCTATTGCACCACACTGTGTCACTCCACTAGTAGCAATACCAACACTGTATAACACTACACTAGGTGCTATTGCACCACACTGTGTCACTCCACTAGTAGCAATACCAACACTGTATAACACTACACTAGGTGCTATTGCACCACACTGTGTCACTCCACTAGTAGCAATACCAACACTGTATAACACTACACTAGGTGCTATTGCACCACACTGTAACACTCCACTAGTAGCAATACCAACACTGTATAACACTACATTAAGTGCTATTGCACCACACTGTAACACTCACCTGGTAGCAATACCAACACTGTATAACACTACACTAGGTGCTATTGCACCACACTGTAACACTCCACTAGTAGCAATACCAACACTGTATAACACTACACTAGGTGCTATTGCACCACACTGAAACACTCCACTAGTAGTAATATCAACACTGTATAACACTACACTAGGTGCTATTGCACCACACTGTAACACTCCACTAGTAGCAATACCAACACTGTATAACACTACACTAGGTGCTATTGCACCACACTGTAACACTCACCTGGTAGCAATACCAACACTGTATAACACTACACTAGGTGCTATTGCACCACACTGTGCCACTCCACTAGTAGCAATACCAACACTGTATAACACTACACTAGGAGCTATTGCACCACACTGTGTCACTCCACTAGTAGCAATACCAACACTGTATAACACTACACTAGGTGCTATTGCACCACACTGTAACACTCCACTAGTAGCAATACCAACACTGTATAACACTACACTAGGTGCTATTGCACCACACTGTAACACTCACCTGGTAGCAATACCAACACTGTATAACACTACACTAGGTGCTATTGCACCACACTGTGTCACTCCACTAGTAGCAATACCAACACTGTATAACACTACACTAGGTGCTATTGCACCACACTGTGTCACTCACCTGGTAGCAATACCAACACTGTATAACACTACACTAGGAGCTATTGCACCACACTGTGTCACTCCACTAGTAGCAATACCAACACTGTATAACACTACACTAGGTGCTATTGCACCACACTGTAACACTCCACTAGTAGCAATACCAACACTGTATAACACTACACTAGGTGCTATTGCACCACACTGTGTCACTCCACTAGTAGCAATACCAACACTGTATAACACTACACTAGGTGCTATTGCACCACACTGTAACACTCACCTGGTAGCAATACCAACACTGTATAACACTACACTAGGTGCTATTGCACCACACTGTAACACTCCACTAGTAGCAATACCAACACTGTATAACACTACACTAGGTGCTATTGCACCACACTGTGTCACTCCACTAGTAGCAATACCAACACTGTATAACACTACACTAGGTGCTATTGCACCACACTGTGTCACTCCACTAGTAGCAATACCAACACTGTATAACACTACACTAGGAGCTATTGCACCACACTGTGTCACTCACCTGGTAGCAATACCAACACAGTATAACACTACACTAGGTGCTATTGCACCACACTGTAACACTCCACTAGTAGCAATACCAACACTGTATAACACTACACTAGGTGCTATTGCACCACACTGTGTCACTCACCTGGTAGCAATACCAACACTGTATAACACTACACTAGGAGCTATTGCACCACACTGTAACACTCCACTAGTAGCAATACCAACACTGTATAACACTACACTAGGTGCTATTGCACCACACTGTGTCACTCCACTAGTAGCAATACCAACACTGTATAACACTACACTAGGTGCTATTGCACCACACTGTAACACTCCACTAGTAGCAATACCAACACTGTATAACACTACACTAGGTGCTATTGCACCACACTGTGTCACTCCACTAGTAGCAATACCAACACTGTATAACACTACACTAGGTGCTATTGCACCACACTGTGTCACTCCACTAGTAGCAATACCAACACTGTATAACACTACACTAGGTGCTATTGCACCACACTGTAACACTCACCTGGTAGCAATACCAACACTGTATAACACTACACTAGGTGCTATTGCACCACACTGTAACACTCCACTAGTAGCAATACCAACACTGTATAACACTACACTAGGAGCTATTGCACCACACTGTGTCACTCCACTAGTAGTAATACCAACACTGTATAACACTACACTAGGAGCTATTGCACCACACTGTAACACTCCACTAGTAGCAATACCAACACTGTATAACACTACACTAGGTGCTATTGCACCACACTGTAACACTCACCTGGTAGCAATACCAACACTGTATAACACTACACTAGGAGCTATTGCACCACACTGTAACACTACACTGGTAGCAATACCAACACTGTATAACACTACACTAGGTGCTATTGCACCACACTGTGTCACTCCACTAGTAGCAATACCAACACTGTATAACACTACACTAGGTGCTATTGCACCACACTGTAACACTCCACTAGTAGCAATACCAACACTGTATAACACTACACTAGGTGCTATTGCACCACACTGTGTCACTCCACTAGTAGCAATACCAACACTGTATAACACTGCACTAGGTGCTATTGCACCACACTGTGTCACTCCACTAGTAGCAATACCAACACTGTATAACACTACACTAGGTGCTATTGCACCACACTGTAACACTCCACTAGTAGCAATACCAACACTGTATAACACTACACTAGGTGCTATTGCACCACACTGTGTCACTCCACTAGTAGCAATACCTACACTGTATAACACTACACTAGGTGCTATTGCACCACACTGTAACACTCCACTAGTAGCAATACCAACACTGTATAACACTACACTAGGTGCTATTGCACCACACTGTGTCACTCCACTAGTAGCAATACCTACACTGTATAACACTCCACTAGTAGCAATACCAACACTGTATAACACTGCACTAGGTGCTATTGCACCACACTGTAACACTCACCTGGTAGCAATACCAACACTGTATAACACTACACTAGGAGCTATTGCACCACACTGTAACACTCCACTAGTAGCAATACCAACACTGTATAACACTACACTAGGTGCTATTGCACCACACTGTGTCACTCCACTAGTAGCAATACCAACACTGTATAACACTACACTAGGTGCTATTGCACCACACTGTAACACTCACCTGGTAGCAATACCAACACTGTATAACACTACACTAGGTGCTATTGCACCACACTGTGTCACTCCACTAGTAGCAATACCAACACTGTATAACACTACACTAGGTGCTATTGCACCACACTGTGTCACTCCACTAGTAGCAATACCAACACTGTATAACACTACACTAGGTGCTATTGCACCACACTGTAACACTCCACTAGTAGCAATACCAACACTGTATAACACTACACTAGGTGCTATTGCACCACACTGTAACACTCCACTAGTAGCAATACCAACACTGTATAACACTACACTAGGTGCTATTGCACCACACTGTGTCACTCCACTAGTAGCAATACCAACACTGTATAACACTACACTAGGTGCTATTGCACCACACTGTAACACTCCACTAGTAGCAATACCAACACTGTATAACACTACACTAGGTGCTATTGCACCACACTGTAACACTCACCTGGTAGCAATACCAACACTGTATAACACTACACTAGGTGCTATTGCACCACACTGTAACACTCCACTAGTAGCAATACCAACACTGTATAACACTACACTAGGTGCTATTGCACCACACTGTGTCACTCCACTAGTAGTAACACCTACACTGTACAACACTACACTAGGAGCTATTGCACCACACTGTGTCACTCCACTAGTAGCAATACCAACACTGTATAACACTACACTAGGTGCTATTGCACCACACTGTGTCACTCCACTAGTAGCAATACCAACACTGTATAACACTACACTAGGTGCTATTGCACCACACTGTGTCACTCCACTAGTAGCAATACCAACACTGTATAACACTACACTAGGTGCTATTGCACCACACTGTGTCACTCCACTAGTAGCAATACCAACACTGTATAACACTACACTAGGTGCTATTGCACCACACTGTGTCACTCCACTAGTAGCAATACCAACACTGTATAACACTACACTAGGTGCTATTGCACCACACTGTAACACTCCACTAGTAGCAATACCAACACTGTATAACACTACACTAGGTGCTATTGCACCACACTGTAACACTCACCTGGTAGCAATACCAACACTGTATAACACTACACTAGGTGCTATTGCACCACACTGTGTCACTCCACTAGTAGCAATACCAACACTGTATAACACTGCACTAGGTGCTATTGCACCACACTGTAACACTCACCTGGTAGCAATACCAACACTGTATAACACTGCACTAGGTGCTATTGCACCACACTGTGTCACTCCACTAGTAGCAATACCAACACTGTATAACACTGCACTAGGTGCTATTGCACCACACTGTAACACTCACCTGGTAGCAATACCAACACTGTATAACACTACACTAGGTGCTATTGCACCACACTGTGTCACTCCACTAGTAGCAATACCAACACTGTATAACACTACACTAGGTGCTATTGCACCACACTGTGTCACTCCACTAGTAGCAATACCAACACTGTATAACACTACACTAGGTGCTATTGCACCACACTGTAACACTCCACTAGTAGCAATACCAACACTGTATAACACTACACTAGGTGCTATTGCACCACACTGTAACACTCACCTGGTAGCAATACCAACACTGTATAACACTACACTAGGAGCTATTGCACCACACTGTGTCACTCCACTAGTAGCAATACCAACACTGTATAACATTACACTAGGAGCTATTGCACCACACTGTAACACTCCACTAGTAGCAATACCAACACTGTATAACACTACACTAGGTGCTATTGCACCACACTGTGTCACTCCACTAGTAGCAATACCTACACTGTATAACACTACACTAGGTGCTATTGCACCACACTGTAACACTCCACTAGTAGCAATACCAACACTGTATAACACTACACTAGGTGCTATTGCACCACACTGTGTCACTCCACTAGTAGCAATACCAACACTGTATAACACTACACTAGGTGCTATTGCACCACACTGTAACACTCACCTGGTAGCAATACCAACACTGTATAACACTACACTAGGTGCTATTGCACCACACTGTGTCACTCCACTAGTAGCAATACCAACACTGTATAACACTACACTAGGTGCTATTGCACCACACTGTGTCACTCCACTAGTAGCAATACCAACACTGTATAACACTACCCTAGGTGCTATTGCACCACACTGTAACACTCCACTAGTAGTAATACCAACACTGTATAACACTACACTAGGTGCTATTGCACCACACTGTGTCACTCCACTAGTAGCAATACCAACACTGTATAACACTACACTAGGTGCTATTGCACCACACTGTGTCACTCCACTAGTAGCAATACCAACACTGTATAACACCACACTAGGTGCTATTGCACCACACTGTGTCACTCCACTAGTAGTAATACCAACACTGTATAACACTACACTAGGAGCTATTGCACCACACTGTGTCACTCCACTAGTAGCAATACCAACACTGTATAACACTACACTAGGTGCTATTGCACCACACTGTGTCACTCCACTAGTAGCAATACCAACACTGTATAACACTACACTAGGTGCTATTGCACCACACTGTGTCACTCCACTAGTAGCAATACCAACACTGTATAACACTACACTAGGTGCTATTGCACCACACTGTGTCACTCCACTAGTAGCAATACCAACACTGTATAACACTACACTAGGTGCTATTGCACCACACTGTAACACTCCACTAGTAGCAATATCAACACTGTATAACACTACACTAGGTGCTATTGCACCACACTGTAACACTCACCTGGTAGCAATACCAACACTGTATAACACTACACTAGGTGCTATTGCACCACACTGTAACACTCCACTAGTAGCAATACCAACACTGTATAACACTACACTAGGAGCTATTGCACCACACTGTAACACTCCACTAGTAGCAATACCAACACTGTATAACACTACACTAGGTGCTATTGCACCACACTGTAACACTCCACTAGTAGCAATATCAACACTGTATAACACTACACTAGGTGCTATTGCACCACACTGTGTCACTCCACTAGTAGCAATACCAACACTGTATAACACTACACTAGGTGCTATTGCACCACACTGTAACACTCACCTGGTAGCAATACCAACACTGTATAACACTACACTAGGAGCTATTGCACCACACTGTAACACTCCACTAGTAGCAATACCAACACTGTATAACACTACACTAGGTGCTATTGCACCACACTGTAACACTCCACTAGTAGCAATACCAACACTGTATAACACTACACTAGGTGCTATTGCACCACACTGTAACACTCCACTAGTAGCAATACCAACACTGTATAACACTACACTAGGAGCTATTGCACCACACTGTAACACTCCACTAGTAGCAATACCAACACTGTATAACACTACACTAGGTGCTATTGCACCACACTGTAACACTCCACTAGTAGCAATACCAACACTGTATAACACTACACTAGGTGCTATTGCACCACACTGTAACACTCCACTAGTAGCAATACCAACACTGTATAACACTACACTAGGTGCTATTGCACCACACTGTAACACTCACCTGGTAGCAATACCAACACTGTATAACACTACACTAGGTGCTATTGCACCACACTGTAACACTCCACTAGTAGCAATACCAACACTGTATAACACTACACTAGGTGCTATTGCACCACACTGTAACACTCACCTGGTAGCAATACCAACACTGTATAACACTACACTAGGTGCTATTGCACCACACTGTGTCACTCCACTAGTAGCAATACCAACACTGTATAACACTACACTAGGTGCTATTGCACCACACTGTGTCACTCCACTAGTAGCAATACCAACACTGTATAACACTACACTAGGTGCTATTGCACCACACTGTGTCACTCCACTAGTAGCAATACCAACACTGTATAACACTACACTAGGTGCTATTGCACCACACTGTGTCACTCCACTAGTAGCAATACCAACACTGTATAACACTACACTAGGTGCTATTGCACCACACTGTAACACTCCACTAGTAGCAATACCAACACTGTATAACACTACACTAGGTGCTATTGCACCACACTGTAACACTCCACTAGTAGCAATACCTACACTGTATAACACTACACTAGGTGCTATTGCACCACACTGTGTCACTCCACTAGTAGCAATACCAACACTGTATAACACTCCACTAGTAGCAATACCAACACTGTATAACACTACACTAGGTGCTATTGCACCACACTGTAACACTCACCTGGTAGCAATACCAACACTGTATAACACTACACTAGGTGCTATTGCACCACACTGTGTCACTCCACTAGTAGCAATACCAACACTGTATAACACTACACTAGGTGCTATTGCACCACACTGTAACACTCACCTGGTAGCAATACCAACACTGTATAACACTACACTAGGTGCTATTGCACCACACTGTAACACTCCACTAGTAGCAATACCAACACTGTATAACACTACACTAGGTGCTATTGCACCACACTGTGTCACTCCACTAGTAGCAATACCAACACTGTATAACACTACACTAGGTGCTATTGCACCACACTGTAACACTCCACTAGTAGCAATACCAACACTGTATAACACTACACTAGGTGCTATTGCACCACACTGTGTCACTCCACTAGTAGCAATACCAACACTGTATAACACTACACTAGGTGCTATTGCACCACACTGTGTCACTCCACTAGTAGCAATACCAACACTGTATAACACTACACTAGGTGCTATTGCACCACACTGTAACACTCCACTAGTAGCAATACCAACACTGTATAACACTACACTAGGTGCTATTGCACCACACTGTGTCACTCCACTAGTAGCAATACCAACACTGTATAACACTACACTAGGTGCTATTGCACCACACTGTAACACTCCACTAGTAGCAATACCAACACTGTATAACACTGCACTAGGTGCTATTGCACCACACTGTAACACTCACCTGGTAGCAATACCAACACTGTATAACACTACACTAGGTGCTATTGCACCACACTGTGTCACTCCACTAGTAGCAATACCAACACTGTATAACACTGCACTAGGTGCTATTGCACCACACTGTAACACTCACCTGGTAGCAATACCAACACTGTATAACACTACACTAGGTGCTATTGCACCACACTGTAACACTCCACTAGTAGCAATACCAACACTGTATAACACTACACTAGGTGCTATTGCACCACACTGTGTCACTCCACTAGTAGCAATACCAACACTGTATAACACTACACTAGGTGCTATTGCACCACACTGTAACACTCCACTAGTAGCAATACCAACACTGTATAACACTACACTAGGTGCTATTGCACCACACTGTGTCACTCCACTAGTAGCAATACCAACACTGTATAACACCACACTAGGTGCTATTGCACCACACTGTGTCACTCCACTAGTAGCAATACCTACACTGTATAACACTACACTAGGTGCTATTGCACCACACTGTGTCACTCCACTAGTAGCAATACCAACACTGTATAACACTACACTAGGTGCTATTGCACCACACTGTGTCACTCCACTAGTAGCAATACCAACACTGTATAACACTACACTAGGTGCTATTGCACCACACTGTAACACTCACCTGGTAGCAATACCAACACTGTATAACACTGCACTAGGTGCTATTGCACCACACTGTGTCACTCCACTAGTAGCAATACCAACACTGTATAACACTACACTAGGTGCTATTGCACCACACTGTGTCACTCCACTAGTAGCAATACCAACACTGTATAACACTACACTAGGTGCTATTGCACCACACTGTGTCACTCCACTAGTAGCAATACCAACACTGTATAACACTGCACTAGGTGCTATTGCACCACACTGTGTCACTCCACTAGTAGCAATACCAACACTGTATAACACTGCACTAGGTGCTATTGCACCACACTGTAACACTCACCTGGTAGCAATACCAACACTGTATAACACTACACTAGGTGCTATTGCACCACACTGTGTCACTCCACTAGTAGCAATACCAACACTGTATAACACTGCACTAGGTGCTATTGCACCACACTGTGTCACTCCACTAGTAGCAATACCAACACTGTATAACACTACACTAGGTGCTATTGCACCACACTGTCTCACTCCACTAGTAGCAATACCAACACTGTATAACACTACACTAGGTGCTATTGCACCACACTGTAACACTCCACTAGTAGTAATACCAACACTGTATAACACTACACTAGGTGCTATTGCACCACACTGTGTCACTCCACTAGTAGCAATACCAACACTGTATAACACTACACTAGGTGCTATTGCACCACACAATGTATATAAACATATACTGTACCAAGTTTCATTGCGTTTGGTTGGTCAAATCACGAGAAACGTCTATTTAAAAGTCGCAAATTCGCTTGGCCTCCATGTTGGTTTTGTAGTTACCAGGTTTTCAAAAGTCACATAAGTGAACTTATAGTAGTTCCCTCTATCACCATAGAAAATGTCAGGGTAATATCGGTAATAGTTTCGGAGATATTGAATGCTGGTGAAATATTTCGCACAGCCGCCATGTTGGATTGGTGAGTCGTATCAAAATTTGAAGGGCACGGTCGAGGTCGCCGGGAATAGTGCTATGAACTTTCCGAGTTTCATTGAAATCGCTCCTGCCGTTTAGATTTTATTAGGGGGGGACACACACACGAATCACACACACACACACACACACACGCACACGCACACACACACGGACAAAAGGTGATCTCATAAGCCTATTTTTTCAAAATTGAAAATAGGCTAAAAATTATATACAGCGTGTCCCTAAAGTCCGGTAACACTTTTCTTAATTTATTACACACAAACTACAAATGATACAGCTTTCCTATATATGGCATATTAAAATGGAACTCAAATGGTTTTGTTAGATATTACCGCCAATGTTCGTAGTTCCCATATTCGCCGCAGTTAGCGCTATTTGACACATTTTTAAAGATGGCGACTTCTGGCAGAGAGCTGGCTTTCTGTTTGTTGGAATTCCACACGAATAAGAGTGCTACAGATGTGCAACGGAAGTTTAGGACTAAGTACCGTAAAGAGGCACCAAGCATGAAGTCTATTTACGCCTGGAATTACAGGTTTGTGCGTTCTGGAAGCTTCTGTGTTACGAAACGTAGTGGCCGACCAACAGTAAGTGCAGAGACCGTTGACCGTGTGAATGAGGCATTCGTATGAAGTCCGAAAAAATCTGTTCGTAGAGCATCCCGCGAGCTGGAAATACCACGTACCACAGTTTGGAAGACACTACGTAGGAGTCTGTGCATGAAGCCGTACCAATTACAGCTCTTTCAACAGTTAAAAGGGAAAGACAAACAACAGTGTTATGAGTTTTGTATCAGAGTGCAACAATGGATGGCAACGATGACGACTACCTAAATCGCATAATTTTTAGTGACGAAGCGACTTTCCATACAAATGGTAAAGTCAACAGGCATAACTGTCGCGTGTGGGGGACCGCAAATCCTCATGAATCCCTCGAATATCAGCGTGATTCACCTAAGGTGAACGTTTTGTGTGCATTGTCATCGCTTAAACTTTACGGACCATTCTTCTTCGCCGAAAACACTGTAAATGGGCACTCATAACTGGATATGATACAGCAGTGGTAGTTCCCACAATTGCAGGAAGATTCCGACAATTTCCTGTTTCAGCAAGACGGGGCCCCACCCCATTACCATTCTGATGTCCGTAATTTTATGAACAACAGGTTACCTCAGCGCTGGATTGGACGAGCAGGTAATAATGATAACTGTTTCGACAAGTGGCCTCCAAGATCTCCAGATTTCACTCCCTGTGATTTCTTCTTATGGGGGTATATCAAAGACTGTGTGTATGTGCCACCTTTACCACAAAATCTCCAGGAACTCAAGCGTAGGATTCAAGACGCTGCCACCACTGTATCGGCTGATATGCTCCAGAAAGTGTGGCAAGAGTTCGATTACCGTGTAGATATTTGCCGAGTTGCACGTAGTGCCCATACCGAGTCGATGTGAAATCAAACAATGAAAAGAAAACCATTTGAGTTCCTCTTTTAATATCACGAATACTGTATACGAATTCTGTATAATTTGTAGTTTTTGTGTAAAAGGTTAATAAATGTGTTACGAAAAGTGTCAGTGTGAAATCAAACAATGAAAGCAAAACCATTTGAGTTCCCCTTTAATATGACATATTTAGGAAAGCTGTATCATTTGCAGTTTTTGTGCAATAAATTAAGAAAAGTGTTACCGGATTTTAGGGACACCCTGTACAATAAAAAGAACCTGTCTATCAATGCAAAATTACGACATTTTAATACAGTTGTAGACCAGTCGTCTTGTACGGCATGGAAACTACAAATATAACCGGAATGGAAAATTTGCTCCAGATAGAAAGAAGAATTTTAAGAAGGATTTATGGTCCTAGGAAAACACAGGAAGGTTATAGACTGAGATCCAATGCAGAAATTTATAGTAAATTCGACAACCCTGAAGTGATGATCAGAAAACGGCGACTTCAGTTTTACGGACATATGGTCCGCATGGATTGCTCAAGGTTAAACAAACACATTTTTGATAAAATCTGGAACTATAAAGGGCAAGGAGGCTGTGTAAAACAAATGAAAGAAGAACTTCAAAAATTCAAAATTACTGAAGAAGATTGTCTAAATCGAATAGAGTACAGAAAGAAAATTTTTGGCCTCAAAATTCTAGTCGGGGAGAAGAAGAATCTCAACAGAGGAGAATGGACTGCTGAAAAAGAGCTGCGCAGTCGATCAGGATGAAAGACTTGTGGAAGAGAAAGAAGAAAACTAGACCTATAAAGAAGTGATATTTGCGTGGTCCTTGTTGGCCTGTCCACGGTGTATATATATACTAGCAGGTTCCCGCGGCTTCGCTCGCGTCATAGTCATGTCATATTGTTATTCAATGAATTGCAGGTTTAACGCCATTAACACCCCTTTAGAACCTGACTATCCAAAAATCCCTCCTTAGTGGACGTTTTCGACACACAACAAACAAATCCCCAACATATCATTCTTCTAACATAAATAGTTTTGGTTGGTCCATGAGAGTGAACATCCAAAAATCCTTCCTTAGTGGACGTTTTTCTTCCAGAATTTCACCCCTCCCCATAGGCCCCTTATATTGGATTTATGAAAAAACGGCCGAACACACATTTATTTTATTTATTTATTTATTCTTAAGCTGATTGATTCCTCCGAGTTTCAAACTCCTCGCCTATGTCGTTCAAGAGATACACGCTCCGTTAGGAAACCTTCAACCCCCACTTTTCACCCCTTTCACCTCATAATATACACCACATCGAAAAACCCTCAGACACATGTCTTCTTATTAGCCTACTTTCGATTTTTGCAAAAAAATGAAAGTAGACTTATGAGATCAACTCAGGGCGAAAAATTGTGTGTCTGTGAGTGTGTGTACTCTGAATGTCTGTCCCCCCTATCAATTCGAACACGGTGAAACCGAATTGAACGAAATTTGGTACAGAGGTAGCACTAGCAAAGGGCACCTCAGTGTCATGTTTTATATCGCCGCCATCTTGACGGGAACGTAATGGCGGCCACCCAAATGTTAAAAGCTTAAATCAAATTACGACCAACCTAATCATCTGATCTCTACTAAATTTTGCAGCAATATACATTTGTGTAATAAGCATCTTTTGACCAAACGATAAGGTCATCAGCCCAATAGGTTGCAGATAGCGGCCATGTAAGTGAGCAAATTGATTCACCATATCAATTCAAACACGGTGATACCGAAATGAATGAAATTTTGTACAGAGGTAGCACTAGCAAAGGACACCTCATATTCATGTTTAATATCCGTATAGCACGTTGTATTTCAACAAGCTACTACAACCAACATTCAATTATACTCCTTGAAAGGGACAAAGAGTTATAATAATACCCATGCATTTAGGAGAAAGTAGGCTACATGTTCTTTACTGAACATCTTGTTTTTAATGATGAGTTTATATGCCGAGTATCACATCCCCCAATGAAACCAATCGGGAGATATCGCTATTCAATGAAATGCAGGTCTACCCCCTTAACAATCACCTGGAACCAAAAATGTATGGGAAGAAAAACAAGAAGTTCCGTGAAGAACTATACAGCCTACTTTTCATGCCAATGATTATTCTACAGAATATGAACCTATCTAGAATAATGACGAAATTACGTTGCTAATATCGAAATTTCCAATTAGTTCGAAATACTGTATACCTGGCATAATGTATCCTAATAGAACACCACAGTTGGCAGCCCTGATGACTGAATATATTCTTAGTTCCATCTCTTAAGGTACAAAATACAAAATTTGGTTGAAGTCCAATGAATAGCATGGACGTTACATGCAGTTAAACATTGGATCTAACAGCGCGCGTAAAATCATGTTGGCAACAATGTCATGCATGTATTGGTCAGAAATAATCTGAAATAATATGATCTATTGTTGTGCCAATTTTGAATGAAATCCATTAGTTAGTATAGAAGTTACATGCATTTTAAAATTGGACCTATCAGCAGGCTTAGAATCATGTTGGCAGCACTGACGTATATTAGTTACTCCAAATTCGTCTAGAATGCCAGGTACTATACGTGTGCAAAGTTTAGAGCTATTGGCTTGCATACTTTCTGATATATTGATATTAGGGTAACAAAAATAGGGACAGCACATATTAACAGTTGGCAGCCCTGGTTGCTCCTTAGAATACGCATAGTCATATCTGTTATGGTACACATAGCACATACGAAATTTGGTTGAAATCCAAATGATAGTATGGAAGTTACATGTATTTAAATTTGGATCTGTCAGCAGGCTTAGAATCATGTCAGGTACTATACGTGTGCATAGTTTAAAGCTGTCGGCTTGCATACTTTCTGATATATTGGTATTTGGATAAAATAAATTAGGAGCATTTATTAACAGTTGGCAGCACTGGTAGGTCTTAAGAATACGCTCAGTCATATCTGGTTATATACACATACAACATACGAAATTTGGTTGAAATCCAATTGATAGTGTAGAAGTTATATGCATTTAAAAATTGGACTTATGAGCAGGCTTATAATCATTTTGGCAACACTGCCACGTATGGCCTCCTGGAAATTAAACTGCAATAGTATTATCTGTACGTGTGCCAATTTTGAAATAGCTCCCATTCATACTTTCCAAGATATCCAACATGGAGCTCAAATTTCAATTGCGATTTTTTAGCAGTTGGTAGCACTGACATCATTTTCAAATATGGCCGTGAGATATTCAGGTATAGATCTTTACTCCTACCAAATTTTGTTTCGATTGCTGCAGCCGTTTAGGAGTTGATAGGGGGGGGGGGACACACACACAGCCAGCCAGACAGACAGACAGACAGGCAGACACACATTTGCCCGATCTCATATATCTACTTTTTCCTCATTTTTGCAAAATGTGAAAAGTAGGCTAAAAACATCAAAATATCATGTTGGTTTCGGACCCTAAAAGACGTGAAAAATATAATAAAAGTATTAAGAAGAGCTATTTTTAGCCTACTTTTCACATTTTACAAAAATGAGGAAAAAGTAGTCTTATGAGATCGATCCGGGAAAATGTGTGTCTGTCTGTCTGTCTGTACTTCTGTCTGTCTGTCTGTCTGTCTGTCTGTCCTTCTGTCTGTCTGGCTGTGTGTGTGCCCCCCCCCCTATCAACTCCTAAACGGCTGGAGTTAGAAATTAGAAATTTCGATATTACCAACTTAATTTCGTAATTATTCTAGATAGTACCTGGCATTCTAGATTACTTTGGAGTAACTAATATACCTCAGTGCTGCCAACATGATTCTAAGCCTGCTGATAGGTCCAATTTTAAAATGCATGTAACTTCTATACTAACTAATGGATTTCATTCAAAATTGGCACAACAATAGATCATATTATTTCATATTATTTCTGACCAATACATGCATGACACTGTTGCCAACATGATTTTACGCACGCTGTTAGATCCAATGTTTAACTGCATGTAACGTCCACGCTATTCATTGGACTCCAACCAAATTTTGTATTCTGTACCTTAAGAGATGGAACTAAGAATATATTCAGTCACCAGGGCTGCCAACTGTAGTTCTCTATTAGGCTACATTATGCCAGGTATACAGTATTTCGAACTAATTAGAAATTTCGATATTACCAACTTAATTTCGTAATTATTCTAGATAGATCCATATCGATTAATCATTGGCATTAATCTTAAATTTTAAGAAAAATAGGCTCTTTAGTTCGTCACGGAACTTCTTGTTTGAAATTTCATTCGATTCAATTTTTATGTCATTCCTGGGACTTAGAAAATTCCGGCCAAAAAGTACAAAATCATTAATAACTCCCTAAGTATTCGCCGTACGATGAAATAGCAAGAGACAAAAAAGTACGAGCCTTACAGTAGTCGCATATGATGTGTAACATCTGACATAGAAGAAACCTCACGTGAAATTGTTGATACACCGGTAATTTATAGTATTATTGACACAAATATTAATCTATTGTAAAAGGGAGTGTTTTACAGATATTGTAGTTTATAATACGGAACTCATTTTATTAAATGATGTGTAACTTCCACCAGCACTAGCCTAAATAAGGAATACGATATGGATCAACTAGATAACCTTAAATTCCTTATAAACAGGTCCTCTTGATTCACAGACCAACACGTAATTTCATATGGATTCTGTTAAAATGAGTCATATTGACATGATAATTATCGTTTAAAATGATAATCTGGTAGCAAAAATATCTACCCCGTCCGGGATTCGAACCCAAGATTTCTAGATTCACAGTCACAAGCACTAACCCCACGGCTATTTCGACTGCGCAAATTTTGTGCACAAGATGGTGACTTATTTCCACGTTCCAATAATACTGCATTACGGAATTAAGTTTCATTTATATTTTGCTTGTTTCGATAATGTTCCTGAGTGACATTGAGTTTAAAATGCCTTATGCCAATGCAATGCCGACTACTTACAATGTTTGATATTAAGGCATTTTACCATTTAAATACTGATACGGAGACTTCGAACATGTACCATGTAAAAAAATCCACAGCCTGCTTCCAGTCTCCGACCGGGTCAGGAATGGAATGAATGAAGCCCCCATCTAGCGGCGAGGATATGAACTGTGCCGGCTGCCGAGGCCTGACGCACTCCTCTGGGGCAATGATTAAATGAATGACAGATGAAATGAAATGAGAGTGGAGAGTGTTGCTGGAATGAAATTTTGACAGGGAAAACCGGAGTACCCGGAGAAAAACCTGTCTGCCTCCGTTTTGTCCAGCACAGATCTCACATGGAGTGACCGGGATTTGAACCACGGATCCAGCGGTGAGAGGCCGGCGTGCTGCCGCCTAAGCCATGGAGGCTCTGTATGTACCATGTCATTTGTTTAAATCACTTGACACCAGAGTTCGCATGAGCGTTTTCCGTTCAGTATGTCATATACATTCCACATGGCCGAGAGTGCGTCATGGTATCAATTTTCGACACCGCGCGCTGATTGTTTCTCTTACCAGTGCCAGCTGGATCGATCGATCGAGTTGGCAGTGCGTCTTATACTTCCGTATGATCCACCACTGCCAGCTCGATCGTTCCGATTCACTTCCGTCCCCAATTTTCAAAATCACTCCCACAAAACTATCCATCAACCGAGCGTGAAGATGTTACACATCGAATAGATGTAATGTGTTATTGTCTACAACATAGGCCATGTATAATTTTACATATTACCTGTTTTTTTCTCCCAGAATTTCACCCCTCCCCATGGGCCCCTTAAATTGGATTTATGAAAAAACGGTCAAACACCTATTTACTTATTTTTATGCTGATTTTTTCCCGCTCAGTTTCAAACTCTTCGCTTATGTTGTTTAAGAGATACACGCTCCGTTAGGAATCCTTCAACCCCATCTCTTCACCCCTTTCACCTCATAATATACACCACATCGAAAAACCCTCAGACACGTGTCTTCTTATTAGCCTACTTTCGATTTTTGCCAAAAATGAAAGTAGACTTATGAGATCAACACAGGGCGAAAAAAAAGTGTGTCTGTCTGTGTGTGTGTATGATTGTGGGTGAGTCTGTGTGTGTGTGAGTGTGTAGCACTAGCAAAGGACACCTCAGTGTCATGTTTTATATCGTCGCCATCTTGACGGAAACGTAATGGCGGCCACACAAATGTTCAAAGCTTAAATCAAATTAACACTAACCTAATCATCCGATCTCTACCAAGTTTTGCAACAACATACCTTTATGGGGGGAGCATACTTTGACCAAACTAATTGGTCATCAGATTAATAGTTTGTGGATCGTGGCCATCTTTGTGTCAAAATCGATTCCCCCTATTAATTCGAAAACGGTGAACGCGAATTGAACAAAATTTGGTACAGAGGTAGCACTAGCAAAGGGCACCTCAGTGTCATGTTTTATATCGCTGCCATCTTGACAGAAACGTAATGGCGGCCACACAAATGTTCAAAGCTTAAATCAATTTACGACTAACATAATCATCCAATCTCTACCAAATTTTGCAACAACATACCTTTATGGAGGGAGCATCCTTTGACCAATATAATAGGTCATTGGCCTAATAGTTTGCGGGTGGCGGCCATCTTTGTGTCAAAATCGATTCCCCCTATTAATTCGAACACGGTGAAACCGAATGGAACGAAATTTGGTACAGAGGTAGCACTAGCAAATGGCACCTCAGTGTCATGTTTTATATCGCCGCCATCTTGACGGAAACGTAATGGCGGCCACACAAATGTTCAAAGCTTAAATCAAATTACGATTAACCTAATCATCCGATCTCTACCAAATTTTACATTAACATACTTTATGGAGGGAGCATCCTTTGACCTAACTAATAGGTCATTAGCCTAATATTTTGCGGATGGCGGCCATCTTTGTGTGAAAATGGATTCCCCCTATTAATTCGAACACTGTGAAACCGAATGGAACGAAATTTGGTACAGAGATAGCACTAGCAAAGGGCATCTCAGTGTCATGTTTTATATCGCCGCCATCTTGACGGCCACCCAAATGTTAAAAGCTTGAATCAAATTACGACCATCCTAATAATTTGACCACTACCAGATTTTGCAACAACATGCCTTTTTGTTGAAAGCATCTTATGACTGACTACAAGGTCATCAACCCAATAGTTTGCAAATAGCGGCCATGTATGTGTGCAAATCCATTCCCCATATCAATTCAAACACGGTGAAACCGAATTGAATGGCATTTTTTACAGAGGTAGCACTAGCAAAGGGCACCTCATATTCATGTTTAACATCCCTATAGCACGTTGTATTTCAACAATCTACTACAATCAACATTCAATTATACTCCTTGAAAAGGACAAAGAGTTATAACAATACCCATGCATTTAGGAGAAAGTAGGCTATATGTTCTTTACTGAACATCTTGTTTTTAATGATGAGTTTTTATGCCGAGTATCACATCCCCCAATGAAACCAATCGGGAAATGCAGGTCTACCCCCTTATCACCCCCTTAGAACCTGAATATCGAAAATTCCTTTCTTATTGGGCGTTTGCGGCCATTGAGGAAGCTGCATACCAAATTTCATTCCAATCCGTTCGGTGGTTTCTGAGATTTCGTGATGAATGAATGAGTGGTATTTGAGCTTTATATAATAGACTAGCAGTAGTGCCCGGCTTCGCCCGATGGATTTATTTGTTTTATGGATGATAATGAATACTACTACAGAACTGGCACATGATACTTAACTAACAGAAACCAATATTTTAAAAATATTTTTTTTTCGGTGGTTGTGGTGGTGGTGGTGGTGGTGGTGGTGGTGGTGGTGGTGGGGTTGATAAGTAGTACAGTATAATGGATGTAACATTCAAGTCAATTTCCCGTAATGATAATTATGAATAGGGAAACAGCTATTTACTACCTACAGCACTAACACATGTAATTTACAAACAAATTTGCAAAAAAAAAATAATAAAAAAAAATAGAAAGAACAGTAAGTGAAACAAAAGACACTGCCTAGGGCCTATATCTCATTGGCTGTTCGAAATGTAGAGACCAATAGTGTCGTCTTTTGTCGCATAGCGCCGTAGGAAAATAATCAGTACTCTTTGGCAAACTTCGGCTGTCCCGAGCTACTGAGGTAGCAATAGTATCATTTATCACCACAAAGCGCTTAACGATAAGTTTCAGAATAAATAAAGGTAAATTTGAAAGCACCAACGCTTATTGCAGCTGATAACCTCATTGTACTGCACCAACACCATTGCACTTATACAGAGGCATAATATTTTCATGATAGCTGTTTAAAGGGGCCTAAGAAATATTTTTGCACTAATTACCCCCCGTGACTGCAATTTATAAACAGCGCAAGATGCAACTATTTTCGCAATTCTGCACCAAAACACTGGTAGGGGAGACGTGATGCAGCCCGAACTGCCCGTCAACAATAGACTTATTAAAATACTCTTACAGTTACACTACTACGGATATGAATGGTTCAAGGGCCTTAATACGTGGTTCTCAAGTTCATTTTGTCTGTTATTCTAAATGTAGGGAATGGGCAGCGTTGTCCAAAATATCTAGTGAACAGTGTTACCAGCAGGGCTTCTAAGTGTAAGTAAAATTTGGTGCAATTAAGAGAAACGGTGTGGATTTGTGATGAAGGGCCTAAATGCAGGGAATGGAGGGGTCTGTCCAAAATTTCATGCAGTCAGTGTTACTCGCAGGGTTCCAAAGGATAAGTATACAAATTGCCGTTCAGATCGGTGAAACGGTATAGATGTGTGCCAAAGGGCCTAAATGCAGGGAATGGAGGGGTCTGTCTGAAATTTCATGTAAACAGTGTTACTCGTAGGGCTCCAAAGGGTAAGTATACAACTTTTGGTTCAGATTGGTGAAAGGGTGTAGGTTTGTGCCAAAGGGCCTAAATGCAGGGAATGGACTAGTATGTCATAAATTTCATGTAGGCAGTGTTACTCGCAGGGTTCCAAAGGGTAAGTATACAAATTTTGCTTCAGATCGGTGAAATGGTGTAGATTTTTGACAACGGGCCTAAATGCAGGAAATGGAGTGTTCTGTCCGAAATTTCATGCAGACTGTTGTTACTCGCAGGGTTCAAAAGGGAAGGGGAAAAAATTGGTTCTGATCGGTGAAACGGTGTAGATTTGTGCCAAAGGGCCTAAATGCAAGGAATGGAGTTGTCTGTCCGAAATTTCATGTAAACAGTGTTACTCGTAGGGTTCCAAAGGGTAAGTTTACAAATTTTGGTTCAGATCCAGGAAACGGTGCAGATTTGAACCAAAAGTCCTTAATGCAGGGAATGGACTGGTCTGTTATAAATTTCACGTAGACAGTGTTACCATCAGGGTTCCAAAGGGTAAGTATACAAATTTTGGTTCAGATAGGTGAAAAGGTATACGTATCACTAACCACAACGACAGCGCATGCAGATAGAGCTGTTCGGGAGCACTTGTTCTACCGACTTACTGAACAAAAATTAATATTGAAGGTCACCTGGCAGGTGTAGCCTAATGCTACATAGCCTAAACTATTCCTCTTGAATCAGGCTATCATATAAAAAAAGAATTTTTCGAATCGGACTGGTAGTTCCAGAGATTAGCGCGTTTAAACACACAAACATACAAACTCTTCAGCTTTATTATATTATATATACATGAAGATTATTGTGTACGTGTGGTATTCAAACTTCAGTCGCATGATTAGGACACAAGAAGTAAAAACGAGATTTTAAAATTTCGCACAACTGCCATCTTGTGGTTATGAAAACAATTGAAATAAATTAGATGGCAGTGGATTAGCATTTGTATATGCATTTAACGTGCAACGTTTCACTGCACTCGGATAGTTAAATTGCGAGAAACGTCCATTTAAATATTTATACTTCGCGTCCCCGCCTTGTTGGATTTGTGCTCACCAGGTTACTGAAAGTCCTATAGGTGAACTTATGGAAGGAAGCTTGTAGTTCAACGTGACCGTTAATCTCGCGATCATAAGCCACGGGGCCTCCGTTTTACGTGGAATCCGAACCACAGGACATGGCATTTCACATCGAAAATCTCACATGGTGAACTTGTCCGTAGCCTCTATGAACATAAAAAATCAGTTTGTTTGCTGTAAAAGATTCGTCGATATTGAGAACCGTCAATATATTACGGATGCTCGCCATTTTGGATTGTTATAGGTACAGACCATAGAGTCATGTACCATTAAAGGAAAATTATTGCATAGCTTCATTATTCAAAGTTTCACATCGATAGCATGATTACCGTACAAGAAATAAAAGCTTAATTTTAAAATTTCGCACAGCTGCCATCTTGAGGTTATGTAAACAATTGAACTAAATTATATGCCAGTACATTACAATATGTATAAGCATTTACTGTAACACATTTCACTGCGCTCAGATGGTTAAATCACGAGAAAAGTCTATTAAAATGTTTCAAATTCGCTTGGCCGCCATGTACGTTTTGTACTTTACAGAATTTTTATTGTTACATAGATGAACGTTTAGTAGTGCCCTTTATCACCGTACAAAATTTCAGGGTGTTATCTGTAATAGTTTCGGAGATATAGAATGCCAGTTAAATATTTTACACAGCCGCAATTTTGAGGTGATGTAAACAATTGAACTAAGTTGGACGTCAGTGCATTACAATGTGTATAAACACTTGCTGTAGCAAGTACCATTACGGTTGGATGGTTAAATCGCGAGAAAGGTCTATTTAAAAGTCTCAACTTCGCTTGGCCGCCATGTTGGTTTTGTAGTTACCAAGTTTTTGAACGTCTCGTAGGTACACTTCTAGTAGTGCCCTTTATCACCATACAAAATTTCAGGGTTATATCGGTAATAGTTTTTGAGATACTGAATGCTGGTGAAATATTTCGCACTGCCTCCATGTTGGATGGGTGCGACACAATAAAATTTGAAGGGTACGGTCCAGCGGCGCCAACTGTATGGTCGAAGTCTAGCGGCCGCTAGACCTCAAAGTGGGTGGGTGGGTGGGTTTGGGTCGGGGAAAGAAAGCAAGAAAGAAAGAAGGAAAGAAAAAAGAAAGAAAGAAAGAAGGAAAGAAAAAAGAAAGAAAGAAATAAAGAAAGACGGAGAATAGAACTAAATGACTAAATAGATCGTAATGTCCTAGCACGAACGGTCAGTACCGGCCACAAAATATTGTTACTGAGTTACTGTATTGTTCGTTCGTTTAAACATAAAATAAAAGTTTCATCATTATTCACCGTCAGCTGAATGTTCATGATGGTTAATTGGGATTTACATACAAACAAATAAGCGAAACATCAAATCCTCTAACCCAGGGGTTCCCAACCTGGGGGGCGTGGGGCTTTATCAAGGGGGGCGTGAGGTGATTTCCGAATTAAGTTTTTTTTAACTCGAATAATATAATTTTGTATAATAAACATTTTTCGAATCTCTCCAAGTGATTGTCGCGTCAAGTCAAACGTTCAAAACACTGGTAATTGCCAACTATCGGCACAAATCTCTGCGGAGCCGCGAGGTTGGATGTGAAATAAGGTATTTGCTGTGTTGTAAGGAGCAAAATCAATGCCAATTTTATCGTCTCATTGGCATATCTTTGTGATTTCTTTGAAGTTTTGAACAGTTTGAACTTAAAGCTTCCAAGCCTGCTTATGATGCCATCAGAGCTTTCCCGGAAAAAATGCAGTTATGGAAACGCAGGCTTCAGTTGAACAACTTCTCATCCTTTCACCGCCTTAACGAAATTTTGCCGAAAAATGAATGTGATTGTAAAAAACTTAAGGTGCGAATTCAGTCACATTTGGATTCCCTGGCGCAAGAATTCAACTTCTACTTTCCTGATACCTCGTCGGATGAATGGTCATGGATGTTAACAACAAATCCGTTTGCCATTGACATTGAAGCACTGCCAGCACAACTTCAAGAAGAAGCCATAGATTTGAAGTGTGATTCAAAGCCAAAAGATGATTCCAAAATATAAGGATTGGGTGACTTATGGGTAAACTGTCCTGCAGTGTATTCTGAAATAGCCGCATACCGAATATTACCAAGAGAAAACAGTGTCAACCCTCTCACTGGCATTTGTTGACTAATTAATTTCAGGATTTATTGTAAAAGTGTGTTCTTTGTATTGTGCTACCCCCCCCCCCCCCCCCCCCCCCCAAGGACTCACATCTAGAGGGACGTGAGTTGGCGACCACGGGACCCCTGCTGAGTCCGGCATTGCTTCCATTTACTTGTGCGGGCTCCTCTCCGTCTTCTTTCTTGTTCTTTTCCGACCCCGACGGTATTAGGGTATCCGTCGCCTAGGGAGTCTTTCACTTTCCCGCCTTAATTCGCCCTTGTCTCATCTTTCCTTATCCCGCATTCTTCGAGGGGTCTGACTTGTTTTCTTTTTATTACATTTCCTTTTCTCTTTAAGATTCCTGCACTGTTTTTGTTAATTGGCTCCCCATATATCCAAATTACCTTAAGCAATTTCTTTAAATCTACACTACATTTTGAAGGTATTTTCAATCTAAGTTGCATTTTGTAAGTCTTTTCGATCTAAATTTCATTTTGCGAGTATTTTCAACCTCAATTTCATTTTGTAAGAATTGACAATCTAAATTGCTTTTTTGTACGGTACGTCTTTCAATATTTTGACTTTGAATTGCATTTTGTAAGTATTTTCAATCTACAATGCATTTTGCATTGTGGGAATTTTGTAAGTATTTAGATTTTCAATTGTATTTTGTGAGTATTTTGAATATAAATTACATTTTGTACGTATTTTCAATCTAAATTGATTTTGTAAGTATTCTCACTCCAACTAAGTTGTTTGATTCTACCATACATTTAGTAAGCATTTTCAATTTCAATTGCATTTTGTAAGTATTTTGAATATCAATTGCACTTTGCGAGTATTTTGAATCTGAAATGAGCTTTTTCAATCTAAATTGCATTGTGTATTTTCAATTTCAAGCGCCTTTTTTAGCCTATTTTCAATTTTGAAAAAATAGGCTTATGAGATCACCTTTTGTCCGTGTGTGTGTGTGCGTGTGTGTGTGTGTGATTCGTGTGTGTGTGTCCCCCTAATAAAATCTAAACGGCTGGAGCGATTTCAATGAAACTCGGAAAGTTCATAGCACTATTCCCGGCGACCTCAACCGTGCCCTTCAAATTTTGTTACGACTCACCAATCCAACATGGCGGCTGTGCGAAATATTTCACCAGCATTCAATATCTCCGAAACTATTACCGATATTACCCTGACACTTTCTATGGTGATAGAGGGAACTACTATAAGTTCACTTATGTGACTTTTGAAAACCTGGTAACTACAAAACCAACATGGCGGCCAAGCGAATTTGCGACTTTTAAATAGACGTTTCTCGCGATTTGACCAACCAAACGCAATGAAACTTGGTACAGTATATGTTTTTATACATTGTAATGCACCGACATCTAACTTCGTTCAAATGTTTACATAATCACAAGATGGCGGATGTGCGAAATATTTCACCGGCATTCTATATCTCTGAAACTATTAGCGGTAAAACCCTGAAATTTTGTACGGAGATAAAGGGCACTACTGGAAGTCCATCTATAAGACTTTCAAAAACCGGTTAACTACAAAACGAACATGGCGGCCAAGCGAATTTGAAAATTTTAAATAGACCTTTCTCGCGATTTAATGTTCCAAGCGCACTGAAACCTGGCACAGAAAATATTTATACACATTGTAATGCACTGGTATTTAATTTAGTTCAATTGTTTACATAGCCTCAAGATGGCGGCAGTGCGAATTTTAAAATTAAGATTTTATTTATTGTGATGTAGTCATGCGATTGAAGTGAAAGTTTGAATAATGAACCTACGCAATAATTTTCCTTCAATGGTACATGACTCTATGGCCTATACATTTAACAATCCAACATGGCGACCATCCGAAATATTTAGACGATACTGAATATCTACGAATCTATTTTAGCAATCAAACTGCATTTTTTAATGTTCATAGGGGCTATGAACTTAATTTCACCTATAGGACTTTAAATAACCTGGTGATCACAAACCAACATGGCGGTGACGCGAATTATAAATATTCACATGGACGTTTCTCGCAATTTAACCATCCGCGTGCAGTGAAACTTGGTACAGTAAATCCTTATACGAATGTTAATCCACTGGCATCTAATTTATTTCAATTGTTTAGATAACCTCAAGATGGCAGCTGTGAAAAATTTTAAAATCTCCTTGTTTTTTCTTGTGTCCTAACTATGCGATCGAAGTTTGAATACTACACGTTCACAATAATCTGCATGTAACAGTACATAACTCTAGGACCTACATATATAAAATCCAACATGGCGACCATCCGAAATATTTAGTCGGTTCTCAATATCTACGAATCTATTACAGCAATCAAACTGAAATTGTGTATGTTGATAGTGGCAATTAACATAAGTAGGATATATGAAAATAGGCTGTATAGTTCTTCACGGAACTACTTGTTTAAGTATTTTGGACCTTAATTGCATTTTATACGTATTTTCAATCTCATTTGCATTTTGTAAGTATTTCGACTCTAAATTGAATTTTGTACGTATTTTGATCTAACCTACATTGTGTGCATGTTTTTCAATCTATTCCTTTTGTGAGTATCTTCCTTCTAAATTACCGTACCTTTTGTAAGTATTTCCTCTCTCCATTTTGTAAGTCATTTCATTCTGAGTTCCATTTTCTACGTATTTTAGGTCTCACTTAATTTTCGTTATGTTTTTTATTTCATTGTCATTTTCGCTATCACCCAGATCATTAGGGGCCGATAACCTAGATGTTAGGCCCCTTAAAACAACAATTATCATCATCTAATGTATTGTGATAAAATGAAGATAGTATGTAACAGATATTAAGCGCGTACTTCATATTATTTTTTCAGAAATAATTATTCCATTATGTAGTGTTATTAGGTTAGGTCTATATCCTCAGCGTCAGTTTATCGAAGAGGTTATAGAAGCGACGAGTGGAGGGGTGGGGGGCGCGATGACCACCCGTATCTGAAAAGGGAGGTGTCAGCTGCCAAAGGTTGAAAACCACTGCTGTAACCTAACGTATGAATCGAATATTTCTACCCAACCTAGCGCTTCACAGGAACGTAACATTAATGCCTTTGCCGAGTCTTCCCAAGCAAGCTCGTTCAAAGTATCGCTTATCGTTTTGTGAATGTGTAAAAGCTTCGGACTTCTCTGTTTGAAATGCGCGCCGTGGTTTTAGAAGTGGCGCGAGAAACACCCGAGCCCGCTTGAGCCTGCACGAGCCCGCCTCAGTAGTCTTATCAGCGAAGGGGGAAACGGGGGCTGTGCGGTGAAGAGGAGGGAGTTGGGTTTGTGTTGATGTCGCTGTGTCGTGCGTCGTGTGCTGTTGTTTGTTGTTTGATTCCGTTAACTTTGCCTCAAGTTGCGGTGGTAGCGGTACCTGCACTCCCGGCTCTTCCAGCTCTCACTTGACTGATAACCAGGAGTCGCTTCCCACGTATCCTTCCAATCATCCCCCTTTAGGTCCTAGTGCGAATGGAACTGGCATCCGAGTAGCGACAAGTTGTGGCGATTTGGGGATAACTTCCGATCCGGCAACGTTTTGTAATCTGGAGCATATGACTCCGGCAATGGTTAAGTGCATTTGAGCAAAAGGCCCTTCCCAACCAAACCGAGAGCTTGTAGGGGGCTTCCCCAAGGACAAAGAGGGAAGATCATGCCATGCAGCTTGGTACCGCAAAATGTTTCGGGATGGTGGCGCGGTCCAGCGCGAGTGGTTTTCGTACTCGTATTCAGATAGGCTTTATTGTCTTCACTGTATCCTCTACGGTATTCAGTCGAAGGTAAATAAAGAGTGGACACGCCACGGATTCCGTACTTGGTCAACTGGTACAAGCTCTATTCTCCTACACGAGACTAGTGTACAACATGTTGAGGCGTCACTGAAAGCTAAATTAGAAGATTTATCCCTACCGTTAGTCCCTTCTTTCGAAGAAGGAAGAAAATTAAAAATAGCCGAAAACAGGGAAATTGTCAAAGAATTAACAGACGTGATTCTTTATTTAGGTAGACGGAATCGAGCTCTGCGCGGACACCGAGAAAAAATGAATGAAGAACTAAAAGGGAAATTTAAAGACTTAGTTGTGCTGTTGGCAAAGTACTCCCCACCAATGGCTGCGTATTTAGCTTCTTTGGAGGCTAACCCTAAGCGCAAGAAACGAAACTATCTTACCTGGAATAGACAGAATCTAATGATTCATGCCATCTCTCGAGTTATTAAAAATGAGATTCAAAAACAACTGCTTGAAGGGAGGTTCTTTAGCTTGACAATGGATACTACTTTTGATTTATCGAGAAAAGTACAACTGTCTTTCGTTATCCGGTACGTCGATGAAGAGACAGGGAAAGTGCATCAACGGCTTGTTGCGTTAAGGGCATGTGCGACGACGAAGAGCAAGAACCTATTCAAGATGCTCGAGGACATAAGCAGAGAACTTAATCTAGACTGAAAAAACTTGCTTGTCGGACAATCCTATGACGGTGATTTTAATGGTCTCAAGGCTCAAGTTCAAAACGAAAACCCTGCGCCTGTTTACGTTTGGTGTTTTGCGCACAGAATGTATTTGGTAATGGTTGATACGGCAATGGCATGTTTAAACACAAAAGATCTGTTTTCGATTTTTTTTAAACCTTGCATTCATCTGTTCGTCAAAAGGCCGAGTAACACTTTTCGAAAATTACCAAACAAAACGGTATCCGAAAGAGCGAGTTCGTCGACTAAAACGAGTCAGCACGACACGTTGGATGACTCACGATTATTCATCACTGTCGCTCTGTCAAGATTTGCTGCTCTAATCGACACACTGCTTCATGTAATTCAGACACCACTGCGAACCCTTGACCGTGAAGACCCACCCAACAAAGTTACACCAGCCGAAAAATCAGCTGCCTCAGAAGCGCAAGGCCTTATGATACTTGCTATCAGAACGCTTTGTTCTCACAGCGCTCGTCTTTACGAAAGTCTTCGAAAAGGTAGGATCTGTGAGCAAGTTTTGCAAGGTGTTGATATCGATTTATTGGCAGCTGTAAGTGCAATCCAGCATACGTTCATAGAAATGGAGCACCTTCGAAACGAGAGAGCCTATGAATGTATTCTTGAAGAAAAAGAAGATTTTCTCAGAGGATTTCCCGTCTTTTAATTCCAAAATCTGCCCGATCCCTTGAAGCGGCGAAAGAAGATGATGGATGGTGAGGATGCTGCAGATGAGCCAATTGATGAGTCAATCAAGAAATTTCGAATCGAGACCTACAACGTTTGCCTGGACGTCATAATTTCTCACCTTGAAGACAAATTCGACAGCACAACTGTTGGGTTATACCGCTATTTGGCACTCTTCCCGCATCGTCGTCTACTTGGGGTAAACGGTCGTAGAAACGTTCTTCCTGATGATGCATTCGATCACTTCTGTCAACTGTATGGAAAATTCACGGACAAAATTCAACTCTTAGAAGAGTAGGCTATACTGTTTTTCCGAAAGTCTGCCCCCAAATCAAGAAGGCAGCTTCATTGCCCGAGAAACTGCACAAGCAAGACATTTTTGCCGATGAATACTCTGCTGACGACGATTTCGCGAAGACCGACAAAGGCGAGGAGGAATCAAAAACTGAAGAAGGAAGCTCTCTAGAAGAGGTTGAAGACAGGGATGTTAACCCAGATCGAGCGGAATCCGGTAATACTGGAAGCTTAATGACTGTATTTCAAATTATGCACTCAGCAGGCTTGAAAAGTGTGTTCCCCTCCTTGTACACCGCACTGAAGATTGCAGTGACAATCCCGGTAGCAAGCGCCACACCCGAGAAAACTTTTTCGAAGTTACGCATAAGCAAAAACAGGCTACGTACGATTATGGGTGGTGAGCGATTGGAAGACCTCATGATAATTTCTTGTGAAAACGACGCAAATATTAAATACGATAATATCATATTAAAGTTCGCATCATATAGTAGTATTCTTTTGAAACAGTTACTGCACTAAGAAATAAGGTGATGTAATGAAACCTTTTCATATAGTCTTTTGTTCGGCCGAATATATTCTCAAAGTGGTTGGAGCGTGACAGTCATGTCTAAAAGTATCGATTTTTCAAAGTGCTCTAATAGGGCCAAAAAGAGTTTAGGAGTGGTGTGGAAGGTCAAAAGTATAATTAGCTTAAAATGGACATTTTAGGGCGAATTTTAATATTTTGTTAGTTTTTAAGTGTGTTCTAGTGAATAGATTCCGGCCAAAAACTCCAAAAATAACGATTTCAACGCGATAAAAAAGAAAACGTTAAGAAATACCGGTGTCACCGGACATCTAACAGAGAAAACGAAGGTCAAAGGCCGTTTTTCCGCAAAAAAACCCCACTAAAACCAATGTTTCTGCCATTTTCAAAGCCCTAAAGCTTCTCTCAGTTAGCAGTTTTCCAAAGGATTTAGTATTGGTATTATACTTTGGACCTTCCACAACACTTCTAGAATAATATAGGCTAAGTCTAGAAGGCATTGAATTCGAAACGGAGACGTCTTGTTGATGTGTGCTGTTTTTTGTCAAATTGTTTCCTCTTCAAGACGTATTTGAACAAAAATACTAGTCTGGATGTGAGTATTGTGACCCAATGTAAACTTTGAGCACTGGTCTCTGTATAGTGTCATGTATTAGGAGTGAAATCCATTATTTTCTGTTTTGCGTGTGGAAGACATTCAACAAACGGTTGAACATCGTAATTCAGCGAGGCTCCAAAGCCTTTCACACTCAAAGTAATGGCTTCTTACCAAGGAAGTCAGACCGTACCTAACCTTACCGACAGTTCTACCCACAATGTACCCAAGATATCCCAGAAAAGTTATGCTTCTGCAATACAGTTAACACCGAATAAAGAACAGGCTATTATTATTGACGCACACGACGGAATTCCAATAAAAGATTACGTCCTTGCTGTGGGGAAATTAACAGATCCAGCTAACATACGATATATATCCCGCATTTCGAATTTAAGAATATGCATATTCCTAACAAACAAAAATACTGTTCAGGAACTGTCACTTAATCACCCTGTAATCCGAATCAATAATATTGATCTCACCCTCAGACCGTTAATCGTTGCAAATAAGAGAGTGATATTATCCAACGTATGTCCTATATTACCCAACATAGTTATTGAAGAACACTTACAGCAACAGGGCATTAAACCAATGTCGTCTATATCCAGCCTAAAGGCAGGAATTAATATTCCGGGATTCACACATATTCTCAGCTTCCGCCGGCAACTATCCATTAAACCTGATGATTTCAATAAGATACCAAATGCATTACAGATATGCTATGAAGGAACTAATTATTGGATATACACTCCATCAGATGCTCCCACCTGTTTTACTTGTAAAGAAGAAGGTCACCTGACTCGAGTTTGTCCCCAACTACCCAAGACTCTAGAAGAAAACAATCAGACACCTAATCATCTTCCAATTTCCTCCAAGGAGGACATCTCCATTCCAATAAATGCAACAACGGACTCTCATCAAACTATGGTCCCTCAGCAAACTATGGTCCCTCAGCAAACTACTGACCCACAACAACTTCTTGAAGATTCTAATGACACACCTTCTCCCTCTAAAAATCCGCATCAACAGAATGTGTCCTGGAACTCGAACGATTCAATCCCAAACTATGAAGCAAATAAAGAATCACTCCTAATTAAACCTCACGGGATAAAACGACCCATACCTTCAAGCGACTCCTCAAATTACACTTCCAAGGCTGATAATTCCTTCTTAGACAATTCTTCTATCTCGGGAGATGATAAAACAGATGATGAATTTCCTGCTCTAGGACAACAAAAAAAAACAAGATATTAAACAGCCTAAGAAGAAACTAATGATATCGAATCATCTCGACCTTGAAGAACAACTTCTTCCTGTCAAGAAAGTAATAGAAGCTAATCCCTCAAACTTTAGTCTTAACTTCATTCAACTCAAAAGTTTGTTTGAGAATACTAAAGGAACATCTGCAACAAATATCTTACATATTGCAATATCCTACACTTCCCGCGTTGAAGACCTCATCGAGACCCTCCGTAAACTATACCCCTATTATCAAGATAAACACATTAAAAACCACAGCACCAGGCTTGTAAAGAAACTACTCACTGTCATTAATGAAGAAAGTAATACCCCAGATCAGACACTCCCAGTAACCGATATGGATCACGACTACGGTAGTAAACACATCTCTTAAAAACCATCATGGATTCGTGGATACTGCAGTGGAATATTAATGGATATTACCCTCAATACGAATATCTACAACAACTCATAAATGAACACCAACCTGAAATAATTTGTTTACAAGAAACTAACTTTCGAAATAACTATGTGGCTAATATGAGACATTTCACAGCATACCACAAAAATCGTAATAATCCTATTCATGCAAGTGGAGGGGTTGCTACTTACATTCACAAAAATATTCCTCAAAGAGAAATACCACTGGAAACAAATTTGGAAGCAGTAGCAGTGAGAGTCTTTCTAACATTTTCCCTATGTATCTGTAATGTTTATTTTCCCAGTAGCCAGAACATGGACCTAAATGAATTAGTGGATCTGACAAATCTACTTCCTAAACCATTCCTCCTCTTAGGGGATTTTAACTCCCATAACACCCTTTGGAATTGTCTTTCTACTAACAAAAGAGGAAGAATAATTGAATCACTACTAGATTCTGAAAATTTGATCCTAATAGGCTCGAATGGCCCTACACATTATGATATTCAGCATGGAACTTTTAGCACCATAGATCTGTGTCTGAGCACTCCAGATGAAGCAACAATATATACGTCGCTAGCGAGTAAAACCCTCTTTGGAAGTGATCATTTTCCAGTTATAATAAGCGGAAACAACAAGCCCCGCCCACAAGTCTATTCAAATAAATGTAATACCACACTTGCCAATTGGCAGGAATACAAAGAAAATATCAAGGCAGAGTTATACAGATTACCTCCACCTACCCTCTTCAAAAATTACAACATTAACTATATCGTAAGAGAATTTACTAACACCATAATTAAAGCCGCAGACAATACTGTTCCAAGGACTAACGGTGTGACTTACAGAAAATCAGTTCCCTGGAGGAATGACTCCTGTAAGGATGCAATTAGGGGGAAAAAACAAAGCATTCTACAAATATAAACGCCACCCCACTCTACAGAACAAGTTAATGTTCCAAGAAAATCGCGCCACAGCTCGAAAAGTCATAAAGAGAGTAAACGAGCTTCATGGTTAACATACGTATCATCTCTTTCTCACCAGATCCCACAAAACACAATTTGGGAACACCTGCGTAAAATAAGAGGGCTTAAAAACCCTCACGTATCATAGCTCTCAACAAATCACCTGGATCAGTTTCAACTACACATCATGACATTGCAAATACATTAGCAGAAAACTTTGCAAAAATTTCAAGTGATTCCAATTATGAACAAGAATTTCTATCCTCTCGTGATGATTGTCTTGATCTAGAATCGGACATCTATTTAAATACTGACCAATGCTACAACGATAAACTCAATATTTAACGGAGCAAGTTAGATCTGAACCTTCCAATGCGCATGTGCGTCCACGTGCATTACGTCATCCCCCCGCCAGGATTCCTTGTCAACCAGTGAGCGCATACTTCGCCACGCGCTAGTTAGATGTTGCCAAGTAGTCATTCTTCCCAGAACCTTCGCAGTGTACAGATGATGTCAAGGCATGCGATGCAAGACGGAGCGGTTCTGTTCTTTGACAAGCACAGCAACAAGCTTGCTGTCAGCAGTGTGTGCAGTTGGTGCGCTCTCAGTTCACCACGTGCTACCTTCTTTGAGTTGAGTTGTGTTGTTACAGCAAAGGGGGGAAATCGCGCGCGCCTAGTAATCCCACCACTTCCCCGCCTTGACGAGACTCCGCCATGACAGGCCAGGTCTAACCTGCCACGCTATACTGAAGTACTACTTGAAATCAAAAGCTGCCGAAGTACAAGCCGAGGTCCAGATGATATTATATATGACTTCTTGAAAGAACTTCCTCCTGAAGGCATAGTATACCTCACTGAAATATTTAATTTCATTTGGTCTCAGAAAGTCTTTCCAGCTGCTTGGAGAAAATCTATAGTAATTCCAATACCCAAGCCCGGATGTGATCACATGTTACCAGACAACTATCGACCAATAGCTCTAACTTGCACAATGTGCAAGATAATGGAAAAAGTAATAAATAAAAGACTAAAATGGGTTCTAGAACAGCAGAAGTTCTTCACCGCAGAACAGTGTGGCTTCCGACAGTTCCACTCAACAGCTGACACGTTAGTAGTTTTAGAGTCTGAAACCCTGGATGCCTTTCACAACGGTCAACACCTCCTTGCAGTCTGCCTAGATATTCATAAAGCATATGATATGGTGTGGAAAACTCACGTTATCAAAACTCTACTGCAACATAATATTAAGGGAAATATGATCAGTTTTATCTATAACTTCCTTCAAGACCGACGCATTCAAGTTCGAGCCAAGCAACGGTGTCCTATCCCAAGAAGTCAATTTAGAAAATGGTGTCCCACAGGGCTCAGTTCTGAGTGTAACTCTATTCTTAGTAGCTATAAATGGCATCACTTCATGTATTAACCCTCCGGTAAAGGCCTGTCTCTTTGCTGATGACATGACTATTTTCTGCAGAGGTCGCAACCTGTCAACCACCCAAGAAATCATGCAAAGCTCTCTTGAAGATGTTGCCAAATGGGGAAATCACACAGGCTTCACATTTTCTTCAACCAAGACCAAATGCATTTTATTTTCCAAACAAAAGAAAGTAAATAACTGTCCAGAACTGTATCTCAAGGGGAATAAAATTGAAGTAGTAACTGAAATAAGAATACTAGGAATGACATTTGACAGAAAATTAACATGGAACTCCCATCTAAAAGGAGTGAAAAAAGATTGCCTACATCGTGTTAATGTGCTCAAAGCATTGGCGGCTAATAACTGGGGAGCAGATCTTCATGTATTAATGTGCACCTACAAATCCATAATTCGCACCAAGTTGGATTATGGTTCTATCATATATAATTCAGCCACAGCATCCTCACTGAAAATCCTTGACCCGATCCAAAACACATCTCTCAGGATTGTCTTGGGAGCATTCAAAACTAGCCCGATTTCCAGTTTATTAATGGAAGCTAATGAACCCCCGATCAGGACTCGCAGAAAACAACTGACTATCAACTACGCGGTAAAGATAGCAGCTTCTCCGCACTCCAGAGCACATGCTTATATTTTTTTCACGCAATTCGCCTCAACGCTATCCCCTGCAACAAAAGAGACATATACCCTTCCACATTCGGCTCTCACAATACTTACATGAAATTAATTCTACAGTTCCTCCGATTGCACCAAGAACTAAAAGAGACACCACATTCCCTCCATGGAAAGAAGAACCACCACCTATTATATTAGATTTAAGTGAATTCAATAAAGAAACAACCGACAGTACCGTATTTAAAAGAATGCTATCTGAGAAGTGCGCAAGTTTGCCCCGACACACTCCTATATATACTGATGGCTCAAAGACTGAATACGGTAGTGGCTGTGCTGTTGTCTATCCTGATCACACGATAATGTATGCTCTACCAGCTACATGCTCCATATTCACATGTGAACTGTATGCCATCTTAAAAGCTATGGAATACATAAAGAGTTCCCCCGAATATGATTTTTCTTTAATCCTCTGTGACTCTTTATCAACAGTAAAACTTATTCAAAATACATCATCCCTAAACACATTAGTTCAAGACATACTGCAGACCTACAATACTGTGAAAAATAATGGACAGCAAGTTACCATAATATGGATTCCCTCACATAATGGAATAAAGGGCAACGAACAAGCTGACATAGCAGCTAAAGAAGCAACTCGTCTACCTCTACACGATCCAAACGTTCTAACTCCCCACTCAGATGTTGCCTCTTTTCTTACTACAAAGATCCGTAAAGAATGGGTAACCGAATGGACACGCACACAACCCACAAGGCTTCATGATGTCAGACGAGGATCTACAGATAAATTTGATGTTTCATTCCTTCAGCGTCGAGAACAAGTGCTCATTACTAGAATACGTATAGGCCACAGCAAACTGATTCATGTGCATCTCTTCTCTAAGAAACCTCCACCAGTATGTGATACCTGTCAAAAAAGAAAAACTGTTGACCACATAATGCTCGAATGTCACCTATACGATCAACAAAGACTTTTGTGCAAAATCAATCAAAACAATAGCGTAAGTGACATCTTGAATGAGAATACTCAGTGTAAAAACATAATCGAATTTTTTAGGCAAACGAATCTATTCAGCAAAATCTAATCTTTATCTGATCAAGATATATTGTTATTTTATAGTTTTTTTCATAAATATATCTCTATGTAATTATTATAGAAAGTGTAGTATGTAAGATTCTGAATGTCGCGATATGACTTACTGAGTTAAAGCGACAATAAATAAATTTATATATTAAAAAATAACACTTCTAGACTCTTTTTGGCCCTATTTGAGCACTTTGAAAAATCGATAATTTTTGACGTGACTGCCGCGCTCCAACCACCTTAAGAGGCGGCCGGAGTCAGTTCCTATTTCACCTTTCATTTCAAAACGTTGCCACTAGTTTCGTTGTAGTCGCTGTCCCCTAATAGTTACATGGCCCGTACATAGGTATCAGCACGGATTACCCCCTACTGTGAGCACAGATTACCTACTACTACTGTGGTGAGGGTGATTCAAGGTCGCGCGTGCGAGAAAGTTCTAACTGCTCCGGAGTCCAAACACTGGGGAAATGCAATCTCGTGGCAATGCGCTTCAAGAATATCGCGACCAGAAATTTCGAAGTGATAGTCTGTATAGGCTACTTCCAATTGAATGGCCGAAATATTTTGCTATAGATAAGCTAATAGTTAAACTACGGATTACGGAATTCACAAGTGACTGAAATATCCTTGGCCTTCCTCGTGTTGTAGCGGCTAGTATTCTTGGCTGTCACCCCAGAGGTTCGGGTTCGATTCCCGGCGCCGACAAGAAATTCGATTCATTCTTGTCTGAGGGCTGGAATGCCCCGTGAGGCAAAACTGAAAAGATGTGGTTTCGATTCCCATCTCAGCCATCTTGGAAGTGGTTTTCCGTGGTTTCTCACTTCTACTCTGGCTGCGTGGCTCAGGGGTAACGTTCTTACTTGCTGTGTCCAAGATTGCAGGATCGAATCCTGGCACAGCACAAATGCGAGGGAGCCGTGTCAGTAAATTTACTGGCAGGTTAAAGATCCCCTTTGGGGCAAACTTCCAAAACCCCGGCCTCTCCTAAAGCCGCAGATGTTTAAAGGGACGTAAAGCAATAACATTATTATTATTTCTATTATTATTATTATTATTATTATTATTTTTTTATTATTATTATTATCATCACTTCTACTCCAGACAAATGCAGCCGACTCCTTCACAATCCTCATCTGAATCCCAAATATACACACTAACGCACTACCTCGTACCACGCTGGTATCGAGAGAGCGTGGGTTTGAATCCCACCTCAGCCGTCTTATTACTATTATTATTATTATTAATATTAATAATTAAAATATTTTCCGGATCTTGCATGTGGGGGGAGGGGGAGGGGGGGAGGAGCACATGTTGAACTCTCTACCACCGGCGGCTTCTATTAATACTATTATTATTATTATTATTATTATTATTATTATTATTATTTCTAAAATTACTATCAGTTTCTGCTTATTTAGGAGGATTATAAATTAATATTACATAATTTGGCAATAGAGGTGAGGGAGTGCAGGATTCTCCAGCCCCAGGGCCCATTACCACTCTCTAAGGCCTTGCATCCGGGGGTCACACACAAGAACGCTACACCACGAGATGGTCTTTAAAACAGTATGTTATGCAGAATGTGATAACGCAGAAAGAAATAAAATGTTATTCTTCAAGCTCTACCAATTCCTTACAGACCTTCCTTACATAAAACTGCCTATGTTGCGAAGTTCGAAACCGAAACACAATAAGGTTTCACGCCGTCGTTGTTGTTGCTCATGCTCAATTAGATTGTGTATATTCAATCATTTACTTTCATAAACATCTTCATACTGACATTATGGGGTTTGAAGCCATTTTTCAGTGTTCCCTTAGTAAACAAAAGTTTGGTGCTTTTCGGTCGGTCAACACGAATGTACCCAAAAGAGTTGGATTATACCCTAATCCTGAAAAATTTACAAATCTTTTGGGTAAATTCGTGTTGACCGACTGAAAAGCACCGAACTTTTGTTTTATCTTCATAATAACCTTAATTGTGATAAAGAATCCTTCAGACTAAACTAATTCCTGAAAAGAGTTGAAAAGTAAATTTTCAACACTTCTGTTTGAATATTTCAAAATATAACTCATCGTGTTTACGATAACATGGAAAAGATACGTAAGGAAGCCTACTTCCTAGTATACCTGTAACTTAGTAGTATGCTGAAAAACTGCTGTTTATTTCCTAGAATTATATTTACGTGTTTTTGTAAGTAACCATGACAAGTTATTTTTTCTTTTATTCTTAACAAAGGCGATATTTAAAAAAATGTAGAATACCTTTTTTGAAATTACATTTCTCATCACACAGGATTAACTTCAACGATAAGCTATAGTATATTATTATCAGGACTGAGTTGCTTCAGCTCTTCCTTTCGCATTGCCTTTTCCTCATCAACAACCAAAAAATGTCCAGAAACTACAAATTCAGTTGCTCAAGGGAAAGAAAACTAAGATCCGTTTCCCACGATCATCACATCACTATTCATGAACAAATATGGTGCAATTATATGGGGCAATTGTGATAATTAACTAATACATGTAACTTTTTCCAGGAGTGTATTTACATATTTATATCTTGTACCCCGCCCATTCATTGGGCACAGTCGTGTTGACCGACTGAAAAGCTACAAAAGACAATATTATAGCCTATATAAAAAATCAGTAGTAGTGGTGAAAGATTTCAGCCTATTCCTGTAACAACTTAGACCAGAAACTCATCCTAGCATCAACTCTTACCGCAGCTTCATTATAAACACAAATACGGAACTTTTGATTGCCTATAGCAGCCTTCCCTGGATACCATAATACTGTACTTCAGAATCGTCAGTTTCTTTTCCCTTGGTACTCTTCCGTACGCATACATAATCATGGAATTTATTTAAATTTGCTATAATATGAACATGCTTAATTAATTAATTAATTAGTGTACCATCCTTTATTTTGCAAAAAATATAATGAATAAAATGAAGAATCTACAAGCAATATCATGTGTAATGTATATGATTTATATAAAAATTAAATCAATGTTACATATTTCAAATTTTTTAATGTAATATTACATAGAAGAAATGGAAGGAACGCAGATGCCCCACGTGGAACCATCTGTCATCACTGCGGCAAATCGTGTGCCTCCCGCATTGGGCTGTATAGTCACCTCCGAACTCACCAATGAGAGACTTCCGGATTGAAAGGCCAATCTACTCGATATGAGTGTTTGCTATGATGATGATAGATATTACATTAAAATCCTAGCCTTACTCATCAGTATATTGCCAAAATGGATCCAACTATGACATTTTAACGCATGATAACCTAGAAAGTCATCTCGAAATTGACATCTTAATTATTATGAGGTAACCCGTAGTGACATTCTCACTCCGATACTTACGATGAATATATGGGACACAAGAGGGTTATTCTTCCATATTTGTTAAAAAACGATCCGGGAAAAAAATAGCTTATCCTCTTGATGAAAAATGAAAATCCACAGCCTGCTTCCAGTCTCCGACCGGGTCAGGAATGGAATGAATGAAGCCTCCATCTAGCGGCGAGGATATGAACTGTGCCGGCTGCCGAGGCCTGACGCACTCCTCTGGGGCAATGATTAAATGAATGACAGATGAAATGAAATGATAGTGGAGAGTGTTGCTGGAATGACATTTTGACAGGGAAAACCGGAGTACCCGGAGAAAAACCTGTCTGCCTCCGTTCTGTCTAGCACAGATCTCACATGGAGTGACCGGGATTTGAACCACGGACCCAGCGGTGAGAGGCCGGCGTTCTGCCGCCTAAGCCACGGAGGCTTAACTTATCCTCTTGACATTAAATTTAATTTATCGATCAAGTCTTTGATATTTCCAGAGAAATGGAAACTTACTAAAGTCAGTCATATTCACAAGTCGGGTAAGATTTCACTAATTCTTAACTACCGGACAGTACCGGTAGCTACTAAGTTTGCCCCAAACTAACTTTACGAGCAAACACTTCATGAACACATAGGCCTAATGTATTATTCAGGCATACATGCCATTTTATTCACGATTCATAACACGGATTCATCCCTCGATGATCAACAATAACCAATTTTCACGAATCAGGAGTCATCTGGTTTAAATTAAAGGATAACGAGTCGATGTAATATATACAGATTATTGGTAGAGTTAACCATGACGTAGCCTACAACTTACGAAAATGTCCTATTACGGATCATACTTACAGTATGAAAGACGCAACACTTTGTATCATAGAGAAAAGCTCCATTCACCCTCTGGTGTTCCCCTGGGATCGAATCTTGTGCCTCTGTAATCTTATCTTAATTAACCATCTCCGGGATGCCAATATATCATTATTATTATTATTATTATTATTTGCAAATGTCGTGTAATCGTTTAAATACATTTATTCGTTATGGGATTGTATGCTGCTCCAAAAGATGAAGAAACAATAAATTGGAACAAAACAAATTGTTTCGATTTATAAGTGTCATCCGATTGCATTTACACGAAAACTTTGATATAAAACACCACCATTTCCTATGTAGTTCCCATCTCAAGTCATCTAGGTTTATGGTAGGCTATACTATGAAAAAAAAAGTTATCCTTTTCTCACCGTATTGATCGAATTTTTGAGATATATTCAAAATGCTGGGATTTATAAGAAGATGCACATTTTATTTTAGGAACCTGTACATTGCTAAAGATTGTACAGTATAATGCATTCGTATGAAGTTGACTTGAATTTGGCTCAATAGTTTGGAACCCAAGATGTGCGAATGCTAACTATAGAGTAGAATCGATAAAAAATAAATTCCCTATATTCTTGGAATACAAAAGGACACATGTATATCCTAAATATGCTAAGCGGGAATGTGGTGGCCCAGTGGTGTGGTCAAGCTGTTGGCCTCTCACCACAGCGGACCGGGTTCGGTTCCCGGTCAATGATGTGAGATTTTCGAAGTGAAACGTCATGTCCAGTAGTTCGGATTCCACGTAAAAAGGAGGTTCCGTGGCTATTGATCGCGAGATTGACGATAACATAAACTACACATTTCCTTTAAAAATGCTAAGCATAATTTATTAATGGAACTTTTTCTTTAAAGACTTTAGAGAAAAGTAGGCAGGTTATTACATTAAATAATTTGATAACATCTTTGATAGACCTTATTTGTCATCTGAATTTGAACTATATGTTCCTTCGCGGTCAATAAGACCGAAACGTATAATATTCCACTGTCCAAGAACCAATACAGAGTAATATAAACATTCGCCTGTATCGAACACATTCAATATCTAAAAAAGAAAAAAGACATGCACACATTTCCATATATCAGACAGCACCTTTTGTTCATTTGTATTGTAGAGAAATCACTTAATATCATACACTCCTTATCAGTGACTTGAAACATAATTTCAAGTACGATACTTACTAGAATAATATTTAGTCATACGTATTATAAGTATCATTTTATATTAGTGTAAGAAAAATATTAAGTGTAATTCATATTGTTATTTCTCGTAATTAGGTTGTAACCTGTTAGAAGAACTATAAATAAACAAACAAATAATTATAAATAAATAAACAAATTAATTTAATGAAATTCAGGTCCACTTTAGTGATGGTTACTAACTAGTGATTGCTTGCTACTCATATAATAATTACTGTAACTTCAAAAGCCCAGTAGTCGCTACATCATATTTAGACTGACAAAGCAACATTTTATTTACAATCCACCTCGTGGCGTAGTGGCTAGTCTTCTTAGCTGTCAACGCAGAGGTCCAGGTTTAGGAGCTGAGGGCTGGAATGGGATACACTGAGGCTTGTGAGGCAGAACTGGGAAGAGAAGGGTTACATTGTTACTTCAGCCATCCTGGAAGTTGTTTCCTCACTTATGCTTCAGGCAAATGCTGGGATGGTATCTAACTTAAGGCCACGACCGCCGCATATACAAAACCCGTCCCTAATACAAATACACACCCTAATACAACCATCACAATAACACAGGTTATTAGACACATTATACACACACCCAAGTGCACGCGGCTACATGACCACCATGTCCCAAAGCTCCTAAACGAATCACCACCTCCAACAACAACAACAACTCTATTTACAGTACAACAATGGCATAATCTTGAAAGTAGCCTATACTACTGTATATTACAGACATGTTAGAAAGAACTAAAAAGCTCATAATAAACACTGGAACTGCAAAAGACCTGTAGGCCACACACCATAATATGATGATCTAGAAAGCAGACGATTGTAATCGGGGGTGGATCTAGGGGAGGGCGACCGCCCAGGGCCCCGCGGTCCGGGGGGGGAGTCATGGATTGTTTTAAATTTAATTGATTAATTATTTATTTATTCGTTAATTCCCCATAAGGAGAGCGTTATAACACAATCAATTTTCATGTTTAATTCTGGTCCTTCTTTTTTTTTCCAAAAACCTCTCATACACACACACTATGCTTCCTCTGTCTCTCCTCCCTCCACTTCTTTCCCGGTTGTCTCTCTTTGGGAGTCTGCTCAAACATCTGTTGTCTAAGTCTAATTGATTAATTAATTATACTTTTCAAACTAATTTATAATTCATATTCTTTTTTCAGTGCAGCTATGACCTCCCGTGACCGTTTAGCAAGTATAGATTTCAGTGAAATGATGGAAGACTTCATCCGAGAAAAAGAGTCGCAAAGTAATATTTTAATATTTCATAGTTTACATAATCTTCTTCAAGGGGACTTAAGGGTTTCTTTCATATTATTAAAAGAATGTACCGTAGTGTATTCAAAATATTGTAACTATTCTTTATTTTATTATTATTACAAAACAATTTTCCATTTGATTTGATATTTTTTATATTTTCTATTGTTGAGGGCCCGACCGTATCATATCGCCCAGGACACCGCAAAGCCTGGATCCGGCACTGATTGTAATGAAGCGACTGACAGCACCTGGACATGAGCTGATTTCATCACTTCCTGGTATGAGATTACCATCTCTCAGAAGCCGGCTCTGTCTTACTTCACCCTGTTTCAAGGACATGACTTTGCGACGATGCGGTATCTGACGGTAACTGCCTGAACTGCCAGCACCTCGACACGGCTAGCATTAGCAACTCAATATGCTGACATTTTCTAAAATCACGATTAAACATATACAGAGTTCTTAATTTGAAAATATGATTCAGTAGCACAATAGAGAAAACTATGAGCTGTCTTGCAGTGGAGTTTGTTTCTGTTTTCAACATCATCTGAAGGCATTGAAGAGGTTTGGAAAATTGCAGTTCAGAACTCTATTTTATATGGAGAATTGTGATTTTAACTACACTTTTTATAACTATCTTTGTATTCCTGTTCGATATGCTTTTGTACCGATGAAAAGTGTATAAAATACTACAGCGGGCTATAGGAACAAAATAATTTTACCTTGTCCCGTTTCTTTATAAAACGTTTCACAAACTTTTCACCCATGTTACAACAAGTGCTGGGCTGGCGGTCGGCCGTTCCCACTCCGGCCGGCTCTTAAGCCCAAAGCATTGCCGCTTGAAGACAACGCATGATGCGAAATGAAAACTGTCTGCCGAGGAGTAATGTTTGTTTTTAGACTTCCCTTATTTATCTTTTATCTAAAACTAAGTGAGCAGTATTTTGATGTTGGACACTTTTTACCATTCAAATTTTGAGAATATCATAATTCTGTAAAAAGTACTGGTTTTCCTCCTAATTGAATTAAACGCTTACCGGTACTCGATGAGAGTGGGTTTTTTTTTTTTTTTTTTTTTTCAGCTCGACTTACCGCTAAACGTTTCTAAGAATATTGAGAAGTCTGATTAGATTTTGGAAACGGGATAGTTGTCGGCACTGGTAAACAATATGTGTGCGTAACTCGTGTGAGAGGGGGGGGGGGGGGGTGGAAGGGGGGGGGGGGTGTCTAAACTGTTTCGCTAGACCTCAGAGAAATGCTATTGGCGCCATTGGTACGGTCGGAGTCGGCTAGAATGGTGCTATGATCCTACCGAGTTTCATAGAAATCGCTCTGGCCGTTTAGAAGTTATTAGGGGACACACACACACGAATCACACACACGCACACACAGAGCCACGGACAAAAGGTGATCTCATAAGCCTACTTTTTTCATAAAATGAAAATAGGCTAAAAAATATTACAGTATTGTAATGCCAGGAGATTCGTATAACAAACTTGGGGATGTGGGGCGGATGCGGAAAACAGTCGTGCAGATGCCGGTTGGATGCGGATAAGTCGTGCGGATGCGGGGCGGATCGGATAAGTCGTGCGGATGAGAGGCGGATGCGGATAAGTCGTGCGGTTACGGGGCGGATGCGGGTAAGTCGTGCGGTTGCGGGGCGAATGCGAATAACATTTTGTTGATCCGCGCAGGGCTTTAACGATGATGTAGTTTCTATTGAAGTGTAACTTACCCTACTCTGCTCTCCTTGCATAGTAGACCGCCTCGTGGTGTAGTGGCTAATATTCTTGGAAGTCACCTGGAAGGTCTAGGTTCGATCCCTGGCTCTGCCAAGAAATTTCATTGTAGACTGCTGAGGGCTAGAATGGTGTACACTCAGCCTCGAGAGGCAAAACTGAGAAGAGTTTGGTTTGACTCCCACCTCAGCCAAGCTGGACGTGGTTCTGCGAGGTTTCTCACTTCTACTCCAGAAAATGCCGGAATGGTTCCTTACTTATGGTCGTTCTTGTTAGAGTATTCAGTCTCTTGACTGTTTTGATGCATTTCTCCATGTCGCTCTGTCCTGATCTAATCGTTTCATCTCTACATGGCTACCACACCCTACATCCGAGGCAATCTGTACTCTAACCTTGGTCAACCCCTACAGTTCTTGTTCTCGACCCTTCCTTCTACAACTAAGCTTGCTATTCCTGGGTGTCTTAGTATGTGTCCTACCAACATATCGCTTCTCTTCATTAGCAGTCGCCAGAAACATCTCTCCTATCCCACTCGTCGTAATACCACTTCGTTTGTAACCCTATATACCCTTTTGATCTTCATAATTCTCCTGTAACACCACATTACAAACGTTTCAATTCTCCTCTTTTCTGCTGCACCAATAGTCCAAGTTTCACTTCCATACAGCGCCACGCTCCAGAAAACGGTTTTCTAAAATGACTTCCTAATACCTACTGTAAATCTATATTCGATGTCATCAGATTCCTTTTTTGTAGGAATGCTTTACTTGCCTGAGCCAACCTACTCTTATATCATCTTTGCTTCATCCATCACTGGTTATTTTGCTTCCTAAGTAAGAGAAGTCACCCACTTCCTTTAGCTTTTCAACTCATTCAAATCCTCTGGAATGTCGGTCAAGATGACCATGTCATCAGCGAATCTCAGAATTGAATCTTATGGTCACTTTATCTTAATCTGTCAGATATTAATCGATCCAGCAACATTTCCTTGGAGAAACCATTAGACTGGCAAGTAGGGGCGTCATCCCTGCACTGAGCGACGGCACTTGTTGCACCAGTCTACTTGACTAATGATTCTCGTCGCACGGCGTAATCTCTTTTTAACATACCTTCAGCCGCACCTTCCAACCCGGTCCTACGTTATTTCTATTTCTATCCTGCAGATAGAAATATGTTTTACGGACATCGTTTGGCTCATCTTATCAATCTCGTGTTGACAGACTGAAGAGCTACAAATGCAGTTAGCAATCTCTATAATATTAAGGAAGCTTTCGTCTGATCCGTATATTTCAATATTTTGGTTAAAACTTGGTGTTTATTCCTCACGCTCAAGTGGAGCCGTCCGAGGTTCTTTCGGCTACTCTGCCTCAGCGGTTTCATCCAGACGGTGGTCTAACCTAGCCGTGACCCATGGTTTCGTTCAGCCAGTGGTTTAGCCTAGCAGTGACCTATGGTTTCGTCCAGACCGTGGTCTAACCTAGTGGTGACCTACGGTTTCGTCCAGACCGTGGTCTAACCTAGTGGTGACCTACGGTTTAGTCCATACCGTGGTCTAACCTAGTGGTGACCAATGGTTTAGTCTAGACCGTGGTCTAACCTAGTAGTGACCAATGGTTTCGTCCAGACCGTGGTCTAACCTAGCAGTGACCAATGGTTTCGTCCATACCGTGGTCTAACCTAGTAGTGACCAATGGTTTCGTCCAGACTGTGGTCTAACCTAGCAGTGACCAATGGTTTCGTCCATACCGTGGTCTAACCTAGTAGTGACCAATGGTTTCGTCCAGACTCTGGTCTAACCTAGCAGTGACCAATGGTTTCGTCCAGAGCGTGGTCTAACCTTGCAGTGGCCAATGGTTTCGTCCAGAGCGTGGTCAAACCTAGCAGTGACCAATGGTTTCGTCCAGAGCGTGGTCAAACCTAGCAGTGGCCAATGGTTTCGTCCAGACAGTAGTCTAACCTAGCAGTGACCAATGGTTTCGTCCAGACCGTGGTCTAACCTAGTGGTGACCTACGGTTTAGTCCATACCGTGGTCTAACCTAGTGGTGACCAATGGTTTAGTCCAGACCGTTGTCTAACCTAGTGGTGACCTACGGTTTAGTCCATACCGTGGTCTAACCTAGTGGTGACCAATGGCTTAGTCCAGACCGTTGTCTAACCTAGTAGTGACCAATGGTTTAGTCCAGACCGTGGTCTAACCTAGTGGTGACCTACGGTTTAGTCCATACCGTGGTCTAACCTAGTGGTGACCAATGGTTTAGTCTAGACCGTGGTCTAACCTAGTAGTGACCAATGGTTTCGTCCAGACCGTGGTCTAACCTAGCAGTGACCAATGGTTTCGTCCATACCGTGGTCTAACCTAGTAGTGACCAATGGTTTCGTCCAGACTGTGGTCTAACCTAGCAGTGACCAATGGTTTCGTCCATACCGTGGTCTAACCTAGTAGTGACCAATGGTTTCGTCCAGACTCTGGTCTAACCTAGCAGTGACCAATGGTTTCGTCCATACCGTGGTCTAACCTTGCAGTGACCAATGGTTTCGTCCATACCGTGGTCAAACCTAGCAGTGACCAATGGTTTCGTCCAGAGCGTGGTCAAACCTAGCAGTGGCCAATGGTTTCGTCCAGACAGTAGTCTAACCTAGCAGTGACCAATGGTTTCGTCCAGACCGTGGTCTAACCTAGTGGTGACCTACGGTTTAGTCCATACCGTGGTCTAACCTAGTGGTGACCAATGGTTTAGTCCAGACCGTTGTCTAACCTAGTGGTGACCTACGGTTTAGTCCATACCGTGGTCTAACCTAGTGGTGACCAATGGTTTAGTCCAGACCGTTGTCTAACCTAGTAGTGACCAATGGTTTAGTCCAGACCGTGGTCTAACCTAGTGGTGACCTACGGTTTAGTCCATACCGTGGTCTAACCTAGTGGTGACCAATGGTTTAGTCCAGACCGTTGTCTAACCTAGCAGTGACCAATGGTTTCGTCCAGACTCTGGTCTAACCTAGCAGAGACCAATGGTTTCGTCCATACCGTGGTCTAACCTTGCAGTGGCCAATGGTTTCGTCCAGACAGTAGTCTAACCTAGCAGTGACCAATGGTTTCGTCCAGAGCGTGGTCAAACCTAGCAGTGGCCAATGGTTTCGTCCAGACAGTAGTCTAACCTAGCAGTGACCAATGGTTTCGACCAGAACGTTGTCTAACCTAGCAGTGACCAATGGTTTCGTCCAGACAGTAGTCTAACCTAGCAGTGACCAAAGGTTTCGTCCAGACAGTAGTCTAACCTAGTAGCGAACAATTGGGTCGCCCATACAGTTGTCTTACCTAGTAAGGAATTATTTTTCTCAGACAGTGGTCTAACCTAGTAGTGAACAAAGGGTTCGCCCAGACAGTGGTCTAACCTAGTAGTGACCAATGGTTTCCTCTCACCAAGGCTTTAGAGTAGTGAGGTGCAAGCTTTCAATTAAATTATTCACATTCGCCATTACGAGTTGGGAATTGTATAAACTCGGCGGTTAATTTCATAAATGTTCAATAATGTATCACATTTGTACAACAGCCGGCAAGTATACATAATCTGCAGTTCATTACAATTACCATATCATAGGTATGCTAGATTTTTTAGATGCTGAAAACTTCAATTTGCTTTACAATGTTCAATGAACGATTTCTAGCCTGTTGATTTCCAAAATGTATCCAGACCGAAAAATGGGAAAGAAAAAACTGTGCGGACTTTGAATTCCTAGAAGAAACTACAGTGTCGAAATCTGATACTCCTCAAGCTGTGGTTCGTTAAAGGTTTCTTGTCATAAAGAAAACAGTCTGCCACATTCCATCGTCAACAGCTGGGGATAATCCTTCGTCATTAAGGAGGAGTGCATGCACGCGCTCTGCTTGTTAGGCGTGTGCCGTGTTTAAACGACAGACTGTTTATAAGCGCTTTACACTTGCAGGCTGGTGCAGATTGCATCGCACTCGATCTTAGAAAGGTGTTAGTTCGAACCCGAAGAAGTCCTGTATATTCTCCTTGCCAAATTATAAATCACAGACTGCTTAAAGTATTTTCTTATTGTTGCCTACATAACAACTGATGACTTTCCAGTCGGTAACACCAGGGTTAGGGAGTAACACGTTACTTATGCCGTTAGTAGTAACCACTACTTTCGTAGTAACGAGACAATAACGTCGTTACTAACTAAGTAACTGAAACGCCACTACTGTTGAGAGGATAACGACGTTACTAACTAAGTAACTGAAACGCCACTACTGTTGAGAGGATAACGACGTTACTAACTAAGTAACTGAAACGCCACTACTGTTGAGAGGATAACGACGTTACTAACTAACTGAAACGCCACTACTGTTGAGAGGATAACGACGTTACTAACTAACTGAAACGCCACTACTGTTGAGAGGATAACGACGTTACTAACTAAGTAACTCAAACGCCATTTCTGTTGAGAGGATAACGACGTTACTAACTAAGTAACTCAAACGCCACTACTGTTGAGAGGATAACGACGTTACTAACTAACTGAAACGCCACTACTGTTGAGAGGATAACGACGTTACTAACTAAGTAACTGAAACGCCACTACTGTTGAGAGGATAACGACGTTACTAACTAAGTAACTGAAACGCCACTACTGTTGAGAGGATAACGACGTTACTAACTAACTGAAACGCCACTACTGTTGAGAGGATAACGACGTTACTAACTAAGTAACTGAAACGCCACTACTGTTGAGAGGATAACGACGTTACTAACTAACTCAAACGCCACTACTGTTGAGAGGATAACGACGTTACTAACTAAGTAACAGAAACGCCACTACTGTTGAGAGGATAACGACGTTACTAACTAACTCAAACGCCACTACTGTTGAGAGGATAACGACGTTACTAACTAAGTAACTGAAACGCCACTACTGTTGAGAGGATAACGACGTTACTAACTAAGTAACAGAAACGCCACTACTGTTGAGAGGATAACGACGTTACTAACTAACTCAAACGCCACTACTGTTGAGAGGATAACGACGTTACTAACTAAGTAACAGAAACGCCACTACTGTTGAGAGGATAACGACGTTACTAACTAACTCAAACGCCACTACTGTTGAGAGGATAACGACGTTACTAACTAAGTAACAGAAACGCCACTACTGTTGAGAGAATAACGACGTTACTAACTAACTCAAACGCCACTACTGTTGAGAGGATAACGACGTTACTAACTAAGTAACTGAAACGCCACTACTGTTGAGAGGATAACGACGTTACTAACTAAGTAACTGAAACGCCACTACTGTTGAGAGGATAACGACGTTACTAACTAAGTAACAGAAACGCCACTACTGTTGAGAGGATAACGACGTTACTAACTAACTCAAACGCCACTACTGTTGAGAGGATAACGACGTTACTAACTAAGTAACTGAAACGCCACTACTGTTGAGAGGATAACGACGTTACTAACTAAGTAACTCAAACGCCACTACTGTTGAGAGGATAACGACGTTACTAACTAAGTAACTCAAACGCCATTTCTGTTGAGAGGATAACGACGTTACTAACTAAGTAACTCAAACGCCACTACTGTTGAGAGGATAACGACGTTACTAACTAACTCAAACGCCACTACTGTTGAGAGGATAACGACGTTACTAACTAAGTAACTGAAACGCCACTACTGTTGAGAGGATAACGACGTTACTAACTAAGTAACTGAAACGCCACTACTGTTGAGAGGATAACGACGTTACTAATTAAGTAACTGAAACGCCACTACTGTTGAGAGGATAACGACGTTACTAACTAAGTAACTGAAACGCCACTACTGTTGAGAGGATAACGACGTTACTAACTAAGTAACTGAAACGCCACTACTGTTGAGAGGATAACGACGTTACTAACTAAGTAACTGAAACGCCACTACTGTTGAGAGGATAACGACGTTACTAACTAAGTAACTCAAACGCCACTACTGTTGAGAGGATAACGACGTTACTAACTAAGTAACTGAAACGCCACTACTGTTGAGAGGATAACGACGTTACTAACTAAGTAACTGAAACGCCACTACTGTTGAGAGGATAACGACGTTACTAACTAACTAACTCAAACGCCACTACTGTTGAGAGGATAACGACGTTACTAACTAACTAACTCAAACGCCACTACTGTTGAGAGCATAACGACGTTACTAACTAAGTAACTGAAACGCCACTACTGTTGAGAGGATAACGACGTTACTAACTAAGTAACTGAAACGCCACTACTGTTGAGAGGATAACGACGTTACTAACTAAGTAACTGAAACGCCACTACTGTTGAGAGCATAACGACGTTACTAACTAAGTAACTGAAACGCCACTACTGTTGAGAGGATAACGACGTTACTAACTAAGTAACTCAAACGCCACTACTGTTGAGAGGATAACGACGTTACTAACTAAGTAACTGAAACGCCACTACTGTTGAGAGGATAACGACGTTACTAACTAAGTAACTGAAACGCCGTTTCTGTTGAGAGGATAACGACGTTACTAATTAAGTAACTGAAACGCCGTTACTATTGAGAGGATAACGACGTTACTAATTAAGTAACTGAAACGCCATTTCTGTTGAGAGGATAACGACGATACTAATTAATTTAAGTAACTCAAACGCCGCGCCGTTACCTTTAACAGTGACGAAGTAATGAAAATGCTCATTACCTTTTCAAGATGGAGCAACCAATGTCACTGGTTTTACTCATTTTATGTTGGATATTATTCACATTTGTTAAAATGATCGAAATGAATCCCTCTAATCAATACAATATTCGAAACTTTTTGAAGCTTAATGCTTAATTGTGTACATATTTGAGACTGCCATGAGTCTTTCTTCAGCACATTATGAATTATAACCTTAAATGATATTCATAATTTCGTATCGGCCATCTTTGGACCGCGGCATTCCAACTGTCTAATTCTTCAGGCTCTGATGTTTGCCCCCTACGACCATATTCATTCTCGGTGGGTTTCCTTCCTTTCCTGGTTCCAAATCATTCCCGTCTTCAGCCTCGGATTTTCTTTGAAACCTTGGCATGTTGGTAGTTTTCTGTCCAGTGGGATACGCTCTTGACTGTCATTTGATGTAATCTCAACGGCTCTTAGATCTCTATCCAGTTCCTCTCCTGAAATAAATAATGATGCGGTTTTAAATATTGTTTTAAATTTTCTTAATAGTTACTCTATGCTGTTAATCAAATATTTAGAAACCTTGAAATATTTGATACTCAAAGTTGGTGGAGCAATTTTTAGCCTATTTTCAATTTTGAAACAAGATGTTCAGTAAAGAACATATAGCCTACTTTCTCCTAAATGTATGAGTATAGTTATAACTCGTTGTTATTATCAAAGAGTATAATAGAACTATTCTTTGTTGAAGACCTTAGAAACGATTTACCTCTACCAAACGCCACAACCTAGATAAAAACTGCTACCATCATTGAAGAAAGAAAGAAAGAAAGAAAGAAAGAAAGAAAGAAAGAAAGAAAGAAAGAAAGAAAGAAGTATATCAAGAATGTTATGGATCTGGAGACATAATCGACCGGACTGGCGGCGTGGCTCAGCGGTAACGTTCTCGCTTGCTGGGCCCTAGGTTGCAGGTTCGTATCCTGGCGCAGTCAGCTGGCATTTGAGGGTGCACAAATGCGAGGGAGCCGTGTCAGTACATTTACTGGCACGTTAAAGATCCCCTTCGGGCCAAAATTCCGGCACCCCGGTGTCTCTAAAATCAGCAGTAGTTAAAAGGGATGTAAAACCAATAACATTATTATTATTATTATTATTATTACGACCTGCCGTGGGCAACATCCAACTTTGAGTTGAGGCATGTCTTTACACGTCTGGTTGTGCTTGGCTTTCACAACCCTAATTGAATTAACAAATCTTTCCATGACCCTACAGAGACGTGTGTATACAAACTATGTGGATATTTTCGATAATATAATCCTAACAGAGCGAGTGCATTCTAGCGGCCAGAATAAGAAACTTTTCAATAAAATCTGGAAGTTACCTTTTTGGCAGCTAGATGTCTCGAGTAAATCTGCTGGCGAATTATGTTTTAATTAAATATATATTTTACACCATAATGTGCACAATATAACGCTTAATAACATTTTCAAGTAACGCAAAATAGGCTGTTACAAACCCTTTAAAATAAAAAGTTAAAATGTATTGTAGTATCATCTTGTCATTCTTCAAATTCGATGCGCATAGAATGATAATGGTATAGTAATCAATGGATCCCCACGTAGACTAGTCATGACATCTATTGGTGAAATATCGAACAATATAATCCTAACAGAGCGAGTGCATTCTAGCGGCCAGAAGAAGAAACTTTTCAATAAAATCTGGAAGTTACCTTTTTGGCAGCTAGATGTCCCGAGTAAATCTGCTGGCGAATTATGTTTTAATTAAATATATATTTTACACCATAATGTGCACAATATAACGCTTAATTTTAAAACATCTGAGTCATTACAAAACAATAAACATATAACATTTCAAGCAAAAAACCTAGCTCTGATCGGGTTTGAACCATAGGCATTTGAGCGATAGGCTAACGCTCTACCACTGAGCTAATTGTGTCAACGAACATCGTTCTATTTAAAATGACTTACATAGAACTTGTTAGCAAATAATGATTTATACTAAACGATTTCATCAATGGAGTATATTATTTATATATAAAGCATTTCATACAAAGTTTATTTATTTTTTATCAGTACGCTATATTGCATGCAATACTCAAATTAGTGAAATATAAGTCCGGCACAAGATATCCGCTGCCATCTTGTCTTATTACTGAATCAGTTCAGCTTTTTAAAATCACGTCTGCACTATAGTATTACAAAATAAACTTTTAATTTCGAACGTGCCTCTTCCTTTGGAACAGTTAAAACAATTCTCGGCTCGATAATCGGAACTGGTGGGTCCCATGATATGGATTATAAAGTTTGCATAATTCGCACGGCCGCCATCCTGAAATGGTATAGCGGACGACCTTGTTATTTGGTCACAAGACGCATCCTATAAGAATGTATGTTGTTATCAAATTTGGTAGAGATCGGATGATTTGGTTAGTCGTTATTTGATTTTACGTTTTGAACGTTTGAGTGGCCGCCATTCAGTTTTAGTAAAGATGGCGGCGATATAAAACATGACACTGAGGTGTCCTTTGCTAGTGCTACCTTTGTACCAAATTTCGTTCAATTTGCATTCACCGTGTTCGAATTGATAGGGGGGGACAGACATTCAGATTACACACACTCACACACACACACACACACACACACACACACACACACAGACTCACACACACACATACACACACACACACACAGACTCACACACACACATACACACACACAGACAGACACACTTTTTTCGCCCTGTGTTGATCTCATAAGTCTACTTTCATTTTTTGCAAAAATCGAAAGTAGGCTAAAAATAGGCTTATGAGATCACATTTTGTCAGAGAGAGAGAGCGAGAGAGAGACACTGGAGCGATTTCAATGAAACTCGGTAAGTTCATAGCACTACTCCGGGCGACCCCGACCGTGCCCTTCATATTTTGTTACGTCTCACCAATCCAACATGGTGGTTGTGCGAATTATTTAACCAGCATTCAATATCTCCGACACTATTCCCGATATCACCCTGGAATGTTTTACCGTGATAAAGGGAACTACTAGAAGTTCACCTATGTGACGATTATTGAAAAACTGGCAACTACAAAACCAACATGGCAGCCAAGCGAAATTGCGGCTTTTAAATAGACGTTTCTCGCGATTTAACCAACCTAACGCAATAAAACTTGGTACAGTATATGCTTATACACATTCTAATGCACAGACATCAAACTTCGTTCAATTGTTTAAATAACCACAAGATGGCGGATGTGCGAAATATTTCACCGGCATTCTATATATCTGAAACTGTTGGCGGTATCACCCTGAAATTTTGTACGGATAAATAGGGCACTACTAGAAGTTCATATATAAGACTTTCAAAAACCAGTTAACTACAAAACGAACTCGGCGGCCAAGCTAATTAAATATTTTAATAGACCTTTCTCGCGATTTAATATTCCAAACGCAATGAAATCTGGTACAGGAAATGTTTATACACATTGTAATGCACTGGTATCCAATATAGTTCAATTGTTTACATAACCTCAAAATGGCGGCTGTGCGAATTTTAAAATTAAGTTTTTATTTCTTGTGTCGAAAGACGATGCGATCGAAGTGAAAGTTTGAATAATGAACCTACGCAATAATTTTCCTTTAATGGTACATAACTCTATGGCATATACATATAACAATCCAAAATGGCGAGCATCCGAAATATTTTGACGGTTCTCAATATCTACGAATCTTTTACAGAAATCAAACTGAATATTTAATGTTCATACAGGTTAAGAACATAAGTTCACCTATAGGACTTTCAGTAATCTGGTGAGCACAAATCCTTCATGGCGGTGATGCGAAGTATAAATAATCACATGGACGTTTCTCGCAATTTAACCATCAAAGTGCAGTGAAACTTTGCACGTTAAATGCTTATACAAATGTTAATCCACTGGCATCTAATTTATTTCAATTGTTTTCATAACCACAAGATGGCAGCTGTGCGAAATTTTAAAATCTCGTTCTTACTTCTTGTGTCCTAATTATGCGATTGAAGTTTGAATACCACACGTACACAATAATCTTCATGAAATAGTATATAAATAAAAATCCAACCTGGCGACCATCTGAAATATTTAGACGGTTCTCAACATCTACGAATCTATCACAACAAACAAACTGAAATTTTGTATGATGATAGGGGCAATTAACATCAGTAGGATATATGAAAATAGGCTGTATAGTTCTTTACAGAACTACCTGTTCACTATTTGGTGATCAAAACTGGCGGACCAGTTTTAAATCATTTGATAACCCAAATTGGTGCACCAGTTTCTGAATATTTGGTAATAAAATTGGTGCACCATTTTCTAAATGTTCGATCATCAAGAGTGATGCACGAACTTCTATTCGTTGGATCATCAATATTGGTGCACCAATTTCTGTATGTTTGATCATCAAAATTGGTGCACCAGTTTCTAAATATTTGATAATCAAGATTAGTGCACCAATTTCTAAATGTTTGATCATCAAATTTGGTGCACTAATTGCTCAATGTTTGATTTTTTAAAAAGGTGCACCAATTGCTCAATGTTTCATAATCAAAATTGGTTCACCAATTGCTCAATGTTTGATAATCTAAATTGGTGCACCAATTTCTACATGTTTGGTAATCAAAATTGGTGCACCAATGTCACAATGTGTGGTAATCAAAATTGGTGCACCAATGTCTCAATGTTTGGTAATCAAAATTGGTGCCCCAATGTCTCAATGTTTGGTAATCAAAATTGGTGCACCAATTGCTCAATATTTGATAATCAACACAGATGAACATTTAAGTAAATTTGTTTCTGTTATTAATATCATCTTGTAATTTATTTTGAGCTAAAGGAGGACTCGTCGCATTGTGAAATATGTACATAATTATGAATCTTTGAATAGTTTTAAATATTGTATTGATTAGACGTATTGACAGGACGAAGTGCCGAACAACAACAATGCAAGCGTATTCTGCGACAACGCGGGAAATACGCTAGGAAAGAAGAATTGATTAGACGAATTCATTGTCATTTATTTAAAATCAATACGGTTAAAAGTTCCTTGAAACATGGTAAAATATCACAGCAGTTGATCACAATCGAAATAAAATTTAATTTTTAGTGACATGTCTTTTGCCGAAGAAAGCAATAACAATTACATAAGTACCTTTTAAAATTCCCCTTAATCCAAGTCTGCCTTTTACCTCTGACTCAATAGAGAAAAGTTACTCTTACCTCTTTATTATCAGTGTCTTGGAGCAAACTTGTGATTCGACATCAGATATGTGTAGGATCGTAGACCCATGGAGCCTCTGACCGGTTCCAATTAGGATAAGGTTAATCAAGGATTTGAGAAAGAAAACTACACGTGGGTCACTGGAAAAATCATGGTTTAGCAGGTTTGAATTTTGTCCTTAACGAATCATTATAAGAGTCGTAAATCAAGAGAAATTATATTGTCACAATAACCATTCATTAATCAAAATGATTTACACATTGCTAACTAATTTTGTTTTTCATATGACTGGAGTCCATTATTTCTTCCTAATCCAGCAAATTACAAGAGCAGAGAAAATGTTGGTTGGTTGGTTCCTTAGTTTAGGGGCTGCGACAACGTGATCATGTAGCCCCGTGTACTTTGGGTGTGCGTAGAATCTGTCTGATAACCAGTGTTAATTGCGATGGCTGTATTAGTGGCTGTATCTGTTTTTTATTCAAGTAAGGACTGCAACTTTGAATTTTTCAAATATTTCCTACTTTTGCCGCCAAACACCACCGTCAACGACTACTAGGCCTAGTTCAGAACTTAGCTACTGGACGCCACCACAGTCAAAAGAGAAAATGTTATTACGTAAGTATTTTACAAAAGTATTGAAAAAGTGACATTACGCTACTTTGACAATCGTAAATGTTGCGCCCTTACATTTCACACAATGTAATTGTAATGGAAACAGTTATTGCCAGGTAGTTACTGCTAAGCAGAGACTAAAGCTGTCAATGCCGCGTCACAATGCTACCTTCTACAGTGGGGTCCATTTTTAACTCGCGTGACGGATGGGTCACTGTGTGTGACAGCGTGTTGAGCAAGGTACTGTCACTAGCATCGGCGTAGCGCCCAACTAGTTTAACACATATACACTTTTTAACGTATTTTGTGTTCGACCCTGACTATTATATGTCAGAAAACTGTATCATAATGATGGTCATTATAACACTATTTTTCATTATGAAACAGTTTCTCCCACCAATCAGAGCTCAAGAAACAGTTGTTTGATCAATCAGGTGAGGATAGCAACGCACTTGCGCTGAGTTCCAAGGCCTTCTAATTTAAATTTCACTGCCTGGCCTGGTGTCATAGTGGAGCAATCGAGGAGGCAATGGTCAAATACAAGGCATTCTGTGCGTCCCATGCGCTCTGTTCAGTACATAAAACTGGCGAAATGTCGACTGATATTTATGAATATTTATGTTCGAACGTAAAATAGTTATAATAATTATCGTCGAACATGAACAGTCGTATGCAACTCGCCTATAATGGTAATTAAGACACTCGTATGGAAATTATAAAACTCGCCTACGCTCGTTTTATAAACGTACTCTTGTCTTAATTATTGCCATTATAGGCTCGTTAAATAATGTACTATAATAATAATCATTACTTACATGAATTTCAGAGTAGTTGCTGTCCTTCATTTTATAGACACACATTGCACCAACATAGAAAGTTTTGGTACTGTCCCCGTTTACCCGGATAGTAGGCTGTCAGATATCCGCCCCCTCAATCGGATTGCCAACAATCAATCGCACCAGCTCAGCTACATCAATGAAAATGGCACTGACAGATACTACCGAGGTTTGAACACAGAAGTTACCAAGAAAAATTATTGTGGAACACACCAAAATAGACGGGGTTTCATACTTACTTTTACTTACCTCTTATAAATATCTCGGGGATTGGGTTGACAACAGGATCCTTAAAGTATGCTCTCACAATAACCTTCACCATGACATTTAAAAATGAACCAGACCGAAGACGAGAACTTTGAACTGTACAAGAGCTTTATTTTCAAATAAAGAGTATGATTTTCACAACTCAACAAAATAAACGTGGCTATCAGTAGCCTATGTCAATCTGACTACGTCCACCTAAAGGACTTGTAAATTTATCAAACAATATGTTAGCTCCCATGAGCTCAAAATAACGTAACATTTTATAACACATTTGGATTGGATGAGGAAGTCAGGGTACGACATATATAGAGCATTTGGTTTCTTTTAATAAACATTACACTGGTATTAATAGGCACAAGGCCGGAGTATCGACCTCACCCGCTTATAACCAGATGTCTGGCCGGCTGGTCTACTCTTTAACCTGGCTCACACCTGTCAAATGGGGCTCACTCGTCACGCCACACTTGCGTAAGAATTCAGCTCCTTTTAAAGCTTTAAATGTCTACAAGACAACTCATACATATTGACGCAAATCTTTCAAATGCTTAACTCACATCCCACTGGATTATTTTAACTATCCTTAAACTTGTTAAGTTATCATCCAAATGTTTAATCAGCATAGTTTAGAGTATCAAACACGCTCTTAAATGTTTATAACAAAATCACATAAATTATTTATAACAATTAGAAATTGTTTATAATATTGTCGAAAATAATTACAAAATTTTTAAACACGCCTTTAACATTACTTTCGTTCCACATTATTGTCAAAGATATTTACATTTATTATTTACAATATCAACATTTAAATTATTTAAATTATTAATTTAAGAAATACATTGAACCACATGTTTTATCCGGTTGGTAAATTCATAATCGTGTTTAATATAATCGACCAATGAAGGTTAGTTATACATGTACATGTCACAATCTGGTTTAATAAAGGTTGTAATAATTTTAATTATTTGTGACGGTAATCTTCATTCAAAATCTTATCTCAAATTCTTTCACAACTCTTGTTAATTATAACAGTAAATTCACTTGATTAATTTTTCAACGAACTATGACAATACACTCTAGCGGAAAATACTTCGCTTACAAAATAATGCACAAACTGCATTCAAAATAGCCCAAAATTCATCATATATTAATCTATATGGCATTAAAATCTTCCACAGCATTTACATAAACCTCCCCTAACACAATCTTTATCATTATTAATTACCGTGGGAATCTCCTTCATTTATTTAAGGGCATTATACATCAGCGACTTTCAACATGTCCGCTGCACTATCGATTATACATTCATAGTTCCACTTAAAAATTCTTATATCATTAATTGTTTCAAAACTGTTGTCATTTAAACTTCGTGGATTTCATTCATGAATCGAAATGAAATAAAAATTTGCCAATCACAAACAAACTTAATAGTGAATACGCTTATATACGCCTGTCTGGTCTATCAAAATTTAAGATTAACATCTTCAAAGAATTATAGTATAAAAATACTATCATCAAACAAAGTGCGACTAACTGCAAAATAGTCGAATAGAATCCAATTAGACCGGGGAATGCAAACATCATTATATAAATCTCTATATGAGAAAAAACCTAACACAAGTTTCACGAATTTAATGCATTCAATAATTCATAATTAATGTTCATCTTTCACAAAATTGCCTGTGATGCAATGGTCGTTCATGACTGACGATAAATGTCTGTGTTGCAATCAATTCAAATAACGACTAGTATTTCCAAGATCGTCGACAACGTACTGGATTTTAACGCTCTAAAATCATTTAAATGTTCTTCCTTCTTGATGATGACAGAAAATTGGTCAAAGTAATTAAACTGGGGTAAAATTACTTTAATAAAGTGACACGCTGTCTGAATTTAAATCTGCCATAAAAATCATTAACTTACAGTCAAATCGAGACTACAAAAATAAGCAAATTACAGAAAAATCTAAATATCAGTCTCAACTGATTCAAAATCATTTAACTATGCCCATGACATAACAATGTCTTAATAAAACGTCGAAAAAGGCATAACTCATCAAGGTGTACTGAGAATAGGAATCTCAAACAAGAATATCGGGCAAAAATACATGAGGACAAAAATATGGGAAAAATGGTTGCTCAAATATTGCTAAGAAACTCAAATACAATAAACGTTCACGACTACCTTATCTGCCGATTGACGTTCCAGAGGAAAATTCCCCAAAGAAGACTGTTGATGGATCCATTTCACCAAGTTAAAGCTGAGCTCCATCCTCGAAACCAGAAACAGCACCATCGGAGAATCGAACTGCTTCACGAAGACGAACGACATCCTTCCGGCAATAATCTTCTTTGTGAGTCGGGACAACCCTGACCTCTCTTGAAAAATCCCTGAAGTTCCAGTTGAAAATCGCCATGAAGTTTTTGTATAAATTTCCGAAGAAATATTCATATTCAGAAAGTATGAAATCATTTCTATTGCTGTTTGATAGTATTCAGCCTTTAATCACGAAACATGGGTGTAGATGGTTATTTACCACATGTTCGCTTGTATGGAATAGCAATTAGCGAAGTTCCATGCTGCTATCTTACTCCGTTGAAATATGTCCCAATTGCATTAAGTCTTTTAGCCTTCCATCTTCTCTTCGGTAATAGTATTAGAAGAACACACTGCCATATTAAATTGCTCCATTATACTGCAGTGTTGTGTCACAAAAGCAATCTGAAGTCTCCCTATTTCACTAGCCCTGTCAGCCGTAGCGTTGAGTCTGGCTATACAAAGTGTTTCTCCTGTGGCGAGAAAATCACTTTTGTCAGTCGTCTAATATTGTCAATAACTTCCAAAATACTTCCTCGAAATTGTTCAGCTTTTCTACAGTCCTTACTGTAGCAATGCACAAGAGAATTAGCTTATAGGCGACCGCTAACTGTTCACAGCTAATCTTGTAGAAGCGTTATAAGTGTCGTTTCAACTTCACCTAGATTTACTTCACAGTAAACCTGCACTGCTTGTAAGTTCGACTCTCGTTTAATGCAGTGTCTTCACCACGCGTTATAAAGACGACTTTTTCACTAATAATCTCACTCGACGTTTCACTGAAATGACTATTTGAAATCTGACGATTGATTTATAATCTGAGAATGAGGAATGAGGCTCCTCTCTTCTGCGCAAGGCCTTTTATGAACTTCATGAGGGGCGTATCTATCCCTTCCATCGCGTGTTACTGCGTCATCGCTAGAAGTTCCAACTTCGTCAATACATGACGGATTTTCATAATTCAAAAACTGAAAATAAATTTCACCAAAATTCCAGAACAATGCCTCTACTGCAAATGGATTTCCACAATTCTGCATTCCAAAAAGTAATAAAAATACCATAGTTTCAGCAATCTCCGTCTTCCTTCAGACTATCGTTCATTGGTTTGAGCCTCCCCTCCAATAGCATAATTTCTTCCTCAGCAGAATTCCACGTTTCCTGCGACTGCGTCGTACATCTCGGATCCTTCTCGAATAAATGCTGACGTCACTGAGAATCTCAGCTCAAGTAGCCTGCTGGCATAACGTCTGCGTCATCCGTGCTTACGTCATGACTACCCACGTCATAACTATGACAGCCATAACTTTCGCTATAATTTCCAAAATAGCCACCGTGGTCTCTATATAATTCAATTACGGGGGCATTCTCCTCTCACCACGTTTTAAAAACAGTTGCAAATTGTTTTTAAACTCAGTGTTACAAGTACCTCAACTCTCTTGAACACGAAATTGAATTATTACTGGCTTACTCTAGGATAGTATCTTTTTAAATTTCCAGCATTGAACTTGCCGTAAATGACATTATTCTCATCATCGTAGAGTTCATAGCAGTTGTTTCCATAGGCGTTCGTAATCCTAAACGGCCCCATGAATACATTTCCAAATTTGGGGTATATTTTCTTGCTCATATCAGCCTTGACAGGTCTGCGTAATAATACAAGATTTCCAACTTGTAAGGGTGCACCAAAACGTTTTCCAGCTACTCTTTTCAATCGTTTCTCTGCTGCTTTCTGGAGTTGTTCCTTCGCCTTGTCAATCCTCTGCTGCCTTCCTACGTCGGGATCTCTAGGAATGTGGTTGAAAAGATTATCCCACGGCCTTTCTGGGTTTCTTCCAAGATGAAGTCGCATTGGCACTTCTCCTGTGCTCTCCTGCACTGTAGAGTTCAGACATTCCTCTATATTCCTTAATCATAAATCTTGGTTGTGTGTGGTTAATGTATTCTCTCCTCTCTAATTTCTCTTCTGTCCAGTATTTCTATTTTCTAAGTTCTGCTGGCTCGTAGAAGGCCCAGGATCGATTACAATATCCTGCCTTTTCTTTTGGTTGTCTGCTTCTTTTTCCCGTAATTCTTTCAGGTATTGCTGGCTTTCCTTCTCTCTTTCCTGATACTGATCGGGTGTCATAACCTGACCTTGAGGATTCTGATTTCTGTTTTGGCTCTGGTTATTCCTGTTATAATTTCGGTTATAACCATTATTGTTATAATATCTGCCTCTTCCATTGTAATTTCCTCGGTTATAGTTCCAGCCTCTTCTCTGTTGATACGGTCGGTAACCTTGCGATCTGTTATTTCGAAACTGATTATTCCTGTGAGGACCTACATTGTCAGTTTTCTCCTCATCTGGCTTGTCAGTTTGTTGGACTTGGTCCATATATACAGTGTTTATTTCTTTAAAGTCATGCCTTTGACCTTTCTGTACCACGTTAGGCATTGGACTTGTGTAGTCTAACCTCCTCAGTAATTCATCCATGCTGGTTAAATCTCTGATGTTGGACGAAATTATTAGTCTTCTCACCTCAACTGGCAGCATACGAGAAATCGCATCAATAAGTTGCTCCGTTGACAATGGGGGTTGTAAGAATCTCAAGCGGGATAATTGACTCGTAAAGAAATCAGCGTACCGCGTTGGAAGAGTACCGGAGTATTTTCTTGAATACACCTCCGCTCTTAACGAACTCTGCGCTTCTATGGACCAAAATCGTTTGATTAATGCCTCTGCAAACTCGTCAAAGTTACTGAATGTGTATCTAAATGCGCGAAACCATTCGAGGGGTCCTCCAATCAAATATCTCTCCACTATCTTCATCTCTCTCTCTCTGGGAATGTGAGCTTCGATGAAATAATCTTTGAGGTTCCTTACATATTCGATAGGTGTCAAACTATCCGTGTTACTGAATTTTTGCGGTTTATCTTCAAAATTCCTGATGACCGTTACGTTCCTCGGATATGAATCCGGGTAGTTTTTCCCACTATCACGATAGTTCCACTCAGGTTCCATATTCCTCTCGTCATCTTCCTCCCTGAATCTGGATATACGTTCTTCAGGAGTCACGTCTCTCTCTTCTGGATCTAGGTTATATCTTCTGGCATAATTCCTACTGGTTTCGCAAGCCAAGCCTACTGTATCCTTGTCAGTGATTTCCGTTAAGACTTTCTTGATTAACTCTTCTTTGTAGGTCTCCATTAAATTAGCCTCTCCTAACTTCAAATTCTGCAGTTTACTCGTCGTTTCATTCACATCAGAGACAACTTTATGAATCTGTTCCTCTAATGCAGATTTTAATGTTTGCACATCCTGACCTAGTTGTGTTCTATCTTCAACTTGTCTTTCGGATAGCGAATCCATCCTGACGCTTAAATCTTTCCTAATCTGTACTACTTCATTGTTAATATCAATTTGAGTACTGGCAAGTTTCCTTTCAATACGATCCTGAATTTGGGTTACATGTTCCCCACTTGACCTAGTCCACTCGTCTGTCCATATTGCTACATTTTCCGTTAACATTTCTGCTATGTCTAATTCAATATCCTCTTTCAATACTTTATTATGGTCTAATACTTGGGTTCTCATGACCTCTACATCAAACTTTAAACCTTCTAAAGACGCTGTCGTTCTAACTGACTCATCAACTAGCCTAGTCGTTAATGCACTTATATTACGTGTACAAAGGGTTTTCGAATTTTCTATCTCTTCCCTGACTTTATTTACATCAGTTTGGACTTTAGCAACGTCTACGAAAACTGTGTTGACCTCTACTTGAATTTTATTTATGTCACTTTGCATCTCGTTTACATCCGAATGAATGTTATTAATATCAACCTGAACATTGGACACATCAGTTCTAACATTTTGGATTCCTCTTTGGACTTCCTCAACCTTGTCTTGGACAGTCGCAACATCATTTTTGACAACAACTACCTCAGCCCTAGCACAAGAAATATCACTACGGACATTAGCTACATCTAAATTCAACATTGTATCTTTATGCACATTAGCAACATCTATTTTAACATCAGCAACATTTTTATGCATATTAGACACATCTATTTTAACATTGGACATGTCGGAGCGCATGTCAGTTACAGTATTCTCAATTCCTTGGGTATTAATCTGTAAACGCGACATATTATCCTCTAAGTTAGCAGAACTAGTCTGAAGACCCTTCAAACTTTCATCCATGCTAGCTTTCAAATTAGCGGACAAATTACTAGCATTCTCCTCCATTCGACTAGTATTCCTAGCTTCCATTTCCTTTATACTCTCACTCATGCTTGCTTTCAAGTTAGCAGACAAATTACTAGCATTCTCCTCCATCATCTGCTTCATATTACTATTCAGGTTAGCAGACATCTCCGCTTACATCATCTTCAAACTTTCATCTGCCATTACAATATTATTCAAAAATTAGACTGCTGTAGGGACATACATCAAAAGAGCAAAATAACAACATTTGAGCAACACTTTTCACCATATATAATTTTGATCAATTTTCTGTCTTAAATCTAACTTATAACTACCTTATAATTAACTTTCGAAGACACTTCATGTTGAAACAAACTCAAGCACATGTTCAAATTTCTCTGGCCCATTTTAAAATATCCTAACACAAATAATTTTACATTTACAATCCAAATAATTTAATTTTATCTTTAATATGACTAAAATGTCATAAGCCGGTCAAATAAAATAAGATTCTAGATCATAGGCGATTTTCCTAAGTTTCCAGCCTATTTAACCTTTCTCAAGTTGTATAAGATCTGATCTTTTCTGAGTGTAATTTTCCTAATACAATGCAACATTTAATTCCTATATAATCACACTCTTAAATTCTACAATTGGCCTAGACATCTAACAAAGAATCAACCTCTTTATTTGAGTCTAATCGATCCACACGTTTTAGGTTTGCCAATCCTACTGGCGTTCAACCTGGTGATCCAGTTATGTTGAATCGAGCCCCAATATTTTAGGTGCGCCAATCCTTCTGTCCCCGTTTACCCGGATAGTAGGCTGTCAGATATCCGCCCCCTCAATCGGATTGCCAACAATCAATCGCACCAGCTCAGCTACATCAATGAAAATGGCACTGACAGATACTACCGAGGTTTGAACACAGAAGTTACCAAGAAAAATTATTGTGGAACACACCAAAATAGACGGGGTTTCATACTTACTTTTACTTACCTCTTATAAATATCTCGGGGATTGGGTTGACAACAGGATCCTTAAAGTATGCTCTCACAATAACCTTCACCATGACATTTAAAAATGAACCAGACCGAAGACGAGAACTTTGAACTGTACAAGAGCTTTATTTTCAAATAAAGAGTATGATTTTCACAACTCAACAAAATAAACGTGGCTATCAGTAGCCTATGTCAATCTGACTACGTCCGCCTAAAGGACTTGTAAATTTATCAAACAATATGTTAGCTCCCATGAGCTCAAAATAACGTAACATTTTATAACACATTTGGATTGGATGAGGAAGTCAGGGTACGACATATATAGAGCATTTGGTTTCTTTTAATAAACATTACACTGGTATTAATAGGCACAAGGCCGGAGTATCGACCTCACCCGCTTATAACCAGATGTCTGGCCGGCTGGTCTACTCTTTAACCTGGCTCACACCTGTCAAATGGGGCTCACTCGTCACGCCACACTTGCGTAAGAATTCAGCTCCTTTTAAAGCTTTAAATGTCTACAAGACAACTCATACATATTGACGCAAATCTTTCAAATGCTTAACTCACATCCCACTGGATTATTTTAACTATCCTTAAACTTGTTAAGTTATCATCCAAATGTTTAATCAGCATAGTTTAGAGTATCAAACACGCTCTTAAATGTTTATAACAAAATCACATAAATTATTTATAACAATTAGAAATTGTTTATAATATTGTCGAAAATAATTACAAAATTTTTAAACACGCCTTTAACATTACTTTCGTTCCACATTATTGTCAAAGATATTTACATTTATTATTTACAATATCAACATTTAAATTATTTAAATTATTAATTTAAGAAATACATTGAACCACATGTTTTATCCGGTTGGTAAATTCATAATCGTGTTTAATATAATCGACCAATGAAGGTTAGTTATACATGTACATGTCACAATCTGGTTTAATAAAGGTTGTAATAATTTTAATTATTTGTGACGGTAATCTTCATTCAAAATCTTATCTCAAATTCTTTCACAACTCTTGTTAATTATAACAGTAAATTCACTTGATTAATTTTTCAACGAACTATGACAATACACTAGCGGAAAATACTTCGCTTACAAAATAATGCACAAACTGCATTCAAAATAGCCCAAAATTCATCATATATTAATCTATATGGCATTAAAATCTTCCACAGCATTTACATAAACCTCCCCTAACACAATCTTTATCATTATTAATTACCGTGGGAATCTCCTTCATTTATTTAAGGGCATTATACATCAGCGACTTTCAACATGTCCGCTGCACTATCGATTATACATTCATAGTTCCACTTAAAAATTCTTATATCATTAATTGTTTCAAAACTGTTGTCATTTAAACTTCGTGGATTTCATTCATGAATCGAAATGAAATAAAAATTTGCCAATCACAAACAAACTTAATAGTGAATACGCTTATATACGCCTGTCTGGTCTATCAAAATTTAAGATTAACATCTTCAAAGAATTATAGTATAAAAATACTATCATCAAACAAAGTGCGACTAACTGCAAAATAGTCGAATAGAATCCAATTAGACCGGGGAATGCAAACATCATTATATAAATCTCTATATGAGAAAAAACCTAACACAAGTTTCACGAATTTAATGCATTCAATAATTCATAATTAATGTTCATCTTTCACAAAATTGCCTGTGATGCAATGGTCGTTCATGACTGACGATAAATGTCTGTGTTGCAATCAATTCAAATAACGACTAGTATTTCCAAGATCGTCGACAACGTACTGGATTTTAACGCTCTAAAATCATTTAAATGTTCTTCCTTCTTGATGATGACAGAAAATTGGTCAAAGTAATTAAACTGGGGTAAAATTACTTTAATAAAGTGACACGCTGTCTGAATTTAAATCTGCCATAAAAATCATTAACTTACAGTCAAATCGAGACTACAAAAATAAGCAAATTACAGAAAAATCTAAATATCAGTCTCAACTGATTCAAAATCATTTAACTATGCCCATGACATAACAATGTCTTAATAAAACGTCGAAAAAGGCATAACTCATCAAGGTGTACTGAGAATAGGAATCTCAAACAAGAATATCGGGCAAAAATACATGAGGACAAAAATATGGGAAAAATGGTTGCTCAAATATTGCTAAGAAACTCAAATACAATAAACGTTCACGACTACCTTATCTGCCGATTGACGTTCCAGAGGAAAATTCCCCAAAGAAGACTGTTGATGGATCCATTTCACCAAGTTAAAGCTGAGCTCCATCCTCGAAACCAGAAACAGCACCATCGGAGAATCGAACTGCTTCACGAAGACGAACGACATCCTTCCGGCAATAATCTTCTTTGTGAGTCGGGACAACCCTGACCTCTCTTGAAAAATCCCTGAAGTTCCAGTTGAAAATCGCCATGAAGTTTTTGTATAAATTTCCGAAGAAATATTCATATTCAGAAAGTATGAAATCATTTCTATTGCTGTTTGATAGTATTCAGCCTTTAATCACGAAACATGGGTGTAGATGGTTATTTACCACATGTTCGCTTGTATGGAATAGCAATTAGCGAAGTTCCATGCTGCTATCTTACTCCGTTGAAATATGTCCCAATTGCATTAAGTCTTTTAGCCTTCCATCTTCTCTTCGGTAATAGTATTAGAAGAACACACTGCCATATTAAATTGCTCCATTATACTGCAGTGTTGTGTCACAAAAGCAATCTGAAGTCTCCCTATTTCACTAGCCCTGTCAGCCGTAGCGTTGAGTCTGGCTATACAAAGTGTTTCTCCTGTGGCGAGAAAATCACTTTTGTCAGTCGTCTAATATTGTCAATAACTTCCAAAATACTTCCTCGAAATTGTTCAGCTTTTCTACAGTCCTTACTGTAGCAATGCACAAGAGAATTAGCTTATAGGCGACCGCTAACTGTTCACAGCTAATCTTGTAGAAGCGTTATAAGTGTCGTTTCAACTTCACCTAGATTTACTTCACAGTAAACCTGCACTGCTTGTAAGTTCGACTCTCGTTTAATGCAGTGTCTTCACCACGCGTTATAAAGACGACTTTTTCACTAATAATCTCACTCGACGTTTCACTGAAATGACTATTTGAAATCTGACGATTGATTTATAATCTGAGAATGAGGAATGAGGCTCCTCTCTTCTGCGCAAGGCCTTTTATGAACTTCATGAGGGGCGTATCTATCCCTTCCATCGCGTGTTACTGCGTCATCGCTAGAAGTTCCAACTTCGTCAATACATGACGGATTTTCATAATTCAAAAACTGAAAATAAATTTCACCAAAATTCCAGAACAATGCCTCTACTGCAAATGGATTTCCACAATTCTGCATTCCAAAAAGTAATAAAAATACCATAGTTTCAGCAATCTCCGTCTTCCTTCAGACTATCGTTCATTGGTTTGAGCCTCCCCTCCAATAGCATAATTTCTTCCTCAGCAGAATTCCACGTTTCCTGCGACTGCGTCGTACATCTCGGATCCTTCTCGAATAAATGCTGACGTCACTGAGAATCTCAGCTCAAGTAGCCTGCTGGCATAACGTCTGCGTCATCCGTGCTTACGTCATGACTACCCACGTCATAACTATGACAGCCATAACTTTCGCTATAATTTCCAAAATAGCCACCGTGGTCTCTATATAATTCAATTACGGGGGCAGTACACTCGCTGTAATCCATCCTCACTAATATTTCGTATCAGTGCAGTTATTTCGTTCTCGAGAGCCTCCAGAGTACGTGGATTGTTTCTGTATAGACTTCCTTTTGTTTGAGGTTCCCCCACAAGTAACAAGAAGTTCCGTGACGAACTAACGAGCCTACTTTTCTTAAAATTTAAGATTCATGCCCATGATTAATCTATATGGATCTATCTAGAATAATGACGAAATTAAGTTGGTAATATCGAATTTTATAATTAGTTCGAAATACTATATACCTGGCATAATGTAGCCTAATAGAGAACTACAGTTGGCAGCCCTGGTGACTGAATATATTCTTAGTTCCATCTCTTAAGGTACAGAATACAAAATTTGGTTGAAGTCCAATGGATACAATGGACGTTACATGCAGTTAAACATTGGATATAACATCGCGCGTAAAATCATGTTGGCAACAATGACATATATGTATTGGTCATAAATAATCTGAAATAATATGATCTATTGTTGTGTCAATTTTGAATGAAATCCATTAGTTAGTACAGAAGTTACATGCATTTTAAAATGGGACCTATCAGCAGGCTTAAAATTATGTTGGCAGAACTGGCGTAGGCCTATATTAGTTACTCCAAATTAATGTAGAATGCCAGGTACTTTACGTGTGCAAAGTTTAGAGCTATTGGCTTGCATACTTTCTGATACATTGATATTAGGGTAACAAAAATAAAGACAGCATTTATTAACAGTTGGCAGCCCTGGTTACTCTTAAGATCGGCATAGTCATATCTGTTATGGTACACATAGCACAGATGAAATTTGGTTGAAATCCAAATGATAGTATAGAAGTTACATGTATTTAAAGTTGGACCTCTCAGCAGGCATAGAATCATGTTGGTAGCACTGACGTATATAAGTTACGCCAAATTAATATAGAATGTCAGGTACTATACGTGTGCATAATTTAAAGCTGTCAGCTTGCATACTTTCTGATATATGGGTATTTGGATTAAAAAAAATCACAGCATTTATTAACAGTTGGCAGCCCTGGAGGCTCAAAGAATACGCTCAGTCATATCTGTTTACGTAGACATAGCACATACGAAATTTGGTTGAAATCCAATTGATAGTAGAGATGTTATATGCATTTAAATTTTGGACCTATCAGCTCGCTTATAATCATTTTGGTAAGACTGCTAAGTATGGCCTCCTGGAAATTAAACTGCAATATTATTATCTATACGTGTGACAATTTTGAAATAGCTCCCATTCATATCTTCCATGATATCCAACATGGAGCTCAAATTTCAATTGCTATTTTTCAGCAGTTGGTAGCATTGACATCATTTTCAAATATGGCCGTGAGATATTCAGGTATAGATCTTTACTCCCACCAAATTTTGTTACAATTTCTGCAGCCGTTTAGGAGTTGATAGGGGGGGGGGGACACACACAGCCAGCCAGACAGACAGACAGACAGGAGGACAGAGATACATGCATTTGCCCGATCTCATAAGTCTACTTTTTCCACATTTTTGCAAAATGTGAAAAGTAGGCTAAAAATCGCATGGTGCTGAAACGAACGAACACATTTACTGTAAGATTTCTTATTGAGAAGATAAGTTTCCACGAGGAAAATTCGATGTTTTTCTTCTGTACCTAACCATGTTCACATGATACGAGATAGACTACAGTACTTCACCACAAGTCTTGGTTGGTTCCTCAGTTTAGGGGCTGGGACAACGCGGTCATGTAGCCCCGTGTACTTTGGGTGTGTGTAGAATTTGTCTGATAAATGGTGTTCATGGTGATGACTCTATTAGTGTGTGTTATCTGTTTTTAATTCAAGTAAGGACTGCAGACGATAATTTGAAGTAGTTCCTACTTTCGCTACCAAATGTTACCGTCCACGACACCTAACTGTGAACTTGACTACTAGTAGATGCCATCGCAACCAGCGACTGGCAACGAACGTTGAAAGTTAGGAGCATTAATCAAACCTTACCTACAAATTTAGCTTCAAACAAGTTTAGTTAGTGGAAGGTTCTTTTACAAGCCATACATTTATGGCTTGACTTCTCCTCCGAAGGGAGGCATAATGACCCCCACAAGTCTTAACTCCCTCAAGTAAGATATCTTGCCAGCTGCGTATTGTACAGTCCCCCGGGGGTATGCACCCCCTGGAGACCATCCCCCCATCATCTACTTAAATTACCCCTAATTGGCAAATCTTGTAAGCCCAGACCAACATCTATTAACACCGCAAGGGCAGCTAACCAGTCTGGAAAGCTTACCCAATAATTGCATCACTACCACAAACAGCGACACACAATTAACTGGGGCATCTATGCCATCGGAATGTCGACGATGCAATGCCGAAGAATATAAGAGGGAGCCTTAAGGAGAACAAGCTCTCTCTCAATTACCAGTCTTACAGTGCGTCGGCCGGAGGCTATCGCTGTTATCATCAGGTGAGTCAGCAGTGTTCAGAATCCTATACTTTGTAACCTTTACCCACAAATTGTATACACAAGTTTGTACACTTACATTGTAACATTTGCTACATCCCTTAAAAGGGACTCATAATTCCATATTACTGACCAATAAATACTTGGTCAGTACACTACACTGGTATTACTGTTTTACACGCTTCTTTACGCCCTAGCTCCCTTCCTGAATCCTCCGTCACGATTAGACGTGACGTACAGTAGCCAGACACTTGCTAGAACAAGTATCATTGTATTCCCGTATAGGCCTGACTGCTAGGAGCGGCGCGCGCCATAAAGCTGACGCGTGCACATCGATTATATAATCAGCCAGCCAGCTGGAAGACCAGCGTGTTGACCTGTACGCTAAGTTCCATCCCCTAAAATACACCTACATCTTTTATAGGATAGCCCCCTAGCATCCTAACACTAAACAACACTCTACACTGGTCAGCTTGCCCGACTACGGGAAGCTACCCCCTTTTAGGCACTTCTTTATAAATTAACACAATAACTCTTCCGTTTTAGATCCAACCACCCCCCCAATAAGGGATCCAAAACAGATGGTGGAGGCGCCTCTACTACGCACAGTAAGGTAGGACTCAAACAACGAGCCCTCGTAGTAGAAACGACCCCTTCCGTACCGCATATAGCCAAGCGAGACTGAATTTTTTTTTCTTTCCCCTCAGACAGAAAGCAGTTTTTTTTGCTTCGCGCTAGCTACACAGGGGAAATTTTTAGCAAACCAACCCCCCAGCCCCAGAAAGAATCAGAGAGATACAGGATACACTGCCAAACACGCACAGTTTTTTTTTTAAATTTGAAGACGCATACACTTCTATACCGCCTAGCTGTGCTGAGGAGCATTGGGGAGTACCAGGAATTAATTGCCTGGCACAGAGTCTTTGAAACTAGGCAGGACTACCTCAGAAGGTTTCAACAGCTCCTGCACGCCCAGTACATGCGGATCATAAGAGCCCTTGTCCGGCCACTGCGTAGCGCTAAGAATCGCAAGATTCGGGCGAAAATCCCCACCCTCCGTACACAAATTATAAGGGCACACTGGCAATTACACTGTCGACACGAGTTCATGTTCCAGCAATGGGAAACACTTATCAGGGAACACCAACGCATAGGGACCAATGGCACAAAAGTCGCTGAGCAGGCCATGAGCCTCAACGGTCAGTACACCCAAATTTGGGACGAGTACCGCGAACTCCAGAACAACAAGGACATTTTCGAGTACATGGCAGGGCCACCAGCCCAGCCGAGAGAGGACATAAGCGTAGATACGCTAACTCGGCAATTTGCGAGGATGTCCCTCTCGCCATGTACTGCCACACATGGGAAGGAGTTCACCGTGGTCACAGTCCAGGAGACGGCCAGATTAGCCTCCAATACACTGCGGGGACAAGCTTACACCATTACACATCCCTTAGCACCGTTTCGGAAGGCAACCTTGCCAAACCGGGCAGCAGAGCCTAGGCCAACCCCCTCGAAACGGACGAACGAAAGGGAGTTGAAGCCAGGACTCTCAGAAACACATTACATGACAGGGAGACAACGGGAGGTAACCACGTCATGGGCTGAGGACATAGAGCCCGCCCTACAGCACATTGAGCCTACACACACCCACACAGATAGGCAAACACAATGGCAGGAGTCTACCGTGGCCACAGGCCAGAAAGCGGTCAGGCTACACGCCACCACATTGCCAGGGCAGAGACAGGCAATTAAGCGGCCTTTACCGCCTGTTCAAAGGGCAAGTTTGCCAGAACGGAGGCGAGCACCGGCATTCGTACCCCAGGTGCGAATGCATAAGAGGGTGTTGCACTCAGGCCCTCAGAATGCACAAGACACGCCCGCACATTTTGACCAGGCACTACCACACGGTACACGGGGTATAGGAAAGGTGTTATTACCTACCCCACAAAACCACGCAGTCAAAAATACACACACTCCCGTAAACCCTACTAGGGTAGCGCAGAGCGCAATTAGGCCCTCGACTACAGGCACACTCAGACCAGCAGACAGATGTTACGGTGGAAGTAGGCTCAGGCTTACTTTACTAGAAATTCCGCCGGAAAATAGCAAAGGAGCACCTCAGTGGATTTCAGGGGCCTATACCCTCGTAACAGGGTGGAAGTCTTCACCTTCCAGTGCACGGACGCTCGGACGGGGATAACGACTTCCTCCAGGGACACAGAAATAAACTAATAACACTTGCACCTATATTAGGGACACACATAAGCTCGTTTACACGGGAGAAATACAGCAATAAACACATAAAGACTCACTAACGTAAACGGCACATTTTTTAAAATGTATATGCAGTGCAACATGGCTAAACCAAAGGTGTATAAGTCTAAATTCTTCTTGATTTTTTTTGGGCCCCTAGCATTTTTTCTCAGGCCATCCATGGTTATTGAGCATGGTTGGTCCATATTATAACTTGGATAACGTAAAGTTTCCAATATGCAAAGCCAAGTGGAAGCCCATCAGGTGAGCCACGCGGCTTAAGGCCGGAAAGAGATATTCCGAACACAGCTTAAGCATCAAATCACAGCATAGAGATTAAGCGGGTCTTTCTAGGTGGAAATGACTAAATGTTCTATGATCCGGTCCCACAGTTTGATAGATTCTCTTGTGGTGGGCGAGAGCCCTGATTGTAGCAAGAATTAAGAATCTCAAACTATTTTTCAACAGTAGTAGATTCCCCTGAGACGTAACTAGATTACTGTAGTACTAACGTCACCAAATTAGGTGGATAGTACGCTCAGGTCCTACTTACCATTTTTAAACATTTTTCATATTGCTTACGACAAAATTTTTACAGACTATCGCCACCTGCCAACCCACTTTAATAAGCATAACGCAGTGGGCAGGCGAGAAACAATATAGTTTCTCTATTTTTTTTTCTCAAAGTGCTCTCTTAATGCGGAGCGGGGCATAGCTCATTTTTTTCTCTTTCTCTGCCTGAGTCATTAGGCCCGATGAAGGAAAAATTGGCCAAGCTGAACTGTATATATTGCATCCATAGGCATACGTGACACGTTACACTGCCTATAACATGACTTTTTTTCACCTCCATAAAAACACACAAACTCTTCACAGGAATGCGTATTCCCATCTGCGCATTTCAAATACACGGTACATGTGCCATAATATATACGGCACAGATAGCGTCGTAACAAGTCTTTACAGTAAGCCGGGTCCGAACCCATGATTACACACCACACTCGTACCAAAAACTAACTAACCAACGGTATTTTTGGTACGAGAGACACAAGCAAAAACCACACTGAGGACACCTCAATCCCTGAAACACAACGCAGGCATAGAACACAGAAAATGACATGAGATCACGGGTCCAAATCCCAGCAAAAATTGGACACCATGGAAAGCAACTAGCCAGGCTTCCAACCACATCGAAATTGGCCCATACAAATACATGAACAGGGAATACCACATTTCCTCCCGCCAAAAACCAGGCATAAAATTTCACATTACACCTGACATGGAAAATACATTTCCCAGACACAGGCATAGAAATTTCGTAAGACAAAGGTCTTATGGAATAGTGGCCACACAACGGTACTAGCTAAATAGGTTGAATTGCTACATTAGTCCGCCCGGAATCTAGAACAATGACAACACTCGCATACGTGCAAGAATGCACGTGCCGGCAGCTGACATGCATAACGTCCGAGCCTGCCATTACACATACAAACCGCTGACTTGCAGATTTCGTCACATTGCAATACTGCTGGTGACAGACACTATTGTTGTATCGGCATTGACATGAAATTACAAGCACAAAGCAATCATAAGGCCACACATTTTTTAACACTGCAAAAACAATTGTGACATTTAGCAATGGACAGACGTGACAGACCGGAACTTATCTTGGGCCCATGGGAGCACGTTCTCAAAGACGTTGACAGGCCATGGGCACCTCCTGCACACACACGCGATACACATTAAGACTTAGCCTCAAACAGACCAACCGTCCGCATGGTGTAGCGGAACATAGTCACACACACATGCGCTCACTAATCAGGAGCGAACACAGACAGGGGCTCTGAGGAAACAAGACCTCCCCCCTAATAACTTCCTTTCGCGATTTTATTTCTAAAATAAATCATTCCAGGCGATTAGGACATGGCCAGTCGCACTACAACCACTGGCCACATTCACACTACAAATGGCAGACCAGATTAAGTCGTGACGTCACAGCGTCACGACGCTTTACTATCCCAAGAAGCGGATAGAGAGCAGACATGGACCAAGGGAAAATGACTGAAGCAGGTGGATAATCCCAGCGAGATTACCGACATACCACCCAAAGTCTACCATTTTGAATACCTTACTCCCCTCCAATAACCTTCCCATGTCCAACATGACCAACGCAGACACATGAACACGATCAAAACAGCTACACTACATTACAAAGTATACATAGGGGTTGATAGACTTCATGCGTTTAAAAAGAGGGCTTACTACGCCTTGGATCTCGATGCTACCACCTGAGTATTAGGGGTGGGTCGGCAAACAGCAATTAAGCATAATGCGCATCTCCAAATGAGAGATGAGGCCACAATCATATATTAACCATTTTTTGTTAATTAAATACTCCCGCATGACAGGGACATATTATTATTACGCCTCACCCTACACCTATCCTTACATGAGGGCGGATGCCTCATATCCACATACATGCATGGAATATCCCATCCATTTACCAAGGGTTACTACTATCAAACCTGCATGGAAATTTTTATATTTTTGCAATCCCGGGAATTACCCGCCCCAATCCACTCACTGTAAGAGCAATCCTAGCAGCATTACCGGCTCATGGCCACCATTTATTTCAGCCCAAAGATGCGCAACCTCTTCCTACCATGCTTTCAACCCACTCTACGAATAACTACCCCCAGATCCTAATAACAGGGTACCTAACATCATAGACCCTACTAACACCTCCATAAAGGTTAACAGAGCATTATCGCTGGAAAGCTGACGTAGCAGTGGTAGACCTAAAGTAGTCTATGCACTTAGAAGCTCTACAACCCCACAACACTTGAAATATTTTACATTTTTAAATTATTTACACAGGTTACGCCCATATTTTTTTATTACATGAAAAGGAATCTGAAACACTCTGATTGGTGATAGCGGCACAAGCCGAAGGCCAAAGGCACCACACTGGAGCAGAGCTGGGGAAGGTGATGTTGACCCTTACCCCAGTTGGCTCAACAGCTCAGTGACCTTACTCAACTTGACGACTAGACCAAACAGACGAACCACGTAAGGTTGAGGCACTCGCGGCCTGGCCGGGCAAGCTCTGGAATCCTAGGTGCGCCTAAACTGCCCCTGGGAGGAAGGGATGCTACACCCACTATGTGCCACGGTCATCGACGCCAAGACCTGCAGGGAAGACTTTCTGAGGATGGTGGGAGAAATAGCTCACTCCACGCCGGAACCGGAAGTTGACCCTAGAGACGACCAAGCTAGGACTAGACTCTTAGGTAAATGTAAGTAAGTACGGCTTCTACAGCGGGAAGCAAGACTCCCACGCGCGGGAGTGAAATATTATTGCGGCCGATAAAGGCGAAGAGATTATTATACTGCAAAAAGCATACTACTGCGGCCAATAAAGGCGAAGAGATTATTATACTGCGAAAAGCATACTACGATTGCCAATGAAGGCGAAGATAACATTATGCCATTGGACGATGTCCAATGCCCACATAAATGGCGACGCAGCGGGCAGCCTAGGGCATTAAATGGGTAGCACAGCGAGCAACTCAAAGGGGTTCAAGTGGGCGACCCAACTACGACAACGTCTGAAAAAAACAACGGTAATGAGCAGGAAAGTACAGCAGGCGAAACGGTTTTGCTTTGTGGCACCGTAGGCCGCCTGTGACTAGATTAGTAGTCTACTAGTTAGTAAGACCTAGAATAAACGTCGACAATTAGGATTTAGACGGAGGGGACTACGAGGCATTGTTGGGTTCCGGTCTCAACAATGTATTACAAGGGCCCCCGCGAGAGAAATCGGACGGACGAGCCTCCATCTAAATTTTAGTATTTAAGTACAGTGCCATTTTTAAGGTCACTTAGATGTAAGCAAATTCAACAAGCGCTGTTGCTACAATTGGGCACAGCACATTTCGGCTTTAGAATAAGGTCTACTCGGCTTGTACATACAGCATAGTTTTACAATTAAGGCAATTTTTAAAATTAAGGAAATTTCTTTTTAGATTAAGGTAGAATATCTCGGCACCTGATGGCCGACAAATCTGTCATCAGGATAAGTCCGATAACACATTACAATACATTATAATACATTATAATACATTAGAATATATTATAACACATTAGAATATATGATAATACATTAGCATAAGTATAATTGAGGTGGAATATATCGGCACCCGGTACCCAAAATTCCGCTACCGGGGTAAGACCGACAACACATTAAGAAACGACATTACGGCACCGTATAGGGTAAGCCCGGCCATACATCGATTAACACTAACCATGCCATTTTTTTTTCACAGGTCAAAAAAGCTTCAGACTGTGGACACACTACCACAGGAAGCGGCATAGAAAATAGGCAATATTTAAACGTTTTATTAACCTCTCCATTTTTTTTCAGGTATTGTCACCAGGAATATGGCACTGGTGACTATGATTTTGCTGCCATATAGCAGCAGCATGCTATTAATGCCGTCTTATTATTGTATTACACCTGTGCGCACTAATTTATGTTTAATATTCATCTTCACTTACAGGCTCACCACATTTTTACAGCTACACTTTAAAAATCTGCACAGCACGGCTGATACCTGTGGGGTATCAGGCTCGCTGGCAGATCAACGTACACAAGAAACATAAGGCGTCAAAAATGCGGCGCAAATTACGGCAATGAGGGCGCAACCGATTTGTGGCGGCGACTCTCATTGTCAAGTGTGAAAGCATTCACCCACAGAGGATGCTTCACAGAATAGAAATACATTACAAGCGGTACGAACACTAAACCATAACAGGAAGTGGCCGTACAGGATTAGCCGTGAGACGGCAAGCGTACGTACAAACGAGTAGCGTGCACGCGAGGTACCAAAAACTAGAATAATAAGAGATTAGCGCGCTTAAGTTAGGTATAAGATCATTGTAATTGATAATTTTAAAGGGTAACTTAATACAAATTCATGCGCCCACGGGCAATTATTCCACTAGAAATCAATAATATTCCTAAATGTTAACATATGAACATCGCAACATAGCACATTAAACGGTATACTTTTTTGTTTGTTTGTTAAAATCACATGTACACAATGTCTATGATTTGTTTTCTTTCATTTTTCTTTCTTCTAACTTCCCCATTTGTCAGGGTGTTCCGTTTTATCCCAAATCAATAAATGCATTTTGAATATTTCCCTTAAATTATACCCTGGAACACCCATTTTTGTATATTCTTCTATCTTTCTCATTGCAGGGAGCACTTTTTCCCTAAGATAGGGCGGACGACGCAATCATCCGTCCAGCCCTGGGTTTTTTTCCTCCCTGCACAACAATGTACCGAATAACTATCAGCACCATGTATTTTTTTTTCTTTAAACTTTCAATATGCCAATATCGATTTTTTTTCATGCACTATTTTTATAATGTCTATGCCAATGTCAATGTTATATATATATGTATATCCCATAACCCACCCCTCTGAACACGAGCTGATCTCACACCTACACATCAACACGACATCACATCATACGACGACGAAGAGGACACCAACAGGAGATACGAGGGGGCTTCAAGAACAACCACATCAACTATATCTACTACATCAACATCCCAACCTCAAGTTCCGTTCCCGTTCGCGGGGACGCGAACTAAATTGGGGAAGAGGCTTGTACAGTCCCCCGGGGGTATGCACCCCCTGGAGACCATCCCCCCATCATCTACTTAAATCACCCCTAACTGGCAAATCTTGTAAGCCCAGACCAACATCTATTAACACCGCAAGGGCAGCTAACCAGTCTGGAAAGCTTACCCAATAATTGCATCACTACCACAAACAGCGACACACAATTAACTGGGGCATCTATGCCATCGGAATGTCGACGAAGCCACGCCGAAGAATATAAGAGGGAGCCTTAAGGAGAACAAGCTCTCTCTCAATTACCAGTCTTACAGTGCGTTGGCCGGAGGCTATCGCTGTTATCATCAGGTGAGTCAGCAGTGTTCAGAATCCTATACTTTGTAACCTTTACCCACATATTGTATACACAAGTTTGTACACTTACATTGTAACATTTGCTACATCCCTTAAAAGGGACTCATAATTCCATATTACTGACCAATAAATACTTGGTCAGTACACTACACTGGTATTACTGTTTTACACGCTTCTTTACGCCCTAACTCCCTTCCTGAATCCTCCGTCACGATTAGACGTGACGTACAGTAGCCAGACACTTGCTAGCGCAAGTATCATTGTATTCCCGTATAGGCCTGACTGCTAGGAGCGGCGCGCGCCATAAAGCTGACGCATGCACATCGATTATATAATCAGCCAGCCAGCTGGAAGACCAGCGTGTTGACCTGTACGCTAAGTTCCATCCCCTAAAATACACCTACATCTTTTATAGGATAGCCCCCTAGCATCCTAACACTAAATAACACTCTACACTGGTCAGCTTGCCCGACTACGGGAAGCTACCCCCTTTTAGGCACTTCTTTATAAATTAACACAATAACTCTTCCGTTTTAGATCCAACCCCCCCCCCCCCCCCAATAAGGGATCTAAAACAGTATGTTACTGATATCGCGCCAGGAGTTGGCAGTCGGGTTTGAACTGCAGATGTCTTCCCGCTCACTGCGTGTCGCGCATTCCAAAAACATTAAGTTAGTCACTACTCGTTTCACTCACTCAGCACATTCCTTCTTCCACTGGCTGCGTGTCGTGTAATGCAATAACAGCGATTGGCATGCGCGAAGCCGATATATTTAAGTTTGGAATATGAGGGCCGCGCATGCGTACTGCAAGACCCCCCGCACCCCGTCACAGCGTGTTGGACTGCCATCTCCTGACGCGATATCAGTATCAATGCTATTACAGCATCCAGGGCTTCCCGACCCACTGTTTTGTAATCGGTACATGCTAGTTATCTGGCCGTGACTCGTCGCGCCCTGTCCGCTGCGCGGCCCTTGCGAGATTCTGTCATTTAGAGAAGGACCTCACGGCCACCCCCCCATTCAACTCCTTTCATGTCCATTCGTCCTAAAAATTCACTAACATCCAAATCATTTTGTAACATACAATCGGACTTCAAATATTTTCGCATGCCACTAATTCATTGAGTTGTCATTAACTTATTATACAATTTGACTCGGACATGCTAGAGGTTCTCAGTATTATTGTATATCATGCGTGTAATAGGAACGCACGACCTACAAACGCTTCAATATCAAGGAGTTCCGTAACGAACTAAAGAGCCTACTTTTCTTAAATTTAAGATTTATGCCAATGATTAATCTATATGGACCTATCTATCTATATTTATGACGAAATTAAGTTGGTAATATCGAAATTTACAATTAGTTCCAAATATACCTGGCATAATGTAGCCTAATAGAGCATTACAGTTGGCAGCCCTGATGACTGAATATATTCTTAGTTCCATCTCTTAAGGTACAGAATACAAAATTTGGTTGAAGTCCAATGGATAGCATAGACATTACATACAGTTAGACATTGGGTCTATCAGCGCGCGTAAAATCATGTTGGCAGCAATGTCATGCATGTGTTGGTCAGAAATAATCTGAAATATTATGATCTATTGTTGTGCCAATTTTGGATGAAATCCATTTGTTAGTATAGAAGTTACTGGTATTTTAAAAATGGACCTATCAGCAGGCTAGAATCATGTTGGCAGCACTGACGTATATTAGTTACTCCAAATTAATCTAGAATGTCAAGTACTATACGTGCGGAAAGTTTAGAGCTGTTGGCTTGCATACTTTCTGATATATTGATATTAGGGTAAAATATATAAACAGCATTTCTTAACAGTTGGCAGCCCTGATTGCTCTTAAGAATACGCATAGTCATATCTGATATGGTACACATAGCACATATGAAATTTGGTTGAAATCCAATTGATAGTATAGAAGTTACATGTATTGAAATATTGGTCCTATCAGCAGGCTTAGAATCATGTTGGTAGCACTGACATACATTACTTGCTCCAAATTAATGTAGAATGTCAGGCACTATACATGTGCAAGGTTTAAAGCTGTTGGCTCGCATAATTTCTGATATATTGGTATTTGGAAAAAAAAAAAGAGAAAGCATTTATTGACAGTTGGCAGCCCTGGTGGCTCTTAATAATACGCTCAGTCATATCTGTTTATGTACACATAGTACATACGAAATTTGGTTGAAATCCAATTGATAGTGTAGAAGTAATTAAAAATGGGACCTATCAGTAGGCTTAGAATCATTTTGGCAACACTGTCGTGTGAAAATTAAACTGAAGTATTATTATCTCTATGTGCGCCAATTTTGGAATAGTTCCCATGTATACATTCCAAGATATCCAACGTGGAACTCAAATTTAAATTGCAATTTTTCAGCAGTTGGTAGCACTGACATCATTTTCAAGTGAGACATGGAGATGTCCCGGTATAGATCTTTACTCATACCAAATTTGGTTTCGATTGCTGCAGCCATTTAGGAGTTGATTGAGAGGGGGGGGGGAACACACACAGACAGACAGACAGACAGACAGGCATTTTCCCGGATCGATCTCATAAGTCGACTTTTTCCTCATTTTTAGCCTACTTTCGATTTTTGCAAAAAATGAAAGTAGACTTATGAGATCACACAGGGCCAAAAATTGTGTGTCTGTCTGTCTGTCTGTCTGTCTGTCTGTCTGTGTATGTGTGTGTGTGTGTGTGTGAGTCTGTGTGTGTGTGTGTGTGTGTGTGTGTGTGTGTGTGTGTGTGTGTGTGCGAGTGTGTGTACTCTGAATGTCTGTCCCCCCTATCAATTCGAACACGGTGAAACCGAATTGAACGAAATTTGGTACAGAGGTAGAACAAGCAAAGGGCACCTCAGTGTCATGTTTTATATTGCCGCCATCTATACCAAAACTGAATGGCGGCCACTCAAACGTTCAAAACGTAAAATCAAATAGCGACTAACCAAATTATCCGATCTCTACCAAATTTGGTAATAACATACCTTCATATAGGACGCGTCTTGTGACCAAACTACAAGGTCATCCGCCATACCATTTCAGGATGGCGGCCGTGCGAATTATGCAAACTTTATAATCCATATCATGGGACCCACCAGTTCCGATTATCGAGCCGAGAATCGATTTAACTGTTCTAAAGGAAGAGGCACGTTCGAAATTAAAAGTTTATTTTGTAATTCTATAGTGCAGAAGTGATTTTAAAAAGTTGAGCCGTCTCGGTAAGAAGACAAGATGGCAGCGGATATCTTGTGCCTGACTTATATTTCACTAATTTGAGTATTGCATGCAATATAGCGTACTGATACAAAATAAATAAACTTTGTATGAAATGCTTTATAAATAAATTATATACTCCACTGATGAAATCATTTAGTCTAAATCATTATTTGCTAACAAGTTATATCTAAGTCATTTTATATAGAACGATGTTCGTTGGCACAAATGGCTCCGTGGTAAAGCGTTGGCCTATTACTCATATGCCTATGGTTCAAACCCCATCAGAGTTTTTTCGCTTGAAATTTTATATATTTATTGTTTTGTAATGATTCAGACGTTTTAAAATTAAGCGTTATATTTTGCATATTACGGTGGAAAATATATATTTAATTAAAACATAATTCACCAGCAGATTTGCTCGAGATATCTAGCAGCCAAAAAGGTAACTGCACGCCGGCCTACATATTAACTTCAGGATTTTATTGAAACGTTTTTTCTTATGGCCACTAGATTGCACTCGCCCTGTTAGGGTTATATTGTTCGATACTTCTCCACTAGACGTCACGACAAGTCTACGTGAGACTCCATTGGTTAGTACCGTATACCATTGGCATTCTATGCGCATCGAACTGGAAGAATGGCAAGATGATACTACGATAAATTTTTACTTTTTATTTTAAAGGGTTTGTAACAGCCTATTGTGCGTTATTTGGAAATGTTATTTGAAGTAAAGAACAAAACGATTTCACATAGTAACTGAATTCTAGCCGTTGGTGCTAGTTCAGGTTATTAATTAATACTTTTATTTCAGGCAAATAGCAATCGAAAATATCCACATAGTTTGTATACACACGTCTCTGTAGGGTCATGGAAAGATTTGTTAATTCAATTAGGGTTGTGAAAGCCATGCACAACCTGACGTGTAAAGACATGCCTCTACTCAAAGTTGGATGTTGCCCACGGCAGGTCGATTATGTAATAATAACAATAATAATAATGTTATTTGTTTTACGTCCCTTTTAACTACTGCTGCTTTTAGAGAGGAATTTTGGTCCGAAGGGGATCTTTAACGTGCCAGTAAATCTACTGACACGGCTCCCTCGCATTTGTGCACCCTCAAATGCCAGCTGACTGCGCCAGGATACGAACCTGCAACCTAGGGCCCAGCAAGCGAGAACGTTACCGCTGAGCCACGCAGCCAGTCCGGTCGATTATGTCTCCAGTCCAGATCCATAACATTCTTGAGGTACTTCTTATCTATCTTTCTTCAATGATGGTAGTAGTTTTTTTCTAGGTTGTGGCGTTTGGTAGAGGTAAATAGTTTCTAAGATCTTCAACCAAGAAATTATTCTATTATACTCTTTGATAATAACGAGTTATAACTATACTCATACATTTAGGAGAAAGTAGGATATATGTTCTTTACTGAACATCTTGTTGCAAAATGTGAAAAGTAGGCTAAAAATCACACACCTTCGGGTGTTCTACTCAGTTGCCCACACTCGCTGAACGTCGGCAAGCCTTCTAACAGTTGTGTACCATATATTGCATAAACAGGCCTTCTAAGGCGATGAGATATGTTCTCATACCTTTCACCGTACATACTGTATTTATTGTTTCGATGCTCTTGGGAAGGCATGTTCTCCTCTAGAACAATAGTATTAGCTTTCTTGTGCGCCCTTCCCAGATATAAAAGGCATTCAAGATATTACGTATGATTATACTGAAGAATGTCAACTAACTTTTATTGATGATTGTGTAACATCTTTCCACTCGGTTGCTGTATATTTTTGTGGGCGTGATTTTGGAAAAGGGACGGAAATGGGACGGAAATGATGAGCGCGTACGATGGCAGAGATTGGTACAACGACGTAGCCATGTGGTTATGTGGAATGTATATCGTATACGGTTTTCTTCAAGGTTAGGAGATCCCATTGAAGATATTCCTACAATAAATCATCTTCAAGTTGTAGTTCTTTGGTGTGAAAATATTAATTATATCATATTTGCTAAAAGGATTTGGCACAGGAGTTCTACAAGTAGTTATTTCAATGACCGACAGAGTTCACTGTTAACAAGGGATTTGCGCATCCAGCAGACACATAGTAGGATAACATGTCACATGTTACACATCATATGCGACTACTGTAAGGCTCGTAATATTTCGTGGCGTGGTATAACGTAAATACATATTTATCTCAGTTCAGACTGGAGTGGTTTTGCCTACTCGACTGCAGAGTCGGCAGACGAAGCACTTTTTCTGCGAAAATGATTTTCATGAATATAGAATTATTCTTCTGCAATTCAGCCTCGTGAGGCAAAACTGAGAAGAGGCGTGTACGGTTTCTACCTCAGCCATCGTAGAAGTGATTTTCCGTGGTTTCCCACTTCTACTCCAGGAAAATGCCGGGATGGTTCTTAACTTATGATCACGGCCACCTCCTTCCCAATCCTCATCTGAATTACAAATGCACACACTAATACAGCCATCGCAATAACACAGGTTGTCAGACAAATTACACACACAAACAGGTACACGGAGCAACATGACCACAATTTCGCAAACCCCGAAATCAATCAATCAATCAATCATTCAATCAACAACAACAACAACAACAACAACTTCTTCTGCCATTGGCTTTTTATTTTGTCTATAGAAAAGTAATTCTGGTGTGAGTTCTTGAACGGGATTCACTCAGCCTCGTGAGGAAAATTGAGAGGAGGTGGATTCGAACCCCACCTTAAATTTTACCCGGGAAGTGTTTTCTCATTTCTACGCCAGGCAAATGCCGGGTTGGTTCCTAACTGAAGGCCACGTCCACCTCCTTCCCAATCCTTAACAAATACACACGCTATTACAGACCCCCAGAATAACACACGTTATCAGACAAATTCTATATAGCAAGTTATTTGGGGCTAAGTGTCCACGATGTCCAAACTCCTCAAATGAAGCCACTACTAATATTGTTGTTTCTGAAATACTCCGGTGACAAACTTTTCGTTTTTGTATTATGTCAGTTTAAACGTTATGTAACATTTGTTTCTCGTAGTTTATCAATTGTACCCCCTTGGAGCGCGATTCTGGCACGTGTACATATTATAATTGTCATAAAGCTCGCGGGAAGTGAAACATGTGTAACAATGCTTACAAATTGTTTGTCGTAATTTTCCCTTTGGGGGATGGTTGTATAATGCCGTAAGGTAGAACTGTAATGAACACCCTAGTCCACACAATACAGCGTCGTCTAATTATATTACTCTGCGTTTAGTCACTTCTCTCGTCTACAGTCTCTGTACCAGTTAGATGTCTACCGCACATCCAATGTCTTTGTTCTGTCCTAACTAGTGCACAAAGGTGTCTCATTTACCACTGGGGCAGTGTTAATATCCATGGCGAGACAGTAAAAGCGTAACTCCGAAGAGTTTCTGGCAATGGTTTACATGAGGCGTTATCAACCTGGTGCTCGCGAGCACTACGGCGCTCTTAAAATTACATTTGGTGTTCTCGCAATACGAGACAAAAGTGCTTGCGATCACAAGTTTCCCTGAGATCCATTTTTCAATTCAAATTTTGTTACACGAACCGGGAATAATAATACAAATTTTGACATTCAGAAATTTTATCATTTTTTGAAATATAAATAATATAAATAACTGGGCTTAAATTCTTTGGACATGTTTCAAGAATGTCTGACTACTGACTAAGAAATTTTTTAACCACTTCAACACGCTCAATAGAAAAGGTAACTGTTCTGAAAAATGGTTTGCTGACACTAGGAAGTTGTTGGATCCTCATTTTAGGGGCTGCGACAGCGCGGTCATGTAGCCCCGTGTACTTTGTGTGTGTGTAGAATCTGTCTGATAACCGGTGTTGATTGTGATGGCTGTATTAATGTGTGTTATCTGTTTTTAATTAAAGTTAGGACTGCAGACATTCGATTTTCAAGTAGTTCCAACTTTTGCTACCAAACGCCACCGTCAACGACCAACTAGTTCTGCACTTTGTTACTAGATGCCATCGCAGTCGGCTCCTGGCGACGAACTTTGGAACCTAAAGTGCGTTAGTCAAAGTTAACCCATAATTGAGTTTCACTCAGGTGTAATTAGTGGAAGGTTCTTTATCATGCCATAAATCTATGAGATGGGACCACTGGCTTTACTTCCTCTCCGAAGGAAGGCATACTGAGGGATAACACCAGGAAGGCCCTACAAGAAATGAACATCACTGATCAAGACATCTGCAGCAGAACCACTTTATGAAATAAGATACACACATTTGAGGGGTTCCTAGAGCCAGAAACTGCGACCAAGAAGAAAAAACATTGGACAGCTGAAAAGAAAGAAGCCGTGAACAAGAGAATGAAGGAATACTGGAGCCAAAGAAAACTGAAATCATGAAGAGTTATTTACGTGGTCCTTAGTTGGGCAAAATCGATTTTGATGAACTGGGCGTCTCTTCTTTATGAGTAACACGAAATCTGCTGATTTCACTCGACTGTCCACTCGTAAATGTATGCTACCTGCATGAGTCATGTATTGTAAGCATGCCTGATGAGCGGTAAATCCTTAGCTATTAATTTGGTGCTCTCGTCATACGAAGGAGATTGCTTATTTATGGATTGTATGCATAGGATGGCCTGTTTGCCATCTCTTGATGAATGCAGTACATTTGCATTTGTCTGTTGGCACAGGCTAGAGTGAAATGTGGCTTTTCACCCATATCTCAGTCTCACTCATGGCTATGATTAGCCAATATGGAAGCTACAGAGGTATCGGTGGTGCTTAGTAATGACATTCAGGGCAAAGTCAGTGCCTGTGGATGCTGTAAAAGGTACTACTCATTGGGTTAGTACTGCTGTTCTGACTCAGTTAGGAAAGCAATGGCAAACTACCTCACTCCTCATCTTGCCTAGCACTCCTCAATATAGGTCTGTCTTGGGTTTTTGTGGGTATCTACCCAAAATAACTTAACAGCGGTACTTTTAGAGGATCCAACCAGCCGACTACCTAACAGACAACAAGAGAATGCTTAGGGCTAAGAAGCCCAATTTGCTGCAAGCAATCCGCCCTTTTTACACTAAATAGCTTACTTACTTAGTCAAATCCTCTTCTACCGCCGCACCGGTGTCATGGTTTTACAAACGGAGCGCCAAGCCTTCCTGTCTCTGCACAGCTCTTTTCCTTTCCTCCATTCTATTTCTCTCTCCTCCACTGCCCTCCTGACATCTTCCTCCCACGTCTTCCTTGGTCTCCCTCTTGTTCTGGTACCCTGCACTCGTGTTTCATATACTATCTTGGCAATTCGTGATTCCGGCATACGTTAAATGTGGCCGTACCACCTCATATGATTCATCTGACACTAAATAACATTATTTTAAATAACATTAGAATGCATTACATTAAATAGCAATACTTAAATTATTAGTCAATAGACTAGGTATTGCAAAGACCCTGTCTGTCTGTGAGGTAGTCAGCCCGAAGGCTGGTTGGATCCTCAAAAAGTACCGCCGTTAGGTTATGTGGGTAAATACCCTCAAAAACCCAAGGCAGCGCTATATTGAGGCGTACTAGGCAAGGTGAGGAGTGAGGTAGTTTGCCATTGCTTTCCTCACCCTGTAACCATCTGAAATTATCATTGATAAGCGAAGTAATAACACATTATAACGCCTGGTACAGTATATGTACAGAATATACAGGGTGTTTATAAATGAATATCGGGGTTTTAACTCTTTATAATATTTGTTACATTAAACTTACAGTTATAAATGATATGTAAAATGAAAAAGCAACTCAAACAGTTTTACCTTGTAAATGTTCAATGTGACTACCATCAAGTCGGCAGCCAACTTCTCCCCAAACGTTGATAAGTGTGGATTCAGTAATTGTAGCAATAGCTGCTTCAATCCGGTTTCTTAATTCAGGGAGGTCAGGTGGTAGCGGAGGCACGTAGACACGATCCTTCATGAAGCCCCAAAGGTAAAAATCGCATGGCGTTAGGTCAGGAGAACGTGGAGGCCATGCATAGCAAGCCCTGTCATTGGGGCGCTTGCGGCCTATCCAGCCCTCGGGTACAGTGACGTTCAACCAATCGCGTACTTCGTTATGCCAGTGAGGTGGCGCACCATCTTGCTGGAAAATGAAGTTCTCTGGCTCATTTTCATCCAACTGAGGGAAGAGCCATTGCTCTAGTGCGTCAAGGTAAGAAGTGCCAGTTACAGTAGGTTCACCAAAAAAGAAAGGCCCATAAACTTTTTGCCGGGATACGGCACAAAAAACATTCACTTTAGGGGAATCTCGTTGCATTTGTATCAACTTGTGAGGATTTTCTGCGCCACCTCACTGGCATAACGAAGTACGCGATTGGTTGAACGTCACTGTACCCGAGGGCTGGATAGGCCGCAAGGGCCCGAATGACGGCTTGCTATGCATGGCGTCCACGTTCTGCTGACCTAACACCATGCGATTTTTACCTTTGGGGCTTCATCAAGGATCGTGTGTACGAGCCTCCGCTACCAGCTGACCTCCCTGAATTAAGAAACCGGATTGAAGCAGCTGTTGCTACAATTACTGAATCCACACTTATCAACGTTTGGGAAGAACTCGGCTATAGACTTGATGGAAGTCACATTGAACATTTATAAGGTTAAACTGTTTGAGTTGCTTTTTCATTTGACATATCATTTATAACTGTAAGTTTAATGTAATAAATATTATAAAGAGTTAAAACCCCGATATCCATTTATAAACACCCTGTATTTGTGTTTAAGTGAAATTGATAAACATCGTAAGCTCTACTAATTAAGCTTAAAAGCTCGGTCACACAGAAAGCGGTCTACCGTCACCCGCTAATCGTTGTCGCGACGACGAGCGATCCGGTTGTACAAATTTACAGAATGCCCGCCTGACCGCCGCGCCGCATTCGATTGTGATGAGTGACCAAACTGGGAGTATTTATTGAAACTGTGCGTAAATACAAATAATTATTCGACCAGGGGCCTGTTCCACGAATGAACTTTGCAACATTTCACCTTGCACTTTGCACTTTTCAGTTCAGATTTTGTTCCACCATCACTTTTGAGATTTGTCTTGCAAAGTGAAAAGTGAAAAGTTGGAATCTTTTCACTTTTGTAGCCTGTTATGTTCCTTCATTGGTGCAGAAATGCCAAGTGTAAAGGAATTAAGTGAAACGTTTTCAGAAATATCTGCAAAGAGACGATCCCCTTTTCAGCTGTTAATGAACAAGTCTCTACACTAGTTACTAGGCACAGAATTTGGTTCAGTGTTATAAATATGTTACGACGAGAGCTTTTGTTATCATCAAGTGAGGATAGTGATGTAGAATCCAACAAGAGGACGTATAAAGAGAGGATGAATTTTCATAACCTCACTTCGACGGAATTGCGTGAGTGTTTTCGTATTACCCCAATACAAGCTGACTATATTCTTGAAATAATTGGCAATTTATTGAAACCTGCAACAAAAAGAAATTGATCTCTTTCCGAAAAAGAACAAATTTTGTAATGCTTACATTGGTTAGGAAATGGTGCTCAGAACGGTATATCAGCAATGCATGGGATATCAAAATCAATTATTTGCAGAACTGTTATTACTTAAGTCCTCAAGTTCACCACGAAAACTAAAGCATTAAATCATGGAGTATTATACAGTTTGTTCATGGAATAAACATGATCGGATCATTCCTACGCAAAGACTTTTCACTTTGCAAAGAAATTGAAAAGTAACACATAGATCATGGTGGAACAGAAATACTTTGCACTTGGCAAGAATTGGAAAGTGAAAAGTTGCAAAGTTCATTCTTGGAACAGGCCCCAGTTCACACAAACATTATTAAAATGTTTTAAAGAAGGCAGAAGCACGGAATCGTGTAATTCATCGAAGCATTCTCGCAACATACGAAAATACTTGAAGAACCTATCTTTATGTGACTTCAGTTCGATACATAAGCGGTGGTATTCTCCTAAGTGCTCTCTCTTCTTATTGATGTCATGCACCCAACATTGTCTTTTCTTCTTTGTATTTTGCAAAGCAAATAGGAGAAGGAGTTGTTCTTCGTCCGAGCTCATACTCAATAATAATATCTAACAATACTTAATATGAAAACACACTACATATTGTCTAGAAGGAAGCGACCAGACTGGACCGCTCACACAAAGGTATAGCGTCCTATGTGACGTCTCCATATCGCAGACCGCTGAATCGCTTCCCGCCGCGACAGATCGCTTTGTGTGTGGCCGAGCTTTAAGTGAACAGGGTAGAAGATGAACGCTTGATGTTCGAAACAAATCATCCAATTGAGTACCTCATTGTGTACATAAAAGCGTGTTAGTTTGAGATTTGCCGATGACATAGTCATCTTGACCGACACGCCTGAGGATTTGAATGAGTTTTTGAATGGTATGGACTCCGTCTTGAGGAAAGAATTCATGATGAAAATTAATATATGTAAAACAAAAATATTGGAATGCAGCCGAAAGAAATCAGAAACCTCTATGGACATCAAATTGGCAGGTGAAAAGCTGAAGGAAGTAGGAGACTTCTGCTACTTAGGAAGCAAAATAACTGGTGATGCACGAAGCAAGGAGGATATAAAAAATTCCTCTCGGCAGGCCGGAAGGCGGAGGTAGATTTCACCGCGCAAACTAGGGGATAGGCTATAATAGGCAAAATATGCAGGTTTTCGTAGGAGAATCAGACCTCATTGATTGCAAGAAAGTATTTGACATTTGGAGGTTAATTAACTTTTTGTTTTGTTTTTGTATGCACATTTTTATCATTTTATTATATTATGGTGAAGGTAACCTTCTTGTCATTTTGGGTTCATTTTTATACTTGTGATCACACTGTCCTTATGCAAGGTTTGGAACTGATGTGTAACTATCTGACAGTCTGTTACTTCTTCACGCAAAATTTTATCTCCCGCAGAGATTTTTGTTGGTTCCTCAGTTTAGGGGCTGCGACAACGTGGTCATGTAACCCCTTGTACACTGGGTGTGTGTAGAATCTGATAAACGGCGTTAATTGTGATGACTTTATTAGTCTGTAATTCAGGTAAGGTCTGCAGACGGTCAATTTTAAGTAGTAGTTCCTAATTTTGTACCATATACTAACGTCAACGACACCTAGCTGTGAACTTGGCTACTAGATGCCACCGCAACCAACAACTTGCAACGAACGTTGGAACTTGACCTCCATAGGAAAGCATGCTGAGGGATTTTTAGCGCTCTTGGAAAATCCGACGACTTTGGCCGGCTTTGAACCAGCGACCTTGGGCTCATAAGTTCAGCATGCTACCAGTTAGCCGCTTCCCACAGAGTCAGATGGAAAAATGAATGTGATCTCGTGCGATGGCGTTGTCTTGGCAACCTCTGATAGCTCATCCCTCATCAATTAAGAAGCGTTGTCATGGTAACCTCTGATGGCACTTGTTATTTTCTTTAATTCCGAAATCATTTTTCTCATCCCTTGGCGTAATGGTAGGTCAGATCAGCTTATTTCACCTCAGCAACTATAATCATTGCTGTGCCAACCGGAATTAAAATTTTCAGACATTACAAAATTAAATTTATTATAGTGTGTATTATCAATTACAGGACAGATTAAAAATTCTTTCAGACAAAGTTTTAGGTAAGTATTAGGGGAATATTTTCCATTTTGTACGGTTTTGATATTGTGCCTATTAAGAGAGATATGATTAATGTTTCCAGAAAAACCCACTTTTTTCCACGCCTTTGGTCAATGTTTGGTGCTATCAAAAACTTTTCAAACATAAATTTTTTGGCACTTATCCGACACATATTATGAACTTTGAATGGATTCGATATTTCACGTATTAAGAGAGTTATAGCGATATTTCACGTTTTCGAAAAAAGAAAGACCCCCCCCCCCCTCCATTCCCCCCCTTCAACCGATTTTGCTCATTAACGAACTCGACCGAGATTTTAAGGGGATACATATTATGTAAAATATTCAAAGTGATTGGTGCAAAATTACGTCAGTTATCGTGTCCACAAGAAACTGATATATATGCATTTATATACACACATATATATATATATATATAGATATATAACTTTTGAACTGACGGTGGTTTTGGGGTCTGGGGGATGTGAAACGCGAAGATATGTCAAAATTTTCCGGAAGTCGAAACATGGCACCCATTGCAATAGTTAGCTTTCTGATGAAATCTACCTTAAAATAGGCTACATAATTAAAAATACTACCATCAACGACACCGAGCTGTGAACTTGGCAACTAGATGCCACCGGAACCATCAACTTGCAACGAACGTTGGAACTTCCCCTCCGAATGAAAGCAAACTCAGGTTTTTTTAGCGCTCTTAGTAAATCCGACGACTTCAGCCGGGTTTGAACCCACGACCTTGGGCATAGAAGTTCAGCATGCTACCAGGGGCCTGTTCCACGAATGAACTTCGTAACTTTTCACTTTTCACTTTGCACTTTTCAATTCTTGCAAAGTGCAAAGTCTTTCTGTTCCACCATGATCTATGTATTACTTTTCAATTTCTTTGCAAAGTGAAAAGTCTTTGCATAGGAATGTTTATTCCATGAACAAATTGTATATTTATTCCATGATTTAATGCTTTATTTTTCATGGTGAACTTGAGGACTTGAGTAACAGTTCTGCAAATAGTTGATTTTGCTGTCCCATACATTGCTGCTGTACCGTTTCCTAACCAATGTAGCCTAAGCATATAAGAATTTGTTCCGTTTCGGAAAGCGATCGACTTCTTTTTGTTGCAAGTTTCAATAAATGGCCAATTATTTTAAGAATATAGTCAGTTTGTATTGGGGTAATACGAAAACACTCACGAAATTCTGTCAAAGTGAGGCTATTTTAGAACTTAAAAGGATTCATTCTGGTTCCGTATTGATAAACGAATTAGTATAAACAGGTTAAAAGTTCAGCCTGATCAATAACACACAGTGATCTTAATTAATTAAAGTATTGATCAGGCGGGACTTTTAACCTGTTTATACTAAAGTGAGGTTATGAATCTTCATCCTGTCTTTGTACGTCCTCTTGTTGGATTCTTCATCACTATCCTCACTTGATGAAAACAAAAGCTCCTGTGTAACATATTTATAACACTAAACCAAATTCTGCGCCGAGAAAATAGTGTAGAGACTTGTTCATTAACAGCTGAAAAGCGAATCTTCTCCTTGCAAAGATTTCTGAAAACTTTTCAATCATTCCTTTGCACTTTGCAGTTCTGCACCAATGGAGGAACATAACAGGCTTCAAAAGTGAAAAGATTCCTAACTTTTCACTTTTCACTTTGCAAGACAAATCTGAAAAGTGATGGTGGAACAAAATCTGAAGTGCAAAATGCAAAGTGAAAAGTTGCAAAGTTCATTCGTGGAACAGGGCCCAGTTCCGATACCGAAGTCGCTTCCCACAGACAGATGGAAAACTGAATGTGATCTCATGCAGTGGCGTTGTCATAGCAACTGCTGATGGCTCATCCCTTATCAATTAAAAGTAAAGTTGTCATGGCAACCTCTCTTGGCACTTGGCATTTTCTTATAATTTAAATCATTTTGCTCACCCCGTGGCGTAATGGTGGGTCATATCAAAAATTCTTTCAGACAAAATTTTTGGTAATTATTGGAGAAATATTGTCCATTTTGTACGGTTTTGATATTGTGCCTATTACCAGAGATATGATTAATATTTCCCGAAAAACCCACTTTTTCCCACCCCTTTGGCCAATGGTTGGTGCTATCAAAAAACTTTTCAAACATAGTATGAACTTTGAATGGATTCAATATTTCAGATATTAAGAGAGTTATAGCGATAATTCACTTTTTAGAAAAAAGCCTCCCATTTTCACCCCCTTCGACCGATTTTGCCCATTAATGAACTCGACCGAGATTTTAAGGGGATACATATTATGTAAAAAATTCAAAGTGATTGGTGCAAAATTACGGCAGTTATCGTGTCCACAAGAAACTGATATATATATAATTTATATACATACATAAATTATATATAAACTTTTGAACTGACGGTGGTTTTGGGGTCTGGGGGAAGTGAAACGCGAAGATATGTCGAAATTTTCCGGAAGTCGAAACATGGAACCCATTGCAATAGTTAGCTTCCTAAAGAAATCTACCTAAATGTAGGTTGGCACAGGCAGGGAAAACATTTCTACAGAAAAGGAATCTGTTGACATCGAACATAGATTTAGTTATTAGGAAGTCATTTTTGAAAGCCTTTGTCTGTAGCGTGGCACTCTATGGAAGTGAAACTTGGACTATTGGTGCAGCAGAAAAGAAGAAAATTGAGGCGTTTGAAATGTGGTGTTACAGGAGAATGTTGAAGATCAGATGGGTTGATAGGCTGACACACAAAGAGGTATTAAGACGAGTGGGAGAGGATAGATGTTTCTGGCGACTGCTAATGAAGAGAAGAGATAGTTGGGTAGGATATATACTAAGACACCCAGGAATAGCAAGCTTAGTTATGGAAGGAAGGGTCGAGAACAAGAATTGTAGGGGTAGACCAAGGTTAGAATATGTTAAAGAGATTGCCTCGGATGTAGGGTGTGGTAGCTATGTAGAGATGAAACGATTAGCTCAGGACAGGGAGCCATGGAGAGCTGCATCAAATCAGTCAAAAGACTGAAGACTCAAACAACAACAGTTTGTAATAATATCACCTTTTTCAGGTTAAGATATGTAAATAAGGGATATAAATACTTGCTTTCCCGCCTAATGTAATTGATCACAATTTGTGTTGACCGACTAAAAAGCATTCTATAATTGAACCAGCAACACTGAAAACTAACTTCTAATACGTTAATGAATACGCAACGAAATGAAAGGAAGCTTGTAGTGTAACGTGACTGTTCATCTCAGGATCATGAGCCACGGAACCTCCCTTTTACGTGGAATCCGAACCACAGGGCATGGCATTTCACTTCGAAAACCTCACATGCAGCAACGAAATGAGATCTACAACAGCGCAGTATATTTGCCTAGGCATCATTTAAAGTGCGTTGTAAATACACACATCAAAAAAAGTTTTGCATCACCTCGGTTCCAAGAGTTCCGGAACCGTTAAATACAAAGGGAATAGAGATCAACACAAACAACATTTCAGCTCGTTTTATTGCTCATGAGACCCACACATTGCATGTTGTACCATCATACAGCTAGACTTTCAGCATTTGTGGTCCAGATTGCAGTACACACCACTACCTCTAATACCCAGTAGCACGTCCTCTTGCATTGATGCATGCCTGTATTCGCCGTGGCATACTATCCACAAGTTCATCAAGACACTGTTGGTCCAAATTGTCCCACTCCTCAACGACAATTCGGCGTAAATCTCTCAGAGTGGTTGGTGGGTCAAGACGTCCATAAACAGCCCTTTTCAACATATCCCAGGCATGTTCGATAGGGTTCATGTCTGGCGAACATGCTGGCCACTGTAGTCGAGCGATGTCGTTATCTTGAAGGAACGCATTCACAAGATGTGCACGATGAGGTCGAGAATTGTCGTCCATGAAGACAAATGCCTCTCCAATATTCTGCCGATATGGTTGCACTATGGGTCGGAGGATGTCATTCAGGTATCGTAAAGCCGTTTCGGAGCCTTCCATGGCCACCAGTGGCGTACGTCGGCCCCACATAATGCCACCCCAAAACATCAGGGAACCACCACCTTGCTGCACTCGCTGGACAGTGTGTCTAAGACGTTCAGCCTGACCAGGGTGCCTCCAAACACGTCTCCGACGATTGTCTGGTTGAAGGCATATGCGACACTCATCGGTGAAGAGAACGTGATGCCAATTCCGTGGGGTCCATTCAGCATGTTGTTGGGCCCATCTGTACCGCGCTGCATGGTGTCGGGGTTGCAAAGCTGGACCTCGCCATGGACGTCGGGAGTGAAATTGCGCATCATGCAGCCTATTGCGCAGTTTGAGTTGAAACACGACGTCCTGTGGCTGAACGAAACGCATTATTCAACATGGTGGCATTGCTGTCAGGGTTCCTCCGAGCGGCAATCTGTAAGTAGCGGTCATCCACTACAGTAGTAGCCCTTGGGCGGCCTGAGCGAGGCCTGTCATCGACAGTTCCTGTATCTCTGTACCTCCTCCATGTCCGAACAACATCGCTTTGGTTCACTCTGAGACGCCTGGAAACTTCCCTTGTTGAGAGCCCTTCTTGACACAAAGTAACAATGCGGACGCGATCGAACTGCGGTATTGACCATCTAGGCATGGTAGAACTACAGACAACACGAGCAGCGTACCTTCGTCCTGGTGGAATGACTGGAACTGATCGGCTGTCGTACCCCCTCCGTCTAATAGGCCCTGCTCATGCATGGTTGTTTACATCTTTGAGCAGTTTTAGTGACATCTATGAACAGTCAAAGGGACTGTATCTTGGATACAATATACACAGTCAACGTCTATATGCCGGAGATCTGGGAACCGAGGTGATGCAAAACTTTTTTTGATGTGCGTACAAAGTTTGTCGACCTGCAACACAGTTTAAGGACACTAGGATAAGATCAAAGTGTGCACATTATTCCAAGAGAGACACATAAAAGCAGTTCAGTGTCATTGACGACTGAAATAAGTAGATCGTATATTTCAGACAATTCATTACGAGGCCTGTGAAAATTGCTGCCGTAACCTTAATTCCAGTTTAATTTAATGTCTCTGCTGTGTTGTAAATTCCACTTAGACGAACTTAGTCGCTAAGCAACACATTGCTCCACCTGCTAATGTTTATCCCTACTAAACAACGGGAATTGAGAACATAACTCAGACACACGTGGTTTGAAGTCTTAGAATTAAGTTTGTTTCCCACTGACAGACTCCCCTCCAACACAGAGAAATTGTCACCTAAAATTAAATTACCCATTACTACACAAGCAAGCAGGCAGGATAAGAACTAACGCAGGTTTAACGGGAATTTACCCTCTCAAACAAGAAATGTTCGGCTCGTAAAACCTCTCTAAATAAATGGATATGGTGTGTCTTTCAGAACGCCGCCTTCTGAGTCAGGTTGATTGGTTGGTTCCTAAGTTTAGGGGCTGCGACAACGTGGTCAGCTAGCCCTGTGTACATTGGGTGTGTGTAGAATCTGTTTGATGAAAATCCACAGCCTGCGTCCAGTCTCCGACCGGGTCAGGAATGGAATGAATGAAGCCCCCATCTAGCGGCGAGGATATGAACTGTGCCGGCTGCCGAGGCCTGACGCACTCCTCTGGGGCAATGATTAAATGAATGACAGATGAAATGAAATGATAGTGGAGAGTGTTGCTGGAATGAAATTTTGACAGGGAAAACCGGAGTACCCGGAGAAAAACCTGTCTGCCTCCGTTTTGTCCAGCACAGATCTCACATGGACTGACCGGGATTTGAACCACGGACCCAGCGGTGAGAGGCCGGCGTGCTGCCGCCTAAGCCACGGAGGCTTAGAATCTGTCTGATAACCGGTGTTAATTGTGATGACTGTATTAGTATGTGCTATCTGTTTTTGAATTCAAGTAAGGACTGCAGAGTTTTGAATTTTTCAAATAGTTCCTACTTTTGCCGCCAAACGCCACCGTCAACGACTACTAGTTCAGAACTTAGCTACCAGACGCCACCGCAGTCGGCTCTTGGCAACGAACGTAGGAACCTAAGCGCGTTGTTTACATTCTTAACCTATACAATTTAGCTTCTCACAGGTGTAATTAGTGGAAGGTTATTTAACATGCCATAAATCTATGACACGGGACCGCCGACTTTACTTCCCCTCCGAAGGAAGGCATACTGAGGGATTCTTAACGCTCTTAAAAAATCCGACGACTTCGACCGGATTTGAACCCGCGATCTTGGGCATAGAAGCTCAGCATGCTACCAACTACGCTACCGAAGCCGCCCTTCTGAGTCTTAGGGTGCGTATTTGAGACGCTGATCCAAAGGTTATGGGTTCGAGTTGATAATAATACAAAGAAAGGCCTCTAGATTTTTGCTCAGTGACTTTAGCGGCTACGGTGGCGTAGTTGGTAGCATGCTAAGATTCTATGCCCAAGATCGCGGGTTCAAACCCAGCCGAAGTCGTCGCTTTTTAGAGCGTTAAAAATCCCTCAGTATGCCTTCCTTCGGAGGGGAAGTAAAGCCCATGTCATAGATTTATGGCATGTTAAAGAACCTTCCACTAATTACACCTGTGTGCAGCTAATTTATAGGTTAAACATTTGACAAACGCTCTTTGGTTCCGACGTTCGTCGCCAGGAGCCGACTGCGTTGGCATCTGGTAACCAAGTTCTGAACTAGTAGTCGCTGATGGTGGCATTAAGCGGCAAAAGTAGGAATTACTTGAAAAAATTCAATGTCTGTAGTCCTTTCTTGAATTGAAAACAGATAACACACACTAATACAGTCACCACAATTAACACCGGTATCAGACAGATTCTACACACTCCCAAAGTACACGGGGTAACATGACCACGTTGTCACAGCCCCTAAACTGAGTAACCAACCAACTATCTGACTTTCAGCATGAATTTCATTTGTAGTTGTTGCTAGTTATTTCATGTTTTTAGGAGATGGCAACCCTTGATTATGATACAGTTGTCAGCCCATATATTGTCGAATCATTTATAATGCTGCTGACACATTAAGCTGTCCAGTGCGAGTATAATACATGTCACCGCTCTGTTGTATCGGCGAAGCTATTTAAGACGATGCTTGTGATGTCTTTAATACGATCTAGATGACGGTGATTTACGATGTCGGTCGTTGCTATGGAGACGGAGAGGGAGATGACTTCCTCTTCATAGCGAGCTAGTAAATTAGGTAATAAACCGTTAAAAACTGGAGCGGCAAAGACATTATGGTATCACTTGATTGATTGCTTTCATAAACAGTGCTTACCAAAACTTAGTATTGTACATCCTTCAAACTGTCTGATCTCACCTCTTCTTCCGAAAAATTTCGACATATCTTCGCGTTTCACATCCCCTAGACCCCAAAACCACCGTCAGTTCAAAAGTTTATATATAATCTCTATATATAAAAAAATGAAAGTTTGTCTGTTTTTTCTGATTTTCCACGGAAGTTTGAGTTATTAACGCGTTTCAGACTGATTTATGACGGTTGCGCGCAAAACCAAATTTTTTTTCTGTCTGTCTGTCTGTCTGTTTGTTTGTTTGTTTGTCTGTGTACAACTTTGCACGCGCATCACTCGAGAACGGCTGAGTGGATCAACGTAAAATTTGGTACAGAAGTCCATCAGAGGCACGAAAGTAATCATTGATGTAACTCTTCTCCATACCTCTCATAAAATAGGGCCTACCCCCTTAAAATGCTGAAATTGGCGTAGAAAAACGAGACAAAGCTCATTTTCAGCGTCTCAATGTGAGAAACAAAACTCGGGAGCCCTACGGGCCCCGAAAACCACATTTTAAGGTCCTAAAACCTACAGTTTTTGAGATATACCCAGAAAACTAATTTCATTTATTAAGCTATTGAAAGAATTCAAGCCGGTAACCATGGCAACACGATCTCGGAAGTCCATCTATTTCTGTAAAAGACGCAATGCCATTCCATTTATTATATTACTGTGAACGTTCGCAAACTGCTATAAGATTATCACGGAACCGAATTAAGCTCTAAATTCATCAATACATACTGTATATAATGCGCTTAAGGGGGTCAAGGGGTACTAAACGTCTATTATATCCCTATCACTATATTATTAAATTATTATTATGATTATTATTATAATAGAGCGTACAAGGACGAGCAAAACTCATTTTCAGCCCCTCAGTGGCTCGGAGGATACTACGCTTTAAGGCTCTAAAACCACGTTTCTGAGATATTCCCAGAAAACTAATTTCATTTAATAAACTAATAAAGACCACCTCGTGGCGCAGTGGCTAGCATTGTTGAATGTCACCCCCGAGGTACCGGGTTCGATCCCCGGCTCTGCCAAGAATTTAAAAAGTCTTGGTATGGTCTGGTACGGGGTATTCCAGCCACGTGATGCAAAATGGGAACCTGCCGGATGCTATGGCAGGAGGAGGAGTGGAAAGGAACTGGCCACCCTACCACACGCAAACTCCGACTCGGGATGCCTGGTTAGTGATCCCTTGACTTAGTCAAGGGCTCTTATTCAGGTCGCCTACGTCCCTGGAGGGGATATGGCACTCTTTCATTTTATAAACTAATAAATAAATGACGAGTACAGAAGAAGACCAAATCAGGAGCTATATATACTGAGAAAATCACAGATGTGGCCAGGAAGAGACGTCTAGCTTTCTATGGACATGTCTCATGGATGAACCCAACAAGACTAACAAACCGGCTTCTCAACTACTGGGGGAAGAGAAAGAGCGTGACACCGTCACTAACAGTAGTTAACTAGGTTATCGAAGAACTGAAGATAATGAAAAGTGATATTAGAAGCTGATCACATCTCAGAAAGATACTTAAACAGAAGAGTTTTCAGGACAGACCACCCTGTAAGAAAACCGGCATCATCTGGTCAAAAGAGAGGAAGGAGAAACATAGCCAGCGACTGCGCGAATATTGGGCAAACATCAAGTCCCTCGCCAAGCTGAAAAGTTGAACGTCGTGGTCCTTAGCTGGCCCTTCCGAAAGAAGAAGAAGAAGAAGAACAATAAGGAACTAATGAAGTAATGCAAGCCAGTAACGATGACAACAGTGTCACAAGAGGTGACATCCAACTTTCCATCTATTTCTGTAAGAAGCAATGCCACTCAATTTATTAAATTTCTGTTAAAGTTTGCAAATGGCTGTAAGGTTATCGTGGAATCAAACATAGACCGTAAAATTCAACAATGCGATTAAGGGGGTCAAGGGGTACACTAGAATTTTTACACGTGTCTTACACGTGCGATATGCGATATGTTGTGCAGAAGGTCTATTGTATCTCCAAACAGCAACTTTATATTCAAAAAATCCTGACTTGGAAAAGGTTTTTTTTTTTTTGCAGCTTTTGGGAATTTGGGCCAATGGAGGCTAAAAATCCCAAATTTTCATGCACCATGAGCCTTTATAATTTATTAAAGGGGTCTTCCAGGGGATGGGGACTTTCCACAACTGTGAGGGTCAGTTTTAATTTGACATATATTGCGTTTCGTCTACGTGGTTTTCAATATTATTTTCACGTCAGGAAGTACACGTTAAGTGAATTTAGTTTGAGAGCACATTTTAAGTAATCATATTTTTGTCGACAAACGGGTTCATCGTCAAGATGATTTTGTTTGATACTGTGTGGTTGATATATCTTTATGTTTATGTACGCCTATAATTCATGTTCCGGTGCTTGGAGCATCATAAAATTAGGTATTGTAACCATGAGTCAATACACCAATCATTTAGAAAACTCTTCAACGTACTTCTCATAGAAGGGTGGGTATAAAGAACAACTTTTCAAAATGCATGCTAAAATAAGCGAAAAATAAAAAAAATCTCCTAGAAGGGCGACCAAAGCATTGTTGCTCTTCTCAATGTGTGACACAAAACTAGGGAGTCCATAAAGGTTCTCCGAAAACCACATTTTACGGCCCTTAAATTAACAGTGTCTGCGATATACCCAGAAAACTAACTTCGTTCTGATAAACTTATGAAGGAATGACAAGCCCCTAACCATTGGAACAGTATCTCAATTGATAACGTCTGGTTATTAATACCGAAGACCGTTCGAAGAGCGGGTACTTCTGCTAGTGTATGTATTGAACCCTTTACCCACAGGCTGTATAAAGGATCCTAATAATTATTCTTCATTTTTGATACATTTCTACAGACAGCAGATATGAGAGCCAGACGGTGTTGGGAAATATTGAGAAATCAGTGGCCGAGAGGACACAATGGTTTAAGCTCCTGTGGTATTTTTAGGAAGAAGCATAAATATTCTTGAGACATAGGACAGGTGCAACTTTTAGCGCGGAAGACGGCTTGGGCACGCACATTATGGCCTATTGCTATGAAGGTTGGCGCCAAGAAGAAAATCGAATGCTACGAGGCAGTTGGTCAATCATCATGTTAACCACTCCCTACTGCAGAAATACATGTAAAAGCGCGCAAAGACATACAAGAGTCTGGGCCAATAATATCAAGACGCCTTGTTTTAGCGGCAACTCGGCTTGGTGACGCACCCTGGTAAATTAACGCGGGAGTTATCTACAGATTAATTCCACGATCGATTCGAGCCGGCTACAGCATAGTCGTAACCTCCACATCGCTACGAACTCAATGATACCGATCGCATCCTAGTCTGATAATTATTATGGAATATTTTCTCATAAATCCCCTTCCACACCTACCATAGTCAGTTTCATTTATAAGGATCCAGGATGCTTCGAGAGAATCGCATATTTTCGTGCTTTTGAGGACGTTACGTCATACACTTATTTTTGTGGGTCTGAGGACGTAACGTTCACACTCATTACTTCATGCGTCTGATAACGTGACGTTGATTTTTATTTGAACATGGAACAGTTTCGTCAAGTTATAAGTATAACTTCAGTGATTTATTTGTAGTCCCAGCACTACCAGTAGGACTAGTTCATCGAAATAATTCACCAAATAGACTGTCAAGGAATTTAGTACTTGATAGGTGAATGTAGTAGGAAATATATCGTGTGTGTATCTGACAAAACTTTATTTAATTCAGCACGAGATGACGTCTAAGAACGACACCGGATCTTGGAACCAGCAGGACATTTGCCAGAAGATGTCGATGACGAGATAAACATCTTAAAGGAGATGGCTGCAGACGTTTCCTTGATGCTGTTTTAAAAGGATTGAGTACAAATGAATTTATTTATTTATTTATTAAATCAGCTATGGTATTATGGGACCTATTTTGTAGATATGTGTTTGCCTGTTTGGTAATGTAGATTATTAGTTCTTGTTTTACTGACACATTAAATACGGGACAAGCCGAGCGTTGTGTAATTTGTAAATATTGTGATTTGTGGTTTGTTCAACTTTACGGGGCGACGCGCAGCTCATGCTCGCGTTCGCTTGCGTAAACCGCGGTCAATCATTATTATTCGGAGGTATGCCTTATAACAAAAATGGAACTGAATTAAATTTGAGATTAAAAATAGAATTTGGAGGGTAAAGATTATTTGTAAGTAGAATTTTATGATGGATCAGGATTATTTTGATAGTTGCTTTTTCAGCAGAGCTGAACGGGATGGCACTTTTCACCCAAGTTTTGTTGTGTATTTTTTTATGTGTCATTTGACGCAATATTGTTGATCTGTTTTGAGCCGACCCGGTGGTATGTGTATGAGAGTCAGTCCAAACTTTAGGTGCGTTGTGTGATTTTTTATAATGTGCTAGCGAGAATATATCATGGTGATTATTCTGACTTGCTCCACATTAGCCCAGTTCATGACCTCGCGAGGCTGGACTTGTGGTATATATTTGTGTTTTCTTGCCATCCAGGGGGATGAGTGAGATATGTTTGCGTTTCCAGACGGAAACTGCACCTAGCTTGAGCGACTGAGAGAGATAATGGAGACAGCGATGACTCATACAAGAGGGGCGCGCTCAAATCAGATAACGTGACTTGTCATTAGTACCAGGCTTGGATCCTGTACGTCAATTTTAGACGTTGTTTAAATTCACAAAACCTGATCGGTTTTAATGAGGATTGATTGATTAAATGGGTGCTGTCCATAGTTGTAAGGTAGCTTCCGAAACTCGTGTTTGTCTGGCGTTTTATAAAAATGTAAACATAGTTTTTAGCCGTTAGGCTTGTACTTTGTTGTTGTTGTTGGTTCAATTTGTGTGTGTTTATTTTACGCGTTCAATGACCCGTGTCAACTTAGGGTGCGCGAGGCTATGTTCCCATGTTATGATGAGAGCGTTTTGGCCTATTTCTGGCATGCTCTTTTTGTTCATTTATGTGCTCTGGCACCAGCTGGAATCTCAGGGAGATTCGTCATATTTTTTGTATTATTAGATCTTGCATGTGTCAGTAGTAATTGTAGTGTATTAATTAAGGGTGGATCCCATAGCCATAGTGTGATTTAAAAGATGCAACTCCGTGAGCGACATGGCTGTTTCAGTTGTAAACGGACTCGCATCAGTACGCAGTTTCTTATTAACGAGCAGAACACCACACATTATATAACTTCTTAACCAGAAAAAAAATGGACTTGTATCCATATGTTGTGACGAGTGAGTTCTTACAGCTCAAGTTTATGCTATGTTTTATCATTTTGAGTGAAGTTGTATTCACATTGTGTTGTTGTGACGAGCGAGTCTTACCGCTCAGTGTTATATTTATTCATTTAGGGGGTGAAAGTCAGGGAGGATTTCTTTTATTTATTATTATTATTATTATGTACATATTTTCAGTCATTAAATATATTTTATTCTACTTGTTATTCATTTTATTTCTAGTATAGCCTCTGTCATGGACCTTTCTATTCATTAGAGCATGTTGTTTTAAGCGAACTTTGCTGTATAACGCAGTCAGGACTGAACACGACCCCGTAGATGACTCTTGAGAAAACCATGCTTTATTTTAGGGTGCAGTATATATGTACATATATGACTTTCTTGTGGACACGATAACTACCGCAATTTTGCATCAATCACTTTGAATGTTTTACATAATATCTATCCCTATAAAACCTCGGCCGAGTTCGTTAATGGGCACAATCGGTTGAAGGGGGTGAAAATGGGGGGGGCTCTATTTTTTTTTTCGAAAAAGTGAAATATTGCTGTAACTACCTTAATATTTGAAATATCGAATTCGTTCAAAATTCATACTATGTGTCGGATAAGGCCCCAAAAAGTTATGTTTGAAAGGTTTTTTGATAGCAACAACCATTGACCAAAGGAGTGGGAAAATGTTGCTTTTTCGGGAAACATTAATCATATCTCTGTTAATAGGCACAATATCAAAACCGTACAAAATGGACAATATTGTCCTAATAATTACCTGAAACGTTTGTATGAACGAATTTTTGATATCACCCACCATTACGCCAAGGGATGAGCAAAATGAATTCGGAATTAGAAGAAAATGCCAAGAGCCATCAGAGGTTGCCGTGACAACACTACTAAATTGATGATGGATGAGCCATCAGACGTTGCCATGACAATGCCATTGCACGAGATCACATTCAGTTTTCCATCTGACTCTGTGGGAAGCGGATTTGGTGATGTAACTGGTAGCATGCTGAACTTCTATGCCCAAGGTCGCGGGTTCTAAGCCGGCCGAAGTCGTCGGATTTTATAAGAGTGCTAAAAATCACTCAGTATGCCTTCCTTTGGAGGGGAAGTTCCAACTTTCATTGCGAGTAGCTGGTTGTGGTGGCATCTAGTAGCCAAGTTCACAGCTAGGTGTCGTTGACGGTAGTATTTGTTAGCAAAATTAGTAACTACAACTTGAAATTGACCGTTTGAAGTCCGTACCTGAATTACAGACTAATACAGTTATCACAATTAGCACCGTTTATCAGACAGATTCTACACACACCAAAAGTACACGGGGCTACATGACCGCTTTGTGGCAGCCCCTAAACTGAGGAACCAACCAAAATCTCTGCGGGAGATAAAATTTTGCGTGAAGAAATAACAGACAGTTAGATATTTAGGGCCTACACATCAGCGTCGAAACCTTGCATAAGGACAGTGTGATCACAAGTATAAACAAGATGTTCAGTAAAGAACATATAGCCTACTTTCTCCTAAATGTATGAGTATAGTTATAACTCGTTGTTATTATCAAAGAGTATAATAGAACTATTCTTTGTTGAAGACCTTAGAAACGATTTACCTCTACCAAACGCCACAACCTAGATAAAAACTGCTACCATCATTGAAGAAAGAAAGATAAGAAGTATATCAAGAATGTTATGGATCTGGAGACATAATCGACCGGACTGGCTGCGTGGCTCAGCGGTAACGTTCTCGCTTGCTGGGCCCTAGGTTGCAGGTTCGTATCCTGGCGCAGTCAGCTGGCATTTGAGGGTGCACAAATGCGAGGGAGCCGTGTCAGTACATTTACTGGCACGTTAAAGACCCCTTTCGGGACAAAATTCCGGCACCCCAGTGTCTCTAAAAGCAGCAGTAGTTAAAAGGGATGTAAAACCAATAACATTATTATTATTATTACTATTATTATTATTATTATTATTATTATTATTACATATACGACCTGCCGTGGGCAACATCCAACTTTGAGTTGAGGCATGTCTTTACACGTCTGGTTGTGCATGGCTTTCACAACCCTAATTGAATTAACAAATCTTTCCATGACCCTACAGAGACGTGTGTATACAAACTATGTGGATATTTTCGATTGCTATTTGCCTGAAATAAAAGTAGTAATTAATAACCTGAACTAACACCAACGGCTTGAATTCAGTTACTATGTGAAATCGTTTTGTTCTTTACTTCAAATAACATTTTCAAGTAACGCAAAATAGGCTGTTACAAACCCTTTAAAATAAAAAGTAACAAGATGTTCAGTAAAGAACATATCGCCTACTTTCTCCTAAATGTATGAGTATAGTTATAACTCGTTGTTATTATCAAAGAGTATAATAGAACTATTCTTTGTTGAAGACCTTAGGAACGATTTACCTCTACCAAACGCCACAACCTAGATAAAAACTGCTACCATCATTGAAGAAAGAAAGATAAGAAGTATCTAAAGAATGTTATGGATCTGCAGACATAATCGACCGGACTGGCGGCGTGGCTCAGCGGTAACGTTCTCGCTTGCTGGACCGTATGTTTCAGGTTCGTATCCTGGCGCAGTCAGCTGGCATTTGAGGGTGCACAAATGCGAGGGAGCCGTGTTAGTAGATTTACTGGCACGTTAAAGATCCCCTTCGGGACAACATTCTGGCACCCCGGCGTCTCTAAAAGCAACAGTAGTTAAAAGGGACGTAAAACCAATAACATTATTATTATTATTATTATTTTTTATTGTTATTATTATTATTATTACATAATCGGCCTGACGCGGGCAATATCCAACTTTGAGTTGAGGCATGTCTTTTCACGACTGGCTGCGTATGACTTTCACAACCCTAATTGAATTAACAAATCTTTCCATGACCCTACAGAGACGTGTGCATACCAACTATGTGGATATTTTCGATTGCTATTTGGCTGAAATAAAAGTATTAATTATTATCCTGAACTAGCACCAACGGTAGAGTTCAGATACTATGTGAAATCGTTTTGTTCTTTACTTCAATTAACATTTTCAAATAACGCACAATAGGCTGTTACAAACCCTTTAAATTAAAAAGTAAAAATGTATCGTAGTATCATCTTGTCATTCTTCAAATTCGATGCGCATAGAATGCCAATGGTATAGTAATCAATGGAGCCCCACGTAGACTAGTCGTGACATCTAGTGGTGAAATATCGAACAATATAATCCTAACAGAGCGAGTGCATTCTAGCTGCCAGAAGAAGAAACTTTTCAATAAAATCTGGAAGTTAATAAGTAGCGGCGTGCAGTTACCTTTTTGGCAGCTAGATGTCTCGAGTAAATCTGCTGGCGAATTATGTTTTAATTAAATATATATTTTACACCATAATATGCACAATATAACGCTTAATTTTAAAACGTCTGAGTCATTACAAAACAATAAACATATAACATTTCAAGCAAAAAAAATAGCTCTGATCCGGTTTGAACCATAGGCATTTGAGCGATAGGTTAACGCTCTACCACTGAGCTAATTGTGTCAACGAATATCGTTCTATATAAAATAACTTACATAGAACTTGTTAGCAAATAATGATTTATACTAAACGATTTCATCACTGGAGTATAATATTTATATATAAAGCATTTCATACAAAGTTTATTTATTTTGTATCAGTACGCTATATTGCATGCAATACTCAAATTAGTGAAATATAAGCCAGGCACAAGATATCCGCTGCCATCTTGTCTTATTACTGAATCGGCTCAGCTTTTTAAAATCACGTCTGCACTATAGTATTACAAAATAAACTTTTAATTTCGAACGTGCCTCTTCCTTTAGAACAGTTAAAATGATTCTCGGCTCGATAATCGGAACTGGTGGGTCCCATGATATGGATTATAAAGTTTGCATAATTCGCACTGCCGCCATCCTGAAATGGTATGGCGGACGACCTTGTAGTATGGTCACAAGACGCATCCTATACGAAGGTATGTTGTTACCAAATTTGGTAGAGATCGGATGATTTGGTTAGTCGTTATTTGATTTTACGTTTTGAACGTTTGAGTGGCCGGCATTCAGTTTTAGTAAAGATGGCGGCGATATAAAACATGACACTGAGGTGTCCTTTGCTAGTGCTACCTTTGCACCAAATTTCGTTCAATTCGCATTCACCGTGTTCGAATTGATAGGGGGGGACAGACATTCAGAGTACACACACTCACACAGACACACACACACACACAGACTCACACGCACACATACACACACACGGACTCACACACACACATACACACACAGACAGACACACTTTTTTCGCCCTGTGTTGATCTCATGTCTACTTTCATTTTTTGCAAAAATCGAAAGTAGACTAAAAATGTATCGTAGTATCATCTTGTCATTCTTCAAATTCGATGCGCATAGAATGCCAATGGTATAGTAATCAATGGAGCCCCACGTAGACTAGTCGTGACATCTAGTGGTGAAATATCGAACAATATAATCCTAACAGAGCGAGTGCATTCTAGCTGCCAGAAGAAGAAACTTTTCAATAAAATCTGGATGTTAATAAGTAGGTCGGCGTGCAGTTACCTTTTTGGCAGCTAGATGTCTCGAGTAAATCTGCTGGCGAATTATGTTTTAATTAAATATATATTTTACACCATAATATGCACAATATAACGCTTAATTTTAAAACGTCTGAGTCATTACAAAACAATAAACATATATCATTTCAAGCAAAAAACCTAGCTCTGACCGGGTTTGAACCATAGGCATTTGACCGATAGGCTAACGCTCTACCACTGAGCTAATTGTGTCAACGAATATCGTTCTGTATTAAATGACTTACATAGAACTTGTTAGCAAATAATGATTTATACTAAACGATTTCATCACTGGAGTATATTATTTATATATAAAGCATTTCATACAAAGTTTATTTATTTTATATCAGTACGCTATATTGCATGCAATACTCAAATTAGTGAAATATAAGTCAGGCACAAGATATCCGCTGCCATCTTGTCTTATTACTGAATCGGCTCAGCTTTTTAAAATCACGTCTGCACTATAGTATTACAAAATAAACTTTTAGTTTCGTACGTGCCTCTTCCTTTAGAACAGTTAAAACGATTCTCGGCTCGATAATCGGAACTGGTGGGTCCCATGATATGGATTATAAAGTTTGCATATTTCGCACGGCCGCCATCCTGAAATGGTATGGCGGACGACCTTGTAGTTTGATCACAAGACGCATCCTATACGAAGGTATGTTGTTACCAAATTTGGTAGAGATCGGATGATTTGGTTAGTCGTTATTTGATTTTACGTTTTGAACGTTTGAGTGGCCGCCATTCAGTTTTAGTAAAGATGGCGGCGATATAAAACATGACACTGAGGTGCCCTTTGCTTGTTCTACCTCTGTACTAAATTTCGTTCAATTCGGTTTCACCGTGTTCGAATTGATAGGGGGGGGACAGACATTCAGAGTACACACACTCACACACAGATACACACTCACTCACACATACACACACACAGACAGACACACTTTTTTCGCCCTGTGTTGATCTCACAAGTCTACTTTCATTTTTTGCAAAAATCGAAAGTATGCTAAAAATGGACCCCAATTGACGAGGAGGTTACCGTCCCCATAAGACAATAAAATGTTTGAAATATGCATAAAATGACGAAGAATAAAGTTAATTAAGCTACAATTATAAAATACTTTCTTGCAATAAATGAGGTTTGATCCTTCTACGAAAACCTTCATGTTCTGCCCATTTTCGCCTATCCCCAAGTTTGCCCGGTGAATTCTATCTCCGCCTTCCGGCGTGCCGAGAGGATTTTTTAAATCACTGAAATATACATCAATACTAGCAGTTGCTTAGTGGCTGTCACTGTCACTGCAGAGGCCCGGGTTCGAATCCCGGCACGGCCAAGAAATTTAATTCTGGTGTGTGGGCTGGAACGGGGAACACTCAGTTTCGTGAGGTAAAACTGAGAAGGGGTGGGTTCGATTCCTGCCTCAGCCATCCTGGATGTGTTTTTACATGGTATCCCACTCTTTCTCCAGGAAAATGCCGGACTGGATACGGCTGCCTTTTTCCCAATCCTCATCTGGATTACGAATACACACACTAATGCAGCCATAACAGTAATATAGGTTGTATGTTAGGTAGTCAGCCCATAGGTTAGTTGGATCCTCAAACATTGCCACTGTAGTTTATATGGGTAGATGCCCAAAACAGCACTGTAATGAGGCGTACTAGGTAAGGTGAGGAGTGAGGTAGTTTGCCATTACTTTCTTCACTGAGTCAATACAGCGGTACTAACTCGACGAGTAGAATCTTTCACAGTATCCACTGGTACTAGACGTGTCCTTACTGCTATCACTAGGCACTTTCCATACCTCAATAGCTTCCATATAATCACAGTTGAAAATTAGTCTGAGACATCGGTGAAAAGCAACAATTTGCTGTATCCTATGTCAGCAGATAAATCAAAAAAGCACAAAATATTGACACACAACCAAATACACGCGGTAAAATGACAACGTTTCCCAAGCCTCCCAAATGAAACAATAACAACAACAACCAACATACATAGTAGGATATTATGATAATTATTAAAGTTTGCGATGTCTAATCTTTCTCCTTCTGTTTCACCCTCTCTGGGGCAATTTGGATCAATCATTTCACTTGTTCATTGATCTTTCCTTAGTGCCCAATATCTCTTCATTCTTTCTGATCTTCTTTTCCTCTCTTCTTCCGAGATGATGGGTTTGGATTTTAGTAAAGATTTGTCTTGGAACTTTATATTTTCTTCTTTAATAATTTATTATTTTAGCATTTCGATTGAGTATTGAATTGTTTGTAATTTTTCATTCTACTAGGTCTTTTCCAGTTCGGTTCGTTGGTTCCTCAGTTTAGTGGCTGCGACAACGCGGACATGTAGCCTCGTGTACTTTGGGTGTGTGTGTAGAATATGTCTGATAACCGGTGTTAATTGTGATGACTGTATTAGTGTGTGTATTGTTTTATAAGGTGCGTTCAAAAAGTAACGAGCCGGAGGCATAATTACAGAAACCAGTACCTGTGTGTTGAAAGTATTGGCCCTGGCTGTTGAGGTACTTGTCCCACTGTGACACGAGGCGGTGAATGGCTGTCTCATAAAATTCCCCGGGCTGCGATGTGAACCAGTTCCGCACATACAGCTGGACGTCGGCGTCCGAGGTGAATCGTTGGCCTCGCAGAGCCCTTTTCAGGGGACCAAACATGGCGTAATAACAGGGAGAGAGGTCTGGACTGTATGTAGGGTGGCCGAGAACCTCCCATTTGAATTTCTGCAAGAGTGCCGCGACTGTGTTGGCCGTATGAGGTCGTGCATTGTCGTGGAGCGACCACCGCGGCTATGGCGTTCACTGTCACTCGGCGGTCCACGGTAATGAGTGCATCAACCAGCTGGACGTTGTCATCGGTAATGCAGGGGGGTGCCCCAGACCGGGCATCATCGGCTAACGACACCCGTCCTTCCCTGAAGCACTTGTGCCACGCCTTGACACTTGCAAGGGACATGCAGTGTTCGCCGAACACTTGTGACATTCGGCGTTGAATGTCCGTTCGCCCTACTCCTTCCGCTGTCAGAAACCGAACAACACCTCTTTGGTCTTCGGTTCACACCTCCAAGTCACTGTTTTCAATGCGACTGGCAGCGTTGGACGTTTGATGTATGCTGCTGCTCCCTTTGTATTGTCACGTGACGTGCACGCCTGCCCTCAAGCGACGGGCTGTGACCTTCCACGATCTGGTCGGAACCACACCTCGTTACACACGCCACAATTAGCCAATGTCGTCACCGGTTTGCGCATTCCAGCCTCCGGATCGTTACTTTTTGAACGCACCTTATAATTCAAGTATGGACAGCAGACATTGAATTTTTTCAAGTAGTTCCTACTTTTGCCGCCAAACGCCACCGTCAACGACCAACTAGTTAAGAACTTCGTTACCCGATGCCATCACAGTCGGCTCTTGACGACGAACGGAGGAACATAACAACGTTAGTCAAATGTTTAACCTATATCATTTAGCTTCACACAGGTGTAATTAGTGGAAGATTCTTTAATATACGATAAATCTTTTCCAGTTTCTTTAAACCATATAGGGTTTGTCTTGCGGTTACGGAAGGAATCAAAAATTTGTTTGATTAATCTATTACAGTTCATTCTGAGAAGATGACCGTAGAAATTTATCCTGCTTTTTCGCATAGTATCGGAGAGTTTTACAATTTTATTGTAGATAATCTCATTCTTGATGTATAATATAATCTCATTATCCTGAAATTTTTATCATGATTTTTCTTATTCTTCTTCTTTATTTGTTTCACCCAACTTTGGCTACATGAAATCAATAATTCTTTTATTGTTTTGAGCTTTTCTATTAGTCCGGTATTGCCTCATCATTTGAGATCTTGCTTCCCTTTCTTCGGTAGAGATGTGGATCGTACGCTTTTGTTTGATTTTAATCTGGAACCGTTGTTTCTTATCCTTGGTGACGGTTTTGGCTGTTTTGTCCATGAGCATGGTGTCTGTAATTTTGAGTTCTACGAGGTCTTTCTCGGTTTCCGTAAACCAAAGAGTTTGTTTTTTTTCATTACGAAAGTAGTCTATGATCTTTTTGGTTAGTCTATTTGAATTCATTCAGTGGGTGTGCCCAAAAAGTCAATTCTCCGTTTTTTTTATTATGCCCGACAGTTTTTCAGTCATTTGGTAAAGAGTTTCGTTCCTGACACGGATTAATTTGATATGAAATTTGCGGCCTAAGATTTTGCGTAATATTTTTCTTTCCTTGACCTCCAGCCTTTCAAGCGTTCTTGTTATAAGTGTCATTATTATTATTATTATTATTATTATTATTATTATTATTATTATTATTATTATTATTATTATTATTCAATGTACACAACGTTGTCTAAGAACTGAGTGTTTAGTACAGTAAAGTCTCGCAAACTCGGCCTAGACCGTAGGGTAGCCGAGTTCGCAAAAATGCCGGGTTATCGGGAAATGTGTTAAAAAGAAGAAATAAGCTGTTTGTTTTGGTTTAAAAGTAATGCAATCTGTACATTTATTTGTTTTTAACAGAAACACAAGATTTAAAACGATTAAGCCACTACAATTACAGCACGTGAATATATAGTTCAGTACTGTACTGCATAAAAATCAAGGAAAACAATTACTGTTAATTATAAAAGAATACATAAAAACTAGGCCTACAAATTATTTTTCTAATATGTACAGAGTACAGTATATGCACAAAACAATTCCCGCAGGCAAATAGTTTTTTCACTTAATGAAAATTACCATTTACTTTTTTGCAAAAAAGTAATGTTCTTTTTCTTTTCGCTTAAAACCTGTTTCTTGAAGCCTCGTCACGAAGACGGCAAGGAAACAGAATTGCGGAGAATGCGCAATCAAATAAATACAACGCTCTGCGCGAAAACCGTTTGTTTACTTCTTACTGCCAACAGTTTGTGCATTTACAGTACTGTACAGTACAGCTACCTGTATTTATCAGTTCGTCGTTACTCTTCATACTATGTACTGTAGGTCAACTTCTTTCGCGTCGTATTTAACTGTCGATAATTCCATTGATGGAGAAGACGAAACAAAACATAATAATGCTCGGTGCGGAAACACAAAAACAAACAAAAACCAGATGTTCGGTAAAGGACATATAGGAGAAAGTAGGCTATATGTTCTTTACCGAACATCATCTGTTTTTTTTTTTTTTTTTTTTTTAAGACACAAGTATGCGCATTTCATCTTCGTAACAAAGAGGCCCGGAGAAAGTTGAATGTTGAAAGGAGTGACACTCGAAAGCTGTGAAACGCCTCGATATTTGGGAATCAAGCTTGATCGTACCCTCAGCTTCAGGAAACATTGTAGAGAATTGAAGTGCAAGATCAGCTCAGGAAATAGCATAATGTGGAAGTTTATAGGTTCAACATGGGGAGCGAACCCTCAGGTTCTACGTTCAACAGCATTGGGACTTGGCTTTGCAGCAGGAGAGTACGGATCATCAGTGTGGGGAGCATCTGTCCATACCAAGCAAGTGGACACAGCTCTTAACGAGTCCACACGTATTGTCACTGGATGTCTGAGACCTACTCCAGTGCAGAAGATCTACCCTCTCGCTGGCATTGCACCTCCAGTTATTCGACGCAGGGTGGCAGCAGAGAAAGAGAGACAAAAGCTTGAAACAGATCCCAGACATTCTATGTTCAACCACAAGGTGACCACTCCTCGCCTAAGATCCAGGAAGAGTTTTATTAAGAGAACAGTACCCCTCCATACCAAGCCAGACGTCCGGCGTGTGTCACTCTGGAAACAAATAGTACCAGAGGGGTTTACCCCAAAAGAAGAACTGAGCAGTGGTAGTCATTTGCCTTATACCACCTGGAGGTCCTTAAACCGGATGAGAACAGGAGTGCCTAAGTGTCGTAGCAACGTTGTGAAGTGGGGATATGCAGAAGATCCACGATGTGCCTGTGGAGAAATCCAGACTCCACAACACCTGCTCACGTGCAAAGATCTTAATGAAACCTGCAGCCAGGAAGACCTTATGTTGGCCACATACCGAGGGATAACAGTAGCAGAGTTCCGGAAAGGAAGAATTTAGTGTGTCTCCCGGACACGGAAAGTAAAGTAAAGTAAGTCCTAAATGCATGGGTATTGTTATAACTCTTTGTCCTTTTCAAGGAGTATAATTGAATGTTGGTTGTAGTAGCTTGTTGAAATACAACGTGCTATAGGGATATTAAACATGAATATGAGGTGCCCTTTACTAGTGCTCCCTATGTAAAAAAAAACATTCAATTCGGTTTCACCGTGTTAGAATTGATATGGGGAATGGATTTAAACACATGCATGGCCGCTATTTGCAAACTATTGGGCTCATGCCCTTGTAGTCAGTCATAAGATGCTTCCTCCATAAAGGTATGTTGTTGCAAAATTTGGTAGAGATCGGATGATTAGGTTAGTCGTAATTTGATTTAAGCTTTGAACATTTGTGTGGCCGCCATTACGTTTCCGTCAAGATGGCGGCGATATAAAACATGACACTGAGGTGCCCTTTGCTAGTGCTACCTCTGTACCAAATTTCGTTCCATTCGGTTTCACCGTGTTCGAATTAATAGGGGGAATCTATTTTGACACAAAGATGGCCGCCATCCACAAACTATTAGGCTAAAGACCTATTAGATTGGTCAAAGGATGCTCCCTCCATAAAGGTATGTTGTTGCAAAATTTGGTAGAGATCGGATGATTAGGTTAGTCGTAATTTGATTTAAACTTTGAACATTTGTGTGGCCGCCATTACGTTTCCGTCAAGATGGCGGTGATATAAAACATGACACTGAGTTGTCCTTTGCTAGTGCTATCTTTGTACCAAATTTCGTTCAATTCGTGTTCACCGTGTTCGAATTGATAGGGGGGGGGGGACAGACATTCTGAGTACACTCACACACACACACACACATACACATACACACACAGACAGACACACTTTTTTCGCCCTGTGTTGATCTCATAAGTCTACTTTCATTTTTTGCATAAATCGAAAGTAGGCTAATAATGATTTTTCTCCTGTCAGGGTGGCCGAGAAATCCGGAATGCCGGGTTACCGAGTGCCGAGTTTGCAAGACTTTACTGTACATCGTTGCAGTCGCGTAATGACGATTGTCTTTGAGAGTTACGCTAATAATTTCCCTTGTGAAGGAGCTGTCTTTGAGTGCAAGTGATGGTGGGTAAAGGTCGCCAGCTAAAACACGTCGAGAATTCCGAAGCACTTGGAAATTCCGGAGCTCATGTTGCCGGTGGTATTGAGTTCACTTTGAAACTCCTCGGTGTAATTCGTGCCGTCCACCCCCGCCTGTTTAAAAAAGAATACGCTTGTTAATTACATTGTGCCGGCTCGGGTTCTCATTAGCGATACTCAGGTCTATCTTTGAAGTTCTGTCACGGCAACAGGTCTCTTTGACAGCCGCGCCATCGACTGTTTCTAATGACCTCAAAGGTCAGATGCTAGAGAAAGTGAGACTGCTTTGTGTATTGAGACCAAGAATGCCGAAGTCAAAGGGTCCTGTTACAACCCTGAGGTTGGTTACAGTAATGGAAACTGTATTGGCAGTAGACCAGTAGCGCATCCCTGTAACATCTGTCGTACGCTGTGGTGGGTGAGAAACTTGGACTGTTCGCGCAGCAGAAAAGAGGTGAATATAACTATTTGAAATGTGGTGTTACAGGAGAATGATGATCAGATGGGCATGGAGTAACAAATGAAAAGGTATTTAGACGAGTGGGAGAGATGCTTCTGGTTGATTGGTCCCTTAGGGGCTGTGACAACGTGGTCATATAGCCCAGGGGTTCTCAAAGTGGGGGCGCCGGCTTTGATTGAAATACTTATATTTCATATTCTGTAACAAATATTACTATCCTCATATGCATGAACCTATCGTAGGCAGGTAGCTCCCATGACCATTCAAGAATAATAAACTCGTATACCTTTGCTGTCTTATTTCACAAGAACTGACCAATAGGAATTTTGAGAAAAGGTGGCGAGTAACATTTCCCACACAGCTCCCTTTTACTCGCCACCCGCAGTGACATCTCCTTAACAAACACTTAATGACAATAAGCCGCTTGACAATGCACAGTGGGTCAAAATCGAAATCTAGGGGGACAACATTATTTTTACGTTTTAATCGTGACTTTTGAGTGAAAGCAAGGTATATAATTTGTTTACTTCATAATAAACATCAGTTAAGACCTTTTTAAGCTACGTCTACACATGCAAGAAATTGTCTATCACTAGGAGTTGGATAGAGCAATCAGTTATCTCTTCAGAACAATTTGCTACCCCTAATTCACTTTTAGCAAAGTCACAAAGTTCCACTTACGACATAATCGTCGAACCCAGTGCTTCAAACAGTTGTAAACGTTTGAGAAGTGGTTGCGCGGCATCTTCTAAAACGTAAAATAAATAAGTAAGTTGCGAAAATATGTAAAAAATCTCATGACAGGCGTAAACTACAAGACGTTATCTACATTTTAACATTAAGTAGAAAGTGACGCAGAGTGACGCGACATACTAAAAATCTAAGTGAAAACATAATTTTAAAAATAATAGTTAAATATTATTTAATGCAAATAAGTTATAGCTGACATTACGTAACAATTACGCCCATTAATAACACGTCAGAAAGATCATACCTTCAGCTGCATGTTCCATCTTAAAGCATCACACTAACCACAAAGACAACCAAACCACAGCCCCTAACATTCACCCTCCAATTCAGACTGCTCGAACAGTGGTGACAGATTTACACTAAGATGCGTTTCTATACCAGAATATTGAGCGGCAATTATATGAGAATGCTGTAGAAGTAATACATTTTGATTTTTTAATTATGAAAATAAATAATTTTGTCCTCCTAGATTTCGATTTTGACGCACTGTGCAATGTGACCGCCACTTCCTTTCAAGAATTGATTCTTCTATTTCTGCCGTTGCCGATTCGAATTCAGCTACGTCTTCCCAGTCAGTTCAAAGACAGTGAGTGAATAGGTGAATTCTAGTGCGTGGTTAGCCATCTTTACAGTAAACTGATACGATTGACTCCATTACCCACGGATAAGTGGCTTATTAGAAGTGGCAAAAAGAGACCCCATGAAAGTTATAGTGCTTGCCCTCCCTCGGAAAAGGAACAAGGTTTGAATTTAAACAAAGTCCTTTGTTATTCCGCGTCTACTTCTGCTCCCATCAGGATTATTAATTCTACACACAAAGTGAAAGTGCGTAAATATCAAGACGATTATCTGACTTTATGCTTTACCAGCATCTTTCGAATAATAATGAGGAAGAACCTCAATGCGTTCTTTGTTTGGAAATTTTAGCTAACAACAGTTTGAAGCCTGTGAAACTCAAGACAATTGCAGACTAACCATCCAGATTGTGTAAGTAAACCTATAGAATTTTTAAGCGCCACGAGCAACAACTAAAAGGAAATGTTAGATTCCTAGAAAAGCACGCAACAGTTCCTAAGAAAGCGCTAAGAGCATCCTTGGAGGTATCCTATCTAATTGCAAAATCCAAATCACCACATAATATTGGTGAGAAATTAGTTCTTCCTGCAGCCGTGAAAATGTGCGCGATCATTCATGGAGAAAAGTTCGGTGAGTGTTTGAAGTCGATACCGCTCTCAAATGATACAGTAAATCGTCGTATTGATGTAATAGCCTCTGACATAAAAAAAATCAATTGCTACCACGTCTTCATGGTAGCCCAAAATTTGCCCTGCAACTTGATGACAGTACTGATATCGTAAACAGTGCCCGCTTCTTGTTTTTGTACGCTACTGTCATGATAATGAAATGCACGAAGATTTTCTATTTTGTAAAGCTCTGGAAGGGCGGACTACAGGCGAAGATATTTTTTTCTCTTGTGAATTCCTTTTTTGTTGACAACAATCTCTCATGGACTAATTGTGTTGGTATATGTACTGATGGGGCGTCGGCATTTACTGGAACTAAAAAGGGTTTCAGAGCAAGAGTGAGTGCTGTTACTAATTCTGTAAAATTCACACATTGCATGATACACAGGGAGGCATTGGCTTCAAAAGTACTACAACCGGAAGTCAATGAAGTGCTGAACGATGTAATTAGTGTTGTAAATTTTGTGAAAGCAAGAGCTTTAAACAGTCGGCTATTTTCCATTCTTTGCGAGGAGATGGGATCTACACATGATTCGCTTCTATTGCACACGGAGGTACGTTGGTTGTCTCGTGGTCGAGTCCTTCGTCGCGTTGTGGAATTGAAGAATGAAATCCGTATTTTCCTATTGGACAGCAGTCCTACACTCGCAACCCTGTTTCTGGATGAGAAATGGCTTCTAATACTGTGCTACTTGGCTGACGTATTTGAAAAACTGAATGAACTTAACGTGTCACTTCAAGGACGAAATAGTAATACTTTCATTTCAAGCGATTAAGTGCTTGCTTTTTGGAGAAAACTTGAACTTTGGAAAGCCCAGATAGACAAAGGTAACTGTGAGATGTTTCACTGTCTGAATGAATTCCTGGAAGAAAATGATGAATTCCTGGAAGAAAATGAGTTAAGATATTTGTCAAATTAGTGGAATTGTCGTACAATACCTCCAAAACCTTCGTGAAAAATTCGAAGGTAGAATCCCACAACCTTCAACTGAGAATGACTGGATTCGCAGTCCGTTTGAAACGAACGTAACAGCCCACCTGTCAACGGCAGAACAGGAGGATCTAACAGAACTCTCAAGTGACAGAATACTTCGAAATGAAATTAAGTCGAAGTCTCTTGAAAAATTTTGGATGCACATTCGGAATGAATATCCCATTTTACCAAGAAAAGCAGTGGACCTGTTATTACCCTTCGCTTCAACTTACTTGTGTGAGTCAACATTTTCCACAATGGCATCCGTAAAGACGAAGCATTGGTCTCGGCTGCAGCTAGAAGGGGATCTGCGGGTTGCTTTTCCAAACACCAACCAAGACTGGACTTACTTTCATCTCAAATTCAACCTCACACATCGCACTAACTCCGCAAGTGTCTGAGAATTACCGAATTCTGATCCATGTACATTTTTATTCTCCTGTTTCACTTTTTCATGGGTGAAGAGTTTTAACATAACATTTTTCAAATTCACAGTGAAATGTTGAAAATTGTATATATTATTTCTATTGTCATTTATAAGTCACGAGCTTTCAAATATGAAAAGCATTACTGAACACAGGTGTCACAGCTAAAGAGCTAATTAGTGAAACAAACAAAATTTGCTGAATTCCAATAACTGCACGGGCAGCAGTTGTTTTTATTTTTATAAACAAAAGTAATACAGATGCATGACATGTTTTTTACAAAACGTTGTTGTACTTTGATGTGCTCAAAGAATAATGAATTGTGTGTTGTTATTATTATTATTATTACTACTATTATTATTATTATTATTATTATTATTAATGTAAGCGGTAGTTGAAATCCTAAATAGGCTGTAGCATACACAGTAGATCTTGTGGGATTTTTGCCTACTTTTCACATTTTGCAAAAATGAGGAAAAAGTAGTCTTATGAGATCGATCCGGGAAAATGTGAGTCTGTCTGTCTGTCTGTCTGGCTGGCTGGCTGTGTGTGTGTCCCCCCCCCTATCAACTCCTAAACGGCTGCAGCAATCAAAACCAAATTTAGTATGAGTAAAGATGTGCACAGGAATAGCTCACGTCCATATTTGAAAATGATGTCAGTGCTACCAACTGCTGAAAAAACGCACTAGAAATTTGAGCTCCATGTTGGATATCTTGCAAGGTATGCATGGGAGCTATTCCAAAATTGGCACACATGTAGATAATACTATTTCAGTTTAATTTCCAGGAGGCCAACCATGACAGTGTTGCCAAAATAATGTTAAGCCTTCTGATAGGTCCAATGTTTAAATGCATATAACTTCTACACTATCAACTGGATTTCAACCAAATTTTGTATATAATATCTGTCCGTAAACAGATATGACTGAGCGTATCCTTAAGAGCCACCAGGGCTGCCAACTGTTAATAATTGCTCTCTCTATTTTTTTATCCAAATACCAATATATCAGAAAGTATGCAAGGCAACAGCTTTAAACTATGCACACGTATTGTGCCCTTGTATATAACAGCGTCGTATATACGAGAATCAAACTTCGGGGAGCGTTCAGTCCGGATATGCTTTCACTAGAGCTCAAATACCAGACGGCTGCTTACAATTACAAGGACCATATGCAAAACTATAAACTAAGAAATGAGTGAAAAACAAATAAAAATTACCACCATTTAATAACTGAATAAAAACAACAAAACATAAAAATAATATAAACAAAGTCCACCCTGAACTTTACTCCCACAGTACAATAATTTACACAGATCTGAGTGGCCTAGAAAGGTCCACTCCAAAGAAATAAAATTGTGGATCAAAATCCACTTGTCTGATTAATATGTATGCACGCGTATAACTACGCTAGAGAAAAAATAAGTACTTTTGATGGAGATTTGCTCACAGATGGAACAGCCAATATGCTTGCAAACCCCCATACTGCAAACCATTATTATGGCTTTATGGGACACACTCGTAGAATAACTTACCAACAATTAAAATTTTACTGACACACGCAACCATTTAAAATTTATAACTAATTGATCTCCATCGAGATCGCAGTGAGTCAGGAAACTCCCAGCAAAACAGAAGCTTGCCCAATGGCTCAAATTGCTCAACACATACATGACAACAACGTGGCCGAACATCGAGACCACCCGAGGTCAATGAACATGACAATAAATAAACAAGAAATAAGATGCCTAAAATCCGATGATATTTACATGAAATAAAAAGCATGGATAAGCTAACACGCTGGGACTCAATCAATCAAAACGCGAACAGCACCCATTTACCGATTACAATTCTTTTATCATTAAACAGGCTTTATTTTAATATAAGATAAACATTTACGAAGAACGGAGACCAGGTCCGTGAATACTAATGAGCACAGCTTGCTCCTTATCTGATGGAGTGCGCCGGGTAGAAATACCTTCACTTACCACTCATTAGCGTCTGTGTTCAAAACCATCCCTCCTTGTCGAAGCTTTGAGTCATGCTATTTATAACAAGAGACTAGACAGTCCCGATACGCCACCTGTTAATCGCGACATATAAATTCACACACTTCTTGTCAATTCCAAAGAATTGCAAGAACATCGTAGAAGGGGATTTCAACATTTTCCTCGCAAGGATTAAATGCTTAACCTGGCCAAAGCTTCAGACAGAAACCAGGGTTCCCGAAAACTCCTATCCCATGAAACACATATTTGCAGACTCAACAAAGCATTTAGGGCAGAACACAACACAAATCTACCACGGGCCGACACTCCAATCAAATATCATAGATTTTGTGTACCAATACACTAAAAGGGAAACTTCATCAACAACTAAAGTCATTGGGCATATGACCCCTCACTTAACAAAAATGCAACAAACGGCAATTAACACACAAGCCTGTGTAACAATAAAAATCTATACAATAAAAAGATTTCCCACCAATTCTATTACCTACTCTAGTTAATTCAGTTTCGCTTCTGTTATGATATCGGTTCCCAATTTGCGTCGCTTAGCCGCGCATTTTACGGTAGCGAAGCGCACTCGAGTACGCTTGCCCCGTGTACTTGACATCAACAAAAAAAATAATCTTCATACAGATAGAATACATGCCACGTTGCTCATGAACTAAACTAAAGTGTGTCAGTACCACAAACCAACTACAATAAAACACGAAGACAAAAATAAAATAAAATATTTACACAAAATAATATGTTCCCACAAAACCATAACCAGTTTGTCAAATAATTAAATTATTTAGTACTTATTCCTCTTTCTGCGTCGTCTCATCGAACATCGCCTGACATTCTCTCTCCAAAGTGTTTAGCTCATCTCAGACCACATGGAGCCGTAGAAACGTTGGTTCGATGTCTTTCTCTGGGTCTGGAGTTCCATCTTGACGTTGAATAAAAATAAAAAAAATAAAATGTTATTTATAGTCACACGTAATTTTCTATCTAAATTTTGCCAATAGTTACTTTATTCACCATTTGTCTAGTGCAAAATTAAACGTAGACTTTCCCTAATAGTTGTAGTCGTGGGAGACTACTAAAATCTTACCGATACACAAATTTCACACTCAGCTGTGCGCACACAACTTTATTATAATATTTTCAATAATGACCCTATCTCTGATAAATTTAACACAGTATATCTTCACGGTATGGAAAAGAATAAGTGATCACCTCACGGTGTCACCAAGAATCAACCTCCTCGTCACTCAGACGACAGTATTTATGTGAATTTGGCAAAAAGACGGAGGGAGAGGGAAATCTATCACTAACTTCTATAATAATGCGACTATTGGCATGCAACAGGTATCAAACAGTTTGAAACATTATACAGGTCACAATGGGGCTATCGTGCTCTGGAATCGATCATAGATTTCGTTAATCCAATCTTTCCCGCTTTCAACTTCAAGCCGGCGTCAGACGCTCCCTTGGCGCTAAAATTGGTGACCCTCTCTGATTGGTAGTTCATGACGTCAATATCGCAGTTTAGAACAGAAGCCTCTGTCCTATGATTGGTTGAAAGTTCCTCTCATCTCTCTCATCCAGCAACTATCTTACTCATAACGCTAGGGTGACAACGAAATTACGGTCTGAAATGAGTCAGGACCCCAACACACCTTTGTCTGATAAAGTGTCTGTCAAACATTCCGATCTCGTCACTCCTTTGTTTCAGGACTGGGCACGTTCAAACGTACTGTCTCCACATAAGCTTGACATTTCGCAATCCAGTCTGGCCTTCCTGTATGATTCTGGCAGTAAAATCAGAATATAATGAAATGAATAATTAGAATCATTATATAATAATAATAATATCGTATGGCCTCGGGTGCCTGGTGCAAGCTTTGCTATTTGACACCCAGAGGGTAGCTTGCATGTCGAATTTCGTAGTTCCTTGACTATGAAAGTCAAGGAGGTTAGATGTTAGATATCTAATCTCCTTGAACACAATAGCGCTTTCTAGTAGAGAAATGAGGAACTTTGTGCTGGCGGAAACTCCCGAGATTAATTTTGCCATTATGAACTCGGCCTACTGAATTCAAATGGGTTCTTTGACATGCCAACATCGTATGACATGCGTATCGTATTTTTGCCGCCATTCAAAAATCACTTACCACGGTCAGGGGCGAACCTGCAATCTTGGGGTTAGTAGACCGACACGCTATCCACTCACCCACCGTGGCAAGCTATTAGAATCATTAATATGCGTAGCTTATTAAGGGTTCACAACTCCCTTAGTTGGAAAAAATCGAACTTAGAGATAAAGTCGATTTTTTTTCCCTAAGTCACATGGTGCAGATACTGGGTTAGCCTCCCTTCAAAGTGCTCAGTCAGTCCGCCTCTGCTAGTTGACAAGTGTTTTCCTCGTTCCAATGTTTACATTCTCGCCCATTCATTAGGACAGTACCAGTCTGCTGCTCACTTGCCCAGCGCTTCGCCTGGGGCTATTTGTTGCTTAAAGACTATTCCCCTCTCTGTTGCTCGTCTGTCGACATACCTGTCAACTCTGCTTGCTTCAAGATGTAAACAGGCCAGACGCTAATCACTTCCTCGATGTCGTGCTGGCTTCTGCTTGCCCCCCGTTTACTTGCATGATGTTGGACGATCACGTACTTAAATCGCTGCATTACTTCCAAGATTCCTCACTATGCTGAACTTTTTTTTTACTCCTCCATGCTGCCATCCTCTTCCTCTCTCCCGCGTGTTGCCATCTGCTTCCCTTAGTAGTGACCAGTTTTTCGGATCGCACCGGTGTTTCTCTTCCCCACCGGGCTGCGTTCTCTAATGCCCCGTGCCGCTAATCTTTGTTCGTCTTCCTTGCTGGCTTCGCTATTTGCTTGTTCTCCATGCAGCTGATCCAAGTATCTCTGCGTCTCTATGTGCATGGCTTCAAACCCTTGATTTGTTCTGCCTTCCTCATTGTATGTGTCGGGATTCTTCCGCTTGTCAATTGCCTGTTTCCAACGTCCTTGTTCATTTCCCTCGTTTACATGAACTTCCTCTAAGTATTTCTGCGATTGAGCATGCCTATCGTTCCAGTCGTCTCGGTAGCTTCTAGAGTCCTCACGATTCTGAAATCTGCGGTCTTGCCATCTCTGATTTTCATTCCGATCTCCCCATCTCCTGTATGGTACATCTTGTCTCCGATTGTCCCTCCATTGTTGAAATCCTCGTTGTTGGAATCTATTCTGTCCTTGGAACTGTCTGTTGTTATTACGGTTGTAATCGTAATGTTGGCGCTGTCTTTTCTCGACATCATCCTGACCTCTCACGGGTGTTGAAATGTTTGTATTTGTATTGGTAGCCTGGGATCTTGTGTTTATCTGGCTCGGCTTAATCACCTCGGTTGTATTTACCATTTCGACCTGTCTTCCAACTCTATTGTGTAAGTGGGACGTGGTTTCATCTATCTGGCGCAGGATCTGTTCAGCGTGTACCGCGTCTGAAACGTTAGCTGCGACCAATATCTGCTGAACGTTAACGGGAAGCTGGCGTCCGATAGCCATGACTAGCTCGGCCTCACTTAAAGGATTATCCAGATCTTTAAATTTAAGGAGCTGTGATGAAAAAAAATCTGAATACTTAGTTTGCTGAGTAGATTGGTACTTTCTGGAGTACAATTCCATTCTTAACCCCTGTTGATATGAAGACGACCAATATTTTCGAAGGAAAGCATGCTTGAATGCATCTACGCTTTCAAACGTGTATTTGAAGCTCAAGTACCACGTTAAAACATTTCCAGTTAAAAAATTTTCCATCATGCGCAGTTGCCGGACGGGAGCTATATCATTATCATTATAATAATGTTCGACTTCCCGCAAGAATGCCTTGGGTGTGACTCCAGAATTTTCCATAAACTTAGCCGGTTTGAATTCATTAGAACGGATGATTTGTACAAGTTGAGGGTGCTGATTACCGTCATGGGGTGTAGAACTTCTCCCTATGTGATTACGAAATTCTTCCGTGTTCCGAGCAAGTGGACTTTCCGTGTCAACCTGACTACCAGTTGAATGAGTCGCCCCCGGGCTATCTCTGTCTCCATCTCTCCCCTTCTCGCCTAATGACCCTGCATTATGTTCCATAGAAAATAATTCTGCTTTTATCAGCCTGTCACCTTGTTCTTTAAATTTTGCTTTTATCTCATCTTCTAACGTCTGTATCCGTGTGTGGTTCTCCCCCAGCTTCTTAATTACCGCCAACCTTTCTTCCTTGGAGTCCTTACATAATTTTTGCCAATCCTTTCTAACGTTTTCTATCTTCAGATTATTAGTGTCCTGGCTCACTTCGATCCGTTCCAAGCGATCCTCCATGCGAACATTGTTTTCTTCAATAGTGGCTTTTAATCCCTCCCGGTCTACTTCTGCATTTTTCCAGCGATCTGTTGATTGGTTTTCGAGACGGTCTATGTCTTTTATAAGGCCGGTCACGTTTTCATCTACCGCCTTTATCTGTTCCTGTATAACTACGGTTATTTTCTCCACTTTATTAAATCTGTTTTGTAACCTGTCCTGTGCAGTTATAATTTCGCTATTTTTAGTTGTGCATGCCAATTCAATCTGTGCCAATTTTGCCAGAACTGTATCGTCTAAGTTATTAAGTTTAGCGTTAAACTGGTCCTCAAGTTGTTTTATCTGTTTAACCTGCTTCTCATTGTTCTTACTTACATCTAAGGCGAGTAGTATAAGCTGTTTCCTTGTATGTTCTTTCATTTCAACCACTACATTATCGAGTTGCTCAGTGTTACGACTGTTTTGCGCGTCTAGTTGAGAGTTTATTGATTCACTTTGTTGTGTCAATTGAGAACTAATATTATCATTCTGTAGAGCTAATTGTGTATTAATACTATCATTTTGAAGCGCTAATTGTGTGCCAATAGATTCATTAATTTGGGCTTTGATCACCGCTGACTGTTCAACCCTACTACTGTCTATTTGTGCCTTAAATGTTTCACTCTGTGCTATTAATTCCGCTGATTGTTCAGCCCTGCTACTGTCTATTTGTGCCTTAAATGTTTCACTCTGTGCTATTAATTCCGCTGATTGTTCAGCCCTGCTACTGTCTATTTGTGCCTTAAATGTTTCACTCTGTGCTATTAATTCCGCTGATTGTTCAGCCCTGCTACTGTCCATTTGTGCCTTAAATTCAGCCGTCATCTCCTGCCGTAACAACACCATTTGCTGCTGAGTGCGTGCCGCAGCGCTCTCTACAACCTGTCTTATTTCGTCTAAAGAAGCCATCACCACAATACACTTGAGAAAATAGAGAAAATGCCAATTGGCGATGTTCTCCGATGCGTGCATACATATTAACACACATTTATATCAATTTACACATACTCAGTTCGTTTAAATTTATAAACACAATCCCATTAATCCAATAGCATCCCTGAGTATCCTTCATTTTACATAATTTAAAACTTAACCCACACATTCAGTTATTAAATGCTAGCCTTACAAAACGCTACAAGAACAGACTAATTAATCAAGTATTAATTGCCTTGGAAAAGCTACACGCCTTCCTATTACATTCATGGAGTTGTCTTTCTATGTAAAGCTAATTTTTATCAATAACATGGGCGCCCAGTCTCACGATATTATCTTTACAATTAATGCAAGAAACAAAAACGTGTACTGTATTTTACATTGCAACTCCTGATTTTACTGTATAATTCACTCACTTGGCGGTAATACCTTCGCCATAACTACGTTACTTAAAATTATCACATTCGGTGATTCAAATACTGTCACATTCTGCCTCCACTTGTGGCGTGTCAGTTTATCAAAAATGCGCTAGAAAAGCCTAAAACAGTGAAATGCCCCACGTAGGGTAATGCCAGCGTTGCCTATGTGCCCTTGTATATAACAGCGTCGTATATACGAGAATCAAACTTCGGGGAGCGTTCAGTCCGGATATGCTTTCACTAGAGCTCAAATACCAGACGGCTGCTTACAATTACAAGGACCATATGCAAAACTATAAACTAAGAAATGAGTGAAAAACAAATAAAAATTACCACCATTTAACAACTGAATAAAAACAACAAAACATAAAAATAATATAAACAAAGTCCACCCTGAACTTTACTCCCACAGTACAATAATTTACACAGATGTGAGTGGCCTAGAAAGGTCCACTCCAAAGAAATAAAATTGTGGATCAAAATCCACTTGTCTGATTAATATGTATGCACGCGTATAACTACGCTAGAGAAAAAATAAGTACTTTTGATGGAGATTTGCTCACAGATGGAACAGCCAATATGCTTGCAAACCCCCATACTGCAAACCATTATTATGGCTTTATGGGACACACTCGTAGAATAACTTACCAACAATTAAAATTTTACTGACACACGCAACCATTTAAAATTTATAACTAATTGATCTCCATCGAGATCGCAGTGAGTCAGGAAACTCCCAGCAAAACAGAAGCTTGCCCAATGGCTCAAATTGCTCAACACATACATGACAACAACGTGGCCGAACATCGAGACCACCCGAGGTCAATGAACATGACAATAAATAAACAAGAAATAAGATGCCTAAAATCCGATGATATTTACATGAAATAAAAAGCATGGATAAGCTAACACGCTGGGACTCAATCAATCAAAACGCGAACAGCACCCATTTACCGATTACAATTCTTTTATCATTAAACAGGCTTTATTTTAATATAAGATAAACATTTACGAAGAACGGAGACCAGGTCCGTGAATACTAATGAGCACAGCTTGCCCCTTATCTGATGGAGTGCGCCGGGTAGAAATACCTTCACTTACCACTCATTAGCGTCTGTGTTCAAAACCATCCCTCCTTGTCGAAGCTTTGAGTCATGCTATTTATAACAAGAGACTAGACAGTCCCGATACGCCACCTGTTAATCGCGACATATAAATTCACACACTTCTTGTCAATTCCAAAGAATTGCAAGAACATCGTAGAAGGGGATTTCAACATTTTCCTCGCAAGGATTAAATGCTTAACCTGGCCAAAGCTTCAGACAGAAACCAGGGTTCCCGAAAACTCCTATCCCATGAAACACATATTTGCAGACTCAACAAAGCATTTAGGGCAGAACACAACACAAATCTACCACGGGCCGACACTCCAATCAAATATCATAGATTTTGTGTACCAATACACTAAAAGGGAAACTTCATCAACAACTAAAGTCATTGGGCATATGACCCCTCACTTAACAAAAATGCAACAAACGGCAATTAACACACAAGCCTGTGTAACAATAAAAATCTATACAATAAAAAGATTTCCCACCAATTCTATTACCTACTCTAGTTAATTCAGTTTCGCTTCTGTTATGATATCGGTTCCCAATTTGCGTCGCTTAGCCGCGCATTTTACGGTAGCGAAGCGCACTCGAGTACGCTTGCCCCGTGTACTTGACATCAACAAAAAAAAAATCTTCATACAGATAGAATACATGCCACGTTGCTCATGAACTAAACTAAAGTGTGTCAGTACCACAAACCAACTACAATAAAACACGAAGACAAAAATAAAATAAAATATTTACACAAAATAATATGTTCCCACAAAACCATAACCAGTTTGTCAAATAATTAAATTATTTAGTACTTATTCCTCTTTCTGCGTCGTCTCATCGAACATCGCCTGACATTCTCTCTCCAAAGTGTTTAGCTCATCTCAGACCACATGGAGCCGTAGAAACGTTGGTTCGATGTCTTTCTCTGGGTCTGGAGTTCCATCTTGACGTTGAATAAAAATAAAAAAAATAAAATGTTATTTATAGTCACACGTAATTTTCTATCTAAATTTTGCCAATAGTTACTTTATTCACCATTTGTCTAGTGCAAAATTAAACGTAGACTTTCCCTAATAGTTGTAGTCGTGGGAGACTACTAAAATCTTACCGATACACAAATTTCACACTCAGCTGTGCGCACACAACTTTATTATAATATTTTCAATAATGACCCTATCTCTGATAAATTTAACACAGTATATCTTCACGGTATGGAAAAGAATAAGTGATCACCTCACGGTGTCACCAAGAATCAACCTCCTCGTCACTCAGACGACAGTATTTATGTGAATTTGGCAAAAAGACGGAGGGAGAGGGAAATCTATCACTAACTTCTATAATAATGCGACTATTGGCATGCAACAGGTATCAAACAGTTTGAAACATTATACAGGTCACAATGGGGCTATCGTGCTCTGGAATCGATCATAGATTTCGTTAATCCAATCTTTCCCGCTTTCAACTTCAAGCCGGTGTCAGACGCTCCCTTGGCGCTAAAATTGGTGACCCTCTCTGATTGGTAGTTCATGACGTCAATATCGCAGTTTAGAACAGAAGCCTCTGTCCTATGATTGGTTGAAAGTTCCTCTCATCTCTCTCATCCAGCAACTATCTTACTCATAACGCTAGGGTGACAAAGAAATTACGGTCTGAAATGAGTCAGGACCCCAACACACCTTTGTCTGATAAAGTGTCTGTCAAACATTCCGATCTCGTCACTCCTTTGTTTCAGGACTGGGCACGTTCAAACGTACTGTCTCCACATAAGCTTGACATTTCGCAATCCAGTCTGGCCTTCCTGTATGATTCTGGCAGTAAAATCAGAATATAATGAAATTAATAATTAGAATCATTAATATGCGTAGCTTATTAAGGGTTCAGTATATTCTGACATTTTAGAATAATATGGAGTAACTTATATACGTCAGTTCTACCAACATGATTATAAACCTGCTGATAGTACCAATTTTTAAATACATGTAACTTCTATACTATCAGTTGGATTTCAACCAAATTTCGTATGTGCAATGTGTACCATAACAGATATGACTATAAGTATTGTTAAGAGCAATCAGGGCTGCCAACTCTTAATAAATGCTGTCTATATTCTTTTTACCCTAATATCAATATATCAGAAAGTATCCAAGCCAAGAGCTCTATACTTTGCACACGTATAGCACCTGACAATCTAGATTAATTTGGAGTAATTAATACAAGGCGGTGCTGCCAACATGATTCTATGCCTGCTGATATGTCCAATTTTAAAATGCATGTAACTTCTATACTAACAAATGCATTTCATCCAAAATTGGCACAACAAGATATCATAATAATTCAGATTATTTCTGACCAGCACACGCATGGTATTGTTGGTAACATGCTTTTACGCGTGCTGATAGATCCAGTGTCTAACTGCATGTAACGTCCATTGGACTTCAACCAAATTTTGTATTCTGTACCTTAAGAGGTGGAACTAAGAATATATTCAGTCACCAGGGCTGCCAAATGTAGTGCTCTATTAGGCTACATTATACCAGGTATATTTTGAACTAATTAGATATTTCGATATTACCAACTTAATTTCGTCATTATTCTAGATAGGTTCATATACTGTAGAATAATCATTGGCATGAAAAGTAGGCTGTATAGTTCTTCGCGGAACTTCTTGTTGTTGTTGTGGGAAGTAGCCTATGAGAAGTGCTAAGAAAGAAATTGGGAAAAGGAGGAGTGGGGGCGCTAGGTATTCATGTTTCAGAAGGGGGGCGCGTCAGAAAAAGTTTGAGAACCCCTGTTATAGCCCCGTGTACTTTGGGTGTGTGTTGTATCTGTCTGATAATTGTGATGGCTGTATTAGTGTGTGTTATCTGTAATTCAGGTAGAGACTGCAGACGATCAATTTTGAATTAGTTCCCACTTTTGCCACCAAATGCTACCGTCCACGACACATAGCCGCGAACTTGGCTAGTAGACATCATCGCAACCATCACCTGACGTCGACCGTTGGAACTTAGAGCTCAATTCTCATCTAACGTACTAATTTTAGCTTCATGCAGATGGTAGTTAGTTCTTTTGCATGCCATAAATCTATGACATAGGCCCTCCGAAGGAAGACATACTGGGGGATTTTAACGCTCTTAATAGTACATTATGCAACGAGCCTATAATGGCAATAATTAAGACACGAGTATGTTTATAAAACGAGCGTAGCGAGTTTTATAATTTCCATACGGGTGTCTTAATTACCATTATAGGCGAGTTGCATACGACTGTTTATGTTCGACGATAATTATAACTATTTTATTTTCGAAAATAAATATTCATAAATATCTGTCGAGATTTCACCAGTTATATGTACCGAACAGAGCGCATGGGACGCAGAGAATGCCTTGTATTTGACCATGGCCTCCTGGAATACCTCACTATGACACTCGCCACGCAGTGAAATTTAAAATGGATCATGGAAGTGAGCGTAGGAGCGATGCTATCCTCACCTAATTGGTCACACAATTGTTTCTTGAGCTCTGATTGGTGGGAGAAACTGAATCATAATGTAAACTTGTACTATAATGAGCCTCATTTTAGTACAGTTTTCTTTCTGACTTAAAATATTTACATTTCGCCAGGGTCGAACATAAAAAATCCAACGACTTTGGCCGGGTTTGACCCCGCGATTTTCGGCCTGCTACCAACTACGCCACCGAAGCCAGAGATGCTTCTGGGCGTCTGCTAATGAAGAGAAGAGGTTGGTAGGACACATACTAAGACACCCAGGAATAGCAAACCTAATGTACAGTAGCTATGGAAGTAAGGGTCGAGGACAAGTACTGTAGTGATAGACCAAGGTTAGAATATGTCAAAGTGATCTTCTCGGATGTAAGTGGTGGTAGCTATGTAGTGATGAAATTATTAGCTCAGGACAGGGAGACTTGAAGGGCTGCAGTAGTGGAGTAGTACGGGTTCTGCTTCACTTGACACTCCTGTGCCCAATAAACCAACATGGCCGCCGCGCGAAGTTGAAACATTTAAATAGACTTTTCTCTCGAACCCATGGTCGGAGTTTCACGAATGAGGTGTTCATAGGACTTGAGGTGACGCCCCTTTGCTATGGACCACTCGTTATACTTTTGAAAAAAAAAAAATGAAAATTTTTGTTTTTGAAACTAGGTGATAGTTTGAAAACTAAACATGATAGAACGTTGTGCCATAGCTCAAACGAATGGTCTTTATGCCCTTTATTTTCTATAATGAAACTTTTTTATTTTTTATATTTTTTTGAAAACACTCGAATTTTGAAAATCCTATATTTTGGAAACTAGGAACTCTACAAAAAAAATTGTTTAACGTAAATCAATGGTCCCTACCCCCTCTACCCCCAAAATAAATTTCAAGTCTCTAGGATGAAAACCTGCAGTAGTGTGGTAGTGGGGGAGCTGTCTCACTTAGGAAGTTGTGAGCCCCTGCGACCTTGGAATGGAAGGAGCCATGCTAGGAGGGCGTGCTTGGATTCGTTTTTTTCGTCTCGTTGTGCTCTTTACGGGAATGTAGGTGTCGAAAAGGTGAAAATCTGGAAACACGGTCTTTTTGGGGTAAAAACGTGATTTTAGACTTTTTGCTATATCTCGCGAACCAAGTATGCTAGAGACATGAACGAGGGGTCCAAGGACTCGGAGTGACGTCCTCTTTGCTATGGACCACTCGTTATATTTTTAAAAAAAAATTGGAAACGCGATTTTGGGGTAAACACGTGTTTTTTGTGATTTTTGCCGATATCTCACGAACCAATAACGCTAGAGACGTGTAGGAGGTGTCCTAGGACTCGGGGTAACGCCCCCTTTCGAGTGTGGTAGATATTTTTTCCAAAAATAATTCACAAAGGGCCTAACGCCATACATGTTGAAAAAACGTTTTCTTTTTCTTTACCTGTTTATAATGTCCATGAAGCGTGGTGGTTGAGAGAGACGATACGGCTGGGTGTGTGTGTGTTTCAACGAACCTGTCGCTGACCACGGTGGCTGTGCTCAATAGATCAATCGCTATTTCGGCGGGTCGGTGTATGACAGAGCGAGGGTGCGTTTTCTGATATTTTACCTTTAACGTGTAAACGGTGATGAGAACTAGGTTCTATGTTGGTCGAAGCGAGTAGAGAAAATAAACTTGCCGACGAGCAGGAGGTGAAGGTCATTTGAGATTATTGGAAGGCGTTGATCTGACTTGACAACAGGTGACGCTTGAAGGTGAAATAATCTGACCATCGTGGTTGCAGGGGAGTGTGAAAGGCATGCACACACACATTTGTGAAACCACATGTAGGCTAAACCAGTGACATCCTGTTTTGCTTCGTACGTGACAAAATGCAAGTTCATGTGAAATTTGATCTTTCACAGGTGTTCGCTTGGGTGTTAGCTGTCCACGTGCGCGATAACTGTTAACAAGTTACATCCTGTCTTGCTTCGTACGTGACAAAATGCAAGTTCAGGTGAAATTTGATCCGGCACAGGTGTTCGCTTGGGTGTTATCTGTCCACGTGCACGATAAGAGAATCTTCAAAGCGTGGGAAAAATGATTATACATGCAACATAGCATATATAAAGACATGTCGTTATCATTTCCACGCTCACTTAAGTGACTACCTTTGAACACACTGCGTTGCAAGAAACCCCTGGTCTTGTTTATCAGTTTTGGTGTTGGTAGAAAATACTTAACCTTGTTGTGGGGTAGGTATATATTTATTTATATATTTATTGATTTTTATATAAATACATGCAATTATTTATTGATTAGGTAATTAATGATTTTTATTTATTTATTTGTTTGCAGATAACGTGTATAGCCTACCTGTCGTGTGTCTGTGGGAAATATATATTAAAGAAAGAGAGAAAGACAGAAAAGAAAACCATTTCCACACTAGCCCACGAGACGGGAATATAGCAAAGCATTATACGTCAAGGTGAGATTTGTTTTATTATATAATATAACCTGTTTGATTTTGTTTTGTTTATGAAATACATAAACTATATGGAATGGATATACTTATGGTGGTTTATTTTATTTCTTTTTAGATATTTGGAGAAAAAAAAAGGGTTCACTGCTACAGCAAATACAGTTGAAAACCAAGTGGCTTTAGAGTGGAACCATTGTCAAGCAGTCTACAGCTGAAAACTCAGGTGAGAGTGTTCTTTCTAAAATAATGTCATTTGCTACTGCTACCGATAGCCTAACTTGGGAACCTCTAAACAGTTGTTTCAAATCACGTGTGTGCTCTGGCCGCGTAGTCAATGTTAGAAAAAGTTTGATTCCCAAAGAATTTTTACAATCTTGTTTTGAAATTTTTAAAATTGAAATTTGCACAGCGCAAAGGTTGCATACGGCTTTAAAGGTGAATACAGAACTAGTGTGCGATTTCATATATAAAAAGAAGGACGTAGAGCATAAAGAGACATTTTATATTTGCAGTAAAATGCAAGAGCTATTCATAGCCCATAATTTGGAACAGTGGTATGAAACCCACGTGGTGAATGCCTTGCTATCAAAATTTGATAAACTGCAACAAGGACCGAGTGGCCTTGCCTTAGACAAAATTCACCATTTACAAATCAACATTTGTCATTTCAACCCGTTGAATGCTGGGTCTAGCTTTATTAAAACACCACCAGCAATAGCATTGAAAAAGGCTGTGGTAAATATTAAGAATTATGACAATGATTGCTTTCTGTGGTCCATGGCCGCGTATTTGCAGCCAGCACAAGACCGTAATGGTTCTCGACCAGGAAAGTACAAGGCCAAGTTTGATGAATTGAAACAAACGTTAAATTTAACTCGAGTGTCGTTCCCTATGGACTTAACCGAGATCCATAGGTTTGAACAAGACAACCAGGACTTTTCGTTCATGGTGTATGGCCTTGATGGTGATGAGATTGTGGGTCCTCTTTATGCCACAAAAGAACCGAAACGACACCACATTCATCTTTTATATCTGTCTGAGGGAGAGGTGAATCACTATTGCCTTATTAAGAGCCTAAGTAGATTGCTAAGCAGTCAAATGTCAAAGGACAAGTGTGCAAAACATATTTGTGACCGTTGCTTGCAATATTTTACAACCTCCATGCTCTTAGAACGTCATAGGGTAGATTGTGTTACTCAGGAAGCGGTGAGACTGATATTGCCACAAGGGGACAAGGCTGTGTTAAACTTTAAAGACATTCATAAGCGTGACACTGTTCCCTATGTGGTATATGCAGATTTCGAAGCACTCACCACACCCATGGCGGGATGTGAACCAGATCCCACCGTTAGCTCAACCACACCCATTCAAAAACATGAACCCTTTGCCATAGGATTTAATGTGGTGTGTGCCTACGACCCCACGCAATCCGTTTACAAATACCGCGAGGGGCCAGATTGTGCCAAATGGTTCTTGGATGAACTTGTCAAGTTGACCGACCATGTACAGGAATTACTGGACCACCCAGTACCCATGAGCCTATCTCCAGAACAACAGCAGCAGTATGAGCATGCCATGACATGCCATATCTGCGAAAAGCCTATTTTAAGTGGAGAGGAAAAAGTCAGAGACCACTCGCATTTTACAGGGGAGTTTCGTGGAGCTGCGCACAGCAAATGCAACTTGAGCTTTCCAGCTCCTCGTTTCATCAGTGTCTTTTTCCACAATCTGGCGAATTATGACATTCAGTTTTTGATTCGTGAATTGGGCCATGTCAACAAGGGCTCGTTTACCATTATTCCCCAAAACCATGAGCGTTTTACGGCCCTGACATGGTGGTTGGGCGACTTTAGCATTCGATTTTTGGATTCCTTTAAGTTTATGGCATCCTCGCTAGACAGCCTTGTGAATGGCTTGAATGAGGAGGAATTAAAAAATACTAGAATGCATTTTAATGTTCCTGAGCAATTTCAATTGTGCATTCGGAAAGGTATATTCCCGTATGATTTCTGCAACAGCTGGGACGTGTTAAAGCAAAGAAAACTCCCACCACAAGAGAAATTTTACTCGAAACTAACACGCAGTACCGTTTCCAATGAAGACTATGCACATGCATGTCAAGTTTGGCGAGTGTTTGGCATGAACACGCTAAGTGAATATGCTTTGCATTACCTAAAACTGGATGTATTGCTGCTCACTGATGTGTTTGAAAAATTCCGTGAGTTGTGTCAACACATTTACGGTCTTGACCCGGCTCACTATTACACGAGTCCTGGACTCTCGTTTGATGCCGCTTTGAAATACACTCAAGTGGAATTGGATTTACTCACTGACGTAGACATGGTTCTATTTTTTGAAAAGGGCATTCGTGGCGGCTTTGTGTCACTTAACCAACGCCATGCCGAAGCGAACAATGTCTACATGCCTGATTATTCACTAGACAAACCAGAATCGTACTTAATGTACTATGACGTGAATAATTTGTACGGTTACGCCATGAGTCAGCCTTTGCCCTATGGAAAGTTTGCTTGGCTGACAGAGAAACAAGTGTCAGAATTTGATGTAATGAAGGCTAGCCAAGAAACAGGCTGTGGATATGTGCTAGAAGTGGATATTGAATATCCCTCATTCTTGTATGATGAACATGCCGATTTCCCATTCTGCCTTGAGCAAATGGTTCCCCCTGACAGTAAAGTGAAGATTGAAAAACTCATGGGCACACTTTACAACAAAAATCGGTATGTGCTACATATCCAAATGTTGGTGCAATGCCTCGCCCAAGGCTTGGTGTTGAAGAAAATCCACAGGGGTATTTCTTTTGCTCAAAAAGCATGGCTTGAGCCATACATGCGACTCAACACAGAGCACCGACAAATGGCAACACAGCAGTTTGAAATTAATTTTTTTAAATTAATGAACAACTGCATCTATGGCAAGTCCATGGAGAATGTCCGCAAATACCGTGACATTAAATTGGTGAATGTCTGGGAGGGGCGGTGGGGTGCCCGGCGGTACATTGCCAAGCCAAATTTCAAATCGATCAAAATTATCGATGAGGATTTAGCTACTATTGAAATGAGTAAGACCAGCGTGACCATGGATAAGCCCATTTACTTGGGTCAAGTCATTTTAGACTTTTCTAAATCGGTCATGTATCGATTCCACTATGAGTTTGCCAAACGCCATTTTGAGGACGTCTCTCTTTTGTATATGGACACGGACTCATTCATTTACCACATTCGCCACTGCAACCCCTATGACGTCATGAGGCAACATAGTGACTGGTTCGACACCTCTTGCTATAGCGCTGACAACGTGTTTCAGCTGCCCATAAAAAACAAAAAGAAAATGGGCGTTTTAAAAGATGAATGCGGTGATTCCATTATGACGGAATTCGTAGGTTTGGCCTCAAAAATGTATGCTTACCGCACACTCGACTGTAAGGAAGCCAAAAGAGCAAAAGGTGTAGGTAGGGCAGTGGTAAAATCGCTACGTGTAGACGATTACCTAGCGGTTTTACGCACGGGCAAAGCTATGTCTCATACACAGTGCAGGATACAATCCAGCAACCATCATTTGTATCTTGTGGAACAGAGAAAACGCACCCTCGCCTCCATGGATAACAAACGTGTGTGGGCTAATGACCTGCTCACCAGCCTGCCCTGGGGTTATGATCGCAACGAGGAGGAGGTGTGATTTCATTGTTTAATCGTTTATGGGACATAGCTTTATGTAACTTGTAGATTTAGTATTTTGTAAATATTGGTTTCTGTCATTGTAAATAGTAGATTTTGTAAATAGTGACAACCCACTTGGACCTTTTGCTCTTTAAAATGTTCTATGCAACCTTTTTTTTTTTTTTTTTTTGATTGGTTAATAGTGTGATTATTTTAACGCTGTACAAAGTTGAGTTTTTTTGTAAATATGAAATAAGTAAGATTTTTAGTAACTTTAATAACTAGTATTTAATTATTTTCGTAATGTAAATGATAAACTAAAAAGTTCTTTTGGGATGAGTGTGCATGTCGAGAATGTGCTTTTGGGAATAAATAAAGTGGTTGTGTTTGTTCCCAAAGACAGGTGTGAATGTATGAGTGGAGAGAGAAAACTGATGTATATGGTTGACCAGAGCAAACACGGTGAGGTAGGGTGGGTGGGTGGGGAGGGGGTAAATGGTCACTTATATACTCATTTTGTTTTAAATAGTTTCGTTTTTTCATTGAAATGTGGCAGTCAAAAGACATTATTTTTGTAAAAACAGTCTTACCTGCAGTAGTCGTAGACCTCGACGTTTCTCCAAACACACATTAACACATTGCAGTATTATCAAGGTCAAGCACTCGCATCAACATCATTGTCAAATCTCAACTTTCGACATACACCAAATGGAAAAAATGTGAAAACAGCAAAATGAAAAATCCACGTTTCCATATCACCAAAAACAGGAAAACTTAAAACGGACATTTTTAAAAACTGGAAATGGCCACGTGTGAAATTTGAAAATTTAAAAACTTCAAACAGACATTGTTTAAAATGTGTCATCAACAAAATGGAAAAATCCATTTCATCAAAATCATAAAACTTGAAACGAACATTTTTCACATCTGTAAATTGCAAAATGACAAATGGCAATGTGTGAAATGTGTAAAATGAAAAAAAAAAATCAGCCATCAACATCACGATTTCTTAAAATTAAAAATAACAAATCATTATGCTCTGGTATACCTTTGTTTTTATTTCATAGTCATAGTGAATTGACAAAAGAAAAATAGAATACAAACAAATCCCAATTCCTCACTCCTCAATGTTTATGTCCATGCATTATCAACTTTCCTTTCATAGCACTCATGACAATTAGGGCTGCCATCCTTTCACCCACTGAGGCATCACTGGATGTGAAACGTTGTTTAGCTTTCTTTAATAACAATTTATCTGCCACATGTCTTAAACCAGGATGACTATGGCGATAAGAAAGGTCATGTTCCTTGCATGCTTGATCCAAAAGATTAATGGGTACATCACCACGTTGTAAACGTTTTTCGAGACGAGTTCCAGGGCCGCAAAAACGATAACCTGGAAGATGGATTTCGAAAGGTAGGTATTGAATCACTTTGTCAATGACGCCATTGCCAGTACAGGTCTGGCATATCCTTTTCCATCGATGGTAAAAAGGTTTGGTCTTCCTCCTCCTCTGTGGACGATGTTTGTGTTTGTTGTTGTTGTTGTTGTTGTTGTTGCTTTTTCTCGCCATGACACCCATGGAATGATTCAACAAAGTCTTTACATGGACTTTTATGACCGTGATACAGTTTCACTAGCTGGCAAGTCGCACACTGACGCATAGACGGTATTTTTGCCATGGCCACTTGCTTATGGTGATCGTAATCCGTACAGGGTTGCAATTCACTCAACACAGGGTCTTGAGTCCATGATTTTGGTACATGTTGCCAGATTTCTTTCACTGCATTGGCGGCCACATAATAAATGAACGACTTGGGCAGCGCCAAGAGTTCCTCTTTGGTAAAACTGTCTAGTTTCTTTTTGCACACAAAGAACTTGCCGATGGCTTTGTCCGTAGCATTGCCTTTCTCCATGGTATCACGTGCTGTAGATGTTTACACGTCGCTTGTAGAAATCTCACTGACGTCATTCACAGGTAAATCTTGAGTTATAATTTTGTTCAACAACTCCCAGCAGGCATGAGTGGTTAACCAATGAAAGAGATGCCACGCATGCGATAGGGCTGTATGGGTAATGTTGCCACAGGAACAAGTATCCATGAGCGTTTGCAGGGAGGGGCAGCCCAACTCCATGAGGTCGATACATTGGCAGTAAGACGCCAAAAATGGTTGCAACCATTGACGTTTTTCATTACCTTTCACAAATACCACATTGGCCGAGGACAAGTGTGCTTTCATGACCACGTCCAAATATTTATAGGAAATGGTTCCCTGATTCCAGTCTAGTTGCCTATGATTTTCAATCCACTGGGTTTGTTTACGGTCTTTTTCACACAACAAATCAAAAGCATGGGGTGGTTTAAATAGCAAATGCGTAGCTTGCGATATCCAAAACGTGGTACAATCGATCATGGCCACTTGTTTAAATATAAATTTGTTGTCACCAATTTTAAACCCTTGGCAATCCACAATGAGTGTGCGCAACATGTTGACGCTTGCCTGGACCAAGTTCAACTGACGACTGACTGACGATCAGGTGTGATCATGACATGGACTTACCTGCCATGCTAGTTTCAAAAAAGAAGGTTAGGGTAGGACAGGGGGACCTGCAAAAATTAGAATTTAAGAATTACATCATTTTATTATCATAACACGTCTTACAGGCTTTTCTCATTTTAGGATAAGGACGATAGCAACTGATACAACAATATAGTCTCTTGTGTTTGTAACGTCCATAACACCGATGATGTCCCAATGTCTCTAAACTAGGCGTTTTTGATGGTGAGCTGCTCACCGAAGCACCATGGATACCATACGGCCCACATGTATCATAACTTGTATTTTTTTCATCACCCAGAGACACAAGTGAGGGATAGCTTGAATGACAGGGTATATTTCCCACTTTCATTCTGCACAGGTAGGGGCAGGTGGGTGACCAGCGCTGATGTTCCTGCATGGGTTCATCGCCCTCCTGCCATTGGTCTATGATGATGGGACAAAAGGCACATTTCACTTCATCTCTTGTTTTTAAATAGTAGAATCCAGCAGCCGCCAAGGCTTGAGGGTTTATGAAAGGCACTGGCCATGTGGCAAAAGTCTTGAAACGTTGTTCCTCAGAGTTTAAATTCATGGATGTAACGTCTCTTGAGGCTTTAAAGCAAGACATGACTGAGCGACTTGACGTGGGTTGAGCTGTTATTTATACACTCGTCACTTGGTTGGACAGTGGATAATAGTTGACTTGTTTGTGATGAATAATTAAACAGTAGGCTGTCGTATTGGCTGGTACATTGTCATGCGTTTCAAAATCTAGTCGAATGTCGATATTGGATGGCTTGACAGACTCTTCCAGGTAAGAACAGTCAAAAACAATCAGTGGTGCTCTTGCCTTAAACGCTTGGGGTAGTAGCATGGGACCGTTCTCTTTTTGATAATACGACCATCGAAATTTAGAAAACAAGTCGTACAGGGGGCCAAACTTATTTTTTGAAAAATCCAAATCCAGTCCTTCATAGGGAAACACAGCTCCGTTGAGGAAAAGACGTGCATTTCTCAATTGCAGGTGATCAAATTGCGTGGCATCTTTGGTTTGTTGATACTTGCGATTCGTTTGAAAACCCACGATCAGGTAGAGAGGTCTCTCTGTATAGCGAGCTGTTTTTACAGACCAACTGTGTGTGTTGGTGGTGGGCAATAGCGGATACTCATGGAGTGCCCAGCTTCTAAATTCCATGGGTAGAGGCATATCTCTCTTTACCATTTTGAGTATGTCCAGTTTTTTGCTATCGTTAAGGGTCACATGAGGCACTTTCCATAGCAAGCGTTGTAGTTGAATTTTTGAATCGATGGGGGCATTGTCGGCCCCCTTGAGTGCATTGTTATCACTCCTGTCTCTCACTAGATAAAGCACTTGCCTTGCGTTAACCACAATGCGTTGGTGATCTTCGGCAAAGCCTAGAACCAGTTTAAGAGGTAAATATCCAGTAAAGGTCCCATCGGTGTGTACCATCCAGTCATTGGTCGAGTCAGGGCACCAAGCTGCCATGCAAAGTGTTTTACCTTCTTCCTCACTATAAGAGGGGTATAGTTTCATGACACTGGAAATACCCACATTTCGAGTGCTATCCACCACGATATCGTTAATGACATAACGTACTTCAGAAAACAGAAAGGCTAAACCATGGTTGGCCAACTTGGATGTAGTGGGTGTAGAGCCATCGGCTTTGGTGAGCCGACCTTCAATCTGAATAACACTTTCATGCGGTAGGGTGTAAATATCTTGGTTGTTGATAACAAATTGAATTTCATCATTGTTATTGAGTCCAGGTGTTTGAGCTTGATAGGAATGGAGATCAATTCTTACCACTCCTGGTTGCTCCTCGATGTGGTTCGCTATCTCTAGGATAGAATTCATTATAAGGGTTGACGTGGTAACCCAAATGCTGTAAAATCTGCTTGCCTTGAGATGTTAACGTGTATTCACGTGGCAAACAACTAACACTATTCCTAGACGGTGTTGTTGCTTTATACACAAATTTCATAGTGGCTTTAGCACCAACTTGTAAGTCACTGGTGTAGTGGAATCTAGATCAATGAGTTGTTGATCTCTATTGATCAGTCTTAATGTTATATTACTAATACTATCAACAGCCACAGCATGAAAAAGCACCACTGGAGGGTTTTCACGAATAATATACCCATTGGGCGATGTCACAATAAAGTCATAAAGCGAATGCGATGGTTCTTGATTGGTGTACACTTGGCTAATAATATTACACGTCACCGACACATGATGGTCCTCAATGAATTTCACTTCATGGTCCGATTCATGTTTTTTGTTGGGCTCCAACACACGTGGTTTAAATCCGAGTAATGGGCCAATGGAATCGGGGTGTGTTTTAAAGTCAATGTTGAAGGTAGAGAAAATACTGCAGCGATGAGTGTTAGTATTGCCTACAAGTTCAAACTTGTGCGTTCCGTCGAGAAATGACTTTAAACCATACTGATTGATCAACACCACATAAATGTGTTCATAAATATCATCGATCGTGTATCCACCAGAGTTCAGGGTGAGCACAGAATCATCATAGTAAAACTTGTTGTTCACATTTTCACGTATGTTGTATATTCGATTGTACGTTTCAAGAGAAACAAGTCCTAAACCATAGGGTTTTTCACTCAATTCGATAGGCGGGTAAAAGTCTAGGCTGACTTCAGGTCCACGTCCATGCACTGTAAACGTTTTACTTTCTACCGACATACTGGTGGCGTTTTTGCTTATGCTGCGTCTTATATAAAAAAATTAAACACAAACGTCCACACTGTTGGCTGTTAAACGTTTGCTCACGTTTCACATTATAATATATCTTGATCCTGTTTCCAAAATAGGTCACTAGTTCCATGGGCGGGGGCAAATTCCCAAAACTGTCAAAGTACCATACCGTGGATCCCTCTTTGACATAAGCTACATAATGCGTTCCTGGTCCTCGGTGATCATCCAAATTGACAACAGCACATTCCTGTTTCCAGGGTCGTGGGGGTAATTGGTTTCGCATAAACACACCTCGAAAATGAGAAAGCTTTAGTTGTTTAGCATAGCTTTCCACTTGTTGATGCGTCAGGGCATGTCTCGCTATGGCTGAGGTTAAATTTTTTTTTTTTTAATATTTCGAAATGGTGAAATCCCAAATCCTTGTTGATAAAAGGCTGGCTTTAAATTGGCATTTCTAGCCCCCATGGCAATCGCTTCCATCGTTTCATTGTGTCGCTGACTTTCTTTGAGTTGTTGCTTGCCCTGCTGCGCGGCTTTAATGGTTTTCGCCACTGCACTGGCACCGCCCAAAAGTGAGCCCAGAGCAGCCAAACCAGCAAATAATGCAGGTAAAAATCCCGCTCGTTTGGGAACGGGAATCACTCGCCCTTGGTTTGAAACCTGTCGCCGACGTTTTGGAATAACCTGTCTCTGTGCTGCTCGAAGGGCTTTCCTTATGGTCAATACATTATTTTTTCTTTTTTTCTTTCGCAAGGGCTTGTCCTCGAATGTTGTAAGCCCTGGCTTTGCCAAGGACAAAGTCCTTTTTTTAGTCTTTCTCACTGCATACCTTTGTTTCACCATGATGATAATGACCCACAACCTTTCACAAGAAAGTTTAAATCACAACTAACGTCAGATGGTTATTTCATGGCTGTATATTCCAATTCCACATAAAGTGGGAAGTCGTTTATGGTTTTTCCCGCTTGCTTTTCATCCCATGTCAACATGAGATAAAAGGATAATTCGTCACCTGCATTGACCATTTCATGGTTATGAAGCAACATCCTATGACCATTTATCTTTATTTGTAAATGGTTCTCATCAGGTATGGCATATTTGATGTGAATGGTTCCATCATAGTGTAATCGATAGTGGCTTAAACCCGAAGCAAGCGCATAGGTCAAGTGCTGATCATGGACTAGCGGTAAATGGTTTCTGTCATTCACAGGTTTTTCATTTGTCAGATACACTAAAAACACAGATGGGATAAATTTATAAAGCCTTTTCATTTCATGGGTCACGTAACGCTTGGTACAAACATCGTCTTCGTCTTGTGGGTCTTCCACGTGAATAATCCGATGGTGATTAGCGCTATAGCCATTCACCATAAGCTGGGGCACTTTGTCATAAAACTCATACACTTTGTTATCCACATACTTTTTCGTAGTAACGTCTGTAGACACTTGAGGATGTTTTACATGGGTTAACCGCTTTCCCTTAAAGTCATAATCTCCCTGTTTTGTGCGTGGCACTACTGACCTATCCACATAGTGTTTATTAGCAGGATCTGTTTCCTGTTTAGGATCATGTATGGGGACAGGCCTAGCTTTGGCCATCAACGCACGTCCAAAGACATCCATCGTCAACCTGTAGTAGCAGTCTACTGTTTCTATGACAAGGTTCGGTGTCCTGTATATAGACAGCCGGCTAGCCTGTCTAAGCCTTAGTTGACATGAAGATTATTAAGCAGCAAGAGTCATTCCCCGTGGGGGACATGGTTTCCCATCTCTGTCCCACATCACGTGAACAACGCCATGGTTCACTGTTTCCATCTTCCATTCGCTGCATCATTGTGGGGCCTTCCGGCTGTGGAAAGACTAATCTTTTGCTAACGCTCATTACAGCGCCCAATGGTCTGCGTTTTCAAAATATTTATATTTTTGCAAAATCTCTCTACCAACCCCTCTACGTGTTTCTGGATCAAGTCATGTCTGGATTACAAAAAGAGAATATGGGTTATTTTACATTTTCCATGCAAGAAAATGTGATTTCACCGGATGAGGTAAAGCCTGATTCACTCATGATTTTCGATGATGTATCCACTGAACGTCAAGGCATCATTCAAAGCTATTTCAGCATGGGTCGTCACAAACATATCGATTGCTTCTATCTTGGACAAACGTATTCAAAAATGTCCAAACAGTTGATTCGTGACAATGCCAATGTCATTGTTTTATTTCGCCAGGACGAGAGGAACAGTCGTCACATTTATAATGAACATGTGAATCCGGATATGACCTTTCAAATGTTTACAGAATTGTGTGCCAAGTGCTGGAACACTCAACGTCATGCCTGTTTAGTGATTGACAAACAAAGTGAACTCAACCAAGGACGGTATCGCTTAGGGTTTGATCATTTTATTGCTATTTAAGGCCCTGTCTCATTCCCCATCAAGTCATTTGTCAAGACACCATGGCGTTAGCAGAGAGTCAATTGAAAAAGCATATTATTAAAGCAAAAAATACTATTCGCCAAAAGTTTCGTCAATTGAAACAATCACGTGCCAATCATGCTTTGTTTATTCAGCAACATTTAGCACCTCCACTAAAAGCCATGTTGAAACCCTCTTTCAAGCCATCTGAAACGCTACCCACCGTTTCACAAGCCACGCAGACGCTGCACGAGGACCCTGAGGAAGAGGAAGAGGAACAGGAAGATTTGACTAGTGTTAGTGAAGTTGAGGATGAGGAGGAACAAGTGTTTACGCCTCAAAAAAAGGCTGCACCCCTTGCAGAGTTTTTGAGAAAAAAGAAATCCTTGGCCATGGTCGAAACACCTTGCCCTTCCAGGGCGTCTCCGTTTTCACAACTCTTGGCCACCCCTCAACATAAAGCTCAACTGAAAACCATTTTAATAAAGTATTATGGATCAACATTGGAACCCTATTTCACCGATCTATTTATTGGAAACACAGATACCACGTATGGTGTTCGCTATGAGGATGATAGTTTTAAAATTGGCGATTCATCCATTAAATTTGCTCGAACTAAAGCTGTCATTAAAAACATCAACTATAAATTAACGCCAGGACTGTTAAAGCTGCTCTTTTCTCGGACCCCATCTTCCCATGATTATACGTCAGAGGATCTTGACAAATATAAATCCATTTTATTGGATACCCATGCTCACAAAAGACAGTATGATCCCACGCAACAAGTGAATGCCAATATATCTCAAAAATATAAAACCATCATTGCAAAAATGTTTCCCACTAGTCAAAGTACTCGTCGTAAAGTGTCCGCTTCGGGAGTGACATTTAAACCGTTAAAACCCCTTGTGGATGTTACCTACTGGCACAATCCCAATAAGCTCGTCCAGCGGCTACAGTTGTTGCATGCCTCACGTCAAGCTGGCCATACCGGTCACGATTGGGAAATTCAAGAAATTGAACAAGAACTTCGAAATGCCAAAATTATTGTTTAAGCCCTCACCCATTAAAATGGGTATTGCTCACGAGTTGCATCGCCCAGCTAGGCGTCACTATCCGCGACTCAAGGTGATTTCACGAGGTGTGGATGAACTTTGGCAGGCTGACTTGGTTGAAATGATACCCTATGCTGGCGTTAACGACGGTGTACGCTATATGTTGACCGTCATTGATGTCTATTCCAAAATGGCCTTTGTTGAACCTGTGCGTCGCAAGTCTGGCCCACTAGTTACCAAGGCCTTTCAACATATTATTCAACACTCCAAACGTCAACCTCAGCTGCTACAAACCGACCAGGGGAAAGAATTTTTCAACAAGGATTTCTCCAGTTTTCTCAAATCTAAGGATATTCACCATTACACCACGTACAGCAATCTCAAAGCCAGTGTGGTCGAGCGGTTCAACCGAACATTGAAAACCCATATGTGGAAAGCGTTTACCGCTCAGGGCACGTATCGCTGGTTGGACATGTTACCTGAGCTAGTATCACGTTACAATGACACCAAACATAGAACGATTGGGACCAAGCCACGTCTCGTAACTAAAAATATTCAGCGATTGGATAAACTGTTTAACCCCATAAAAACAGCCGATCCTAAACGTCACCGACTGAACATTGGGGATTTTGTTCGTGTGAGCAAATTTAAGTCTGCCTTCAATAAGGGCTACACGCCTCAGTGGGGGACTGAACTATTTCGAATTCGTCGAGTCTACTTGGACAGTCCAGTCACCTATTTACTCGAGGACCTCAACCATCAACCCATAAAAGGTAGATTTTATCTACATGAACTTCAGAAAACAGCATTTCCTCAGCACTATCTTGTGGAAAAAGTGTTGAAACAAAAAGGAAATAAACTCTACGTCAAATGGTTAGGGTTTAACTCTACGTTTAATTCCTGGATCAATAAATTACATGTTGTGTGAACCTGTGTACTTTTTATTTATTCACCCATGTTGTACACCACCTATAGCTCTATGTATACAGCGCTCCGCGCTTCATGCATGTTCATACATGTTTGTCTTTCCCTTTCCTCCTGTGTTCTCTCATACATCACCCCCTCCCCTCTCCCTCCCTTCACCTCCCACCACTGCTGTTTGCAGCTCTTGCCTATCTATTGGTTGTGACATGATTCCCACAAGTTGCATTATACTTTTTACTGATTCAGCGATTCCCACGCTTTGAACATTCTCTTATCGTGCACGTGGACAGATAACACCCAAGCGAACACCTGTGCCGGATCAAATTTCACCTGAACTTGCATTTTGTCACGTACGAAGCAAGACAGGATGTAACTTGTTAACAGTTATCGCGCACGTGGACAGCTAACACCCAAGCGAACACCTGTGAAAGATCAAATTTCACATGAACTTGCATTTTGTCACGTACGAAGCAAAACAGGATGTCACTGGTTTAGCGTGCCTGTGGTTTCACACATGTGTGCACGCCTTTCACACTCCCCTGCCACCACGATGGTAAGATTATTTCACCTTCAAGCGTCACCTGTTGTCAAGTCAGATCAACGCCTTCCAATAATCTCAAATGACCTTCACCTCCTGCTCGTCGGCAAGTTTATTTTCTCTACTCGCTTCGACCAACATAGAACCTAGTTCTCATCACCGTTTACACGTTAAAGGTAAAATATCAGAAAACGCACCCTCGCTCTGTCATACACCGACCCGCCGAAATAGCGATTGATCTATTGAGCACAGCCACCGTGGTCAGCGACAGGTTCGTTGAAACACACACACACCCAGCCGTATCGTCTCTCTCAACCACCACGCTTCATGGACATTATAAACAGGTAAAGAAAAAGAAAACGTTTTTTCAACATGTATGGCGTTAGGCCCTTTGTGAATTATTTTTGGAAAAAATATCTACCACACTCGAAAGGGGGCGTTACCCCGAGTCCTAGGACACCTCCTACACGTCTCTAGCGTTATTGGTTCGTGAGATATCGGCAAAAATCACAAAAAACACGTGTTTACCCCAAAATCGCGTTTCCAATTTTTTTTTAAAAATATAACGAGTGGTCCATAGCAAAGAGGACGTCACTCCGAGTCCTTGGACCCCTCGTTCATGTCTCTAGCATACTTGGTTCGCGAGATATAGCAAAAAGTCTAAAATCACGTTTTTACCCCAAAAAGACCGTGTTTCCAGATTTTCACCTTTTCGACACCTACATTCCCGTAAAGAGCACAACGAGACGAAAAAAACGAATCCAAGCACGCCCTCCTAGCATGGCTCCTTCCATTCCAAGGTCGCAGGGGCTCACAACTTCCTAAGTGAGACAGCTTTCCCCTTACCACACTACTGCAGGTTTTCATCCTAGAGACTTGAAATTTATTTTGGGGGTAGAGGGGGTAGGGACCATTGATTTACGTTAAACAATTTTTTTTGTAGAGTTCCTAGTTTCCAAAATATAGGATTTTCAAAATTCGAGTGTTTTCAAAAAAATATAAAAAATAAAAAAGTTTCATTATAGAAAATAAAGGGCATAAAGACCATTCGTTTGAGCTATGGCACAACGTTCTATCATGTTTAGTTTTCAAACTATCACCTAGTTTCAAAAACAAAAATTTTCATTTTTTTTTTTCAAAAGTATAACGAGTGGTCCATAGCAAAGGGGCGTCACCTCAAGTCCTATGAACACCTCATTCGTGAAACTCCGACCATGGGTTCGAGAGAAAAGTCTATTTAAATGTTTCAACTTCGCGCGGCGGCCATGTTGGTTTATTGGGCACAGGAGTGTCAAGTGAAGCAGAACCCGTACTACTCCACTACTGGCTGCATCAAACCAGTCAAAAGACTGAAAATTCGGACACGCATGTCCGACCCCCTCCCCCACCCGGCTCATCTCCCTCCAGAAGTTGGTTCTTTGGTTCTTGAGTTGAGGGGCTTCGACAACGCGGTCATGTAGCCCCGTGCACTTTGGGTGTGTAGAATATGTCTGGTAACCAGTGTTAATTGTGATGACTGTATTAGTGTGTGTTATCTGTTTTAATTCAAGTAAAGACTGCAGACAATAATTTCAAGTACTTCCTACTTTTGCTACCAAATGCTACCGTCCACGACACCTAGCTTGCAGACTTGCTTACCAGATGGCATCACAGTCAGCACCTGGCGGCGAACGTTGGAACCAATAGAGCTATATCAATTCTAACAAATTTTGGTTTCACACAAGTGTAGTTAGTGGAAGGTTCTTTTTCATGCCATGAATCTATGACATGGGAACGCCGTCTTTACTTCCCCTCCGAAGGAAGGTATACTGAGGGATTTTTAACGCTCTAAAAAGATCCGACGACTTTGGCCGGGTATGAACCCGGGACCTTGCGTGTAAAGGCTCAGCATGGTACCAACTACGCTACCAAAGCCGCCATCCCCCTAGTTATGCCATTCGATGTTCCTTCGTGGATTTGAAGTTCTAAACAAGCACCATGAGTGGCCATCCTGAGCAGACCCAATACAGACGAATGGCATCTTCAACATGTTAAATCTCTCCAGATGGCTTGTTCTTCATATACAAACTTCTTATATTCCCTTCAGACTGTGAAGGAATAGATCTTAACTGAAATTCCTGTATCCTACAAGGAATATGTTCCGAGCTAATCTGTTAGTTGTAAGACAGTAATTAGTACCATACAAGGATACTTTCAAAACTTCATAATTAAAACTCCGTAAGAAATTTCACGGAAGTCTTTCTAATCTGGAATATATCGATTATGTAATACAGAGGCTCATCATTTCCGTAATCTTGTAAACATTAAAGTTGACTTTGAGAAGCGCGTCTCTTAACTCACGTACTCTCTCACTCAAGTTTTCTGAAGACCAGTTGCCTCATTTGTGATCTACGGGTACGCATTGAAATCCCAAAAGACCTTAGTTTCCTGACTTAACAAAGAATGTAATTCTTAAAAAGATGGTATATTGGCTTTCACGGCCAGTGAATTAAAACTAAGTTATTCTTCTAGGTTTGTGCCATGTCTTGTGTGGGGTTTCGCCTTGGACACCAAGCTGGCTCACCTGCGGGCTCTTGGTGTCCCCGCCCGGATCCCCACTGGAGTAGAGATTGCGCGCTACCTCCCTCTATGACATGGGCTCGCTGGCTTTACATTCTCTCCGAAGTAAGCGCATACTGAAGGATTTTAACGCTGTAAAATCCGACAACTTCGGCCGGATTTGAACCCGCGATCTTGGGCATAACAGTTCAGCATGCCACCTACTACGCCACCGAAGTGGGGTCGCGGCTGCCACCTTGTGCGACCCCCCCCCCCCCTCCGATTTACGCCTATGCCAGTACTGTATATTGCTCCAGTACTGCATATTTAAGTACATACTGTAGTTTAGTAGTTAGTTATTGAGGTTTCAACGGGCGGAACTACGAGATCATCTGCTCCTAAACTGTAGGTTGGTTGGTTCCTTAGTTTAGGGGCTGCGACAACGCGGTCATGTAGCCCCGTGTACTTTGGGTGAGTGTAGAATCTGTCTGATAACCGGTGTTAATTGTGAAGACTGTATTGGTGTGTGTATCTGTTTTAATTCAAGTAAGGACTGCAGACATTCAATTTTTCCAAGTAGTTCCTACTTTTGCCTCCAAACGCCACTGTCAACGACCAACTAGTTCAGAATATAGTTACCTTATGCCACTGCAGTCGGCTCTTGACGACGAACATATGAACCTAAGAACGTTAGTCAAATATTTAACCTATATATAATTTAGCTTCACGTGGAAGGTTCTTTAACATGCCATAAATCAATCACATGGGACCGCCGGCTTTACTTCCCCTCCGAAGGAAGGCATACTGAGGGATTTTTTTAACGTTCTTAAAAAATCCGAAACATCGGCCGGGTTTGAAGCCGCGATCTTGGGCATAGAATCTCAGCATGCTAATACTGTAGTTTAATGTTAGACATGTGTAGAGGGTTTTCTATTAGGGTCCATATATGAAGTAAGCTAAATGAAAGCATTTCGTGCTAAATGCTCGCTACTCAGCAGGATTGCTCAGCTACACCGAAGTTGGCTGCTGTTTCACTTGCCCTGAACATGGAGTTGTGCAAGAAGCTGGTTCTGGTAATCTGTATCAATTTCAGCCCGGAGCTTCATGTTCCGGTATGTTTAACATGGCGCCAGTGATAGTACAGGTGTTTTATGGCTTACATCGAGAGAAGTGGGCTAGCACACGCAATAAATCTGCGAGGACAGAAGAGTAGAGGCGAGGCGAGGCTTGTGTGCCTCGCACGTGTCTTTGCACAGTCGTTATCACAGGTGCATAATTACATTCCGACTAGCGAGAATATCTTCTACAACCTCGTGTGTGTTTGAGTCTTCAGTCTCTTGACTGGTATGATGCAGCTCTCCTCCATGCCTCCCGTCCAGAGTTAATCGTCTCATCACTACATAGCAACTACACCCTACATCCGAAGCAATCTGTTTAACATATTCTAACCTTGGTCTACCCCTACAGTTCTTGTCCTCGACCCTTCCTTCCATAACTAAGTTTGCTATTCATGGGTGTCTTAGTATGTGTCCTACCAACCTATCACTTCTCTTCATTAGCAGTCGCCAGAAACACCACTCCCACTCATCTTAATACCTCTTTGTTTGTAACCCTATCTACCCATCTGATCTTCATCATTCTCCTGTAACACCATATTCCAAACGCTTCAATTCTCCTCTTTTCTGCACCAACAGTCCAAATTTCACTTCCATAGAGCGCCACGCTCCAAACAAAGGCTTTCAAAAATGACTTCCTAATACCTAAATCTATATCCGAAGACAAACAAGCAAAATTTATCGTCGTCGTTGCTGCTTCAGTTAAGTTGGTGCTAGCTGAATAGTTGACCAAACAGATCATTTTCTTAATATGTTCCTTCCACACAAACTCCTGAATCAATGTAATAAAATTGTGTCAACATTTTGCCTTTATGAGATAAAATAGCCGAGTTATTGAAAAGGCATTATCATTCACTGATACCACTTTCCATGGTGGATGAGTGGATATCGAGTCGGACTACCAACCCCAAGCTTGCAGGTTCACTCATGGCGACAAAAATCACCGCACGCATGCCATGCGTTGTTGGCATATTAAAGAACCCATTTGAATTCTGTTGGCCGTGTTCATAGTTAATCAAAATGATCTCGGGAATTTTCTGCCACCTCAAAGTTCCACCTTTCTCTACTAGAAAGCGCTATAGTGTCAAGGAGCTTAGATATCTAACCTCCTTGGCTTTCATAGCGCTCCAAGGAACAACAGAATTCGACATGCAAGCTGTCCTCTGGGCGTCAAATAACAAAGCTTGCACCCGGCACCCGAGGTCATACGATATTATTATAATTCACTGATACCAACATTACAATTAATGATTTTTTGAAAACAAAATATTAAGCAAACTGTACATTTATGACCTAACTATTGAATAGTTTTAACAACAAATTGTATATGCGCCTTAGTCAATACATAAACGAAAATAAATTATAATTACACTTGCTCCTGGTACATGTTTCGGGGATTAATTTCTTTTATCCCCTTCATCAGCCAAGACAAATATTCGAAGAAAGATATAAGATAGCGTAGCACTCAAAAAATAAATGGCTATTTAACTTAATATGGTGCACCATATAAGTAGGTCACAGGAAAATGTTGAGCAAAACTAAAAACATATATGTAACAGCGAAGATATTCAGCCATCAAAACACAGAGAATCAGTGGACAGTTAATTCGTAAATCCGCTCCAAAACACTGGTTGAAGCTTGAATTGGCAAAAATCACAATACTTCACCATATGGACACAACCAATGAAGAAGCCTTATGCTCAACAGGTCCAAAACCAAATACCTGCATACGAACTAGACGAGCGTGGAAGGAACAACTTCAAATAGCAATGAGGTTAGCTCAATGCATAACCTGAAAGAAGCAAAGGAAAAACAAACACCATAATAAAAGGGACCAAGGGGAAATTTATAGACTGAAATAATTATGAACAATAAAAAATACTTATAATGATATAGAACGAATGCAAACTTAATAATATTCGAAAAACTTACTTCAGGTTAAGTCAAGGTATCAATTTTGAAGAGATTGTCTTATGTTTGAAAATTATTGTAAATAGTTTATGGGTGTAGCCAATTCCAACACTCATATATATGGTAGCAGTCGATGATAAATATTGCCATAGCTAGTTCTGTAATAGGACGTATGTATGTGTGGAGCGCTACTATGAAAAAATAGATTCTTTGGGGAAAAATGTTCAAAGTGGAAATTAAATAATGTAATATAATAACAAGTAGTTCCGTGCAGAATTATACAGCCTATTTTCATATATCCTACTTATGTTAATTGCCACTATCAACATACACAATTTCTGTTTGATTGCTGTAATAGATTCTTAGATATTAAGAACCGACTAAATATTTCGGATGGTCGCCATGTTGGATTGTTAAATGTATAGGCCATAGAGTCATGTACCATTAAAGGAAAATTATTGCGTGGGTTCATTATTCAAACTTTCACTTCGATCGCATGACTACATCACAAGAAATAAAAACTTAATTTTAAAATTCGCACTGCCGCCATCTTGAGGTTATGTAAACAATTGAACTAAATTAGATACCAGAGGATTACAATGTGTATAAATATTAACTGTACCTAGTTTCAGTGCGCTTGGAACATTAAATCGCGAGAAAGGTCTATTTAAAATTTTCAAATTCGCTTGGCCGCCATGTTCGTTTTGTAGTCAACCGGTTTCTGAAAGTCTTATAGATGGACTTCCAGTAGTGCCCTTTATCTCCGTACAAAATTTTAGGGAGATACCGCTAATAGTTTCAGAGATATAGAATGCCGGTGAAATATTTCGCACATCCGCCATCTTGTGATTATGTAAACAATTGAACGAAGTTAGATGTCGGTGCATTACAATGTATATAAACATATACTGTACCAAGTTTCATTGTGTTTGGTTGGTCAAATCACGAGAAACGTCTATTTAAAAGTCGCAAATTCGCTTGGCCTCCATGTTGGTTTTGTAGTTACCAGGTTTTCAAAGGTCACATAAGTGAACTTATAGTAGTTTCCTCTATCACCATAGAAAATGTCAGGGTAATATCGATAACAGTTTCGGAGATATTGAATGCTGGTGAAATATTTCGCACAGCCGCCATGTTGGATTGGTGAGTCGTAACAAAATTTGAAGGGCACGGTCGAGGTCGCCGGGAATAGTGCTATGAACTTTCCGAGTTTCATTGAAATCGCTCCTGCCGTTTAGATTTTATTAGGGGGGGACACACACACGAATCACACACACACACACACACGCACACACACACGGACAAAAGGTGATCTCATAAGCCTATTTTTTTTTTCAAAATTGAAAATAGGCTAAAAATCAAGTTGTAGGGAATTGTAATGGCAGAGGGGTGTAAAAGTATATTAATAAGTATGTAATTATGTATAAATATGTGATTTAGAAAAGTTATACAGAGCATCTAAGGTGGTTTATTATTGGACTTACTAGTTAAGTTATTTTTGAGAGTGTCAAATAAGATATTAGAATCGAAAATGACTTCATTAAGATTCACTGGGTCTGAAATACTGTGTGCTGTGTTGATATCAATGGATTCGAGAACATTCATCATAGTACCCTTGCTAGTGTAATGTAAGATTTCTAAATCATTCTCTATACTAGTGAATTTGTGGCCTGAATCCTCCATATGTGCGGCCATAGCTGAATACTTTCTGTATTTAGTGGCATTTAAGTGATCATTATATCTTGTGGTGAAATTTCTTCCTGTTTGACCTATATAATTGGCGTTACAATCATTACAACTTAATCTGTAAACACCGGATTTGCTGAATTTATCCTTCAAGTTGAAAGAATTGGAATTAAAGAAAATGCTCTGATTAGTATTGTTAGTTTTGTAAGCTATTTTCATGTTAACGTTTTTGAATTTGTTAGTGATGCTATAAGTATGATGATTAAAATAAGTAAAAACTGCGTATGAGGGCTTTTCTTTATGCTCAGGTTGAAGTCGTGTGATGGGCTTATTTTTTAATTTGTTGATAATATTAAAAATGTATTGATGATTATAACCATTAACTCTGGCAATTTGATATATTATCTCAATTTCATTGTCAAAATCTTGCTTGGAAAGAGGTAAATTCATGGCTCTGTTCACAAGGCTAATGAAGGTGGCTTTTTTTTTTATGACAGCCAGGATGGTTTGAATCTTGCCTTATAATAGAATGGGTTTGCGTGGGTTTCCTGAAAATTTGGTAATGCAGTCTGTTATCTTTTTTGAAAATGGTTGGTTCAAGAAAATTAATCTTATTGTTTGTGGCGGATTCCATGGTAAATTGAATATTATTATCAATATTGTTGAGTTGATCTAAAATTCTATCGGAGGTTCGAATCGTAGCGCTGACAGGGGATTTTTCCTCACCCCCACCCCCCTCTTCACCAGGTAAATGATGGAATAGTTTTTCAAGTTTCTGGGCACCTACCCTATTTCCGACCCTATTATTTATAATTACACAGTCACCCCTGAAACATGGGGTATCAGACAAATTGAACTCTACTAAAGCAAATGTGGCTGATGACTAGGATGTCCCAAACACCTAAAACGAATCAGTAAGAACAACAACAAAATCACGAGCCTTAAAGTAGTCGCATATGATGTGTAACATTTGTCATGTTACCCTACTATGTGTCTGCCGGGAGCGCAATTCCCTTGTTAACAGTGAACTCTGTTGGTCATTGAAATAACTACTTGTAAAACTCCAGTGCCAAATCCATTCTGCAAATATGATATATTGAATATTTTCACACCAAAGAACGACAAATTGAAGATGTTTTATTGTAGGAAGATCTTTAATGGGGCCTTCAACCCTTGAAGAATGCGATATCCATTCCACATAGTGCTGTATTTTGGCCGACAGTACCTCGAGTGCTTAGAAGAATACAGCAAACGTATGAAGACTTAATAAATCATGATTGTTTTCATCAAATAATGAATATTATCACACCAAAGAACGACAACTTGAAGAGGATTTATTTTAGGAATATCTTTAATGGGGGCTTCCAAACCTTGAAGTAAACCGTATGCGATATACATTCCACATAACCCCATGGGCGACAGTACGTCGTGGTACCAATCTCCGCCACAGCCCGCTCTCATTGTTTCCGTTGCATTTCCGTCCCATTTCCGTTTCATTTCTTCAGAATTACCCCCACAAAAAATATTCAGCAACCGAGTGGAAAGATGTTCCACATCAAAAAGACTGAAGAGGCTGATCTGATCACACTTTTATATTTACCTTTGTTGTAGACCATATTAGCGTTAACTTTTAATTCATCTAGGACTTTTATAACAAGTCTCGTCATAATATTTTAATCTTATGAAATAAAAACAAATCTTAATGGCAGGTCTCTATATTTCAGCCAATGGCCATGAAGGAAAGTAATATAAAACAGAAGAACACATTTGCGCAAGAGTTCAAACTTAGTCACTACATAATCTTGTTAGAGAGCATGGCCCAAGCGGACACTGCAAGGCGTGATAACGATCACATAACGTATCACACCATCGGCACATTATATTTGTTAAAACTCAGCAATTCTTCAAGGTTTGTGCCGTGTCTTGTGCGAGGTTTCGCCTAGGACACCAAGCTGGCTCATCAGCGGGCACTAGGTGTCCCCGCCCGGACCCCCTCAGTAGTAGTGAACTGCGCGCTACCTCCCTTTATGTAAGGCGCCCCTGCGCCTCTTCACTGCGAGAACTAAAAGCTCAAGCAGCAATAACCTTTCTATAAAGGCTTTCAAAAAGATGGTATATTGGCTTTTACGGCCAATGAATTAAAACTCAGCAATTCTTCTAGGTTTGTGCCGTGTCTTGTGTGGGGATTCACCTAGAACACCAAGCTGGCTCATCAGCAGGCTCTTGGTGTCCCCGCCCGGACATATATTAGTTGATCGGTTGATGATATCCAAGTACAGGGTGAGGCAAGTAAAAGTGGCCCGGGGTACAGAGTTACAGGTTACAGGCAAAGCAGCATCCCTGTACATAGGCAACACCAACTGCAGTACCGTATGGTGGGTGGTCTATACTGTGTCAGATCTCAAAAGGGCTGTTCGTAGTGATTGCATGCTAATGACGGCAGGTGGTAGCATTGTCTGGCGGTACATGTCAACATAATACCGTGTGACAGCTAAGGTGTATCGCAACAACCCTCGTAGTCTTCAAGAACTGCAGCAGAATATCTTTGATGAGATTGCAGCAATTCCAGTGGTCCAGCTGGGATCTGCCTTCCGCAACTTGCTGACCAGGGCTGAACGATGCCAAGAGATGAATGGTTGTCGTCATATTCAATATCTTCTACAGTGTCTTTCATATAAACTAAGAACGACAAGCGGAAGTTTTGATGTTCGCTGCTGCGGTTGGCTTGCCCGAGCTTGTGGCGCGCCACGGTCCCGTGCTTTAAGCGTGTGTACAATCCTATATGAAATATTACCTTATAAAAGATGCTGCAAGTGTCGTCCTTCCTGGGTTATACAGGCATTGTATCTGGTAACCACATTCTGGTTGACGCGGGTGAGTTCTGCCACTGTAATGTTTCCGATGTTTAATTTTATGCTTTTTATTGAGCACTGAGTCAGTGGTGTCAAACTTATTTACAATTACGTGAATCTGTGCTAGTGAAGGCAGCACTTCTCAGGAAATTGCTGAATAAATGCATCACGTACCCGTCGAGCTGACTCGTACTTAAAATAAGTTTCACATACAAAATTACGATGTTGGCAATGATAACTGTCTCATGTTAACATCTGAGGTTCAGCCTGGCGACTGAACACCTGCACGTTTATTGCAAGGACGAGTACAGTATATACTATGCGCGTGCTTTCAATACTACAGCAGGGGGCCGTGGCATGCCACGAGCTCGGCCAAGGCCACTGCAGCAGCGGATAACAAAGCCGCTGCTCACCTTTCCTACTTTATATGAAAGACCCTGTATAAGCAGGTTAGTGAACTATCTCCATTCCTTTGGTGTGTTTCTTTGTAACCTGGAACCCTGTTCCCCGGGCCACTTTTATTTGCCTCACCCTGTATAATAGACACCTTGTGATGTATCCCATAAACCGCCGCACGTGTTACCGAGAGTCTGACCTCATTGCAACTTTCACTCCACTTGTTGTCAGTCATAACATCTGTGATGTAAAATCATTCCGAATTCATTTTTTCTTTAATTTTAATTCGTGTAGGAGCTCCTGATATTTTTTTTGTGGATTGTAGTTGCATGTTACATCTGAAGTCCTCAATGGACAACATAAACGTTTAATTTCGAACGGACCACGTCCTTTAGAACACTTTAAACGATTCTCGGTTCGATAATTGGAACTGGTGGGTCCCAGGTTATGGATTATAAAGTTTGCATAATTCACACGGCCGCCATACTGAAATGGTGCGGCGGATGACCTTGTAGTTTGGGCACAAGACGCGCGTCCTATATGAAGGTATATTGTTATCAAATTTGGTAGAGATCGGGTGATTAGTTTAGTCGTTATTTGATATTACGTTTTGAACGTTTGGATGGCCGCCATTGAGTTTTGGTAAAGATGGCGGCAATATAAAATATGACACTGAGGTGCGCGCGGCCACACACACAAACACACACACACACACAATATATTTGGCCCTGTGTAGATCTCAAAAGTCAACTTTCATTTTTTGCAAAAATCGAAAGTAGGCTAAAAATAGTTTTCAGGCGAGCTCATACACGAGTCTGGAGGGGTTATGTTTACAATGAGTGGCACAATGTTATGAGAAGGCACGGAATATGATGTTAATAACGAGTTGCTGCTCCGCAAGCCCTCAAAACGGCAGCAATATGGCGATGCATCTACTCGACGAGAACATTCAACCGACTCACAGTAGCCCTTCGATCGCCCCGTATGATTCTGCTGAGGCAACGTTCGTTCGTCAAACACATATGGTCGTCCCGTGAGGCGGTTTACGTGGATGGTAACATTATCTCGGTGATATTGAAGACCCACCCTCGACACTGTTGACCTCGGAAACCCAAATACGCGTTTAATCTCCAACCCATGACCCATGCGCCGTACGCCGATGATCATCCAACGTTCAAAGTGGGTTAACTCGCGACGTGTTGCCATCTTCACTACACTCGTGTCTGTGACAGACTGCTCTGCTCCGCCACAGCTAGCCGCAACTCTCAGGAGTCATACACGGCACATTTTCTCATGGAATACCCTTCCCGTGACTTTTGACCTCTCAGTGTAGATACGCATTAGGCTCTTTTCAGAAAGGTTGCTTTCACCCTTTCCATCTACTTTAAGTCATTCTTTTCTTTTTAGAAGGGTCCATATGACGGAACAGTTGAATAGCTGTCGTGATCGATAGTTGACACATGTTCTGAATCATTTATAGCTATTATCGCACCGATGCCATCTCGAGAAACTTGCAACTAAACTTAAAAGCCATAACAACTTGCTGGGTAGATTAGCTGGAACTACATGGGGTGAAGATGCGAATACGCTTCGTATAACTGCCGAGTACTGCTCTGCTGTATGGTTGAATAGCTCCCACACTCGACTGGTAAGTGTCCAGCTATGTCACTGTCCAGTGGTTACTGGTTCTGAAGTGCAAACCATCATGCACATTGTGAAGGACTGCCCTTTGCGAGCATTCTCTGGATCAATCGAAGACCTCCATCGTTTAAACCCTGATGCACTCACTTGGTTGGAGAGACTGGACATACGTCTGTGAGAGTCTACCGCATTGCCGAAGCCTTTTTTACATTTCTTAGTTTTCTTATATTATTTATGTATTTTGTGATCCGATTGTCAATTGTAACATCATACGCTAATAATAATAATTGCTGTTGGTGTCCTTTCCTTTATATGCCCTGTAAATGTCACATCAGTTGTCTGAAAAGTCAGGCAGGTCTCTTGTTGTCTGCTATTTTTTTGTGTTATAACAGAAAGGTTATACACATTTTGAAGGAGATCTCTATTCACTCTGGTTTCCAATTATCTGATGAGGACATTACCCTCCGCGTCACATTGGGTGGAATGCTAGGTAATGATTAATTGGACTATTCAGGTTGAGATGTATGCAATAGTTATGTCACATAAGTCACGTGAGGCATAATGACCTAATGGGTGTATCGATCATAACCTCGATTGCAGGGTGCATAAAGGGCTGCCCACAGACAATTCCCAGGAACCTGTTTAGTGTTAATTTATCTGATACCCTGTGCTTCCGTGGTAAGTAGACTAATAGCGTAACTACAGCGTAATTGGTACGGTCTAGTGAGGCACCATCCTGGTATTTGCCTGGAAAGAAGTGTAAAATAAATTGGGGGTGGGGGAATTTAATAGGTTGTGTTCTTTTGAGAAACGTCATTGGTGCTGTGAGGTAGTGAATGGAACAAGGAATGAATTGATTGTTTCATTTTGTTATGAGTATCGCAATTTCCCATTCTCGAGAACTTTGACATCGGGAATATTTCCGGGAATATTTCCCCATAAACTAAAGAGAATCAGAATTTTTGAAATTTATGGGAATTTTTAAATCAGTAAAAATTGAAAACTCTTAGATTTTCTTCACATTTAAAATACAGTATAAAAATCTTTTTTTAAATACGGTTTCTTATTTTATTATTATTGTGAATCAGGTAACATTATGCAATAAGAATCGTTTAAGCTGTAATATATACTAACGCTATTGGATTAATGTAATCCATTTGTTGTTGTTTTTGTTAATTCATTTAGGGGCATTACGATATCGTGGTCATTTAGCCCTGTGAACTTGGAAATTTAAAATTACTAGCTTCGGAGATAGTGAGCTTTCCTATCACCCCAGCTTCGGCCAGCATCAAACTGTCGAGTCGTGCCCCATTAAGAATTCAGAGAAGGGTATATGTTTGGAGTTTCGCTGTTCACCTCGACTTTTCTGAATTGCGTCTGGGACCTTCCGTCCCTGCGCCTTTTAAGATTACGATGGGTAAATCGTTAAAGATACAGGGCTAAGCCGGGGCGGGTTGCTAGTTTTCTATTAATTAATGTGCTTTTAATTTGTGTGGTACGTTAGTTATTCAGTATGCTGATTGTACGTGATATAATAAAATTAATGAAGTGGAATTTTTTATAACAAATCAATTTTCTTCTATAACTCTGAAAAAGTTAGAAATTTTAAAAAATGGGCCCCAACAACTATTCAATCATCTGATCTCTACCAAATTTTGCAACAACATACCTATTTATGGGAAGCATCTTTTGACTGAACTACGAGGTTATCAGTCCTATAGTTTGCAAATAGCGGCCATTTATGTGTGCAAATCGATTCCCCTTATCTATTCAAACACGGTGAAACCGAATTGAACAAACTTTGGTACTGAGGTAGCACTAGCAAAGGGCACCCCAGTGTCATGTTTTATATTGCCGCCATCTTGACGGAAACGGAATGGCGGCCACCCAAATGTTAAAAGCTTAAATCAAATTACGACCAAACTAATCATTTGATCTCTACCAAATTTTGCAACAACATACCTTTTTGAGGGGAAGCATCTATTGACTGAACTACAAGGTTATCAGTCCAATAGTTTGCAGATAGCGGCCATTTCTGTGTGCAAATCGATTCTCCATATCAATACATACACGGTGAAACGGAACTGAATGAGATTTTTTTTTAAAGAGATAACACTAGCAAAGGGCACCTCATATTCATGTTTAATATCCGTATATCACGTTGTAATTCAACAAGCTACTACAAACAAAATTCAATTATACTCCTTGAAAAGGACAAGGAGTTATAACAATACCCATGCATTTAGGAGAAAGTAGGCTATATGTTCTTTACTGAACATCTTGTTAAAATTTGTTTCAAATATTATGTTGTGTGGAATTATGATAATGACAATATTGGCAACAATAAATCTCAAATATAAGACAACATTAATATCACCTGGCCCATCCTAAAACTTAACTCGGTAGCTGCCCCTGGGTTGAGTCATTAATCGCTCAAATGCAGACTGAAATAAAGACACAAGAATAGATTAACGTGGAGTACGAGTGTGTGAAAATAACTTTGCGGAGCTGCGTGTGTTACAAACACGGTAAAACATGACGCCGGTGATGTTTTTGAATGGAGTAAGGAGCTCGTTTTCCCCTATTTCGCTTCATAATTGAAAGCTAATTAAAAACAAAATGAAGGTTGGAAGAGCTAAAGAGATATTTTCTACCCCTTGCTTGTTTCTTGTTAAAGAAGTCTCGCAACCCTTTGTTGTATTTAACTCAGCTTCAGCCTGCCTCATCACTCGCCACTTCACATTTCTAGCAGGCTTAGTTAACAACATTAATACCTACCTTCCTTGCTAGAGATAACAGGCTGCCTTCTACAGATATTGAAGGAAGAACATGGCTTCTCAAGTGAAACAAGAGCTGGCTTCGCGTTTTAACGCACAGCTAACAGAAATAGAAACTAAGAGAAAACGAGCCTTACAGTAGTCGCATATGATGTGTAACATCTGACATGTTGTCCTCCTATGAAATTGAGATGAAATATATGTGAAGTCAATTTATTTCAGCTCTACTCCTCCAGTTTATATTTTTTTCACGCTTCTTTTGTCGATAATTTCGCATATACTCTATTTTGCTGTAGATTTACCCATCTCTGCAAATCACAAAATCATGAAAAAAGGGGTGTCCTACTCCTACAACACCTCATACAAGTACCTAGCATTACTGGTTCGCAAAATATTAAAAAGCCGATGACCCTTTAGTTTTGGGTACTTTGGTTAAATTAAGGGGGCTACAGGAAAAGAAGGGGCGTCACCTCACGCAAAATGGGTTGGCACCATCTCACAGCTATCTCACCGCCACCGCGCGCGCTCATTGGTCAAATCAAATAGCGCGCGCTTCCCCAGTTTCCTGTTACACATTTTCGTCCCTTTTCCAAAATCACTCTCACAAAAAATAACCAGCAACCGAGAGGCAACACTACTTTGGCCGGCAGTACGTCGTGGTACCAATCTCCGCCACCACGCGCGCTCATTGGTAAAATCAAATAGCGCGCGCTTCCCCAGTTTCCTGTTAACACATTTCCGTCCCTTTTCCAAGACCACTCCCATAAGAAATATCCAGCAACCGAGTGGAAATATGTTACACATCAATAAAAACTATAGTTCGTCTGTTGAGTCACATTCGTATGCACATAAGCACGAAAATATAAAGTGTACAATAATGATACTACGCTATTCCATGATAGTTGCTTAATTCAAACAGCTAAGTTTAATTAATAAGAGGAAAGCGCATAATGCGCATACATGTCAGTACAGAGTTGTGTCAGAATTACAAGTCTCTTTTTTTGGCACCAGAGAGCATGATACCGTTCACAAAGCCTCCCGCAGAATTCACTTTCGCACGAGGTTCTGTCTGGGATATGAAAAGTCTTCCTCTTGCACACGCGATGGTGAAATCCATAAACCGAAAAATGTGTAAGCTTGTGACGTAGATCATGATTGACACCTTTCCATCGGAGAATGCCATTGCCTCGGTCGAATTGAAATCTCTTCATCTTATTTTTCTTCTGCTGTAGTTCTGCGAACAGTTCTTTGTATGCCCTTGTAGATGGCAGACGCATCTGCAATCGAAGTTGCATTATGAAGAAGGGCTCACCGGTGAGCTCATAAGCTAGTCTATTTTATTTATATAGAGGGGGTGCATTTGGACACACATAGGAGTCTTTTTAGATATGTCGCTTTGACTTTCTCGATTTATTTGAGGTCTATTCCATAGGTTACTATAGGCATGATCTTGGTGGTGAAGATCTTCATTGCAGTCATTACGGGTAGTCTACGAAGAAGAGATCGTTGATGGCCAATGTCGCTGGCAATGCTCTGTTTCTGACGTGCTTGGTTTTAGTGGTTGTACTGTACTTGTCTGAAGCGTTACACCCAGATAAATCAAGTGCCGTGCTACTTCGATAGGACCATGGGTTGGTGAGGGGTAAAACTGATCTTCACTCGTTGCCTTTCCTCTCTTCCTAAATATCATGTGGACCGATTTTTTACTAATTTATCTCCAACTTGTTCTTATAATCTTATATCTTACAGCTGGGTTTAAAAGACCCTGAATGGCCATTTAGCTACCGAGTATTTTATATCTTTACAATATTCAATACACATAACAAAGAGAGGCAAAAATATAATCTATCAAGGATGGCCAAGGCCAACCCGATTGTTGCACTGCGAAGAATCGTAACGCTTAGACCCAATGAAATCCCCATGTACAAATGGCAAGAACACGTTAGGGCCCTTATGAACTAAGAAACCAAGAGATACAACTTCTCATCAAATGGAACACCTACAGAAGGTAACACAATAAATGCATGGGTTGTTTTTTTAGTTTTGGCACCAATGCTTCAGTGCCAAGTTGCAACTATGTTGGGCGCTGCCACTTTTACCGACGGTTGCTGCCCTGCATCCCCTCCCTCAGAGCACATGACCTCGCCCGTTTTCACCACCGCTCGTGCGCAGTCGCGTCTGTTAGATGAGTAGTGTGAGATCAGCGCTCGCGAAAGACAGTCACAATGTTTTCCAAGCAGGAGCAGAGAACGTGGATAAAAATTCAGTGTGCTAGGGGTTGCAGAGCTAAACAGTGTCATCGAGGATTGCAGGAAGCGTGCGGTGCAGCTGCGTTACCGTTTAGAACGGTAGCAAGATGGGTTGCAGCCTTTCAAGATGGGCGCGAACGTGTGTAGCACATACCTCGATCTGGTCCCCACCAGTAAGTGATGGCAATGTACAGATGGTGTCCGCGTTAGTAGAGGTGGATCGGAACGTAACGATTCGTCAATTAGAGCAAGATATCGGACTGGCGCATTCAACTGTCAATAGACTTTACGCCCGGAAGGAGCACAACACAAGCCTTGGCTTATTGATATCGCGCCAGGAGATGGCAGTCGGGTTTGAACTGCAGAGGTCTTCCCACTCACTGCGTATCGTGCATTCCAAAAACATTAAGATAGTCACTACTTGCTTCACTCACTCGCACATTCCTTCTTTCACTGGCTGCGTGTCGTGTGCTGCGATAACGATGGGCATGCGGGAAGCCGATATATTTAGGTTTGGAATAGGCGGATCACGCATGAGTACTGCAGGACCCGCACTCCGTCGCAGCGTGTTGAAATGCCATCTCCTGACGCGATGACATTAATTACTTAGTGACTGCGTGTGCAGTGCGACCACCTTCCAAGAACATATCTGCACTGCCGGACGATGCCGCAGCGAGAGAGATTGTTTTCTCTGACCTTGTTTTGGAGTGCAATAAATGTTTTTCCTGTAGGTCCAAGGCATCAAGGAAGAACATTTTGCCTTTGTTATTGTTAATTGACGTCATTACTGCATCAAACAGTTTTATGACCCAAGTTTAAACAAATCTTATTTTGAACGGTTTGTAACAGACGGGAGTTATCGTAGGACGTCGCTCGCAAATAGTCTCTGTTGGCATCCACGCTTGTTTTGTTTGAGAGAGGTAATGCGAATTCTTTGACTGGTTTTCCACAAATAGATTCTACCACTTTACTTATCTCCAGCAAAGCTTCGTTAAAACTATCGCCATCGTAATATAAATCTCATCTGAAGAACACTCCTGTCCTCTACGGTACAGTATGTTATCAGTAGAGACGGGAATTTGCCTATTTGCCTATTTTATTCCTGTGTTTAGAAACGTAGGCTTTCGAGATATAAATCCGTTTTAGGTTCTTTTAGGCTAGATTTAGTTGGTTTTATTGTGCCTATAAATGCCTATTTCAAGGGTTTGTGCCTATTTGGAGTATAATTGCCTATTTGATGCCTTTTGACTGTATTTTAAAGTGCATTTTATTGCAGCAGGTGTGCTCGACAGAATTATATTATCATTTCTCAATATGTGTTTACCCCACGAACAAGAATGGGAATTCTCCGAATTCACCAGAAATAGCACCTGGGATCTCTATATAAGCCTCCAAACTTAACAACCCTTCGTTTTGTATTTCGCTTTTATTTTTATTGAAAATTTACCCGTTAGTATGTGTGTGAATTAATATCATAAACTTTATACTGATTGAATTACAAAAGAACTAACTTAGTGACATGTTTTCGCTTTTTTCAATCTCGATATTACCCTCCATAGTTAAAAACTCTTCGTTTCAGATATTGTCCCCTTCTAAAGCCGCGTTAGGTTGGCGCTGCAACCTACCTGTGAATTAATATACAGTATATCCTGTACGCGCCTGAGCGTTGAATGGGCAGGCAGTTAAAAGCAGTCAGGAGGGATGCGATCCAGCTAGCAGTTAAAATGCCGCGGCGATCACAGTGGGTTGGTGCTGTAACCTATCTTGTGTTGAATGGACAGGCAGTTTAAATCAGCTTGGAGGGATGCGATCTAGCTGGCAGTGGGTGTAGCATGGCCTCTTACCGAGATAGATGGAAACTTAGTGGTCCCGTCTTGAACTACTGTTGCCATGCAGCCAGGAGGGATGCGATCCAGCTGGCAGTGAAAATGCCGCGGCGATCATAGTGCGTTGGTGCTGTAACCTATCTTGTGTTGAATGGACAGGCAGTTTAAAGCAGCTTGGAGGGATGCGATCTAGCTGGCAGTGGGTGTAGCATGGCCTCTTACCAAGATGGATATAAACTTGGTTGGTTGGTTCCTTAGTTTAGGGGCTGCAACAACGCGGTCATGTAGCCCCGTGTACTTTGGGTGTGTGTAGAATCTGTCTGATAACCGGTGTTAATTGTGATGACTGTATTAGAGTGTGTATCTGTATTTTAATTCAAGTAGGGACTGCAACTTTGAATTTTCAAATAGTTCCTACTTTTGCCGCCAAACGCCACCGTCAACGACTACTACGCCTAGTTCAGAACTAGCTACTAGACGCCACCGCAGTCGGCTCTTGGCAACGAACGTAGCAACCTAAGAGCGTTGTTTACATTCTTAACCTATCCAATTTAGTTTCACACAGGTGTAATTAGTGGAAAGATCTTTAACATGCCATAAATCTATGACATGGGACCGCCGACTTTACTTCCTCTCCGAAGGAAGGCATACTGAGGGATTTTTAACACTCTTAAAAATTCCGACGGCTTCGGCCGGGTTTGAACCCGCTATCTTGGGCATAGAAGTTCAGCATGCTACCGACTATGCCACCGAAGCCGCCGATGTAAACTTGGTGGTCCCGTCTCGAGCTACTGTTGCTATGGAGATGGCCGGCCTTGCTATTACTTCATCAGTTTATTTTCTGCTTTTATTAGCCTTTGCTTGAGTGCAAAAAGGCCGAAATCAGAAGAATGAGAAAGACTATCAAAAATTCATGTAGCCAGCCGTTACTTCTGGGTCCTAAAATATCTGTATGCAAAATTTGGTTGGGATTGGTGAAACGGTGTAGATTTGTTTACGGAACAAATCCACCCACCCACATACATACATACATACATACATACATACATACATACATACATACATACATACAGACTTTCACTTTTATATATAAGATAAGTATGTTCTTAAATTATAAGTTGCTTATTGTTAATTCTTTTTATAGTAATTAAATATGTTATTAAATTAAAAGAATTTTTTCTTGCCTATTTTGTTGCCTATTTTACACGTTAGTGCCTATTTACATGCCTATTTTGGCTATTTTAAGAGCCTATATGCGTGCCTATTTTAACTGTTTTAGTGCCTATAGTTCTCGTCTCTAGTTATCAGTCATATTCTCACGATGATTTTGCCAAAGCGTAATGGTGTCCGTAACTTGGCAATATGTTATCGAAATGGCAAATAAGTATCTATAAATAATAATATCGTATGGCTTCGGGTGCCGGGTGCAAGCTTAGTTGTTTGACACCCAAAGGGTAGCTTGCATGTCGAATTTCGTTGTTCCTTAAAGCACTATGAAAGTCAAGGTGGTTAGATATCTAAGCTCCTTGAACACTATAGCGCTTTCTAGTAGAGAAATGAGGAACTTTGTGTTGGCGGAGACCCCCGAGATTAATTTTGCCATTATGAACACGGCCTACTGAATTCAAATGGGTTCTTTAACATGCCAACATCGTATGACATGGTGTCGTAATTTTTGCCGCCTTTCAAAAATCACTTACCACGGCCAGGAGCGAACCTGCGATTTGGGGTTAGTAAACCGGCACGTTGACCACTCACCCACTGTGGCAAGCTAAATAAATATCTGAATGGTAGAGATTGATCAGAAACACAAGCTTCAGATAACGAACTTTCCCATTGGGAATCATTTTATAACAGATCCATCGTATAGTTCTGACGCTATAGTTCTGAAAGTGACCGCTGGCGCTGCCAAATAACATCCGTCAGTTTGAAATCACTAATCTCAGGAAACTTCGAGCGGATGTTATTGAAGTTTTCACCAATTATAATAATGTTATTGGTTTTACATCCCTCTCAGCTACTACGCCGGAATTTTGCCCCGAAGGGGATCTTTAATGTGCCAGTAAATCCAATGATACTGCTCCCTCACATTTGCACACCCTCAATTGCCTACTGACTGTGCCGGGATTCGATCCTGCAACCTTGGGAACAACAGGCGAGAACGTTAGCGTTGAGCCACGCAGCCAGTCGACCAATATATATCGAGAATCATGTGTGTGTATCAGGAAGTACAGAACGGATTCTATTTAAAAAACTTGGTCAGTTCATGGAGGTCGCTTGTTTCCTACGTGAAATGGGCCTATCACGGTCTAGCACTTGTTGAAACCGGGCGTCAAATTACAAGGAACAGGGGATGGGTATGGAGTAGGTGGTCAGGACTTGAAATAAGGTGCTATTCTAGAATTTGTCTGGAGGGAATGTGGGAAAACCCAAGGAAAATTAATTAATAATGCAGCCAATGGCCAGTTAGATAGTACATAATCAAGTTGATTCACAACAGAATTGAGTCAATGATACAACCCATTAAGTGATATCTCTCACAGAGTTTCCCCACACATACGACAAATATAGTGCGTGCATGGCTCCTAAAATCATATGGTCCTACAACACTTGCGATGAAAACCATGCACTGAATATCTGGTAACAAGGCGTCTGAGACGATTGCTTCTTTACAGTCCGTCGTTATCATGGCATCCGTGGTGTAAATTTCCATCCCAATATCCTTTGCTGTGTATTCTCTGATTACCTCTTTGTAGGCCGGGGTGGGCGCAAGTAGCATTTTCAAGCGTAGATCTTCTACTAGTATAGGTTCTTTAGATAGTTCGTTCGTTGACAAGCCTCGACAGTGTGTATTTAGATAGGCAGAAGGTTCGCTTCAGCAATGTTGCATTAACCGTTTCAATGTCTTTTAAGTTTCTAACCCAGGAAAACCACTCTAAATACGATGGTAACAGCGCTGAAATTCGAACCTTCGAAGCTCCCTTTACAGATGCGGTACGCAACTTAACGTACACGGCTACGCTACAGGGTGACGATGTTACAAGTCATGGCGGTAGAAAAGCAATCATATCCGTTATCTATTTGGATGCTAAGCCAGGAGTGTGCGTAGGATTCTGCTCTATCTGCATTGGTAATATTTAACAGTGTTGCCGCAAGTTTAATGAGAAGGCTTATCTCTAGTTGAAATGCTGCGTAGACTGCTTTCTATTGCTGCAAGTTGTGTTTAGATTTCAAGTGGTAATGAGCTGCCGAAATACACGGGATCATTGGAGTCGCCTCGCCTCTGTTTACTCTTAGATAATCCTCTGCCACCACTACTCACTGAGCAACTTGGAGGTTCCCAATAAAAATGTCTGGAGAGGATTTCAGTGAAGCTAACTTCATTTCAAACACGAGAGGCTGTGTCATCATTTACGTAAATAAATGTGTGTATAGGGTAGTCCGTAAGTCACCGCACCCATGGGCGCCCGCAGGATTTTTTCTAGGAAGCGGGGGGGGGGGGGGGGGGGGGGGCGAGGGGGGGGGGGGGCGGGCAAATAATATTTTCATTTCATTACCTACTATAGTGCGTCTCTACCTTAAAAGACAGTACGCATTAAATGGAGCGCGCTGATGCCAGATCTGCTGCATATACAAAGTTCTGCAAGGCCGGGCACATGATGTAACATAACTCGTATACATGCGTGCTTTTACGCAAAACTCGGGAAATTTCCAAAATATTTCTTTGTTGTATATAATTGTACCTCATGCCTTGAAGCGAAAGACGGTACAAAATTTAGATTATGATACACCAAAGCTCAGAGCGCGATTTTAATGCACACATTATAATAATTTATAATTTTCAATTATTCAATTATTCAGGAATATGATAAGGCCTTTTTCTCGAATATCATAGGTTATAATAAATTATAATAGGACATAATAATAATGTATGTATGTATGTCTACCCCTTATTATTCCCGTTTTTTCCTACGGAGTCGGGGATGAGATGCGATGGAAGTCTTTGTGGCGGATGATTTTTACGGCCAGATGCCCTTCCTGACACCAACCTCATGAGAGGAGTTAATGAGAGATAAAATGAATGATGGTGAATGAAACTGGGCAAGGATGTGGAAGGAAGCGGCCGTGGCCTGTCAGAAGGTACCGTCCCAGCATTTGCCTGGAGTTGAAAATGGGGAAACCACGGAAAACCATTTCAAGGACGGCCGACGGTGGGGCTCGAACCAACGCGTCTACCGAGTCAGCAGAGAGCTTGGCCCCATGGCCTAACGCAGCACTTTAGCGAGCGCAGCCACTACTGTCGGTATAATAATAATAATAATAATAATAATAATAATAATAATAATAATAATAATAATAATATACTGTATTGTGGTTCACGTAATTTACCCAATTTTGTGTGGTCAAGTGGGGGTATGCAGCCGAAATTAAATTATTCATTTCTTGTTTCTTGAACGAGACGTTGTTCAATTTTATATAGTTCTTCACTTACGCCATACCATTTCGATGGGATTAAGTTCACTGTGGTATGGTGGTGTGGTAAGGTGACAAGCAAGAACATATTTCTCTGCTGTGATAGCCTACATTGTCTATTACTAGGCTAGATCCTTCGGGAACATTGAGCAACAATATTGCTCGGTGAACCACTTTTCATATACTTCACCTGTCATTTTGTCGTGTGTGTCTACCGCGTTCTTTTTGGCACAGAAACGTTAACTCTGCACCATTAACGAACCCTTGTTAATTCCCGGGTCGAACAAAGGCAAACTACGGAAACCACTTCGAGGATGGCTGAGGTAGGAATCGAACCCGCCTCTTCTCAGTTTTGTCTCATGGAGTTGAGTCACCCCGTTCCAGCCCTCAGACCAGAATTACATTTCTTGGCAGAGCCGGGATTCAAACCCGGGCCTCCACAGTGACAGTACAGTGACAGCCAAGAACGCAACGAGGCGGACAATTTAGAAAGAACACAAAATCCACTTCATTTCTTAGTTTTACTTCACATCATCACCTACCCTCCTTCAAACGTAGTTGGCGGAGATAGCCTGCGGGCCACGTTAGTAAACAAAGTTCCGGTGCGTCAGCGCTGAGCGGGAGGACTGAGCTAAGTGCTATAACTTATGAATGCTACCTACTATTGAGCTCTGGTTTGTTTTAAAAACTATTTCAGACATTAATGAACATTTCTTCTCGCTTAGTCACCAACGTAAAGTCAACAGCAAAAAAAATTCTCGCTAGCTAACTTTTATGTGACACCATCCCAGATTTTTCAAGTAACATTTAAGAAAAAAAAATCATAACTTTCTTATTATGAAAATAATTAGTGCCCTGAGAAGTAGGGTATCTTCTACCAACATCAGGCAATCTAAAAATAAATTCTTGATCTGTTGCGATCATTAGTTCATTATCTATGGCGTGATAAGTTTTATAAATGCAAAAATATAGATTCGCGCTAAAATATCGTAATTGTGAAAACTGGGCCATGTGTTAATTATTTATGACTTTATTTTTACACCATCATAAAGAGCGGGAAATTCTCTATAATACCACGCAAACATTTTCTTAGATTTGTCACTTTCAATTATTGGGAAATGGCAACATCGCCGGGGTAGAAGAGGACGAAGCTAATTGCAGGACATAGGAGTGCGAGTGAGAGGCAAATACTACATTTAATTCCATACTGTCTTTTAAGGTTGAGACGCTCTATAGAGCTCGAGTCACCCGGGAAGGCGGTGCGCAGAACACAACGCTAACATTACGTCATGCCTCACTTCCATCCCACCAATCACAGTCAGTCTGTATTGAGAATCTGAGCTAGTGTGTTGTCAGGAGAGCCAAGTGACTATATTGTTACATTTAAAGATCCATTGGAAGTGATTGTGAACATTTCGAGTGCTATGGAAGCAGAGGGAAGTAAACGATAGGTTGTGCATAGGCAAGCCCGAGAAATAGTTTACAAAGTGTAGGAATACTTTGAAATTCTAAAGCAGCGTGAAAGAGGTAAGCTCAATGAGGTAAGCGACAGTGTTGCCACACCGCAGGAACTCATGGCAGCAGCTTGCGGTGTGGGGACTCGGACATGGTGGACCTGTTGCAACAGTGGGCATGTATCTCTGTCTCCTCGGCGCAAATCCCAGAGAACCGGCCGTCTTACCGGCAGACTCTAGCTCTAGGTGATGATAACATGTACCTCCCTCTCCCCACCCCCTTCGCTATTTTCGTTTCATTTCTTACTTGCTTGAGAGGTGTGTTCTAAATTGACGGTTATTCCACAAATAGATTCTACCAGTTTACCTATCACCAGCAAAGTTTCGTTGAAAATATCGTCATCGTCATAGATTTATGGCACGTAGAAGAATCTACCACTGCAAATGGTAGTGCGTAGCGAAATTTGTAGGTTATATTTGGCTTGTTAGAAACGCTCTATCAAGTTCCAACGTTCGCCGTGTTAGTGACAATAGCATCTAGTAGCCAAAGTTCAATCAAACATACCCAGCTATGACCATTGGCTGCAATTCATATATAATAATACTGAAACTTAGATATTACTATCCCATCAACAAAACAGTCTTCCTCCCCCAAACTAATCTATGAAAGTGCAGCTTCTACTGCTGTGATACACGCAATAAACAATAAGCAATAATAGTCGGATGGTTTCTAACTGAAGGCCACGGCCACCTCCTTCCCAATTTACAAATATATATACACACACACACTAACACAGCCATGACAACAAGGTTATCACACAAATTCCACACATCCCCAAATACACGAGGCTATATGACCACGATGACGCAGTCCCTAAAAGACGTAACAACAACAGCAACAAAATAACTGCATACAATGTATTTTTCCAGTCCGTATTGTTGGTGTTTGACCGGTCCAAGTGACCAGTTCTGAAAGGCATCCCGGGTAATTCGGAGGTTCTCATTGCCGATAAGCTTTAAAAAATTCAATTTGGTACATTAGCGAAATTATAACTTGGGAAGAACATTTCCGATGGAAAGCCGTCTGTTAATCAACATTGGATTCTTGAAGTGGAATCATCAGTTGATACCGCAATACTTTTTCATCACAGACATTATCTGGGAGCTGCAATCACGATTGTGCAGGGTGTGTTTCAGACCACACAGCTGGCAGATAAATTACGCATGCGCTGCACGTAGACATGAATTGGTCACGACCCAAATACCCTGTCAAATGAATATTGAAGCACGCAGAGAATCTGTTAACATGACACTCAGGAAATAGCAGAGGAAAAGTAGTCATGCCTCTTAGTACTTGATCCACCAACACTAGGATTATACTAAAGTAGAAATTATACCTACTCCATGGGCGCATTTGGCAGCCAATGAAGAAGTGATGGTGGCTTTAAAGGGAGAAACATCTAGGTGATCTTCCCCTAATTGTTTTGGTAATAATGAAATATAAACTGCAACTAAAACTAACTATTGAATTACAACTAACATACTGTACTAGAAGAAGCTGGCGTTGCTTCATTTGAGGGGCTTCAACATCGCGGTCTTTTAACTCCATGTACTTGTGTGTGTATATAATATACATTGTCTGATAACCTGTGTTATTTCGGTCTCTGTAGTAGTGTGAGTACTTGAAATTCAGGTGAGAATTGGGAAGGAACCATACTGGCATTTGCCTGGAGTAGAAGTAGGAAACCACGGAAAGTTATTTACAGGATGGCTGAGGTGGGAATCAAACCCACCTCTATTCAAATCTGCCTCACGGGGCTGAGTGTACCCATCGTAGTTACGCCCCTGAGCCCCATGCACTTGGGTGTGTATGATATAATTGCGATGGCCGTGGTAGTATGTGAATTTGTAATCGAGGCTAGGATATAATTTGGAAGCAGGCGACCCTGGCCTTAAGATAGGAACCACCCCGGCGCTTGCCCCTCAGCAGCAGTGGGAAACCTCGGAAGACCACTTCTAGGATGGCTGAGACCTCTTGTCAGTTTTGCCTCACGATGCTCAGTGTACTCCATTCCAACTCCCAGACTAGAATTTAATTTCTTGGCAGAGGTGGGAATCGAACCCAGGACATTAGATACGGAGTCCCGAGATCACAGAAGGTGGCTAAAAGGTTCTTCACCTATGTAAACTTCTGTCAGTATTAACTAAGTAGAATCCACTGTGTTTCTTTTTCACAAATTAGACATCTGCGAAATGAAATTATCAATGATATAATCCTCGGAGAAAGTGGGCTCCATTGGACCCTGATAGTCCTACTGGTACACCATATCGGCTATGTTTGTTCCTCATTGGAGGGAATCGGTGACGTTAAATGTAGCAGCTTCTTTGTGGCGAGGAGGAAATCGGTATATTGAAAATTGTTGCTGATCAGGAAATCGGTATATTGAAAATTATTGCTGAGGAGAAATTCGGTAATCTATATTGACAATTATTGCTAAGGAGGTCTTCGGTATATTGACAATTATTACTGAGGAGGACATCGGTATATTGACAATTATATTAATGCTGAGGAGGAAATCGGTATATTGTCAATTAAAGCTGAGGAGGAAATCTGTATATTTACAACTTTACTATTACTGAGCAGGAAATCTGTATATTTACAATTATTACTGAATAGGAAATGGTATATTTACAACTATTACTGAGGAGGAAATCGGTATATTTGCAACTATTACTGAGGAGGAAATCGGTGTATTGACAAATTTACTATTACTGAGTAGGAAATTGATACATTGACAACTATTGCTGTGTAGGAAATCGGTATATTTACAACTATTACTGAGGAGGAAATCTGTATATTTACAACTATTACTGAGGAGGAGATATGTATATTTACAACTATTACTGAGGAGGAAATCGGTATATTGACAACTATTGTTGAGTAGGAAATCGGTATATTGACAACTATTGATGAGAAGAAAATCGGTATATTGACAACTATTGCTGAGTAGAAAATCAGGAAAAATAATTTGAACACGAAAAGGAATAAAGTGTCACCCAAAGAAGCACAATCAACCTCTCTTTGAGAACACTGGGATACTAACCTAAGAAACTTTAGGCTACATGTTGTACCCGAATCACGGACGCTTCAGTGATATAGTGTGCCCTTTTAAATGTCTAAATGTTTCATTGATACTACTTTTTCGGAAAATCGATCGTGGGAACGTTCTATTAAAAATTAAAATGTGCTCCTGAAGCACGTGTGTGTCGATTCCTTTTTTTCCTTTCCCGGGGCTCCTGACGATGTGAATCCCCCATGACATAGCGCTGACATTGCATTTCTTTACTGTTCAATTATTACACAATTTTATTACTGTTAAAATTATAATTTCCAGGATAATTAACTTTGCCGGTGAGATCTTTTAGTATATTTGCATGTTTCTAGCCAATTTCACTATTTCACTACAGTTTCAGGTCCCACCTTTCAAACAGCGTTGTCATTTTATAGCTGAGTCAGGACTTTAGAGAGTATTTTCTATCTCTCTCTTCTCAATGGATTTTTTTTAGGCTGGTGACCTCATGAAAGCTTGCATGGAGTTGCGTCACGCTTACCTCATCGTCCATGCGTCACGCATAGATGATCTCACTATCCCTCCAGCTAGCTTTAAAACTGTACTGAAATATTATAATATTTTCTTCCTTCCTTACTTAAAAGATCATGGATTCGAATCTGGTGCAATCCACATGGGCACAATTGTGACGTAGAGAACTAGAGACGTTGGGCAATGTTTACAATGAAGCGGCAGATTTTGAATCGCGTGCTGAAAGAATTCAAGCAGCGAGTGAGAGGTGACATGGAGCCTGTGACGTGCACACTGGCCTACATGACTGCATAATTTTGGAATTTCCTCAAGACGATGGATTTGAATTTTTGAAAGTAGTACAGTTTTCTGGCGAGTGAATTTGGAGAAGATAGAGCTATCTAGCAAGGAGATACGTTCACTAGATGACGAGATACGGCAATGGAATGTTCTGGAAGTTTTGATCGCTATGCTGTGGCATATCGCCGGAATCTGTATAAAAGAGGCGAGGAACACCACTGAGATATGTACTTCGTCCAAGCGACTGCTCGTGTAAGCATCATCGCCGCGCTGTGAATCTAGTAAGATACTGTTACTATAGCCAACGAGAGAACATAGTCGCTGGACTAGTGTTCAGGACTTAGTTTATTGTCAGTGAACTAAGCACTTGCACTATTCACGATTTTGCCTGTCTGGGTGGAACTTAGCCGACGTCTGGTCCCATCTGTTTTACAGATTGCGGTGGAGCATATCCAAAGTGCCAGTTATAGGATATTAGAAAATAGCTTAGCCTACGATGCGGGACAAGTATTGCCTAGCGCACTTGTTGCAGATAATATCTGATTACTCGCTGAGGGACTAACTTATATTAGGCATTCTTCGACATCCACAGATACCAGATTGTTAGTGCAAAACTCGATGAATTTCATGCTGCTTAAAGTTGTTCCTGTCATAACTAGTCAAATACAGAACAGTGAAATCACAGTTTACAAATGAACTTTATAAAAGTGAACAAGTCGTGTTCAGAATTGAATCATTTCATAATGTTGGACAAAAAAAGTATAGCGGGAAAGTTTATGTACGCGCATTTATAACCGCCAGTATGTGTCGTTAAAACCGTGCGAGGAAGGTTTGCAATGGAGGGCAACGAAGATGAGGCAATGGAGTCGCTGATGACCAAGGGAGATCGCTATGTTTGTGGCGAACACCAAGGATACGCATTACCATCATATCAAGAATGAAGTAAACTGATATTCTACATGTATTTCTTACTAAGCTAAAGTAGTTGAGAATTTCTTTTACCATTCATAATATAAAGTCAACACCATCTTAATGTCAATCTTCATTTGTATTTTTCCAGTACGACAAATGGAGCACCATTGTGGAGTCCGAAAATTTAATATACAATTTTTCTATACTGTCAGAACAACAGTTACATTGATGTCTTCCCGATTTAAGACATTCTGAATGTATTTAAAGGAATAGGATTTTTTTTATAGCTCTTAGATGCTTGAGCGAAATTTGGATTATTTAAATTAATTCTTATTTATTTAATAATAATAAATTACAGTGAAGTAAAATAAGGAAATAAATATTCTAATAATTATTTAAATTATAAATGTAATTTAATTAAACTATTTGAAAGGGGATAGCACCATTAAAGTAATTTAATTTACACTATTAATAATTAGTGATGTTTTTAAATTAAAAATCATGATATGAGAAAGTTGTAAATAATTTGTGGTACTTGTTAAATCAAGGTGAGGGTTTAAACATTTTTAAATTGTTTATATTTGAATGTTTGATAACTAGGGTCATAATAATAATTGTAAATGTTGTAAAAATCATAACAATGATTAAATAAGATATTGCCAAGAATAATAATAATTATTTCACGTGGTTAAAAGGTATAATAACAATAAACATAGACATTGTTTAAATAGTTATGGAACAGTGACAAATCCAATAACATTTATTTATTTCAATATTTGTGAAGCAGAAGTTAATATTTATGAACAGAGTTAGAAATAAAAAGGGTTATTTATATGTAGGAACATGGTTAGACAATTGAGTTTGTGTAAATAACATCAAATGGCAACAGTTTTGAAGTTTAGAAGATGTTTCTAAAAGCAACAAGTAAGAATGAGGAAGGAGGTAAAATAACGGCAGGTATTAAAAATGTATCAACTAGGTTGAATTTGTGTAAAATAGAGGCAGGGAGATGTTGACCAGGAATAATTATATCTTTTCATTGGAAACTTTATGAATTTAAGAATACACAGTAGTTTATATGACGGAATATTACAACACCTATAAAAAATATAGTATTGTGGAAAAAAATATTAGAATCATATGTGATGATTATCGTTGAAAATACAGAGAGTTTAGTTTGGATGTACCGGAGACCCTCGCTAGCCCGCTCGCCCGCGGCGCGAGCCTGTCTCCCGCCAGGCACTTTGCCGTTATGCGGCGCTCGCCCGGCATTGAGTCATTGGGTATAGGAATTTGTACTTAAATTTGTACTTCAATGTGATCCTTGACCGATTTTTTTTACTAACTGAATTACGGAGAGCGATTGTCAACTTATTTTCAACAAGATTCTGCCACTGCTCACACTGACGAAGCATCCATGACAAAATTGCGTCGCATTTTTGGCACTAGGATTGTAAGTCGGAACGTGTGGCCCCGCGAAGCCCAGACTTATCACCATGTGACTTTAATTTCTGTGGGACGCTTAAAAATAGAGTGTATGCGAGAAACCCTCCACTATAAATGAGTTTAAAGAATATATTACAGCTGAAATACAGTCAATCGGTGCTGAAGAATTTCAGAGAGTACATGCCAGATTCATAAAAAGTGCCAGCGATGTGTAGCAGTGAATGGCGAACATTTTCAGCACCAGCTGTGAACTAGGTAAGTACAGATTCCTATACTCAATGACTCAGTGCTGCAAGGCGCCGCATAACGGCAAAGTGCGTGGCGGGAGACAGGCTCGCGCCGTGGGCGAGCGGGCTAGCGAGGGTCTCCGATACATCCAAACTAAACTCTCTGTATTATGCGACTAGGATGTCGACATATTTCTGTGGAGACTGAGGTACATCCATGAGGAAACTATTTCCTGAGTTATAGAAGAGGTTAGTGAGAGCATGTGCTGCTCATAGTTGTTAAAAAAGGGTGAGGCGAGAGGGCCGCCCCATATTCCCGTCCAATTCAAATCCTGTACGATTGAGTACTTATTTCTAACCTGGATCAATTATCTAGATTCCCGATTTTGTGCCTAAATAAATAAAATATGATTGTTAGATTTGATGAACCTGAACGAAATCTTATTGAGAAAATAAATGGTTGCTAATGCAATAAAAGAAGATACTGTAAATACATATCTGAGAATGTTTATAATAAATACTTGGAGTGCTTGGAATAATAACAATAAATTTTGAAACAGTCAACTAACTTAATTCCAACCTTCATGAACTAATTTTCAGAGAATGGAGACCTGTTATAAATAATTTTGAAGGAAATTTACGAATAATAATAATAATAATAAATTCTGTTGTGAATATTTTGATATTTAAATATTGTGAAGATTAACTGAGAGGGAGAATAATAATTATTTGACGAGAATTTGAATTAATTAAACGATAGAAAATTATAACAATTTATATTGTTAATAATTTGTGTTTATTTAATACAACATCATTTGAGATGATTATAAAATAATTCATTGGTGATGTGAGACCAATTGTGAATAAGAAAATACAAAATAAGAATTTTCATATTACTCTAAAAAGATGAGAATTTTAAACAAATTGTTCAATGAAACAAAGTTTAAAAAAATGCAAACAATATTAGCATTCAACCACCATGTTAGCCGAATATTAATATTATGTTAATCCAAAATGCTACAAAAGAATTTGGTGAAATAATCTATATATATAAAATGAATTGCTGTTCGTTAGTCTGTCTAAAACTCGAGAACGGCTTTGACCGATTAGGCTAATTTTGATCTTGAATTATTTGTGGAAGTCCAGAGAAGGTTTAAAAGGTAAATATATATGAAAGTTGTAGCGCACGAGTAGATTCAACAAATGAGTGATGGCACGGGAATCGCTTAAACAAAGTCCCGTGTGCGTTCATATACCATTCATCCGATTGCTATGAAACTTTGGTTGTATTGTTGTGCACACTCCAGGAAAGGTCTCTGACTTAGTAAATCCTTTTTACAATAGGTAGTGCACGAGTAGATTCAACAAATGAGCGACGACGGGCGAAGCGTTTCAACAAAGTCCTGCATGCGTTCACATACCATTCGTCGGATAGCGATGAAACTTGGGTGAGAGGTTGTGTACACTACAGGCAAGGTTTCTAGTTTAGTAAATCCATGTTATAATAGGTAGCGCACGTGTAGATTCAACAAATGAGCGACGACGCGCAAAGCGTTTCAACAAAGTCCCGTATGCGTTAGTATACTATTCGTCTGATAGCAATGAAACTTGAGTGAGATATTGTGTACACTACAGGAAAGGTTTCTGGCGTAGTAAATCCACTTTACAATATGTATCGCACAAGTAGATTCAACAAATGAGCGACGACGGGCGAAGCATTCGAACAATGTCCTGTATTCGTTCACATACTATTCGTCCGATAGCGATGAAACTTGGGTGAGAGGTTGTGTACACTACAGGCAAGGTTTCTGGCTTAGTAAATCCATGCTATAATGGGTAGCGCACGAGTAGGTTCAACAAATGAGCAACGACGCGCGAAGCGTTTCAACAAAGTCCCGTATGCGTTCATATACTATTCGTCTGATAGCAATGAAACTTGGATGAGATATTGTGTACACTTCAGAGAAGGTTTCTGGCTTAGTAAATCCACTTTACAATTGGTATCGCACAAGTAGATTAAACAAATGAGCGACGACGCGCAAAGTGTTTCAACATAGTCCCGTATGCGTTCATATACCATTCGTCCGATAGCGACTGGGTAGATTATTGGCTTGGGAATAACCTAACCACCAAGGGAAGATGATAAAGAAAAGGAAGTGGGTTTCGGACTGAAGAAAAAGGATGAAGAAATAGGAGGAGAGTCCTACAAAAGTTATAAGTTTAACTTTAAATATACTAAAAGGTGACTGCCACTGCAAATCCTCTCTCCGATACCTAAAGTGAATAGGGACCTGGGCAAAGCTAACGGGAAACGCAGCTGGAACTTGGGCAGTTTGTAAGAGAGTGGCTTTAGCGTATACCCTCTCAAGCATACATATGCCAACTATGGGGAAGGGTGATGGTCTGGCAAGACAAAGAGTAACAGATTTATTATGTATCTGTTCAAAGGAGTTTGTTTTTAGACAAGTAATTTGAAGAATGCCAATAATTTGAATAGGTTTCGATATTTTTTGTTTTCGAAATTGTAGAATTCCTAAAGAGCGACCAAATGTTTCCAAGAAGGGTAGGGATAAAGCAATTATACCTTTGGGAATAATTTTGGTAAGTAAACCAATAGTTGCATTTGGAAATTGCTAAGCTTTTACCCAGCAAGGAGCCGACTAAAAGTTTAGGCAAGGAGAAACACTTATATTTTGAAAAACCAACCATAAGTTTTGGAGAGAATCTCCACAAGCAGGAAGCTGGCGTAGCGAGCTATGCTTGCCTTACTGGCCAGTTAGAATTAGCTATTAAAGCTAAGAGAGACTTTACCAAGTTACCAACTAAGAGTTCTTGCTCAAATGCAACAAGTGGTGAAAACTCTATAAGGAGATTTATTTGCATTAAGTGGGAACAGTAAAGGAAGACAGTATCTTGCCTAACCGTTATGTTAGAGAAATGATGAGTCAAAAAAGAACGATTGAATTTATTTAACAATGCAAAAGAGTGTAATGAATTTAACAATGTTGGGTAGTAATTTTTTGACTAATATATAATTTAGACTTTGTAACAAATGGGGTCACAGACCTCCGAAAAACATCTAAAGCTTGCTCCAGGCAATTAACAATTCGTTTGGTTTCAAACCTTTTATATACTTTAAAATCTTCGCAAGATTTTGAAATGGCGAAGATAAAATGAAAAATTTAAAGACAATTGAAGTGATTAAAGGTAGACAATAAATCAAGTACAAGTTGTGTACTTTTAAGAAATTCTAGGTAATATCTAGAAAGAGTAACAACTTCGAAAGTAACAACAACAAAAAGCAGGAAGAATATAATAGAAATTTCTATAACTTTTTATATTAAAGCTGAATTACTTTGTTGGATTATGCAAATAGGGCAGGTCACTTATTGTGAAACCTGAAGAGAAAATTCGAAAGGAAGTTTCTAGACCTCCTATGTTTAAGTAGGAATCACGAGACAAATGGGGCAAGTTTCCCTTTCGTGAAACCTAGAAATAACTCACTTATGAGTTGAAAGAATTGCATTCCCTAATTAGAAGGGAGAAACAAGATAATTTGAGACGTGTACCAGACACGTAGTTATGCAGACATTAATTCGTTTTAAATAAATCAAGAGAGGGAGGGCACTTATTGAGAGTGACACCTCATTGGAAAAGACCTAAAATAACAATTTTATTATTATGATTTGTTAGTAAGAGGTTTGGGAAAGATCAAATGGGATTGAGGATAAATGTTCATGGCCGTATTTATAATAATCGGACGAGCGCGACGCGGAAGAAATATTGAACAAACACTGTTTTTTACTATAGTCTGTTGGAATAGATGAAAAGTTCACAGTAGTAGCACAAAAGTTTATGGCAAAGAAAGTTATTGCAATGATGGAAAATAACTAGTTACACTAGATGGGCAAGAGTCTGTTGCTTGAGAAATTGTAGATTATCGTTAAATGCGCCAGAGAAAATCCCATCGGAGGAAGAAAAATTAGCTATTGATCAGTAATTCATAAGGAAGATTCCTTAGTTTGAAAAAGTATTCCCACATGTGAGTGGAAAATACATGACAGTATGACTGGTAGACAGAGAGCAGATTCTGGAAGGTTCCAGAGCAATTCTGACTGAAGAATAGGGCCAAAATTATTCCAGCGGTGGAACGAGCTAAGTATTCTATAGACAGTGGGTAATTCAATGGTATCCCACGTTGTGAGAAGATCTCTCATTTAATAAGCATAAGAAATGCTGCTTTCTATTAAGATTGGCTTAGACAGACAAAAGCTCAACATAGAAAATCCCGCGAAGGATGATTATTGCCCCCAAATATAGTAATCTCACACTGCCTATAAAATGATCATTAAAAGCATGTAGCTATTAAAAGACGATGAGAATGAGGTTAAATCCTGAAGTCGGTACTTACCTTTGCTTCATGGCGAAGGTGAAGTTCCCTTTGAAGGTTGAGCTTAAAGTTCCAACATGGCGTGGAATTAAAAGATTGCCTCTTGAGTTGAGGAGGCGAGCTCTAGTTGAGCTTCAACTGACTGAGTCGACTGCCGGCGTACAAGTGAGACATGCTCAGCGAAGCACGGAGGGACCAGGGAAGGGAAAGGAGTGGGGGTAGGAGACAAAAGGAATACATATATGAATATACAACTTAACAAAAATAATTTTTTTCTTGATGAAATGGTCTTCAAAGAGTTGATAGTAGGCGACACTATCGCAGCCTGGTGGGTGAAAAAGTAGACGAAGTTCTCTTGATCACGGAGATGATAGCTGGCGATGTCGACGAGATCTGGTGGCCAGATTGATAAGGAAGTCCTCTTGTACAGGGAAGAATTGAGGAACTTCAGAGATTCGCTGCTAGATGACGCCAGGTGGGTCATGGAAGATATATATCTAGAACAGACTCACAAGTAACATGATAACCCTAAACAGCAAGGAGAAATTAGATGATCACTGTTGGTGTTTGAGAAAAAGGAAGGAATGAACTATCAAAGAGAAGTAAAAGTTTACTCTATCTTACCGTGTATTCCAAAGAATACACCAGCGACTAAACTTGGGTGAGTTGTTGTGTACACTCCAGGGAAAGTTTCAGGCTTAGTGAATCCATTTTACAATAGGTAGCGCACAAGTAGATTCAACAAATGAGGGAAGATGCGCGAATCGTTTAAACAAAGTCCCGTATGCGTTCATATACCATTCATCCGATTGCCATGAAACTTTGGTGAATTGTTTTGCACACTCCAGGAAAGGTTTCTGACTTAGTAAATCGTTTTTACAATTGGCAGCGCACGAGTAGATACAACAAATCAGTAAAGGCGCGCGTATCGTTTAAAAATATCCGTATGCGTTCATATACCATTCATGCCATTGCAATGCAATTTGGTGAAATGTTGTTTCCACTTCCGCGAAGATTTCTGATTTAGAAAATCCATTTTACAATTGGTAGCGCACGAGTAGATTCAACTAATAAGCGACAGCGCGTGAATCATTTCAACCAAATCCCGTATGTGTTCATATACCATTCATCCGATTGTGATGAAATTTTGATCAGTTGTTGCGTACACGCCAGGGAAGGTTTTCACTTAGTAAATCCATTTTACAATAGGTAGGGTACGAGTATATTCAACAAATGGGTGACGGCGCTCGAATCGTTTCACAAAGTCCCGTATGCATTCATATACCGTACCATTCATTTCATTGCGATGAAACTTTGTTGAGTTGTTGAGCACGCACCCATGATTCTTTTGGGATAGTAAATCAATTTTGCAATAGTTTAGAAGTGGTAAACGGAAAAAGAGAAAAATATTAGGAATCCAAAAGCACTTCAAGCAAAGTTACAACGCCAACACTTCCTTTGATTGGCATTGCAACGCATGCCGGGCTCAGCTAGTTTTCCATAATTATTAATTTAAGAAAGCATAATCTACTGGAGAAAGTGATACAATTTTCGAAATATTTATCTAATACTTGAACAATCAAAAATCGATCTTCAGAAATAGAAAACTGCGAGTGTAGAGATAGGGATCATTAGAACTCTTCACCGAATCATTATCGCCTAGAATTGTGTAAATAGAGATTTTTAATGATACCAGAATGGACTGATAATTTTCTGGATATCATTCATTAAATTTTGTGGTGTGTTGATTTTTTTTATGTGTGAGTGTTTTGTTAATTTTTGATGAATTATGACAAAGATTTACATTTTTAATTATAAATAAATTGAGATAATTTTATAAATTGTGCTATTTTCGATTATTACTCTTCCTACCTTAATTGCATATTGCCGATATCAGTGAAGCCAGATTTTACCTAGTTTTCGCCCAGATAGACCCTGAGATAGCTTTTGTCTCGTGCTGAACTGATTTCGGCAACTTGCGAAAAGGGGTCGTTGGACTCTGGTCCAAACGGGCTCAATGTCTAGTTGTTGCAAAATTCCCTGTTACATTATTTTATTTAGCAAGTGCTATTAAACGCCCTCGGGATTGTGTAGGGGAGAGGTTCATTGGAGTGCTAGCTATCAGCAATCAACTGAGTGTTAATATATTCTTTTGAAGGCCATGGAGATGAAATCTGTGAAGCAGAAAGAGGGGGAGGGTGAGAGAGATTTCTGCTTCATAAAAAGAAAAGAAGGGGAGAAGGCGGTCGTCTTGAATTAATTAACAGGAAGGAGAGGAGAAAAGAGAAAGCTACTCTGAGTAAGTAGCCTGAAGGTGAGGTGATCCACCCACGCCTTTCAAATTGCTACAACTTGTCTGTTATTTACACAGGAGTATTGATCAGGAATTCACAGAGGCGCCTTGTGTGGTCTTGGAGTACTTATTGAAACTCTGGATGAAAAGGTCGTGAGTTCGATAGACAGTTCTGTCAAGAAATTTAATTCTGATCTGAGAGTTGCAAAGAGTTACACTCAGCCTAGAAGTGGTTTTCTGTGGTTTCCCCACTTAAATTCCAAGCAAATTCGAGATGGTTCTTATCGTAAGACTACAGCCACCTCTTCCCAAACCCTAGCCTTAAATTAAAAAATAGCTTGCCACAGTGGGTGAGTGGTTATCGTGTCGGACTGCCAAGCACAAGCTTGCAGGTTCCCTCCTGGCCATGGAAAGTGATTTTTGAAAGGCGGAAAAAATTACGACACACATGTCATACGATGTTGACAAGTTAAAGAACCCATTTGAATTCAGTAGGCCGTGTTCATAATGGCAAAATTAATCTTGGTGTTTTCCACCAACACAAAGTTCCTAATTTCTCTACTAGAAAGCGCTCTAGTATCAAGGAGCTTATATATCTAACCTCCTTTACTTTTATAGTGCTTCAAGGAACATCAAAATTCGACATGGAAGTTGCCCTCTGGGTGTCAAATAACAAAGCTTGCACCCGGCACCCGAGGCCATACGATATTATTATTATTATTATTATTATTATTATTATTATTATTATTATTATTATTATTATAGCGATACTTCACTTTTTCGACAACGGCCTCCCATTTCCACCCCTCTGGATGCGATTATGCCCTTTAACAAACTCGACAGCGATTTTGAATGGTTATAATTTTATGTATAAACATTAACGTGATTGGTGCAAAATGACGGAGGTTATCGTGTCCACAAGGAAGTGATATACATGGGTTGAATTTTTAGTTTTGGCACCTTAGTTATAACTGGATTAATAACTCACTTAGATGGTTCCAAGTTTCACAGGCCCTCGATATAGTCCCCGCCGTTCCGTACAACGTGTTCCCAGTGATGCGGAAGTCGTTGGATCCCGTTGGCATTGCCCAATCTATTGATGGTACGAAGAGAGCGCTCGGCAGCCTGCTTAACGTCTTCAATGGTACGGAAGCGCTGCCATACTGTTCCCCGAGGGCAAACCGTTAATGCGGCGTACTATTGTTCGTTTCTGCAAGACCCTCTCCAAGGAGCCCTGAGAAGGAAACGGCACCACCACATGGTTACACCGCCCATCGTTCTGCATGACAATGCTAGGGCACACACAGCAGGCGTTGTGTCGGCATTGTTGGATCGCTGGGGCTGGGGGGTCCTCTATCATCCCCCCATATTCTCCCGACATCAGTCCCTGCTACTATGATCTCATCCCGAAGATGAAGATGACAATGACGTTAAGCAGGCTGCCGAGCGCTCTCTTCGTACCATCAATAGATTGGGCAGTGCCAACGGGATCCAACGACTTCCGCATCGCTGGGAACACGTTGTACGCAACGGTGGGGACTACATCGAGGGCCTGTGAATCTTGGAACCTTCTAAATGAGTTATTAATCCAGTTATAACTAAGGTGCCAAAACTAAAAAACCAACCTATGTAGATAGTTATACAGGGTGTATTAGTGTTGATGTTACAAACTTTGAGTGATGATGGAGGAAGGCAAATGGATCAATGTGAGATAAGAACCCATAGTACGGAAACGATCGAGTCACCAGTTTTTAACTGTCGCAGTTGTTTAACATCCATCGTCAATTCTAGTTTTACACACGCCAGGGTGGTGGAATTTCGTCCCGCAGGCGTTCCTTAACGTGCCGGAAGCCAACGACATGAACTTGGCACGTTTAAACACCCGTAAACGCCACCGACGTGTATAGGTAAACGGTATTAAATGAGTAGAATTTTGCTTATAACTTGTGACTCGATCGTTTCCGTACTATGGTTCCTTATCTCACATTGATCCATTTGTATATAAACCTTAGAACTGACGGTGATTTGAGTGTGAAACATGAAGATATGTCAAAATTATCCGGAAGTCACAACATGTTTCCTATTGCAAAAGGTAGTATTCATGAAATCTACCTAAAATACGCACACTACCACAGACGCCACAATTACACAGATTATCAGGCAGATTCTAAACAGACCCAAGTACTCGTGGCAATAAGATCACGGTGTCGCGAAAATGGATCATCAACAAACATCAATTCTTAGATTCCATTTCGAGAAATACGAAGCCCTTCCATAAATTACACAATTACACAAGGAACTTTATTGGTCCCAGATAGAGCAATATATGAGCTATGTTTTGACGTAATAAGCACCAGAAATGAGACACCTGTCATATCGTTGGATCTACATTTGTGTTCCTGTGTCGTAGAAGTCTGCTGCCTGGGAATGGAACCAGCGTGTGACTTTCATCTTCAGCTCTTCGTCAGTTTGAAAATGCTGACCGGAGGATGGGAATTAGTTGAGGAGCAAGAAAAGATGGAAATCGCTGGGAGCAAGATCAGGACTCTTAACTGTTCAGCAGGAGTAGGGCTGGGAGCTATTTGACCATCCACTATACAGATTATAAAATCAAGCAGTTCCGTGAAGAACTAAATAGCCTTTTTTCATATATATACTTCTTATGTTAATTGCTTCCATCAATACACAAAATTTCAGTTTGATTGCTGTAATAGATTCGTAGATATTGAAAACTGTCTAAATATTTCGGATGGTCGCCATGTTGGATTTTTATACATAGGACTCAGAGTAATCTACTATTAGATGAAGATTATTGTGTAGGAGTTTTATTCAAACTTCAATCGCATGATTAGGACACAAGAAATAAAAACAAGATTTTAAAATTTCGCTCAGCCGCCATCTTGAGGTTATGTGAACAATTGAACTAAATCGGATGTCAGTGCATTGAAATTTGTATAGTCATTTGCTGTAATACGTTTCACTGCGTTCGGAAGACTAAATCGCGAGACAAGTCTATTTAGATGTTTCAAGTTCACTTGGCCGCCATGTTCGTTTTGTAGTTAACAGATTTTCGAAAGTTACATAGGTGAACGTCTAGTAGTGCCCTTTATCACTACAAAATTTCAGGGTGATAAGAGTAATAGTTCCGTAGATATAGAATGCCGGAGAAATATTTCGCACAGCCGCCATATTGGATTGGTGAGACATAATAAAATTTGAAGGCCACGGTCGGTGTGGGTTAAAATTTTCTATGACTTTATCGAGTTTCATTGAAATCGCTCCAACCGTTTAGAAGTTATTAGTGGACACACACACACACACACACACATGGACGCACACATACACACACATGGACAAAAGGTGATCTAATAAGCCTATTTTTAATAAATAAAAATAGACTAATATTATAATATAAAAATAATTATGAATATGAATATGATCATTATAATGCTAAATAAAACAAAATTTTAAAATTAATAATTAAAATTAGGTTAAAATACATAAAATCAAATTTAAATATTTTTCAACAAACAAAATGTCTTTAATAATAATCTGACCTTTAAAGGGTTTAAGACTGAGTATTTAAACAAATTCTTGATCAATTGAGGAATTTGAAAGTTTGTTACTTCTGATAGCCTAAAACTGAAAATCGGAAAACCAACGAATCTCGTATTGTACAAAAAGCACCAATGTATGCCAATAAAATGGATGACATACGGCCTAGTAGCAAACGAGCTTTCTCAGCTCAAAAAGTGAACACACATTTCCTTTTAAATTTGAATATTTCACTGAAGAATCACGCATTTTTTCAATGGTGCACCTCTTAACGCTAATCGAAGGATAAGCGCGGTGCAAGTAACACATTTCTGGGATCCGTACTTCCGTATTGCAAACGTTTGTCCACTCACGGGTCAGTCCAAGGAACTTCTCATTGTAGGAATGGAAGTGTGAGTAAACAACAACAACAACAACAACAAATTATAAGGAAGTGACGTGACTTGACCCTCCCTTAATGAGAAATCGAGTTCCGGACCACCTGGGTAGTTTATGTAGTCAGGAGTTACGTCACGGACAGACCACCCGAAGTTTAATGTCAGTGCCAGAGGGAATGTGACGTAAATCTGACTTGAGCGAAATGTGATACAGAAATGTGATTTACTACTTCCGAAATGAGGGATTCGCTAAGAATAAAACACAGATTGAACAAAAGTAAAGAGCGTATACGAAATATAATCCAAATCCTGATATTTCTTGTAAAATTAACATATCTGAAAGATCAAGCATCACTTCAGCAGTTAAACAAACTAACAAACAAATACATCTGTGAATTTATTTATTTACTAGCTGAAGTACCCATTCTTCCAATGGCTTTTAGTAATTGCTGGCGTAAATCATTAATATATATAATCACACATTCGTAATGTAGTTATGTTATTTCCATATTACCAACTACATGTGTAGACTACAGTACATGCATTTTCACTCACCCAATTATTAATCAGAGGTAGGAAAGTGAAAATCCTCTGCCTACTTTCAGTCGACCGACCGGGTCAGGGAATGGAATGAATGAAACCCCCATCTAGCGACGAGGATATGAACTGTGCCGGCTGCCGAAGCCTGTCGCACTCCTCTGGGGCAATGATTAAATGAATGACAGATGAAATGAAATGATAGTGGAGATTGTTGCTGGAATGAAATTGTGACAGGGAAAACCGGAGTACCCGGAGAAAAGCCTGTCTGCCTCCGCTTTGTAGGTGAGAAAGAGCGTTTATATATTGGAAATAAATATCAGCGTCTATGCAGTAAAAGTTAAATAACCTGTCTTAAATATTGACACCTATCGTTTAACGTCTTCATACTATACTTCTTCATATAAACATTATGCTAAAAATACATCAAACTTGATAGCAATTATCATATCCGCAATAAGTAATATTGCGGATATTACGTACCATGTCATAATAAAGAGTAACAGTAACGGAACAAACTTCAATCCCCCAAGTAATAATAACAAAAACAAATTAATCACAGAAATTTTTCTAAGTTTATGCCGTGTCTTGTGCGAGATTACGCCTAGTAACTCCGAGATGGTTCATCAGCGGGCTCTTGTGGTCTATTTGCGGACTACCAAAGGAGTAGGAAACTGCGCGATACCTCAATTCTTATTTAGAACACCTCCGCTACTTTACTGCGAGAGCTAAACGCTAAAATAGTTTTTCACCTCCCTATGAAGGCTTCCAAAATGGTTGTATATTGAATTTCAGGGCCAAGGAATTAAAACTCAGCAACTTTTCTAGGTTTGCGCCGTGTTTTGTGCGTTTTTTTTATTGGCCGTGAAATGCAAAATACCATCTTTATTGAAATCAATTTGCCCAGTTCTGCAGTAAGATTAATATTAACACTAAATAAACTAATGTGACAGTCGGTGGTCTTCGACACATTCGTCTGTGAATTTGGGTTTCTGATCATGGTAAAAAAAGGACAAAACGCAGATAAATATTGGCCAACAGAAATATTCAGTTAACATAAAGCAAATCGATAAAGAGGATGAACGCATACCGTGCAAAGTAGAAAGCACTATAACATTGTGAAGTAGCGTACAGATCCAAATACTCACAATAACCGGCACAAAAAGTATAAAATTAGACTCCTCGTTTCAGACCCCACAAACTACCTCTATAAATAAAACAGTTCATGTAGAGACTAACATAGACTAACATCACTCGGCGTTGACCGTGGTTTGTAACACATATTTAGGTTTTACTCGCTAACCGTTGGAGATACACGGAATGTGGTAAGCACCTTTCGGATAGAAAATTAAATTTTAAAGCTCATATATACCTTCAAAAGTTTACTATTTATTAGCGTTCTCTTTTTATTTGAAATGGAAAAATGAAATTTTGAAACCGAAGGGTGTAGTGACATCACTAAAATGGTCGCCATTTTTAAATAGTGCAAAATATCGAAATCATAAGTAGCCTATGTGTAAACCTGGTAAATCAGCTACATCCATGCAAAATTTCATTTCAATCGGACCAGTGGTTCGAGTAACAAGACGACTGACAGACAGACAAACAGCATCTCATTTTTATATATTAGTACTAGCAAGTACCCGCGACTTCGCTCGCGATGAAGACAATGGGGACGATGCATTATTTGTGATAATTGGTCTATTCTATTACAGCAATCTCGGCTACTGGTGGGTCCATTTTAAATCTGAAAATTCTGATAAGTTGATATGAGCAGCAAAGTGGGAATGTCATTGAGTTGAGAAAGTCTGCAGGGTACGATGTTACCTTATGTGAATACATTAGAAAATTACGTTTTTGGTTTTGCCGTATTCTGCTCAGACATAACGATTTTGTTGTCCGGATACTTGTGAGAACTGGTTTTGTCTAAATGTACACCTGCTGCTGTAAGTGCGTGTCATTTCGCTTTGTTAATAATAATTGCAAATACTGTTTGAAGAGGGAACTGCACTCATGAACACTTGAATGGCATATGGGAATAATCGGAATAGCCTATGGTGAATTAAAAGTATTTTTCCTTAAGCTATTCAGGGTGTACTTTTCCCTCAAATATTGATGATTTGAACGTCAACATACCGCTATTAATAGACCAATAGCTAAAATATCTCTCACCTTTGCCGCTGATATAAATTGTGCAGCTTCTTCCAGTGTTACATCCCAGGGATTGTAATTCTCCAACAACCCTTTTGCCTCACATGCCTCTCTAAATAATTCATGATTTTTGTGTTTTTAGAGATCTTTGAAATACGTGGCCCTCGCACATGGTGTATTGTCATCGCGCCAGGAGATGGCAGTTCAACACGCTGTGCGAGGGTGCGGAGGAGGAAGGGGAGGGGGGGGGGGGGGTGAGGGGATGGTGTGTGGTGGGGTCTTGCAGTACGCATGCGCGGTCCGCATATTCCTAAACTAAATATATCAGCTTCCCACATGCCAATGGTTGTTATCGCAGCAGACGCCACGCAGCCAGTAAAGAAGGAAAGTGCTGAGTGAGTGAAGCAAGTACTGACCAACTTTATGGTTTTGGAATGCACGATACGCAGTGAGCGGGAAGACATCCGCAGTTAAAACCCAACTGCCATTTCTTGGAGCGATATCAATAGATGCATTATCAAAGGAAAAACATTCCATGTTACGATCATGGGCCGTATAACCTGTACCGAAAGCTTCTGCAGATTTAACACCAGGCCTATTCTGAACAGCAGTTCCTTGAATTCAGATTTGCCAACATTTTATTTTAACTTTCCATGTGTAATATCTCTGTACCTGCACATCCAGAAAAGTGCTTTCAAAATAACGTCTTGTGTAAATGTTGGAAAAGGTAGTGAATGTGGTTTTTGGCGGAATTGATACTCGCTCGTAGAAATTATTTTCAGTAAAATAGACTGTTTCACAATTCTGTACGTCCCGTCTTTAGTGTTACGGAAACGGCAATAGCCGCCACATAGCTTCATTGCTACTGACATAACGACCGGACTGATATGTTTGTACTTAACTATACGGGATTTGTGAGCCCTGTATTTATGAAATTGATCGTAGCTTGATCGCTACCTTTATTTAGTAGTCGCTACTGTAGTGTTACACAATTAAAGGTGGTATTAGATGGCGCTATCTCACACTAATGTTTGTTATTGTAGTTATAAAACATATGAAGTTATTTTAAAATTATGATATACCGGCAGATATATCTTGAAAGAGGGATGACTGTTTAGATTTCTAATGTTCTTATCGTGTTTAGATATATCTTGAAAAGGGGATGAACGTTTAGATTTCTAATGTTCTTATCGTATTTTAATAATAATGTTATTGGATTTACGTTCCTTTTAACTTCTTTGGCTTATAGAAACGCCGGGGTGCTAAAATTTTGCCCCGAAGGGGATTTTTTACGTGCCAGTAAATCTACTGACATGGTTCCCTAGCATTTGCGCACCATCAAATGCCAGCTGATTGCGCCAGGATACGAATCTGCAACCTTGGGACCAGCAAGCTAGAACGTTACCGCTGAGCCTCGCAGCTAGTCTATCGTGTTTTAGGTAATAAGTGGATTGACATTGCCTCCTACAGGGATAGATGGACAATTGGATGTCATGTCTTGAGCTACAGTTGCCATGGATACGGACTTGCGATTAATTCATCAGTTTATCAGAGCGTACTGTTGCCATGGATACGGACTTGCCATTAGTTCATCAGTTTATCAGAGCGAAAATAATTTTCTGGGAATAACTTTGAAACTGTTGGTTTTAGGGCCTTAAAATGTGGTTTACACCGAGTATTGTTTCTCGTATTGAGGGGCGTAAAATGAGCTATGTCCGGTCTTTATGCGACATCTTCGATATTTTGTCCCAGTTAGGTATAACAAAAAAGTAAAATCACATTTCACCCTTTTTTTACTCCTTTAAAATCGGAATTTTTGAAAATCCTTTCTTAGTGCGCATCTACACTACGGTAGGAACATATCTTCAAAAATTCACTCAATTATCTCCAGTAGTTTTTGCTGTGCGTAGATTATCAGATAATCAGGACATCTTCCTTTATATATTGAACCCTTTACCCTCTGATGGATAAATGATTCGATGTTTTATTTCTTCAATTTATAAATATTTCAACAAGCGTCATGAAAATAGCCAGACGGAGATGAGGAAATTTCAAGCATTTGTTGGAGACAATGGGGACATACCTGCAGCAGTTTGACAAAAGGCTAAATACTTAGGATTGTGAAAAGATAGACCCTAGCAATGATTCAGAAGGACAGGTGGTGGCTACCTCGAAATAGAAAGGACGCGTGGTGAGACACGCTTAAGGCATGTTCATTGCAATATTCGCGCCTAGAAAAAAATATGATGCAGTAACGTGAGTGGCTGATGGAAATACTAGACACTCCTACGAGGCCAAGGTCTGATAAGAACCGCCAAGTTATTGAAAATGTGGAACCAATGGGAGATGAATGCTTACCAGCGCGGCAAGTCTAGCTTGGGCACGCGATGGCTAGCATTAACGTGGGAGATCGGCTAGACAACATCTCTACGATCGATTCTAGGATTAATGGGCATATTCTTGACCTGCGCAATTTTACGAGTTCAGTGATATTTATTTCATTCCTGTACCACTATTATTTTGAGAAATTTTTATATAATTTCCCCCTCTATCAATACCTAGGGCCGGTTCATTTATAAGTGGCGTGAAGAGCCAAGACAAGGTTATTACTTTTGTTCGTCTGAGGACGGAAGCTTATTATACTTTGGTGTGTCGGTGGACACGAGTTTATCATATACTTTTGTGTGTCGAGGACACAGGTTACTTTACATTTTGCGCGTCTAAGGACGTAGATACTTATACTTTTGCGTGTCATGAGGACACAGAAATTATTAATAAAAGTGTTAAATTCAGTGATAGATAGTCACAGTACTATATTTTGTAGAGACAGTAGCATCGACAATTCGCCAACAGACTGTTCCGGGGAAATTAGTACCTGAAACGGCGAATTTAGTAGTCAGATATCGAGTGTATAATAATCTAACTTTTTGAATCAGCACGAGAGATGACATCGCTTATCCTGGAGGAAGTTTGGATCTATCAACACTCCGTCCAGATGGCTGAGAGGAGCTAAGAAGCATTCAGTTGGGAGATGGCAGCAGATGTCCTTTGACGGGTGACTGGCCGAGGATGAGTACAAAATAATATTCTTATTATCTGATAAATTAACTTATGGTATATGGGACATATTTTTGTAAATATTTTGCTTGTGTGAATAACGTAGTATATTTAGTTTTGGTCTGACACACCTTTTGCATGGAAAACAGCTCGCATAAATGTTATTAGTAGAAGGTTCTTGTTTGTTTGTTGTTTTAACTAACGTAGCTATGTGGACGACCGTGTTTGCATATGTTACGCAATGCGGTTAAAAACGTCTCTCGGAGATATGTTGTGTTTCAGAAGTCGGACTGAAGTAATATAATTATACAGTAGATTGGAGGGTAATTAATCTTCTTAAGGTATATTATTGATCAGATTCAGTGAGATTATTGCCTTTGGAGCAATGTGATTTGTGACGAAGAGCAGTCAGCTCTATCGTAGGTTTTAATATTTTTTTAATTGTTTGTGAGCATCTATTCAGCCGACCTGTGTGAACAACGTAATGTCATTCCCAGAAGTGTCAGTGTGTGTATTTTGTGGTCATTACAAGCGGGAATTTCAGCGTAGACTGATTTCTGTCAGCTTGGTGCCATGTCCATATTGTTACCTTGCGAGGGCAATTGTGGCTATTTTGATTAATGTCTGACCATATGTTGAGGTGGTTGAGATTTGTTGCTGTTGATTCTTTGAGATAACGGCACAGCTGGTCAGTTATTTTTACACACTGGAGTTGGGACAATGACAAGTATTGAGGAAAGGGGAGCTGTTTCACAAGACGGACTGAAGGTTGCAAGCGAGGTCATTAGTGGGGAGTGCTTGTTTGGCTCTGTAATTACTTGAAATACAGAATTAAGAACTGATCAATGGTAAAAATTGTTTAAATAAATGGGAGTTGCCTACGAATCACGATAATCTCCGAAGCGTTAGCTTAACATGCAGTTTTGTTCATATAAAGTAATCTCAGCTGGTCAGGCTTTTGTTGTTGTTGGTTTTAGTCCATGTTTATATTCCATATCAGTGACCCGTGAAGTCACATGCGATGCTGTGTTTTCCTTGTTTGTGTATTGAGCAATTGGCCGGAGTTGGCAGCTCATTTTGTCAAGTGCGTCATCGCGCTAATGTAGGGTCTCAGGGAGATTCCTGTAAATAGTAGATTTTTTTTGTGTGTGTGTCAGCATTACTTTTTTAAGGGTTTTTATTAGTGTCATGTCCCATATCCGTAAACGTTGATTTACGAGATGATTGTTCGTAAGCATCGTGGCTGTTAACCCGTTGTAAACAAACAGTCATTCAAGTACTCATTCCTCGTAGTTAGTCATTACGCGTACATAAAATCCAAATGCAAGTTAGTGGAACTAGGATCCACATTTTTTAATAAGGGGGAGATCCGTCTGACTCCTCAGCATTGATAGATATTCCTGTCATGGGAAAATTCAGGGAGGATGTTTTTATTATTGTTGTTTATATTCTTTATATGCACTATTAGTCATTAAATCATGTTATTATTCTACGTCTTGTCACCTTTCTTTCTTAATTATAGTTTTAATCCTATGACCCTTACCTCTGTAGAGCATGTTGTTTGGCGAACGTAAACATCACACTAGGAACTGAGCGCGACCCCTTGATCAAGATTCTTGCATATAAACACTGCTATTCTGAAGGGTTCAATATATATAGATGATTTAGCCTTCTTCGCGAATAAGTCACGTAGGACCATGAGGAATCAACATATTTCGAGATAAAATCCACTAAGTGGGGTGACTTGGAACATCTTATCTTTATTTTTACAAATAAAACCAAAACTTCTCAAGTATTGACAGTAAACTTTTTGTGAAGTTGCAAGAGGTGTTCCTGAATGTTACAAAGCAAATTATATGATTTTACCCCCACACTTATTTTATATTTTAAAACATTTTTGACTGTTTAATTTCATTCCATGGGTCGGGGTCACTTTGAACATTGAGACATTTGTCTACTCTGTGGAAGTCATACCATGTACTGTTCAATGACACCCCTATCATATAAAAAGAGCATGGTATTTCGTATATAAAAGTAGTTTTGAAAGTCATCATCATCATCTTGCACAGTTTCCAGCCACTGGCTGAGTCTGTTTGGAACACAGCCTCTCCAACGTCTTCTGTCTTCCCACCATCTCTCAGCCTCCACCCTTGTTCAGTCTTCTCCTCTCTTTTTCACGCTTTCTTTAACCCTCTTCAGCCACCTGTCTCTCGGTCTTCCTCTCGGTCTCTTTCCTTCCTACTTCGTCTCGTGTATCCTCCTGGGTCCATGTCCATACCATCTAAGTCTAGATTTCTCTATACCATCCAGTAATGGTTCCTACTTTATTAATTCTCTGGTCCTCTCATTTCTTATTTTTTTTATTCTGTCCATTTTTGTAGCTCCAATACTGCTTCTCAATTACCTCATCTCACTGGTCTGTATTTTGCTCTTCTCCCTTTCATAACCCAGGTCTCCGAGCCATACGTAAGGATAGGGACATAGTACGTCCGATATATGATCTTTTTACTGTTCTGAGGGACATCCTGGCTCCATAACATGCTTCTCACACTCCTCTGAAATGCTTCTGCCTGTCTCCCCCGCTCATTTATTTCTTTATCGTTTCTTCCATTATCTTGTATCAGGCTTCCCAGATACTTGAAACTCTCCACTTTCTTCAGCTGTTCTCCACCAATTGTTATTCCCGTTCTTTCCTTCTTCCTTGTTGTGATCACCATCTCATTTTTAGCCTATTTTCAATTTTGAAAAAATAGGCTTATGAGATCACCTTTTGTCCGTGTGTGTGTGCGTGCGTGTGCGTGTGTGTGTTTGTGTGTGATTCGTGTGTGTCCCCCACTAATAAAATCTAAACGGCAGGAGCGATTTCAATGAAACTCGGAAAGTTCATAGCACTATTCCCGGCGACCTCGACCGTGCCCTTCAAATTTTGTTACGACTCACCAATCCAACATGGCGGCTGTGCGAAATATTTCACCAGCATTCAATATCTCCGAAACTATTACCGATATCGCTCTGAAATTGTGCACGGTGATAAAGGGGACTACTAGAAGTTCACCTATGAGACTTTCAAAAACCTGGTGACTACAAAACCAACATGGCGGCCAAGCGAAGTTGAGACTTTTAAATAGACTTTTCTCACGATTTAACTATCCAAACGTTTTGGTACAGCAATTTTTTATACACATTGTAATGCACTAGAGTCTAATTTAGTTCAATTGTTTACATAACCTCAAAATGGCGGCTGTGCGAAATATTTCACTGACATTCTATATCTCCGAAACTAATACAGATATCACCCTGTAATTTTGTACGGTGATAAAGGGTACTGATACAAGTTTACCTATGTTTATTCATAAACCTGTAAAGTACTAAACGAACATGGCGACCAAGCGAATTTGAAATATTTTAATAGACTTTTCTCATGATTTAACTCTCTGAGCGCAGTGAAATGTGGTACAGTAAATGATTTTGCAGATTGTAATGCACTGCCATCTAATTTAATTCAATTGTTTACATAACCTCAAGATGGCGGCTGTGCGAAATTTTAAAATTAAGTTTTTATTTCTTGTGTCGTAATCATGCGATCGAAGTGAAAGTTTGAATAATGAACCTAGGCAATTATTGTCCTTGAATGGTACATAACTCTATGGCCTATACATATAACAATCCTAAATGGCGAGCTTCCGATATATTTAGACGGTTCTCAATATCTATGAATCTTTTACAGCAACCAAACTGAAATGTTTTATGTTCATAGAGACTATGAACATATGTTCACCTATAGGACTTTCAGTAACCTGGTGAACACAAATCCAACATGGTGGCGACGTGAAGTATAAATATTTAAATGGACGTTTCTCGCGAATTAACTATCCGAGTGCCGTGAAACGTAGCACGTTAAATGCTTATACAAATATTGATCCACTGGCATCTAATTTATTTCAATTGTTTGCATAATCACAAGATGGCTGCTGTGCGTAATTTTAACATCTCGTTTTTACTTCATGCGATTGAATTTCGAATACCACACGTACACAATAATCTCAATGTAATAGTACAAAAATAAAAATCCAACCTGGCGACCATCTGAAATATTTAGACAGTTCTCAATATCTACGAATCTGTTACAGCAATTTAACTGAAATTTTGTATGTTGATAGAGGCAATTAACATGAGCAGGATATATGAAAATAGGCTGTATAGTTCTTCACGGAACTACTTGTTTAAATCCTAAAAATTGACTCATTGTAATTGTGATCATGATTAGAGTCCCGTATTTTAACCTACGTTTCACATTTTGCAAAAATGAGGAAAAAGTAGACTTATGAAATCGATCAGGGAAAATGTGTGTGTGTGTGTCTGTCTGTCTGTGTGTCTGTATGTCTGCATGTCTGTCCTTTTGTCTGTCTGTCTGTCTGTCTGTCTGTCTGTCCTTCTGTCGTGTCTGTCTGGCTGTGTGTGTGTCGCCCCTATCAACTCTTAAACGGTTGCAGTAATCAAAACCAAATTTAGTATGAATAAAGATGTATACCGGAATAGCTCATGCCCATATTTGAAAATAATATCAGTGCTACTAACTGCTGAAAAAACACACTAGAAATTTGAGCTCCATGTTGGATATTTAGGAAGGTATACATGGGAGCTATTCCAAAATTGGCACACATTTAGATCATGCTATTTCAGTTTAATTCCCAGGAGGCCATACATGACAGTCTTGCCAAAATAATTGTAAGCCTTCTGATTGGTCCAATTTGTAAACGCATATAACTTCTACACTATCAATTGGATTTCAACCAAATTTTGTATGTAATATATGTACATCAACAGATATGACTAAGCGTATTTTTAAGAGCCACCAGGGCTGCCAACTGCTAATAATTGCTCTGTCTATTTTTATCCAAATACCAATATATCAGGAAGTATGCAAGCCGACAGCTTTAAACTATGCACGCGTATAATACCTGCCATTTTAGATTAATTTGGAGTAACGTATATACATCAGTTCTACCAACATGATTCTAAGCCTGCTGATAGGACGAAATTTTAAATACATGTAACTTCTATACTATCAGTTGGATTTCAACCAAATTTCGTATATGCTATGTGTAACATAACAGATATGACTGAAGTATTCTTAAGAGCAATCAGGGCTGCCAAATGTTATTAAATGATGTCTATATTTTTTACCCTAATATCAATATATCAGAAAGTATGCAAGCCAACAGCTCTATACTTTGCACACGTAGCCTATAGCACCTGACATTCTAGATTAATTTGGAGTAATTAATATAAGTCAGTGCTGCCAACATGATTCTATGCCTGCTGATAGGTCCAATTTTAAAATACATGTAACTTCCATACTAACAAATGGATTTCATCCAAATTTGGCACAATAAGATATCATAGTATTTCAGATTATTTCTTACCAGCACACGCATGACATTGTTGCCAACATGCCTTTGCACGTGCTGATAGATCCAATGTGTAACTGCATGTAACGTCCAATGGACTTCAAGCAAATGTTGTATTCTGTACCTTAAGGGATGGAACTAAGAATATATTCAGTCGCCAGGGCTGTCAATTGTAGTGCTCTATTAGGCTACATTATACCAGGTATATTTCAAACTAATTAGACATTTCGATATTACCAACTTCATTTCGTCATTATTCTAGATAGGTTCATATACTATAGATTAATTATTGGCATGAATCTTAGTTTTAAGAAAAGTAGGCTCTTTAGTTCGTCACGGAACTTCTTGTTTGTTTTAACGATATCCGTGAAATATTTCTGCAAACATATATATATATATATATGTCATCAAAACGATGTATTTACCGCAAATATGCCATTTCTTTTCGATATTGAAGCCGCGAAATATCACGAAATAAAATAATTTTGCGAAATGTGTTACTTTCACCAAAAAATGCAATTAAGTTACCATTGAAATGCTGGTAATAAGATGTTTTTAAATATTTACTTTAAAATGAGTTGAAATAGTTCCACTAACTTTCCTTTGATAGAAAATAACAAATATTAAATATAAATGTTTCTTAAGATACGGGATTACGAAGTCCCTTCTCGAGCTTGATTGGATGAAGTCCTGAATTCATGGAAACTTTGGGGACAGCATAAGTTTCACGAGTTAGTGAGAAAAGGACAATAGAAAATATAATTCATGTGGAGTTTGTTTTTTTTTCTTTCTTTTGGAAGGGGGGGGGGGGGTAGGGGACGGGAGACGGAGATGAAGAACGTAGAATAAATTGTTGGTTATTCATCCAAATGTTTCTAATAGTGTTCATTATTTAACCAAATCCGTGCACCGTACTATCAGGCTAACAAGGAGAGGATACGATGCATGGGTCACCGATTCGAACCATCCTTAGTACACGTGTGGGACATGACCAGGCGTATATCATGTGCAAGTAGTAAGGTGCGCTTCTCAGTCGTTTCCGAGAAATTAATTAATTGCAATAAATGCTGTGCGGCGTCTACTGTACAACGCACATGGACGCCGCACTGTAATTGCAATTAATTAATTACTCGAAAACGGCTGAGAAGCGCACCTTACTACTTGCACCTGATATACGCCTGGCCATGTCCTACACATGTACTAAAGATCGTTCGAATCGGTGACCCATGCATCGTATCCTCCCCTTGTGAGTACACTTAGCCTACACCTCACACTTTTATTTCACAACTATGGATATTTTATTTCACCGCTTTGAACTCTTTTATATTACCATAAATCAGGGTCCTTAATCATAACCAATACATGTTTCAGGAAGTGCTGATTAGGCTACTTATTATTCACATATTATATACATTGTACCCCGTCCAGTCACTGGGCAAACTGGTGTTGACCGACTGAAGAGTTACAACTGACAGTAAAGGAATGGAAGGTGGTGTACTATGTGACTGAGGATTGTGTATTTATTGGTGCCAGTTCACTTGGGCTGAATTCCTTTGTTTCCCGTCATAGTATTCAAATTACCGCCTGACATCCAATAGGCTACACCTCGACAAGGCATAAACATGGCACCAATATCGCCACAGAGTGGCTTGTTTTGAGTGCTCGGTGTTAAAAAATATTTTCAACTTAACATTACCGGTACTAGTGTATTATCATGAAGACTATTATTAACCGCGAAGAGTCGCGATACAGTGATAGTGCTAGTGTTATCATCTGTAGTATGTGAGTCTTCTATTCTGTGAACGACCATCCCCCAGCTTTCTTTCATCTTGAAGGATAATCATCAATAATACCAGCTTATTGCGTGGTAAGTGTTGATATATGAATCAGACTACTTTGTATAAGCTACTAGCTATTTTACCCGGCGTTGCCCGAGAGGTGTATTTACATGTTATAGAAAGATACATGTCAATATATTACGCAAGGTATATTTACTTTGCCCCTAAGTGAGTTTCAGACATAGTTCTTCAGGGCTCTGAAGTTAATCAAGTGCAATATTAACTCACTGTAAATCTAGGCGAAAGGTACTGTGGAGTGCAATAACGTAGTAAAGAATTCATCAATAACAAAAAAAAAGGGCTGTATATGCACATTTCTCAAGGACCTAGTCTCACAATTACAGTACTTTCCTGATGGTCTTTATTTTTGTTTTAATGGGTGCAATTTAGACGTCTCGTTCACATAGATCTTTTTCATTTTTAGCCTACTTTCGATTTTTGCAAAAAATTAAAGTAGACTTATGAGATCAACACAGGGCGAAAAAAAGTGTGTCTGTCTGTGTGTGTGTATGTGTGTGTGTGAGTCTGTGTGTGTGTGTGTGTGTGTGTCTGTGTGTGTGTGTGTGTGTGAGTGTGTGTACTCTGAATGTCTGTCCCCCCCTATCAATTCGAACACGGTGAATGCGAATTGAACGAAATTTGGTACAAAGGTAGCACTAGCAAAGGACACCTCAGTGTCATGTTTTATATCGCCGCCATCTTGACGGAAACGTAATGGCGGCCACACAAATGTTCAAAGCTTAAATCAAATTACGACTAACGTAATCATCCGATCTCTACCAAATTTTGCAACGACATACCTTTATGGGGGGAGCATCCTTTGACCAAACCAATAGGTCATCAGCGTAATAGTTTGCGGATGGCGGCCATCTTTGTGTGAAAATCGATTCCCCCTATTAATTCGAACACGGTGCAACCGAATGGAACGAAATTTGGTACAGAGGTAGTACTAACAAAAGGCACCTCAGTGTCATGTTTTATATCGCCGCCATCTTGACGGAAACGTAATGGCGGCCACACAAATGTTCAAAGCTTAAATCAAATTACGATTAACCTAATCATCCGATCTCTACCAAATTTTGCAACATCATACCTTTATGGGGGGAGCATCCTTTGACCAAAATAATAGGTCATCAGCGTAATAGTTTGCGGATGGCGGCCATCTTTGTGTGAAAATCGATTCCCCCTATTAATTCGAACACGGTGCAACCGAATGGAACGAAATTTGGTACGGAGGTAGTACTAACAAAAGGCACCTCAGTGTCATGTTTTATATCGCCGCCATCTTGACGGAAACGTAATGGCGGCCACACAAATGTTCAAAGCTTAAATCAAATTACGATTAACCTAATCATCCGATCTCTACCAAATTTTGCAACTACATACCTTTATGGAGGGAGCATCCTTTGACCAATCTAATAGGTCATTCACCTGATAGTTTGCGGATGGCGGCCATCTTTATGTCAAAATTGATTCCCCCTATTAATTCGAACACGGTGGAACCGAATGGAACGAAATTTGGTACAGAGGTAGCACTAGCAAAGGGCACCTCAGTATCATGTTTTATATCGCCGCCATCTTGACTGAAACGTAATGGCGGCCACACGAATGTTCAAAGCTTAAATCAAATTACGATTAACCTTATCATCCGATCTCTACCAAATTTTGCAACTACATACCTTTATGGAGGGAGCATCCTTTGACCAATCTAATAGGTCTTTAGCCTAATAGTTTGCGGATGGCGGCCATCTTTGTGTCAAAATAGATTCCCCCTATTAATTCGAACACGGTGGAACCGAATGGAACGAAATTTGGTACAGAGGTAGCACTAGGAAAGGGCACCTCAGTATCATGTTTTATATCGCCGCCATCTTGACTGAAACGTAATGGCGGCCACACGAATGTTCAAAGCTTAAATCAAATTACGATTAACCTAATCATCCGATCTCTACCAAATTTTGCAACTGCATACCTTTATGGAGGGAGCATCCTTTGACCAATCTAATAGGTCATTCGCCTAATAGTTTGCGGATGGCGGCCATCTTTGTGTCAGAATCGATTCCCCCTATTAATTCAAACACGCTGAAACCAAATGGAACGAAATTTGGTATAGAGGTAGCACTAGCAAAGGGCACCTCAGTGTCATGTTTTATATCACCGCTATCTTGATGGAAACGTAATCGCGGCCACCCAAATGTTAAAAGCTAAAATGTAATTACGACCAACCTAATAATCTAGTCTCTACCTAATTTTGCAACACCATATCTTTATGTGGGAAACATATTCTGACCAAACTGCAAGAACATCAGCCCAATAGTTTGCAGATGGTGGCCAAGTATGTGTGCAAATCGATTCCCCCTATCAATTCAAACACGGTGAAACCGAATTGAACGAAATTTGGTACAGAGGTAGCACTAGCAAAGGGCACCTCATATTCATGTTTAATATCCCTATAGCACGTTGTATTTCAACAAGCTCCTACAACCAACATTCAATCATACTCCTTGAAAAGGACAAAGAGTTATAACAATACCCATGCTTTTAGGAGAAAGTAGGCTATATGTTCTTTACTGAACATCTTGTTAAATTGTTGCATCTACCTTTTTGAAAGAAAAAATATTTAAATTATTGAATATTTGGAATATAAAGTCATCATTCTGGAGTCAAATATACATACGATTTTTAACCCCGCACAAATGGTGTGATTAATTAGAAATGGCTTATTCATGTACATATGTCAGTGTGTAGGCTACTATAGCTGCATATTAGGAATAGTATTGCTGTATTTACATGCCTATTATCTCATATTGGGCGGCTTTGGTGGTGTATTTAGTAGCATGCTGAGCTTCTATGCCCAAAGTCGCGAGGCCGAAGTCATCGGAGTTTTGAAGAGCGTTAAAAATCCCTCACAAGCCTTCCTTCGGAGGAGAAGTAAAGACGGTGAGCCCATGTCATAGGACATAGATTTATGTGTTGTAAAAGAACCTTCCACTAACTACACTAGTGTGAAAGTAAAATTTGTAGGTTAAATTTGATTAACGCTATTAAGTTCCAACAGTCACCGTCAGGTTCTGGTTGCGGGGGTATCTATTAGCCAAGTTTGCAGCTAGGTGACGTTGACCGTAGCATTTGGTAGCTAAAGTAGGAACTACTTAAAACTAACTGTCTGTAGTCCTTACCTGAATTACAAATAACACACAATAATACAGCCATCACTATTAACACCGGTTATCAGGCAGATTCTAAACACATGCAAAGTACACGGGGCTGCATGACCGCGTTGTCGCAGGCCCCTAAACAGAGGAACCAACTAACCTATCTCACCTAATTAAAGTAAATGCAGCAACGTATAATCCCAGTATAATGTCAAATAAGATGCATTGATTGAGAACACATCGGGCTTCTTTAGCCCCTAAAGTATTTCGTAAGATAGGTCAAAAGCTTGAAATGGCAGACTTGGAATATCAATACTTCACCAATCCGTGTTTAATTAATGAAGAGCCTGTATGCTTAAAGATCCATAAGCCTTTTCTAATCAAAGCGGCTCAAGTAACACGACGTGGTGGAAAGTACAACTCTTGGTAAAGAGGTTAGCTCAAAGTATATGGTGTCTAAAAAGAAAGCAATGGAAATAACAAATATAATTATAAAAGTGACTATGATGAAAAAATATATTAAAATCAGTATGCAATTCTAATTTAAATGACATTGAATGGATATAAATTTAATAAATACGATAACTTACTTGAGTTTAAGACAATGTTTCATTTAGAAAATGATTTGTCTATTGTTTAAAATTTTATGGGTGTAGCAAAGTCCAAAAACTCAAATAGACGGTAGTAAGAAATGAAATAACGTCAGTGCTAGTTCTGGAAAAAGACGTAAATACGAATAGAGCACTACTGTGAAAATATCCTGCACGCGTCTGAGTGTTGAAAGGGCAGGCAGTTTAAAGCAGCCAGGAGGGATGCGATCCAGCTGGCAGTGTAAATGCCGCGGCGATCACAGTCGGTTGGTGCTGCAACCTATCTTGTCTTGTGTTAAATGGAGAGGCAGTTTAACGCTGCTTGGAGGGATGTGATCTAGCTGGCAGTGGGTGTAGCATGGCCTCTTACCGAGATAGATGGATTCTTTGTGGTTCCAGTCTTGAGCTATTGTTGCCATGGAGATGCCGGCCTTGCCATTATTTTATCAGTTTATTTTCTGACTCATGTAGCCTTTGTTAAGAAAGAGCTTTTAAACAAATAAACAAAACGATAGCCCCTGGCAGAACTGGGTCGCGTAAAGCCCGCATAACACTAGAGCCGTTTGGGTAGTCTGTACACATGGGGCGCACACAATCCATTATGCGAGAGTTCTCACACGGGTCCGCTAGTTTAATTTAATTTCTCTAATTGAATGTACTCGGCGTACCGATATTGTACCGATATAATGCCCTGTCTATTATTGAAATCAGCTGATTTACTACAACAAAAACTTGACAATACAGCTCAGCTATACCAAACAATCGCCAAATCCTTCACGTTCTTTCTTTCGAAGTCTTTCAAGATACGAGTGCCGCTAATCTTGGTTACGCCAGCGTTTGTTGATCATTGTAGCAGGTGCCTTACAGGACGAGCAGGGGGACACAGCGATGATGGAATGCAGTCTCCACAGAAGTCATACTGTGAATTGTGAACGGAACAATTAATAATATTGGACGAATTAAGAATGGTGCTTTTATAATTGTTCCGCTACAGCACAGCTAATCTTAACAAGAGTTCATATTACCACGGAGAGTTAAACGATAACAGGCTACTGGAGCTGAGTCATATCCAACCCACGATACTACCTGCCAATCTCGCAGCGTAACCGTGCTCGTTAAATCGTGCAACACGACCGCGCGGCAGTTGCAACAAGTCCGGATATCGCAGGTTTGAATCCCGGCGCTGACTGCGGCTATTCTGGGAGTGGTCTTTCCTCGGGTTTATCCACACTGCCCCCAGGCAAATACCAGAATAGTACCTTATTTCAAGTCCCGGGGTAACCACCCCATTCCTGTCCTTATTGCTAAACACACTACTACAGTCATTACATAAATACAGGTTATCAGACAAATTTAACATGCACCCAAATACACGGGGCTGGTTAACGAGTGGCGAATCAAACCTAAGGCAGTAGCACGCGCCGACAATAAGCATTGTTCGCTACTGACCAATAGCTGACGGTTGTTGACCGATAGATTGATTCGTCTATCACTCCACGTGGACTTCGCAGTCCTGCCCTCTTGGCCAGCTCGTGTGCCACGCAGGTATCAGGTGTCCAATGTTGCACATCTGTACGTAGTTCTGTCCAGTCACGCTGCTTGCTCTCAGTGGCTACGGTGGATAGTTGACAACGCTGTGGCACGTGCTGGGAAAGCCTTGGCTTTAGGCAGCCATGGAATGTTAACATATCCGCCCAGCTAGATTTGAAAGGCGAGCCGCACGTTAATCAGGAAAGTAAAAGAACTATAACCAAGATATTCCAACCCACTAAAATGAATTGACATCATGTAGCCTACCTGTCAACTAAGTAGGCTGACAGCATGACTCAAGTAAACAAAGAATAGTTTCCTCCTCGGTCACTGACATTCATATCTTGAATGACCAATACCAGTACGGTTTTATTTCCAGTCTCCGTGCGTTGCAGGGAGAAATGTACCGTGGCCAAACTTACAATTATAAGGTGCGTTCAAAAAGTAACGAGCCGGAGGCTGTAATGCGCAAATCGGTGACGTCATCGGCTAATCGTGGCGTGTTTAACGAGGTGTGGTTCCGACCAGAGTGTGGAAGGTCACAGCCTGTCGCTAGAGGGCACGCGTGCACGTCAAGTGACGATACACAGCGAGCAGCAGCATTAATCAATCGTCCAACCAAGACCAAGACAGTAGGCCATTCGACATGCTTCCTGGTGTGGTTGAAGACTGTGGGGCACCCATTGGGCACACACTTTCCTCAAGTTCAGTCGTTCTTTCATGATGGTGTGCACACTTCCGACGCTCAATCCGACCACGGCGGCTATGGCGTTCACTGTCACTCGGTGGTCCTGGGTTATGAGTGCATCAACCAGCTGGACGTTGTCATCTGTAATGCACGGGGTTGCCCCAGACCGGGCATCATCGGCTAACGACACCCGTCCTTCCCTGAAGCGCTTGTGCCACGCCTTGACCCTTGCAAGGGACATGCAGTGTTCGCCGTACACTTGTGACATTCGGCCATGAATGTCCGTCCCCCCTACTCCTTTCGCTGTCAGAAACCGAACAACACCTCTTTGCTCTTCGTTTGACGCTTCCATGTCACTGTTTGCAATGCGACTGGCAGCGTTGGACGATTGATGCATGCTGCTGCTCGCTTTGTATCGTCACGTGACGCACACGCGTGCCCTCTAGCGACGGGATGTGACTTTCCAGGCTCTGGTCGGAACCACACCTCGTTACACACGCCACGATTAGCTGATGACGTCTCCGGTTTGCGCATTACAGCCTCCGGCTCGTTACTTTTTGAATGCACCGTATACTTGAATTAAAAACAGAACACTCACTAATACAGCCATCACAATTAACACTGGTTATCAGACAGATTCTACACACTCCCAGAGTACACGGGGCTACACGACCACGTTGTCGCAGCCCCTAAACTGAGGAACCAACCAAACATACAAGATCTAGTACGCCTCCATGGCCGATGTTATATTAATGTAGTGTTTCGAAGTCTTTATTATGAAAATAACCTGCCAAATTCCTCAAACTATGGACGATTACTTGCAGATAGTGGCTACGTATTGAATTTGTTTGAAATACAGTAGTCTATAACTCTGTTAGCTACCGCCTTATCAAATTGTTCGCGATATTGTTCCGACACTACCTTCATAGCCATTTCCGTACGAGCAGACATAATACTTCACTATGAAAACTTTCCCCTCGGTCGTGCGACCTATTTTCAATTCCAACCTCACAACACAACGTTCTTACAAGGAACACACAATACTGATCCAACTATACGCTGACGAGCAGACATGCGCATGAGAGCTGCGTGAAATCCAGTACCGTATATTTTGGCGCATACAAATGTTTACACAAAACTGTCGAATTTCGAAGATTTCTCCTGCACATTCTCGGAACTATGTTGTATTCTTTTCGACATTAGTAATGTTAGAAGCCATAATCAAATACTAGAATTTTTCATTCGGTGTGTTATACCACTACCACATATTAGTTGTCTACACAATATTCTAGGTTGGGGCTTAGAGCTTTATTGTAACACAGCAATCACCTTCAGCGATTAGTTGCTAGAAGAAGACTGTTTGTGGGTGGCATTGAGATTTGTCAGTCTTGCAACCTGGAATATATATTTTTTAAATAAGCCGGAGCTTAATGCTTTAGTATTTTTAACTCCCAATTTCTAAGATTTTGCCGTGCCTCAAGCGGGTTAGCGTTGGAGGGCCGCAAGCTTTCATGGTCGACTTTGTTTAGAGTTCTGTAAACCAATTTTGTCTTGTATATTTGGATCTGCTGATCCTCGTTTGGCGAACGAAACTTGTCGATGACCCCCCACGCCCCATTTGTTACAGAAGTGTGTCAATGTAAAAAAAAAAGTATTTTTTTTATAACAGGGTGATAAAATAAGTGTTACTTCCCGACCAATCTATTTCGGCACAGATGTGTTGACCGACTGAAAAACAATTACACGTACAGTATCTGGTCAATTTATTAGATTTTCGAACATTCGAAAAATTTATTCAAATTTCGAACTTCCGAATATTCAAAGTAGCCGTATTAATTGAATATTCGAATGATATGTATTGTACAGTGGTACTTCCAGTTTATAGACGTAATTTTAGAAGATGATCTCCGGCATCTAAGTAACAAATCGCCTTCTTACAGGCTCTGCTATGATATAAGGTGCGTTCAAAAAGTAACGAGCCGGAGGCTGTAATGCGCAAACCGGTGACGACATCGGCTAATCGTGGCGTGTGTAACGAGGTGTGGTTCCGACCAGAGCCTGGAAAGTCACATCCCGTCGCTAGAGGGCACGCGTGTGCGTCACGTGACGATACAAAGCGAGCAGCAGCATGCCTCAATCGTCCAACGCTGCCAGTCGCATTGCAAACAGTGACATGGAGGCGTCAAACGAAGAGCAAAGAGGTGTTGTTCGGTTTCTGACAGCGAAAGGAGTAGGGGGAACGGGCATTCATCGCCAAATGTCACAAGTGTACGGCGAACACTGCATGTCCCTTGCAAGGGTCAAGGCGTGGCACAAGCGCTTCAGGGAAGGACGGGTGTCGTTAGCCGATGATGCCCAGACTGCCCCCCCCCCCCCCCCCCCCTGCATTACCGATGACAACGGCCAGCTGGTTGATGCACTCATTGCCCAGGACCGCCGAGTGACAGTGAACACCATAGGCGCCGTGGTCGGATTGAGCGTCGGAAGTGTGCACACCATCATGAAGGAACGACTGCACTTGCGGAAAGTGTGTGCCCAATGGGTGCCCCACAGTTTTCAACCACACCGGGAAGCATGCATAATGGCCTACTGTCTTGGTCTTGGTTGGACGATTCATTAATGCTGCTGCTCGCTTTGTATCGTCACGTGACGTGCACGCGTGCCATCTAGCGACGGGCTGTGACCTTCCACACTCTTGTCGGAACCACACCTCGTCACACAAATAAGGTTTTGAATATTCCCGAAGGCTTTTGTTTTTATGAAAGGGAGTTTTACTCCCGTAGCACATTGGCATGCTCGTGACGTCAATACTGCTTGTATTTTGTGTCTTGCATGGCCTTCTCAGTATGTGCTAGCCACGCGTATTGGTAGGTGTGTCTGTACCAACTGACGAGCCCAACGGCACACTGGGCCGAAACGCTGGCATTGTTTGAGCTAACCGGACCATTTTTATCATTTATTGATAATCGTCACACAAGCCAGAATTAGCCGATGTCGTCACCGGTTTGCGCATTCCAGCCTCCGGTTCGTTACTTTTTGAACGCACCTTATACTTATGACAAGGGCTCGGATTTTTAGGTGCTAAAAATCGGGAAAAAATTTATTTTTTAAGTATGAAATATTTCTGAAATATGTGACAACAAAGTAAAAATATTTAATAATAATTTAGTTTATTAATGACAATATAAACAATATGCACGAATATTCACGAATGCAATTTATGCTATGCCTCACTGACTGCTGAAGGATTGCAATACACAACGAGAATCATATTCAGGTTCTCCATCACCAAAGATTATCGCGAAACTGAGGCAATATGTTTCTTGCCCTTGAGGTGTGGTGTAACTTGAGATCTCTGTTCAGCCTTGACTGCTTTCTCACATGGTTTGCAGAAAAGAACGCCCCCATCAGAAATAAACTTTTCCTGAAATTCTGCAACGAACTGCTGCACACGATAACTTGTAGTTGCTTTGTAGTTGCTTTTACTTTAGGTATCCCCGGCTTCGACAGTGAGTGGGACGGGGTGACAAGATAAGAGAAACCGAGTTGCAAGCAGGCATACGCTCTGCATGTAGATTAGATAGCTCACAGGTTCTTCCCCGTTGAAGTAACACAGAACAAAAATACAATAAACTGAAAGATCCAGCATACTGATTCTTAAAAATGTAAATATTATGTCTTTTTATGTGCTAATAAGTGAAAAGCAGGAATTTATGTATTTATAGACAAAATGTTTAAAACATGTATTTACATTAAAAAATATTTATTTACCTAAAAATCAGAGCCCTAGTCATGACATACCATTAGTTATGTATTTGCTATTAATAACTACTGACACGGCTCCCTCACATTTGCGTACCCTCAAATGCCAACTGACTGTGCCAGGATTCAATCCTAAAACCTTGGGAACAGAAGGCGAGAAAACTACCGCTGCGCCACGCAGCCAAGCAGATGGGTAGATGGAGTAAGAAATGAAGAGGTATTAAGACGAGTGGGAGAGGAGAGATGTTTCTGGCGACTGCTAATGAAGAGAAGAGATCGGTTGGTACAGGGGCGTATAGAGAGTTTTATTTTGGGGGGTGCCCAAACACGGTATAGGCCCCAAAATAGGGGTCCGGGGTTCTCCCCGGAGAACTTTTTTATAATTTGGTGCAAAATGATGCATTTTAAGGCTATCTGGCATCACCTTTACAACCAATTTGTTGGGAGGTTTTATGTTTGGTTAATGTCAAACACTACTAAGACCATTTTATGTTACTTTTAATTAATAATAATGATATTGGTTTTACGTCCCTTTTAACTACACTGGCTTTTAGAGACGCCGGGGTGCCGGAATTTTGCCCCGAAGGGGATCTTTAACGTGCCAGTAAATGTACTGACACGGCTCCCTTGCATTTGCGCACCCTCAAATGCCGGCTGACTGCGCCAGGTTTCGAACCTGCAACCTTGGTCTCAGCAAGCGAGAACGTTACCCCTGAGCCACGCAGCCAGACACTTTTTATTGATACAATCATCTTGCTCACTTGATAGTGTTTACATGGAAAGACTTAATTTTACTGTTTTGATTTACAACTCACACTATAATATAAAGCCAAGGTTTGTTGAAGCATTACCAAATCGGTTTATAACTTCATCGTCAGCGAGGTGTATGTCTCGATGAGTAGATAACAATACTAGACCGATGAGTCTGATTTCAGAAGTAGAATTTGTTAAGTATGTTTTCAACCAACTCAAACTCCGTTCTACAGTACCGGTAACTACAGAGAGAGGAAAATTTGCCAAAAGTTCCATAAGGGTATAAAAGTTAGGGGAAAACGTTCGTCACACGCTTCAAGGGCACTTGTTGCTGCTCTTGGTACGTTCATAAGAGCGAAGGCACTGGAGAGTAATAAGAGGTTATTTGGTTACACATAAAATCAGAGCAAACTGATTGTCACACTGTTTACATCACTCTACCGTCGCCTTGCTTTGCAACGTTGCCATACGTCGCTTAGTAACAATAGTAGCCTACATGATAAGTACGAGTATATTAGTTTTTAATGTCTGTGTATTCATAAACAAATAATATATGTGTCAAAAATTTCGGAGGGGGGGCTCCCTTATATACACCCCTGGGATGGTAGGACACTTACTTAAGACTCCCAGGAATAGTAAACTTGGTTACGGAAGGAAGGGTCGAGAATAAGAACTGTACTGTAGGGGTTGACCATGGTTAGAATATGTTTAACAGATTGCCTCAGATGTACAGTAGGGTGTGGTAGCTATGGAGAGTTGAAGTGATAGAAGCCATTTTTCAGTGTAGCCTACTGTCGACCAAAGTATTATGTGTACTCGAGTTTGAAGGTTGTTTGTGGCGTAATCAATAGACATACATAAAATCCAATAACATCATCATTTTTGTCGTTCTATTTTACGTGAGTTCATGTAGATTTGGAATTTTCAGTTTATATTTTAATATTTTTTATCGCAGTTGGAACACAAAAAGTGCCCGTTTTTAAGCGTGTTTCAACCTTGCGTCACATTTAAGAATTATTATCTCACAAACCCGTCATCAGATGGAATCCAAATTTTAACACAATATACATTGGAATGTTGTATAACTGGTTTATTAATTTCAAAATTTTGCGTGTCCAAGAAACAAAGTTGTTATCATTTGTGTAAGGTAACGTTTTCTCGGCTTGGGGTGGTTGGAATATGTAGTTCTTGGTCGCGTTGTAATCCATATACATCAACAAGTTATGCTGTATGACTTTAAAATACGTAAATTAATTCACTTATTTTATATCGGTTTATATTTGAACGGGGAAATACGACCTCGCCAGGCTCGGCAGTGATGGGCTCCATCTCAGAAACGCTGTACAGCTTACCCCGGAGCGGCTGGCTGGTGAATCATGCCTTATTTCCACGAACAAATACAAACCGATATAAAATAAGTGAATTAATTTACGTATTTCACAGTCATACAGCATAACTTCTTGATGTATAAGGATTACAACGCGACCAAGAGCTACATTTTCCAACCACCCCGAGCCGAGAAAAAGTTACCTTACAAAATTGATAACAACTTTGTTTCTTGGACACACAAAATTTTGAAATTAATAAACCAGTTATACAACATTCCAATGTATATTGTGTTAAAATTTGCATTCGATCCGATGACGGGGTTTTGAGATAATAATTCATAATATGACGCATGGTTGAAACACGCTTAAAAACGGGCACATTTTGTGTTCGAACTACGTAAAAACATATTAAAATATAAATTAAAAATTCCAAACCTACATGAACTAACGTAAAATGGAACGACGAAAATGATGATGTTATTGGATTTTATGCAGGTCTATTGATTACGTCACAAACAACCTTCAAACTCGAGTACACATAATACTTTGGTCGACAGTAGTTCTATTAAAGAAAGCTTTCCAGTCGGTCAACACAAACTGTGCCCGATTACTTTAGGCGGGAAACAAGTATTTACTTACCCTAACCTGAAAGAAATGAAATATTATTACAAAACAACACGCTTTTATGTACAAAATGGGGTACTTAATTGTATGACATGTAGTTGGTTGGTATCTCAGTTCAGGGGCTGCGACAACGCGGTCATTTAGCCCCGTGCACTTTGGGTGTGTGTAGAATCTGTCTGATAACCGGTTTTAATTGTGATGGCAGTATTAGTGTGTGGTATTGTTTTTAATTCAAGTAAGGACTGGAGACATTCGATTTTCATGGAATTCCAAATTTTGGTACCAAACGCCACCATTAACGACCAACTAGTTCTGAACTTGGTTACTAAATTCCACCGCAGTCAGCTTCTGGCGATGAACGTTGAGAACTAAGAGCGTTACTCAAATTTAACCTATAATTTAGCTTCACACAAGTGTAATTAGTGGAAGGTTCATTATCATGCCATAAATCTATGACATGGAACAGCCGGCTTTACTTCTCCTCCGAAGGAAGGCATTCAGCGGAATTTTTAACGCTCTTAAAATCTGACGACTTAGGCCGGGTTTGAACCCGCGACCTTGGGCATAGAATCTCAGCATGCTACCAACTACGCCACTGATGCCGCATGGGTGACATGTTGAGAGGAAACTATTAGCTCACGACAGGAAAGAATGGAAAACTGCATCCAACCAGTCAGAGATTCAAACAAAATCAAGAACAACAACGACGTTTCCTTTGGAAAAAGATACAGTCAGTCTGAGAGGCTAGACTTTATATCATTTCAAATGACGCATGCTACAAATGCTACACATGTTAGAAAGGCTCAGGACTCTTTCAACATACTCCATTACCCATTAACTTAGGCTTCCCGCGCGGGGAACGGAGAGCGGGAGGTGCACTCTGCAGCAAGACGTCACGTACTCGCCGTCTCCGTATCGCATAACGCCATACCCCAGGAGTAAACTCAAGACTCAACAGACTCCATTACCCTTTAACTTAGGCTTTCCTCGCGGGGGCTGCATGAAGTCACGCACTCGCCGTCTCCGTATCGCATAACGCCAGACCCCAGGAGTAAACTCATACTCGGTGCATATGCACTGAACAACATGATGACGTCATACACGCCGTATCCGTAACGCATAATTGTAGACCAAAGCATAACGATGAAGTCGACAAGATCATTTAAATGATAAAGATGCTAACAACGTTTCAAGATTGTCTTTGTTAAATTCAAAATTAAAGTGAATCGTATTTAAAATAAATTAGAAACACCAGTGAAATGTAACGAGCACTTTCGTTACCACGTTACTGTTAAAAGCAGCCGTTACTAGTAACGGCGTTGTAAATAACGTTGTCCTCCTAACCCTGTTACAGATATAATATTCTCTTGTTCCAGAGGTTGCGCCCTGGCAATGCTGGAGCTAGGCAACTCGGTTGGTCGAGGCGCCGGCCGGGGCTGTCTTGAGATGTCTCGCCGCTGTTGGAGCGGGCTTTTGTCCTGTCTCGGTGTTTGTAAAGGTAGGATGCATTACTCACTCACTTCTTAAGGAACTGCACCAAGTCAGACATCGAATTTTGAAAAACAGAACATATTCGTGAAGTTATTTCCAAGCTGAACCCGGTTTTGGGGGCCTAAATTTTACTAGTCATTCTTTAAGGAGTAATGTATTCAGAAAAGCACAAAAAGATTTCAATTATTCCTGCAACCTCAATTTTTACACACAAATTGTTAAGTTTTAGCGGCATAACAACTACATAATGTACTGCTTAAGAAGATTTTAAATATGTGCATACCTTTGTCAATTTTAATTTTTTTAAATTTAATTGAAGAAATATGTTCCTTTCTTCTTTGTAACCATCTTGTTTTCATCTTGTAACTTTTCGGTCCCTTAACACATGTTGAGCTCTATACTCTTATCTAAGTAGCATATGTTTTGATATATTTTTTTAAAATCTGAACGGGTTTCTTTTTCATTGAGGTTTTGAATGGGTCAGAAATCATACATCAGTTCCTTGAATCTGTCTGTCTGGTAGGTAGTAAGCCCAAAGTCTGGTTGGATCCTCAAAAAGTACCACCGTTAGGTTATGTGGTGAACCCGATGGGGTTATGCTGACTGGAATCGAACATGGTTCTCAGAGACTGTGATCTCAGTATAAAGGTTCCACCAGGAAGCGAACCAGAGATCTGTAGAGGGAGTTTCTTGGTAAAAACCCCTCGAAAGAAATGTATATTTAATCACTGGTGTGATTTTGATGAAATGGCATTATTTAGTAAAATAATGTAGGAAATAATGAGCAGATTATGTCATTATAAGACGATTTGGTGTAAGCTATTGGAGGCTTGAAGCACAGAGGAGGGCAGAGCTGACATTTACTAATTGGCCCAGAATTGTGGGTTGGTCCCAGTGGAGCCACGTCCATCTCAGAGACCCCATTATGTCGTCTGGAGCAGGGGTGAGGCCTGAATAATGACATAGTTATTCCCCGACGGAGAATGGATTTAGAGTAGGGGCGGAGAAATGCCCAGAAAAATCATTGATTACTCGTGATTGGAGTAACTAATCGAGATGAGAGTTGCACACAGGTGAATATTTTGGCAAGAAGATAATTTTAGAGTCTTTTACCTGCGAAATTGGTGCATATTTAATGATGTGCGTAAGGACTGTAAAACGACCATTGTTCGCGGATGGATGTGAAGATGTTGCCGGGGGTTTCCCGTTAGGTAGCGTCCCACGCCATGGAGAAAGGAATTGATATTAATTAATTGGACGAGCGATTCCTTTCCACACAGATAGTTTTGGGACCTGTGAAGAGAGAGGAACACAATGATCATGGTTTGAAGACCTGAATCATGCTGTGAGAGGAGCCAAGATTACGCGGGATAATGTTGCTCTACTTTCTGTGGAAATCCGATATAAGGGAGTAGACCCCAGGAGGAGCTCTCAGTCTTACACAGTTGAAGCTCAGTCTTACTCAGCTATGCTCAGTTGTAACTCAGCCTAAGTCAGTCGAAGTGGTAACGCAGCCAAGCTCAGTCTACATGCCGCCAAGCGCAGTTACAGCCAGTTACAGTCTTACTCAATTGTCAATTGTAGCACAATGGCAATAAGTTGCAATCAGTATGCAGCAAATATGCAGCAGTACGAGACAGCGTGTAAGCCGCATACAGAAGTCTTCAAATAAGTTACGTGCAGTCTTCGAGTGAAACTTCAGTCAGCTACAGCCAGGTTGAAGCAAGTTCGTCAAGGCAAAACGCATGACGATTCTATTCATCAAGACGCCGAACAAAGATTGGTATGTGTAAAAGAAACAGTAAACATGCTTGTATGAATAATAGTCGTGATACAGGCATAATCAGCAGCACGAACTATGACGTGTTCAGTTATGAAGCACCGTAGAGACTAACGGTAGAACTATTGTATATAATTATTTGTGAAAGTGTTGAACTTTATTAAGCGCAGTGTGTATAGTATTAACTAATCGTATATGTGTAACTACGATAGAATGCGCGAAAGAAACTCTACTAAGTGTTTGGTATTGCCATGAGAGTACCAGATGTTAACGCTCATATTTGGGAGCCAGCGTATTGATGTAACGCAGGACGCTTACTGTAGGAGTAATGATATTCATAAAAACTGTTGGAGAGTTCCGAGAGCAGATAACCAGACTTTCAATCAGGAGTTGGTAACGTAAGATGCCGTCGACACCTGCAATTTCGATCTCTGCTAGGGAATTTCAGCATTGAAGTGTGTATAAAGTGACGAGTGTTCAGTGTAATGCATATGTAAAAATATCATTTAAAGTAGTGTTTGATGAAGTGTTTCACATGTTTGGGGAGTGATAACTTCCTGAAAGGTATGCAACGTGTCGTGTTGGTGATAGAAATTATGTGTAATCAAATGTGTGTAAACAAGAGAAATATGTCGCGTTAAACCCATTATGGCGGGCGACATGGAAGAATATGATTGGTCGGAGCCACCTTAGATGCCTATAGAGATGTAAGTACCCCACAAATTATGGTTATGATTATGTAGAAGTATGGACCGCTGCATGTCTGTGATTCCATAAAGATATTGTGAATTCCTTATAGATGCCAGTAAAAATCAGTTAGGAGGCTGATCCTCCATGTATAATCAGTATTGAGTTGATTTTGATAGAGTTGAGATGTTAATTTGCATCATTAAGTGGAGTAATTATTCCCACTATGAATTAAGAATGGCAATCAGTTATGTAAATGCAACGAACGCGATTGTTCGAGTTTAAAACGTCTAGCTATGTCGGAAATTTTGTTAATTTATGTGAGAATAATAATAAATGATGATTTTGATCATTTATGTCAATGAGATTTACAATAATAATAATAAATAATGATTTTGGTCATTTATGTCAGTGAGAAATGATGATAATAATAATAATGGTTATTAAGAGTATGAATGAACACATCAGGAAACAAATAAATGTTGTAAGCGAGAATTATTAACGCTAAGTGCAAGACTTATCAATCTAAGCAGGAAGATGTTACAATGAGATTACATTTCAGTAATTATGGAAAGAAGTTTTATGTTAGAATATTGCAGATATTCAGTAATGATACCAGTAATGAAAGAGCTTTTAGTGAATTGAATTTGCAGCTTAATTGAGAAGCTTATAGAGTAAATGTTAGATTTCTCTTAATATTATAGGTCGGAGTGTCGTAGCATGGAGCATTAGGGGCCAGATAGTCTATTCTACGTATGAATTCTCCTATGTCGTGGACCTTGTTGGAGATATTATTTATTCCAGAGTTTTAGTGATGGACCCTAACTCTGAAGAAAGGATTGAAATGTGTTCCGGACTGGAATCTTTATAGGGTCGAGGAAACAAGGACACCTCGCAGCTCTATGATTTCCCGAGAACTTATTGATGAGTTATTTACGCTCGTTGGCAGCGAAAACTCATGGCGACAGTGGTTTTCTGCGCCTATATTTATACTTGAGACATCGGTCAACCGCCAGGCTCATGCATTGCGAACCCCGAACCTTCTGTTGAATGGACCCATGTGAGGCCATTAATTAATCGTTATCCTCGACGTAGGAATAATTACAAAAGCTCATTCAATACCTGTTGGCATAATAGTCAATTAAGATCCTTTGGGAACATGTGTGTCGGTCAGGACACAGTATTTTGTCTTGTAAATCTTCATTGCTTAGAGAGAGGGAGGCTTTCAAACTTTTAGAAAGGTCGAGATAATTGGTGAAACGACCCATTCCACTTTCTATTGTGTAGCGACTTCCTTAGCCGAGGGTCGGTGCTAGCCACCCGGGCCGCTCAGGCAAGTTATAAAGGGAAGAGATTCTAGACCTTGTTAAAATGACATATAATGCAAGATTGTTATGTTGAGTATTATAGCCATGTGGTTTGTGAACACATGGATAATTATAGTTCATCCTGATGGTTCATTATTTTAGCTATCTGACGAATAGTTACATGATATATTTGTACTGTCACTGGAGCCAAGTCATGTAGTTGGTTACTAGATGCCAATCGCCATGAGCGCGAGGTAGTCTATCGTACAATCCGACATAAGCTATAACGTAACGTTTTATCTAGGAATCACAGACAGCATGCGGTGAAACCATATAATTGGAGGATGTGTAGGGGGTAGCTTACATAATTATGGAGTTGCACGTTGATTTTGGTGCAACGTCCAAATAGGTAAATGCATGCAAAGCATTTCATTGGTGAGAAGAAAAATATCAAAAACGCACGGCACACATAATTGTTTAACATAAAGAGGTTTAAGGAATAATCCTTGTTGTAATATTAAAGAAGTCACATTGTATGACTGTTATGTTAATGTACAGTTTGTTTTGAAGTCGTAGGTGCATCAGCGCACTAGTATATCCTTGTGAAGTTCACAGAAGGGTAAAGCCTTATGGCTAGGTATGACTTTGTTGTGATTTTATATTTGTTTACTTGTGGATTGTGGAAGTAAAAATTTTGTTTGCTTTACTTTATGCTTTTTTGGGTATTGTTTTGTGTTTGAAGCCATGATTTATTTTACTGAATTAAAGTTTTAGAATAGAGTTGTGCCTTATCATTGTAGAGTTGATACCTTTTAGCCTCAAATCCAAAATATGCACTGCTAAATTGGGGTTACCGTACACGCCTGAGAGCTGATGCTAGTTGGAGGCAGATGCATATTATCCACCGAGATTACTCACATGGGTACATGGGAATTGATGTCCTATACTGTGATTTGAGCTAAAGGTACGACTAAAGTCGGTCAGATTTAATGCACACAACTCTATTAAAGTAAGAACTAACGAAGTAGGGTGTGACCGCTCCTAATCCATAGCTAAGTTCCGATACGTATATATAAATTTTGATAGATTTACGATATTCTCTATTAATTTATCATGGCGTGGCCCAAGTGGGGCTTTCGGCAGTAAAAACCACTCCCTGAACAGTTTTTATAGTAAATTAGAATATGGCCGATGTCCTACTAATACCACCCTTTGATCTCATTTATCATGGCGCCCAGAATACGTGGAGCTTATGGGATTTAGGGAAAACCCATAGATTTTTTATGGTATTTCATGGGGAAAACCATAGTAATTGTTTTGCCTCAAACTGTGTTTGAGTGATTTTTGAATTCAGTAGGCTTTTTGAGGTAACGCAGAATCTCTCTATTGAGAAGAGAATGGCCTAAGGGTACGAGCGTTACTTACCCAATCCACAATCTACCATAATATTATCAGGTTTTGTACGACTTCACAATATGTGTGCAGTGTTTGATGTTTCTCTTCGAAACGTATCCACATCTTTTTCCAGGAAGCCTGCCTGCATATTTAAGTGTGTTATTGGAAAATGTCAGGTACGCAGGAGATCTTGCAAGTTATTGCAGGACTGAAACAGCATTTTGATGCTGTTCACGAGCAGAGTAAACTGGAAACCAAGGCGTTCCAGGATAGTATAAACACTCGGTTAGATGAGAACCAGAGAGAGTTAAATAACAGGTTAGATGCCAATCAGGAGGCAATTAATGCAACTCAGGCTGAAATAAACAGTCGGTTAGATGCAAATCAGGTTGCACTAGATAATAAGTTAGGTCAAATGCAAGAAGTCATTAAGACCGAAGTAACAGATACTGTTGTAAGCATTGTATCGGAAATGCAGGTAAATACTGACAAACGTTTCGAGGCTATAGAAGCCAAACTTGAGGGTAATTTGCAAGCGTGTAGGCATGCTCAGGAGCAAACCAACAGTAAATTAGAGGCGTTGTCTAACGATATTAAGGATATTCAGATCCAAAATGAGGCGAATCTCGAACGCCAAGCGAAACAGTTCGCAGAGTTTACGAAAACAGTAGACCAGAGATTAGAGGAGAACGACTCCAAATGGGACCAGAAATTGAAAAGCTACGCTAGAGCAATTAACGGTGACCTCAAGAAACAAGACCAGAATATATTAGGTCAATGCCAGGAAATAGGCGAAATTAAGGCTATCGCTCATGAAAGTAAGGAGCTGGTAGGCAACGTGAAAAGTCAGATGGGTCAAGTTCATAAAGAACTGGACCAAGTGCAAAGCGACATTGTCATAGTCAATAAAAGGCAAGAGGAAAATAGAGGTGAGATCACCAAGGTCCGGAATGAATTGTCTAAAGTCAATGGACACATTCAAGATGAAATTAAAGGTCTGAGAGAAGAACTCGAAATAAGAGAAGGCCAGAAAACAGAGGCAAGCGACAAGACCCTTGCTCAAATTAAAGAGGACGTAGAGGATGAAATATCCCATATCAAACAAAGTCTGAAAGAAGACAAGGTGAAAATTTTTCAAGTAGCCGAGGAAAACCGAGATAGGCTTACAAGAATAGAAAAAGAAGTCATTACTCGCCTAGAAAGAGCAGAAATGCGCCATAACCAAATGGAGACTAGGATAATAGCACAGGAGGAGACACTTCTGAAAGATCCTAAGTCAAGTGAAGGCAGCATAGAGGATATGAGAAAAACAAGGTGGGCAGACCTAGAAACCCAACCTATAAGCAGGAATGCTGCAGGCGCAGGAGAAAGTCCTTACATGACGCCAGGTGTACCAATTGCGGCATCGACGCCACATGAAAACGCGATGCACACCCAGGTGATAAACGTCATTAGGGCAAGCGAAGAAAAACCTAGGAAATTTTCAGGTAGTCACTGTAGTATGACACCAAAATATTGGTTAAAGGAAGTGACTGAATATCTCAATGATGCACGAATACCACAGGAGCGTAGGCTACGTGCTATAGAGAAGTTAACAGAGGGGGAGTGCGCATTATGGTTTCGCAGCTTCCGTTACACTTTTGATACTGTTGAGGAATTCCGCGAGGCATTCTTGAAGAGATATTGGGACGCCGCGACTCAGCAGAATTTACGGCTGGATTTGTATGCCAAAAAGTACAGCACGAACAACCCGACGAAGTACGCAGAATTCTTCATATCGCAGATGTGTCGTTTTAAAGAGCTGGATCAAAAACCTAGTGAACTGGAGCTATGCATTGCTATCGCCAAACAGCTTCCATACGAGATCCAAAGGCTACTAATCTCGGCTAATGCGAAATCTGCTATGGAAATGGAGACAGTTCTAAGGCAACTGGACCTCACCACAGCAAATACTATGCGTCAGAGTCGAACCGTGGAACAAGTCCACGTGACCAACACAGACTGACCAACAGCAAGCTCCAAGGAACAACAAGGCCACGAGCACAGAAACTTTAGATTCCTATGGACGGCAATGGGAACAGGAACCCAGAAAATGGCAGTCAAGGTACAAAGGAAATGCTAATAAAGCAGGAAGAGGTCGAAGTTCGTGGAATAAACACAATAACAGGGGCAAACCGTACCATAACAATGGAGGTAATAATGGCCAGGAAGGCAATAATAGAAACTGGAGACCCCAAGAGAGAAGAAGTAACTTCGATGACGAGGCAGAAGAGCGATATCATGCTTCTTTGCGATACCTCGAAGAAAGGGGAGATGAGCCCCAGAAACCACAAGTCCGCTGGCAAGAAGTCATGCAGAACAGGACATCGCCAGACAGATATGGAGATGGAGCTAAGAGTTTGGAACTACAGCGCAGCGAACAGGAGAGAAGGAACTCCAAAGGGGCGGGCGCTGAAGAAAAAAAAACCGCCAAAATTAGAAGAGCTCGAGACTGATGGATGGAAGTCTATTAACATCATCAATTGGATAGCCAAACCAGAAGAATTGATTGAGGATACAGGAGGACCACAGGTCATGGTCAAGAGAGAATTGCCTATTATAATTGTGAGAGTGGCAGGATTAAAAGTCAGAAGTCTGTTAGATACGGGATCAACAGTGAGCCTGATGACACAAGCTCTATATAATGAAATAGCCCGGAGAGATAACATTTTGAAGATACCGATCTCCAGTGTAAAAATTAAAGGGGTAATTCCAGACAGAACAATAATATGTAAATACCAGGTATTCCTAGATTTACAGATAGGAGGCTCTATTTTCTCACAGAGTTTTCTGTTAGTAAACAAACTACCTTATAACCTACTTATTGGGGCAGAGTTTATAAGGGAATACAGAGTGATAATTGACCTAGCACAGGACAGGGTTATGTTCCATGTGAATGAAGAAGCTGAAGGCTTAGAGGTCGCACTCAATGAAATTGAACCAGGATCCAGTGAACAAGTATGGCATACATACAGAGATGTGGCTGATGAAGAAGTGTTAGCTATTGAGCAGTTAGAAGCGGAGCTCAAAACACTAGCCACAGACTTGGAAAAAGATCTGGAACCCAAATTGGAAGAATACATTTCGGAGAAGCTAGAAGAAGCGAAAATTGGGCTAAAAGAGAAGGAAAATTTAAAGCAGTTATTGCTGGAACAGAAGGAAGTCTTTGATTCGAGACCTGGTCGGATAAAGAACTTCACTTATGCTTTTCAAGTCAGTGATTGGACACCATTTAGGCAGAAACCCTACCCTATAGCTGAAAAGCATTATGCTAAAGTGAAAGAGGCAATTCAGGAGATGTTGGAGGCCGGCGTTATTGAGAAAACACCTACGCCTTATGTAAGTCCATTGGTAATTGTACCAAAGTCAGACGGATCTGTCAGAGTCTGCTTGGACCTGAGACGCTTAAATTTGAGAGTTATTCCGGAATTTGACCAAGTGCCACCTATTAAAGAGATCCTCAGGAAGTTTAGAGGGAAAACTATATTCTCAAATTTGGATATCACATCCAGTTTCCACCATCTTGAATTAGAGAAGAAAACTAGTCTGTTGACAGGATTTATGTTTGATCAACATACATTCACATTTTTAAGGCTACCTTTTGGGTTGAAAACAGCTGGTTCAGCCCTGATAAGAGCGTTAGATCGCAATCTATCAGATGAGGTTAAAGAGAGTACCATCAGATATGTAGACGACATTCTACTCACATCAGAATCTCTGGAGGAGCACATGAGAGACCTGAAGAAGTTGCTAGATGACCTTCGAGAAGCGAACTTTAAGGTCAATATCAAGAAATCGCACTTCTGTCAGAGGGAAGTTAAATTCCTAGGGCATGTTATTGATGCAAATGGAGTGAAGCCTAATCCAGATAAATTGGAGGTAATTCGGAATTTCCCTCGACCCACGAAAGTAAAGCACGTCCGACAGTATTTGGGAGTAATTGGATTCTTTTCGAACCACTGCCCAAACTATACTGCGACAGTAGCACCACTGCAGGACCTATTGAAGAAAGGCGGCAGATGGAATTGGACGGAGCAATGTCAGGAAGCATTCGTGAGGTCAAAACAAATGCTTTTGGAATATGTGAAACTGGGATACCCAGATTATACCCAGAAGTTCATCATACAGACGGATGCATCACTTATTGGGATTGGAGCGATGCTATTCCAGGAAAATGTTGACCAGCCTGAGAAGAAAGTTTTTATCGCCTTTATCAGCAGAAGACTGAGAGCCCATGAGAAAAACTACACGATCACAGAGATAGAATTGCTCGCAATTTTGTACGCGTTGCAATCGTGGCATAAACTCGTGTACGGCTTCCGAATAGTTCTGAGAACAGACCATAAAGCTTTAACATTTTTGTTAAAGACGGATTTGTCTAGTCAGAGATTGACAAGATGGTCCCTGTATATCCAGCAATTTAATGTGGAAATAGAATACTGTCCAGGGAAAGAGAATGTAATACCGGACATATTAAGTCGTTACCCTAGAGAAGAAGAAGTACTAGCGGTCCAGATTGAGAATCGAGATCAGAAGACGTTGGATGACTTAAGGAACATTACCAACCTACAACGCGAAGACCCATGGTTGAAGATGATAATCGATTACTTCGAGGGACGCTTAGCAAGGGGAACTGCGATATACAGAGAGGCGGAGGCATTGGCAACAGATTATGTATGGTATAATCAGATATTACACAAGTGGGACGATGTGGATCACACACGTCAAAGGATTGTAATTCCTGCATCTTTGCAGAGGAGATTAGTATGGCTAGCCCACAGAGCATTTGGACATCCTGGAATAGATAAAATTTGTGCTCTGTTGAAGGAAGCATTTACTTGGCCAAAATTGAGAGAAACGGTGAGAAATGCTATTAGAACATGTGATCTTTGCCAAAGGGTAAAGCCGAATCCCTTTTTAATGAGGCAACGACCTATCCCGTTGTTACCGGAGAAGCCAAGGCAGCTATTGAGTATCGACAACTTTGGATCATTGCCTAGAGCACGTAGAGGCAATAGACACATTTTTGTAGCCATGGATGTATTTTCGAAAATGGTGGTATTGTGCCCCATTCAGAAGACAAGTTCAAAACAGGTCTTGAAGCGCCTGAAAGAGAGAGTTATTCCGATTCTTGGGAAGCCGGATAACAATCTCTCGGACCACGGAAGTTGCTTTACTAGTGCAGAATTTCGTCGAGAACTGGACACTCTAGGAATTAGGCAGATTTTATCTACCATTCGCCATCCTGAGGCAAGTCCCGTTGAAAGAGTAATGAGAGAGGTCCAGAAATACATGAAGATCTACTGTTCTGAAGCGAATTGGCGTTGGATTGAATTTCTAGAAGTCATTGAATACTGTATAAATAATACTGTACATGAGGCGACAGGTCAGGTTCCCGTTACTCTACATCTGGATCAGAGACCAGAGAGACCGTGGAATGGTGTTATTCCATTACCTGTAGACGCACAGCCCGGTAGAGAATTGAGGATCCAACGAAACTTTGAATATCTCAAAGCACAGGCGGAGAGACGTCAGAGAAGGAATCGTGCGAAGAGGTATCATAAACCGCTTCTCGTGGGACAGAAAGTTTTAATTAAGAAACCCGCCAGTTCAGATCCAGAGGCACGGAAGTATAAAAAGTTTATTTTTGCTTACCACGGCCCGTTCGAGGTGATAAGAGACCTCCAGAACAATGCATACAGGTTAAGGCATTTAGAAAATGGAAACGAGGTCGTTATGAACATAGCCAACTTAAAAGTGTATTACTCGCCAGAAGAATTCGACGAACCAGAAGAAGAATTAGTAACGCACACCCAACTCAACGTGGAGAGCGGAGGCAGCCAAGCAGGCAGACCTGAATGTTGGAACGGCGAGACGGGACGAGAAGCAGACAGTTTACCCAGTGTAAGCGAAGAGCAGAAAGAATGCCAGTGTTTGCGAGAATTCTATGAAGAAATGGTCAGAGTGGCCAGAGAGGTTGAGGCTGTAAACGCGACCCTTCGCAGGGAGAATAGACAGCTCAGAAACAAGGCCGAGTGTGGAAGGGGGAACACTACTAACCCACTCGCAGCCAGACAAGGTGAAGGACCCCAGATGTAAACACAGACGGTGGTCGACAGTCAGCTGGTTACTTATATAAGCCACTTGCATTGGACTTTTATAAGTTTTGCAAGGGGAACATGAACCCGATGGGGTTATGCTGACTGGAATCGAACATGGTTCTCAGAGACTGTGATCTCAGTATAAAGGTTCCACCAGGAAGCGAACCAGAGATCTGTAGAGGGAGTTTCTTGGTAAAAAAAAACCCTCGAAAGAAATGTATATTTAATCACTGGTGTGATTTTGATGAAATGGCATTATTTAGTAAAATAATGTAGGAAATAATGAGCAGATTATGTCATTATAAGACGATTTGGTGTAAGCTATTGGAGGCTTGAAGCACAGAGGAGGGCAGAGCTGACATTTACTAATTGGCCCAGAATTGTGGGTTGGTCCCAGTGGAGCCACGTCCATCTCAGAGACCCCATTATGCCGTCTGGAGCAGGGGTGAGGCCTGAATAATGACATAGTTATTCCCCGACGGAGAATGGATTTAGAGTAGGGGCGGAGAAATGCCCAGAAAAATCATTGATTACTCGTGATTGGAGTAACGAATCGAGATGAGAGTTGCACACAGGTGAATATTTTGGCAAGAAGATAATTTTAGAGTCTTTTACCTGCGAAATTGGTGCATATTTAATGATGTGCGTAAGGACTGTAAAACGACCATTGTTCGCGGATGGATGTGTAGATGTTGCCGGGGGTTTCCCGTTAGGTAGCGTCCCACGCCATGGAGAAAGGAATTGATATTAATTAATTGGACGAGCGATTCCTTTGCACACAGATAGTTTTGGGACCTGTGAAGAGAGAGGAACACAATGATCATGGTTTGAAGACCTGAATCATGCTGTGAGAGGAGCCAAGATTACGCGGGAAGATGTTGCTCTACTTTCTGTGGAAATCCGATATAAGGGAGTAGACCCCAGGAGGAGCTCTCAGTCTTACACAGTTGAAGCTCAGTCTTACTCAGCTATGCTCAGTTGTAACTCAGCCTAAGTCAGTCGAAGTGGTAACGCAGCCAAGCTCAGTCTACATGCCGCCAAGCGCAGTTACAGCCAGTTACAGTCTTACTCAATTGTCAATTGTAGCACAATGGCAATAAGTTGCAATCAGTATGCAGCAAATATGCAGCAGTACGAGACAGCGTGTAAGCCGCATACAGAAGTCTTCAAATAAGTTACGTGCAGTCTTCGAGTGAAACTTCAGTCAGCTACAGCCAGGTTGAAGCAAGTTCGTCAAGGCAAAACGCATGACGATTCTATTCATCAAGACGCCGAACAAAGATTGGTATGTGTAAAAGAAACAGTAAACATGCTTGTATGAATAATAGTCGTGATACAGGCATAATCAGCAGCACGAACTATGACGTGTTCAGTTATGAAGCACCGTAGAGACTAACGGTAGAACTATTGTATATAATTATTTGTGAAAGTGTTGAACTTTATTAAGCGCAGTGTGTATAGTATTAACTAATCGTATATGTGTAACTACGATAGAATGCGCGAAAGAAACTCTACTAAGTGTTTGGTATTGCCATGAGAGTACCAGATGTTAACGCTCATATTTGGGAGCCAGCGTATTGATGTAACGCAGGACGCTTACTGTAGGAGTAATGATATTCATAAAAACTGTTGGAGAGTTCCGAGAGCAGATAACCAGACTTTCAATCAGGAGTTGGTAACGTAAGATGCCGTCGACACCTGCAATTTCGATCTCTGCTAGGGAATTTCAGCATTGAAGTGTGTATAAAGTGACGAGTGTTCAGTGTAATGCATATGTAAAAATATCATTTAAAGTAGTGTTTGATGAAGTGTTTCACATGTTTGGGGAGTGATAACTTCCTGAAAGGTATGCAACGTGTCGTGTTGGTGATAGAAATTATGTGTAATCAAATGTGTGTAAACAAGAGAAATATGTCGCGTTAAACCCATTATGGCGGGCGACATGGAAGAATATGATTGGTCGGAGCCACCTTAGATGCCTATAGAGATGTAAGTACCCCACAAATTATGGTTATGATTATGTAGAAGTATGGACCGCTGCATGTCTGTGATTCCATAAAGATATTGTGAATTCCTTATAGATGCCAGTAAAAATCAGTTAGGAGGCTGATCCTCCATGTTTAATCAGTATTGAGTTGATTTTGATAGAGTTGAGATGTTAATTTGCATCATTAAGTGGAGTAATTATTCCCACTATGAATTAAGAATGGCAATCAGTTATGTAAATGCAACGAACGCGATTGTTCGAGTTTAAAACGTCTAGCTATGTCGGAAATTTTGTTAATTTATGTGAGAATAATAATAAATGATGATTTTGATCATTTATGTCAATGAGATTTACAATAATAATAATAAATAATGATTTTGGTCATTTATGTCAGTGAGAAATGATGATAATAATAATAATGGTTATTAAGAGTATGAATGAACACATCAGGAAACAAATAAATGTTGTAAGCGAGAATTATTAACGCTAAGTGCAAGACTTATCAATCTAAGCAGGAAGATGTTACAATGAGATTACATTTCAGTAATTATGGAAAGAAGTTTTATGTTAGAATATTGCAGATATTCAGTAATGATACCAGTAATGAAAGAGCTTTTAGTGAATTGAATTTGCAGCTTAATTGAGAAGCTTATAGAGTAAATGTTAGATTTCTCTTAATATTATAGGTCGGAGTGTCGTAGCATGGAGCATTAGGGGCCAGATAGTCTATTCTACGTATGAATTCTCCTATGTCGTGGACCTTGTTGGAGATATTATTTATTCCAGAGTTTTAGTGATGGACCCTAACTCTGAAGAAAGGATTGAAATGTGTTCCGGACTGGAATCTTTATAGGGTCGAGGAAACAAGGACACCTTGCAGCTCTATGATTTCCCGAGAACTTATTGATGAGTTATTTACGCTCGTTGGCAGCGAAAACTCATGGCGACAGTGGTTTTCTGCGCCTATATTTATACTTGAGACATCGGTCAACCGCCAGGCTCATGCATTGCGAACCCCGAACCTTCTGTTGAATGGACCCATGTGAGGCCATTAATTAATCGTTATCCTCGACGTAGGAATAATTACAAAAGCTCATTCAATACCTGTTGGCATAATAGTCAATTAAGATCCTTTGGGAACATGTGTGTCGGTCAGGACACAGTATTTTGTCTTGTAAATCTTCATTGCTTAGAGAGAGGGAGGCTTTCAAACTTTTAGAAAGGTCGAGATAATTGGTGAAACGACCCATTCCACTTTCTATTGTGTAGCGACTTCCTTAGCCGAGGGTCGGTGCTAGCCACCCGGGCCGCTCAGGCAAGTTATAAAGGGAAGAGATTCTAGACCTTGTTAAAATGACATATAATGCAAGATTGTTATGTTGAGTATTATAGCCATGTGGTTTGTGAACACATGGATAATTATAGTTCATCCTGATGGTTCATTATTTTAGCTATCTGACGAATAGTTACATGATATATTTGTACTGTCACTGGAGCCAAGTCATGTAGTTGGTTACTAGATGCCAATCGCCATGAGCGCGAGGTAGTCTATCGTACAATCCGACATAAGCTATAACGTAACGTTTTATCTAGGAATCACAGACAGCATGCGGTGAAACCATATAATTGGAGGATGTGTAGGGGGTAGCTTACATAATTATGGAGTTGCACGTTGATTTTGGTGCAACGTCCAAATAGGTAAATGCATGCAAAGCATTTCATTGGTGAGAAGAAAAATATCAAAAACGCACGGCACACATAATTGTTTAACATAAAGAGGTTTAAGGAATAATCCTTGTTGTAATATTAAAGAAGTCACATTGTATGACTGTTATGTTAATGTACAGTTTGTTTTGAAGTCGTAGGTGCATCAGCGCACTAGTATATCCTTGTGAAGTTCACAGAAGGGTAAAGCCTTATGGCTAGGTATGACTTTGTTGTGATTTTATATTTGTTTACTTGTGGATTGTGGAAGTAAAAATTTTGTTTGCTTTACTTTATGCTTTTTTGGGTATTGTTTTGTGTTTGAAGCCATGATTTATTTTACTGAATTAAAGTTTTAGAATAGAGTTGTGCCTTATCATTGTAGAGTTGATACCTTTTAGCCTCAAATCCAAAATATGCACTGCTAAATTGGGGTTACCGTACACGCCTGAGAGCTGATGCTAGTTGGAGGCAGATGCATATTATCCACCGAGATTACTCACATGGGTACAGTGGGTAGATACCCACAAAACCCCAAGGCAGCGCTATATTGAGGCGAACTAGGCAAGATGAGGAGTGAGGTAGTTTGCCATTGCTTTCCTCACCGAGTCAGAACAGAGTAATAAACCTATGAGTAGAACCGTGCACAGCATCCACCTGTGCCCTGAATGTCATTACTAAGCACCACCCATACCTCAGTAGCTTCCATATAATCACAGCCATGAGTGAGACTGAGACATCGGTGAAAAGCCACATTTTACTCTAGCCTGTGCCAACAGATAAATTCAAATGTACTGCATTCAATAAGATGGCAAACAGGCCATCTACCCATATAATCTGTATACTTCAATAATATAGAGGACATGCAAAATGGACATGTTATGAAGCAGAACTATAAATATCAAATTTTCTTTAAATAAAAGAAATCTAAAATTTTGATAAATTAAAAATGGTGCATACGTTTGACGTTCGACGTACATATCAAAATAGTATATTGTGCCCTTTTAGCAAGAAATATGCCAATCACAGTATACCAGCGTAGCTCAATTCGGAAATTTCGGGGCAGCGGTAAGTTCCCCCACTCTGTGACTCACATATTTTGGATTAATTAGAGGATACACTCGCAAAAATAACAACAAAATCAACTCCTATTTTTAACACATTTAATTAGTAAAATTAATGGCGCTACAAACACTTTAACAATTTAATTACTGACCCATAATCATCTACTTGTTCCAAATGAACAAGGAATCACAAATATAATAAAACAAATATTGTATTAAATCATATGGTTTCCACATAAACCAACAATTCCTACTTAGTCTTACTTCCATAAAGCATCAACTGTAAGTTTTATATAACTCCGAGCTCTTTTGGCTCCATGCATTACATAATAATGGTGTCATTCTTTGTACACCTCAAATACTATCTTTTATATTTTCTTAATCCTCAAAACAAATGTATAATTACATTTAAAATTATATGTTAATTATCTAACTCAATATTTTGGGCATGTTCACACATTCAGCTGTTATCATCTCTCTTTATTTTCACAAATATATTAAGGTAATCAGGAGATCACTTGTGTACTCCAGAGTATGAAGATACTTGACACAGTCAAAAAACTATAGTTACTCCCGAAACCTAGTTGCCTTCAATTAACTCGTGGAATCCTACTTCCATCCAACATTATAATAGGGATTGTTATTTATCTCTTACGTCTTATAAGACCATTATCACATAAGAACTACGATCTGAACAGGCAAGCGGAAATATCGATCTACAAGGACCTCGGTTCAACGCCCGGGTCGTTAACAACTTTAAACACTCCTGGTGTATTCATTTCTCTTTACAACATCTTACGAGACGGTTTCTGCCCACCCTCGCTCTAAGAGAGCCAGGCCATATACTCGGGCGCGATTTATGACAAGGAGGGTGACTGGGCGACTCTCTGTCTAACCCATGTTAGCAGCTCCTTTTCAAGGCTTTCAAAACAAACCTTCACATTATACTCAGTCCTGGGGAGAGACCGGGCTTTTACTGTACTGTATCCATTCAAACAAATATTCTTTGGTTCATAGACCACTTTCGTAACCTTGGCATTTATTAATTATGAGAGGGTCCTCATTGATTGGGAAGATTAATACACATCCGACGACGAAGAATTAAGGGGCTTTTACCTTAAGAGGATTCTGAGTTCGAATCTCTTCACATGCCTCGGGAACCATTCCCTTATAGAGGACTTATACAAAACGCGATTTAAAGTCGGCCGTGGCCTACATGACATACGCTCAATAATACCATACATTAGCTCCCTTTTAAATAATACACACATGGCCTCGTGACCCTTGTCACAAATAGAGGACTTATACAATTATCAATTCACTACAATCAACTACCCTCCATAAGTAATTTACCAAGTACTTTAACCTTTACGCGTTCCTAGCGTGACATTTTAATATTATTTGCGCTCCTTTGCGCTATACATTATTTTAAGCCGAAATGTCTTCCCAAGAACTGATAAATCTCATTAGTAACAATTCACATTATTTTATTTCTTATATTAATCTTTTTCGTTGCCGATAAATCGCTCCCTTTTAAAATATTCCCTTGAACATCATGTCTTACACATATGTTAAGGCTTTAACGCTCTTATGTTCACATCAATTTATTTGATCTTTATTTAATATTTCCATACTTAGTTATTATTATTATCCTTATTCTTTACACAAGCTCAAAAGCTATTTCTTTCATATCTCAACTTTTACTTTATTTAACTATCTTTCATGATAATTACTGATATTTCGCTTGCTCTTATGACATTCGTTAAATACATTAACATTTTATTCACATATTTCCTCTACGGGATTTATTCTTTACATAATTATTTATAATTTCTCAAATTTCTATTATTGTTCAGACCGCGTTCTTGTTTATTCAGTATTTATTTATTAAAACACATCCCTTTTACTCAAAAACTCCGGTGGATTTGTACACAGTCATTCCCTGACACCAAAATAGAATGAAATTCATTACTCACATGTGTTTTAAGGTCGTCCCCTGACCTTTATTCTGGTGCGGTGTTTCATTCTGGCCCACTTTCAAATTTTACTCCATATTATGGAAATTCATCTTATGTACAAACACTTCTTGACACATATTTAAGACACTTAACATTTACGACATTTTTATACACTGGTGTGTCCCTTTAGGACACACACTAAACACTAAAAAATATTAATTTAACACACAATCTTGATAAATTTACACTTCACAATTCTTGATCACTAGGCCGTATTTCTTAGCCTATCACACGTGACCTCTTAATTTCCCGTTTCCAAGGGTGAAATTTATTAAATGTCGGCTTCCTATCCTGCAGAATACGAAAGTCTCGAAACATCTACTGTTCCCTGGAATCCTAATTCTTCTACTTCTATCCTGGATGACCGGCTATTTATCTAGCTTGAACGGCTTCTTTGTAGATCTGGTTTATCGATCCTAGCGAAAGTCTATTCGGATCGAAGTCTCCTCAATAACCTATCGACGATCTATGGATTAGTTTATAGCAGCTAGTACTTCTCGAGTCTAGTACTTTTAGAATAGTTCGCCTGCTTTCTGGAGATAATGTTTATAGTCTCCGTTCTTCTCTTTTTGGTTTCTTTAATTTAGATAACTGTTTATCTTTTTGGTACGGTACTTCCGTACGTTATGATATATTCGTTCGTCTATTTAACGACCTATCGCCTTAAGTCCGACGTTCGCAGCCTGCTCTGACTATATCTTACGAACTTTTCAATATAACTTGTATACAGTCGGGCCTAAATCCTGTAACTAGGATTTTCCTAATCTTTCAACACGGCGATACTTTAAATTTCTTCTTTACCACTCCTTATGGAGGCAAGCAAGTTGTTAATACTGCGACGCCTATGGCTATCGGATATTACTTCTGCGGTGTAACACAGCGTTTCTCCCCTCAAGGAGTACTGGTAAACTGTCTTCGATGTGACGCAGAGTGACGCCCCACACGGCTGTCTGAATACTGATGCGTAGCAACGCCCCCCTGGGCTATTTGGACCTGCTTGTACTGATGCGTAGTAACACCCCCTCGGGCTGTTCGGAACTGCATGTGCTGTGATGTAGCCTAGTGACGTGCCCTCAGGCCGTTTGAAACTGCATGTGCTGTGATGTAGCCTTACGCCCCTCACGGGCTATTCGAGACTGCATATACTGTTGATGCTCCAGCGTCTCGTCCCCCTGGACGGACTTGTACTGCGTGATGCGTAGCAACGCCCCCCTCGGGCTGTTCGAGACTGCATGATTGGCTTGGTGAGGCCGGGAGCTTTATACTATTTCACTACAAAAAAATAAGACTCTAGCCCTTTCTGTGGCCAACTTCTAAAATAATGGTTGCACAATTATAAAAATTATACCTTCCGAAAGCTCGTCTTCTCAATGTCAAATAATCTCATTGCACCTAAGAATCGATCGTGCAATTCGGAGATATTAATTAATTTCTCGTCCTCAATTGTGTGGGTGTTGCATTTCTTTTGTACTCTCCCCTCTACTCCAGCCTTGGTACTTCCCCGATGACGTACACTTGCGTTTGCAGTTTTCTCCTGTGCAATTATTAAAGGGTTCTTCTTTACTAAAAAATCTCTCATTCAAAATGATTCACCGTACTGTACTTGTTTACTCATTATTATACTCGTAAACGGGTTAAATTTAATTATTCCTCTTCTGGCGCATAAGCGGTGTTGTCATTTTCCAGCAACGTAAGGTCGATTTCAGAGTCAGGCTTCCTTGTTTAATAGTGGGAACTTTCCACTCGGTTATTAATACTCATGACTAGCTCCCTTCTGAATGTCAAGAGGGGTGATCTCATCCTCTCGAACACCTGGTCCTCGTTGGTTGCACAACCTTAGGCTAGCATCCTAGCTGGATATTTCTTTAAGTTACATTAGAAACTGTACGTTTCTTTCATTTCTTCCCCAAATGCATGGATTCGCCCTCATTGGACCCTATGGCACATGGGTTCAATATTATATAATTATTTACAAAAAAAAGTGAATGAATCCAAAATGAGGCCACATGAACTATTAAAGTATTGCCATGTTTTTTTGCTTGCATCTCCCCAACTTACGGGGATATTCAGGTGCCCCAAGTTGTTGGCCTGTGTTCTGAGTAGAAGGGAACGGTACGTAATCGAACATCGGACTTCGATAAAGAGCTGACGTAAGTTTGGGAAGGGGGTATTTTCTACTAGTCCCTTTTTAAGGAGACAGTCTGGAGCTGAATACATTATACCTGTACAGTATTACACAATTCTGTTCGTGTGTGTTTATTTACTTAAATGATTATTTATTTATTTAGTTATGTATTTTATTCATTAATTCATTTATTAATACTGTACAAGATCTGCTTTATCTACAGTCATTAATGGTTTACATTTGGCATTATTTGGGTGGTAAACTAATGCTGTGAGATTTGAGAATGTATTGTGACTCGTAATACTGTAAATATGAACATGATAACAGTCATCAGTAAAGGCCCCGGCAAGAAAGAAATACTGGCACGCGCGTGGTAAATACATGGGGTTAATAGTGGAGAAACTCTTGCTAAGCTGACTCTGAGCTGACTGCAACCGACAAATGAGTGGCGCAGCACATTCTTCTCGACTAGTTGTGAGGTCACATCGCAACAGGTAGTTAATTACAACTGAAGAAAATCTCCCAGGCTTACCCATGTAATTCTAATGGAACATGCACGATTCTTTCCAATTATAACTGATGTATTTTGTTCCTCGCTGCATGTGCGTTTTTTTTTTTATCATCAGTTGGAAGACTGCAAGGGTGATCATTTAAATCTCACGATCAGCATATTATTTTCATACAGCATACAAAGTTGATTTCCTACTTTTCCTTTCGTAAATACTTTGTTGTTGTTGTTGTTGTTGTTGAGTGGCCTCCTGAGAGGCCGAGTGCCCCTGCTTCGCAAGACTTGGCCACTGGACATGTTTCTTCACACACTTTGTTGTAATTTTCGGTTACTAATGATCTTGAAATAATTCAAATATTTCAACTGTTAGATTTAATTTAATAAATAGGAACTCGCCCTGGCATCACCCGGTATCTTCAACGGTTTACCCAGCGTAAGCTTAAAGACGCACGGACGGCAGGTCCCAGACGCAATTCAGAAACGCAGAGGTGAACCGCGAAACTCTAAACACATACGGCCTATACTCCTCTCTGAAGTTTTAACTTGACTCGACTTGACAATTTGATGCTGGCCGAAGCTGGGGTGATAGGCTCGCTCGCTAGCTCGTAAACTCTCTCCGAAGCTAGTAATTTAAATTTCCACTGAATGGTGATAGTTCGTTCATTCATTCATTTATTTGCTATTAGGGGTGTGTCCCCCGGTGGCCAATTGGATATACATAACAAATAAATAATTATACATAACAATTCAATAACAATTAAACTGGAGTTGGAAGAATTGATAACTTAAAAGCACTTATACTGGGTAGTGTATTAAAGATAGAGATATGCTGTCGCCGACCTTTTGTTGTACAACTTTTCATCCTGAACAATTCTTACGCTCATAGTATATAGGTATTTAAACGGTTTACCCAGCATACGCTTAAGAGGCGCACGGATGTCAGGTTTTCCTTCGACTCGATTCACAGAAATGGTTCCTTTGGTCATAAATGAATGTTTTTCTACAGAAACCTTCCACCTGAAATCCTTTACAGAATGGTGAAAACCGCATCAAAATCCATCCAGTGATTCTCGAGATTACCCGTTACATCCACGAATCGGGGACATAGTTTTATACTATGAAGAGATAGTGTGTTCGAAATATTCGAGTACTTCAAATGTTCGAACGATTCAAACAATCGAAGTATTCGGAAATCCACATTGATCAAACATTGGAATTATTGGAATATTTGTTTAATTGGGGAATATTCGACGTAGTCTAATTAATCTAATGTGGTGTTAGAGGAGAACGATGATCAGATGGGTAGATAAGAGTAAAAATGAAGAGGTATTAATACGAGTGGGAGAGGAGAAATGTTTCTGGTGACTGCTAAGAAGAGAAGATATACAGGGTGCCTACGTGCTGCTGCGAGAGGTAGCATCAATTGTTTAGTTGGCAGCCTGCTGATAAGTCTAATTTTAAATGCATATAACTTCTACACTATTAATTTGATTTCAACCAAATTTTGTATGTAATATGTGTACATAAACAGATATGACTGGGCGTATTCGTACGAGCCACCAGGGCTGCCAACTGTCAATAAATGTTATCTCTATTCTTTTATCCAAATACCAATATATCAGAAAGTATGCAAGCCGACAGCTTTAAACTATGCACACGTATAGTACCTGACATTCTAAATTAATTTGGAGTAACTTATGTACATCAGTGCTACCAACATGATTCTAAGACTGCTGATAAGACCAATTTTTAAATACATGTAACTTGAATAATATCAATTGGATTTCAACTAAATTTCCTATGTGCTATGTGTACCATAACAGATATGACTATGCTTATTCTTAAGAGCAACCAGGGCTGCCAACTGTGAATAAATGATGTCTCTATTTTTTACCCAAATATTAATATATCAGAAAGTATGTAAGCCAACAGCTTCAAACTTTGCACAAGTATATTACCTAACATTCTAGATTAATTATGAGAAACTAATAGACGTCAGTGCTGCCAACATGACTCTAAGCCTGTTGATAGGTCCAATTTTCAAATACATGTAACTTTTATACTAACAAATGGATTTCATCCAAAATTGGCACAGCAAGATATAATATTTCAGATTATTTCTGACCAACGCATGCGTGACATTGTTGCCAACATGATTTTACGCGCGCTGATAGATCCAATGTCTAACTGCTTGCAACATCCATGCTATCCATTGGACTTCAACCAAATATTGTATTCTGTATCTTAAGAGATGGAACTAAGAATATATTCAGTCACCAGGGCTGCCAACAGTAGTGTTCTATTAGGCTACAGGTATATTTCGAACTAATTAGAAATGTCGATATTACCAACTTAATTTCGCTATTTTTCTAGATAGGTCTATATAGATTGGCATGAATCTTAAATTTTAAGAAAAGTAGGCTCTTTAGTTCGTCACGGAACTCCTTGACAGGGGGAAGGCCACACGTGTGGGCTGTCGAAATCGTCAGTAAGTGAGCGTTCAGATAGATTAGTGGAAGAGTGCAACAGTATAGAGGCGGTAATGTTTACAATGAAGACAGCTTCTTTGGTGGAATACGTTTTTCGCGAAGGCGATCGGTTTACAGAAAATGTAAAACTAAAATTTCAGTTGCGGTGTCCTAAATCAAAGTGTCCAATCCGGGTTATCATTCGGGATTTGATAAGTAAATTTCGTGTGACCGGCTCATTTCACAATGTACCGGGAACAGGCAGGCCTACATACGAAAAACTTGATGAAAATGCTGCGTAGTCCAAGAAAATCAACACAAAAATTAGCTCAAGAAACAGGAATCTCTAAGTGGACAGCACATAAAGCTGTAATTTCAGTTGTTACCTTATAAAGTTACCAGTTGAGACAAGCGGCAGCCATGCTGCCAACGTAACTGCTGATGCTACCTACCGCAGCAGAATGTAGGTACTGCGGAGAACATTCCCTGGCACCCTGTACGTTGGTTGGTTACATAGTATGCCACCCAGGAATAGTAGCTCTCCATGCCTCCTTGTCCTGAGCTAATAGTTTCATCTCTACATAGCTACCACATCCGAGACCCTTACAGTTCTTGTCCTCGACAATTCCTTCCATAACTAAGTTTGCTACTCCTGATTGCCCTAGTTTGTGTCCTTTCAACGTACCTCCTTTCTTAGTTGTCGCCAGAAACGTCTCTCCTCTCTCATTCGTCTTAATACCTCTACATTTGTTACCTATATCTAATCTTCATCGTTCACCTGTAACACCACATTTCAAATGCTTCTATTCTCCTCTTTTCTGCTGCACCAATAGTCAAAGTTTCACTTCCATAGAGCGCCACGCTCCAGACAAGGGCTTTCAAAAATAAGTTTTTAATACTTAAATACATATTAATGTCAACAGATTTCTTTTCGTTACTGTACTTTCTTATATCCTCTTTGCCTCGTCCCTCACTTCTTAATAACAGATGTCTAGTTTGTTAGTTATTGTTGTTTTAAGGGGCGGAACTACGAGGTAATCTGGCCCTATAACAGAAATCTCCTACTTCCTTTAGCTTTTCACCTGCCAATTTAATGGCAATAGGGGTTTCTGATTTCTTTCGGCTGTATTCCACTATTTTTGTTTAACATTTTATTGATTTTTATCATGAATATTCTTCCCTCAAGATTCATACCATACCTTTATGAACTCCTTACAAACGTGGGAAGTAGCTTAGTTCCGAACGGATATCTTCTTGGTCTGCCTCGTTTCGTTGTGGCTAGCATTCTTGGCTGTCACTGCGGAGGCCCTAGTTCAATTCCTGCCTCTGCGAAAAAAATGTATTCTGGTCTGAGGGCTGGAACGGGGTACATTCAGCCTTGTGAGGCAAATCTGACAAGAGGCAGGTTTGATTCTTATCTCAGCCATCCTGGAAGTGGGTTTTCGTGGTTTCCCACTTCTACTCCAGGCGAATGACGGGATAGTACCTAACTTAAGTCCACGGCCATTTCCTACCCAAATCCTACCTCGGTTACAACTACGCACACTATTACAGACATCACAGTGACACAGGTTATCAGACAACTTCTATACACACCCACTTACACGGGAATTAATGACATCGCAAAGCCCCTAAAGAATCAACAATGACAACAGCATATCCACCGGCAAGAAAAATGTGATGAATTCAAAATTGTTTCAATAGGGCTAATGTAGGGCAATATTTCAAGGTCATAATAATTCACGCATGCAAAGGTTTCAATAAAATGTTATACTCGTATAAATGTATGAGTCTGGAAATGAATATTTGATTATCGGACGTAATATAAAATAATATTAAACCACACTGAAGTTGATCGTGATATAGCTAGAAGATACATCATATAGCAGCAACCTCCGATTCACTATAATCGAACCATTCATAAGTGTTTAAATTCCTTTTGTGAGCTTTCTTTTTATTTAAATTTCTAATAGTGTTTTGTAAGGATATCCATTTTCTCTTTCCTCTTTGTAAACTTAGTTTTAAGATTATTTTATTTCAATATACGCTGACGAAGGTGTCATTGAACACCGAAACATGTACGTTGAAGCAGTGATTAAACCACATTCTTTAGTGTTTGACAAGTCGGTTTTGAATAAGATAATACATGAGATGAAAGTACATTATGTATTTATTCTTTACAAAGATTCACAATCTTTAGTATATTACACGAGGTGTTAAAATGGCCCGTCCTCCGCCAAGATGCAAGTTTCTGAGCTATGTACACCCTTGTCACGTTACACTCTGGTCTGTCAAGTGTATCCCTCCCAGACATTCTTGTGGTCATGTTCACTGTGAACATGAGATGATCTTCTCGAAGCCTGTGTATTAGCATAAGCCAGTCTCCTGTCTCTGTAATGAGCTTGGACTGAGGAAGATAAATCTCTAGTTAATCGACCTGTAGACAGACAGTGCTACAAGAAGATAAAAGAGGCGATAATGAGTCACGTGGCAGTTATGGTTGTTTTAAAGGGGGAAACATCTAGGTCGTATGCCCATATAAAGAATAACAAAAAACGAATTATTATGAAATGTATACTAACACTAACACAGAGTGTAGATAGTGATGAAGACAACTGCTCTCACCAGGACACACAAGACTCAATCAGAGAAATAGCCTGAACAATACAATCTGAATTGAACATTTAACTACAATCACATATTCACTCTAAACAAGCAAGTTTGGAGGTCAATCACCTCTATCGGTATTTTAACAAAACATCACATAGACTATAACAAATATTGATGAATTGGAACTATCTCAACTAACACCGCAACTAAAGAACTCTACATATTGTAAATACACACACCAAAAAAAGTTTTGCATCACCTCGGTTCCAAGAGTTCCGGAATCGTTAAATACAAAGGGAATAGAGATCAACACAAACAACATTTCAGCTCGTTTTATTGCTCATGAGACCCACACATTGCATGTTGTACCATCATACAGCTAGACTTTCAGCATTTGTGGTCCAGATTGCAGTACACACCACTACCTCTAATACCCAGTAGCACGTCCTCTTGCATTGATGCATGCCTGTATTCGCCGTGGCATACTATCCACAAGTTCATAAAGACACTGTTGGTCCAAATTGTCCCACTCCTCAACGACAATTCGGCGTAAATCTCTCAGAGTGGTTGGTGGGTCAAGACGTCCATAAACAGCCCTTTTCAACATATCCCAGGCATGTTCGATAGGGTTCATGTCTGGCGAACATGCTGGCCACTGTAGTCGAGCGATGTCGTTATCTTGAAGGAACGCATTCACAAGATGTGCACGATGAGGTCGAGAATTGTCGTCCATGAAGACAAATGCCTCTCCAATATTCTGCCGATATGGTTGCACTATGGGTCGGAGGATGTCATTCAGGTATCGTAAAGCCGTTTCGGAGCCTTCCATGACCACCAGTGGCGTACGTCGGCCCCACATAATGCCACCCCAAAACATCAGGGAACCACCACCTTGCTGCACTCGCTGGACAGTGTGTCTAAGACGTTCAGCCTGACCAGGGTGCCTCCAAACACGTCTCCGACGATTGTCTGGTTGAAGGCATATGCGACACTCATCGGTGAAGAGAACGTGATGCCAATTCCGTGGGGTCCATTCAGCATGTTGTTGGGCCCATCTGTACCGCGCTGCATGGTGTCGGGGTTGCAAAGCTGGACCTCGCCATGGACGTCGGGAGTGAAGTTGCGCATCATGCAGCCTATTGCGCACAGTTTGAGTTGAAACACGACGTCCTGTGGCTGAACGAAACGCATTATTCAACATGGTGGCATTGCTGTCAGGGTTCCTCCGAGCGGCAATCCGTAAGTAGCGGTCATCCACTACAGTAGTAGCCCTTGGGCGGCCTGAGCGAGGCCTGTCATCGACAGTTCCTGTATCTCTGTACCTCCTCCATGTCCGAACAACATCGCTTTGGTTCACTCTGAGACGCCTGGAAACTTCCCTTGTTGAGAGCCCTTCTTGACACAAAGTAACAATGCGGACGCGATCGAACTGCGGTATTGACCTTCTAGGCATGGTAGAACTACAGACAACATGAGCAGCGTACCTTCGTCCTGGTGGAATGACTGGAACTGATCGGCTGTCGTACCCCCTCCGTCTAATAGGCCCTGCTCATGCATGGTTGTTTACATCTTTGAGCAGTTTTAGTGACATCTATGAACAGTCAAAGGGACTGTATCTTGGATACAATATACACAGTCAACGTCTATATGCCGGAGATCTGGGAACCGAGGTGATGCAAAACTTTTTTTGATGTGTGTATTTTCACCCATACCTTCAGACATAAAAATGTTGTAGCCTAATGAGTGATGGATCTGATGATAATCGCTTGACGATCGAAACTGGTCATCCAAATGTATTTATTAATCTCACGTAAATATTTTCAGGATTAGGGAATAACCCATCTCATTTGGGTACAATCGTGCTGACCGACTGAAAAGCACCAAACTTTCGTTCACTGACTCACAGCTAACATACTGAGAAGAAATAGATTAAATCACGGAAATAAGAAATTACCTCCAACCTCATAGAATGAGGATTGTGGGAAATGGAATTAATTGGGGCCACTAAATATTTCAATTTATTTGTTTCTACTCGTATTTTCATGGAAACTTTGTCTTCAAATCAGTGCAACAATTTATTTGATATATATTATGCTTTTGAAGTTTGATCAAAAAATGCATACACATCTTCTTCTTCTTTTTTCGTTGTCGCAGCCCCTAAACTAAAGAACAAACCAACCAGCCAAACTGCAATTAAGTAATTTCTGGTTTGCATCCCAATGGAGCAACATCACTGAACATGTACACGACACTGTGAAATGAAGAGCAACGAGGAAGCAAATAAATTAAAAAGACTAGGATACACACAAAGTAATTGACCTAACGAACTACACACGAATAACAATGAATTCAACTTCCACAGCAGAGTTACCAACAGAACGGAAGTAACGTTTTCCGCATAAGAAATGAACGTGTTAAACAAAGGATTGATCAAAATGTATTTATTAATCTTATGTTTCTTTCTTTCAGGATTAGGGAATAACCAATCACAATAGGTACAAATGTGTTGACTGATTAAAAAACATAAACTTTTGATTACTAAGGCAACACTGAAAATGGCGTCAATCTTAAGTTGATTCTGAAATATGATGCGGGGACTCATTGTGAAGAGAATACTTGCTGGTAGTGCAGAATTGGACGAAGAGTGGCAATAAAAGTCTTGAGGAAGCTATAAATGTCGAGAAGGGGATCAGAAATCTTTAAAAATCACCTTACTTGATTTATAATAGGTCTCCTGGTGGAAATAAACTCGGGGTAGGAAGGGTGCCTGTGAGATATACGGCAGGCAAGGGAAGTTATAAATGGACTGTCTGGCAAGACTCCGCTAATTAGCTTAATAAATATGAATATGATGTTGCATTACCAGCCTGTTCTCAGGCCAAGGGAAATAAATCATAATATACTGAGTTTTCTAATAGAAGGAGACCCTTCGTCCACGAACTATCGAACAGAGATTTCCCTGTGATTTTATTTTTCTGCACAATAAACTCAATATCATCCTCCTTGGCTTATTGTTTTGTTAGAATGATTTGCCATTGATAGCAAAACGTTTGTTGATATCCATATTGATAGAAACATTCTATAGTTAAAAATATACGACAATCAATACTTGAAATAAAATATAGGCTATCTATTACTAGCAACCCACCCCGGCTTCTCCCGGGAACAGTTATGAATGCATTACGTGATAAGCGCCTTTTTTTCGATTTATTTATTTATTTATTTATTTAGCGTATGGCAATAACAAAACTGAATTACAACATAATAAATATACAAAATTAATTTAACTAAGTCATTAAATTTATAATTTAATATCTAAATTCTCTATCCAGTGAAGGGCTGTCTCTGTCACTTCATAGAAATCGTTAAGATTTCCAGGGTACGCTCGACGGCTGCAACTTGATATTATGTGTTGGAAGGTGTGATGTTCACTGCCACAATCACATTGCACAGTGGGTCAAAATCGAAATCTAGGGGGACAAATTTATTTTTTGTTTTAATCATGAATTTAGAGTGGAAGCAACGTATATAATTTGTTTACTTCATAATAAACATCAGTTAAGACCCTTTTAAGCTACATCAACACATGCAAGAAATTGTGTAAGACTATGAGTTGGATGGAGCATTCAGTTATCTCTTCAGAAAAATTATCTACCCCTAATTTACTTTTAACAAAGTCACAGAGTTCCACTTTTGACATAATCGTCGAATCCAGTGTTTCAAACAGTTGTAAACGTGTGAGAACTGGTCACGCGGCATCTTCTAAAACGTAAAATAACTAAGTAAGTTGCAAAAAGATGCAAAAAATCTTATAACAGGCGTAAACTACAAGACTTTATCTACATTTTAACATTAAGTAGAAAGTGACGCAGAGTGACGCGACATACTAAAAATCTAAGTGAAAATATAATTTTATAAATAATATTTAAATATTATATTATGCAAATATAGCTAAAATTACGTAACAATTACGCCCATTAATAACTGAAACGTGTTACAAAGATCACACCTTCAGCTGCATGTTCCATCTTAAAGCATCACACTAACCACAAAGACAACCAAACCACAGCCACTTACATTCATACTCCAATTCAGACTGTTCGAACAGTGGTGACAGATTTACTTCAAGATGTGTTTATATCCCAGAATAGTGAGCGGCAATTATATGAGAATGCTGTAGAATTAATAAATTTTGACTTTTTAATTATGAAAATAAATAATTTTGTCCTCCTAGATTTCGATTTTGACCCACTGTGCATTGGGGAGATGGGACCTTTCCCTAGCGGTGAAGACTCTCAGCGCAGATGCCATAGCCTGTTCGAATCCTGTTAATTGTCTTCCATGCATGTCGCGGGAGTTCCATGCCTGGTGGCTTTGTGGTGGTTCTTATTATAGTCTGATGTTCGACGTTATTAGTTCTACTCCGCATTTCTGACCACTTCTTGTTCATGTTAAAGCCCATTTCTTGAAACGATTCTGCCAATATTATGGATGGCCGCCTAGATTTTAATCTACTCCTTTTAAGCATAGGAACGTCAGAGTGAATTGGGAGCTGTGGATTTTTAATCAATTTTTCATATTCCTTGAGAAGGGCATTCTGTCTTCGGAAATCTGGTGGAGCAATATGACTTAAAGGTGGTAGCCATTGTAGAGGAGTAGATCTGATGCATCCTGTTATTGTCCTTATTGCTATATGTAGTTGAACATCAATTTTCCTCACATGAGGGCTATTAAGCCATACTGGGGCGCAATATTCAGCAGCAGAGTAGACAAGACCTAAGGAAGAGCATCTTAAAGTTGTAGCTGTTGCACCCCATGAACTTCCACTCAACTTCTGTATGATGTTATTACGTGAGCTCAACTTTGCAGCGATGTTTTCTATATGTTTCTTGTAGGACAAAGTTCTATCTATAGTAACACCTAAATATTTTGGGTAGACTTGATGGTGAAGGACTTGGCCGTTGAAGGTTACGTTGAGCTTTGCATTAGCCAGCCTATTGCTAAGATGAAAACAGCTAACTTCGGTCTTCGTTGGATTTGGTGTCAATCTCCGTTACTTGAAGTAATCATGCATAATTTTAGATCTGCAGTAAGTGTCTCTTCACCAGCTTCAAGGGTTATATGTTGTGTTAATAAAGCCAGATCGTCTCCATATATGAATTTCCTTGACTCAGTTGCAGATAGGTCAGAAGTATTCCACACCGTAAGTCGTAAGTCACAATAATTTGTCCGCTGTCACTTATTGTGACTTCTCGCCAGCTGTTGGTGATAGGTTATTCACGGCAATGTTTGTAAGCAGCCACGTGGCATGCGTGCATTGGCGCTAGCAACAGCGTAATGCCCAACTAGTTTAACACATGTACACTTTTTATCGTATTTAATAATCAATATTACTCACATGAATTTCAGAGTGGTTGCTGGAAATGCTGTCCTTCAATTTCTAAACACACATTGCACCAACATAGGAAGTTTTGGTATACTCGCTGTAATTTATCCTGATTTCGTCTTGAGAAATAAGTTTTCACTTGGATATTCGATGTTTTGTTCTATACATAACCATATTCCCGTGATACGAGGTAGGCTACAGTACTTCAAAGCAAGTCATAATTATCACAACTAAGGTATCTTGCCAGCTGCGTATGCAATAAATGCTATGACAGCGTCCAGGGCTTCCCGTCCCGCTGTTGTAATCGGTACATGCTATACATCTGGCGGTGACGCATTGCGACGCGAGGTGTCCGTGGCAGGGCCACTGCAAACCTCCGTTCTAAAGGGAGGGTCCTCACTGTACTTGTGAATCCAGTAACTTATCGAAGGTTCGCCCTAACTACGACCGTATTTGCCTCTTACCCCCCGCTTTCTCATCCCAAATACACAGTATTTTCGAAGCTGAATCGAATATAGTCTCTGAGGACTGCTACCGTAAACATTGCGTGTATATCTAGTTTATATGGTGCTACTATGCTAACGTTATTACGATGGAATTCGCTTAACGTCTGCCTGAATCCCTGTCTGCGTCTCGTCTGCAGGGGAGATTTTATAGCGCTATTAAATTACTGATAATGATGTCAATTAGGCTTGAGAGAAATAGGACATGACGTGTATCACGGTCGGGGCACGGCACGAACTGTGGTAGCACGTGTGGGCGCGGACATCAGGCTAAATTAATATCATTATTACATGTATTGTGAAGCCTCCGTGTCTTAGGCGGCAGCACGCCGGCCTCTCACCGCTGGGTCCGTGGTTCAAATCCCGGTCACTCCATGTGAGATCTGTGCTGGACAAAACGGAGGCAGACAGGTTTTTCTCCGGGTACTCCGGTTTTCCCTGTCAACATTTCATTCCAGCAACACTCTCCACTATCATTTCATTTCATCTGTCCTTCATTTAATCATTGCCCCAGAGGAGTGCGTCAGGCCTCGGCAGCCGGCACAGTTCATATCCTCGCCGCTAGATAGGGGCTTCATTCATTCCATTCCTGACCCGGTCGGAGATTGGAAGCAGGGTGTGGATTTTCATTTTTCATTACATGTATTGTACAGCAGCTTACTCAGCATTAATTCGTCAGTTCCATTTCTATGGCAAGTTATTTTAAGTTTTAATTATTCGTCGTTGAGTTAATGCGAAAAAGAGTTCAGGTACCGCAAGATTCTCCCACAGGAACAGACATCTCTTGGAAGACATTTTCAGTAGGCCTATACGCGGTCACAGACGTGCGGGTGTGTATACTCTTCAAACCCAGGGTGCACATATGTGTAACTTCACTTTTCATATTTTATCATTTCAAATTATCTTGTCGACTTCCTAGTTAATTCAGTTGAGAGTCTTAGGACATCTTGGTCATCAGCCCCGTGTAGTTGGTGTGTTTTAAACTTGACTGATAACGTGTGCTTATGTGATCCTGAAGACTGTAGTAGTGTGTGTAACTGTCTTAGAGATGGGGAAGAGGTAGGCGTCCCGGTACTTGAAGTAAGGTACTACTCCAAATTTGCTTGCTAAGTGTGAATATGGAAATATTTCATTTAATTATTTTATTTTATTTTGTTTTATTTTGTTTTGTTTTATTTAATTTTATTATTTTTTGTCATATTTTGATTTAGTTTTGTTTATTTTGTTTTATTGTATTTCGTTTTATTTTGTTTTAAATTGTTTTGTTTTATTTTATTTTGATTTTGTTTAGTTTGATTTGTTTTATCTTATTTTGTTTTGTTTTATTTTGTATTCCAGAAAACAAACACAAAACCAAAAACAAAAAACACGACACAAAAATCGCAATTCAAAAACAAAAGCAAAAACAGAAAGCAAAATACAAGAAACACAAATCAAAAATCAAAATTCAAAAAAAGCAAAAGCAGAAAACAGACACAAAACCATAAACCAAAAACCCAAAGCAATAAGTAGAAAACAACAAACACAAAGGATACGTGAGGCAAAGTCCAGAGAATCGTTTCTCATGAAAATGATTCTTATTCACAAGTGGATTAAACGAGTTTTTCAACTGGACGACTCATATGATTGTTGTTAAATGGTCAGTTCAGATTGTATTGTACAGGCTACTTATCTAGTTGAGTCATGCACTGTCCGGTTGAGATCAGTTAACCTCGTCACTATCTGCTACTCAGGTGAGGGTTGGGTTGGGAAGGAGGTGGCCATGGCCTTGCTTTAGGAACCACCCCAGCATTGGGCTAGAGTGTAGTTGAAGTGGATAAACCACTTCCAGGATAGCTGAGGGGGGAATAGAGTTTTGCCTCACGATGTTGAGTTAAATCCGTTCCAACTCGCAGACCAGAATGAAATTTCTTAGCAGAGCCTGATTCCAGGACCTCAGGTGGGACGGCCAAGTATGATATCCTGTATGCCACGAGGTTGTCGGAAATTTGACTTACACCATACATTTCATTGCAACCGGAGATGCAATCCAGAAGAACACACCGGGTGTAGTCCGACGCACACATATAGGCCTACGCGTGCTCGCTACGATTCAGCTCATAATCCTACTTTCTAGTCATTTGTAACTAAAACAATAGTTGTAATGTTTAAAATATATTGTACGCCAATCAATATTTCAATTTTTGGATTTTTTAATGTAAAGCCCAATAATTTATTTACTTTCATTTAAGTACATTGTGCAGGCTGGACGTTTGTTTTAGACGATTGCCCTTGACCTTGAAGCTTTCGGGTGAGCCTCTACACAGTATCTCTCTAGCCCTGTCGCTTCACATTTGTCACCACCGCTTTGATGTAATAGAATTCCAGACTTGAGCACGTGACGACACCACCGTGCAGACAGTACAGTCCACGCCAAAATATTGTGTGACGCGGAAGTACACGTTACACAGGTACGAACAGAACGCCATTATATTTGCCAATGACTGTACTTCAACAGTAGTGTGAGATAGCTTTGTCAATCATCGGACCGCATGGGACAGGTGACAACAACACAGGAACTGTAATAACTCTCCTCCAGGCTTCCAATAAGATTTTTCACTCGTCTAAAACAAACGTCCGGCCTGTAAGGATATCCATTTTATTAATTCATTTTATTCTTTTAATTATAATTCGTCATAATTTTTTCATATAAAACATTCATCATTAGACTTAAGTACATCATTAGTATTTTCATTCTTCATTGGCCTGAGGAACCTCAATGGCAGGTCGAAATATGTATTATAATATATCTCTACTTAGTATAAAACGAAGTCAGCGATTCTTGGATGTCACGGGTAATCTTGAGAACCACAGGATGGATTTTGATGCGGTTTTCACCATTCTGTAAAGGAAGGTTTCTGTAGAAAATAATTAATGATCAACGAAGCCAAGCAGTAACGATTTTAGTGAAAAAGTCGAAAAAGAAACCTGGTATCCGTGCGCTTTTTAATCTTACGCTGGGAGAACCGTTAAAAATATCAATATACTATGAGTGTAAGACTTGTTCAGTATGAAAAGTTCTCCAAAAACGTCCGGGAAAGCATATCTCTATCTTCAATACATCGCCCGCTATAAGTGATTTTACGTTTTCATTTCTTCCAACGATCTCCATTCAAGTACTGAGGCGACAGTTTACGAGCTAGCTAGGGGAGCCTATTACCCCAGTTACAGCCTAGCAAGCGGGTGAGCCTATTACCCCAGATACAGCCAGCAGCAAACTGTTTAGTCGTGTTTCACTCAATACAGCGCTAAAAGAAATGAAAGCAGGCAAGGCCCCAGGATTTGATGGAATACACCCTGAGTTCCTCATCAATTGTGGAAACAGAACACGTAAATGGCTTGCAGTTTTCTTCACTAACATTATGTCATCGGGTGATTTACCATAATCTTTTAAAAGGACAAAAATCATTGCAATATTGAAGCCTGCTAAACCTGCAAATAAAGCTGATACTTATCGACCAATTGCCCTTCTGAGCTGCTGTTATAAGCTTTTAGAAAGGTTAATCCTTAATAGAATTGGTCCAAAGATCCATGAAGTTACCCCAATTGAGCAAGCAGGTTTCAGGCCTAACTGAAGCTGTACAGATCAAGTACTAAGCTTAGCTACATATTGTGCCCTTTTAGCAAGAAATATGCCAATCACAGTATACCAGCGTAGCTCAATTCGGAATTTTCGGGGCAGCGGTAAGTTCCCCCACTCTGTGACTCACATATTTTGGATTAATTAGAGGATACACTTGCAAAAATAACAACAAAATCAACTCCTACTTTAAACACATTTAATTAATAAAATTAATGGCGCTACAAACACTTTAACAATTTAATTACTGACCCATAATCATCTACTTGCTCCAAATGAACAAGGAATCACAAATATAATAAAACAAATATTGTATTTAAAACATGTGGTTTCCACATAAACCAACAATTCCTACTTAGTCTTACTTCCATAAAGCATTAACTGTAAGTTTTATATAACTCCGAGCTCTTTTGGCTCCATGCTTTATATAATAATGGTGTCCTTCTTGTACACCTCAAACACTATCCTTTATATCTTCTTAATTCTCAAAAACAAATTTTATAATTACATTTAAAATTTATGTTAATTATCTAACTCAATATTTTGGGCATGTCCACACATTCAGTTGTTATCATCTCTCTTTATTTTCACAAATATATTAAGGTAATCAGGAAATCAATTGTGTACTCCAGAGCGTGAAGATACTTGACACAGTCAAAAAACTATAGTTACTCCCGAAACTTAGTTGCCTTCAAATAACTCGTGGAATCCTACGTCCATACATCATTACAATAGGGATTATTATTTATCTCTTATATTTTATAAGACCATTATCATATAAGAAACTACGATCTGAACAGGCAAACGAAAATATCAATCTACAAGGACCTCGGTTCAACGCCCGGGTCGTTAACAACTTTAAACACTCCTGGTGTCTTCATTTCTCTTTACAACATCTTACGAGACTGTTTCTGGTCCCTCTCGTTCTAAGAGAGTTAGACCCTTCCACTCGGGCGCGATTTATGACATGGGGGGTGACGGCGACTCCCTGTCTAACCCACGTAGTAGCTTATTTCCAAGGCTTTCAAAACATCTATTGTTCCCTGGAACCCAAATTCTTCTACTCCTATCCTGGATGACCGGCTATTTATCTAGCTTGAACGGCTTCTTTGTAGATCTGTTTGTCGATCCTAGCGAAAGTCTATTCGGATCGAGGTTTCCTCAATGACCTATAGATTTAGTGTATAGCAGCTAGTACTTCTCGAGTCTAGTACTTTTAGAATAGTGCGCCTGCTTTCTGGAGATAATGTTTATAGTCTCCTATCTTCTCTATTTGATCGGTTCTAACACTCCTACGTTTCTGGTATACGTTCCGAACCTTATTCTGTTCTTCCCTTTGTGGGTTCTTTAATTTAAATGACAGTTTATCTCTCTGGTACGGTACTTCCGTACGTTATGATCTATTAGTTCGTCTATTTAACGACCTATCGCCTTTAAGTCCGACGTTCGCGGCCTGCTCTGACTATATCTTACAAACTTTCACTATAACTTGTATACAGTCGGGCCTAAATCCTGTAACTAGGATTTCCTAATATTTCACTACGGCGATACTTTAAATTTCTTCTTGACCACTCCTTATGGAGGCAAGCAAGTCTTTAATACTGCGACGCCTATGGCTATCGGATATTACTTCTGCGGTGTAACACAGTATTTCTCCCCTCAAGGAGTACTGGTAACTTTCCTCGATGTGACGCAGAGTTACGCCCCAAACGGCTGTCTGAATACTGATGTGCTGTGATGTAGTCTTACGCCCCTCACGGGCTGTCGGAACTGCGTGCGTAGTAACACCCTCACGGGTTGTCAGAATAACTGCATGTGCTGATGATCCAGCGTCACGTCCCCCTGGACGGATTTGTACTGCGTGATGCGTGATTATACCCCCCACGGGCTGTTCGAGACTGCATTCAATGATGATCGTGACACAGTGTCATGCCCTCAGGCCGTTTGAAACTGCATGTGCTGATATAACTTCACGTCCCCCTGGACGGATTCGTACTGCGTGATGCGTGGCAACACCCCCTCGGGCTGTTCGAGACTGCATGATTGGCTTGGTGAAGCCCGAAGCTTTATACTATTTTACTAGAAAAAAAATAAGACTCTAGCCTTTTCTGTGGTCAACTTCTAAAATAATGGTGCCACAAATATAAAAATTATACCTTCCGAAAGCTCGTCTTCTCAATGTCAAATACTCTCATTGCACCTAAGAATCGATCGTGCAATTCGGAGATATTAATTAATTTCTCGTCCTCAGATGTGTGGGTGTTGCATTTCTTTTGCTCTCTCCCCTCCACACAGGCCTTGGTACTTCCCCAATGACGTCGTCTTGCGTTGGCAGTTTTTTTCTGCGCAATTATTAAATGGTTTCTCTTTACTGAAAAATCTCTCATTCAAAATGATTCACTGTACTGTACTTGTTTACTCATTATTATACTTGTAAACGGGTTAAATTTAATTATTCCTGTCCTGGTGCATAAGCGGTGTTGTCAATTTCCAGCAACGTCAGCTCGAATTCCGATTCAGGTCTCCTTGTCTAATCGTTGGAAAGTTCCACTCGGTTATTAATACTCGTGACTCGCTCCCTTCAGAATGTCAAGAGGGATGATATCATCCTCTCGAACACCTGGTTCTCGTTAGTTGCACAACCTTATACTGGCCTCCTAGCTGGACCTTTCTTTAAAGTACATTAGAAACTGTACGTTTCTTTGATTTCTTCCTCAAATGCATGGATTCGCACTCCTTGGACCCTATAGCATATGGGTTCAATATATAGAAGCTGGGTTCCAACAACGACTTAAAACATCAGCGGCTTTCGTTGACCTTACAGCTGCCTACGATACGGTATGGAAAGAAGGGCTATTGTACAAATTCACAAGTATTATTCCTTGTAAAACCATTTTAAGGCTTCTAAACAACATACTATCTGAGAGATATTTTCAAGTGGTTCTTGGAAATCAATTAAGCACACAGAAAAAACTTAACAATGGTCTTCCTCAGGGTTCAGTTTTGGCCCCAGTTCTATTCAACTTATATACATCTGAGGTGTACAAGATGCCAGATAAGAATACAGGGTGACTCCTAAAGAGATATACATGAAGCCAGATAAGAATACAAGATGACTCTTAAAGAGGTGTACAAGATGGCAGAGAAGAATACAGGGTGACTCCTAAAGAGGTGCACAAGATGTCAGACAAGAATACAGGGTGCCTCCTAAAGAGGTGTGGAGGGTGTCAGAGCAAAATCAGTACAAGATGCCAGATAAGAATACAAGGTGACTCTTAAAGAGGTGTACAAGATGGCAGAGAAGAATACAGGGTGACCCCTAAAGAGGTGAACAAGATGTCAGACAAGATTACAGGTTGACTCCTAAGGAGGCGTACAAGATATCACACAAGAATACAGGGTGTGCAGGATGTCAGAGCCAAATACAGTACAAGATGCCAGATAAGAATACAGGGTGACTCCTAAAGAGATATACAAGATGCCAGATAAAAATACAAGGTGACTCTTAAAGAGGTGTACAAGATGGCAGAGAAGAATACAGGGTGACTCCTAAAGAGGTGCACAAGATGTCAGACAAGAATACATAGTGACTCCTAAAGAGGTGTACAGGATGTCACACAAGAATACAGGGTGACTTCTAAAGAGATATACAAGATGCCAGATAAGAATACAGGGTGCCTCCTAAAGAGGTGTGCAGGATGTCAGAGAAAATTACAGGATGACACTTATCGAGGTGTACAGTATGTTAGATTCAATTCAAATACAGGGTGACCCTTAAGGAGGTTTGCAAGATATCTGATTCAAATAATGGGTGACTCTTAAAGAGTTGCAAAAGATGTCTTGCAAAAGATGGCCTTGTCGACTCAAATACAGGGTGACCCTTAAAGAGGTGCACGCGCGGGAAGCCTAAGTTAATGGGTAATGAAGTCTGTTGAAAGAGTCCTGGGGTTTCGAGCGAAGCGAGAAGCCCTCCTGAGCCTTACTAACATGTGTAGCATTTGTAGCATGCGTCATTTGAAATGATATAACGTCTAGTCTTTCAGACTGACTGTAATTTTTATAAGCAGCAGTTGGTATTATATAAATTCGGACCTGACATCCTGAAATTCCCCTTTGCACGGGGTTTGAGATGAGATATGATTCTATATGGGGGATGCGTTTTACAACGGGATGCCCTTCCCGATGCGTAGCTCATCAGAGGTATTATTCAGGAGTGAAGTAAAAGACGATTGAAACTGGATAAGAAGTCGCAAGGAAGCAGTCGTGGCCTTGTCGATAGCACCTTTCCAGTTTCGCCTGGAGTTGAAAATGATAAACCATGGTAAACCATTTCTAGGACATTCACCTGTGAGGTACGTAACCACTCGTCTTCCCAATCCGGAGATAAATACAGTTGTGACTTACCGCATTAACGCATTCGGTAATTATGACCTGTAATTGCAATATGTTATTAAGAATGTGTTCTTTGTCTTCAAACATATATTATTTGTGCCATTACTAATAAGAAAGACAGGAGGAAAAAAAATCAGCTACAAATTGTATCTGGGGTGTGAAGAGTTTATTCAGTTTCGCTTCGAAAACATTGTGTCTGCGAGTGAGGTGGTCCCCTTTATCTCTACAAGTATTACGTTATTTTTCATTCGCATTTAAAAAAAATGAAAAAGTCGCAATTTTTAACTTATAACGGGGGTTCAGTGACGGAACTACGGGGGGGGGGGGGATTGATTAGGGGGATAAATTCCCCCACCTCCCAGAGCTCTTGGTAGTGTTTTGTAGAGCTATATGTCTTGCATATTTGGATCTGATGATGCTCGCTTGACAAGCGAAATATATCATCCCTTATTATCTTCTTCAATACCGTAGTCTTAATCACATGAGATTTGTTTCAGGTCATTTTTCACATATTCCATTAATTGGTAATTTTGTGTTGACCTACTGAAAGCTACAATATTAATAATGCAACAGTAGAAAATGGCTTCAAAGCTATCTTTACCTTTTAGATAGGTTTCCCCACAACCGGGAAGTTAGCGTTTGTGGGGGTTGTCTTGGGATAAAGATATCTTTACTTTTTAGATAGGTTTCCCCACAACCGGGAAGTTAGCGTTTGTGGGGTTGTCTTGGGATAAAGATATCTTTACCTTTTAGATAGGTTTCGCCACAATCGGGAAGTAAGCGTTTGTGGGGTTGTCTTGGGATAAAGCTATTTTTACCATTTAGATAGGTTTCCCCACAATCGGGAAGTTAGCGTTTGTGGGGTTGTCTTGGGATAAAGATATCTTTACCTTATAGATAGGTTTCCCCACAATCGGGAAGTTAGTGTTTGTGTGGTTGTCTTGGGATAAAGATATCTTTACCTTTTAGATAGGTTTCCCCACAATCGGGAAGTTAGCGTTTGTGGGGTTGTCTTGGGATAAAGATATCTTTACCTTTAAGATAGGTTTCTCCACAATCGGGAAGTTAGCGTTTGTGGGGTTGTCTTGGGATAAAGATATCTTTACCTTTTAGATAGGTTTCCCCACAATCGGTACGTTAGCGTTTGTGGGGTTGTCTTGGGATAAAGATATCTTTACCTTTTAGGTAGGTTTCCCCTCAATCGGGAAGTTAGCGTTTGTGGGGTTGTCTTGGGATAAAGATATCTTTACCTTTTAGATAGGTTTCCCCACAATCGGTAAGTTAGCATTTGTGGGGTTGTCTTGGGATAAAGATATCTTTACCTTTTAGATAGGTTTCCCCACAATCGGGAAGTTAGCATTTGTGGGGTTGTCTTGGGATAAAGATATCTTTACCTTTTAGATAGGTTTCCCCACAATCGGGAAGTTAGCGTTTGTGGGGTTGTCTTGGGATAATGCTATCTTTACCTTTTAGATAGGTTTCCCCACAATCGGGAAGTTAGCGTTGGTGGGGTTGTCTTGAGATAAAGATATATTTACCATCTAGATAAGTTTCCCCACAATCGGGAAGTTAGCGTTTGTGGGATTGTCTTGGGATAAAGATATCTTTACCTTTTAGATAGAGGGTAGATTATTAGCTTGGGAATAACCTAAACCCAAGGGAAGATGATAAAGAGAAGGAGATGGGCTTCGGACTGGAGAAAAAAGATGGAGAAATAGGAGGAGAGTCCTACAGAAGTTATAAGTAACTTTAAATGTACTCAAAGGCGGTTGCCACTGCAAATCAGCTCTCCGATACCTAAAGTGGGTAGGGACCTGGGCAAAGTTAACGGGAAACGCAGCTAGAACTTGGGCGGTTTGCAAGAGAGTGGCTTTAGAGTATTCCCTCTCAAGCATACATATGCCTACTATGGGGAAGGGTGATGGTCTGGCAAGACAAAGAGTAACAGATTTATGGTGTATCTGTTCAAAGGAGTTTGTTTTTAAACAAATAATTTGAAGAACGCCAATAATTTGAATCGGTTTAGATATTTTAGTTTTCGAAATTGTAAAATTCCTAAAGAGCGACCAAATGCTTCCAAGAAGGGTAGGGATAAAGCAATTATAACTTTGGGAATAATTTTGGTAAGTGTACCAATAGTTGCATTTGGAAATGGCTAAGCTTTTACCCAGCAAGGCGCCGACTAAAAGTTTAGACAATGAGAAACACTTATATTTTGAAAAACCAACCATAAGTGTTGGAGAGAATCTCCACAAGCAGGAAGCTGGCGTAGCGAGGTATGCTTGCCTTACTGGTCAGTTAGAATTTGCTATTAAAGCTAAGAGAGACTTTACCAAGTTGTCAACTAAGAGTTCTTGCTCAAATGCAACAAGTGGTGAAAGCCCTATCAATAGATTTATTTCCATTAAGTGGGAAGAGTCAAGGAAGACAGGATCTTGCCTAACCGTTAAGCTAGAGAAATGATAAAGCGAAAAAGAACTCTTTAATTTATTTAACAATGCACAAGAGTGTAATGAATTTAACAAATATATAATTTCAATTTTGTTAACAATTTGGGGTCGCAGACCTCCGAAAACATTTAAAGCTTGCACCAGGCAATTAACAATTCTTTTGGTTTCAAACCTTTATATATTTTAAAATCCTCGCAAGATTTTGAAATGGCGAAGATAAAATGAAAAATTTAAAGATAATTAAAGTGATTAAAGTTGGACAAGGAATTTCTAAGTTAATATCCTACAAAGAGTAACAACTTCGGAAACAACAATAACAAAAAAACAGGAAGAATAAAATAGAAGTTTCTATAACTTCTTATATTAATGCTGAATTACTTGGTTGGATTATGCAAATAGGGAAGGTCACTTATTGTGAAACCTGAAGAGAAAAATCGAAAGGAAGTTTCTAGACCTCCTATGTTTAAGTAGGAATCACGAGACAAATGGGGCAAGTTTCCCTTTCGTGAAACCTAGAAATAACTCACTTATGAGTTGAAAGAATTGTATTCCCTAATTAGAAGGGAGAAACAAGATAATTTGAGACGTGTACCAGACACGTAGTTAATCAGACATTAATTTGTGATGTATAAACAAAAGAGGGAGGGCACTTATTTAGAGTGGCACCTCATTGGAAAAGACCTAAGTAACAATTTTATTATTATGGTTTGTTAGTAAGAGGTTTGGGAAAGATCAAATGGGATAGAGGATAAGTGTTCATGGCCGTATTTATAATAATCGGACGAACGCGACGTGGATGAAATATTGAACAAACACTGTTTTTCACTATAGTCTGTTGAAATAGATGAAAAGTTCACTGTAGTAGCACAAAAGGTTTATGGCAAAGAAAGTTATTGCAATTATGAAAAATAACTAGTTACACTAGATTTGCGAGAGTCTATTGCTTGAGAAAGTTGTAGATTACAGTTAAATGCGCCAGAAAAAATCCCAACGGAGGAAGAAAAATTAGCTATTGAGCAGTAATTCATAAGGAAGATTCCTTAGTTAGAAAAGGTTTTCCCACATGCGAGTGGAAAATACATGACGGTATAACTGGTAGATAGAGTGCAGATTCTGGAAGGTTCCAGAGCAATCCTGACTGAAGAATAGGGCAAAAGTTATTCCAGCGGTGGAACGAGCTAAGTATTTTATAGACAGTGGGCAATTCAATGGTAGCCCACGTTGTGAGAAGATCTCTCATTTAATAAGCATAAGAAATGCTGCTTCTTATTAAGATCGGCTTAGACAAACCAAAGCTCAACATGGAAAACCCCGCGAAGGATGATTATTGCCCCAAATATAGTAATCTCACACTGCCTATAAAATAATCATTAAAGGCATGTAGCTATTTAAAATCCATTAAAATTAGTTGAAGAACGTAGAAGTAGTACTTAGCTTGGCTTCATGGCGAAGGTGAAGTTCCCTTTGACGGTTGAGATTAAAGTTCCAACATGGCGTGGAATTAAAAGATTGCCTCTTGAGTAGAGGAGGCAAGCTCTAGTTGAGCTTCAACTGACTGAGTCGACTGCCGACGTACAAGTGAGACACGCTCAGCGAAGCACAGAGGGACCTGGGAAGGGAAAAGAGTGGGGGTAGGAAACAAAAGGAATACATATCAGAATAGAGAACTTTACAAAAATAAATTTTTCTTGATGAAATGGTCTTCAAAGAGTTGATAGTAGGCGACACTAGAGCAGCCTGGTGGGTGAAAAAGTAGACGAAGTTCTCTTGATCACGGAGATGATGGCTGGCGATGGCGACGAGATCTGGTGGCCAGATTGATAAGGAAGTCCTCTTGTACAGGGAAGAATTGAGGAACTGCAGAGATTCGCTGCTAGATGACGCTAGGTGGGTCATGGAAGATATATATCTAGAACAGACTCACAAGTAACATGAGAACAATAAACAGCAAGGAGAAATTGGAAGATCATTGTTGGTGTTTGAGAAGAAGGAAGGAATGAACTATAGCAAAGATCAGTAAAAGTTTACTCTATCTTACCGTGTATTCCAAAGAATACACCAGATAGGTTTCCCCACAATCGGAAAGTTAGCGTTTGTGGGGTTGTCTTGGGATAAAGATATATTTACCTTCTAGATAGGTTCCCCACAATCGGGAAGTTAGCGTTGGTGGGGTTGTCTTGGAATAAAGATATATTTACCTTTTAGATAGGTTTCCCCACAATCGGGAAGTTAGCGTTTGTAGGGTTGTCTTGGGATAAGTATATCTTTACCTTTTAGATAGGTTTCCCCACAATCGGGAAGTTAGCGTTTGTAGGGTTGTCTTGGGATAAGTATATCTTTACCTTTTAGATAGGTTTCCCCACAATCGGGAAGTTAGCGTTTGTAGGGTTGTCTTGGGATAAGTATATCTTTACCTTTTAGGTTGGTTTCCCCACAATCGGGAAGTTAGCGTTTGTGGGGTTGTCTTGGGATAAATATATATTTACCTTTTAGATAGGTTTCCCCACAATCGGTGAGTTAGCGTTTGTGGGGTTGTCTTGGGATAAAGATATCTTTACCTTTTAGATAGGTTTCCCCACAATCGGTACGTTAGCGTTTGTAGGGTTGTCTTGGGATAAATATATCTTTACCTTTTAGATAGGTTTCCCCACAATCGGTGAGTTAGCGTTTGTGGGGTTGTCTTGGGATAATGATATCTTTACCTTTTAGATAGGTGTCCCCACAATCGGTAAGTTAGCGTTTGTGGGGTTGTCTTGGGATAAAGATATCTTTACCTTTTAGATAGGTTTCCTCACATTCCGAAAGTTAGCGTTTGTAGGGTTGTCTTTGGATAAGGATATCTTTAGCTTTTAGATAGGATTCCCCACAATCCAGAAGTTAGCGTTTGTGGGGTTGTCTTGGGATAAAACATAAGATAATAATAATAGACCCCTAATAATAATAATAATAATAATAATAATAATAATAATAATAATAATAATAATAATAATAACCGTACATTGTCTCTGCTACACGAAAAAGCATAGAATTATCGATAACTATATGACTTTCTGCCTTTTGATATTCTTTGAATCCATGAAACGCTTTTTACTTTTCTACATCAGTAGCTGTAGAGGAGGATGGTGTATTGAGGATAAATTTGTTCAACTCAATCGCTTCCTTCTCCGCACGTTTCCGTTCGTGATTTGTTTTACATTTATCAGCGTTCAAAATAACGCGAAACTGGTGAATAAACCAACAGCAACAAGCTTATTTTGTGTTGCAGTAAGATTTCTCTCTACACTCAGACCACATCGTGGTGTAACGGCTAGTATTCTTGGCTGTAACTGCGGAGGTCTGGGTTCGATTCTCTGCTCTACTAAGAAATGAAATTCTGGTCTGGGGGCTGGAACGGAGCACACTCAGCCTCGTGAGGCAAAACTAAGAAGAGGTGTGTTTGATTCCCACCTCATCCATTTTAGAAGTGGTTTTCCGTGGTATCGCCACTTCTACTCATATAGGCAAATGACGGGATGGTTCCTAACCAAAGGCCACGGCCGCCTACTTCCCGGTTGTGCATTTACAAAAATAAACACTAGATTCCTTCCACATCATTGCCAAGTGTCATTCATCTTCATTGATTTCATCTCTCATTATCTCCTCTCATGAGATTGGCGACAGGAAGGACATCCGGCCGTAAAAAAATCCACCAAATATAATTTCATCACATCCCATCCCCGACCCTGATGGAAAACGGGAATAATAAAGGGTAGACAAACAGACATACTCACTAAAATAATAATAGCGTATGACCTCGGGTGCCGGTTGCAAGCTTTGTTAATTGATGCCCAGAGGGCAGCTTGTATGTCGAATTTTGTCGTTCTTTGGAATTCTATGAAACTCAAGGAGGTTAGATATTTAAGCTTCTTGACACTACAGAGCTTTCTGGTAGAGATATTGGAGTGACGCGTGGTCAGCGCGCCGGGTCTCCTCGGTCGTTAATCTTTGTTTTCGTGACCGGGGTGCTGCCTTACTGTCAGACAGCTACTCAATTGTCCTCACGAGGCTGTTCCTGCCCGCACGTCAGTTTCTAAAATCCCTAACGGAGCCGGGAATCGAACCCGGGGCCTCCGGCTGAAAGGCAGGCACGCTACCCCAACACCACGGTTCCGGCCAATAATACAATTTACCAAACAAAATTCTACACATACCCAAGCACACGCGATGTCAAAGACTCGTAAATTAAACTTGTGTGAAGCTAAATTGTTGGTTCGATTTGGTAGAAACGCTCTATCGAAGTTCCAACGTTCACCACTAGGTGTCAGTGACATCTGGTAGAGAAAGTTGGAACTACTTGAAATTGAACGGAACTTGTAGCTCACCCTATGGGTATCTGCATTGAAGCAGCTACAGCTCTGGCGAGCCGAACATGTCCTCGGACACCCCCTGCACTAAAAGCCATACGCTAAATAAATAATAACAGCAGAGGGATGTCAGCATTGGCATGCTGCAACTAACAGCAAACGTTGACCCGTCTCTGCTGTGCTTACAGTATAACCTCTGAGTCCAGGTCAGCCCACACACAATACGCGATGAGTCTCACGTACTGTCCTTCACTCCAAACGACCTTGCCCCCACGCTACAAGCGCGGGTTTATTTACACTACGCATCAGGGCACTGCACTGGTCAGCCCACACACACTGTGTGAATACAGTGCTGAGCCGCACGGGTAGGGTTACCAACTGAAAATGTCCAACTGCAGGGCATTGTTCAGCAAAATGGAGGGCATATAAGAATAATTAGTTCCGTGAAGAGCTATTCAGCCTATTTCCATATATCTTACTTATGTTAATTGCCTCTATCAACTTTCAAGATTTCAGTTTGATTGCTGTAATAAATTCGTAGATATTGACAACCGTCTAAATTTTCGGATAGTCGCCATGTTGGATTTTTATATATAGGCCTTAGAGTTATGTACTATTACATGAATATTATTGTGTAGGTGTTTTATTCAAACTTCAATCCCATGATTAGAACAAAAGAAATTAAAACTTAATTTTAAAATTTCGCACAGCCGCCATCTTGAGGTTATGTAAACAATTGAACTAAATTAGATGTCAGTGCATTGTAATTTGTATAGTCATTTGCTGTGCCAATTTCACTGCGTTCGAATAGTTAAATCGCGAAAAAAGTGTATTTAAATGTTTCAACTTTGCTTGCCCGCCATGTTCGTTTCGTAGTTAACAGGTTTCTGGAGGTCACATCGGTGAACGTCTAGTAGTGCCCTTTATCACCTTACAAACGTTCAGGGTGATATGAGTACTAGTTTCGGAGTTACAGAATGCCGGTGAAATATTTCGCACAGCCACCATGTTGGAGTGGTGAGACGTAATAAACGAAATAGTAGCCTAATTGATCTTACCGAGCTGCCGTTTAGAAGTTATTCGGTGAGGGGGGCACACACACACACACACACACGCACACACACACACACACGGAAATGCCCAGATTCCATTCTTTCAATATCTGAAGGTTGTTTAATCACTCCGAGCCCGTCATGGAACAACGTCACGGGGGTGTTACACTCACCGCGTTTATCACACCGCCAAACTGAACCTTTATTTTTTGTTTGTTTGATAATTCGTGTACATGAATCCCTGATATGTCAACTTTTCTACAATTCCACTGTGTTCTTGTAAACCTAACTTCTTCACCCATACCCTTGATTTTGACTTTGTACATGTGCTGTGAATTTGAATCATTTTCCAAACCCATAGCAACGCAACTACAATCCAATTGTAATGATACGATTAATTAACAGTGACAAGTTGTACCGGTTACAAATGTATAATGACTGTGGGTGGTTGCCAGCTTGTAATGTGTGACGATTATTCCGGGGGACTAGCTTGTAATGCATGAAGAGTGTTCCGTGTGACGAAAAATCTGCGACCACTATTCTAGATTCCTAAATACGCTATTAATCACAATAATATGGGTTATCGGATCAATTCCAATCACACCCAAGAATATAGGGCTGATGAACACGATAACCCCGATCCTAATTTCCACATGTGAATGCCAGTGCCGTGTTTACGGAAAGCTGAGTAAAGTGAGTAGCCAGGTCGTTGTGGAGTCATGACTCGAATTTCAAAGTGGACCTCTGTGACGAGATGGAATGTTCCAGCAAGGTGAGGCCTAGTTTACTCCAGTTGGACTGCTACCATGACAGTGAGACATGGAACTCTCTTTGGGAGCTTACCATAGCTGGCAACTCATTGCACGAGTGAAGAAACAATTGACACACTAAGGGATTCTCGTTGGCAGGAGAATATATGGGGATTTTTCGGAGGATGGAGAGGGGGAAGAAAGTACCAGTGATAGCGAACATATAGCTAGCACTACGTCCGAAAATAAGTTATTTCTAGGATATATTACTGTATATGTCATAGTCAATTGAGGCCTTCTGCTAGAGCTGGTACGTTCAATAGATTAATTTCAGTTATCGAATAATCGTTTAATCAAATATGAAAAATTGATTAATTGCTACAAAACGATTAATCGAATATTTGTTTAATCGATTAATGGATTGATTAATTGTTTTGTTGAATAATCGATGTACTGAACCCTTCAGTATCGCAGTGTTTATATGCAAGAATCTTGATCAAGGGGTCGCGCTCATTTCATAGTGTGATGTTTACGTTCGCCAAACAACATGCTCTACTGAGGGAAGGGTCATAGGATTAAAACTATAATTAAGAAAGGAAGTGACAAGACGTAAAATAATAACATAATTTAATGACTATTAGTGCAAAAATGAATATAGACAACAACAATAAATATTCCTCCCTGAATCTTCCCATGACAGAAATATCTATCAACGTTGAGGAGTCAGACGGATCTCCCCCTCATAAAAATGTGGATCCAAGTTCCACTAACTTGCATTGGGATTTTATGTACGCGTAATGACTAACTACGAGGAATGAGCACTTGGATGACTGTTCGTTTACAGCGGGTAACAGCCACGATGCTTACGATCAATCATCTCGTAAATCAACGTTTACGGATATAGGAAACAACACTAATAAAAGCCCTTAAAATTAATGCTGACACACAATCTAATATCTAATATTTACAGGAATCTCCCTCGAGACCCTCCTTCAGTGCGATGACGCATCTGACAAATGAGCTGCCAACACGGCCAATTGCTCAATACACAAACAAGGAAAAGAGAGCATCGCACGTGACTGCACGGGTCACTGATACGGAACATAAACATGGAATGGAACCAACAACAACAAAAGCCTCACCGGCTGAGATTACCTTATATGAACAAAAATGCACGTTAAGCTAACGCTTCGGAGATTATAGTGATTCGTAGGCAACTCCCATTTATTTAAACAATTTTTATCATCGATCAGTTCTTATTCTGTATTTCAAGTAATTACGGAGCCAACAAGTACTTCACTAATGACCTCGATGCAATCTTTTCAGCCCGCCTTGTGAAAACAGCTTCCCCCTTCCTCAACTCTTGTCATCGTCCAGCTCCAGCGTGTAAAAATAACTTGACCAACTGTCCCGTTATCTCGTAGAATCAACAGCAACAAATCTCAACCACATAAACATATGGTAAGACATTAATCGATATAGCCACATATGTCCTCGCAAGGTAACGATATGGACTTGGCACCAAGCTGACAGAAATCAGTCTACGCTGAAATTCCCGCTTGTAATGACCAATAAAATACACACACACACACACATTGCTGGGAATGACATAACACTTTTCACACAGGTCGGTTGAATCAGATGCTCACAATCTATTTAAGAATATTAAAACCTACGAGAGAGCTGACTGCTCTTCGCCACAACTCACATTGCTCCAAAGGCAATAAACTCACTGAATCTGATCAATAATAAACATTACAAAGATTAATTTACCCTCCAATCTACTGTATGATTATATTAATTCAGTCCTACTTCTGAAACACAATATATCTCCGAGAGACGTTTCTTAACCGCATTGCGTACACATATGCAAACACGGTTGTCCACATAGCCACGTTAGTTAAAACAAACAAACAAACAAACAAACAAACAAGAACTTACGACTATGAAAAATTGTGCGAGCTGTTTCCATGCAAAAGGTGTGTCAGACCAAAACTAAATACACTACGTTAATCAACACAAGCAAGATATTTACAAACAAAATATGTCCCTATACCATAAGTTAACTTGTCAGATAATAAGAATATTATTCAGTACTCATCCTCGGCCAGTCACCCGTCAACGAACATCTGCAGCCATCTCCCTACTTAATGCTGCTTAGCTCATCTCAAACATCTCGACGGAGTGTTGGCAGTTCCAAACTTCTTCCAGGATAAGCGATGTCATCTCTCGTGCTGATGCAAAAAGTTATAGATTACTACACACTCGATCTCTGTCTACTAAATTCACCGTTTTAGGTACTTATTTCCCCAGAACAGTCTGTTGGCGAATTGTCGATGATACTGTCCCTACAAAATAGTACTGTGACTATCTATCACACTGAATTTACAAAACATTTGTATTAATAAAAATCTGTGTCCTCATGACACGCAAAGTACAAGTGCCTACGTCCTCAGACGCGCAAAATGTAGTAATAACCTGTGTCTTCCGACACACAAAATGTAATAATAACCTGTGTCTCCCGACACACACAATGTAGTAATAACCTACGTCCTCAGACGCACATAATGTTATAAATGTCTTGGCTCTTCACGCACTTATAAATGAACTGGCCCTAGGTATCTATAGGGGGGGGGGGGGAAATTATATAAACATTTCTCAAAATAATAGTGGAACAGGAATGAAACAAATATCACTGAACTCGTAAAATTGCGCAGGTCAAGAATATGCCCATTAATTCTAGAATCGATCGTAGAGATGTTGTCTAGCCGATCTCCCGCGTTAATGCTAGCTATCGCGTGCCCAAGCTAGACTTGGCGCGTTCGCAAGCATTCATCTCCCATTGGTTCCACTTTTTCGTTAACTTCGCGGTTTTTATCAGACCTCGGCCTCGTAGGAGTGTCCATTAGTACCATCAGCCACTCACGTTACTGCATTATATTTTTTCTAGGAGCGAATAGTACAATGAACATGCCTTAAGCGTGTCTCACCACGCGTCCCTTCTATTTTGAGGTAGCCACCACCTGTCCATCTGAAACATTGCTAGGCTCTTTCTTTTCACAATCCTTAAGTATTTAGACTTTTGTCAAACTGCTGCAGGTATGTCCCCACTGTCTCCAACAAATGCTTGAAGTTTCCCCATCTTCGTCTGGCTATTTCACGACGATGGTGGACATATTAATTAATTTGTAGAAATAAAACATCGAATCATTTATCCATCAGAGGATAAAGGGTTCACAACTCCTTCACTCAAAAAATTTCGAACTTAGGATAAAGTCGATAATTTTTAAAGACTTCCGTATGCCAATTTGTTTTATTTCTGAATCACCCCTTTTCTATTACTTGGTCTAGCCGCTCCTGTCTTGAATGGCATTTACTCGTTTTATTTCCTGCTTGGACCTCACCCTCTCAACTGCTTGCGTGACGCGCTGATGCCTTAGGCAACACTCTGCCCGTCTCGTTAATGTTTGTCAACACCATCTCCACTTCCTCCTTCACGTGCCGTACTCAACTGCGCCCCGTCCACTTGGTTGATATAGGACGTCCATATATTTAAACTGCATCATTATTTCGGCGCTCCCATGGTTCACTTCTTCGATACGTTTTTAAATTGGCTGCATTGTAGACCGACATTGTTCCTGTGCTTAACTCTTTCACTCTGTATGCATTATTTCCTAGGTTTCTTACAATAGAATAGGGTCCTACGAACTTTTCACAGAATTTGCTGAAGATCTTCTTCTCTGGATCCGATGTAGCGGGTCGTTTCACCAAAACGAGCTGGTTGATTTCTAGATCACGGTGAAATCTCTTATTTCTCACTCGCCGTAATATGCGATCTGCTTGTTTTCACATGTAGGCTCTTGTTCTCTCTATTCGCAGGTCAGGTGCTATCATGGGATATTGTGGGCAGTTAATGATGCTTTTCCACGTTCTCACTGGATACTCGTTTTTGTGTAAGACCATAGGGATCTGTCCTGTTGACTCGTGCCTGGTAGAATTTATACATGTCTCTACATCCTTAATTTTATCCACCCACTTATGATGTTCATTGGGAATGAAGATTCTCAAGTATGATGTCACACATTTTATTGCTCGCTCACTTGGATTAGCTTGGGCATGTCGGATACTGCTTAAAACGTGTTTTATACCCATGTCCTCCATACCTTTCTTGAATTCGGCGCTTGTAAAATAGCTGCCATGGTCTGACAATATAAATTCTGGTTTTCCAAGGATTGGAATAACTCTATTTCGAATACGACTGAGTACTTGTTTCGATGTAGTTTTCTGAATGGGGCATAATACGACAAACTTAGAAAACACATCAAAGCACACTAGCAAGTGACGGCAACCTCGCCTACCTTTCGGGATTGGACCGAAACAGTCCAGGGCCACTAGCTCGCAGGGTTTCTGAGGTAGCAATGGTCTAGGATACTGCCTCATTAAATAGTTATTGGGCTTTGTCCTCTGACAAGGATCACAAGTCGTAATGACGTCACATATAGTTGTTCTCATACATGGCCATGTAAATGTCTCTCCTATTGTCACTTCGCATTTTTCTACTCCGACGTGTCCGTAACTTTCGTGGGTATGCCATGTCAATCCTCGCTGTAAAGATGCAGGTACTAGTATGCGTAACTTGGTGTGGTCATTATCTACCCATTTGTGCAGCAAATTGTTGACATAAACATATCTTCCTTCTTTTGCTTTCGCTTCTCGAAATGCAGGTGTTCCTGTAGGTAGCTGCTTTCTGAAGTATTGAATTAATAGCATCATCCATGGTTCCGCTTCCTGTTCTCGCTGTATCTCACGTAACTCCTCCAAGAATTCCCGGTCCTTCGGTGTTAACTCCAAGTGTTGTACCATCGCTGTTTCTTCAACCTCAGGCTCTGGGTTCCTGCTGAGTGCATCCGGAATCACGTTCATCTTCCCTGGACAATGTTCGATCTCAATGCTAAACTGCTGAATATATATAGACCAACGTGTCACACGTTCGCCTGCCATCGACGTCTTAAACAAGAATGTTAGTGCCTTGTGATCAGTCCTGACAACAATGGGGTATCCATAAATTATTCGTTTCCATTGTTGTAGCGCATGAAGGATGGCCAACAGCTCTAGTTCCGTTACAGTATAATTGCGCTCGTGCTTACGCAATTTTCGGCTGACAAATGCCAAATATGTTTTATGTTGCAGGTTAGCTGGATCTTCTTGGTAGAGCATGGCACCTATACCAATTAGTGAAGCATCCGCTTGGATTATAAATTTGTGCTTGAAATCTGGATATCCTAACTTAATGCAGTTTTCCAGTAGCTGTTTTGTTGCTTGGAACGCCTTCTCACATTCCGCATTCCACAACCATTTATTATTCTTTTTTTAGCATTTCCTGCATTGGAGCTACAGTCTCCGTGTAACCTGGACAGTTTTCTTTAAAGAATCCCGTTACGCCTAAGAAAGCCCCAATGTGCTTGACTCTCGTTGGTGTAGGGAAATTCTTTATCGCTTCGATCTTAGCTGGGTTTGGCTTCACTCCCTCCTTGTCAATGACGTGACCCAAATATAAGATCTCGCTCTTGAAGAAATGCGATTTCTTCGGGTTTACTTTGAAATTTGATGCATTAAGGTTGCCTAATACTTTATCTAAATTTTCCATGTGAATTTCAATGTTGTCGGATGCCAGCAAAATGTCGTCAATGTAGCGTACCGTCATCTCCTTAACTTCCTCGGTTAGATTCCGGTCCAGGGCTCGGATTAAAGCACAGCCCGCTGTTTTGACTCCAAAGGGCATTCGGACGAAGCAATACGTTTGGTTATCGAATAAGAAGCCAGTTAGAAGCTGTGACTTCTCATCCAATTCAAGATGGTGGAAACTGGACGTCAAATCGACTGATGAATAAATGCTCTTGTTTTTAAAGCCTTTTAGTACGTCTCTGATAATTGGCGCTCTGTCATATTCAGGAAAAATTAGTCTCATGTTGAGATTTCTGGCATCTAAACAAAGTCTAATAGATCCATTTGGTTTTGTGACTGCCAAAATCGCATTTAGATAAGGTGTAGCTGTCTTCCTTATCACTCCAGCTTGTAACATCTCATCTATAATGACCTTAACTTGACCACGATATTTTTCAGGAATTGGGTACAACCTGCTTTTGAAAGGTGACCAGTCCTCGACTTGCATAGAATATTTGAAATTTAATATTTTCCCAGGTACTGTATCAAATACTGCTTTGTGCTTCCTTAAAATCTCTTCCAATTGTTTTCTATGTTCACCCCCAAGTTGAATGTCATTGAGCCGCTCCTCTTCAAATTGTGCATCACTGTCATCTCCTTCTGTTAATAAAGACCATATCTCCTGGGATTCACTCTCCTCATCTAGTTCCACAACAGCTCCTTCTATGATGTTATCTTCTGCCTTTCGTATCTCCTCTTCCGTCTCTTCCGATATTGCTTCCAATGCCCAAGAATTTACATCTCTTCCGGTAGTGATATCATCCATATGCAATCCCACGTTCTTCAGTTGATCATACTCTCTAAAACTGATTGTGTTCTTGTGCAAATCTATCACTGCTTGATAGTCACAAATGAAATTTGCACCAAGAATTATATTGAAATTCATCTTTGCCATGATAATGAATGTTTGCCCAAAAGTGTGTTCCAAAATGTTCAGCTCTAAGTATGCCTGACGTTTACAAGTGACGGTGCGTTCAGGAATAACACCCCTCACTTTGAGTTGTGGTACGGGAATCACAGGAATATTCTGACTCCGTCCCAACTCTCGAACCAAGGCCTCCGATACCAGACTGATCTGCGACCCCGTATCCAATAAACATCTTATATTAATTCCACCAATCCTCGCGTAAATAATGGGTAACTGCCTAATTTCATCGTTCCGTGGTTTCACCGTCTCCTCCAGGCAATCTTCTGGCAAAGCAATCCATTCTTGTATGTTCGCTACTATCCATCCATCTTCAACTTCCGACTGTTGCGTTTGTAGACTGTCTCCTTTATCCATATTTAGCATTTTTTTAGCTCCGCTGCGACTCCCATCATCCTTTTGTCGCCCACGCCCCTGACATTCCTCTTGTCTCAGTAGACTTCCAGCTTCCTCAGTATGTGTGTCTGGATTCTTCATGTTCCCAATGGCTTTTTCCCATCGTCCTTGCTCTCCACCTTGACTAGCGTGTAATTCCTCTAGGTAATTTTGTGATTGAGCGTGCCTATCATCCCAGTCATTTCGATAATTACGTGCCTCTCCTTGATTTTGATCTCTCCTTCCTTTCCATCTTTGATTCCCATTGTAATCGCCGTATCTTCCATAAGGCCCCTCATTTCTTCGATTTTCACGCCATTGTTGATACCCTCTCTGTTGATATCTATTGTTGCCTTGATATGACCTATTGTTATAGTTATTCTCGTTACGCTGGTACGGTCTGTTTTCTACCTCTTCCTGGTTTCGCCTAAGTGTGGATGTGCTTGTATTTGTATCCTGCGTTTTAGTGTTCGCCTGTTTGGGTTTTATGACCTCTGTCGTATTTACTAACTCCAGTTGTCTTCCTCCTCTATAATGATTATGAGATGTAGTCTCATCTATCTGGCGTAATATCTGTTCTGCATGTAAGGCCGTACTAACGTTCGTTGCGACTAGTACTTGTTGCACGTTGACTGGTAATTGCCGCGCTATAGTCATCACCAGATCCGCTTCATTTAAAGGGTAATCAAGGTCGAGAAATTTTAGCATTAGCATGTTAAAGAAATCTGAGTATTTCGTTTGCTGTGTAGTTTGGTATTTCCTAGAGTAAAGCTCAATTCTTAAACTCTGTTGCAATGCCGGAGACCAGTATTTGCGCAGAAACGCGATTTTAAAATCTGCCATAGTTCCAAATGTATATTTGAAGCTTAAAAACCATGTAAGGACATTTCCTGATAAAAATCTCTCCATCATCCTTAACCTACGTGCTTCAGGTACCCCAGTGTCATTGTAATGATCTTCAATTTCTTTAATAAAGGCTTTAGGTGTCACCCCTGAATTCTCCGTGTACTTCTGCGGTTTATAATCGTTCGAGCGAATTACTTGGATAAGTTGTGTGGGCTGATGTTCGTCCTGTGGCGTGGAACTCCTTTCGATATTCTTGCGAAACCCCTCCGTGTTTGTCGTTAATGGGCTCTCTGTCTGAGTTTGACTTCCTGCTGTGCTCGTCCCCTCCGGGCTATTTGAGTCATCCTGCTTATCTTTCATTGTTCCCGTTTTAAATATCGAGGATTGTTCTATCGACCACAGTTCAGCTTTAATGATCCTGTCTGTTTGTTCTTTAAGTTTACTCTTAATTTCTTGTTCTAATGCTTGAATACGAGTATGATTTTCGCCTACTGTCTTAATGATGGTTAATCTTTCCTCTTTAGAATCGATATTCATTTTTCGCCAATCTTTTCTTATTTGCTCCTTAATTGTGCTTACTTTCTCCTCAATCTGGCTTTTAGTGTCATCCTGATTGCTTTCTATCTGGCTCAGCCTATCTTCCAATCTCGCGCTATTTTCGTCGATGGTACTCTTTAATTGATCCTGATCCGCTTCTAGGCTTTTCCATTGCTCCGCTGATTTTATTTCGAGACGGTCCATATCTTTAATTATGTCGGATATATTTTCATCTACCGCTGATAATTGTTGCTGAATGACCTTGCCGCTTTTTTCCATTTCCTTAAATCGTCCTTCCATCTTATCCTGAGCTATCTTGACCTCGCTCGTACTCATAGTGCATGCTAGTTCAATTTGCTCTAATTTACCTAACAACGTTTCATCCAGAATGCTAAGTTTTAGATCAAATATAATTTCCATTTTCTTAATCTGATCTAATTGTTTTTCATTGTTTTACTGGTGGAGAATCTCGACATGAAGTTAAATAGTAGGCGGGCCTGGAATCTCCTGAAAAACCTCAGCGGTGACCCAACGACATCTAGAAACTTCACCACAATAACAGCAGACCAGATTGCAACCCAATTACTCATGAACGGGAAGACTAAAGGTCGGAGCTCACGGGAGCAACTGGAACGAACCTCAGGACATGAAAACCATAACCTACGAGAACCTTTCACCTTGAATGAACTAGAATCTGCCATCTCCACGTTGAAATTGAATAAAGCTGCTGGCATCGATGACATCAGAGTAGAACAGATCAAAAAGTTCGGCCAGACCACCCTACAATGGCTGCTTACGATGATTAATGAGTGTGTATCTAAGCTTATATCCCCAGGCTCTGGAGGAAAGCCCGAGTGATTGCACTGCTTAAGCCTGGTAAGGAGCCAAACGATCCTAAAAACTTTCGCCCAATATCCTTATTATGTCACTGTTTCAAGATCGTCGAGCGCCTTATCCTGAACCGAATTAGCGGCATCCTTGAAGATAAGTTCATTCCCCAACAAGCTGGGTTTCGATCTGGAAAGTGATGTTGCAGTCAGATACTGAACCTCACTCAATACATCGAGGATGGGTATGAACAAGGTGAGATAACTGGAGTTGCCTTTGTCGATCTAACAGCTGCTTACGACACTATCAACCACAGAAAGTTGCCGAGGAATGTGTACCAGACCTCCAACGACTATCAACTAACATCCCTTATTGGCACTCTCCTGCAGAATAGAAGGTTCCAAGTCTTTCTCCATGGTAAAAAGAGCAGATGGCGCATACAAAAGAACGGCTTACCTCAAGGCAGTGTACTCGCTCCTGTGCTATTTAATATTTACACTAACGATCTGCCCATTCCTGAACATTCTAGGCTTTTCATCTATGCTGATGATACTGCAGTGGCTGTCCAAGGGAAAACATTTGAAGAGGTGGAGGGAAAGTTGACTTCTGCACTAGATACCCTTGGATCTTACTATGAAGCCAATCATCTTAAGCCAAATCCCCAAAAGACTCAAGTATGTGCATTTCACTTAAGGAATAGAGAAGCTCGGCGGGAACTGGATGTTACATGGCAAGGCAAACTACTCCAACATTGTCCAACACCCGTGTATCTAGGTGTTACTCTTGACCGAACACTGTCCTTCAAGAAACATTGCCATAAGACCAGGCTGAAAGTTAGTTCACGGAACAATATTTTGAGGAAGCTCACAGCCACCACCTGGGGGGCAAGTCCTCACGTCCTAAGAACTTCTGCTCTTGCTTTGTGCATGTCTGCTGCAGAGTACGCTTCACCTGTGTGGAGTGCATCCAGTCACACCAAGCAGATTGACATTGCCATCAACGAGATCATACGAATCTTGTCGGGATGTATGAAGCCTACTCCAGTCGACAAACTCTACCCGATTGTTGGGATAGCTCCCCCAACTATCAGAAGGGCTGTTGCTGCTGATGCAGAGAGGGCGAAGCAGATTAATGATCCCCGTCATCCACTGCATAATCATCAGGCTGTTGTCCGTCGACTGAAATCAAGAAAGAGTTTCATCGCCAGGACTCAACCACTGGAGGGAACATCGGAATCTAACCGCATCTCCAGGTGGAAGAGCAAGCTGCCGCCGGATATCCCTGTTAAAGAAGAGCTAGCCCCAGGAAATGACCTGCCTTACCCTGTTTGGAAATCACTTAATCGTCTCAGGGTAGGCGTCCCTCGTTGCAAGACCAACATGCAGAAATGGGGTATCCTTCCAGCTGATGGAGACACGTCCTGCGAGTGTGGAGCAACACAAGACCCAGCCCACCTGCTCATTTGTCCACTACTAGAACAACCCTGCACTACCCAGGACCTGATCGAGGCAAACAACAAGGCCATCGGAGTTGCTACATTCTGGAAATGATCGGACACGGAAATGAATGAATTGTTTTACTAACATCTAGGGCCAGCAATACATCTGTTGATTAGTGTGATCCTTCACCTCTGCGGTTAACGAAGCTAATTGGTTCGTGTTTTTAACATTCTGCGCCTCTAACTGCGAATTTATAGTGTCATTGATTTCACTTTTTAACAATCTAGCTTGTTCCGCCTGATATTCATTTTGTTCAATCCTACTGTTGTTTAATTGTGTCCGCAATGATTCACTTTGTTCGGATAGTTTAGTTTTTAGTGATTCACTCTGCTCAGACAATTTGTTTATAGACTCACTTTGTTCTAACATACTATTGTTTATTTGTTCTGATAATTTCGCGTTTAATGATTCGCTCTGTTCTGATAGTTTAGTGTTTAATGATTCACTCTGTTCAGATAGTTTAGTGTTTAATGATTCACTCTGTTCAGATAGTTTAGTGTTTAATGATTCACTCTGTTCAGATAGTTTAGTGTTTAATGATTCACTCTGTTCCGCCAATTTGGTGTCCAACAATTCCTGTGTCCTCCTAGCGGCATTTTCAATGATTTCTTGAATCTGTTCTACTGTTGCCATGTTATACACTTTATATGAGACATTAGGGAAATGGCATAAAGCAATGCCCCCTGACACACACATACGATCCCCATGCACATTTAATTCCTTTACCCTACTCAGTTCATTTATATTTTACATTTAATCCCACTAGTCAATCGCATCTCTGAGTGGTTCTAATTTTACTCCATTTAATTTAAACCCAAACACATATTCAGTCATTAAATTGTTATCCTGATCTGATATTAACACTGAATAATTAACAAAGTATTAATTGTCATTTAAGGCTACCAGCCTCCTAACATTTTCATGAGTTTGACTTTCTAAACAAATCTAGTTTTAACTTTAATCATTGGGCGCCCGATATCACGTATATTACTTTTACTTTAATTCAAAAGACAAAAACGTGAACCGTATTTGCATTGCAAACTCCTGATTTTAATTTATATTTCACACAGTTGGTGGTATCCTCTTCGCCTCAATTACTTTTAATAAAATATCACTTTCCGGTGATTAAAATACTGTCATATCTGCCTCCACTTGTGGCATGTCAGTTTTACTCAAATGCGCCAACTAAATGTGTTCCAGCAGCGAACCAGCAACAAAAATACACCTTCATTGTTGCGTCAGTTTGTAAACCCAACTACGCTTACATTGACATGTGCAATTTCTTTGCCGCTACACCACAGTGAACCGCCCCACGCTTGGCCGCGCCAGTTTACCTCCTATGAACCTTTCAGTATCGCAGTGTTTATATGCAAGAATCTTGATCAAGGGGTCGCGCTCAGTTCATAGTGTGATGTTTACGTTCGCCAAACAACATGCTCTACTGAGGGAAGGGTCATAGGATTAAAACTATAATTAAGAAAGGAAGTGACAAGACGTAAAATAATAACATAATTTAATGACTATTAGTGCAAAAATGAATATAGACTACAACAATAAATATTCCTCCCTGAATCTTCCCATGACAGAAATATCTATCAACGTTGAGGAGTCAGACGGATCTCCCCCTCATAAAAATGTGGATCCAAGTTCCACTAACTTGCATTGGGATTTTATGTACGCGTAATGACTAACTACGAGGAATGAGCACTTGGATGACTGTTCGTTTACAGCGGGTAACAGCCACGATGCTTACGATCAATCATCTCGTAAATCAACGTTTACGGATATAGGACACAACATTAATAAAAGCCCTTAAAATTAATGCTGACACATAATCTAATATCTAATATTTACAGGAATCTCCCTCGAGACCCTCCTTCAGTGCGATGACGCATCTGACAAATGAGCTGCCAACACGGCCAATTGCTCAATACACAAACAAGGAAAAGACAGCATCGCACGTGACTGCACGGGTCACTGATACGGAACATAAACATGGAATGGAACCAACAACAACAAAAGCCTCACCGGCTGAGATTACCTTATATGAACAAAAATGCACGTTAAGCTAACGCTTCGGAGATTATAGTGATTCGTAGGCAACTCCCATTTATTTAAACAATTTTTATCATCGATCAGTTCTTATTCTGTATTTCAAGTAATTACGGAGCCAACAAGTACTTCACTAATGACCTCGATGCAATCTTTTCAGCCCGCCTTGTGAAAACAGCTTCCCCCTTCCTCAACTCTTGTCATCGTCCAGCTCCAGCGTGTAAAAATAACTTGACCAACTGTCCCGTTATCTCGTAGAATCAACAGCAACAAATCTCAACCACATAAACATATGGTAAGACATTAATCGATATAGCCACATATGTCCTCGCAAGGTAATGATATGGACTTGGCACCAAGCTGACAGAAATCAGTCTACGCTGAAATTCCCGCTTGTAATGACCAATAAAATACACACACACACACACACATTGCTGGGAATGACATAACACTTTTCACACAGGTCGGTTGAATCAGATGCTCACAATCTATTTAAGAATATTAAAACCTACGAGAGAGCTGACTGCTCTTCGCCACAACTCACATTGCTCCAAAGGCAATAAACTCACTGAATCTGATCAATAATAAACATTACAAAGATTAATTTACCCTCCAATCTACTGTATGATTATATTAATTCAGTCCTACTTCTGAAACACAATATATCTCCGAGAGACGTTTCTTAACCGCATTGCGTACACATATGCAAACACGGTTGTCCACATAGCCACGTTAGTTAAAACAAACAAACAAACAAACAAACAAACAAACAAACAAACAAGAACTTACGACTATGAAAAATTGTGCGAGCTGTTTCCATGCAAAAGGTGTGTCAGACCAAAACTAAATACACTACGTTAATCAACACAAGCAAGATATTTACAAACAAAATATGTCCCATATACCATAAGTTAACTTGTCAGATAATAAGAATATTATTCAGTACTCATCCTCGGCCAGTCACCCGTCAACGAACATCTGCAGCCATCTCCCTACTTAATGCTGCTTAGCTCATCTCAAACATCTCGACGGAGTGTTGACAGTTCCAAACTTCTTCCAGGATAAGCGATGTCATCTCTCGTGCTGATGCAAAAAGTTATAGATTACTACACACTCGATCTCTGTCTACTAAATTCACCGTTTTAGGTACTTATTTCCCCAGAACAGTCTGTTGGCGAATTGTCGATGATACTGTCCCTACAAAATAGTACTGTGACTATCTATCACACTGAATTTACAACACATTTGTATTAATAAAAATCTGTGTCCTCATGACACGCAAAGTACAAGTGCCTACGTCCTCAGACGCGCAAAATGTAGTAATAACCTGTGTCTTCCGACACACAAAATGTAATAATAACCTGTGTCTCCCGACACACACAATGTAGTAATAACCTACGTCCTCAGACGCACAAAATGTTATAAATGTCTTGGCTCTTCACGCACTTATAAATGAACTGGCCCTAGGTATCTATAGGGGGGGGGGAAATTATATAAACATTTCTCAAAATAATAGTAGAACAGGAATGAAACAAATATCACTGAACTCGTAAAATTGCGCAGGTCAAGAATATGCCCATTAATTCTAGAATCGATCGTAGAGATGTTGTCTAGCCGATCTCCCGCGTTAATGCTAGCTATCGCGTGCCCAAGCTAGACTTGGCGCGTTCGTAAGCATTCATCTCCCATTGGTTCCACTTTTTCGTTAACTTCGCGGTTTTTATCAGACCTCGGCCTCGTAGGAGTGTCCAGTAGTACCATCAGCCACTCACGTTACTGCATTATACTTTTTCTAGGCGCGAATAGTACAATGAACATGCCATAAGCGTGTCTCACCACGCGTCCCTTCTATTTTGAGGTAGTCACCACCTGTCCTTCTGAAACATTGCTAGGCTCTTTCTTTTCACAATCCTTAAGTATTTAGCCTTTTGTCAAACTGCTGCAGGTATGTCCCCACTGTCTCCAACAAATGCTTGAAGTTTTTCTCATCTTCGTCTGGCTATTTCACGACGCTGGTGGAAATATTAATTAATTTGTAGAAATAAAACATCGAATCATTTATCCATCAGAGGATAAAGGGTTCAGTACCTCGCTCCTCGCTCTATGCTCTTACAAAAGCAAAACAGACATACAGTATATCTAAAGTATTTATTGTATCATATATTATGAAATAATGTTCTTTCTTTGTGAAAACTAGGCTAAAACAAAGTAAAACAAAACATATTCCTGTCCTAAATTATAAACTTTGAACAATAATTCAAAAGCTTTGCTGATAATTCTTCTTTTTTTTTAACCATTCCCAATCTACTTGCTCTTATTCCTTCCACTGTTACTGGCACTTATTTGGTTATTGTTAAAATAAACATAGAAGGACACACTTTTTATGTTTAGGCAATTAGTAATTTTTAGAGTTTATATCATTCCGTAAATAAAAGCGAAACTCAACTTATGCGATGACTTCTCATTTAGACTTATTTTCTTATCTCTTGTCTACTAAAGAAAGCTTGTCAATCGGTCATCACAAATTGTGCCCAATTACTTACGCGGGAAACAAGTAGTTTACATACCCTACAAACTAACACGCTTTATGTACAAATACATATGTAGAGCAGACAGGAAGGAGGATGGACACACGTTATAAAGAACATAGATATGCCATCAAACACAAGAAACACTTAGCAGTATGCGAACACATGTATGACACAGGGCATAGCTTCACAAACATAGAAACAGACCTAAGAATCATACACAATGAAACAAAAGGTAGGGAACTTTACGTAAAAGAAGCCATAGAAATTCACTAATCTAAATGAACACACATTCTTGGAGAGTTCACCCCTATTCACACCATTAGCCAACAATCCCGTCAACAATAAGGTAACGACATAACGAAAATAAAGTCAGCCAATGACTATATATTGGCGGGATAACACGGATAAATGCTAAGCGAGAAGAATGTACTTGGTACTGTCCCCGATAATCCGGATAGTAGGCTGTCAGATATCCGCCCCCTCAATCGGATTGCCAATAATCAATCGCACAGGCAAAGCTACATCAATGAAAATGGCACTGACAGATACTACCGAGATTAGAGCACAGCAGTTAACAAGAAATTATTGTGGAACACACCAAAATATACGGGGGTTCATACTTACCTCTTCAAATTAATCTCGGGTCTGGGTTGTCAACTGGATCACTTAAAGTATGCCCTCACAATAACCTCCACCATGATATTTAAAATGAACCAAGACGAAGACAAGAAACTTTAAACTGTACAATAATTTATTTCACATAAAGGGAATGATTCTAACAAAAATTCAACAAAATACACGTGGCAATCATAAGCCATTGTCAATGTAATCATGTCCTCCTGTAGGACTTGTAAACTTTACATACAAAATCTTAGCTTTCACTAGCTCAAAATAACGTAATAATTATAATACCCATGGAATGGATAAGGGAGTTGGGACGAGACATATAACAATTGTTTTTCTTTTTCATAAACATCACACTTTTATTTATAACCGCAAGGCTGCTATGTAGGCGACCTTGGCCTCTAACAACCAGTTGTCTGGCCAGCTGCGTTCCACCCTACATCACGTCGCATGCCTACATCGTCAAATGGACTCACCTGTCCAGCCAACGTTAGCATCTGCTAGTTACATCAGAGCCTAGCTCCCTTTCAAAACACTTTAAATGTCCTCAACTCAACTCAAATATTATCGCGTAAATCTTTTAAATGCTCTATTCACATGTCACTGGATTACTCTAATAATCCCAAAACTTGTTTAATTATATAATCCACATGTTTAATTAGCGTTGTTTAGAGTATAACAAAACGCTAAATATTAATAACAAAATCTCATTAATTGTTTATAAGAATTTAAATTGTTTATAATATTGTCAAACGACAATTGAAAAATTTATACAGGCCTCTATTAATCCCTTTCGTTCCACATTATTATTAAAGATTTTTACATAATTATTTACAACATTTATAATTTATTTTAGAAATACATTAAACCACACGTTTATCCGGTTGATAATTACATAAATCGGGTTAATATAATCGACCAATGAAGGTTAGTTATATTTAAGTTTATATTCAGGTTTAATAAGGTTTTAATAATTATTATTATTATTTGTGACGGTAACCTCCATTCAAAATCGTTATCTCAAATTATTTAAACACTCTTGTTAATTATAACAGTAACTTCACATGATTAATTTTCAAAGGACCTGGACAATAAACTCAGCGGAAAAATACTTCGCTCAAACGCACAAAATTGCATAAAATAGCCCCAGAATTCATCATATATCTCAATATATATGGCATCAAAATCTTCCACAATACATTCAAAAACCTCCACTTACAAATTCTTCAACATCATTAATTACTGTGGGAACCTCCTTCACTTATTCAAGGGCATTATTCATCAGCGACTTTTACACGTCCACTGAACTAACGATTATACATCCATAGTTCCACTTTAAAATTCTTATATTCATTAATTGTTTCAAAACTGTTACTATATTTAACCTTCGTGGGTTTCATTCATGAATCGATATGAAGTAAAAATTTGCCAATCACAAATAAATTTAATAGCAAATACGATTATACACGCCTCCCTGGTCTATCAAAATTGAGATTAATATCTTCAAAGTAACGCAGTATAAAAATACTATCTTCAAACAAAGTTCATCTAAACTGCAAAATAGTCGAATAGAATCCAATTAGACTGTGGAATGCAAACATTATTGTTCCAATCTAGAATTTAGAAAAATTCCTATCAAATGTTCATTACTATAGTGTATTCAATAAATTGTAATCAAAGTTCATATTTCATAAAATAGTCTATAATGCAATGGTATTTCAAAACTGACGATAAATGTCTATGTTGCAATCATGTTCATAAAACGACTAGTATTTCCAAGATCGTCGATACAGTAATAGATTTTAACGCTCTAAAATCTTTTAATTATTCTTCTTTCTTGAGGATGACAGAAAATTGGTCAAAGTAATTAACTGAATAGAATTACTTTAATAAAGTGACACGCTGTCTGAATTCAAATATGCCATAGAAAATCGTTAACTTTACAGTCAAATCGTGGCTACAAAAATATGCAAATTACTGAAAGAATATATTATATCAGTCTCAACTGATCCAAAAATAATTTAAATATGCCAATGACATAACAATGTCTCAATAAATCGTCGAAAAAGGCATAACTCATCAAAGTGTACTGAGTACAGAAATATCAAGCAAGAATATGGGGCAAAATATATAGGACAGAAAATATGGGGAAAATGGTTGCTCAGATATCGCTAAATGGCTCAAATAAAACAAGAAACGTTCACGACTACCTTATCTGTTGATTGAAGTTCCAGAGGAAATTTTCCAAAGAAGACTGCTGATGGTTCCATTTTACCAGCGTAAAGATGTGCTCCGACCTCGAACCTGGAACCAGCGCCTTCGGAGAATAGAACTGCTTCCTCCTCCGGAAATTGCACTGCTCCGTGTAGACGATAGACATCCTTCTGGCAAAACTCTTCTTTGTGAGCCGGGTCCACCCTGGCCTCTCTTGATAGTTCCCTGAAGTTCTGGTAGAAATTCGCCATGAAGTTTATTGCAATTATTTCCGTAGAAATATTCATATTTGTGGAGTATGAAAGAATTTCCACTGCCATTTGATATAATTCAGCGTTGGACTACGATGCATGAGTGTAGTTGGAAGTTCACTACATGCTCGCTTGTGTAGAATGGCGATTAACGAAGTTCCATGCTGCTATTTCACTCCATCGATATATGTCCCAATTGCATTAAAGTCCTTAGCCTTCCATCTCCATTTTCGTTATAATAGTTGAAAGAACTGCCATATTATATTGTTGCATTGTAGAATGTAGCGTTATATCACCAAATGCAATCTTAAGTATCACGGTTGCAATACACGTGTTAGCCGTAGCGTAGAATGTGGCGTTATAAAAGTGCTTCTCAGGTGGCGAGAAAATCACTTTTGTCTGCCGTCTTAAAATGCCAATATCTTCCAAATTATAATCGTGAAAATGTTCAACTTTACTACACACTTTAATACTGTTATGCACAATAGAATTAGCTTATAGGCATTAGCTAACTCTTGATAGATTATCTGGTAGACTCCTTTATGTGTGCGTTTCAACTTCGCCTAGTTTCAATCACCGTAAAATGGAACTGCTGCACTGCTCCGTGCTCGTTCGATGCGGTGGGCTTTACCACGCACGCTAAAGACGACTTGCTTCACTGAATCACTCGAAAACGACTATAAGACACCAGAAATATGATCAATATGAGGGCTTCTGTCTGCTGTGCAAGACCTTTTATCAACTTCTTAAGGGGCGTGTCCATCCCTTCCATAGCTTGTTCCTCCGTCATAGCTAGAAGTTCTAACTTTGGCTATACTTGACGGATTTTCAAATTTCAAAAACTCAAAATTAATTTCTTCAAAATTCCAAATCAATGCTATAACTGAAAATGGATTTCCACAATTCTGCATTCCAAAAGTAATAAAATACGGTAGTTTCAGTAATCTCCGTCTCCCTCCAAACTATCATTCATTGGTTCGAGCCTTTCCTCCAATCGCGTAACTTCTTCCTTAGCACAATTCCATGTTTCCCTGCGACTGCGTCGTAAATCTCAGATCTTTCTCGAACAAAATCCTGACGTCACCAAGAATCTCAGCTCAACCAGCCTACTTGCATGAAGTCTGCGTCATCCGTGCCTACGTCATGAATATCCACGTCACAACTATGACAGCCATAACTTTCTTCATTTTAGCCAATACAGCCACCGTGGTCTCAATATAATTCAATTTACGGGGGCAGTACCACCGTAATCTCAATAAACCCAGGCAGTATAAAGATTTCAAGAAGCCCCTATATGTGCACTCAGCCTCGTGAAGACAATTGAGTAGCAATCTGACAGGGAGGCAGTGCCCCGATCACGAAAACCAAGATTAACGGCTCAGGGGACCCGATGCGCTGCTATGCGTCACCCCAATATCGGCAGGCCAAATGGCTGGGCAGCGGTCGCTTGGTAGGCCTAGGCCCTTCACGGGCTGTAGTGCCAGGGGTTATTTTTAATTATTATTTATTTACATATACGTCCTGCAGCAGTTACGTTTGACTCATTAGTTTATGCAAAGCAGGGAAGAGATTGGTCGTTAATAGTTGAGATCTTTTTTCACAATTAGCATACATTCATACAGATAGGCCATTGCCGGCCACGACACAATCATCATACTAATATATAACAAGATGTTCAGTAAAGAACATATAGCCTACTTTCTCCTAAATGCATGGGTATTGTTATAACTCTTTGTCCTTTTCAAGGAGTATAATTGAATGTTGGTTGTGGTAGCTTGTTGAAATAACCGTGCTATAGGGATATTAAACATGAATATTAGGTGCCCTGTGCTAGTGCTACCTCTGTACAAAAATTCACCGTGTTTGAATTGATCTGGGGAATGGATTTGCACACATACATGGCCGCTATTTGCAAACTATTGGTCAGATGACAATGTAGTCAGTCATAAGATGCTTACCACAAAAAGGCATGTTGTTGGAAAATCTGGTAGAGATCAAACTATTAGGATGGTCGTAATTTGATTTAAGCTTTTAACATTTGGGTGGCCGTCATTCCGTTTCCGTCAATATGGCGACGATATAAAACATGACACTGAGGTGCCCTTTGCTAGTGCTACCTCTGTACCAAATTTCGTTCAATTCGGTTTCACCGTGTTTGAATTGATAGGGGGAATCGATTTGCACACATACTTGGCCACCATCTTCAAACTATTGGGCTGATGATCTTGCAGTTTGGTCAGAATATGCTTCCCACATAAAGATATGTTGTTGCATAATTTGGTAGAGACTAGATTATTAGATTGGTCGTAATTAAATTTTAGCTTTTAACATTTGGGTGCCCGCGATTACGATTCCGTCAAGATGGCGGTGATATAAAACATGACACTGAGGTGCCCTTTGCTAGTGCTACCTCTGTACCAAATTTCGTTCCATTCGGTTTCACAGTGTTCGAATTGATAGGGGGAATAGATTTTCACACAAAGATGGCCGCCATCCGCAAAATATTAGGCTAATGACCTATTAGTTTGGTCAAAGGATGCTCCCTCCATAAAGAATGTTGTTGCAAAATATGGTAGAGATCGGATGATTAGGTTAATCGCAATTTGATTAAAGTTTTGAACATTTGTGTAGCCGCCATTACGTTTCCGTCAAGATGGCGGCGATATAAAACATGACACTGAGGTGCCCTCTGCTAGTGCTACCTCTGTACCAAATTTCGATCCATTCGGTTTCACCGTGTTAGAATTAATAGGGGGAATAGATTTTCACACAAAGATGGCCGCCATCCGCAAGATATTAGGCTAATGACCTATTAGATTGGTCAAAGGATGCTCCCTCCATAAAGGTATGTTGTTGCAAAATTTGGTAGAGATCGGATGATTATGTTAGTCGTAATTTGATTTAAGCTTTGAACATTTGTGTGGCCGCCATTACGTTTCTGTCAAGATGGTGGCGATATAAAACATGACACTGAGGTGCCCTTTGCTAGTGCTACCTCTGTACCAAATTTCGTTCCATTCGGTTTCACCGTGTTCGAATTAATAGGGGGAATCGATTTTGACACAAAGATGGCCGCCATCCGCAAACTATTAGGCTGATGACCTATTAGTTTTGTCAAAGGATGCTCCCCCCATAAAGGTATGTTGTTGCAAAATTTGGTAGAGATCGGATTATTAGGTTAGTCGTAATTTGATTTAAGCTTTGAACATTTGTGTGGCCGCCATTACGTTTCCGTCAAGACGGCGGCGATATAAAACATGACACTGAGGTGTCCTTTGCTAGTGCTACCTTTGTACCAAATTTCGTTCAATTCGCGTTCACCGTGTTCGAATTGATAGGGGGGGACAGACATTCAGAGTACACACACTAACACACACACACACAGACTCACACACACACGCACACACACACACACACACACACATACACACACACAGGCACACACTTTTTTCGCCCTGTGTTGATCTCATAAGTCTACTTTCATTTTTTGCAAAAATCGAAAGTAGGCTAAAAAGGAGATGGTGTGTGTCTGTCTGTCTGTCTGTTACTGAATAACGCAAGAACCACTGGTTCGATTTAAATGAAAATTTGCAGGGATGTAGCTGATTTACCAGGTTTAAATATAGGAAACTTTTGATTTCGATATTTTGCACTATTAAAAATGGCGACCATTTTAGTAACGTCACTACACCATTTGGTTTCAAAATTTCATAATTCCATATCAAATAAAAAGAGAACGCTAAGAAATAGCAAACTTTTGATAGCATACATGAGCTTTAACATTTAATTTTCTATCCGAAAGGTCCTTATCACTTTTCGTGTATCTCCAACTGTTAGCGAGTAAAACCTAAATTTGGGCAATAAAACACGGCCAACACCGAGCGGTGCAGTATATCTCTCTATGTATATAAATGACAGTTTGTCTGTTCTTTTTCTGAATTTCTACGGAAATTTGAGTTATTTACGCGTTTCAGACTGTTTTATGATGGATGCGCACTTTTTTTTCTGTCTGTTTGTTAGTCTGTGGACAAATTTGTTCCCTTATAACTCGAGAACGGCTGGGTGTATCAACGTAAAATTTGGTACAGATATCCATCAGAGGCACGACACTAATCATTGATGTAACTCTTCTCCGTACCTCTCATAAAAGGGGGCCTACACCCATAAAATACATGCTGAAATAGGCGTAGCAGGACGAGACAAAGCTCATTTTCAGCCCCTCAATGTGAGAGACAAAACTCGAAACCACAATTTCCTTAAAACCAACCGTTTTTGAGATATTCCCAGAAAACTAATTTCATTTAATAAACTAATGAACGAATGTAGGCCGGTAACCATGGCAACAGATTCTCAGAGGTCCATCTTTTGCTGTAAGACGCAATGCAAATCCATTAATTACATTAGTGTGAAAGTTTGCAAACGGCTAGAAGGTTATCACGGAAACAAATTAAGCTGTAAAATTCGTATCATGCGTTGAAGGGGGTCAAGGGGTTCTCTAGAATTTTTTCACGCGATTTACACCTGCGGGTGTGGTACGGCAGGTCTATTATATTCCTATCCCTATATTATATTATTATTTTAGTATTATATTATGACGTACAACGACGAGACAAAGCCCCTCGGTGCCAGAAACAAAGCTTGGGGACCCTAAAGGGTCCTCGAAAACTACATTATAAGGCTCTAAACCCAACAGTTTCTAAAATATTCCCAGAAACTAATTTAATTTAATTTAACAAACTAATGAAGGAATGCAAAACGGTAACCATGACATTATCTCAAGGGGTGGCATCCAACTTTCCATCTATTTCTGTAAGAAGCAATGTCACTCCATTTATTACATTTCTGTGAAAGTTTGCAAATAGTTATAAGGTTATCACGGAACCAACGCAGACTGTATAATTCATCAATGCAATTAAGGGGGTCAAGGGGTAACCTAGAACTTTTTCATGCAATTTCACGTGCGACATATAGTATAGAAGGTCTATTATATCTCCAAAACGTAACATTATTTTCAAAAATTCCTGAATTGAATCAGTTTTTTTTTGCAGCTTTTAGGAATTTGGGCCATTTGAGACTCAAGAACCTGAATTTCCATGCACCGCAAGCCTTTATAATTTATGAAAGGGGTCTTCCTGTGTATGGGCACCTAGCACAACGTAGAGGGTCAGTTTTTATGTGACGTGTATTGCGTTTCGTCTACAAAGCGTTCAATTGTATTTCACGTCAGGAAGTACACGTTAGGTGAATTTAGTCTGAGAGCACATTTTAACTTTTTTTTGTCGACATACGGGTTCAGCGTAAGGATGATTTTATTTGATACTGTGTGGTAGATATACCCATATTTGGATATCTGGGTAATATGTTGTAGGCAATAGAATTGTCTGTCTGTCTTTCTGTGTATCTTTATGTACGCCTATACCTCGTGTTCGGATGCTTGGTGCATCGTAAAATTTGGTATGGTAACCATGAGAGTCAATACACCAATCATTTATAAAACTCTTCACCGTACTTTTCATACAGTAGAAGGGTGGATATAGGCAAAAACTTCTCAAAATACATGCTAAAATAGGCGAAATATAAAAATTATCCTAGAAGGACGACCAAAGCATATGTTGCGCTTCTCAATGTGAGACACAAAATTCGGGAGTCTATAAAGGGTCTCCGCAAACCACATTTTAAGGCCCTTAAATTAACAGTGTGTGTGATATTGCCAGAAAACTAACTTCGTTCTGATAAATTTATGAAGGAATGACAAACCGCTAACAATTGCAACAGTAGCTCAATTGATAATGTCTGGTGTTAACACCGAACACCGTTCGAAGAACGGGTACTTCTGCTTGTACTAATATATAACAAGTAGTTCCGTGAAGAACTAAATAGTCTATTTTCATATATCCTTCTAACATTACTTGCCTCTATCAACATACAAATGGTCAGTTTGATTGCTGTAATAGATTCGTAGTTATTGAGAACCGTCTAAATATTTTGGAAGGTCACCATGTTGGATTTTTATATTATAGTCCTTAGATTTATGTACATGAGGATTCTTCTGTAGGTGTTTTATTCAAACTACAATCGCATGATTAGGACACAAGAAATTAAAGCGGGATTTTAAAATTTCGCTCAGCCACCATCTTTGGTTATGAAAATAATTTAAATGAATTAGATGCCAGTCGATTAAAATTTGAAAATTTGTGTAAGCAGATACCGTATCAAGTTTCACTTGCGCTCGGATGGTTAAAACGCAAGAAACGTCCATTGGAATATTTAAATTTCGCGTCGCCGCCATGTTGGGTTTGTGCTCGCCAGCTTATTGAACGACCCATGGGTGAACTTATGCTTATAGCCTCTATACACTTACAAAATTTCAGTTTGTTTGCTGTAGTAGATTAATAGATATTGAGAACCATCTAAATATTTCGGATGGTCACCATGTTGGAATTTAATACATGTAGGCCTTAGAGGAATGTACTATTAGATGACGATTATTGTGTACGTTCATTATGCAAATTATGATTTCGATCGCATGATTAGAACATAGGAAATAAAAACTAAATTTTCGAAATTCGCACTGCCATCATCTTGAGGTTACGTAAACAATTAAACTAAATTAGATACCAGTGCATTACAATGTGTATAAACATTTGCTGTACCAAGATGTATTGCGTTTGGATCATTAAATCGCGAGACAAATCTATTTAAATCTTTCAACTTCGCTTGGCCGCCGTGTTCGTTTTGTAGTTAACCGGAATTTGAAAATCTCATAGATAAACTTTCAGTTGTACCCTTTATCTCGGTACAAAATGTCATGGTGATACCGGTAATAGTTTCAGAGATATAGAATGCCGGTGAAATATTTCGCACAGCCGCCATCTTGAGGTTATGTAAACATTTGGTCGAAGTTAGATGTCAGTGCATTACAATATGTATAAACATATACTCTACCATGTTTCATTGCGTTTGGTTGGTTAAATCGCGAGAAACGTCTATTTAAAAGTCGCAACTTCGCTTGGCCACCATGTTAGTTTAGTAGTTACGAGGTTTTCAAGGGTCACATAGGTGAACTTCTAATAGTTCCCTTTATCACCGTACAAAATTCCAGGGTGATATCAGTAATAGTTTCGGAGATATCGAATGCTGGTGAAATATTTCGCACAGCCGCCATGTTGGATTGGTGAGACGTAACAAAATTTGAAGCGCACGGACGGGGTCGCCCTGAATAGTGCTATAAACTTACCGAGTTTCATTGAAATCGCTCCAGCCGTTTAGAAGTTATTAGGGGGGACACACAAAAATCCTCACACACACTCGCACACACACGCACACACACAGACACACGGACAAAAGGTGATCTCATAAGCCTATTTTCTTTCATAAACGAAAATAGGCTAAAAATGAGAAGGTGTGTGTCTGTCTGTGTGTTACTCAATAACACAAGAACCACTGGTCGGAATTAAATGAAATTTTGCATGGATGTAGCTGGTTTACCATGTTTACATATAGGATACTTTCGATTTCGATATTGTGCACTATTACAAATTGGCGACCATTTTAGTGACGTCCCTACACCATTTGGATTCAAAATTTCATGTTTCCATATCAAATAAAAAGAGAACGCTAAGAAATAGCAAACTTTTGATGGCAAATATGAGCTTTAAAATTTAATTTCCTATCCGGAAGGTCCTTATCACTTTTCGTGTATCTCCAACGGTTAGCGAGTAAAACCTAAATTTGGGCAATAAAACACGGTCAACACCGAGCGGTGCAGTATATCTCTCTATATATAGATTTATCTATCGTATGGCGTATACATGAGCTACAGATCTATATTTACACTATTTACATAGTTAATCGCTTGTGGCGTCCCCAGGAAAAATTCTCTTCTATCTCCGTCGAAACGGCTCAGAGGGCATTCTTGGGTGATGTGCTTCACAGTTTGCCTCTCAGCACCACAGTCGCAACAAGATGATGACTTTTTCCTCCATTTGTATAGCAGATATGCACACCCACCATGGTTAGTTCGGTTCTGGTTTAGCTTGAACCATACTTTCCGAGGTTGTTCAAAGCCAGGTACCTTCTGTGAGATGCATGGCATTTGCAAAGACTCTGCTGGGGCGAATTGTCTCCATTCATTAGACCATTTCTCAGTAAGGTTGAAATTACTCATTGCCAGGTTCTCCGCCGTGCAGATGGGTGGATGTCTTGACTTCAGTCTATGTATATGTAGGTGGTGGATATCCTCATGAATGGGCAGTCTTTGATTAATCTGGATCTTCTTGTATTCATTCATCAAAGCATTGCATCTGCGGAGGTGGGGTGGGGGAATATGGCTTAATACAGGCAGCCACTGAATAGGAGTTGATCTGATCGTGCCTGTGATCATTCTCATTGTGTCATTTAATTTAACATCTATTCTCTTCACATGAGGGCTGTTTATCCAGACAGGGGCACAATACTCTGCAGTAGAGTAATCCAGGCCAAGAGCTGAGCAACGTAAAGTAGTTGCACTTGCACCCCAAGTAGTACCACATAGTTTTCGAATGATGTTGTTGCGTGTCTGAATCTTGGCAGCACTCTTTCTCAGGTGTTCTTGGAACGACAGCGTTCTATCGAGTGTAACACCCAGATATTTGGGGTGTCTATTGTGGCGGAGAAGGGTGTTATCGAAGTATACCTTGAGATCCCTTAAAGCCATTCGATTGTTCAGATGAAAACAAGAAACTTCTGTTTTACTCATGCTTGGTTGGAGTTTCCATTTTCGGAAGTAGTTTCCTAAGCAGCGATATCTTTTGTCAGCGTTTCCTCTATCTCCTCGAAGCATAGGTCGTTAGTGGCAAGTGCCCAATCATCTGCATAACCAAATTTCCTGGATTTTGTGGGGGTTATATCTGAAATATATAAATTGAACAGAAGTGGGGCAAGCACTGATCCTTGTGGAAGTCCATTGTTTAGTTTGCTGGATCTGCTGATTTCACTTCCCATGACTACGCGGAATGTTCTGTCACTCAGCATGTTGTTTATAAGGTGAGCCAGACTCCTGCATGGAATCACTTTAAGGAGTTTACTGATAATGCCTTCTCTCCACACTGTGTCGTAAGCTGCCTTTAGGTCTACAAATGCTACCGAAGTCTTTAGTCTTTGTTGGAATCCTGCTTCGATGAAGGTAGTTAATGACAGGACTTGATCGGCACAACTTCTTTGTGGTCTGAATCCAGCTTGTTCAATAGGGATCGTTTCGAAAACTTTTGTAGCAATTCTATTCAAGATTAGTCTTTCTAGTAGTTTATAGCATGCACTGAGCAATGCTATTGGTCTATAGCTCTCTGGTGTTTCACTAGGCTTTCCTGGTTTTAGGATTGCAATGACTTTACTCATTTTAAATAAGCGAGGTAGGTTGCCTGTTCGAAGAATGTAAGTTAGAAACCTAGATAACCATAATTTCGTATTTTCTCCACTATTAATCAGAAACTCGGGGTGAATCCCATCAAATCCCGGTGCTTTACCAGATTTCATATCTTCTAAAGCTGCATCGATATCGTGCACACTAAATGGTCTAGTGTATTCCGAATGAAGGGGGCTTGTGGCCTTGAGACTGGTTAATTGCTTTTTGATATTTCTTGTATGATTTCTGTCTCTCGGTGTCCTAGACAAAGCAACTATATGAGCAGCAATTTGGTTTGGAGTAACTGCAGGATTTTTACGAACAATGGGAGTGGCCCCACCAAGCTTCCGTAACAATGACCATGCCTTTCTGCTCGATTCTCTGAAATTAATAGGTGTTACAGTTTCAATCCATCTTTCTCTTCGGGCATTATCAAGATTATGAAGCAGTTCATCCCCGATTTCTTGTTCGCCACTGGAAAGGAACTCTTGGTATAGCTTTTCATTGTCATCAGTCCATCCAGGAATGTATTCCTTTCTGTAACCTCTAGGAATGTGTCTTTTTGCTGTGGCAATTACAGCACCCACAAATCTCTCATAGTTGTTGCTTGTTGGCGGTATCCATCTGACACATTTATCAAGGTCACTCGAGAACGCTTTCCAGTCTGCTTTCCTGAAGTTCCATCGTGGGCGAGGATAAGAAATTACCAGAGGTATCTGCATTCCAACCTCAAGACGCACAGGACGATGTTGACTTCGTGGGAAATCTTGAAGTACTTTCCGTGAAGTAAACAGAGGTTGTTTATTTTGATCACTGGAAACAAAACATAGGTCTGGGTTGAACTCCTTTTTCCATGCGGTAGATCTAAATGTACCTCTATCTTTTGCATCAAATATAAGATGAATGTCATGTTCCTCGACCCAATTCATGAGAGTGTCTCCATTAGAATCGGTGGCACTATAATTCCATTCTACATGGTGACTGTTGAAATCTCCCACATAGATGGCTGGATGGTTTTGTACCTGAATCATCTGGGAGGGCCACGGAGAAAGTGGAGGCTTGTAGATGTTTGTAATGATGAAATCTCCAACTTTGATGACAACAGTGTGAATGTCATATTTAGAGCTAGATGTGAGCAATGAAGCATTTTCAATGGTGCTGCGAACATATGTAGCAGTGCCATATGCATGGTGGTATGTAGCACCTACGATATCATATCCTGATATTTGCCCTCTGGTTTGTAATTGATGTTCGTCCACCACATGTGTTTCCTGAATAGCAACGACATCGATGTTTTCATCTCGTAGGATTTTTTACAAGTAGTGGCATTTGGATTTACTTATGCCTTCTACACACATCAAAAAAAGTTTTGCATCACCTCGGTTCCCAGATCTCCGGCATATAGACGTTGACTGTGTATATTGTATCCAAGATACAGTCCCTTTGACTGTTCATAGATGTCACTAAAACTGCTCAAAGATGTAAACAACCATGCATGAGCAGGGCCTATTAGACGGAGGGGGTACGACAGCCGATCAGGTCCAGTCATTCCACCAGGAAGAAGGTACGCTGCTCATGTTGTCTGTAGTTCTACCATGCCTAGAAGGTCAATACCGCAGTTCGATCGCGTCCGCATTGTTACTTTGTGTCAAGAAGGGCTCTCAACAAGGGAAGTTTCCAGGCGTCTCAGAGTGAACCAAAGCGATGTTGTTCGGACATGGAGGAGGTACAGAGATACAGGAACTGTCGATGACAGGCCTCGCTCAGGCCGCCCAAGGGCTACTACTGTAGTGGATGACCGCTACTTACGGATTGCCGCTCGGAGGAACCCTGACAGCAATGCCACCATGTTGAATAATGCGTTTCGTTCAGCCACAGGACGTCGTGTTTCAACTCAAACTGTGCGCAATAGGCTGCATGATGCGCAACTTCACTCCCGACGTCCATGGCGAGGTCCAGCTTTGCAACCCCGACACCATGCAGCGCGGTACAGATGGGCCCAACAACATGCTGAATGGACCCCACGGAATTGGCATCACGTTCTCTTCACCGATGAGTGTCGCATATGCCTTCAACCAGACAATCGTCGGAGACGTGTTTGGAGGCACCCTGGTCAGGCTGAACGTCTTAGACACACTGTCCAGCGAGTGCAGCAAGGTGGTGGTTCCCTGATGTTTTGGGGTGGCATTATGTGGGGCCGACGTACGCCACTGGTGGTCATGGAAGGCTCCGAAATGGCTTTACGATACCTGAATGACATCCTCCGACCCATAGTGCAACCATATCGGCAGAATATTGGAGAGGCATTTGTCCTCATGGACGACAATTCTCGACCTCATCGTGCACATCTTGTGAATGCGTTCCTTCAAGATAACGACATCGCTCGACTACAGTGGCCAGCATGTTCGCCAGACATGAACCCTATCGAACATGCCTGGGATATGTTGAAAAGGGCTGTTTATGGACGTCTTGACCCACCAACCACTCTGAGAGATTTACGCCGAATTGTCGTTGAGGAGTGGGACAATTTGGACCAACAGTGTCTTGATGAACTTGTGGATAGTATGCCACGGCGAATACAGGCATGCATCAATGCAAGAGGACGTGCTACTGGGTATTAGAGGTAGTGGTGTGTACTGCAATCTGGACCACAAATGCTGAAAGTCTAGCTGTATGATGGTACAACATGCAATGTGTGGGTCTCATGAGCAATAAAACGAGCTGAAATGTTGTTTGTGTTGATCTCTATTCCCTTTGTATTTAACGGTTCCGGAACTCTTGGAACCGAGGTGATGCAAAACTTTTTTTGATGTGTGTATATTTAGATGAAGAACTTTAAGCGTAGGCCCGAAGGTCTTTGCCTGTTGGTTCTGAAAAGAACCATTTGAATGATTTTTCATTTTCATGTACAATAGCCAGGAGATCGCTAAGATAGTCTGGCAGCCTGATCACTGTTGCTCGTTTAGCACCACCCAGGGAGCACGTGTAGGGTAATTTCAGGTTAAGGCCTACGGACGTGAGCAACTCCACTCCCCCTATATATAGAAATGAAAGTTGTCTGTTTTTTTCTGAATTTTTACGGAAATTTGAGTTATTTACGTGTTTCAGACTGTTTTATGATGGATGCGCGCGATTTTTTGTGTCTGTCTGTCTGTTTGTTTGTTTGTTTGTCTGTGTACAACTTTGTTCCCTTATAACTCGAGAGCGGCTGGGTGTATCAATGTAAAATTTGGTACAAATATCCATCAGAGGCACGACACTAATCAATGGTGTAACTCTTCTCCGTACCTCTCATAAAAGGGGGGCCTATCCCCTTAAAAATACATGCTGAAATAGGCGTAGAAGGACGAGACTAAGCTCATTTTCAGCCCCTCGATGTAAGAGACAAAACTCGAAAAGGTCCCCGAAAATTAACAGTGTGTGTGATATTCCCAGAAAACTAACTTCGTTCTGATAAACTTATGAAGGAATGACAAACCGCTAACCATTGCAACAGTAGCTCAATTGATAATGTCTGGTGTTAACACCGAAAACCGTTCGATGAACGGGTACTTCTGCTAGCCTGACATAAAAATAACAAGTAATGGTTTTAAGTTGCTACAATAGATGGTAATGAGAGCACTTTAACGGAGCATTATGTCTTAGCAAGCTACTCAGAACAGCAAACAGAGGTCACCACAGGCGACAAAAACAAATCGAGCATTTTCTCGCTACGCCAGTCCTGCCAAGGAGCATATAATAACAGAGTAGAAACTCTCTGCTATTTCTGCGTTCCGTTAAATTCAGCGATTGCGTCATTGTTTGGGCTCCAACTCAAACGCACATGGTGCGCAAAGCTACTAAAAAGCGTTGCATGGTGCGCACCACGTGGCGAATTCCAACGCCACTGAGATGCAATAACTGGCCGTATATTGTGCAAGAAATATAAGTGACCAAAGGATCTAGGTTGCTCTCGCCCAGTACGTTACCCAACTTACGAAATGAGAGGAAATCGAATCGAGTTTGATTAATCTGGATACACATCGTTATTGTTGCTTTAAAGCAACTACGTTTTATTTTTGAACGCCAATATATTACTTAGATTGATTATTAAGAGGTAACGGACACCGTAAACGTGAATTTCATACGTCCGTTGTGGTCTATGACGTTGGTACGATGTAAGAAAAAAAAAGGACGGTCGTTGTTTGATTTCCTACTTTTTTCTGTTGCTTCGCCCTTTTAAGACGTTTAAGTACAAGCGAATAGTCTTTTTGAAGTTTCAACGATAAAAATAAATAAATCAGTAAGTTTCATGCAAGTTTGCAATATTAAGATACCATAACCTCAAAATTACCGTACCCCTATTCCGACCCAGTACGCCACTATGGCCGATTTCTTGTCTGCTATACCTCCTTCTCTAAGTAAATTGTATATGCCCAATAATGTCATTTCATTACAATTAACTTGGCCTCAATGATTAAATGATTTTCAACTGTATCTACAGAAAAAATATAGGCAGGGTTGAGGATTGTCTTCAAGGAAATGAGAAAGCTGATTTTACAGACAGTTTCAATTGAATTATTAATTTATGTTCAATCACGGTACACATTGCACATTCTTTCACATGTGAGTCATAACTTCTGTTGTGTGAACGTCAATGGCTTAGTCGACTGGAGACAGGATTGAAGAAGATCATGCCGGGGTGCACTCAGATGATCGGCTATGCTGCAGGACGGTGGAAAACAACTGATCACCCACAGCCAAGTATACTCCAACGCAGGAAAACCTCTTGGCTAGCTTCGATCAATCCTCAGGCTGAAGAAGCTGTAAACTCAAAGAGGATTATTTTTGGTGAACATGAATTTTCAGCCTGTAAAGCAACACAATTCCGGTTAACGCAGCATTTCTTGCAAGAAATAAGATCGAGGGGACATTTGGAAGATGTGGTTGAACGTAATGCTGCAACACATTACCAATTACATTTAATACCCCCCACCTCAGTTTAATGGCAATTAAAACCTCCTGTTTCGGGCATGTTAAAAGGACCCCTGCAGGCCAAATGTACGAATCCACATCATATTACTGTTAAATACACAGAAAAAATCTGCATCACAGGATTATTGTGCCCATTGATTTAAAAGAGAGAAGGGAAAGAGTGTTGGTTGGTTCCTCAGTTTACGGGTTGCGGCAACGCGGTCATGTAGCCCCGTGTACTTTGGGTGTTTGTAGAATCTGTCTGATTACCGGTGTTGATTGTGATGGCTGTAGTAGTGTGTGTATCTGTTTTTTAATTTAAGTACAGACTGCAAATTAGAATTTTTCAAATAGTTCTTACTTCTGCCGCCAAACGCCACAGTCAACGACTACTAGGCCTAGTTCAGAACTTAGCTACTAGACGCCACCGCAGTCGGCTCTTGGCAACGAACGTAGAAACCTAAGAGCGTTGTTAACATTCTTAACCAATCCAATTTAGCTTCACACAGGTGTAATTAGTGGAAGGTTCTTTAACATGCCATAAATCTATGACATGTGACCACCAGCTTTACTTCCCCTCCGAAGGAAGGCATACTGAGGGATTTTTAACGCTCTTAAAAAATCCGACGGCTTCGGCCGGGTTCGAACCAGCTATCTTGGGCATAGAAGCTCAGCATGCTACCAACTACGCCACCGAAGCCGCCGGGAAAGAGTGTGTCCTACAGACAAGTTGTCAATATTCTTGAAAATACTCTATGCCCTTTAAATATAAATTTACATTGGACTTGAACTTCACCCATTATCTCACAACATGTGTGTTTTGAAATGTGCTCATTAAATACTAAAATCTATCGTTTTAAAGTTAGGCAATGATGACGTTGCTTTGTTGAAGAGGACTGGTGAAGTTCAAAACATGTGCATGTATATCTACCCCCTGTCATCCTTTTTTCGTGTGGCCTCCTGAGAGGCCGAGTACAGGTCTTTCTAATCAACGCCCGTGGGCGACCTGCGCACCGGAATGAGAGATGATTTAATGAAACTGGGCACGGATGTGGAAGGAAGCGGCCGTGGCCTGTCAGAGGTACCATCCCAGCATTTGCCTAGAGTTGAAAATGGGAAACCACGGAAAACCATTTCAAGGAAGGCGATGGTGGGGTTCGAACCCACGTCCACCGAGTCAGCAGACAGCTTGGGCCCATGGCCGAACGCTGCACTTTAACTGCTGGCATACCTACACCTAATTATTATTCTTTCAGAGGGATCGGAGATGAGATACAACGAATTGCTATAAAAATTGAAACAAGATTTCAGTGAACCGCCATCCAATACAATACCACCATTGAAATATTGCATTAATTTAAGTCGATGCGGTTCCACCTAGCCAATGTGTACAGCCGGATGTTGTAATAGATGGCAACATCACAAGGAGCTGATAAAAGGATGAAATAAATGAATATGACCAAGCAGTTGGAATGAAGCGAGGTACCGTCCAGGCCATTGGGGGATGTTGAAAATGGTAAACCTGACCAGAAAAAAACCAAAACCAGTCGCCAGATAGATAGACCCCATGGCCTAGCACTGCACTTACATGCAGTTACCAAATATGTAAAAACTTTACATTAAACTATATACAGTACACACACATGTACTTCTTTTAGCAAGAAATATGCCAATCACAGTATACCAGCGTAGCTCAATTCGGAATTTTCGGGGCAGCGGTAAGTTCCCCCACTCTGTGACTCACATATTTTGGATTAATTAGAGGATACACTTGCAAAAATAACAACAAAATCAACTCCTATTTTAACACATTTAATTAATAAAATTAATGGCGCTACAAACACTTTAACAATTTAATTACTGACCCATAATCATCTACTTGTCCCAACTGAACAAGGAATCACAAATATAATAAAACAAATATTGTATTTAAACATATGGTTTCCACATAAACCAACAATTCCTACTTAGTCTTACTTCCATAAAGCATCATCTGTAAGTTTTATATAACTCCGAGCTCTTTTGGCTCCATGCTTTACATAATAATGGTGTCATTCTTGTACATCTCAAATACTACTTTCATATTTTCTTAATCCTCAAAAAACAAATGTATAATTACATTTAAAAATTTATGTTAATTATCTAACTCAATATTTTGGGCATGTTCACACATTCAGCTGTTATCATCTCTCTTCATTTTCACAAATATATTAAGGTAATCAGGAAATCAATTGTGTACTCCAGAGCGTGAAGATACTTGACACAGTCAAAAAACTATAGTTACTCCCGAAACTTAGTTGCCTTCAATTAACTCGTGGAATCCTACTTCCATACATCAATTATAATAGGGATTGTTATTTATCTCTTATGTCTTATAAGACCATTATCATATAAGAAACTACGATCTGAACAGGCAAACGAAAATATCAGTCTACAAGGACCTCGGTTCAATGCCCGGGTCGTTAATAACTTTAAACACTCACGGTGTCTTTACTACATCTTACGAGACGGTTCCGGCCCACCCTTACTCTAAGAGAGCCAGGCCATTATACTCGGGCGCGATTTATGACACGGAGGGTGACGGGCGACTCTCTGTCTAACCCACGTTAGCAGCTCCTTTCCAAGGCTTTCAAAACAAACCTTCACATTATACTCAGTCCTGGGGAGAGACCGGGCTTTTACTGTACTGTATCCATTCAAACAAATATTCTTTGGTTCATAGACCGCTTTCGTAACCTTGGCATTTATTAATTATGAGAGGGTCCTCATTGATTGGGGAAGATTAAAACACATTCGACGACGAAGAATTAAGGGGCTTTTATCATAAGAGGATTCTGAGTTCGAATCTCTTCACATGCCTCGGGAACCATTCCCTTATAGAGGACTTATACAAGACGCGATTTAAAGTCGGCCGTGGCCTACATGACATACGCTCAATAATACCATACATTAGCTCCCTTTAAATACATACACAATGCCTCGTGATACTACGTCACAAATAGAGGACTTATACCATTATCAATTCACTACAATCAACTACCCTCCATAAGTAATTTACCAAGTATTTTAACTTCTACGCTTTCCTAGCGTGACATTTTAATATTATTTGCGCTCCTTTGCGCTATGCATTATTTTAAGCCGAAATGTCTTCCCAAGAACTGATAAATCTCATTAATAACAATTCATATTATTTTTAATTCTTATATTAATCTTTTCCGTTGCCGATAAATCGCTCCCTTTTAAAACATTCCCTTGAACATCATATCTTACACATACATTAAGGCTTTAACGCTCTTATGTTCACATCAATTTATTTGATCTTTATTTAATATTTCCATACTTAGTTATTAGTATTATCTTTATTCTTTACACAAGCTCAAAAGCTATTTCTTTCATATCTCAAATTTACTTTATTTAAATATCTTTCATGATAATTACTGATATTTCGCTTGCTCTTATGACATTCGTTAAATACATTAACATTTTATTCACATATTTCCTCTACGGGATTTATTCTTTACATAATCATTTATAATTTCTCAAATTTTTATTATTGTTCAGACCGCGTTCTTGTTTATTCAGTATCTATATATTTAAAACACTAAGCTGTTTTTTGTACACACGAGATTGTGAAAACGACTTAACCGATTGGCTTCGTAAGACATTCTAACGAAAGCTCTTGGCATGCAGATTTGCAGAGTTTCTTTAAAAGGAAAATATATGTTACGGTATATTTTTAAATGATTAAAGAAATATGTAATATTTGTCACTCCCGCGCATGCGCACAATGGCCTTTCTCAACAAGGAAAATGGCGATTCCGGTCGCGTCTAACTGAGATCTTTGTTCATGAGAATTAAAAAGGATCTCCAATAATGTTAGTTATGTTATTACAATGTGCATTGAAATAGAATTATATTAAATAAACCACGAATTGAAAGACATAAACTGCAGGTTGAGTGTGTATACTGGTTAGATAGCTTAATACTGGAGTGAAACATAGTTGTCTGGATGGCTAAGGGGATAAGGTTACTGGCCTGAAATTTGTATTATGCATGATCGAGAGGGTTCGATTCCCACCTCGGATATGTTTTTTTTATTTTCATTTTCTTCCTTCCTACGATTGGTATTGCATTGTAGAAAGCTCTTGGCATGCAGATTTGCAGAGTTTCTTTAAAAGGAAAATATATGTTACGGTATATTTTTAAATGATTAAAGAAATATGTAATATTTGACACTCTCGCGCATGCGCACAATGGCCTTTCTCAACAAGGAAAATGGCGATTCCGGTCGCGTCTAACTGAGATCTTTGTTTATGAGAATTAAAAAGGGACTCCAATAATGTTAGTTATGTTTTTACAATATGCATTGAAATAGAATTATATTAAATAAACCACGAATTGAAGGACATAAAGTGCAGGTTGAGTGTGTATACTGGTTAGATAACTTAATACTGCAGTGTCACATAGTTGTCTGGTTGGCCAAGGGGATAAGGTTACTGGCCAGAAATTTGTATTATGCATGATCGAGAGGGTTCGATCCCACTTCGGATATGTTTTTTTATTTTCGTTTTCTTCCTTCCTACGATTGGTATTGCATTGTAGAAACATATTTCACTTTTATCATTCCCGTCAAGTAACGAATTCTCTGTTCCCATCGAGAGGGTTCGATTCCCACCTCGGTTATGTTTTTTTTTATTTTCGTTTTCTTCCTTCCTACGATTGGTATTACATTGTAGAAACATATTTCACTTTTATCATTCCCGTAAAGTAACGAATTCTCTGTTGCCATCCTTTGCATGGTCGAGAGGGTTCGATTCCCACCTCGGATACGTTTATTTATTTTCATTTTCTTCCTTCCTACGATTGGTATTACATTGTAGAGATATATTTCACTTTTTCATTCCCGTAAAGTAACGAATTCTCTGTTGCCATCCTTTGCATGGTCGAGAGGGTTCGATTCCCACCTCGGATATGTTTTCTTTTTGTTTTCTTCCTTCCTACGATTGGTATTAGAGTGTAGAAACATATTTCACTTTTATCATTCCTGTAAAGTAACGAATTCTCTGTTGCCTGTTTTTTGTACACACGAGATTGTGAAAACGACTTAACCGATTGGCTTCGTAAGACATTCTAACGAAAGCTCTTGGCATGCAGATTTGCAGAGTTTCTTTAAAAGGAAAATATATGTTACGGTATATTTTTAAATGATTAAGGAAATATGTAATATTTGTCACTCCCGCGCATGCGCACAATGGCCTTTCTCAACAAGGAAAATGGCGATTCCGGTCGCGTCTAACTGAGATCTTTGTTCATGAGAATTAAAAAGGATCTCCAATAATGTTAGTTATGTTATTACAATGTGCATTGAAATAGAATTATATTAAATAAACCACGAATTGAAAGACATAAACTGCAGGTTGAGTGTGTATACTGGTTAGATAGCTTAATACTGGAGTGAAACATAGTTGTCTGGATGGCTAAGGGGATAAGGTTACTGGCCTGAAATTTGTATTATGCATGATCGAGAGGGTTCGATTCCCACCTCGGATATGTTTTTTTATTTTCATTTTCTTCCTTCCTACGATTGGTATTGCATTGTAGAAAGCTCTTGGCATGCAGATTTGCAGAGTTTCTTTAAAAGGAAAATATTGACACTCTCGCGCATGCGCACAATGGCCTTTCTCAACAAGGAAAATGGCGATTCCGGTCGCGTCTAACTGAGATCTTTGTTTATGAGAATTAAAAAGGGTCTCCAATAATGTTAGTTATGTTTTTACAATATGCATTGAAATAGAATTATATTAAATAAACCACGAATTGAAGGACATAAAGTGCAGGTTGAGTGTGTATACTGGTTAGATAACTTAATACTGCAGTGTCACATAGTTGTCTGGTTGGCCAAGGGGATAAGGTTACTGGCCAGAAATTTGTATTATGCATGATCGAGAGGGTTCGATCCCACTTCGGATATGTTTTTTTATTTTCGTTTTCTTCCTTCCTACGATTGGTATTGCATTGTAGAAACATATTTCACTTTTATCATTCCCGTCAAGTAACGAATTCTCTGTTCCCATCGAGAGGGTTCGATTCCCACCTCGGTTATGTTTTTTTTATTTTCGTTTTCTTCCTTCCTACGATTGGTATTACATTGTAGAAACATATTTCACTTTTATCATTCCCGTAAAGTAACGAATTCTCTGTTGCCATCCTTTGCATGGTCGAGAGGGTTCGATTCCCACCTCGGATACGTTTATTTATTTTCATTTTCTTCCTTCCTACGATTGGTATTACATTGTAGAGATATATTTCACTTTTTCATTCCCGTAAAGTAACGAATTCTCTGTTGCCATCCTTTGCATGGTCGAGAGGGTTCGATTCCCACCTCGGATATGTTTTTTTTTTGTTTTCTTCCTTCCTACGATTGGTATTAGAGTGTAGAAACATATTTCACTTTTATCATTCCTGTAAAGTAACGAATTCTCTGTTGCCATATATATTTAAAACACTAGTGTATTTTTTGTACACACGAGATTTTGAAAACGACTTAACCGATTGGCTTCGTATGGCATTCTAACGAAAGCTCTTGGCATGCAGATTTGCAGTGTGTCTTTAAAAGGAAAATATATGTTACGGTATATTTTTATATGTTTAAAGAAAAAGGTAATATATGTGGCAATTGCGCGTTGCCACAATTGCGTTTCTTCATGAGAGAAATGGCGGATAAAAGATCCACCGTATCGTAGTGTGATCTTTGTTTATGAGAATTGAAAAGGGAAATATCGCTTATGTTGTATCCCGATATATACTGGAATAGAATCATGAAATAAGGGAAATATTGATGAACTGTAACTGGCAGTTGAGTGCGTTTGTTGTTTACGTCACTTAATATTGCACTCTAATTTCGTTGTCTGGGTGGCTCAGCGGCTAACATTGTGGACAACGAAATTGATTATGCATCGTCGAAGGAGTTTGATTCCCACCTCAGACATGTAATTCTATTTCCCAATTATTCTATCTTGCAATTGGTATTACATTGTCTAAACATATGTTACGTTTATTATTCCCGTAAGGTAAGAAATTCTCCATGATTTACGTTGCCAGATACTTTTAAATTGAAAATGAAAATCGGCACAATCGCTTCGCCTTGAGAGAAAATTGTCGAACATAATTCATTTGATGGACTCAGACATCGTGGTCACTCAGCCCTGTCTACTTTGGTGTGTGAGTGTAAACCTTTCTCTGATAACCTGTGTTAATGTGATGGCTGTATTGATGTGTGCATTTGTAATTAGTATGGGGAATAGGGAGTTGAGAATCATGAAATAAGGGAAATATTGATGAACTGTAACTGGCAGTTAAGTGCGTTTGTTGTTTACGTCTCTTAATATTGCACTCTAATTTCGTTGTCTGGGTGGCTCAGCGGCTAACATTGTGGACAACGAAATTGATTATGCATCGTCGAAGGAGTTTGATTCCCACCTCAGACATGTAATTCTATTTCCCAATTATTCTATCTTGCAATTGGTATTACATTGTCTAAACATATGTTAGGCTACGTTTATTATTCCCGTAAGGTAAGGAATTCTCCATGATTTACGTTCCCAGATACTTTTAAATTATTAAATAAATATCGGCACAATCGCTTCGCCTTGAGAGAAAATTGTCGAACATAATTCATTTGATGGACTCAGACATCGTGGTCACTCAGCCCCGTCTACTTTGGTGTGTGAGTGTAAACCTTTCTCTGATAACCTGTGTTAATGTGATGGCTGTATTGATGTGTGCATTTGTAATTAGTATGGGGAATGGAGAGTTGACGACTGAGGCTTTAAGTTAGGAACTATCCCGGTATTTGCCTGGAGTGGAAGTGGGAAACCACGGAAAACCACATCCAAGGTTGTTGAGATGGGAATCAAATTTTGCTCTTCTTAGGTTTGCCTCAAGAGTGCGCCCCGTTCCAGCCCTCAGACCAGAATTAAATTTCTTTTCAGAGCAGGGATCGAACCTGGAATCTGGGGCGATAGCTCAGAATGTAGCCTTAAGACTGGGCTTCCCTGTGTTAATACGATCTTTGAAAAACACTGAACATATAATTCTAAAACTCCCTGCATTACGGTGGCTGGCGAAGTGAGTCCATGCTCATTCCAGTAGTGGCGAAGTGATTCTATGCTCCCTTGCATAATTTACTGTCATGGAAATGCAAAGTATTGTACCTTCAACAGGTGATGGAAATTGATTATTTAGAGCAGTTTCATTCTGTTTATTTCAAAATGAAGTTCGTCATCCTGAGTTGCGTTTGCAAGCAAATTGCAAAAATTGCAAGGATTTTATTATTGGCGATCAGTCTCATCGCATTCTCATCAGCAACCAACTTGAGAATGGAAGTCTCTGAACTTAGTTGTATAAGTGAATATTGTTGTTTATTGATTATTTTTTTAGAGTACATAACAATGAGTCTAACCACGCAGTTGATTTTGGCAATGGAAGTAAGTTATTATTTGCTATTTAATATTTGGCAGCTGCGTTGATGCAGGCCACTATAGTGTTATTTAATAAGCTATGACGTTAATTTGGGGAGAAATGCTGCTATAAATAAACCCATTTTACGAAATAGAACATTAGCCGCAAACAAGTGGGAAATCGGAGAAAAATACGAAGCCACTTTTAAACTCCAATATGAATACGGCATTTCAGATACAATTCCAGATACTATACCGTTACAGTGTAGGGTCCTTGACGAACAAATTTAAACATTGTTCTGCACTGTATTTCTCTTGAGAGAAATCTTCACTTGGTTACTTTGAGCTTTGCTGTTGTAATGTAAAATTAATCTGACTAAATATAAAACATTTGACATGCTGCAACAATTATTTTTCACTGGAGATGATATCTCAAGGAATTTCAGAGAGACTAATCGGCAGTACAATGCTATGTCCTTCGTTTCATTTGGTGCCAATGTTACTGTGCCACACCCATACGGTCCACATTGTTTTAAGATGTATGGAGGTGCACATCATCGCATTTCTTCGTTATATTCCAAAATTATATGTGACGGTTTGCGGCCAGTTTTATTAGACTCCTCAGAGTTCTTGAATTCCTTGGAACTAAATGACTTGCCTCCACATATTCCAAACGCTTGAACCGTTATGCTGCTTAGAAATCTGAACGTTTCCCAAGGGCTCTTAAATGCAACCATATTGCTTGGATTTGGAAATAATAAATGCAGTTAAAATTAGGCAGAGAGGTTGAATCCTTCTACTTGATTTAACAGCATCCGATAAAACACTATCATTTTGTTTTAAGAGGCAATATTTTCCAATTTATTTGGCATACTCTGTCACAATCAATGAAGCTCAAGGGAAAACTCTGGAACGTATAGGTCTCAATTTGCCTCATCAATTTTTCAGTCATGGCCAGCAGTATTTTGCAATGTTGAGAGTGCAATCTTTTGACGCCCTTATAGTTTCAATAGAGCCAAAAAATCATCGTACAAAGAATATACAGTAGGCCTACATAAGAAAATTCTTCAGTAAATATTTTTCTATTGACCGTCATTTTTGACGGGTTTCAACTAGTTTATTTCTTAAAACACATCCCTTCTACTCAAAAACTCCGGTGTATTTGTACACAACCATTTCCTGAAACCAAAATCGAATGAAATTCAGTACTCGCATGTTTTTAAGATCGTCCCATGATCTTTATTCTTGTGCGGTGTTTCATTTTGGGCCCACTTTGAACTTTTACTCCATATTAAAGGAATTCATCTTATGTACAAACACTTCTTGACATATATTTAAGACACTTAACATTGACGACATTTTTATACACTGATGTGTCCCTTTTGAACACATAATAAACACTCAAAAATATTAATTTAACACACAATCTTGATAAATTTACACTTCACAATTCTTGATCACTAGGCCGTATTTCTGAGCCTATCACACGTGACCTCTTAATTTCCCGTTTCCAAGGGTGAAATTTATTCAATGTCGGCTTCCTATCCTGCAGAATACGAAAGTCTCGAAACATCTACTGTTCCCTGGAATCCAAATTCTTCTACTCCTATCCTGGATGACCGGCTATTTATCTAGCTTGAACGGCTTCTTTGTAGATCTGGCTTATCGATCCTAGCGAAAGTCTATTCGGATCGAGGTCTCCTCAATAACCTCTCGATGACCTATGGATTTAGTTTATAGCAGCTAGTACTTCTCGAGTCTAGTACTTTTAGAATAGTTCGCCTGCTTTCTGGAGATACTGTTTATAGTCTCCGTGCTTCTTTATTTGATCGGCCCTAGCACTCCTACGTTTCTGAAATACGTTCCGATCCTTATTCTGTTCTTCCCTTTTTGGGTTCTTTAATTTAGATAACAGTTTATCTTTCTGGTACGGTACTTCCGTACGTTATGATATATTCGTTCGTCTATTTAACGACCTATCGCCTTAAGTCCGACGTTCGTAGCCTGCTCTGACTATATCTTACGAACTTTTCACTATAACTTGTATACAGTCGGGCCTAAATCCTGTAACTAGGATTTTCCTAATCTTTCAATACGGCGATACTTTAAATTTCTTCTTTACCACTCCTTATGGAGGCAAGCAAGTTGTTAATACTGCGACGCCTATGGCTATCGGATATTACTTCTGCGGTGTAACACAGCGTTTCTCCCCTCAAGGAGTACTAGTAACTGTCTTCGATATGACGCAGAGTTACGCCCCACACGGCTGTCTGGATACTGATGTGCTGTGATGTAGTCTTACGCCCCTCACGGACTGTCGGAATGACTGCATGCGTATTAATACCCTCACGGGTTGTCAGAATAACTGCATTTACTGTTGATGCTCCAGCGTCACGTCCCCCTGGACGGACTTGTAATGCGTGATGCGTGATTACGCCCCTCACTGACTGTCGGAATACTGCATGATTGGCTTGGTGAGGCCAGGAGTTTTATACCTTTTCGCTACAAAAAGATAAGACTCTAGTCCTTTCTGTGGCCAATTTCTAAAATAATGGTGGCACAAATATAAAAATTATACCTTCCGAAAGCTCGTCTTCTCAATGTCAAATAATCTCATTGCACCTAAGAATCGATCGTGCAATTCGGAGATATTAATTAATTTCTCGTCCTCAATTGTGTGGGTGTTGCTTTTCTTTTGCTTTCTCCCCTCCACACAGGCCTTGGTAATTCCCCGATGACGTCGTCTTGCGTTTGCAGTTTTCTCCTGCGCAATTATTAAATGGTTTCTCTTTACTAAAAAATCTCTCATTCGAAATGATTCACTGTACTGTACTTGTTTACTCATTATTATACTTGTAAACGGGTTAAATTTAATTATTCCTCTTCTGGCGCATAAGCGGTGTTGTCAATTTCCAGCAACGTAAGGTCGATTTCCGAGTCAGGCTTCCTTGTTTAATCCTGGGAAATTTCCACTCGGTTATTGATACTCATGACTCGCTCCCTTCTGAATGTCAAGAGGAGTGATCTCATCTCACGAACACCTGGCCCTCGCCTCTTGCACCATATTAGGCTAGCATCTTAGCTGGATCTTTCTTTAAGTTACATTAGAAACTATACGTTTCTTTTATTTCTTCCCCAAATGCATGGATTCGCCCTCATTGGACCCTATGGCACATGGTTTCATCTCTCCCCTCCTTAGTTAAATAAATTTTCGAAAAATTTTGAGGAAATTTATTTCAATTAATTTTATCTTTCTTTTTCCGTCGAATCCATCATAACGATGTCCGTACCTTCCGTTGTTTTTACTTCTTTAAAGTCGTATCCGGTAATTGTGTAGGTCGGGTATGCTCTGTCCCTACCCTTTCTTTCTTTCTTTACTTGTCTGGACTTTAAGTCCCCAGAACCTTATTCTTCTTTACGGGTTTGGTCTATCCCTACCCGTTTCCTTATTTCATCATTTTCCTTTCTTAAATTGGAATTTTCTTCTTCAATAAATTCAATTATTTCTTTAATTTCCCAATACAATTTCTCCAATTCGCATTCGCACTCGAATGCTTGAGCTCTATTTTCTATTTCTTCCTTATTCTTGTTTATGTCAAAAGCGGATTCATCTCTACATGTTTCCATAACCAGGGCTTGTTCATTTACTTCATCGAAATCTTCGGGAGGGTAATATAATTTCAAATTTGCTGAATTCATGGTCACTTCGTGATCCGTTTCACAATGCCGAATTCTATATGCGTTATTCCTCAAATCTCTGATTATTTGATATGGTCCGTGGTACATTTTCTGGAACTTCTTGTACACACGGTTCCCTGGATCCGAAATGGCTGGTCTTTTTACTAACACCATTTCTCCTGCTAATAATGGTCGATGATACCTCTTATGCCTATTTCTTCTCTGCCTCCTGTCGGCTTGAGCTTTTAGATGCTCAAAGGCTCTTCTAATGCGTACATCTCTTCCAGGCTGAGCGTCTGCTGGCCTAGGAATTACCAGACTCCAAGGTCTTTCTGGTGGCTCATTCCGATGTAACGTTATGGGTATCTCTCCTGTGGATTCATGGATTGTATTATTTATACAAAATTCGATAATATCCAAGATATCTATCCACTTCCAATTTTCTTCGGCACAGTATATTCTACAATACTTGGCCGTTTCCCTCATCACTCTTTCTACAGGATTTGCCTCAGGATGGCGAATACTTGACAAAATCTGACGTATTCCAAGTCTTTCTAATTCTCGTCTGAACTCTACACTGGTGAAACAACTGCCGTGATCCGACAACAAATTCTCAGGTTTCCCCAGAATCGGTATCACTTTTTCTTTAAGCCGTTTTAACACCTGTTTGGTACTAGTCTTCTGTATGGGAGCAAGGACAACCATTTTAGTGAAGACATCCATAGCCACCATTATGTGTCGATTTCCTCTTCTTGCCTTTGGCAAAGGTCCAAAATTATCAATAGATATGATTTGGCCGGGCCTTTCAGGCAACAATGGTATAGGCCTCTGCCTCATCAGGAATGCATTAGGTTTGATCCTTTGACATAGATCACATGTCTTTAGCGTGTCCCTTACAGTTTCTCTCAGTCTCGGCCATACAAATGCTTCTTTCAGCATCGAGACTGTTTTGTCGACTCCCATATGTCCAAACGATCTATGGGCTAACCATACTATTTTCCTCTGCAAAATTGCAGGTACAACAATCCTTAATTTTGTATGGTCAGAGTCTACAAACTTATATAACAATCCATTATAAAACGTGTAGTCTTGAGCTATCTTATTCGCTTCCGTGTACGCTGGTGTTCCTCTTATCAAGCTTCCCTCAAGGAAAGATATAAGCATATTCATCCATGGATCCTCCCGTTGTCTTTGATTAATGCTTCTTAACTCATTAAGAGTACGCTGATCCCTGTCTTCCAAATCTATAGCCATTACTTCCTCTTCTATGGACTCTGGCTGTCTACTTAAGTAGTCTGGAACTATATTTTCTTTTCCTGGGCAGTACTCTATCTTGACATCAAATTGTTGGATGTATAAAGCCCAACGCATCAACCTTTGACTGGATAAATCAGTTTTCATCAAAAAGGTTAAGACTTTATGATCCGTTCTTAGAATGACCTGAAACCCATATACGATCTTCCGCCAATATTGCAACGCGTGCAATATCGCTAACAGCTCGATTTCGCTGATCATATAATTTTTCTCGTGTGGTTTCAGTCTCCTACTTGTGAAAGCTAGATAGTTTTTCTTATCAGGGTTTTCCGGGTTTTCCTGATATAGCATTGCCCCTATTCCAATCTGGGATGCGTCTGTTTGAATGATAAATCTCTGATTAAAATCAGGATATCCTAGCTTCACGTAATTTAAGAGCATTTCCTTGGCCTCCACGAATGCTTTTTCTGCTTCCTCCGTCCATTTCCACTTGCCCCCCTTCTTCAGAAGGTCCTGTAGTGGTGCAACAGTTTTGGTGTATGATGGACAATGTCCTGAGAAGAACCCAATCAATCCCAAAAACTGGCGAACGTTCTTTACCTTCAAAGGCCTTGGGAAATCCCTTATCGATTCCAATTTGCATGGATTTGGTTTAACACCATCCTTGTCAATCACATGCCCTAAAAATGTCACTTGCCTTTGACAAAAATTCGACTTCTTTAAATTTATTTTAAAATTTGCCCTTCTTAAGTCTTCCAATAATTTCTTCAAATTCTCTAAATGTTCCTCAATATTCTCCGAGGTAAGCAAAATGTCATCCACGTATCGGATAGTGCAATCTTTCACTTCCTCTGACAGGTTTCGATCAAGCGCTCTTATTAATGCAGATCCCGCGGTCTTCAATCCAAACGGACATCTTCTAAAACAATATGTTTGTTGGTCGAACTGAAATCCAGTCAACAAGCTGGTTTTCTCTTCCAGTTCGAGATGATGATACGAAGAAGTCATGTCAATATTTGTAAAAATCTTCTTGCCTTTGAACTTCCTCAGTATTTCTTTTATGGGTGGTGCCGAATCATTTTCTGGTATGATTTTTGCATTTAAATTTCTGGCATCTAAACACACCCTTACTGAGCCATCCGGTTTACTCACAATCACTAATGGACTAACATATGGTGTCGCCATATTTTCTATAACACCTGCATTCATCATCTCCTGCAGTGTCTTCTTGGTTTGTGGGTAATGTTTTTCCGCAACCGGGTATGGTTTTTGTTTGAACGGTGCCCAATCATTGACTTGGAACGCGTATTTAAAATTTTCAATCTTCCCTGGTTTGGAATCAAATACGTCCCTATAATTCAATAATAATTTCTTTAACTGTTCCTTATTTTCGAGGTTGACTTTAGCTTCCTCCACTTTTCCTGACAGGTTGGTCTCGAACTCATTTTCCAAATTATCTTCGAGATCTATGTTGAGGACTTCAAATATCTTTTCTATGTCCTTATAATCTTCCTCAATCACTTCTTCCATATGCCATACCTGTTCTCCTATTTTCGCATCCTGTTCCTGTAGGTTAATATTTTGCTCATCCACATCCTCTCTTTGAACTCTAATGCAGTTTTGCGCTAGGTCTATGATGACCTTGTTCTCACGGATAAAATCAATACCTAATATGACATTATACGGTAATTGATTTACCAGCAAAAAGCACTGCGAAATTTCAGCGTTACCCATGATCAGATCAATGTATACCTGAAATTTGCATGTTAGAGATTTTTCAGGGATAATCCCCTTAATCTTTACACTTGATGTGGGAATCTTTAATACTCGGCCCCTTGTTTCCAATTCATTTAGAAGGGTTTGTGTAATTAGACTTATTGTGGATCCGGTATCAATCAATGCTCTGACCAGTAATCCTTCTATCCTAAGCATAATTATAGGTAATTCTCTTTTAACAGGTGGGATTCCTTCCACATCCTCGTTAATTAACTCATCTGGTCTTGCTATCCAATTCACAATTTCTACCTCCTCCCAGCTCCTGGTATGTTTCCACTTTTGACAATTTAAATTTGGAGTTTTTTTTATCCTGAGGGCTCCCTTTTCCCTCATTCTTTAACTGAGCTTGTAGTTCCAAGCTTTGAGCTCCGTCTAGTCGGTCGGGTGATTTCCGGTTCTTAATTGCCTCACTCCAACGGACTTTTTGCCTATCAGGTTCATCTGGTCGTTCGTTCATATAACGAAGACTTTCCTGATATCTTTCTTCTATTTCGGCCCGATATTCATCATCCCTATCCTCTGGCCTTACATTCCTTCTGGGATAATTCTCCCATTTCTTTCTGTTGTCTTGCCTTTGATGGTTATTGTTATAGGGTCGGCTCTCTTGTTGCCTATAACCTGAACTCCTAGGATTTCTTCCTCGATATCCTCCTCTGTAGTATGGCTGTATCCTTCTAGGCTCCTGGTGCCCATACTCTCGACCTAGTCCTTGGGTATCCGTGCTGGTGGACTGATTCCTGGTCGCTGGTTTTTCTCCAGTTTCCTGACTGCTGGCCATGTGTACTTGCTCAGTTTGTCTTTGATGCCGAGGAGTTACGTGCGAAGTCGTCATATCTAACTGACGTAATACACTCTCCACTTCCACAGCGCTTCTGGCTTTGGATGAGATTAACAGCCTCTGAATCTCATACGGAAGTTGTCTTGCAATGGCGGCACACAGGTCGTTTTCTGCCGGAGCAATATCCAGTTCGCGGAATTTACACAGCTGAGCGGTGAAAAACTCCGAGTATTTAGTAGGTGCATTGGTGCTGTACTTCCTAGAGTACAGATCTAGCCTTAAATTCTCTTGGACGTCTGCTGCCCAATATCGTTTTAAAAATGCTTCCCTAAAGCCTTCCACCGTATCAAAGGTGTATCTGAAGCTTCTGAACCAGGTGAGACAATCACCTGCCAACAGCTTTTCAATAGCTCTCAGTCTCCGATCCTGAGGAACTTTCATTTCGTTTAGATACTCTGCCACTTCTTTTAGCCAGTATTTTGGAGTAATAGACATGTTATTACCCGTAAACTTTACTGGTCTGTCCTCATTGGATTTAATAATGTTTATTATCTGGCCATTTGTCTGATTCATGTACGGGGTTGACATCGCCATCGGATATCCTGGGTTCTTATAAGGGCTATCCCCTCCTAAGTCCCTCTCCGTATCTGTGCCTTGTTCACGGGAATCTACCCATCCTGTCTTTGGAAACTCCTCCTGATTCTCGAATTCTAACTTCCTTTCCCTTCGGGCACTTTCTTCATTAGCCATGAGTTGGATTTCCATTTGACTATTCTTATGTTCAGTCCTCTCCAATCGGGATCTTAATTCATTCTGAATTCTTTCTTGATTCCTTCTACTGTCTTCCTTTACCTTTTTGGATTGGAATTTCTCATCCCTTTAACTATCCCTGAATTCATTTAGTTGGTCTTCTACCTCTTTCTTAAAGATCATGACCCTTTGGTCTATAATTTCTGGCTTAACGTCACCTATGGTCTCCAGGCCCTCTCGTATCTCCTTTATTTGCTTCTCCACTTCTTTTCGTCCTTTGACCATATCTAATTCAATTCCTTTCAACTTTCCTTCCGTCTTCTTAGACACTTCCGTTAATTCATCTTTGATCAGTTTTACTTCATTATTAGTTTTTCCTACTCGCCCTTCTAACTTTCCGATAGTTTCCTGGACCTCATTAATACCCTTGCTTATTTCATCTATCTTATGGGTGTTATCCTTATTTTCTTTCTCTCGTTGTTTTCTTTCATTCTGGAGATGCTCCTCATATAGACCTAAACTTTTATCTATTTTCGTTTCGTACGTCTTCCAGTTATCATCTACCTGCCCGGTAAAAAGATCAATCTGCTCTTTCATATCCTGAACATCCTTTTGATTTTGATTTTTCAATTCAGTTACTTCGGTTTGAACTTCATTGACTTTTCCCTCAAGTTCTCCCATTTTTTTCTCAACCCCTTTAAATCTCTCTCCTAGCTCATTCACGCTTTGTTTTATTTCATCCCGGGAACGTTCACAAATATTCTTGTTAGATTCTATCTGAGCTTTCAATTCTTTCTGCACACCTTGGATCTGGGTTACAAGTTTCTCCTCACATGTTTTTACATTTCCCTCCATATTACTCAATTTAGTTTCCATGGAACTCAAACTTTTATTCAAAATTTCAAAATTTCCTTGACATGCTGTTTGGGATTTTTCCGTGCTACCCTTCAAGATATTTATTTGGTCTTGCAATCCTGACTGAAGTGCTTTGTTTTCATTTTCAATTTTAATTGTGATTTCCCCTTTTAACTCAGTTAACTTGTCCACAAACTTAGTGTCAAAACCTTCATCAAGAATTTTAAATTTAGTATCCATTGTCTTTTCTATTTCAGCCTTCAGTACTCCATGGTTTTCTTTACTGTTGGCTTTCAGAGACTCTAACGTCTCCATTTTTATCACTTCCAACTGTTTTTAATGGTTTCCCCACTCTCTGTTTTCATCTTTTCTATCTCGGCCTTCAGTTCCTTATTCATTTTTATACCGTCGGCTTCGATAGCTTCTAATTTAATCCCCATGGTATCAGTTTTAGCTTCGATATCTACTAATTTAGTTCCCATGGTATCAGTTTTAGCTTCGATATCTACTAATTTAGTTCCCATATTAGCACTATCAGTTTTTAGTGACTCTAAACTCTCATTCATGGATCCTAACTTTTGGTTATTTTTCTCCTGTTGGCTGTCCAACTTATTCAAACTCTCATTTATGGATTCGAACACTTTGTTATTTTCATCCTTTTGGAGACTCAATGTATTGTTTATAGCTCCTAAATCCCTTTTATTTTCATTCTGTTGGCTATCCAACTTATTGTTTATGGCCTCCAAAAGCCGTTGCATCTCTTCACTCAATGCCATCTTATGAGAATACAGTGGACCATTAATGCCACCACACTAGTACATGCTTGAGAGATGATACTCTGAATCATTGTGTCCCAATTTCTTTAAAAATTTACTTTGGTACGGGTATTTACTACAACGTACCCTTTTGATACTTTTATTCAATTTCATAAACCTTTATGGAAGTATTTAAAATTCAAAATTTCGAAAAACCGTTTTTTCCACAAAATGAAAATTTTGATTTTTCGAGAAAACTGGGGTTTTCCCTAGGAAAACTCATCCCTGCGTACTGGGCGCCAAAATTCTTAGATTTGCTAGGGGGGTTTGATAATATAATTCAGGGCTGCTCGGTATGAGTTTCCAGGGACCCATGCGGTCAGTTAATATTTTATGTTGTAGCTACTCCTATCATTACTTTACTTTACATGATATGACCGTCTTAAGTGTTCCTCTAGTGATTAATCCAGCACATTACTTATATGCCCCCATGTGCCCTTTTAGCAAGAAATATGCCAATCACAGTATACAAGCGTAGCTCAATTCGGAATTTTCGGGGCAGCGGTAAGTTCCCCCACTCTGTGACTCACATATTTTGGATTAATTAGAGGATACACTTGCAAAAATAACAACAAAATCAACTCCTATTTTAACACATTTAATTAATAAAATTAATGGCGCTACAAACACTTTAACAATTTAATTACTGACCCATAATCATCTACTTGTCCCAACTGAACAAGGAATCACAAATATAATAAAACAAATATTGTATTTAAACATATGGTTTCCACATAAACCAACAATTCCTACTTAGTCTTACTTCCATAAAGCATCATCTGTAAGTTTTATATAACTCCGAGCTCTTTTGGCTCCATGCTTTACATAATAATGGTGTCATTCTTGTACACCTCAAATACTACTTTCATATTTTCTTAATCCTCAAAAAAACAAATGTATAATTACATTTAAAAATTTATGTTAATTATCTAACTCAATATTTTGGGCATGTTCACACATTCAGCTGTTATCATCTCTCTTCATTTTCACAAATATATTAAGGTAATCAGGAAATCAATTGTGTACTCCAGAGCGTGAAGATACTTGACACAGTCAAAAAACTAAAGTTACTCCCGAAACTTAGTTGCCTTCAATTAACTCGTGGAATCCTACTTCCATACATCATTATAATAGGGATTGTTATTTATCTCTTATGTCTTATAAGACCATTATCATATAAGAAACTACGATCTGAACAGGCAAACGAAAATATCAGTCTACAAGGACCTCGGTTCAACGCCCGGGTCGTTAATAACTTTAAACACTCACGGTGTCTTTACTACATCTTACGAGACGGTTCCGGCCCACCCTTACTCTAAGAGAGCCAGGCCATTATACTCGGGCGCGATTTATGACACGGAGGGTGACGGGCGACTCTCTGTCTAACCCACGTTAGCAGCTCCTTTCCAAGGCTTTCAAAACAAACCTTCACATTATACTCAGTCCTGGGGAGAGACCGGGCTTTTATTGTACTGTATCCATTCAAACAAATATTCTTTGGTTCATAGACCGCTTTCGTAACCTTGGCATTTATTAATTATGAGAGGGTCCTCATTGATTGGGGAAGATTAAAACACATTCGACGACGAAGAATTAAGGGGCTTTTATCATAAGAGGATTCTGAGTTCGAATCTCTTCACATGCCTCGGGAACCATTCCCTTATAGAGGACTTATACAAGACGCGATTTAAAGTCGGCCGTGGCCTACATGACATACGCTCAATAATACCATACATTAGCTCCCTTTAAATACATACACAATGCCTCGTGATACTACGTCACAAATAGAGGACTTATACAATTATCAATTCACTACAATCAACTACCCTCCATAAGTAATTTACCAAGTATTTTAACTTCTACGCTTTCCTAGCGTGACATTTTAATATTATTTGCGCTCCTTTGCGATATGCATTATTTTAAGCCGAAATGTCTTCCCAAGAACTGATAAATCTCATTAATAACAATTCATATTATTTTTAATTCTTATATTAATCTTTTCCGTTGCCGATAAATCGCTCCCTTTTAAAACATTCCCTTGAACATCATATCTTACACATACATTAAGGCTTTAACGCTCTTATGTTCACATCAATTTATTTGATCTTTATTTAATATTTCCATACTTAGTTATTAGTGTTATCTTTATTCTTTACACAAGCTCAAAAGCTATTTCTTTCATATCTCAAATTTACTTTATTTAAATATCTTTCATGATAATTACTGATATTTCGCTTGCTCTTATGACATTCGTTAAATACATTAACATTTTATTCACATATTTCCTCTACGGGATTTATTCTTTACATAATCATTTATAATTTCTCAAATTTTTATTATTGTTCAGACCGCGTTCTTGTTTATTCAGTATTTATTTCTTAAAACACATCCCTTTTACTCAAAAACTCCGGTGGATTTGTACACAACCATTTCCTGAAACCAAAATCGAATGAAATTCAGTACTCACATGTTTTTAAGATCGTCCCATGATCTTTATTCTTGTGCGGTGTTTCATTTTGGGCCCACTTTGAACTTTTACTCCATATTAAAGGAATTCATCTTATGTACAAACACTTCTTGACATATATTTAAGACACTTAACATTGACGACATTTTTATACACTGATGTGTCCCTTTTGAACACATAATAAACACTCCAAAAATATTAATTTAACACAATCTTGATAAATTTACACTTCACAATTCTTGATCACTAGGCCGTATTTCTGAGCCTATCACACGTGACCTCTTAATTTCCCGTTTCCAAGGGTGAAATTTATTCAATGTCGGCTTCCTATCCTGCAGAATACGAAAGTCTCGAAACATCTACTGTTCCCTGGAATCCAAATTCTTCTACTCCTATCCTGGATGACCGGCTATTTATCTAGCTTGAACGGCTTCTTTGTAGATCTGGCTTATCGATCCTAGCGAAAGTCTATTCGGATCGAGGTCTCCTCAATAACCTCTCGATGACCTATGGATTTAGTTTATAGCAGCTAGTACTTCTCGAGTCTAGTACTTTTAGAATAGTTCGCCTGCTTTCTGGAGATACTGTTTATAGTCTCCGTGCTTCTTTATTTGATCGGTCCTAGCACTCCTACGTTTCTGAAATACGTTCCGATCCTTATTCTGTTCTTCCCTTTTTGGCTTCTTTAATTTAGATAACAGTTTATCTTTCTGGTACGGTACTTCCGTACGTTATGATATATTCGTTCGTCTATTTAACGACCTATCGCCTTAAGTCCGACGTTCGTAGCCTGCTCTGACTATATCTTACGAACTTTTCACTATAACTTGTATACAGTCGGGCCTAAATCCTGTAACTAGGATTTTCCTAATCTTTCAATACGGCGATACTTTAAATTTCTTCTTTACCACTCCTTATGGAGGCAAGCAAGTTGTTAATACTGCGACGCCTATGGCTATCGGATATTACTTCTGCGGTGTAACACAGCGTTTCTCCCCTCAAGGAGTACTAGTAACTGTCTTCGATATGACGCAGAGTTACGCCCCACACGGCTGTCTGGATACTGATGTGCTGTGATGTAGTCTTACGCCCCTCACGGACTGTCGGAATGACTGCATGCGTAGTAACACCCTCACGGGTTGTCAGAATAACTGCATTTACTGTTGATGCTCCAGCGTCACGTCCCCCTGGACGGACTTGTAATGCGTGATGCGTGATTACGCCCCTCACTGACTGTCGGAATACTGCATGATTGGCTTGGTGAGGCCAGGAGTTTTATACCTTTTCGCTACAAAAAGATAAGACTCTAGTCCTTTCTGTGGCCAATTTCTAAAATAATGGTGGCACAAATATAAAAATTATACCTTCCGAAAGCTCGTCTTCTCAATGTCAAATAATCTCATTGCACCTAAGAATCGATCGTGCAATTCGGAGATATTAATTAATTTCTCGTCCTCAATTGTGTGGGTGTTGCTTTTCTTTTGCTTTCTCCCCTCCACACAGGCCTTGGTAATTCCCCGATGACGTCGTCTTGCGTTTGCAGTTTTCTCCTGCGCAATTATTAAATGGTTTCTCTTTACTAAAAAATCTCTCATTCGAAATGATTCACTGTACTGTACTTGTTTACTCATTATTATACTTGTAAACGGGTTAAATTTAATTATTCCTCTTCTGGCGCATAAGCGGTGTTGTCAATTTCCAGCAACGTAAGGTCGATTTCCGAGTCAGGCTTCCTTGTTTAATCCTGGGAAATTTCCACTCGGTTATTAATACTCATGACTCGCTCCCTTCTGAATGTCAAGAGGAGTGATCTCATCTCACGAACACCTGGCCCTCGCCTCTTGCACCATATTAGGCTAGCATCTTAGCTGGATCTTTCTTTAAGTTACATTAGAAACTATACGTTTCTTTTATTTCTTCCCCAAATGCATGGATTCGCCCTCATTGGACCCTATGGCACATGGGTTCAGTACTGACAAAGTGCAATGTTTAGAAATTACTACAACGTTAACAAATTGTTACACCAGATTATATATATTTCCAGAATACTTTCACAGCACGTGTGCCAACCGTCCAACTCTGCCTGTGGGTGTATTCCATCCCTCCCACCCGTGAGGGGGACAATTCATAAGACAAGTAGGACGCCTCAAAGAATAGCCAAGGTTGCTCCTTTTAGTCGCCTTGTACGATAGCCAGAGGATACCATGGGTGTAGTCTAAACCCCCACCCACAGGGGGCTGCAGTGTTGAAGCCACCTAAAGAAATTTTATTGTGTTGTTGATTCATTTCGGGGCTTTGCGACATTATGGTCATGTGGCCCCATGTACTTAGGTGTGTGTGGAATTTGTCTGATAACCGGTGTTATTGTGAAGGCTGTATTAGTGTGTGTAGTTGTAACTCAGATGAGGATTAAGAAGGAGGCGGCTGTGGTCTTAATTAAGCATACGCCTGGATTAGAAGTGGGGAAACCACAGAAAGCCACTTCCAGGATGGCTGAGGTGTGATTGGAACTTGCCTCTTCTTAGTTTTTGCGCAACCCTCAGGCCAGAATTAAACATTTTGGCAGAGCTGGGAATCGAACCCGGGCCTCCACAGTGACAGCCAAGAGTACTAGCCACTACACAATGAGGCACAAAAGAAGTTATGTATATGGTCACTGTGCATAGTTGATGTGCGACAAGTGGCAGTACAGTATACCTGATCAGGCAATTGGTATCCGGTTTACAATAGCAATGGCATCCACATTCACACTTGTTCCAATTAAGACTTTTCTACCTCTGAAGGGACAAAGCTCCAGAGGCATTTCGTAATAATAGCAAGTCTATGAATTCATCGCTACAGGTCCAGATATTACAACCCACCAAACAGCAAGGCATTTGGGAGGAGGGAGTTAAGTACAGATTATCCGGGCCCTGCTGATAACTTATCACACTCCAAACAGTCACAAGCCTAATTTTTAGGCTCTATGTTAACCGTAGAAACTTGCAATTACATGTATAATTCTTTCAAGGTGTCACCATAGACATAATGATCATGATTTGTCAAACCAGAAACAAAACTTCTTCATGGAGAACATCTGGGTGAAGCTTATGCTATCTACTGATAGGGGCAGATGACCTCGTAGTTCTGCCCCTTAAAACCTCAACTACCTGACTGATAATAGCCTAACTACAGGGATGAACAGACACAAATCGACATCACAGATAAAGGTGACTAAAATGGACAATACTGTACCTGGTTTATACAAAGGATTTGTATAAAACTACTACCATACGGTCATCCAGGGAAATCCACGCAGGTGCCTATGCTGGTTAGATGTCGCCATCACAATTCAGAGCAGTACACGACCTTCTTGCCAGCATGGTAATTCTGCAATAAAGTGACAAGACTATTCATCATGAACAAGTGAAACAAAAGTTTGAGAAATGATGAGAATGTAGGCTACATGTAGAGAATAAAGAGGATGTTCATCCTTCCCCTAAATATAATGTACACCATTAATCCCAATAGAAAAAGTCTACTGGCACTGTATGTGTTAACACATTTTCAATATATAGCCTACTAGCTGAAGTACCCGTGCTTCGCTACGCGTCATAAATAAAATAAAATGTGAAGGTGACAGTTAAAATAGGGGATAGGCGAGGTGCTGCGCAGAGGGAGATTAAGGGTGGAACATTTTGTCCAACTACACCGCTCGGCGTTGACCGTGTTTTATAGCACAAATTTAGGATTTACTCGCTACCGGTTGGAGATACCTTTCGGATAGAAAATGTAATTTTAAACCTCGTATATGCCATCAAAAGTTTGCTATTTCTTAGCGTTCTCTTTTTATTTGAAATGGAAATATGAAAGTTTTTAACCAAAGGGTGTAGTGACGTCACTAAAATGGTCGCCATCTTTAAATAGTGCAAAGTATTGAAATCAAAAGTAACCTATATGTTAACCAGGTAAATCAGCTACTTCCATGTAAAATTCATGTAAATCGGACCAGTGGTACTTGCGTGATCGAGTAATACACAGACATACACCATCTCTTTTTTAGCCTCGCTTCGCTCGCGTCATAGTCGTGTCATATTGCTATTTAATGAAACGCAGGTTTAACCCCGTTAACACCCCTTTAGAACCTGAATATCCAAAAATCCCTCCTTAGTAGACGTTTTCGACACACAACAAACATATCCCCAAAATATATTCTGCTAACATTAATAGTTTGGGTTGGTCGATGAGAGTGAACATCTAAAAATCCTTCCTTATTGGACGTTTTTCATCCAGAATTTCACCCCTCCCCATAGGCCCCTTAAATTGGATTTATGAAAAAACAAGATGTTCAGTAAAGAACATATAGCCTACTTTCTCCTAAATGTTATTACTCTTTGTCCTTTTCAAGGAGTATAATTGAATGTTGGTTGTAATAGCTTGTTGAAATACAACGTGCTATAGGGATATTAAACATGAATATGAGGTGCCCTTTGCTAGTGCTACCTCTGTAAAAAAAAATCATTCAATTCGGTTTCACCGTGTTTGAATTGATCTGGGGAATGGATTTGCACACATACATGGCCGCTAATTGCAAACTATTGGGCTGATGACCTTGTAGTCAGTCATAAGATGCTTTCCACAAAAAGGCATGCTGTTGCAAAATCCGGTAGAGATCAAATTATTAGGATGTTCGAAATTTGATTTAAGATTTTAACATTTGGGTGGCCGCGATTACGTTTCCGTCAAGATGGCGGTGATATAAAACCTGACATTGAGGTGGCCTTTTCTAGTGCTACCTCTGTACCAAATTTCGTTCCATTCGGTTTCACCGTGTTCGAATTAATAGGGGCAATCAATTTTCACACAAAGATGGCTGCCATCCACAAACTATTAGGCTGATGACCTATTAGTTTGGTCAAAGGATGCTGTCCCCATAAAGGTATGTTGTTGCAAAATTTGGTAGATATCGGATGATTAGGTTAGTCGTAATTTGATTTATGCTTTGAACATTTGTGTGGCCGCCATTACGTTTCCGTCAAGATGGTGGCGATATAAAACATGACACTGAGGGTTCCTTTGCTAGTGCTACCTTTGTACCAAATTTCGTTCAATTTGCGCTCACCGTGTTCGAATTGATAGGGGGGGGACAGGCATTCAGAGTACACACACTCACACACACACACACACACACACACACAGACTCACACACACACATACACACACACAGACAGACACACTTTTTTTCGCCCTGTAGTGATCTCATAAGTCTACTTTCATTTTTTGCAAAAATCGAAAGTAGGCTAAAAACGGTCGAACACCTATTTATTTAATTTATTTATTTATTTATTTTTAAGCTGATTGATTTCCTCCGAGTTTCAAACTCCTCGCCTATGTCGTTTAAGAGATACACGCTCCGTTAAGAATCTTTCAACCCCCACTTTTCATCCCTTTCACCTCATAATATACACTAGATCGAAAAACCATTAGACATGTGTCAGCTTATTTTTAATGATTAGTATATATGCCAAGTATCACATCCCCAAATGAAACCACTCGTGAGATATTGTTATTCAATGAAATGCACGTTTACCCCCTTAACACCTCTTTAGAACCTGAATATTCAAAACTCTTTCCTTAGTGGACGTTTTCGACATAAAACGAACATATCCCAAAATTTCATGTTTCTAACTTCAATAATTTTGGCTTGGCGATGATGAGTGAGTGAGTGAGTCAGGACATTTTCTTTCATTTATTTTTGATAATTTCACCCCTCCCCATGAACCCCTTAAATTGGATTTATGAAACAAACGATCGAACACCTATTTACTTATTTAAAGCTATTTTCGCCCTGAGTTTGATGAGTAAGTGAGTCAATCAGTTAGGACACTTTCATTCCTGTTCCCCCCCCCCCCCCAGAATTTCACCCCTCTCCAAGGGCTCCTTAAATTGGATTTATGAAAAAAACGGTCGAACACCTATTTACTGGTATTTTAAGCTGTTTTTTTTCCGCCGAATTTCAAACCTCTCGCCTATGTCGTTTAAGAGATACACGCTCCGTTAAGAATCCCTAAACCCCCAATTTTCACCCCTTTCACCTCATAATATACACCACATCGATAAATCCTTAGATATATGTCTGATTACTTTTAATGATTAGTTTATATACCGAATATCACATCCCCAAAGGGACAACTCATGAGATATTGTTATTCAATGAAATGCATGTTTACCCCCTTAACATCTCTTTAAAACCCGAATAAACAAAAATCATTCCTTAGTTGACGTTTTCGACATACAGCGAACATATTCCTAAAATTTCATTTTTCCAACTTTAAAAGTTTTCGCTGGGCGTGATGAGTGAGTGAGACAGACAGGACAGTTTCTTTCAATTATTTTTACCAGAATTTCACCCCTCCCCATGGGCCCCTTAAATTGGATTGATGAAAAAACTCTTGAACACCTATTAACTTATTTTTAAGCTGTCTTTTTTCCCCCCGAGTTTGATGAGTGAGTGAGTGAGTTAGTCAGTCAGTTAGGACACTTTCTCTCCTTTTTCCCCCAGAATTTCATCTCACCCCATTGGCCCCTTAAATTAATTTATGAAAAAACGGTCGAACACCAATTTACTTATTTATTTAGCTGATTTTTTTCGCTGAGTTTCAAATTTCTCGCCTATTTCGTTTAAGAGATAGGCCTACACGCTCCGTTAGGAATCCTTCAACCCCCACTTTTCACCCCTTTCACCTCATAATAATACACCACATCGAAAAACCCTTAGACACATGTCGGCTTATTTTTAATGATTAGTTTATATGCCGAGTATCACATCCACAAATGAAACCACTCGTGAGATATTGTTATTCAATGAAATGCAGGTTTAACCCCCTTAAGACCCCTTTAGAGCCTGAATATCCAAGAAATCCCCCCTTCGTGTACGGTTTTGACATACAACGAACATATCCCCAGAAATCCATGTTTCCATCTTCAATATTTTTGGCTGGGCGATGATGAGTGAGTGAATGAGTCAGGACATTTTCTTTCATTTGTTTTTCTTCAGAATTTCACCCCTCCCGATGAACCCCTTCAATTTGATTGATCAAAAAAAACTGTCGAATAGCTATTTACTTACTTTAAAGCAGTTTTCCCCCCTGAGTGTGATGAGTGAGTCAGTCAGTCAATCAGTTAGGACACTTTCTTTCCTGTCTCCCCCCCCAGAATTTCACCCCTCCCCATGGGCCCTTTAAATTGGATTTATGAAAAAAAAACGGTCAAACACATATTTACTGTTCGATTCCCGGTCAATGCATGTGAGATTTTCAAAGTGAAATGCCATGTCCTGTGGTTCGGATTCCACGTAAAAAGGAGGTCCCGTGACTCATGATCTCAAAAATTAACGGTCACATTACAACTACAAGCTTAGCTTTACATATTTACTTATTTTTTATGCTGATTTTTTCCGATGAGTTTCAAACTCCTCGCCTTTGTCGTTTAAGAGATACACGCTCCGTTAGGAATCTTTCAATCCCTACTTTTCACCCCTTTCACCTCATAATATACACCACATCGAAATACCCTCAGAAACGCGTCTTCTTACTTTTTAATGATGAGTTTATATCCCGTGTATCACATCCCCCAATGAAACCAATCGGGAGATATTGTTATTCAATGAAATGCAGGTTTAACCCCCTTAAGATCCCTTTAGAACCTGAATATCCGAAAATCCTCCCTTAGTAGACGGTTTTGACATACAATGAACATATCCCCAAACTGTCATGTTTCTAACTTCAATAATTTTGGCTGGGCGATGATGAGTGAGTGAGTTAGACAGGATATTTTCTTTCAATTTTCTTTTTTCAGAATTTCACCCCTCACCATGGGCCCCTTAAATTGGATTTATGAAATTTACTTATTTTTATGCTGATTTTTTCCGCTGAGTTTAAAACTCCTCACCTATGTCGTTTAAGAGATACACGCTCCGTTAGGAATCTTTCAATCCCCACTTTTCACCCCTTTCACCTCATAATATACGCCACATCGAAAAACCCTCAGACTCGTGTCTTCTTATTAGCCTACTTTCGATTTTTGCAAAAAATGAAAGTAGACTTATGAGATCAACACAGGGCGAAAAAAGTGTGTCTGTCTGTGTGTGTGTATGTGTGTGTGTGAGTCTGTGTGTGTGTGTGTCTGTGTCTCTGTGTGTGTGTGTGAGTGTGTGTACTCTGAATGTCTGTCCCCCCCCCCCCTATCAATTCGAACACGGTGAATGCGAATTGAACGAAATTTGGTACAATGGTAGCACTAGCAAAGGACACCTCAGTGTCATGTTTTATATCGCCGCCATCTTGACGGAAACGTAATGGCGGCCACACAAATGTTCAAAGCTTAAATCAAATTACGACTAATCTAATCATCCGATCTCTACCAAATTTTTCAACAACATACCTATATAGAGGAAGCATCCTTTGACCAAATAACTAGGTCATTAGCCTAATAGTTTGCGGATGGCGGCCATCTTTGTGTGAAAATCGGTTCCCCCTATTAATTCGAACACGGTGCAACCGAATGGAACGAAATTTGGCACAGAGGTAGTACTAACAAAAGGCACCTCAGTGTCATGTTTTATATCGCCGCCATCTTGACGGAAACGTAATGGCGGCCACTTAAATGTTCAAAGCTTAAATCAAATTACGATTAACCTAATCATCCGATCTCTACCAAATTTTGCAATAACATACCTTTATAGAGGAAGCATCCTTTGACCAAATAACTAGGTCATTAGCCTAATAGTTTTCGGATGGCGGCCATCTTTGTGTGAAAATCAATTCCCCCTATTAATTCAAACACGGTGAAACCAAATGGAACGAAATTTGGTACAGAGGTAGCACTAGCAAAGGGCACCTCAGTGTCATGTTTTATATCGCCGCCATCTTGACAGAAACGTAATGGCGGCCACACGAATGTTCAAAGCTTAAATCAAATTACGATTAACCTAATCATCCGATCTCTACCAAATTTTGCAACTACATACCTTTATGGAGGGAGCATCCTTGGACCAATCTAATAGGTTATTAGCCTAATAGTTTGCGGGTGGCGGCCATCTTTATGTCAAAATTGATTCCCCCTATTGATTCGAACACGGTGGAACCGAATGGAACGAAATTTGGTACAGAGGTAGCACTAGCAAAGGGCACCTCAGTGTCATGTTTTATATCGCCACCATCTTGACTGAAACGTAATGGCGGCCACACGAATGTTCAATGCTTAAATCAAATTACGATTAACCTAATCATCCGATCTCTACCAAATTTTGCAACTACATAGCTGTATGGAGGGAGCATCCTTTGACCAATCTAATAGGTCATTCGCGTAATAGTTTGAGGATGGCGGCCATCTTTGTGTCAAAATCGATTCTCCCTATTAATTCAAACACGGTGAAACCGAATGGAACGAAATTTGGTACAGAGATAGCACTAGCAAAGGGCATCTCAGTGTCATGATTTATATCGCCGCCATATTGACAGAAACGTAATGGCGGCCACACAAATGTTCAAAGCTTAAATCAAATTACGATTAGCCTAATCATCCGATCTCTAGCAAATTTAGCAACAACATACCTTTATGGAGGGAGCATCCTTTGACCAAACTAATAAGTCATCAGCCTAATATTTTGCGGATGGCGGCCATCTTTGTGTGAAAATCGATTCCCCTTATCAATTCGAACACGGTGAAACCGAATGGAACGAAATTTGGTACAGAGGTAGCACTGGCAAAGGGCACCTCAGTGTCATGTTTTATATCACCGCTATCTTGACGGAAACGTAATCGCGGCCACCCAAATGTTAAAAGCTAAAATGTAATTACGACCAACCTAATAATCTAGTCTCTACCAAATTTTGCAACACCATATCTTTATGTGGGAGACATATTCAGACCAAACAGCAAGAACATCAGCCCAATAGTTTGCAGATGGTGGCCAAGTATGTGTGCAAATCAATTCCCCCTATCAATTCAAACACGGTGAAACCGAATTGAACGAAATTTGGTACAGAGGTAGCACTAGCAAAGGGCACCTCATATTCATGTTTAATATCCCTATAGCACGTTGTATTTCAACAAGCTACTACAACCAACATTCAATCATACTCCTTGAAAAGGACAAAGAGTTATAACAATACCCATGCATTTAGGAGAAAGTAGGCTATATGTTCTTTACTGAACATCTTGTTTTTAATTATGAGTTTATGTGCCGAGTATCACATCCCCCAATGAAACCAATCGGGAGATATTGCTAATCAATGAAATGCAGGTCTACCCCCTTAACACCCCTTTAGAACCAGAATATAGAAAAATCTTCTCTTAGTGGGCATTTGCGGCCCTTGGGAAAGCAGCATACCAAATTTCATTCCAATCCGTTCGGTGGTTTCTGAAATTTCGTGATGAATGAATGAGTGAGTGAGTGAGTGAGTGGTATTTGACAAATATATAGTAGAAGATAGTGTGATTTGCGAACTCCTCTTCACATGTATCCATTCACCGTCCATGATCACGTTGCCATGGAAATATAATTTTCCCAAGGACCAACAAAATGAACGGAAAGCCCCTAAAATCTAGTGACAAAAATGCAAACAAGGTTGGTAACAAAACTGTTACCGAGTTCGGGCCCAAACAAAAGAATAATTATTTAACGGACGGAGAAAGTAGTATGGACTTTCTTAGGCCTGAGTACGGCGAGGGAACGTATCGAGGCTGGATGCTACAAGGATCACTTTCTAAAACCAGATAAGTTGACATAACTTTATTACATTCAGCGCATTGTATCATTTGTGTATTCACCATAATCTAAATGAACAGACATTCTTGGAGAGTTCACCCCTATTCACATTCATGTGAATACAATTAGGCTACTGGTTTAAATAGGGACGGTTGATTAATAACATTAACTACAAACTAGTGTATACAACATCACTACTGACGTTACAGTATTAACAATAGTAATTAAATAGAACACAGGCCATATAAAACCACATTATTATTAATAATAATAATAATAATAACGCAACAGCCATAGAAGTGTCTGTAAATAGTTTGTAAATAGTTTGGCACGTTCCACAAGTTTTTACAAACTTGTGTAATATAAACTTTGTATATATACTGGTGATAGGTTGATTAAGGTGTGATCACTCGGATTTTGAAGCAAAACCACTTTTCTTTCTGTTTTATTGATACAAAAAATAGCCCAATTCTTCCTCTCTCAGAAAATGATTTTATTTTAGACATTCCGGCTATTTTAAGCTTGTAGAGGCCGTTCAATATGAGCCCGCATTTGAAAACCTAACACCACGCCCATTTCTTCTGTAATAGCTTGATGATAGCTTTCTCTGTGTTTTTCGCTAGTAAATAAGTATTCCATGGCTTATTGGCCGTAATAGTACACCTGCGCATGCTGACTGTTATTTGTTTACTACGCAATCAATATAATTACGTTATGTTATGTAATATTTCAATTTGAACTCATTGAGAAAACGTTATACCTTTTCTAAACAGTATTCAATTTAAGTTAGGTACAATCTCGGCATTTGCCTAGAGTAATGGGAAACCACGGAAAACCATTGCGAGGATGATTGAGGTAGGAATCGAACCTGCATGTTCCCAGTTTTGCCTCACGAGGCTGAGTATTCCCCGATCCTACCCTCAGACCAGAATTAAATTTCTTGGCAGAGCCAGACATCTAACCCGAAGCGCTGGTTCAATGTTTGACAATACGGGGCAGAGTTAATTGTCGTGCCTTTTGCCATATATTCCACGTGCACCACACCCTCCATGTCAAAGAACACTGTCACCATTGCCTTTCCTGCTGAAGGTTGGACCTTGACTTTCGTTCGTTGTGGTGATGTGTGCACCCATTCCATCGATGTTCTCTTTGCTTCGGGGGTGAAGTGGTGGACCATAAGGTGAAAGCAGCTACATCCAGATAGTTACATAACGTTCGAGGAGATTTCTATGCATCCAGAATCGAAAATTTGGTTGCCCCTTTCGAGAAATGTTTACAGTCTCATGGGGACTATGTGGAAAAGTGAACTTACATTGTATGTTCTCATAGCCGTGTAGCCTATGTGCATGTGGTTTAATAAAGGGCTAGAACTGGGAAGTGTAACTTACTTTTTGATTCACCCTCGTATAATGTTCCAAGAAAAATCTTAACTAAAATCCAAACCCATCATCTCGGAAGAAGAGAGGAAAAGAAGATCAGAAATAACGAAGAGATGCTGGGCACTAAGGAAAGAACAATACACAGAGAAATGATTAATCCAACGTGCCCCAAAGAGGTGAAACGAAAGAAGTAGACTGTATATGGTTTCCACAAGATTATACCCCTATTATGTCATTGAAATGTGATTCTACGACGGTTGCGAAATGTTGGAAGCATTGTCCAATAAATTGTCTTTAAGGGGAGGAATGACTGAATTTTTCGGATTTTCAAGCTATTTTGTTTTATTCATACAAAAATAGCCCAATTCTTCCTCTTCAGAAAATGATTTTACTTTAGTCATTCTGGCTATTGGTAAGTTTATAGAGGTCATTTAATATGAGCCCGCATGACATTTAAACATTTGAGATGTTTTTTATAATTATAATAATAATAATAATAATAATAATAATAATATACATAATTCATGAATTATTTATATAATCCTGGCCGTTAAAGCCTTAATATACACATTAAAATATTATTATTATTAATAATAATAATAATAATACAGAAGATAAGGAGAAAATGTAAAGGAGTAATGTAAAATGGCACAAAATAACTAAGGAAGAAAAAACAAGGGGATGTGTAGGAGAAACATATGGAGGAGGGCAGTTCTGAGTAAATATTAACTTGCCTCTTTCTCACATAGCTCTTCTTCAGTGTTTTACGGTGTGTAAAACATTACTTGGGGTGAAATTCTTATCAAATATTGTTGTGACATGGTAGGATAATAGTTGGTCAAGTTACAGTAATGAAAATTTGCTTTGGGTTTTGAACTGATTTGAGTTTTATTATAAATTTTGATAGATTTAAATTAATAATGTTCAATTTTCACAAATATTTAAACGAGAGTTTAAACATTTCTGGAAAGAACATTATCCATCTAACACGCAAGCTCAGAGCAATTATTATTTCGATACATTTAGATAGAAAATCAGCTTGGTCAAACATAAACTTTGAAGCAAGGGTCTTCTATTTATGGGAACACTTTTCCAATACAAAAATCTTCAATAACTCATAAACTAATTAAGCTACTTAACTATAAATTAGAACAATAGATGTCACCAACTACGTATTGTGCCCAACATAGTACTCCAGTTTTAGCACAGATTGGCAACCCTGCGTAAATCACGGCCCAAAACTCCACATTTTATCTTCGCAGACCCGACCACGAGGTTGAGTGACGTCACGCGTCTGACGTCACGCATATCTGTCTACTGTCTCCGGCAGAGCGCGCTGTCTCGGACCACGTGGTCAGCTCTGGTTTTCGGCAACTGGTCACATTGAGAGGCGCAGACACATGCGTTTTGAGCGCGGACTGGACAGTACTCCGTTGTGCGGCAAGAGTGATTTTTACATTCGATTATGATCGTGGAGGGCCGTGTGTGCTATACCACCACAGGTCTAAGTGTCGCTGTGTATCGGGTGTGATTTTATCGGAGTCCTGAGAGACCATATACACACATCAAAAAAAGTTTTGCATCACCTCGGTTCCAAGAGTTCCGGAACTGTTAAATACAAAGGGAATAGAGATCAACTCAAACAACATTTCAGCTCGTTTTATTGCTCATGAGACCCACACATTGCATGTTGTACCATCATACAGCTAGACTTTCAGCATTTGTGGTCCAGATTGCAGTACACACCACTACCTCTAATACCCAGTAGCACGTCCTCTTGCATTGATGCATGCCTGTATTCGCCGTGGCATACTATCCACAAGTTCATCAAGACACTGTTGGTCCAAATTGTCCCACTCCTCAACGACAATTCGGCGTAAATCTCTCAGAGTGGTTGGTGGGTCAAGACGTCCATAAACAGCCCTTTTCAACATATCCCAGGCATGTTCGATAGGGTTCATGTCTGGCGAACATGCTGGCCACTGTAGTCGAGCGATGTCGTTATCTTGAAGGAACGCATTCACAAGATGTGCACGATGAGGTCGAGAATTGTCGTCCATGAAGACAAATGCCTCTCCAATATTCTGCCGATATGGTTGCACTATGGGTCGGAGGATGTCATTCAGGTATCGTAAAGCCGTTTCGGAGCCTTCCATGACCACCAGTGGCGTACGTCGGCCCCACATAATGCCACCCCAAAACATCAGGGAACCACCACCTTGCTGCACTCGCTGGACAGTGTGTCTAAGACGTTCAGCCTGACCAGGGTGCCTCCAAACACGTCTCCGACGATTGTCTGGTTGAAGGCATATGCGACACTCATCGGTGAAGAGAACGTGATGCCAATTCCGTGGGGTCCATTCAGCATGTTGTTGGGCCCATCTGTACCGCACTGCATGGTGTCGGGGTTGCAAAGCTGGACCTCGCCATGGACGTCGGGAGTGAAGTTGCGCATCATGCAGCCTATTGCGCACAGTTTGAGTTGAAACACGACGTCCTGTGGCTGAACGAAACGCATTATTCAACATGGTGGCATTGCTGTCAGGGTTCCTCCGAGCGGCAATCCGTAAGTAGCGGTCATCCACTACAGTAGTAGCCCTTGGGCGGCCTGAGCGAGGCCTGTCATCGACAGTTCCTGTATCTCTGTACCTCCTCCATGTCCGAACAACATCGCTTTGGTTCACTCTGAGACGCCTGGAAACTTCCCTTGTTGAGAGCCCTTCTTGACACAAAGTAACAATGCGGACGCGATCGAACTGCGGTATTGACCTTCTAGGCATGGTAGAACTACAGACAACATGAGCAGCGTACCTTCGTCCTGGTGGAATGACTGGAACTGATCGGCTGTCGTACCATAGGCCCTGCTCATGCATGGTTGTTTACATCTTTGAGCAGTTTTAGTGACATCTATGAACAGTCAAAGGGACTGTATCTTGGATACAATATACACAGTCAACGTCTATATGCCGGAGATCTGGGAACCGAGGTGATGCAAAACTTTTTTTGATGTGTGTAGTTACGAATCACCGCTGTTATGCCGGGCGCGATTGCTATATCAGACGGCCGAGTCCAGAGTGTATAATCCCGGTCGTGCAGGCCCATGCTTGGCTTGATAACGAGAGAACTAGCCCTTTGCGACTAGCTTTGGACGTGAGTTACAATACGGATTAGTTTGTGCAGTGAACATTCGAGAATAGACGAGGCTCTTACCATCGATGGAGGACTTGTAGATGCAACTGAACAGCTGTGAATGCTATTGAATTACTGCTTACGTAAAGCCGGTGGCAATTTTCTGAGAGGAAGAATTGTGTCTACATTGTTCGAGGCGCAGAAACTTATAATTTCCAGAATGGAACGAGGACATTTTATAACCTGTGCTGTTGAAGTGTCAATGCAGAATTTTGAAATGGAACTAGTCAGTGAAAATATGTGCCACTAAGCTTGTACGTGAGGGGACTGGACGGAGTGACATTTACATCAAGATGAGGCCATGATGTTGCCATGACATAACCACACCGTGGGAGTCGGAGGACGCAGCCATCATGAAACGTGAAGGTCTCAGTTTCGATTCCTGGAGGAGGCGAGGAAGAAGATGGTGGAAGATGGAATCCTGCTGGTTCTGGAATGGGAAGGAGATGGTCCTGAATGAAGATTGGTTCCAGAGGTTCTGCATTCTATGAGCATGCTAGGCTTGTACCATATTTTCTTATTGCGGCAAGTTGGTGAGCTAAAACATTACTTCAATTTGTAGTTCTGAGTAGTTTGTACTACTCAGTAGTACTAGATGCCATGGAGTTGAACTAATTATTATTTATTTGTTGATCAATCATTTTATTATTATTATTATTATTTTTATTATTATTATTATTTTTTTTATTATTATTATTATTATTATTATTATTATTATTATTATTAATGGCCACATTTTTTCCTTCGTCTATTAAGTAATTATATGAGGAAGTGATTCACATTGTAGGGTTGTCACACATGGCAAGGAACTATCCACCATGCTTGGCACCATGATCCAGTTAATATTTTCTTTTGGGAATTTTTGTAAATCCGTCAGTACTTTGAATGATAAGATTTTTTTTCTACGATGATAAGATTGGAAATATGACGCGGATACTGAACTGAATCCATGAAGGAATGAATGAAGGTGGTAGACTAGCTGTCGAGAGCTAGGGTGGAGTTCATGGTTTTTTTTTCTTTTCGATTTTGACTTCAGCGTTTTGTGAATCTAATTATGCGAACTCTGAAGGATTATAACTTTAAATATTCCCATTTTTTTTCCTTCGTCCACATTCATTGATATAGAGAATTTAATTATTAAAAGCAATGCCGTCATTATGCTTCGACACCTACCCATTTGACATTGCTACAGGTCATGCCTGCATTAGATAATTTATGCACACTAGTCATGTGATGAAATGAAAGATCATGATAATTAAAAGATAATGAGTTTATCTTAAAAAAAAGATTGATTGGTGTAGTTTATAAAAAAAGAGGGGAGAATTGAATGGAATGTAATAAAATAAATTTAGGATGATAGTTCACATATTCTGTGAACGTCTTATGGCAAATTTTCTGAGAATTAATCATGAAGAATCCCTTTGGAAATAAAAAATAATAATGTAATAATAATTAGTAGTGTAATATCTTTCTTAATAAGCATGACCATGCAAAATGCAGTCAGATGGTGGTGAAGTAAGTATTCACAGGAATAGGCAGGCGATAATCTAATCACTATGTAATTGATGGAGTGAAATACATTGCAAGCATACCATCGAATTTGGAAAGATGGGAACTTTTAGTTGTAATATAATGATCAGCCATGACTTTGAACTTTGCATAAATGTAGGATAATGGGTGCACGTTTGCTTGAATTATTTTGAGTAATGAGACTCTGAAATAACGTTGTACGATAAATATAAATCCTGATTTCAACTTTAATTGAGTGGTCAAGTAGGACCTATATTGTTGCAGTAATTATTTTAATTAATAATTAATTAATAATTACTTAGAACGGAGATCAATACTATTATTTTTTGGGCCAGCTATGTATTTAACTTTTATTATAAACTCAAGTGAGTGACAATATTACTAATCTAGGACACTACCTGATGGACATTTAGTGTGATTAGTTGATGTTGATAGTCAAATGTGACTGAATCTATTTTGTTTTATATTTTATTTAATGTTCTTCGAATATCTCCTAATTTTATTTGTGTCTTAAGGATAGGACCAAGGAGATTCGTTGACCCTTTAAAACTCAATTATGTTTATTTGTACTCTAAATATTTTTTTCATTTTCTTCGGTCCACATCAAGCTTTCATTTAGATCGAATCTCCGAGGCAAGATAGGCTTTTTGGGGGTTTCCTATATTTGTATTGGTCAATGAGTTGCCAATAAAATGATGCCTATTTTTATATTTTTAATTGTGCTTATCTTCTGATTTCTGTTGTGCTATTGCTTTGATTTAGGTTTGGGAGTGGGTTGATTTAACCTGTTACACCTACATCCTGTTAACCACCCATGAGACTACTTGAGTTCTCGTACCCACCGGCGTATTTTTTTTCTTGATATTCGAACCCAGACCTCAATCATTTTTTTGTTCTTTATCTGATATATGTCTTGTGTTATCGGCATGAATTGCGATGTTTTCGCCGGGTCATCCGTTTCGATGCCGGTTAACGGGGACATATAAAATGGCGCCCATCGTGCAGAGCCTCGTATTGAGAAATCGTACACACGATGGTGTAGCAATTTGATGTTTTAATGTAATTTGACAGCCAGTGTGGGTTGTTGTGTCGTTGGCACTTGCATTTGAGGGGCTCAAGTAAATTGGATTACCACATTTGAGGTACTTGAATGGGAGGCTAATGATTTTTTCTCTTGGGAAGTTCTAATTACCTTTGGTAATGAGATTGTTTCCTAGTTTCCATGACATGGGCAACAGGATCAGAAGTTCTTTTTCCTTTGGATTGGTGTTTTTGATCTTCATTCGTTCTTCGTTTAATGATCCAATTGCGTAGATTTGGATAAGGATCCATTTATGCAGCTCGTTGATATTAGTTCAATTCCATGGTATAGTAGTAGAAAGTATGGTACAATCTTGGTGTGGTCACTCTTGATGGTTCCCTTATATTGTATTGTCTTATTGTACTAATTGACATGTCTAATATGGAAGAGTTGAGGCAGCTGTTAGCTGATTTGGAAACTGATTTAAAGAAGGGTCAGGATGATTTAAGAGGCGACTTTAATCAAGGTCAAATGGAGTTAGAGGGTAGACTTAATCATAGTATCCAACAAAATCATGATGAATTGGACAAGAAATTTAATCAAAACCGAAATGAGGCAGCTAATCAGGCGTTAAAAACACAGGCAGATATAATCAAGTTAGGAGAGCGTATAACCAACAGTCAAAAAGAAACGGATAGCAGCATGGACGCAAAACATGATGCATTGAAGGCCACCATGCAGGACAATTTGATAGAGGGCATACAGAAAATTCAGAAAGGTGTAGAGAAAGACATGGAAGCATTGAATACACACGTCAGGACCCCAGAAAAACGGTTAGATGAAAACATCAAAGGATTGGGATCTGATATAACCCCTTATGTAGACAAGCTTAAAGGGGAATACCAACATGAGATAGTGGAAGTAAGGAAAGAGTTTAATGAAACTACTGTCAGCATTCGAAAGGAATTAACGGAACAAGTAGGAAAAGTAGAGACGAAAATCCAGAAGATGGAGGAAAATGTTGGCACATTAGCGCAAGACGTGGATGCAAATCGAAAACGCATGGATGAGGAAGCAGGGAAGATAGAAAACAATTTGGACGCAATCAATACTAATATCACACAAGTCAAAACGGAAATAGATGGGGCGATTTCGTCAGTCAATGATAACATAAAGATACTGGAGGGTAGTCACCTAGACCGCATCACGCGTATGGAGAACTTCTTACAGATGAATAGTCCGGTTCAAACGATGGAAATTAACTCACCAGAGATTAACCAGGAGAAACGATGGGGAGAAATGGATTCGACACCTAGAGCATTTAATGGGGCTAGTCCTGTAACTATCATTAGAACTCATGAGGAAAAACCGAAAAAGTTTAGTGGTGTGGGAGTTATCACCCCAATCGAGTTCCTACGAGACCTCAGGGATTATTTGGATGAAAATCTGATCCCAAGTGAACGCGAGATAAGGGTTATTGAAAGATCGTTAGAGAATCAAGCGCTGACCTGGTTTAGAGCTTTTAGATGCACCTTTGCGAATTACGAGGAGTTTGCTAAGGCATTCCTTAGGCGTTTCTGGAGTTCGGAAGACCAACTTAGCATCAGATCAGAACTTTACTCCAGGAAATATTCCACATCTAACCCGACGCAGTATGCGGGGTATTTTACCTCGCAGTTAGCCAGGTTACAATATTTAGAACCCCCGTTACCCGAAGAGGAGATGATTCAAGCGATAAGGAGGCAATTTCCGGTAGAAGTTCAGAGAACGCTTATAGCATCTGGGGCGAATAGTTTGAAGACATGTGACGAAATTCTGAGGAAATTGGATCACACCAGTTCTTTAATGCACGCGAGGAACACTAGATCAGAGCACCAGGAGGTGAATCTAGTCGTGACAGACCGAAAAATACAGACTGAACCACCACAAAGAAGAATATTCCAGGATACAGGAGATTGGAGAGGACGTTATGAGAATCGTGGATATAATCAACGAGATAGGAGATGGAACCAAGGTGGTAGGCCATACTATGCGAACCAACAGCAGCAACTCAATTCACAAACCTACAGACCCAGGGATATAAAGGGAAGAAACTCTTGGCAGCAAGGAAGAGGTAGATTTCAAACCTATAATAGGCAGTGGAACAGAGATGAACCTCGGGACAATCGGGTGAATTTGGAAGACAGACATGCAGAAAGTCAAGCATACTTGCAGCAGATGAGAGAAGCAACTCACCAGCAGCAAGGGCAAGAGAACGTAAAGCCAGGGCCTAGTAAAAGTGGCTCGCAATTGTTATGACATCAGAGATATAAGACCTGGAGCAAGGATAGGAAAGTATAATGCTGCCAGCCTTAAGAGATACTACTGTTGAAGAACGAACAGGATATGTTTGGCACATGATTGGCGGCATAATGAAGAGAATACAAAATAAGCTTTTGTTAACTCGCTTATTTTCCGGGGAGAGGGGAGTATGTGCCCAACATAGTACTCCAGTTTTAGCACAGATTGGCAACCCTGCGTAAATCACGGCCCAAAACTCCACATTTTATCTTCGCAGACCCGACCACGAAGTTGAGTGACTTCACGCGTCTGACGTCACGCATATCTGTCTACTATCTCCGGCAGAGCGCGCTGTCTCGGACCACGTGGTGAGCTCTGGTTTTCGGCAACTGGTCACATTGAGAGGCGCAGACACATGCGTTTTGAGCGCGGACTGGACAGTACTCCGTTGTGCGGCAAGAGTGATTTTTACATTCGATTATGATCGTGGAGGGCCGTGTGTGCTATACCACCACAGGTCTAAGTGTCGCTGTGTATCGGGTATGATTTTATCGGAGTCCTGAGAGACCATATAGTTACGAATCACCGCTGTTATGCCGGGCGCGATTGCTATATCAGACGGCCGAGTCCAGCGTGTATAATCCCGGTCGTGCAGGCCCATGATTGGCTTGATAACGAGAGAACTAGCCCTTTGCGACTAGCTTTGGACGTGAGTTACAATACGGAATAATTTGTGCAGTGAACATTCGAGAATAGACGAGGCTCTTACCATCGATGGAGGACTTGTAGATGCAACTGAACAGCTGTGAATGCTATTGAATTACTGCTTACGTAAATCCGGTGGCAATGTGCTGAGAGGAAGAATTGTGTCTACATTGTTCGAGGCGCAGGAACTTATAATTTCCAGAATGGAACGAGGACATTTTATAACCTGTGTTGTTGAAGTGTCAATGAAGAATTTTGAAATGGAACTAGTCAGTGAAAATATGTGCCACTAAGCTTATACGTGAGGGGACTGGACGGAGTGACATTTACATCAAGATGAGGCCATGATGTTGCCATGACATAACCACACCGTGGGAGTCAGAGGACGCAGCCACCATGAAACGTGAAGGTCTCAGTTTCGATTCCTGGAGGAGGCGAGGAAGAAGATGGTGGAAGATGGAATCCTGCCGGTTCTGGAATGGGAAGGAGATGGTCCTGAATGAAGATTGGTTCCAGAGGTTCTGCATTCTATGACCATGCTAGGCTTGTACCATATTTTCTTATTTCGGCCAGTTGGTGAGCTAAAACATTACTTCAATTTGTAGTTCTGAGTAGTTTGTACTACTCAGTAGTACTAGATGCCATGGAGTTGAACTAATTATTATTTATTTGTTGATCAATCATTTTATTATTATTAATATTAATATTAATGGCCACATTTTTTTCTTTCGTCTATTAAGTAATTATATGAGGAAGTGATTCACATTGTAGGGTTGTCACACGTGGCAAGGAACTATCCACCATGCTTGGCACCATGATCCAGTTAATATTTTCTTTTGGGAATTTTTGTAAATCCGTCACTACTTTGAATGATAAGATACGACGCAGATACTGAACTTAATCCATGATGGAATGAATGAAGGTGGTAGACTAGCTGTCGAGAGCTAGGGTGGAGTTCATGTTCTTTTTTTCGATTTTGACTTCAGCGTTTGGTGAATCTAATTATGTGAACTCTGAAGGATTATAACTTTAAATATTCCCATTTTTTTCCTTCGTCCACATTCATTGATATAGAGAATTTAGTTATTAAAAGCAGGCTCGTCATTATGCTTCGACCCCTACCCATTTGACATTGCTACAGGTCATGCCTGCATTAGATAATTTATGCACACTAGTCATGTGATGAAATGAAAGATCATGATAATTAAAAGATAATGAGTTTATCTTAAAAAAAAAGATTGATTGGTGTAGTTTATAAAAAAAGAGGGGAGAATTGAATGGAATGTAATAAAATAAATTTAGGATGATAGTTCACATTTTCTGTGAACGTCTTATGGCAAATTTTCTGAGAATTAATCATGAAGAATCCCTTTGTGAATAAAAAATAATAATGTAATAATAATTAGTAGTGTAATATCTTTCTAAATAAGCATGACCATGCAAAATGCAGTCAGATGGTGGTGAATTAAGTATTCACAGGAGTAGGCAGGCGATAATCTAATCACTATGTAATTGATGGAGTGAAATACATTGCAAGCATACCATCGAATTTGGAAAGATGGGAACTTTTAGTTGTGATATAATGATCAGCCATGACTTTGAACTTTGCATAAATGTAGGATAATGGGTGCACGTTTGCTTGAAATATTTTGAGTAATGAGACTCTGAAATAACGTTGTACGATAAATATAAATCCTGATTGCAACTTTAATTGAGTGGTCAGTAGGACCTATATTGTTGCAGCAATTATTTTAATTAATAATTAATTAATAATTAGTTAGAACGGAGTACTATTATTTTTTTGGGCCAGCTATTTATTTAACTTTCATTAAAAACTCAAGTGAGTGACAATATTACTAATCTAGGACACTACCTGATGGACATTTAGTGTGATTAGTTGATGTTGATAGTCAAATGTGACTGAATCTATTTTTTAATTTATTTTAATTTAATTTTCTTCGAATATCTCCTAATTTTATTTGTGTCTTAAGAATAGGACCAAGGAGATTCGTTGACCCTTTAAAACTCAATTATGTTCATTTGGACTCTAAATATTTTTCATTTTCTTCGGTGCACATCAAGCTTTCATTTAGATCGAATCTCCGAGGCAAGATAGGCTTTTTGGGGGTTTCCTATATTTGTATTGGTCAATGAGTTGCCAATAAATTGATGCCTATTTTTAGCCTATTTTCAATTTTGAAAAAATAGGCTTATGAGATCACCTTTTGTCCGTGTGTGTGTGCGTGTGCGTGTGTGTGTGTGTGTGTGTGTGTGTGTGATTCGTGTGTGTGTCCCCCCCTAATAAAATCTAAACGGCAGGAGCGATTTCAATGAAACTCGGAAAGTTCATAGCACTATTCCCGGCGACCTCGACCGTGCCCTTCAAATTTTGTTACGACTCACCAATCCAACATGGCGGCTGTGCGAAATATTTCACCAGCATTCAATATCTCCGAAACTATTACCGATATTACCCTGACATTTTATATGGTGATAGAGGGAACTACTATAAGTTCACTTATGTGACTTTTGAAAACCTGGTAACTACAAAACCAACATGGAGGCCAAGCGAATTTGTGACTTTTAAATAGACGTTTCTCGTGATTTGATCAACCAAACGCAATGAAACTTGGTACAGTGTATGTTTATATACATTGTAATGCACCGATATCTAACTTCGTTCAATTGTTTACATAATCACAAGATGGCGGATGTGCGAAATATTTCACCGGCATTCTATATCTCTGAAACAATTAGCGGTATCTCCCTAAAATTGTGTACGGAGATAAAGGGCACTACTGGAAGTTCATCTATAAGACTTTCAAAAACCGGTTAACTACAAAACGAACATGGCGGTCAAGCGAATTTGAAAATTTTAAATAGACCTTTCTCGCGATTTAATGTTCCAAGCGCACTGAAACCTGGTACAGGAAATATTTATACACATTGTAATCCACTGGTATCTAATTTCGTTCAATTGTTTACATAACCCCAAGATGGCGGCAGTGCGAATTTTAAAATTAAGTTTTTATTTCTTGTGATGTAGTCATGCGATCGAAGTGAAAGTTTGAATAATGAACCTACGCAATAATTTTCCTTTAATGGTACACGACTCTATGGCCTATACATTTAACAATCCAACATGGCGACCATCCGAAATATTTAGACGATACTGAATATCTACGAATCTATTTTAGCAATCAAACTGCATTTTTTAATGTTCATAGGGGCTATGAACTTAAGTTCACCTATAGGACTTTAAATAACCTGGTGATCACAAATCCAACATGGCGGTGACGCGTATTATAAATATTTACATGGACGTTTCTCGCAATTTAACCATCCGAGTGCAGTGAAACTTGGTACAGTAAATCCTTATACGAATGTTAATCCACTGGCATCTAATTTATTTCAATTGTTTCCATAACCTCAAGATGGCAGCTGTGAAAAATTTTTAATCTCCTTGTTTTTTCTTGTGTCCTAATTATGCGATTGAAGTTTGAATACTACACGTTCACAATAATCTGCATGTAACAGTACATAACTCTAGGACCTACATATATAAAATCCAACATGGCGACCATCCGAAATATTTAGTCGGTTCTTAATATCTACGATTCTATTACAGCAATCAAACAGAAATTGAGTATGTTGATAGTGGCAATTAACTTAAGTAGGATATATGAAAATAGGCTGTATAGTTCTTCACGGAACTACTTGTTATCTTTTTAATTGTGCTTATCTTCTGATTTCTGTTGTGCTATTGCTATGATTTAGGTTTGGGAGTGGGTTGATTTAACCTGTCACACCTACATCCTGTTAACCACCCCTGAGACTACTTGAGTTCTCGTACCCACCGGCGTATTTTTTTTCTTGATATTCGAACCCAGACCTCAATCATTTTTTTGTTCTTTATCTGATATATGTCTTGTGTTATCGGCATGAATTGCGATGTTTTCGCCGCGTCATCCGTTTCGATGCCAGTTAACGGGGACAGTATGCAAGTAGTTATAATTTGGTAATGTCATGATGTGAAAGTTGAAAAATTCACTGATATCTCCCCTTAAAAAATAACATTTAGATGTTACCGTAAGTTGACCCAGACCATGACAGGAAAGCAGAAATCTAAAGGTGGCCAAATGCTCCCCCTAAAACGCCCGTGCAGTAGTAATTTCATGGACGTGAGGATATTCTTATGAACCTAATTACTGCTGGAAAATGTTTCCTTTCACTCTTTTGGAAGCTGACGAAATTAAATTAAAGGTAACGTTAGATCAGGTGACATGGCGCGCTGACTCAGCCTGAGGGATGGTAGGGGGTCTGACAGTTATAAGCTAAATCTCTCTCATCATGTAAGGGTGTTGACCAGCTGTTCCTTTCCTTCGCACACAGGTTAGGCTAGGGTGGGCAATAATCCCCAGCCCCCTAACAAATTGCTACCTCCCTTCTGATTAATTGTCTGTTAGGTAGTCAGCCTGGAGGCTGGTTGGATCCTCAAAAGGCAACACCATAGGTTATGTGGTAGAAACCCATAAAACGAATGCAGCACTATAATGAGGTGTACTACGCAAGGCGAGGTATGAGGTATAATGTGCGTTCAAAAAGTAACGAGCCGGAGGCATAATTACAGAAACCAGTACTTGTATGTTAGAAGTTTTGGCCCTGGCTTTTGAGGTACTTGTCCCACTGTGACACGAAGCGGTGAATGGCTGTCCCATAAAATTCCCTGGGCTGTGATGTGAACCAGTTCCACACGTACAGCTGGATGTCGGCGTCCGAGGTGAATCGTTGGCCCCGCAGAGCCCTTTTCAGGGGACCAAACATGGACTGTATGGAGGGTGGCCGAGAACCTCCCATTTGAATTTCTGCATGAGTGCCGCGACTGTGTTGGCCGTATGAGGTCGTGCATTGTCGTGGAGCGACCACGGCGGTTATGGCGTTCACTGTCATTCGGCGGTCCTGGGTGATGAGTGCATCAACCAGCTGGAAATTGTCATCGGTAATGCAGGGGGGTGCCCAAGACCGGGCATCATCGGCTAACGACACCCGTCCTTCCCTGAAGCGCTTTTGCCACGCCTTGACCCTTGCAATCGTCAAGCAGTGTTCGCCGTACGCTTGTGACATTCGGCGATGAATGTCCGTTCCCCCTACTCCTTACGCTGTCAGAAACCGAACAACACCTCTTTGCTCTTCGTTTGACGCCTGCATGTCACTGTTTGCAATGCGACTGGCAGCGTTGGACGATTGATGCATGCTGCTGCTCACTTTGTATCGTCACGTGACGTGCACTCGTGCCCTCTTGCGACGGGCTGTGACCTTCCACGCTCTGGTCGAAACCACACCTCGTTACACACGCCACGATTAGCCAATGTAGTCACCGGTTTACGCATTCCAGCCTCCGGCTCGTTACTTTTTGAACGCACCTTATAGTTCGCCATTGCTTTCCTCACCGAGTCAGTACAGCTGTACTAACCCTATGAGCATAACCATTAACGACATCCACAGGCACTGGCTGTGCCCTGAGGCAATTACTCTGATTAATTAGAATTGCGAAATAAAGTTATCCCAAAATGTTGTATAGTATACAATTCCTACCAACACTGATATTTAATGGATATTTTCCACTGAACTACTACTAATGAAATATATTTGCTGTGTTTCGGTAACTTATTACCAACTAAAACTGGGTGAGTTAGCCGTGGTCGTTACGGCGTGGCAGCAGGTGGTCGCTCACATCCGGGAGGCGAGGAGATTCGAATTCCCCCCACCGGCAACCTTGAAGATGGTCTTCTATGGTTTCCCATCTTCTTTCCAGGTAAATGCTAGGGTTGGTCCCTAACTACAGGCCACAGTCACTACCTTCCAATTCCTCCCCAGACAACACTCCACACGTGACGGTACTTGTAGCTCACCCCATGTGTGTCCGCATAGAAGCAGTCAGATACAAACTCTGGCGAGCCGAACACGTCCTCACACACTCTCGACACTAATAGCCATATATGCTGAAAAAAAACTAATTAGTATACACGTGCATAATAATACTCATAATTCACAATTGCTTATAAAATAAAAAGCAAATTAACCATATAACGAGATTCAAACTGCAAAGCGTATTATGAACACCAATTAAACGCAATCCTTTTTTTCTTTTGTAATTAGATATTTGTTCATAAATGTAAACCTCGACACAATGATCAGGATCTGATGATGACCGCTTGAAGGTCGGAACGCATAACATTTCCCCATTTCCCCACATGGGTTAGCAACCACGGGGCCCCAGCTAGATTTGGCATCACTTCTACTTACTTGTGCCGGGCTCCTCTCTGTCATCTTTCTTATCGACCTCTCTTGATCAATTCTTGTTCTCTTCCGACCCCGACATTATTAGGATATCCGAGGCTCTAGGGAGTCTCTTCCTTTCCCGCCTTAATTGGCCCTTCTCTCATCTTTCCTGATCCCTCCTTCTTCTAGGGATCAGCGTTCTTTTTCTTATCATTATATTTCCTTTCCGCATTGCTTTTGTGAATTGGCATCCTCGTGTATCTAAATTACCTTCAGTGAATTTTTTGAATCTACACTACATTTTGTAAGTTTTTTCGATCTAAATTGCACCTTTTAAAGTATTTTCAATCTAAATTGCATTTTGCGAGTATTTTCAATCTAAATGGCATTTTGCGAATATTATCAACCTCAATTACATTGTGTGCGTTTTTTCAATTGTTTGTCAGTCTTTTCAATCTCCGTTAGTTTTCGTGATTGTTTCCGTCTCATTGTCATTTTCGCTATCACCCAGATCATTAGGTGCCGATAACCCAGATGTTAGGCCCCTTAAATCAAAAATTATCCCCATTGCAATAATGATCATAACTAATTTTTTCTGAGAATGTTATTTACTTATTATTCATACTACATAGTGCTTCATAGTACATATAAATTAATAAGACAATGTGAAATTAAAATCATATTTGCAACAAGTAATTCCGTGAAGAATTATCCAGCCTATTTTCATATATCCTACTTATGTCCATTCCCTCTATCAACATACACATTTTCAGTCTGATTGCTGTAATAGATTCCTAGATATTGAGAACTGTCTAAATATTTCGGATAGTCACCACGTTGGATTTTTATATATATAGGCATTAGAGTTATATACTAGTACATGAAGATAATTCTGTAGGTGTATTATTCAAACTTCAGTCGCATGATTAGGACACAAGAAATAAAAGCAAGATTTTAAAATTTCGCACAGCTGCCATCTTGTGGTTATGAAAGCAATTGAAATAGATTAGATGCCAGTGAATAAAAATTTGTATAAGTATTTACCGCACCAAGTTTCACTGTGCTCAGAAGGTTAAATCGCGAGAAACGACCATTCAAATGTTTACATTTTACTTCGCCGCCATGTTGGATTTGTGATCACCAGGTTATTGAAAGGCCCATAGGTGAACTCATTCCCATAGCCTCTATCAACACACAATATTTCAGTTTGATTGCTGTCATAGATTAATAGATATTGAGAACCGTCTAAATATTTCGGATGGTTGCCTTGTTGGATTGTTATACCCAAGCCATTGAGTTATCCAATATTATATGACGATTATTGCGTAGGTTCATTATTCAAGCTTGTAGTTTAACGTGACCGTTAATCGCGAGATCATGAGCCACGGGACCTCCTTTTTACGTGGAATCCGAACCACAGGACATGGCATTTCACTTCGAAAATCTCACATGCATTGACCGGGAATCGAACCCGGACCGCCTTGGTGAGAGGCATACAGCTAGACCGCTGAGCCACCACGCCCCAGGTTTGGGCCGATAACCTAGATGTTAGGCCCCTTAAAACAACAACAATTATCATCATCATCATCAAATGTTGACTTCGATCGCATGATTAAGACACAAGAAATAATGAGTGATCTCAAAAGCCTATTTTTTTTCATAAATGAAAGTAGGCTAATAAAATAGTGACCATACCCGCTAATTATACGAGTGCACGGTAATTAGTTTGCCTGCTTAATAAAACCCTCAAAATGAATCTCTTATTTCATAAGTTAGACCCGAGTTTGACAGCCAGAATTATAAGTCTATGAGATCAGCGAACAGCTGACGTGTCTTGCCTCTCGTTTTCAGATTGATGCATTACTGAGTGCTTGGTCACAGAATGATGATATTGCATGTGATACGAGACATATTGCAGGCAGCTTCCACATCGAGAGCTACCGTAGTAGGTTCGAGCGAGATTTTAATCAGTTTCATTTTAAGATTGTTGAAATACGATAACTCTCCACTCCTCAGCGTTTTTTGAGGCCTTTAGCTGTTAGAATTGAAGTTAACGATTATTTATTTATCATATGGATATATTCCATCAGTGTACACAATATAAAGTATAATTATAAGGAGTATACAAGAGCTGTGATCTTAAGGGGTGATGTCGAGTGAGTCTATCAATTTCAATGCCGTTGGAGAGCCATTATGACAGCCTTCCAGTCACCACTAAAACGTCTCTTGGGACATTCCTCTACAATGTGGTCTATGTTTAAAGCCCTGCGCGGATATCCGCAAACGTTTTCTCCTTGCGGATATAGTTTGCATGACTGCGGATAGCGGATAAGCTGTGGATAATGTTTGGTGTAAATTTGCAGATAGTTTTAGAATACAAATCGAACTTGTTGAATATCATTACTAGGGCCGGGATGTTTGACATATCATATTTTTCCGTTGTTCTTTTTTTTTTCATGACAAATATTTGATGATGATTTACGCTAATTTCATTCTAATTATGTCATTAAGCACAATTAACACTCCGAACTGAAAAGGGTTGCAATTCTAGATGTATAACATTCATTTTAAACATAGAACTTGACATACAAATCCTAAGGAAACGACTTTCTCCACAAAACTTAATGTGCTGCTTTTATATTTTATCTAATTGAAAATAATATCGTAATGCCAGTAGATTCAGATAACAAACGTGCGGATGTGGATAACAGTCGTGTGGATGCGAAGCGGATGCGGGGTGGATGCCGATAACAGTTGTGTGGATGCGGGGCGGATGCCGATAACGTTTAGTTTATCCGCGCAGGGCTATGGTCTGCTCTGAAGCTTCACAGTCACACAATGGGGAGTCTGAGAGTTCTCATTTGTGCATGAAGTATTTAGATCTTCCGAGCCCACACCGGATTCTGTTTAGTTGACACTAGGTTCTTCTAGGCAGTTGCAACCCTGATGATGTATACTGGCGTTGGATATCCATGTTTCCTTTCACACATCCTCTATCCTGAGTGGTTGCATCTCACGAGCTGTCCAGGATGGTTTCCTTGATTTTAGACGCATGTTAGGTCGACTGAGCACTATTTTCTGGACAGGTAGCCTTTGGGAAACCTTTATGCTATTAATATTTTCCCATTCACGGGTCACGGCTTCTTGTCGTATCCGATGTGGTGGAGCAATGTTACTGAGAGTGGGCAGCCAAGGTAGAGGTGTCGATCTTAAGGAGCCCGTGATGATTCTCATGCTGTCGTTCAATTGAACATTCAACTTACTGACATGTAAACTCTGGTACCATACTGGTGCACAATATTCAACCACAAGAGACAAGGCCGCTGTACGGAGAGTGTCAGCTTGAGCTCTCCAAGAAGTTCCATTCAGTTTCCGAATAATGTTATTGCTTGTTTTTAACTTTCCTGCTAGTGACGTGAGGTGAGTCCTGTACGATAGTGTGATCCCTAGATACTTAGGGCGAGGGTTGTTCCTACCCGTTTTGTTACAGAAGATGACTTATAGAGGCTGAAGTTAACGTTGATATTCACTTTAATAACACCATTATTAATAGTTCGCCGAATAACACATTTAACAAAATCATCATCAGTGATACCGGGTGAGTTAGCCGAGGTCGTTACGGCATGACTGCTGGCAGTCGCTCACATCCGGGAGGCGTGGAGGTTCGAATCCCCCCGCCGGCAACCTTGAAGATGGTCTTCTGTGGTTTCCCATCTTCATTCCAGGCAAATGCCGGGGTTGGTCCCCAAGTATAGGCCACAGCCGCTACCTTCCAATTCCTAGCCCTTACATTCCAACTTCCCCCCCCCCCTCCCCCCCCCCCCCCCCCCAACGGTACTTGTAGCTCACCCATTGGGTGTCCGTCTCGAAGCAGCTACAAAACTGGCGAGCCGAACATGTCCTCGGACACTCCCGGCACTAAAAGCCATACGCTAAAAAAAATCATCAGTGATGCGAACTGGTGATACAAATGGAGGTACACTGTTCCTCATACTTACTTCTTTAATAATGGCGTCTTCGGTTGGTAGCATGCTGAGCTTCTACGCCCAAGGTCGCGGGTTCAAACCCGGCCGAAGTCGTTGGATTTTTTAAGAGCTATAAAAATTCCTCAGTATGCCTTCCTTCGGAGCGGAAGTAATGGCATGAAAAAGAACCTTCCACTAACTACAATTGCGTGAAGCCAAAATTTGTAGGTTAGAATATTGACAACGCTATATTAGTTCCAACGATCGTCGCCAGGTACTGGCTGCGATGGCATCTAGTAGCAAAGTCCACTGCTAGGTGTCGTGGACGGTAGCATTTGGTAGCAAAAGTAGGAACTACTTGAAAATTGATCTTCTTCAGTCCTTACCTGAATCACAGATATCACACACTAATACAGCCACCAAAATTAACACCGGTTATCAGAAAAATTCTACACACCCACGCTGTCGCAACCTCTAATCTAAGGAACCTACCAACTTTTCTTTAATAACAGTTCTAACGCCCCTCCTTACACTTTTGTTGCAGTTACCACTCTGTCCTGCCCTTTATTTTTCAGACGAATTAAGGTGGCTCTAACCAAATAGTTGAACAAAACAGTTCAGTTACTTAATATGCTCCTACCATGCAAACTACTGAGTCAATGCAATGGAAAATTGATGGCCTTTCGTTCTTCTCCTCCTCTAAGAATCTCTTCATAAACTCGCTATGCTGTTTCTTGCGATCGCCAGTGGTATCTTCAGCTTTCTCCGTGAAAGTGTGCTTTGCAATCAGAGTTCCAAAAGCCTTGCGATTCCTGATGGTATCTTCAGCTTTATCCGTGAAAGTGTACTTTGCAATCAGAGTTCCAAAGGCCTTGCGATTCCTGATGGTATCTTCAGCTTTATCCGTGAAAGTGTACTTTGCAATCAGAGTTCCAAAGGCCTTGCGATTCCTGATGGTATCTTCAGCTTTATCCGTGAAAGTGTACTTTGCAATCAGAGTTCCAAAGGCCTAGCGATTCCTGATGGTATCTTCAGCTTTATCCGTGAAAGTGTACTTTGCAATCAGAGTTCCAAAGGCCTTGCGATTCCTGATGGTATCTTCAGCTTTCTCCGTGAAAGTGTGCTTTGCAATCAGAGTTCCAAATCCTTGCGATTCCTGATGGTATCTTCAGCTTTCTCCGTGAAAGTGTGCTTTGCTATCAGAGTTCCAAATCCTTGCGATTCCTGATGGTATCTTCAGCTTTCTCCGTGAAAGTGTGCTTTGCAATCAGAGTTCCAAAGGCCTTGCGATTCCTGATGGTATCTTCAGCTTTCTCCGTGAAAGTGTGCTTTGCAATCAGAGTTCCAAAGGCCTTGCGATTCCTGATGGTATCTTCAGCTTTCTCCGTGAAAGTGTACTTTGCAATCAGAGTTCCAAAGGCCTTGCGATTCCTGATGGTATCTTCAGCTTTCTCCGTGAAAGTGTACTTTGCAATCAGAGTTCCAAAGGCCTTGCGATTCCTGATGGTATCTTCAGCTTTCTCCGTGAAAGTGTGCTTTGCAATCAGAGTTCCAAAGGCCTTGCGATTCCTGATGGTATCTTCAGCTTTCTCCGTGAAAGTGTACTTTGCAATCAGAGTTCCAAAGGCCTTGCGATTCCTGATGGTATCTTCAGCTTTCTCCGTGAAAGTGTACTTTGCAATCAGAGTTCCAAAGGCCTTGCGATTCCTGATGGTATCTTCAGCTTTCTCCGTGAAAGTGTACTTTGCAATCAGAGTTCCAAAGGCCTTGCGATTCCTGATGGTATCTTCAGCTTTCTCCGTGAAAGTGTACTTTGCAATCAGAGTTCCAAAGGCCTTGCGATTCCTGATGGTATCTTCAGCTTTCTCCGTGAAAGTGTACTTTGCAATCAGAGTTCCAAAGGCCTTGCGATTCCTGATGGTATCTTCAGCTTTATCCGTGAAAGTGTACTTTGCAATCAGAGTTCCAAAGGCCTTGCGATTCCTGATGGTATCTTCAGCTTTCTCCGTGAAAGTGTGCTTTGCAATCAGAGTTCCAAATCCTTGCGATTCCTGATGGTATCTTCAGCTTTCTCCGTGAAAGTGTGCTTTGCTATCAGAGTTCCAAATCCTTGCGATTCCTGATGGTATCTTCAGCTTTCTCCGTGAAAGTGTGCTTTGCAATCAGAGTTCCAAAGGCCTTGCGATTCCTGATGGTATGTTCAGCTTTCTCCGTGAAAGTGTGCTTTGCAATCAGAGTTCCAAAGGCCTTGCGATTCCTGATGGTATCTTCAGCTTTCTCCGTGAAAGTGTACTTTGCAATCAGAGTTCCAAAGGCCTTGCGATTCCTGATGGTATCTTCAGCTTTCTCCGTGAAAGTGTACTTTGCAATCAGAGTTCCAAAGGCCTTGCGATTCCTGATGGTATCTTCAGCTTTCTCCGTGAAAGTGTGCTTTGCAATCAGAGTTCCAAAGGCCTTGCAATTCCTGATGGTATCTTCAGCTTTCTCCGTGAAAGTGTACTTTGCAATCAGAGTTCCAAAGGCCTTGCGATTCCTGATGGTATCTTCAGCTTTCTCCGTGAAAGTGTACTTTGCAATCAGAGTTCCAAAGGCCTTGCGATTCCTGATGGTATCTTCAGCTTTCTCCGTGAAAGTGTACTTTGCAATCAGAGTTCCAAAGGCCTTGCGATTCCTGATGGTATCTTCAGCTTTCTCCGTGAAAGTGTACTTTGCAATCAGAGTTCCAAAGGCCTTGCGATTCCTGATGGTATCTTCAGCTTTCTCCGTGAAAGTGTACTTTGCAATCAGAGTTCCAAAGGCCTTGCGATTCCTGATGGTATCTTCACCTTTCTCCGTGAAAGTGTACTTTGCAATCAGAGTTCCAAAGGCCTTGCGATTCCTGATGGTATCTTCAGCTTTCTCCGTGAAAGTGTACTTTGCAATCAGAGTTCCAAAGGCCTTGCGATTCCTGATGGTATCTTCAGCTTTCTCCGTGAAAGTGTGCTTTGCAATCAGAGTTCCAAAGGCCTTGCGATTCCTGATGGTATCTTCAGCTTTATCCGTGAAAGTGTACTTTGCAATCAGAGTTCCAAAGGCCTTGCGATTCCTGATGGTATCTTCAGCTTTATCCGTGAAAGTGTACTTTGCAATCAGAGTTCCAAAGGCCTTGCGATTCCTGATGGTATCTTCAGCTTTATCCGTGAAAGTGTACTTTGCAATCAGAGTTCCAAAGGCCTTGCGATTCCTGATGGTATCTTCAGCTTTCTCCGTGAAAGTGTGCTTTGCAATCAGAGTTCCAAAGGCCTTGCGATTCCTGATGGTATCTTCAGCTTTCTCCGTGAAAGTGTACTTTGCAATCAGAGTTGCCTTGCGATTCCTGATGGTATCTTCAGCTTTCTCCGTGAAAGTGTGCTTTGCAATCAGAGTTCCAAAGGCCTTGCGATTCCTGATGGTATCTTCAGCTTTCTCCGTGAAAGTGTACTTTGCAATCAGAGTTCCAAAGGCCTTGCGATTCCTGATGGTATCTTCAGCTTTATCCGTGAAAGTGTGCTTTGCAATCAGAGTTCCAAAGGCCTTGCGATTCCTGATGGTATCTTCAGCTTTCTCCGTGAAAGTGTACTTTGCAATCAGAGTTCCAAAGGCCTTGCAATTCCTGATGGTATCTTCAGCTTTATCCGTGAAAGTGTGCTTTGCAATCAGAGTTCCAAAGGCCTTGCGATTCCTGATGGTATCTTCAGCTTTCTCCGTGAAAGTGTACTTTGCAATCAGAGTTCCAAAGGCCTTGCGATTCCTGATGGTATCTTCAGCTTTATCCGTGAAAGTGTACTTTGCGATCAGAGTTCCAAAGGCCTTGCGATTCAGGATGGTATCTTCAGCTTTCTCCGTGAAAGTGTACTTTGCAATCAGAGTTCCAAAGGCCTTGCGATTCCTGATGGTATCTTCAGCTTTCTCCGTGAAAGTGTACTTTGCAATCAGAGTTCCAAAGGCCTTGCGATTCCTGATGGTATCTTCAGCTTTATCCGTGAAAATGTGCTTTGCAATCAGAGTTCCAAATCCTTGCGATTCCTGATGGTATCTTCAGCTTTCTCCGTGAAAGTGTGCTTTGCAATCAGAGTTCCAAAGGCCTTGCGATTCCTGATGGTATCTTCAGCTTTATCCGTGAAAGTGTACTTTGCAATCAGAGTTCCAAAAGCCTTGCGATTCCTGATGGTATCTTCAGCTTTCTCCATGAAAGTGTACTTTGCAATCAGAGTTCCAAAGGCCTTGCGATTCCTGATGGTATCTTCAGCTTTCTCCGTGAAAGTGTGCTTTGCAATCAGAGTTCCAAAGGCCTTGCGATTCCTGATGGTATCTTCAGCTTTCTCCGTGAAAGTGTGCTTTGCAATCAGAGTTCCAAAGGCCTTGCGATTCCTGATGGTATCTTCAGCTTTCTCCGTGAAAGTGTACTTTGCAATCAGAGTTCCAAAGGCCTTGCGATTCCTGATGGTATCTTCAGCTTTATCCGTGAAAGTGTGCTTTGCAATCAGAGTTCCAAAGGCCTTGCGATTCCTGATGGTATCTTCAGCTTTCTCCGTGAAAGTGTACTTTGCAATCAGAGTTCCAAAGGCCTTGCAATTCCTGATGGTATCTTCAGCTTTATCCGTGAAAGTGTGCTTTGCAATCAGAGTTCCAAAGGCCTTGCGATTCCTGATGGTATCTTCAGCTTTCTCCGTGAAAGTGTACTTTGCAATCAGAGTTCCAAAGACCTTGCGATTCCTGATGGTATCTTCAGCTTTATCCGTGAAAGTGTACTTTGCGATCAGAGTTCCAAAGGCCTTGCGATTCAGGATGGTATCTTCAGCTTTCTCCGTGAAAGTGTACTTTGCAATCAGAGTTCCAAAGGCCTTGCGATTCCTGATGGTATCTTCAGCTTTATCCGTGAAAGTGTGCTTTGCAATCAGAGTTCCAAAGGCCTTGCGATTCCTGATGGTATCTTCAGCTTTCTCCGTGAAAGTGTACTTTGCAATCAGAGTTCCAAAGGCCTTGCGATTCCTGATGGTATCTTCAGCTTTATCCGTGAAAGTGTGCTTTGCAATCAGAGTTCCAAAGGCCTTGCGATTCCTGATGGTATCTTCAGCTTTCTCCAGGAAAGTGTACTTTGCAATCAGAGTTCCAAAGGCCTTGCGATTCCTGATGGTATCTTCAGCTTTATCCGTGAAAGTGTGCTTTGCAATCAGAGTTCCAAAGGCCTTGCGATTCCTGATGGTATCTTCAGCTTTCTCCGTGAAAGTGTACTTTGCAATCAGAGTTCCAAAGGCCTTGCGATTCCTGATGGTATCTTCAGCTTTATCCGTGAAAATGTGCTTTGCAATCAGAGTTCCAAATCCTTGCGATTCCTGATGGTATCTTCAGCTTTCTCCGTGAAAGTGTGCTTTGCAATCAGAGTTCCAAAGGCCTTGCGATTCCTGATGGTATCTTCAGCTTTATCCGTGAAAGTGTACTTTGCAATCAGAGTTCCAAAAGCCTTGCGATTCCTGATGGTATCTTCAGCTTTCTCCATGAAAGTGTACTTTGCAATCAGAGTTCCAAAGGCCTTGCGATTCCTGATGGTATCTTCAGCTTTCTCCGTGAAAGTGTGCTTTGCAATCAGAGTTCCAAAAGCCTTGCGATTCCTGATGGTATCTTCAGCTTTCTCCGTGAAAGTGTACTTTGCAATCCGAGTTCCAAAGGCCTTGCGATTCGTGATGGTATCTTCAGCTTTCTCCGTGAAAGTGTGCTTTGCAATCAGAGTTCCAAATCCTTGCGATTCCTGATGGAATCTTCAGCTTTCTCCGTGAAAGTGTGCTTTGTAATCAGAGTTGCCTTGCGATTCCTGATGGTATCTTCAGCTTTCTCCGTGAAAGTGTACTTTGCAATCAGAGTTCCAAAGGCCTTGCGATTCCTGATGGTATATTCAGCTTTCTCCGTGAAAGTGTGCTTTGCAATCAGAGTTCCAAAGGCCTTGCGATTCCTGATGGTATCTTCAGCTTTCTCCGTGAAAGTGTGCTTTGCAATCAGAGTTCCAAAGGCCTTGCGATTCCTGATGGTATCTTCAGCTTTCTCCGTGAAAGTGTGCTTTGCAATCAGAGTTCCAAAGGCCTTGCGATTCCTGATGGTATCTTCTGTGATGTTTATTTCTTTTAAGTTCTGCTTTATTTCTTCTAACCAACTGATTTTGACCTCCTTTGAATTTATTATAACAAGCAGTTTTTGCATAGGTCTATCTAGTATCATCCATTCTGCAGATGTGACCATATAATTTCAATCGTCTCCTACGTACAGCATCGGTAAACTTATCGATTACTGGTATATTGGCTTTCACGGCCAGTGAAAGCCAATATACCATCTTTTTGCAAGCCTTCATAGGGAGGTTAATGCTGCTTGAGATTATATTTCTCGCAGTAAACAGGTGCAGTTGCACTTTATATAAAGGGAGATAGCGCGCAGTTCGCTACACCAGTGAGGGTCCGGGCGGGGACACCAGGAGACCGCTGATGTGCCAGCTTGGTGTCCTAGGTGAAACCCCACACAAGACACGGCACAAACCTGGAAGAATTGCTGAGTTTTAATTCACTGGCCGTGAAAGCCAATATACCATCTTTTTGGAAGCCTTCATTGGGTGGTTAAAGCTGCTTTAGCTTTTAGTTCTCGCAGTAAACGGGTGCAGTTGCACTTTATATAAAGGGAGGTAGCGCACAGTTCGCTACTCAAGTGGGGGTCCAGGCGGGGACACCAAGAGCCCACTGATGAGCCAGCTTGGTGTCCTAGGTGAAACACCACACAAGACACGGCAGAAACCTAGAAGAATTGCTGAGTTTCATCGATTACTGTGTACAAGTCTGTAATTTTTCCTTTTAATCCACTTACCATTTACTTCAACAGCACCATATATTTTCCTAAGAATTCTTTGTTATTGTTTTTCAATTTCATTAAATTTAGAGTGGCTTCCTAGAGATGTAGTTTCCGAGGCATACGATGCTTCCGGAGGAACAACTGTCTTGGAATGACGGAATTTCGCATTTCGTGACATCACCCTTTTATTGTAGTGATTCCACATTGTTCTGTATGCTTTCAGGAGTTTGGTGCCTCTTACTAAATTAGCTTTCCTGTCCAGTCCAGATGGTACAATGATTTTTCTTAGATATTTGAAGGAAGACACGAGTGTGATTATTCCATGAATCGTCAGTAGTGGGGATCTTTGGATATCCTTTTGTTCATATGCCATGAAATGTGTCTTCTCATACGATATTTGGAGGCTTGTCTTATTATAATTACTATTATTTTTATTTATTTTGCGCATGCACTTACAAATTCTCAGCAAATTTGCTGGAAGGAAAACATTTACAATCCCAGATATACAGTACATCATAAGGAGCAAATTCCCGGTGACTGCATTACTTGGTAGGTTTACTCTTTTCCTATACTCCTTCAGGCTTGATTAACCAAGAACAGCCTTACTATGCGACACGACGAAAGTATCACAGTTTTCTGCGTAATCTTAAGAAGGCTTGGGTCTAATTTCAACTCAGTGAGAGATTCATTTAGGTTGTTGGGAATCACGCCAGTGCTGGAGATGATTATAGGAACTGTCCTGACTTGTGCCATGTGCCATTGCTTCCTGATCAGTTCTGAAAGCTCTTTATACTTTTTCAACGTGTTTTACCATGTTGCTACTGTTTGGGATCGCCACATCTATGAAGGTGGTGTGCTTCATGCATTTGCCAGCAAGAAACAGATCAGGTCTGTGCACGGCTGACTGGTCTGCCAATACAGTACGATCCCAGTACAAGATAAAGCTGTCATTTTCCAATACACTTTCAGGAGCATATTTATAGTACGGCACTTTCTCTTGACTCAGCAGTTGAAGGTGTATAGCCAGTTCTTGATGTTCTATCTTCGCAACAAAATCATGTCTCTTCCAATATTATTATTTATTTATTTAATTTAAGCGAAAATTCCCCTACAGGAGAGCGATTAAACTTGGATCACATGATGTCATTTGGAGGCGTGTCTCCTCCGCTCCTCCCAAAATCTCTTCATTCTCGCGGAATGCTCCCTCTTCCTCTCATCCGTCCACTTTTTCCAGGTTGTCGTAATGATCTTGGTTCGAACTTAACATTCTTGATTTTCGTCTGGCACTCAGTTCGGTCTTCGAAATTGTGTATACTGATAATTTGTAAGTCTCTTTGTACCTCTTTAAGCCATTCTGTGCCGCATTTGCTCTGTGTTATGATACTGCGTAGTTTCTTGGGCAATCTGGAGGTGGCCATCCTGTGGATGTGAGTGTAAAATTTGGCTCTGCGTTTTCTAATTTCGTCTGTTATCGTAATGGTGTTTTGATAGAGTTCAGTACTAGGTCTCTTCATCCAAATGCCGTTTCTGTTGATTGCTCCGTAGATCTTCCGGAGAATTTTTCGTTCCTGCTTTTCCAGTTCCCTAATCTTGGAATGACCATCGATTACTATTGTTTCAGCCGCATATGTTGCTTCTGGAAGAATAATGTTTTATAATGTCATAATTTGGCGTTTGTCGAAATGCATTTCTTGTTGTAATGGGCCCACGTTAGCCTGTAGGCCTTCTGGAGCTTAGTGATTCTGTCTTCATTGGCGATTCGATTAAGTCCTGAGGGCTGTATAATTTCGCCAAGGTATTTAAAACTGCAGACTCGTGCGATTTTACCGTATCTGGTGTTTAAAGGGGATTTATTTTCTGGCCTTCTCTCCATATATTTGGTCTTGTCGTAAGATATATGTAATCCGGTCTTTTGTGCAATCTCATGGAGCTTTTCCACTGCGAAAGTCGCTTCCGATCTGTTGTCTGCGACAATTGCAATATCGTCCGCGAAAGCGAAACATTTGACTTTAGTTCTGTTCTCTTTTTTAATACCGATTTGAATGCCCTTTACAAGAGGTTCCCATTCCCTAATTATCCTTTCCAGAACCATATTGAAGAGAATTGGGGATAGTCCATCCCCCTGTCGGACTCCCGTCTTGATTTCGAAGGGCTCTGATATTTCACCCATGAATTTCACTTTGGATATTGTTCCTGTAAGTGTCTGTTCTATGATTTTGCGTGTCTTACGATCGATCCCAAATTCTTCCATGATTGTAAAGAGGGTGTCGCGGTCAACAGAGTCGTATGCTTTTCTGAAGTCGATGAATGCAATCACGGTATTTCTACATTTCCTCATTTGTAAGATCGTCTTTAGGCACCAGATCTGTTCAGCACACGATCGCCCTTTTCTGAATCCAGCCTGGTAGTCACCAATGAGTGGATCCATTTGGGGCTCTAACCTGTTCAGAAGTGCTGTAGAAAGGATTTTATAAGCAACCCGGAGCAGGGAATTTCCTCTATTATTGTTGATGTCCGTCTTGTCGCCCTTTATGTGCAACGGGTGAATCAAAGCGCATTTCCAGTCATGTGGTAATTACTCCGTTGTCCAAATATCTGAAATTATGGAATGGAGTTTCCGCGTCAGTGTGGGATCGTTCAGTTTCCAGAGTTCAGCAATGATCCCATCTTCCCCTGGTGCTTTGTTGTTTTTGAGTTGTCGGATTATCTCCGTAATTTCTTCAATGTCGGGGGCTTGCGAGTCCAAGTGTATGAATACCGGAGGAGAGATGTCAAGTTTTACTAGAGGTGGTTCACAGTTAAGAAGAGAGTTGAAATATTGGGCTAATAGTTCGCAATTATTTTTGGAGTTAGTTTCCAATGAGCCGTCGTGTCTCTTGAAGCACAGACTGGGTGCTTGGTATCCCCGTAGATTTTCTCTAAATGTCTTGTAGAAATTTCTAGTATTATTTTTGGTGAAATCCTGCTGGATTTCGTGGAGTCTGTTGTTGTCATACCTTCGTTTTTCTTTCCTAATTATTTTTGAGGCCTGTTTTGGAATGGTAAGAAAGTTCTCCCAGTTTTCCTTTGTTTGGCTACTGTGAAATTTTTTCCAAGCCATTATGCGATTGTCAACTGCTTGATCGCAAATTGTGTTCCACCAGCGATGTTTTCTGGAGCGAGGTGGTTGTCCTAACTTCATGGCTTCCTGAATTCTCCCCGTTAGTATTCTCCGTCTGTTGATTCCTCCTGATTGATTTGCAAAATGATTTCTTCCTTGTGGAGTTTCAGATATTCCGGATCTGGTCTGAAATTTTTTGGTGGGCGTTTTGGTCTTCAATTTGGTTGGAATTTTCTCTTTATTTGGAGAAGATAATGATCTGATTCAAAGACGCCTTTACGAGCCCTGACGTTCAAAATTTCTTTTATGTTTTTCTTGGAGATTGCGACATGGTCAATTTGGTACTCACCCTGTTTAAGACTGGGTGATCTCCATGTGGTCAATTTATGTGCAGGTTTTTGAAATTGGGTGCTCATGATTTTAAGTCCAAAGTTCCTACAGAAGTCAATTAACCTTTCCCCATTTTTGTTGGTACGTTTGTGTTTAGTATGAGGGCCTGTGGTATCCTTGAATTTCCTTTCTTTCCCTAACTGTGGGTTATAATCACCTAATAAAATTTTCACATAGTGTCTTGGTATGTTATTGGTTGTTTCTTGCAAAGTTTCCCAGAAATTGTCCACGGTTTCAGGATCAGTTTTATTGTGTTGATTTGTGGGGGCGTGCACGTTGATCAGCGTGTAAGCTTTATTAGCTGATTTTACTGATAGTAAAGAGACTCTCTCGGTTGGAGAAGTAAAGTCGATGATCGAATCAAGCACAGAATTGTGTACGGCGAATCCTGTTCCCAAGAGAGGTAAGTTGTCATTAATTTTGATGGCAGGTTTTCCCTTGTAGATTCGGAAATTCCCTGTGTTGAAGTGTTCTTCGTCCGTGAAGCGTGTCTCCTGGAGCGCAGTGATTTTTAATTCAAATTTTTCCAAGGTGTTGAGAAGTTGTTATAGCTTTCCCGTCTTAGTGAGGGTGTTAACGTTAAGCGTGCCAACAAAATGGTCTTGAGAGTATGAAAAGTTCTTGAGAAGCTCCGATTCTTCTCCGCATGGTGTCCCTGATCCCCCAGAATCCGATAATCAGGTGGGTCCAGTCCATCGACTGGTGCCTGGGGTAGTGATTCTATGATCGTCTCTTCCATCATGTGCTCAAGTTGAGTTTTGAGTGTTTGTGGTGGTCTCAATTGAGACCACAATTATACGACTCGATTTTTGAGTTCGAGAAGTACAGCCGCCTCAACTAGAGGAACAGAGGCTGACCACTGGCCGTCGGATGCCGAACAAACGCCAGTGGATTTGCTATTTTACGGCTTAGAGCCAACCCTCCTCCTTTCTCCGGGCTTGGGACTGGCAACAGAAACTACTGAGCTACTCAATCCACCCAGTAGTTACTGCAGGCGGAGTTCCAATATTATTATTATTATTATTATATTCGGTATAGCGGTTCTCGGGTACTTGGTATGTCATGCGGTTGAGAAGGTTGAGAGCGCCTGATTTAGAAGCTCACAGACTGTTCTCTGTACGACTGCGTAGCCGGGGCTCACAGGCCAAAAATGGTGACGTAAAGTGTACACAGGGCTGAAATGTCCATGATATCAAATTTCCTAAATGAAAACAACAAATAATGCTCGGGTACACAGGAGATTCGCTTCGCTTCTCTAAATGCGTTGATTGCCAAAGCTTATCGAGATTACGTCGGCCGCCTATGAATACAACTCTCCCCACACCTCAACTCCCCATCCCATATGCCACATTGCCTGTACAACGTGCTACATTGAACCGCTTAATGAGATTTCCAGGTCAATCATTGGTAAATCCATATATGTATGTGTAATGGTAAGCAATATCTTTCTCGTCAAAAAAGAAAAAAAAAAGAAAAAAAAACAAGTAGTTCCGTGAAGAACTATACAGCCTATTTTCATATATCCTTCTCATGTTAATTGTCTCTATCAACATACAAAATTTCAGTTTAATTGCTGTAACAGATTCGTAGATATTGAGAACCGTCTAAATATTTCATATGGTCGCCAGGATGGATTTTTATTTTTGTACTATTACATTAAGATTATTGTGTACGTGTGGTATTCAAACTTCAATCGCATGATTAGAACACAAGAAGTAAAAACGAGATTTTAAAAGTACGCACACCAGCCATCTTTTGATTATGCAAACAATTGAAATAAATTACATGCCAGTGGATCAACATTTCTATAAGCATTTAACGTGCAACGTTTCACGGCACTCGGATAGTTAATTCGCGAGAAACGTCCATTTAAATATTTATACTTCGCGTCGCCGCCATGTTGGATTTGTGCTCACCAGGTTACTGAAAGTCCTATAGGTCTCTATGAACATTAAAAAAACAGTTTGGTTGCTGTAAAAGATTCATAGATATTGAGAACCGTCTAAATATTTCGGAAGCTCGCCATTTAGGATTGTTATATGTATAGGCCATAGAGTTATGTACCATTCAAGGACAATTATTGCCTAGCTTCATTATTCAAACTTTCACTTCGATCGCATGATTACGACACAAGAATAAGAACTTAATTTTAAAATTTCGCACAGCCGCCATCTTGATGTTATGTAAACAATTGAATTAAATTAGACTAGTTGAAACCCGTCAAAAATGACGGTCAATAGAAAAATATTTACTGAAGAATTTTCTTATGTAGGCCTACTGTATATTCTTTGTACGATGATTTTTTGGCTCTATTGAAACTATAAGGGCGTCAAAAGATTGCGCTCTCAACATTGCAAAATACTGCTGGCCATGACTGAAAAATTGATGAGGCAAATTGAGACCTATACGTTCCAGAGTTTTCCCTTGAGCTTCATTGATTGTGACAGAGTATGCCAAATAAATTGGAAAATATTGCCTCTTAAAACAAAATGATAGTGTTTTATCGGATGCTGTTAAATCAAGTAGAAGGATTAGACCTCTCTGCCTAATTTTAACTGCACTTATTATTTCCAAATCCAAGCAATATGGTTGCATTTAGGAGCCCTTGGGAAACGTTCAGATTTCTAAGCAGCATAACGGTTCAAGCGTTTGGAATATGTGGAGGCAAGTCATTTATTTCCAAGGAATTCAAGAACTCTGAGGAGTCTAATAAAACTGGCCGCAAACCGTCACATATAATTTTGGAATATAACGAAGAAATGCGATGATGTGCACCTCCATACATCTTAGAACAATGTGGACCGTATGGGTGTGGCACAGTAACATTGGCACCAAATGAAACGAAGGACATAGCATTGTACTGCCGATTAGTCTCTCTGAAATTCCTTGAGATATCATCTCCAGTGAAAAATAATTGTTGCAGCATGTCAAATGTTTTATATTTAGTCAGATTAATTTTACATTACAACAGCAAAGGTCAAAGTAACCAAGTGAAGATTTCTCTCAAGAGAAATACAGTGCAGAACAATGTTTAAATTTGTTCGTCAAGGACCCTACAGTGTAACGGTATAGTATCTGGAATTGTACCTGAAATGCCGTATTCATATTGGAGTTTAAAAGTGGCTTCGTATTTTTCTCCGATTTCCCACTTGTTTGCGGCTAATGTTCTATTTCGTAAAATGGGTTTATTTATAGCAGCATTTCTCCCCAAATTAACGTCATAGCTTATTAAATAACACTATAGTGGCCTGCATCAACGCAGCTGCCAAATATTAAATAGCAAATAATAACTTACTTCCATTGCCAAAATCAACTGCGTGGTTAGACTCATTGTTATGTACTCTAAAAAAATAATCAATAAACAACAATATTCACTTATACAACTAAGTTCAGAGACTTCCATTCTCAAGTTGGTTGCTGATGAGAATGCGATGAGACTGATCGCCAATAATAAAATCCTTGCAATTTTTGCAATTTGCTTGCAAACGCAACTCAGGATGACGAACTTCATTTTGAAATAAACAGAATGAAACTGCTCTAAATAATCAATTTCCATCACCTGTTGAAGGTACAATACTTTGCATTTCCATGACAGTAAATTATGCAAGGGAGCATAGAATCACTTCGCCACTACTGGAATGAGCATGGACTCACTTCGCCAGCCACCGTAATGGAGGGAGTTTTAGAATTATATGTTCAGTGTTTTTCAAAGATCGTATTAACACAGGGAAGCCCAGTCTTAAGGCTACATTCTGAGCTATCGCCCCAGATTCCAGGTTCGATCCCTGCTCTGCCAAGAAATTTAATTCTGGTCTGAGGGCTGGAACGGGGCGCACTCTTGAGGCAAACCTAAGAAGAGCAAAATGTTATTCCCATCTCAACAACCTTGGATGTGGTTTTCCGTGGTTTCCCACTTCCACTCCAGGCAAATACTGGGATAGTTCCTAACTTAAAGCCTCAGTCGTCAACTCTCCATTCCCCATACTAATTACAAATGCACACATCAATACAGCCATCACATTAACACAGGTTATCAGAGAAAGGTTTACACTCACACACCAAAGTAGACGGGGCTGAGTGACCACGATGTCTGAGTCCATCAAATTAATTATGTTTGACAATTTTCTCTCAAGGCGAAGCGATTGTGCCGATATTTATATAATAATTTAAAAGTATCTGGGAACGTAAATCATGGAGAATTCCTTACCTTACGGGAATAATAAACGTAGCCTAACATATGTTTAGACAATGTAATACCAATTGCAAGATAGAATAATTGGGAAATAGAATTACATGTCTGAGGTGGGAATCAAACTCCTTCGACGATGCATAATCAATTTCGTTGTCCACAATGTTAGCCGCTGAGCCACCCAGACAACGAAATTAGAGTGCAATATTAAGAGACGTAAACAACAAACGCACTTAACTGCCAGTTACAGTTCATCAATATTTCCCTTATTTCATGATTCTCAACTCCCTATTCCCCTTACTAATTACAAATGCACACATCAATACAGCCATCACATTAACACAGGTTATCAGAGAAAGGTTTACACTCACACACCAAAGTAGACAGGGCTGAGTGACCACGATGTCTGAGTCCATCAAATGAATTATGTTCGACAATTTTCTCTCAAGGCTAAGCGATTGTGCCGATTTTCATTTTCAATTTAAAAGTATCTGGCAACGTAAATCATGGAGAATTTCTTACCTTACGGGAATAATAAACGTAACATATGTTTAGACAATGTAATACCAATTGCAAGATAGAATAATTGGGAAATAAAATTACATGTCTGAGGTGGGAATCAAACTCCTTCGACGATGCATAATCAATTTCGTTGTCCACAATGTTAGCCGCTGAGCCACCCAGACAACGAAATTAGAGTGCAATATTAAGTGACGTAAACAACAAACGCACTCAACTGCCAGTTACAGTTCATCAATATTTCCCTTATTTCATGATTCTATTCCAGTATATATCGGGATACAACATAAGCGATATTTCCCTTTTCAATTCTCATAAACAAAGATCACACTACGATACGGTGGATCTTTTATCCGCCATTTCTCTCATGAAGAAACGCAATTGTGGCAACGCGCAATTGCCACATATATTACCTTTTTCTTTAAACATATAAAAATATACCGTAACATATATTTTCCTTTTAAAGACACACTGCAAATCTGCATGCCAAGAGCTTTCGTTAGAATGCCATACGAAGCCAATCGGTTAAGTCGTTTTCAAAATCTCGTGTGTACAAAAAATACCTTAGTGTTTTAAATATATATATGGCAACAGAGAATTCGTTACTTTACAGGAATGATAAAAGTGAAATATGTTTCTACACTGTAATACCAATCGTAGGAAGGAAGAAAACAAAAAAAAAACATATCCGAGGTGGGAATCGAACCCTCTCGACCATGCAAAGGATGGCAACAGAGAATTCGTTACTTTACGTGAATGAAAAAGTGAAATATATCTCTACAATGTAATACCAATCGTAGGAAGGAAGAAAATGAAAATTAAAAAAACGTATCCGAGGTGGGAATCGAACCCTCTCGACCATGCAAAGGATGGCAACAGAGAATTCGTTACTTTACGGGAATGATAAAAGTGAAATATGTTTCTACAATGTAATACCAATCGTAGGAAGTAAGAAAACGAAAATAAAAAAAACATAACCGAGGTGGGAATCGAACCCTCTCGATGGGAACAGAGAATTCGTTACTTGACGGGAATGATAAAAGTGAAATATGTTTCTACAATGCAATACCAATCGTAGGAAGGAAGAAAACGAAAATAAAAAAACATATCCGAAGTGGGATCGAACCCTCTCGATCATGCATAATACAAATTTCTGGCCAGTAACCTTATCCCCTTGGCCAACCAGACAACTATGTGACAGTGCAGTATTAAGCTATCTAACCAGTATACACACTCAACCTGCACTTTATGTCCTTCAATTCATGGTTTATTTAATATAATTCTATTTCAATGCATATTGTAAAAACATAACTAACATTATTGCAGACCCTTTTTGATTCTCATAAACAAAGATCTCAGTTAGACGCGACCGGAATCGCCATTTTCCTTGTTGAGAAAGGCCATTGTGCGCATGCGCGGGAGTGTCAAATATTACATATTTCTTTAATCATTTAAAAATATACCGTAACATATATTTTTCTTTTAAAGAAACTCTGCAAATCTGCATGCCAAGAGCTTTCTACAATGCAATACCAATCGTAGGAAGGAAGAAAATGAAAATAAAAAAACATATCCGAGGTGGGAATCGAACCCTCTCGATTATGCATAATACAAATTTCAGGCCAGTAACCTTATCCCCTTGGCCAACCAGACAACTATGTGACACTGCAGTATTAAGCTATCTAACCAGTATACACACTCAACCTGCAGTTTATGTCTTTCAATTCGTGGTTTATTTAATATAATTCTATTTCAATGCACATTGTAAAAACATAACTAACATTATTGGAGATCCTTTTTAATTCTCATGAACAAAGATCTCAGTTAGACGCGACCGGAATCGCCATTTTCCTTGTTGAGAAAGGCCATTGTGCGCATGCGCGGGAGTGACAAATATTACATATTTCTTTAATCATTTAAAAATATACCGTAACATATATTTTCCTTTTAAAGAAACTCTGCAAATCTGCATGCCAAGAGCTTTCGTTAGAATGTCTTACGAAGCCAATCGGTTAAGTGGTTTTCACAATCTCGTGTGTACAAAAAACAGCTTAGTGTTTTAAATATATAGATGGCAGTGAATTACAATCTGCAAAATCATTTACTGTACCACATTTCACTACGCCCTGAGAGTTAAATCACGAGAAAAGTCTATTAAAATCTTTCAAATTCGCTTGGTCGCCATGTTCGTTTTGTACTTTACAGGTTTATGAAATATACATAGGTAAACTTGTATCAGTACCCTTTATCACCTTACAAAATTGCATGATGATATCTGTAATAGTTTCGGAGATATAGAATGTCAGTGAAATATTTCGCACAGCCGCCATTTTGAGGTTATGTAAACAATTGAACTAAATTAGACTCCAGTGCATTACAATGTATATAAACATTTGCTGTACCAAGGTTCATTACGTTTGGATAGTTAAATCGCGAGAAATGTCTATTTAAAAGTCTCAATTTCGCTTGACCGCCATGTTGGTTTTGTAGTCACCAGGTTTTTGAAAGTCTCATAGGTGAACTTCTAGTAGTGCCCTTTATCACCGTACTGAATTTCAGGGCGATATCGGTAATAGTTTCGGAGATATTGAATGCTAGTGAAATATTTCGCACAGCCGCCATGTTGGATTGGTGAGACGTAACCAAATTTGAAGGGCACGGTCGAGGTCACCGGGAATAGTGCTATAAACTTACCGAGTTTCATTGAAATCGCTCCAGCCGTTTAGATTTTATTAGGGGGACACACACACACACCTCACACACACACACACACACACACACGCACACGCACGGACAAAAGGTGATCTCATAAGCCTATTTTTTCAAAATTGAAAATAGGCTAAAAAAACAATCTTGCAATCCCGATTATGTAGGTGGTAGACGAGGCATGATCCTCAAGTAAGTACTCTCATTTCCTTACAGGGGAACTCTGGTAGCGTCTACTTCCACAGAATAACATGTAGATGGCACCACAATCTAAAATTTAGGAAGCTAACGGAGCTCGCAACAACCAGTCCGAGGTGAACGGTGTGCAAGAACGGACGCCGTATAGCGGTCTGTTCCAGCCGAATTGCTCGCCTGTTAGCAGTGGAGTACTCACCGCCTTGCACGAGTAAACCTGCAACATGCAACTCAGCTCTGCTGTGCGGGCTGCCGTCACTGCGCGATGGATACTTTTAAGACTGGCAGGAAAAACATGGACTTGTGTTATGACTTTCGCCCAGTGACGTAATCGCCAGTACGCTTACTCAAAATCGTGAATTTGGAACGGCCCGCCGTATAGGACTCAGGATTTTAAAAAATTACCTTACTCCACTCTAGTGTGTTGTATCTTAACTCGCCAGATTGACAAACTAACCACATTACAATAGCCACCAGTTTATATAGGAACGGTAGAATATGAATCATAAATTGTAAAATAGTGTAGACAACATGATTCCTGAAGTTCGTCACAATAAATCAACAGATCACAGATTAACATACACAAGAACCTCGTTTAACCGGTCCTCAATCCGGATCTCCGTTTTATCCGAATCGAAAATAATAAAAATGTATTTTTACTCTGCAGTATTTCTTTTACGGGGTCGACTCTTCTTGAATGTGTTTTCCGCCAAGGATAGTTAAGGGCAGGAATTGGAAGTAATTCGGCCACAAACTGTTAAAGGTACCTTCCCAGCATTCGCCTGGAATTAAGAACTGATGTTAGTAAAACCTCTTCGTGATCGTGCTGCGCGCAAACGCTATACAAATGTTAAACAGAAAGATATCACACATTATTTTAGTTCATAAAACAGATTCGTTAATGTAAGAAAAGTGTTCTTATATTTCTTGTACCATTGAAAAAAGCATTATACTTATGCTCTCACCACTGGGTCCGTGGTTCAAATCTCGGTGACTCCATGTGAGATTTGTGCTGGACAAAGTGGAAGCAGACATGCTATTTCTCAGGGAACTCCGGTTTTCCCTGTCACAATTTCATTCCAGCAACATTCTCCACTATCATTTCATGTCATCTGTCATTCATTTAATCCTTGCCCCAGGGGAGTGCGACAGGCTTTGGCAACCGGCACAGTTCATATCCTCGCCGCTAGATGGGGGCTTCATTCATTCCATTCCCTGAGCTGGTCGGTCGACTGTAAGCAGGCTGTGGATTTTCATCTTCATTATACTTATGATAATAAGTTATGTAACATATTTGTTTTTTAGTTTTCATTCAGTTTAGGGTGTAGGGGAGAAGGGGTCATGTTGTCAACAGGGGCAAGTTGTTACAAGTTAGTTTTCAAATCAACCGTTTGGCTACAGCACGTAACGAGCATCAGCGTAAGCGTGGGTCCTCTCTCTGCAGATGCTGTGGAGACAAGTGGACCGTTGTGAGTATTAGAAGGGAGTTATGAGTTGCACGTTAAATGCTTATACAAATGTTAATCCACTGGCATCTAATTTATTTCAATTGTTTGCATAACCACAAGATGACAGCTGTGCGAAATTTTAAAATCACGTTTTTACTTCCGTTTTAATCATGCGATTGAAGTTTGAATACCACACGTACACAATAATCTTAATGTAATAGTACAAAAATAAAAATCCAACCTGGCGACCATCTGAAAAAATTAGACGGTTCTCAATATCTACGAATCTATCACAATCTTCAAACTGAAATTTGGTATGTTGATAGAGGCAATTAACATGAGTAGGATATATGAAAATAGGCTGTATAGTTCTTCACGGAACTACTTGTTTTTATGGTGTTTGAAGCCATTTTCAGTTTTGCCTTAGTAAACAAAAAGGTTGGTGCTTTTCAGTCGGTCAACATGATTGTATCCAAATGAGATGTGTTATTCCCTAATCCTGAAAAAAATACATGAGATTAAATAAATCTCAATAATCTCATGTAATATTTTTCAGAGATTTTAGTAACTGACATGAGTTTTGGAATGGGGTGCACTCAGCCTTAATAAATCTCAATAATTTAATGTATTTTTTTTTTCAGAATTAAGGAATAACCCATCTAATTTGGATACAATCGTGTTGGCCGACTGAAGAGCATCAAATTCTGTTTTATAAAGCACTCATTGACTCACATTTCCGCTTTACGTTTTTTCTAAACTGGACCTCAGAGTGCCATTTGTGTAGGCCTAATTGATACAATATTTCCAACATTAATATTCCACCTTTGTATTTGTTTTCAGTAGATAGCTGTAGAGAGCCTCCGTGGCTTAGGCGGCAGCACGCCGTCCTCTCACCTCTGGATCCATGGTTCAAATCCCGGTCACTCCGTGTGAGATTTGTGCTGGACAAAGTCGAGGCAGGCAGTTTTTTCTCCGGGTTCTCCGGTTTTCCCTGTCACAATTTCATTTCAGCAACACTCTCCACTATCATTTCATTTCATCTGTCATTCATTTAATCATTGCCCCAGGGGAGTGCGACAGGTTTCAGCAGCCGGCACAGTTCATATCCTCGCCGCTAGATGGGGGCTTCAATCATTCCATTCATGAAACGTTATCAATTCCTATGAAATTTATTAGTGCCCTAAAATGCCTATTTGACCCGTTGGTGCCTATTTTATATTTTTAGCCTACTTTCAATTTTTGCAAAAAATGAAAGTAGACTGATGAGACCTACACAGGGCCAAAAATTGTGTGTGTGTACCTGAATGTCTGTCCCCCCCCCCCCTATCAATTCAAACATGGTGAGACCGAATTGAATGAAATTTGGTACAGAGGTAGAATTAGGAAAGGGCACCTCAGTGTCATGTTTTATATCACCGCCATCTTGTCGGATACGTAATGGCGGCCACCCAAATGTTCAAAGCTTAAATCAAATTACGACTAACCTAATCATCCAATCTCTATCAAATTTCGCAACAACTTATCTTTATGTGGGTCGCATATTTTGACCAAACTACAAGATCGTCAGCCCAATACTTTGCGGATGGCGGCCATGTATGTGTGCAAATGGATTCCCGCTATCGATTCAAACACGGTGAAACCAAATTGAACGAAATTTTGTACAGAGGTAGCTCTAGCAAAGGACACCTCAGTGTCATGTTTTATATGGCCGCCATCTTGACGAAAACGTAATGGCGGCTACACACATGTTAAAAGCTTAAATCAAATTATGACCAACCTAATAATCTGATGTCTCCCACATTTTGCAACAATATACCATTATGTATGAACAATATTTTGATAAAACTACAAGGTCATCAGCCCAATAGTTTGTGGATGGCGGGCATGTATGTGTGCAAATCAATTCCCTCTATCTTTTCAAACGCGGTGAAACCGAATTGAACGAAATTTGGTACAGAGGTAGTACAAGCGAAGGGCACCTCAGTGTCATGTTTTATATCGCCGCCATCTCAATGGAAACGTAATGGCGGCCATCTAAATATAAAGTGCTTAAGTCAAATTACGACCAACCTAATCAACTGATCTCTACCAAATTTTGCAACAACATACCTTTATGTGAGAAGCGTTCTTTGACCAAGCTACAAGGTCATCAGTCCAACAGTTTGCATATGGCAGCCATGTATGTGTGCAAATCGATTCCCCACAATCAATTCAAACACGGTGAAATCGAATTGAATGAAATTATTTACAGAGGTAGCACTAGCAAAGGGCACCACATATTCCTGTTTAATATCCGTATAGCACGTTGTATTTCAGCAAGCTACTACAACCAACATTCAATTATACTCTTTGAAAAGGACAAAGAGTTTAAACAATACCCATGCATTTAGGAGAAAGTAGGCTATATATTCTTTACTGAACATCTTGTTTGTGACTAAACGGCCTAAAAGTGCATTTTCGGTGTATTGCTGGAAAGGTTTGTGGTAAATTAACGCTGTTTTTAAATTAGTAACGCAAATAAGGTTCTGGAAACTGTAATTTATAAAGATTAGAATACATAATGGAGAAACAAGTACTGAATCCAGTCTTTCGACTATACTGCAGTTTAATGCGCTTCAAAGGTCACTTTCCTAGAGAATGAAGAGGGTGGCGAGATGACAGAAGTGAAAGTTATCAGGGTGCAGGGCGCAACATCTGTTTCATTTGAAAGGTGTTTTTCTGCTTTTAAAATGATTTTGTCGGACAAGAGGCATAGTATGACCGTTGACAATTTGGGGAAAATGTTAGTAGTATCCTGTGCAGCCAATTATGGTAGTGGATAATAACCACAGTATGAAAACAAGCTCCATGAAGAGACAGTTAATGGGTTTTGTATTTAGACTTGCTCCTATTTCCTGAAACGTTGTTTACTGTTTAATTTGGCGTTACTGAAATTTATTCATTAACTAATCCCTCAGTTTTTAGCCTACTTTTCACATTTTGCAAAAATGAGGAAAAAGTAGTCTTATGAGATCGGGCAAATGTCTGTCTGTCTGTCCTTCTGTCTGTCTGGCTGTGTGTGTGTCCCCCCCCCCCTATCAACTCAAACGGCTCGAGCAATCTAAACAAAATTTGGTAGGAGTAAAGGTCTATACCCGAATATCGCACGGCCATATTTGAAAATGATGTCAGTGCTACCAACTGCTAAGAAATCGCAATTGAATTTTGAGCTCCATGTTGGATATCTTGGAAGGTATGAATGGGAGCTATTTCAAAATTGGCATACGTATAGATAATAATATTGCAGTTTAATTTCCAGGAGGCCATACATCGCTGTGTTGCCAAAATGATTATAAGCCTGCTGATTGCTTCAATTTTTAAATGCACATAACTTCTACACTATCAATTGGAATTCAACCCAATTTCGTATGTTGTATGCATACATAACCAGATATGACTGAGCGTATTCTTAAGACCCACCAGGGCTGCCAACTGTTAATAAATGCTCCTAATTTATTTTATCCAAATACCAATAGGCTATATCAGAAAATATGCAAGTCAATAGCTCTAAACTTTGCACACGTATAGTACCTGGCATTCTAGATGCATTTGGACTAACTAATATACGTCAGTGCTGCCAACATGATTCTAAGCCTGCTGATAGGTCCAATTTTAAAATGCATGTAACTTCTATACTAACTAATGGATTTCATTCAAAATTGGCACAACAATAGATCATATTATTTCAGATTATTTCTGACTAATACATGCATGACATTGTTGCCAACATGATTTTACACACGCTGTTAGATCCAATGTTTTAGTGCATGTAACGTCCATGCTATTCATTGGACTTCAACCAAATTTTGTATTCTGTACCTTAAGAGATGGAACTAAGAATATATTCAGTCATCAGGGCTGCCAACTGTAGTGCTCTATTAGGCTACATTATGCAAGGTATACAGTATTTCGAAATAATTAGAAATTTCGATATTAGCAACTTAATTTCTTCATTATTCTAGATAGGTTCATATACTGTAGAATAATCATTGGCATGAAAAGTAGGCTCTTTAGTTCGTCACGGAGCTTCTTGTTTAAAAATATTTACTACCGAATATTAATAGGTTGCATCCTGTTATAAATTTCTTTGTGCCTTATTTTAATAGGTTGGAGCCTAATTTGCCAGTTTAAAGGCCTAGTTTAGGTGCCTAAAACAGTACTTTTTGGTGCCAAAAAATCCGAGGTCTACTCATGACTGTGCAAGCAGATTACGCATGACGCAGCTGTGAAGCCTCCTCCCCTATCAAATTGTTCACACTAGCTCACCTGGGAGAAGCGAAGAGCGGGTCAGATATCGTTATTGTCCCCTGTACCGTGTTCATCCACCCTCAGGGGTGAATCGGTGATGAGCTAGGGAAACCAAGCATCGTGCAGTAGTGGGGAGGAGTGTTATCTCATCAATACACTTCGATACGCTTCTTCTCCTGACGCAAAGTTTTTAGCACGTGTACGAGAATATACATGGTTGTTAATGTGACATCGTGGTTGCAGTACCATGTGTTGAATTTAATACACTTTGTTTGGATAATAATTCAATAAATTCGCAGTTTGGAAACTGTTTGCACTTTATTAGCCCATTTTCAATTTTGAAAAAATAGGCTTATGAGATCACCTTTTTTTTTCGTGTGTGTATGCGTGTGTGTGTGTGATGGTGTGTGTGTGTCCCCTAATAACTTCTAAACGGCTGGAGCGATTTCTATGAAACTCGGTAATTTCATAGCACTATTCCGGACGACCCCAACCGTGCCCTTCAAATTTTGTTATGTCTTACCAATCCAACATGGCGGCTGTGCGAATTATTTCACCAGCATTCAATATCTCCGAAACTATTACCGATATCACCCTGGAATTTTTACCGTGATAAAGAGAACTACTAGAAGTTCACCTATGAGACTTTTAAAAAACTGGTAACTACAAAACCAACATGGCAGCCAAGCGAAGTTGCGACTTTTAAATAGACGTTTCTCGCGATTTAACCAACCAAACGCAATACAACTTGGAACAGTATATGCATATACACATTGTAATGCACCGACATCTAACTTGGTTCAATTGTTTACATAACCACAAGATGGCGGCTGTGCGAAATATTTCACTGGCATTCTATATCTCGGAAACCATTAGCTGTATCACCCTAAAATTTTGTACGGAGATAAAGGGCACTACTGGAAGTTCATCTACTAGACTTTCTAACACCGGTTAACTACAAAACGTATATGGCGGCCAAGCGAATTTGAAAATTTTAAATAGACCTTTCTCGCGATTTAATGTTCCAAACGCAATGAAACTTGGTACAGGAAATGTTTATACACATTGTAATGCACTGTTATCTAATTTAGTTAATTGCTTACATTACCTCAAGATGGCGTCTGTGCGAATTTTAAAATTAAGTTTGTATTTCTTGTTTCGTAAGCATGCGATCGAAGTGAATGTTTGAATAATGAACCTACGCAATAATTTTCCTTTAAAGGTACAACTCTATGGCCTATACATTTAACAATCCAACATGGCGACCATCCGAAATATTTAGACGGCTCAGAATATCTACGAATCTATTATAGCAATCAAACTGATTTTTTTATGTTCATAGGGGCTATGAACATAAGTTCACCTATAGGACTTTCAATAACCTGGTGATCACAAATCCAACATGGCGGTGACGCGAAGTATAAATATTCACATGGACGTTTCTCGCAATTTAATCATCCGAGTGCAGTGTAACATGGTACAGTAAATCCTTATACAATTGTTAATCCACTGGCATCTAATTTATTTCAATTGTTTCCATAACCACAAGATGGCAGCTGTGCGAAATTTTAAAACCTCGTTTTTACTTCTTGTGTCCTAATCATGCGATTGAAGTTTGAATGCTACACGTACACAATAATCTTCATGTAACAGTACATAACTCTAGGACCTACATATATAAAAATCCAACATGGCGACCATCCGAAATATTTAGTCGTTTCTCAATACCTATGAATCTATTACAGCAATCAACTGAAATTTTGTATGTTGATAGTGGCAATTAACATAAGTAGGATATATGAAAATATGCTGTATAGTTCTTCACGGAACTACTTGTTTTATTTTACCATATTCATCAGTTTTTAGTCAACTTCAGTAAGTAACTGTAACTTGTTTACTAACCCAACCCTGCTTCCTGAAGATCGCTTACAGCTACGTGGCAAATGCTTCTTTTAAACATTTCTGGAATAATAGGCTACATAACACAATGATCAGAGAAGAAAGTTCAACGCGTAACGGGTCCATTACGAAAAATTCCTTGAGTGTGCTCTAGCAGTGTCATTAAAGATATCATGGGTTGGATAAGCTTTAACTTCCGCAGTAGGTAAAGTTTAGAAGCCGTTATTTCAGTGTAGCCTATACAAACTAAGAGTTCCGCAGTAGCTGAATTGTATGATACTCATTGCCCGTTCTGAAATACAAGCGACTCCCCTTAATGTTCGACATAATGCATCCAAATCTTATGTTTCGTTTCTCTAGATTTCACCATGCAGAAAACAAAATTACTTCAACAATCGAACTGCTTCTGTAGTTGTCGTTCTAGAAGTAGATTGCAGGCTATTAACTGTGACGAACAATATTTTTCATGTTCTTCAATCTGAAACACATCGTAGGACGTTGTTCTGTACCGTTGAACTTTATATGTATTCGAGTTTAGCATTTTAACGATCGGCTCGAAAACGTCACAGATTTCAAGCTTTGTCACTTCCGAGCGTGATGATGGCACAGTGTTCAAGCTGATTGTCTCGCACCATGGGTTCAAAATCCAGCTAATGCATATGAGATTTTCGAAATGAAATGTCATGTCCTGTGGTTCGGCTTTCAGGTTTTAAAAAATGTGTACCCGTGGCTCACCATCGCGAGATTATCGGTCACATAAAACTAGGAGATTTTTTTCCAGTCCGAAGCACAGTGATCAATATCTACAATCTAGCCGGGCAAAAGTCATGTTTGAACGTTTTGGAGTTACCCCAGATAGAATATCATTCCAGGCTGTATGGCAAACACATAAAATTAATGTTTTTTTATTTATTTTTATTTGTATTTTTGTCCCGAACACGTTCATATGCCATTCATCCGATTGAGATGAAACTTGCGTGACGTGTTGTGCACAACCCCGTGAAGGTCTCTGAATTAGCAAATCCATTTTACAATAGGTGACACATGAGTAGTTTCAACAAATGAGTGCTGGTTCCCAAATCGTTTCATCGTGTGTAAATCCATTTCACAATAGGTGGCGAGCGAGTAGTTTCAACAAATTAGTGTTGGCGTGCTAATAGTTTCTACAAATGAATTTTTGAGAGTTCTTGTGCGCATGTCCGTGAAGGTTTATAAATAAGAGAATCGGATGGAAAAGCAAAAATATATTATGTATCCAAAAGCACTTCAATAAATAACATTACAACACTCTTTCTTTCTTTCTTTCTTTCTTTCTTTCTTTCTTTCTTTCTCTCTTTCTTTGATTGGCATTGCAACGAATGCCGGGTACAGCTTGTGTCAAATAAACCAGAACCCACCACGCTGACGTTGAGTATATTTTCATAATCTTCTTCTTCACCATTCTTATGTGAAATATTTTCTTTGACGAGGCTTTTGATACGTTACGTGTACTGTAAGATGGAATCATTATGCCTTTATTCAAAGTTTGTTGGCTATGTTTTACTGATATTAGTAGGCTACTGGTTGAAAATATTGTTTTACGGACGAATTATGAACACCAAAAATTATGATTATCACGTGTTCTTGTTAATTCGTTTTAGAGGCTTGTGACATCTTGGTCATCAAGTGACTGGAGTCGTTGTTACGTGTTGTATGTGCTTAAGAAATAGTTGAGTTTTATTTTCCAAAAGTTATGGACAACAGATCATTGTGTAAATGGCAAGCGGTCTTAAATGTTAGGTTGAAACTGTAATTACGAACGTCTAATATTGAGATTTGTTTAAGGATAAATATTATTTATCTGTTTATCTATCTAATAACGTTTTACGTCCTTTTTAACAGCTGCGGCTTTTAGAGACGTCAAGGTGCCGGAATTTTGCCCCGTTGGGGATCTTTAACGTGCCAGTAAATCTACTGATACGGCTACCTCGCATTTCCGCACCCTCAGAAGACAGCTGACTGCGCCAGGATTCGATCCTGCAAGCTTGGGTTCAGCAAGCGAGTATCTATCTATTTATCTATTTAGTTATTTATTTATTAAACCCAATTTAACTTAGTACCTTCTTGGCACACACATAAAACGTAGATAATTTTAAAACTAAATAATACATTTAGAAAAAGACAACAAAAAAGAAAATAATTATAACTACAAAATAATAACACTTCAAAACTTAATCAGTCACCCTTATTGCTAATGTTTAGTCATGAATAATACGAACTAAAAAAGTAGAACAAAAAATAAACATGAACACCTTGCCGAAGCATGGACAGTGGAGACGAACAATTGACCTAATTTAGACACAAATACTTTTAGTTTGTCATTGAACACAACGTCTGATTCATTAAATATACAGTATCTATGACTGTAGCAAATGTATTGTATGTTGTTACTATTTTCATGATTGGTGAATTTAAGTGGTGCTAAGATCTTGCTCGACCTTTGAATGTGAAATAATTTATAGTTTCGAGATCTATCGTGTGGAACGTGAAAAGAGAGAGAATTCACTCATAAATCTATAGAATCAAATTTATTTGTTATTATTCTCTTCAATGTTTGCAAAGAAGTTAGCAGTCTTCTACTCTTCAGTGATGTGAAGTTGAACATATTTATTAACTGTTGCGTTGATGTATCGAAAGGACAAAATATATTTAATGTTCTGTAAGAATTTGTTTTGCTCAACCTCCATAGCATGTATTTCTTCCTTTGAATTTGGATCCCAAATTACCGATGCATATTCCAATGTATTTCTCACATGACTCGTGAACAACCGGGTAAGTGTTGTCCCTTCTTGCGCTGTACATTAAACCTACTGTGTACGTGCTTGCGATTGGAACCGACCGAGAATCGCCTGGACCTTAGCAAATTTTCTTTGGGTGAAAGCAAACTGCGAATGTGTGTTTGTATTGTGGGTGGCGGGCGAATGCGACCGAGGTGAAGTTATTTATAATGTAAATATCATCTTGTATACGGGACTCCAGCCCGGCGATCCCCGAGGTGACCCTCCAGTCCCCGAACGGCAGTAAGAGAAACCTCACGTACCACGGACTACAACCAACTAAACGACCCTCATACATTTCTTACTACAAGACTTCAACAATGTGGGTGAAAGAACGGTTCACCTTTCACCTGCGCACACAGCTGCTTCAGGTACTGTGAACTCAAGGTAGGATCAGCCACACACCCAAAAGAATAAAGAAATTTGGTATCGGGAGCATTAAGATGATATGGAGATGATGATAATGAAGAAGATTATTATTTTTACAACTCCACAGCGTTCACGTGCGTGTTCAGTCGCACATCACGACTGTAAGAGAGAGCTGAAAGTCTGGAGATGGAAGGTTCAAATCCCGGTGGTGACAGTAACCATCCTGAGCATGCCTTTAATTCGAAAGGATATTTTATACTCCCTCCAGACAAATACCTATATGATACCTTGTATACCCCTGAGGTCTGGGATTGATTCCCGGCTCTGCCAAAAAAAAAAAAACATTCTGGTCTGAGGGGTGGACTGGTTAACACTCAGCCTCGTGAGGCAAAACTGAGAAGAGGTGGGTTCGATTCCCACCTCAGCCATCCATGAAGTGATTTTCCGCTTCAAATGCCGGGATGGTTCATAATTTAGGGCCACGGCCACTTCCTTCCCTATCCTCACCTCAATTACAATAAACGCAGATTATCAGAAAATCCTACACATGCCTAAATACACGGAACTAATTGACCACGATGTTCATGCCTTTCAAATGAAACAACTACACAGATTCCTATCTGACACGCATTCGCTTTATTTCTCAACTTAAAATTATTAGTAATGCAGCTCGTTTAAGTACGTGAATTGCAAGATATTAGGCGCGATCACATTCCACAGACACAATATTCAATACGTTCACAAATTATGCTTGAAGTACTTTTAAGTCATAAATTTGTTCTCAGTGATGTCTTATATCCAGTTTCCTTCTTCCAGTAGGTTTTTAAGTTCAGTAAATTGTATTCAGACATGCTCTATGCTGCATGCCTTCATAATTTCAGATTTTTGTGCAATAGTATGTGTTCAGGTTTGGTATAATATTTGACTGCCCCTTCAGAATGCTTTGTTTATCTAACGTCACTGTGCTATAGATTTATCGATCCCTCTGAGTTGCAGGGATATGTATCTGTGGTGTGATTACAACACTGCTCTTTCTCCACTCCCTAACTAGATAGCAGCACAGTTCTTGTGTCTGACTTGTGTCTCTAGGAGGCAGTGAAGAAGGAGGCCATGACTTATTAATTGCCTCTGTATTCCAGAGATGATATTATTAATTGTAGGAGATTTGACTCTTACTGCAAGACATTTTAGGATGGGGAATCTTATGACAAGCACAAAACATTATAAACCAGGAGGCTTTAAGGCTCCGCAGAAATATAAGAAGTTGTGTGAAATAAAGTAGTGCTATTTCTATTCATACTACAAACGAAGTTAAAACATGCCAGTTACAGTCCATTCATCACGTAATTATGAATTGCTATTTATTCAATACGCCAAATATAGTCCACTCTGAACTGAGTTATTTAACCAGAGAATGAGATCAAGGTCCCGATAAGCATGGGTACACAGTGTCCGATATTGCAACAGGGATTGGGATAGGTCAAAACAATAAGAAATGTTCCTATAAACATATGTCCGGAAACAAATACCTGGAGAGATATGAGCCATTTTACTTGTGCTGTGTATTTACACTTCAGGCAATGGACGTCATCCTACCAGCTACTTATAATGAACACTTGACTCTCACACACGTTTAACAGAACACGCGTTGGGCAAACATCCATCAACACCACCAACCAGGAGCTGTGATAATCTCAACCGGTCTGTCCATGGATACCATCTGCACATTACAAGAGATGCTCCACATGGATACCACATGCTCTTCTTCACACGCTCTTGTAACATCTACATATTGTCGATAGGTGTGGCATACACCAATGTCATTAAATGTCCACATAGCCATAAATCTAATGGATTAAGGTCCAGAGAATGGGTTGGCCATGCTACAACTATTTTCTAATCCATAGCAAAAAAAACAATGTTTGTTATTTCTCTCGAGGAATACTCCATCGCACTGTTTACGTCACCCACACAGCACGGGACCAACAGTCTAGTGCGGGTAGCGCACTGCACTGCCAGCACAACCGCAAACTATGACAGAACAATCCATTAATGAAAAGACCGTCAGCGGAAGGACGCCTGCACCACCGAACATAACGCATACTCCATGCGGGTAAAATGGTGCATATCTCAACAGATATTTGTTTCCGGACATATGTTTATGGAAACGTTTCTTCTCGTTTTGATCAATCCCAACCCTTGTTGCAATATCGGACACTTTTTTCGAAACATCCTGTATATTGTCGCTGAACTTGCATACCATGTATCTGACAACGTTCTTCTTTTCCATTATTTTCCTTGGATTGGTCACGCCTCCCAACCGTATGTGGATGTGCTATCCAACCTTAGGTACATTTTCCTGTGTAAATCTAAAAGAGAAAAAGAGCCTTAAATATACTGTACTGTATGAGTTCTTAACTAGAGGGAACTATACTGTATTTGTCATTTAGACTTTCACGGCCCGTGTAACTATTCATAATGTTGAATTTTGGGCTTATGCCGTGTTCTATTATATTAATATTCGACGCGTTTCGAAAGAAACCATGTCTTTCTTCGTCAGGAATAATCTGGAATACGACAATGTTGCTAAGAGAAAGCAACGAAGAACATATAGAAGGTGCCCAAAGATGGACGCCATTATAGCCCCATGTTAGGGACAACGGAAAGCAGCAGTGAATTACTTTCTCAGGGTTCTGATAATAGGTAGCCAGGATTCACTGAGATTGTAGCCGGTGTCGCGGTTGAAATTATCTGGGTGTTTACGTATTTCAACCGCCTCCCTGATGATTCTGGGACGATATTGCTTTATACGGGCAAGAACATCCACTCCTTGGAACATGACATCATGGCCAGGTGTTAAAGCATGATCGGCAACAGCTGATTTATCAGGTTGAATGAGCCTGATACATCTATTATGTTCCTTAATGCGAGTGCATATTGTTCTCGAAGTCTGCCCGATGTAAACCTTGCCACAAGTACAGGGAACTCTGTAGATACCCGGTTGTTGCAATTTAGGCAAACTGTCTTTAGTTGGTCGCAGGAGTTGCCTAATCTTAACAGACGTTCCAAATACAGTCCGTATGTTGTACCGACGTAGGATTTTAGCAATACGATCCGTCGTGTTATGTATGTACGGAAGGTAAGCAGTTCCTCTTACATCTCTTTTCTCAACTGACGTCCTATTATTATTTGTTGGTTTCAGAACCATAGAAATCGAAGCCTTGCTATAACCGTTGCTCTCAAAGGTGGTTCGCAGGGTGTTAATTTCTTCTTGTAAAGAAGACACTTCACCAATCCTCCTAGCCCTGGTAGTTATAGTTGTAAGGATACCATGTTTCTGGGTAGGGTGATGGTGAGAACTTGCGTGGAGATATCTATTGGTGTGTGTTGGCTTACGAAAAACGCTGTGTCCTAAAGATCCATCCTCTTTCTTGTTGACGAGAACATCTAAAAAAGGTATTTTGCCGTCAGATTCCTTTTCCATGGTGAAACAAATAGAAGGGTGCTGGAGATTAAGGTGATCCAGGAAATGGCTAAGATTTTCCTCACCTTCCGTCCAAACAACGAACGTGTCATAAACATAACGCCACCAGATCTTCGGTTTGAAAGGAGCCGACGACAAAGCTTTCTCTTCAAAGTTCTCCATGAAGAAATTAGCCACAACAGGAGAGAGAGGACTACCCATGGCCACACCATAAGTCTGCTCATAGAAATTCCCATTCCATAGAAAGTAGGAGAGGGTCATGCAGTGATAAAAAAAAGTCTTGTGATGTCTTCAGGAAAAAAGCCATTAATGAGAGACATAACACCATCAATAGGTACTCTCGTAAACAGAGACACCACGTCGAGACTCACTAGGATATCACCCGGCTGAAGTGTTATAGCTTTCAACTTTTCCACGAAGTGTGTGGAATCCTTAATGTACGAAGGCGTGTTACCCAGAAGCGGCTGAAGCAGTCTACCTAGGTATTTGGAAAGGGCATATGTAGGAGAACCTATCGTGCTAACAATAGGTCTAAGAGGGACATCTTCCTTATGTATTTTAGGAAGACCATAGAGTCTCGGAGGAATAGCATCCCCTGGAAGGAGAGTCTTCGCTGCATCCGCTGGAATAGATGATTGCTTGATCAATTTGACGGTGACATTTGAGTAGCGAGTAGTAGGATCACGACTATTAATCCTATATACAGGATCTGATAACAAAGACGAGATCTTGGAATCATAATCAACCTTATCCAACACCACTGTCGCGTTACCCTTGTCAGCGGGGAGAACGATATCAGAATTGTCCCTTAGATCTTTAAGTGTCCGGCTTTCGCCTTGTTTTAAGTTGGCGTTAGGTGGCTTAGTGGTCTTGAGAACTCGGGAACATTCTTGCCTGGCTTCCTCGGCCTCATCAGGTGTGAGGTGATGTACCGAGGATTCTACGGATGTAATAAGTTCTTCAATAGGAATTCTTCTAGGCGCTACAGCAAAATTGAGACCTTTAGCGAGAACTGCCTGTTGGGTATCATTTAGGGGCTTGCTGGACAAATTTACGACAACCTTGTTAGAATCAAGTCTAATGGCTTGAGATTTCTGCAACTGACATAACCTATCATATTTGGAAATATGTCTGTCCCTCACCTGATCTAGAACGCTGTTAGCTTGCACTGAGGAAATACGATCAAAGATCTTCCATAATTCCTCACTTACGAAGTTCGAGAGGCGTAGATGTAGCTGTAGTAACTCCCTCGAAATAAAATCCAACTGCTTATGAGTATGCTGTAACCTCACTATTAATAACGCCTTGCTTGCACGACGATAGATTCTCGTTGCCTTAGGTGTTCTGAAGGTATGCTTCAACATAACATAATTCGGTAGAATATCATAATCCCGGCATCTAAGGAGAAAAGCGAGTGAAGAGATTAGAAAAACTTTCTTGCGTCGTAACCTACTAAATCTAGACATCAGTCGGAAAATATCCTCCCCATAGAGGTTTCTAATATTGTCATTTAGACTTTCACGGCCCGTGTTACTATTCATAATGTTGAATTTTGGGCTTATGCCGTGTTCTATTATATTAATATTCGACGCGTTTCGAAAGAAACCATGTCTTTCTTCGTCAGGAATAATCTGGAATACGACAATGTTGCTAAGAGAAAGCAACGAAGAACATATAGAAGGTGCCCAAAGATGGACGCCATTATAGTCCCATGTTAGGGACAACGGAAAGCAGCAGTGAATTACTCTGTCAGGGTTCTGATAATAGGTAGCCAGGATTCACTGAGATTGTAGCCGGTGTCGCGGTTGAAATTATCTGCGTGTTTACGTATTTCAACCGCCTCCCTGATGATTCTGGGACGATATTGCTTTATACGGGTAAGAACATCCACTCCTTGGAACATGACATCATGGCCAGGTGTTAAAGCATGATCGGCAACAGCTGATTTATCAGGTTGAATGAGCCTGATACATCTATTATGTTCCTTAATGCGAGTGCATATTGTTCTCGAAGTCTGCCCGATGTAAACCTTGCCACAAGTACAGGGAACTCTGTAGATACCCGGTTGTTACAATTTAGGCAAACTGTCCTTAGTTGGTCGCAGGAGTTGCCTAATCTTAACAGAAGTTCCAAATACAGTCCGTATGTTGTACCGACGTAGGATTTTAGCAATACGATCCGTCGTGTTATGTATGTACGGAAGGTAAAAAGTTCCTCTTACATCTCTTTTCTCAACTGACGTCCTGTTATTATTTGTTGGTTTCAGAACCGTAGAAATCAAAGCCTTGCTATAACCGTTGCTCTCAAAGGTGGTTCGCAGGGTGTTAATTTCTTCTTGTAAAGAAGACACTTCACAAATTCTCCCAGCCCTGGTAGTTAGAGTTGTAAGGATACCATGTTTCTGGGCAGGATGATGGTGAGAACTTGCGTGGAGATATCCATTGGTGTGTGTTGGCTTACGAAAAACGCTGTGTCCTAAAGATCCATCCTCTTTCTTTGTGACGAGAACATCTAAAAAAGGTATTTTGCCGTCAGATTCCTTTTCCATGGTGAAACAAATAGAAGGGTGCTGGAGATTAAGGTGATCCAGGAAATGGCTAAGATTTTCCTCACCTTCCGTCCAAACAACGAACGTGTCATCCACATAACGCCACCAGATCTTCGGTTTGAAAGGAGCCGACGACAAAGCTTTCTCTTCAAAGTTCTCCATGAAGAAATTAGCCACAACAGGAGAGAGAGGACTACCCATGGCCACACCATCAGTCTTGTGATGTCTTCAGGAAAAAAGCCATTAATTAGAGGCATAACACCATCAATAGGTACTCTCGTAAACAGAGACACCACGTCGAGACTCACTAGGATATCACCCGGCTGAAGTGTTATAGCTTTCAACTTTTCCACGAAGTGTGTGGAATCCTTAATGTACGAAGGCGTGTTAACCAGAAGCAGCTGAAGTAGTCTACCTAGGTATTTGGAAAGGGCATATGTAGGAGAACCATTCGCACTAACAATAGGTCTAAGAGGGACATCTTCCTTATGTATTTTAGGAAGACCATAGAGTCTCGGAGGAATAGCATCCTCTGGAAGGAGAGTCTTCGCTGCATCCGCTGGAATAGATGATTGCTTGATCAATTTGACGGTGACATTTGAGTAGCGAGTAGTAGGATCACGACTATTAATCCTATATACTGTGCCCGTTTAGACCGGAGTCCGCACGACCACATATGCATTTTACCAATAATCAGTCAGCACGAGAGTCAAAATATCCCGGAGCGCCAGATGGGTTAAAGCAAATCGCAAAAACGACATCAAATTAAAAAAATGCTTTGCTGATTTTTGGCTCAATGCAACAATAAGGATAGAAGGAGATTTAATTGGGTGAAACACATCTGGTAAAATTATCTCAGTTTATTTTAAAGTTAAAATCTGACTGCAAAGATGCTCAAAGCATCATCATCCACGTGTGGCGATCCACACTCTTATTTACACACAATATACAGAAATCTTCCAAACACATTTGACAATCTTTTTGGAAACACAAGTCCGATTAATAGTCCTGTGGACTGTGTTCCAAAATTATTAACATTTAATTCCAGTTCAAAATTAATTGTCTATAGGCCTACTGGAAATAACGTAGATCACTGTTTGACTATTTACATGATATTAACACTCGTAGAATAAATGTTTATAGAATTTTTAAATTTTCACTTGTTTTTCCAGTTTCAAAAATATATCGTCGAAAATATTATCATCGAAGCATTACAAATTATTAACACATATTAATAACATCTGAAAAGTATTTGACCTTGAGCATAGCATCGAAGAACTGTGCGAAGCACAACAACAATTAATTGTTCTTCTGACATTAAACATTCGAGAAGTGACTCGATTATGAACTTCAAGTTCCAAACAAAATACATGATTTCTGAATCATCAACTTGATCAATAAATGGTTGAACCATTCAACTATTAGATTTTCCACTTGGAATCATTATTATAAAAATATTTATATTTATGGCCATTTTTAGCAACTTTCACAACTTGCAATTCTTCGACAGAATGCGGAAATTAGAATTGTAGTTTTATAATGAATTCATTTAGTTCATGGCACTAGGACTGAAAATATCCTTCGAATTATTCGTGGTTAAAGAATTATTTTAAATTGGCAGTGGCCCATTCTACTATTTGTGTAAGAACACAATATTACAACAACAACGGTAAAGGTCTTCCTCTGAAGAAGAATAAACTACTATCATGACAAATCCGGGTTCTAGCAAAATCAAAGTCTAAATGGAATTCGTAAACAAGGTTGAAATAAGAACTGATGGTTTCAAAGAAATAACCTTCGGGTTATTCGTACGACGAAATGTGTGGCTCCAATACTCCTACTATAAACCTGAGCCATCGAACCTGCTATTTGATTGATGCTCGAAAAAACCTTCATTCCTGCGACTTAACATGCGCACCTGGGAATGGCATTTCAACTACTCCACACACATAAATTATCTTCCCAAAATTTATACAATAAATCAAGCCTCTGCTTGTTATCAACACTGGAAGATTAATAAACTTACAAGTTTATTTTATTTTACCATTCAGTTCAATCCGTGAATTTACCATACTTATGAAAAGCTTCATTTCACTTTCGAGTGTATTTACGTCATGATTTTATATAAATACAACAATATCCTATTTGATACAAATATGATTTGCTTCCCGTTTCATGCCTCTCCGTTTTATCTGAAACATATACTTTGCTCATAGCAAATATCAACTGTTCAACCAGAACTGAAATGTTGGTTGAATGCGGGCTTGCGCTAGCCACTCTCCTTCGGAAAATCTCCTGTTCCAAACTAGAAATGATTAAACTACTTCATAGGCTCTTTCTCAATACATATGATTATTAGAAAATATAATATCCAAGAATTATTTAGAAAAATTATGAAAATTATTATTATTATTATTAGTGGATTATTATTATTATTATTATTATTATTTGTATTATTTCAAATATGTTTAATTATCATCTCATTATGTGAGAATCCACATGTTCGAACCTTCGAATATGAAAAAAATATCCATTCCTCAACAAAAATAAATTTAACTTTTACAGTTACATCGGGGGTTTTCCGTGGTTTCCTTAAAATATGAAAAATTCAATTAAATCTTCGAAATGCTCGGTCATCGATCCTAAACTGTTCTGAGTGCTGCAAATGCTCAGAATAACTCTAATAAGTCTTGCGTAAATCATTGCAAGCTTTAAATACGACGAAAAAAATGTGTTGGTCATCTGCAGAAAAAAATAGTTTGTTCCAATTAGCTAGGCATAATATAATTCAAATGTGGCTTACATTTCTTGATGGTCTTGAAGTGTAGTAAACCTGGTCTATACCAGATTTATCCGTAGACATGCCCTATCGGACAAGCATGTATAATCCTTGTATCAGCCGCCATTGTAGACCCACAATTCGTCTAGTCAGACATAGTGGTAGTATCTTTCGACGTTTGAGTAAACTGTGGTTCCATTTTAATATGGGCTTCTATCAGAGCCATAACAGTTTGTTGAAATAGGGTCAGATCTAAGTGATCTCTTATTAGATATGTCAGTTGTACCATAACTCACTGTAATCTCATCAGTACAAGAAAAACATTGACAGTCTAAGCAGTTAACGGCTGTTCTGAAGATCGTTCCCTGGGCGTGGTTTATTAATATCACCATCTGCCATGCGCTAAGCAACCTGCAGTTTCCCTTGCGTAGACTATTGAACGCCACCGTTATAGACTAGTCTTCAATGTACTGACAGATCGAAGTGGTTAACTAGTTACAAAAATGAAAACTGACTTGAAAATGGATTTAAACATCCAAGTATTAAGTTACTACTGGACTGTGACAAAATACTATTTTCTAGACAAAGTCTAGCATATGTCCTTGCAGAAATATAAATATTTCCACCAATGTCTGTAGAAATATCAATCACCTCAGTGATTCTCCTCACCAGAAACTTACTAAGTTCCAACTCGTTTGCGCAGCACTTCTCGTGACTATCACGATTTGAAAAGAACTTCTGCGTAGATTCGGCAACCATGTGCCTTGGCTCAGCGTAGATGCAACTTGCTTGCCAAGTGCTTGTGTTAGAATGAGCTAACCATGCCTCCTCCAGCTGGCTTTTATTCAAAACGGTCAGAGTCACGCGTCATCGCCTGATATCTAGAAATCCTCATATCTCTTGAATCCCTGGTCCGATTTACTTGATACTAATTGCATTCTCTTTCATTTGGCCGTGCCAGTAATCTGATCCCAGTCTCAAGTCTCTACTCCATAGTTAACTATTTAATCAATAAATAGCCTCCACCTCTGCTATTACTCGCTACGTCACTTGACATCCAACTATCGGTAAAATTCTTCGAAATGCTTCTCGAAGCAATGTAGCGCGATATTCAAATATCTGAACTTTCAAAAGCGGCTACAGCCTTTCCCTTGATATCTAGGTGTCTGAAACTTGGAATACCCATTCCTAGAGTTGGGCACATCCACCCCACACCTAGCAAAAAATAAAAAAAATTCAATTTTTATTTGTCCTATCTACACATTAAATCATCTGGTTCTTGAATAATAGATCTTCAGATTCGATGCATTATAAGTTCCCACGATGTTACCAGTTCGTGTATTGGCTACTTCATAGCTTCCATTATTGTTTACTTCCACAATACGATAGGGTCCAGCGTAAAGGCTTGCAAATTTCGAGTACACTCGATTTTGCACGTCAGAGGGTGTAGGTCTTTTCACTAACACAAGAGTTCCTACGCGCAAGGGTCTGCGAAAACGCTTTCCTCTCACTCTGCGCTCTCTCTTCTCAGCTTGACTCCTTAACTTGTCTAAAGCGAGAGTTTCCCTCATCTGACGACTTGGTTCAATCTCAGGTGGAATAGAGATGATTCGATCCCATAATCGTGTTGGTTTAATTCCATGATGAAGCAACATAGGAATCTGTCCAGTACTCTCATGAATCGTAGAGTTGATGGATTCGGATGCTAAAGAAAGAACATCCATCCATTTCAAATGCTCATTTGGACAATAGAGACGGCAAAATTTTGCTATCTCAGCCATCACGCGTTCCGCTGGATTGCTCTCTGGATGTCTAATAGAACAAAACAATTGTCTAATCCCAAGATTATTCATGATGGTTCGAAATTCCAAAGATGTAAATTGAGGTCCACGATCTGATAAAAGGAATTCCGGTTTGCCTGCTTCCGGAATTACGCTGTCTCTAATTCTCTTCGCACAATACTTTGCGTTTGCCTTCTGAATTGGATGTAACATGGTGTATTTGCTAAAAACATCCATAGTCACCAAAATATATCGGTTACCTCTTTTAGACTTTGGGAGAGGACCATATAAATCAGTCGCGAAGATTTCGCAAGGCTTAGAAGGAATAATAGGCCTTGGTAATTCTCTCAATAATCTAGAATTATGTTTACTCCTTTGGCATAAGTCGCATTCTCGAATAGTGTTTCTGAGAGTTTGTCGCATTCGCTCCCACGAAAATTTATCTTGAATCATGTTGACTGTCTTATCTACTCCAGCATGACCTGCGATTTTATGTGCCATCCAAATAATGGGTTTTTGCAATCGTGGAGGTATCACTACTCTCAGCTTCGTATGGTCGGGATCTGCAAACTTGTAGATTAAACCATCTAACATCATAAAATCTCTTGAAATTCTTTCAGTTTCCGCAAAATCATCATCATTTGGATCCATGTTTCCCTGTAGAAAACGAAAAATGTTCCTAAGACGTCGGTCTCTCCTCTGGGATAAATGCAATAACCTTAACCTTCTCAAGGTATCTTCATCTTCCTGCGTCAGGTTAACTTGAAAAACCTTAGATGTAGACTCCACTGCTCTACTCAACAAATCAGCTCCCACGTTCAACTTTCCAGGAGTGTGTTCAATAACTAGGTTGAATTGCTGAATAAAAAGTGACCATCTAGTTATTCTATCGCTGGCAAAGTTTGTTCTCAAAATGAACTCCAATGCGTGGTGATCAGTCCTCACAATGACTGAATGTCCAATTAACATTTTCTTCCACGACTCCAATGCGAATATTACAGCAAGTGCTTCTAACTCTGTGGTGTAATAATTTCTCTCTGATGGACGAAGTTTCCTGCTAATGAACGCCAGGTAATGTCTCTTGTGGTCTTCATCCTCTTGAAGTAGAATAGCTCCAATCCCTACGGTGGATGCATCAGATTCTATGATGAAATTCTTGGTAAAGTCAGGATACTCCAATTTCACACTGTTTACCAATAACCTCTTGGCATCTTGAAATGATTGTTCACAATCTTTATCCCATTTCCATTTATTTCCTTTCTTTAACAATTCCTGCAATTGCGCAACTGTCTTGGTGAAGTTTGGACAATGCCCTGCAAAGAATTGGCATGTCCCGAGAAAACTGCGGACATTCTTCACTCTAGTAGGTCTAGGGAAATTTGCAATTGCTTGTATCTTCGTCTCATTGGGACGGTATCCTTCTCCATCCAAAATGTGACCCAAAAATTTTATTTCCTTTCGGAAGAACTGACATTTCCGAAGGTTTACTTTGAAGTTCGCTTTTCTCAAATCTGCGAATAACATTTGAAGATGTAACAAATGTTCCTCCTTAGTCTCGGATGCAATTAAGATATCATCAATATAACGAATTGCTATCTCTTTTACTTCAGGACTCAAATTTTGTTCCAGGGCTCTGATCAAAACGGATCCAGATGTTTTGACTCCAAATGGTAAACGGCGGAATACATATGTCTGCTGGTCAAACATAAATCCTGTAAACTTCTTAGAATCTTCACTAAGCCTAATATGATGGTAGGACGAAGTGAGATCAATATTAGAGAACCAGACCTTGCCTTGGAATTTCCTTAACAGTTCCCTAATGATTGGTGGTCTGTCATACTCTGGCAGTAATCTTGAATTCAAATTTCGCGCGTCTAAACATAGTCTCTGACTTCCATCTTGCTTAGACACTACTGCTAATGGATTGACATAAGATGTAGTGTACTTTTCAATCACATTGTTGCTTTCCATGTCCTTGATAAGCACTTTTACTCTTTCTCGATGCTTTTCTGCTACTGGATACAATTTTGCATGAAAAGGTGCATCATCATTTACACGAATATGATATTCAAAATCCTTAATTTCACCAGGTTTAATGTCAAAAATATCTTGATACTCCTCCAAAATTTTCCCTAGCTCTGGGGACTCCTTCTCAGTGTAGACTTCTCTTCCTTCAGCTTCATGAAAAATCAGAGACCATTGAGCATCTCCCTCGATGTCTTCCTCTTTTTTTCCCTCGAAGTTAATCTCTTCGGTATTCTTGAATCTAATCGTCTCTGTCTTCATATCTATCACTGCTTGATATTTCTGAATGAAATCTGCTCCCAATATCATGTCAAAAGCCATGTCCTTCATTACAACAAATACATGTCGGAAATCATGTCCTCCAATCGTAATACATAAGTATAATTGTGTTTTACACAGAGATATTTTATTGGGTATTATTCCTTGGATCTTAATTCCTGATACTGGAATCTCCTCTAAATTCTCTTTGAGCTTCCACAGAATATAAAGCTTCTCACTCACCAGACAAAGCATAGCCCCAGTATCGATCAAAGTATCGACAGGCATACCAAATACTTCGCATGATATGATCGGCATTCTAATTCTGGTACCCATTTCTTTTCGTTCGTCATTCTGTTGAATTAAGTCATCATCCTCTGCTTGCCATTTAATAATTCTGGAAGTGAAAGTATTCAAAATTCTATCTTCTACTGTGAATTCGAAGTTGTTTTTTTTTTCATTACCATTCCCCCGGGATTGTTTTGTTCCCGATGGACCTGGTTCATTGGGCCTCTGCTCCAAAAATTGCAAGTTATCTTGGTGTCTTGCTTCCAAATTTTTCCTCGTCTCCTTGTTAAACTCTTCATTGGACTGACGAGTATCCACATTCCCTCTGTTATCGTAGTTATTTCTACCATAATATCTTCTTTCCTGGTACCTTCCTTGACTATCTCGTGGTCTTGTCCATCGAGTATTGTATTGATTACCACCATCCGGTCTTGCATATGGCTTGTAACTGTATCTGTTACTGTACTGGTTCCATCCTCTCTTATTGGAATCTTCCCTCGGCGTTTTCTCTTCTCGCTCCTCTCGAATCTCTCGAGGTGTCTGAGAATAACTCTCAGCCATAACAGCATACACAGCGTTGTTATTCTTTCCTCCCTTCTGATGGAAGAATTGAGCGTTTGTATGATCCAGCTTCTGTAATACTTCATCAAATTGTTCCATATTATAGATATCAGCAGCGATCAAAGTCCTCTGGACGTCTGCTGGAAACTGACGTATCAATGCAGTAATCAACTCGTTATCTGGCATCGGCGGATCTAAATGTTGAAGTTTAGACAGCTGTCCAGAAAAGTACGTAGAGTATCGAGTAGGTTGTGACGTCGAGAATCTCTTCGAATATAACTCTGCTCTGACTTGCTGTTGGGTTTCAGGGGACCAAAACTTCTTCAATAGCCCACGAGAAAACTCCTCAAAAGTGGTTAGAGTGGATCTAAATGCTCTAAACCAAAGAAGTGCAGGACCTTCCAAGAACTTCCCTATCACTCGGATCTGTCTTTCTTTAGGGATCTTAGAATCTTTCAGGTAATCACCTGCTTCTCTCAAAAATTCCACGGGTGTCACAGAATCTCGCCCTGAAAATTTAGAAGGCTTATCTTCTATATTCTTAAATACAGTTATGGGGTTGGATTGAAATACTGTCCTGACCTCATCCTGTCTATCAGTCTCTCTAGCTGCTCCTAGATTTATCTGTATCTGTTCCTTTCCCCTTACATTTGGCATTTTCAACAGATGATCAGACTGTTTCTCATCCTTGATTTGAGTTTTCATAGCCTCAAGTTCCTTCTGGTTTTCTTCTGCCATCTTCTTAATTGCTTCAGTTTCTTTACAATTTTCCTTAACATCATTGGATATCTGGTTCATAACAGCCTCATGACTTTTCAATGACCCTGTCATATCTGATATGTCCTTCTGAGTTGCTTGGATATCTTTGGCAATTACTTCAATATGGGATGACAAAGATTCCCTAATCTCCTTGATTCCCTCTTGGTTCTCCAGCTTGAGTGTGTCTTTAATTTCATTGACAACTGTGGTTTTAATTTCAGTTTGCAACTCACTAATCACACCTTCTCTTATTTCTCCCATGACAAGTTCTTTGAATTGTTCCGTTAAACGTTGAACAACTAGAATTCCCATCTCGTTACTCTCCTTCTTCACTCTGACTTCCAGGTTGACCATGTCTTCACCAACTTTCCTAAGACCATGTTCTATCCTATCAGCTAAGCTTTGGGATCGAAGATCGGCATCGCGAAATTTATCGTCCATTAAACTAGCGTTAGTAGCTAATGAAGTTTCGAGCTCATGTGTTTTGTCGCATAATTTATTCATTTTACTTTCAAGTGTCATTTTCAAAATTTCAGAATTCTCTTTAAATTTACTTTCCATTGAATTAAATTTACTGTTTAAATTTTCTTTCAAAATACTTTTTAAAGAATCAGAACTTTCTTTAAGTTTTTCATCTAAACTTTCCTTCAAGTTATCTTTTAACCTGCTTTCTAAAGAATCAGCATTTTCTTTAAGTTTACTTTCCAAAGAATCAGAATTTTCTTTAAGTTTATCCTCCAAACTTTCTTTAAGTTTATTTTCTAAAGACTCAGAATTTTCTTTAAGTTTATTTTCTAAAGAATCAGAATTTTCTTTAAGTTTATTTTCTAAAGAATCAGAATTTTCTTTTAAGTTTATCATTCAAATTTTCTTTAAGTTTATTCTCTAAAGAATCAGAATTTTCTTTATGTTTCTTTTCTAAAGCCTCAGTATTTTCTTTCATAATGGCTGCTACACGCAGTCCAGCCTGTTTTGAACTCTCCTCCAAACTCCTCATCATCCTCATCATTTCTTCCATAATTTTCAATTATTATTCAAAACTTAGGGGTATACAACAGTGGCAAACACAAGCTTATAACTAGAACAAGAAATATGAATAGCTAATTGGAACACTATAAGAAAATGAGATTTGTCCTAATGTCGACGTGATGGAAAAACAAAATTCTCTACTTTTACGAATTACATTTACCATAATATCACAAGAAAAATATGCAAGTTCTCAAATATCCTCCACCTGGATTCTAATAATGTGTATGTCCAGTCATCGAACGTTTACTACTGAATTTACTTGACGCCCTAATGGTTAAGCCATTATCAAAAATAATCAAACCCATTCTAATTATTAACCAAGTTAAATTTTTAAGTTTCCCCACTAATTGGGTTTCCTACTAATTTATTCATCCAAACCAGACATCTCTCAACTCCCAAAATATTTCTATAAAAATTATCACAATTTCAAATCGGCATGCGATTGACCATGTCTAAATCAGGACCCACGTTCGAAGCCATTTCTCTCTCCATCTTATTTTATGTGCCCGTTTAGACCGGAGTCCGCACGACCACATATGCATTTTACCAATAATCAGTCAGCACGAGAGTCAAAATATCCCGGAGCGCCGGATGGGTTAAAGCAAATCGCAAAAACGACATCAAATTAAAAAAATGCTTTGCTGATTTTTGGCTCAATGCAACAATAAGGATAGAAGGAGATTTAATTGGGTGAAACACATCTGGTAAAATTATCTCAGTTTATTTTAAAGTTAAAATCTGACTGCAAAGATGCTCAAAGCAGCATCATCCACGTGTGGCGATCCACACTCTTATTTACACACAATATACAGAAATCTTCCAAACACATTTGACAATCTTTTTGGAAACACAAGTCCGATTAATAGTCCTGTGGACTGTGTTCCAAAATTATTAACATTTAATTCCAGTTCAAAATTAATTGTCTATACTGGAAATAACGTAGATCACTGTTTGACTATTTACATGATATTAACACTCGTAGAATAAATGTTTATAGAATTTTTAAATTTTCACTTGTTTTTCCAGTTTCAAAAATATATCGTCGAAAATATTATCATCGAAGCAATACAAATTATTAACACATATTAATAACATCTGAAAAGTATTTGACCTTGAGCATAGCATCGAAGAACTGTGCGAAGCACAACAACAATTAATTGTTCTTCTGACATTAAACATTCGAGAAGTGACTCGATTATGAACTTCAAGTTCCAAACAAAATACATGATTTCTGAATCATCAACTTGATCAATAAATGGTTGAACCATTCAACTATTAGATTTTCCACTTGGAATCATTATTATAAAAATATTTATATTTATGGCCATTTTTAGTAACTTTCACAACTTGCAATTCTTCGACAGAATGCGGAATAATTCATGAATTCATTTAGTTCATGGCACTAGGACTGAAAATATCCTTCGAATTATTCTTGATTAATGAATTATTTTAAATTGGCAGTGGCCCATTCTACTATTTGTGTAAGAACACAATATTACAACAACAACGGTAAAGGTCTTCCTCTGAAGAAGAATAAACTACTATCATGACAAATCCGGGTTCTAGCAAAATCAAAGTCTAAATGGAATTCGTAAACAAGGTTGAAATAAGAACTGATGGTTTCAAAGAAATAACCTTCGGGTTATTCGTACGACGAAATGTGTGGCTCCAATACTCCTACTATAAACCTGAGCCATCGAACCTGCTATTTGATTGATGCTCGAAAAAACCTTCATTCCTGCGACTTAACATGCGCACCTGGGAATGGCATTTCAACTACTCCACACACATAAATTATCTTCCCAAAATTTATACAATAAATCAAGCCTCTGCTTGTTATCAACACTGGAAGATTAATAAACTTACAAGTTTATTTTATTTTACCATTCAGTTTAATCCGTGAATTTACCATACTTATGAAAAGCTTCATTTCACTTTCGAGTGTATTTACGTCATGATTTTATATAAATACAACAATTTCCTATTTGATACAAATATCATTTGCTTCCCGTTTCATGCCTCTCCGTTTTATCTGAAACATATACTTTGCTCATAGCAAATATCAACTGTTCAACCAGAACTGAAATGTTGGTTGAATGCGGGCTTGCGCTAACCACTCTCCTTCGGAAAATCTCCTGTTCCAAACTAGAAATGATTAAACTACTTCATAGGCTCTTTCTCAATACATATGATTATTAGAAAATATAATATCCAAGAATTATTTAGAAAAATTATGAAAATTATTATTATTATTATTAGTGGATTATTATTATTATTATTATTATTATTATTTGTATTATTTCAAATATGTTTAATTATCATCTCATTATGTGAGAATCCACATGTTCGAACCTTCGAATATGAAAAAAATATCCATTCCTCAACAAAAATAAATTTAACTTTTACAGTTACATCGGGGGTTTTCCGTGGTTTCCTTAAAATATGAAAAATTCAATTAAATCTTCGAAATGCTCGGTCATCGATCCTAAACTGTTCTGAGTGCTGCAAATGCTCAGAATAACTCTAATAAGTCTTGCGTAAATCATTGCAAGCTTTAAATACGACGAAAAAAATGTGTTGGTCATCTGCAGAAAAAAATAGTTTGTTCCAATTAGCTAGGCATAATATAATTCAAATGTGGCTTACATTTCTTGATGGTCTTGAAGTGTAGTAAACCTGGTCTATACCAGATTTATCCGTAGACATGCCCTATCGGACAAGCATGTATAATCCTTGTATCAGCCGCCATTGTAGACCCACAATTCGTCTAGTCAGACATAGTGGTAGTATCTTTCGACGTTTGAGTAAACTGTGGTTCCATTTTAATATGGGCTTCTATCAAAGCCATAACAGTTTGTTGAAATAGGGTCAGATCTAAGTGATCTCTTATTAGATATGTCAGTTGTACCATAACTCACTGTAATCTCATCAGTACAAGAAAAACATTGACAGTCTAAGCAGTTAACGGCTGTTCTGAAGATCGTTCCCTGGGCGTGGTTTATTAATATCACCATCTGCCATGCGCTAAGCAACCTGCAGTTTCCCTTGCGTAGACTATTGAACGCCACCGTTATAGACTAGTCTTCAATGTACTGACAGATCGAAGTGGTTAACTAGTTACAAAAATGAAAACTGACTTGAAAATGGATTTAAACATCCAAGTATTAAGTTACTACTGGACTGTGACAAAATACTATTTTCTAGACAAAGTCTAGCATATGTCCTTGCAGAAATATAAATATTTCCACCAATGTCTGTAGAAATATCAATCACCTCAGTGATTCTCCTCACCAGAAACTTACTAAGTTCCAACTCGTATGCGCAGCACTTCTCGTGACTATCACGATTTGAAAAGAACGTCTGCGTAGATTCGGCAACCATGTGCCTTGGCTCAGCGTAGATGCAACTTGCTTGCCAAGTGCTTGTGTTAGAATGAGCTAACCATGCCTCCTCCAGCTGGCTTTTATTCAAAACGGTCAGGGTCACGCGTCATCGCCTGATATCTAGAAATCCTCATATCTCTTGAATCCCTGGTCCGATTTACTTGATACTAATTGCATTCTCTTTCATTTGGCCGTGCCAGTAATCTGATCCCAGTCTCAAGTCTCTACTCCATAGTTAACTATTTAATCAATAAATAGCCTCCACCTCTGCTATTACTCGCTACGTCACTTGACATCCAACTATCGGTAAAATTCTTCGAAATGCTTCTCGAAGCAATGTAGCGCGATATTCAAATATCTGAACTTTCAAAAGCGGCTACAGCCTTTCCCTTGATATCTAGGTGTCTGAAACTTGGAATACCCATTCCTAGAGTTGGGCACATCCACCCCACACCTAGCAAAAAATAAAAAAAATTCAATTTTTATTTGTCCTATCTACACATTAAATCATCTGGTTCTTGAATAATAGATCTTCAGATTCGATGCATTATAAGTTCCCACGATGTTACCAGTTCGTGTATTGGCTACTTCATAGCTTCCATTATTGTTTACTTCCACAATACGATAGGGTCCAGCGTAAAGGCTTGCAAATTTCGAGTACACTCGATTTTGCACGTCAGAGGGTGTAGGTCTTTTCACTAACACAAGAGTTCCTACGCGCAAGGGTCTGCGAAAACGCTTTCCTCTCACTCTGCGCTCTCTCTTCTCAGCTTGACTCCTTAACTTGTCTAAAGCGAGAGTTTCCCTCATCTGACGACTTGGTTCAATCTCAGGTGGAATAGAGATGATTCGATCCCATAATCGTGTTGGTTTAATTCCATGATGAAGCAACATAGGAATCTGTCCAGTACTCTCATGAATCGTAGAGTTGATGGATTCGGATGCTAAAGAAAGAACATCCATCCATTTCAAATGTTCATTTGGACAATAGAGACGGCAAAATTTTGCTATCTCAGCCATCACGCGTTCCGCTGGATTGCTCTCTGGATGTCTAATAGAACAAAACAATTGTCTAATCCCAAGATTATTCATGATGGTTCGAAATTCCAAAGATGTAAATTGAGGTCCACGATCTGATAAAAGGAATTCCGGTTTGCCTGCTTCTGGAATTACGCTGTCTCTAATTCTCTTCGCACAATACTTTGCGTTTGCCTTCTGAATTGGATGTAACATGGTGTATTTGCTAAAAACATCCATAGTCACCAAAATATATCGGTTACCTCTTTTAGACTTTGGGAGAGGACCATATAAATCAGTCGCGAAGATTTCGCAAGGCTTAGAAGGAATAATAGGCCTTGGTAATTCTCTCAATAATCTAGAATTATGTTTACTCCTTTGGCATAAGTCGCATTCTCGAATAGTGTTTCTGAGAGTTTGTCGCATTCGCTCCCACGAAAATTTATCTTGAATCATGTTGACTGTCTTATCTACTCCAGCATGACCTGCGATTTTATGTGCCATCCAAATAATGGGTTTTTGCAATCGTGGAGGTATCACTACTCTCAGCTTCGTATGGTCGGGATCTGCAAACTTGTAGATTAAACCATCTAACATCATAAAATCTCTTGAAATTCTTTCAGTTTCCGCAAAATCATCATCATTTGGATCCATGTTTCCCTGTAGAAAACGAAAAATGTTCCTAAGACGTCGGTCTCTCCTCTGGGATAAATGCAATAACCTTAACCTTCTCAAGGTATCTTCATCTTCCTGCGTCAGGTTAACTTGAAAAACCTTAGATGTAGACTCCACTGCTCTACTCAACAAATCAGCTCCCACGTTCAACTTTCCAGGAGTGTGTTCAATAACTAGGTTGAATTGCTGAATAAAAAGTGACCATCTAGTTATTCTATCGCTGGCAAAGTTTGTTCTCAAAATGAACTCCAATGCGTGGTGATCAGTCCTCACAATGACTGAATGTCCAATTAACATTTTCTTCCACGACTCCAATGCGAATATTACAGCAAGTGCTTCTAACTCTGTGGTGTAATAATTTCTCTCTGATGGACGAAGTTTCCTGCTAATGAACGCCAGGTAATGTCTCTTGTGGTCTTCATCCTCTTGAAGTAGAATAGCTCCAATCCCTACGGTGGATGCATCAGATTCTATGATGAAATTCTTGGTAAAGTCAGGATACTCCAATTTCACACTGTTTACCAATAACCTCTTGGCATCTTGAAATGATTGTTCACAATCTTTATCCCATTTCCATTTATTTCCTTTCTTTAACAATTCCTGCAATGGCGCAACTGTCTTGGTGAAGTTTGGACAATGCCCTGCAAAGAATTGGCATGTCCCGAGAAAACTGCGGACATTCTTCACTCTAGTAGGTCTAGGGAAATTTGCAATTGCTTGTATCTTCGTCTCATTGGGACGGTATCCTTCTCCATCCAAAATGTGACCCAAAAATTTTATTTCCTTTCGGAAGAACTGACATTTCCGAAGGTTTACTTTGAAGTTCGCTTTTCTCAAATCTGCGAATAACATTTGAAGATGTAACAAATGTTCCTCCTTAGTCTCGGATGCAATTAAGATATCAATATAACGAATTGCTATCTCTTTTACTTCAGGACTCAAATTTTGTTCCAGGGCTCTGATCAAAACGGATCCAGATGTTTTGACTCCAAATGGTAAACGGCGGAATACATATGTCTGCTGGTCAAACATAAATCCTGTAAACTTCTTAGAATCTTCACTAAGCCTAATATGATGGTAGGACGAAGTGAGATCAATATTAGAGAACCAGACCTTGCCTTGGAATTTCCTTAACAGTTCCCTAATGATTGGTGGTCTGTCATACTCTGGCAGTAATCTTGAATTCAAATTTCGCGCGTCTAAACATAGTCTCAGACTTCCATCTTGCTTAGACACTACTGCTAATGGATTGACATAAGATGTAGTGTACTTTTCAATCACATTGTTGCTTTCCATGTCCTTGATAAGCACTTTTACTCTTTCTCGATGCTTTTCTGCTACTGGATACAATTTAGCATGAAAAGGTGCATCATCATTTACACGAATATGATATTCAAAATCCTTAATTTCACCAGGTTTAATGTCAAAAATATCTTGATACTCCTCCAAAATTTTCCCTAGCTCTGGGGACTCCTTCTCAGTGTAGACTTCTCTTCCTTCAGCTTCATGAAAAATCAGAGACCATTGAGCATCTCCCTCGATGTCTTCCTCTTTTTTTCCCTCGAAGTTAATCTCTTCGGTATTCTTGAATCTAATCGTCTCTGTCTTCATATCTATCACTGCTTGATATTTCTGAATGAAATCTGCTCCCAATATCATGTCAAAAGCCATGTCCTTCATTACAACAAATACATGTCGGAAATCATGTCCTCCAATCGTAATACATAAGTATAATTGTGTTTTACACAGAGATATTTTATTGGGTATTATTCCTTGGATCTTAATTCCTGATACTGGAATCTCCTCTAAATTCTCTTTGAGCTTCCACAGAATATAAAGCTTCTCACTCACCAGACAAAGCATAGCCCCAGTATCGATCAAAGTATCGACAGGCATACCAAATACTTCGCATGATATGATCGGCATTCTAATTCTGGTACCCATTTCTTTTCGTTCGTCATTCTGTTGAATTAAGTCATCATCCTCTGCTTGCCATTTAATAATTCTGGAAGTGAAAGTATTCAAAATTCTATCTTCTACTGTGAATTCGAAGTTGTTTTTTTTTTCATTACCATTCCCCCGGGATTGTTGTGTTCCCGATGGACCTGGTTCATTGGGCCTCTGCTCCAAAAATTGCAAGTTATCTTGGTGTCTTGCTTCCAAATTTTTCCTCGTCTCCTTGTTAAACTCTTCATTGGACTGACGAGTATCCACATTCCCTCTGTTATCGTAGTTATTTCTACCATAATATCTTCTTTCCTGGTACCTTCCTTGACTATCTCGTGGTCTTGTCCATCGAGTATTGTATTGATTACCACCATCCGGTCTTGCATATGGCTTGTAACTGTATCTGTTACTGTACTGGTTCCATCCTCTCTTATTGGAATCTTCCCTCGGCGTTTTCTCTTCTCGCTCCTCTCGAATCTCTCGAGGTGTCTGAGAATAACTCTCAGCCATAACAGCATACACAGCGTTGTTATTCTTTCCTCCCTTCTGATGGAAGAATTGAGCGTTTGTATGATCCAGCTTCTGTAATACTTCATCAAATTGTTCCATATTATAGATATCAGCAGCGATCAAAGTCCTCTGGACGTCTGCTGGAAACTGACGTATCAATGCAGTAATCAACTCGTTATCTGGCATCGGCGGATCTAAATGTTGAAGTTTAGACAGCTGTCCAGAAAAGTACGTAGAGTATCGAGTAGGTTGTGACGTCGAGAATCTCTTCGAATATAACTCTGCTCTGACTTGCTGTTGGGTTTCAGGGGACCAAAACTTCTTCAATAGCCCACGAGAAAACTCCTCAAAAGTGGTTAGAGTGGATCTAAATGCTCTAAACCAAAGAAGTGCAGGACCTTCCAAGAACTTCCCTATCACTCGGATCTGTCTTTCTTTAGGGATCTTAGAATCTTTCAGGTAATCACCTGCTTCTCTCAAAAATTCCACGGGTGTCACAGAATCTCGCCCTGAAAATTTAGAAGGCTTATCTTCTATATTCTTAAATACAGTTATGGGGTTGGATTGAAATACTGTCCTGACCTCATCCTGTCTATCAGTCTCTCTAGCTGCTCCTAGATTTATCTGTATCTGTTCCTTTCCCCTTACATTTGGCATTTTCAACAGATGATCAGACTGTTTCTCATCCTTGATTTGAGTTTTCATAGCCTCAAGTTCCTTCTGGTTTTCTTCTGCCATCTTCTTAATTGCTTCAGTTTCTTTACAATTTTCCTTAACATCATTGGATATCTGGTTCATAACAGCCTCATGACTTTTCAATGACCCTGTCATATCTGATATGTCCTTCTGAGTTGCTTGGATATCTTTGGCAATTACTTCAATATGGGATGACAAAGATTCCCTAATCTCCTTGATTCCCTCTTGGTTCTCCAGCTTGAGTGTGTCTTTAATTTCATTGACAACTGTGGTTTTAATTTCAGTTTGCAACTCACTAATCACACCTTCTCTTATTTCTCCCATGACAAGTTCTTTGAATTGTTCCGTTAAACGTTGAACAACTAGAATTCCCATCTCGTTACTCTCCTTCTTCACTCTGACTTCCAGGTTGACCATGTCTTCACCAACTTTCCTAAGACCATGTTCTATCCTATCAGCTAAGCTTTGGGATCGAAGATCGGCATCGCGAAATTTATCGTCCATTAAACTAGCGTTAGTAGCTAATGAAGTTTCGAGCTCATGTGTTTTGTCGCATAATTTATTCATTTTACTTTCAAGTGTCATTTTCAAAATTTCAGAATTCTCTTTAAATTTACTTTCCATTGAATTAAATTTACTGTTTAAATTTTCTTTCAAATTACTTTTTAAAGAATCAGAACTTTCTTTAAGTTTTTCATCTAAACTTTCCTTCAAGTTATCTTTTAACCTGCTTTCTAAAGAATCAGCATTTTCTTTAAGTTTACTTTCCAAAGAATCAGAATTTTCTTTAAGTTTATCCTCCAAACTTTCTTTAAGTTTATTTTCTAAAGACTCAGAATTTTCTTTAAGTTTATTTTCTAAAGAATCAGAATTTTCTTTAAGTTTATTTTCTAAAGAATCAGAATTTTCTTTAAGTTTATCATTCAAATTTTCTTTAAGTTTATTCTCTAAAGAATCAGAATTTTCTTTATGTTTCTTTTCTAAAGCCTCAGTATTTTCTTTCATAATGGCTGCTACACGCAGTCCAGCCTGTTTTGAACTCTCCTCCAAACTCCTCATCATCCTCATCATTTCTTCCATAATTTTCAATTATTATTCAAAACTTAGGGGTATACAACAGTGGCAAACACAAGCTTATAACTAGAACAAGAAATATGAATAGCTAATTGGAACACTATAAGAAAATGAGATTTGTCCTAATGTCGACGTGATGGAAAAACAAAATTCTCTACTTTTACGAATTACATTTACCATAATATCACAAGAAAAATATGCAAGTTCTCAAATATCCTCCACCTGGATTCTAATAATGTGTATGTCCAGTCATCGAACGTTTACTACTGAATTTACTTGACGCCCTAATGGTTAAGCCATTATCAAAAATAATCAAACCCATTCTAATTATTAACCAAGTTAAATTTTTAAGTTTCCCCACTAATTGGGTTTCCTACTAATTTATTCATCCAATCCAGACATCTCTCAACTCCCAAAATATTTCTATAAAAATTATCACAATTTCAAATCGGCATGCGATTGACCATGTCTAAATCAGGACCCACGTTCGAAGCCATTTCTCTCTCCATCTTATTTTATGTGCCCGTTTAGACCGGAGTCCGCACGACCACATATGCATTTTACCAATAATCAGTCAGCACGAGAGTCAAAATATCCCGGAGCGCCAGATGGGTTAAAGCAAATCGCAAAAACGACATCAAATTAAAAAAATGCTTTGCTGATTTTTGGCTCAATGCAACAATAAGGATAGAAGGAGATTTAATTGGGTGAAACACATCTGGTAAAATTATCTCAGTTTATTTTAAAGTTAAAATCTGACTGCAAAGATGCTCAAAGCAGCATCATCCACGTGTGGCGATCCACACTCTTATTTACACACAATATACAGAAATCTTCCAAACACATTTGACAATCTTTTTGGAAACACAAGTCCGATTAATAGTCCTGTGGACTGTGTTCCAAAATTATTAACATTTAATTCCAGTTCAAAATTAATTGTCTATACTGGAAATAACGTAGATCACTGTTTGACTATTTACATGATATTAACACTCGTAGAATAAATGTTTATAGAATTTTTAAATTTTCACTTGTTTTTCCAGTTTCAAAAATATATCGTCGAAAATATTATCATCGAAGCAATACAAATTATTAACACATATTAATAACATCTGAAAAGTATTTGACCTTGAGCATAGCATCGAAGAACTGTGCGAAGCACAACAACAATTAATTGTTCTTCTGACATTAAACATTCGAGAAGTGACTCGATTATGAACTTCAAGTTCCAAACAAAATACATGATTTCTGAATCATCAACTTGATCAATAAATGGTTGAACCATTCAACTATTAGATTTTCCACTTGGAATCATTATTATAAAAATATTTATATTTATGGCCATTTTTAGTAACTTTCACAACTTGCAATTCTTCGACAGAATGCGGAATAATTCATGAATTCATTTAGTTCATGGCACTAGGACTGAAAATATCCTTCGAATTATTCTTGATTAATGAATTATTTTAAATTGGCAGTGGCCCATTCTACTATTTGTGTAAGAACACAATATTACAACAACAACGGTAAAGGTCTTCCTCTGAAGAAGAATAAACTACTATCATGACAAATCCGGGTTCTAGCAAAATCAAAGTCTAAATGGAATTCGTAAACAAGGTTGAAATAAGAACTGATGGTTTCAAAGAAATAACCTTCGGGTTATTCGTACGACGAAAAGTGTGGCTCCAATACTCCTACTATAAACCTGAGCCATCGAACCTGCTATTTGATTGATGCTCGAAAAAACCTTCATTCCTGCGACTTAACATGCGCACCTGGGAATGGCATTTCAACTACTCCACACACATAAATTATCTTCCCAAAATTTATACAATAAATCAAGCCTCTGCTTGTTATCAACACTGGAAGATTAATAAACTTACAAGTTTATTTTATTTTACCATTCAGTTCAATCCGTGAATTTACCATACTTATGAAAAGCTTCATTTCACTTTCGAGTGTATTTACGTCATGATTTTATATAAATACAACAATATCCTATTTGATACAAATATCATTTGCTTCACGTTTCATGCCTCTCCGTTTTATCTGAAACATATACTTTGCTCATAGCAAATATCAACTGTTCAACCAGAACTGAAATGTTGGTTGAATGCGGGCTTGCGCTAACCACTCTCCTTCGGAAAATCTCCTGTTCCAAACTAGAAATGATTAAACTACTTCATAGGCTCTTTCTCAATACATATGATTATTAGAAAATATAATATCCAAGAATTATTTAGAAAAATTATGAAAATTATTATTATTATTATTATTATTATTATTATTATTATTATTATTTGTATTATTTCAAATATGTTTAATTTCATCTCATTATGTGAGAATCCACATGTTCGAACCTTCGAATATGAAAAAAATATCCATTCCTCAACAAAAATAAATTTAACTTTTACAGTTACATCGGGGGTTTTCCGTGGTTTCCTTAAAATATGAAAAATTCAAATAAATCTTCGAAATGCTCGGTCATCGATCCTAAACTGTTCTGAGTGCTGCAAATGCTCAGAATAACTCTAATAAGTCTTGCGTAAATCATTGCAAGCTTTAAATACGACGGAAAAAATGTGTTGGTCATCTGCAGAAAAAAATAGTTTGTTCCAATTAGCTAGGCATAATATAATTCAAATGTGGCTTACATTTCTTGATGGTCTTGAAGTGTAGTAAACCTGGTCTATACCAGATTTATCCGTAGACATGCCCTATCGGACAAGCATGTATAATCCTTGTATCAGCCGCCATTGTAGACCCACAATTCGTCTAGTCAGACATAGTGGTAGTATCTTTCGACGTTTGAGTAAACTGTGGTTCCATTTTAATATGGGCTTCTATCAAAGCCATAACAGTTTGTTGAAATAGGGTCAGATCTAAGTGATCTCTTATTAGATATGTCAGTTGTAACATAACTCACTGTAATCTCATCAGTACAAGAAAAACATTGACAGTCTAAGCAGTTAACGGCAGTTCTGAAGATCGTTCCCTGGGCATGGTTTATTAATATCACCATCTGCCATGCGCTAAGCAACCTGCAGTTTCCCTTGCGTAGACTATTGAACGCCACCGTTATAGACTAGTCTTCTATGTACTGACAGATCGAAGTGGTTAACTAGTTACAAAAATGAAAACTGACTTGAAAATGGATTTAAACATCCAAGTATTAAGTTACTACTGGACTGTGACAAAATACTATTTTCTAGACAAAGTCTAGCATATGTCCTTGCAGAAATATAAATATTTCCACCAATGTCTGTAGAAATATCAATCACCTCAGTGATTCTCCTCACCAGAAACTTACTAAGTTCCAACTCGTTTGCGCAGCACTTCTCGTGACTATCACGATTTGAAAAGAACTTCTGCGTAGATTCGGCAACCATGTGCCTTGGCTCAGCGTAGATGCAACTTGCTTGCCAAGTGCTTGTGTTAGAATGAGCTAACCATGCCTCCTCCAGCTGGCTTTTATTCAAAACGGTCAGGGTCACGCGTCATCGCCTGATATCTAGAAATCCTCATATCTCTTGAATCCCTGGTCCGATTTACTTCATACTAATTGCATTCTCTTTCATTTGGCCGTGCCAGTAATCTGATCCCAGTCTCAAGTCACTACTCCATAGTTAACTATTTAATCAATAAATAGCCTCCACCTCTGCTATTACTCGCTACGTCACTTGACATCCAACTATCGGTAAAATTCTTCGAAATGCTTCTCGAAGCAATGTAGCGCGATATTCAAATATCTGAACTTTCAAAAGCGGCTGCAGCCTTTCCCTTGATATCTAGGTGTCTGAAACTTGGAATACCCATTCCTAGAGTTGGGCACAATACAGGATCTGATAACAAAGACGAGATCTTGGAATCATAATCAACCTTATCCAACACCACTGTCGCGTTACCCTTGTCAGCGGAGAGAACGATAATATCAGAATTGTCCCTTAGATCTTTAAGTGCCCGGCTTTCGCCTTGTTTTAAGTTGGTGTTAGGTGGCTTAGCGGTCTTGAGAACTCGGGAACATTCTTGCCTGGCTTCCTCGGCCTCTTCAGGTGTGAGGTAATGTACCGAGGATTCTACGGATGTAATAAGTTCTTCAATAGGAATTCTTCTAGGCGCTACAGCAAAATTGAGACCCTTAGCGAGAACTACCTGTTGGGTATCATTTAGGGGCTTGCTGGACAAATTTACGACAACCAAGATCTCGTCTTTGTTATCAGATAATGTATATAGGGTTAATAGTCGTGATCCTACTACTCGCTACTCAAATGTTACCGTCAGATTGATCAAGCAATCATCTATTCCAGCGGATGCAGCGAAGACTCTCCTTCCAGGGGATGCTATTCCTCCGAGACTCTATGGTCTTCCTAAAATACATAAGGAAGATGCCCCTCTTAGACCTATTGTTAGCACGATAGGTTCTCCTACATATGCCCTTTCCAAATACATAGGTAGACTACTTCAGCCGCTTCTGGGTAACACGCCTTCGTACATTAAGGATTCCACACACTTCGTGGAAAAGTTGAAAGCTATAACACTTCAGCAGGGTGATATCCTAGTGAGTCTCGACGTGGTGTCTCTGTTTACGAGAGTACCTATTGATGGTGTTATGTCTCTCATTAATCGCTTTTTTCCTGAAGACATCACAAGACTTTTTTTTATCACTGCATGACCTCCTCCTACTTTCTATGGAATGGGAATTTTTATGAGCAGACTGATGGTGTGGCCATGGGTAGTCCTCTCTCTCCTGTTGTGGCTAATTTCTTCATGGAGAACTTTGAAGAGAAAGCTTTGTCGTCGGCTCCTTTCAAACCGAAGATCTGGTGGCGTTATGTGGATGACACGTTCGTTGTTTGGACGGAAGGTGATGAAAATCTTAGCCATTTCCTGGATCACCTTAATCTCCAGCACCCTTCTATTTGTTTCACCATGGAAAAGGAATCTGACGGCAAAATACCTTTTTTAGATGTTCTCGTCACCAAGAAAGATGATGGATCTTTAGGACACAGCGTTTTTCGTAAGCCAACACACACCAATAGATATCTCCACGCAACTTCTCACCATCACCCTGCCCAGAAACATGGTATCCTTACAACTCTAACTACCAGGGCTGGGAGAATTTGTGAAGTGTCTTCTTTACAAGAAGAAATTTACACCTTACGAACCACCTTTGAGAGCAACGGTTATAGCAAGGCTTTGATTTCTACGGTTCTGAAACCAACAAATAATAATAGGACGTCAGTTGAGAAAAGAGATGTAAGAGGAACTGCGTACCTTCCGTACATACATAACACGACGGATCGTATTGCTAAAATCCTACGCCCGTACAACATACGGACTGTATTTGGATCTTCTGTTAAGATTAAGCAACTCCTGCGACCAACTAAGGACAGTTTGCCTAAATTGCAACAACCGGGTATCTACAGAGTTCCCTGTACTTGTGGCAAGGTTTACATCGGGCAGACTTCGAGAACAATATGCACTCGCATTAAGGAACATAATAGATGTATCAGGCTCATTCAACCTGATAAATCAGCTGTTGCCGATCATGCTTTAACACCTGGCCATGATGTCATGTTCCAAGGAGTGGATGTTCTTACCCGTATAAAGCAATATCGTCCCAGAATCATCAGGGAGGCGGTTGAAATACGTAAACACCCTGATAATTTCAACCGCGACACGGGCTACAATCTCAGTGAATCCTGGCTACCCATTATCAGAACCCTGAGAAAGTAATTCACTGCTGCTTTCCGTTGTCCCTAACATGGGGCTATAATGGCGTCCATCTTTGGGCACCTTCTATATGTTCTTCGTTGCTTTCTCTTAGCAACATTGTCGTATTCCAGATTATTCCTGACGAAGAAAGACATGGTTTCTTTCGAAACGCGTCGAATATTAATATAATAGAACACGGCATAAGCCCAAAATTCAACATTATGAATAGTAACACGGGCCGTGAAAGTCTAAATGACAATATTAGAAACCTCTATGGGGAGGATATTTTCCGACTGATGTCTAGATTTAGTAGGTTACGACGCAAGAAAGTTTTTCTAATCTCTTCACTCGCTTTTCTCCTTAGATGCCGGGATCATGATATTCTACCGAATTTTGTTATGTTGAAGCATACCTTCAGAACACCTAAGGCAACGAGAATCTATCGTCGTGCAAGCAAGGCGTTATTGATAGAGAGGTTACAGCATACTCGTAAGCAGTTGGATTTTATTTCGAGGGAGTTACTACAGCTACATCTACGCCTCTCGAACTTCGTAAGTGAGGAATTATGGAAGATCTTTGATCGTATTTCTTCAGTGCAAGCCAACAGCGTTCTAGATCAGGTGAGGGACAGACATATTTCCAAATATGATAGGTTATGTCAGTTGCAGAAATCTCAAGCCATTAGACTTGATTCTAACAAGGTTGTCGTAAATTTGTCCAGCAAGCCCCTAAATGATACCCAACAGGCAGTTCTCGCTAAAGGTCTCAATTTTGCTGTAGCGCTCAGAAGAATTCCTATTGAAGAACTTATTACATCCGTAGAATCCTCAGTACATCACCTCACACCTGATGAAGCCGAGGAAGCCAGGCAAGAATGTTCCCGAGTTCTCAAGACCGCTAAGCCACCTAACGTCAACTTAAAACAAGGCGAAAGCCGGGCACTTAAAGATCTAAGGGACAATTCTGATATTATCGTTCTCCCCGCTGACAAGGGTAACGCGACAGTGGTGTTGTATAAGGTTGATTATGAATCCAAGATCTCGTCTTTGTTATCAGATCCTGTATATAGGATTAATAGTCGTGATCCTACTACTCGCTACTCAAATGTCACCGTCAAATTGATCAAGCAATCATCTATTCCAGCGGATGCAGCGAAGACTCTCCTTCCAGGGGATGCTATTCCTCCGAGACTCTATGGTCTTCCTAAAATACATAAGGAAATGTCCCTCTTAGACTTATTGTTAGTACGATTGGTTCTCCTACATATGCCCTTTCCAAATACCTAGGTAGACTACTTCAGCCGCTTCTGGGTAACACGCCTTCGTACATTAAGGATTCCACACACTTCGTGGAAAAGTTGAAAGCTATAACACTTCAGCCGGGTGATATCCTAGTGAGTCTCGACGTGGTGTCTCTGTTTACGAGAGTACCTATTGATGGTGTTATGTCTCTCATTAATGGCTTTTTCCCTGAAGATATTACAAGACTTTTTTATCACTGCATGACTTCCTCCTACTTTCTATGGAATGGGAATTTTTATGAGCAGACTGATGGTGTGGCCATGGGTAGTCCTCTCTCTCCTGTTATGGCTAATTTCTTCATGGAGAACTTTGAAGAGAAAGCTTTGTCGTCGGCTCCTTTCAAACCGAAGATCTGGTGGCGTTATGTGGATGACACGTTCGTTGTTTGGACGGAAGGTGAGGAAAATCTTAGCCATTTCCTGGATCACCTTAATCTCCAGCACCCTTTTATTTGTTTCACCTTGGAAAAGGAATCTGACGGCAAAATACCTTTTTAGATGTTCTCGTCACCAAGAAAGAGGATGGATCTTTAGGACACAGCGTTTTTCGTAAGCCAACACACACCAATAGATATCTCCACGCAAGTTCTCACCATCACCCTGCCCAGAAACATGGTATCCTTACAACTCTAACTACCAGGGCTAGGAGGATTTGTGAAGTGTCTTCTTTACAAGAAGAAATTAATACCCTGCGAACCACCTTTGAGAGCAACGGTTATAGCAAGGCTTTGATTTCTACGGTTCTGAAACCAACAAATAATAATAGGACGTCAGTTGAGAAAAGAGATGTAAGAGGAACTGCTTACCTTCCGTACATACATAACACGACGGATCGTATTGCTAAAATCCTACGTCGGTACAACATACGGACTGTATTTGGAACTTCTGTTAAGATTAGGCAACTCCTGCGACCAACTAAGGACAGTTTGCCTAAATTGCAACAACCGGGTATCTACAGAGTTCCCTGTACTTGTGGCAAGGTTTACATCGGGCAGACTTCGAGAACAATATGCACTCGCATTAAGGAACATAATAGATGTATCAGGCTCATTCAACCTGATAAATCAGCTGTTGCCGATCATGCTTTAACACCTGGCCATGATGTCTTGTTCCAAGGAGTGGATGTTCTTGCCCGTATAAAGCAATATCGTCCCAGAATCATCAGGGAGGCGGTTGAAATACGTAAACACCCAGATAATTTCAACCGCGACACCGGCTACAATCTCAGTGAATCCTGGCTACCTATTATCAGAACCCTGAGAAAGTAATTCACTGCTGCTTTCCGTTGTCCCTAACATGGGACTATAATGGCGTCCATCTTTGGGCACCTTCTATATGTTCTTCGTTGCTTTCTCTTAGCAACATTGTCGTATTCCAGATTATTCCTGACGAAGAAAGACATGGTTTCTTTCGAAACGCGTCGAATATTAATATAATAGAACACGGCATAAGCCCAAAATTCAACATTATGAATATACTGTACTTCTTTTTTTTTTTTTTCTTGAAAGATTCCCCTCATGGGCTCACATCTAGTGGGACGTGGGTTGGCGACCACGGGAATCCAGCTGAGTCCGGCATTGCTTCCACTTACTTGTGCCGGGCTCCTCTCCGTCTCCTTTCCTGTCGACCTCTCTTGTTCTCTTCCGAACCCGACGGTATTAGAGTATCCGAGGCCTAGAGAGTCTTTCACTTTCCCGAAGTGGCCCTTGTCTCATCTTTCCTGATACACTCATTCTTCGCGGGGTCAGCCTTCTTTTTCATTTCATGTTATCTCCTGCCTTCTGCACAAGGCCCGCATGGAGGCAGGCTGTATGTAGCCCCACCACTTCTGGTGCACCCTGGATAGTGCTACACCCTCAAGGGCTCACGGTTGGTGAACTTGGGAGTTGGCAACCCCGAGGGATTCCAGAGCTGGGTCCGTTTAGTTCCCTTCTTCCTCTGACTTTGGGGCGGGCCCTCTCTTCTTTCCCTTTCCTATCTGCCTTTCATGGCTCTCCTTCCTTCCAAGTCCCTCAATCCTCATTCGTCAAGGGTTGAGGGCATTTCTTTTTTTCCAGTCCATTATTTGCCTTATCCAGTATTTGTATTCCATTTCTTCTTCTAGTATGTAGGTCTGTAGTCGGTATTAGTTATATTTAATCTTCATTCTCATCTCATCTTACACTCACACCCAAACCATTATGGGCCGATAACCTAGATGTTAGGCCCCTTAATTATCATCATCATCATCATCTTGAAAGATTTTATACAGGAAGAAGAACCAAACGTAAATTGTTTTGCTAAACTGTCAGTGACACGATGGTCAACGCTTCTCCAATCGGAGCCCTTTCATCTCCAAACTCCTCTATGCTGTCTGCGTGGCTCAGCGGTAACGTTGTCGCCTGCTGTTCGCAAGGTTGCAGGATCGAATTATGGCGCAGTCAGCTGGCATTTGAGGGTGGGCAAATGCGGGGGACCGTGTCAGTACATTTACTGGCACGTTCAAGATCCTCTTCGGGGAAGAATGTCGGCACCCCAGCGTCCCTAAAAGCCGCAGTAGTTAAAAGGGACGTAAAACCAATAACATTATTATAATTATTTATTCCAAAATCCCGCCCGAATGATAGGAGTACAGAAAGTATGTTGAGAGGCTTCAAGGTCGCAGTACAGTATGAGTGGTTTGGAGCCGGAGTGCTGGAGAAGACACCCCTCACTTAACTGCGCCGAGCTGAAGACGATTACACGCACAGATTATAATCATCAACACGCGATGTCGACAGCACGGCGGACGACGAGTGACTGCTGCCGCTGTTCCCCCACCACTGAAACGTGGCTAGAATTCTGTCAACCCAGAGAGGTCAGCTTGACATTGATGTCTCATCCTAGGGATAAGATTTTATATAAGTGCATATTCTTTTCCTTCCCTTATACACAACTAAACATGATCAATGTCCATGAATTAATTAGAACCTTCGCTATCATTTAATAACATTTTATTGTTACATATCTTACATATTTGATCATAATGACATATATTTTACATATTTTTACTCTTTTATGTATAATTATATAGTCTGTCTCTTACTGCAAATTCCCCAGGGGCTCACGACTAGTAAGACATGCGTTGGCGACCACGGGGCCCCAGCTGATTTCGGCATTACTTCCACATACTTGTGCCGGGCTCCTCTCTGTCATCTTTCCCATCGACCTCCCTTGGTCAATTCTTGTTCTTTTCCGACCCCAACGGCGTTAGGGTTTCCGAGGCCTAGGGAGTCTATCACTTTCCCGCCTTAATGGACCCTTGTATCATCTTTACTGATCCCTCATTCTTCGAGGGGTCAGACCTCTTCTGGTCTCTTCATATCTCCTGGCTTCTGCTCAAGGCCCTTAAGGACGCACGGTGTGTGTAGCCCACCACTTCTGGTGCACCCTGGATAGTGCTACACCCTCAAGGGCTCACGGCTGGTGGATTCGGGAGTTGGCTAACCCGAGGGTTTCCTTAGCTGGGTCCGGTTTTCCCCCCTTATTCCATTGCCTCTGGGGTGGACCCACACCTGTTTCCCTTTCCTATCTGCCTTTCATGGCTCTCTTTCCTTTCAAGTCCCTCAATCCTCATTCTTCGAGGGTTGAGGGCATTTCTTTTCCTCTTGTCCTGTATTTGCCTTATTCTCCATTTCTTCTTCTAGTATGACAGTTTTAGTTGTAAGTGTGGTTTTAATTATACAGTAGTTTACGTTAGTAGACCGACACGACTAACGTAAACTACTGTCAACGGAAGGACATTGAGCGAGTTGAGTCCGTCCTCTACCTTGGAAGTATAGCTACACCCTCAAGGGCTCACGGCTGGTGGATTCGGGAGTTGGCTAACCCGAGGGTTTCCTTAGCTGGGTCCGGTTTTCCCCCCTTATTCCATTGCCTCTGGGGTGGACCCACACCTGTTTCCCTTTCCTATCTGCCTTTCATGGCTCTCTTTCCTTTCAAGTCCCTCAATCCTCATTCTTCGAGGGTTGAGGGCATTTCTTTTCCTCTTGTCCTGTATTTGCCTTATTCTCCATTTCTTCTTCTAGTATGACAGTTTTAGTTGTAAGTGTGGTTTTAATTATACAGTAGTTTACGTTAGTAGACCGACACGACTAACGTAAACTACTGTCAACGGAAGGACATTGAGCGAGTTGAGTCCGTCCTCTACCTTGGAAGTATAGTCACAAATGATGGGGGAGCAGAGGAAGATGTTCGAAGCCGTATCAGGAAGGCAAATGGTGCCTTTGTCCAGCTCTACCGCATCTGGAGAAATAGAAACATTTCCAGGAAGACCAAGCTCCGCCTTTTCAATAGCAACGTAAAGTCGATTCTTCTCTACGGCTGTGAAACGTGGAAAGTCACAAAACCGATCAACAACCAGCTACAGGTGTTTATTAACAGATGTCTGCGTCGCATCATGAATGTGAGGTGGCCGGACATAATCTCAAATGAAGATCTTTGGACCATCACCAATCAACAACCGATTAGCATCCAGATCAAGGAGAGGAAATGGCGCTGGATTGGTCACACACTAAGGAAGCCGGACGGAGCTATTGAGAGGGCGGCGCTTGACTGGAATCCTCAAGGCGCCAGGAAGCGAGGTCGACCTAAGAAGACCTGGAAGAGGACGATCGAAAATGAAATTGCAGAGGTGGACAAGAACTGGAGTCAAGTGAAGAGAATGGCCAGGAACCGTACTGCGTGAAGAAATTTCGCCAAGGCCCTATGCTCCGGAAGGAGCGGCAGGAATTAAGTAAGTAAGTAAGTAAGTAAGTAAGTAAGTTTACGTTACATTCTCACCTTTCACTATCACCCAAACCACCGGGTGAGATAGCCGAGGTCGTTACGGCATGACTGTTGGCAGTCGCTCACATCCGGGAGGCGAGGAGGTTCGAATCCCCCCGCCGGCAACCTTGAAGATGGTCTTCTGTGGTTTCCCATCTTCCTTCCAGGCAAATGCCGGGGTTGGTCCCTAACTATAGGCCACAGCTGCTACCTTCCAACTCCTCGACCCTCCCATCCAACATTCCTCCCCAACGGTACTTGTAGCTCACCCATTGGGTGTCCGTCTCGAAGCAGCTACAAAACTGGCGAGCCGAACATGTCCTCGGACACTCCCGGCACTAAAAGCCATACGCTAAAAAAAACACCCAAACCATTAGGGGGCCGATAACCTAGATATTAGGCCCCTTAAAACAGCAATTACCATCATCATCATCATCATCATCATCATTCTGCAAAAAGAAGAGCATTTTTTTTTTTATTTTTTTTTGCAAGTGAAAGATACGGCACGGAGGGTCAAATTCTAAACAGTCTGTATGACAGTATTTGTTAACTAGAAACTCTGGTACATTCAGAGTATGCTGAGAAAGGGCAAGGAAGAATTCCAAGAAAGATATAAGTAGTGGAGATAAAGTGATGTGATTTCACTTTACACACTGCCGGGGACTCGGCGGCTGGCCATTGGTTCATTTCAGTTGCCCAATGAGGGCCTGAGAGACTACTTTTCAACCTGTTGTTCAGAAAGGCTGCTATATTTCCTCCCACCCCGCAAACAAAAAGTGGCCCTCACAGTAGACCTACTTATTTTTGAGTTCGTACGTATTTTCTCGTTCATAATAATGGAATTTATTTAAAGTTGCTATAATATGGACATGCTTAATTAATTGTTGTGCCATACAGTAGAGTCTCGCAATCTCGGCACTCAGTGACCCGGCACTCCGGATGTCTCGGCCACCCTCACAGGGGGGGGGGGGGGGGGGGGGGGAATCATGATTTTTATTTGTTTTTGTTTGTTTTTGTGTTTCCGCACCGTGCGTTATTACGTTTTCTTTCGCCTTCTCCTTCAAAGAAATTATCGGCAGTTAAATACGACGCAAAACAAGTTGACCTACAGTACAGAGTATCGACGACCTGATCAATACAGCTAGTGTACAGTACAGTACTGTAAATGCACAACTGCTGGCAGTAAGAAGTAAACAAACGGTTCTCGCTCAGAGCGTTGTATTTCTTTTAAACCAAAACAAACAGCTTATTTCTTATTTCTAACACATTTCCCGATTATGCGACATTTTCGCGAACTCGGCCACCCTTCGGTCCACATTAGGCCGAGTTTGCGAGACTCTACTGTACTTGGTAGTAATAATATATATTTTACAATTATTAATATAATATTAGATATTTCAGCTAATATTATTACATAAATGTGTAATATTTTGCATGTCGATATTACATGATAATCCTAGCCCTACTGTCGACCAAAATATTATGCGCACTCGAGTTTGAAGGTTGTTTGTGAAGTAACCAATAGACCTACATAAAATCAAGTAACATCATCATTTTCGTCGTTATATTTTACGTTAGTTCATGTAAGTTTGGCATTGAAAATTAATATTTTAATATTTTTTATCGCAGTTGGAACACAAAAAGTGCCCGTTTTTAAGCGTGTTTCAACCATGCGTCACATTTAAGAGTATTATTATCTCACAACACGCGTCATGGCGCGCCTCGCTCCGAAGTGATGGGCTCCATCTCAGCAACGCTGTACAGCATTTCCCGGAACGGCCAGATGGTGAGCCATGTCTTATTTCCCCGTACAAATACGAACCGATATAAAATACGTGAATTAATTTACGTATTAGTCATACAGCATACCTTTTTGATGTATGAGGATTACAACGCGACAAAGAACTACATTTTCCAACGACACCGAGCCGAGAAAACGTTACCTTACAAAAATGATAGCATTGTTTTTTGGACACACAAACTTTTGAAATTAATAAACCAGTTAACAACATTCCAATGTATATTGTGTTAAAATTTGGATTCGATCTGATGATGGGTTTGTGAGATAATAATTCTTAAATGTGACGCATGGTTGATACACGCTTAAAAACGGGCACATATTGTGTTCCAACTGCGATAAAAAATATTAAAATATAAATGTAAAATGCCAAACCTACATGTACTAACGTAAAATAGAACGAACAAAATGATGATGTTACTGAATTTCTATAGGTCTATTGGTTACCTCACAAACAACCTTCAAACTCAAGTGCACATAATATTTTGGTCGACAGTAGTCATTACTTACCGTCCGTACTTTACGAGGATCTCTCATAGTTCTAAGGGAGTGTGGACACCGCCAATATCGTAGTTATTACTGTACATTTGAAAACATTAGATTTTTTTAAGACAAAATATAGATGATTGATCTCTTCACAACAAATATTTTGCTTCTTACATTACCAGCAAATTAATTCGACAAAGACCTTTCAAATAGTCGCTGAAAAACCGATGCATATTGGCAACATAGCTAAAATGTTGCTTGTCTTGGAATCTGGAAACTGTCAACACAACTTCCGTTTAAAGTCAGTTTCCCTTGTAAAATCGCCCGTTCTTCCTGGAGAGAAACTGTTGTAAGGGGATGGAAGATCAGTCGTATGCCGCGCCCTGTAAAAAGCGACGGGACTCCATTGACCAACGAAACTTTTGACTGGCAGGATTTTCCTTCCATTAATTAAGGCAATTTTTCTTCGTGCACATTCCATGTAAACTTGTTGTTGTTGTTTTTGTTGTTTGAGCCCTCTATCTTTTGACTGATTTGAAGCAGGTCTCCATGCCTTTTTGTCCTGAACTAATCGTTTCATCTGTACATAGCTAGCACACCTTCCATCCGAGGCATTCTTTTTAACATATTCCTACCTTGGTCTACCCCTATAGTTCTTGTCTCCGACCCTTCTTTCCATAAGTAAGTTTGTTATTCCTGGGCGTTTTAGTATGTGTACTACCAACCTATCGTATTTTCTTCATTAGAAGTCACCAGAAACATCTCTCCTCTCCAATTCGTCTTAATACCTCTTCATTTGTTACTCTATATACCCATCTGAACTTCATCATTCTCTTGCAACACCACATTTCAAAAGATTTATTCTGCTGCGCCAACAGTAGGCCTACAAGTTTCACTCCCACAGAGCGCCACGCTCCAGACAAAGGCTTTCAAAAACTACTTTCTAATTCCTAAATCTATATTTTATATCAGGGGCCGATAACCTAGATGTTAGGCCCCTTAAAACAAGAATTATCGTATATTTGATGTCAACAGATTTCTTTTCTGTATAATTAATTCTTGTGAATTATATTTTTATTTCAGAATAACTTCTAGGTCACGAAATGGATAAAAAATACTTGGGAGTATTGTGTAAGGCGACGGGACTCCATTGACCAACGAAAGTTCTGACTGGCAGGATTTTCCTTCCATTAATTAAGGCAATTTTTCTTTGTGCACATTCCATGTCAACACAACTTCCGTTTAAAGTCAGTTTCCCTTGTAAAATCGCCCGTTCTTCCTGGAGAGAAACTGTTGTAAGGGGATGGAAGATCAGTCGTATGCCGCGCCCTTTAAAAGGCGACGGGACTCCATTGACCAACGAAAGTTCTGACTGACAGGATTTTCCTTCCATTAATTAATTCCTGTTTACTGGAACTTTACACTGTTGTTTCTCGGCCAAGCAGCAGACGTTGACTAACATCTTCATAATCCCGTGCGCTGACGGAAATAAACTTACAATACAAGTTTTATCAGGGATCTGAAGGTGTTAGCCTAGCTGGTATAACTGGGTCGAACAAACTTCCGTCTTGTGTAACAATCTGTGATACAACTGAGTTAAGAATACGGAGTTTGTCACCTAAGATCTTTTAAGATGTGTTTCACATAATACATTCCAGCTTTACTTGTGATCACTTTTGTGATACTTTCAATGTTTAGCTTGGCCCATTTGTCGGTCAAATTTTATTTATTGTTACTGAGATCCCCGAATGGTAATTATTTATTTACAATTGTTAATTGCTTAAACCATATGCATAATCTTGTTATCAATCACTTATTCATAGATATTATAGTTCTCACCTCTAGTGTTTCAGTCACGCTATCTCAGGCGTCCTCACTCACGACATACCGGACATCTACTGGTTGATCCCCTGTCCGCTGAGTAGTGTCGACTGACGTCACCCTGACTTTCGTTCGACCAATGGCAGGTCTTTGTCTGGTCGGGCGATCTCCATACTTCGAGAGAGTTCTATGGTCCCTGTTTAAGACGCCGCTTGCTGGCGTTCATCACTTCGGATCAACCGCCACTTCGGAACCACTTCAACACTTCTGATTCACCACTGCTGATCACTTCAACCCGCTGGTCACCGCTACCTCTCATGACACCATCGCTGATATCTACGCTAGCGAGCAGTTACGTCACAAGATCTGCACCATGGCGTATTGCTCAAGATGGCAAGAATAATTGCCAGCCGCTGTACTCTTCAACATCACCTTAGAGGGGATACTTGGAATCGTCCTTCGAAATATCTCTGGATCAGCTCTTGGAAACTATAAATGTCATTCCTGCGCAAGAAAAGAAAGTTGACATTTTATCGATGGTGCACATAACTCTAGGCCATGTACGCCTCCTTCCAAGAAAACCGTGAAGACTTTTAACTCAACGTGTGCTAGCTGGCTCTTCAACTCTCTTCAACTCTCTTCAACTCTCTTCAAAGATAAGTTTAATTTTATAAGGAGCTTATATCATACCAGTTATTACACTCTTAATTATTTTTTATGGTTCTCTCTTTTTATAAACTGCATTTTTTTATATTAAGCTCAACTTTTCTCCAATCAAGCAAGCCTTTCATGGACCTTTCTATAATCTGGGTTCTGTAATCAGGCCCTCACACTTTGCTACATTTATAATTGTTAATTTCTGTAATAAGCACTTAAGTGCAATTTGTTTGTTCATTATAAATTTATTATTAGGAATAAAAATTGTTAATGCATTGCTCCCTATATTGGTTTTCTAGTCACGTATTTCATGCCCAATACCCCCGCACCGTTTCAGTCTAATTTTCTTGACCACAGTAGTTATTTTGGTCAGGCTTTCGCCTGATGCGTTTCGTTCTCCCGTATGGGGAAGTTTTAGGACAGAATTTATACTTCTCCAACTTGTAATAATAATAATAATAATAATAATATAATATATGTACAGTACATATAGTTTTTTCTTTACGGGGGAGGAGAAATGCATTTACGCACATAGTGTCGGACTCATGAGGGAACACTACCGACTAAAATTCCCCTCATGACTTCTGGAGCCTAGCCTGGAACTGTTTAACTTATATCTCGAGCAAGAAAACATTTATATGGTTGGTGAGATAAATGTTGAATTACTAACTATAGCAATTCGACCGGCAATTGGAACCAAAGTGTCGCAACAAATCGAAATCGGTACTTCAAGGACAGTTCCGAGACAGACACCTAGCGGCGTGCATTCCATTTACGCCAAACCACCACCGTCTGCGAATTCAGTGGTGTCAAGCGAGAGCTCATTGGAGGATGGAGTGGAGGTCTGTTGTGTTTTCCGGTGAAAGTGCCAGTGATGGCCGAGTGCAGGGGGTACCGTTACGAGCTTTGCGCGAGTAATGGTAGCCATTGGTCGAGCAGTATGTGACGTCACCTCGCGGACATAGGCGAGTCCCACAGCATTGCAGCACCTGCATATATTTTGCTTGAGGCACGTTTTCTTAATATATACGAGTTAATAGCTACATAATTGCACATACCTTTCGATCTACTAAAGTTAGATTATTTCTGAATGATGTTGGAAATGTTAACGGTGGCTTATCACATAAATGAATATGAGTTAATTAACGGCTATGAAATGTTACACATCTTAGAATCCAACATTTCTGTAGTTAACTATTCATTTTAGATTTAGAGAATTGGGACATTTTGGTCATGAGTCTCATGTACTTGGACGTGTTGAATTTGCCTGATATCGCTGTATTGAGATGATCGAACAATATTGTAATGTTTTAAAATTATTTGTGGAATTGGTTTGCAATAATATCCCGGTTATTTAGAGGGCGCTCCTTTTTAGCTATTAATGTGGTCTTGTAGAAATGCTGCTCTAACGTACTCACTTAAGGCTATGTTGTTGTTGATTTATTTAGGGCCTTTGAGACATCGTAGTCGTGTAGCCCCGTGTACTTGGGTTTGCGTATGTGTGTTGAATTTGTCTGATAGTGTGTGTTATAGTGACGGCTGTATTAGTGTGTGTATTTGTAATTCAGATGAGGATTGGGAAGGAGATAGCCGTGTCCTTAATTTAGGAGCCATCCCGGTATTCGCCTGAAGAAGAAGTGGGAAACCACGGAAAACCACTTCCAGGATGACTGAGGTGGGAGTTGAACTCGCCTCTCCTCAGTTATGCCTCACGAGGCTGAGTGTACCCCGTTCCAGCCCTCAGAACAGAATTGGCAGAGCCGGGAATCGTACCCGGGCCTCCGCGGTGAAAGCCAAGAGTGATTGATAACCACTACGCCGCAAGGCAGACTTTCAGGCTGTATGTCCGGGTTTAAAAGTAGGTATTTTGTCATCATTATTTATTCATTAGCTTTTCCTGACGCGTCGTTGACGGACTTGCGTTGTAAGGGTAACAAATAATTGCCTACGGGCGACTGGCGACATGATTCGCATAGCTAGATATGACTAGACTGTAGGACCTCGTATTATATATTATTCCCGTTTTATAACGATTATGAGATGCGGCGAAAGTCTTAGTGGCGGATTGCTTTTACGGACAGATGCCCTTCCTGACGCCAACCTCATGAGAGGATCTAATGAGAGATGAAATTAATGATGGTGAATGAAACTCGGCAAGGATGTGGGAGGAAGCGGCCGTGGCCTGTCAGGTACCGTCTTAGCATTTTCCTGAAGTTAATAATAATAATATCGTATGGCCTCGGGTGCCGGGTGCAAGCTTTGTTATTTGACACCCAAAGGGTAGCTTGCATGTCGAATTTAGTTGTTCCTTGAAGCACTATGAAAGTCAAGAAGGTTAGATATCTAAGCTTCTTGAACACTATAGCGCTTTCTAGTAGAGAAGTGAGGAACTTTGTGTTGGGGGAAACTTCCGAGATTTTGCCATTATGAACACGGCCTACTTAATTCAAATGGGTCTTTGAGATGCCAACATCGAATGACATGCGAATCGTAATTTTTTCCGCCTTTCAAAAATCACTTACCACGGCCAGGAGCGAACCTGAAATCTTGGGGTTAGTAGACCGACACGCTATCCACTCACCCACCGTACGGTAGCAAGCTTCCTGAATTTGAAAATGGGGAAACCACAGAAAAACATATCAAAGACGGCCGACGGTGGGGCTCAAACCCACGTCTACTGAGTCCGCAGAGAGCTTGGCCCCATGTCTAGTGCTGCGCGTTAGCGAGCGTAGCTACCGCTGTCGGTCCATTCGTAACAGAATGATATATTTCTCAATATTATAAAAAACAGTAGTCTTTTTAACACACCTGTTGCTCAGTATCACAATGTCTCATTGCCAGCCAGGACCGTAAAGAACGGTCACGGGCCCTAAGCCAACCCAAAGAAAAACCTTTTCGCTATTCTGCCCCATAAAACTTCAATCATCATTATCATACGTGGAATTTAGCTTGCCCAAATGATTATTAATTTATTTTGTTTTTAGTTACTCTGCCACTCGCCTTTATTTTCTATAATTGGCTGTTCTTTTACTTTACGATTTTGATCACTGTGCCTTAAAAAAAATCATTTTTCTGTGTATCGGAACGTGTTTAGGTTCTACAAGGGTAACCCACACTCCTTTCAGAAATGCACAGTATGAAGTAAAGAGTTTTTTTTCTGAGATTGAATTAGAAACGTTAAGGACTTTTGAACTCTGGTTGGTTTGGTTGGTTCCTTAGTTTATGGGCTGCGACAACGCGGTCATGTAGCCCCGTGTACTTTCGGTGTGTGTAGAATCTGTCTGATAACCGGTGTTAAATGTGATGGCTGTATTAGTGTGTGTATCAGTTTATTAATTCAAGTAAGGACTGCAACTTTGAATTTTTCAAATAGATCCTACTTTTGCCGCCAAACGCCACCCTCAACGACTACTAGGCCTAGTTGAGAACTAGACTACTAGACGCCACCGCAGTCGGCTGTTAACAACGAACATAGAAATCTAAGAGCGTTGTTTACATTCCTAACCTATACAGTTTAGCTTTACACAGGTGTAATTAGTGGAAGGTTCTTTAACATGCCATAAATCTATGACATGGGACCGACGGCTTTACTTCCCCTCCGAAGGAAGGCATACTGAGGGATTTTTAACGCTCTTAAAAAATCCGACGACTTTGGCCGGGTTTGAACCCGCTATATTGGGCACAGAAGTTCAGCATGCTACCGACTACGCCACCGAAGCCGCTACTCTTTAACTCTAACACGTTATAAAATGGATGACTCGGGCAACTTAACCCCGGAAAACGAAAAACAGAATGGTTATTTAAAATTTATTACCGGTATGTTAATTAATAATTATTGTAATGTTTTGTATACTGTTCACTGCCTGTGTTTACATCGAAGTGTGTCATCAGAAAATTTCATAATAATTTTGACATTAAATTAAACAAAGTTGTTCATTCTAAGTCCTTTTACCCCCTGGGGCTACTGCCCCGCTTGCCCCTCCCTCTCGTCGGGCCTGATGCCAGTTAGGTGTATTCTGCGAAGGAACTACACCAAAGCGTGATTTCTTCTTCAGAGGCAAACCCAATAATGTATTGTTGAGGTTCCGTTCGCAGTCCTATGGTAAGAAAATGTGCAGAACAACGTCGAGCAGTTCTAGCATTGAGGCTATCCTTTCGTCTGCATCTTAAAATCGACATCTTTCGAATTTCCTTATCGTTAGAAAAAGAGTGATAAATCACTTCAGAATTTCTGCGGCAATTTTTTTGTACTCAGATACGGCACAGTTACTGTGGCTACCCATTTTGAAAAGCGCATTATTTCAAATCGAAATGGATCATACAACTACATTACAAAGCACGTGTTTTACTTCAGGCGACACTGGCTTGTCCGCGAAATGACGTCAACGTAAAGGGAGCCGCCTGGTGACTGAAGCGGGAACTACGATATCGGCCTACCTGATAGTATTCTAGTTACCTTGGGCCGAGTGTTGGTTAGGAGGAGGCCAGGTGAGCGCCTGCATTCCACCTGTCTGTGGCGTCGACACACTGGACCTACACTGGGCGTTATGGTCTGGGGAGCAATTCCCTATGACAGCAGGAGCACTCTCATGGTTATCCCGCGCTCCCTGACTACAGATGTGTACGTCCATCAGGTGATTTGACCTGTTGTGCTGCCATTTATGAACAGCATTCTCGGGAGTGTTTTCCAACAGGATAACACACTCCCCCATGCCACTGTTGTAACCCAACGTGCTCTACAGAGTGCCAACATGCTGCCTTAGCCCGCTCGATCTCCCGATATGTCCCCAATCGAGCACGTATGTGACATCAATGGACGACAACTCGAGCGTCATCCTCAACCGGCATTAACCGTGCCTGTATTGACCGACCAAGTGCAACAGGTATGGAACTCCATCGCACAAGCTGACATCCGTCACCTGCATAACACAATGCATGCATTAAACAGTCTGGCGATTATACTGGTTATTAATGGACCAGCATGCCACATTTGCGATGGATTTTTTTCGCGCGGACAATAACATGTACAGGGTCTTTCATATAAAGTAAGAACGGCAAGCGACAGTTTTGTTATTCGCTGCTGCGGTGGCCTTGGCCGAGCTTGTGGCGCGTCATGGCCCCCTGCTGTACTATTGAAAGCGCGTGCATAGTACATATGAGGGCTGATTTTCTTTTCAAGTTCGATGGACTGTATAAAAATAACAGATTAACATAAAAACTGATTTTACTACTAATTGTTTGCATTCTTTATTCTTATGTCTCAACATAATCGCCAAAACGATTTGTCGTATCGTTACACCAGCTTGCCAATGCCCTCGGCAAAATATTCTGCCACCATTGAGATGGGTACGTCTTGACAGTCTCCTGACGTTTTTCCTTTTCGGCGAGGCGTTGCCGCCCAACCATACCTTCAATTCTCGAAAAAGGTGAAAATCATTCAGTGCTGGTTTGGACTAAACGGCAGATGGTCCAAAACTTCACACTTGAATTCTTTGAAAAAGTCTATCGTAACGTTGGTACAGTGTGGTCGTGAATGATTTTCACCTTTTTCGAGAATTGAAGGAATGGTTGGGTGGCAACGCCTCGCCAAAAAGGAAAAACTTAAGGAGACTGTCCAGACGCACCCACCTCAGTGGCGGCAGAATATTTTGCCGAGCGCATTGGAAAGCTGTTGTGACGATAAGACATATGTTTCAATCGTTTTGGCGATTATGTTGAGACATAAGAATAAAACAAGCAAACATTTAGTAGTAAAATCAGCTTGGTATGTCAATCTGTTATTTTAATACAGTTCATCGGACCTTGGAAAAAAACAGCCCTCGTATGTATTATGCGCGCGCTTTCAATAGTACAGCAGGGCGCCATGGCACGCCAAAAGCTCGGCCAAGGCCACCGCAGCAGCGGATAACCAAACTGCCGCTTGCCGTTCTTACTTTATATGAAAGACCCTGTAGTCTTGTACCTTTAATTAATTAAATATGTTACCTCGCCAAGTATATTGCCGACATTTCCGTACTCTACATTCCTTATTTCATGGTGTTGGGATATTTTTTCCGACAAAGTAAATCTGACCGTCCTCACTTTCATCCCCAGTGTGCTCCATGGCAATATGCAAAACTTTTCTGATGTGTGTATTAGGGGATGACGTGCGGGAAGAGGATAAACATAATTATTACGTATTCACCTAACAAATAACAAGCATCATCTCATTTTACGCTCTACGTGGATTTCCGGCCGCGCTTACAGAAAGCGCGAGCGAAGTCAAAGAATAGCCTGATTCTATTCAGATCATAAGAGGTTAAAGAAATATTTTTAATGAAAAATAAAGTAGGACTTGCGTCAATAGTTTTGCCTACATTTCTTGTGCTTTTTTTTACCCCAGAAGCACCTCAAGAAACTACAGCGTTATTTTTTTTACAGTACTGTAATTGATGTCCCTGGGTCTCTGACATAAAGTTCATTGCTTCAATTTTATACAGATAAATCGTGATGAAAGCAAGAATATTATGCATTGCCTTGTGATTACGTATTACAGGTGAAAGGCGATGCGATTACACGTGATTACATGAGGGGGAGGGAGGAGGTGAGGTTCTAAATTGACCAAAAGTGCTTACGTAATACTGTATGTGGATGGATTACGTAGGCAAAACTGAAAAATGACTTTTATTATTTGCATATAAATAATGAGATCTTAGGTGATAGTTTTATTTTGTCCTCCTTCATGAGGAATATTCACCTAGCTCCATAGCATTTAGGTACAGTTATAGGTAGAATTGCGCAGTACAGAAAGTTCGTGTCGAATCACCCCGCCTGAGAGGTTTGCAAACCGCTGCACAGTACAGAGAGGAATGTAGCAGAATATTAAGGAGAATATCTGCTGTCGCCTGCATGTTCTACCGGCGGGCCCATGTCATAGATTTATGGCATGTAGAAGTACCTTCCCCTAACTACAGTGTGAAAGACTCTGTACAATTTTGTGCAGCTAAATTTCTAGGTTAGAATTGATTAACTCTCGATAAGTTGCAACGTTCGCCGCCAGGTGCCGGTTGCGGTGGCATCTAGTAGCCAAGTTCACAGGTAGGTGTCGTTGACGGTAGCATTTGGTAGCAAAAATAGGAACTACTTGAAATTGATCGTCTGCAGTCCTTACCTGAATTACAGATAACACACACTAATACAGCCATCACAATAAACACCGGTTATCAGATTCTACACACACCCAAAATACACGGGGTTACATGACTGCGTTGTGGCAGCCCCTAAACTGAGGAACCAACCAGAGATGTTCTAATACGGTATATCTACCGGAATTGAAATGACTCGCAGGTTCATACCGCTATGCAAAGTTACTCACCGAGGATGCTCAGATATCTTCGGATCCGTTGTTTACATGCTTACTTTAATGTATGGTACTGAGAGACTCATAAAACTAGGTAGGCGTTAACATAAAATCCACGGCATTATCAAGCACTGATGTACTGATACCCACGCTAGTCTTAAAAACTACAATTGTACCAATCTTTGGCACCAGTATAACAGGCCATAGCAGCGCAATTTCTATGGAAAGTTATTTTAAAAGTCATACTTTTTGAAGAAAGATTGGATGTTGTTATTATAGGGGGCGGAACTTAGAGGTGATTTGCCCTTTTGACGAAATTGTGGTGTAGTGGATAGCATTTTAGGTTGTCAACCCAGACGTTAAAGTTCGATTCCTGGTTCTGCAAAGAAATGTTAATTATTGTCTGAGCGATGAAACTGAGCACACTTAGCCTCGTGAGGCAAGACTGCGAAAAAGTGGGTTGGATTCCGAGCTCATCCATCCCAGAAGTAGTTTTCCGTATATACTCCAGACAAAAGACTACGGCACGTCCTAGTCTATCCTTGACCAGATCACAAATAAACGCATTATCATACGGGTTCCACACATATACCCAAGTGCATGGGGCTTCACGGCCACGATTATCACAAATCACCCGTATAAAAGACTGCATTAAATGCATTGAGCAGGTTCAAAAGAAATTCCTGAGATATTTACACCTCAAAATAACGGGAAATTACCCGCACTAGGTATCCTACGGTTAACTTTTATTGAATTTCGACATGCCTAGTTTGGAGTCTCGGAGGCAAGTAAATAATATGAAATTCCTTTTATAAAGTTGTTAGCGGTCAAACTGAAAACTCATTTTTTCTATCGCTCCCAAATTTCTATATCCCGCGCTTAACAAGATCAACCATAGCATTCAAAAATGATATAACAAAAACTACATCACATAATAATTCACCTGTATGGAGGATTTGCAGTATTTACAACGATACAGTTCGTCTAAACCTGGAACTAGATTCCTGTCTCTCAATTAGACCGATTTTGGAAATTATAATCATATAATACAAAATTATCTAGCATACACAACAGAACCATCAATGTATATATATGGATAGCCCTGTTCCCTAGTTAAACTTAGGTATTCATAGTTTTTTAGTTTTAGTATTTTTAGTTTTAGTATTAGCCTACTTTCGATTTTTGCAAAAAATGAAAGTAGACTTATGAGATCAACACAGGGCGAAAAAAGTGTGTCTGTCTGTGTGTGTGTGAGTCTGTGTGTGTATGTGTGTGTGTGAGTCTGTGTGTGTGTGTGTGTGTGTGTGTGTATGCGTGTGTGTGAGTCTGTGTGTACTCTGAATGTCTGTCCCCCCCTATCAATTCGAACACGGTGAATGCGAATTGAACGAAATTTGGTACAAAGGTAGCACTAGCAAAGGACACCTCAGTGTCATGTTTTATATCGCCGCCATCTTTACTAAAACTGAATGGCGGCCACTCAAACGTTCAAAACGTAAAATCAAATAACGACTAACCAAATCATCCGATCTCTACCAAATTTGGTAACAATATACCTTCGTATAGGATGCGTCTTGTGACCAAACTACATGGTCGTCCGCCATACCATTTCAGGATGGCGGCCGTGCGAATTATGCAAACTTTATAATCCATATCATGGGACCCACCAGTTCCGATTATCGAGCCGAGAATCGTTTTAACTGTTCTAAAGGAAGAGGCACGTTCGAAATTAAAAGTTTATTTTGTAATACTATAGTGCAGACGTGATTTTAAAAAGCTGAGCCGATTCAGTAATAAGACAAGATGGCAGCGGATATCTTGTGCCTGACTTATATTTCACTAATTTGAGTATTGCATGCAATATAGCGTACTGATACAAAATAAATAAACTTTGTATGAAATGCTTTATATATAAATAATATACTCCAGTGATGAAATCGTTTAGTATAAATCATTATTTGCTAACAAGTTCTATGTAAGTCATTTTATATAGAACGATATTCGTTGACACAATTAGCTCAGTGGTAGAGCGTTAGCCTATCGCTCAAATGCCTATGGTTCAAACCCGATCAGAGCTAGGTTTTTTGCTTGAAATGTTATATGTTTATTGTTTTGTAATGACTCAGATGTTTTAAAATTAAGCGTTATATTGTGCATATTATGGTGTAAAATATATGCTTAATTAAAACATAATTCGCCAGCAGATTTACTCGAGACATCTAGCTGCCAAAAAGGTAACTGCACGCCGACCTACTTATTAACTTCCAGATTTTATTGAAAAGTTTCTTCTTCTGGCCGCTAGAATGCACTCGCTCTGTTAGGGTTATATTGTTCGATATTTCACCACTAGATGTCACGACTAGTCTACGTGGGGCTCCATTGATTACTATACCATTGGCATTCTATGCGCATCGAATTTGAAGAATGACAAGATGATACTACGATACATTTTTACTTTTTATTTTAAAGGGTTTGTAACAGCCTATTTTGCGTTACTTGAAAATGTTATTTGAAGTAAAGAACAAAACGATTTCACATAGTAACTGAATTCAAGCCGTTGATGTTAGTTCAGGTTATTAATTACTACTTTTATTTCAGGCAAATAGCAATCGAAAATATCCACATAGTTTGTATACACACGTCTCTGTAGGGTCATGGAAAGATTTGTTAATTCAATTAGGGTTGTGAAAGCCATGCACAACCAGACGTGTAAAGACATGCCTCAACTCAAAGTTGGATGTTGCCCACGGCAGGTCGTATATGTAATAATAATAATAATAATAATGTTATTGGTTTTACATCCCTTTTAACTACTGCTGCTTTTAGAGACACCGGGGTGCCGGAATTTTGGCCCGAAGGGGATCTTTAACGTGCCAGTAAATGTACTGACACGGCTCCCTCGCATTTGTGCACCCTCAAATGCCAGCTGACTGCGCCAGGATACGAACCTGCAACCTAGGGCCCAGCAAGCGAGAACTTTACCGCTGAGCCACGCAGCCAGTCCGGTCGATTATGTCTCCAGATCCATAACATTCTTGATATACTTCTTATCTTTCTTTCTTCAATGATGGTAGCAGTTTTTATGTAGGTTGTGGCGTTTGGTAGAGGTAAATCGTGTCTAAGGTCTTCAACAAAGAATAGTTCTATTATACTCTTTGATAATAACAACGAGTTATAACTATACTCATACATTTAGGAGAAAGTAGGCTATATGTTTTTTACTGAACATCTTGTTTTTAGTTTTCTGTATATTAATTAATTTCGTAACCTGTGTTTATTTTTGACATTGGATCAAATTTAGATTTAGCTTTTATACTATATTTGTATTTAGTTTTCTACTGCGATGCATTTAGACATGTTGTGAACTTTCTAGCGATACGTTTTACACTTAGATATTACTACTTAATAATGTAGAAATACCAGGAACTGTATTTTACTGTGTAGGTACACTCTTATTGGGTTGCACACTGCACCTTGTTATGTACTGTCAACAAAATAATAAATATCTGTAATTTTGAGAAAATCATATTAGAATGTTATTTAGTTATATATGTTACAGGGAAAGTCGATTCTTAGTAAGAGTTGACTCTCCCTAGGCAGAGTCAACTCTTACTAAAAGTATCAGTAATAGTTGATTGAAAACAAACAGATCAACTTTTCCTAGGGAGAGTTAACTATGCCTGCTGTGGTTTAGTAAAAGTTGATTCACAGATGCTGCTCTGAAAATGTAACCGCGCGCGCCAAACCTTTGTTATGATTATTAAAATATTGCCTTTGTTTGGGCTCGTACTTCCATTATTGGACCGACCGTTATAGATCAGAACAATTCTTTGTTTTATTACCCCCACCACACAACGGGCAGTTGCCATTCGTCTTTACTCGGCTCTTTATTGTTGTGCAATAGTGACAAAATATTCATTTACGTTTAAATTATTAGTTTAAGTGTGTAATAATTATGTGAGAGACCACGGCAGAACTGTTTCGTGAAAAACTGCAGCAGGAACGCTCGACTTACAAGGTAAATTCTCTGACATTGACCAAATTGAAATATGATAGCTGCATTCAAAAAGTGAAAAATTTTAAAACTGCAATTAAAAAAGAAAATAACGATATGAGGTTTTCAAGACGATATGACATTATTGAAGTAAATGGTATTACAAAACTAATACATCCTGTCACAGACCAAGACAGCATAAGGTATTATGTTTTTGATGAAGAGTTGTTTGGAGTTCTTAATGAAGCGCACATAGCCTATCCACTGGACACGAAGGAAGAGATCGTATGATTCAGAAATTGAAATGGAAATTTCAAAATGTTATTACAAAGGACATTTTACTATTTTTAAGCTTGTGCGAACCTTGAGATCAAAAATTGAGACATAAAAGGAAAGGACTAGTTGTAAAGCCTTTGTTATTCAAGGAAATGAATTCAGGCTGTCAAGTGGACTTGATTGACTTTCAGTCGCAACCTGATGAAGACTTCAAATTTATAATGGTGTACCAGGACCATTTAACAAAGTTTGTTGTGCTAAGACCACTGAAATCAAAGACTGCAGATGAAGTGTGTAATAATATCGTTGATATTTTTACTTTGTTAGGCGCTCTTTGTATTTTACAATCAGACAATGCGAGATAATTGTTAATAAAATTATTGACAGTCTGGTTAATACATGGCCGTACTTCAAAATGGTGCACGGCAAACCACGACATAGTCAGAGTCAAGGTAGCGTCGAAAGAGCCAACCAGGACATAGAGAATATGGAAGGAAGGAAGATTGTAGTTTTACGTGACCGTGAATCTTGTGATTATGAGCCACGGGACCTCCTTTTTACGTGGAATCCGAACCACAGGACATGGCATTTCACTTCGAAAATCTCACATGCATTGACCGGGAATCGAACCCGGACCGCCTTGGTGAGAGGCATACAGCTAGACCGCTGAGCCACCACGCCCCCTGACATATAGAATATGATAACCACCTGGATTCAAGACCACAAAACATCAAAATGGGTGAAGGCTTAAAGTTTATTCAACTTATGAAAAACAGTGCATTGCATAGTGTGATGAAACGATCCCCGTATGAGGCAATGTTCGGTTGACCTCGAGACACGGCTTATCTAGTTCAAAACTACCAACTGAGGTAGTGGTGAAAAGATGATGGTGATTATCTCCTCACTGACCTGGACAAGTCTACTGAGGACATCAAGCGACAGAGAAATGAAGCGTTCTACTGTCTAGAACAACAAGCTTAACGCATGAAAAAAAAAACAGATCACATTCTTCCGTCAGTAGGAAAAGGAACATCAGTTCGAATTCCTGTCCCCGATGTCGACCGCGGTTGAGGAGATGCTCGATCTATCCTTGGCGTGGTACTGGAGGTTGTCGATGATGGATTTTATCGAATTGGAACGAGAAGTCGACTTCTGAAGCAGCTTTTCTTAAGGTACGTTTTCAAAGCTAAAATAAAAGATATCTCTCTCCTTTTCTTCGCTGCCCATAGTATTAAATTGTTCAGATTTCAATTATTACATTTTTTCAGGTCTCAATTAAGTAAATGTCCTACGAACGTTATCCAAGAAAATTAAGTTCCTATGGATGGATAAAACAATAGATGTGAGGACTGTTGCACCTTCACAATCATGGGGGTGGACAAGTTTTTTTTTTCAAATTGCAACACTAAATACGAATCCATGAAGTGCATGTGTAAGAAGAAAAGTGTAGGCTACTTTGCAACTCAGTTTCACAAAACTTTACCTTGCTGTAATAAATGATAAATATTTCTATCTGCTTATGTATTTTAAAGGTTTTCCATTTTTATTAGTTCCTCTTAAACATTTCTCTCTCTTAATGTATTGGTTTTGCCTTCCTATTTGTAGTTTATTAGCTAGTACCGTTTCCTCGCAAATAGTCAACTGTTACTATCTCAAGACAGTGAGAGTATACTTTCCCTAGGTATAGTCAACTCTGACTAGTAAATGTTGATCGAAATTGAACACTTACCGCTTTTAATCAACTTTTACTGAAAAGATCAGTAAGAGTTGACTTTACCTAGGGAGAGTCAACTCTTACTGGAGAATCAACTTTCCCTGTAACATATACACCCAAGTATAAAGAGCTAAATGACCACGATGTTCAAGCCCCTCATGAGACAATAACAATACAAACCAATTAAGATTCTACGTGGAGAGGAAACTACAACCAATATGGTTGTCTTGAGAACAATCGAACACCCGCACCATTAATCTCTGAGAGGAACTAGAGCTTATAATAAACTCCCTGCATACATTCTTCCTCCTCCCTTAGGGGCTCTCCCCCACCACGCGTCATATCTGCTCATAAAGTACAATTACAGGCTAAGGGAGGGAGGCGCTCTTCATTGTACAACGGCAGTTACACACAATCCCACTTCATCTGTGGCTAGCCGGATGTCCCCATGCTTTACATCAGGTACTGTCGCCACCTTTTGATTGTACACCCTTTTTAAAGGTAGCTTAAGGGGGAGAGATAAAGTGTAAAGAACAAAAAAAAAAATCTAGACTATATTAATTTTATGATTGTGGCTGTTCTTGCACAACAATGAGTACCCAATTTACCATAATTCTTCTTCGTTTCTTCTTCATATTTTTCTTTCTCATTGTTTTCTTCTTTTATTATTCTTTCTTTTCTTCTGTTCTTATTCTTCTTCATCTTCTTTTTACCCGTTCTTGTTTTCATCTCCTTTTCTTCTTCTTCTTCTTATTCTTCTTCTTGTCCTTCTCCTTTCTTTTGCTGATCTTCTTTATCATCTTGTTCTTCTTTTCTTCATCCTTTTCATCTTATTCTTCTTTTTCTTTTCTTTTACTTTTACTTCTTCTTTATCCTTTACGTCTTGTTCTTGTACGTTTTCTTCTTCTATTCCATCTTTTTCATCTTATTTTTCTTTTCCATCTTATTCATCCTTTTCACCTTCTTTTTCATATTTTCTTCTTCTTTTTAATCTTTCTTCTTATTCTTCTTCTATCCTTATTTTCTATCTGCTTTTACTGCTTATTTCTTTTTTCTTTTCAGCGTTTGTTTTGCATTTTCGCTGCAGGGTACGCTACATGGGTGCGTTGTATCCATTTGTTTCTATCTTAGGCCACGTGTGGATGAAGAATTTTGCTTTTCAAATATCTCAGTATCGTATCGTTGCTTCGGTCATCCGTTAGGTCTCTTGCCGTTGACTAGGAGATTGTAGCTCACGCATCTTGTCATGGATAGGCGCGACTCCAAACCTTTCCTGATGTTATCGTTGGAAACATGATCCAATTTGGTGATTTCCGCTGTCCACCTCAACATCTTGGTCTTCATAACTCTCTGTTTCGCTCATTGTCGGCCAATACTTGGAACTTAAGAATGCGACAGGGTGATAGATATTTGACTTAAGGTGATCTTTCATTCTACGATCGCAGATGACACCAGAAGTTGTACGCTATTTAGTACACGCTCCGTTGATTCTCGCGTTGGTCTCTTCAACAAAATGCCCATCACTAGTGAAGGTAGAGCCAAGATATTTAAATTGTAAAATTCAGAAAATATTCCGCTTTTTTTGCGGTGTCTTTTGCAGGGATTGATCTAGGTACACCAAGTTAGTCTCATCAGTGAGCCCTCGGTGACCGTGTCCACGGCATAAACCTAGAAAAATTGCTGAGTTTTAATCCGTAGTTGTTTTGCCAGTTTTTATGTAGTATTGAGCAACCACCTCTCTTGCCTTATATAATGGGATTAATTCCTGTGATGACGCACAGTACCTCGTGAGATATAGTTCAGTATGCTTTTGCTTTTGTTATTCTCGTGAGAATAAGTTTTTTTTTCACTCTTGCGTATTTAATTAAATTGCTTTTCCACGGATTCTATTATTACTATTATTATTATTATTATTATTATTATTATTATTATTATTATTATTATTATTATTATTATTCCCTATCTTCCGGCAAGCGTTCCATTTATTCCTCCAGCGGTGAAAGCAGCCTCGGCCAAAAACTAATTTCAGTGTGGAGTACGGCGGTGTTTGTTCGCGTTGTGAAGAGGCTGGCTGATGGTACGCAGAGTGACAGCCAATAAGGGTGGGCGTCAACACTTGAGGAGTGCAAATAGCATCGCGCTCAACTTGCCGAATAATGTCGGCCTTGCGATGGTTTTGCAATAGGTCAACACCCCAACTACAGCCAAAAGTTTCAGTGTTTGGTTCTGAGAGAAATGTGGCCATCACTTGTTCCACTAGTCTCTCCCTGACTGTAAGAGCTTAAATCTCTACAGTGTGTGTGAGAAAATCAGTCTTCCGTCGTCAATGAATGAGCTAACTGGTAAAAATATTCGTACTGAGGCCCGTAAAGAGCAGACAATCTCTATAATAAATTAACTTTGTCTGGACATCTTAATGATGTTGTGACTGGCTGCGTTGCTCAGAGGTAACGTTCTCGACTGCTGTGCCCGAGGATCGAATTCTGGCGCAATTAGTTGGCATTTGAGGGTTCGCAAATGTGAGAGAGCCGTGTCAGTAGATTTACTGACAGGTTAAGATCCCCTTTGGAGTAAAATTTCAGCACTCCGGCGTCTCTAAACGCCGCAGTAGTTAAACCAATAACATTATGATATTGTTGTTCATTTATTTAAAAGGCTTGGGGCATCTTGGTCATCATCCCCATGTAGTTGAGCGTGTGTGATTGGGACAAGAAAGAGGTAGATGCCCTGGGACGGGAAATATGGTACTATCCCGGCATTTGTCTGGAGGGAGTGTGGATAAACCTGGGCAAAAACTACATTCAGGATGGCTGCTGTCAAATATACCTTTAGTTGAATTTTTGGCTGTCCACCTCCTGCTGTAGTGGCTAGCATTTTTGGCTGTCAACCCGGAGATCCGGGTTTCATTCCCAACTATGCCAAGAAATTCAATTCTGGTCTGAGGGCTGAAAAGGGGTACAGTCAGCCTCGTGAGGCAAAACTGAAAAGAGGCAGGTTCGATTCCTACCTCAACCAACCAACCAACCCACTTCTTCTCCAGGCAAATGCTGGGATGGTTCCCCACTCAAGTCCAACGTCACCTCCTTCCCAAACCTATCTCCCCAATTTACAAATATATTTTTACTAGTACAACAATCACAATAACACAGTCCATCACACGAATACACAAATGACTCGATGTGGCAGCCCCTAAAATAAGCAACAACAGCAACAAAAATGACGAGCTAGTGCTGTGTAATACACGACCTAATAATTGCAAGCCTCCTTGGTGAACTGTTATATTGTACTGCAGCTCTTAAAAGCAGTTATCATTGGAATGAAACTGAAAGTACACTTCATTTCCTCTTCAGTAGAAGTTGAGGATTAATCCCATTAGGTAAATTTGGGATAATGACTTGGCAAGTCAGCAGAGTGGTAAACAGTGCCAGATGCCTGGAGACAATACCAACTAATTGCTACGCACTGACACAGTTATTGTACAATCTCCTCCATGTCCCTCATTGGAGAAATTAGCGACCACTATAGTTGTGACTCATATGTTCTCCCTCGATCAAGAGTCCTAACAATAGTCTCAAGTTCTGTAAGGACAATCAGGGGCGGACTACAACCAGTGCTGTTAACTAGAGCCTGGAGTCTTACGCATTGTAAGAATAGACTCATATACAGGGTGTATCCGTGATGATGTTACGAACTTTCAGGAATGATGGAGGAGGCAAATGGATTAATTTAAGAATTGAATTGAATTTATTCATAGAGAACTGCCAGTGAGGCTAAAGACCCCATTTATGTAGCGTATACAATGTTTTGGCTTGAGGTATTGAAATAAGAATCTAAACCTAGCTTAATAACTAATAAAACAAAATATTTAAAAATACACTTATAACTATACATGCCAATTAGCAAACATGTATACAAGACGAATAATACAAATTAGAATATAATAATTAAATAAATAACCTACCTAATATAACTTATTATTAAATCTATAAAAAAAAAAATATAGTATGTTAAAAAAAGGACTACAATTTGTATGTGAACTATAATGAAAATCCACAGCCTGCTTCCAGTCGACCGGGTCAGGGAATGGAATGAATGAAGCCCCTATCTGGTGGCGAGGATATGAACTGTGCCGGCTACCAAAGCCTGTCACACTCCCCTGGGGCAATGATTAAATGAATGAATGACAGATGAAATGATAGTGGAGAGTGTTGCTGGAATAAAATTGTGACAGGGAAAACCGGAGTACCCGGAGATAAACCTGTCTGCCTCCACTTTGTCCAGCACAAATCTCACATGGAGTGTTCGGGATTTGAATCACGGATCCAGCGGTGAGAGGCTGGCGTGCTGCCATCTAAGCCACGGAGGCTTCCTACAAATTAGAATATAGTAATTAAATATAAGAACGTACCTAATGTATTATTAAATCAATTTGAAAAATAAATAAATTATAGTACGTTAAAAAAGGACTACAATTTTTATGTGAACTATAATATGATCTATTTAGTGGCTACGCTGGCCAAAGCGCAGCATTAGGTAATGGGGCCAAGCTCTCTGCTGACTCGGTAGACGCGTGGGTTCGAGCCACACCGTCGGCCGTCCTTGAAATGGTTTTCCGCGGTTTCCCATTTTCAACACAAGGCAAATGCTGGGACGGTACCTTCTGACAGGCCACGGCCGCTTCCTTCCACATCCTTGCCCAGTTTCATTCACCATCATTCATTTCATCTCTCATTAACTCCTCTCATGAGGTTGGCGTCAGGAAGGGCATCCGGCCGTAAAAACCATCGCCACACCGACTTCCATCGCATCTCATTCCCGACCCCGTTGGAAAAAAACGGGTATAATAAGGGGTAGACATACATACTGCAACATTTTTAATTATTCCTAAGCTGTGGTGATTATTGTGATGGTCTAATTTGAACAAACATGATAATAATAAATAATATACACTGTGGTGTGACCTTACCTGTGATAGTATAATATAATAAGTTGTTGTTGAGCGCCAGATCCCTATTTAAGACAGGGAATCGAAATTTGTGAATTAACCTCGGCTATCAGCAGTAGAGTGAGACCTAATTATCCCTGGTCGTGGTGAGACAAAGTCATCTAATCAATCCAGTATTTAATCAAGGAGTATGATTGCCTTAAAGTACTAACTACAATGAAAGAAATAGGCATTACGTTGAAGAAAATGAATTTATTAAATGCAAAAACAAAATATTAATAAAACAGAATAGTGATAGTCACACAATTGAATTTAAAATTACTCAATGCGGCAATTAATTTATAAGAAAATAAACATTAATGAATTGAATCTATCTTGAAGTTACATATTACAGAGACGTCGGATATTTAATTGTTTGCTCACCCAGTCGAAGATTCGTCATATTTAAGTAATGACCGATGATCTCGATGTTACGTCGCATATGTTTAAAAAAATGATGTGATATCTCAATTACTATGAAATATCCTCATTAAGTACGTTGCCATCTGTAGAAAGACTCTTGATCAGGGATATAACCCATTATGTACTAATTTAGATATCGGCAGGACATCGTTCAGTGTCGACTCTGTATGCTCAGTCCATTAGGACCCAGTAAGCAAGGTTACAACTTCCTTCTTTTCTCGAGAGCTGGTGATGAATGAATGTCTTGTCGAGGGCGCAGGTACTAATAACTTCCTTGTCACGTGGTCTTCGACTGTCTCCCACCACTGGTAAGCTTCCCTCTCTTCAGTGTTCATTCCTCCACGAGGGCTAATTGCATCACAACTTGTAATATCTTGACGCATACGTACAGTAGAAAATGGCATGTAAGTTGCACCATGCGTGAAATATAATGTTCCATTCCTTCCAGAAGGAACTCGATGGTGCTCACGTGATGGTTACTCATGACAGTGACTCTTAGCCATGGTGAAATAATTACTACGTCGTTCTGTTTGTGACGCATAGGGTTGATCCTTTTTGGCAATCTTGTTGCAATATATAATACTTCGTCCCTTTACAAGTAAATGGATATTAAAAATCTGTCTGACTATAATAATAAAAACCGCTTACAATTATCTGATATAAAAATCATCTCATGGATGTACTAATTAATAATAATGATAATAAATGAATAACCCTATACATATAATAGGTATGGGATCGAATCGTTACAATCGCCCCTAAGATAAATAATTTAAATGACATTTCACATTATTTCTCTTACCACATCCAACATAAAAAAACTATAAATATAAATATCATAACCCCCAAAAAGACAACATACAATATACTCTTCATCAATACACAAAAATATACAAGAAGTATCTTCTTCACAAAAATTCACATTTTAACTTTCATTCATCTCATTCTTCCAAATGTTCATAATGTTCATTCTTCTTTATATTTATGCTGTAAAAAAAATATACATATAATGCCCTTCACTTTTAATTTTGACATATATGTCAACGCTGCACTCGTTTATAATGGTGGTGATTGTATGCTTGACATACCATTTTGTCTTCATATCTAGTGAACGTGGTTTTCGTCAGTCTGGTGTAGAATTACATTGTTGTATTTCCAGCTGATTAACACATTAAAATTATCACAGCACACGATATGCAAACAACACAATATTCCTTTCGTCTCTTTAAAGGGATTACTCAAATGCAGTAAAATTTCAATAATTGAAGAAAAAAAATAACTTAGCAAGATACCTAAGGCAATTCCAATTTCAGTGCATATGTCATACATGTAAATATTTCCCCAAATACATAATGACATCGAAATACCTTAAAGCAGTTATTAAACAGTTCACTTAAATACCCGAGTTACTACTCACCTGCCTTCGTGGCTTAATTCTTTCTTAGGCCACGGCCGGCTCCTTTCAAATTAATACTTCCTAAGTCTCCACGACTTCTTAACTTCTCATAAAACCATAATTCCTCTTTACTACTTCTCGAAAATAATAACTTGAATTTTCAAAATCACAAATAAACATAAAATCTGACTTCTTGTTCACTTTATTAAAATTTCGCTTAGCCTCAAGATATAACTTTACTGTATTGTCATTCTTACCTACCATAACAAAATGATTAAGACGAGGACAAAATACTACTTAATAAACCTGAATTACGTATATCACTAAACTATTTCACAAAAACACATGACAAACTCCTCGGAATAAATATTTCGTTCCACAAAATATTAATGCTCTTATACTTTAAATTTAGTCTATACATGATTTGACTTCTGGCTGAATACCTAAAAAAAACATAGTTTTCTCTCAAAACTCTTACTTAAGTCCAACAGACATCACTTCCTACTTGTTCTGACCGCCTGGAGTATAGGCTAGTTTATTCCTACTACACCAGAATCTCTCAGAACTCATCGTGACATCACACGTCACATACAAAAAACCTCCCCTATTCGTGGTATAATCCCACTTCTTCTTACTGTTACAGGTCACCTCTTACTGACCAATAACATTCTAAATTTTAGCTAAAAAAAACTTTCATGCTTCGACTAACTCCTTGGAATAATAACATCACACTTTGTTTTCCTCACTATTGTCTTCCTAAAATAATGACAGTGTTCCAGTTGATAGTCAATAACACCGACACTCATAACTGGCAAATATTCTCCCAAAATCACTTCATAAAGCAAGTCCTGAGTTATAACACAGTTCAGACACTCTCTGCTCTACCAAATTAAATGCGTAAATTACACCTGCCTTTAATTGAAACTTCATTATTACCCCTTAGGTATACTTACCTTACAAAATTACTCTTTTCTTCAAAATATTAAACTTATCTTTACTAACTCCGTATGACAAAAATAAAACTTAATTTCTCGTCTGACTAAAAAAAATGATTTATATTTAGAATCCTCAAAACTTCGAATTATAACAAATTCCTTTCAATATTAGTAAAAATTATGCCAACCATCTAATTATTATTATTATTTTTACTTTTACCTGTGTGTAGGACAACAATCTACCACATAATTAATTCGTTCTTAATCATCAGTAGCTTTTTTACTAAAAGTGGTTTAGCTCGATAACAAGCCTTGTAATATCTTTAAAACGTGCGTAACTGTAACTAAAACTTGGACCATGTTACCTTTGTAACCTCTTATTACCTTGTGTGCATACAACCATATATACTTAAAAAAAACTCCCAACATTAACTTCACGTAGTCCCTTAGACACCATAAAAAAAACTCATTGCTCAACGGAATATACCTCGCTGACCTACTTCATCCTCCAAAAACTTCTTAAAACTTCATTTGGCATCTTACCAAAACTTCCTCCATTATAACTCCATTTGGCATCTTACCAAAAACTTAAAACCACATTGCTCAACGGCATTACCTTTGTTGGCCTACTACTTCAAACTCACGACCATTTACGTGAAAATACACACATACACACACATATATCTGTCACTAAGTACCAGATGCCCTAATCATGTTACTACTTCCTCATTTCAACCCGATGTTGGTTAATTCATACAACACATTACCATTAACTATTCTAAACCACTTCCAAATTTCTCAAATATATCCACTGATAACCTCGCTGTCCTCAAAATGAAACTTCTTTATTAAATCAATACTTACTTCTTCAACTCATTAATTTTATTACGACTGTACTACATCATTTTCACTCACTTTCGAATTAAATCTTCATTACCATTATATTCATAATTATGGTTGCCATAATAATTATTACTTTCTTTCGATTACTTACTTTTGTAATAATCTTCCCAACTTTTTAAATTTAATTCTCACTTCATCCAACTTACCTGCAGTTTAAGGACCCACATTCAACTTACCTGAATTGCTCAATAGCACGACAACCTCTGTCTTCCAAATTAAATGATTTTAGTCAATCTAAATCAATAAGCGTAGGCACTACGCGCCCCTTACCATCCTAACTTCACGACTGAATTAAAATTACACACAGCAGGTTCCTTATCTACCTCTGTTAAATTCTATAAAACTTCATTACTTAATATTTAAGTCAAACGGAACAGTAACTATCGTTAAAATAAATTTACATAACTACGTTCTCTGGCATTTCTCAGTTCGTACCACATTCATCTTCAATTCTATCTTTAACTAGAATCCCTTTTTCTTCTTTCCTTCTAGCATTAGCTTCTACTTCCTCTGTACTATATTTATCCATAGTAACACAGTACTTCGGCTTTCTCCCTCTCACTTCCCCAAGTCTGGCTAATTCAGTACGCCACTGCACGTCATATGCTTTCTTTCTCTCTCTCATCCTGATTTCGTTCTCCTCGAGCAACTTAATTCTCTTCTCTTTCATTTTACTTCCAAAATATCTACCTACATGTCTTCCCTTCACTTCTCCATTACTATCACTTAATGCTCTCTTTAGCCGTGGACTATTGCTTCTGCTCTTATCTATCTCTCTCCTCCTCTTAACCTGTTTACTAATTATGTTCTTCTGACTATGACTTAACGCACGCTTCTCTGCCTCTAATAATTTCACATTAATTTCCGCTACACCATCATTAAATTCTTCCCTAGTCAACATATCCTCTTCACCTAAGATTTTCTGCATCTTAATTTCTTGAGTGCCTAGTACTTTCTTTATCTTACCTACTTCTATCCCTATCTTTTCTCTCATCTTCTCCACTTCTTTTTCACTACGTTCTATAGTCTCTTCTACTGCTATCTTGCTTTCATCTATCATCTCCGCTGACTCTAATCTGCTTTCTCCTTTTATCTCTTCTGACTCCAATCTGCTTTCACCTACAATCTCCCCTAATTCCAATTTGCTTTCACCTAAAATATCGTCAGACTCTAATCTGATTTCACCTAAAATCTCCGCTACTTGCCGTTCCCCACCTAAGATCTCCTCCGATTCCAATCTGCTTTCATCTACAATCTCCACTGACTCTAATCTGTTTTCAACTACAATTTCTTCTACCTCCAATCTACTTTCACCTAAAATCTTGTCTGACTCTAATCTGATTTCACCTAAAATCTCCTCTACCTCCATTTTGCTTTCTCTTACTATCTCATCTGACTCCAATCTGCTTTCAATTACAGTCTCCTCACAGGCTGTCTTCACTGATTCTCCTACCGGTTTACTGACTTCAATCTTCTCTACTTCCAACTTGTTTTCACCTACGTTCAGTTTCATAGCCTGATTAGTTTTCTTTATTTCAGTATTCCGCTGATCTAACTCCCTATTATTTCGATTGACTTCCTTATCCTTCTCCCTTAATTGTTTCTTATCCCTGTCATCTTTTAATTCCTGAAGCATCTTCATTATTAAATTGTAGTGTCCTTCAGAATTCAAAGAATTATACTCCTCCATACTCATACCGATGGCCACTTGAAATTTCTCGTCCGATATCATTTTGCAACACACTTAATAAAATTGCCCTTCCAAAATTCACTCACTTCACTGCCCCCCAAAAGCACTGACAATTTGCACTGAAATTATACACTCCTCTCCTAAATACCGAATGGTTTTCGTTCCCCACGTTGGGCGCCAAATGTAACATTTTTAATTAGTCCTAAGCTGTGGTGATTATTGTGATGGTCTAATTTGAACAAACATGATAATAATAAATAATATACACTGTGGTGTGACCTTACCTGTGATAGTATAATATAATAAGTTGTTGTTGAGCGCCAGATCCCTATTTAAGACAGTGAATCGAAATTTGTGAATTAACCTCGGCTATCAGCAGTAGAGTGAGACCTAATTATCCCTGGTCGTGGTGAGACAAAGTCATCTAACCAATCCAGTATTTAATCAAGGAGTATGATTGCCTTAAAGTACTAACTACAATGAAAGAAATAGGCATTACGTTGAAGAAAATGAATTTATTAAATGCAAAAACAAAATATTAATAAAACAGAATAGTGATAGTCACACAATTGAATTTAAAATTACTCAATGCGGCAATTAATTTATAAGAAAATAAACATTAATGAATTGAATCTATCTTGAAGTTACATATTACAGAGACGTCGGATATTTAATTGTTTGCTCACCCAGTCGAAGATTCGTCATATTTAAGTAATGACCGATGATCTCGATGTTACGTCGCATATGTTTAAAAAAAATGATGTGATATCTCAATTACTATGAAATATCCTCATTAAGTACGTTGCCATCTGTAGAAAGACTCTTGATCAGGGATATAACCCATTATGTACTAATTTAGATATCGGCAGGACATCGTTCAGTGTCGACTCTGTATGCTCAGTCCATTAGGACCCAGTAAGCAAGGTTACAACTTCCTTCTTTTCTCGAGAGCTGGTGATGAATGAATGTCTTGTCGAGGGCGCAGGTACTAATAACTTCCTTGTCACGTGGTCTTCGACTGTCTCCCACCACTGGTAAGCTTCCCTCTCTTCAGTGTTCATTCCTCCACGAGGGCTAATTGCATCACAACTTGTAATATCTTGACGCATACGTACAGTAGAAAATGGCATGTAAGTTGCACCATGCGTGAAATATAATGTTCCATTCCTTCCAGAGGGAACTCGATGGTGCTCACGTGATGGTTACTCATGACAGTGACTCTTAGCCGTGGTGAAATAATTACTACGTCGTTCTGTTTGTGACGCATAGGGTTGATCCTTATTGGCAATCTTGTTGCAATATATAATACTTCGTCTCTTTACAAGTAAATGGATATTAAAAATCTGTCTGACTATAATAATAAAACCGCTTACAATTATCTGATATAAAAATCATCTCATGGATGTACTAATTAATAATAATAATAATAACATGATAATAAATGAATAACCCTATACATATAATAGGTATGGGATCGAATCGATACAATACATTAAAACAAGTGTACGAATGACATGATTACTCGAACTACTATCAATTCCACGGAAGTTATATCTTGGATACTAAAAATATTATAAAAAGCTGTATAGCACGGATATATTTCAAAAACTTTTGTATGAACTATTTACATTTTTGATTTTAAGCATATTCGTGGTTTACGAATTCAACAACTGAGGTGTTTCGTATTCCTTCAGGAATCTTGACATTGGTATTTCTTGAGTTGTATAGTGTTAAGTGTTCGTAAATCGATCAATGTGAGATAAGGAACCATAGTTCGGAGACGATCGAGTCACAAGTTATAAGCAAAATGCTACTCATTTAATATCGTTTACCTGCACACATTTCACAAGCTGCTACATTTACAACTGTTCAAAAAGGCGTGCCCCTGCGTCAATGCAGGATAGCAACGTACCAATTCAACTCGTCAACACAGACTGAACCCTACAACAGTACAGACATCGTACACCGATCCAGTCAGTATGCAGTGGAGTAGTTGAGTTATCCTTCAGGCCTCTTCTGGTCGTCGGGAGGGTCTACCCTTCAATCGTAGCTCATTACATTACAGTACATGTATATCACTGTCGGAGGTTGGTTGGTTCCTCAGTTTAGGGGCTGCGACAACGCGGGTATTTAGCCCCGCGTATTTTAGGTGTGTATAATAATATGTGAAATGAAAATCCACAGCCTGCTTCCAGTCTCCGACCGGGTCAGGAATGGAATGAATGAAGCCCCCATCTAGCGGCGAGGATATGAACTGTGCCGGCTGCCGAGGCCTGACGCACTCCTCTGGGGCAATGATTAAATGAATGACAGATGAAATGAAATGATAGTGGAGAGTGTTGCTGGAATGAAATTGTGACAGGGAAAACCGGAGTACCCGGAGAAAAACCTGTCTGCCTCCGTTTTGTCCTGCACAGATCTCACATGGAGTGACCGGGATTTGAACCATGGACCCAGCGGTGAGAGGCCAGCATGCTGCCGCCTTAGACACGGAGGCTTCCTGTATAATAATATGTCTGATTATTTATTTATTAATCGTACGGCTTTTAGTGCCGGGAGTGTCCGAGGACATGTTCGGCTCGCCTGAGTCTGTAGCTACTTCCAGCGGACACCCTTAGGGTGAGCTACAAGTTCCGTTCAATTTCAAGTAGTTCAAACTTTCGCTACCAGATAGGTTATCAGTGATACCTAGTGGTGAACATTGGAACTTTGATAGAGCATTCTGACGAAATCTAACCTAACAATTTAGCTCCACACAAGTTTAGTCTGTGGAAATATCCTTTGTCTGTTAGGTAGTCAGCCCGAAGGCTGGTTGGATCCTCAAAAGGCACTGACGTTAGGTTATGTGGGTAGATACCCACAAAAACCCAAGACAGCGCTATATTGAGGCGTACTAGGCAAGAAGAGGAGTGAGGTAGTTTGCCATTGCTTTCCTCACTGAGTCAGTACAGCAGTACTAACCCTATGAGTTGAACCTTTCACAGCATCCACAGGCACTGACTGTGCCCAGAATGTCATTACTAAGCACCACCCATACCTCAGTAGCTTCCACATAATCACAGCCATGAGAGAGACTGAGACATCGGTGAAAAGCCACATTTTACTCTAGCCTGTGCCAACAGACAAATGCAAATGTACTGCATTCATCAAGAGATGGCAAACCAGCAGCCTTTATATGCGATGAATCTATGACATGGGACCGCCGGCCGGCTTTACAGTCCCTCCGAAGGATGGCATACTGAAGGATTTTTAACGCTCTTAAAAAATCCAACGGCTTCGACCGGGTTTGAACCCGTAACCTTGGGCATAGAAGCTCAGAATGCTACAGACTACGCCAACGTAGCCGCTGCTGTAGGAGGTACCATACAGATTTTTGCGTTAACCTTTGACTGCCGATCGCAGTAGTATAGTGGATACTGCGTTGGTTTAATAATCCCAAGTTAGCGGGATCAAACCCGACTGCAGTCGGTGGTGTTTACAGGTGTTCAAACGTGCCAACCCCATGTCATTGGCTTCCGGCACGTTAAGGAACGCCTGTGGGACGAAATTCCGCCATCCCGGCATCTGTTAAGAACTAGAATTAAGGACGTTTAAACAACTGTGATTATTAATAACTGTTGACTCGATCGTATCTAACGTCAAACGTCTGAGGATGAACGCTTGACGTTCGAATCATGTCATCCATTTTAAGTAGCCGCCATTATTGTACATAAAAGCGTGTCATTTTGTGATAAATATCGTATGTAATATTTTCATGTTAGGTCAAAATATAAATACTTGCTTTTCCGCCTAATGTATTGGGCACAAAATATTTTGTCGACCGACTGAAAATCATTTTTAGCCTATTTTCAATTTTGAAAAAATAGGCTTATGAGATCACCTTTTGTCCGTGTGTGTGTGCGTGTGTGTGTGTGTGTGTGTGTGTGTGTGTGTGTGTGTGTGTGTGATTCGTGTGTGTGTGTCCCCCTAATAAAATCTAAACGGCAGGAGCGATTTCAATGAAACTCGGAAAGTTCATAGCACTATTCCGGGCGACCTCGACCGTGCCCTTCAAATTTTGTTACGACTCACCAATCCAACATGGCGGCTGTGCGAAATATTTCACCAGCATTCAATATCTCCGAAACTAATACCGATATTACCCTAACATTTTCTATGGTGATAGAGGGAACTACTGTAAGTCCACTTACGTGACTTTTGAAAACCTGGTAACTACAAAACCAACATGGCGGCCAAGCGAATTTGCGACTTTTAAATAGACGTTTCTCGCGATTTGACCAACCAAACGCAATGAAACATGGTACAGTATATGTTTATATACATTGTAATGCACCGACATCTAACTTCGTTCAATTGTTTACATAATCACAAGATGGCGGGTGTGCGAAATATTTCACCGGCATTCTATATCTCTGAAACTATTATGAGGTATCTCCCTAAAATTTTGTACGTAGATAAAGGGCACTACTGGAAGTCCATCTATAAGACTTTCAAAAACCGGTTAACTACAAAACGAACATGGCGGCCAAGCGAATTTGAAAATTTTAAATAGACCTTTCTCGCGATTTAATGTTCCAAGCGCACTGAAACCTGGTACAGGAAATATTTATACACATTGTAATCCACTGGTATCTAATTTAGTTCAATTGTTTATATAACCTCAAGATGGCGGCAGTGCGAATTTTTAAAATTAAGGTTTTTTTTCTTGTGATGTAGTCATGCGATCGAAGTGAAAGTTTGAATAATGAACCTACGCAATAATTTTCCTTTAATGGTACATGACTCTATGGCCTATACATTTAACAATCCAACATGGCGACCATCCGAAATACTTAGACGATACTGAATATCTACGAATCTATTTTAGCAATCAAACTGCATTTTTTAATGTTCATAGGGGCTATGAACTTAAGTTCACCTATATGACTTCAAATAACCTGGTGATCACAAATCCAACATGGCGGCGACGCGAATTATAAATATTCACATGGACGTTTCTCGCAATTTAACCATCCGCGTTCAGTGAAATTTGGTCAAGTAAATCCTTATACGAATGTTAATCCACTGGCATCTAATTTATTTCAATTGTTTCCATAACCTCAAGATGGCAGCTGTGTAAAATTTTAAAATCTTCTTGTGTCCTAATTATGCGATTGAAGTTTGAATACTACGAAATATTTAGTCGGTTCTCAATATCTACGAATCTATTACAGCAATCAAACTGAAATTGTGTATGTTGATAGTGGCAATTAACATAAGTAGGATATATGAAAATAGGCTGTATAGTTCTTCACGGAACTACTTGTTTTTTTATCAGAACTATGCAACACTGAAAAATGGCTTCTATCACTTCAATTTATCTTTTCTGGTATTTAAGTTGTAAATCGGTAGTTATTATACTAATTGTTTTTCATCTTATCATCATTTTCGCTATTACCCAAATCATAAGGGGCAGATGATCTTGATGTTTCTCCCCTTAAAACAACAATCGTCACCAATCAAGATGCTCTCTTGTTCTGACTGGTTAATAGAATTATCTGCGCTAGGTAGTGACGAGGACCCTTTACAACTTACACCAAATATTTGACAGTGTTTCTTGCAACTCACGCATTTTGTTTATCGTATGGCTTTTAGTGCCGGGAGTGTCCGAGGACATGTTCGGCTCGCCTTAGTCTGTAGCTGCTTCCAGCGGACACCCTAAAGGGTGAGCTACAAGTTCCGTTCAATTTCAAGTAGTTCCAACTTTCGCCACCAGATATCAATGATACCTAGTGGTGAACGTTGGACTTTGATAGAGCGTTCTGACGAAATCTAACCTAACAATTTTGCTTTACACAAGTTTAGTCTGTGAAAGGATCTTTTACGTGCCATAAATCTATGACATGGGACCGCCGGCTTTACTTCCCCTCCGAAGGAAGGCATACTGAAGGATTTTTAACGCTCTTAAAAAATCCGACGACTTCGGCCGGGTTTGAACCCGCTATCTTGGACACAGCATTTCAGCATGCTACCGACTACGCCACCGAAGTGAGTTTAGTAGTCTTGAAACAGCCCACTGGAAGTGCTGCAAGCCAACAGCGGAACACACTGCTCGAGGTTTATCCACAATTGTGACCCGTCCAAGCTCTCTGCGTGACTGACTATTTACGCATCAACGCGCATGCCCCATATTAGAGGATCGCTGACTGGATGACATTCCAATCCGGGTCCAGGATCCCCTGGCAGAAAACTGGCGTGAACTGTAGCCCTCACCAAACCTTTGAATCCTCATACCAGGTGAGTGAAAGGATCACCGATGCAATACATTTGTTATTCTTCATTATTTTAGGGACTTTGAGACAACGTGGTCATGTAGTCCCGTGTACTTGAGTGCGAGTATAATTTGTCTGAAAACCTGTGTCACTGTGATGTCTAGTTGATTGGTTGAGTGATTGGCTCCTTAGTTTAGGGGCTGCGACAACGTGGTCTGTAGCCCCGTGTACTTTGGGTGTGTGTAGAATTTGTCTGATAACCAGTGTTAATTGTGATGGCTGTATTAGTGTGTGTTATCTGTGATTCAGGTAGGACAGCAGACGATATTTTTTTTCAAGTAGTTCCCACTTTTGCTACCAAATAATATCGTCCACGACACCTAGCTGTGGACATGGCTACTAAATGCCATCGAAGTCAGCACATGGCGGCGAACGTTGGAACTAATATAGCGTTATTAAACTAACCTACAAATTTTAGCTTCCACAAGTGTAGTTAGTGGAAGGTTCTTTTTCATGTCATAAATCTATTACTTGAGACCACCGGCTTTACTTCCCCTCCGAAGGAAGGCTTACTGAGGGATTTTAACGCTCAAAGGTAACCGTGTAGTGTGAAACTGGCAAATAACGCACAACGTTACAAATATCTCAATATTTCTCAACAATTCCCAGTTGGAATTTTGAAATTTGTGTCATTTGTATAAGATAGACATATGAGCATACACAGAAATTTACATTGAGCACAGTTGAACGGTATTGTCATAAGGGCACTAATAATGCACTGAAAATTTTAAATAAAATTGCAAGAAAATGCCTATATTGATGTACCTTTTTCTCAGAAACTAATAGTTATGTGGGGATATAAATTTACACAGATAAACTTATTACTCTGTTCTATTATGATGACTAGAATCGTAACTCTATGTTAAACAAGTTCTTAATTATTAATTTTTTTAAATTTGTAAAAAAAAACCATTTTTCATGAAAATTTGGTGGTATTAATTACTGTTTCTCAGAAACTACTGGATCAATTTGAATAATCCTAGTCATCAATACTCAAAGTCATGGTTATGTTGTGTATACAAAATATTAGCTTGATAGTCCTACCCAGTTCTGAGAAAAAGGTTTTTGAGAAAATAACAAAAAACATTATGACAGAGTCTGGAGTTTAATCTCAGTATATCCCAGGAAAATAATCATCCTGGGATTCATCCCCTCCCTTTGTATACTTCCTTTTGAACCTCAGCTTGGTTCTTAATTCCTTTTGCATGGCCTCAGCAGCTATATCAGCTTAATATAAACGCTTCTGGTCGATGGACTTCAATGACTCTAGACATTTTCTCCCAACTATCACACACATTTCCTTTAATACATGATTCCTTGAAATCACACCATCATTAAATGTAAGTACTGCCTCTATTACCCCTATTTTGAAGGTTTCAAAATTATCTTGGAGGACACAGCTTTCCTTACACAAACATCCTTCACAACTGATAAACTATCACTCATTTTACAAACTTTACACAATGTGTTTGTATAAAATCTGACAGAACTTTGAAGTCTTTAATTACATTGCCAGCATTAGAATGTGATATAAACTCAATACTATCCATATCATGAAATTGATCTTTAGAAAGTTTCCTTTTGGATGCACTTGATGGCTATGAACTATTTTCAGGAATACCACATGTAGAAGTTGGATTAGAATCAACACTAATAAGTGACTGCAACAAAGAATCACTGTTCACTGTCTATATTATATTTACAGCATGCCTATTTCCAAAGAATTCACGTTTGATATACACTTTCTGACTTCTACCCATGTAAAAAGAACACTCCCGGGAAAGTAAATAAACAAACAACAATATCAAAAAACTAAATATACAACGTACTGTATGGAGCTAAACTTTACCAAGCATAAATTAAATTCACCTAAGTGAAAAAATGAGAATATAATAAGTAAGAAAGTATTGAAGTGAAAGTGGATGTGGCACTTTCAGAGCAATAGCTGTGCAGTACTTAGTCGAAAATTAAATTTCAAGGCTTAAATGTAAACGATTTACAATAAAATATACATCGAATTATTCGAAAAAAAAGAAGAATTTTATTAGGTTGAAAACTAGAAATGCATTTTTTTCATGAAATTACACTACACGGTTACCTTACCCGACGTCTTCGGCCGGGTTTGAACCCACGAGCTTGGGCATAGAAGCTCAGCATGCTACCAACTACGCTACCGAAGCCGCTAATTGTCATGTCTGTGCTGGTGTGTAAGGTAGGATTTGGGCAGGAAGCGGCTGTGGCCTTAAGTTAGGTACAAACCCGACATTTGCCTGGGGTAGAAGTGGAAAACCACTGTCAGGATAGCTGAGGTAGAAATCAAATTCGCCTCAGTTTTACCTCCGGAGGCTGAATGTACCCCGTTCCAGCTCTAAGACCAGAATTAAATTTCTTGGCAGAGCCGGGAATTGTCCCTGAGCCTCCGCGGAGACGGCCAAGAATGCTAGCTGCTACATCATCAGGTATAATAATAATAATAATAATAATAATAATAATAATATCGTATGGCGTCGGGTGCCGGGTTCAAGCTTGTGTTATTTGACGCCCAGAGGGCAGCTTGCATGTCGATTTTAGTCGTTCCTCGGAGCGCTATGAAAGTCAAGGAGGTTAGATATCTAAGCTCCTTGACACTATAGCGCTTTCTAGTAGAGAATGGAGGAACTTTTGTGATGGTGGAAAATTCCGAGATTAATTTTGCCACTATGAACACGGCCTACTGAATTCAAATGAGTTCTTTAACATGCCAACAACGTAAGATATGCATGCCGTGATTTTTTGTCGCCTTTCAAAAATCACTTAACACGGTCAGGAGGGATCCTGCAAGCCACTCGCCTACCGTGGCTAGCACTTCACGAGGTTGTCCGTCGGAAAAGAGGGAGGTATTTTGTACACTACTGCTCTACAGTATGTGCCTCGAATTTTGTTCACCCCTGGTCTGAGTAACGAGCAGCTATGAGACGCTATTTGCCTCGAGTTTCCACCTCAGTGGGTGTCAAAGAGAGCCACTCCTTGGCTGAGTTTAACAGGAGAGCTCCACTAATGATTTCTCGATGGCCCGTGCCAAACTGGGACTCTGTCTTGTAGCGTATCCGACGCTGCACTGGCAGTGGGACAATTCTTCGTATCTCTTCAAACTTTGGCTGAATGTGAGCGGTAATAATTTCCACAACCTCGCAGTGTAGCTGAGTGCGTTACGTCATGCACCACGGCAGCAAGGAGAGCTGGATGTTACGAGATCGAAGGTTCGGATACCGGCCCTGTCCTTTTATCAGTCGATGATGATGATGATGATGATGATAATTGTTGTTTTAAGGGGCCTAACATCTAGGTTATCGGCCCCTAACGGTTTGGCTGATCATGAAGATGAAATGCAAACTATAACTAAAACTAACTACACACTTACAGACTAGAAGAAGAAATGGAAAACAAAAGGACAATAAGGCAAATAAAGGACAGGAGGAAGAGAAATGCCCTCAACCCTCGATGAATCCAGAATGAGGGACTTGGAAGGAAGGAGAGCCATGAAAGACAGATAGGAAAGTGAAAGAGGAGAGGGTCCACCCCAGAGGTAATGGATAAAAGGGGGAAAAACCGGACCCGGCTCAGGAATCCCTCGGGGTCGCCAACTCCCGAACTCACCAGCCGAGAGCCCCTGAGGGTGTAGCAATATCCAGGGTGCACCAGAAGTGGTGGGGCTACATACACCCTGCCTCCTTAAGGGCCTTGAGCAGAAGGCAGGAGATATCAGGAAAAGTAAAAGAAGGCTGACCCCTCGCAGAAGGAGGGTATCAGAAAAGATGAGACAAGGGCCAATTAAGGCGGGAAAGAAAGAGACTCCCTAGGCCTTGGATACCCTAACACCGTCGGGGTCAGAAGAGAACAAGAGTTGACCAAGTGAGGTCGACAGGAAAGAAGACGGAGAGGAGCCCGGCACAAGTAAGTGGAAGCAATGCCGGACTCAGCTGGGGCCTCGTGGTCGCCAACCCACGTCCCACTAGATGTGATCCCCTGGGGGATTATCGGTCGAGGCACTGAAGTTTTTGTTCTTATAGAAGTAGCTCTACAGTAGTAGTAGTAGTAGTAGTAGTAGTAGTAGTATTCTCGTGCAACGGAAGAAGAGACTGGTGTCTCGTAAGAGGCTCCTTTTACTCTATTCCTTAAACGATTTGGATATATTATTTCGAAAGGGGAGTTGGTATTAGTTTAAGGAGTAATTTTTTTGGGACGAATTATAACGATAGTATAATATTTCCAAAATTATTTATATTTTTAGAGAAAAATACTATTAGTGCGTAGGTTGATTATTTGTTCATTGAGTATTTTAAAGAGAAACAAGATGTTCAGTAAAGAACATATAGCCTACTTTCTCCTAAATGCATGGGTATTGTTATAACTCTTTGTCCTTTTCAAGGAGTATAATTGAATGTTGGTTGTAGTAGCTTGTTGAAATACAACGTGCTATAGGGATATTAAACATGAATATGAGGTGCCCTTTGCTAGTGCTACCTCTGTAAAAAAAAACATTCAATTCGGTTTCACCGTGTTTGAATTGATCCGGAGAATGGATTTGCTCACATACATGGCCGCTATTTGCAAACTATTGGGCTGATGAGCTTGTAGTCAGTCATAAGATGCTTTCCACAAAAAGGCATGTTGTTGCAAAATCCGGTAGAGATCAAATTATTAGGATGGTCGAAATTTGATTTAAGCTTTTAATATTTGGGTGGCCGTCATTCCGTTTCCGTCAAGATGGCGGCGATATAAAACATGACACTGAGGTGGCCTATTCTAGTGCTACCTCTGTACCAAATTTCGTTCCATTCGGTTTCACCGTGTTCGAATTAATAGGGGGAATCGATTTTCACACAAAGATGGCCGCCATCCACAAACTATTAGGCTAATGTCATATTAGATTTGTCATAGGATGCTCCCTTCATAAAGGTATGTTGTTGCAAAATTTGGTAAAGATCGGATGATTAGGTTAGTCGTAATTTGATTTAAGCTTTGAACATTTGGGTGGCCACGATTACGTTTCCGTTAAGATGGCGGTGATATAAAACATGACACTGAGGTGGCCTTTTCTAGTGCTACCTCTGTACCAAATTTCGTTCCATTCGGTTTCACCGTGTTCGAATTAATAGGGGTAATCGATTTTGACACAAAGATGGCCGCCATCCGCAAACTATTAGGCTAATGACGTATTGCATTTGTCAAAGGATGCTTCCTCCATAAAGGTATGTTGTTGCAAAATTTGGTAGAGATCGGATGATTAGGTTAGTCGTAATTTGATTTAAGCTTTGAACATTTGTGTGGCCGCCATTACGTTTCCGTCAAGATGGCGGCGATATAAAACAGGACACTGAGGTGTCCTTTGCTAGTGCTACCTTTGTACCAAATTTCGTTTAATTTGCGCTCATCGTGTTCGAATTGATAGGGGGGACAGACATTCAGAGTACACACACACACACACACAGACTCACACACACACACACACACACACACACACACACACAGAGACAGACACACTTTTTTTCGTCCTGTAGTGATCTCATAAGTCTACTTTCATTTTTTGCAAAAATCGAAAGTAGGCTAAAAAAAAAGGGGGGGGGGGGTATTGAAATTTATACCTAGTCAGCCATGACAATCGGTCTGGTCTGTGCCGTTGACCGTCATGTACATTCCGTGCGTTCGTTAGTAGTTAGATCTACTTTCATGCTTAATGTTTTTATAGCACTAATCTTGAGTGTCGTTCTGCGAGTTATATCCACAAGCACTCAGGACAAGAGTCCTGGACCACTTTTCTCAATTCTAGGCCATAATAATCAGTTACACACAGTATAAACACGAATTATCCGACTACCTCGTGGAGTAGCGGCTAGCATTCTTGAATCTCCGGGTTCGATTGCCGGCTGAAAATGCTCGTCTGAGGGTTGGTACGTGGTACACTCAACTCCGTGAGGGAAAACTGTGAAGAAGAGGTGGGTTTGTTACTCACCTCAGCCATTCTAGAACTGGTTTCCCACTCTTACTCGAGGCAAAACCGGGATGGTTCCTAACTTAAGGCCATGGCAGCGTTCTTCCAAATCTGTATTACAAATACACACATTACAGAGGTGTGTACATTATTAGACTTCACGGCAGTTTTCCAAAATTCCAGTTATACTTTTCTTGGCTTAATGCACTAAATATGTTTGCAAGTCGTTGAATTTACTTCACATTTTTAAACAAGAGTGTTAATTATATTTTCTTTTTAGAAACTCAAAGTAAAGTTATTTTTATAATTTCCACAGGAGTAAGCCTATTGCTAATGCAAAATGCCACACGTTTGGTTCTGATTACTTCGCTCTACCTTTCGTATGAATATAGAGCAGAGAAATTTAGGTTCTTTTTTTTTTTTTTTTTTTTTTACTGGTCCGCTCTTGAGCTATTCAAAGATTCATGAGACATGGATTGAAATCACCTGACTTAGAAGGCACATTCCAAAGTCAATGAAGAATAGAAAACGGACCCAGCAGAGGTAACCCTTGGAATCCCCTATTCTAAAAGTTTCCAGACGCAATTCCTTATGGGAAATGGTGAAGTCCTCGGGGGAGAATACTGTACAATCATTACTAAGTAGGACAAGAAAAGATTCCAGCAGTTGGTAAAAACATTAATAAAAATTGTGACTGGTTTAAATTATTTATTTGATTCTAATACTTTCCACGCGTCTGTAATACAGCCATCATTGTCAGGCAAAATTACTCTCGCATCAAAGTACACACTGTGGCCTCCTTCCACTGAGTACAGCTTAACACATTAAATCAAATGCGAACAATGTAATACAATTTGATCGAAATGTTTTAGAACAAATTGGAAACTAATAACCTAAGAAAAATATATTCAATAAGAAACGATAAAATCAGATCTGTTACAATTAGTAAAGTTAATTTCGGCTTTTATTTTCAGTAATTTCCAATACAAAGCTAAAACTAACGTCACTAATTGTAACAAATCTAATTTTAATGTTTTTATTGCTAAGATATTTAGATAATCTATTTCATTACTCGCATTCGATTGAATGTGTTAAGATCTAGACACAGCTGAAGGAGAGCACAGTGTGGCTGAAACTGGGAGTAATGAATTAATTGATTTTATATTAATTATAATATTATTTTATTTATTTATTTCGTAGAGGAAAATGAGGTTACATTGCGGAAAAGAATTAAAAACTAACAGATAACAAAAAGGTTAAAATATGGCTATATTTATGGAGTAGATTTTAGGTACCGTTACAGTTTGGACATTTGCAGCGCAATGTCCAGGGTATTCAGCCAGTTGACAGCATCATCGGTGGCACTGTGTAGGTCATAGATAGTCCCTTCAAATCTCCTCCTTGGACGCTCGAGGGCAACATGCTGAATGGTCTGAGGTACAGGGTCTTTATATTTGCTTGGCAACGACATTCACGCTCATGCGATCCGCCAGTGACGGCTCAGATGCCGGCTGGCATGCGCGCATATGTACGGCAGAGTACGGTAATTAAATCAGTATCAAGCATTTTCAGCCTATTTTCAATTTTGAAAAAATAGGCTTATGAGATCACCTTTTGTTCCTGCGTGTGTGCGTGTGTGTGTGTGTGTGTCCCCCTAATAAATTCTAAACGGCTGGAGCGATTTCAATGAAACTCTGTAAGTTCATAGCAATATTCCGGGCGACTCCGATCGTGCCCTTCAAATTTTGTTATGTCTCACCAATTCAACATGGCGGCTGTGCGAAATATTTCACCAGCATTCAATATCTCCGAAACTATTCCCGATATCAACCTGGAATTTTTCTCGGTGATAAAGGGAACTACTAGAAGTTCACCTATGTGACTTTTATAAAACTGGTAACTACAAAACCAACATGGCGGCCACGCGAATGTGGGACTTTTAAATAGACGATTCTCGCGATTTAACCAACCAAACGCAATAAAACGTGGTACAGTATATGTTTATACACATTGTAATGCACCGACATCTAACCGTTCAATTGTTTACATAACCACAAGATGGCGGATGTGTGAAATATTTCACCGGGTTTCTATATCTCTGAAACTATTAGTGGTATCACCCTGAAATTTTGTACGGAGATAAAGGCCACTTTTGGAAGTTCATCTATAAGACTTTCAAAAACCGGTTAACTACAAAACGAACATGGCGGCCAAGCGAATTTGAAAATTTTAAATAGACCTTTCTCGCGATTTAATGTTCCAAACGCAATGAAATCTGGTACAGGAAATGTTTATACACATTGTAATGCACTGGTATCTAATTTAGTTCAATTGTTTACATAACCTCAAGATGGCGGCTGTACGAATTTTAAAATTGAGTTTTTATTTCTTGTGTCGTAATAATGCGATCGAAGTGAAAGTTTGAAAAATGAACCTACGCAATAATTTTCCTTTAATGGTACATGACTCTATGGCCTATACATTTAACAATCCAACATGGCGACCATCCGAAATATTAAAACGGCTCTGAATATCTACGAATCTATTATAGCAATCAAACTGTTTTTTTATATTCATAGGGGCTATGAACTTAAGTTCACCTATAGGACTTTAAATAACCTGGTGATCACAAATCAAACATGGCGGCGACGCGAAGTATAAATATTCACATAGACGTTTTTCGCAATTTAAAATTCCGAGTGCAGTGAAACTCGGTACAGTAAATCCTGATACCAATGTTAATCCACTGGCATCTAATTTATTTCAATTGTTTCCATAACCACAAGATGGCAGTAGTGCGAAATTTTAAAATCTCGTTTTTACTTCTTGTGTCCTAATCATGCGATTGTAGTTTGAATGCTACACGTACACAATAATCTTCATGTAACAGTACATAACTCTAGGACCTACATATGCAAAATCCAACATGACGACCATCCGAAATATTTAGTCGGTTCTCAATATCTACGAATGCATTACAGCAATCAAACTGATATTTTGTATGTTGATAGTGGCAGTTAACATAAGTAGGATATATGAAAATAGACTGTATAGTTCTTCACGGTACTACTTGTTACTCACCATGTTTACAGTTGATGCTGAAAATGTTCCTCATCCGCTGCCAAACATAATCGGCATATCCTTATGAAGTTTCCGGTTACTACGGTTAATTTAGCTTCAGTAAGTAAATAATGACCTTTACGTCTATTTTTATTATTTAATGAACCAGTACGTTTGGATCTCTTAGCCAGTTGTTTTATTGTCCGATTTATAGGAATTTCAATCGAAACTTTTGTCTTGTTCTAGCGCACGATTTCCTGCACTTTATGTGCGTATTGTGCAAATATACACGTTCACGTAACGAATATTTCACATACGGCGTTACAGTACTATATACAATCACAATAAAACAACTGGCTAAGAGATTGAAACGTACAGGTTCAGTAAAGAATAAAAATAGAAGTAAAGTTCTTAGTTCATTATTGCCTTACTGAAGCTCAATTAACCGGAGTAACCGGAAACTTCATAAGCAGATGCCGATTAAGTTTCGCAGCGGATGGGGAACATTTTCAGCATATCTGAAAACAATGTGAGTAAAATTGCATGATACTGATTTTAGCCACCGTACTCTGCCATACATATGCACGCGCTGCAGCCGGCAACTGGGCCGTCTCTGGCGGAGCGCGTGAGCGAGAATGTCCTTGCCAAGCAAAATAGAAGACCCTGTACATTGGCACAGTCGCAGAATGGGCTTTGAGTTTTTCCCCACTTAAGCAGCCAGAAATTCCATCGTCCGTGATTTATGCGGACCCTGTTCAATGATGTCCATACCTTCCTCAGTAAATTGTAACCAGGTGGTTCTCTGCAGGGATCAGTTGTTAAACCCATATGGTCAGGTTTTGATGCAGCCCATTCTTCATGCCAGGTCTTGTCAGCAGCGAAATTCAATGAAATTAGCTCCTCCCTTAGCTTCCATGGAGGATTTCTGGATTTCAAACTCGCATTTTTCTTAGTATTACAGTCCTGGTATATTGGCAGTTGGGGACTTCTGCGACATTTGGAGACCTGAATTGCTAAAGGAGCTAAGTGCCAGAAACACAATATTTGGGTATTCAGAAAAAACATCACAAATTTTGGAAATAAATTATTTTATTTTGCAGAATTTTTTAAATACATTTTTAGGGTATGGACGATATGTCTACAAAGTTTTTGCTATTGTCAAACCAAGTAACATGTGATAAAATATTTATGCTTGAAGAATAAAAGAACTATATACATTCGTAGGTTATTGCTAAAGGAGGTAAGTGCATCAATTATTAGGGTAGGCCTCCACAACACTTGTAGTATAAAGACTATATTTGCATATGGTTCCTGGCTTATGTTTTAAGAAATATAGGTGCTCTAAAACACACAACTAATGAAAAGAATATTACTTAACCCTGCTACAAGTGTCATTAGGAAATTTGATTCAACACGGTTAATGGCATAGAGCATCCTACCTAATAGATCTAAAATCATACATAAAGGGCAGGACTTCTAAAACACACATTTTTATCCAATAAGTCTTCGGAAGAAGCTTTGTTCTTTCATCAAGGTAAGGTATCATCGTTGATAGGCCATTCTTCTTACACTGAGATAGTTCAATACCATCGTCAAGTTGTGGTAAACAAAAGTTTGAAATAACTCCCTTTTTAACTCCAGGCTTTAGAACACTTGGTTCCAAAATCCTGCTCGCCGTAGCTGTTCTTGTAGTACACGGTACCTTGGTTGGTGTTGGTAAACTTCATGCTAGTGATTCTGGAAATTTTTAATGGCTCGGTATCAAGATGCTTTGCTGAGGCAGCATCAAAGTTAAAAACCTCCCTTTCATTTCTAAAATTCTAAATGGCTTGGTTGATCTAGCAGACAAAATGATTTCTTTGACAGGCGACTGTTTCGCAAAGACATATTAATGGTGAAACAACAGATGTTGAGTTGAATCTCCTGACTGGATCATAGCTCCTTTAGCACGCCCAAAGTCGTGGTTCAGAGCTGTTTTTCTTTGTACATGAGATGGGTGGCAACCACTTCAAAGGTATAATATTATTGATTAAGGTAGCGGCTTCGGTGGCGTAGTTGTTATCATGCTGAACTGCTGTGCCCAAGATAGCGGGTTCAAACCCGGCCGAAGTCGTCGGATTTTTTAAGAGCGTTAAAAATCCTTCAGTATGCCTTCCTTCGGAGGGGAAGTAAAGCCGGCGGTCCCAAGTCATAGATTTATGGAATGTAAAAGATCCTTCCACAGACTAATCATGTGTGAGCTAATTTTTAGGTTAGATTTCGTCGGAATGCTCTATCAAAGTTCCAACGTTCACCACTATGTATCATTGATGTATGTGGTAGCGAAAGTTAGAACTACTTTAAATTGAACGGAACGTGTAGCTCACCCTAAGGGTGTCCGTTGGAAGCAGCTACAGTCTCAGGCGAGCCGAACATGTCCTCGGACACTCCCGTCACTAAACGCCATACGATAAATAAATAAATAAATAAATAAATAAATTATGATACAATTTCTCCAACCTATCAGAGCCCAATATTTTCATTTATTGACCAATTAAGAAAGGATAGCTTCGCACATGCACTCAAAATCCAACATGTCGGACATGAATTACATGATTTGAAAGTTGACAATGAAGCCTATATTGGATCAACCATTGTAGTTACAATCCCAAACACAAAGCCAAAATCAGCACGAACCTTTACGGTAACAAGAAAATACCATGAAATATGCATGAAATTTAGGAATCTATGTCTAGAAGTTTGCAACACACCATCCTACCCTAGCCTATACCGACATGGAAAGTGCACCGTAATTTCTGCATAAACAAACTGCGGAATATTGCAAAATAAATAGCACTGTACCTTAATATCCGCACCCCAATTTCTACACAGCATTACATTCGAATGATTTCTCCGACAAGTTTAGTGACTGCTGTTGATGACATAAACACACCAGAACGTCATGGAGGAAGCATGCCTATGACATTAGATCCACGGAAATTATAATCCAGCTCTCTGTTCAGTAAAGGGATTTCTTATGTGAAACTTTTCCGCCAGATGTCATGACTGTTCTATTTGGGACTCCCCTGATTTCCTTCCGTTGACATTCCATACGCATCGAATTGAAGAATAACAAGTTGATAATACGATACATTTTAATTTTAAAGCGTTTGTCTCAGCCTATTGTGTGTTATTTGACTAAAATAACAAAATGATCCAACATAGTACCTGTGCGCTATCTGTTGGTGCTACTTCAGGATAAACAATGTTTCAAAGCTTTGGAATTAATTATTGGTTAGAAAGCAAATGCTGAGCCCACACAATTCACAAGAAGAAGAAGAAGAAGAAGTCAACCGACAGAAACTCGACAGGTATTTATGATTATGTATTTATGTTAAAGCATATAACAAAGTTATAATCATCGTTGAACATAAACAGCCGTATGTAACTCGCCTATAATGATAATTGAGACACTCGTATGGAAATTCTCGTTGTATAATGTACTATAACACCATTTGGTATTTACTTGAACATGTGTATAAGATTCCATCAAGATCGAGGACACTGCATTAGCTTTCTTGTTTTGTTAGATACGCTGGTGGGCTTTTGTTTATGAATGAAAGGGTCTGAGTACCTGTATTCGGTTACGCTCGCATTAGCACACCCACCTCACATTTAGCGTCATGTGAAACCCACTCTCACTGTGTTTATAGGACCAGATCCTACGGCCACGCATTCTACATTCCAGTTTTACGGCTGTTGCGTAAAGAATGAGACTGTACACTGGTGAGCGGGTAGTAAATTTAACATAATGGGGATCAGAATAGAATAAGCACCGACTTCATAGCATCATCAGCAAGAATGGTTTTTGCTCGTGGTCCGAACAGGTGGCGAAGCATTCCTAGCAAGTGTTATCGATATTCTGGCACAACATACTCTGTATTGCCTAATCTACAGCCTATGGCTTACTGCCAGCATTATTATCTCATTTACACTAAACCACACTGGAGCTGAGGCATATTAAATATCCAAACTATTATTTATAACAACCACCTACTATTAATAAGTCCTTCAAACCACTTTCATACTACCAAAATCAGCCCACTAGAGGTCCTTCTCTCTACCTACCTTAAAAAGTATTATTAAAAACTAAACAAATATTATCATTTTATTTTTAGCCCACTTTATTTATATATGAATTGCAGGCAATGAGCCATAGCTGGGTATTTTTGATTAAACGCCCGAGGGCTCCCAACAATTTAAAGTAGTTCCAACGTTGGCTACCAGATGCTACTGTCACTAACACCTAGCGGCGAACGTTGGAACTTGATAGAGCGTTTCTAAATAGCTAAATAAAACCTAAACATTGTTCTACACACTACCAATTGGCGTGGTAGATTCTTTGGCGGGGTCAAACCTGACCGAAGTCGGCGGATTTTTTAAGAGCGTTAACTCAGTATGCCTTCCTTCGGAAGGGAAGTAAAGCCAGCGGGATAATGTCATATATATTGATGGCATGATAAAGAGCCTTCCACTAACTACAATTGTGTGATGCTAAATTTCTAGGTTAGATTGCATTAATGCTCTATTAATTCCAACGTTCGACGCCAGGTGATGGTTGCGGTGGCATCTAGTAACCATGGTCACAGCTAGGTGTCGATGACAATAGCATTTGGTAGCAAAAGTAGGTACTACTTGAAAATTGATCGTCTGCAGTCTTTACCTAAATTGCAGATAACAAAGACTAATACAGTCATCACAATTAACACCGGTTATCAGACAGATTCTACACACACCCAAAGTACACGGGGCAACATGACCACGTAGTCGCAGCCCCTAAACTGAGAAACCAACCAACCTACGTGCCATTAATCTATGACATGGGCCCGTCGGTTTTACTTCCCCTCCGAAGGAAGGCATATTAAATTAACCCCCGGCACTACAGCCTATGAAGGGCCTAGGCCTACCAAGCGAGAGCTGCCCAGTCATTTGGCCTGAAGATATTGGGATGACGCGTGGTCAGCGCATCGGGTCCCCTCAGCCGTTAATCTTGGTTTTCGTGACCGGCATATGAAGGCATACCAAAGGATTTTCACGCTCTTAAAAATCCGACGAGTTCGTTTGGGTTTGAACCCGCGATCTTCGGCATAGCAGTTCAGCATGCTGCCGACTACGCCACCGAAGCGGGGTTCAATGACACGTGAATAAGGACATACTCCAGTTGGACTTGGTTCGTATTGCACAGTCAACCTCTTCTGATACATGACTTAAAGGGGAGAGTCCAACTGGTATTCCTGCTCTCACATTTAATTGGACAATTTATCAGAGTTAATATGAAACCGGGAGACAGAAGAGGAACCACTGTAATTAAACACAAGACGAGTGGGAGGAGTTAGAATTCGCTTGAATTTCTACTCAACTCAAAACTGCTTCCTCACTCTTTCTTAACAGATATATTTAATTTTTATTTCAGAGAACATTTTGTATTAGCAGGGTGGGTGAGATATGGCCCCGGAGCAGGGGATATACGATTCCCCAGAGCAGGAAGCGCCGTCGAAAAAGTTTACTAAACGGTTCGTGGTGTATGATGATTTTTGTTTTAAGGGACCTAACATCTGGGTTATCAGCCCCTAATGTTTTGTATAGGAATGAGAAATCATATTGATATACAGTAAAAGCTGCCTTCAAAGGGCCCTTTGTTAAACGGAAATATTTGATGGCCCCGTGAACTTCGAGGTGGAAAACTTGTTAAATTCCCATCGTTAAACGGAATCTGAGCTAAGCGGATGGCGTAAATCAAAATACGCCTTTTAAACGATGGGTGAGTGGTTATCGTGTGGGACTACCAACCCCAAGCTTTCAAGTTTGCTCCTGACCATGGTAAGTTATTTTTGAAAGTCGACAAAAATTACGACACGCATGTCATACGTTGTTGGCATGTTAAAGAACCCATTTGAATTCAGTAGGCCGTGTTCATAATGGCTAAACTAATCTCGAGATTTTCCGCCAACACACAAAGTTCCTCCTTTCTCTACTAGAAAGCGCTATAGTGTCAAGGAGCTTAGATATCTAACCTCCTTGACTTTCATAGCACTCCAAGGAACAACAAAATTCGACATGCAAGCTGCCCTCTGGGTGTCAAATAACAAAGTTTGTACCAGGCTCCCGAGGCCATACGATATTATTATTATCACATTCATTTCACCACATAAGTGGGACATATCAACATATCGTCGGCTTGTTTGCATGACGGTATGGCTAATTCTCTTAAGGTGGCACATTGAGAAACGAGCGAACAATGGAACAGGTCTCCAAGATGACGGCCTTCTGCATGGTGATATGTAGACCAGGATGAATTCCCATTATTTCTAGATTACGAGCCAATGATTTAGGGATGATGCCGGTAGAAGAAATTACTATGGTCAGAACCACTACACTTTCTTGTCTCCACATTTGCCGTATTTCCTCAGCCAAGGGCAGATATTTGGTGATCTTATCACAGCAGGTTTGTCGCAGATTATGGGAATTAGGCACTGCAATGTTAATTAGGAAGGTTCTCTTCTGTACCTTGTCCACAAGAACGATATCTGGCCGGTTTGCTAGTATGGTTTTATCAGTAATAACTGATCGGTCCCATAGCAACTTGTGACTAGGTGACCTGTCAAACAAGTACGCAATTGTTCTCGCGAGACTGAGTGCACCCCGTTCCAGCCCCCACGTCAGTTTCTATAATCACTGACGGGGCCGGGAATCGAACCCGAGGCCTCCGCGTGAGAGACAGACGTGCTACCCGAACTACACGGGGCCGGCACGTAAAACCAATAACATTATTATTACAGAATGTAACATGTTACTGGGGAGCGTGATGACGCAGTGGCTTAGCTGCTCGCCTTTCTCCCGGACGGCCGAGGTTCAAATCTCGGTGACAGTGGGATGGAATTTTCACACCTGAAAAACCACGTGGCGCCAAGAAGGGCATCCGGCCTTAAATCCCCGCCCAAAACCAAAATGAGCCTGGTTGGCTCCGGTGACCCCCAAATATTTGGGAAAAGCCTAAAAAAGAAAGAAAGAAAGGGAGGGAGGAAGAAATGGAGGGAGGAAGAAAGAAAGGGAGGGAGAAAGAAAGAAAGAAAAAAGAAAGAAAAACAGGGAGAAAGAGAAAGAAAGAAAGGAAGTTAGGGAGGAAGAAAGAATGAAAGAAAGGGAGGGAGGAAGAAAGAAAGGAAGAAAGAATGAAAGAAAGGGAGGGAGGAAGAAAGAATGAAAGGAAGAGAGGGAGGAAAAAAGAATGAAAGAAAGGGTGGGAGGAAGAAAGAAAGAAAGAAAGAAAGAAAGAAAGGGAGGGAGGGAGGAAGAAAGAAAGGGAGGGAGGGAGGAAGAAAGAAAGGGAGGGAGAAAGAAAGAAAGAAAGGGAGGGAGGAAGAAAGAAAGGGAGGGAGGAAGAAAGGGAGGGAGAAAGAAAGAAAGGGAAGAAAGAAAGAAAGAAAGACAGGGAGAAAGAAAGAAAGGGAGGGAGAAAGAAAGAAAGAAAGAAAGAAAGGGAGAAAGAAAGAAAGGGAGGGAGAAAGAAAGAATGAATGAAAGAAAGGGAGGGAGGGAGAAAGAAAGAAAGAAAGGGAGGGAGAAAGAAAGAAAGGGAGGGAGAAAGAAAGAAAGGGAGGGAGAATGAAAGAAGGAAAGAAAGAAAGAAATGTAACATGTTATTCACCTACTTCTGGCTCCACATTCCCTCCCGTTCAACACGTCAGCACGATTTGCACCCTTTATGTATACCTCGCCCCCGTCTAGAACTAGACAAGCGCTCCATTTTCCACAGTTAAACTACCCTTGAGTACTCCCTTTCAAACAATGATATATTCTCCCTATACAACATTGAAAGAAAACATTAGAAGATCCCTTTAGTCCTCAATTCTAATACCTTCCCCCAGGGGCTCACATCTAGTGGGACGTGGGCTGGTGGCCACGGGACCCCAGCTGAGTCCGGCATTGCTTCCACCTACTTGCTTGTGCCGGGCTCCTCTCCATTTTCTTTCCTGTCAGCCTCTCTTGATCGACTCGTGTTCTCTTCCAACCCCGACGGTATTAGGGTATCCAAGGCCGAGGGAGTCTCTTCCTTACCCGCCCTTTTCTCATCTTTGCTGATCCATCTTTCTTCTAGGGATCAGCCTTCTTTTTCTTTTCATTATACTTCCTTTTCTCTTTAAGATTTCCTCAAGGTTTTTGTGAATTGGCTCCCCGTGTATCTCAATTCCATTTTGTGAATAATTAGAATTTACACTGCATTTTGTTGGCATTTTCAATCTAAGTTGCATTTTGTAAGTATTTTCAATCTAGATTTTGAGAGTCGTTTCAATCTGTGTTCCATTTTATAAATATATTCAGTCCTAACTAAATTTTTGTTATGGTTTCCATCTCATTGTCATTTTCGCTATCACCCAGACAATTAGGGGCCGATAACTTAGATGTTTGCCCCCTTAAAACAATTATCATCATCATCATCATCCTCGATTCTAACCCCCTCCCCCTCCTGATGAAGTTCTGTCTCAATCTTTCCCTGCAACTTTCCCGAGATTTGTCCCTTCCCATCTGTTGCTTGTTGCTTTTGATAGTATTTAAGATTTGTTATACTGTTCGTGTAAAATGACGCTTTTAGGGTTGCATCGAATGAATGAATTAATGAATGAATGAAAGGAAGCGGTTCCGGTGGCGTAGTTGGTACCATGCTGAGCTTCTATGCCCAAGGTCGCGGGTTCAAACCCGGCCGAAGTCTCCGGATTTTTAAGAGCGTTAAAAATATCTCAGTATGCCTTCTATCGGAGGGGAAGTAAAGCCAGCGGTCCCATGTCATAGATGTATGTCATAAAAAGAACCTTCCACTAACTACACTTGTGTGAAGCTAAATTATAGGTTAGATTTGACTAACGCTCTTAGGTTCCAACGTTCGTCGCAAGGAGTCGACTGCGGTTCCATCTAATAACCAAGTTCAGAAATAGTTGTCGTTGACAGTCGCGTTAGGTAGCAAAAGTAGAACTACTTGAAAATTCAATGCCTGCAGTCCTTACTTGAATTGAAAAACAGATAACTCACACTAATAAAGCCATCACAATTAACACCAGTTATCAGACAAATTCTAAACACACCCAAAATGCATGCGGCTATATGACCGCGTTGTTGCAGCCCCTAAACTGAGGAACCAACGAACCGATAAAAAGGACCCTCTTGCAGAAGAATTTTTAAGTCGTCACGCGCGTAGCCCAGAGAAAGAAACTAGAGCATCAGCTGGGAGCGTAGTTCAGTGTCTCCGCTGAAAACATTGCAACTGTAATGTGATGCTAATGTATTCAGTTTTGATGAGGAGCAATTAGTTTGTGGACCGTACATCATCGTCTAACTCGTTACCGTACAGACTCGCACACTTTTGATTTACTGTGCTTCTGGAAGCAGAACTAACAGCACCGGACCACTTGGAGAAGAGAGGAGCAATTTCTCGGCGCTAGCAAGGCCTTATGGGCTAGTGGAGGAGTGTGGGAGGGGAAACAGGAATCATACAGTCTTATATGCATCCACAGCAAACATTCGTGTACCAACATCCAACATTTCTTCTAGGATTCTGTCTTATATTTTGTGGGGTTTCTCGTAATAGGTGCACCAAGTCAGGCGTTTAAGCGGGCTCTTGGTGTCCATGCCCCAGAACGCCGCACGTAGGAATATCGACACTCTAAAACCAGTGAAAAATCAAAATCACAAAGTTAAAAATCCTTTCAAAAGTATTAATCTTCAAGGTAGAAAAAGGTGAAAATCATTCACTCTGATAACGTTACGATGGATTTTTCAAAGAATTCAAAGTTTTGGACCATCTGCCGTTTAGTCCAAACCAGCACTGAATGATTTTCACCTTTTCCGAGAATTGAAGGTATAGTTGGGCGGCAACGCCTCGCCAAAAATGGAACACATCGGGAGACTGTCCAGACGTACCTACCCACCTCAGTGGCGGCAGAATTTTTGCCGAGGGCATTGGAAAGCTGGTGTAACGATAGCCTACGACAAATGTTTCAATTGTTTTGGTGATTATGTTGAGACATAAGAAAAAACTAGCAAACATTTAGTAGTAAAATTAGTTTGGTATGTCAATATGTTATTTTTATACAGTCCATCGCAACTTGAAAAAATTACGAGCCTTACACTAGTCGCATATGATGTGTAACATGTGACATGTTATCTCTTGTTAACAGTGAACTCCGTAGGTCATTGTAATAACTACTTGTAAAACTGCAGTGCCAAATCTTGACCAGTTTTCAGCAAATATGATAAAATAAATATTTTCACACCAAACAACGACAACTTGAAGATGATTTATTGTAGGAAGAATATCTTTAATAGGGCCTCCAAACCTTGAAGTAATTTTGTATGCGATATAGATTCCACATAGCCACATGGCCGACAATACCTCGAGTGCTTACATTAAATAAGAATACAGCATAAATGTGTAAAGATTTACTAAATCATAATTGTTTTCAGGAAATATGATATAATTAATATTTTCACACCAAAGAACGGCAACTTGAAGTTGATATATTGTAAGTATATCTATAATGGGGCCTCCAAATCTTAAGGTAAACCGTATGCGATGTTGCCTCTTACACATTTCCGTCCCATTTCCAATCTCCACCACCACGCGCGCTCATTGTTTCCGTTGCATTGCCATTCCTTTTCCGTTTCATCGTCCCATTTCCGTTTCATTTGTCAGAATCGCCCCCACAAAAATTGTACAGCAACCGAGTGGAGACATGTTACACATCAACAACAAAATCAGCCCTCGCAGTCGCAAACCCATCTACTTGCTCGTGCGCTCTCGTTTATGAGATTTGTTTCTCGTGCTATTGTGGTTAAATTTAGGTAGAAAACACCTATTGCATATTGACACGAACAATTAATATTTTGCTTTCAGCCGGTGGACACAAAAATCATTCCAATTACTTGAATTTGTAAAAAATTAAGATTTATACAGTATAGTGTATATTGTTAAGGACTATTGGAGAAGAAGAAAACTATGGAAGATATCTTACAAGATAATTTTATTGTTTTACTGCTTAAATTGTACGTATATAGACGATATGAATAGGGGTATTTTTGTTTCCTCAAAATTATGAGATCTACATTTATTTACATGTCGGATCTTGTCTAGCTATATTTCTTCTACATGCATGAAATTTAGATATTCCCAGTTGTTTAACATAATAACATTGTTCGCCCTCATCTACTGATTTTATTATTCATTCAAATTTACATTTTAAATTATTTGAGAATTGAAGGGTCCACGGGAAGTAGGGGAATGCCACTCTAAATGTAAAATCGAGTTATCAGCGCGATCTGGTACGCCTCTTTGCGACGTATTGAAGGCACAATTGTGTCTGGCTAAGAACAATGAGGGTCGTGAGAAAATGACGTTTCAAGTTGACGCGTACATATAAGTTATGATACTTTAAAACTCGTTTCCTGAATTTTACATTATTTGACATTCCCCCTTCATCCCCTTCAATTGCAAAATAGCATTTTTTTTTCTTTTCCTTGTAGATTCTTTGTCACAAATTTTACCCTAAATGAAAATGATAGCGATTAAATATAGAGGAAAGAGAAGATGACAAAGAAGATGTTGACCAACAGTTTGACACGACACAGAATAAACATAATATTGCAATAGTGTTCGTTTCAAGTTTGTATATTTTGTAAATAAACATTTAATTAAGGTCAAAAATTGTGTTTCATTTGATCATGTTACGAAACAAAGTACCATATAACATAATTTTGGCTGTTTTTTTGTGTGAAAATACTCACACGTGTGCCACTGAGGTTGTGAACCATGCAATACTTCCCTAACATGGAGCGCGTCACATTAACGTACTGCGAGAGCTGACAGCTCCTACAGCTTTCCTTCTCCATGTAGAGGTTTCCAGAAAATATGACATATTGACTCGTCCGTAAACCTCTATAGGAAAGAGATGGTTGGTTGGTTGGTTCTTAAGTTTAGGGGCTGCGACAACGAGGTCATGTAGCCCCGTGTACTTTGGGTGTGTGTAGAATCTGTCTGATAACAAGCAATGAAGGAAATTAGAGAGAAATTTAAAGTGGGAATGAAGATTCAAGGAGAAATAATTTCAACTCTGCGATTTGCTGATGACATCGTCATCTTGGCCGACAAGCCTGAGGATTTGAATGAGTTTTTGAATGGTATGGACTCCGTCTTACGGAAAGAATTCATGATGAAAATTAATAAATGTAAAACAAAAATACTGGAATGCAGCCAAAATAAATCAGAAACCTCTATGGACATCAAATTGGCAGGTGAAAAGCTGAAGGAAGTATGAGACTTCTGTTACTTAGGAAGCAGAATAACCAGTGATGGACGAAGCAAAGAGGATATAAAAAGTAGGTTGGCTCAGGCAAAGAAAGCATTTCTACAAAAAAGGAATCTGCTGACATCGAATATAGATTTAGGTATTAGGAAGTCATTTTTGAAAGCCTTTGTCTGGAGCGTGGCGCTCTATGGAAGTGAAACTTGGACTATTGGTGCAGCAGAAAAGAGGAGAATTGAAGCATTTGAAATGTGGTGTTACAGGAGAATGATGAAGATCAGATGGGTAGATGGGTTACAAACAAAGAGGTATTAAGACGAGTGGGAGAGGAGAGATGTTTCTGGCGACTGCTAATGAAGAGAAGAGATAGGTTGGTAGGACACATACTAAGACACCCAGGAATAGCAAGCTTAGTTATGGAAGGAAGGGTCGAGGACAAGAACTGTAGGGGTAGACCAAGGTTAGAATATGTTAAACAGATTGCCTCGGATGTAGGGTGTGGTAGCTATGTAGAGATAAAACGATTAGCTCTAGACAGTGAGGCATGGAGAGCTGCATCAAACCAGTCAAAAGACTGAAGACTCAAACAACAACCGGTGTTAATTGTGATGACTCTACTAGTGTGTGTATCTGTTTTAATTCAAGTAAGCACTGCAGACGATCAATTTTCAAGTAGTTTCTACTTTTGCCGCCAAACGCCACCGTCGACGACTAATAGTTCAGAACTTAGCTACCGGACGTTACCGCAGTCGGCTCTTGGCAACGAACGTAGGAACTAAAGAGCGTTGTTTACATTCTTAACCTATACAATTTAGCTTTAGGTTCTTTAACATGCCATAAATCTATGACATGGGACCGCCGGCTTTACTTCCCCTCCGAAAAAATGCATACTGAGGGAATTTAACGCTCTTAAAAAATCGGACGACTTCGGCCGGATTTGAACCCGCGATATTGGGCATAGAAGCTCAGCATGCAACCGACTACGCCACCGAAGCCGCCCAGAAAGAGCGAAGCTCTCGGAGTACAAAGGTGCAATGTCCTAAATAGTGTACATGGTACACTACCCCTGTGGTGGCCCGGTCACGGTCACGGTCACCGGGAGCCCACTCAAGAGCCTGACTTGTTGTACAAAGACGAAACTCACAAAAGAAACGGCAATAAACCTAGAGGAATTGCTGAATTCTAAGTTACTTGGTCGTGAAAGCCACGTGCCATCTGAAATTTATCGAAAGTAAGATACAGATTTTATATCTGTCAGTTTGGACTATAGTAGTGATCCAGGTTTCACTAAGATGGGGTCACTCCGTGAGAGGTAATTGATATCTGAGGAAATGATACGCGTCTCATCTATAATTTGTGGAAATGTAGCAAGTACTGTAATATCCGAATCTTTGAAACTCTATGCAATTTCCTGTATCAGTAGTTGTAGGAGAGAGGGCCGTGTCGAGAAATATGTTTCTTCCTTCTCCGCACGGTTCCATTCTCGAGATATATATAGATATATATATAAGGTGCGTTCAAAAAGTAACGAGCCGGAGGCTGTAATGTGCAAACCGGTGACGACATGAGCTAATCGTGGCGTGTGTAACGAGGTGTGATTCCGACCAGAGCGTGGAAGGTCACAGCCCGTCGCTAGAGGGCACGCGTGCATGTCACGTGACGATACAAAGCGAGCAGCAGCATGCATCAATCGTCCAACCAAGACCAAGACAGTGGGCCATTCGACATGCTTCCTGGTGTGGTTGAAGACTGTGGGGCACCCATTGGGGACACACTTTTCACAAGTGCAGTCGTTCCTTCATGATGGTGTGCACACTTCTGACGCTCAATCCGACCACGGCGGCTATGGTGTTCACTGTCACTCTGCGATCCTGGGTAATGAGTGCATCAACCAGCTGGACGTTGTCATCGGTAATGCATGGGGGGTGCTCCAGACCAGGCATAATCGGCTAACGACACCCGTCCTTCCCTGAAGCGCTTGTGCCACGCCTTGACCCTTGCAAGGGACATGCAGTGTTCGCCGTACACTTGTGACTTTCGGCGATAAATATCCGATCCCCCTACTCATTTCGCTGTCAGAAACTGAACAACACCTCTTTGCCCTTCGTTTGACGCCTCCATGTCACTGTTTGCAATGTGACTGGCAACGTTGGACGATTGATGCATGCTGCTGCTTGCTTTGTATCGTCACGTGACGTTCACGCGTGCCCTCTAGTGACGGGCTGTGACCTTCCACGCTCTGGTAGGAACCACACTTCGTTACACACGCCACGATTAGCCGATGTCGTCACCGGTTTCCGCATTCCAGCCTCCGGCTCGTTACTTTTTGAACGCACCTTATATATTTTTTCAGCGATCAACAGTCTACGAAACAAATAAATTCGTAAAGAAACAAATAATACGTAACTAAGACGGGTAACTAATAGACAGTGTTCCTCTAGCAACGCCACCTTACTGGCCGAACAAACAAGTGATCATTGAATTTGTTCTCTTTGAATTCTGAGTTTCTATATTCCATAATTTTTGTTTATTATAATTATTAGCCTATTTTCAATTTTGAAAAAAAAAATAGGCTTATGAGATCACCTTTTGTCCGTGTGTGTGTGTGCGTGTGTGTGTGTGTGTGTGTGTGTGTGTGTGTGTGAGGTGTGTGTGAGGTGTGTGTGTGTGTGTGTCCCTAATAAAATCTAAACGGCTGGAGAGATTTCAATGAAACTCGGTAAGTTCATAGCGCTATTCCCGGCGACCTCGACCGTGCCCTTCAAATTTTGTTACGTCTCACCAATCCAACATGGCGGCTGTGCGAAATATTTCACTAGCATTCAATATCTGCGAAACTATTACCGATATCACCCTGAAATTGTGTACGGTGATAAAGGGCACTACTAGAAGTTCACCTATGAGACTTTCAAACACCTAGTGACTACAAAACCAACATGGCGGCCAAGCGAATTTGAGACTTTTAAATAGACTTTTCTCGCGATTTAACTATCCAAACGTAATGACACTTGGTACAGCAATTGTTTATACACATCGTAATGCACTGGAGTCTAATTTAGTTCATTTGGGTACATAACCTCAAAATGGCGGCTGTGCGAAATATTTCACTGACATTCTATATCTCCGAAACTATTACAGATATCACCCTGCAATTTTGTACGGTGATAAAGGGTACTGATACAAGTTTACCTATATATATTTCATAAACCTGTAAAGTATGAAACGAACATGGCGACCATGCGAATTTGAAATAATTTAATAGACTTTTCTCGTGATTTAACTCTCTGAGTGCAGTGAAATGTGGTACAGTAAATGATTTTGCAGATTGTAATGCACTGCCATCTAATTTAATTCAATTGTTTACATAACCTCAAGATGGCGGCTGTGCGAAATATTAAAATTAAGTTTTTATTTCTTGTGTCGTAATCATGCGATCGAAGTGAAAGTTTGAATAATGAACCTAGACAATAATTGTCCTTGAATGGTACATAACTCTATGGCCTATACATATAACAATCCTAAATGGCGAGCTTCCGAAATATTTAGACGGTTCTCAATATCTATGAATCTTTTACAGCAACCAAACTGAATTTTTTTATGTTCATAGAGACTATGATCATATGTTCACCTATAGGACATTCAGTAACCTGGTGAGCACAAATCCAACATGGCGGTGACGCGAAGTATAAATATTTAATTGGACGTTTCTCGCGAATTAACTATCCGAGTGCCGTGAAACGTTGCACGTTAAATGCTTATACAAATGTTGATCCACTGGCATCTAATTTATTTCAATTGTTTGCATAATCACAAGATGGCTGCTGTGCGTAATTTTAAAATCTCGTTTTTACTTCTTGTGTTCTAATCATGCGATTGAAGTTTGAATACCACACGTACACAATAATCTTAATGTAATAGTACAAAAATAAAAATCCAACCTGGCGACCATCTGAAATATTTAGACGGTTCTCAATATCAACGAATCTTATACATCAATTAAACTGAAATTTTGTATGTTGATAGAGGCAATTAACATGAGCAGGATATATGATAATAGGCTGTATAGTTCTTCCCGGAACTACTTGTTTTTATATTATTTTTGTTTTATTAATTTTAGGCGTTTCCTCAGATTTCCACTCTACCTTTTTATTAAGTTCTAAATTTGTATACTTTAATCTGTGTTCAGACGGGCAGATGACCTCGCTTTTGTGCCCCTTAAAACTCCAATAACTAATAAGCAACACGTAACTACCGGGTGAGTTAGCCGTGGACGTTACGGCATGACTGCTGGCAGTCGCTCACATCCGGGAGGCGAGGAGTTCGAATCCCCCCGCCGGCAACCTTGAAGATGGTCTTCTGTGGTTTCCCATCTTCCTTCCAGGCAAATGCCGGGGTTGGTCCCTGACTATAGGCCACAGCCGCTACCTTCCAACTCCTCGACCTTCCATTCCCACTTTCCTCCCCAACGGTACTTGTAGCTCACCCATTGGATGTCCGTCTCGAAGCAGCTACAAAACTGGCGAGCCGAACATGTCCTCGGACACTCCCGGCACTAAAAGCCATACGCTATAACAAAAAAAAAAAAAAAACACTTAACTAAGAGCTTGCGTTCTTAAAGCAACGTAGATGATGTCACTGACTTAATATATAGTCTATAAATGGCGAACACTGGATGGCGTATCTGCCATGGTTTCGGTAAATTGTGCCCGTGGCATTACAGCCCATGAAGGGCCTAGGCCTACCAAGCGACCGCTGCCCAGCTATTTGGCCTGTAGATATTGAGGTGACACGGCCGTTAATCTTGGTCTTTGTGACCGGGGCGCTACCTCACTGTCAGACAGTTACTCAACTGTCCTCACGAGACTGAGTGCACCCCGTGCCAGCCCTCACGTCAGTTTCTAAAATCCCGGGGCCTCCGGGTGCGAGGTAGGCGCGCTACCCGAACACCACCAACTATGTTAAAATAAAAACATACATTTTAAAATGATTGGACTATACTAGGTAAACATTTGCTTTCGCTCAACTGACGGTGCTGTTACGATACACGTGTAAACAAAGCGTCGATATTTCCGTGAGTAAAAATCCCAATACGATGGGGAAGTTTCCACTACACTGACAAATGAGCCAATGATGATGGCAGTGAGCGGGGATTGGCTGATTCCCACCCTCCATTGTAAAGTAGGGCGCACCGCGCCGCAGCTAGCGGGAGTGACTTCATTGTGTATTCGCAAGGTGACCCAACTGATCGCATCGCGATACACATACAGAGAGTGAGAATATATTTCCTCGACTCCGCTGACTAGGATCTGTTTACAGTCCTCAATCACATTTCCCGTCCTAGTTCACAGAATCCACCCACGTACACGTGCACTGCTTGGTCCACCAAGGGAGCGCGGAGTATTGTCCAATGTAAAATGTAAATCATCAATAACCAACAGCAAACAAGTGGATGTTTCTTCATTGTCAGGGCACTTTCTAAATTTACTAATCCCACCACAGTGGTCTATACAGGCAGCCGGAAACCTAAGATTCCACATGCAATGAAGTTTCAACAGTCGTGAAAACTTACGGCAAAATGTGCGAAATTTACAGAGATGGGGAAAGTTTTTCTTCACCATACTCAATGATATCGTATGGCCTCGGATGCCGGGTGCAAGCTTTGTTATTTGACGCCCAGAGGGCAGTTAGCATGTTGAATTTTGTTGTTCCTTGAAGCACTCTGAAAGTCAAAGATGTTAGATATCTAAGCTCCTTGACACTATAGCGCTTTCTAGTAGAGAAATGCGGAACTTTGTGTTGGCTGAAAATCCCGAGATTAATTTTGCTATTATGAACACGGCCTACTGAATTCAAATGGGTTATTTAACATGCCAACATAGTATGACATGCGTGTCGCGATTTTTGTCGCCTTTCAAAAATCACTTACCACGGCCAGGAGCAAACCTGCAAGCTTGGAGTTAGTAATCCATTACGATAACCACTCACCCACCTTGGCAAGCTCATGAAATACGTCATATCTCAGAATTCACCATGACACAGAAATTGAACCTAAATATTTGCCATCTGTCTCATTCTGAAAATAAATTATTAGCCTACTTATCACATTTTGCAAAAATGAGGAAAAAGTAAACTTATGAGTTCGATCCGGGAAAATGTCTGTCTGTCTGTCTGTCTGGCTGGCTGTGTGTGTGTCTCCCCCTATCAACTCCTAAACGGCTGCAGCAATCGAAACCAAATTTAGTATGAGTAAAGATGTATACCGGAATATCTCAAGCCCATATTTGAAAATTGTCAGTGCTACCAACTGCTGAAAAAATGCACTAGAAATTTGAGCTCCATGTTGGATATCATGGAAGGTATGAATGGGAGCTATTCAAAAATTGCCACACATGTAGATAATACTATTTCAGTTTAATTTCCAGGAGACCATGTATCACAGTGCTGCCAAAATAATTTTAAGCCTTCTGATAGGTCCAATTTTTAAATGCATATCACTTCTACACCATGAATTGGATTTCAACCAAATGTTTTATGTAATATGTGTACATAAGCAGTTTTGCTGAGAAGCTATAGATGAACTTGTGATTTTCTTTTCTTCTCACACATTTTGTATAGTATAGTTTTTTTATAATCATTTGGGCCTATGACCAAGTAGTCAGGTCTGTTTATCATCATTTGGGCCTATGACCAAGTAATCAGGTCTGTATATCATCATTTGGGCCTATGACCAAGAAGTCAGGTCTGTTTATCATCATCATCTGGGCATATGACCAAGTAGTCATGTCTGTTTATCATCATTTGGGCCTATGACCATGTAGTCAGCTCTGCTTATCATCTTCTGTACAACAATTATCATCATCATCATCATCATCATCACCTATTAGACTGTGGTGTGTGAGTGTCTGGTGGCAGTTGCATGTTTATTAGATATAGTTCATTGTTTCATTAGACTGTGATGTGTGAGGGTGCATGTGAGTGTGCCTGGTGACGAACTGTTTTAGTGGTAGTACTTGTTGTTGGTGGAACTTAAGTAATTTTTCGTTAGTAGAATTTAGGTATTTAATTGTTAGTAGAAGGTTAGTATTTTTAGTAGAATTGCTCTTTACTTATTCTGAAAGGGAGTAGCAGCCTTTCAGAATAAATCAGCTCTTTACTTGTCTTACAGACGGTTATGATTTGATAATATCAGCCAACTAATGGCTACACTGCGTTCTGCTGCACGGCTGAAAGCAACGGGAAACTACAGCCGTAATGCTATTCCCGATGATATGCACCTCTCTATGCATAATTACATGTGGTGATGGCCTCCTCCCTTGTAAAATTTCAATCCGGAGGTAAACTAGTCCCCCGTTCGGATCTCCGGGTGGGGACTACTCGAGAGGGGGTTAACATCACAGAAGTGACAAAGAGGAAATCTGACATTCTACTGATCGGAGCGTGGAATGTTAGAAGTCTGCTAGGAGATGGAAGGTTAGAAAACTTAGAAAGGGATATGGATAGGTTGAGGTTGGATTTGGTTGGGATTAGTGAAATGTGCTGGCAGGAAGAACAGGACTTCTGGTCAGGTGACTATAGGGTCATTAGCAATAAATCAAACAATGGCCAAGCAGGGGTTGGTCTCATATTGAGTAGGAAACTCGGACAGCGGGTGGAATATTATGAGCAATATAGTGAACGGATTATTGTAGCAAAAATCAATACTAAGCCTACGTGCACCACAGTGGTACAAGTCTATATGCCTACCAGTCAAGCTGATGATGAAGATGTTGAAAAGGTCCACGAAGAAATTGATGAAATTCTGAGGTATATCAAGGGTGATGAAAATGTTATAGTAATGGGAGATTGGAATGCTGTGGTAGGAAAAGGCAGAGAAGGGAACATAGTAGGAGATTTCGGATTAGGTGAAAGGAATGATCGAGGAAGCAGGCTGATGGAATTCTGCACCGAGCATGAGTTGGTCATAGCTAACACCTTATTCAATAACCACAATAGAAGAATATACACATGGATGAGACCAGGAGATACAGGGCGTTACCAAATCGACTTCATTATGGTCAAGCAGAGGTTTCGAAACCAGATTTTGGATTGCAAAACATATCCTGGTGCTGACATAAACTCTGACCACAATCTGGTTGTTATGAAATGCAGATTAAATTTGAAGAAACTGAAGAAAAGTCAAAAGCCAAAAAGGTGGGCAATAGACAGACTGAAAGTGAAGGATGTAAACGAAAGATACAAGAAGAGTATAAAGGAAGGACTAATGAAAAACCCTAAACCAACTTCAACTGCAGACGAATGGGCACTTTTGAAGAATGAAATAACAAAATCCGCAGAAGAAAACATTGGTAGGAAATAAAGAATAGGTAAAAAACAGTGGATCACTCAGGATATACTAGAATTGATGGATGAAAGGGGGAAACACAAAAATGTAGGAGATGAAAAGGGGAAAGCAGAATACAGACGTCTGAGAAATGAGGTTAACAAGAAGTGCAAGGAAGCGAAAGAAGAACGGTTGAAAGAGAAATGTGCAGGTATAGAAAATTGTCTGAAATTAGGAAAAGTAGACACAGCTTATCGAAGGATTAAGAATACTTTAGGGGAAAAGAAGACTTAAGTGCTGTAATATTAAGGACACAAATGGAAAGCCTCTAACAGATAGGGAAGAAAAGGTTGAGATATGGAAAGCTTACATAGAGTGTTTGTATAAGGGAAACGAGATTGAGAATCATGTTATGGAAAGGGAGGAGGAAATTGATGAGGATGCAAAAGGAGATTTAATATTGAGATCAGAATTTGACAGAGCATTGAAGGACTTAAGCAGGAACAAAGCACCAGGCATAGATGATATACCGATTGAGTTGCTGCGCTGCATAGGAGATGAAGGACTGATCAGGTTATTTCACTTGGTGTGTAGGATTTATGAGACAGGTGAGGTACCCCCTGATTTCAAGAAGAATGTTATTATCCCTATACCAAAGAAAGTGGGAGCTGACAGATGTGAACATTACCGTACAATCAGCTTGATTACTCATGCTTCAAAAATCCTGTCTAGCATAATTTACAAGAGGATGGAAAGCCAGATAGAAATGGAGTTGGGAGAAGACCAGTTTGGTTTCAGGAGAAATGTAGGAACAAGGGAAGCTGTACTAAGTCTTAGGCTGATTTTGGAAGGTAGAATAAGGAAAAACAAGATGTTCAGTAAAGAACAAATAGCCTACTTTCTCCTAAATGCATGGGTATTGTTATAACTCTTTGTCCTTTTCAAGGAGTATAATTGAATGTTGGTTGTAGTAGCTTGTTGAAATACAACGTGCTATAGGGATATTAAACATGAATATGAGGTGCCCTTTGCTAGTGCTACCTCTGTAAAAAAAAAAAACATTCAATTCGGTTTCACCGTGTTTGAATTGATCTGAGGAATGGATTTGCACACATACATGGCCGCTATTTGCAAACTATTGGGCTGATGACCTTGCAGTCAGTCATAAGATGCTTTCCACAAAAAGGCATGTTGTTACAAAATCCGGTAGAGATCAAATTATTAGGATGGTCGAAATTTGATTTAAGCTTTTAACATTTGGGTGGCCGTCATTCCGTTTCCGTTAAGATGGCGGCGATATAAAACATGACACTGAGGTGCCTTTTGCTAGTGCTACCTCTGTACCAAATTTCGTTCAATTCGGTTTCACCGTGCTTGAATTGATAGGGGGAATCGATTTGCACACATACTTGGCCACCATCTGCAAACTATTGGGCTGATAATCTAGCAGTTTGGTCAGAATATGCTTCCCACATTAAGATTTGTTGTTGCAAAATTTGGTAGAGACTAGATTATTAGGTTGGTCGTAATTAAATTTTAGCCTTTAACATTTGGGTGGCCACGATTACGTTTCCGTTAAGATGGCGGTGATATAAAACATGACACTGAGGTGGCCTTTTCTAGTGCTACCTCTGTACCAAATTTCGTTCCATTCGGTTTCACCGTGTTCGAATTAATAGGGGTAATCGATTTTGACACAAAGATGGCCGCCATCCGCAAACTATTAGGCTAATGACGTATTGCATAAAGGTATGTTGTTGCAAAATTTGGTAGAGATCGGATGATTAAGTTAGTCGTAATTTGATTTAAGCTTTGAACATTTGGGTGGCCGCCATTACGTTTCCGTCAAGATGGCGGCGATATAAAACATGACACTGGGGTACCCTTTGCTAGTGCTACCTCTGTACCAAATTTCATTCCATTCGGTTTCACCGTGTTCGAATTAATAGGGATAATCGATTTTGACACAAAGATGGCCGCCATCCGCAAACTATCAGGCTAATGACCTATTAGATTTGTCAAATGATGCTCCCTCCATTAAAGGTATTTTGTTGCAAAATTTGGTAGAGATCGGATGATTAGGTTAGTCGTAATTTGATTTAAGCTTTGAACATTTGTGTGGCCGCCATTACGTTTCCGTCTAGATGGCGGCGATATAAAACATGACTCTGGGGTGCCCTTTGCTAGTACTACCTCTGTACCAAATTTCGTTCCATTTGGTTTCACCGTGTTCGAATTAATAGGGGCAATCGATTTTCACACAAAGATGGCCGCCATCCGCAAAATATTAGGCTAATGACCTATTAGTTTGGTCAAAGGTTGCTCCCTCCATAATGGTATGTTGATGCAAAATTTGGTAGAGATCGGATGATTAGGTTAATCGTAATTTGATTTAAGCTTTGAATATTTGTGTGGCCGCCATTACGTTTCCGTCAGGATGGCGGCGATATAAAACATGACACTGAGGTGCCCTTTGCTAGTGCTACCTCTGTACCAAATTTCATTCCATTCGGTTTCACCGTGTTCGAATTAATAGGGATAATCGATTTTGACACAAAGATGGCCGCCATCCGCAAACTATCAGGCTAATGACCTATTAGATTTGTCAAATGATGCTCCCTCCATTAAAGGTATTTTGTTGCAAAATTTGGTAGAGATCGGATGATTAGGTTAGTCGTAATTTGATTTAAGCTTTGAACATTTGTGTGGCCGCCATTACGTTTCCGTCTAGATGGCGGCGATATAAAACATGACTCTGGTGTGCCCTTTGCTAGTACTACCTCTGTACCAAATTTCGTTCCATTTGGTTTCACCGTGTTCGAATTAATAGGGGCAATCGATTTTCACACAAAGATGGCCGCCATCCGCAAAATATTAGGCTAATGACCTATTAGTTTGGTCAAAGGTTGCTCCCTCCATAATGGTATGTTGATGCAAAATTTGGTAGAGATCGGATGATTAGGTTAATCGTAATTTGATTTAAGCTTTGAATATTTGTGTGGCCGCCATTACGTTTCCGTCAAGATGGCGGCGATATAAAACATGACACTGAGGTGCCCTTTGCTAGTGCTACCTCTGTACCAAATTTCATTCCATTCGGTTTCACCGTGTTCGAATTAATAGGGGTAATCGATTTTGACACAAAGATGGCCGCCATCCGCAAACTATTAGGCTAATGACGTATTGGATTTGTCAAAGGATGCTCCCTTCATAAAGGTATGTTGTTGCAAAATTTGGTAGACTTAGAATGATTAGGTTAGTCGTAATTTGATTTAAGCTTTGAACATTTGTGTGGCCGCCATTACGTTTCCGTCAAGATGGCGGCGATATAAAACATGACACTGAGGTGTCCTTTACTAGTGCTACCTTTGTACCAAATTTCGTTCTATTTGCGCTCACCGTGTTCGAATTGATAGGGGGGGACAGACATTCAGAGTACACACACTCACACACACACACACACACACACATACACACACACAAACAGACACCATTTTTTTCGCCCTGTAGTGATCTCATAAGTCTACTTTCATTTTTTACAAAAATCGAAAGTAGGCTAATAAGACAACGTTCATGGCATTTGTAGACTTAGAAAAGGCTTTTGATAACGTTGATTGGACTAAATTGTTTGACATTTTGAAATCTATTGGAATAAAGTACAGGGATAGGAGGGTGATATTCAATCTATACAGAAACCAGACAGCAGTCATTCAAGCTGAAGGACATGAGAGAGAAGCTGGTATTCAGAAAGGTGTTAGGCAAGGCTGCAACTTATCACCCATACTTTTCATTCTTTACATTGAACAAGCAATGAAGGAAATTGGAGAAAAATTTAAAGCGGGAGTGAAGATTCAAGGAGAAATAATTTCAACTCTGAGATTTGCTGATGACATCGTCATCTTGGCCGAAACGCCTGAGGATTTGAATGAGTTTTTGAATGGTATGGACTCCGTCTTACGGAATGAATACATGATGAAAATTAATAAATGCAAAAAAAAAATACTGGAATGCATCCGAAATAAATCAGAAACCTCTATGGACATCAAATTGGCAGGTGAAAAGCTGAAGGAAGTAGGAGACCTCTAATACTTAGGAAGCAAAATAACCAGTGATGGACGAAGCAAAGAGGATATAAAAAGTAGGTTGGCTCAGGCAAGGAAAGCCTTTCTACAAAAAAGGAATCTGTTGACTTCGAATATAGATTTAGGTATTAGGAAGTCCTTTTTTAAAGCCTTTGTCTGGAGTGTGGCGCTCTATGGAATTGAAACGTGGACTATTGGTGCAGCAGAAAAGAGGAGAATTGAAGCATTTGAAATGTGGTGTTACAGGAGAATGATGAAGTTCAGATGGGTGGATAGGGTGACAAACGAAGAGGTATTAAGACGAGTGGGAGAGGAGAGATGTTTCTGGCGACTGCTAATGAAGAGAAGAGATAGGTTAGTAGGGCACATACTAAGACACCCAGGAATAGCAAGCCTAGTTATGGAAAGAAGGGTTGAGGACAAGAACTGTAGGGGTAGACCAAGGTTAGAATATGTTAAACAGATTGCTTCGGATGTAGGATGTGGTAGCTACAGAATGTAGATATGAAACGATTAGCTCATGACAGGGAGGCATGGAGAGCTGCATCAAACCAGTCAAAAGACTGAAGACTCAAACAACAACAAGCAGATATGACTGAGTGTACTTTTAAGAGCCACCAGGGCTGCCAACTGTTAATAATTGCTCTCTCTATTTTTAATCCAAATACCAATAGATCAGAAAGTATGCAAGCCGACAGCTTTAAACTGTGCACACGTATAGTATCTGACATTTTAGATAAATTTGGAGTAACTTATATTCGTCAGTTCTACCAACATGATTCTAAGCCTGCTGAAAGGGCCAATTTTTAAATACATGTAACTTCTATACTATTAGTTGGATATCAACCAAATTTCGTATGTGCTATGTGTAACAAAACAGATATGACTGTAAGTATTCTTAGGAGCAATCAGGGCTGCCAACTGTTAACAAATGCTGTCTATATTTTTTTACCCTAATATCAGGAAGTATGCAAGCCAACAGCTCTATACTTTGCACACGTAAAGCACCTGACATTCTTGATTAATTTGGAGTAATTAATATAAATCAGTGCTGCCAACATGATTATATGCCTGCTGATAGCTCCAATTTAACATGTGACTTCTATAGTAACAAATGGATTTCAACCAAAATTGGCACAACAAGATACCATAATATTTCAGATTATTTCTGACCAGTACACGCATGACATTGTTGCCAACATGCTTTTACGCGTGTTGATAGGTCCAATGTCTTACTGCATGTAACGTCCATTGGACTTCAAGCAAATTTTGTATTCTGAACCTTAAGAGATGGAACTAAGAATATATTCAGTCACCAGGGCTGTCGACTGTAGTGCTCTATTAGGCTACATTATACCAGATATATTTCGAACTAATTAGACATTTCGATATTACCAACTTAATTTCGTCATTATTCTAGATAGGTTCATATACTGTAGATCAATCATTGGCATGAATCTTAATTTTAAGAAAAGTAGACTCTTTAGTTCGTCATGGATTTTCTTGTTTTTGGAAATGCTGTTATTTATTTAGGGGGGAAACTAATAAATATGACGATCGTACAGTTAAAAAAACATGCGTAAACAGATTTAAACGAAGCCTCCGTGGCTCAGGCGGCAGCACGCCGGCCTCTCACCATTGGGTCCGTGGTTCAAATCCCGGTCACTCCATGTGAGATCTGTGCTGGACAAAACGGAGGCAGACAAGTTTTTCTCCGGGTACTCCGGTTTTCCCTGTCAACATTTCATTCCAGCAACACTCTCCACTATCATCTCATTTCATCTGTCATTCATTTAATCATTGCCCCAGAGGAGTGAGTCAGGCCTCGGCAGCCGGCACAGTTCATATCCTCGCCGCTAGTTGGGGGCTTCATTCATTCCATTCCTGACCCGGTCGGAGACCGGATGCAGGCTGTGGATTTTCATTTTCAAACAGATTTAAACGTTTATTTGAATAAAACATATCGATTAATGAGATATGACGCTCTTGTATTTAATGAACGAATCGTTCGATTAATTCGACTACTCGAGTATTTCAATTAGTCGATAGGAGTAGAGTCTCGATAGTTCGAGGTGAACGGGACCGCGACCTCCTAGAAGTAAGTTATTGAAAATTCGGACTATCGAAATTGATGCGGGGAAAATGAAATATTGCACTGTAAAACATTTTGAAAATAATACGGGCGTCAAAAATAAACTTTGTTAAAACAAAGCGTTTACATTGGCAAAGTTTTAATTTAAGTCTGGTAACGCTACACTTGGGTTAAAAGTGGTGGATTGTCTTTTATCTACCACGTTTCCACGCGGTGATTTCACGCCACCGACTGAAGAGCAGAATGTCAGCCTCAGGCTGTTGGCCCACGTGGCGCATGGTGGCCTCAAGTACAGCGTAGGTATCGCATCGGTGTGACTCTTCAGCGGTACAGTTTCGGTCTCGTCATCCTCATCACTTTCACACTGCGTTGGAAGAGGGGGGGGGGGGGGGGGGTGATCATGCCAATTAAAGAAGAGTTTGCAACTTCCAGTGGCGTGTTGTGCTGTGAGCGGTTGGGGAAAACAGATCGCTACAAATGTGTTTTCGATATTGAAATAGTAATTCTTGTAAATTTGTGTTCTTGTTTGTGCAAACTCTAATGTAGTGTAATTTACTTGTAAATATTTCAATGTTTCCACATGTTACATTAATATCCACAAAAACAATATGTGGATAAGTGTAAGAGACGGCCGAGAGCACTACCAACGCCACTTAAAAGAAAGAAAGAAAGAAAGAAAGAAAGAAAGAAAGAAAGAGAAAGGAAAGAGGAAAAGAGAAAAGAAAGAGAAAAAGGAAAGAAAGGAGAAAAAGAGAAAAGGAAAGAAACGAGAGAAAAGAGGAAAAACAGAAAACGATAGAAAGGAAAAGGAGAAAGAGAAGAAAATGATAGAAAAGAAAAGGAGAGAAAGGAGAAAAAGAGAAAAGGAAAGAAACGAGAGAAAAGAGGAAAAACAGAAAACGATAGAAAGGAAAAGGAGAAAAAGAAGAAAATGATAGAAAAGAAAAGGAGAAAAAGAGAAAAGGAAAGAAACGAGAGAAAAGAGGAAAAACAGAAAACGATAGAAAGGAAAAGGAGAAAAAGAGAAAAGGAAAGAAACAAGAGAAAAGAGGAAAAACAGAAAACGATAGAATGGAAAAGGATAAAAAGGAGAAAAGGATAGAAAAGAAAAGGAGAGAAAGGATAGAAAAGAAAAGGAGAGAAAGGAGAAAAAGAGAAAAGGAAAGAAACGAGAGAAAAGAGGAAAAACAGAAAACGATAGAAAGGAAAAGGAGAAAAGGATAGAAAAGAAAAGGAGAGAAAGGAGAAAAAGAGAAAAGGAATGAAAAGAGGAAAAATAGAAAAAAAGAAAGAAATGAGAAAAAAGAGGAAAAACAGAAAAGGATAGAAAAGGAAAGGAGAAAAAAAGAGAAAAGGATAGAAAAGGAAAGAAAGGAGAAAAAAGGAAAGATAAAAGAAATAAATGTGCCTGGTGGACGAGTTGTTCTAAGCAGGGGCGTATCCAAGGGGTCGGCTTGGGGTTAACCCTTTACCCATTCTGCCTGAGACATCCTTATAAATAAATATCATTAACAAAAAGTAGCTCTTGTTACCTCTTCTTTCTTTCTTTCTTTCTTTCTTTCTTTCTTTCTTTCTTTCTTTCTTTGTCTCTTATTATTCGTACATTTGTGTGATTCGACTTGTTCATCGAATCATTCGATTATTAACTAAATAGTCGGATTATTTCACCAATGCGAATATTTTAAATTTCGAATGTTCGTATAGGTTGGGAATTCGAATAAGTTACAAATCATAATCGAATCATTCGATTATTAACTAAATAGTCGGATTATTTCACCAATGCGAATATTTTAAATTTCGAATGTTCGAATAGGTTGGGAATTCGAATAAGTTACAAATCATTTAAATTTTCAATGTGCGAATAATTCAAATAGTCCAAGTATTCGTATGTTCGAACAACTATTCGTATTCGAAATTATTCGTTGTTCTAATATGACGACAATGCAAGCCGCAGCATGAAAGAAACGAACATTGACGTCTGCACGTTGCCCGTGAAGTCATCGACTGCACTAAAAAAAATCCCTAGAAACTTACTGTATGTATCGCGGTATATACTCTTTGAATACCAGAAAAGCTATATGAAAGGAATTTTAAAAAGTAATTCGCTGTGAACTTAAATGAGCGTATGGACACACACAGCCCCGAGATGGGACACGCAATCCTACTTTCATCTCAATTTTATGAGCAGAATAAGCTAAAGATAAAACTATATCAAATAGGTCAACTACGATTTAGAAGTTCAATGCGAAACAATTAAGTCAGTGATGAAATAGCAACACAGAAAACAAGTTTGTCAGCACCTCATCTGCAACATTGAAAATTCAACACCATTTTGAATACCAGAAGTTCATTGGAGGCTATCCTAAGCCGGGCTTTACTTTCGGTAGGGAGACCAATAACTTTCCGCTCCTCTTTCCCTTTCCGCCATTACCACGTGGCCCCCAGAGCCAGCCACCCTTCCAAGTTCTGACCACGTCTAATGTTGTTGTGTGAGTTTTCAGTCTTTTGACTGGTTTGATACAGGTCTCTATGCCTCCCTGTTCTGAGCTAATCGTTTTATCTTTACAAATAGCCAGCACCCTTACATCCGAGACACATTTTATAACACATTCTAACCTTGGTCTACCTCTACAGTTCTTGTCCCTTAACCCTTCCTTCCATAACTAATTTTTATATTCCTGGCTGTATTAGTATATGTCCTACCAACCTATCTTTTCACTACATTAGCAGTCGCCAGAAACATGTCTCCTCGCTCTCTCGGTTTTAATATCTCTTCATTTGTTACCCTATCTACGCATTTGATCTTCATCATTCTCCTGTAACACCATATTTCAAATGTTTCTATTCTCTGCTGCGCCAATAGTCCAAGTTTCACTTCCATAGACTTCCACGCTCCGGGCAAAGACTTTATAAAATGACTTACTAATACATAAATGTTGTTGCTTAACATCGTCAATCTCACGGGATTCAGTGTTTCAAAATGACCAATCCTTTGGTTCCTTTTTTAAAGAGTTCTGTATCCTAATGTGCAATGTCTGTCTATTCAGGGTAGGCTCATGCCCTACTTTTCTTTGTTTACCCAATCGAGTCGTTTAATGAATTGACACTCAAGTTCCGCCAGTCATTGAACACCTGGTACAAGGAAACTTTCTAAAAGTAGCACCTTCTAAGAAGAGCCTTTGATTACTTTGGCAACAGTTCAGCTGTGTAACCAGTCGCTTTTTCCTTATGACCTGCTGGAAACGGTGAGGAATGCACAAATTTGTAACGCTGTTAAGTTCTTCCTCCCGAAATATAGCGTATTACTAACGGTACGCATTTCATGAATGCTGTTTATTCGAACGGAACCACGCAGTGTAGCCATTGACATAAAATAGTGATAGGTAGCTTTGACGCCATTTGTCAGTGTTGCCTTATAATCCCTACATATTTTTTTTGTCGTGTAGCCTCCTGAGAGGCCGAGTGCAGGTCTTTCTAGTCGACGCCCGTGGGCGACCTGCGCGTCGGGATGAGAGATGGAATGGATGAAGATGAATGAAACTGGGCAAGGATGTGGTTGCCCAGTTTCATTCTTCATCCATTCCATCTCTCATCCCGACGCGCAGGTCGCCCACGGGCGTCGACTAGAAAGACCTGCACTCGGCCTCTCAGGAGGCTACACGACAAAAAAAATCCCTACATTGTATAAAACAACGCCCGATTTCTTGGTAGTATCGGGTAATCTTGACAACCACCGGATATATTTTGATGTGGTTTTCACCATTCTGTAAAGGATTTCTCGAGGGAGTTTTCTGTTGAAACACATTCATTTATGACCGAACGAAGCCGAGCAGTAACGATTTCAGTGAATCGAGTCGAAGAAAAAACTGACGCCTGTGCGCCTTTTAAGCTTTCGCTGGGGAAAACCGTTAAAAATATCTATCTCATAAAAGTAAAAGTCTCTATGTGGGTATGTACGTATATGTTTGTTCTCTATAGAAATCTATACCGTTCCACCAATCTCGACTAAACTTTGCATTCACATAGTTCAGGACCCAGATAGAACCGCTGGCTATAAAAATTTCCGAAACTCTTTCCCATTCTTTTCATTTCTGCCTTTTGGCACTTTAGCAAGGGCTAATATAGATAGAAAATAAACTGATGATGGACTGGCGAATCCGTAACCTCGACAATAGTAGCTCAAGACGTGACCACCAAATTTCCATCTATCTCTGTAAGAGACCATGGCACTCTTTTTTCTATCCAAACCACGACAAGAACATTAGGAATTTGAACGTCATAAAAATCTGATTACGAATCTTTTTACATTTCATTAACAGGGGTCGTAGTGAAAATCCACAGCCTGCTTCCAGTCTCCGACCGGGTCAGGAATGGAATGAATGAAGCCACCATCTAGCGGCGAGGATATGAACTGTGCCGGCTGCCGAGGCCTGACGCACTCCTCTGGGGCAATGATTAAATGAATGACAGATGAAATGAAATGATAGTGGAGAGTGTTGCTGGAATGAAATTTTGACAGGGAAAACCGGAGTACCCGGAGAAAAACCTGTCAGCCTCCGTTTTGTCCAGCACAGATCTGACATGGAGTGACCTGGATTTGAACCACGGGCCCAGCGGTGAGAGGCCGGCAGGGGTCGTTGTAGGGAATTGAAATTAAGAAAACAATATATTGGCTAACCCTGCATGCGGCGTAACGTTACAACGACTGGAGATATCATCACGAAGCTTAGTATTAAGATTAAATGAGCTTAAATGATTCTGTTGATGTTGATTGATTTAAAGGCTTTGCGACATCATGATCATCTGGCCCCATGAACTTCAGTGTGTATTGATTTTTTCTGATAACCTGTGTTACTGTGATGGCTGTAGTAGTGTGTAAATTTGTAATTCAGATGAGGATTGGAAAAGAGGTTGTCGTGGCCTTGAGTTAGGAACTATCCCGGTATTTGCTTCGAGTGGAAGTGAGAAACCACGGAAAACAACTTCGAAGTTTTACCTCAGGAAGGGCAGTGTACCCCGTTCCAGCTCTCAGAAAAGAATTAAAATTTCTTGGCAGAGCCGGGATTCAAACTCGGACCTCCAAGCTGACAGCCTGGAATGTTAGCCGTTAATTCGCGTGGGTCGTCGAAATGATCTTGCATTTTATGTGTAATTTTATTTAATTTTCATTGTATTTAGGGCACCGGTACCAACGCGACATTTTGGGTCTAATTTTGTACTCTTGAAGCCGCTGCTGTTTCGGGAGATTTTGAATCTATACCTTATGACGGAAGGTATCACTCGCAATATATTGTGGGTAATATCTATTAGAATTGTAGTGTATACTCTCCGTTAAGGTGTGTTCTACTACTGATATGTTGACGTTTATGTTTTATTCAAACCTAATGTATTTATGCTGCATTTCACTTTTATTATTGACAGTGATAACCTCTACCAGCTGTCTTTTGTATTACAAATCAGAAATACAGTAACTTTTGCGTGACATTGCAGATTGTTCTATGAATGGCATTTGTCTTCGTGAATTGGGTTAGATTGTAATTGGTAATTATCCTGCTCTATGACTATGCAAATTAGTAATGGAACCAGATGTTAAATTATGAATTTAGGTGATAACATGTTAATAACATAATTTAAATACAAACATATATTATTATGTGATATTTTTTCGGCTGATAAGGACCACAGAGTAAGTAATTATACTTATACCTAAGAATAGCCCCCCCCCCCTCAGGGGCTCACAACTTGTGGGACGTGGGTTGGCGACTACGGGACCCCAGCTGATTCCGGCATTGCTTCCACTTACTTGTGCCAGGCTCCTCTTAGTCTTATTTGCTGTCGACCTCTCTTGGTCAACTGTTGTTCTCTTCCGACCCCGACGGTATTCGGGTATCTGAGGAGTAGGGAGTCTCTTCCTTTCCCGCCTTAATTGGCCTTTTTTCATCTTTCCTGATCCCTCCTTCTTTTAGGAATCGACCTTTTTAGCCTACTTTCGATTTTTGCAAAAAATGAAAGTAGACTTATGAGATCAACACAGGGCGAAAAAAGTGTGTCTGTCTGTGTGTGTGTATGTGTGTGTGTGAGTCTGTGTGTGTGTGTGTGAGTGTGTGTACTATGAATGTCAGTCCCCCCCAATCAATTCGAACACGGTGAAACCGAATTGAACGAAATTTGGTACAGAGGTAGAACAAGCAAAGGGCACCTCAGTGTCATGTTTTATATCGCCGCCATCTTTACTAAAACTGAATGGCGGCCACTCAAACGTTCAAAACGTAAAATCAAATAACGACTAACCAAATCATCCGATCTCTACCAAATTAGGTAACAACATACCTTCATATAGGATGCGTCTTGTGACCAAACTACAAGGTCGTCCGCCATACCATTTCAGGATGGCGGCCGTGCGAATTATGCAAACTTTATAATCCATATCATGGGACCCACCAGTTCCGATTATCGAGCCGAGAATCGTTTTAACTGTTCTAAAGGAAGAGGCACGTACGAAATTAAAAGTTTATTTTGTAATACTATAGTGCAGACGTGATTTTAAAAAGCTCAGCTGATTCATTAATAAGACAAGATGGAAGCGGATATCTTGTGCCTGACTTATATTTCACTAATTTGAGTATTGAATGCAATATAGCGTACTGATAAAAAATAAATAAACTTTGTATGAAATGCTTTATATATAAATAATATACTCCAGTGATGAAATCGTTTAGTATAAATCATTATTTGCTAACAAGTTCTATGTAAGTCATTTTAAATAGAACGATATTCGTTGACACAATTAGCTCAGTGGTAGAGCGATAGCCTGTCGCTCAGATTCCTATGGTTCAAACCCGATCAGAGCTAGTTTTTTTGCTTGAAATGTTATATGTTTATTGTTTTGTAATGACTCAGATGTTTTAAAATTAAGCGTTATATTGTGCAAATTATGGTGTAAAATATATATTTAATTAAAACATAATTCGCCAGCAGATTTACTCGAGACATCTAGCTGCCAAAAAGGTAACTTCCAGATTTTATTGAAAAGTTTCTTCTTCTGGCCGCTAGAATGCACTCGCTCTGTTAGGATTATATTGTTCGATATTTCACCACTAGATGTCCCGACTAGTCTACGTGGGGATCCATTGATTACTATACCATTATCATTCTATGCGCATCGAATTTGAAGAATGACAAGTTGATACTACGATACATTTTAACTTTTTATTTTAAAGGGTTTGTAACAGCCTATTTTGCGTTACTTGAAAATGTTATTAAGCGTTATATTGTCCACATTATGGTGTAAAATATATATTTAATTAAAACATAATTCGCCAGCAGATTTACTCGAGACATCTAGCTGCCAAAAAGGTAACTTCCAGATTTTATTGAAAAGTTTCTTATTCTGGCCGCTAGAATGCACTCGCTTTGTTAGGATTATATTATCGAAAATATCCACATAGTTTGTATACACACGTCTCTGTAGGGTCATGGAAAGATTTGTTAATTCAATTAGGGTTGTGAAAGCCATGCACAACCAGACGTGTAAAGACATGCCTCAACTCAAAGTTGGATGTTGCCCACGGCAGGTCGTAATAATAATAATGTTATTGGTTTTACATCCCTTTTAACTACTGCTGCTTTTAGAGACACCGGGGTGCCGGAATTTTGGCCCGAAGGGGATCTTTAACGTGCCAGTAAATGTACTGACACGGCTCCCTCGCATTTGTGCACCCTCAAATGCCAGCTGACTGCGCCAGGATACGAACCTGCAACCTAGGGCCCAGCAAGCGAGAACGTTACCGCTGAGCCACGCCGCCAGTCCGGTCGATTATGTCTCCAGATCCATAACATTCTTGATATACTTCTTATCTTTCTTTCTTTCTTTCTTCAATGATGGTAGCAGTTTTTATCTAGGTCGTGGCGTTTGGTAGAGGTAAATCGTTTCTAAGGTCTTCAACAAAGAATAGTTCTATTATACTCTTTGATAATAACAACGAGTTATAACTATACTCATACATTTAGGAGAAAGTAGGCTATATGTTCTTTACTGAACATCTTGTTTTTCTTTTCATTATATTTCCTTTTCTCTTTAAGATTCCCGCACTGGTTTTGAGAATTGGCTCTCCGTGTATCTAAATTACCTTTAGTGAATTTTTTGAATCTGCACTACATTTTGAAGTCTTATAAATCTAAATAAGCATTTTGCGAGTATTTTCAACCTAACCCGCATTTTTCAAGCATTTTCAATCTAAATTGCATTGTGTAAGTATTTTGAATCTCAATAGCAGTTTGTAAGTATTTTGAATCTCAATTGCATTTTGTAAGTATTTTCAATCCACATTGCATTTTTTGTAAACATTTTCATTCAGAATTGTATTTTGTAAGTATTTTGAATATAAATTGCATTTTGTGAGTATTTTGAATCTAAATTGCACTTCGTGTTTTCTTTATTGTTATTTTACTCTAACCTGCATTTTGTGCGTATTCTCAATCTATATTACTTTAGTGAGCATTTAACATCTAAATTCTATTTTGCCAGTGTTTCCCACTCTAAATTGCATTGTGTGTGCCTTTTCAACCCTTTGTCAGTAATTTCAATCTCCGTTAGTTTTCGTTTTGGTCCCCGTCTCATTGTCATAGACCATTAGGGGCCGATAACCCAGATATTAAGTCTCTCACAACGAAAATTATCATCATCATCATCATCATCATCATCAAGAATAGCGAACATCATACACTCGTAGTTCGATGCTCTTCGTTCACACGTTTTTATCATTTTAAATGATTATGTCGACTTCGCTGGGGTCTGGCGTTACGTTATAGTGACGGGAGCAAATGTACCGAGAATGCACTGAGGTGTGTGACGTCATAGTACTGCTTGAGCTTCCTCCTTTCCCCGCGCGCTCTGGTGAGCGTGATGTCATCCAGCGAGCTACCTCAATTGACCTTGGTTTGCACTTGCTCTTTTAGGTAGATTTCATTAGAAAGCTAACTATTGCAATGGGTACCATGTTTCGGCTTCCGGAAAATTTCCACATATCTTCGCGTTTCACATCCCCCAGACCCCAAAACCACCGTCAGTTCAAAAGTTTATATATAATTTATATATTATATATTTATATATATATATATATATATATATATATATATATATATATATATATATATATATATATATATATGTATATCAGTTTCTTGTGGACACGATAACTGCCGTAATTTTGCACCAATCTCTTTGCATTTTTTACCGAATATGTATACCTATAAAATCTCGGTCAAGTTCATTACTGAGCTAAATCAGTCGAAGGGGGTGAAAATGGGGGGGCTTTTTTCGAAAAAGTGAAATATTGCTATAACTCTCTTAATATGTGAAATATCGAATCCGTTCAACGTTCATACTATGTGTCGGATAAAGCCCAAATATTTATGTTAATTTTTTTTTTATAGCACCAACCATTGACCAAAGGGGTGGGAAAAAGTCGGTTTTTCGGGAAACATTAAACATATCTCTCTTAATAGGCACAATATCAAAACCGTACAAAATGGACAATATTCCCCTAATAATTACCTAAAACTTTTGTCTGAAATAATTTTTGATATGACCCACCATTACGCCAAGGGATGAGAAAAATGATTTCGGAATTATAAGAAAATGCCAAGAGCTATCAGAGGTTGCCATGGCAACACTACTAAATTGATGAGGGAAGAGCCATCAGACGTTGCCATGACAACGCACTTGCACGAGATCAGATTCAGTATTTCCATCTGACTAAGCCGGCCCCGTGGTGTTGGGGTAGCGCGCCTGCCTCTCACACGGAGGCCCCGGGTTCGATCCCCGGCTCCGTCAGGGATTTTAAAACTGACCTGAAGGTTGGAACTGGGTGCACTCAGCCTCGTGAGGACAATTGAGTAGATGTCTGACAGTGAGACAGCACCCCGATCACGAATACCAAGATTAACGGCCGAGGGGACCCGATGCGCTGATCATGCGTCACCCCAATATCTGCAGGCCAAATGGCTGGGTCGCTTGGTCGGCCTTAGCCCGTCATGGGCTGGATGGTGCCAGGGGTTGACTTTGAAATCGGACTAAGTGGGAAGCGGCTTCGGTGACGTAACTGGTAGCATGCAGAATGTCTATGCCCAAGGTCATGGTTTCAAAGCCGGCCGAAGTCGTCGGATTTTCTAAGAGCGCTAAAATCCCTCAGTATGCTTTCCTTTGGAGGGGAAGTTCCAACGTTCGTTACGAGTTGCTGGTTGGGGTGGCATCAAGTATCCAAGTTCACAGCTAGGTGTCATTGACGGTAGTACCTGGTAGCAACATTAGGAACTACTGCTTGAAATTGACCGTCTGCAGTCCTTACCTGAATTACAGACTAATACAGCCATCCCTAAGTACACGGGGTTACATGACCGCGTTGTCGCAGCCCCTAAACTGAGGAACCAACCAAAATCTCTGCGGGAGATATAATTTTGCGTGAAGAAGTAACAGACCGTTACATAGTTACACATCAGTGTCGAAACCTTGCATAAGGACAGTGTGACCACAAGTATAACAAGTAGTTCCGTGAAGAACTATACAGTCTATTTTCATATATCCTACTTATGTTAATTGCCACTATCAACATAAAAAAATTCAGTTTGATTGCTGTAATAGATTCGTAGATATTGAGAACCGACTAAATATTTCGGATGGTCGCCATGTTGGATTTTATATATGTAGGTCCTAGAGTTATGTACTGTTACAAGCAGATTATTGTGAACGTGTAGTATTCAAACTTCAATCGCATAATTAGGACACAAGAAAAAACAAGGAGATTTAAAAATTTTTCACAGCTGCCATCTTGAGGTTATGGAAACAATTGAAATAAATTAGATGCCAGTGGATTAACATTCGGATAAAGATTTACTGTACCAAGTTTCACTGCACGCGGATGGTTAAATTGCGAGAAACGTCCATGTGAATATTTATAATTCGCGTCACCGCCATGTTAGATTTGTGATCACCAGGTTATTTAAAGTCCTATAGGTGAACTTAAATTCATAGCCCCTATGAACATTAAAAATGCAGTTTGATTTCTAAAATAGATTCGTAGATATTCAGTATCGTCTAAATATTTCGGATGGTCGCCATGTTGGATTGTTAAATGTATAGGCCATAGAGTCATGTACCATTAAAGGAAAAATATTGCGTAGGTTCATTATTCAAACTTTCACTTCGATCGCATGACTACATCACAAGAAATAAAAACTTAATTTTAAAATTCGCACTGCCGCCATCTTGAGGTTATGTAAACAATTGAACTAAATTAGATACCAGTGGATTACAATGTGTATGAATATTTCCTGTACCAGGTTTCAGTGCGCTTGGAACATTAAATCGCGAGAAAGTTCTATTTAAAATGTTCAAATTCGCTTGGCCGCCATGTTCGTTTTGTAGTTAACCGGTTTTTGAAAATCTTATAGATGGACTTCCAGTAGTGCCCTTTATCTCCGTACAAAATTTTAGGGAGATACCGCTAATAGTTTCGGAGATATAGAATGCCGGTGAAATATTTCGCACATCCGCCATCTTGTGATTATGTAAACAATTGAACGAAGTTAGATGTCGGTGCATTACAATGTATATAAACATATACTGAACCAAGTTTCATTGCGTTTGGTTGGTCAAATCGCGAGAAACGTCTATTTAAAAGTCACAAATTCGCTTGGCCGCCATGTTGGTTTTGTAGTTACCAGGTTTTCAAAAGTCACATAAGTGAACTTATAGTAGTTCCCTCTATCAACATAGAAAATGTCAGGGTAATATCGGTAATAGTTTCGGAGATATTGAATGCTGGTGAAATATTTCGCACAGCCGCCATGTTGGATTGGTGAGTCGTAACAAAATTTGAAGGGCACGGTCGAGGTCACCGGGAATAGTGCTTTGAACTTTCCGAGTTTCATTGAAATCGCTCCTGCCGTTTAGATTTTATTAGGGGGGGGGGACACACACACACGTGTCACACACACACACACACACACGCACACACACACGGACAAAAGGTGATCTCATAAGCCTATTTTTTCAAAATTGAAAATAGGCTAAAAATGGACCCCAAATGACAAGAAGGTTACCGTTCCCAAAAGACAATAAAATGTTTAAAATAAGCATAAAATGACGAAAAACAAAGTTAATTAAGCTCCAATTATAAAATACCTTCTCGCAATAAATGAGGTCTGATCCTTCTACGAAAACCTGCATATTCTGCCAATTTTCGCCTATCCCCAAGATTGTCCGGTGAAATCTACCTCCGCCTTCCGGCGTGCCGAGAGGACATTTTTTATTTTTTTTTGCTAACGGACTTTGAGTTCACGCAGCATTTGTAGCATTTGTAGCACTTAAAATGATATAAAGTCTAGTCTTTGAGACTATCAGTGTATTGTTCCTATGTTTATGTATTTGTATTACCCATTTTAGAGCTTACTGACAAGATTTATTGAATAATCTTATAATTGTCATTGAGTTCTAATTATTCTGGAATCCGCTATCGAATTTTAGAGACAATTAAGGGTTGATTGAGTTTAGAGAATATATTTCTTATCTTACGAAATACTTGAGGGGCTAAGAAAGCCTAAAGTGTTCATAACCTAAGCATATTATATAACATTATGCTGGGATTATACGACGCTTAATTTACATTAACTGGATGAGGATGAGAAAATATGAATGTAAATTATTTTACAACAATACTATTCCTTGATGTAAGCCTCCGTGGCTTAGGCGGCAGCACGCCGGCCTCTCACCGCTGGGTCCATGGTTCAAATCCCGGTCACTCCATGTGAGATCTGTGCTGGACAGAACGGAGGCAGACAGGTTTTTCTCCGGGTACTCCGGTTTTCCCTGTCAAAATTTCATTCCAGCAACACTCTCCCCTATCATTTCATTTCATCTGTCATTCATTTAATCATTGCCCCAGAGGAGTGCGTCAGGCCTCGGCAGCCGGCACAGTTCATATCCTCGCCGCTAGATGGGGGCTTCATTCATTCCATTCCTGACCCGGTCGTAGACTGGAAGCAGGCTGTGGATTTTCATTCATTTTCACTATTCCTTGATGTGCGGCTAGAGTGCCTACTGACTCACTGTATGTACAGGAAAAAGTCATTTCTCTTTATCCACGCCATTTGTGCGGGATTGGGAATCATAAGTATATTTGACTCCACAATGATGACTTAATCTTCCGAACATTGAATAATTATAAATATTAAGCAATACAGATAACATTGTGAACACTGCTAAAACACGTCTTAATTACCGCCATTAAATAAAAAATAAACACTATCATGAAAGTAATTGTGAGACTGAGTTCTCGAGGATATGTGCAAATACTGTACATCACATTTTACTTTTTTTGCATGCTCTGCTACGTTATTGTACTCCACAGTACTTTTCGAATAGTTTTACAGTGAGTTAATATTGCTCTTGAATAACATCAGAGTCGAGGAGAACCATGTTCTAAACTCACTTAGGGGAAAAATGAATATACTCGGCGAAATATATTGGCATGTATCTTTCTATAACGTATACACCTCCCGGGCAACGCCGGGTACAATAGCTAGTACTGTATACATTAATGTAAGAATGGTTCAGCATGAAAAGTTCTAAAAAAAAATTGTCCGCGACAGCATATCTCTCATAAATACATCGACTACCACAAGTGTTTTTAAGTTTTCATTTCATCCAGCAATCTCCATTCAGTGGAAATTTAAATTACAAGCTTCGGAGTGAATTTAGAGCTAGCGAGCGAGCCTATCACCCCAGCTCCGGCCAGCAACAAACTGTCGAATCACGTCGAGTTAAGACTTCAGAGAAGAGTAGATGCGTTTGGAGTTTCGCTGTTCACCTCGGCTTTTCTGAATTACGTTTGTGACCTGCCGTCCGTGCGCCTTTTATGCTTACGCTGGATAGACCGTTAAAGATACCGGGTGAAGCCGGGGCGGGTTGCTAGTAGTTAATAAAACAGTGCACCATGATTATGTGGTTTGAAGCCATTTTTAGCCTACTTTCGATTTTTGCAAAAAATGAAAGTAGACTTATGAGACCAACATAGGGCGAAAAAAGTGTGTCTGTCTGTCTGTCTGTCTGTCTGTCTGTCTGTGTGTGTGTGTGTGTGAGTGTGTGAGTGTGTGTACTCTGAATGTCTGTCCCCCCCTATCAATTCGAACACGGTGAATGCGAATCGAACGAAATTTGGTACAAAGGTAGCACTAGCAAAGGACACCTCAGTGTCATGTTTCATATCGCCGCCATCTTGACGGAAACGTAATGGCGGCCACACAAATGTTCAAAGCTTAAATCAAATTACGACTAATCCAATCATCCGATCTCTACCAAATTTTTCAACAACATACCTTTATGGGGGAGCATCCTTTGACCAAACTAATAGGTCATCAGCCTAATAGTTTGAGGATGGCGGCCATATTTGTGTGAAAATCGATTCCCCTATTAATTCGGACACGGTGAAACCGAATGGAACGAAATTTGGTACAGAGGTAGTACTAGCAAAGGGCACCTCAGTGTCATGTTTTATATCGCCGCCATCTTGACGGAAACGTAATGGCGGCCACACAAATGTTCAAAGCTTAAATCAAATTACGACTAACCTAATCATCCGATCTCTACCAAATTTTGCAACAACATACCTTTATGGAGGAAGCATCCTTTGACCAAACTAAGAGGTAATTAACTTGATAGTTTGCGGATGGCGACCATCTTTGTGTCAAAATCGTTTCCCCTTATTAATTCAAACACGGTGAAACCAAATGGAACGAAATTTGGTACAGAGGTAGCACTAGCAAAGGGCACCTCAGTGTCATGGTTTATATCGCCGCCATTTTGACAGAAACGTAATGGCGGCCACACAAATGATCAAAGCTTAAATCAAATTACGACTAACATAATCATCCGATCTCTACCAAATTTTGCAACAACGTACCATTATGGAGGGAGCATCCTTTGACCAATCTAATAGGTCATTAGCCTAATGGTTTACGGATGGCGGCCATCTTTGTGTCAAAATCGATTCCCCCTATTAATTCGAACACGGTGAAACCGAATGGAACGAAATTTGGTACAGAGGTAGCACTAGCAAAGGGCACCTCAGTGTCACGTTTTATATCGCCGCCATCTTGACGGAAACGGAATGACGGCCACCCAAATGTTCAAAGCTTAAATCAAATTACGATTAACCTAATCATCCGATCTCTACCAAATTTTCCAACAACATACCTTTATGGAGGGAGCATTCTTTGACCAAACTAATAGGTCATTAACCTAATATTTTGCGGATGGCGGCCATCTTTGTGTGAAAATTGATTCCCCCCTATCAATTCGAACACGGTGGAACCGAATGGAACGAAATTTGGTACAGAGGTAGCACTATCAAAGGGCACCTCAGTGTCACGTTTTATATCGCCGCCATCTTGACGGAAATGGAATGACGGCCACCCAAATGTTAAAAGCTTAAATCAAATTACGACCAGCCTAATAATTTGATCTCTACCAGATTTTGCAACAACATGCCTTTTTGTGGAGAGCATCTTATGACTGACTACAAGGTCATCAGCCCAATAGTTTGCAAATAGCGGCCATGTATGTGTGCAAATCCATTCCCCATATCAATTCAAACACGGTGAAAAGAATTGAATTGAATGAAATTTTTTACAGAGTTATCACTAGCAAAGGGCACCTCATATTCATGTTTAATATCCTTATAACACGTTGTAATTCAACAAGCTATTACAACCAACATTCAATTAGACTCCTTGGAAAGGACAAAATGTTATAACAATACCCATGCATTTAGGAGAAAGTAGGCTATAAGTTTTTTACTGAACATCTTGTTCAGTGTTGCCATAGTAAACAGATGTTTGGTCCTTTTCAATCGGTCAACACCAATGTACCCAAATGTGTTGGGTTATACCCTAAACCTACAAAAATTACATGAGATTAATAAATACAATAGGATGACCAGTTTCGATCTTCAAACGATCATCATCAGATCCATCACACTTAGGCTATGTTTGAAAACATAGAGTTTATAGCCTAAGTGTAATGGATCTGACTATGATCGCTTGACGATCGAAACTGGTCATCCTATTGTATTTATTAATTTCATTTTTTTTTTCAGAGTTAGGGTATAAGCCAACTCGTTTGGGTACATTCTCGTTGACCGATTGAAATGCATCAAACTTCAGTGCACTATGACTAATACTGGAAGTCCAGAGATTAAAATTCTGAATCCTGGCGCTGACAGCAACCATCCTGAATATGTTGTTCCTCGGGTTTTTCCACACTTGACAACCACGTGGTGCAGCTGCTAGCATTCTTGGCTGCGGCCCCGGAAATTCGATTCCTGGCTCTACCCAGAAATGTAATTCTGGTCTAGGAATGGAATCGGATACACTCTGGTTGATACACCTCTCATGCGATGGGCCGAAGTTCCTCTGTGATAATATTTATAGCAAAATACTTGTGTGCACTTCCACAGAAGAAAGAGATACATGGTGTGTGTCGCGGTGACAAATTGGGGCCATAACACGTAGCATCAAACAATCGCCGAGACTCTCAGGTCGCGTTCTTTATAAGGAGAAGAGGTTTCTCAGTCACGACTGGCCTTGCCCTGCCCTCACCTTACAGGTTCAAGAGGTATGCACTGATGGTCAACTCGTCAGACAACTAAATGGTCAAGAGTCTTTGGAGTATCTGAAACCAGGTCCCAGTACCGTACTGCTATGCACTGCGACTGACTAAGACATATTGGTGACATACTCACACCTGTCAACTGTGGAAGATCACACATCTGTACAGGATTCTCCTCGATAAAGTACTGAGTGCCAGACAACCTGTTTTTATTGTTGTTGTTGTTGTTGTTTGAGTCTTCAGTCTTTCGACTGGTTTGATGCAGCGCTCCATGCTTCCCTATCCTGAGCTAATCATTTCATCTCTACGTAGCTACCACGCCCTACATCCGAGGCAATCTGTTTAACATATTCTAACCTTGGCCTACCCCTGCAGTTCTTATCCTCGACCCTTCCTTCTACACACATCAAAAAAAGTTTTGCATCACCTCGGTTCCAAGAGTTCCGGAACCGTTAAATACAAAGGGAATAGAGATCAACACAAACAACATTTCAGCTCGTTTTATTGCTCATGAGACCCACACATTGCATGTTGTACCATCATACAGCTAGACTTTCAGCATTTGTGGTCCAGATTGCAGTACACACCACTACCTCTAATACCCAGTAGCACGTCCTCTTGCATTGATGCATGCCTGTATTCGCCGTGGCATATTATCCACAAGTTCATCAAGACACTGTTGGTCCAAATTGTCCCACTCCTCAACGACAATTCGGCGTAAATCTCTCAGAGTGGTTGGTGGGTCAAGACGTCCATAAACAGCCCTTTTCAACATATCCCAGGCATGTTCGATAGGGTTCATGTCTGGCGAACATGCTGGCCACTGTAGTCGAGCGATGTCGTTATCTTGAAGGAACGCATTCACAAGATGTGCACGATGAGGTCGAGAATTGTCGTCCATGAAGACAAATGCCTCTCCAATATTCTGCCGATATGGTTGCACTATGGGTCGGAGGATGTCATTCAGGTATCGTAAAGCCGTTTCGGAGCCTTCCATGACCACCAGTGGCGTACGTCGGCCCCACATAATGCCACCCCAAAACATCAGGGAACCACCACCTTGCTGCACTCGCTGGACAGTGTGTCTAAGACGTTCAGCCTGACCAGGGTGCCTCCAAACACGTCTCCGACGATTGTCTGGTTGAAGGCATATGCGACACTCATCGGTGAAGAGAACGTGATGCCAATTCCGTGGGGTCCATTCAGCATGTTGTTGGGCCCATCTGTACCGCGCTGCATGGTGTCGGGGTTGCAAAGCTGGACCTCGCCATGGACGTCGGGAGTGAAGTTGCGCATCATGCAGCCTATTGCGCACAGTTTGAGTTGAAACACGACGTCCTGTGGCTGAACGAAACGCATTATTCAACATGGTGGCATTGCTGTCAGGGTTCCTCCGAGCGGCAATCCGTAAGTAGCGGTCATCCACTACAGTAGTAGCCCTTGGGCAGCCTGAGCGAGGCCTGTCATCGACAGTTCCTGTATCTCTGTACCTCCTCCATGTCCGAACAACATCGCTTTGGTTCACTCTGAGACGCCTGGAAACTTCCCTTGTTGAGAGCCCTTCTTGACACAAAGTAACAATGCGGACGCGATCGAACTGCGGTATTGACCTTCTAGGCATGGTAGAACTACAGACAACATGAGCAGCGTACCTTCGTCCTGGTGGAATGGCTGGAACTGATCGGCTGTCGTACCCCCTCCGTCTAATAGGCCCTGCTCATGCATGGTTGTTTACATCTTTGAGCAGTTTTAGTGACATCTATGAACAGTCAAAGGGACTGTATCTTGGATACAATATACACAGTCAACGTCTATATGCCGGAGATCTGGGAACCGAGGTGATGCAAAACTTTTTTTGATGTGTGTATAACTAAGTTTGCTATTCCTGGGTGTCTTAGTATGTGTACTACCAACCTATCTCTTCTCTTCATTAGCAGTCGCCAGAAACATATCTCCTCTACCACTCGTCTTAATACCTCTTCATTCGTAACCCTATCTACCCATCTGATCTTCTTCATTCTCCTGTAACACCACACTTCAAACGCTTCAATTCTCCTCTTTTCTATTGCCCCAACAGTCCAAGTTTCACTTCATAGAGTGCCGCGCTCCAGACAAAGGCTTTCAAAAATGCCTTCCTATTACCTAAGTCTATATTCGATGTCAACAGATCCCTTTTTTTAGAAATGGTTTCCTTGCCTGTGCTAACCTATTTCTTTCCTCTTTGCTTCATCCATCACTGGTTATAATAATTTTATTAATACAGCCAATGTCCATGTACTTTTCTATTCAGGACGGGTCAAGGAAGGGATATTGGAAGGAAATTGGCCTTGGACCTATTGAAAGGATCTGTCCTGGCATTTGCCTGGTGGTGAAAATGGGAAACCACGAAAACCAGTTTCAGGACGGCTGAGGTGGGATTCGAACCCACGCTCTCCTGACGCCAGTGAGGCACGAGATATCCCGTTAGCGCTCACGGCCACCGCGGCCCGTATCACTGGTTATTACAACCTGTAATGAAGAATTTATTTCCTTCTAACCCAGTTAAAATAAAAATCCACAGACTAATATTTAACCTGTCTCTGCAGACCTTCACTTCAATATTCTAGTGTGGGGCGTGGTGGCTCAGCGGTCTAGCTGTATGCCTCTCACCAAGACGGTCCGGGTTCGATTCCCGGTCAATGCATGTGAGATTTTCGAAGTGAAATGTCATGTCTTGTGGTTCGGATTCCACGTAAAAAAGGAGTTCCCGTGGCTCATAATCACAAGATTCACGGTCACGTAAAACTACAATCTTCCTTCCTTCAATATTCTAGTGCTGGTACTATTAATCGATTAATTTCAGTAATCTAACAAAGCAGAAAAATGTATTAAATGCTACCAATGACGATTAATGTGAATAAGCGTTTATTCGATTGATCTAATGGCCAATTAATAGTTTCGTCCAATAATTGATTAATTGTATTGTCGATTAAACGATGTAGTTCGCTCTCTTCACTATTTTCTCACAGTAGCAAAACCGACATTTAATTCATTAAAATATATTGTATCATATATTGTACCCATATGACGTCATGTGGAGAACATGTATTCACATCCCGACTGGCTCCGTCCTTTCGGGGCATGGTGCGTCTCCCCACAATGCGAACACATATTCAGGATCCGAATACAACCAGGTACTACTCTACAAGAAAAGGTAAACAACTTCCTAAAATACAATATTTAATTTTCAATTTTGGCTATTATACAAAATGAAACATCTAATTTACATTTAATTTAATCCCACAAATCAAAATAAACCTTTGGATCACACAGATGATAATGGTAAAGGGACGCTGAATGCTAATCTACGGTACATCATTTGTGGTCAGCTGAGATCGTGAGTCTATGATTCTAGCTCGGGTGTCTCAATACACCCTATTCTACACTTCACCAAACAGTTCCATTTATGGTAATGCACTCTTTTTGTCATCTGACAATGTTCATATCTTATGCACACTACTTAAACAATAATAGTAATAATCAAAACAAATCAAATTAACATAACATCAAGTGTACATAAATAGAATTTCAATGTTTGTGACGTTACAGTATTTATTGCTTGACTATCCATAGTGCTTATGGAATATTTACTTTACTTCATGGTTTAACCATGCGTTAGCCATTGTTGCGATAGGTTACTTGTACCACAATGTACTTTAATTCTGTGTATTGTTTCCTTCCTCCGCTTCCTCCACAAACGCTAACAATAGTACCTTCTTATCTTCATAAACAAATGCTAGTCTGCTATAACGATACTATACGTCTTTAAGTCGTTCAAAATATAAGTCGATTTTTAGTTATGTTTGCATCAAATCCACATTCACGGTACCTGTATGCAAATATGCATCTCAAACTGGGTTTTAAACTTCAAATAATGTGTCAGTTCCCTTTTAGCAGAGTTAGTGTTAAGAACAGCTAACTTGGCTAAATATTACTCGACTTCAACAATTAAAAGATGGATATGACATCCTTATAATGCTAAGAATTGATTTCTGTAGTCAAAATAAACAATTTCTTATTAATTAATATGCCAGACCATGATAGCGCAGTCTCCAGTACACTTTACAATAGGGTTAGTCATAAAACTACCACCCGTCGTGAATACAATAGCTTACGGTTGGGTCGCTAGGAACCCATGATGGCCGCCTAGCCTGACCCTCGGCCGACCAGCTCTCAGCTCCCACAGCTGTCTTATTTACTCATTCACACACACCAAGAAGATTCTTACAGTTGTACTCTCACTTTGCATTTAGTATAAGGCGAAACTTGTCATGTTATGAACCGGATATCCAAATATTTAACATCCTATTAATAGGTTAACATTAATTGACTCAATGTGGCTCAATAACATAGATATAGCACAGGAATGGGTTTTACTAGACACGAAAGTCCTGGGGAACGGCATACGGCTTTTACTGGCGTGGTCTAGTGGTCTTACTGCTTGCCACTGTCACGCACGAAATATCGGTAAGGCGTCCTTGACCCTTCCGTACAAATGGATTCTCGCATCACAATGCGGATCATTACAAGGAGTGGCTAATTGAGTTGGCAAACGTTAATCCTCAAAAGCCCTCGCGAGGCTGGTATGGCAGCTCAGACACCTGTCTGTCTCCATCCGCCATCGTCAATACAACAGTATGCCCCATGGCTATACATCAATACAAACCTTCGTAGACTAGCCTGTATGGTCCTGACAATGTCCTAGAAACGTTCCTTGCATTTATTAAGTAATCATCTTGACTTTCCTCTTAAATTGCTCGCATATCGGCGGCATAAATATTAGGTCTGTCGGTATATCACAGATCATATGACACTTCTAGTTTCCCTTCCATATAGCGTTGTTAATGCTTTTAATATCATCCCTTATCATACTGGTATATGTTTTACTTGCATTTTTACTGGCTCTTTAACATTCAACAATTACTGTGTGATTCAATTTCACTCATTACATCTGATCATGTATAACATTACTTTCTGACACATTATGACATCATTCTTACATATAATTTTACCTTGTAATTACCTGGGATTTGATGCAATTTTATCACTTCATGCAAACATGCTGAATATTTCATTATTTCGACTTTTCTCACTTATAAAGTTACTGTTTAACTTTACTATTAGACTCATTTTGGTCTTACGCAAATCCGCTGTAAGCCAAATCCTTCTCAATTTGCAAATGCTTCTATATCAAATACGAGGAAGGCAATCTCGTATAAATATTACTTCAAAATACCTATTTTGACCTGATTTCGACTTAAACGTATCGTATTGCTAGCGTTCTACATTATATCATTTGAATTGGTACTCACATTTGTATTCTGGTGGTCGAATCTCATGATACTCCATATAACCCACCATCTTGCCATTTACTGACGAATCATGATGGATATGGTTTATTTCCTTTGCGGACACAAGACACTTTTCACTCTTATAATACACATTTTCACTTTTGTAATACACATATTATTTTTAACACTGACATATATTAACATTTATATTACACAGTCACTTTTTCACACAATTTGCCTCTTTGGCTTCATATTTGCGTGATCACAGAGTTGCAGGTGCGTGATTTTCGACATCTAACTCCAATGGAAGTCTCTATCATACGCGATCCGGGCTAACCCTCGTTCAAACGGCTGCTAGTGTGAATGTTCCTCCACGTCTACTACTCAGTGTCTTTGTCTGTACTTGAATAATATCACAATGCCTGTGACATGGTTTTCCCATCCCGTGATCTATAATAATGGATATAGTGTGACCATTGTTGATAACTAGATCATGACCTGCGCGCTTTATCAAATTACCCATATGACGGTGTAATTTACTGTTCATACCACATTATTTCAGTTACTGCGCGGCTTGATAACTATCAGCTTTACTTGGCTTTTATTATTATTACGTCATCTGCTCACTCGTAATTTCGTCTTATCATTTCATTACTGAAGAACATCTTCCTGACTGAAATACTTCTATTCATTTTTTCTTAAGCATCAATATGTTCCTTTCACACATTTGTATAAATACTTTGTTCGTTACTTGCGCGGTCTTTGTTTATAAATTCCCGCGCGGACGGACAGCACCCTCCTCGCGTAAGTGCTCCAAATCGACTGACTTCACCATGGTCTCATGCCCTATTTAAAGTTTCCCTCTCGAAACGTAGTTCTCTCAAATCCACGGAACGACCTTTCATTTAAACCTGCAGTTTCCAGGGCTGATACTGCCTTCATCTGGTCCAATTTTCCACGGAGGTTACAATTCCATCCTCGTGCCAGTGATTTGAACGTTCAATTAATTAATATTAATTTATCTTGGTGATGGTTTGGGTACGCTATCTCCGGGATTCCCCTTCATCTTCTTCCGCTGATGTCTGACATCTGCGTTTCTGTGTTCACAGTCCGTGTAATGCTTAATATGCTCCGATAAGCATACTTCTTGGAATCATAATATTCCTCTTCGGATTTTATTCATCTAGGTGTTGATTTCAACTCTCTGGGATGCCTCGTTTCCATGTAATGAATTATTTTCAGGTGGCGTTCTCCCCACTCCAACCTTTTTCCTTATGTTTCTGTGATTCCCGCAGTCATTAGTCTCTGTCTTGGTTCCCCCTCGTAGACGTAAAAAGTTCCTAGGCGCCAAGCTGACACGCCTCTCTGAACAGGCTAATTTCTTACTTGTCAGTTCTGCCTCGAAACTGTGCCTTTTGCTCAAATACAGCATCTTAGAGCACTATGAATACCTTCTATTTCGTACAATATTGCTTATAATTCCTACAAGACATCTGGAATTAAGCTGATATTTCATGAATAGTCTTTTGTTATATGGTTCTTAGTTACAGTGAGGTTTTTCTTCCTCAAAGACCTCTGGTTCGACACCCCGAAAAATCATATGCGTGATTTTTCCTCTCTGGAGCATCAGATTCGACGCCAGTCAGCACCAGTACCATGGGTACAATACGTTTTAAATAATGTACATTGTTTGCGAAAACCAGGCTAAAACAAAGTAAAACAAAAATGTTCCTGTCCTAAATTGTGAAAATTGAACAAGAATTCAAAATCTTCGCTGAAAACTCTTCGTTTCTTTTAACCCTTCCCAATTAGATTGATGTTTGTTCTTCCACTGTAGCCGACTCACATTTGGTAATTAACATAAACAAGGAAGGGCACATTGTAGACTATATTTAGGTAAAAATTTATTTTTATACATTTCTAAACATCATTCCGAAAAAAAGCGTAACACAACTTAAGCGATGAGCTCTCATTTAAACTTCTCTTATCTCGTGTCTGCTAATCAATTAATAGATCCGTTAGTTAGCCGATTAATCTATTATTAGGTTAGCCGTTTAATCGGTTTAAGGGTCAGATGATTATCGTTTTCGAAGAATTTCAATTTATTCAATTAATAACCGAAAAACGCTTATCACCAGCTCTACAATCTACTTCTCGTGAGTCATCCATGACGCACGCACTCCTGATCCTAACCTGACAGCTGTATTTCTTTATTTTATTTTTTATTTCTTCATTTCTTCATTTGTTAATTTTTTAATTTTTTAATTTTTAATTTGTTTATTTGTTTATTTCTTTCTCTTCTGTTTATTATAATTATTCGAACATTTGAATGATTATTGACTGAATAATCGGGTATTTTACTATTGCGAATATTTCGAAATTCGTATGTTAGAATAATGTGGATGCTCGAATATGTCCATCCCTAGTTAACATATTAAGGAACATTTACGATAAAGACAATGTGTCAAGTTGAAAAGTAAATACTCCTTGAAGTTTAAATATTAATAATTATCTTCCGACTCTTTGCGTCTCCCACAAGTCCAACCCCTACTCCACGTGGTGGGAGACGGGCAACGGCATGAAGTAGGGGATTGCCTGTAGAGGTGAAGTACAGTGGGGACTTTGTGTGCCCCGGGACCGCTACGGTAGCTGTGAAGGCTCTATGGGAAACCTGAAAAGTGACGGCTGACGGGGCTCTGGTGAAGGTACGATAGGCCTAGCAAGCCAGTAGTGGATATCATATTTGCTTTCAAAACGGGAACAGGCCTCGGAAAGGACGGATGCAAACGAAGATGACCCGGATATGCTAATGGACTACGAGTTGGGACATTAAACATACATACACTGACAGGAAAGGTGGAGGAGATTGTAGATGTGATGGAGAGAAGAAAGCTGGATGTACTGGGCTTGGCAGAAACGAGATGGAAAGTAGAAGGTCGCAGAGAACTGAGGAAAGGGTACCGGTTGTACTGGAGTGGGAACAGTGAAGGAAGGAGCAGTGGAGTAGGAGTAGTTGTGAGAGATGGAATGAAGGAAGAGGTAAAGGGAATAAGTGACAGGATCATGAAGATCAGAGTAACTGTGAAGGGAAGAAGCCTGGAGATAGCCCAGGTATATGCCCCTCAAGTTGGATGTACAGCTCAAGAGAAGGAAGACTTTGAGGAGGATCTACAACAGCAGTTGAATGGTCAGAGCATCATTGTCATGGGAGATTTGAATGCACATGTAGGAAGTGAAAGGCATGGATATGAGAATGTAATGGGGGCAGAAGGATGGGGCAGCAGGAATGAAGAAGGGAGAAAGTTGCTGGATTTTTGCAAGAGAAACGGTTTAGTGGTAGGCAACTCCTGGTTCCGGAAGAAAGAAAGCCACAAGGTAACGTGGTACAGCAGTGATTTAACAAAGAAATCTTTGGTAGATTACATGCTGTACGACTGGGAAATGAAGAGAAGTGTCAGAGATATAAAGGTAATACCATCAGAGGCCTTAGATAGCGACCACAGAATACTTGTTATTAACCTGGGAGTTGTTAAGGATAGCAAGAGGACAGAGTACCAGGAAAGGAGAATCAAAGTATGGAAACTCAAGGAAAATGATGTCAAGGAAGAATTCCAGAAGATAATAAGGGAAAGTATGCCAACAGACAATCCTAAAACAGGGGAAGAGGAATGGAAGCAATTCAAAAAAACAATGACGGAAGCTGCAGTGGCAGTATGTGGAAGAACAAGCAACAGAAAGCGGTGTAAAGAGACACCATGGTGGAATGAGAGAGTAAAAGAAGCTGTGGGAAGGAAGAACAAGGCTTTCAGAGTGTGGTTCCAGGAAAGAACTGATCTGGCAAGGGAAGATTATAAGATGAAGAAGAAAGAAGCAAACAAGATTGTCGCAGAGGAGAGGAAGAAGTGGATGGTAAAGTGGACAGAGATGATGGAGGAAGACAGCAGAGGAAATAAGAAAGTACTTTATGGGATGGTCAAAAGTAAGAGAACAGGTCTGCGAGAGGATGTGGTAATGGTGGACAAAAACAGAAATGAGGTACACAACAAAGAGACACTCAAGACAGTGTGGAAAGAGTACTTTCAGGATTTGCTGAATCCAAATGGTCATAGGGAGGAAGAAACTGTATTGGAAGATGGAGAAGACAACACAGGAATGGAAGAGGACCTGACTTGGAGAGAACTGGAGATGGCTATAGACAAGATGAAAGGAGTAAGGGCACCGGGTGTGGACGAAGTGAGTGTCGAAAGGGTGAAGGCAGCAGAGGAGGTTGGGAAACAGTGGCTGTACCGAGTGATGAGGGTGATATGGAAGGAGAAAAAGACCCCAGAAGATTGGAAGAAAGGATTAATTGTCCCAATATTTAAGAAAGGAAGCAGAAAGGAGTGCAGAAATTACAGGGGAGTCACACTCATACCACACTGTGCCAAGATATATGAAAAAATATTAGAAAGTAGAATACGAGCCAAAGTGGAGAGAAAATTGAGAGAGGAGCAGTATGGATTCAGACCTGGGAGATCAACAGTGGATCTCATATTTTCAGTGAGACAGCTCCAGGAACACCACTACGAATTTGGAGAGGATCTGTTGATGGCCTTCCTGGATACTAACAAATAGATTTCATCCAAAATTGGTACAACAAGATATCATAATATTTCAGATTATTTCTGACCAGCACACGCATGGCATTGTTGGCAACATGCTTTTACGCGTGCTGATAGATCCAATGTCTAACTGCATGTAACGTCCATTGGACTTCAACCAAATTTTGTATTCTGTACCTTAAGAGATGGAACTAAGAATATATTCAGTCACCAGGGCTGCCAACTGTAGTGCTCTATTAGGCTACATTATACCAGATATATTTTGAACTAATTAGATATTTCGATATTACCAACTTAATTTCGTCATTATTCTAGATAGGTTTCTTATTCTGTAGAATAATCATTGGCATGAAAAGTGGGCTGTATAGTTCTTCACGGAACTTCTTGTTTTCTTTTATCTTTGTCAAAGATGATGGAATTAATGTGATGATGGTAAAATTTGAGTTAGTTACGTGGCGTAGTGACTACCAAACTATTTAATTCATGTCGTTGTTTGAACGGAGCATGCTGAACCTCTTGGGATTGAAACTTATTTGAAATCTTAAAATTCTGGCACCCCAGCGTCTCTAAAAACCGCAGTAGTTAAAAGGGACGTAAAACCAATAACATTATTATTATTATTATTATTATTACATAGTTCCAACTAACTGCCGCTACTATACATGTTTCATTTAAAAATAAGACTTAAATTAACCTTGCCGGCCCCGTGGAGTTGGGGTAGAGCGCCTTCTTGCCTTGAACCCGGAGGCCCCAGGTTTAGTTCCTGGCTTCGTTAGGGATTTTAGAAACTAACGTGAGGGCTGGAATGGAGTGCACTCAGCTTCGTGAGGACAAATGAGTAGCTATCTGGACAGTGATGCTGAGCCCTGGTCACGGAGACCAAGATTAGTTGCCATGGGGACCCGACGCGCTGACCACGCGTCACGAAATAATAAGCAGGGCAAATGGCAGGTAGGCCAGGTACTGTAGATTAATTTAAAACCAAAACCAAACCCCGTGGTGCTACATCCCAAAAGGGCCTAGACCTACCATTTGTCCCGCAGATTATGACGTGTTCTTGGAAAGGAAATGAGATTATTGCTACGGTGCTAACTGACATTTTCTATTGCCTATTTCAAAATCTGATATAAACTTCCGGAGGGTGTGTAAGATAAGTTTGGCCACGGTTCTCGTTTGCCTCATACATTATACTAGACAACAAATTTTAACTTTTGTTCTTTACATAATTATAATGGGACAAACATTACTGGCGTTATTAGCACATCTGCGGGGTATTATAACAGTAGTTTTGATTCCACACAGTAACTAAAAAACTCACGTAAAAGTCATAATAAAAAATGAACAGTTTTGACTCCACACAGTAACTCAGAAACTAGCGTCACAATTCACAATGAAGCACCACGGAAAACAAGCAATCTTAGACTGGGTTAGCTGGAAACAAAATACAGCATTCATTCGCATTACTGAAATAGAACTTACAAGGTTCATTCTGGATCCATATTGATAAACTAATTGAGATTTGAACTGCACAGTTTTACCATTTAGAAAGTGTTTCCTAGTTTATAAGACTTTATACTAGCCACATTTCTCCACTAACAGTGATCTGCAAGAAAATCAGGCATTTTTTAGAGTTTTAATATGTGTTTCAAATTTGTTTCAAGTGGTTATTTTATTCATATTTTCATACATCATCTTGTGTTGATTTAGGCGTTCAATTTCCCATCCTTCTTTATGGAGCGCCATATACGGTTTAATAACAAGGGACTTTCTAGTGTTACGCTATACATTTATCTTGTGTCATTCATTTCGGCTGATGAAGGGGCCAAAAATAATTAGGCCTTGAAACATGTCCCACCAATGACCACACAGTGATCTTTATTTAATAAAGTATTGATTAGGTGGAACTTTTAACCTATTTTATACTCAATTGCTGAAATATAAAAACACGAGAGCAAAAACAGAAATAAGGACTTAACAAACTTCATATAGCTCGAAAACGAATTCAGCTTACCAAAATCTATAAAGATTATTTTCGTTTATGTAAAAATGTCATTGTTGAACAGTGTAATTCAGACTCCTGTATGGTTTGATGAACTTTTGTTGTTGTTGTTGCTGTGTGGCCTCCTGAGAGGTCGAGTGCAGGTCTTTCAGTCTACGCCCATGGGCGACCTGCGCGTCGGGATGAGAGATGAAATGGATGAAGATGAATGTTACTGGGCGAGGATGTGGAAGGAAGCGGTCGTGGCCTGTCAGAAGGTACCGTCCCAGCATTGGCCTGGTGTTAAAATGAGAAACCACGGAAAACCATTTGAACGCCGACAACGGTGGTGTTCGAACCCACGCGTCTACCGAGTCAGCAGAGTGCTTCGCCCCATGTCATAACGCTACCCTTGAGCCAGCGTAGCCATTGCTGATGGTTGTTTGATGAACTGATTGTGATACAAAAAGCCAAGGGTACAGCTGGATGCGGGTCCTCCCTCTCGCGCCAGTAGCCAGGATACGAGCCGCCTTCCCATGTGCACAAACACACGCACGCATTACACGTGTAGAAATATAACGTTCTGTGATCAACTAAAGCCATTTAATTACGTTAATTTTACACACCATCCATTATACAAATTAATGCGGACTACCTTTGATGTCGAAAAACAATTACAGCCAATATTAGCATTTTACAAAAGTATATCTACGGGCTTCCACGTTCATTTTATTTATTTTCTGTTTGTAAAGTGATCATACCAAGCCTCAGTGAATTGGGGATTGAATTTACCCTTGTTATTAACCTAAAAGTTAGAAATGTTGAAGGGGAGATTTTTTTTAGTACCTATGAAGAAGTAACCTTAAAGAGAAGCTTAATTGAAATCTGGTTGGTTGGTTCCTCAGTTTAGGGGCTGCGACAACGCGGTCATGTATCCCCGTGTACTTTGGGTGTGTGTAGAATCTGTCTGAGAACCGGTGTTAATTTTGATGACTGTATTAGTGTGTGTTATCTGTTTTTATTTAATTCAAGTAAGAACTGCTGACTTTGATTTTTTCGAATAGTTCCTACTTCTGCCGCCAAACGCTACCGTCAACGACTACTAGTTCAAAACTTAGCTACTAGACGCCACCGCAGTTGGCTCTTGGCAACGAACGTAGGAACCTAAGAGCGTTGTTTACATTCTTAACCTATATAATTAAGCTTCTCACAGGTGTAATTAGTGGAATGTTCTTTAACATGCCATACATCTATGACATGGGACCGCCGGCTTTACTTCCCCTCCGAAGGAAGGCATACTGAGGGATTTTTAACGCTCTTAAACAATCCGACGACTTCAGTCAGGTTTGAACCCGCGATCTTGGGCATAGAAGCTCAGCATGCTACCAACTACGCTACCGAAGCCGCTAATTGAAATTTAATGATCCATATTAGGATGGTCTATACTTGGCTACAAACATACTGAATGTTACATTGCTCGGCAAACACAGGCAGTTAATAATGCGGAGGGAAAGGCCAAGGAGGCTAAGGGATAACGGAACTAGCCAGGAAATACCTTCCAGTTCAGTGAAGGCAGCGGGACATGGCAGCTGAGCGGAAATAGACCACACATCGCTCAAACAGCTAAGTGCAGAATCCACAATAACCTGACCATTTAATAACAATCACATTGAGCAACCAAACTTGAAGGTCAAACACCATTATTAGTATCTCAACAAAAACAAGCAGTTCCGTGACGAACTAAAGAGCCTACTTTTCTTAAAATGTAAGATTCAAGCCAATGATTATTCAATATATCGGAAATAATGCTACACTGGATCTATTAGCGCGCATAAAATCATATTGGCAACAATGTCATGTATGTGTTGCTCAGAATTAATCTGAAATGAAATGTTATGATCTATTATTGTCCCATTTTGGAAGAAATCCATTTGTTAGTATAGAAATTACAAGTATTCAAAAATTGGACCTATCTGCACACTTAGAATCATGTTTGCAGCACCGACATGTATCAGTTATTCCAAATTAATCTAGAATGTCAGGTACTTTACCTGTGCGAAGTTTAGAGCTCTAGGCCTGCATACTTTCTGATATATTGGTATTAGAATGAAAATAATAGAGAGTGCATTTATTAACAGTTGGCAGCCCTGCTGGCTCTCAAGAATACGCATAGTCCTAGTCATATATGTTATGGTACACAAAGTATATACGAAATTTGGTTGAAATCGAATTGATAGTATAGAAGTTACATGTATTTAAATATTGGACCTATCAGCATGCTTAGAATCATATTGGCAACACTGTCATATAAGGGCTCCTGAAAATTAATCTGGAATATTAATATCTGTGTGTGTGCCAATATTGGAACAGTTTTCATGCATAACATCTGATATATCTGACATAGAGCTCAAATTTCAATTGTGATTTTTAGCAGTTGGTAGCACTGATGTAATTTGAGATAAGGCCGGGTGATATTCAGGTGTAGATCTTTACTCGTACCAAATTTGGTGTTGATAGCTGCAGCAGTTTAGGAGTTGATAGTGGGGGGGGATACACACACACAGATAGACAGAAGGACAGACAGACAGGGCAGACACACATTTTCCCGGATCGATCTCATAAATTTTAGGATGTAAAACATTCATTATTCATTATTTTTCCGTACTGATATACTAAAACGTTGCAATGGGCTAGGGTTCCGCCTAAATCATTTCTTTATTGAAAACGATCACTAAGTGGTCATTAGAAAATGGTACGGTACATGTTTCGAGGACTGATATACATTTTTGTCCCCTTCATCACCCAATATTAATCATTAAAAGAGAATATTATTTCAATAGCGTAGCACTGAAAAGTCAAAATTCATTGAACCTAATATGGTGCACCATATAGATATAGAAAGATTAGGGTATTTGAAGTGAAGAAGGCACAATATACGAAAAAACACCTAAACAGGGTCAATCCAATGTAGTGTTATCGACGTCAACTAAAAGAAATATGCGGAATGCTTCTTCATGGTCTGCAACCGTCAATGCAGATGTATAAGGAATCAGTAGTCGTTGCAAACTCAAATCAATAGGTGAAGTGATGGTAATATTAATATGGTATTTCAATACATCACCATTGTGTTGAAAACCAATGAAGATGCCTCGCTGATGAGATGTGAAAGCCAATTCGTTCTAACCTCATGCTAATTGGAAACCCACTCCTACTACTTCGCATATCCTTTATTCCTGTCAAACTTGACATGGCGACTGTGCGAAATATTTCACCTGCATTCAATATCTCCGAAACTATTACCGATATCACCCTGGAATTTTGTACGGTGATAAAGGCAACTACTAGAAATTCACTTATGTAACTTTTGAAAAACTGGTAACTACAAAACCAACATGGCGGCCAAGCGAAGTTGCGACTTTTAAGGGACTTTTCTCGCGATTTAACCAACCAAACGCAATGAAACTTGGTACAGTATATGTGTATACACATTTTAATGCTCCGACATCTAACTTCGTTCAATTGTTTACATAACCTCAAGATGGCGCCTGTGCGAAATATTTCACAGGCATTCTATATTTCTGAAACTATTACCGGTCATCATCATCATCATCATCAAATTCCAGCTCCAGTCGCCCGGGTGCTGTTAACGAGCCCTCGCCACCTTTTCCTGTCCATGAATAGTTGGTCTTCATGGGTCCTTCTCCAGTCTAGCCCTTTGTCTTCAAGATCATCCTTGATTTGGTCCAACCATTTCTTCTTTGGTCTTCCTACTGGTCTTTTTCCTGGGATAATCTTGTTGAAATAAGCTTTTGGTGTTCTCTCATCTCCCATTCTTTGAAGATGCCCATACCATCCTAATCGTTGCTTCTGCAAATATTTTGTAGCACTGATATCTATGCCAGCCTCTGTTCTGTTTGTTTCGTTCCTTACTTTGTCTCTCCTTGTCCTATGAAGCATTGTTCTTATAAACTTCATTTCGGATGCCTGAACCCTACTTTCTTCTCTTCTGGACAGGGTGCAAGTTTCTACTCCGTAAGTTAGAATTGGGATGTAGTATGTCTTAAACAGTATATGTTTACACTTTCTGGGCACTTTATTATCCCACAGTAGTGTTCTAACTTGTGCATAGAAGGAGGCTGCATTACTAGTTCTATTTGTTACTTCACTGTTGTTGTTGTTATCCTTACACACTGTGCTACCAAGATATTTAAATTGATCAACAATTTGTAGAGGCTGATTATTCAGGTAAATGGTTGCATTAGACAGTCCTGTTGTCATCACTACTGTCTTGAAATGAAAATGAAAATCCACAGCCTGCTTCCAGTCTCCGACCGGGTCAGGAATGGAATGAATGAAGCCCCCATCTAGCGGCGAGGATATGAACTGTGCCGGCTGCCGAGGCCTGACGCACTCCTCTGGGGCAATGATTAAATGAATGACAAATGAAATGAAATGATAGTGGAGAGTGTTGCTGGAATGACATTTATGACAGAGAAAACCGGAGTACCCGGAGAAAAACCTGTCTGCCTCCGTTCTGTCCAGCACAGATCTCACATGGAGTGACCGGGATTAGAACCACGGACCCAGCGGTGAGAGGCCGGCGTGCTGCCGCCTAAGCCACGGAGGCTTACTTTACTGTCTTACTTTGGCTTATTTTCAATCCATACTCCTTGAACAGCTTGTCCCATGAATCCAGTTTTTCTTGTACCTCTCTGGCACTTTCTCCTCAAATCATGACGTCATCTGCAAAGACAAGGGCATTTGTTTCATTACCCTGTTCTTCTTTTATTCTCTTCAGGATTATGTCCATCACTGTGATGAATAGTAATGGAGACAGTGAACTTCCTTGCTGGACTCCTTGTTTTGTTGTGAACCATCTGCTTTCCCCATTACCTATTCTTACACATGCCCTTGTGTTCTCATACGGCATTTTGATCTTGTTTATCAAGCCTTTTGGGACATTGTGCCTTTCTAAACATTCCCAAATTTTTGATCTTGCAATGCTATCATAAGCTTTTTCTATATCTAGAAATACCATTACTAATTCTTTCCTTTTTTCAAGATGTTTCTCAATAAGCATTCTTGCAGCAAAGATCAAGTCAGTAGTACTCCTTCCTGGTCTAAAGCCATGTTGTTCTTCTTCTAAAGCCGTTTCTAAGTGTCTGCGTAGTCTTTTCGCAATTATTTTTTGCAAGATCTTTAGACCATGGGATAACAAAGTAATTCCACGATAGTTCTCACACTTTTTCCGGTTTCCTTTTTTAAACAATGGCACTATTACACCTTTAGACCAGTCATCAGGGATCTTATTGTCCTTCCATATAGCATGTAATACTCTGTACAACCAATGTAGCCCATTAATTCCTGCTGCTTTTATCATGTCTGAACTTACTTCATCAACTCCAGTGGATTTCTCTTTGATCATAGCTTTTAAAGCTTCTTCCACTACAGACCAGGTTGGGGGTGGTTCTTGGTGGTTTTCATCATTGGCCCTTAAATTGATGTTCGTGTCCCCACTGTCATTATTAGATGCATCATTTAACAGTTGATCAAAATACTGTCCCATTAATTTCCTGATTTCATTTATGCTTCTTATCACTTCTCCATTATTTCCTTCCAAAGCTGTAACTGATTCCTGTTGTCTTTTATTGTTTTTCACAGTTTGATATAGTAATTTCTTATTACCTTGTGTATCTTCCTCCAGTTTCTCCGCAAATTCATCCCAAATCTTATCCTTCTCTTCATTAATTATGCGTTTAACTCTTAATTTGTGCTCTCGATATTCTTGAGCAAGTGGTCTGATTTTATCCTCATTTCTGTCATTCTTTTGTCTCTCCACTTCTAATTTTCTCTTTACTTTGTTCCTTAATTGAATTATTGTCTTGACTTCCTTATTCCACCAGGCAGTCTCTTTATGTCGAACTTTACTACTTGTTTCGCCACATAATTCTCTAGCTTCTTCAACTAAGACATTTCGAAAATTTTGCCACTCTTCCTCTGCACTTTTGGTATCAGTTTTTGGAACTTTTCCTAAAATTCTTCTCTGAAATTCCTCACGTTTATCAGATTTCTCCAGCTCCCAGATCTTGATCTTTTGTTTCTTTTCCATCTTATAATTAATCAGTTTAACACCAGTTATACTAACTAGAACAAGCCTATGGTCACTGTCGAGACTTTCACTGGGAACGACTTTGACATCCACAACTTGTTTTCCTGCTTCACCCGCTGTTATTACAAGGTCTATCATTGATCTATGTCTTCCATCCCAGCTGTATCTAGTTACTTTATGGCTTTCTCTCTTCTTAAACCAGGTATTTTGAATTTGAAGACTATTTCGACTGCACATATCAAGCAGGTCTTCCCCTTCTAGATTTCTGTTTCCATAACCAAATGGGCCAATCACTCTTTCTACATCCTCCCTTTTGCTTCCCACCTGAGCATTTAAGTCACCTATTATCATAATGTTCTCCTTATCCAATTGGTTCTCAAGCTGTTCCAAGAACTTCTGTTTCTCTTCATCCTTGCACCCCGTTTGTGGGGCATAAACCTGCACTAGGGTTGGGATTTTTTCGTTTGATGGTACCTCTAATCGAATGATTCTGTCGCTAATATATTTAATATCTGCAACAGCATCAACTTTCTTACTTAGAATAAAGCCCACTCCATTATGTGACCCTTTCCATTTACCACACCAGTAAAGGGTATATCCTCCTCTTAAAATTTTCTTCCCTTTCCTTTTCCATTTGGTTTCGCTCAGACCCAATATATCCAGTTGCCTTCTTTCCATCAGATCTACAAGTTCGTCACATTTTCCAGTTAATGTCATTACATTGTTCCTATTCTCATTTTGGGTTTATCTTTCTTTATTCTGTTTTTTCCCACAGCCTTACATTGCATAACATCAGGCTGGATGCCATCATTCCTGTCAACTGTAAGGCGTGTGAGCTGTCCATTTTGGGTATTCTTCTTTCCGAGGCTCGTTTTAACATTGAAAGCGCATAACTATTTACTCCTTTATTGGCTTGCTAGGCCTAACATATTGGAGGATTTTCTGTCAGGGTTGTCTCCCTTAGCCTTTGGTATTCCACTACCACACCTACAAGGCAGCAGGTTGTACTCATATTTAACCCCTGAGTACTGGGTCGCCTCTTCCGCCATCTTCACTGTACCAAAGTCCATCTTCTCCACTGCAGATGCCGTTGAGGTCTTCGCACGTAACCCTGTGCACGGGGCCTATGTTATACCCCATAGGACTGGGTCCTCACCAGAACTTAGCCGTTACTGTAGTTCCATGGTATATTACAGTACCGTTGCCCACCCCCACGACGTGGACGTGCCTGGCATCATCCTGAAATTTTGTACGGTGATAAAGGGAACTGCTGGAAGTTTATCTATGAGACTTTCAAAAACTGGTTAACTACAAAACGAACATGGTGGCCAAGCGAAGTTGAAAGTTTTAAATAGACTTTTCTCGCGATTTAATAACAAACGCAATCAAACTTGGCACAGCAAATATTTATACGCATTGTAATGCACTGGTATCTAATTTAGTTCACTTGTTTGCACAACCTCAAGATGGCGGCTGTGCGAATTTTAAAATTAAGTTTTTATTTCTTGTGTCGTAAACATGCAATCGATGTGAACGTTGGAATAAAGAACCTACGCAATAATTTTCCTTTAATGGCACATGACTCTATGGCCTATACATATAACAATCCAACAAGGCGACCATCATAAATATTTTGACGGATCTCAATATCTACGAATCTATTACAGCAATCAAACTGAATTGTTTATGTTCATAGGGGCTATGAACAAAGTTCACCTATAGGACTTTCAATAACCTGGTGATCACAAATCCAACATGGCGACCATCATAAATATTTAAATGGACGTTTCTCGCAATTTAACCATCCGAGTGAGATGAAACTTGGTACAGTAAATGCTTATACAAATATTAATCCACTAGCATCTAATTTATTTCAATTGTTTCCATAACCACAAGATGGCAGCTGTGCGAAATTTTTAAATCTCGTTTTTACTTTTTGTATCCTAATCATGCGATTGAAGTTAGAATACTACACGTACACAATAATCTTCATGTAACAGTTCATAACTCTACCGGGTGAGTCAGCCGTGGTTGTTACGGCGTGGCTGCAGGCAGTCGCTCACATCCGGGAGGCGAGGAGGTTCGAATCCCCCCGTCGGCAACCTCGAAGATGGTTTTCTGTGGTTTCCCATCTTCCTTCCAGGCAAATGCCGGGGTTGGTCCCTAATTATAGGCCACAGCCGCTACCTTCCAATACCTCGTCCTTACATTCACACTTTCCTCCCCAGACAACACTCCACACTTGACGGTACTTATAGCTCACCCCCTGGGTGTCAGCTTAGAAGCAGCTACTAACTCTGGCGAGCCGAACATGTCCTCGGACACTCCCGGCACTAAAAGCCATACGCTAAAAAGTACATAACTCTAAGGCCTACATATATAAAAATCCAACATGGCGTCCATCCGCCATATTTAGTCGGTTGTCAATATCTACGAATCTATTACAGCAATCAAACTGAAATTTTGTGTGTTGATAGTGGCAATGAAATATGAAAATAGGCTTTAGTTCATCACGTGGTGGTCTTCTGGGCTGTATGAGTTCGTGCGTTGTCATGAATGAAGATAACGCCCTCGGTGAGAAGTCCTGGCCGCGGTTAAGCGTATCACCCACAGAAAGTGAATAACTGAGCGAATCTCTTTACAAGTCCAGTTTTCCAAACATGTCACCATTAGTTGTTAACGTACAACTAGCACTGGTGGTAGCATGTGGGTGAAACTCTGCACAGTTGCCAACCGTGTGTTTTCGAATTATTTCCCCACACTACTCATTTCCCTACAACTGACAAATATCGGCCTTGTAACCTTAGTTTTTGATCACCCTTCTAACATCCCACTCAGTAGCATGTGGGTGAAACTCTGCACAGTTGCCAACCGTGTGTTTTCGAATTATTTCCCCACACTACTCATTTCCCTACAACTGACAAATATCGGCCTTGTAACCTTAGTTTTTGATCACCCTTCTAACATCCCACTCATGTTCGATGGACAAAACAAGGATTAGATAAGTTACTTTTCAAAAATAGTAATGACGTTACAGTTACAATTGTCGTATAAAAATACACTTAGTGGCCAAAGAACATGAGAAGGCACGGAATATAATGTTAATAACGAGTTACTCCTCCGCAAGCCCTCATAACGGCAGCAATATGACGAGGCATTGACTCGACAAGAAATGGGTTCCTGACTCCCAACATTCAACTGACTCACAGTAGCCCTTCGATCGCCCCGTATGGTTCTGCTGAGGCGACATGATGTCCGTTAGTTTAACACCTGTGGTCGTCCCGTGAGGCGGTTTACGCGGATGGTAACATTATCTCTGCGATATTGAAGATCCACCCTCGACACCGTTGACCTCGGAAACCCGAATTCGCGTGTATTCTCCGAAATGTTATGACCCATGCACCGTGGACCGATGATCATCTTACGTTCTAAGTGGGTCAACTCGTGACGTGTTGCCATCTCACTACAGCCGTGTCTGTGACAGACTGCTCTGCTCCACCGCAGAGTCATACACGACACATTTTCTCATGGGAGTACCCCTCCCGTGACTTTTGGCCTCTCAGTGTATAGTTGCTTAATATCATTTCCCCCACCCCTCGCTACTACACAAATCAAAAAAAAGTTTTACATCTTGCTGGCCAAGAGTCGTAGTGGTCTCAAACCCATTAGTTGTTCTTGCGTGCATATTGGCTGTGTACACTCGCCTTTGTCAATGAGGATAGATCTGTGCGAGTGTGGAGACGAACCGTGAACGTATGCTCGACGAATACATCTGAGACCTATACCAGTACGGAAGAGGTAGTGCAATGTTTTGGGGTAGAATCATGTATGGTCACCGATCCTCTCTTGTGTACATCCCTGGGTGTATGACAGGCAAACGTGACCGGAAAACTATCCTGGCACCTTTAGTGAAAGGTTATGCTGACAGTTACGGCCCAAGTTTAACTTTCCTGGACGATAACACTCGCCCGCTCATTGCCAATGCCTTTCTTCAGGAGAATGGTATTCACAGAATGGAATGGCTTGCCTATTCTCCCGATCTCAGAAGGTGTGGACACTGCTTAATAAATAAGTCCGCCCTCACTTTCATCCCCACTGTGCTTCATGGCAATATGCAAAACTTAATTTTATGTTCGACCCTGACTATTATATGTCAGAAAACTGTACTATAATGAGGCTCATTATAACACTATCTTTCATTATGAAACAGTTTCTCCCACCAATCACAGCTCAAGAAACAGTTGTTTGACCAATTAGATAACGATAGCATCGAACCCGCGGTGAGTTCCAAGGCCTTCTAATTTAAATTTCACTGCGTGGCCTAGTGTCATCGTAGGAGAATCGAGGAGGCCATGGTCAAATACAAGGCATTGTCTGCGTCCCATGCGGTCTGTTCAGTACATAAAACTGGCGAAATCTCGACAGATATTTATGAATATTTATGTTCGAACATAAAATAGTTATAATAATTATCGTCGATCATAAACAGTCGTATGCAACTCGCCTATAATGGTAATTAATTATTGCCATTATAGGCTCGTTGCATAATGTACTATTATGTGTGTATAACTGACTTGACTTGAATGGAACAGTGGGATACAGTAATATGGAAAATCAAATTGAACTATCTCTACAACACTATAACAATCTTGATATCAAGTCATTATTACTTACTTTACTTTTATCGTTGTGGCCACTGGGGATCGCGAGATCTCAACTCTTTTTCTTCTTGTTAGCCCACCACGCCTTCATCCTTTCAGAATGGCATTTCTTCCATTCATCCGAGTAAACGTATATCTTGCTGAGTTTTACTTCTTCTTGATGAACCTGACTGAGTTTTTGTTTCAATGGGGCTCTGGGCAAGATATTTGATTCAGAAATATCAAACTTTAACAAGTCCTTATCCACTTCCACCAGCCAAAGAGGCATCACCTTTAAACCTTGAAAGTGTGATAATAGACGGTTGGAGAATCTACTGACTGGCATTCTGATGAGGTGGACATAGAATGTTATTCTCCGTTTCCGGATTACACTTGAGATCTTTTCAGTGCGGGAGTATATTTCCGAATTACTCCAGAGCTTGTAACCTCCATCTTTGAACTTAGGACCAAGAATTTCCCTAATGATCTTTCTTTCCTTATCTTCAAGTATCTTGATCGGGCCAGCTGCGTGGTTTGTTAGACATTCCGCTGCATACAGTGCTTCCGGTCTAATCACAGTTTGATAGAGTATTAACTTTGCAAGTCATTATTATTATTATTATTATTATTATTATTATTATTCTATTGATGATCCTACAAATTAAGTCTAATAAACTTCAATGACTAATCGTGTGTTTCTTTAGTTAGTCAAAATAATAAGGCAGATGCAGTAATTGAATCCTAATTAATAGTCTTCCTTTTTCTTTATTTTTTCAGGTATGTGTCAGCCTATCCATCTAAAAATACAGGTAAGCAGTTCATAAGCTATTTTGATAATTGGAACGTAGGATAGTGTTGTAGTTTAACTCTTAAATATTTGGTTGTTTGAAATAATAGACTAAGGCTTTGGGTATATTTATGAATCTTGTGACTGAACGCAGCTACCAACAAAAGTAAAATGAGAACTACGAGAAAAATGAAAATTCCACCAGGATTACTGTGTAAACTCTATCGAATGAGTGCGCCTCGGCGCTATTATGAAATTAGATGACGTTATGGTGTTGCATAACCAAACCATAGAAACATGGATGTTATTCTATTCGCCTATATGAAAATATTTGTTATAGGCCTATAATTCGCCTTGCCAGTACTAAAATATGTAGTTTATTAATTATTAAACGAACATGTTTCAATATAGAATGATATATTCGTCAGCGTTCAAATTAATAGCGTTTAACATAAATAAAATAAAATATAATAAAAATTAGAGCTGTCGATGTAATCGATTAATCGGTACGATTAACCGATCAATGTGCTACAGTCGATTAATCGAACTGTTTAAAATAGTAATGTGGTGTAGGAAAAGTATTTGTTTTGCGTAGCACAAAACCTGTGTAGTGTATGATTATTTGCCATTTGGCGTGCTAGCATCAGCAATTGTAAGATTGGCAGGTCATTTATGTTAGATGATGCTCATGCCTTTGCTACAGGAAGATAAAAGCGATAATTTCTCCATAATTGCTTTCTTCTAATTAAATGCTTTTGAATTATTTTTTTTACGTTCACGCCAACAATACAATTAACATTTACAGTTATGACCTTCCTCATAGCAAATGGAATACATTTTAAAATGTATTATTCAAATGTTTTCTTTCTCGAACTGATATGTGAAATCGACTAAAATTTGATTAATCAACCGATTAACCGATTAAAGGCACTCATTTTACTGATCAAAAGTTTTAATCGATCGACAGCTCTAATAAAAATGGATACCCATACAAATAATTTGAATTTAAATTCAAGTTCCAAATACCTTTTTTTTTCTAATATTAGAAAGTGTTGCCTCTAAACTGGAGTTGCGATGTAGTCAAACTATTCGTATGTTTAACAAGTAGTTCCGTGAAGAACTATACAGCCTATTTTCATATATCCTACTTATGTTAATTGCCACTATCAACATACACAATTTCTGTTTGATTGCTGTAATAGATTCGTAGATATTGAGAACCGACTAAATATTTCGGATGGTCGCCATGTTGGATTTTATATATGTAGGTCCTAGAGTTATGTACTGTTACATGCAGATTATTGTGAACGTGTAGTATTCAAACTTCAATCGCATAAGTAGGACACAAGAAAAAACAAGGAGATTTTAAAATTTTTCACAGCTGCCATCTTGAGGTTATGGAAACAATTGAAATAAATTAGATGCCAGTGGATTAACATTCGTATAAGGATTTACTGTACCAAGTTTCACTGCACGCGGATGGTTAAATTGCGAGAAACGTCCATGTGAATATTTATAATTCGCGTCACCGCCATGTTGGATTTGTGATCACCAGGTTATTTAAAGTCCTATAGGTGAAGTTAAGTTCATAGCCCCTATGAACATTAAAAAATGCAGTTTGATTGCTAAAATAGATTCGTAGATATTCATTATCGTCTAAATATTTCGGATGGTCGCCATGTTGGATTGTTAAATGTATAGGCCATAGAGTCATGTACCATTAATGGAAAATTATTGCGTAGGTTCATTATTCAAACTTTCACTTCGATCGCATGACTACATCACAAGAAATAAAAACTTAATTTTAAAATTCGCACTGCCGCCATCTTGAGGTTATGTAAACAATTGAACTAAATTAGATACCAGTGGATTACAATGTGTATAAATATTTCCTGTACCAGGTTTCAGTGCGCTTGGAACATTAAATCGCGAGAAAGGTCCATTTAAAATTTTCAAATTCGCTTGGCCGCCATGTTCGTTTTGTAGTTAACCGGTTTTTGAAAGTATTATAGATGGACTTCCAGTAGTGCCCTTTATCTCCGTACAAAATTTTAGGGAGATACCGCTAATAGTTTCAGAGATATAGAATGCCGGTGAAATATTTCGCACATCCGCCATCTTGTGATTATGTGAACAATTGAACGAAGTTAGATGTCGGTGCATTACAATGTATATAAACATATACTGTACCAAGTTTCATTGCGTTTGGTTGGTCAAATCGCGAGAAACGTCTATTTAAATGTCGCAAATTCGCTTGGCCTCCATGTTGGTTTTGTAGTTACCAGGTTTTCAAAAGTCACACAAGTGAACTTATAGTAGTTCCCCCTATCACATTAGAAAATGTCAGGGTAATATCGGTAATAGTTTCGGAGATATTGAATGCTGGTGAAATATTTCGCACAGCCGCCATGTTGGATTGGTGAGTCGTAACAAAATTTGAAGGGCACGGTCGAAGTCGCCGGGAATAGTGCTATGAACTTTCCGAGTTTCATTGAAATCGTTCCTGCCGTTTAGATTTTATTAGGGGGGGGGGGACACACACACGAATCACACACACACACACACACGCACACACACACGGACAAAAGGTGATCTCATAAGCCTATTTTTTTAAAATTGAAAATAGGCTAATAAAATACTCGTTTTTGAATAATTTTATGTTGTAATAATATGTGCAGCCCTAGTGGAAACTTAAGTGCGTATGAACTTGTTGCCATGGTAACTAGTTGTCGGAAAATTGTCCACGCTACTTCCAGATAGATCCCAGTCCAACCAATCCTCCCCATGCCGATGCGCTGGCGCAACACGACGATATAACCTAAACATAATTCGTACGATATGACAGTGTTCATTCATTCTTTCGTGTCAGAAGAATGCAATAGAAAATACTACAGAAGACATTACTACGCCACATCAAGATCACAAATTGTCAGTTAAAAATAATAGCCTATACCTTGATAATACTGTAATTAAGAACTAACAGACTAGACTGACGCGCTAACGGTTTGCGGACGGCATTGTTTTGTTGGCAGAATCGGTGATGGAGCTGGAACAGATGATCAAGGAATTATACCGGATCTTAATATTTGCTTGGCAAGGACGTTCCCGCTCACGCGCTCCGCCTGTGACGGCTCAATTGCCGGCTACCGTGAGCGTATATGTATAGCAGAATACGGTGCTTAAAATCAGTACCATGCATTTTTACTCACCATGTTTACATTAGATGCTGAAAATGTTCCCCATCCACTACCGAACATAATCGGTATCTCCTTATGAAGTTTCCGGTTACTCCGGTTAATTTAGCTTCAGTAATGAAATAACGAATTTTACGTCTATTTTTGTTTACTGAACCTGCACGTGTGAATCTCTTAGCCAGTTGTTTTATTGTCCGAATTATAGGAATGGGTATCCCTGGAAATGTCTTTCGAAACTTTTGTCTTGTTCTAGCACACGATTTCCTTCGCTTTATGTACGTATTGTGCAGATATACATGTTCACATAACGAATATTCCTCACAAGGCATTACAGAACTATACATAATCACACTATACAATACGATATACAGTACACAGTAGCTTTACAAAACACCCATTAGCTCGGAGCTCACACGTCTACCGCAGCAAGAGCGTGGGAATACGGCCGGAGACCGCGCGCGCCAACCTGTAACAGCCGGCTACTGGCCGGGGACCGGCGGCCAAGGTCGAGCGGAATCTTCTTGCCAAGCAAATATAATGACCCTGTACTAAACCAACAATGAAGTGTGCCTGACAATGAACTAGAGGAATAGAAATCTGATGACCAATGCACTAGAAGCCTCAATTGCTGTAGCGGAGAATATCAGGAATAAGTGGAGGAATATATACAGGTGTTCAGTAAGAGGGTGCCGAACGGATACCGGCAATCCAGGCTGTCAGCTGAACACAGGGAACAAGTTGTCTTCGAGGTGCAACTGACCATTATCCCTGCAATGCGGTCATAGCCATTACGGACTTTGAACGGCCGATTGATTTATTGATTTATTTACATGTATTTATTTGTTTGTTTGTTTCTTTGTTTGGAAGAAGCCAGGGTTAGAAATCGTTGGTCTAATATAAGCAACCATTCTTTGAGATGCTGAAATCATTCTTCCTGTTATGAAGTACAATGTAGTATTATTTATTTATCTATCTATCTATTTATTTATTTATTTATTTATTTAGCGTATGGATTTTAGAGCCGGGAGTGTCCGAGGACATGTTCGGCTCGTCAGAGGCTATAGCTGCTTCAAGTGGACACCCATAGGGTGAGTTACAAGTTCCGTTCAACTTCAAGTAGTTCCAACGTTTGCTACCAGATGTCACTGTGACCTAGTGGTGAACGTTAGAACATTGACAGAGCGTTTCAACGAAATCTAACCTAGAAATTTAGCTTGACACAAGTTTAGTTAATGGAAGGATATTTTACATGCCATAACTCTATGACATGGGACGACCGCCAGCTTTATTTATTAGCCTACTTTTCACATTTTGCCAAAATGAGGAAAAAGTAGTCTTATGAGATCGGGCAAATGTGTGTCTGTCTGTCTGTCTGTCTGTCTGTCTGTCCTTCTGTCTGTCTGGCTGTGTGTGTGTCCCCCCCCTATCAACTCCTAAACGGCTGCAGCAATCAAAACCAAATTTAGTATGAGTAAAGATGTGCACCGGAATAGCTCACGTCCATATTTAAAAATGATGTCAGTGCTACCAACTGCTGAAAAAACGCACTAGAAATTTGAGCTCCATGTTGGATATCCTGCAAGGTATGCATAGGAGCTATTCCAAAATTGGCACACATGTAGATAATACTATTTCAGTTTAATTTCCAGGAGGCCAACCATGACAGTGTTGCCAAAATAATTTTAAGCCTTCTGATAGGTCCAATGTTTAAATGCATATAACTTCTACACTATCAACTGGATTTCAACCAAATTTTGTATGTAATATCTGTACATAAACAGATATGACAGAGCGTATTCTTAGGAGCCACCAGGGCTGCCAACTGTTAATAATTGCTCTCTCTATTTTTTTTATCCAAATACCAATATATCAGAATGTGTGCAAGCTGACAGCTTTAAACTATGCACACGTATAGTACCTGACATGTTTGATTAATTTTGGAGTAACTTATATACGTCAGTTCTACCAACATGATTCTAAGCCTGCTGATAGGGCCAATTTTTAAATACATGTAACTTCTATACTATCAGTAGGATTTCATCCAAATTTTGCATGTGCTATGTGTAACATATCAGATATGACTATAAGTATTCTTCAGTGCAATCAGAGCTGCCAACTGTTAATAAATGCTGTCTATATTTTTTACCCTAATATCAATATATCAGAAAGTATGCAAGCCAACAGCTCTATACTTTGCACACGTATAGCACCTGACATTCTAGGTTAATTTGGAGTAATTAATACAAGGCAGTGTTTACAACATGATTCTATGCCTGCTGATATGTCCAATTTTAAAATACATGTAACTTCTATACTAACAAATGGATTTCATCCAAAATTGGCACAACAAGATATCATAATATTTCAGATTATTTCTGACCAGCACACGCATGGTATTGTTGGCAACATGCTTTTACGCCTGCTGATAGATCCAGTGTCTAACTGCATGTAACGTCCATTGGACTTCAACCAAATTTTGTATTCTGTATCTTAAGAGATGGAACTAAGAATATATTCAGTCACCAGGGCTGCCAACTGTAGTGCTCTATTAGGCTACATTATACCAGGTATATTTTGAACTAATTAGATATTTCGATATTACCAACTTAATTTCGTCATTATTCTAGATAGGTTCATATTCTGTAGAATAATCATTGGCATGAAAAGTAGGCTGTATAGTTCTTAACGGAACTTCTTGTTTATTTATTTATTGGTGCCTTTATTGTGGCGAAGTTAGGGCTCTAGGCCCTCTCTTACACTTAACCACACACAGTGCAACTTACATGAATACTCACATGTTATTCTTAACCTACCAAACTTAAATACTAGGAAAACCTTAAATCCTAGAATAAGATAAAATAAATTAAAATAAAAATTAAATTAAATTAAATTAAATTAAATTGGAGTCTGCGTGATATTAACTAAGCTATACAATTTAAATGACATACATTTTTAACAAAATTATACTATGGTCATTCACTCACACATTCATACACAAAATGTTCTAGTTGGCCTACGAATTCAAGAGGAAATCTTTACATGCACGTTTGAAAGTTGTAAGGGATGTACAATTTCTGACGTCACGAGGACAATTATTCCAAATTCTAGTTCCCGACACGAGGAAAGAGTTACTGAAGGCAGATGAATGATGTAGAGGAATTGCAATTATAGATCCAGATCGCGTGTGACGATCATGAAAGGAAGAAAGAAAACGAAAATTACAAGAGAGATAGTGAGGAGTACTTTCATTGAGAAGTCGATAGATGAGGGTACATATGTGCAGGTTCCTTTGTTGTTCTACTTTTAGCCAGGAAAGTAGATCATAAAAAGGAGACACGTGTGAGGAAAATTTCAAGGAGAAAATAAACCTAATGCAGGAATTTAAAGCTCTCTGAAGTTTCTTGTTTTGTTCACCGGTAGCATCTACTAATACAACATCACAGTAGTTAAATATAGGGAGTATCAAGGTTTGGACGAGTTTTATTTTCAAGTTACGGGATAGAACGGACTGGTGAATCTTAAGTGGATGAAGTGACGAGTAAACTTTCCTGCATGTATTAGTAACGTGCCCATCCCAATTCAAAGTTTCATTTAGTGTGACTCCAAGACTTTTTACCGATTTAGAGAACGGGATAGCAACACCATTTAGTTGAATTAAAGAAAGCGGTCTACTGTGTAAATGGAAAAGCAATTTAGTCTGCCCTATTATGTTAGCTTGTGTTTTAATTGGGTTGATGGCAAGAGAGTTTTCAGTTGCATAGCGGCTGATCCTCTTTAGGTTTAGATTCATATTTTCAATTGCCGCATCAATGTCGTTTACTTTTGTGTGGCAATATATCTGAAGGTCATCAGCATATAGATGGTAGTTGCAGTTTTCCAGTTTCGAAGAGATGTCGTTCAGATATAGAATGAATATAAGGGGGCCGAGAATTGAACCCTGAGGTACTCCATTTATTTTGAACTTCCACTCAGTTCTGTTTTCATTAAGGAGTACACGTTGTCTTCGGTTATGAAGATAGGAGGCGAATAATTTGAGAGCAACGGGGCTAAGATGGAAGGAAGGCATACTGAAGGATTTTAACCCTCATGAAAAAATCCGACAATTTCAGCCGGGTTTGAACCCGCGCTCTTGGGCACAGAAGTTCATCATGCTACCAACTACGACACCGAAACCGCTTAGTGTTATGTTATATTATATTATACTTGCTATTTAAATTGTAGGGGGCGTGGTGGTTCAGCGGTCTAGCTGTATGCCTCTCACCAAGGCGGTCCGGGTTCGATTCCCTGTCAATGCATGTGAGATTTTCGAAGTGGAATACCATGTCCTGTGGTTCGGATTCCACGTAAAAAGGAGGTCCCGTGGCTCATGATCTCAAGATTAACGGTCACGTTAAACTATAAGCTTCCTTTTTTTTTGCTATTTAAATTGTAATTAAGAATTGAATTCCCTTGTTTCTCTACTATGGGTTTTAATGGCCTGTTACGAGCAATTCATGATGATGATGATGATTTATTTATTTTTCGTACGGTAAAGCTAGAGCAATTACGGTATAAAAGTGTTTTCACCGTTTTTTGCGCTTATGGGTTTCTCTCTGCTTACGTATGTGCCGTGCCCACAAAAGCAAAGTTTCGGGGATATGACTGACAATTTTCTTTTAATCTGCACCCAGACAGCAGAAAAATAGCGGTTAGATCCCAAAGACTGAAGAAGTGCAAGTTCTGTCGAGAAGTGTAATCTTTGCATTAGCGATTCAAAGACTTACGTCTAGCTATCTTACGCATGATTTTACCAGTTTTGCTGCCTCTTGTGAATTTCGTGCTCCATCTTCCTTTCCGCAGTCGCTTATAAAATGCTGGCCCGCTGTGTTGACCAAAGTCATATAAACCCTTAGCTTCTCCCTTGACGTTTCATACTCCGAGAGACATCTTTCAAATCGAAACACTTAAGAAGGGGTTGGTCCACACAATACATCAGCTTTTATCTGCTCCCCACAGCTTGCCGGATCACGATATTGTCAGCCATGATCTGTTGACCCACCTACCTAGTGTATCTCCTCGCAAGGAATACTGACGTTGGATCAGACCAAGAGTACATGAATTATGCAATTTAATTTAATAAGATAGTTTCCATCTTCATGTACACAAATAGTGTGCGTCTTATTTCGACTCACTGTTATTGAAAGGTTAGTATCACTTGTAAATTTTCACAGTATATTTATTTGGCCGCCCAGCCGCGCCAGGAGTGGTCTGGCGGCTCTGCGGAACCACACGGTTGGCAAAGAAATTATACAAGGCCGAGGAATGGAGTATGAAACTGCTATCCAAAATAGCGCTTCATGAAAGTCCGGTAGATGTCTCGACTTGTTATTAATTTTTAATAACGACAAAAAAAGCCAATTATTCAAATAATACGGCATCTAAGAAACATTTAAATGACAATTAACTAAATGTTAGACCAATTTAATGTAACGGAAACATGTTCGAGCAGGGAAGAACCACCAACACGAACCGTTTCCACTAAAATAAATTCACGTGGATATGCTAATGATCAACACAGTACACTTATCAAGCAATTCGAACACACTAATATTCTTTTAGCATTGACTGTATTTTATTTAAAGTTCTTGAAATCTCTTATATAAAAACAAGTGTCCTGACTGACTGACTGACTGACTGATTCAATGATTCACTGACTCATCATCGCCCAGCCAAAACCATTAAAGTTAGAAACATGAAATTTTGGGGATATGTTCGTGGTAAGTCGAAAACGCGCACTAAGGAAGGATTTTTGGATATTCAGGTTCTAAAGGGCTGTTAAGGGGGTAGACCTGCATTTCATTGAATAACAATATCTCCCGATTGGTTTCATTGGGGCATGTGATACTGGACATATAAACTCATCATTAAAAATAAGAAGACACGTGTCTGAGGGTTTTTCGATGTGGTGTATATTATGAGGTGAAAGGGGTGAAAAGTGGGGGTTGAGGGATTCCTAACGGAGCGTGTATCTCTTAAACGACATAGGCGAGGAGTTTGAAACTCAGCGGAAATCAATCAGCTTAAAAATAAGTAAATAGGTGTTTGACCGTTTTTTTTTTCATAAATCCAATTTAAGGGGCCCATGGAGAGGGTGAAATTCTGGGGGGAAAAACAGGTAATATGAAACATTATACATGGCCTATGTTGTAGGCAATAACACATTACATCTTTTTTGTCTCTTGCTATTTCATCATACGACGAATACTTAGGGAGTTATTAATCATTTTGTACTTTTTGGCCGGAATTTTCTAAGTCTCACGAATGACAAAAAATTGATTCGAATGAAATTTCAAAAAGTAGCTTTTTTAATACTTTTATTATATTTTTCACGTCTTTTAGGGTCCGAAACCAACATGATATTTTGATGTTTTTTTTCGTCCCATGCATTTTTGGTTTCAGGTGATAGAATTATTTTCACTAGGACCCATGCTTATCTATTATATAAAAGAAAGTGTCCTGAGTGACTCATCATCCCCCAGCCAAAACTACTAAAGTTAGAAACATGAAATTTTGTGGATATGTTCGTTGTATGTTGAAAGCGTCCACTAAGGAAGGATTTTTGGATAGGGGTGAAATTCTGAAGAAAAAAAAAACTTCCCATAAGGAAGGATTTTTGGATATTCACTCTCATCGACCAACCAAAACTATTAAAGTTAGAAGAATGATATTTTGGGGATATGTTTGTTGTGTGTCGTAAATGGCCAATAAGGAGGGATTTTTGGATATTCGGGTTATAAAGGGATGTTAACGGGGTAAAACCTGCATTTCATTGAATAACAATATGACACGACTATGACGCGAGCGAAGCCGCGGGTACCCGCTAGTAACTAATATTATAGAAATCACAAAAATATTAACTTTCTTTGCTTTTCTTCATTATTTAAGGAATGTTGGAAAGAATCTAACAGAGACGCATACAAACCACTTTCCGGTGTAGCGGCTAGCGTTCTTGACTCTCGCCCCTAAGGTCCGTGTTCGATTCCCGGTACTGCCAAGGCATTTTCATTCTGGTGTAGGGCTGGAACGGGATACACTCAGCCTCGTGAGGCAAAACTGAGGAGGGATCGATTCCCATCTCAGCCATCCTGGAAGTGGATTCCCCAATTGGGGCAGATGACCTCGTAGTTCCACCCCTTAAAACAACAATAACTAACTATCTAACTTTCCCCAATTGTACTCAGGAAAATGCTGGAATGGTTCCTAACTTATGGCCACAGCCACCTCATTACAAGCCTATCCCCTATTCATAAATACAAACTCTGCCTGTACGGCCACCACAATAACACAAGTTATCACACTAATTTCAAACACACCAAAATATACGGGGCTATATGACCACGAGTTACAACCCGTAAAATAAGCAACAACAAAAATCAACAATGCAATAAAATGTGAACCGACAAAATGACTTAACCATTATCCCTTATTGCAACGTTAGAAATAGATTCTGCTTGGCACTGATGTAATTCCGCGCTGTAGATGACAGCAAATCCTCGGCAACCAAGCTCAAAACCATCCCAAATTGGTCATAGTCGAGTCTGAAGTATTGTCTAAAAAGATCTTCGTCTCTTTTTAGATGTATATTAATCAATATTTTAAAGCACCCTTCGCTCTCTCGGTGTTTGTAGATATCTTTCGTGGCATTCCTTTTTCGTTTTCACACCAGTAGGGCTAGAATCAAGTTGTCATCGTTCTCTTCTTCCTCCGATAATCTTATTAGCCTACTTTCGATTACTGCAAAAATTGAAAGTAGACTTAGGCTGATGAGATCTACACGGAGCCAAAAAACTGTGTCTTTCTGTGACTCTGTGTGTATGCCTGTCCCCCCTATCAATTGAAACACGATGAAACCGAATTGAACGAAATTTAGTACAGAGGTTGCACTAGCCAAGGGCACCTCGGTGTCATGTTTTATATTGCCGCCATCTTTACCAAAACCTAATGGCGGCCACTCAAATGGTCATAACTTACCATTAAATTACGACCAAAATAATCATCGGATCTTTACGAAATTTGGTAAAAACATACCTTCATTGAGACGCGTCATGTACTGAAACTACAAGGTCCCCAGCCGTACCATTTAAATATGGCGATTCCGATTATCGAGCCAAGGGTGGTTTAAGCTATCCTAAAGGACGTGACCCGTTATTTATTACAATTTTATATTATAAAATTACACTTTATCATTGACTTAAAAGAGCCGAGTTGTCTCTGTCACATGACAAGATGGCAACTGACCCCTTGTTCCTGTCCTATATTTCAGTAGTTTGAGTATGTTACATGCGATATAGCCTACTGATAGAAATAATATGAACTTTGTATGAAATTATTTATAGGTAATGAAGATATACGGTACTGCAGTGAAGAAGTTGTTTATTTCAAGGCATTATTTGCTAACACGTTGTACCTAAATCGTTTAATAACACTGAGACGTTATGGACATGCTTGACTCTTTACTAGCACAATGGTCTCTCACACGGGCAGCTGGGGTTTGGAACCGACTAAAGTTAACTTTTTTTTTACTTGAATTATTTTACAAATGATGTGGACGAGCTCTTTCCACAGATACTAAACAAATTGTTATTTAGCTCAAGGGAGAGGCTAATGTATAAACTTGTTTATTAATAATCACAGCCCCAGCATCGCACATAAACAGAACACATTTCAAAAAGGAGAATAGAGGAACATGATACACGTTGTCATCACCCACAACCTTCTCAATGCCTCTGTGCGGTGCTGTTCTATTGCAGGTTACGTGGTTAATTGTTTAAAACATTGCTCTTTGTAAATCCCTGGCCTCCTGAAGTACTACAATTTTGTAATAGTTCAACTTATAGGCATGACTGCGCCCCGATTACCTTTATGTACTGCCAGCTGGATCGCCTCCCTTCTGGTTGCTTTAAACTGCCTGTTCATTCAACACTCAGAGGCGTAAAAGATATTGGCTATATTAATTCACTGCTAGGTTGCAGCACCAACCTGCTGTGATCGCGGCGGATTTTTAAAAAGGAAGATACCTGAAACGAAGATTTACAATAAGTTAGTAGTCTTGTTATTCAATCATCATAAAGTATGTAATATTGATTTAGACACATACTTAATGGCCAATTATCAATCATACTAATATATAACAAGTAGTTCCGTGAAGAACTATACAGCCTATTTTCATATATCCTGCTCATGTTAATTGCCTCTATCAACATACAAAATTTCAGTCTAATTGCTGTAACAGATTCGTAGATATTGAGAACCGTCTAAATATTTCAGATGGTCGCCAGGTTGGATTTTTATTTTTGTACTATTACATTAAGATTATTGTGTACGTGTGGTATACAAACTTCAATCGCATGATTAGAACACAAGAAGTAAAAACGAGATTTTAAAATCACGCACAGCAGCCATCTTGTAATTATGCAAACAATTGAAATAAATTAGATGCCAGTGGATCAACATTTGTATAAGCATTTAACGTAAAACGTTTCACGGCACTCAGATAGTTAATTCGCGAGAAACGTCCATTTAAATATTTATATTTCGCGTCGCCGCCATGTTGGATGTGTGCTCACCAGGTTACTGAAAGTCCTATAGGTGAACATATGTTCATAGTCTCTATGAACATAAAAAAAATCAGTTTGGTTGCTGTAAAAGATTCGTAGATAATGAGAACCGTTTAAATATTTTGGAAGCTCACCATTTAGGATTGTTATATGTATTGGCTATAGAGTTATGTACCATTCAAGGACAATTATTGCCCAGGTTCATTATTCAAACTTTCACTTCGATCGCATGATTACGACACAAGAAATAAAAACTTAATTTTAAAATTTCGCACAGCCGCCATCTTGAGGTTATGTAAACATTTGAATTAAATTAGATGGCAGTGCATTACAATGTGCAACATCATTTACTGTACGACATTTCACTGCGCTCAGAGAGTTAAATCACGAGAAAAGTCTATTAAAATATTTCAAATTCGCTTGGTCGCCATGTTCCTTTTGTACTTTACAGGTTTATGAAATATACATAGATAAACTTGTATCAGTACCCTTTATCACCGCACAAAATTGCAGGGTGATATCTGTAACAGTTTCGGAGATATAGAATGTCAGTTTAAATATTTCGCACAGCCGCCATTTTGAGTTTATGTAAACAATTGAACTAAGTTAGACACCAGTGCATTACAATGTGTATAAACATTTGCTGTACGTAGTTTCATTACGTTTGGATAGTTAAATCGCGAGAAAAAGTCTATTTTAAAGTCTCAACTTCGCTTGGCCGCCATGTTGGTTTTGTAGTCATGAGGTTTTTGAAAGTCTCATAGGTGAACGTCTAGTAGTGCCCTTTATCACCGTATACAATTTCAGGGCGATATCGGTAATAGTTTCGGAGATATTGAATGCTAGTGAAATATTTCGCACAGCTGCCATGTTGGATTGGTGAGACGTAACAAAATTTGAAGGGCACAGTCGAGGTCGCCGGGGATAGTGCTATAAACTTGCCGAGTTTCATTGAAATCGCTCCAGCCGTTTAGATTTTATTAGGGGGACACACACACACACCTCACACACACACACACACGGACAAAAGGTGATCTCATAAGCCTATTTTTTCAAAATTGAAAATAGGCTAAAAAAAAACAAGAAAAAGATGGTTGTGGAGGTGATTGTTTTAGAGGTGAGGACAAAGAGTTATAACTATACCCATACATTTAGGAGAAAGTAGGCTATATGTTATTTGCTGAGCATCTTGTTTCTGCTTTGGTAGCGGCACTAAAAATGACAGAGGCGTATACGCAATTTTTTTCGGGGGGGGGGGATGACCATCCTGAAATGTGATTATTCTCAGGGGATTGCGACCGCAAAATACCCAGAAATATCAATCAATATCTGAGAGCATATAACTTTGTGTAATGATTCTAGATAAGAGTTAATTGTAAAATTCTAAGATCATATAGCCTACAATTAGTGGCAATACAAAAAGTTGTAAAATACAACAACACAAAAATAAAATTTGGTTCTTAGTGAATTTTCTATTAAGGCCTATGGAGTATGAATGGCAAATATCTAATTATTTGTCGATTTATTAAGCAGAAAAGTAAACAGTTTTTTTTTTTTTTTTTTTTTTTTACTAATTGATAATTTATTTCTCAAAAGTACCGTACCCTACTGTGAAATTCTCAGTTTTTCCTCACAAAGCTGAGTGTACCCCGTTCCAACCCTCAGACCAAAATTAAAATTTCTTGGCAGAGCCAGGAATCGAATTCGGACCTCCGGGGCGGCAGCCAAAAATGCTATCCGCTACACCACGAGGTAGTACTCTTAATATTGTTTATAACTTAGCCAATAAGTTAAGATTAAGGTACAACAAAATTTACAGTTGTTTTATGCTTTTACCAAAGCAACACATTCTTAATTTTTAGCCTACTTTTCACATTTTGCAAAAATGAGGAAAAAGTAGACTTATGAGATCGATCCGGGAAAATGTGTGTGTGTGTCTGTCTGTCTGTCCTTCTGTCTGTCGGTCTGTCTGGCTGTGTGTGTGTGTGTGTGTGTGTGTGTGTGTGTGTGTGTGTGTGTCCCTATCAACTCCTAAACGGCTGCAGCAATCAAAACCAAATTTAGTATGAGTAAAGATGTGCACCGGAATATCTCACGTCCATATTAGAAAATGATGTCAGTGCTACCAACTGCTGAAAAAACGCACTAGAAATTTGAGCTCCATGTTGGATATCATGCAAGGTATGCATGGGAGCTATTCCTAAATTGGCACACATGGAGATAATACTATTTCAGTTTAATTTCCAGGAGGCCAACCATGACAGTGTTGCCAAAATAATTTTAAGCCTTCTGATAGGTTCAATGTTTAAATGCATTTAACTTCTACACTATCAATTGGATTTAAACCAAATTTAGTATGAGTAAAGATGTGCACCGGAATATCTCACGTCCATATTTGAAAATGATGTCAGTGCTACCAACTGCTGAAAAAACGCACTAGGAATTTGAGCTCCATGTTGTATATCTTGCAAGGTATGCATGGGAGCTATTCCAAAATTGGCACACATGGAGATAATACTATTTCAGTTTAATTTCCAGGAGGCCAACCATGACAGTGTTGCAAAAATAATTTTAAGCCTTTTGATAGGTCCAATGTTTAAATGCATTTAACTTCTACACTATCAATTGAATTTAAACCAAATTTAGTATGAGTAAAGATGTGCACCGGAATATTTCACGTCCATATTGAAAATGATGTCAGTGCTACCAACTGCTGAAAAAACGCACTAGAAATTTGAGCTCCATGTTGTATATCGTGCAAGGTATTCGTGGGAGCTATTCCAAAATTGGCACACATGTAGATAATACTATTTTAGTTTAATTTCCAGGAGGCCAACCATGACAGTGTTGCCAAAATAATGTTAAGCCTTCTGATATGTCCAATGTTTAAATGCATATAACTTCTACACTATCAATTGGATATCAACCAAATTTTGTATGTAATATCTGTACATAAACAGATATGACTGAGCGTATTCTTAAGAGCCACCAGGGCTGTCAACTGTTAATAATTGCTCTCTTTATTTTTTTATCCAAATACCAATATATCAGAAAGTATGCAAGCCAACAGCTTTAAACTATGCACACGTATTGAACCCTTCAGAATAGCAGTGTTTTATGCAAGAATCTTAGATCAAGGGGTCGCGTTCAGTTCATAGTCTGGTGTTTACGTCCGCCAAACTACGTGCTTTTCTGAGGCAAGGGTTATAGGATGAAAACTATAACTAAGAAAGAAAGGAGACAAAACGTAAGATAATAACTAGATTTAATAACTAATTTGTGCATAAAAGAATAAAACAAACAATAATAAACAAAATCCTCCCTGAATTTTTCCCTGACAGGAATATTTATCAATTTGAGGAGTCAGACAGATCTCCCCTTTTCTAATAAAATGTGGATCCCAGTTCCACTATCTTGCATGTGAATTTATGTTCGCGTGATGACTACCTACGAGAAATGAGTACTTGGATGATCATTCGTTCACAACGGGTTAACAGCCACGGTGCTCACGAACAATCATCTCGTAAATCAACTTTTATGGCTATGGGCATAACATTAATAAAAATCCTTAAATCTAACTCTGACACACATATTACAACTCTACTATTTACAGGCATCTCTCTGAGACCCTTATTAGTGTGGTGACACACTTATCCAAATGAGCTGCCACCATGGCCAGATACTCAACAACAAGGAAAAACAGCGCCGCACGTGACTCACGAGTTACTGACATGTAAAATAAACAAAGAATAAACCAACAACAACAAACAACCTGAGTGGTTAAGATTACTTTATATTAACAAAACTGCATGTTAAGGAAACGCTTCGAAGGTAATCGTGTTTCGTAGGCAACTCCCATTTATTTAAACAATTTTACCATTGATCAGTTTCTCACATTTATATTTATTTTCAAGTAATTGGAAGCCAGACGTGCACTCCACTTTAATGAGCTCTGCTTGCGAAACTCAGTCAGCCCTTGTGACAACAACTCACCCCTTTCCACAATACCAGTCATGTCCCCCATCCAGTGTATATAAATAGCCGACCCGCTGAACTGTTATCTCAAGGAATCAACAGCCGCTAACATCTCCTCCCACTCAACATATGGTCAGACAATAATCACATATCCATAATTGTCCTCGCAAGGATGCAATATGAATCTGGTACCAAGCCGACAGAAATCAGTCTCTGCTGAAGTTCCCGCTTGTAATACCACAACAATATACTCACAATACACACATCTGGGACTGACATAACGCCTTTTCACATGGGTCTGCTGAATTATAGCTCGCAAAAATTTAACACAATATTTAAAACCTACGATAGAGCTGAGTACTCTTCGTCACAAATTACATTGCTCCAAAAGGCAATAATCACACTGAATCTGATCAATAATAAATCTCAACAAAATTTAATTACCCTCCAATCTACTATATAATTATATTAATTCAGTCCTACTTCTGAAACACGACATATCTCCGAGAGACGTTTTTAACCGCGCTTCGTAACCTAGGCGAACACGGCCGTTCACATAGATACGTTAGTTAACACAACACGAAGAAAAGAACCTTCCGTTAACTACAATTGTGCGAGCTGCTTCCAAACAAAAGTGTGTCAGATCAAACAAAATATACTACACTAAATCACACAAGCAAAGTATTTACAAAAATATGTCCCATAAACCATAAGTTAATTTAATAAATAATAAAATATTATTTGTACTCATCTCGTGTTGTAGTCACCCGTCAAAGAACATCAGACGCCATTCCCCAACTGGATGCTTCTCTATCTCATAGCAGCCATCTGGACGGACTGTTGAGAATTCCACACTTCCTCTGCATTCATCGATGTCATCCTTGCGCTGATACAAAAATTAGGTTATTATACACTTTAAGTCTGACTACTAAATTCGCTTGATCAGGTACTAAATTCCCTGTCACTGTTCGTTGGCGAATTATCGACGCTACTGTCCCTATAATTATAGTACTATGACTATCTATCACTGAATTTACCACTTTACAATGAATATCTTGTGTCCTCGACACAAATACAAGTCTATCTCTTCAGACGAACAGAATAATAATAATGTCTCCTAGACACACGGAGTGAAAGTCATGTCTCCTAGACACACGGAATAAAAGTCAATGTCTTGGCTCTTCGACACACTTATAAATGAACTGGCCCTTGGGTCTAGATGGAGGGGGATTTTATGTAAAAATTTCTCGAAATAATTGTGGTACAGGAATGAAATAAATATCACTGAACTCGTAATATTGCACAGGTCAAGAATATGCCCATTAATCCTAGAATCGATCGTAGAGATTTTGTCTAGGCGATTTCCCGCGTGAATACTAGCCGCCGCGTACCCCAGCCAGAGTTGGCGCGCAAGTAGGCATTCTCTTCTCATTGGTTCTCCATTTTCTGATAATTTGGCGGTTTCTAGTAGATCTTGGCGTCTTGGGAGTGTCTATTTTCTTCATCAGCCATTCACGTTACTGCATCATATTTCTTCTAGGCGCGAATATCACAATGAACATACCAGAACCATGTCTCACCGCGCGTCGCTTCTAAAATTGAGGTAGCCACACCTGTCCCTGTGATACATCGCTCTGCTATTTCTTTTCATAGCTCAAGTACTTAGCCTTTTGTTAAACTGATGCAGGTATGTCCCTACTGTCTCCAACAAATGCTTGAGATTTCCTGATCGCTGTCTGGCTACTTTCATGATGCTGGTTGAAATATTTATTAATTGAAGAAATAAAAAGTAGAATCATTTAACCAACATAGGGTAAAGGGTTCAGTATATTCTGACATTTTAGATTAACTTCGAGTAACTTATATACGTCAGTTCTACCAACATGATTATAAGCCTGCTGATACGACCAATTTTTAAATACATGTAACTTCTATACTATCAGTTGGATTTCAACCAAATTTCGTATGTGCTATGTGTACCATAACAGATATGACTATAAGTATTGTTAAGAGCAATCAAAGCTGCCAACTGTTAATAAATGCTGTCTTTATTTATTTTACACTAATATCAATATACCAGAAAGTATGCAAGCCAACAGCTCTATAATTTGCACATGTATAGCACCTGACATTCTAGATTAATTTGGAGTAATTAATACAAGGCAGTGCTGCCAACATGATTCTATGCCTGCTGATATGTCCAATTTTAAAATACATGTAACTTCTATATTAACAAATAGATTTCATCCAAAATTGGCACAACAAGATATCATAATATTTCAGATTATTTCTGACCAGCACACGCATGGTATTGTTGGCAACACGCTTTTACGCGTGCTGATAGATCCAATGTCTAACTGCATGTAACGTCCATTGGACTTCAACCAAATTTTGTATTCTGTACCTTAAGAGATTGAACTATGAATATATTCAGTCGCCAGGGCTACCAACTGTAGTGCTCTATTAGGCTACATTATACCAGGTATATTTTGAACTAATTAGATATTTCGATATTACCAACTTAATTTCGGTATTATTCTAGATAGGTTCATAATATACTGTAGAATAATCATTGGCATGAAAAGTAGGCTGTATAGTTCTTCACGGAACTTCTTGTTAATTGTTCTTTTCGGGGGGGGGGGGGGGGCTGGAGTTCCCACAGCTCCCTCCTTATATACGCTCCTGAAACATGATCGTCTTACCTTTATATTACCTCAATGTAAACAGCCTACTTAACCTCTGCCACGCTGCCCAGGCAGCGAGGAACGAAAACTCCACAAATGCCCTTGCGGCGCCGCTAGAGACGCGCCGTGCAGTGCGCTGCCATGGCGGCGAGGTTCCAAATCGTACCCTGTAAGGTAGATGAGTGACGAAGGCACTGTTGGAGGCCTGACAGTTGCTGAGCCTCTCACGCTCAGTGCTGTTCCATGGCAGTGATCATTTCCAAAGCGGAAGCCGTGCCCGTAACGAGTGCTGTTGAGGATGTCATTTGTTCCATGCTTGAAATTTCATTTCTAAGAAGGAGGTGGAATTGGTAGGAATGCTGTTCTTGAAAAAGGACGCCCAACTACTCATGATAAAGACACGTGCTTTTCATACCTCATGCCAGGGACGCTGCGTCATTAAGGTCCGAAAGGGCCACGCCCACCCAGGTCAGTTAGGCCGTATAGCACAAAATTAGTTTGATGTTTCTAAAAATGACTTTAAATTACATATATTCTACATAACATAATCGTCTTTCCTTCTCGAATCCATAGAAAGAATTCAGTATACTGTATATAACTCATCCCTAGCTTAGGTTTCTGACAGTCTCTTACTGTGTATTGTAATAGCGAGGGTCGCTCTTTAGAACCTGCCATGCTGAAGAAACTGAAGAAAAGTCAAAAGCCAAAAAGGTGGCCAATAGACAGACTGAAAGAGAAGGATGTAAACGAAAGATTCAAGAAGAGTATAAAGGAAGGACTAATGAAAAACCTCAAACAAACTTCAATTGCAGACGAATGGACACTTTTGAAGAATGAAATAACAAAATCCGCAGAAGAAAACATTGGTAGGAAAGAAAGAATTGGCAGAAAACCGTGGATCACTCAGGATATACTAGAATTGATGGATGAAAGGCGGAAACACAAGAATGTAAGAGATGAAAAGGGGAAAGCAGAATACAGACGTCTGAGAAGTGAGGTTAACAAGAAGTGCAAGTTAGCGAAAGAAGAATGGTTGAAAGAGAAATGTGCAGGTATAGAAAATAGTCTCAAATTAGGGAAAGTAGACACAGCTTATCGAAGGATTAAGAATACATTTGGGGAAAAGAAGACTAAGTGCTGTAATATTAAGGACACAAATAAAAGCCTCTAACAGATAGGGAAGAAAAGGTTGAGAGATGGAAAACTTTCATAGAGTGTTCCTATAAGGGAAAGGAGATTGAGAATCATGTTATGGAAAGGGAGGAGGAAATTGATGAGGATGCAAAAGAAGATTTAATACTGAGATAAGAATTTGACAGAGCATTGGAAGACTTAAGCAGGAACAAAGCACCAGGCATAGATGATATACCGATTGAGTTGCTACGCTGCATACGAGATGAAGGTCTAATCAGGTTATTTCACTTGGTGTATAGGATTTATGAGACAGGTGAGGTACCCTCTGATTTCAAGAAGAATGTTATCATCCCTATACCGAAGAAAGTGGGAGCTGACAGATGTGAAGATTACCGTACAATCAGCTTGATTACTCATGCTTCAAAGATCCTGTCAAGAATGATTTACAAGAGGATGGAAAGCCAGATAGAAGCGGAGTTGGGTGAAGACCAGTTTGGTTTCAGGAGAAATGTAGGAACAAGGGAAGCTGTACTAAGTCTTAGGCTGATTTTGGAAGGTAGAATAAGAAAAGTAAGAGTACGTTCATGGCATTTGTAGACTTAGAAAAGGCTTTTGATAACGTTGATTGGACTAAATTGTTTGACATTTTGAAAATGATTGGAATAAAGTATAGGGATAGGAGGGTGATCTGCAATCTATACAGAAACCAGACAGCAGTCATTCGAGCTGATGGACATGAGAGAGAAGCTGGTATTCAGACAGGTGTGAGGCAAGGCTGCAACGTATCACCCATACTTTTCAATCTTTACATTGAACAAGCAATGAAGGAAATTAGAGAAAAATTTAAGGTGGGAGTGAAGATTCAAGGAGAAATAATTTCAACTTTGAGATTTGCTGATGACATCGTAATCTTGGCCGACACGCCTCAGGATTTGAATAAGTTTTTGAATGGTATGGACTCCGTCTTGAAGAAAGAATTCATGATGAAAATTAATAAATGTAAAACAAAAATATTGGAATGCAGCCGCAATAAATCCGAAACGTCTATGGACATCAAATTGTTAGGGGAGAAACTAAAGGAAGTAGGAGACTTCTGTTACTTAGGAAGCAAAATAACCAGTGATGGACGAAGCAAAGAGGATATAAAAAGTAGGTTGGCTCAGGCAAGGAAAGCATTTCTACAGAAAAGGAATCTGTTGACATCGAATATAGATAAAGGTATTAGGAATACATTTTTGAAAGCCTTTGTTTGGAGCGTCGCACTCTATGGAAGTGAAACTTGGACTATATGTGCAGCAGAAAAGAGGAGAATTGAAGCGTTTGAAATGTGGTGTTACACGAGAATGATGAAGATCAGATGGGTAGATAGGGTTACAAACGAAGAGGTATTAGACGAGTGGGAGAGGAGAGATGTTTCTGGCGAATGCTAATGAAGAGAAGAGATGGGTTGGTAGGACACATACTAAGACACCCAGGAATAGCAAGCTTAGTTATGGAAGGAAGGGTCGAGGACAAGAACTGTAGGGGTAGACCAAGGTTAGAATATGATAAAGAGATTGCCTCGGATGTAGGGTGTGGTAGCTACGTAGAGGTGAAACGATTAGCTCAGGACATGGAGGCATGGAGCGCTGCATCAAACCAGTCAAAAGACTGAAGACTCAAATAACAACATGTAATGTATATGGGTGATAGACCGGGTGAGAAAACAGTTTAATGCGCAATCTTATGCTCAGAGGTTTCATGTACATCTCCTTGCTAGGATTCCGAAGATCGTAGGGCACAGAGAGTCTGTACTACTGTAGTTCAGTCTTCCACATACCCTTGTAACCGTGCGGGTAACACTGTCCACTTGAAATTTCCGAAATTTGTTAAATAAAATTGGTCTAAAATTAAGTTAAATGTCATTTAGATGTTCTTTAAATGGCGTTAAATTTGAATAATTTTCTTTTTCGACCTTTTTAAAGGCAACAAATACAATTATTTTCGAATAATTGGTACGGACAAATTAGCGACAAGTCGAGACATCCAGCGGACTTTTATGAAACGCTATTTTGGATAGCAGTTTTATACTCCATTTCCTGGTCTTGTATAATTTCTTTGCCAACGGTGTGACTCGTCTTGCACGCGAATTCTTCTGTGTTATGAAAGGATTTTCTTTTCTCTTCAAGGGCCTGGAGAATTGGTCCATAATGTTGCATTGGAGTGAAATACAAGATCTCTCCTTTCTCTCCCTTCTTGTCCCTCTGTTTGAAGGTAAAACGGGATTACGGGTGATGGATCTAACCAACGCCTTTAATCAGGTACTTAGCCATTGTTCACAGCTCGCTGAAGTTAAGAATTTATACAGAATTATATTTATACATTTTCAGTTGTCCGGTGTTCCAAGTAATGTAGAAGAAGTTTAGTGAGATCTGTCAACACACTGTAGTCTTCCCAGTGCAACTAAAGACTAATCCCACTGGCAGTATCTAACGATGAACATCCAGTCTATTCGCTGATCAAATATCATTGCGCTTCCGTGCCCAAAATTAGCAGAACCCTTTGCTCTGAACCAAGCTCGTTCAGGCGTATTATAGAACTAGAGCCTACAGAATCCACTTTGACCGAGTCACCGTGATGATGGCTAACCACGGTATCGTCTTAGTCTTCCCACCACACAAATACAACAAGCCCGCAGCTAAAGGATCTTACTAGACACGCCACCACCTAACAGATAAAATTGTGTAACAGCTAGATCCATAAAAATAGTTTCGAAAGTCAGAGCTCGAAAATTGTAAAAGGTAGGCTACGTGGTAACTTTTGGAAGATTAAGAGAAAAGTCGTCGGGAAGCCTCCTTGGCTTAGGCGGCAGCACGCCGGCCACTCACCGCTGGGTCCGTGGTTCAAATCCCGGTCACTCCATGTGAGATCAGTGCTGGACAAAATGGAGGCAGACAGGTTTTTCTCGGGGTACACCGGCTTTCCCCGTCAAAATATCATTCCAGCAACACTCTCCTCATCATTTCATTTCATCTGTCATTCATTTAATCATTGCCTCAGAGGAGTGCGACAGGCTTAGGCAGCCGGCACAGTTCATATCCTCGCCGCTAGATGGGGGCTTCATTCATTCATCCCTTACCCGGTCAGTCCACTGGAAGCAAGCTGTGGATTCTCATTTCAAGAGAAAAGTCGTCGGGATCCTCAACGCCACTCTTCAGTTGATACGTCTCAATGTTCATCCGCTCTGTCATCGACCTCCCTTGATCAACTCTTGGTCTCTTCCAACCTGACGGTATTAGGGTAAACTAGGCGTAGGGAGTCTTTCAATTTCCCGCCTTAATACCTTTACCTGGTACGGAAAAAATAATAACATTCTAAATTTCAAATATAGCCTAGGTAGGAGGTTATGTTTATAAAAGAAATGTAATTCCGCATACGTATATAAAGACATGAATATAACCATGTCTGCCCAATTCCTTATTGAGCAAAGTTTAATATGTTATGAAAATCAATACCTAAAGTCAATAATAATAATTTTAATTATCGTGTACCTGTTTTGGCCACGTTTTGGCCTTCCTCAGCGACAGTCTTATATCCAAAAACTTTTTCCTGACAAAGGTTTTGTCAAAAATATTTCTAAAAATACAAGTTTAGAATTCTTATATGTTTTTTAGCCCTTAGATAACCAGTATTTAAAAAAAAATGAAAACCACCTTTCTTAGGAAAACATTTTTGAATGTAACACTTGCAAATTAACTTATATTATATACTAGCAGTAGTACCCTGCTTCGCCCGGTAGATTTATTTATTTGTTTAATGGGTGATAATGATTGCTACTACTGAACTTACACATCAAACTTACAAACTAACAGAAAAAATATGTGAAAATTATAACTTGTTGTGGTGGTGATAAGAAATATAATAGACGTAACATCCAGGACATTTTCCCCTAATGATAATGATGATAATAATAAACAGGGAAATGGTTATTTACTAACTACAGTACTGACACATGTAATTTACAATAAATTGAAATAATTATTAGAAAGGGGAGTAAGTGAAACAAAAGGCGCTGCCTATATGTCATTGGCTGTTAGAAAAGTAGAGATCAATAGTGTCGTCTTTTGCCGCATAGCACCGTTGGAAAATAATCAGAGCACTTCAGAAAACTTCGACTGTTCCTAGCTCCTGAGAGAGCAATAGTGTCATTTTTGGCACTTAGCGCTGTACGATAATGATCTGAGTACATCAAAGAAGATGTCAAAGCACGAATACTTATTGTATCTGATAACCTCAATGCTCTGCGCCAATACCATCGCACTTATACACAGGCCTAATATTTTCATTATGATAACAGTTTTAAGGGGCCTAAGAAATTCATTTGCACTAATTACTCTCCGTGACTGCAATTTGTAAACAGCGTAAGATTTGACTATTTTCGCAATTCTGCACCAGAACAGGGGTGGCGTGATTCAGCCCGCATTGCCAGCCAATAATAGACTCATTTAAATATGCTTACAGTTGCACTTCAATTTCCAGGATCTCTGGACACCTACTACAACACTGAAATACTACCAACACGGTTGGTTATAGGGTCATAAAACGTGTTTTTCGGGCCCATTTGTCTGTCTGTTATTTATACAAATCTACACCGTTTCAGCAAACTGGACAAATTATAAGTCCAATGTTTTGTTTCTTGCGTTGCGAGGATTAATTTGAGCCTTATTTATACGAAGCTACACCATTTCACCGAAATGAGCCAAAATTTATGTCGCGAGTTTTGTTTCATGCATTGCGAGGCTTAAAATGTGCCTAGATTGGTCCTTCCACAAAATCGATATTTCGTGAAAACGGCCTAAATGCAGGGAATGAAGAGGTATGTCCGAAATTTCAAGTAGACAGTGTTACTGATCGGATTTCAAAGGGCAATTACGTAATATTTGGTTCAGATCGGTGAAACGGTGTGGATTTATGCTAATGGGCTTAAATGCAGGGAATGGAGAAGGCTGTCAGAAATTTCATGTGGATAGTGGTACTTTTCGAGTTCTGAAGGGTAAGTACGTAAATTTTGGTTCAGATCGGTGAAACGGTGTAGATTTGTGTCAAGGGCCTAAATGCAGGGAATGGAGAGGTCTATCCGAAATTTCAAGTGGGGCAGTGTCACTCGCAGGGTTTCAAATTGGAAGTGTATACAATTTGGTTCTGATCGATAATACGGTGTAGATGTGTCAAAGGGACTAAGTGCAGGGAACGGAGAGGTGTGTCCGAAATTTCAAACAGACAGTGCTACCCGCAGGGTTCCAAAGGACATGTGGAAGACTGAACTAGTACAGACTCTTTATGTTCTAGGATCTTTTGAATCCTAGCACGGAAATGTACATGTACCTCTGAGCTTAAGATGTCGAATTAAACAATACTACGATACTTCGTAATGTGTGTATTCTCTACTTCATTCTCTCACATTACACTACTGGGTAAGTACGTAAAATTTTTGTTCAGGTCGGTGAAACGGTGTAGATTTGTATAAATATAGACAAACTGACAAACATTGACCTTTATATATCAGGATCTGGGTGGAGCAAGGGCAAATAGTGTATGCAATCTTATTGCCGATTTTCCCTGTCTCCTCCCAGCTGAAAGGGCGAATAGTGTATGCAATCTTATTGCCGATTTGCCCTGTCTCCTCCCAGCTGAAAGGACGAAGATTGTATGTAATCTTATTGCAGATTCACCCTTTCTCCTCCCAGCTGAAAAAGCGAATATTGTATGTAATATTACTGCCGATTCGCCCTTTCTCCTCCCAGGTGAATGGGCGAATATTGTATGTAATCTTATTGCAGATTTGCCCTGTCTTCACCCAACTGAAAGGGCGAATATTGTATGTAATCTTATTGCCGATTCGCCCTTTCTCCTCCCAGGTGAATGGGCGAATATTGTATGTAATCTTATTGCTGATTCACCCTTTCTCCTCCCAGCTGAAAGAGCGAATATTGTTTGTAACCTTATTGCTGATTCGGCCAGTCTCCTCCCAGCTGAAAGGGTGAATATTGTATGTAATCTTATTGCCGATTTGCCCTGCCTCCTCCCAGCTGAAAGGGCGACTATTGTATGTAATCTTATTGCAGATTCACCCTTTCTCCTCCCAGCTGAGAGAGCGAATATTGAATGTAATCTTATTGCTGATTCACCCTTTCTCCTCCCAGCTGAATGAGCGAAGATTGTATGTAATCTTATTGCAGATTCTCCCTTTCTCCTCCCAGCTGAAAGGGCAAATATTGTACGTAATCTTATTGCTGATTCGCCCTGTCTCCTCCCAGTTGTAAAAGCCAATATTGTATGTAATCTTATTGGTAATTTGCCCTGCCTCCTCCCAGCTGAATGGGCGAATATTGTATGTAATCTTATTGCAGATTCGCCCTGTCTCCTCCCAGCTGAAAAGGCGAATAGTGTATGCAATCTTATTGCCGATTTTCCCTGTCTCCTCCCAGCTGAAAGGACGAAGATTGTATGTAATCTTATTGCAGATTCACCCTTTCTCCTCCCAGCTGAATGGGCGAATATTGTATGTAATCTTATTGCAGATTCGCCCTGTCTCCTCCCAGCTGAAAGGGCGAATATTGTATGTAATCTTATTACAGATTCACCCTTTCTCCTCCCAGGTGAATGGGCGAATATCATATATAATCTTATTGTAGATTCGCCCTGTCTCCTCCCCGCTGAAAGGGCAAATGTTGTATGTAATCTTATTGCAGATTCATCCTTTCTCCTGCCAGCTGAAAGGGCGAATATTGTATCTAATCTTATTGCAAATTCGCTCATTCTCCTCCAAGCTGAAAGGGGGAATGTTGTATGTAATTTTATTGCTGATTCGCCCTTTCTCCTCCCAGGAGAATGGGCCAATATTGTATGTAATGTTAATGCAGATTCGCCCTGTCTCCACCCATCTGAAAGGGCGAATAGTGTATGTAATCTTATTGCTGATTTGCCCTGTTTCCTCCCTGCTGAAAGGGCGACTATAGTATGTAATCGTATTGCTTATTCACTCTTTCTCCTCCCAGCTGAAGGAGCGAATATTGTATGTAATCTTCTTGCTTATTCACCCTTTCTCCTCCCAGCTGAAAGGGCGAATATTGTATATAATCTTATTGCAAATTCGCTCATTCTCCTCCCAGCTGAAAAAGCGAATATTGTATGTAATCTTACTGCCGATTCGCCCTTTCTCCTCCCAGGTGAATGGGCAAATATTGTATGTAATCTTATTGCAGATTTGCCCTGTCTTCACCCAACTGAAAGGGCGAATATTGTATGTAATCTTATTGCCGATTCGCCCTTTCTCCTCCCAGGTGAATGGGCGAATATTGTATGTAATCTTATTGCTGATTCACCCTTTCTCCTCCCAGCTGAAAGAGCGAATATTGTTTGTAATCTTATTGCTGATTCGCCCAGTCTCCTCCCAGCTGAAAGGGTGAATATTGTATGTAATCTTATTGCCGATTTGCCCTGCCACCTCCCAGCTGAAAGGGCGACTATTGTATGTAATCTTATTGCTGATTCACCCTTTCTCCTCCCAGCTGAAAGAGCGAATATTGTATGTAATCTTATTGCTGATTCACCCTTTCTCCTCCCAGCTGAAAGAGCGAAGATTGTATGTAATCTTATTGCTGATTCACCCTTTCTACTCCCAGCAGAAAGGGCGAATATTGTCTGTAATCTTATTGCTAATTCGCCTTTTCTCCTCCCAGCTGAAAGGGCGAATATTGTATGCAATCTTATTGCAGATTCGCCCTTTCTCCTCCCAAATGAATGGGTGAATATTGTATGTGATCTTATTGCTGATTCGCCCTGTCTCCTCCCAGCTGAAAGGGCGAATATTGTGTGTAATCTTATTGCAAATTCGCTCATTCTCCTCCCAGCTGAAAGGGCGAATATTGTCTGTAATCTTATTGCAAATTCGCTCATTCTCCTCCCAGCTGGAAGGGCGAATATTGTATGAAATCTTATTGCAGATTCGCCCTGTCTCCTCCCAGCTGAAAGGGCGAATATTATATGTAATCTTATTTCTGATTCACCCTTTGTCCTCCCAGCTGAAAGGGCGAATATTGTATGTAATCTTATTGCAGATTCTCCCTTTCTCCTCCCAGCGGAAAGGGCGAATAATGTATGTAATCTTATTGCAAATTTGCTCATTCTCCTCCCAGCTGAAAGGGCGAATATTGTATGCAATCTTATTGCAGATTCGCCCTGTCTCCTCCCAGCTGAAAGGGCGAATATTGTGTGTAATCTTATTGCTGATTCGCCCTTTCTCCTCCCAGGTGAATGGGCGGATATTGTATGTAATCTTATTGCAAATTTTCCCTTTTTCATCCCAGCTGAAAGGGCGAATATTATATGTAATCTTATTGCTGATTCACCCTTTGTCCTCCCAGCTGAAAGGGCGAATATTGTATGTAATCTTATTGCAGATTCTCCCTTTCTCCTCCCAGCTGAAAGGGCGAATATTGTATGTAATCTTATTGCAAATTTGCTCATTCTCCTCCCAACTATTAGGCGAATATTGTATGTAATCTTATTGCTGATTCACCCTTTCTCCTCTCAGCTGAAAGGGCGGATATTGTATGTAATCTTATTGCAAATTTTCCCTTTTTCATCCCAGCTGAAAGGACGATGATTGTATGTAATCTTATTGCAGATTCACCCTTTCTCCTCCCAGCTGAATGGGCGAATATTGTATGTAATCTTATTGCAGATTCGCCCCGTCTCCTCCCAGCTGAAAGGGCGAATATTGTATGTAATCATATTGCAGATTCACCCTTTCTCCTCCCAGGTGAATGGGCGAATATCATATATAATCTTATTGTAGATTCGCCCTGTCTCCTCCCAGCTGAAAGGGCGAATGTTGTATGTAATCTTATTGCAGATTCACCCTTTCTCCTGCCAGCTGAAAGGGCGAATATTGTATCTAATCTTATTGCAAATTTGCTCATTCTCCTCCAAGCTGAAAGGGTGAATGTTGTATGTAATTTTATTGCTGATTCGCCCTTTCTCCTCCCAGGTGAATGGGCGAATATTGTATGTAATGTCAATGCAGATTCGCCCTGTCTCCACCCAGCTGAAAGGGCGAATAGTGTATGTAATCTTATTGCTGATTTGCCCTGTTTCCTCCCTGCTGAAAGTGCGACTATTGTATGTAATCGTATTGCTGATTCACCCTTTCTCCTCCCAGCTGATGGAGCGAATATTGTATGTAATCTTCTTGCTTATTCACCCTTTCTCCTCCCAGCTGAAAGGGCGAATATTGTATATAATCTTATTGCAAATTCGCTCATTCTCCTCCCAGCTGAAAAAGCGAATATTGTATGTAATCTTACTGCCGATTCGCCCTTTCTCCTCCCAGGTGAATGGGCGAATATTGTATGTAATCTTATTGCAGATTTTCCCTGTCTTCACCCAACTGAAAGGGCGAATATTGTATGTAATCTTATTGCCGATTCGCCCTTTCTCCTCCCAGGTGAATGGGCGAATATTGTATGTAATCTTATTGCTGATTCACCCTTTCTCCTCCCAGCTGAAAGAGCGAATATTGTTTGTAATCTTATTGCTGATTCGCCCAGTCTCCTCCCTGCGGAAAGGGTGAATATTGTATGTAATCTTATTGCCGATTTGCCCTGCCTCCTCCCAGCTGAAAGGGCCACTATTGTATGTAATCTTATTGCTGATTCACCCTTTCTCCTCCCAGCTGAAAGAGCGAAGATTGTATGTAATCTTATTGCTGATTCACCCTTTCTCCTCCCAGCTGAAAGGGCGAATATTGTCTGTAATCTTATTGCTAATTCGCCTTTTCTCCTCCCAGCTGAAAGGGCGAATATTGTATGCAATCTTATTGCAGATTCGCCCTTTCTCCTCCCAGGTGAATGGGTGAATATTGTATGTGATCTTATTGCTGATTCGCCCTGTCTCCTCCCAGCTGAAAGGGCGAATGTTGTATGTAATCTTATTGCTGATTCGCCCTTTCTCCCAGCTGAAAGGGCGAATATTGTATGTAATCTTATTGCAAATTCGCTCATTCTCCTCCCAGCTGATAGGGCGAATATTGTCTGTAATCTTATTGCAAATTCGCTCATTCTCCTCCCAGCTGGAAGGGCGAATATTGTATGCAATCTTATTGCAGATTCGCCCTGTCTCCTCCCAGCTGAAAGGGCGAATATTATATATAACCTTATTGCTGATTCACCCTTTGTCCTCCCAGCTGAAAGGGCGAATATTGTATGTAATCTTATTGCAGATTCTCCCTTTCTCCTCCCAGCTGAAAGGGCGAATATTGTATGTAATCTTATTGCAAATTTGCTCATTCTCCTCCCAGCTGAATGGGCGAATATTGTATGCAATCTTATTGCAAATTTGCTCATTCTCCTCCCAGCTGAATGGGCGAATATTGTATGCAATCTTATTGCAGATTCGCCCTGTCTCCTCCCAGCTGAAAGGGCGAATATTGTGTGTAATCTTATTGCTGATTCGCCCTTTCTCCCAGCTGAAAGGGCGAATATTGTATGTAATCTTATTGCAAATTCGCTCATTCTCCACCCAGCTGATAGGGCGAATATTGTCTGTAATCTTATTGCAAATTCGCTCATTCTCCTCCCAGCTGGAAGGGCGAATATTGTATGCAATCTTATTGCAGATTCGCCCTGTCTCCTCCCAGCTGAAAGGGCGAATATTATATATAACCTTATTGCTGATTCACCCTTTGTCCTCCCAGCTGAAAGGGCGAATATTGTATGTAATCTTATTGCAGATTCTCCCTTTCTCCTCCCAGCTGAAAGGGCGAATATTGTATGTAATCTTATTGCAAATTTGCTCATTCTCCTCCCAGCTGAATGGGCGAATATTGTATGCAATCTTATTGCAGATTCGCCCTGTCTCCTCCCAGCTGAAAGGGCGAATATTGTGTGTAATCTTATTGCTGATTCGCCCTTTCTCCTCCCAGGTGAATGGGCGGATATTGTATGTAATCTTATTGCAAATTTTCCCTTTTTCATCCCAGCTGAAAGGGCGAATATTATATGTAAACTTATTGCTGATTCACCCTTTGTCCTCCCAGCTGAAAGGGCGAATATTGTATGTAATCTTATTGCAGATTCTCCCTTTCTCCTCCCAGCTGAAAGGGCGAATATTGTATGTAATCTTATTGCAAATTTGCTCATTCTCCTCCCAACTGATAGGGCGAATATTGTATGTAATCTTATTGCTGATTCGCCCTTTCTCCTCCCAGCTGAAAGGGCGGATATTGTATGTAATCTTATTGCAAATTTTCCCTTTTTCATCCCAGCTGAAAGGACGAAGATTGTATGAAATCTTATTGCAGATTCACCCTTTCTCCTCCCAGCTGAATGGGCGAATATTGTATGTAATCTTATTGCAGATTCGCACTGTCTCCTCCCAGCTGAAAGGGCGAATATTGTATGCAATCTTATTGCAGATTCACCCTTTCTCCTCCCAGGTGAATGGGCGAATATCATATATAATCTTATTGTAGATTCGCCCTGTCTCCTCCCAGCTGAAAGGGCGAATGTTGTATGTAATCTTATTGCAGATTCACCCTTTCTCCTGCCAGCTGAAAGGGCGAATATTGTATCTAATCTTATTGCAAATTCGCTCATTCTCCTCCAAGCTGAAAGGGTGAATGTTGTATGTAATTTTATTGCTGATTCGCCCTTTCTCCTCCCAGGTGAATGGGCGAATATTGTATGTAATGTTAATGCAGATTCGCCCTGTCTCCACCCAGCTGATAGGGCGAATAGTGTATGTAATCTTATTGCTGATTTGCCCCGTTTCCTCCCTGCTGAAAGGGCGACTATTGTATGTAATCGTATTGCTGATTCACCCTTTCTCCTCCCAGCTGAAGGAGCGAATATTGTATGTAATCTTCTTGCTTATTCACCCTTTCTCCTCCCAGCTGAAAGGGCGAATATTGTATATAATCTTATTGCAAATTCGCTCATTCTCCTCCCAGCTGAAAAAGCGAATATTGTATGTAATCTTACTGCCGATTCGCCCTTTCTCCTCCCAGGTGAATGGGCGAATATTGTATGTAATCTTATTGCAGATTTGCCCTGTCTTCACCCAACTGAAAGGGCGAATATTGTATGTAATCTTATTGCCGATTCGCCCTTTCTCCTCCCAGGTGAATGGTTGAATATTGTATGTAATCTTATTGCTGATTCACCCTTTCTCCTCCCAGCTGAAAGAGCGAATATTGTTTGTAATCTTATTGCTGATTCGCCCAGTCTCCTTCCAGCTGAAAGGGTGAATATTGTATGTAAACTTATTGCCGATTTGCCCTGCCTCCTCCCAGCTGAAAGGGCGACTATTGTATGTAATCTTATTGCTGATTCACCCTTTCTCCTCCCAACTGAAAGAGCGAATATAATATGTAATCTTATTGCTGATTCACCCTTTCTCCTCCCAGCTGAAAGAGCGAAATTTGTATGTAATCTTATTGCTGATTCACCCTTTCTCCTCCCAGCTGAAAGGGCGAATATTGTCTGTAAACTTATTGCTAATTCGCCTTTTGTCCTCCCAGCTGAATGGGCGAATATTGTATGCAATCTTATTGCAGATTCGCCCTTTCTCCTCCCAGGTGAATGGGTGAATATTGTATGTGATCTTATTGCTGATTCGCCCTGTCTCCTCCCAGCTGAAAGGGCGAATGTTGTATGTAATCTTATTGCTGATTCGCCCTTTCTCCTCCCAGCTGAAAGGGCGAATATTGTCTGTAATCTTATTGCAAATTCGCTCATTCACCTCCCAGATGGAAGGGCGAATATTGTATGCAATCTTATTGCAGATTCGCCCTGTCTCCTCCCAGCTGAAAGGGCGAATATTATATGTAATCTTATTGCTGATTCACCCTTTGTCCTCCCAGCTGAAAGGGCGAATATTGTATGTAATCTTATTGCAGATTCTCCCTTTCTCCTCCCAGCTGAAAGGGCAAATATTGTACGTAATCTTATTGCTGATTCGCCCTGTCTCTTCCCAGTTGAAAAAGCCAATATTGTATGTAATCTTATTGGTAATTTGCCCTGTCTCCTCCCAGCTGAAAGGGCGAATAAATCTTATTGCAGATTCATCTCTTCTCTCCCAATTCCTGATACACTGTATATACGATATACTGATACACTCGTATATTGTCGCTGAGGAAGGTCACAATGCGGCCGAAACCGGTACTATAATGAAAATTACTTATTATTGACTTAAGGTATTAATTTTCACATTATATTAAACGTAATTTCATTAAATTTGTTTATAGCATTTTTAACATAACCACTCGTAACTACTTGGCATCGAATGGATAACATAACTAAGCAATCGCAAAGACTCATCTGATGATGTTCGCTTGATGAACGAAACTAGTCATCCAATTTATCACTTCCCTCATTTTGTGAGAAATGTTTTATTAGGCGCATAAATAATTCATGTAATTTATTGCAGGCAATAGGAAACTAATTGTAATTCTCCGCCCAATCTAATGTGGGCCGACTCGTGTTGACCGACTGAAAATCTTATAATAATAATAATAATAATAATATCGAATGTCCTCGGAAGCCAGGTGCGAGCTCTGTTAATTGATGCCCAAGCGGCAGCTTGCATGTCGATTTTTTTTATCGCTCCTTGGAGTGCTATGAAAGTCAAGGAGGTTAGATATCTAAGCTCGACACTATAGCGCTTTCTAGTAGAGAGAGAAGGAACACAGCCTACTGAATTCAAATGGGTTCTTTAACATGCCAACAACGTATGACATGCGTACCATAAATTTTGTCACCTTTCAAAGCTCACTTACCACGGTCAGGAGCGAACCTATGTAACTGTCAACTTCCAATGCTCAAGCAGACAAAAAAAACATGTTTTGAACTTTATCTTTCCATGTAGACCCCCCAAGATATTGATCACTCGTTATTTTAGAATGTGCCCTTGTGAGATTGAGTTGTGTGTATGTATGCCGATGTGTGATGATGGCACACGTCCTCAGGCGTTCATTACCATTAATCAGAGCCAGGTATTCCAGAAACACCAACAACACATGGAATTGCTATGCAAATGTAATTAGCGTCCTCTTTCATATCGCTCGCAAGTTTGATTGCGACCGAGCATGGTTTGCACGTGTGGTGCTGACAATATCCCAGCTTTAGCATACTCTTCTTTATTGTTGACTCTCACCGCCAAGAAGCAGTAGCAATAAGGGCAAGTTGTGTTGAATTTAAGTACTTGCTTGTGCTTACTGAGGTAGTCGCATTGGGCAAGAACCAGCCATGGTTATGATAGTTTCCCCAGACAGATCATTCATTTTGCAATTTTTTCTCAAAATGTCAATCCTATTTACGAAGATTGATCCTTGTTCTCAAAAGAATTCCCTCAAACTTTCTTAATGTTTTTCTAGTCTCCGAATGCGGTGTCCAAACGAAGTTTTGTTCGGCTTCTTGACAAGCCTCACAGCACCACATTCATTATATAAAAAAGAGTTGTTTAGCACGTGCCGTTTGTTTTTTGACTTGTCAACCCTAGAGACTAACCAAGTTACTCAAGTTATGACAAGCAAACTTCTTAACTGACTGACTGGCAGATTTCGTTGACAGTGATAAACACTTTAGGAGGAGTAGGTAATAGAAATATGAGTGCCGACATGTAGAAGAAACACTCAAATGCCTTTGCTTTTCAAAGTATATTTACATTGTTTAATTATATGTACACATACATCCAGGGACGGCTCCTGACTACACTTTTAGGGTGGGCCAGATGATACTATTGTTGTTTTATATTAAACCAGCAGAAGTACCCTTTCTTCGGACGGTCTTCGGTGTTAACACCAGACATTATCAATGAGCTACTGTTGCAATGGTTAGCGGTTTGTCATTCCTTCATAAGTTTATCAGAACGTAGTTAGTTTTCTGGGAATATCACACAAACTGTTAATTTAAGGGCCTTAAAATGGGGTTTTCGGAGACCCTTTATAGACTCCGAATTTTTTGTCTCACATTGAGAAGCGCAAAATATGCTTTGGTCGTCCTTCTAGGATTATTTTTATATTTCGCCTATTTTAGCATGTAAATGTGCGTTCAAAAAGTAACGAGCCGGAGGCTGTAATGCGCAAACCGGTGACGACATCGGCTAATCGTGGCGTGTGTAACGAGGTGTGGTTCCGACCAAAGCGTGGAAGGTCACAGCCCGTCGCTAGAAGGCACGCGTGCACGTCACGTGACGATACAAAGCGAGCAGCAGCATGAATCAATCGTCCAACCAAGACCAAGACAGTAGGCCATTCGACATGCTTCCTGGTGTGGTTGAAGACTGTGGGGCACCCTTTGGGCACACACTTTCCGCAAGTGCAGTCGTTCCTTCATGACGGTGTGCACACTTCCGACGCTCAAATCGACCACGACCACGACGGCTATGGCGTTCACTGTCACTCGGCGGTCCTGGGTATTGAGTGCATCAACCAGCTGGACGTTGTCATTGCTAATGCAGGGGGATGCTCCAGACCAGGCATCATCGGCTAACAACCCCCGTCCTTCTCTGAAGCGCTTGTGCCACGCCTTGACCCTTGCAAGGGACATGCAGTGTTCGCCGTACACTTGTGACATTCGGCGATGAATGTCCGTTCCCCCTACTTCTTTCGCAGTCAGAAACCGAACAACACCTATTTGCTCTTCGTTTGACGCCTCCATGTCACTGTTTGCTATGCCACTGGCAGCGTTGGAAGATTGATGCATGCTGCTGCTCGCTTTGTATCGTTACGTGTCGTGCACCCGTGCCCTCTAGCGACGAGCTGTGACCTTCCACGCTCTGGTCGGAACCACACCTCGTTACACACCCCACGATTAGCCGATGTCGTCACTGGTTTGCGCATTACAACCTCCGGCTCGTTACTTTCTGAACGCTCCTTATATTTTGAGATGTGTTTCCCTATATCCACCTTTCTACTGTGTGAAAAGTACGGTGAAGAGTTTTATAAATGATTGGTGTATTGACTCTCATGGATACCATACCTAATTTTACGATGCATCAAGCATCCGAACACGAGTTATAGGCGTACATAAAGATACACAGAAAGACAGACAGACAATTATATTGTCTACAACATATTACCCAGAAATCCAAATATGGGTATATCTACCACACAGTATCAAACAAAATCATCCTTACGATGAACCCGTATGTCTACAAAAATAAATTAAAAAATGATTTATTAAAATGTGCTCTCAAACTAAATTCCCCTAACGTGCACTTCCTGACGTGAAATAAAATAGAAAGCCTTGTAGACGAAACGCAATACACGTCACATAAAAACTGACCCTCTACGTTGTGTTAGGTCCCCACCCACAGGAAGACATAATAGACCTTCTGTACTATATGTAGCACGTGAAATTTGCACGAAATAATTCTAGGTTACCTCTTGACCCCCTTAATTGCATTGATGAATTATACCGTCTACGTTGGTTCCGTGATAACCTTATAGCCATTTGCAAACTTTCACAGAAATGTAATAAATGGAGTGACATGGTTTCTTACAGAAATAGATGGAAAGTTGGATGCAACCCCTAGAGATAATGTTGTCATGGTTACCAATTGGCATTCCTTCGTTAGTTTGTTAAATTATATTAAATTCGTTTTCTGGGAATATTTCAGAAACGGTTGGATTTAGAGCCGTATAATGTAGTTTTCGAGGACCCTTTAGGGGTCCCGAGTTTCGTTTATCGTTGTGTCTCGTCGTGGTACGCCATAATACAGGATGTCCCACCTATATTTGCGACTTCAAATATTATCGAAATGAAACAAGATTTGAAAAAGCTACTTGCGCAGGAATGTAGCCACGTCAGGGGGTCACACAATGGGAGGATATGCACAATCCAGGAAATTATAACAATACCACTTTCAACGCAAAGTTACCTTTTTGTAAATGGAACTTACATGTTTTTCTAGCAAAATCAAGAGTAAACATACAATTAATGATAACAGAATTGGTTTCACGTCTCTAAACCCCGTAACTTCTGAAATAACTAACGTTGTAGAGGATGGCAATGGAGACACTGTCAAGTTTAACAAATGTGTAGAACTGTACACATAGTTCAAAATATACAATTACCGATTTCCTAAACAAACTTGTGGCCTATAGCTTAAAGAAACGACATATTTTTAAATTACATCCAGCACGGAAGAGACATTCACAAGTAAGCAGTAACATCTTAACTGATGAAACTGTGTCACTTCAGCGGATGTTCAATGTGACCACCGTTTGCATCAATGCACTTCTGTAGACGGTGAACAACAGAGCGTTGTACTGATCCCAGTGTTTCCACAGATATTTCCGCACACGCCGAAGTAATACGCTGTTGCATATTCGCTACTGTAGTTGGGACTTCCTGATAGACTATCTTGCAAAGCGCTCCAGAGAAAGTAGTCTAATGGCGTCAAGTCGAGGGACCGTGCTGGCCATCTCACAGGACCACCACGTCCTATCCACCGATTTGGAAACTTCTCATCCATTACATCTCTGGCAACACGTGCGAAATGTGCGGGGCACCCATCATGCTGGAACCACATTGATACACGAGTTTCCAATCCCACGTCCTCCATGAGAAGGGGTAACGTGTCTTGAAGAAATGATGCATATCGCTGTTCGTTTAGTGTTCCCTGATAAAAAATAGAGACCTACAATACGGTTGCCAGTGATAACGCACCAAACATTGATACTCCACTGTCGTTGGTTAGTAACCTACAACTTTAGTTATTTCAGAAGGTACGAGGTTTAGAGAAGTGAAACCAATTCTGTTATCAATAATTGTATGTTTACTATTGATTTTGCATGTATGTTCCATTTTAAAAAAATAACTTTGCGTTAAAAGTGGTATTGTTATAATTTCCTGGATTGTGCATATCCTCCCATTGTGTGACCCCCTGACGTGGCTACATTCCTGTGCAAGTAGATTCTTCACATCTTGTTTTCATTTCGATAATATTTGAGGTCGCAGAGTTAGATGGGACACTCTGTATAATACTAATAATAATAATAATAATATAATATAGGGATAGGAATACAATAGACCTGCCGTACCACACCCGCGGGTGTAAATCGCGAGAAAAAATTCTAGAGTACCCCTTGACCCCCTTAAGCGCATTATACATATTGATGAATTTAACAGCTTAATTTGGTTCCGTGATAACCTTCTAGCCATTTGCAAACTTTCACACTAGTGTAATTAATGGAATTGCATTGCGTCTTACAGCAATAGATGGACCTCTGAGAATCTGTTACCATGGTTACCGGCTTGCATTCGTTCATTAGTCAAATAAAATTAGTTTTCTGGGAATATCTCAAAAACGGTTGGTTTTAGGGCCTTAAAATATGATTTTGTCTCGCACATTGAGGGCCTGAAAATGAGCTTTGTAACGTACTTCTATGCCTATTTTAGCATGTATTTTAAAGGGGTAGGCCCCCTCTTATGAGAGGTACGGAGAAGAATTACATCAACGATTAGTGCCGTGCCTCTGATGGATATCTGTACCAAATTTTACGTCGATACACCCAGCCGTTATCGAGTTATGAGGGAACAAAGTTTTCCGCAACAAACAACAGACAGACAGACAGACAGACAGACAGACAGACAGACAGACAGACAGACAAACAGATTATTTTCGCGCGCATACATCATAAAACAGTCTGAAACGCGTAAATAACTCAAATTTGCGTAGAAATTCAGAAAAAAAGACAAACTTTCATTTTTATATATACTGCACCGTTCGGTGTTGACCGTGTTTTATTGCACAAATTTAGGTTTTACTCGCTAACCGTTGGAGATACAGGAAAAGTGGTAAGGACCTCTCGGATAGAACATTAAATGTTAAAGCTCGTGTATGCCATCAAAAGTTTGCTATTTCTTAGCGTTCTCTTTTTATTTGAAATGGAAATATGAAATTTTGAAACCAAAGGGTGTAGTGACGTCACAAATGTGGATTTTACTCGCTAACCGTTGGAGATAGACGAAAAGTGATAAGAACCTTTCGGATAGGAAATTACATTTTAAATCTCGCATGTGCCATCAAAAATACGCTATTTCTTAGCGTTCTCTTTTTATTTGATATGGAAATATGACATTTTGAAACCAAAGGGTGTAGTGACATCACTAAAATGGTCACCATTTTGTAATAGTGCAAAATATAGAAATCCTATATGTAAACCTGGTAAATCAGCAACATCCATGCCAAATTTCATTTAAATCGGACCAGTGGTTCTTGCGTTATTGAGTAACACAGACAGACAGACAGACAGACAGACACACACACCATGTCATTTTTAGTCTATTTTCATTTTATGAAAAAATAGGCTGATGAGATCACCTTTTGTCCGTGTGTCTGTGTGTGCGTGTGTGTGTGTGTGTGTGTGATGGTGTGTGTATGTCCCCCTAATAAATTCTAAACGGCTGGAGCGATTTCAATGAAACTTGGTGGTAAGATCATAGCACCACTCTGGCCAACCCCGACCGTGCCCTTCAAATTTTATTGTGTCTCACCAATCCAACATGGCGGCTGTGCGAAATATTTCACCAGCATTCAGTATCTCCGAAACTATTACCGATATCACCCTGAAATTTTTTACGGTGATAAAGGGAACTACTGGAAGTTCACCTATGAGACTTTCAAAAACCTGGTAACTACAAAACCAACATGGCGGCCAAGCGAAGTTTAGACTTTTCTCGCGATTTGACCATCCACACGTAATGAAACATGGTACAGAAATTGTTTATACACATTGTAATGCACTAGCGTCTAATTTAGTTCAATTGTTTACATAACCTCCAGATCGCGGCTGTGCGAAATTTTTCAGTGGCATTCAAAATCTCCAGAACTATTTATGATATAACCCTGAAATTTTGTACGGTGATAAAGGGCACTTCTACAAGTTTATCCATGTAACTTTCAAAAACCTGTAAAGTACAAAACGAACATGGCGGCCAAGCGAAATTGAAACATTTTAATAGACTTTTCTCGTGATTTAACCATCTGAGCGCAGTGAAATGTGGTACAGTAAATGATTATTCATATTGTAATGCACTGCCATCTAATTTAGTTCAATTGTTTACAAAACCTCAAGATGGCGGCTGTGCGAAATTTGAGAATTATTATTTTTATTTCCCGTGTCCTAACCAACCTTGTCCCGCAATCTGGTTTTACAGAAGAAGGAAGTGCAATGGAGAGATCTTCTACTTCTCTTCAACGGAACACTAAGGGCCAATTCTCTAGGACCTTGAAGATAAAAGAAAATAATTTCATAGTGTAGAGAATTCGCGTGCAAGACACTGCAGTCCACTGTTTCCTCACCCTGCCCATCACCCATATACTTAACATGCAAAATTTTGTAGAGCAGCCCTCACTATGACAATACACCGTACGGGACTGCCAGTTGCAAGTTAGAGATGAGTTATATGTTTGAATTCTTTTTAGAGATTCTAGAGGGGAAAACACCTATTTTAAACAGAATATCTGTCATTTAAATTATTTTGTAAATAGCTTACATTAATTCAACTAATTCTGTGTAATATGGCCTAGAGGCCCTGGGTTGTACCTTACGACGCTCCGCCCCGCTTACATCTCAGTAAGTTGGGCAGCCTGCGATAAGAGGAGCAGTAGAGTAGTTTAAACCTCTGACAACTTCTCTGCTTCCGATGTGCTGTGGGTCAATCTAGTCGAATCGTGAAAGCTTCGAGTGACAATCTGCACCTTTTGCCTGCAGTGTGCATCTTTTCGTTATACATTTGACTCAGTGAAGTTGGTTTCATATCAAATGTTTAGAATGCGCTTCTGCCTCCCCGAAGCTCCAATTACTGGAAACAGACGAACTTATTGTGCTGTGCAAGGGTCATTACGAAACGTTTGAGATACCGGTACACCAAAAGTTTTTTTTAAATTATTCTGATTGTTGCACTTTCTCAAAGTACTCACCACCATACTGTATATACTTTTGCATTCGCTGAAACCACTTCTGGAAGCACCCCTGCCGCACGTTTTCTTCGATAGCTGCAAGCTCCTCTTCGTAGATCGTAACAGCTTCTTCGGGGGTTGAAAATCTCTTTGAACGCATGCGATTAATTACCATCGGGAAGAGAAAAAAAAATGCTCACGGAACCAGGTCAGGACTGTAAAGTGGGTGAGTCATTAGTTTGACCTGCGTAGACTCCAGGAACTGAATTTTCATGTTGGCGGTGTGTGCAGACGCGTTGTCGTGATGGAGAAGAATCCCTCAGAGTTGGGTTTAAGGATTTTAATGGGGGGACACGTGACCATGTGCCCTTATGCTAATGTCACCCATGTTTAAGGGTTCATTTTACTGGTTAGGTGTACTATGCAAAGGCTTGTCAAAATCCATAATATATATATTTGAGTCAACTGTCCCAACGCAATTTGTAGGGTCCCAGTCAGATATTCCTTGGACCATGAAGCGCTTTGGCACAAGAGCAACTTGAAATGAATCCTCCTGAGATCCATTCACCACAACGTGCTCGCCAATTACGAAGAAGACGTCTTTCTCCCGGTGACGCTTTGAATGTCTGGGATTCTCCCCTCAGCGAACAAAGCGGACTGTGTGCTCAATGACAGCTGCTTGTCAAGACTCTTGCTACAAAGCATCACAAAGTGACTTGAAGAGCCAATGCTGTTCAGTCGCTGGAGGATTAGTGTACCATGCCTGCCCTCCACTTCTTAAACTTCAAAGAACTCTTTCAGCCTTTATGCAGCCTCTTAAATAATCGTAATTATTATTGAAAACTCAACGACTCGCCAGAGAGTCCGGCTTGACTCGAGGAGAAAGTTCAGCTAAAACAAACAAATATTAATATTTTAATCCTGAGCCCGTAAAGTGATAGATGGGCTACCTATTACAGGGGAAGTAAAACCGGCGGACCCATGTCATAGATTTATGGCATGTAAAAGAACCTTCCATTAATTACACTTGTGTGAAGTTAAATTATAGGTTAGATTTGACTAACGCTCTTAGATTCCAACTTTCGTCGCCAGGAGCCGGCTGCGGTGGCAACCAAGTTCATAACTATACCAGACCCAAAACAACTGTGAACATGGGCTCGCCCAGTAACGCGCGTCCAGCTGAGCACCGTTGCCACTGTGATACTTCAGGGAGTTGACACAGCTCTACGCTCGCAGTATACACACGACCATCCCCCAGAACACAAGGCGCTCCGAATGCAAGTGCATGTACGAGCTGGGGGACCTAATCCTACGAATATCTATCCTCACAACGGATTGCACACAATGTGATATGAGGCAGATATAAGATGCCACACAAACGTTATTCGTGCAAGTGAGCACCTACTGTTGTAGCGACCAGCATTCTTGGCTGTCGTCCAGGAGGCCCGGGTTCGATTCCCAGCTCTGCCAAGCTATTTAATTCTAGTCTGAGGGCTGGAACAGGGTTCGCTCAACCTCGCGAGGCAAAACTGGGAAGATGTGGGTTAGATTCCTACCTCAGCCATCCTGAAAGTGGTTTCTCATTTCTACTCCAGGCAAATGTCAGGATGGTTCCTAACTTAAGGCCACGGCCGCCTCCTTCCCAATCCTCACCAGAATAATAATAATAATAATAATAATAATAATAATACACACACTATAATACAGACACCACAGTAACCCAGAATTTCAGACAAGTACACGGGGCTAAAGTACCAATATGTCCAAGCCCCTCAAATGAAACAACAATTACAACGTTATTATATCACATGACGTAATGTACACCACAAGTCATTCTGAGTAACATTGCTTGTTAGCCCTTTATATGGTAATAGAAACAGAGAAAACAATTTGTTGGGATAAGTTTTTGTTTATTGGGGACCTCCTTGTGGTGTCGGCCTATTGGCTAGCACATTGCTGTCCATTCTTGGCTGTCACCGCGGAGTCCTGGTACGATTCCCAAGAAATGTAATTCTGGTCTGAGGGCAGGAACAGGGTACACTCAGCCTCGTGATGCAAACCTGGGAATATGTGGGTTGGATTCCTACCTCAGCCATCATGGAAGTGTTTTTTCTGTGGATTCGCACTTCTACTCCAGGCAAATGCCACGATGGTACCTAACGTAAGGCCACGGTCGCTTCCTACGCAAATCCTACCTCAATTACAAGTATCACACTAGTACAGACATCACAGTGTCACAGGTTATCAGACAAATTCCACACACACCCAAATACACGGGGCTACATGACCACGATGTCGCAAAGCCCCTAAAACAATCATCATCATCATCATCATCATCATCATCATCATCATCATCATCAACAACAACAACAACAACTCTTGCTGTCACCCATGATGTCCAGATTCGATTCACGGCTCAATCAATAGGCCTTAGGATCCCTACTACAGGTGAGAGTTTCTTAGCAATTCGTCCAACGTGTTCAATCCAGGTCAGGTGTTTGTCGATGATTAGACCTAAATACTTTGCCTGATTAACCTCTTTTATTTCAATATTATTTATATATATTTTGTCATGTGTGATTTCTTTCATGCTTTGTTTTGAAATTACCATGTAATTGGTCTTCTGTAGGTTCATTGTTAATTTATTGGCCTGGAACCATTGTGAGAGAGTATTTATATCTTGTTGCACATTTTGTATGATTTCAATTATGTCTTTCCCAGTGTAGAAGACATTTGTATCATCTGCATACAATTTGATATGCCCTCTCAAATTACATTCCACAATATCATTTATATACATTAAGAATAATGTAGGTCCAAGTATAGATCCTTGTGGAACGCCATGAGTTATATATTTTCCTGAACTTATGCATTTATTCAAAGCTACATGCTGCTTTCTTCCAATAAGGTAGCTTTGGAACCATTTTAGAGCTATACCTCGGACACCAGCATTTTCTAATTTTGACAACAATATTTTATGATCTACTGTATCAAAGGCTTTTGTGAGATCAATAAATAACCCAACTGCAATATTATTTTTGTCAATAGTTTCTTGTAGCATTGTTATTAGGTCAATAGTTGATGCCTCAGTACTAGATTTTTCCCTGAATCCATATTGCATATTATGAAAGAATGTATTCTTGTTCAGAAATGAAAGCAATCTTGTTTTTACCACTTCTTCCAGAATTTTTGAAACTACCGATAAAATAGAAACAGGTCTATAATTATTTGGATTTCTTTTGTCACCACCCTTAAATATAGGAACTACTTTGGCCACTTTTAAGTCATCTGGTATCATGCCAGTAACTAAGGACTCATTAATCATTTCAACCAAGATTTTAATAAATGATTGCATATTGTTTTTAATGAAATTTGTCTTGATCCTATCTAAGCCACAGCTCTTTTTATTCTTTAAATTTGTGATGATGGACTTGACCTCTGCTTCATCTGTTGGATATAAGTAGAGGGAATTTGACTGCTTGTGGTCCTTACTGAGGATTTCCTTCTGTTCAGGAATTGCTTTTGCTAGACTTCCAGCAATGTTTGTGAAGAACAAGTTAAATGATTCACATAGCTCTTGATTGTCTGTGATAATTTTGTTGTCTATTTCAAGTGAAGTGCATGTCTCAACTGTTGGCTTCTTGTTGTGTATGATTTCTTTGATAGTCTCCCAAGTTTTATTGGAATTGTTTCCATATGTTCTGAATTTTTCTGAGTAGTAATTTGACTTTAGTCTTCTTTTTAAGTTTGTTACACTATTCCTGCATCTACAGTATTCTTGGTTCATATCATTATTATTGTTTCATTTCGATAATGTTTGTGGTCCCAGAGTTGGGTGGGACACCCTGTATAGCACTCTCCTTCAAGGTCGTGCAGAGTGAAATTCAAGTGCCGCCAGGCACCAAAACAATTTACGGTGTTGCTACTTGTAGTAGAACACCCTCGTAGAAAAGGTTATTATTATTATTATTATTTTTTTTTTACAAATACCGTAGTATGGTATGTCTTATAACTAGGGTGGGGCTTATACATGGGCACATTTTTTTACAACATAGTATGTTTCAAAACAAAGGTGGGGCTTATACACGGGCGGGGCCTAAACACGCGTAAATACGGTAGTTCTGTAATGAACGGTTTTGTATGTTTATGTCTAATCTGTAGCACAGCATTTAACAATATAACATATGAACTTTTGTTTGAGGATTGAATTTCATTTTTCATTTCATATTTATTCATCAGTGCTTTACAGTACACTGAATGGAGTCTCTGAAAAGAGCAAAGCCCCACTTCGCATTCGGGATGCGTCAGAGCCCCCACTGTATATACTGGATTATATTTACATATGTACACAAGATGGCAATTAGTGAGAATCGAGCAATGATTACATTATTTATAGTATACTTTAGAGGGATTGTAAATGCACATTTATATAGGATAAAGGAGGACAACAAGAGAAGAGATCAAATAAATATTGCAAATGGAGATACACAGGAAACACTAGCACAACAAAGAATCGGGGCATAATTTATGAAGAACAATCTACTTGTTGAACAAATAATGCCGCAGCTTCCTCTTGAACTAAACGGCATTATTGTTGCTGGCCTTCAGGGAACACGGTAGGCTGTTCCATGCACAGACCGATCTATTTACAGAACCCAGTTTGTACGATTCAGTCTTGGGTAGTGGGGCGTACAGCGTAACTCCGCGGCCCTTCTGAGCTGATCGGTAGCCAAGGGAAATTTTGTCTAAAATAGCACATGAGTCTGTATTATTAAAAAGTTTTCGCAGGTATAACAAATGGTACTATGGTGGGCTCAGCACTAGCTTGTAATCTGACAGTAAAAAGAGAGCTGAGCTCATTCTCAAGTGGCCTGACAGACTTAGATAATTTCCTCAAGTTGATGGACTAGTTTTGTAAACTATACTAAATGATCTGGGGAAGTGTTGCATTTTCCAAGTATTTCGACGCTACATTGCATTTTGTACGTATTTTGAATCTAGCCTACGTTTTGTGGGTATTTTTCAATCTATTCTTTTTGTGAATCTTTTCGTTCTAAATTCCCTTTTGTAAGACCATATTGTGAGTTGTTTCAATCTGAGTTCCTTTTTGTAATTATTTTCCGTCTCACTTAATTTTCGTTCTGGTTTCCGTTTCATTATCATTTTCGCTATCACCCAGATCATTAGGGGCCGATAACCAAATGTTAGGCCTCTTAAAACAACAATTATCATCATCAATGTGCTGCTATTAGCGCACCCTATGTATGGACTACTTTTGTAAACTCCTTGATTTTAGAGAGTTCATAACGCTGCGCTGTCGGCAGTCAATTGTCACACAACCTTGACAACCATTATTCGATACAAGGCAATAACTATAAGCAGGCAATTAAAGTCATTTGATTTAAGAAGGCAAATATAATTATACCACCAAACAAACAGCAGAGGCAAACCCAACATATTGCCATGGGGAAATAAATAAATGTATGAATTAACGAAAAAGTAATTACGCTCAGTTGTTTAAGACAACAAAGTGTACACAAGAATCAATCATCACTCAATGTGGGTCTACTGGTTACATCGAAGGCGGGTGTGGAGGTAGTGGAAGGTGACGTTGGACTAGAGATGGGAATGAGTATTGTGGAGGAGGGAACAGAGATGTGCGCTGACGTGGAAGCAAGCGTGGATAATTCTCTTTCGGCGTGACGGCAAGCTCCTTGACCAATTCGTTGTTGCTAGTAAATTCAATTCAATTCAAATAACAGTACAGTAAGTATGTAGTTAGTTTTAGTTGTAAGTAGGTAGTTAGTTTGTCTATTAGATATATGTCATTGTTCTATTAGACTATGGTGTGTGAGTGTGTCTGGTAGCAGTTGCATTGTTTATTAGTTATAGTTCATTGTTTCAGTAGACTGTGATGTGTGAGGGTGCATGTGAGTGTGCCTGGTGACAGACTGTTTTAGTGGTAGTATTTGTTGTTGGTGGAAATTTAGTATTTTTTTTGTTAGAATATTGGTATTTAATTGTTAGTACGGTAGAAGGTTAGTATTTTTGTTAGTAGAATTGCTCTTTACTTATTCTGAAAGGGAGTAGCAGCCTTTCAGAATAAATCAATTCTTTACTAGTCTTATAGACGGTTAAGATATTGATAATATAAGCCAAATAATGGCTACACTGCGTCCTGCTGCACGGCTGAAAGCAACGGGAAACTACAGCCGTATGCTATTCCCGAGGATATGCACCTCTCTATGCATAATTACATGTGATGATGGCCTCCTCCCTTGTAAAATTTCAATCCGGAGGTAAACTAGTCCCCCGTTCGGATCTCCGGGTGGGGACTACTCGAGAGGGGGTTAACATCACAGAAGTGACAAAGAGGAAATCTGACATTCTACGGATCGGAGCGTGGAATGTTAGAAGTCTGCTAGGAAGTGGAAGGTTAGAAAACTTAGAAAGGGAAATGGATAGGTTGAGGTTGGATTTGGTTGGGATTCGTGAAATGCGCTGGCAGGAAGAACAGAACTTTTGGTCAGGAGACTATAGGGTCAATAGCACTAAATCAAACAATGGCCAAGCAGGGGTTGGCAATGGCCAAGCAGGGGTTGGCCTCATATTGAGAAGGAAACTTGGACAGCAGGTGACATATTATGAGCAATATAGTGAACGGATTATTGTAGCAAAAATCAATACTAAACCTACCTGCACCACAGTGGTACAAGTCTATATGCCTACCAGTCAAGCTGATGATGAGGATGTTGAAAAGGTCTACGAAGAAATAGACGAAATTCTGAGGCATATCAAGGGTGATGAAAATGTTATAGTAATGGGAGATTGGAATGCTGTGGTAGGAAAAGGGAGAGAAGGGAAGATAGTAGGAGATTTCGGATTAGGTGAAAGGAATGATCGAGGAAGCAGGCTGGTAGAATTCTGCACCGAGCATGAATTGGTCATAGCTAACACCTTATTCAATAACCACAATAGAAGAATATACACATGGATGAGACCAGGAGATACAGGGCGTTACCAAATCGACTTCATTATGGTCAAGCAGAGGTTTCGAAACCAGATTTTAGATTGTAAAACATATCCTGGTGCTGACATAAACTCTGACCACAATCTGGTTGTAATGAAATGCAGATTAAAGTTGAAGAAACTGAAGAAAAGTCAAAAGCCAAAAAGGTGGGCGATAGACAGACTGAAAGAGAAGGATGTAAACGAAAGATTCAAGAAGAGTATAAAGGAAGGACTAATGAAAAACCCTAAACAAACTTCAATTGCAGACGAATGGGCACTTTTGAAGAATAAAATAACAAAATCCGCAGAAGAAAACATTGGTAGGAAAGAAAGAATAGGGAGAAAACTGTGGATCACTCAGGATATACTAGAATTGATGGATGAAATGCGGAAACACAAGAATGTAAGAGATGAAAAGGGGAAAGCAGAATACAGACGTCTGAGAAATGAGGTTAACAAGAAGTGCAAGGAAGCGAAAGAAGAATGGTTGAAAGAGAAATGTGCAGGTATAGAAAATTGTCTGAAATTAGGAAAAGTAGACACAGCTTATCGAAGGATTAAGAATACTTTTGGGGAAAAGAAGACTAAGTGCTGTAATATTAAGGACACAAATGGAAAGCCTCTAACAGATAGGGAAGAAAAGGTTGAGAGATGGAAAGATTACATCGAGAATTTGTATAAGGGAGAGGAGATTGAGAATCATGTAATGGAAAGGGAGGAGGAAATTGATGAGGATGCGAAAGGAGATTTAATATTGAGATCAGAATTTGATAGAGCTTTGGAAGACTTAAGCAGGAACAAAGCACCAGGCATAGATGATATACCGATTGAGTTGCTACGCTGCATAGGAGATGAAGGTCTGATCAGGTTATTTCACTTGGTGTGTAGGATTTATGAGACAGGTGAGGTACCCCCTGATTTCAAGAAGAATGTAATCATCCCTATACCAAAGAAAGTGGGAGCTGACAGATGTGAAGATTACCGTACAATCAGCTTGATTACTCATGCTTCAAAGATCCTGTCTAGAATAATTTACAAGAGGATTGAAAGCCAGATAGAAACGGAGTTGGGTGAAGACCAGTTTGGTTTCAGGAGAAATGTAGGAACAAGGGAAGCTGTACTAAGTCTTAGGCTGATTTTGGAAGGTAGAATAAGGAAAGATAAGAGAACGTTCATGGCTTTTGTAGACTTAGAAAAGACTTTTGATAATGTTGATTGGACTAAATTGTTTGACATTTCGAAATCGATTGGAATAAAGTACAGGGATAAGAGGGTGATATACAATCTGTACAGAAACCAGACAGCAGTCATTCGAGCTGAAGGACATGAGAGAGAAGCTGGTATTCAGAAAGGTGTAAGGCAAGGCTGCAACTTATCACCCATACTTTTCAATCTTTACATTGAACAAGCAATGAAGGAAATTAGAGAAAAATTTAAAGTGGGAGTGAAGATTCAAGGAGAAATAATTTCAACTCTGAGATTTGCTGATGACATCGTCATCTTGGCCGACAAGCCTGAGGATTTGAATGAGTTTTTGTATGGTATGGACTCCGTCTTACGGAAAGAATTCATGATGAAAATTAATAAATGTAAAACAAAAATACTGGAATGCAGCCGAAGTAAATCAGAAACCTCTATGGAGATCAAATTGGCAGGTGAAAAGCTGAAGGAAGTAGGAGACTTCTGTTACTTAGGAAGCAGAATAACCAGTGATGGACGAAGCAAAGAGGATATAAAAAGTAGGTTGGCTCAGGCAAAGAAAGCATTTCTACAAAAAAGGAATCTGCTGACATCGAATATAGATTTAGGTATTAGGAAGTCATTTTTGAAAGCCTTTGTCTGGAGCGTGGCGCTCTATGGAAGTGAAACTTGGACTATTGGTGCAGCAGAAAAGAGGAGAATTGAAGCATTTGAAATGTGGTGTTACAGGAGAATGATGAAGATCAGATGGGTAGATAAGGTTACAAACAAAGAGGTATTAAGACGAGTGGGAGAGGAGAGATGTTTCTGGCGACTGTTAATGAAGAGAAGAGATAGGTTGGTAGGACACATACTAAGACACCCAGGAATAGCAAGCTTAGTTATGGAAGGAATGGTCGAGGACAAAAACTGTAGGGGTAGACCAAGGTTAGAATATGTTAAACAGATTGCCTCGGATGTAGGGTGTCGGAGCTATGTAGAGACGAAACGATTAGCTCAGGACAGGGAGGCATGGAGAGTTGCATCAAACCAGTCAAAAGACTGAAGACTCAAACACACACATTTAGTTCTGGTCTCAGGGTTAGAACCGGGCACTCGATGCCTCGTGAGGTAAGACTGGGAAGAGGTGAATTTTATTCGACTCAACTTAAAAAAGAAAACATGATTGCCGACACCACAATAACACAGGTTATCAGATTTTGTGTTTTCACGTACTTCTGTATTCGAAAGATTCTTTAAAAGGTCATATACCCTGAAGATTATATTTCTTGCCTGGCTGTTCGACTGCCACTCAGCTGCTATGGAACATTTTTATGAGTTCAAAACTTCAGCTCACAGCACTAACTTAATTAAGCTCCACTACTGAATTTATACAGCAATACGGTCGTCTTTGTTATCTTCCCCAGCGAACCTAAATATTTCAACACCTAACCATTCTTCACTCTAATTATCCCTTTAGTTCAAGGGCAGATGATATCTCCCGAACGGCTGGTCGTAGCGTCACGGGGTTTGGACAGTCAGTTTCAAAATGTTTAGCTCTGTAACATAGGTTCATCTAAATAATTGGATATTTAATGATTTTCGTGCGCGGAGAGAAATAAAGATTCCGTACGGCACAGGGAGCCCAGAGTACAGAGTTAACTAGGCAACGCCGCGCTATGCAATTGGCTGGCGCGGGTGGGTGCGTGAATCTGGCTCCTCCCTCATGTTCACAGTTGTTTTGGGTCTGGTATAGTTGTCGTTGACGGTGGCGTTTGGTAACTACTTGAAAATTGAATGTCTGCAATCCTTACTCGAATTAAAAAATGATAACACACACTAATACAGCCATTACAATTAACACCGGTTATCAGACAGAATCTACATACACCCAAAGTACACGGGGCTACATGACCGCATTGTCACAGCCCCTAAACTAAGGAACAAACGAACCAACCTATTACATTAAAATACAACCCCGCAAAGTAGCTGTACGCGTTAAATCACTCCACACGACTGTGAAGGAGAGCTGAAGCAAATTCAGAGGTAATGGCTATCAGTTGCGGCTGGTAATAAGGTTGCACAACGACCAGATATTTAGCCTATTTTCATTTATGAAAAAAAAATAGGCTTATGAGATCACATTTTGTCCGTGTGAGAGTGTGTGTGTGTCTAATAAAATCTAAACGGCTGAAGCGATTTCAATGAAACTCGGAAAGTGCATACTACTATCTCGTCCAACCTCGACCATGCCTTTCAAATTTTAATACGTTTCACCAATCCAACATGGCGGCCGCGCGAAATATTTCACTGGCTTTCTATATCTCCATAGCAGATATCACCCTGAAATCTTGTACGGTGATAGACGGTATTACTAAAGGTTTATCTATGGGAATTTTATAAACCTGCTAAGTACAAAACAAACATGGTGGCCAGGCTAATTTGAAACATTTAAATAAACTTTTCTCGCGATTTAACCACCTGAGCGCAGTGAAACTTGGTACAGCAAATGTTAATACTCATTGTAATGCACTGACATTTAATTTAGTTCAATTGTTTTCATAACGTCAAGATGGCCGCTGTGCGAAATTTGAGAATTATTATTTTTATTTCCCGTGTCCTAACCATGCGATCAAAGTGAGGGTTTGAATAATGTACCTACGCAATATCCTTTATCTAATGGCGCATAACTATTTGGCCTACAAATATAAAAATCTAACATGGTGACCATCTGAATATTTAGATGGCTGCCAATATCTACGAATCTGTTACAGCAATCAAACTAAAATTGTGTATGTTGATAGAGGCTATTAACATTAGATCACCTATGGATCATTCAATAACCTGGTGAGCACAAAACCAACATGGCGGTGACGTGATATTTAAATATTTGAATGTAATTTTTTTTTCGCGACTTTTCATATCTCGGTGTGAAACTTGGCACGGTATATCTTCATACAAGTCTTAATATACTGACGTCTAATTTCATGGAATGTTATGAGAACTTAAAAATGGAGGTTCTGCATTTTTAGGTAGATTTCATTAGAAAGCTAACTATTGCAATGGGTACCATGTTTCGACTTCCGGAAAATGTCGACATATCTTCGCGTTTCACATCCCCCAGACCCCAAAACCACCGTCAGTTCAAAAGTTTATATATAATTTATGTATATATTGAACCCGCTGAGCTAAGGTTCATGTGATATTTTTTATAACAGCACATTTATGATGGGATGTAGTACCTTTGAACACACCCAGAAAGCCACGTGGAGCTGAGAGCTCATGCTATACTCTTTGAAGTAGCGGAGAATCGCACTTTTGACTTTGGTGAAGTCTACTAATTAATTATCTGAGGTCTTATTAATTAATTTTATCTTTCCACGAGACTCAGAATATTCCATTTCGTCATGCAGCATTATTAAAACATTTTGGAGAACGTTATTTTCGCTTAAGGTAAGGTAATACCCTTGCAGATACGCAAACAGGAATGTAAGTAGTCGCTCAACGACTTCGGTTTGACGACCTACTTCCTCGAGTAACCCTGTGCCTTGCACTACGTCTGGAGAATCCGCCCCGTGTAGGCGTGAAGTTACATCCGTCTTGTTAGACGTAGAAAATATCCGCTGTTTATCGTGGAAATTGTTATCTATTGCCATCGAGCACGAATACGTTACGATACGAGTGATAAGTAATAATTGTATAGTGAATTATTTGCACTACATCTGGAAAATCCGCCCTGTGAAGGCGTGCAATTGTAGCCGTCGTGTCAAACGTGAAAATATCCGCTGTTTAGCGTGGAAACTATCATCGGGTGCCATCGTGCACAAATATTCTATAAATCACTGTTATGTATGCACAGTGAACAACAAGAAGCATATTGTGATATAATTGGCAAGTATAGTGAATTTTATAACATTACCGTAACACCACATTTTTGTACCCACGTGTTTGTGGAGGGCCGAGAGCCTGGTGAAAAATATAGAGGTAAACGTGTTATAACTACTTTAAATAAGTGTGATTATGAAAGTACTGTATATTTGAATTGCCACAGTGAATTTTTCAATTACAAAACGACGCACATTTCACGGATGCTACGTGATGTAAAAGTGGCGTCAGCACACGTGAAGAACCACAGAACAGTGCTTGCTCATGTATTATTCAATATCTGCGAAGTAAAGGCTGTGTTATCAATTGCAATTAAAGCCTGTAACATTTACTACGAACATTGTGATTTTTTGAAGTGAAAGAATGAACTAATACACGATTTATTCCACCACCCACTGTGCCCGTTTAGACCGGAGTCCGCACGACCACATATGCATTTTACCAATAATCAGTCAGCACGAGAGTCAAAATATCCCGGAGCGCCAGATGGGTTAAAGCAAATCGCAAAAACGACATCAAATTTATAAAAATGCTTTACTGATTTTTGGCTCAATGCAACAATAAGGATAGAAGGAGATTTAATTGGGTAAGACACATCTGGTAAAATTATCTCAGTTTATTTTAAAGTTAAAATCTGACTGCAAGAATGCTCAAAGCAGCATCACTCCACGTGTGGCGATCCACACTCTTATTTACACACAATATACAGAAATTTTCCAAACACATTTGACAATCTTTCTGGAAACACAAGTCCGATTAATAGTCCTGTGGACTGTGTTCCAAAATTATTAATATTTAATTCCAGTTCAAAATTAATTGTCCATACTGGAAATAACGTTGATCACTGTTTGACTATTTACATGATATTAACACTCGTAGAATAAATGTTTATAGAATTTCTTAGACTTTCATTTGTTTTCCAGTTTTCAAAAATATATCGTCGAAAATATTATCATCATTGAAGCAACACAAATTATTAACACATATTAATAACATCTGAAAAGTATTTGACCATTGAGCATAGCATCGAAGAACTGTGCGAAGCACAACAACAATTAATCGTTCTTCTGACATTAAACATTCGAGAAGTGACCCGATTATGAACTTCAAGTTCCAAACAAAATACATGATTTCTGAATCATCAACTAGATCAATAAATGGTTGAACCATTCAACTATTAGATTTTCCACTTGGAATCATTATGAAAATATTTATATTCATGGCCATTCTTAGCAATTTTTACAACTTGCAATTCTTCGACAGAATGCGGAAATTAGAATTGTAGTTTTATAATGAATTCATTTAGTTCATGGCACTAGGATTGAAAATATCCTTTAAATTATTCGTGGTTAAAGAATTACTTTTAATTGGCAGTGGCCCATTCTATTATTTGTGTAAGAACACAATATTATAACAACAACAACAACAACGGCAAAGGTCTTCCTCTGAAGAAAAATAAACTACTATCATGACAAATCCGGGTTCTAGCAAAATCAAAGTCTAAATGGAATTCGTAAACAAGGTTGAAATAAGAACTGATGGTTTCAAAGAAATAACCTTCGGGTTATTCATACGACGAAATGTGTGGCTCCAATACTCCTACTATAAACCTGAGCCATCGAACCTGCTATTTGATTGATGCTCGAAAAAACCTTCATTCCTGCGACTTAACATGCGCACCTGGGAATGGCATTCAACTACTCCACACACATAAATTATCTTCCCAAAATTTATACAATAAATCAAGCCTCTGCTTGTTATCAACACTGGAAGATTAATAAACTGACAAGTTTATTTTATTTTACCATTCAGTTCAACCCGTGAATTTACCATACTTATGAAAAGCTTCATTTCACTTTCGAGTGTATTTACGTCATGATTTTATATAAATACAAAAATATCCTATTTGATACAAATATAATTTGCTTCCCGTTTCATGCCTCTCCGTGTTATCTGAAACATATACTTTGCTCATTGCAAATATCAACTGTTCAACCAGAAGTGAAATGTTGGTTGAATGCGGGCTTGCGCTAACCACTCTCCTTCGGAAAATCTCCTGTTCCAAACTAGAAATGTTTAAACTACTTCATAGGCTCTTTCTCAATACATATGATTATTAGAAAATATAATATCCAAGAATTATTTAGAAAAATTATGAAAATTATTATTATTATTATTAGTGGATTATTATTATTATTATTATTTGTATTATTTCAAATATGTTTAATTATCATCTCATTATGTGAGAATCCACATGTTCGAACCTTCGAATATGGAAAAAAAAATATCCATTCCTCAACAAAAATAAATTTAACTTTTACAGTTACATCGGCTGATTACCGTGATTTCCTTAAAATATGAAAAATTCAAATAAATGCTCGAAATGCTCGGTCATCGATCCTAAACTGTTCTGAGTGCTGAAAATACTCAGAATAACTCTAACAAGTCTTGCGTAAATCATTGCAAGCTTTAAATACGACGAAAAAAATGTGTTGGTCATCTGCAGAAAAATAGTTTGTTCCATTTAGCTAGGCATAATATAATTCAAATGTGGCTTACATTTCTTGATGGTCTTGAAGTGTAGTAAACCTGGTCTATACCAGATTTATCCGTAGACATGCCCTATCGGACAAGCACGTATAATCCTTGTATCGGCCGCCATTGTAGACCCACAATTCGTCTAGTCAGACATAGTGGTAGTATCTTTCGACGTTTGAATAAACTGTGGTTCCATTTTAATATGAGCTTCTATCAAAGCCATAACAGTTTGTTGAAATAGGGTCAGATCTAAGTGATCTCTTCTTAGATATGTCAGTTGTAACATAACTCACTGTAATCTCATCAGTAGAAGAAAAACGTTGACAGTCTAAGCAGTTAACGGCTGTTCTGAAGATCGTTCCCTGGGCATGGTTTATTAATATCACCATCTGCCATGCGCTAGACAACTTGCAGTTTCCCTTGCGTAGACTAATGAACGCCACCGTTATAGACTTAGTCTTCAGTGTACTGACAGATCGAAGTGGTTAACTAGTTACAAAAATGAGAACTGACTTGAAATGGATTTAAACATCCAAGTATTAAGTTACTATTGGACTGTGACAAAATACTATTTCCTAGACAAAGTCTAGCATATGTCCTTTTGGAAATATAAATATTTCCACCAATGTCTGTAGATATCAATCACCTCAGTGATTCTCCTCGCCAGAAACTTACTAAGTTCCAACTCGTTTGCAAAGCACTTCTCGTGACTATCACGATTTGAAAAGAACTTCTGCGTAGATACGGCAACCATGTGCCTTGGCTCAGCGTAGACGCAACTTGCTTGCCAAGTGCTTGTGTTAGAATGAACTGACAGTGCCTGCTCCAGCTGGCTTTTATTCAAAACGCTCAGGGTCACGCGTCATCGCCTGATATCTGGAAACCTCATATCTCTTGAATCCACGGTCCGATTTACTTGATACTAATTGCATTCTCTTTCATTTGGCCGTGCCAGTAATCTGATCCCAGTCTCAAGTCTCTACTCCATAGTTAACTATTTAATCAATAAATAGCCTCCACCTCTGCTGTTACTCGCTACGTCACTTGACATCCAACTATCGGTAAAATCCTTCGAAATGCTTCGAGAAGCAATGTAGCGCGATATTCAAATATCTGAACTTTCAAAAGCGGCTACAGCCTTTCCCTTGATATCTAGGTGTCTGAAACTTGGAATACCCATTCCTAGAATTGGGCACACCACGTGATCAAATTATTCTACACCATGTTTGAGACCAACATCATGGGCTAGTACCGCTATGGTATGAGGGTGATGTATCTATTGGAACCAGCATGATGGTGGAGCTTCCAGAACAGCGAACGAGGAGGAAGGAAACCAGGATGCCATTCCCAGGCAGGTCCAGTACATCCACGAAGTTATCGACAGGGACATATCGAACCCTGGTCTTTGGGAGGAGTCCAGATGGGAGTCCTGATGAGGACAATGTTGTTCCGGAAAGCCAGGGATGAATTCGTACAACCCTTGTCGTTGAACAGAGGGCTGAGTGAGAGCTCCTCCATTTCGTGAGTTTTTGTACACCCTTTCTTGTTCCAGTTTCTGGTGGTATAGTAGGTTTAATGTAGTTCGTGAACCAACCGAACTCAGTGACAGCCATTTTTATAGGTAGGGAATGTAACTAATCTAATTAGATGTCATTTATTTCAGAGTGAGACACCCTTGGGTCAGATATTTTGGTCAGCCCTGGTGCAGCTTGATGGACGTCGTAGAACGTCAATGCCTATCTTTTGCTAAACGTGACCGTAGTCATTTGAGGCTACTTTGTTTAACCCTATTTGGGGTGATTTTTCAAGTCTTTGCTGACTTTAGTTATGGCAATCAGATGCCATGGTTATATTTCTTTAACTGCATTTTGTGCAGCCAGTCTTTGTTACACCCCTGACTTCGTTAGAGCAGTCGTATCAGTTAGGTAATCGACTGTAATTACCAGCTTTGTAACTGCATTATATTTCATTTGAGATGTTGCTCAGAAGCCATCTGGTCAAGTGTGGACCTTATAAGCAAAAGGGATGTTTCGTTGTCTAGCATCGAACCCAGTTCCCAACGTATCATTAAGCAGATCCAGAGTGTGGAATCTGCGTCACAATTATTATTTTGTTAGTGTCATGTGAAGACACGTATTTATTTGATGTTGTACAAGCGACTACTGAAGTAGTATATCTTTGAGAGCAAAGAGCTCCAGCTATGTGACATTGCTACCATTTAGACGTCTTTGGTTTGAAAGACGGAATTATATTATTGTATTCAGATTTATAGCGTGTTTTTTATACACGTATTCTTCGAGGTTTATAACCTATGGTAAAGGTTTTATGATGAGGCCAGTTGTACAGTTTTTATTTTGCTTAAATCGCCGGCCTTGATAGTTAGTGTGTGTTGTGTCAGATGAGCGCAGGAATGTTGTAGCCTGCAGCGACACAAACTGGTTTGTGACCCAGTGCCCTTGAGAGCACGCTTGTATTGTGAGACAGACATCGATTGACAGAAGACAGAATGCTTGTTGTATTCGCTCTTCCTTTCATTGCTACTTAGCACATGGAACCCAGTGTCCAACCTTGTATCTGATCACATGTTTTTATAGATTGTTTTTATGTTAGTTAAACGCACTTTTGCGTGTACCGTCGTTTGACGTGTACAGTTATGTCAGGTTTTCTATAGTACGTTGTAGGCGACCCTGTTATAGGAGGTATTTATTGTATGAAGGTATTTGTGTGTACCTTGTCCGGGATTGTTCCCGTTGACCAGATGTTATGGAGGGTGACTGTTGTGTGCAGGCCCATCCCAGAGTTATTGAACGCGAGCTGTGCGCCGCTGGTAACTTGTGTTATTGTGTGTCCGAGTTGTTGTTGCTCGTTGATTGTATTCCGACTTTTGAGTCGAGGCTTTTGGTGGAGATTGATCTCAGTGGAGACACTCCGTGCCCAGGCTATTGTCAGTATTTTTCGCCATAAACCAACGATAAACCTAAACCGACATCTTAATAATAAAACGCATAATTTTGGTAAAACAAAAGCTAACTAACGATTTCTTTCTATCTAACTTTGCTCTTTTGCATTTGGAACCTGCTGACATGGCCGTGCTAATGAAGGTATTTCCTTTTGAGGAAATGACTAGGACAGCTGACACTTTTGTAGCGACCTGAAGCTTGCTCGAACCTTGAACTCATAGCTTGTGGAGCGCAGGCCATGCGATGTTAGACGTAGTCTTTACTACGCAGTCGTCACCGTAACTACACACATTAGATGACTATGGCTTACAAAGAGTAAACCAAGGTGCAGGCAGGCATTTTAATAAAACTGTTGTCTCTTATTAATTATTTATGATGTACAAGTGTATGAATCCTACATGTTACCCTATTGTGTGCTGTTAGCACGTAGTTCCTAAGAATAATTAAATGTTTTTTTTACATGGCTGTTCGCTTAGCTTTCAATGTAATTGTTTTCTATTACGGACGTCATCGCCGTAAATTTTGTTATTAACTGATAGGACTTAGCTAGATGAATTAACGTTAAATGTAAATGTGGAGATGGTATCATCCTAACTTAGATTTGTTTTGCTACCCTGTTAAATGTAAATTCTGATATTAGGTTGATCTTGTAACTTGACCTAGGGACTTGCGTCGTACCATTTTCCTAGTGTTGCTGTTGTTGCTTTATTATTGTGAGATAGATCTTTCGCGAGGGTTTTCCGTAACTTCTCAGGTAGGGACCTGCTCTTTATTTTTGTTTGCTTATTAGCTTGCGGACTAGCCGATTGAAACCCTCCGAACTAGGATAGGGGCTTGTGAATTTTAACAATAAATTTTCACGGTGTTTTACATAAGTCTGGATGTTTACTTTCTCAGTCTAGTTTTTAAGGTGAACCTTTCCTTAGGCAGTCTATGACCATCGTCACCATGTACCTCGATCCCTGTGGACTACAGATTCTCGTGCCGCTTTGGCCTATTTGGAAGTTCACCTGATCCTCACGGCAATTATGTCCGACGGATGAGATGTTAGGGAAGTCATTGCGGTTGTTGGCTATCCTGACAGCTCCACCGACGGTCTCAATATGTATATATATATCAGTTTCTTGTGGACACGATAACTGCCGTAATTTTGCACCAATCACTTTGAATTTTTTACATAATATGTATCCCTATAAAATCTCGGTCGAGTTTGTTAATGGACAAAACGGTCGAAGGGGGTAAAAATGGGGGGCTTTTTTCGAAAGAGTGAAATATCACCATAACTCTATTAATATGTGAAATATCGAATTCCTTCAAAGATCATATTATGTGTCGGATAAGTGCCAAAACTTTATGTTTAAAAAGTTTTTTGATAGCACCAACCATTGGCCAATGGGGTGGGAAAAAGTGGGTTTTTCGGGAAACATTAATCATATCTCTCTTAAAGGGCACAATATCAAAACCGTACAAAATGGACAATATTCCCCTAATAATTACCTAAAATTTTGTCTGAAAGAATTTTTGATATGACCCACCATTTCGCCAAGGGATGAGAAAAATGATTTTGGAATTATAAGAAAATGCCAAGAGCTATCAGAGGTTGGCATGGCAATACTACTAAATTGATGAGGGCATGAGCCATCAGACGTTGCCATGACAACGCACTTGCACGAGATCAGATTCAGATTTCCAACTGACTAAGTGTGAAGCGGCTTCGGTGACGTAACTGGTAGCATGCTGAACGTCTATGCCCAAGGTCGCGGGTTCAAAGCCGGCCGAAGTCGTCGGATTTTCAAAGAACGCTGAAAATCCCTCAGTATGCTTTCCTTCAGAGGGGAAGTCCAACGTTCGTTGCAAGTTGCTGGTTGCGGTGGCATCTAGTAGCCAAGTTCACAGCTAGGTGTCGTTGACGGTATATTTGGTACCAACATTAGGAACTACTACATGAAATTGACCGTCTGCAGTCCTTACCTGAATTACATACTAATACAGCCATCACAATTAACACCATTTATCAGACAGATTCTACACACACCCAAAGTACACGGGGTTACATGACCGCGTTGTCACAGCCCCTAAACTGAGGAACCTTCCAACATCTCTGCGGGAGATAAAATTTGACGTGAAGAAGTAACAGACTGTTAGATAGTTACACATCAGTTCCCAACCTTGCATAAGGACGATGTGACCACAAAATGGACCCCAAATGACAAGGTTACCGTCCCCCTAACACAATAAAATGTTAAAATTATGCATAGTAAGACGAAAGAAAAGTGAATTGAGCTCCAATTACATTGTAAAATACTTTCTCGCAATAAATGAGGTCTGATCCTTCTACGAAAACCTGCATATTTTGCCTATTATAGCCTATCCGCTAGTTTGCCCGGTGAAATCTACCTCCGCCTTCCGGCGTGCCGAGAGGATTTTTTTTTAAATCTCGTTTTCATTTCTCGTGTCCTAAGCAAGACCAGTAATATATATGAAAATATAATATTTAGTTTTTCACTGAACTACTGGTTTAAATTAATAATAGACACATAATAATAATACCGTAATAATAATATTTTAGCAATATAAAACCATGCGCCTCTTACATTCACAGGAATTCGTAGTTTTGTTATTCAATAATTCAGGAAAACGTGTAGTATTGTGAACTGTTCGGGAAAGCGAAGACCGTAGGAGCACTCACCGTATGATCGTTGCCAGGCCCGAGCACCAACCAGATCTCGATAGTGGAGGGTATGGCAGAGTAAGTCCTATCCCAACAGTTTACTCGGCCGCTCATTCCTCGCTGGTTGCAACAAGGTGGGGGAGGTGTGGAGAAAGACATCCGAAATTTGTCGTCTACTGCCGATACCGTCTCGCAATGTTATTTGAGCGGGGGTGCGACACTTCCGGTTCTCTATTGCCTTCATGTAGGCTAGTCTATAACGTACGCGGTGTTGTTCTCGTGAAGTTTTTCGTATAATCAATTTAATCTCGAGGTGAATGTGATTTTCTCAGGACTGCGGCATTCGTGGCGAATAAACTAATTTAGTTTTACAGAGCACGTGTATACCGGCCCCTCTGGTATCAAACGGTTTTTTACCCAAGTTATGGTGAGGAGTGCTTGTGCCTAGGACGGACGCTACAAATATCAGTTTCTAAAACGAGATAAGTTGACACAACTTTATTTTATTCAGCGCATTGTATCATTTGTGTGTTCCCCACACGAGATATTACAATACAATTAGGACTGGCTGCGTGGCTCAGCGGTAACGTTCTCGCTTGCTAGGCGCTAGGTTGCAGGTTCGTATCCTGGCGCAGTCAGCTGGCATTTGAGGGTGCGCAAATATGAGGGAGCTGAGGCAGCAGATTTACTGGCACGTTAAAGATCCCCTTCGGGGCAATATTCTGGCAACCCAGCGTCTCTAAAAGCCACAGTAGTTACAAGGGACGTAAAACCAATAAAATTATTATTATTATAATTCTTCTTCTTCTTCTTTCTTCGATTCGGTCAACTACGGACCACATCAGTTCAACTGTCTCTTTTTCCGAGCTTTAACTACCGCCCAGTGTTCCCGCATTCGTCTCCGGTGTTGTTCTTTTCTCTCTTGGGACCACACCTTCCCTGTCTTCAGCTTCGGCTTTTCCTGGAAACCTTTGTGCGTACGTAGTTTTTCCTGAAGTGGAACACGCTCCTGGATATCTTTAGGGGAAATTTCCATTTCACGTAGATCTTTCTCAACTTCTGTGAACCATGCCCCTTTGGTTTTCTTATCCTGAAAGTACGTCAATATCCGTTTTGATATCCTGCCTGGGCTCATTCGTGTCAAGTGGCTATAAAAGGCAATCCTTCTTTTTCGAATCGTGTCACTGATCTTCTCCACGTGCTTGTATAATTCGTGGTTGTGACGCCTTCTGTACTCACTGTTTTCTTCGATAGGACCCAGGATTTTCCTCACAATCTTCCTTTCTTTCGCCTCTAGTTTTTCCATTAGACCTTTCTTGTTCATTGTTAGAGTCTCTGCCGCATACAGAGCCTCTGGTCGAATAACAGTGCAGTAATGTCTAATTTTGGCGTTTAAGGATATCGATCTCTTATTGTACATGTCTTTAGTCAGGTTGTATGCCATTTCCATTTTATTAATGCGTGACACGATGGCTTCTTTCTCTGATAGGTTAGGCTCTATCCATTCACCGAGGTATTTAAACTTTTCTGCCTTCTGAACTTTTCCTAGTCCGACCTGCAGTTCTTTGGGGGCTGATTTTATGTTTGTCATGAATTGTGTCTTCTCAAAGGATATTTGAAGCCCAGCCTTCAGTGCTTGAATTTTCAGTTGGTTACGTTGTTCTTCTGCCGTATCAATGGAATCTGAAAAGATCACTAGATCATCTGCAAAGGCTAGACAGTCGATTGTAAGATTCATATACTTGTACCCTAGCCTTACCCCATTTTCTACCCTTGAATTTTTCATTTCCTTCCGTCATTCTCGGATGACCTTTTATAAAACACAGTTGAAGAGTAGAGGTGAGAGTCCGTCTCCTTGCCTCACTCCTGTCCTGATTTCAAAGGCATCAGACATCTCTCCTCTGAACTTCACTTTGGAGGTGGTGTTGGTCAGGGTTTGCTGGATAATTGATTGTGTCTTGTTATCTAAGCCAAACTCTTCAAGGATTTGCAATAGGGTGGTTCGATCAATTGAGTCGTACGCTTTTCTAAAATCAACAAAGGTCACCACGAATTCCCTGTTCCTGAGTTTCAGATATGAAAGGATGGACTTCAGATTCATAATCTGCTCAGCACATGACCGTCCCTTTCTGAAACCCCCTTGGTATTCCCCCAGTTGTGGATCGATTTGTTGTTCCGCCCTATTCTGTAGAGCTTTTGAGAGGATCTTGTAAGTTATTGACAGAAGAGAGATGCCACGGTAATTGTTCACATCGATTTTCTCCCCTTTCTTATGTAGTGGATGAATTACGGCAGAGGTCCATCCACTTGGGAGTTTTTCGCTCTCCCAGATCTCTTGAATAATTGCAACAAGTTTGTAGATTGCCTTTTCCCCTGCATGTTTCCACAGTTCAGCAATTATCAAATCTTCACCCGGTGCCTTGTTGTCCTTCAGCTCTTGGATTATCTTCGTGATTTCAGCCTTTATAGGTGGGGACGAATCGGGGTGGATGTTTGGATTTATTTCATAAACGAAAGGGGTCACTGGAGCCTCACAGTTGAGGAGGTTTTCAAAATAACTTGCTAGAATCTGACAATTATCTTTATCATTGTGAGCCAATTTCCCGTTGGAATCTTTAAACTGTAGACTTGGGGGGTTGTATTTGTTCAGACTGTGCTTGAAGGTTTTATAGAAGTTACGTGTGTTATTTTTCTGGAAGTCTTGCTCAATCTGTACCAACTGTTCCCTATTAAACGTACGTTTCACGCCACGGATGGTTTTTGATGCAGATTTTCTCGCGTTTAGGAAGTTGACCCTAGTCTCTTCATTTTTGTGGCAATTCCATTTCTGCCACGCAACCTGTCTTAGCTGAACTGCTGTATCACATTCATGATCCCACCAAGGATGCTTTCTTGATTTTGTGAGTGGGACAGTCTCCTTTGCAGTTCTGACTATAGCCTCTTGTAATTGTTCCCAATTCTCTGGATTTAAAGTTTCCAACTTGTGGGTGAATTCTTGGTTGCTCGTTAGCTTGTCTCTGTCAAACTTATCAGTTTTTCTTGGAGTAATCTTCTTGTTATTTCTTGGAATTAGTCTAACTTTGATTTGCGAAAGGTAGTGGTCCGAGTCTAAGTTGCCACTTCTCAGAACCTTCACATTCTGGATCTCTCGTTGCGCTTTCCGTGCAATGGCGAGATGATCAATTTGGAATTCACCAAGGTTGGAGTTTGGAGAAATCCAGGTCTTCTGTTTTCTGGGTAGGTGTTGGAACGCCGTTGATTTTAGGACCAGATTGAATGCTCTGCATAACTCCACAAGCCTCTCTCCATTACGATTAGTTCTCCTGTGAGCTGGCTTAGTTTCCAATTATCTTCTGATAATTTCGTTCTTTGCCAAGCTGGGCATTGAAATCCCCTAGGAGAATGATGGTATGTTTGTCAGGTACCTTTGAGAGGATATATTCTAGCTCCTCCCAGAATGCGTCTGTTCCTTCCGGGTCCTTCTTATTCGCCTGATTGATTGGCGCATGTACGTTCACCATTGTATAAACTCTATTTGTACACCGAAAAGAAAGAGTAGAGACTCGGCTGTTAGGGGATGTGAAGTCCACAATCGAACCCAAAATCTTCCTGTTGACAATAAATCCTGTGCCTAAGTGTGGGATGGTTTTTACTACACGTTTACCGGTCTTGCCTTTGAATATTCTATAACCTTGTGACTCGAAGCACTGTTCATCCGTGAATCTTGTTTCCTGAATTGCAGCGATCAATATCTGATATCGGGACAAGACATCAGTAACCTGTTTGAGTTAATTATTATTATTATTATTATTATTATTACAATACAGTTAGGCCACTAATTTAAATAGGAATGGTTGATTTAGAACATAAATAACCAACTAGTGTAGACAACGTCACTACTGAAGTTATTCACAACAACAATTCAATAGAACACATTAATAATAATATAACCCTTTATAGGGCAAAACTCTTTTTATGTGTTTTTAGAGTTTAATTTATTTTAATTATTAATGTTATTTCTGTTTCCCTATTTTTAATGTGTATTATATTTATTTTTAATTTACATGTCCTTATAGATTTAATTTTGATATTTTCTATTGAATTAGGCTAATTAATTAACCAATTTCCAATTACCGATTTTACAATTATTTTCATTTTGTATAGTTATGTTTATTATTTTAATTCTTATATATATTTTATTATTGTAATTTTATATTTATTATTTTTATTTCTATATTTATATTTTATTTTTATAATTTAGTTGTCAATGTTTTTTTTATTTATTTTTATTTTATCCAACACATTACGTCAAGCAGATACGTGTATAATATTTGTTTTTGAGAAATACTAGCACTTCGGCATGAAAATTCTCCGAAATGTTGCTGAAAGATTCAACTATCAGCATCTTTGAAAGCATAAACTGTCCTTATAACAAGTGGCTAATATAGAGACCACTATCCCGTAAAGGTTTATGTATGTTACTACATTAATATTATTATCAATGTGGTGCAAGTTAAAATAATAACGCAACAACCATAGAAGTGAACATGCTGTCTGTAAATAAGTTGGACGCGTTACACAAGTTTTTACAAACTTACATAATCTAAACATTGTATATAAATATTTGTGATTAAGTGTAATTCAAAACATCGTCTAGGCTACTAATTAAACCTAAGTGAATAAGATCTGGGGATGAACGCTTGACGTTCGAAATATATCATCCAAGGAAGTGTCCCATTTTGTACATAAAAGCGTATTAGTTTGTAATAATATATCGTTTCCTTCAGGTTTGGGCATGTAAATACTTGGTTGGTTGGTTGGTTCCTCAGTTTAGGAGCTGGGACAACGTGGTCATGTAGCCGCAAGTATTTTGGGTGTGTGTAAGAACTGCAGACATTCGATTTTCAAGTAGTTCCAACTTTTGCTACTTAACACCACCGTCAATGACCAACTAGTTCTGAACTTAATAACTAGATTCCACCGCAGTCTGCTCCTGGCGATGAACGTTGGAACTCTAATCTAACTTATAATTTAGCTTCGCACAAGTGTAATTAGTGGAAGGTTCTTTATCATGCCATAAATCTATGACATGGGACCGCCGGCTTTACTTCCCCTCCGAAGGAAGGCATACTGAAGGATTTTTAACGCTCTTTAAAAATCCAATGCCTTCGGCCGGGTTTGAACTCGCTACCTTGGTCATAGAAGCTCAGCATGCTACCGACTACGCCACCGAAGCCGCTGTTTCCCGCCTAATGTAATTGGATACAATTTGTGTTGATCGACTGGAAAGCTTTCTTTAATATTACTAGGTAATGAACTTTTGCTCTAAATGCTTTGAATTGAGTAGCTATTATAAAAGCAAACATCTCTTCAGAAGTTTTCAGATTATGTAAGAATGAAATAGATTCCACACACACACCCAAGTACACAGGGCTACAAGACCAATATTTCGCAAATCTCCTAAATTAATGAGCACCAACAAACTAAATTACCCCCAATCGCTCTTTTTCTACAAATAAATATGAATGCCCGAAACATTGTCTCAAAAGGAGTTCCAGCATTATTCCTACAGCGTCTATCGTCCACACTTAGTAGTGGTGAAAAGGGTGATTGAGTAACTACACTTGATGTTGACCATGATGTCCTTGGCACTTGCAGAAGAGAATAGAACTTCTATCTGTCGGCGTTCCTCTCTCGCCGGAGGCATACAACGCTGCACAGCGTTTTTTTTTTATCGTGGGAAGCAAAACATAAATAACTTCAAGGTCACTGTACAAGTATGCCTTTGTGTGAGCAAATGAATGCTTGTCAACAAACCACTGTAAGAAAAAATAGCGCGGAAAAGATTACCATCATATTGTACTTTCTTGATAGCGGAACTGAGTATGATGGGTGGCCTATGTCGCAGGCTTAAGTTCGTCTGCCTTGCTCCTTGATGAAAGGTCGAGGAGTCTTCGTGTAAGGCCGCTTACACTATCAAAGAAATTTGTCAAATACTTTTTATGAAATATTTTTAAAATTTGAACTTTCATAAACGTTATACAGATCAATCATCACACAATTGAAAATGCACGGCCTGCTTCCAGTCGACCGACTGGGTCAGGGAATGGAATGAATGAAGCCCCCATCTAGTGGCGTGGATATGAACTGTGCCAGCTGCCGAACCCTGTCGCACTCCCTTGGGGCAATGATTAAATGAATGATAGATGAAATGAAATGATGGTGGAGAGTATTGCTGGAATGACATTGAGACAGGGAAAAACGGAGTATCCGGAGAAAAACCTGTGTGCCTCCGCTTTGTCCAGCACAAATCTCACATGGAGTGACCGGGATTTAAACCACGGACCCAATGGTGAGAGGCCGACATGCTGCCGCCTAAGCCATGGGGGCTTCCATCACACAATTACACTACATGAAATATTGTATCATAATTCAGTAAAATGGATCGAGGACAGTTCCATGTTAACTTAACTGTATTACGGTAGTTGAAATTCTGTAGGCCAAGTGGCAATACCGGTGCATAAATGAAACGTAAAGATAAATTAAAAATCAATGGGTTAAACCATTGGTCGCTCACGTGACAAGAAAGATATGTATACGAGTAAAATCTTGGTGAACGAGCTGCAGTACGAAGACTTGAAAAATTACAGTGGTATTTAATTATTAATAATTATGATGAAAAGAATGATGACGTTCCAAACAACCACTGCCCGAGCAAAGAAAATTGAAATATACGAAGAATGATGCTCATGCCTTTTATAAACGATTTTCTCCTTACACTGTCATATCTTTTAGAAGAGTTCTTTTATCAAATATCTTTGATAAATTTCTGTAGTTGAAAGGAAGGGTCCTTGTATAAATTACCATCTCTACAGGATGTTTCTAAATTCCCATTACATACTTTGCGGCTTATAGTGGTGACAAAGATGGTTAAGTTCAGCACAGGAACTTGTGACCGGAAACGTACCGTCTTCTCATTACTCGGAAGCATACGTAAAGGTACGTTCAAATCTCCAGCCAGCATTTTCGGCACCACTGACTATAGTACATACTTCATTGAACGATCACCTGATGTCCCATATCGCCTACAGGTTTGTTGACATTCCATAACTTCTTCCACGAAAACACACGGGTGCCGCGTACTTGGCATTCCTTGAAGACGTACTGCATGAATTCGTAGACGATGTGTCACTGCATGTGCGTCAAAACATGTGGTTTCAGCACGATGGCGCAACACTTTTTTTTAGCGTATGGCTTTTATTGCCGAGAGTGTCCGAGGACATGTTTGGCTCGCCAATTTGTAGCTGTTTCTAGGTGGACACCCATGGGGTAAGCTACAAGTACCGTCACGTGTGAAGTGTTGTCTGGGGAGGAAAGATTGAATGTAAGGACGAGGAGTTGGAAGGTAGCAGCTGTGGCCTATAGTTAGGGACCAACCCCGGCATTTGCCTGGAAGATGGGAAACCACAGAAGACCATCTTCAAGGTTGCCGACGGGGGGATTCGAACCTGCCAGCAGCCACGCCGTAACGACCTCGGCTAACTCACCCGGTATCACATTATTTTTCACGAGATCATCTTCTCCACAGATTTGGACAACAGTGGATAGGTCGCGGTGGCCCGATTGCTTGGCATGGATGTTCAACCGACTTGACACCACTTGACACGTGGGGTCACATGAAAACCTTGATTTACGAGACCCCTGTGGAATCCGAGGAAGACCTACTGGTGCGGGTTATACGACCAAGTTCGTCACATCGAGCCATACCTGTAATTGGGCCTATGAGACAAGTAGCAGGAGTCGGACAGTGTGCCAAAAAAGCGTGAGTTGTGAACGTGTGCTGTGGTGGTTTTTTGCGGGTAGTGGGAAGACGGTACGTTTCCGGACACAAGTTCCTATGCTAAACTTAACTGTCCTGGTCCCCACTACAAGCCCTCAGTCTGTATTTATCTAACTGAATAACAATTGGTATTTAATAAATTCATTACACCTTAGTCAATAATAATTAAATACTGGTACATTATGCAACAAGCCTATAATGGCAATAATTATGACACGAGTATGTTTATAAAACGAGCAAAGCGAGTTTTATAATTTCAATACCATTATAGGCGAGTTGCATACGACTGTTTATGTTCGAACATAAATATTCATAAATATCTGTCGACATTTCGCCAGTTGTATGTACTGAACAGAGCGCATGCGACGCAGAGAATGCCATGGCCTCCTGGAATACCCCACAATGACACTAGAAGCCACACAGTGAAATTTAAAAGAGAAGGCCGTGGAAGTGAGCGCAGGTGCAATGCTATCCTTACCTAATTGGTAACACAACTGTTTCTTGAGCTCTGATTGGTGGGAGAAACTATTTCATAATTAAAAATAGTGTTATAATGATCCTCATTATGATACAGTTTTCTGACATATAATATTTACATTTCGGCATCGTCGAACATAAATATAATTTATAAAATGTACCAGTTTCGGCCTCATTATGGCCTTCTTCAACGGTTTTATAAATAAACTAAATTAATTACGAGCAACGCTTAGTTAATATTTCACTTGGGTTTTTCTATGAAAAGCTTATAAAAATAGTAAAAAAAAACAGATCTGTTACAAATGTGGGCTTTAATTTGATGTTAATAAAAATAATTATGCAAAAATGACATCCGTAAAAATAACTAGTAAGTTATTGTATATTCCTATAAATTAGTCTAAATATTTAACATGAAGAATTCCAAAGTATTTTAAAACAAGATGTTCAGTAAAGAACATATAGCCTACTTTCTCCTAAATGCATGGGTATTGTTATAACTCTTTGTCCTTTTCAAGGAGTATGATTGAATGTTGGTTGTAGTAGCTTGTTGAAATGCAACGTGCTAGAGGGATATTAAACATGAATATGAGGTGCCCTTTGCTAGTGCTACCTCTGTACCAAATTTCGTTCAATTCGGTTTCACCGTGTTTGAATTGATAAGGGGAATCGATTTGCATACATACTTGGCCACCATCTGTAAACTATTGGGCTGATGTTCTTGCAGTTTGGTCAGAATATGTTTCCCACATAAAGATATGGTGTTGCAAAATTTGGTAGAGACTAGATTATTAGGTTGGTCGTAATTACACTTTAGCTTTTAACATTTGGGTGGCCGCGATTACGTTTCCGTCAAGATAGCGGTGATATAAAACATGACACTGAGGTGCCCTTTGCTAGTGCTACCTCTGTACCAAATTTCGTTCATTCGGTTCCACCGTGTTCAAATTAATAGGGGGAATCAATTTTGACATAAAGATGGCCGCCATCCGCAAACTATTAAGCTAATGACCTATTAGATTGGTCAAAGGATGCTCCCTCCATAAAGGTATGTTGTTGCAAAGTTTGGTAGAGATCGGATGGTTATGTTAGTCGTAATTTAACTTAAGCTTTGAACATTTGTGTAGCCGCCATTACGTTTCTGTCAATTTGGCGGAGATATAAAACATGACACTGAGATGCCCTTTGCTAGAGCTATCTCTGTACCAAATTTCGTTCCATTCGGTTTCACCGTGTTTGAATTAAGAGGGGGAATTGATTTTCACACAAAGATGGCCGCCATCCGCAAACTATTAGGCTAATGACCTATTTATTTAGTCAATGGATGCTTCCTCTATAAGGGTATGTTGTTGCAAAATTTGGTAGAGATCGGATGATTAGGTTAATCGTAATTTGATTTAAGCTTTGAACATTTGTGTGGCCGCCATTACGTTTCCGTCAAGATGGCGGCGATATAAAACAGGACACTGAGGTGCCTTTTGTTAGTACTACCTCTGTACCAAATTTCGTTCCATTCGGTTGCACCGTGTTCGAATTAATAGGGGGAATCGATTTTCACACAAAGATGGCCGCCATCCGCAAACTATTACGCTGATGACCTACTAGTTTGGTCAAAGGATGCTCCCTCCATAAAGGTATGTAGTTGCAAAATTTGGTAGAGATCTGATGATTAGGTTAATCGTAATTTGATTTAAGCTTTGAACATTCGTGTGGCCGCCATTACGATTCAGTCAAGATGGCGGCGATATAAAACATGACACTGAGGTGCCCTTTGCTAGTGCTACCTCTGTACCAAATTTCGTTCCATTCGTTTCCACCGTGTTCGAATTAATAGGGGGAATCAATTTTGACATAAAGATGGCCGCCTTCCGCAAACTATTGGGCTAATAACCTATTAGATTAGTCAAAGGATGCTCCCTCCATAAAGGTATGTTGTTGCAAAGTTTGGTAGAGTTCGGATGGTTATGTTAGTCGTAATTTAACTTAAACTTTGAACATTTGTGTGGCCGCTATTACGTTTCTGTCAATATGGCGGCGATATAAAACATGACACTGAGATGCTCTTTGCTAGTGCTACCTCTGTACCACATTTCGTTCCATTCGGTTTCACCGTGTTTGAATTAATAGGGAGAATTGATTTTCACACAAAGATGGCCGCCATCCGCAAACTATTAGGCTAATGACCTATTCATTTGGTCAAAGGATGCTTCCTCTGTAAGGGTATGTTGTTGGAAAATTTGGTAGAGATCGGATGATTAGGTTAATCGTAATATGATTTAAGCTTTGAACATTCGTGTGGCCGCCATTACGTTTCCGTCAAGATGGCGGCGATATAAAACATGACACTGAGGTGGCTTTTGTTAGTACTACCTCTGTACCAAATTTCGTTCCATTCGGTTGCACCGTGTTCGAATTAATAGGGGGAATCGATTTTCACACAAAGATGGCCGCCATCCGCAAACTATTACGTTGATGACCTACTAGCTTGGTCAAAGGATGCTCCTCCCATAAAGGTATGTTGTTGCAAAATTTGGTAGAGATCGGATGATTAGGTTAGTCGTAATTTGATTTAAGCTTTGAACATTTGTGTGGCTGCCATTACGTTTCCGTCAAGATGGCGGCGATATAAAACATGTCGCTGAGGTGCCTTGTGTTAGTACTACCTCTGTACCAAATTTCGTTCCATTCGGTTGCACCGTGTTCTAATTAATAGGGGGAATCGATTTTCATAGAAAGATGGCCACCATCCGCAAACTATTACGCTGATGACCTATTGGTTTGGTTAAAGGATGCTCCCCCCATAAAGGTATGTTGTTGCAAAATTTGGTAGAGATCGGATGATTAGGTTAGTCGTAATTTGATTTAAGCTTTGAACATTTGTGTGGCCGCCATTACGTTTCCGTCAAGATGGCGGCGATATAAAACATGACACTGAGGTGTCCTTTGCTAGTGCTACCTTTGTACCGAATTTCGTTCAATTCGCATTCACCGTGTTCGAATTGATAGGGGGGGACAGACATTCGGAGTACACACACACACACATACACACACATACACACACACAAACAGACACACTTTTTTCGCCCTGTGTTGATCTCATACGTCTACTTTCATTTTTTGCAAAAATCGAAAGTAGGCTAAAAATATTTAGGCAGAACTGAGGAGGGATGGGTTCTAATCCTGCATTATTATGGTGTTTGCTTTTCAGGCTGATACTGTGTCTGTATGATGCACTCTTTTGTATTTTTTTTTTCATTAATCTATTATTATTATTGCAGTCTTATTGTTACTATCTTTGTTAGACTTATAATTTATACTGTGAATGTTATGTTATTTTTATAAGCTCTATTCCTGTTTTATGTTAAGAAGCTCTTAAGCTCTAAGTGTAACCGTGGAAATAAATAAATAAATAAATAAATAAATCAAAATCAGCCATCCTGGAGGTGGTTTTTCGTGGTATCTCACTTCTACTTCAGGAAAATGCTTGGATGGTTCCTAACTTATGGTCACGGCCGCCTCCTTTCCAATCCTCACCAGAATTACAAATTCACACGCTCCTACAGCCATCACATTAACACGGGTTATCAAACAAAAATCCACACACCCAAGTACACAGGGCTAAATGACCAAGATGTCCATGCCCCTCAAATGAATCAAGGAGAAGCTGCTGTTGAAAGAGAGTGCAGTAACCGGAACGAGCCACATATCTGAAGTATAGGTGAGGTGCAGACAGTGTGAGAACTCGCAAGAACTAGTTGAATGAGGAATATAAGGGGGGGGGTGGGGGGGGGAGGGGGGGAGCTCGTTCTATATTTGGGCTCATGAAGTGAAGATGGTTTGTGGAATGCGCGGGAAAGGCCTCCACCAATAGGAAGACAGTTCCAGGCCGCTTACCTGCCAGGCATTGACCGCCATGCTCGGCCATGAACCCACACTGTCCAGCTGCAAAGTATTGTATTGTTTACAGGTGCGTCAACTCAGCCTCGTTAACTCTTAAAAGACGCAAATACTTGTGGAGTGCTGTGCAATGCACTCTGAGCTCTGCATCCTACACTCGAGAGAGGGAAGGGTTCGATTACCAACAGCAGCAAACCATGGAATGCCTTTAAGTTGTCTCGTAAGACTGCAAGCTGATGCTGGGATCAGGTTCCCCTGAGAAGTAGTGCTGTCACTTAATTGATGTATAGAAAAATCGATTAATCGAAGCAGAAAAAAAACTTAACTGCTACTAAACGATTAATAATTAGTGGTTATTCGAAGCAGAAACAAATCACGTTAACTAACTATAATAATAACTAGAAGACCCGTGCTGCTCCGCAGCATTCACTTCAACAATCCTGCAGCACTTTTGTCCATATGACATTTGCATGTCTTCATGCTAGTGACCTGAACAGACATTTTCGGTACCGTCGCTTTTGGGTAAATGATGAAGTAGACTTATGTGTGGGTGTCTGCCAGTACTCTGTGTGTGTGTCCCACTATTTACCCTGCGTAAGCTTAAAAGGCGCACGGACGTCAGGCCGAGGTGAACAGCTAACTCCAAACAAATAAGCTATACTCTTCTCTGAAGAATTAACTCGACACGACTCGGCAGTTTGATGCTGGCTGAAGTTAGGGTGATAGGTCGCTCGCAAGCTCGTAAACTCACTCTGAAGCTAGTAATTTAAATTTCCACTGAACGGAGATTGCTGGAAGAAATGAAAACGTAAAAACACTTACAGTGGTCGATGTGGGAGCTGTCGCGGACTTTCTTGCAGAACTTTTCATGATGAACAATTCTCAGAGAATATCGTTTTTTTTTTAAGTCACATGGACGTTAGGTTTTTCTTTTACTCAATTCACTGAAATCGTAAATGCTCGCCTTGTTTTGGTCATACATAAATGTTTTTCTACCTAATCCTTCATCGAGAAATCCTTTACAGAATGGTGAAAAGCGCATCAAAATCCATCAAGTTGCTCTCGAGATTACCCGTTACATCCAAGAATTGGGAACTTTGTTTTATACTAAGTAGATAGAGATATCCACACAATTTAAGGCTACAGCGGTACAATTTGGTGTTTTGTCTACTTATGAACAATGGTATAAATTTAAAATAAAAGATGGGTCTCTTATATTTGAATATAGGGATGTAACTCTTGGTTAACATATAGAGGTGTGTAAATTAATAGAATTAAATAAATAATTTTAATTAGTCGTAATTACTTTTATTCAAAATCATTTTATTGACCAACTTCTTTTGTTGTCCTACTTAGTAGTGTTTCCTCTCCCGTGGAATTACACCTTTTCCCATAAAGAATTGCGTCTGGAAACTTTCAGATTATTGGATTCCGAGGGATATCTGAGCTGGGTCCATTTTCAATTTTTCATTGACTTTAGAATTCAAGTCAGGTGATTTCAATGCATAGTTCATGAATCTTTGAATAGTTCAATAGCGTTCATCAGTTAAAAGACCCCAAATCCCTCCGCTCTAAATTCACACGTAAAGTAGAGTGAAGTAATAAAAACGAAACGTGTGGCATTTTGCATTTGCAAGGCTCCTCTGCTAGTGGAAATTCTAAAAAATCATTTTAGTTTGAGTTTCTTAAATGAAAATATAATTAGGAGTCTTGGTTAAACATTTGAAGTAATTTCACGGCCTTGTAAACATACTTAGAGCATTAAACCGTGAAAAGTAAAAATACAATTTAGGAAAACTGACATTGAATCTAATAATTTGCACATCTCTGTAAAGACAGCTATCGCCTCCACCCTTACAGATAGAATAGTAAGTAAAGGCGATTGACAAGAAATGAAAAGATAACTCACACAGAAGGAATTAATATTTATTAAGTTGTAAATTTGATTGAGTATATCTTTGTTATAGAACTGAGGGAATGAAATAACAGGATGTAGGATAGTAATCACCGATGTAGGACAATAGTTTTTTTTACCAATACCACAAGACAGTTATCGTATTAGGGATGCGGACGTTCTTGTATAGTTGTTATTTAATCTGTGCCCCGTTTGCTGAGGTCTGTGCTCCTCCGCAACATTCGTTTCAAAATTCTAATAGTACTTCCTTCCATTCGATATTTGCTGTTCGCTTGCCATTTTGGGTCTATTTGAACTTTGACGTCATGAAAGGATTTTGCTCGCGTTAGTGCGGCATACAGTAAAGTAGTCCGTGGCTAAATACCGGTTGAGGTAAATAAATGCCTACTTGATCTAGTGTTTGACCTTGAGCTTTATTGATAGTTATACAAAAAGCCAAACGTACTGGAAACTGCCTCCTTTTGAAGGAAAATGGCATAGAAGTATCTGATGGCGTAAGGTCAGGGCGAGGGAGTAGGACATTGTTTCCAACATTTACGCCAGTAATAATTTCCAGGTGTAAGCAATTGTCATGCATCTTCCAAACCAACAGTCTAGTACCGTTCAACAGACCTTGGGTAACATTAATATTTCTCAACAAAATCACAATTGACCCTTAATTTATGCCTATGCTGTCTAAAAATTCTATTGGGAATTGTAGAAGTTCACTCTCATCTTCAGTAATCAAATTATTCACACTGATGTAAGTTCTCGATGATCCTAGGAATAGGTCTAAATCTTTGTCATTGATTTCTTTACAATGTTCATTTTTAGGTGCTAAAATCGCTATTTTTGAAAAGCGTGAAATATTTTTCAGCGTGGGATTAATTCTGAATTTTCTCCATCGACGTGAGGGTATTCACCGTTACCAATTTGTATGAAGAAGTTTGCAAAGTCACGTTGATCTGTATCCGCTCGCATATTTTTGTTGAGTTTAAAAATGTTGAATAATGGCCACAAAGGAGAGAACCTTACTGACATTTGGACTGATGCTGATTTAGATGTGTGAGGCACAACAGGCAATACCTGCCTAAAATCTCCACCTAATATGATAAATTTTCCTCCGAAAAGCACGTCGTTATTCATGATGTCCTTGAGCAACCGATTTACACACATCAACGCGTGCTTATTAGCCAAAGAGGCCTCATCCCAGATAAGTTTTGCTGAACGAATATAAAAAGCTTCCTTGCTGTTAAGTTTTATTCCTGTTACAGAACTTTCATGTAAATGTAGAGGTAACTTGAACTGGCTGTGTACAGTGCGCTCCTGAGGTAGTAACATTGCTGCAATACCAGTTCATGCAACAGAAACTATATTTAACCCCAAATTTGTGCAACTGTGAATCAAGCATTGGTAAAGAAATGTTTTCCCGGTGCCCCCTGGACCGTCAATGAAATATGCATTACTCATTCTTTCATTGCTGTTTTGTACTAAGCCCAAAATTTCTGTAATTATAGCCGTTTGGTTTCCATTTGCTAGGTTTATCATCCGACTTAATTGATCCTCATTAAGTTTTGGATAATTAATTGGTAAATTTGTCTGAGGGAAATTATCAATAATAGCTGGAAATTCGAGAGAAGTAATGGGAAGACCACGGAGCTTTAATGTATTAGAAATATGTATAAGAGTGAACTGATATGCAATGCTAGGTTCTCGAAACTGCAGATAATCTTCTGATAATTAATTCTTGAAAATGTTCCATAACTGTCTTACATTTGAAGAGGTCTGAAAAATACATATGTAAGAAAATAGTTGTCTTAACTCAGAAGGCATCTGAAATTGTAACGCTTCTGCCAAACAACGTTTCCATTCAGAATTATCAATCAGCAAACCTCGCTCCTTAGCAGTTGCTTTAAAATTAGAATAGGCAACGGCTTTGAATGTTCGTAGATCCTGGAAGCTGGTAGCACCTATGACGTGTTTCTGTAGGCGAAACATTATACATTCTGCCTATAGTTTTTAAAACTTTTTTTCCTTTTTTGCCAATGGCAGTTGCTTTTATTCCAGACGTAATGTACTGGTGTTTCAGGATAATATATACGGACTTCTGGCTTGCGAATCTTGATTTAACTTGGACCACGCTTGTAATTCCGTGGTGCGCAACTGTGCTTGAAGGAAAATATCAGGAGCGTTATCATTTTTAAAATAGATATTTTGCAATATTGGCAATAGAACTGGCAATCACACGATGGAATGTGACTGTTCATGCATGTGAAATGAAAATATCCTGTATGCGGCTTCTGTTGGACCAACATATCTAGCATTTAGGAAAGAAGTAATTTCATCGTAGTTCACCGTTGCGCCTTCAGGACATATTTTAACATTGCAGCAGCCATGACCTTTATACACATACTTGTGGATGTATTTAACACTCCGAACACTTGAGCATATTTCAACATTAATATGAGCTTGCACGTAAAGTAAAAGAAATGGATTGTAGGGAACAATGAATCGACTATCGACTTCAATGTCAATGCCTAGAATTGTTTTTATAATATTCCGTCCATTATTTCTTCTCCTATACGAAGGATAGTCATTGGCATTATCTTTGGTCTCTTCCTGAAACTGTTTAGGGAAATCTTTCTTACATACGCCATCTTTCATACAGACTGAAGCAGGATTCAAAGATCCGCGAGGACCATGTACCATATGACGCCTTACCAACTCGTATAGCGCTTCATCCTCGAGATCTGGTGTTTCGGCTGACACCACACTGTCAATGTCAAAAATTTCTCGAAACTAACAATCTTCCGTTAATGTTAAGAGTAAATGGATGTGCGGGAGACCTCGTTTTTGAAATTCCACTGTATATAGATATGCTTTTACCGAAAATTTCCTTAACATTAATCAATCGTTGCAATTCCTTTACTTTGCAATGGAAAACTCTCACTTCACTATTATTAGCCGTTTCCCAGAGATGAATGCTGTTAAGTATTTCTGGCCAGCCCGCATTATAGGTTAACGTAATGAATAAATCTGGCTTTCCAAACTTCCTTACTATCGCCATCGTATCCTGATAATTTTGCAATATTTTCCTTGGGCTACCTGTAAAAGAAGATGGCAAAACTACAATACGACCGACTCTGAGATTTTCGTTTTCTGCTCGTACATGCAAGGTGTCTGCTAAACCGGCATATGTATCAACTCGCAACTTCGTTTGTTGATGACGTATACATTTTAACCGGTCACCTTCCAACAGTAGTAATCCACGAATAAATATCCATTTTGCAAACTTGAGCAGCGACAACTAACTCAACATGACCTCCATGAACACCATCATAGACATATACATTTTGTAATCATCGCTCGTATTGATAGCAGTTTCGTACATATCGTTGTTGCCAACAATAAAGGAAGAATAATTATTCCACTTGTCTGTAACATGTTTTACAATTCGCTTTCTAACCTGTGTAAATAACCTCTGATTGTTGTACTCAAAATATGCCAATGACCTGAACAGACAATACCGTCACCTTTAATCTTTATAACATTTGTAATTGAGTGCCGCCTCTCATCCATCATAATATGATTCATTGTATTGATTGAGCACACAACCTATAAGGACGAATGATGAAACGAAAAGAAGACAGTTTGTAGCTGGTGAGACCAAAGACTATATAACAGAAAGATCGGATACACAATACAAAATGGCGGTTCCAACATTCGACTGTAGCGGCATCTTCGTGAAATTAGTTGTCTTTCGTATACAGTATTTGTTGTCATTCAAAGAGATGTTGACATGACAGTGTCATTAGCAAAATGGCTGCTGATTGTGCATGAGCTTTTCAGTCTCAAAGTAATCCATTTTTGAGAAGTTTTAATAAAATTATGTGCACAGAATCCCCTTTTACTTATTGTATGGATACATGCGACATTAGCGCCCGAGTGGAACAGGTAGAAGTTAACGGTATCATGACGTAATTAGGGAACTCTCTGTTAATATCAAGTTAGATGTATTATTGGGGCGGCGTTGAATATCATTATACAGTGTTAGTCGTTGTCGCCTAGAGACAATATGTCCGTCAAGTCATTCGATATTCTATTTTCGTGAGACTTTGAAGGAAGTAATATTCGCAATTATTTTAAAACTCGAATGATATAATCAGCTAGGGTGGGTATCAATCGACGGTGCTTGACGGGCATTACATTTTAAGACAGCAAACGTCGTCGTAGCGCTAATACTTTCCGAGATATTTCAGTTTTAGTAAAGGGTGAAATTTTTTGAAAACTATTTTAATATATAAGATAATATCGTATGGCCTCGGGTGCCGGGTGCAAGCTTTGTTATTTGACACCCAGAGGTTAGCTTGCATGTCGAATTTCGGTGTTCCTTGAAGTACTATGAAAGTCAAGGAGACTAGATATCTAACCTCCTTGAGCACTATAGTACTTTCCAGTACGGTAGAGAAATGAGGAAATTTGTGTTGGCGGAAACTCCCGGGATTAATTTTTGCTGAACACTGCCTACTGAATTCGAATGGGTTCTTCGACATGCCAACATCGTATGATATACGTGTCGTAATTTTTGCCGCCTTTCAAAAATCACTTACCCCGGCCAGGTTCGAACCTGCAAGCTTGGGGTTATTTATTTATTTATTTATATATTTATTTATTTATTTATTTATCTATCTATCTATCTATGGCTTTTAATGCTGTGAGTGTCCGAGGACATGCTCTGCTCGCCTGAGTATGTAGCAGCTTCCAGGGGACACCCATAGGTTGAGCTACAAGTTCCGTTCAATTTCAAGTAGTTCCAACTTTCGCTACCAGATATCAATGATACCTAGTGGCGAACGTTGGAACATTGATAGAGCGTTCCGATGACATCTAACCTAATAATTTAGCTTCACACAAGTTGGTAGACCGACACGTTAACCACTCACCCACCGTGGGAAGCAATCACGTAAATTCTACAAAACGATTTATCAATAGTGGTTATTCAAAGCATTATAAAAATCACTTAGCTGCTACAAAACGATTAATCAATAGTGCATTTAATCGATTAATCGATTAGTCGAATAACTGACTAATTATTTTATCGAGTAATGCTTTCACTGCGGTCTCACAGAAGAAAAACAGACATTTAATGAAAATACATTGTATCATATATTTTCAAATAATGTACCTTATTTGTGAAAACTAGGCTAAAACTAATTTTTAAAAAATGTTCCTGTCCTAAATAGTGAACATTGAACAAGAATTCAAAATCTTTGCTGAAAACTCTTCGTCTTCTTTTTTTGAAACCATTCACAATTTGATTGTTGTCCTTCCTTCCACCGTTACTGACTCTTATTTTGTTGTCAAGAAGATCGACGTAGTCTTGAATGAAACCATGCGTATCGTCAGCGGCACCGTTCAATCTACTCCTCTGTTTTGGTTACCGGTGTTGAGTCATATTGAGCCTCCAGATATAAGACACCTCAACAACCTGGTAAGAGAGTACAGAAAAATAACATCAAACACAGCCCTTCCTATCCACCAGGACATAGCTGTAGCATTCTGGCGCTTAAAATCGAGATCACCGCCAGTTCAGACAGCACAGTTGCTCATCAGCAGAAGCTATAATGGAAAAGCAGAATGGCAATCTGTGTGGAACGGCACAGCTCCGAAGGAGTGGCAGCCATTATTTAATATCAAGCACCCTCCGGCTGGTTTTGATCTCCCACGAAGAACTTGGGTTGCCCTCAACAGAATCCGAACCAAGCACGGGCAATATGGGGCATGCGAACTTCCCCCAGCAGTGACTGTGGTGCAGTGAATCAAACCATCCACCATATTGTAGCAGAATGTCCGAGGAGGGCGTACTCTGGATCAATGGACGACTTTCTGGTGACATCTACTCAGGCCATACAGTGACTAGACGAACTGGACATACAGCTGTGAAAGCTGTAGGGCTAAGTTGATTGTTGTAATGGTTTGCTCCTTCTTTGTATATATATGTATATATGTAAATAGTATATCGTTTTTGTGTACAATGCCTTAAGCATAAATAAATAATTTGGTTGTTGTTTACATAAAGGAGGACATCAGGCAAAAAGTAACTTTTATAGATTCCTATAGCCTACATCTTTCCAAAAATAAGCTTAACTCAAATTAAGCGATGACCTCTCATTTAAACTTCTTTTCTTATCTATTAATCGATTCTTCGTTTTGCCGATTAATCAAGTATTCAGTTAATCAATCAAGCGAATTTAAAGGGCAGTCGTTTAATCGATTATCATTTTCAAAATCGATTAACCCACAATCGCTTATTACCAGCTCTACTGAAAACCTTGGCCAATTCTTAATCCTAGCAGTAGTTACATTCACAGGGGCGCACAAAAATGGTGACGATATTTACATAAAATATCTGCCCTAATCTTTCCCATAACGGGCGAACGCGAAGTAGGCTTAAGCCTGACCAAAATAGCTACTGTAAAACAGCGAATAGACTGAAGCGGTGCGGTGCAATGGGCATAAAAGTACATCACCGGAAAACAAAAGTTTAGTTGACAAGGTATAAATAATATTTATTGAGACAACAATTTTTCTTTAAATAACATTAAAATGCACAATAAATGCACACAAATGAGATATGCAGAGAATAATTAGTGTTAAATTTTAACAATTTGAGAGGGTCTGGTGACAGAACCCTGATTAATGAAGAAAAAAACAATGTTAAGGCTTGCCTAGATTGGAGAGAAATTGGAATTGAAATATAATATGCATATTACTAAAAGAACCATAAAAAAGATGAAATGTATGATGAGAGTAAAAATTCAATTCTTCATAAAGTTTGAACTTATCTTCCAGCTCCATAAAAGTTCCAGTTAGCCTAAAACTGTTTTAAAAGTCCTCCACAGTTTCTTCTGGGGGAGGCGCTCATGGCCTCAAGATGCATATTCCGAAAATATGAATATTCAACTCTTCTATTCCCTTCTGGTGAAGGTTTGACACTGGTAGTGTCCAGGCGGTGACTGAGTATAAGTCGACATTGGGTGCAGCCAGGAAGACTGCTTCTGCCTCGAAGTTTAAAGTGAGATACACCATCTAAGGTGAAACTTGCAGTGTGCTACGGCTGGCAAACATTCCTGTCCTCTTGAGCGATGTATCAGAATAGAGGCCTCGTGACGTAGCAGCGAGGAGAAGCAGCGACTGGCAATAGTGCCATGCGGTGTGGCAGCGTTGATCAGAATGATGAGCTGATCTGAATGACGATGTGATCAGAATGATGCTGAACGCCAGCATGTGGCGTCTTATATACGATGGTCATGGAAGCATCTAGACGGAAAGGACCGCTAGATCCACGAGTCCTGCTATTGGCTAGACGAAGGTCACGGTGACGTCACTCGACACTGACACTCAACCGGCAGCAGAACAAGCCAGTAGATGCCCTGTATGTCGGGAGTATGGAAGCTTGAGAGAGCGGGCGACTGGAACACTCAAGGTGAGAACTTAAGAAAACTAAGCTAACTATATATACATTAATACATTAATAATACAATAAAGTGTTCATCATATCATTTGTTTGGAAGTTTTCGGGAAGCAAAAAGGCGAACAGTCAAACAGGGCTGTCGCGAAGAACAAATACAAACATCATACTGTCACGAAAGTGACCATGCTCCGAAACCCACCAAAACAAACAAACAAACAAACAAACAAACAAATAACAAACAACAACAAGAGAGAAGCATAAACACTAGGAGTCGAGTGGTAGAGGGGCTATTATAGAAATAGGTCTAGTATAATGACCTTTACTGGTAAGAATATCTACCACTCGAACATGATTATCACGACCAGAGTGGCAAAGGGTCACTCTGCCAAGATTCCATACGAGGGGGGAGTGGGGTCCCGAAGGAGCACCATGTCACCCACACGTACATTAGGATGAGAAAGGCGCCACATCTCCCTCCGCTGAAGTAAACTAAGATACTCCAGCTTCCAACGGCGCCAAAAAGCATTACGGAAAGATTCTATCTTTCTCCAATAAATAGGCAGATTGATGTCAACGCGCCGAGTCAACAAGGGAGGAGTGGAAGCAAAGCGCAACCAATTAAAACATGACTGGGCGTTAAAGAAATAAGATCCTTAGGATCATTGGATAAGGGAATAAGCGGTCTAGAATTAACACTTCCTTCAATTTGAATTATGAGGAAATTAAATTCTTCATAGGAAAGTACAGAAGGACCAAGAATTTTCCGTAATTGCCTCATTCCCAGCGACCACCATGGTCAGGTGCATAAGGAGGGGTGAAATGCCACTTGAAACCCTTATTGTAGGAAAAATTCGAGAGTTGTTCCTTAGAGGAAGGAGAGGTTAGTGCCTTTCTTAGAAGATCAGAAGCACTAATAAAAGTTTTCGCATTATCTGAAAATACTTCAGAAGGTACACCTCGTCTAGCGGTGAACCTTGAAAAGGCGGCCAAAAAATATGATGTGGATGCATTGTTTACTAACTCCAGATGAATGGCTCCTGTAACCATGCAAACGAATAAAGCTAAGTATAGCTTTCCCAACACCTTGCGCTTAGAAGTAGGAGAATTCACTTGATAGGTATAAGGACCAGAATAATCAACACCGGTAAGTGCAAAAGGCTTGTTAGGCTCAGATCGAAAGGAAGGAAGCTGACCCATAATCTGAGTGGAAAGACGCGGTTTAGCCTTGAAACAAGGTATACACTTGCGGACAACAGATGACACTTCATGAGCTCCATTAATAAGCCAGTAGTGTTCTCTAATCAAACACAACAAAGTACGAGTTCCTACATGTAAATGCTGGTTATGAAACTTCCGTATTATGAGAGGGGTCACATGATGTTTTGATGGAAGAATTATAGGATGCCTTTTCTCATCAGAATAGTTTAAAAATAACAATCTACCTCCTACTCTTATCAAACCATCCTGATCAAGGAAGGGAGTTAGAGCTGAAGGTCGACTAGGCTTCGGTAATTCCTGACAATTCTAAAGCATTAACCTTTCGGAAGAAAACACTTCTTGTTGGGTTAACAGTAGAATTCTTCGCGTTTCGAATTCCAGTTCTACTGCAGTGAGAAAACCTTGAGGTTTGAGAGGTTGATTGATTACAAAATATTTCCATCGAAAGAGGTATGCCATCACTCGAATTAATTTAGAGAATGAGGAATAGCGCTGAAAAAGACTAATTGAAATTGAAGCAACATAAGAGGAAGCGAAAACAATGCGAGTTTCTGGTACTTCCGTCAACACATTACATGAAGGACGAGGCCAGAATACGGAATTTTTCAAACGCTATGGTGGCCTATGCCAGTATAAATCAAAAGAAGCCAATTTTGCAGGTGAACAGCCACGTGATATAATATCCGCGGGATTTTATTTACCAGAAACATGACACCACTGCTCTGAGTGGGAGATTTCCTGAATTTTGGAGACACGATTCGAAACAAAGGTATTCCAATGAGAGGAGGGTTTCGAAAGCCAAGCCAAAACAAGCGTGGAGTCGCACCAAAAATATGTGCAGGAAAATTGAACATTGAGATTTTTGTTCAGTTTGACAGATAATTCGGCGGCCATAAGGGTGGCACATAATTCCAATCTAGGAATGGAAATTGACTTAAGCGGAGCTACTTTGGACTTAGTACAAATCAAATTTGAGAATCCACTAGAAGAGGTGGGGGAACGTCCTACTATATAGGCACAACAGCCATAGGCTTTCTCGGAACTGTCCGCGAAAATGTGCAATTCAAAGGATTGACACGTGGGATCTGAAATTAAAAGGCGGGGAATACAAATTTTAGAAAGATCAGATAAGCTGCTTCGATATTCCAACCATTCATTCAGAAAGGGAGTAGGTACTAATTCATCCCATCCTGATTTCAATAACCAAAGTCGTTGCATAAAGATTTTTGCAGTAATTACAACAGGGGCAAGGTACTGAAGTGGATCAAAGTTCTTGGCTATCTCTGATAAGACTTCCCTTTTTAGTTTGAGGATTCAAATTTGACAACTGAACCTTATAGGAAAAATTATCAGAAGAAGGAGACCAGGAAATACCTAGGGCTTTCACGGTAGCTTCCTCAGTAGGCAGCTCAATTAACTTAGTGGTGGGCGAATCCAATGAAATCTTTAACAAAAACTCAGTTGAATATGAGCTCCACTTATGGAGCGGAAAACCACCTCCAAGCAATAAAGATTTAAGATCTTCAGAAATAATACAAGCATCAGTTAAATTCGAAAAGGAATAAAGGAAGTCATCCATGTAAAAGGAATTTTTAAGTATTTCAGAGGCTAAGGAATGGTACTGATGACCATCTAGCTCAGCCAGCATATGCAGAGAGCGAATTGCGAGGAAAGAAGAGGGTTTTAAACCATAAGTTACTGTTCGTAGGCGAAATATTTTTATGGGTTTTGAATGTTCGTCGCGCCACAAAATCCTTTGCAAATCCTGCTGCTAGGGGTTTACCAAGATTTGTCGATATATCTGTTTGATGTCAGCTAAGACTGCAATGGGGTGAATAAGAAAATTCAATGAGACTGAAGTGAGATCATTCTGAATTGCGGGTCCTGAATGGAAAGTGTCATTGAGCGAAATGCCATTGATGTCAGGAGAAGAACCATTAAATACCACTCTTATCTGTTCCCGCGTGGAAGGGTTTTTCCAGACAGCGTGATGGTTTAACTAAACTATATTTTAGAAGGATTATTTTCATCTTCAATTTTGGAAATTACTTCCATATGATTAGCAGACTCATATTCCTCCATAAATAAGTGTACTGAGTTTTCATAGCCTTGTCTTGCTTGAAGCGACCTTCTACAGCAAATAAAGCCTTAAGCGCCCTGGGGTAAGAATCAAGAATGACAGGGGGTTCAGAAATTCTAAGAAGAGTTACGATAAATCTACCTTGAGGGGTACGAACTGTTCTTTCACGAAAAAGCTTTTCGCAAATCTCGTTGTTCGAGGAAGAAGAAGTTGCGGTTTTGACATTTTCTATATCCCAAAATTTTGTCAAGTCATGGCCCAAATCGGCGTGAACATGATAACAAGTTGAGACAGACTGAACAGGACTGCGATGTGTTTGTCCAGTAGCAATCCATCCAAAGCCGGTTTTCCGAAAAAAAAAAGACGCTAGGAGCAAATTTGACCTTCTCAGAATGTAAACACAGCCAGAAAATGCTAGAACTGAGATGAATGTCAACGGGAAGTCTTTCATTGAAACGTGGATCAGCAAATTTTATAAAATGCGGAATATGCCATTCATGAACTGGAGTTTCATTGCCTATGGAATCAATCGCTAAGCAATCCAGTTGAAAACGAGTGCCAAAATTATGAGAGTCCTTTAAGTCGACCTTGATGAAACTTAAAGATATGGACTTGGAACGATTAATTCCAGTGACTTCAATTGAAGTGGGATGCTTTTGCAGACCTAATTTATGAATTAAAAGCTCACTGATGAAGTTGTTAGTGGCAGCATTGTCAAGTAACCCACGGGCGGTGATCCATTTGCCATGAGCATATTTCAATAAGACTTGCACAGTTGATAGCAACACTAGAACCTTACTAAGGGAAGTGGAGCTTTGAGTAAGAGACTGAGCACTAGTAGAAGGAATTTCAGAATTAGGTTTTTGAGAAGAACAGCTAAGGGCTGATGATCGTGGTTTCTCATGTCTATGTAAAAAGGTATGATGCTTGCCCTTGCATTGAAGCACAGGCGTTCGGAAAGACAGTTATGAAAGAATGTGATTTCGAGAGGCAATTAAAACAATGGTTTCGTTGGGATATTATTTTGCGTCTCTCGTCCACCGACAATGCTTTGAAATCGGAACATTGATATAAGTTACTAGCAGTAGTACCCGGCTTCGCCCGGTGGAATGATGATAATGTTTTAAGGTCTCCTTAGAAATATAATGGACTTAAAATGTAAGTCATTTGCCCCCAAAGACAATGAGGGAGTAATATCTAGGTCATTTGCCCTTTTGATAAGGATGATAATAAAAACTACTGTTGAATTGACACGTCAAACTTACGAATTACCGTAATAGAAATACATATTTCAAAATTCACAGGCGAGGAAGACTTATTGTGTGTGGTGATTAATGGTGTAATGGGCGTAACATCTACTGTAGGTCATTTGCTCTTATGATGAGGATGATAAGGGAAACTACTACCGATATTGAATTGACACTTCAACGTATAATGTACACAATGTACTGTAATAAAAATAACTATATGGCGGCTTCGGTGGCGTATTTGGTAGCATGCTGAGCTTCTATGCCCAAGATAGCGGGTTCAAACCCGGCCGAAGCCGTCGGATATTTTAAGAGAATTAAAAATCCGTCAGTATGCCTTTCTTCGGAGGGGAAGTAAAGCCGGCGGTCCCATGTCAGATTTATGGCATGTTAAAGAACCTTCCACTAATTACACCTGTGTGAAGCTAAATTGGATAGATAAACAACGCTCATAGATGTCTACGTCCGTTGCCAAGAGCCGACTGCAGTGGCGTCTAGTAGCTAAGTTCCGAACTTGGCCTAGTAGTCGTTGACGGTGGCGCTTGGCGGCAAAAGTACGAACTATTTGAAGAATTCTAAGTTGCAGTTTGTACTTAAATTAAAAAAACAGATAACACACACTAATAACACCGGTTATCAGACAGATTCTACACACACCCAAAGTACACGGGGCTACATGACCGCGTTGTCGCAGCCCCTAAGCTTAAGAACCAACCAACCAAAAATAAATATTTTAAAAATCACAGTCGAGAAAGACTTTATGCGGCGGTGATTATTGGTATGATGCGCGTAACATCTAGGTCATTTGCACTTATGATGATGATAATAATAAGGTAATGAAAAAATGACTACTAAACGAACATGGTATTATTTTAAAACTGATATAGGTAATTCAGGTGTCTAGCCTCGATGTCTTCCAAAGTCTCAACCTTATTTTCTGGCTTATGCCTGTACTGGATGCGTCTAGTGAAAGAGCGTACTGCAAGACAAAGAATATAGGTCCAAGCTGCACGAACCTGAGATGATCGCAGATGATGACGAAATAATTTGACACACGTTCGGGGTTCCCCGTCCTATACAGATTGACCGGGAATCACTCACTGTTTCGCAACGGCCCTGTGCTGGCATCAGGACAGACAGCAGGAGATAACACGGCGGGCTTTGGAAAGTACTCTCAAGTCACCTCGCGATGAATCAGCAAGCTACTCTCACAACTGACGCCCCCCAGGGTCTCACAACTTGTGGGACGTGGGTTGGCGACCACGGAACCCCAGCTGAGTCTGGCATCGCTTCTACTTCCTGGTGCCGGGCTCATTTCAGTTCTCTTTCCTGTCGGCCTCCCTTGGTCAACTCTTGTACTCTTCCGACCCAGACTGTATTAGGGTATCCGAGGGCTAGGGAGTCTTTCAATTTTCCGCCTTAATTGGCTTTGTCTCATCTCTCCCGATACCCTCATTCTTCGAGGGGTCTGGCTTCTTTTCCTTTTCATAATATCTCCTGTCTTCTGCTCAAGGCCCTCAAAGAGGCAGGGTGTGTGTAGACCCACCACTTCTGGTACACCCTCAAGGGCTCATGACTGGTGAGTTAGGAAGCTGGCAACCCCGAGGAATTCCTGAGCTACATGCAGGGAATGGAGTGGTATGTCAGAAATTTCAAGTGGACAGTGTTACGCATCGGGTTCCAAAGGGTAAGTATACACACTTTGTTTTCGATCGGTGAACGATGTAGATTTGTACCCAAGGGCCTTAATGCGGGAAATGGAGTGATCTGTCCGAAATTTCGAGTGGACAGTGTTACTCGTCGAGTTCCAAAGGGTAATTATGTAAAATCTGGTTGAGATCGGTGAAACGGTGTAGTTTTCTGCCAAAGGGCCAAAAAGCAGGGAATAGTGTGGTCTGTCCGAAATTTTAAGTGAACAGTGTTACTTGTCGCTTTCTACGGGTAAGTATATAAAATTGGGGTCAGATCGGTGAAACGGTGTAGGTTTGTGCCAAACAGCCTAAATACAAGGGATGTAGTGGCCTCGCCGCAATTTCAAGCAGACAGTGTTACTCGCTGGGTACCAAAGGGTAAGTTTCCGAATATTGGTTCTGATCGGTGAAACGGTGTAGATTTGTGCCAAAGTGCCTAAATGCAGGGAATGGGGTGGTCTATCCGAAATTGTAAGTGGACAGTGTTACTCGCAGGGATCCAAAGGGTAAGTATACAAAGTTTGGTTCAGATCGGTGAAATGGTGTAGATTTGTGCCAAAGGGCCTAAATGCAGGGGATGGAGTAGCCTCTCCGCAATTTCAAGCAGACAGTGTTAGTCGCAGTGTTCCAAAGGGTAAATATACAAATTTTGGTTGAGATCGGTGGAACGGTGTAGATTTGGGCCAAAGGGCCTAAATGCAGGGAATGGAGTGGTCTGTCCGCAATTTCAAGCAGACAGTGTTACTCGCAGGGTTCCAAAGGGTAAGTATACACATTTTGGTTCAGATCGGTGAAACGGTGTAGATTTGTGCAAAAAGGGCCTAAATGCAGGGAATGGCGTGGTCTGTCCGAAATTTCAAGCAGACAGTGTTAGTCGCAGTGTTCCATAGGGTAAATATACAAATTTTGGTTGAGATCGGTGAAACGGTGTAGATTTGGGCCAAAGGGCCTAAATGCAGGCAATGGAGTGGTCTGTCCGCAATTTCAAGCAGACAGTGTTACTCGCAGGGCACCAAAGGGTGAGAATACGAATTTTGGTTCTGATCGGTGAAACGGTGTTGATTTGGACCTAAGGGCCTAAATGCAGGGAATGGGGTGGTCTGTCCGAAATTTTAAGTGGTCAGTGTTACTCGCAGGGTTCCAAAGGGTAAATATACAAATTTTGGTTGAGATCGGTGAAACGGTGTGGATTTGGACCAAAGGGCCTAAATGCAGGGAATGGGGTGGTCTGTCCGAAATTTCAAGTGGACAGTGTTACTCGCAGGGTTCCAAAGGTTAAATATACAACTTTTGGTTCAGATCGGTGAAACGGTGTAGGTTTGTGCAAAAGGGCCTAAATGCAGGGCATAGGGTGGTCTGTCCGAAATTTAATGTTGACAGGGTTACCCGCAGGGTTCCAAAGGGTAAGTATACAAATTTTGGTTCAGATCGGTGAAACGGTGTAGATTTGTATACATAACAGACAGACAGACAGACAGACAGACAAACTTTGTGCTTTATATATATAGACTAGCAGTAGTACCCGGCTTCGCCCGGTGGAATGATGATAATGTTTTAAGGTCTCCTTAGAAATATAATGGACTTAAAATCTAAGTCATTTGCCCCCAAAGACAATGAGGGAGTAATATCTAGGTCATTTGCCCTTTTGATAAGGATGATAATAAAAACTACTGTTGAATTGACACGTCAAACTTACAAACTAGCGTAATAGAAATACATATTTCAAAATTCACAGGCGAGGAAGACTTGTTGTGTGTGGTGATTAATGGTGTAATGGGCGTAACATCTACTGTAGGTCATTTGCTCTTATGATCAGGATGATAAGGGAAACTACTACCGGTATTGAATTGACACTTCAACGTATAATGTACACAATGTACTGTAATAAAAATAACTATATGGTGGCTTCGGTGGCGTATTTGGTAGCATGCTGAGCTTCTATGCCCAAGATAGCGGGTTCAAACCCAGCCGAAGCCGTCGGATATTTTAAGAGCGTTAAAAATCCGTCAGTATGCCTTTCTTCGGAGGGGAAGTAAAGCCAGCGGTCCCATGTCAGATTTATGGCATGTTAAAGAACCTTCCACTAATTACACCTGTGTGAAGCTAAATTGGATAGGTAAACAACGCTCATAGATGTCTACGTCCGTTGCCAAGAGCCGACTGCAGTGGCGTCTAGTAGCTAAGTTCCGAACTCGGCCTAGTAGTCGTTGACGGTGGCGCTTGGCGGCAAAAGTACGAACTATTTGAAGAATTCTAAGTTGCAGTTTGTACTTGAATTAAAAAACAGATAACACACACTAATACAGTCATCACATTTAACACCGGTTATCAGACAGATTCTACACACACCCAAAGTACACGGGGCTACATGACCGCGTTGTCACAGCCCATAAACTTAAGAACCAACCAACCAAAAATAAATATTTTAAAAATCACAGTCGAGAAAGACTTTATGCGGCGGTGATTATTGGTATGATGCGCGTAACATCTAGGTCATTTGCACTTATGATGATAATACTAAGGTAATGAAAAAATGACTACTAAACGAACATGGTGTTATTTTAAAACTGATATAGGTAATTCAGGTGTCTAGCTTCGATGTCTTCCAAAGTCTCAACCCTATTTTCTGGCTTAGGCCAGTACTGGATGCGTCTAGTGAAAGAGCGTACTGCTCGGCTTAGACAAAGAATATAGGTCCAAGCTGCACGAACCTGAGATGATCGCAGATGATGACGAAATATGATGACACACGTTCGGGGTTCCCCGTCCTATACAGATTGACCGGGAATCACTCACTGTTTCGCAACGGCCCTGTGCTGGCATCAGCATAGACAGCAGGAGATAACACGGCGGGCTCTGGAAAGTACTCTCAAGTCACCTCGCGATGAATCAGCAAGCTATTCTCACAACTGACCCCCCCAGGGTCTCACAACTTGTGGGACGTGGGTTGGCGACCACGGAACCCCAGCAGAGTCTGGCATCGCTTCTACTTCCTGGTGCCGGGCTTATTTCAGTTCTCTTTCCAGTCGGCCTCCCTTGGTCAACTCTTGTTCTCTTCCGACCCAGACTGTATTAGGGTATCCGAGGGCTAGGGAGTCTTTCAATTTCCCGCCTTAATTGGCTTTGTCTCATCTTTCCTGATACCCTCATTCTTCGAGGGGTCTGCCTTCTTTTCCTTTTCATAATATCTCCTGTCTTCTGCTCAAGGCCCTCAAAGAGGCAGGGTGTGTGTAGACCCACCACTTCTGGTACACCCTCGAGGGCTCATGACTGGTGAGTTAGGAAGCAGGCAACCCCGAGGAATTCCTGAGCTACTTGCAGGGAATGGAGTGGTATGTCAGAAATTTCAAGTGGACAGTGTTACGCATCGGGTTCCAAAGGGTAAGTATACACACTTTGTTTTCGATCGGTGAACGATGTAGATTTGTACCAAAGGGCCTTAATGCGGGAAATGGAGTGGTATGTCCGAAATTTCGAGTGGACAGTGTTACTCGTCGAGTTGCAAACGGTAATTATGTAAAATCTGGTTGAGATCGGTGAAACGGTGTAGTTTTGTGCCAAGGGCCAAAATGCAGGGAATGGAGTGGCCTGTGCAAATTTTAAAGTGGACAGTGTTACTCATCGGGTTCCAAAGGGTAAGTAAACACATTTTGTTTTCGATCTGTGAACGATGTAGATTTGTGCCAAAGGGCCTAAATGCGTGGAATGGAGTGGTCTGTCCGAAATTTCGAGTGGACAGTGTTACTCGTCGAGTTCCAAAAGGTAATTATGTAAAATCTGGTTGAGATCGGTGAAACGGTGTAGTTTTCTGCCAAAGGGCCAAAAAGCAGGGAATAGTGTGGTCTGTCCGAAATTTAAAGTGAACAGTGTTACTTGTCGGGTTCTACGGGTAAGTATATAAAATTGGGGTCAGATCGGTGAAACGGTGTAGATTTGTGCCAAACAGCCTAAATGCAAGGGATGGAGTGGCCTCGCCGCAATTTCAAGCAGACAGTGTTAGTCGCAGTGTTCCAAAGGGTAAATATACAAATTTTGGTTGAGATCGGTGAAACGGTGTAGATTTGTGCCAAAGTGCCTAAATGCTGGGAATGGGGTGGTCTGTCCGAAATTTTAAGTGGACAGTGTTACTCGCAGGGTTCCAAAGGGTAAGTATACAAAGTTTGTTTCAGATCGGTGAAACGGTGTAGATTTGTGCCAAAGGGCCTAAATGCAGGGGATGGAGTAGCCTCTCCGCAATTTCAAGCAAACAGTGTTAGTCGCAGTGTTCCAAAGGGTAAATATACAAATTTTGGTTGAGATCGGTGGAACGGTGTAGATTTGGGCCAAAGGGCCTAAATGCAGGGAATGGAGTGGTCTGTCCGCAATTTCAAGCAGACAGTGTTACTCGCAGGGTTCCAAAGGGTAAGTATACACATTTTGGTTCAGATCGGTGAAACGGTGTAGATTTGTGCAAAAAGGGCCTAAATGCAGGGAATGGTGTGGTCTGTCCGAAATTTCAAGCAGACAGTGTTAGTCGCAGTGTTCCATAGGGTAAATATACAAATTTTGGTTGAGATCGGTGAAACGGTGTAGATTTGGACCAAAGGGCCTAAATGCAGGGAATGGGGTGGTCTGTCCGAAATTTTAAGAGGTCAGTGTTACTCGCAGGGTTCCAAAGGGTAAATATACAAATTTTGGTTGAGATCGGTGAAACGGTGTGGATTTGGACCAAAGGGCCTAAATGCAGGGAATGGGGTGGTCTGTCCGAAATTTCAAGTGGACAGTGTTACTCGCAGGGTTCCAAAGGTTAAATATACAACTTTTGGTTCAGATCGGTGAAACGGTGTAGATTTGTGCAAAAGGGCCTAAATGCAGGGCATGGGGTGGTCTGTCCGAAATTTAATGTTGACAGGGTTACCCGCAGGTTTCCAAAGGGTAAGTATACAAATTTTGGTTCAGATCGGTGAAACGGTGTAGATTTGTATACATAACAGACAGACAGACAGACAGACAAACATTGTGCTTTATATATATAGATGGGACTGTTGGCATAAGACACAACCTTGCATCTGACCAGGTGATTGAGTATGTGCGGCAAAAGCATGAGATCTCAAAACTCTTTGATCACGACTAATGACCTTTTGGTTTGAAGGAATTTAATAGAATCAACAGCACTTTCTTGACAGGCTATACTGGACAAAACTTGGCACCTGGCCTTTACAAACTTAACAAGGGCTTCGTAAGTGCATTGCGAATGCTGAGATAGTTCCATCTCCCAGGCTTTTAGGGTAGCAGAATCAAATTTACTGGTAACAAGATGAATTATGAATAAATCCCAAAATTGCACAGGCTGACCTAAATTCGCCAAAGCACGAATGTGAATCTCTGTTGTGTCAATTAAATTACGAAGGGTTATGACGTTATCAGATTGAATATTAGGAAGATTAAATAAAGCCTGTATATGTCTTTGAGTCCTAAGCCTTGAATTTCCATAGCGATCTTTAAGTAATTCTACAGCAACTTCATAGTTGTCACTTGTCTGGGCTAATGCCTGAATGAGCTTATGTGGCTGGCCTTGAACGGCTGAGCGCAAGTAGTGGAACTTTTGTATCGGCGGAAGGCTTTCATTGTCATGAATTAATGAAGTAAACAATTCAAAAAATGGCTCCCAGGAACTTTTATCACCACGAAATGTGGGTAATTCAATTTTAGAGAGAATAGTTCGGTTTGGTGCGGACGAAGAGATAAAAGGAGTTGAATCTTCTTTCTTAGCTTCAAGTGTTAGAGTTCTAAGTAAAGCTTTTGCTTCGGCAAAGCCTTGATAATATAATCGTTCAGGTTCATTGCGATCAGCTTGTTTTTTGGGGCTTTGAATTTCAACGCTGCATTGAATTTCATCGTATTTTACGAAAGCCTGTTCATAATTTTTGAGTCTTTGAGATATAATATCTAAGTTACGTTCTTGTTCTGTTAGCTCTGAGAGAAACGTTCTAAAGCGGGTTAATTTACCCTTATACGAAGCGCGAGTGTTTATAATTGTAGTATCAAGAGGCATGTTGAAAGCTGAAGCAAACTCACCACCTGTATTTTACTTGTATTGCGTGCGTCAGCTGAAGTGAACACCAGCAAAGGAAGAATTGGCACGTTTCCAGAATCCTCTCTGTCGCTGCTCGCCTCAAGTTTGAGCTGAAAAATACAAATGTATTAATACATTGTAATTAATTTGACCTTTATAATAAGCCTTTGATTTCTGGTGTGCAATATTTGAAATGGGTTAATTCCCGGGTTTGAGGCAACAAAGTTTATGGATAAAAGATCTGCCCTAATCTTTCCCGTAACGGGAGAACGCGAAGTAGGCTTAAGTCTGACCAAAATAGCTACTGTAAAACAGCGAACAGACTGAAGCGGTGCGGTGCAATGGGCATAAAAGTACATCACCAGAAAACAAAAGTTTAGTTGACAAGGTATAAATAATATTTATTGAGACAACAATTTTTCTTTAAATAACATTAAAATGCACAATAAATGCACACAAATGAGATATGCAGAGAATAATTAGTGTTAAATTTTAACAAATTGAGAGGGTCTGGTGACAGAATCCTGATTATGAAGAAAAAAACAATGTTAAGGCTTGCCTAGATTTGAGAGAAATTGGAACTGAAATATAATATGCATATTACTAAAAGAACCATAAAAAAGATTAAATGTATGATGAGAGTAAAAATTCAATTCTTCATAAAGTTTGAACTTATCTTCCAAATTGGTTGAGCCAGCTCCATAAAAGTTCCAGTTAGCCTAAAACTGTTTTAAAAGTCCTCCACGGTTTCTTCTGGGGGAGGCGCTCATGGCCTCAAGATGCATATTCCGAAAATATGAATATTCAAATCTTCTTTTCCCTTCTGGTGAAGGTTTGACACTGGTAGTGTCCAAGCGGTGACTGAGTATAAGTCGACATTGGGTGCAGCCAGGAAAACTGCTTCTGCCTCGAAGTTTAAAGTGAGATACACCATCTACGGTGAAACTTGCAGTGTGCTGCGGCTGGCAAACATTCCTGTCCTCTTGAGCGATGTAGGCCTCGTGACGTAGCAGCGAGGTGAAGCAGCGACTGGCAATAGTGCCATGCGGTGTGGCAGCGTTGATCTAAATGATGAGCTGATCTGAATGACGATGTGATCAGAATGATGCTGAACACCAGCAAGTGGCGTTTTATATACGATGATCATGGAAGCATCTAGACGGAAAAGATCGCTAGATCCATGAGTCCTGCTATTGGCTAGACGAAGATCACAGTGACGTCATTCGACACTGACTCTCAACTGGCTGCAGAACAAGCCAGTAGATGCCCTGTTTGTCGGGAGTATGGAAGCTTGAGAGAGCGAGCGACTGGAACACTCAAGATGAGAACTTAAGAAAACTAAGCTAACTATATATAAATTAATACATTAATAATACAATAAATTGTTCATCATATTAATTTGTTTGGAAGTTTTCGGGGGGAAAAAAGGCGAACAGTCAAACAGGGCTGTCGCGAAGAACAAATACAAACAACATACTGTCACGAAAGTGACCAACCCACAATCGCTTATTACCAGCTCTACTGAAAAACTTGGCCACTTCTTAATCCTAGCAGTAGTTACATTCACAGGGGCGCACAAAAATGGTGACGCTATTTACATTTCTCATTGAATGATTTCACGAAAATGTCACACAAAGGCGTAAAGTGTCAAAGTGGTATTACATTTGTTATGTTAACAAGTTATATTTACATATAAAGAAAACAAGATATTCAGTAAAGAACATATAACCTACTTTATCCTAAATGCACAGGTATAGTTATAACTCTTTTTCCTTTTCAAGGAGTATAATTGAATGTTGGTTGTAGTAGCTTGTTGAAATACAACGTTCTATACGGATATTATACGTAGATTGATTGAATCCTCACATTAATGATATATACACACACACTATTACAGCCTTCACAATAACACAGGTTATCAGACAAAAATTCAACACTCGCCCAAGTACTCTACACGGGGTTAAATGACATTGATGTCAATGCATCTCAAATGAAACAACAACAACAGCAGCTTCCTACCCAAATCCTTCCTCGTATAAAAGCACAACAACAATAGACTCTACCTCGGATCTAGGAAATTTTAATCGCTGATGTCGAGTTTGAAATATGTGGTATTATAAATATATAAATAATATATTCGATTGTAAATAAACACTATAGCCTATATGCTTAACATTATAACGAATGAGTACAGAGGTAGCACTAGCAAAGGACAACTCATTGTCATGTTGTATATTGCAGCCATCATAACGATCTATTTTCTCCTGATACAATTGTTTGTTGGGTTAATGATCAAATCATACCACGATCTGAGTGAATAGGGTCTTGAAGGTGTTCTGCCAGAGCTAGACGTTGTTAAATACAAATTTAGATTTCAACATTGCATTGAGGTCTTGGCGCCCATTAAAACAACATAGCTTAGGCAAAGGTAAACAGTTACATTTCTCACCCAACAGTTAGGAGCTAGCAAAACGTTACACTTGTCGCTCAACGTGAGGGCGAAGGAAACCATTACATTTGGTACATTCTGAGCTTAAATCAAATTACGACTAACCTATATCGTCTGATCTCTACCAAATTTTTCAAAAATATACCTTAGTGTGGGAAGCATCTTTTTCTTAAACTACAAGGTCATCAACCACATAGTTTCAAGATGGCGGATGTATGAATCACGCTAGTAGTATAGCCTAACCATAACTTACGATTCAATAAGGCCTGGCCTCAACAAATCAGTTTATCGTACATAGGGAGGTTTAAACTGTCCTCGCGGAAGTGGTCGGTAGGATATTAGCATTTTATAATAGAATATGTAACCGTGGAAGTGACTAACAGGTTAGGCTGACCGTGCCATATAGTACTGGGCCGTGACGTCCCGTTGGGTCAAAATGGAGGCTCTTATGTGTTCGCTAGTCCATATTTCAGTAACTTCGTAAGTTTATATCCTTTTAGGAATGTACGGAACTAAATAATACATATATAGTGTCCAATGTTTTATAAAAACGGCAGAAAACGCTAATGAAATCATTCATTCTATGACAAAATTTGTGATGCGGTTATACTAAACCAGTTGTTAACCTAACGTCATTTCTGGGCGTGTGTAGCGTTGTGGTAGCGTTCTAGACTCATAGTCTAGAGGTCCGTGGATCAAATCCAAGCAGGTTCAATTTTCTTTACTTGATTCTCTTTGCAATGATTGATTTATATCAACTCACACGTTATAATGTTAAGCATATATAGTGTGTATTTACTATCGAGAATATTGTATATACAAGGTGCGTTCAAAACGTAACAGGTTGGAGGCTGTAATGCGCAAACCGGTGATGACATCGGCTAATCGTGGCGTGTGTAACGAGGTGTGGTTCCGACCAGAGCGTGGAAGGTCACAGCCCGTCGCTAGAGGGCACGCGTGCACGTCACGTGACGATACAAAGCGAGCAGCAGCATGCATCAATCGTCCAACGCTGCCAGTCGCATTGGAAACAGTGACATGGAGGCGTCAAACGAAGAGCAAAGAGGTGTTGTTTGGTTTCTGACAGCGAAAGGAGTAGGGGAAACGGACATTCATCGCCGGATGTCACAAATGTACGGCGAACACTGCATGTGCCTTGAAAGGGTCAAAGCGTGGCACAAGCGATTCAGGGAAGGACGGGTGTCGTTAACCGATGACGCCCGGTCTGGGGCACCCCCCTGCATTACCAATGACAACGTCCAGCTGGTTGATGCACTCATTGCCCAGGACCGCCAAGTGACAGTGAACGCCATAGCCACCGTGGTCGGATTGAGCGTCGGAAGTGTGCACACCATCATGAAGGAACGACTGCACTTACGGAAAGTGTGTGCCCAATGGGTGCCCCACAGTCTTCAACCACGCCAGGAAGCATGTCGAATGGCCCACTGTCTTGGTCTTGGTCTTGGTTGGACGATTGATGCATGCTGCTGCTCGCTTCGTATCGTCACGTGACGTGCACGCTTATTGTGCAAATCCGACGAGTACTTTTTGAGATATTAAAGGTTTCCATATGTGTCGGCATCAGACAGAAAGCGATGCGCCAGCCGCTGGAATATGGAGTGCATGTTCTCTTGCGTGACCCATTCCTTGTGGACAAACTCACAGTAGGTGTTACTCCTTCAGCTACAAAATGAATGGCAGTTATTTCCAAATTATTATTTAATTAACCGTTATTATTTCATTTTTATTCTGAGCAAAGTCAAGAAATAATTTAAGTTACCGTACATAGAACGAAAAATTAAAGCCACGAAGTTTCGAGTGAGTTTAATTTTGTAGCTGAAGGTTGAACGAACACCTTTTTTAAAAATTAAAGTTCAAAAATTGTTTTAAACATAGGAGATTTGAGGTAAACGGTGAACGTTAGCACAAAGTAAGAAACCAATTTTCAAAAATGGATAAAAATAGTTAAGATTTTATGTTCGACGATTTCGAAATGTAAATATTATATGCCAGAAAACTGTACTATAATGAGGCTTATTATAGTACAAGTTTTCACTATGGGACAGTTTCTCCCACCAATCAGAGGTCAAGAAACAGTTGTTTGACCAATTAGGTAAGGATAGCATCCCACCTGTGCTGTGTTCCAAGGCCTTCTAATTTAAATTTCGCTCCGTGGCCTAGTGTCATAGTGGGGTAATCGAGGAGGCTATGGTCAAATACAAGGTATTCTCTGCGTCCCATACGCTCTGTTCAGTGCATAAAACTTGCGAAATCTCGACAGATATTAAAGAATATTTATGTTCGAACATAAAATAGTTATAATAATTATCGTGCAAAGAGCCAATGATGGTAATTAAGACACTCGTATGGAAATTATAAAACTCACATACGTTCGTTTTATAAACATACTCGTGTCTTAATTATTGCGATTATAGGCTCGTTGCATAATGTACCATTAACTTTTCAAAATTCAAACGTTGCTTCTAATAGCAAGGTGTGTGTTTTTCCTTGGAAATGTATATAATTGTTGTACAAGATTTATGACAGGCACAGTTACAATACTAAAACCGTTATTGTTTTGGTTCCTTAAGCTGTATGTTCCCCCAACAGTCGTTTACTAAAGTTACTTAAGTTTAATTGTACATGATGGGAATGTTCATGAAATTGCAGTTAAAATTGACATTTTTTTAATCCACAAAAATCAAATATGTTCTTTAAGATACGAATTTTGAAAATAAGGCAAAAGCATCAAGGAACATCCCTGAAGAATACACTGATAGTCGGTCTGAAAGACTAGATTTTATATCATTTTAAATGCTACAAATGCTGCGTGAACTCAAAGTCCGTTAGAAAAGAAAGAAAAAACAAGTGCAAACCAAGGCCAACGGAGGTACCTGGCTGGATGACGTCACGCTCACCGGAGCGCGCGGGGAAAGGAGGAAGCTCAAGCATTACTATGGCGTCACACACCTCAGTGCATTCTTGGTACATTTCGTCCCGTCACCGTAACGTAACGCCAGACCCCAGCGAAGTCGACATAATCATTTAAAATGATGAAAAAAAAAATTTTTCTGCTAATACTCTCTTAGAACATGGTAAATAAAAATCCAGAGTTCTAGCTTCAGGCAAGCAACTCAATGTTGAAAACACCCTTTAATGTCATAGACTGGTACATTGTCGTTTCTTGGCAGGTTCCTCTTCGTTCGTGACACTACCTTCTCGACCAATTGCATACATAATATTCTGTAGCTTTGGGGCTATTAGGCGGAGTGACACCCTAAACCGAAAGACAAATTATCGCAGAATCCTCCTCCTGCGAAATTGGCCTATCTGCCATACGTGCAATCTGTCACGGACATGATTAGCAATATTCTAAGAAAACACAATATCAAAACCATATTCAAGCCTAATGTCACCGTAGGCAAATCCCTACGATCAGTCAAGGATTCAGTTGGTCTTAACTGTGCTGGAGTATATAGGATTCCATGTTCCTGTGGATACGTATATATTGGGCAGACATGTAGGAGAATCACAACAAGAGCCAATGAACACCGTAGACATTTACGTCTGTGTTAACCAGAGAAGTCTGCGATTGCTCATCATACCCTACAGAATTCTTATTGATGAAACTTCTGTCATCTGTATGGAGGAACATTTCACAACTCGTATGATTCGGGAAATTCAAATGGGAGGTTCTTGGCCACCCTCCATACAGTCCAGACCTCTCTCAATGTGATTACGCCATGTTTGGTCCCCTGAAAAGGGCTCTGCGGGGCCAACGATTCACCTCAGACGCCGACGTTCAGCTGTACGTGCGGAACTGGTTCACATCGGAGCCCAGGCAATTTTATGAAACAGCCATTCACCGCCTCGTGTCACAGTGGGACAAGTGCCTCAACAGCCAGGGCAATTACTTCTAACATACAGGTACTGGTTTCTGTAATTATGCCTCCGGCTCGTTACTTTTTGAACGCACCTTATATTACGGCAATCAAACTGAATTTTTAATGTCCTTAGGGGCTATGATCATAAATTCACCTATAAGACTTTCAATAACCAGGTGATCACAAATCCAACATGGCGGCGACGCGAAATATAAATATTCACATGGTCGCTTCTCGCAATTTAACCTTCCGAGTGCAGTGACACTTTGTACAGTAAATCCTTATACAAATGTTAATTGATTGGCATCTAATTTATTTCAATTGTTTCCATAACCACAAGATGGCAGCTGTGCACAATTTTAAAATCTCATTTTTAGCCTACTTTCGATTTTTTCAAAAAATGAAAGTAGACTTATGAGATCACTACAGGGCCAAAAATTGTGTGTCTATCTGTTTGTGTGTGTGTGTGTGTGTGTGTGTGTGAGTGTGTGTACTCTGAATGTCTGCCCCCCCCCCCCTATCAATTCGAACACGGTGAAACAGAATTGAACGAAATTTGGTACAGAGGTAGAACAAGCAAAGGCCAGTGTCATGTTTTATATCGCTGCCATCTTTACCAAAACTGAATGTCGGCCACTCAAACGTTCAAAACGTAAAATCAAATAGGGAATAACCAAATTATCCGATCTCTATCAAATTTGGTAACAACATACCTTCGTATAGGACGCGTCTTGTTACCAAACTACAAGGTCATCCGCCGTACCATTTCAGGATCGCGGCCGTGCGAATTATGCAAACTTTATAATCCATATCATGGGACCCACCAGTTCCGATTATCGAGCCGAGAATCGATTTAACTTATCTAAAGGAAGAGGCACGTTCGAAATAAAAAAGTTTATTTTGTAATACTATAGTGCAGAAGTGATTTTAAAAAGCTGAGCCGTCTCGGTAAGAAGACAAGATGGCAGCGGATATCTTGTGCCTGACTTATATTTCACTAATTTGAGTATTGCATGCAATATAGCGTACTGATACAAAATAAATAAACTTTGTATGAAATGCTTTATAAATAAATAATATACTCCACTGATGAAATCGTTTAGTCTAAATCATTATATGCTAACAAGTTATATGTAAGTCATTTTATATAGAACGTTGTTCGTTGGTGCAAATGGCTCCGTGGTAAAGCGTTGGCCTATCACTCATATGCCTATGGTTCAAACCCCATCAGAGTTAATTTTTTTTGCTTGAAATTTTATATATTTATTGTTTTGTAATGATTCAGACGTTTTAAAATTAAGCGTTATATTGTGCATATTACGGTGGAAAATATATATTCAATTAAAACATAATTCACCAGCAGATTTGCTCGAGACATCTAGCTGCCAAAAAGGTAACTGCACGCCGGCCTACTTATTAACTTCAAGATTGTATTGAAAAGTTTCTTCTTATGGCCACTAGAATGCACTCACCCTGTTACGGTTATATTGTTCGATACTTCTCCACTAGATGTCACGACTGGTCTACGTGGGACTCCATTGGTTAGTACCGTATACCATTGGCATTCTATGCGCATCGAACTTGAAGAATGGCAAGATGATACTACGAAAAAAAAATACTTTTTATTTTAAAGGGTTTGTAACAGCCTATTGTGCGTTATTTGAAAATGTTATTTGAAGTAAAGAAAAAAACGATTTCACATAGTAACTGAATTCTAGCCGTTGGTGCTAGTTCAGGTTATTAATTAATACTTTTATTTTAGGCAAATAGCAATCGAAAATATCCACATAGTTTGTATACACACGTCTCTGTAGGGTCATGGAAAGATTTGTTAATTCAATTAGGGTTGTGAAAGCCATGCACAACCAGACGTGTAAAGACATGCCTCAACTCAAAGTTGGATATTGCCCACGGCAGGTCGATTATGTAATAATAACAATAATAATAATGTTATTTGTTTTACGTCCCTTTTAACTACTGCTGCTTTTAGATACGCCGGGGTACCGGAATTTTGGCCCGAAGGGGATCCTTAACGTGCCAGTAAATGTACTGACACGGCTCCCTCGCATTTGTGCACCCTCAAATGCCAGCTGACTCCGCCAGGATACGAACCTGCAACCTAGGGCCCAGCAAGCGATAACGTTACCGCTGAGCCACGCAGGCAGTCCGGTCGATTATGTCTCCAGATCCATAACATTCTTGAGATATGTATTATCTTTCTTTCTTCAATGATGGTAGCAGTTTTTATCTAGGTTGTGGCGTTTGGTAGAGGTAAATAGTTTCTAAGGTCTTCAACCAAGAAATGATTCTATTATACTCTTTGATAATAACGAGTTATAACTATACTCATACATTTAGGAGAAAGTAGGCTAGATGTTCTTTACTGAACATCTTGTTACTTCTTTTGTCCTAATCATGCGTTTGAAATTTGAATACTACACGTACACAATAATCTTCGTGTAACAGTACATAACTCTTAAGACCTACATATATAAAAATCCAGCATAGCGACCATCCGCAATATTTATTCAGTTCTCAATATCTGCGAATCTATTAGAGCAATCAAGCTGTAATTTTGTATGTTGATAGAGGCAATTAACATAAGTAGGATAATATGAAAATAGGCTGTATAGTTCTTCACGGAACTACTTGTTATTTCTTAATACCTGTTGTAGGCTATAAAACAATGAGCCCGAGACTATCCCTGGCCTTATTAATCCTATCTAGCTCTTCATCCCAGTCACCCCCTTCCTTGCTTCCCGCGTCGCCTGATCGGGTGTTGATTGCATTTCAGGTGCGATCTTGCCTTTATTAGCAAACTCACTCCATCATTATCTCGCGTTAAGATTGAGGGCTTCACTTCACCTTTCTTTGTGCAAAAGTATACAGTAGATAGGGCCCCAAGGAAGTCATCAGCTCTGTGTATTCATTGGTTGGTAGGTTCCCCAGTTTAGGGGCTGCGACAGCGCGGCCATGTAGCCCTGTGTACTTTGTGTGTGTGTAGAATATGTCTGGTAACCGGTGTTAATTGTGATGGCTGTATTAGTGTGTGTTATCTGTAATTCAGATGAGAGCTGCAGACAATCAATTTTCAAGTAGGGCCTAGTTCCTACTTTTGCTACCGTCAATAACAACTAGTTGTGAACATGGTTACTAGATGCCACCGAAGTTTGCTCCTGGCGACGAACGTTGGAACATAAGAGCGCTGGTCAAATCTAACCTATAATTTAGCTTCACACAAGTGTAAGTAGTGGAAGGTTCTTTTACATGCCATATATCTATGGCATGGGCCCACCGACGTTACTTCCCCTTCGAAGGAAGGCATACTGAGGGATTTTTAACGCTCTTAAAAATCCGATGATTTTGCCCGGGTTTGAACCCGCAACCTTGGGCATAGAAGCTCAGCATGCTACCAACTACGCCACCGAAGCCGCCTGTGTATTCATTACCAGCTAATTGAAGCTATACAGAGTGATTCAGGATAAATGCGACCTTATCTTAGATACTGCAGATCGTCGCAAATGAGCAACTAGACAAAATTCCGGATATTTATTTATTTATTTCTTCTTCTTTGTTCGATTTTGGCCTACTTTGGACCACGGGAAACAATTGACTTGCTGATTAGTCCTTCTTTCTGCTCCCAGAAACTCTTCATCCTTTCACTGTGGATTCTCTTCCTTTCTTCCGACCAGATGTTCTTGGCTCTTCTCCTTTGCTTTTCCTGGAACCCCTTGAATGCATCAATCGTACCTCGAAACACCTCTCTATTCCAGATCTCTTTTGGACTGACCCTAACTTCCTCCATATCCTTTCTTATTTCATCTACCCATTTTGTAGTCGCTTTTATCTTGGTGATGTAATTAAAGATCTTCTTCGTTAGTCGACTATCGCTCATTCTCGTAAGGTGTCAATAGAACTTCAATCTCCTTTTCCGTATGGTATCTGTGATTTTTTCTGTTTGTCCGTAAAGATCTTTGTTTCGCCTCTTCCAACATGTACCATCATTTCTATTTTCGGGTCCTAAGATCTTCCTCAAGATTTTTCTTTCTTTCTTTCTTTCTTCTCCAGTTCCTCTATTTCACCTTTCTTGTTCAGTATCAAACATTCTGAACTATACAATCCCTCAGGCTTGACAACCGTGGTGTAGTGTCTTAACTTCGCTCGGTAAGATATTGTTCTTTTGTTGTACCTATTCTGTACTAATGTATATGCTAATTTCATCTTTCTGATCCTCCCTTTGTTTGCTGCATTATCCAGTCCATTAGGCTGGATCCATTCACCAAGATATTTAAACTTATCCGACCTCTTGATCTTCCCATATTTTTTTCTAAGTGTTTTTCGTTATCATGTTTGTATTCCATGTAGGCCTATTCTGTTTTTTCATACGAGATCCTGAGTCCCGTTTTACCTGCAATTTCGTGTAATTTTTCAAGCATTATTTTAATTTCTTCTTTATTTTCAGCTAGCAATCATCCGCAAACGCTAAGCAATCAACCTTCACACCTTGCTTCTTTGTACCTAAACATATTCCTTCTATCCCATCTTCTCTCATGGCATTCCTCCATGTTCTCATTATTTTTTCCAGGACAACGTTAAACAGAATCTGTGAAAGCCCGTCTCCTTGTCTGACTCCTGTCCGAATTTTAAAGGGCTCCGATATTTCCCCCTGAAATTTCATTTTGGAGTCAGTTTCTGTTAATGTTTGAATTATAATCACCCTTGTTTTGCTATCAATTCCAAATTCTTCCAAAACATTGAATAGGGTTTTTCGGTCTATGGAGTCGTAGGCTTTTTTGAAGTCATCAAACGCAACTACCGTATTTCTACTTCGTAAAGCTCTTATTCTCAAGATGCTTTTCAAACTAAAGATCTGATCCACACAAGATCTGCCCTTTCTAAAGCCTCCTTGATATTCGCCTATTTGATGGTCTACCTGAACTTCAACTATGTGTAATAGCGCCTTAGTACTTTGTACGATTTCGCTAGCAAGGAAATTCCTCTGTAGTTGTTTGGATCGGTTCGGTCACCTTGCTTATGGAGTGGATGTATTAGGGCGCTTTTCCAGTCATCTGGGATAATTTCATTTTCCCAGATATCACAAATGAGGTGATGTAAGTTCTCCACAGCCGTATATCCTCCAATTTTCCACATTTCAGCTACTATGCCATCTTCCCCTGGTGCTTTATTGTTTTTGAGATCCTTGATGATGATTTATTTATTTATTTATTTATTTTTATTTTTATTTTTATTTTTATTTTTATTTTTATTTATTTTTATTTATTTATTTACTAGCTGAAGTACCCGTGCTTCGCTACGCGTCATAAATAAATTAAATTGTGAAGGTGACAGTTAAAACAGGGGATAGGCGAGGTGCTGCACAGAGGGAGATTAAGGATGGAACATTTTGTCCAACTACACCGCTCGGCGTTGACCGTGTTTTATAGCACAAATTTAGGTTTTACTCGCTAACGGTTGGAGATACTGTGCCCAACTCTAGGAATGGGTATTCCAAGATTCAGACACCTAGATATCAAGGGAAAGGCTGTAGCCGCTTTTGAAAGTTGAGATATTTGAATATCGCGCTACATTGCTTCTCGAAGCATTTGGAAGGAATTTACCGATAGTTGGATGTCAAGTGACGTAGCGAGTAATAGCAGAGGTCGAGGCTATTTATTGATTAAATAGTTAACTATGGAGTAGAGACTTGAGAATGGGATCAGATTACTGGCACGGCCAAAAGAAAGAGAATGCAATTAGTATCAAGTAAATCGGACCAGGGATTCAAGAGATATGAGGATTTCCAGATATCAGGTGATGACGCGTGACCCTGACAGTTTTGAATAAAAGCCAGCTGGCCGAAGCAACTTCAGCTCATTTCAACACAAGCATTTGCCAAGCAAGTTGCTACGACGCTGAGCCAAGGCACATGGTTGCCGGATCTACGCAGAAGTTCTTTTCAAAGTCGTGATAGTCACGAAAGTGCTGCGCTACGAGGTGGAACTTAGTAAGTTTACGGCGAGGAGAATCACTGAGGTGATTGATTTTTCTACAGACATTGGTGGAAATATTTATATTTCCCATGGACATATGCTAGACTTTGTCTAGAATTAACACTTTGTCACAGCCCAGTAGTAACATAATACTTGGATATTTAAATCCATTTCAAGTCAGTTTTCATATTTGTAACTAGTTAACCACTTCGATCTGTCAGTACACTGAAGACTAGTCTATAACGGTGGCGTTCATTAGTCTACGCAAGGGAAACTACAAGTTGCCTAGCGCATGGTAGATGGTGATATAATAAACCATGCCCAGGGAACGATCTTCAGAACAGCCGTTAATTGCTTAGACTGTCAGTGTTTTTCTTGTACTGATAAGATTACCGTGAGTTATGTTACAACTGACATATTTAAGAAGAGATCACTTAGATCTGACCCTATTTAAACAAACTGTTATGGCTTTGATAGAAGCCCATATTAAAATGGAACAACAGTTAATTCAAACGTCAAGAGATACTACCACTATGTCTGACTAGACGAATTGTGGGTATATGATGGCGGCGGATACAAGGATTATACGTGCTTGTCCGATAGGGCATGTCTATGGATAAATCTGGTACAGACCAGGTTTACTACGCTTCAAGACCATCAAGAAATGTAAGCCACATTTGAATTATATTATGCCTAGCTAATTGGAACAAACTATTGTTCTGCAGATGACCAACACATTTTTTCTTCGTATTTACATCTTGCAATGATTTACGCAAGACTTGTTAGAGTTATTCTGAGTTTTTTCAGCACTCTGAACAGTTTAGGATCGATGACCGAGCACTTAGAGCATTTATTTGAATATTTCATATTTTTGGGAAATCACGGTAATCAGCCGATGTAACTGTAAAAGTTAAATTTATTTTTGTTGAGGAATGGATATTTTTTCCATATTCGAAGGTTCGAACATGTGGATTCTCACATAATGAGATGATAATTAAACATATTTAAAATGATATAACGAATAATAATAATAATAATCCACTAATAATAATAATAATAATAATTTTTATAATTTTTCTAAATAATTCTTGGATATTATATTTTCTAATAATCATATGTATTGAGAGAGAGCCTATGAAGTAGTTTAATCATTTCTAGTTTGGAACAGGAGATTTTCCGAAGGAGAGTGGTTAGCGCAAGCCCGCATTCAACCAACATTTCAGTTCTGGTTGAACAGTTGATATTTGCATTGAGCAAAGTATATTTTTCAGATAACACGGAGAGGCATGAAACGGGAAGCAAATGATATTTGTATCAAATAGGATATTTTTGTATTTATATAAAATCATGACGTAAATACACTCGAAAGTGAAATAAAGATTTTCATAAGTATGGTAAATTCACGGGTTGAACTGAATGGTAAAATAAAATAAACTTGTAAGTTTATTAATCTTCCAGTGTTGATAACAAGCAGAGGCTTGATTTATTGTATAAATTTTGGGAAGATAATTTATATGTGTGGAGTAGTTGAAATGCCATTCCCAGGTGCGCATGTTTAAGTCGCAGGAATGAAGAGGTTTTTTCGAGCATCAATCAAATAGCAGGTTCGATGGCTCAGGTTTATAGTAGGAGTATTGGAACTACACATTTCGTCGTATGAATGACCCGAAGGTTATTTCTTGAAAACCATCAGTTCTTATTTCAACCTTGTTTACGAATTCCATTTAGACTTTGATTTTGCTAGAACCCGGATTTGTCATGATAGTAGTTTATTCTTCTTCAGAGGAAGACCTTTGCCGTTGTTGTTGTAATATTGTGTTCTTACACAAATAATAGAATGGGCCACTGCCAATTAAAAATAATTCTTTAACCACGAATAATTTGAAGGATATTTTCAATCCTAGTGCCATGAACTAAATGAATTCATTATAAAACTACAATTCTAATTTCCGCATTCTGTCGAAGAATTGCAAGTTGTGAAAGTTGCTAAAAATGGCCATGAATATAAATATTTTTTATAATAATGATTCCAAGTGGAAAATTGAATAGTTGAATGGTTCAACCATTTATTGATCAAGTTGATGATTCAGAAATCATATATTTTGTTAGGAACTTGAAGTTCATAATCGAGTCACTTCTCGAATGTTTAATGTCAGAAGAACAATTAATTGTTGTTGTGCTTCGCACAGTTCTTCGATGCTATGCTTAAGGTCAAATACTTTTCAGATGTTATTAATATGTGTAAATAATTTATGTTGCTTCGATGATGATAATATTTTTCGACAATATGTATTTTTTGAAACTGGAAAAATAAGTGAAAGTTAAAAATTCTATGAACATTTATTCTACGAGTGTTAATATCATGTAAATATTCAAACAGTGATCTACGATATTTCCAGTATAGACAATTAACTTTGAACTGGAATTAAATATTAATAATTTTGGAACACAGTCTACAGGACTATTAATCGGACTTGTGTTTTCAAAAAGATTGTCAAATGTGTTTGGAAAATTTCTGTATATTGTGTGTAAATAAGAGTGTGGATCGCCACACGTGGATGATGCTGCTTTGAGCATCCTTGCAGTCAGATTTTAACTTCAAAATAAACTGAGATAATTTTACAGGATGTGTTTCTCTCAATTGAATCTCCTTCTATCCTTATTGTTGCATTGAGCCAAAAATCAGCAAAGCATTTTTTTTTTAATTTGATGTCGTTTTTGCGATTTGCTTTAACCCATCTGGCGCTCCGGGATATTTTGACTCTCGTGCTGACTGATTATTGGTAAAATGCATATGTGGTCGTGCGGACTCCGGTCTAAACGGGCACAATACCTTTCGGATAGAAATTTTTATTTTAAACCTCGTACATGCCATCAAAAGCTTGCTATTTCTTGGCGTTCTCTTTTTATTTGAAATGGAAATATGAAAGTTTGGACCAAAGGGTGTAGTGACGTCACTAAAATGGTCGCCATCCTTAAATAGTGCAAAGTATTGAAATAAAAAGTAACCTATATGTTAACCAGGTAAATCAGCTAATTCCATGTAAAATTCATGTAAATCGGACCAGTGGTATTTGCGTGATTGAGTAATACACAGACACACACCATCTCATTTTTAGCCTCGCTTCGCTCGCGTCATAGTCGTATCATATTGTTATTCAATGAAATGCAGGTTTAACCCCGTTAACACCCCTTTAGAACCTTCATATCCAAAAATCCCTCCTTAGTAGACGTTTTCGACACACAACAAACATATCCCCAAAATATCATTCTTCTAACTTTAATAGTTTTGGTTGGTCGATGAGAGTGAACATCCAAAAATCCTTCCTTAGTGGACGTTTTTCTCCCAGAATTTCACCCCTCCCCATAGGCCCCTTTAATTGCATTTATGAAAAAAAAACGGTCGAACATATATTTATTTCATTTATTTATTTATTTATTTTTAAGCTGATTGATTTCCTCCGAGCTTCAAACTCCTCGCCTCTGTCGTTTAAGAGATACACGCTCCGTTAGGAATCTTTCAACCTCCACTTTTCATCCCTTTCGCCTCATAATAACCGGGTGAGTTAGCCGTGGTCGTTACGGCATGACTAATGGCAGTCGGTCACATCCGGGAGGCGAGGAGTTTCGAATCCCCCCGCCGGCAACCTTGAAGATGGTCTTCTGTGGTTTCCCATCTTCCTTCCAGGCAAATGCCGGGGTTGGTCGCTAACTATAGGCCACAGCCGCTACCTTCCAACTCCTCGCCCTTCCCTTCCAACTTTCCTCCCCAACGGTACTTGTAGCTCACCCATTGGGTGTCCGTCTCGAAGCAGCTACAAAACTGGCGAGCCGAACGTGTCCTCGGACACTCCCGGCACTAAAAGCCATACGCTTAAAAAAGCTCATAATATACACTACATCGAAAAACCATTAGACATGTGTCAGCTTATTTTTAATGATTAGTATATATGCCAAGGATTAGTATATATGCCAAGTATCACATCCCCAAATGAAACCACTCGTGAGATATTGTTATTCAATGAAATGCACGTTTACCCCCTTAACACCTCTTTAGAACCTGAATATCCAAAACTCTTTCCTTAGTGGACGTTTTCGACATACAACGAACATATCCCCAAAATTTCATGTTTCTAACTTCAATAATTTTGGCTGGGCGATGATGAGTGAGTGAGTCAGTCAGGACATTTTCTTTCATTTATTTTTGATAATTTCACCCCTCCCCATGAACCCCTTAAATTGGATTTATGAAACAAATGGCCGAACACCTATTTAATTATTTAAAGCTGTTTTCCCCCTGAGTTTGATGAGTGAATAAGTGAGTCAATCAGTTAGGACACTTTCTCTCCTGTTTTTTTTCCCCAGAAATTCACCCCTCTCCAAGGGCCCCTTAAATTGGATTTATGAAAAAACGGTCGAACACCTATTTACTTGTATTTTAAGCTGTTTATTTCTCGCCGAATTTCAAACTTCTCGCCTATGTCGTTTCAGAGATACACGCTCCGTTAAGAATCACTCAACCCCCAATTTTCACCCCTTTCACCTCACAATATACACCACATCTATAAACCCTTAGACATATGTCTGATTATTTTTAATGATTAGTTTATATACCGAATATTACATCCCCAAAGAAACAAATCCTGAGATATCGTTATTCAATGAAATGCACGTTTACCCCCTTAACACCTCTTTAAAACCCGAATAAACAAAAATCATTCCTTAGTTGACGTTTTTGACATTCAGCGAACATATTCCCAAAATTTCATGTTTCCAACTTTAATAGTTTTCGCTGGGCGTGATGAGTGAGTGAGTCAGACAGGACATTTTATTTCAATTATTTTTACCAGAATGTCACCCCTCCCCATGGGCCCCTTAAATTGGATTGATGAAAAAACGCTTGAACACCTAGTAAACTTATGTTTAAGCTGTCTTTTCCCCCTGAGTTTGATGAGTGAGTGAGTGTCAGTCAGTCAGGACACCTTCTCTCCTTCCCCCCCCCCCCCAGAATTTCACCCCACCCCATTGTCCTCTTAAATTAATTTATGAAAGAACGGTCGAACACCGATTTACTTACTTTTAAAGCTGATTTCTTTTTTCACTGAGTTTCAAATTTCTCGCCTATGTCGTTTAAGATAATAATAATAATAATGTTATTGGTTTTACGTCCCTTTTAACTACCCTGGCTTTTAGAGACGCCGGGGTTCCGGAATTTTGCCCCGAAGGGGATCTTTAACGTGCCAGTAAATGTACTGACAGGCTCCCTCGCATTTGCGCACACTTAAATGCCAGCTGACTGCGCCAGGTTTCGAACCTGCAACCTTGGGCTCAGCAAGCGAGAACGTTACCCCTGAGCCACGCAGCCAGACTGTCGTTTAAGAGATAGGCCTACACGCTCCGTTAGGAATCCTTCAACCCCCACTTTTCACCCCTTTCACCTCATAATACACCACATCGAAAAACCCTTAGACACATGTCTGCTTATTTTTAATAATTAGTTTATATGCCGAGTATCACATCAACAAATGAAACCACTCGTGAGATATTGTTATTCAATGAAATTCAGGTTTAACCCCCTTAAGACCCCTTTAGAACCTGAATATCCGAAAACCCTCCCTTAGTGTACGGTTTTGACATACAACGAACTTATCCCCGAAATGCCATGTTTCCCCACTTCAATATTTTTGGCTGTGCGATGATGAGTGAGTGAATGTGTCAGGACATTTTCTTTCAATTTTTCTTTTCTTCAGAATTTCACCCCTCCCGATGAACCCCTTCAATTTGATTGATCAAAAAAAACTGTCGTAAAGCTATTTACTTACTTTAAAGCTGTTTTCCCCCTGAGTTTGATGAGTGAGTCAGTCAGTCAATCAGTTAGGGCACTTCCTTTCCTGTTCCCCCCCCCCCAGAATTTGACCCCTCCCCATGGGCCCTTTAAATTGGATTTATGAAATAACGGTCAAACACATATTTACTTATTTTTTATGCTGATTTTTTCCCGCTGAGTTTCAAACTCCTCGCCTATGTCGTTTAAGAGATACACGCTCCGTTAGGAATCTTTCAATCCCCACTTTTCACCTCTTTCACCTCATAATATACACCACATCGAAAAACCCCCCAGACACGTGTCTTCTTACTTTTTAATGATGAGTTTATATGCCCTGTATCACTTCCCCCAATGAAACCAATCGGGAGATATTGTTATTCAATGAAATGCAGGTTTAACCCCCTTAAGACCCCTTAAGAACCTGAATATCCGAAAATCCTCCCTTAGGCCTAGTAGACGGTTTTGACATACAATGAACATATCCCCAACTGTCATGTTTCTAACTTCAATAATTTTGGCTGTGCGATGATGAGTAAGTGAGTGAGTGAGTGAGTGACTCAGGATATTTTCTTTCGATTTTCTTTTTTCAGAATTTCACTCCTCCCCATGAACCCCTTAAATTTGATTTATGAAAAAAAAACTGTCGAACTTACTTTGAAGCATTTTTCCCCCTGAGTTTGATGAGTGAGCCAGTCAGTCAATCAGTTAGGACACTTACTTTCCTGTCCCCCCCCCCCCGAATTTCACCCCTCCCCATGGGCCCCTTAAATTGGATTTATGAAAAAACGGTCAAACACATATTTACTTCTTTTTTATGTTGATATTTTTCGCTGAGTTTCAAACTCCTCGCCTATGTCGTTTAAGAGATACACGCTCCATTAGGAGTCATTCAATACTCACTTTTCACCCCTTTCACCTCATAATATATACCACATCAAAAAACCCTCAGACACGTGTCTTCTTATTTTTAATGATGAGATTATATGCCGAGTATCACATCCCCCAATGGAACCAATCGGGAGATATTGCTATTCAATGAAATGCAACTCTACCCGCTTAATACCCCCTTTAGAACCTGAATATCCAAAAATCCTCTCTTAGTGGGCATTTGCGGCCCTTGAGGAAGCTGCATACCAAATTTAATTTCAATCCGTTCGGTGGTTTCTGAGATTTCGTGATGAAGGAATGAGTGAGTGAGAGTGTGAGTGGTATTTGACAAATATATAGTAGATAGTGTCAAGACTTTGTTATGCTAAACCCGGTTGACAGTGCTGTGTGAGCGGTTAAGTAACTAACGGGATTTCAAGTAAAGATCCTCTTTTTCTATACCGGTAGTGCAGAGCACAATTGGCATCCAGTCGGCCGTGTCTCGACTTGAGCTGTTGCCATGGAAACTATCTGCCTTGCCATTCCTTCATGAGTATATTTTATGATTTGACTAGCAGTAGTACCCGGCTTCGCCCGGTGGAATGATGATAATTTTTTAAGGTCTCCTTAAAATATAATGGACTTAAAATCTAAGTCATTTGCCCCCAAAGACAATGAGGGAGTAATATCTAGGTCATTTGCCCTTTTGATAAGGATGATAATAAAAACTACTGTTGAATTGACACGTCAAACATACAAACTACCGTAATAGAAATACATATTTCAAAATTCACAGGCGAGGAAGACTTATTGTGTGTGGTGATTAATGGTGTAATGGGCGTAACATCTACTGCAGGTCATTTGCTCTTATGATGAGGATGATAAGGGAAACTACTACCGGTATTGAATTGACACTTCAACGTATAATGTACACAATGTACTGTAATAAAAATAACTATATGGCGGCTTCGGTGGCGTATTTGGTAGCATGCTGAGCTTCTATGCCCAAGATAGCGGGTTCAAACCCTGCCGAAGCCGTCGGATATTTTAAGAGCGTTAAAAATCCGTCAGAATGCCTTTCTTCGGAGGGGAAGTAAAGCCGGCGGTCCCATGTCAGATTTATGGCATGTTATTGAACCTTCCACTAATTACACCTGTGTGAAGCTAAATTGGATAGGTAAACAACGCTCATAGATGTCTACGTCCCATGTCAAGAGCCGACTGCAGTGGCGTCTAGTAGCTAAGTTCCGAACTTGGCCTAGTAGTCGTTGACGGTGGCGCTTGGCGGCAAAAGTACGAACTATTTGAAGAATTCTAAGTTGCAGTTTGTACTTAAATTAAAAAACAGATAACACACACTAATACAGTCATCACAATTAACACCGGTTATCAGACAGATTCTACACACACCCAAAGTACACGGGGCTACATGACCGCGTTGTCGCAGCCCCTAAACTTAAGAACCAACCAACCAAAAATAAATATTTTAAAAATCACAGTCGAGAAAGACTTTATGCGGCGGTGATTATTGGTATGATGCGCGTAACATCTAGGTCATTTGCACTTAAGATGATAATAATAAGGTAATGAAAAAATGACTACTAAACGAACATGGTGTTATTTTAAAACTGATATAGGTAATTCAGGTGTCTAGCTTCGATGTCTTCCAAAGTCTCAACCTTATTTTCTGGCTTAGGCCTGTACTGGATGCGTCTAGTGAAAGAGCGTACTGCTCGGCAAAGATAAAGAATATAGGTCCAAGCTGCACGAACCTGAGATGATCGCAGATGATGACGAAATATGATGACACACGTTCGGGGTTCCCCGTCCTATACAGATTGACCGGGAATCACTCACTGTTTCGCAACGGCCCTGTGCTGGCATCAGCATAGACAGCAGGAGATAACACGGCGGGCTCTGGAAAGTACTCTCAAGTCACCTCACGATGAATCAGCAAGCTATTCTCACAACTAACCATCCCCCCCAGGGTCTCACAACTTGTGGGACGTGGGTTGGCGACCACGGAACCCCAGCTGAGTCTGGCATCGCTTCTACTTCCTGGTGCCGGGCTGATTTCAGTTCTCTTTCCTGTCGGCCTCCCTTGGTCAACTCTTGTTCTCTTCCGACCCAGACTATATTAGGGTGTCCAAGGGCTAGGGAGTCTTTCAATTTCCCGCCTTAATTGGCTTTGTCTCATCTTTCCTGATACCCTTATTCTTCGAGGGGTCTGTCTTCTTTTCCTTTTCATAATATCTCCTGTCTTCTGCTCAAGGCCCTCAAAGAGGCAGGGTGTGTGTAGACCCACCACTTCTGGTACACCCTCAAGGGCTCATGACTGGTGAGTTAGGAAGCTGGCAACCCCGAGGAATTCCTGAGCTACATGCAGGGAATGGAGTGGTATGTCAGAAATTTCTTGTGGACAGTGTTACGCATCGGGTTCCAAAGGGTAAGTATACACACTTTGTTTTCGATCGGTGAACGATGTAGATTTGTACCAAAGGACCTTAATGCGGGAAATGGAGTGGTCTGTCCGAAATTTCGAGTGGACAGTGTTACTCGTCGAGTTCCAAACGGTAATTATGTAAAATCTGGTTGAGATCGGTGAAACGGTGTAGTTTTGTGCCAAGTGCCAAAATGCAGGGAATGGAGTGGCCTGTCCAAATTTTAAAGTGGACAGTGTTACCCATCGGGTTCCAAAGGGTAAGTATACACATTTTGTTTTCGATCGGTGAACGATGTAGATTTGTGCCGAAGGGCCTAAATGCGTAGAATGGAGTGGTCTGTCCGAAATTTCGAGTGGACAGTGTTACTCGTCGAGTTCCAAAGGGTAATTATGTAAAATCTGGTTGAGATCGGTGAAACTGTGTAGTTTTCTGCCAAAGGGCCAAAAAGCAGGGAATAGTGTGGTCTGTCCGAAATTTAAAGTGAACAGTGTTACTTGTCGGGTTCTACGGGTAAGTATATAAAATTGGGGTCAGATCGGTGAAACTGTGTAGATTTGTGCCAAACAGCCTAAATGCAAGGGATGGAGTGGCCTCGCCGCAATTTCAAGCAGACAGTGTTAGTCGCAGTGTTCCAAAGGGTAAATATACAAGTTTTGGTTGAGATCGGTGAAACGGTGTAGATTTGGGACAAAGGGCCTAAATGCAGGGAATGGAGTGGTCTGTCCGCAATTTCAAGCAGACAGTGTTACCCGCTGGGTACCAAAGGGTAAGTTTACGAATATTGGTTCTGATCGGTGAAACGTTGTAGATTTGTGCCAAAGTGCCTAAATGCAGGGAATGGGGTGGTCTGTCCGAAATTTTAAGTGGACAGTGTTACTCGCAGGGTTCCAAAGGGTAAGTATACAAAGTTTGGTTCAGATCGGTGAAACGGTGTAGATTTGTGCCAAAGGGCCTAAATGCATGGGATGGAGTAGCCTCTCCGCAATTTCAAGCAGACAGTGTTAGTTGCAGTGTTCCAAAGGGTAAATTTACAAATTTTGGTTGAGATCGGTGGAACGGTGTAGATTTGGGCCAAAGGGCCTAAATGCAGGGAATGGAGTGGTCTGTCCGCAATTTCAAGCAGACAGTGTTACTCGCAGGGTTCCAAAGGGTAAGTATACACATTTTGGTTCAGATCGGTGAAACGGTGTAGATTTGTGCAAAAAGGGCCTAAATGCAGGGAATGGCGTGGTCTGTCCGAAATTTCAAGCAGACAGTGTTAGTCGCAGTGTTCCATAGGGTAAATATACAAATTTTGGTTGAGATCGGTGAAACGGTATAGATTTGGGCCAAAGGGCCTAAATGCAGGGAATGGAGTGGTCTGTCCGCAATTTCAAGCAGACAGTGTTACTCGCAGGGCACCAAAGGGTGAGAATACGAATTTTGGTTCTGATCGGTGAAACAGTGTAGATTTGGACCAAAGGTCCTAAATGCAGGGAATGGGGTGGTCTGTCCGAAATTTTAAGTGGTCAGTGGTACTCGCAGGGTTCCAAAGGGTAAATATACAAATTTTGGTTGAGATCGGTGAAACGGTGTGGATTTGGACCAAAGGGCCTAAATGCAGGGAATGGGGTGGTCTGTCCGAAATTTCAAGTGGACAGTGTTACTCGCAGGGTTCCAAAGGTTAAATATACAACTTTTGGTTCAGATCGGTGAAACGGTGTAGATTTGTGCAAAAGGGCCTAAATGCAGGGCATGGGGTGGTCTGTCCGAAATTTAATGTTGACGGGGTTACCCGCAGGGTTCCAAAGGGTAAGTATACAAATTTTGGTTCAGATCGGTGAAACGGTGTAGATTTGTATACATAACAGACAGACAGACAGACAGACAGACAGACAAACTTTGTGCTTTATATATATAGATTAGCCTGTGTTTGAGTGCAAAAGGGCCGACATCAGAAGAATGAGAAAGACTATCGAAAATTCATGTAGCCAGCGGTTCCTTCTGGGTCCTAAACTATGTGTATACCAAATTTAGTTGAGATTGGTGGAACGGTGTAGATTTGTATACGGAACCAACCCACCCACATACATACATACAGACTTTCACTTTTATATATAAGATTTAATTATTAAAATATGTATATTTAATTATTTGACAATAGACTTTATGTTCGACACTGACTATTATATGTCAGAAAACTGTATCATAATGTGGCTCATTATAACACTATTTTTCATTATGAAACAGTTTCTCCCACCAATCACAGCTCAATAAACTGTTGTTTGACCAATTAGATAAGGATATCATCGCACTTGCGCTGAGTTCCAAGGCCTTCTAATTTAAATTTCATTGCGTTGCATAGTGTCATAGTAGGGTAATCGAGGAGACCATGGTCAAATACAAGGCATTCTCTGCGTCCCATGCGCTCTGTTCAGTACATAAAACTGGCGAAATCTCGACAGATATTTATGAAAATTTATGTTCGAATATAAAATAGTTATAATAATTATCGTCGAACATAAACAGTCGTATGCAACTCGCCTATAATGGTAATTAAGATACTGTGCCCATTTAGCAAGAAATATGCCAATCACAGTATACCAGCGTAGCTCAATTCGGAATTTCGGGGCAGCGGTAAGTTCCCCCACTCTGTGACTCACATATTTTGGATTAATTAGAGGATACACTTGCAAAAATAACAACAAAATCAATTCCTATTTAAACATATTTAATTAATAAAATTAATGGCGCTACAAACATATTACAATTTAATTACTGACCCAAATATCAACTGCTTGTTCCAAATGAACAAGGGATCACAAAATAAATAAACAAATATTGTATTCAAAACCTGTGGTTTCCACATAAACCAACAATTCTTACTTAATCTCACTTCCATAAAGCACTAACATTAAGTTTACATAACTCCGAGCTCTTTGGCTCCATGCATTTACATTATTATGGTGTCATTCTTGTACACCTCAAACACTAGCTTTTATACTATCTTATTTCTCAAAAACAAATATATAATTATATTTAAAATCTATGTTAATTATCTAATTCAATGTTTTTGGGCATATCCACACATTCAGTTGTTATCATCTCTCTTTATTTCACAAACATATTAAGGTAATCAGAAAATCAATTGTGTACTCCAGAGCGTGAAGGTACTTGACACAGTCAAAAAACTATAGTTACTCCCGAACTCAGTTGCCTTCAATCAACTCGTGGAATCCCACGTCCATATATTATTACAATAGGGATTGTTATTTATCTCTTATGTCTTAATAGACCATTATCATATAAGAAACTACGATCTGAACCGGCAAACGAAATATCCCTCTTTAAGGACCTCGGTTCAACGCCCGGATCGTTTACAACTTTAAACACTCCTGGTGTATTCGTTTCTCTTTACAACAGCTTACGAGACGGTCTCTGTTCCTTCTCGCTTTAAAAGAGCTAGTCTCTACTACAGGGGTGCGATTTATGACATGTTAGGGTGGCGGAGACATCCCGTCTGACCCAACATTTAGTAGCTTATTTTCAAGGCTTTCAAAACAAACCTTTCCATTCTATCCAGTTCTGAGGAGACCGGGCTTTATTGTACCGTATACATTCAATCAACTATTCTTTGGTTCAAAGACCATTTCCGTATCCTTGGCATTTATTAATTATGAGAGGGTCCTCATTGATTGGGAAGATTAATACACAAACGACGACGGAGAATTTCAGGGGCTTTTATCATAAGAAGATCCTGCATTCGAATCTCTTCAGGTGCCTCGGGAACTAATCCCGTACAGAGGGCTTATACAAAATGCGATTTAGAGTCGGCCGTGGCCCATATGACATACGCTCAATAATACCATATATTAGCTCCCCTTTTAAATACATACACAATGCCTCGTGATACTAATGTCACAAATAGAGGACTTACACAATTATCAATTCACTGCAATCAACTACCCTCCATAAGTAATGTACCAAGTATTTACCCACTACGCGTTCCAAGCGTGACACTTTAATATTATATTTGCGCTCATTATGCGCTAATGCATTATTTTAAGCCGAAAATGTCTTCCCAAGAACTGATAAAAATCTCTTTAGTAACAATTCATATTATTTTAATTCACATATTAATCTTTCCATGGTCGATAAATCGCTCCCTGTTTTAAAATATTCCATTGAACCTCATTTCTTACACATACGTTAAGGCTTAAGGTTCTTATATTCATATCAATTTATTTGATTTTTATTTAACATTTCCATATTTAATTATTATTATTATTATCTTTATTCTTTATACAAGCTCAAAAGCTATTTCTTTCATATCTCAACTTTACTTTATTTCAATGTCTTTTATGATAATTAATGATATTTCGCTTGCTCTTATGACATTTGTTAAATACATTAACCCTTTATTCACATATTTCCTCTACGGGAATTATTCTTTACATAATTATTCATAATTTCTCTATTTATTTATTATTGTTCAGACCGTGTTCTTGATTATTCAGTATTTATTTCTTTAAAACACATCCCTTTCACTCAAAAACTCCGGTGGATCTGTACACAATCAATTTCTGACACCAAAATAAAAATGAATTTTGTACTCACATATTTTCCAGATCATCCCATGATCTTAAATCTGGTGTGGTGTTTCATTTTTAGGCCCACTTCGAACTTTTTACACCATATTGAAGGTATTCATCTTACGTAAAAACACTTTTTGACCTATATCTAGAACACTTAATATTGACGACATTTTTATATACTGGCGTGTCCCTTTTGAACACATAATAACACTAAAAATATTATCTAACACACAATCTTGATTATTTTACACTTCACAATTACTCGATCACTAGGCCGTACTTCTGAGCCTATCACACGTGATCTTCTTAAATTCCCGTTTCCAAGAGTGAAATTTATCCGATGTCGGCTTCCTATTCTGAAGAATGCGAAAGTCCCGAAACATCTACTGTTCCCTGGAGTTCAATTCTGCTATTCCTATCCTGGATAACCGGCTATTTATCTAGCTTGAACGGCTTCTCTGTAGATCTGTCTATCGATCCTAACAAGAGTCTATATGGATCGAGGTCTCCTCTAAGACCTATAGATTTAGTTTCTAGCAGCTAGCACTTCTCGATTCTAGTACTATTAGAATTATTCGCCTGCTTTCTGGAGCTAATGTTTATAGTCTCCTATCCTCTTTGTTTGAACTGTTTTAACACTCCTACGTTCGAACCTTATTCTGTTCTTCCTTTTTAGGTTTCTTCAATTTCAATAACAGTTTATCTGTCTGGTACGATACTTCCGTACGTTATGATCTGTTCGTTCGTACATTTAACGACCTATCGCCTTTAAGTCCGACGTTCGCAGCCTGCTCTGACTATATCTTGCGAATTTTCACTTTAACTTGTATACAGTCGGGCCTAAATCCTATAATTAGGATTTTCCTAATATTTCACAACGGCGATACTTTAAAATTTCGTCTTGAATGCTCCTTATGGAGGCAAGCAAGTCGTTACTACTGTGACGCCTGTGGCTATTGGATCTTACTTCGGCGGTGTAAAACAGCGTTTCTCCCCTCAAGGAGTACTGGTAGCTGTTATCGATGTAACGCAGAGTTACGTCCCCTCACGGACTGTCGGAATGATTACTTCTACGTCGTGGAGCAGCACTTCCCCTCACGGAATGCTCGTAGGACTGCATGCGATGTGACACAGTGACGTGCCCTCTGGCTGTCTGAATACTGCATTCGGTGCTTATACTTGTTGCGCAGCATGACCTCCCCTGAGGTTCATACGTTTGAAGACTTTGATGCAGCACCTCCGGTCACGGAGTGCTCGTTGTAACTGCATTCAATGATGATCGTGACACAGTGACGTGCCCGCAGGCTGATGATAACTGCATTCGTTGCGATGTGACACAGCGTTACGCCCCCTCACGGGCTCTCAGAATAACTGCATTCAATGATGATCGTGACACAGTGTCATGCCCGCAGGCTGATAATAACTGCATGATTGGCTTGGAAACGCCCGAAGCTTTATACTATTTTACTACAAAAAAATAAGGCTCAAGCCTTTTCTGTGGTCAACTTCTAAAATAATGGTGCCACAAATATAAAAATTATACCTTCCGAAAGCTCGTCTTCTCAATGTCTAATGATCTTATTGCACCTAAGAATCGATCGTGCAATTCGGAGATATTAATTAATTTCTCGTCCTCAATTGTGTGGGTGTTGCATTCTTTTTGCTCTCTCCCCTCCACAGAGGCTTAGGTAATTCCCCTCTGACGTAGTCTTACGTCGGCAGTTTATTTCTGCACAATTATTACATGGTTTCTCTATACTGAAAAATCTCTCCTTCCAAATGATTCACTGTACTGTGCTTGTTTACTCATTATTATGCTCGTAAACGTGTTAATTTTAATTATTCCTCTTCTGGCGCGTATGCGACGTTGTCAATTTCCAGCCACGTCAGCTTGAATTCCGATTCAGGCTTCTCTTTCTATCACGGTGGAAAATTCCACTCAGTTATTAATACTCGTGACCGGCCCTCTCTGACATGTCGAGTGGGGTGATCTCATCTAAGGAGCATCTGTCCCTAGTCGCTTGCACAATGTTAAGCTATATTCCTGGCTTAAAATCTCTCTCCGTTCCTTTAAGAAACTATACGTTTCTTTCATTTCTTCCTTAAGGACATTGGTTCGACCGTCATGGACCCTATGGCCCAAGGGTTCAATACTCGTATGGAAATTATAAAACTCGCATACGCATACTCGTGCCTTAATTTTTGCCATTATAGGCTCGTTGCATAATGTACTATAGACTAGTAATATATTTAAGCAAATAGAAACGGGTGTTGAAGTTTCGGAACGCAGTCCGTCCTAAAACCAAAGCTGTCACAGTTTCTCAGCTAGCTATATTTAAATCATTTTTCCTCGAAACTTCATTTTGGTAAACCTATGTAATTTTTTTCAGGAACTGGTATACCTAGAAACCTAGAATGTGGGCCTATATTTTATATGTAATAATGAGTACTGATAAGTTATGCAGTTAAGACATATAGATTCTGACGTATTTATTTTTATTTTGAAAAATTTGTCAGGTATTCTTTTGCGAAAAATAATTATTTTCAGTCAACTACATTTAAGTTAAGAAAATAAATTTACTAACCAATGTCAAATAATAATGATAGAGAAATATGTAAAAATCACAAGTCCATATTTTAAAACACTTTTTCAGAAATTGTACCTAAATTATAAAAGATTGTTTTGAGATTTCCATAAATTTGGTGTGTGGGTTTCTTTGTTTTTACTCAGAAGGTTGGTTGGTTCCTTACAAGGGAAGTATCAGGTAAGACAGATCGAAACCTATATTGAAACTTTGTGGACGCAACTGTTGTACTATAAGAGGTCAACGTGCGGAAAATCAGCCGCCAGATTGAACTGCAAGGTACCGAAGTCGTACCTGACATCCTGGTACGCAGGCATGACGACTGGTGGAGCTGGACATCCCTGTAGCACCCGGAGTAGTAGCGAGGCGGGGCGTATATGCTGACTGGAGCGTGCGGCTCCTTCCCACCGGCCTTGAGTGTTTGGGCCGTCAGGGCTGTCCCTTCCAACATGTACGGTACTCACTACCTTCCACTGATTTATATGAGAGATTTGCCACATGATTTCGGAGCCTTGGAGTTCAAGCTGGCAGATTATTTTCCGCACATTGTCCTCTTATGGTACAACCATGACGAATAGAAGGACCTAGTGTGAGGACTCCGCCATTATAGCACGGTAGTTTGTGGTCCCGCCGCTACAAGCACTGCAAGCGATAATGTCCAACAACGTGTCCTGTTGTTGGGTCGAGCCGGGTCTTAGAAAAGTGAGCGAGAAGTTACTGTGTGAGATATTTGTGTGAATTAAATTGAATTTTCTTTGCATTCAGGTCTTAAATTCAGTTCATTGTGTCTTGTGTACATCAGGGTTTTGTGTTGTGAACTTCAAACATATTTCTTATGCGGCTTTGTTAATTTAATAGTTCAACATGCCGTACTGGTTTTTGCCTGGCTGTAAGTCAGGATATGGTAGAGTAGTTGACGATATACGATCTTTTTCACCACCGAAGAATACAAATCAATTTGAAAAATGGGCCAGAGCTATTCCACGAAAGGATACGGAGTTAACGCGAAGTATTAGAATTCTTCAAATTCATTTCTCTGATGATTTGATAGTAAAATCAGGTAATTTTATAGTGAATGGTGAAGAAGTGGAAATCTCTCGTGTGTGGTGGAAGTTACGACCTGGAGCAGTGCCTCATTTTCCCCCTAATTTACCGAAGTAGTGAGAATAAGTCCCGTAAAGCTCCCAACAGGAAAAAGAATCTCGACACCACCAGTAAAAGAAGAAAGAAGATTGAAGATGGGAGTGGAGCAACGAATGAGGCATTAAAAGGTCAATCCAGTGTTGATAAGAATTTGGGTCATTCTAGTGTACATACTGATGCTGAAAAGACTATAATATTGTTCAAAAAGCGCCGTAAGAATGCTAACCGTAATTTAATTCGCGTTAGATCCTGCCTTAACTCAGCAAAATCGAGAATTAATTTGCTGGAGAAGCAGGTTCGAAATTCACAGGCATTTAATTAGCCTACAAAGATAACGATTACAGTGGCGGATCCAGGCCTTGCGAGGCCCTGGGCGATATGATAAGGTGGGGCCCACAACAATAGAAAAAAAATCGAATCAAATGGAAAATAGTTTGGTAATAATAATAATAATAATAATAATAATAATAATAATAATAATAATAATAGAATAGTTACAATATTTTGAATACACTACAGTACATTATTTTAATAATATGAAAGAAACCTTTATGTCCCTTTGAATAAGATTATGTAAACAATGAAATATTAAAATATTACTTTGCGACTTTTTTCCCGGCTGAAGTCTTCTATTATTTCACTGAAATCTTAACTTGCTAAACGGTCACGAGAGGTCATAGCTACTCTGAAGAAAGGAATATGAATTATAAATTAGTTTGAAAAGTATACTTAATTAATTAAATGTAGAAAAATCCATGGCGCGGGGCCCCTAGGACCGCGGAGCCCTGGGCGGTCGCCCTCCTCGCCCTCTCCTGGATTCGCCCCTGATAACGAACACCTTAGCAAGAAGGAAAAGATGATAATAGACACTATGCTCAAGAAATGCCAGGAAAAATCTCGCAATGGAATGAGGTACAGCAATGAATTCATTTTAGAGTGTTTATTGTTGAGAATAAAATCACCGAAAGGATTCCGTCATTGTCGGCGACATAATCTCTTGCCTCTGCCTTCAGAAAGTCACTTGAGAAAACTTTGTAAAGGACTAAAGTGGCCTTATGGAGTTAATGCGCATAGTATAAATGCTATTTCAGACTATTTTAAGGAAGAAAAGAATGATAATTCACGTTACGGTGTTGTAATTTTCGAAGAAGAGAAGCTAAGAGAAGAAATCGAGTTAAATAGCTTTTCTGATAAAGTAGATGGATTAGTTGATTTAGGTGAACACACACCTGACCTCCAGAAGAACGTACTTGCAAATCACGCTCTAGTGTTCATGTTCGTACCTTTCATGCATATATTGGGTGCAGCCAGTTGCTGTTTATGCAAGCGGAAATTCTACTCCAGGGGACATTCTAGCAAAAATTCTAAGTCTAGCTGATTTTGCAGTTAGAAGAGGCTGGGGCGAGGGTGGCTGGCTTTACTTGTGATGGTAGTCAATCAAATAAAAAGGCCAGGAATTCGTTAGGAGTCAGTGGCAAGACAAGCTCTCTACAACCTCACATCCTTAATCCTGCAGATGTTACGAGAAAGATCTGGGCTTTCTCCGACTGTATATTCCAGGAATCTGTGTGTTCCGTAACATGTAATGAAGACCGTAGTTCTTATTTCCGTGAATTATATTTTCCAATGTGCCCTGCCATGCTATTTTAATTGTAACCGCTAATTACTTTTTAAAAGAGTATTAGTTACAAAGTAATTAGTTTCCCTTAGCACCATCCCTAAGACCAGCTGACCCCGGCTGTGTGGAACTTGTCCACTCTAGCGCTGCCTGGCGGGGCGCGCTTGAACTTCAGGAGTCTTATCACTTTCTCCTTCTATTCGTCATGGTACAACCAGGACCTTCTAAACTACCGGACCTGACACTGGCGGCGGGTAAGAGCCAAGATGGCTGACGTAGTTGGTCGTTGTTTATAATGATGTGTGGTTTTGTTTACGATGTGATAGTGTTGTGATAGCCTAGTGGTGTGAATAATCCCTTTATCGCTTAGCAATCGTCTCACTTGATTTGCTGTGCTTAGTGGTTATTGCTTTCGTGTAAATAAATGCCTGCATTATCATAGTGCTTCATAAAATCGAGATACCGGTACCTTCTGATTCCATCAATTCTACTATTGGGTAAGTTGGTCTATTTATTATTCTATTTAGGGTTTATAAATTATTAGTAATGGTTATCCATTATGAGCAAGCATAATAATAATTAACGTATTCCAATTTTAGCCTATTTTCAATTTTGAAAAAATAGGCTTATGAGATCACCTTTTGTCCGTGTGTGTGCGTGTGTGTGTGTGTGTGTGTGTGTGTGTGTGTGATTCGTGTGTGTGTCCCCCCCTAATAAAATCTAAACGGCAGGAGCGATTTCAGTGAAACTCGGAAAGTTCATAGCACTATTCCCGGCGACCTCGACCGTGCCCTTCAAATTTTGTTACGACTCACCAATCCAACATGGCGGCTGTGCGAAATATTTCACCAGCATTCAATATCTCCGAAACTATTACCGATATTACCCTGACATTTTCTATGGTGATAGAAGGGACTACTATAAGATCACTTATGTGACTTTTGAAAACATGGTAACTACAAAACCAACATGGCGGCCAAGCGAATTCTGCGACTTTTAAATAGACGTTTCTCGCGATTTGACCAACCAAACGCAATGAAACTTGGTACAGTGTATGTTTATATACATTGTAATGCACCGACATCTAACTTCGTTCAATTGTTTACATAATAACAAGATGACGGATGTGCGAAATATTTCACCGGCATTCTATATCTCTGAAACTATTAGCGGTATCTCCCTAAAATTTTGTACGGAGATAAAGGGCACTACTGGAAGTCCATCTATAAGATTTTCAAAAACCGGTTAACTACAAAACGAACATGGCGGCCAAGCGAATTTGAACATTTTAAATAGACCTTTCTCGCGATTTAATGTTCCAAGCGCACTGAAACCTGGTACAGGAAATATTTATACACATTGTAATCCACTGGTATCTAATTTAGTTCAATTGTTTACATAACCTCAAGATGGCGGCAGTGCGAATTTTAAGATTAAGTTTTTATTTCTTGTGATGTAGTCATGCGATCGAAGTGAAAGTTTGAATAATGAACCTACGCAATAATTTTCCTTTAATGGTACATGACTCTATGGCCTATACATTTAACAATCCAACATGGCGACTATCCGAAATATTTAGACGATACTTCATATCTACGAATCTATTTAACAATCAAACTGCATTTTTTTAATGTTCATAGGGGCTATGAACTTAAGTTCACCTATAGGACTTTAAATAACCTGGTGATCACAAATCCAACATGGCGGTGACGCGAATTATAAATATTCACATGGACGTTTCTCGCAATTTAACCATCCGCGTGCAGTGAAACTTGGTACAGTAAATCATTATCCGAATGTTAATCCACTGGCATCTAATTTATTTCAATTGTTTCCATAACCTCAAGATGGCAGCTGTGAAAATTTTTAAATCTCCTTGTTTTTTCTTGTGTCCTAATTATGCGATTGAAGTCTGCATGCTACACGTACACAATAATCTGCATGTAACAGTTCATAACTCCAGGACCTAGATATATAAAATCCAACATGGTGACCATCCGAAATATTTAGTCGGTTCTCAATATCTACGAATCTATTATAGCAATCAAACTGAAATTGTGTATGTTGATAGAGGCAATTAACATAAGTAGGATATATGAAAATAGGCTGTATAGTTCTTCACGGAACTACTTGTTAAGTCTGAGAAGATCTGAAAATTGATTACGAAGAAACATAACCTGCTTTTTAAATTGGATGCAGTGTCCACTAATCCAGTTTTAAGCCTGCTAGTTCAAGGATCTTATCACGTACTTGGTGTGCATTCCTGTTTTTTTTTATAAACTATCAATAGGCTTACCCGTGGAGATATGCCTCGGAACTGTTGTGTGCCTGGATGCAAATCCAATTATCATAAAGATAAACCATTGGTGCCTACTTTCCTTTTTCCCAAAGAACTTAGGGATAAATGGACAAGAAGCATTCATCGTGATGCTTTTTCTCCGACAGCTAACTCAGTTGTTTGTGTCAAACATTTTGCCCCTGAATTAGTTATTACAGAAGACAAATTCCCTTGTGCATATGGCTCAGTTGTAACTGTACCTAGAAAAAGAACAAAACTACAAGAAGGTGCATATCCTACCAGCTTTGAAAACCAGCCATCATATTTAACAAAACAAATAATAATAATGTTATTGGTTTTACGTCCCTTTTAACTACTCAGGCTTTTAGAGACGCCGGGGTGCCGGAATTTTGCCCCGAAGGGGATCTTTAACGTGCCAGTAAATATACTGACACGGCTCCCTCGCATTGGCGCACCCTCAAATGCCAGCTGACTGCGCCAGGATACGAACAGTTGCCTCCAAAAAGAAAGGATCCAAAGGAACGCATGAAGCAAGTTCTTGCCCGTGATGAGCAATAGTATAGTGAGTGGACTGAAAGAGATACAATATTAGGGTTTGAAGAATTTAAAAATGAAGTAGGCACTAGATATGTGGGGCCTTTCGCATTATTTACCAAAGATAGGCATGTTTTGCTGTGTAAAATTGATGACAGCCCTAATGAAGCACCTAAAATTAATACCTCCATCAGAATTTTACCATCCTTTTCTGTGGAAGTTTTCCACAACAATTTGCATCTCCCCAGCAGTCAGTTTCAGTGGTGTCTTGGCGATAACTTGCTTTGTGATAAATGGACCAAGTTTGATTGTCTACTGAGTCACCTAGCAGGTTTCCAGCTAGAAGATTTAGATTGTAAACATAAACTTAATCTCTTACTTGGTTGGTTCCTACGTGTTAATATTGACAACTTCGACATTACCACTAAAAAGAAATTTAAATTCCTAAGGAACAGTTTCAACTTTCCCTGTCCACTCAGCCAAGATATCCTGCAGATACTCTCCTGTGGGCTTCAACATTATTTTATTCTTTTCCTGGGGCTTATCATTTTGTTCACTCCAGCCAAGTGTTAGCAGTACCTCATCCATCTTATTTAAGAAGACTGTTGTATAAAATGGGAACAAACTGTGCAGGGATCAGCGTTTCACAGGAATCATACTTACGGGAGAAATGCAAGCTTCTGAGTGACCATAAAAAAGTTGTGTGTATCTTGTTAGATGAGATCTATGTTGCCCCTAAACTAAGTTACGAGGGTGGAAAAATTGAAGGAGTTGCTTTGAACAGACCAAATGAAATTCATTGTGCGACTACAATACAGGCATTCATGATAACGTCACCTTTGTGTAGATTTTCAGATGTTGTTGCTCTATTTTCTGTGAAGAACTTAAACAGTGACATGCTGTATAAAATGACGTTAGAAGTACTCACTGTATTAGTACATATTATTCTTAAACTTGAATCATATTTCTTGACAGTCAGGAATCAAACATGGACCTCAGAAGTGACAACCAAGAACTACACCACCTGGTTGGTCACATTTATTTTTAAGAATAATATGTACTAAAAAGAAATTGAAATTCCTACAGGAACAGTTACAACTTTCCCTGTCCACTCATGTTTATGAATTCACATGGAAGTTATTTCTTGTATCATGTACAGTAGGCTTAATTATTATTTTTGTGTTAGATGTGCATACAATATGCCTTTTTGTCTACTGGTACCAGTATATTTTGTATCGATTCATTCGGCAGTGTGATATTTAATTATTTGAATATGTCTACCGTAGCTTACATGTTTAAGTATTTAAATGGAGGAAAATTTTTGTATGTAGTCTTAATTTATATTCTAAGATGTTCATCAAATAGGCCTTCATTGTCTACTGGTAGCCTATATTTTGTATTTTACAGAGTGCCATAGGAATGAATAGGACTAGCCTATTTGTTTATGGATATTCATGAGGCAGTCGTGACCTTATGATAGGAATTAACTAGGCATTTACCTTCAGTATGTGTGGGAACCCATGGTAAACCACTTGCTGGGTGCCTAAGGGGAGAATCGAACCCAGCATTTCCCGGTTTACCTCGCTAGCCCTCTTACCCTCAAACTATAATCAGATTTCTTGACAGTCAGGAATCAAACATGGACCTCAGAAGTGACACCCAAGAACTACACCACCTGGTTGGTCACATTTATTTTTAAGAATAATATGTACTAAAAAAAATGAAATTCCTACAGGAACAGTTACAACTTTCCATGTCCACCCAGCCAAGATATTCTGCAGATCTCTCCTGTGGGCTTCAACATTATTTTATTTGATTATTTTTCTGATGGAACTCCGGTATTTCAACTCCTGGGGCACCTCCCCACGCCTGTCCCTTATACAGCTACACACACTACTACATTCATCACGTAATCGGAGGAATTCCTCCCACACCCAACTGCACGGGGCTGATGACCAAGATGTCCCAAGCCCATAAAATGAATTAACAGCAGACAAAATCACGTCATGATGTTATTTTGTGTTGTGTTGGATTCTGACACACGTCATGCGTTTGATGACCGATCACCAACTACGGCGGCCATCTTGGATTGCAGTGTCAGGTCCGGTAGTATAGAAGGTCCTGGTACAACGATTGTGTTCACAAAGTTTCAAGATAGGTTTCGACCTGTCTTACCTGATACTTCCCTTGTTGTTTAGGGGCTGTGAAAACGTGGGCATGTAGCTCCGATTCCTTTGAGTGTGTGTAGAATTTGTCTGATAACCGGTGTTAATTGTGCTGACTATATTAGTGTGTGTTATCAGTTGTTAATTCAAATAAGGACTGCAGACGATAATTTCAAGTAGTTCCTACTTTTGCTACCAAATGCTACCGTCCACGACACCTTGCTGTGAACTTGTCTAATACTAGATGCCATCGCAACGAGCGCCTGGTGAAGAACGTTGGAACTTCAGAGCATTAATCAAACCTAACCTAAAAATTTTGCTTCATCCAAGTTTAGTTAGTGGAAGGTTCTTTTCCATGCCATAAATCTATGACATGGGCCCACCGGCTTTACTTGCCCTCCGATGGAAGGCATACTGAGGGATTTTTAACGCTCCTAACAATCCGACGACTTCGACCGGATTTTACTGAGGAGGATTTTGATCTACAACAATGAAACGTGGAGACACATGAATAACAGGCTTTGATAAAATACCAACAAGTATCGGTAATTGGACAATATCCATAAAAAATTTAAAAACTATATTCATAATAGCAATATCTCAGATTGGAACATGTCCCGATTCCCTTAAAGAGACACGATCTGCTTACTAGCTTGTTGAGTCACCTTAAATATTCGGATGAGTGGGCCAGTTCACAGGTTCCCGAAATAAAGGATCGCTGGCCATTGTGAAGGAGATTGAAGGTGTGCGAGCTGGCGTGGGCGCGGGCGGCCGGCTTGGCTTGTTTTGTTCTCACTGACCCAGATGCCAAGGCTGCAGCCGGACATGCCTAGCTCGCCGCCCCATGGTGCCGGAAATGCCTTTTCACTTGTCTTGCCAAACACGTACTGTAGTATCAAAAGATCCGGCTCGACTAGTGTGTATTTATATACATACGATGATGCATTGGCGCCGAGCAGCTAGGATGTTATTCAGATCCAGTGTTCATGGGACACCAAAATACCAGCTAAAGCTAAACACATCCTTTTAGGTAGATTTCTTTAGAAAGCTAACTATTGCAATGGGTCCCATGTTTCGACTTCCGGAGAATTTCGACATATCTTCGCGTTTCACATCCCCCAGACCCCAAAACCACCGTCAGTTCAAAAGTTTATATATAATTTATGTATATATGTATATATATATATATATCAGTTTCTTGTGGACACGATAACTGCCGTAATTTTGCACCAATCACTTTGAATTTTTTACATAATATGTATCCCTATAAAATCTCGGTCGAGTTCGTTAATGGGCACAATCGGTCAAAGGGGGTAAAAATGGGGGGCTTTTTTTCGATAAAGTGAAATATCGCTATAACTCTCTTAATACATGAAATATCGAATCCCTTCAAAGTTCATAATATGTGTCGGATAAGTGCCAAAAATTTATGTCAAATAAGTTTTTTGATAGCGCCAACCATTGACCAAAGGGGTGGGAAAAAGTGGGTTTTTCGGGAAACATTAATCATATCTCTGTTAATAGGCACAATATCAAAACCGCACAAAATGGACAATATTCCTCCAATAATTACCTAAAACTTTTGTCTGAAAGAATTTTTGATATGACCCACCATTACGCCACGGGGTGAACAAAATGATTTAAATTATAAGAAAATGCCAAGTGCCAAGAGAGGTTGCCATGACAACTTTACTTTTAATTGATAAGGGATGACCATCAGCAGTTGCTATGACAACGCCACTGCACGAGATCACATTCAGTTTTCATATGTCAGTGGGAAGCGACTTCGGTATCGGAACTGGTAGCATGCTGAACTTCTATGCCCAAGGTCGCGGGTTCAAACCCGGCTGAAGTCGTCGGATTTACTAAGAGCGCTAAAAAACCTGAGTTTTCTTTCCTTCGGAGGGGAAGTTCCAACGTTCGTTGCGAGTTGCTGATTGAGGTGGCATCTAGTAGCCAAGTTCACAGCTAGGCGTCGTTGACGGCAGTATTTTAGGTAGATTTCATTAGAAAGCTAACTATTGCAATGGGTACCATGTTTCGATTTCCGGAAAATTTCGACATATCTTCGCGTTTCACATCCCCCAGACCCCAAAACCACCGTCAGTTCAAAAGTTTATATATAATTTATGTAATATATGTATATATGTATATCAGTTTCTTGTGGACACGATAACTGCCGTAATTTTGCACCAATCTCTTTGAATTTTTTACCGAATATGTATACCCATAAAATCTCGGACGAGTTCGTTACTGGGCTAAATCGGTCGAAGGGGATGAAAATGGGGGACTTTTTTTTTTCGAAAAAATGAAATATTGCTATAACTCTCTTAATATGTGAAATATCGAATCCGTTCAAAGTTCATACTATGTGTCGGATAAAGCTCAGAAATTTATGTTTGAAACGTTTTTTGATAGCACCAACCATTGACCAAAGGGGTGGGAAAAAGTGGTTTTTTCGGGAAACATTAATCATATCTCTGTTAATAGGCACAATATCAAAACCGTACAAAATGGACAATATTCCCCTAATAATTACCTAAAACGTTTGTCTGAAAGAATTTTTGATATGAGCCACCATTGCGCCAAGGGATGAGAAAAATGATTTCGGAATTATAAGAAAATGCCAAGAGCTATCAGTGGTTGACATGGCAACACTACTAAATTGATGAGGGATGAGCCATCAGACGTTGCCATGACAACGCACTTGTGCGAGATCAGATTCAGATTTCCATCTGACTAAGTGTGAAGCGGCTTCGGTGACGTAACTGGTAGCATGCTGAACTTCTATGCCCAAGGTCGCGGGTTCAAAGCCGGCCAAAGTCGTCGGATTTTCTAAGAGCGCTAAAAACCCTCAGTAAGCTTTCCTTTGGAGGGGAAGTTCCAACGTTCGTTGCGAGTTGCTGATTGAGGTGGCATCCAGTAGCCAAGTTCACAGCTGGGTGGCGTTGACGTTAGTATCTGGTAGCAACATTAGGAACTACTGCTTGAAATTGAGCGTCTGCATTCCTTTCCTGAATTACAGACTAATACAGCCATCACAATTCACACCGTTTATCAGACAGATTCTACACTCACCCAAAGTACACGGGGTTATATGACCGCGTTGTCGCAGCCCCTAAACTGAGGAACCAACCAACATCTCTGCGGGAGATATAATTTTGCGTGAAGAAGTAGCAGACCGTTACATAGTTACACATCAGTGTCGAAACCTTGCATAAGGACAGTGTGACCACAAGTATAACAAGTAGTTCCGTGAAGAACAGTACAGCCTATTTTCATATATCCTGCTCATGTTAATTGCCTCTATCAACATACAAAATTTCAGTTTAATTGCTGTAACAGATTCGTAGATATTGAGAACCGTCTAAATATTTCAGACGGTCGCCAGGTTGGATTTTTATTTTTGTACTATTATATTAAGATTATTGTGTAAGTGTGGTATTCAAACTTCAATCGTATGATAAGAACACAAGAAGTAAAAACGAGATTTTAAAATTACGCACAGCAGCCATCTTGTGATTATGCAAACAATTGAAATAAATTAGATGCCAGTGGATCAACATTTGTGTAAGCATTTAAAACGTGCAACGTTTCACGGCACTCGGATAGTTAATTCGCGAGAAACGTCCATTTAAATATTTATACTTCGCGTCGCCGCCATGTTGGATTCGTGCTCACGAGGTTACTGAAAGTCCTATAGGTGAACATATGTTCATAGTCTCTATGAACATAAAAATTTCAGTTTGGTTGCTGTAAAAGATTCATATATATTCAGAACCGTCTAAATATTACGGAAGCTTGCCATTTAGGATTGTTATATGTATAGGCCATAGAGTTATGTACCATTCAAGGTCACTTATTGCCTAGGTTCATTATTCAAACTTTCACTTCGATCGCATGATTACGACACAAGAAATAAAAACTTAATTTTAAAATTTCGCACAGCCGCCATCTTGAGGTTATGTAAACAATTGAATTAAATTAGATGGCAGTACATTACAATCTGCAAAATCATTTACTGTACCACATTTCACTGCGCTCAGAGAGTTAGCTCACGAGAAAAGTCTATTAAAATATTTCAAATTCGCTTGGTCGCCATGTTCGTTTTGTACTTTACTGGTTTATGAATTATACATAGGTAAACTTGTATCAGTACCCTTTATCACCGTGCAAAATTGCAGGGTGATATCTGTAATAGTTTCGGGGATATAGAATGTCAGTGAAATATTTCGCACAGGCGCCATTTTGAGGTTATGTAAGCAATTGAACTAAATTAGATTCCAGTGCATTGCAATGTGTATAAATATTTGCTGTACCAAGTTTCATTACGTTTGGATAGTTAAATCGCGAGAAAAGTCTATTTAAAAGTCTCCACTTCGCTTGGCCGCCATGTTGGTTATGTAGTAACCAGGTTTTTGAAAGTTTCATAGGTGAACTTCTAGTAGTACCCTTTATCACCGTACACAATTTCAGGGCGATATCCGTTATAGTTTCGGAGATACTGAATGCTAGTGAAATATTTCGCACAGCCGCCATGTTGGATTGGTGAGACGTAACAAAATTCGATGGGCACGGTCGACGTCGCCGGGAATAGTGCTATGAACTTACCGAGTTTCACTGAAATCGCTCCAGCCGTTTAGATTTTATTAGGGGGGGGGACACACACCCACACCTCACACACACACACAGACACGCACACACACACGGACAAAAGGTGATCTCAAAAGCCTATTTTTTCAAAATTGAAAATAGGCTAAAAATGGACTCCAAATGACAAGAAGGTTACCGTCCCCGTAAGACAATAAAATGTTTAAAATATGTTTAAAATGAAGACAAACAAAGTTAATTAATCTCCAATTATAAAATACTTTCACGCGATAAATGAGGTCTGATCCTTCTACGAAAACCTGCATATTCTGCCTATTTTCGCCTATCTCCAAGTTTGTCCGGTGAAATCTACCTCCGCCTTCCGGCGTGCCGAGAGGACTTTTTTTTCATATGTCAGTGGGAAGCGACTTCGGTATCGGAACTGGTAGCATGCTGAACTTCTATGCCAAAGGTCGCGGGTTCAAACCCGGCTGAAGTCGTCGGATTTACTAAGAGCGCTAAAAAACCTGAGTTTGCTTTCCTTCGGAGGGGAAGTTCCAACGTTCGTTGCGAGTTGCTGATTGAGGTGGCATCTAGTAGCCAAGTTCACAGCTAGGTGTCGTTGACGGCAGTATTTTAGGTAGATTTCATTAGAAAGCTAACTATTGCAATGGGTACCATGTTTCGATTTCCGGAAAATTTCGACATATCTTCGCGTTTCACATCCCCCAGACCCCAAAACCACCGTCAGTTCAAAAGTGTATATATAATTTATGTAATATATGTATATATATGTATATCAGTTTCTTGTGGACACGATAACTGCCGTAATTTTGCACCAATCACTTTGAATTTTTTACCGAATATGTATACCCATAAAATCTCGGACGAGTTCGTTACTGGGCTAAATCGGTCGAAGGGGATGAAAATGGGGGACTTTTTTTTTTCGAAAAAATGAAATATTGCTATAACTCTCTTAATATATGAAATATCGAATCCGTTCAAAGTTCATACTATGTGTCGGATAAAGCTCAGAAATTTATGTTTGAAACGTTTTTTTGATAGCACCAACCATTGACCAAAGGGGTGGGAAAAAGTGGTTTTTTCGGGAAACATTTATCATATCTCTGTTAATAGGCACAATATCAAAACCGTACAAAATGGACAATATTCCCCTAATAATAACCTAAAACTTTTGTCTGAAAGAATTTTTGATATGAGCCACCATTACGCCAAGGGATGAGAAAAATGATTTCGGAATTGTATGAAAATGCCAAGAGCTATCAGTGGTTGACATGGCAACACTACTAAATTGATGAGGGATGAGCCATCAAACGTTGCCATGACAACGCACTTGCGCGAGATCAGATTCAGATTTCCATCTGACTAAGTGTGATGCGGCTTCGGTGACTTAACTGGTAGCATGCTGAACTCCTATGCCCAAGGTCGCGGGTTCAAAGCCGGCCAAAGTCGTCAGATTTTCTAAGAGCGCTAAAAATCCCTCAGTATGCTTTCCTTTGGAGGGGAAGTTCCAACGTTCGTTGCGAGTTGCTGGTTGCGGTGGCATCTAGTAGCCAAGTTCACAGCTAGGTGTCGTTGACGGTAGTATCTGGTAGCAACATTAGGAACTACTGCTTGAAATTGAGCGTCTGCATTCCTTACCTGAATTACAAACTAATACAGCTATCACAATTCACACCGTTTATCAGACAGATTCTACACTCACCCAAAGTACACGGGGTTACATGACCACGTTGTCGCAGCCCCTAAACTGAGGAACCAACCAACATCTCTGCGGGAGATATAATTTTGCGTGAAGAAGTAACAGACCGTTACATAGTTACACATCAGTGTCGAAACTTTGCATAAGGACAGTGTGACCACAAGTATAAAAATGGACTCCAAATGACAAGAAGGTTACCGTCATCATAAGACAATAGAATGTTTAAAATATGCATAAAATGACGAAAAACAAAGTTAATTAATCTCCAATTATAAAATACTTTCACGCAATAAATGTGGTCTGATCCTTCTACGAAAACCTGCATATTCTGCCTATTTTCGACTATCCCCAAGTTTGTCCGGTGGAATCTACCTCCGCCTTCCGGCGTGCCGAGAGGACTTTTTTTAATAGCTATTTTGTCCCCACAACAACATATGGATTTGAGACCTACACAATCTTGAAGAAGGATTTATTTATTTATTTATTTATTGCCACATCAGGGCAGTGCCCCAATTACAGTAGCAAACAATTTATTGTTTACACACAGATAATACATGAAAATACATTAGAACACAAAATAAAAATTGAAAATTAAAAATTAAAATAAAGAAATTGTTATTACTAAATATTCATAAGATCTAGTCGAAATAACAGTAAATGTAGCATGATCTTATTATATAATACGCTAAGACTACTGTCGACCAAAGTATTATGTGTACTCGAGTTTGAAGGTTGTTTGTGACGTAACCAATAGGCATACATAAAATCAAATAACATCACCATTTTCGTCGTTCTATTTTACGTGAGCTCATGTAGGTTTGGAATTTTTAGTTTATATTTTATTATTTTTTATCGCAGTTGGAACACAAAAAGTGCCCGTTTTTAAGCGTGTTTCAACCATGCGTCACATTTAAGAATTATTATCTCGCAAACCCGTCATCAGATCGAATCCAAATTTTAACACAATATACATTGAAATGTTGTATAACTGGTTTATTAATTTCAAAATTTTGCGTGTCCAAGAAACAAAGTTGTTATCATTTGTGTAAGGTAACGTTTTCTCGGCTTGGGGTGGTTGGAATATGTAGTTCTTGGTCGCGTTGTAATTCTTATACATCAAAAAGTTATGCTGTATGACTTTAAAATACGTAAATAAATTCACTTATTTCATATCGGTTTATATTTGAACGGGGAAATGCGACCTCGCCTCGCTCGGCAGTGATGGGCTCCATCTCAGCAACGCTGTACAGCTTACCCCGGAGCGGCTGGCTGTTGAATCATGCCTTATTTCCACGAACAAATACAAACCGATATAAAATAAGCGAATTAATTTACGTATTTCACAGTCATACAGCATAACTTCTTGATGTATAAGGATTACAACGCGACCAAGAACTACATTTTCCAACCACCCCGAGCCGAGAAAAAGTTACCTTACAAAAATGATAACAACTTTGTTTCTTGGACACACAAAATTTTGAAATTAATAAACCAGTTATACAACATTCCAGTGTATATTGTGTTAAAATTTGCATTCGATCTGATGACGGGGTTTTGAGATAATAATTCTTAAATGTGACGCATGGTTGAAACACGCTTAAAAACGGGCACATTTTGTGTTCCAACTGCGATAAAAAATATAAAAATATAAATTAAAAATTCCAAACCTACATGAACTAACGTAAAATAGAACGACGAAAATGATGCTGTTATTGGATTTTATATAGGTCTATTGGTTACTTCACAAACAACCTTCAAACTCGAGTGCACATAATACTTTGGTCGACAGTAAGGTGTATGTATCACAAAACTCAAGCTCCTAAACCAGAGGGAGTTAGAAGGTGTGGTTTGTACCAAAATCCTCCAAACCGTCTCAATAGTACAGGAAATATCTTGCATTTCTTGAAAAGTCAACGGAAATAATTTATTTGTTTAAAAAGTCCTTTTAAACAAATAAACACGACGATAGCCCCTGCGAGAAATCTGTTGCCTACAGCCCGCAGAGCACTAAACCGAGCGGGTAGTCTGCACACATGGGGACGCACACAACCCATTATGCGAGAGATCTCGCACGGGTCCGCTAGTTTTTAATATTTGGTCACATAATGTAAAACTAGATTCATATTTTAGGTACTAATACAATAGCAATGAAAGATGTAAGGTTGGCATGAATAATTAGTATTGGTAATTAGTAATAAAGTGAAACCTTAAACTAATAGCAGCTAAATTTAATATCTATGTTATAGTGAAGCATGTGACAGCTAAAACTAAGTGTAATTAATTTAGCAACGATATTCCAAAATCCAAATTGCTGTCAGCTGAGACCCTGTTGTAAGTACAGCGCTCATTCAATATAGGTGAATTTTTATGGAAATTTGTATATGATTTTTTAACTATTAGGAGTTTGCAAAGTGCAGAAATGGAAATTAAAATTCAAAATAATGGTCCAGAAAACAAGAACGGACAAGGTCAGAAATGAAAGGACTGTAGGCTATAAGGGAAGCAGCATAGGTGCAATAATGTCTTCAAGGAAAAAATGAAAGTTCAAGGTTGAGGTGGTTTGGACATGTAAAAAGAATGGCATCCAACAGAATAGCAAAAGTATGGCTGGAGAAAACAGTTAACGGCACTCGACCCAGAGGATGACCTGGAAGTACCGGTAGATGGCTTGATACAGTCAAACTGTAATTGTATTTCTAGGTTGGGTGCTCCACTACAGTATGTTGTAATAAAATATAATTGGGTGGGCGCCAGTTCATAAGCAGAAAGCTTGTGAACGATTAAACGAATAATATTCGGTAAAGCACAGCAAAACTCTCCCTTCTCGAGGGACGGTGTGATACAATCACCAAGCAGAATACTGTAATTAGATGAGAGGTAAGATACTATATACTGTGCCCGTTTAGACCGGAGTCCGCACGACCACATATGCATTTTACCAAGAATCAGTCAGCACGAGAGTCAAAATATCCCGGAGCGCCAGATGGGTTAAAGCTAATCGCAAAAACGACATCAAATGAAAAAAATGCTTTACTGATTTTTGGCTCAATGCAACAATAAGGATAGAAGGAGATTCAACTGGGCATAACACATCATGTAAAATTATCTCATTTTATTCTGAAGTTAAAATTGACTGCAAAATAAGATACTCCAAGCGGCATCATTCACGTGTGGCGACCCACATCATTATTTACACAATGTACAGAAATTTTCCAACACATTGGACAATTATCTCTGGAAACACAAGTCTGATTATCAGTCCTGTAGACTGTGTTCCAAAACTATATCCGTTATTTAGGATTAAATCCAGTTCAAATGTAATTGTCTTTACTGGAAATACCGTAGTTCACTGGTTGATTTTTTACATAATATTAACACTCGTAGAATAATTGTTCGTAGAATTTTTAACTTTCACTTATTTTTCCAGTTTCAAAAAAATATTGTCAAAAATATTATTATTTTTGACTCAACACAAATTATGTACACATATTTATAACAACTTCTGAAAAATATTTGACCATTGAGCATAGCATTGAAGAACTGTGCGAAGCACAACAAAATTAATTGTTCATCTGACATTAATGTTTCGAGAAGTGACTCGATTATGAACTTCAAGTTCCTAACAAAATATATGATTTCTGAATCATCAACTTGATCAATAAATTGTTGGACCATTCAACTATTCGATTCTCCACTTGGAATCATCATTAAGAAAAATATTTATATTTGTGGCCATTTTAGTAACTTTTACAACTTGCAATTCTTCGACAGAATGCGGAAATAAGAATTGTAGCTTCATAATGAATTCATTTAGTTCATGGCACTAGGATTGAAAACATCCTTCAAATTATTCGTGGTTATAGAATTATTTTTAATTGGCAGTGGCCCATTCTATTATTTTTATAAGAACACAATATTCCAACAACAACGGCAAAGGTCTTCCTCTAAAGAAGAATAAAATACTATCATGACAAATCCAGGTTCTAGTAAAATCAAAGTCTTAATGGAATCCGTAAACAAGGTTGAAATAAGAACTGATGGGTTTTAAGAAATAACCTTTGGGTCATTCATACGACGCAATGTGTAGTTCCAATACTCCTTCTTTAACACTGAGTCATCGAACCTGATATTTGATTGATGCTCAAATAAAAACCTCCTCATTCCTGCGACTTAAACATGCGCACCTGGGAATGGCATTTCAACTACTCCACACACATAAATTTTCTTCCCCAAATTTATACAATAAATCAAGCCTCTGCTTGTTATCAACACTGGAAGATTAATAAACTCACAAGTTTATTTTATTTTACCATTCAGTTCAACCCGTGAAGTTACCATACTTATGATAATCTTTATTTCACTTTCGAATGTGTATTTACGTCATGATTTTATATAAATACAAAAATATCCTATTTGATACAAATATCATTTGCTTCCCGTTTCATGCCTCTCCGTGTTATCTGAAAAATATACTTTGCTCATTGCAAATATTAACTGTTCAACCAGAACTGTAATGTTGGTTGAATGCGGGCTTGCGCTAACCACTCTCCTTCGGAAAATCACCTGTTCCAAACTAGAAATGATTAAACTACTTCATAGGCTCTCTCTCAATAAATGTGATATAAGATCCAAGAATTATTTAGAAAAATTATGAAAATCATTATTATTATTATTAGTGGATTATTATTATTATCATTATTATTTATATTAAATGTGTTTAATTATTATTTCATTATGTGAGAATCCACATGTTCGATTCTTCGAATATGGATAAGATATCCATCTCTCAACAAAAATAATTATTAACTTTTACAGTTACATCGGTTGTTTTCCGTGATTACCCAAAAATATGAAACATTCAAATAAATGCTCGTTCTGCTCGGTCATCGATCCTAAACTGTTCTGAGTGCTGAAAATACTCAGAATAACTCTAATATGTCTTGCATAAATCATTGCAAGATTTAAATACGAAGAAAAATAAATGTGTTGGTCATCTGCAGAAAAATAGTTTGTTCCAATTAGCTAGGCATAGTATAAAGTCAAAAGTGGCTTACATTTCTTGATGGTCTTGAAGCGTAGTGAACCTGGTCTGTACCAGATTTATCCAGATACATGCCCTATCGGACAAGCACGTATAATCCTTGTATCGGCCGCCATTATATACCCACAATCTGTCTAACACGACATAGTGGAGATATTTCTTGAAGTTTGAAGTAACTGCTGATCCATTTTAATGTTGACTTCTATTAAAGCCATAGCATTACGCTTAAATGGGGTCAGATCTAAGTGATCTATTCTCAAATATGTCAGTTGTAACATAACTCACGGTAATCTTTTCAGTACAAGAAAACACTGACAGTCTAAACAAATCAACGGCTGTTCTGAAGATCGTTCCCTGGGCATGGCTTATCACCATCTATCATGCGCGAAGCAACATATAGTTTCCCTGCGTTGGCTAATGAACAACACCGTGATAGACTGGCCTTCAATATACTGAAAGATCGGAGTGGTTATCAAGTTACAATTATGAAACTGACTAAATTGGACTGAAATATCCAAGTATTGAATGATTATTACTGGACTGTGACAAAGTACTTTCTAGACAAAGTCTAGCATATGTCCATGTAGAAATAAAATATTTCACCAGTGTCCGTAGAAAAATGACAATCACCTTAGTGATTCTCTCCGCCGGAAACTTACTAAGTTCCACTTGTAACGCAGCACTTTTGTGACTATCACAACTTTGAAAATAACTTCTGTGTAGATCCGGCAACCATGTGCCTTGGCTCAGCGTAGCAGCACCTTGCTATGCAAGCGCTTGGTTCGAAGTGAGCTGAAGTTGCTTGAGCCGGCCGGCTTTTATTCAAAACGGTCAGGGTCACGCTGCATCACGCTGAAATCTAGAAATCCTCATATCTCTGGTATCCCTGGTCCGATTTACTTGATACTAAGTGCATTCTCTTTCATTTGGCCGTGCCAGTAATCTGATCCAAGTCTCAAGTCTCTACTCCATGGCTAACTATTTAATCGACAAATAGTCTCGACCTCTGCTATTACTCGCTACGTCACTTGACATGTTCTTGGCTGCATATTCTTTCCATTTCCTTCTGGAAGTAATGTAGCGCGATATTCAAATATCTCAACTTTCAAAAGCGGCTGTAGCCTTTCCCTTGATATCTAGGTGTCTGAATCTTGGAATACCCATTCCTAGAGTTGGGCACAATACTGTAATATAATTTATTAAAAAAACTTACACATGTGGTGAATATATTTAAGAATAATTTCTTGCAACTCAATTCCGATCTCTCCATCTATAGTTTTCTTTGACTGTCGCAACAGTCCAAATCTGAATTCCTTCACGGATAATCTTCTTCACATTTTCTCTCCATTACCGGTATTATCTCTTCTCGCCGAGTAGGACCTACACATAGAGGAGGACTCGTTGCTTTCTTGACTATATTGTTCCTTAGTTCATAATATCACCACTACTACAAATCCTAAGCCGCAGCAGCCATCTTGCACGATATAGTAGCTCCATTAGTTATGCATTTCACCATATCCGCTCAGCCGCCATCTTGCACGTTACGTATATAAATTCTATTGCGCATCCATTATGATACCTTCTCCATAGTTTCTTTACTCCATGCTAGCAAATCAGATAACAAGATACTAATAATAATTTTATTAATGCAGCCAATGGCCATGTACTTTTCTTTCCAGGACAGGTCCGGGAAGGGATATTGGAAGGAAATCGGCCGTGGTGCCTATTGAAAGGAACCGTCCCGGCATTGGCCTGGTGGTGAAAATGGGATAACACGAAAACCATTTTCAGGATGGCCAAGGTGGGATTCAAACCCACGCTCTCCCTATGCCAGCGAGGCACGGTATAGCGCGTTAACACTCTCGGCCAAAGCGGCCGGTAACAAGATACTAATACAAGTAAGTTACATCTATGGATGTTCTTAGGAATGCTACCATTACGTATTTTTCCAACGACTCATCGCAATTGCACAAGTTCACATTTAAATAGTTTCAGTTACGATGTCTGAATATGTTACAAAACAAAACATAACAAGTCCCCCAGGGGCTCACATCTAGTGGGACGTGGGTTGGCGACCAGGGAACCCCAGCTGAGTCAGGCATTGCTTCCACTTACTTGTGCCGGGCTCCTCTCTGACTTCTTTCCTGTCGACCTCCATTGGTCAACTCTTGTTCTTTTTGGACCCCGACGGTATTAGGGTATCCGAGGCCTATGCCCGCCTTAATTGGCCCTTGTCTCATCTTTCCAGATCCCTCCTTCTTCGAGAGGTCAGACCTCTTGTTTTCTTTTCATTATATTTCCTTTTCTCTTTAAGATTCCCGCTCTGTTTTTTGTTAATTGGCCCTCCGTGTATCTAAATTCCCTTTAGCCATTTTTTGCATCTACACTCCATTCTGTAGGTATTTTCAATCTACGTTGCATTTTGTAAGTCTTTTCGATCTAAATTGCATACTGCGAGTGTTTTCAGCCTCCATTGCATTTTGTAAGGATTGACAATCTAAATTGCTTTTTAGTAAGTCTTTCAATATCCGGGCCGGGACTTCAGTATTTTGAATTTCACTTGCATATTGTAAGTATTTTCAACCTAAACCGCTTTTTGCAAGTATTTTCAATCTACATTGCATTTTGTATGGTCGGCATTTCGCAAGTATTTTGATTCTCAATTGCATTTTGTGGGTAGGCTATTTTGAATCTAAATTACATTTTGTAAGTGCTTTCAATCTAAATTGCATTTTGTAAGTATTGTCTATCCAATTGAGTAGTTTGAATCTACCGTACATTTTATAAGCATTTTCAATTTCAATTGCATTTTGTAAGCATTTTGAATTTCAATTGCACTTTGTGAATATTTTGGATTTGAAATGGGAGCTTCAATCTTAATTGCATTGTGTATTTTCTATTTCAATTGCATTTTGTAGGTATTTTGAACCTCAATTGCATTTTGTACGTATTTTCAATCTCATTTCCATTTTGTAAATATTTTGAATATCAATTGCATTTAGTAAGTATTTCGACTGTACATTGAATTTTGTACTTATTTTGTACCTAAACTACATTTTGTGCGTATTTTTCAATCTCTTCCCTTAGTGAGTATTTTCGTTCTAAATTCCCTTTTGTAAGTATTACCACTCGCCATTTTGTGAGTAGTTTTAATGAGTAGGGCTCGGATTTTTAGGTTAATAAATATTATTTCATGTAAACACATATTTTAAGCATTTTTTCTATAGATGCATAAATTCCTGCTTTTCACTCATTAGCACATAAAGAGACATAATATATATATATATGTTTAATCAGTATGCTAGATCTCTCAGTTTATTGCATTTTTGTTCTGTGTTACTTCAATGGGGAAGAACCTGTCAGCTATCATATCTTCATGCAGGGCGTATGTTAGCTTGCAGCTGTGCTATTCTTAACTTGTTGCTCCGTGCCACTCACTGTGGAAGCCGGGGATTTCCTTGTCCATAGCCATATTGCACCATGTGCTAGACCTCCCCGTCCCCCAGCTACCTGGAACCAGAGTCACTCACATGCAGGTCATTTCTGGCACTGTGAAGTGTAAGGCAATTCTACAATCCCTAAAGTAAAAACAACTACAAATTATCGTCTGTTACAGAATTTAAAGATAATTTTGCTTCTGATGGGGCATTCTGTTCTGCCAACCATATGGGAAAGCAATCAAGGCTGAACAGCCATCTCAAGTTACACAACCCCACAAGGGCAAGAAAAATAATGCCGCAGTTTCGCGCCTTTAGAATAAGTGTTTTGCGATAATCGTCTGTCATTTGTGATGGACAACCTGAAGATGTGTCTCGTTGTGTATTGTAATGCTTCAGCAGTCAGTAAAATTGCATTCGCGAGTACTGCATATTGTTTATAATCACATTAATAAACTAAATTATAATTACATATTATTTTTTGTCACATATTTCAGATATTTTAATACATAAAAAATAAATATTTTCCCGATTTTTAGCACCTAAAAATCCGAGCCCTATTAATGAGTTCCTTTTAGTAAGTATTTTACGTCTCACTTAATTTTTATTCTGGTTTCCACTTCATTGTCATTTTCGCTGTCACCCAGACCATTAGGGGCCGATAATCTAGATGTTAGGCCCCTTAAAACAGCAATTATCATCATCATCATCATCATCATCATCAACATAACTAGTAGAGGAATGGTTTGGACGGAGATTGAGGAGACCAAGATCTCTCTGGACCGACAAAGATGGAAGAGGCTCATAAACAACACTCAGGAAACTGGAGTTGGTCTACAACAACGATGATGATGATCAGGGCCTGGATGTTGATGACATGTCATCTTTTTACTGAACTCTCTAAAACAATGCTGAAGTACATAGAAACTACGGACGGGCCACCCAGTCTTCAAATATGTCATTTCTATTTTGCATCTTCTTGCTTCTTTTTTTTTGCTATTTATCCATTTTAAGAGCATATTTTTAAGTTTGGTAGATTTTTTTGGTAGATTATTTTTGTGTGGGGGGGGGGGTCGCCTCCGTAGCGTAGCGGTCAGCACGGTTAGCTGCTGCCCCGGAGGTCCTGGGTTCGATTCCCAGCTCTGCCACGAAATTTGAAAAGTGGTATGAGGACTGGAACGGGGTCTACTAAGCCTCGGGTGTTCCAAATGAGTAGAGGGGGTTCGATTCCCACCTCAGCCATCCTCGAAGTGGTTTTCCGTGGTTTCCCACTTCGTCTTCAGGCAAATGCCGGGATGGTACTGCCCCCGTAAATTGAATTATACTGAGACCACGGTGGCTGTATTGGCATATGTGAATAAAGTTATGGCCGTCATAGTTATGACGTGTATATGCATGACGTAGGCACGTATGACGCAGACTTCATGCAAGTAGGCTGGTTGAGCTGAGATTCTTGGTGACGTCATGATTTTGTTCGAGAAGGATCTGAGATTTACGACGCAGTCGCAGGGAAACAAGGAATTGTGCTGAGGAAGAAGTTACGCTATTGGAGGAGAGGCTCGAACCAATGAATGATAGCTTGGAGGGAGACGGAGATTACTGAAATTACCATATTTAATTACTTTTGGCATGCAGAAATGTGGAAAATCTATTTTCAGTTATGGCATTGATTTGGAATTTTGAAGAAATTAATTATGAGTTTTTGAAATTTGAAAATCCGTCAAGTATAGCCAAAGTTAGAACTTCTAGCAATGACGGAGGAACAAGCTATGGTAGGGATGGATACGCCCCTTAAGAAGTGGAAAAAAGGCCTTGCACAGCAGAGAGGAAGTTCTCAGTTCTCAGGGCTCATGGCTCATTTTCTCATTCTCAGATTGTCAGACTTCGAGTTCTTAATTCCGATAGAACAAGTATATATTATTCAGTGAAGCAAGTCGTCATTAGCAAGTGTGGTAGAGCCCACAGCATCGAACAAGCATTGAGCGTGCAGCAGTGCAATTTTACGGTTACTAAAACTAGGCGAAGTTGGAGCGCACACATAAACGAGTCTACAAGATTATCTATCAAGAGTTAGCTACTGCATTTATGCTAATTCAATTGTGCATTACAATATTGAGACGTGTGCGAAAGTTGAACATTTTCACTATTATACTTTGGAAGATATTCGCATTTTAAGACTGCAGACAAAAGTGATTTTCTCGACACCTGAGAAGCACTTTTATAATACCACATTCTACGCTACGGCTGACACATGTATTGCAACCGTGATACTGAAGATTACATTTGGTGATACAACGCTACATTCTACAATTGAACTATATAATCTGGCAGTACTTTCGACTATTATTATAACGGAAGTGGAGATGGAAGACTAAAACTTTAATGCAATTGGGACATATATCAATGGAGTGAAATAGCAACATGGAGCTTCGTTAATCGTCATTCTACAAAAGCGAGCATGTAGTGAACATCCAACTACACTCATGCATCGTAATCCATCGCTGAATTACATCAAATGGCAGTGGAAATATCTTCATACTCCACAATTATGAACATTTCTGCGGAAATAATTGCAATAAACTTCATGGCGAATTTCTACCAGAACTTCAGGGAACTTTCAAGAGAGGCCAGGGTGGATCCGGCTCACACAGAAGAGTTTTGCCAGAAGGATGTCTATCGTCTACACGGAGCAGTGCGATTTCCGGAGGAGGAAACAGTTCTATTCTCCGAGGGCGCAGGTTCCAGGTTCGAGGTCGGAGCACATCTTTACGGTGGTGAAATGGAACCAACAGCAGTCTTCTTTGGAAATTTTCCTCTAGAACTTCAATCAACAGATAAGGTAGTCGTGAATGTTTCTTGATTTATTTGAGCCATTTAGCGATATCTGAGCAACCATTTTTCCCATATTTTCTGTCCCATATATTTTGCCCCATATTCTTGCTTGATATTTCTGTACTCTGTACACTTTGCTGATTTATGCTTTTTTCTACGATTTATTGAGACATTATTATGTCATTGGCATATTTATATAATTTTGGATCAGTTGAGACTGATAATATATATATTCTTTCAGTAATTTGCATATTTTTGTAGTCACGATTTGACTGTAAAGTTAACGATTTTCTATGGCAAATTTGAATTCAGACAGCGTGTCATTTTATTAAAGTAATTCTATTCAGTAAATTACTTTGACCAATTTTCTGTCATCCTCAAGAAAGAAGAATGATTAAAAGATTTTAGAGCGTTAAAATCTATTACTTTATCGACGATCTTAGAAATACTAGTCGTTTTATGAACATGATTGCAACATAGACATTTATCGTCGATTCTGAAATACCATTGCATTATAGACAATTTTATGAAATATGAACTTTGAGTACGATTTATTGAGTACACTATAGTAATGAACATTTGATAGGAGTTTTTCTCAATTGTAGATTGGAACAATAATGTTTGCAGTCCACAGTCTAATTGTACTCTATTCGACTATTTATGCAGTTTGGATGAACTTTGATTGAAGATAGTATTTTTATACTGCGATACTTTGATGATATTAATCTCAATTTTGATAGACCAGGGAGGCGTGTCTAATCGTATTTGCTATTAAATTTATTTGTGATTGGCAAATTTTTACTTCATATCGCTTCATGAATGAAACCCACGAAGGTTAAATATAATAACAGTTTTTGATACAATTGATGAATATAAGAATTTTTAAAGAGGAACTATGGATGTATAATCGTTAGTTCAGTGGACGTGTAAAAGTCGCTGATGAATAATGCCCTGTAATAAGTGAAGGAGGTTCCCACAGTAATATTGATGATGATGATGAATTTATAAGTGGGGATTTTTGTGTGTATTGTGGAAGATTTTGATGCCATATATAATGAGATATATGATGAATTATGGGCCAATTTTGGTGCAATTTTGTGCGTTTTGAGCGAGGTATTTTTCCGCTGAGTGTATTGTTCAGGTCCATTAAAAATTATTCATGTGAAGTTACTGTTAAAATTAACAAGAGTGTTTAAATAATTTGAGATAACGATTTTGAATGGAGGTTACCGTCACAAATAATAATAATTATTAAATCTTATTAAACCTGAATCTAAAATTTAAATATAACTAACCTTCATTGGTCGATTATATCACCGCGATTTAAGTAATTATCAACCGGATAAACGTGTGGTTTAATGTATTTCTAATATAAATAATATAAATAATGTAAATAACTATGTAAATATCTTTAATAATAATTTGAAACGAACGGGATTAATAGAGGCGTGTATAAATTTTTCAATGGTCGTTTGACAATGTTATAAACAATTTAAAATGTTATAAATAATTAATGAACATTTTGTTATAAACATTAAACGTTTTCGTTATTATACTCTAAACAACGCTAGGTCAACAATTGGAATATACAATTAAACAAGATTTGGGATTATTAGAGTAATCCATTGATATTTGAACGGAGCATTTAAAAGATTTGCGTGATAATATTTGAGTTGAGATGTGAACATTTAAAGTGTTTTGAAAAGGAGCTAGGCTCTGAGGTAACTAGCATATGCTAACATTGGGTGGACAGGTGCGTCCATTTGACGAAGCAAGCATGCGACACGGTGCAGGGTGTATTGCAGATGGCCTGATAACTGAATAATAGAGTCCAAGGTCATCTACATAGCGGCCTTGCGGTTATAAATAAAATGTGAAGTTCATGAACAAGGAAACAAATGCTTTATGTCTCGTCCCAGCTCCCTTATCCATTCCAATGTGCATTATTGTTATTATTACGTTCTTTTGAGCTAGAGAAAGCTGAATTTTTGTATGTGAAGTCTACAAGTCCTACAGGAGGACATGGATGCATTGACAATGGCTTTTGATTGCCACGTATATTTTGTTGTTAAATTTTGTTAAATTATTTTTCTTTTTGTGAAATAAATTATTGTGCAGTTTAAATTTTCTTGTTTCGACTTGGTTCATTTTGAATATCGTGGTGGAGGTTATTGTGAGGGCATACTATTAAGTGATCCAGTTGAAAACCCAGACCCGAGATTAAATTGAATAGGTAAGTAAAAGGTAAGTATGAACCCCCGTATATTTTGGTGTGTTCCACAATAACTTCATGTTAACTACTGTGCTCTAATCTCGGTAGTATCTGTCAGTGCCATTTTCATTGATGTAGCTGTGCTGGTGCGATTGATTATTGGCAATCCGATTGAGGGGGCGGATTTCTGACAGCCTACTATCCGGATTATCGGGGACAGTACCTTCTTCAAGGCCACGGCCGCCTCCTTCCCTCTTCCTTGCCTATCCATCCTGACCATCCATTACCTTCCCTCATGAGGCCCCTGTTCGCTTTGCCGGTGAGGCCGCCTGGGCGAGGTGCCAATCCCACCTCACCAGTTGTATCCACTCCGATTAGATGTTCCCAGCTCTAGGACACTGCCCGTACAGGCGGTAGTGGTGAGTTCCCTCGCTGGGTCCGTGGATTCCACCAACCTGGAGGGTAAACGACTAAGAGAGAGAGAGAGAGAGATTTTTTGTGTCATATTTTAGAGAAATCGGCCTTTTATGGTATTTTTTTCAATTTAGTTATGTGACAGCTTTATATGAGGGAGTTACGTCTCTCCGAGTTAGCAGCAAACGACCTTCCTCACTTCAAGTACGCTCCGATCACATCAGTTGATGTTGAACGCAGCTTGTTGGCTCATAACCGCAGATCATTTACATTTGACGTCAGAATGACATTCGTAGTGCAGTGCAACTCAGACTAAAGTGAACATAAACCTTTTGTTATTATTATAAGATAATATTCTCCATTTTATAGTGAATTTTTCGAATTTTTAGGACATTTATTACAGTCATTTTTGAAAAAGTTTTTTTTAAACTTTTTTACGGCATCAACATCCGAGCCCTAGTGATGATGATGATGATGATGATGATGATGATGATGATGATGATGATGATGATGATGATGATGATGATGATGATGATGATGATGATGATGATGATGATGATGATGATGATGATGATGATGATGATGATGATGATGATGATGATGATGATGATGATGATGATGATGATGATGATGATGATGATGATGATGATGATGATGATGATGATGATGATGATGATGATGATGATGATGATGATGTCAATAGAACACAGACTAAATTGTAGCTCTTCAGGTTCAACCTTACAGCGTATTCATTACCATTGCTGGCTGTCACCCCAGAGGTTCGGGTTTGATTCGCAGCCCTCAGAACAAAATTAATTTTCTTGGCAAAACCGGGGATCGAACCCGGATCTCCATGGCGACAGCCAAGAGTGCTTGCCACTACGCAACGACATGGACATACACTAATGTAGACTATCATTAAATCTATTGTAAAAACAAATATTACAGCATATTGTAAAGACTGACAAGTCATGAACACCAACAGTTAGACCACATACCTTATGGCTAAATCTATCATTACGAACGCTAGTGTCGAACCATACATGCTCAAAACAAAATCGAAATATCTACTTCTGTTTTTAGAAACTCTAAAATATGCTTCCCACAAATTAAAGGTAAAGATTCTAAGAACAGATTAAAATAAACTTATCTATATATTTAAAACACTAAGCTGTTTTTTGTACACACGAGATTGTGAAAACGACTTAACCGATTGGCTTCGTAAGACATTCTAACGAAAGCTCTTGGCATGCAGATTTGCAGAGTTTCTTTAAAAGGAAAATATATGTTACGGTATATTTTTAAATGATTAAAGAAATATGTAATATTTGTCACTCCCGCGCATGCGCACAATGGCCTTTCTCAACAAGGAAAATGGCGATTCCGGTCGCGTCTAACTGAGATCTTTGTTCATGAGAATTAAAAAGGATCTCCAATAATGTTAGTTATGTTATTACAATGTGCATTGAAATAGAATTATATTAAATAAACCACGAATTGAAAGACATAAACTGCAGGTTGAGTGTGTATACTGGTTAGATAGCTTAATACTGGAGTGAAACATAGTTGTCTGGATGGCTAAGGGGATAAGGTTACTGGCCTGAAATTTGTATTATGCATGATCGAGAGGGTTCGATTCCCACCTCGGATATGTTTTTTTATTTTCATTTTCTTCCTTCCTACGATTGGTATTGCATTGTAGAAAGCTCTTGGCATGCAGATTTGCAGAGTTTCTTTAAAAGGAAAATATATGTTACGGTATATTTTTAAATGATTAAAGAAATATGTAATATTTGACACTCTCGCGCATGCGCACAATGGCCTTTCTCAACAAGGAAAATGGCGATTCCGGTCGCGTCTAACTGAGATCTTTGTTTATGAGAATTAAAAAGGGTCTCCAATAATGTTAGTTATGTTTTTACAATATGCATTGAAATAGAATTATATTAAATAAACCACGAATTGAAGGACATAAAGTGCAGGTTGAGTGTGTATACTGGTTAGATAACTTAATACTGCAGTGTCACATAGTTGTCTGGTTGGCCGAGGGGATAAGGTTACTGGCCAGAAATTTGTATTATGCATGATCGAGAGGGTTCGATCCCACTTCGGATATGTTTTTTTATTTTCGTTTTCTTCCTTCCTACGATTGGTATTGCATTGTAGAAACATATTTCACTTTTATCATTCCCGTCAAGTAACGAATTCTCTGTTCCCATCGAGAGGGTTCGATTCCCACCTCGGTTATGTTTTTTTATTTTCGTTTTCTTCCTTCCTACGATTGGTATTACATTGTAGAAACATATTTCACTTTTATCATTCCCGTAAAGTAACGAATTCTCTGTTGCCATCCTTTGCATGGTCGAGAGGGTTCGATTCCCACCTCGGATACGTTTATTTATTTTCATTTTCTTCCTTCCTACGATTGGTATTACATTGTAGAGATATATTTCACTTTTTCATTCCCGTAAAGTAACGAATTCTCTGTTGCCATCCTTTGCATGGTCGAGAGGGTTCGATTCCCACCTCGGATATGTTTTTTTTTTTTTGTTTTCTTCCTTCCTACGATTGGTATTAGAGTGTAGAAACATATTTCACTTTTATCATTCCTGTAAAGTAACGAATTCTCTGTTGCCATCTATATATTTAAAACACTAATGTATTTTTTGTACACACGAGATTTTGAAAACGACTTAACCGATTGGCTTCGTATGGCATTCTAACGAAAGCTCTTGGCATGCAGATTTGCAGTGTGTCTTTAAAAGGAAAATATATGTTACGGTATATTTTTATATGTTTAAGGAAAAAGGTATTATATGTGGCAATTGCGCGTTGCCACAATTGCGTTTCTTCCTGAGAGAAATGGCGGATAAAAGATCCACCGTATCGTAGTGTGATCTTTGTTTATGAGAATTGAAAAGGGAAATATCACTTATGTTGTATCCCGATATATACTGGAATAGAATCATGAAATAAGGGAAATATTGATGAACTGTAACTGGCAGTTGAGTGCGTTTGTTGTTTACGTCACTTAATATTGCACTCTAATTTCGTTGTCTGGGTGGCTCAGCGGCTAACATTGTGGACAACGAAATTGATTATGCATCGTCGAAGGAGTTTGATTCCCACCTCAGACATGTAATTCTATTTCCCAATTATTCTATCTTGCAATTGGTATTACATTGTCTAAACATATGTTACGTTTATTATTCCCGTAAGGTAAGAAATTCTCCATGATTTACGTTGCCAGATACTTTTAAATTGAAAATGAAAATCGGCACAATCGCTTCGCCTTGAGAGAAAATTGTCGAACATAATTCATTTGATGGACTCAGACATCGTGGTCACTCAGCCCTGTCTACTTTGGTGTGTGAGTGTAAACCTTTCTCTGATAACCTGTGTTAATGTGATGGCTGTATTGATGTGTGCATTTGTAATTAGTATGGGGAATAGGGAGTTGAGAATCATGAAATAAGGGAAATATTGATGAACTGTAACTGGCAGTTAAGTGCGTTTGTTGTTTACGTCTCTTAATATTGCACTCGAATTTCGTTGTCTGGGTGGCTCAGCGGCTAACATTGTGGACAACGAAATTGATTATGCATCGTCGAAGGAGTTTGATTCCCTCCTCAGACATGTAATTCTATTTCCCAATTATTCTATCTTGCAATTGGTATTACATTGTCTAAACATATGTTAGGCTACGTTTATTATTCCCGTAAGGTAAGGAATTCTCCATGATTTACGTTCCCAGATACTTTTAAATTATTAAATAAATATCGGCACAATCGCTTCGCCTTGAGAGAAAATTGTCGAACATAATTCATTTGATGGACTCAGACATCGTGGTCACTCAGCCCCGTCTACTTTGGTGTGTGAGTGTAAACCTTTCTCTGATAACCTGTGTTAATGTGATGGCTGTATTGATGTGTGCATTTGTAATTAGTATGGGGAATGGAGAGTTGACGACTGAGGCTTTAAGTTAGGAACTATCCCGGTATTTGCCTGGAGTGGAAGTGGGAAACTACGGAAAACCACATCCAAGGTTGTTGAGATGGGAATCAAATTTTGCTCTTCTTAGGTTTGCCTCAAGAGTGCGCCCCGTTCCAGCCCTCAGACCAGAATTAAATTTCTTGGCAGAGCAGGGATCGAACCTGGAATCTGGGGCGATAGCTCAGAATGTAGCCTTAAGACTGGGCTTCCCTGTGTTAATACGATCTTTGAAAAACACTGAACATATAATTCTAAAACTCCCTCCATTACGGTGGCTGGCGAAGTGAGTCCATGCTCATTCCAGTAGTGGCGAAGTGATTCTATGCTCCCTTGCATAATTTACTGTCATGGAAATGCAAAGTATTGTACCTTCAACAGGTGATGGAAATTGATTATTTAGAGCAGTTTCATTCTGTTTATTTCAAAATGAAGTTCGTCATCCTGAGTTGCGTTTGCAAGCAAATTGCAAAAATTGCAAGGATTTTATTATTGGCGATCAGTCTCATCGCATTCTCATCAGCAACCAACTTGAGAATGGAAGTCTCTGAACTTAGTTGTATAAGTGAATATTGTTGTTTATTGATTATTTTTTTAGAGTACATAACAATGAGTCTAACCACGCAGTTGATTTTGGCAATGGAAGTAAGTTATTATTTGCTATTTAATATTTGGCAGCTGCGTTGATGCAGGCCACTATAGTGTTATTTAATAAGCTATGACGTTAATTTGGGGAGAAATGCTGCTATAAATAAACCCATTTTACGAAATAGAACATTAGCCGCAAACAAGTGGGAAATCGGAGAAAAATACGAAGCCACTTTTAAACTCCAATATGAATACGGCATTTCAGATACAATTCCAGATACTATACCGTTACAGTGTAGGGTCCTTGACGAACAAATTTAAACATTGTTCTGCACTGTATTTCTCTTGAGAGAAATCTTCACTTGGTTACTTTGAGCTTTGCTGTTGTAATGTAAAATTAATCTGACTAAATATAAAACATTTGACATGCTGCAACAATTATTTTTCACTGGAGATGATATCTCAAGGAATTTCAGAGAGACTAATCGGCAGTACAATGCTATGTCCTTCGTTTCATTTGGTGCCAATGTTACTGTGCCACACCCATACGGTCCACATTGTTTTAAGATGTATGGAGGTGCACATCATCGCATTTCTTCGTTATATTCCAAAATTATATGTGACGGTTTGCGGCCAGTTTTATTAGACTCCTCAGAGTTCTTGAATTCCTTGGAACTAAATGACTTGCCTCCACATATTCCAAACGCTTGAACCGTTATGCTGCTTAGAAATCTGAACGTTTCCCAAGGGCTCCTAAATGCAACCATATTGCTTGGATTTGGAAATAATAAGTGCAGTTAAAATTAGGCAGAGAGGTTGAATCCTTCTACTTGATTTAACAGCATCCGATAAAACACTATCATTTTGTTTTAAGAGGCAATATTTTCCAATTTATTTGGCATACTCTGTCACAATCAATGAAGCTCAAGGGAAAACTCTGGAACGTATAGGTCTCAATTTGCCTCATCAATTTTTCAGTCATGGCCAGCAGTATTTTGCAATGTTGAGAGTGCAATCTTTTGACGCCCTTATAGTTTCAATAGAGCCAAAAAATCATCGTACAAAGAATATACAGTAGGCCTACATAAGAAAATGCTTCAGTAAATATTTTTCTATTGACCGTCATTTTTGACGGGTTTCAGCTAGTCTATATATTTAAAACAGTAAGGTGATTTTTGTTATCACAAGATAGAGAGAACGACAGAACCAATTTACTTCGTAGAGCACTCTAACGAAAGCTCTTGGCCTGTAGATTTGCAGAGTGTCTCTAAAATAAACAAATATATTACGGTATATTTTTAAATAAATATAGAAAATAGCAGAATTCAGCCCCTCGCGCATGCGCACAATCCGCCTGGGCTCATGACAAAATGGCGGTGAGAAGTCCATTAAAATGTAAGTTATTTAATAAGCTTCCATGTAATTGAAAACATACATTAACCAAGTTCTGACAATACAATATAATAACAGTATGAACATATACGAATGTATATTGATTTTATTGATAATGAATTGGATTATTTTCTTCAGATAGCGGCTTTTGAAGATAGTGAATGGTTGCGTCTGCATCTAAGTCTGAGTGCGCGAGTAGCTATTTGGTTAAGGCGATTGACTGTGGATCCAAGGTTCGCAGGTTCGATCCCAACTCTCGCCAGTATTTTTTTTTTTTTTTTTTGCCACTGAAATATTGTTTTATCAAGGAGTATTAGTAAGGTTTTATGTCAGTTAAAGATACATATTTCTACACATTTTCTCAACACGTTTTATTTCCGTTTTACCATTGCATTACAGCATGTCCTCAATACGTCGTTTGAATATCTGCAATCAGTTCCAGTAACTGACAACAGATGGCAGTACCTCGCCAATATAGTTCCAGTAACTGAGAGCAGATTGCGTCGATATATTTAAAACACAAGGCATGGCCTTGATGGCGAGTCTTCGCGTGATAGTTAAATATTGTTTTATCAAGGATTATTAGTAACGTTTTATGTCAGTTAAAGATTCCTACATTCCCTCTCAATAAGTTTTATTTCCGTTTTACCATTGCATTACAGCATGTGGTCAAAAGAGCTAATATCTGCCATCAATTGCAGTAACTGACAACAGATGGCAGTACCTCGCCCATATAGTTTCAGTAACTAACAACAGATGGCAGCACCATTGCATCGATATATTTAAAACACAAAACATGGCGCGTTTTCAAGTGATGGAGAGTTATAGGCTAGAGGGGAATTTTTAAGAAGGGAAACGTTGAAGAACATTAACTGACAGTTGAGTGTGTAGGCTATGTTGTTTATGTACTTTAATATTGCAATTTCTTCCCAATGCTTCGGTGGTCAAGTTGGTAGCATCCTAGACTAAAAGTTATAAATTATGCATCGTCGATATACTCTTAAATTATTAGTGAAAAGGTAGTTTTCCAGGCCCTGGCGCGTGTCCACAATTGCTTTCGCCATGAGAGACACTTGGCAAACATAATTCGTTTGAAGGGCTCCGGCATCGTTGTCACTCAGCCCCATGTACTTTGGTGTGTAAGTGTAAAATTTTCTCTGATAACCCGTATTATTGTGATAGCTGCATTACTTTGTGTATTTGTAATTAAGGTGGGAAATGGCAAGGTGACGGCCGAGGCCTTAAGTTAGGAACCATCCCGGTATTTGCCTTGAGTGGAAGTGGGAAACCACGGAAAACCACATCTAAGATTGTCGAGGTGGGAATCAAATCTTCCTCTTCTTAGTTATACCTCTAGAGACTGAATGTGCCCCGTTTTTGCCCTCAGACCAGAATTAAATTTCTTGGCAGAGCAGGAAATGTAACCCGGGTCTCCGAGGCGATAGCCAAGAATGGGTGGGCTTCCATGTGTTAATACGATTTTTGACATGCACGGGACATAGAATTCTAAAACAGCCTCCATTAGGGTGACTGCCGAAGTGAGTATTGAGTATATGCCTAAGCTCATTCCAGTAGTTGGCGAAGTTATTCTATGTTCCCCTGCAAAATGTACTGCCATAAACTATAACAGGTGATGGAAATAGCTTATTTAGAGCAGTTTTGTACTGTTTATATCAAAATGAAGAACGTCATTCTGCGCTGCGTTTTCAAGCTATTGCCAAACATTTCGCTGGCAGGAACAATTATAAGGAATTTATTGTAAGCGATCAGTCTCATCGCATTCTCCTCACCAACCAACTTGAGTATGAGAGTCTCTGGACGGTCATGTTGAACTTCATTGTATAAGACAGTTGTTTAATGATTATTTGTTTAGAGTACTGAATCTAACTACGCAGTTGATTTCGGCAATGGAAGTATTTTTTGCAATTTAATATTTAGCGGCTCCGATATTGCAGGTCACTATAGTGTTATCGAATAATACGAAGCCACATTTAAAATCCAATATAAATAGGCCATTTCAGAAACAATTCCAGATGTTATGCAGTACAGTGAAAGGTCTTTGACGATCAAATGTAAACATTGTTCTACATTGTATTTCTCTTGCGTAAAATCTACGCGCGGTTACTTTGGCCTTTACTGTTGTGATGGTAAAATTGATCTGCTGAAATATAAAATATTTGCCAAGCTGCAACAATGCAATGATATTAATTTTAAAGTCATTGAACTTATATCCAGTAGTTCAAACACATACATCAGCGTTAACATATTGGCGAACATAATTCATTTGATGGACTCAGGCATCGTCGTCACTCAGCCCCGTCTATTTTGGTGTGCGAGTGTAAACTTTTCTCTGATAACCTGTGTTAATGTGATGGCTGTGTTGATGTGTGCATTTGTAATTAATGTGGGGAATGGGGAGTTAACGACCGAGGCTTTAAGTTAGGAACTATCCCGGTATTTGCCTGGAGTGGAAGTGGGAAACCACGGAAAACCAAATCCAAGATTGTTGAGATGGGAATCAAACTTTGCTCTTCTTAGTTTTGCCTCACGAGTGCGGCCCGTTCCAATCCTCAGACCAGAATTAAATTTCTTGGCAGAGCGGGGATCGAACCTGGAATCCGGGGCAATAGCTCAGAATGTAGCCTTAAGAATGGGCTTACCTGTGTTAATACGATCTTTGACAAGCACTGAACATATAATTCTAAAACTCCCTCCATTACTGTGGCTGGCGAAGTGAGTCTATGCTCATTCCAGTAGTGGCGAAGTGATTCTATGCTCCCTTGCATAATTTACTGTCATGGAAATACAAAGTATTGTACCTTCAACAGGTGATGGAAATTCATTATTTACAGCAATTTCATTCTGTTTATTTCAAAATGAAGATCGTCATCCTGAGTTGCGTTTGAAAGCAAATTGCAAAAATTGCAAGGATTTTATTATTGGCGATCAATCTCATCGCATTCTCATCAGCAACCAACTTGAGAATGGAAGTATTCATTGTATATGTGAATATTATTGTTTATTGATTATTTGTTTAGAGTGCATAACAATGGGTCTAACCACGCAGTTGATTTTGGCAATGGAAGTAAGTTATTATTTGCCATTTAATATTTGGCGGCTACGTTGATGCAGGCCACTATAGTGTTATATAAAATGACGTTAATTTGGGCAGAAATGCTGCTATAAATAAACCCATTTGACGAAATAGAACTTTAGCCGCAAAAAAGTGGGAAATCGGAGAAAAATACGAAGCCACTTTTAAAATCCAATATAAATATGGCATTTCAGGAACAATTCCAGATACTATGCCGTTACAGTTTAGGGTCCTTGACGAACAAATGTAAACATTGTTCTGCACTGTATTTCTCTTGCGAGAAATCTACACTTGGTTACTTTGACCTTTGCTGTTGTAATGGTAAAATTAATCTGAATAAATATAAAATATTTGACAGGCTTTAACAATTATTTTTCACTGGAGATGATATCTCAAGGAATTCCAGAGGGACTAATCGGCAGTACAATGCTATGTCCTTTGTTTCATGGCGCAGCGGTCAAGCTGTATGCCTCTCACCAAGGCGGATCGGGTTCGATTCCCGGTCAATGCATGTGAGATTTTTGATGTGAAATGCCATGTCCTGTGGTTCGGATTCCACGTTAAACGGAGGTCCCGTGGCTTATGATCGCGAGATTAACGGTCACGTTAAACTGCAAGCTTCCTTCCTTCGTTTCATTTGGTGCCAATGTTACTGTGCCACACGCACACGGTCCACATTGTTTTAAAATGTATGGAATTGCACATCATCGCATTTCTTCGTTATATTCCAAAAATATAAGCGATGGTTTGCGGCCAGTTGTATTAGACTCATCAGAGTTCTTGAATTCCTTGGAACTAAACGACTGGCCGCCACATACTCCAAACGCTTGGCCCGTTATGCTGCTTAGAAATCTGAACGGTTCCCAAGGACTCCTAAATGCAACCATATTGCTTGGATTTGGAAATAATAGGTGCAGTTAAAATTAGGCAGAGATGTCTAATCCTTCGACTTGATTTAACACCATCCGATAAAACACTATCATTTTCTTTTAAGAGGCAATATTTTCCAATTCATTTGGCATACTTTATCACAATCAATAAAGCTCAAGGGGAAACTCTGGAACGTATAGGCCTCAATTTGCCCCAACAATTTTTCAGTCATGGCCAGCAGTATTTTGCAATGTTGAGAGTGCAATCTTTTGACGCCCTCATAGTTTCAATAGAGTCAAAAAATAATCGTACAAAGAATGTACAGTAGGCGTATATAAGAAAATTCTTCAGTAAATATTTTTCTATTGACCGTCATGTTTTGACGGGTTTCAACTAGTTTTCATTTAAATCTGTAGAACAAGTTCAATTTTAAAAAGAATTGTTTTAGCATGTTTTTTTTTTTTTTTTTAATATAATTTAAGCCGGAAATAATTTTCAAAATTGTATTTTAAAATATAATAGAGCTTTTCAAAGCACGCATTTTAACACTATTCTGGGTCTTCTAGCTTTTAAACTTTTGATAGGCCACATGTGTCAAAATAGTTTAACTTCACGTTTTTGCTAAACTTGCCCCCTATAGTTTGAGTGCTCTTATTATCATTTAAAATCGTTTAGAGTTTTTAAGGGTATAGGAATCTGAAACGGAGGCTAACAGGAACTATAAATTTGGCCAAATATATTACGTTTTTCTCTATATTCAATATTTGCTTCCCAACAGTTTCGTGTATAATCTCCAGGAAAAGTAGTGAAAACCTACCCCTTCGTTTCCAAGTAATTTGGTAAATGTATTTTGTCACTCAATGGGTTCTTACTCTTATCTTCACAAGAACACAGAGCAATGTCTATTCTTGATGTAGGCAGTGTTTACAGAAGAGGCTCTCCATAAAGTTAACATTTCCTTTCCAGTAACTTTTGTTTTTGAGACTAAATACAAAGACCCTCTTGGGTGCCGACAATCAAAAGCGAGTTCCAACGCTCTGTCGGAGACTGTACAGCGACAAGGTTTGAATCAAATTGGTCGGGGAGAGGAGAGAGATGTCTTCCAGATCTTCGTCTGCAGTCAAGGGGGTGGGAATATAAACATCACAGACTCAAAGAAGACAGGAACATAACGGAGTATTAATACGATCTTTAAGATCAAAAGTGAATTCATCTTAATACCGCTTACTTGATTGTTTATTAAGATTCAGGCACGTCCGCCTCAGCTCATCCAAGTGGAAGGACAAAACAGTTGAATGAACGGTTATTCTACCTGAAGGGTGGGGAAGATCTTGAATACTGACCTTTTTATGAGTGAAGGGTTACAGCAGGTTGTAACAAGAAAGTCGACTACTTCGTGCGAGTAATGGCTAGCATTCTTGGTTGTTACCTCTAAAAGTCCGGGTTCAATACACAGTTCTGAAAAAAAAAAACTTGCAAGGGAAGTATCAGGTGGAAACCTATCCGAAATCATGTGGCGAATCTCTCATATAAATCAATGGGAATTAGCGAGTACCATACATGTTGGAAGGGACAGCCCTGACAGCCCAGGCACTCAAGACCAGTGGGAAGCATCCGCACGCTCCAGTCAGCTAGAGCGTGTTGCACTGCGTTTAGCAATATCAAGCAACAGCAATAACGTGTGTCGTAGGGTTGACCAGCTCCGCCAGCCGTCATGCCTGCCGACCAGGATGTCAGGTGAGATTTCGGAGCCTTGCAGTTCAATATGGGGGCTGAATTTCCACACGTTGCCCTCTTATAGTACAACGATTGCGCCCACAAAGTTTCAAGATAGGTTTCAACCTGTCTTACCTGATACTTCCCTTGTAAGAAGAGATGGGTTCAACTCCAACCTCAGCTGTCCGAGAAGTGTTCCCCGTAAACATTGAGCCACGGGACCGCACTTTTACGTGGAATCAGAACCACAGGATGTGTCATTTCACTTTCGAAAGTTTCACATTCATTAACCAGGAATTGAACCGCAAAACCAGAAAGTGGACTAAAATAATCTGTTCATAATGTTGAATTTTGGGCTTAAACCGTGTATTATTATATCAAATTCGACGCGTTTCGAAAGAAACCATGTCTTTCTTCGTCAGGAATAGTCTGAAATACGACAAAAGATTGCTAAGAGAAATCAACAAAGAACATATAGAAGGTGCCCAAAGATGGACGCCATTATAGCCCCATGTTAGGGACATCGAAGAGCAGCCGTGTATTACTTTCTCAGGGTTCTGATAATAGGTAGCCAGGATTCACTGAGATTGTAGCCGGTGTCGCGGTTGAAATTTTCTGGGTGTTTACGTATTTCAACCACCTCCCTGACGATTCTGGGACGATATTGCTTTATACGGGCAAGAACATCTACTCTTTGGAACATGACATCATGGCCAGGTGTTAAACCATGATCAGCACAGCTGATTTATCAGGTTGAAGGAGCCTAATACATCTATTATGTTCCTTAATGCGTGTGCATATTGTTCTCGAAGTCTGCCCGATGTAAACCTTGCCACAAGTACAGGGAACTCTGTAGATACCCGGTTGTTGCAGTTCAGGCAAACTGTCCTTAGTTGGTCGCAGGAGTTGCCTAATCTTAATAGAAGGTCCAAATAGAGTCCGTATGTTGTACCCAGATAATGAAGGGCACTACTATAAATTCACCTACAGTATGTGACTTTCAAAAATCTGTTTACAGAACTGACATGGCGGCCAAGCAAAGTTGAAATATTCAATTAGACTTGTCTTGCGATTTAACCCTCCGAACGCAATGAAACATGGTACAGCAAATTTATATACACATAGTAATGCACTGAAGTCTATTTTAGTAAGATTTTTTTACATAGCCTCAACATGGCGGCTGTGCGAAATTTTAAATGTTATTTCTTGTGTATTAATCATGTGATCGAACGTTTGAATAATGAACCTACGCAATAATCGTCATCCTATAGTGCATAACTCTATGGCCTACATACAGTATATACAAATCCAACATGGCGACCATCCGAAATATTTAGATGAGACTCAATATCTACTAACCTATGACGCAATCAAACTGAAATTTCGTATGTTGATACAGGCTATGATCATAAGTACACCTATGGGACTTTCAGTAATCTGGTGATCACAAATCCAACATGGCGGCGACGCGAAACTTAAATATTTAAATGACGTTTCTTGTGATTTAACCATCCAAGAGCAGTGAAACATTGTACGGTAAATGCTTAAACAGATTTTTATCCACTGACATCTAATTTATTTCAATTGCTTTCATAACCGCAGAATAGCGACTGTGTGAAATATTGAAATCTTGTTTTAGACTATTTTCATTTTATGAAAAAAAATAGGCTTATGAGATGACCTTTTGTCAGTGTGTCTGTCTGTCGGTGTGTGTGTGCGTGCGTGCGTGCGTGCGTGCGTGCGGCGCGCGCGTGTGTATGTGTGTGTGTGTGAGTGTGTGTGTGTGTGTGTGTGTGTGTGTGTCCCTAATAACTCCTAAACGGCTGGAGCTATTTCAATGAAACTTGGTAAGAACATAGCACGATTCTGGTCAACCCCGACCGTGCCCTTCAATTTTTATTGCGACTCACTAATCCAGCATGGCGACTGTGCGAAATATTTCACCAGCATTCAGTATCTCCGAAACTATTACCGATTTCACCCTGAAATTTTGTACGGTGATAAAGGGCACTGCTAGAAGTTCATCTATGAGACTTTCAAAACCCTGGTAACTACAAAACCAACATGGCGGCCAAGCGAAATCGAGATTTATAATAGACTTATCTGGCGATTTAACCATCCAAACGTAATGAAACTTGGTACAGCAAATGTTTATACACATTGTAATGCACTGGGGTCTAATTTAGGTCAATTGTTTACATATCCTCAAAATGGCGGTTGTGCGAAATATTTCACTGGCATTCTATATCTCCGAAACTATTACAGACATCACCCTGAAATTGTGTACGGTGACAAAGGATACTGCTACAAATGTATCTATGTAACTTTCAAAAACCTGTTAAGTACCAAACAAACATAGTGGCCAAGCGATAATGAAACATTTTAATAGACTTTTCTCGTGATTTAACTCCCTGAGCGCAGTGAAATGTGGTACAGTAAATGATTATACATATTGTAATGCACTGGCATCTAATTTAGTTCAATTATTTACATAACCTCAAGATGGTGGCTGTGCGAAATTTTAAAATTAAGTTTTTATTTCTTGTGTCGTAATCATGCGATCGAAGTGAAAGTTTGAATAATGAAGCTACGCAATAATTTTCCTTTAATACTACATAACTCTATGGCCTATGCATAATTATAACAATCCAAAATGGCGAGCATCCAAAATATTTTGACGGTTCTCAATATCTACGAATCTTTTACAGCAATCAAACTGATTATTTTATGTTCATAGAGGCTATGAACATCATGTCACCTATATGACTTTCAGTAACCTGGTGAGCACAAATCCAACGTGTCGGCGACGCGAAGTATAAATATTTAAATGGACGTCTCTCGCGATTTAACCACCTGAGTGCAGTGAAACTTTGCACGTTAAATGCATATACAAATGTTCATTCACTGGCATGAAATTTATTTCAATTGTTTTCATAACCACAAGATGGCAGCTGTGCGAAATTTTAAAATTTCGTTTTTACTTCTTGTGTCCTAATCATGCGATTGAAATTTGAATACCACACGTACACAATAATCTTCATGTAATAGTACATAAATAAAAATCCAACCTGGCGACCTTCTGAAATATTTAGACTGTTCTCAATATCTACGAATCTATCACATCAATCAAACTGAAATTGTGTATGTTTATAGAGGCAATTGACATGAGTAGGATATATGAAAATAGGCTGTATAGTTTTTCACGGAACTACTTGTTATTTCTTGTGTCCTAATCATGCAATTGAAGTTTGAATAATACACCTACGCAATAAATTTCATGTAATAGTGTATAACTCTATGGCCTAGTTACATAAAAATCCAACATGGCGACCATCCAAAATATGTACACGGTTCTCAATATCTACGAATCTATTACAGCAATCAAACTGAAATTTTGTATGTTGATAGAGGCAATTAACATAAGTATGATATGAAAATAGGCTATTAAGTTCTTCACGGAACTACTTGTTTAAATTTTAAAATGGTGGCAATATTAAAAAGTTGGTTCAGGTAACCGCCAAGAGTTGTTAAGGAGTGGAACTTTCACACTGATCAAGGGTAAGGCCATTAATGTTTGTTTTAATTGGTAGACTAAAATCCGATCTAGCTAGCAATAAGCCTGCTACGTGCTAAGCTAATAGTTGACATAATTCCGTAAACCGTGTAACAATACATCTTCTATGTCACAATATGGACAGCTGAATTGTGTACAATGGCTTATCTTTGTACTTGAAGCTTACAATACACGTTCAAGCCACCTGAATGTCGTATTTTCTTAATTATGTCATCTGCAATAATAGACCACTGTCAGAACATGCTGTGGACATACACCGTAAAGCAATTTCCCCACAAGATAACACGTGACGAGTGAGTCTGGCAGTTCTCACTGTCATCCGCAGAGAACGCAGTGACTATCTTCTATCATCTGAAAATATAATTGTCCACAAGAGATCCAAAAACAAGGGAATTACAAAAAGAAATCAACAAGGAAAGGACGTTGGTAAGTTGGTTGGTTGCAGTTTCACGTGACCCTTAATCTCGCGATTTCAATCCACAAAATCCAAAGCACTCGACGTGAAACTAGCCATCAAATGAAACACCCACCCCAATTTGTGTGAGAATTGTTTTATTAAGTGCATAAATAATTCATGTATCTATTTCAGGTACTAGGAGATTAAATTGTTACTCCCCGCCCAATCTAATCTCACGCTGGGTGGGAGGCCCTTCAAGTTACAGAGATCCTTTATGTTTCACGTTGTAGTCCTACAGCAACTGTTGCAGCACTGTACCTCTTAGGCCAAAGAATGTCTGTCTGTTGACTTTTTTCTGTGGTTCTATTTCGGGCTTTAAAACTGGTCATATTTCTTAATGGAAACATATATTAGCGGCTTCGGTGGCGTATTTGGTAGCATGCTGAGCTTCTATGCCAAAGGTCACGGGTTCAAACCGGGCCGAGTCGTCGGATTTTTAGGAGCGTTTTAAATCCCTCAGTATGCCATCCTTCGGAGGGGAAATAAAGCCGGCGATCCCATGTAATAGATTTATGGCATATAAAAGAACCTTCCACTAATTCACACTTGTGTGAAGCTAAATTATAGGTCAGATTTGACTAACGCCCTTAGGTTCCAACGTTCGTCGCCAGGAGCCGACTGCCCTGGCATCTAGTAACCAAGTTCAGAACTGCATGCCGTTGACGGTGGCGTTTGGAAGCAAAAGTAGGAACTACTTGAAAATTGAATGTCTGCAGTCCTTACTTCAATTAAAAACAGATACCAGACACTAATACAGCCATCACAATTAACACCTGTTATCAGACAGATTCTACATACACCCAAAGAACACGGGGCTACATGACCGCGTTGTTGCAGCCCCTAAACGGAGGAACCAACCAACCAAACACATTCTTGTGTTCTATTGTAATTATAAATATTCTACAGGTATCTGTATTTCTTCATAACCAAAATTGTGGATGTAATCCTCGTAGTGTTCTGTCCAGATTCACATATGAAAAAAAATACACATTTGTTTTCACACTTATCTTAAACAAAGAACTCAAGCATTTTTTCTAGTTCAGTGCCGTGTCTTATGTGGGGTTTCGCCTAGGATACCAAGCTGGCTCATCAGCGGGCCCTTGGTGTCCGCGCCTGGACCCCCACAGGAATAGCGAACTGCACGCTACCTCCCCGTTTATGTAGCTCACCTGCGCCTCTTCACTGCGAGAGCTAAAAGCTCCAGCAGCCTTCACCTCCCTCAAAACTAACTGTAATGTTTTCATAATAAATTCACAAAATGTTCCTCAGAACACGTTCAAGGTCCCTGTAAAAAATTCGTATGTCTGAGACCAAAGTATAGGGACTGGAATTGTGATCGTGTAATTTGCGAGTGTCCGTAAACTTTTGGTACGACCTGTAGTTTGTATATGGCTGGCTGACTCCCCGTGAGCACGTGTCGGCACCCTCAGCGCGTGGCTGTGTCCTCACTTGCTGCTCGGCCTGTACTACACTCCGCGTGCTGCACCGTGCGAGGTTACTGACACACAGTATCAACAACGTAGAAGATGAAGCGCGCGCTTTCCGTACCGTGCCATTCAGTGCGGCCGGGGCGACCACTGCGCATGCGCCAGATCAAAATACAATTAGAGAGGGTGAAATATACCTTTGGCAGGGAGCCAGTGGCGGTGTGGCCCTTCATCTATCGCTTTTCATCGCTTTGCGTAAACATCCAGCGATAATAAATACCACGGGCAGTGTCGCTCTACTGCAGAGGTACGGGTTAAAGTCCTCAAACTGAAGCAAAACACACACAAAAATAAAAATAAAGTAATGCTAACCTTCAACCAGTGTCGTGAAGGCTTCGGATTCTGATAATTTGCAGCTCTACGAGTGCGAAAAAGCAATACCGTTAATGATCAAAATATTCTAAAATCGTATTATATAATAGTCTACGCTAAGATGTATGCTTCAGAAAACTTAAGCTCCTAAACCAGAGGGAGTTAGGAGGTGTGGTTTGTTCCAAAATCTTCCAAATCGTCTCAATAGTACAGGAAAAATCTTGCATTTCTTGAAAAGCCAACGGAAATATATGTGTTTGTTCATTAAGTGCTTTTAAACAAATAAACAAGACGATAGCCCCTGGCAGAACTGTGTCGCGTACAGCCCGCATAGCACGGTAGTCCGAACTGAATTTCCACATTGATTTAATATTGTAATAATAATAATAATAATAATAATAATAATAATAATAATAATAATTTCCCATTTCTCATCAATCATCCTATCATATTCCATTCATCACCTTTCCAGGTCACATCTGGAATTGTAATCCCTGACTACGGTCAGATCATGGGTCCTAGACCAGACAATCAACTCAAGTATCAACAGTCTTCTAATGAACTCTTCCACCGCAAGGCACCATTCGGATACGGTGGGGTGCCGCTTAGAAGAGTCAGGTGAGTCGGAGCGCCTGGAAACCCGAAAGTCCAAATACAAACTCAAAATTAACAAACATGGGGAATTTTCATTCTTTGCAACATTAAACATAAATTCGTTAATTAAAATTGGAAAACTTAAGCATTTAACCGATATATTGGACCAACACAAGATCTTAATAACAGCACTTCAAGAACTTAGAAACACAGATCAAGACCCCATTGAATCTGGAGGATACCGTCTCTACAAGGGACCTCCAGGACCACGAGTTACGAAAAATGTCCCCCAATTTGGTATAGGATTTTTAGTACATACCAGTATTATTGATTCAGTGGAAGACTTTTCGTCGAACTCATCAAGGTTAGCAACTTTAACAATTAGGACAGGAAACAAAATATACTCTTTGATAAACGTTCATGCCCCAACTAATGACAAGAATGTCAAAAAATTTAGAGATGAAACGGACAATTTTTGGGAAGAACTTGCCTTACTAATATCAAACATTCCAGACACTCATGTTAAAATCTTGCTTGGGGATTTTAATGCAAAAATTGGTCAAGAAAGAAAATTTCGTCCAATAGTAGGTAAGTGGCCAGCTCACAAATTCACTAACAAGAATGGTCAAAGATTAATCACCCTTTGTGAAGAACATGGGCTACGTCTCGAAACTACTAGATTTAAGCGGAAGACCACACAAACTTATGACCTGGAAATGCCCTAATAGTGCACTAGGGGAATTCCAGATAGACCATGTTGCAATGGATAAAAAGTTCTACAAAGAAATATATAACGTGAAGGTACTACGTGGGGTTGATGTTGACTCTGATCATTATATATCCAAGATAAAGATAAAGTTCACTCCACGACGTAAACAAAAATCGTCAAACTCGACCATGCAAAGGCAATATGATCCTAGTTATTTAATAAATAATGTGTCCTATAAGGAAAAGTCTTAAACTCTCTTAAGTGACAAGCTAGAAACGATGGTTGACACACTGAAAACCGTTGCTGTCGAATTTGCCCCTATTAAGAAAAGGAAAAAGCATGCATGGTGGAATGCGGAATGTGATGCTGCAATTCGGAAAAGACACACAGCATGGCTCAATGATCAGCAAAAGAGGACCGCACAATCGCGAGAAGAATTAACCATTGTTCGAAGGGAAACTGCCAAAGAAATTAGGAGAATTAAAAGAGAAAATCAAAAAAGTCCATACAAATTATTGATGATTCCTTTAAGCAACACAAAACAAGGGACTATTACAGGACATTTCGTCAATATCATTCTAAATACAGCCCTCCTACACTTTTAATGAAAGATAAATCAGGTAAACTAGCCCACAGTGATACTGATAATGCTAAAATTCTAGCAGATTATTTTAGAGAATTACTAAATGCTGATGAACCTAAGGAATATCTTGATTTTGAGCCTAATCCAAAAAATAAAACAAATTTACAGAACATTATTCCTCCTGACTTGACTGAAGTATGTGCAGCGATTAATTGGCTCAAAAATTATAGAGCAGCAGGAGATAATTCATTGGTAGCAGAACTATAGAAATATGCAAATGAACAAACCATCTCCAACCTCCATAAACGCCTCATCGATGTATGGAATTCGGAACAAATACCAGAGGAATGGAGAATGGCTGTAATCCACCCAATTCATAAAAAGGGTGATAGATCAGACCCGAACAACTACCGTGGGATTTCTTTGCTTGATGTAACATACAAGATTCTATCTAGAATTATCTTGACAAGAATTCAACAACAACTCGATCAAGAACTAGGAGAATATCAAGGAGGGTTCCGACCAGGTCGCAGCTGTCCGGATCAGATCATCAGTCTGAAATGGATAATGAAATATCATAGAATGAGACAAAAGGATTTGGTCATTACTTTTGTAGATTTTAAGAAAGCTTATGACAGTATCCATCGAGGGTCATTACTTAACATCCTTAGAGAATTTGGGTTACATCAAAAGCTTATCAACCTCATCGGCGTTACTTTGAAAGGTACTAAATCAAAGGTTAAATTTCGAGACACCTTGTCTGAACCATTTGATATCCGGACTGGACTTCGACAAGGAGATGGTCTAACACCGTTATTATTTAATTGTGTTCTTGAAAAGATCATGCGTGAGTGGAACAAAACTTGTCCTCCAAATGTAAAGATTGGTACTAATTTAAAAACTGAATTGCTTGGCCTTTGCGGATGACCTTGCACTGCTTGCAACCAGTATAAATGAGGCTAAACACCAAATTGAAGAACTTGGGTCTATTGCAGCAAAAGTAGGACTTCAAATTTCATTTGAAAAGACTGAAATAATGGCATCCTTTGATGTGGAAACACAAGCTATTACATTGATCAACAATAAAGAAATTAAAGTTGTACATAAATTTAAATATTTAGGGGAGATTATAACATGGAATTTGAATGAGAAAGCGTCAATCGAAAATAGAACAACAAAGTTAAGACAAGCGCAATATATTACTTGGTCTAGTTACAAAAATAAATCACTCTCCATAAATGCCAAATTACGACATTACGAATCAGTTATTAAACCGGAAGCAATATATGCTTGTGAAACACTTTTCAAGTTAAACACTCGATCAGTTACTGACACATTACAGAAGATTGATAGAAGAATTCTCAGAACTATAATCAATAAAAAACATCAGGTGGATGGTCAATGGCGTCTATTACCAAATGAAGTGGTTTATAAAGAAACTGAGTCTATAGTCGATACTATGCGAAAAAGGCGAATTGCTTTTTTTTGTCATATCTCACGCCTGCCGGATACCAGACAATTAAAGGTATTATTTAATTATTTTTTCAAAAGTAAAACAAGAACTCTTGGTTTATGGAAATTCAAAATGATCTGGATGAACTCGGCTTGACAATGTCCCAAATTGCTAACAAAGATGAGAAGAATATCTTGAAAAACAAGAACATCCGACTTCCCTTAAAAACCTTTACCCGCAAAACTTACACCATAAGCGATGCAGAGAGAGCGGCAAGGTCGACTAGAATGAAAATGTTTTGGGAAAAGAAGAAAAATAAGAAGCTGAATCTTTAATATTGTTTTTGAGATATGTATATACTTGTTTTGGTTAAGTGCTCCAATGAGGGCGTAACATATGTAAATAAATAAATAAATAAATAAATAGATTTAAAGGTTAAATCTCTGGGGAAACATAGTCTCTAGTTTGATACCAGACGGTATACACAACTCACGGAGTTACGTGGCACCGATGTCGAAATGCCCATAAAATGAATCAACAACAAAACTCCAATAGCAACAAGTCTATAACCTAATGCCAATAATTAAGACACGAGTATGTTTATAAAACGAGCAAAGCGAGTAGTATAATTTCCATACGAGTGTCTTAATTGCCATTATAGGCGAGTTGCATAAAACTGTTAATGTTCGACGATAATTATAACTTTATTTTATGTTCGAACATAAATATTCATAAATGTCTGTCGCGATTCCGCCAGTTTCCTTTGCTGAGCAGAGCGCATGGGACGCAGAGATTACCTTGTATTCGACCACGACCTCCTCGAATACCCCACTAGGACACTAGCCAGGTTGTGAAGTCAGCGCAGGTGCGATGTTATCCTTACCCAGTGCTGGATTAACCATAAGGCACAATAGTCAATTGCCTGGGGCCCCCGGCTCAAAAGGGCCCCCCATAAATGAAAATATCCCACCTAAAAATGATGGGGGGGGAGTCTAATATATTCTTGAAACAGAAGGTCATACTGGCGAAAGTTTGAAAACTCAAACTGTTAACTTCGTCATTGAAGATTGTGGTTTGGAAATTCAAGATTGTAGAGGACAGTCCTATGACAACGCACCAAACATGTCTGGAAAGTATCAGGGCCTGCAAGCCAAAATATTAGAACTGAATAAATATGCGATTTATGTTCCTTGCGGTGCACATTCCCTCGATTTATTTGGACAATCTGCTGTTAAATGCTGTTTTTACGCAGTTGATTTTTTTTTCGATAATGCAATCATTGTATAACTTCTTTTCTGCAAACCCTCACCGTTTGGGCGTGTTGAAAAATTATATCAAAAACGCAAAAACTTTGAAATCATTGTCAGATACGCGCTAGGAAGCACATGCTAATGCAACGGACGTGGTTTATGATTAGTATCACAATATTGTCGAGGCTTTAGAAAGCATTGAAGATGAAGAGTCGGAAAATTATGACACTCGGCATGAAGTCGGGTGCATCGCAAACAGAATGCAGAAATTCGAATTCGGGTTCATGCTAATTTTGTGGGATTCAATTTTGAATTCTATCAGAATCGGGATTCAATTTTGACTTCTATCAGAATCAGACATTTCAAGGAAAATCAACTTCGATGATGTTATTGAAACTTTCGACGAAACAAAATGCAGAAAAAAGTTTTTCTGAAAATGTACATTTGATCTAAATTGTATTCATTATTCATTGTAAATTTGTAAATAAAATCTCTTTCAAAGGGGGAGGGATTGAAAATAAGGGGAAAGGGGGCCTCAAATTAACAATTGCCTAGGGCCATTGTGAGTCTTAATCCGGAACTGTCCTTACCTAATTGGTGAAACAGCTGTATCGTAATGAAAATCTTGAGCTCTGATTGATAGAGATTCTGTATCATAATGAAACTTGAACTATAATTAGTCTCTTTGAGATGCAGTTTTCTGGCATATAATATTTATATTTCGGCATGGTTGAACATAAAACTATAATTGATAATTCTAGCAAGGGCGCGAATCAAACCCAGGCATCCGGGGTGGCAGCCATTCATGCTAACCATTACATCACAAGCGACTTGTGATAACTGAATGTGAGGGAGTTGGTATACTATTTCTTGGCATCTTGAGTTATTTACTATTGAGGAGCCTTCGCGTTATCGTAGAAGAGCGTTTCTTTTAGAAATCCTCCTTCCTTGTAAGGAGATGTGCGAAGAAATGCACTGCCGCAGATTGCATCTCAACGCTGAGAGCCAAGCGAGATAGATCAGTTCAAAGTACAGCAAAACAGAGCACACACGACACTCCAGTGAACCCGTTTAACCCTGGTTATGTTCAGAAATGTTCTATCCCTCGGACGGTCACCTACTCACGCCTATGTGGTCTTTCTTTTTCGCTGGTCCTTCTTTAGTGGGCAGCCTGGATATAAAAATCGATAATTCTGTATTGGTAATTTTGGCGACCAATCAGATGATTGCCGGCCCCGTGGTGTTGGGGTAGCGCACCTGCCTCTCACCCGGATGCCCCGGGTTAGATTCCCGGATCCGTCAGGGATTTTAAAACTGACGTGAGGGTTGGAATGGGGTGTACTCAGCCTCGTGAGGACAATTGAGTAGCTGTCTGACAGTGAGGCAGCGCCCCGATCACGAAAACCAAGATTAACGGCCGAGGGGACCCGATGCGCTGATCACGCGTACCCCAATATCTGCAGGCCAAATGGCTGGGCAGCGGTCGCTTGGTCGGCCAAGGCCCTTCATGGGCTGTATAGTGCCAGTTTTTTAAAATCAAATGATCGCAATGAGGATACCGCGGCCGCCTTGAAACCTACCGTACGCTGTCAGCAGCATTCAACTGTTATTCCGACTGCTGTGAGGTTCACGACTCTCATGAGACACTGAGTACGGTTTTCATCGTCCACCAGGTTCCAATTGTTCCGAGAAAAGGCACTAAAAGGAAGAAAAGCAATTAATGCCTGATATTTTTATGCATAATAATTGTTCGTGAGTATGGAGGAGGAGAGATTATCCAGTACCAAGGTTAATAAACTCTGTCATAGAGGGAGAGAGAAGTAGAGGTAGATGAGTTATATACCTTGCCCGGTATCAAACAAGGGACCATATTTCCCTAGAGAATCAACTTGTGAATCCCCTTATTGTTATTCTTTGCTACAGTTGAAATGAGGGCAATGTGGAATTTCACCACAAGCCGTGTGTAACACATTAGGAATGTAACCACTCCTTAGGGAGCCATGTATTGGTTATCAACTTCAAGTAAAACAGCTTTCAAGACCCTTCTCAGAACAGCCAGGTAGAGTCAATGTCCCCGTTTCAGAATCAACAGAAAAAGACCCCATGCAGTTTAAGTGAAGACGAATGAAATGTCATTAGAAGTTTCTTGGAATAACCGGAAACAGACTAGCCTTGCTAACAAGAGTAAACCTTTTACAGAACATAAATAATGTGTCAAACCCCCACTACAGCTTAAGACTACATAAAAGCATTGTTTTCTTCCAGAGAATACTGGAATATGTTTGGTTAAACTACGGGCATCTCCCTCTGCCATATTGAGGTCAAACCACCCATCAGATAATATTATATGATTTTATTATTGCAGCTAATGGCCATGTACTTTTCTTTTCAGGACATGCCAGGGAAGGGAATTTGGAAGGAATTTAGCCGTGGACCTATTGAAAGGAACCGAACCGGGATTTGCTTGATGGTGAAAATGGGAAACCACGAAATCCATTTTCAGGACGGCCGAGATGGGATTCATACCCACGCTCTCCCGATGCCAGCGAGGCACGAGGTAGCGTGATACAGCTCTCGGCCACCGCGGCCTGTAGATAATATTATATAAGGACAATCATGTAACAAGCCACACGGCTTCTGTAACTACTCCGTAAATATGTTCTAACTAAATAAATATATCGAGCATTTCTACAAGTTGGAATTCTTCATTCATTCATTCATTCATTTCAATGCGATACTACTCAGTGCGTAAAGAATCCTAAAGGACCTTAGCTTAACAAACAAAACGAGCTAAGTACGCACGTTAGGCTAGACGTAGGTGATTGTTAGATTCGGTATTTTTTCGATTTTAAGGTGAGAGGTGTAGAAGCAGAGGAAGCCTCAGTGTTTGCTAATAATATGGGTGGCTCGTTTGCAAACAGAGGCTTGTAGACTATACTGGACCCTGAAAGGCAAAATGTCTCGAATGAATGAAAGAATGAATGTATGAATGAATGAATGAATGAATGAATAAGGACCACTGAGTATTAACCACCGTGAAAATCAGGAAAATCCAATACCTAGGACACATCATGAGGAATACCGCCAAGTACCATCTCCTACAGTCTATTCTTCAAGGGGAAATTCCAGGGAAGAGAAGTGTTGGACGAAGAAGAATATCTTGGTTAAAAAATCTCACAGACTGTACCTCAAAAACATATACTGAATTATTCCGAGCTGCAAGTGATAGGAACAGCACAGTCAAGATGGTAGCCAACATCCGGAACGGATAGGAACCAGAAGTAGAGGAAGAAGAGAAGGATGGAGAAGAAGAAGAAGAAGAAGAAGAAGAAGAAGAAGAAGATTCTAGTCTACTAGGTAAGTTCCTACGAAGTGCATTCGTATATTGTAGATTTTCAGTTTAAGATTTAGCGTTCAGATTAGAATAAAAGTTGACACCACCAGTAAATATTGGCGTTGAATAGACAAATTTGAAAGAATCTCGAAGTAGTGCTCTAAGTAGAGCTGGTAATTACCGATATTCGGTTAATCGATTAACAATCGATTATTGAATAATTTTAAATTAACCGAAAACGATTAATCGATTGACCGTTCAATCGATTAATCGAATGACCGTTCAATCGGTTAATTGTATAGTAGACACGAAATAATAAAAGAAGTTTAAAAGAGAGGTCATCGATTAAGTTGAATTAATTTTCGGAATGATGTATTGTACCCATGTGAATAATTTCCATGGAAAACCTGCTTCTGCCTCCAGCTAGCATCAGTCCTCAGGCGTGAACCGTCCACCCACTGAGCAGTTGCATATTTTTGATCTGAGACTAAAAGGTATCAACTCTACAATAATAAAGCACAACTCTATTCTAAAATTTTAATTGAGCTTTAAATCATGGCTTCACACAAACAAAAACACAATCCCAACAATAATACATAAAACAATGCAAAACATATTCCTTCAATCCACTAATATTCGCACTTTATCCTTGCAAATCCAAATGATTATTTATTCATTTACCATGAGATTAACATAAAATTCATTCTCAAGTGCGCTGATGCACTGGTAAATTACCCATATAACTGTACTTACAATCTTACGTCACCTATTGTGACCACTTTAGTTTCACAATAGAGTTGTTTATTCTCAACACATCCTAATTTACATTATGCGTACAATTGTGTTCTGTATTTCTCTTCCCACCTAAATGCTCTACCATGCATTAACCAATTTATGGGTTGCACATCATATTTACTTGCAACTCCACTGTTACTTGTAATTATACCCTTTTCTGCAGTTCCCCTTTATGCAGTTCCACTGTATGCCGTCATGAGTTCAATTTCAATGATTCCGTTACCGCTGTGTCGGGTGGGATTCTATGCTACCCTTGCGTGGGCATAGCATCTGGCATCTAGTGTCCACCTTCGGAAATAGGCGACAACGTCAGTATAAAAATGCAACATTCAACATCTCATAAGTTTGCCAAGTATTAAGTTATCAGAATGATCCTTAATTATCAATGTGTTTCAACCCACACAAATTCATTATACAATACAACAATGATTCTTTTATTACAAACAGGGTTTCAAAGTCTTTCCACTCTAAACGTCACCCTCCAAGGGTCGTTTAAAATCTCTCCCCTGGCTCTTCCTGTATACAATGGGTCTGGGCCGGGCGGTAACAACACACTTGCTACGTCCCTCGCTCTTTTATCTCCAAGCAGTAGCATGTGGCTTTAAATACAATAGTGCAGTCTCACTGATCTGCGCAACACATATGATCTAACTAAACTGTATGCAAGATAGGGTATGGAATTGTTTAAGCATTTATTCCTATCCTTAGGATATTAATAGCTGGCCTCAACAGGTCCATTTACATTATATGAAGGAACGAGATACATCATACACATGTCGAATTGGGATAACCGGCATCTTGTTAAATGACACGGTCAGGTACACTTCCTGCCGTCAAAAATTCACTCCCAGGAGCTGAATTTATTCAATAGCTAGTTCTCGGTCGATATCAGGTGTCATGCTGAGGTGTCCATTGTTATCCTCCCATGCACCACTGGATTCGAACCCGGAACATTTCATAGCAATCCTCAGAGCTAGGGTCTCCTTTCACTAAATACGCTCTGGCAAATAATAATATGTCTGTATGCCCTTGGCTATACGAGATTTCACACGTCGATTAGATTACCTGGCTCCCATGACCATGGTGATATGATCCCGTCCTTTAATTAGTAAGATAAAATCTATCAATTACTCTTACAAGCTTATACATCAAGCTGAGATCAATTCACTATTAAACCCTTCCAGTTCCTATATTCTTGCATATATATTTCCATTATCTTAATACACTCTGATATTAAATTCCTTTGCTTAGCCCTTTACGTATAATACTACTGCTTGGATACACAAGTATTCCAATTAGCATATATATTTTGCTTACAAACATTTTTCCCTGATGTGTATTCATCTATTCTCTTTATTATTATTATTATTATTATTATTATTATTATTACTGACATAAATTTTCCCTATACCGACACAACGTAACCGTATTCAATAACCGAACATCCGTGTTCGTTACGTTAACTTTCTATGTAACTCAATTGTCATTTTACATTGCCATTTATCCACTCAGTGATGTACAAAGACATCTCAACTTGACTAAAATCAACACAACATTAATATCTCGAGGTTCTACCCCCCAAAATTGACTCTTATTGGCATATTCTATACATTTTGAAATCACTCAACATACAGTGGACTATAATTACTACAAAATCATGGTTTTTGTGTACTCACATTGGTTAATCTGGTGGCTCCGACCAGACATTTCTTCCAATAATGCCCGCCATAATTTGCAAATTAGCAAGGCATTATCATATTTTTCACACACATTTTACTTAATTTTTGCCTTACAAAACACACTGCATTTTGCTTCTCCATGTCGAAGCTGTTGCTTCCTTATTCAGACAACACGTTATATCACTTATTACACTATTAATTTTACATATATTTAAATGATCATCACTAAAATCACACGATCGCTATGTACATTTCTTAATGGTTGACCTTTCCTTGCAGAATATCAAAAATGAGGGCGTTGAAGATCTATCCTTCACTGCTATCCCGCATCTCGTTCAAAAGTTTCGATTCTCTGCCTAATGATTCCTAGCGGTCCCCCAATCTGTCTATCAATTTCTATCCTTAGATAAATTTCCTGATATCGCATAAATATGCTTCCACATCGTCCTGAGCATTAATTACAGTGGTATTCCTGCGAAATTTCATCACTCGGATAACAAGGTTTATACCTGCGAAGTTCGACATCCTATTATATGTCTAACCAATAGCTTATATATTGCGCTCGTCCATTGTACATTGTACTTGTACAATTACCACTTTCCATATTGTCCTTCGGCCGGACTTACAGTCCCCCTTAATGATCTGCTTATAACAAAACATTGGACAGTTCCACGTACATTAATATGATGCCACATAATATCTCCCCGTCCTGAGGTACGATTTCCTCATCTGACATTGTCCTACCTTGTACATCACACGGTACATTTCCTGCGTACTCAATAGTAATCACTCGTAATGCCGACTATAAAAGTATGGCACGACTGTCCTTATTAATTTTTCTTAATAATGACTTACTGCATGGCTATTATGTTGATGCACTTAAACTGTTTAAGTCCGCGCGCCCCACTCTGAACTCGGGCGGCGTGCGTTCTGCACTCAAGTACGGTTCAACTGACTCCGACTGTTCGTTCCACTAACCTTATATTCCTTTGGAGAGAAAAAGTAGGTCGAAAATTTCTTTGCAGCTTCATCTCCTCTCTCCGTATATTTCTGGTCTTGAAATAACGTTTTTCTGGTCCAATTTTCCTCGCTGATCACATATCCGTCTGTGTGCTCGAGGATCGATCGGCCAATCTAATATATAAAAGTGAAAGTCTGTATGTATGTATGTATATATGTTGGTTCCGTATACAAATCTACACCGTTCCACCAATCTAAACCATATTTTGCATACACATAGTTTAGGACCCAGAAGGAACCGCTGGCTACATGAATTTTCGATAGTCTTTCTCATTCTTCTGATTTTGGCCCTTTTTCACTCAAAATCAGGCTAATCAAATCATAAAATATACTCATGAAGGAATGGCAAGGCAGATAGTTTCCATGGCAACATACCTCAAGTCGAGACACGGCCGACTTGATGCCAATTGCGCTCAGCACTACCGGTATAGAAAATGAGGATCTTTTCTTGAAATCCCGTTAGTTACTCAGCTGCTCACACAGCACTGTCAACGAGTTTAGCACAACAAAGACTTGACACTATCTTCTTTCTACTATATATTTTTCAAATACCACTCACTCACTCACTCACTCATTCATTTATTCATCACGAAATCTCAGAAACCACCGAACGGATTGGAATGAAATCTGGTATGCAGCTTCCTCAAGGGTCGCAAATGCCCACTAAGAGAGAAATTTTGGCTATTCAGGTTCTAAAGGGGTGTTAAGGGGGTAGACCTGCATTTAATTGAATAGCAATATCTCCCGATTGGTTTCATGGGGGGATGTGATACTCGACATATAAACTCATCATTAAAAATAAGAAGACATGTGTCGGAGGGTTTTTCGATATGGTGTATATTATGAGGTGAAAGGGGTGAAAAGTGGGGATTAAAAGATTCTTAACGGAGCGTGTGTCTCTTAAACGACATCGGCGAGGAGTTTGAAACACAGCGGAAAAAAAATGAACATAAAAAAGAAGTAAATATGTGTTTGACAGTTTTTTTATAAATCCAATTTAAGGGGCCTATGGGGAGAGATGAAATTCTGGGGGGGGGGGGACAGGAAAGAAAGTGTCCTAACTGATTGACTGACTGGCTCACTCATCAAACTCAGGGGGGAAAAAACTGCTTTAAAGTAAGTAAATAGCTGTTCGACAGTTTTTTTTTTTCATAAATCAAATTTAAGGGGTTCATGGGGAGGGGTGAAATTCTGAAAAAAGAAAATTGAAAGAAAATGTCCAGACTCACTCACTTACTCACTCAACATCGCCTAGCCAAAATTATTGAAGTTAGAAACATGACAGTTTGGGGATATGTTCATTGTATGTCAAAACCGTCTACTAAGGGAGGATTTTCGGATATTCAGGTTCTAAAGGGGTCTTAAGGGGGTTAAACCTGCATTTCATTGAATAACTATATCTCCCGATTGGTTTCATTGGGGGATGTGATACACGGCATATAAACTTATCATTAAAAAGTAACAAGACACGTGTCTGAGGGTTTTTCGATGTGTTTATGAGGTTAAAGGGGTGAAAAGTGGGGATTGAAAGATTCCTAACGGAGCGTGTATCTCTTAAACGACATAGGCGAGGAGTTTGAAACTCAGCGGAAAAAAAATCAGCATAAAAATAAGTAAATATGTGTTTGACCGCTTTTCCATAAATCCAATTTAAGGGGCCCATGGGGAGGGGTGAAATTCGGGGGGAGGGACAGGAAAGAAAGTGTCCTAACTGATTGACTGACTGACTCACTCATCAAACTCACAGGAAAACTGCTTTAAAGTAAGTAAATAGCTTTTCGACAGTTTGTTTTTCAATCAAATTGAAGGGGTTCATCGGGAGGGGTGAAATTCTGAAGAAAAAAAATTGAAACGAAATGTCCTGACTCATTCACTCACTCATCATCGCCCAGCCAAAAATATTGAAGTTGGAAACATGACATTTCGGGGATATGTTCGTTGTATGTCAAAACCGTACACTAAGGGAGGTTTTTTGGATATTCGGGTTCTAAAGGGGTCTTAAGGGGGTTAAACCTGCATTTCATTGAATATCAATATCTCACGAGTGGTTTCATTTGTGGATGTGATACTCGGCATATAAACTAATCATTAAAATTACGCAGACATGTGTCTAAGCGTTTTTCGATGTTGTGTATTATTATGAGGTGAAAGGGTTGAAAAGTGGGGGTTGAAGGATTCCTAATGGAGCGTGTAGGCCTATCTCTTAAACGACATTGGCGAGAAATTTGAAACTCAGCGAAAAAAAAATCAGCTTAAAAAGTAAGTAAATCGGTTTTCGACTGTTTATTCATGAATTAATTTAAGGGGCCAATGGGGTGGGTGAAATTCTGGGGGGAAAAAGGAGAGAAAGTGTCCTAACCGACTGACTCAGGGTAAAAAGACAGCTTAAGAAATAAGTTAATAGGTGTTCAATCGTTTTTTATCAATCCAATTTAATGGGCCCATGGGGAGGGGTGAAATTCTGGTAAAATAAATGAAAGAAAATGTCCTGTCTGACTCACTCACTCATCACGCCCAGCGAAAACTATTAAAGTTGGAAACATGAAATTTTGGGAAGATGTTCGCTGTATGTCGAAAACGTTAACTAAGGAATGATTTTTGTTTATTCGGGTTTTAGAGACGTGTCAAGGGGGTAAACGTGCATTTCATTGAATAACGATATCTCATGAGTTGTTTGTTTGGGGATGTGATATTCGGTATATAAACTAATCATTAAAAATAATCAGACATATATCTAAGGGTTTATCGATGTGGTGTATATTATGAGGTGAAAGGGGTGAAAATTGGGGGTTGAGGGATTCTTGACGGAGCGTGTATCTCTGAAACGACATAGGCGTGAAGTTTGAAATTCGGTGGGAAAAAACAGCTTAAAATACAGGTAAATAGGTGTTCGAACCTTTTTTCATAAATCCAATTTAAGGGGCCCTTGGAGAGGGGTGAAATTCTGGGGGGGGGGGGGGGAAACAGGAAAGAAAGTGTCCTAACTGGTTGACTCACTTACTCACTCATCAAACTCAGGGGGAAAACAGCTTTAAATAAGTAAATAGGTGTTTGACCGTTTGTTTCATAAATCCAATTTAAGGGGTTCATAGGGAGGGGTGAAATTATCAAAAATAAATGAAAGAAAATGTCCTGACTGACTCACTCACTCTTCATCGCCCAGCCAAAATTATTGAAGTTAGAAACATGAAATTTTGGGGATATGTTCGTTGTATCTCGAAAACGTCCACTAAGGAAAGAGTTTTGGATATTCAGGTTCTAAAGAGGTGTTAAGGGGGTAAACGTGCTTTCCATTGAATAACAATATCTCACGAGTGGTTTCATTTGGGGATGTGATACTTGGCACATATACTAATCATTAAAAATAAGCTGACACATGTTTAATGGTTTTTCGATGTAGTGTATATTATGAGGTGAAAGGGATGAAAAGTGGGGGTTGAAAGATTCCTAACTGAGCGTGTATCTCTTAAACGACATAGGGAGGAGTCTGAAACTCGGAGGAAATCTATCAGCTTAAAAATAAATAAACAAATGAATAAATAAATAAAATAAATAGGTGTTCGACCGTGTTTTCATAAATGCAATTTAAGGGGCATATGGGGAGAAACGTCCACTAAGGAAGGATTTTTGGATGTTTGCTCTCATCGACCAACCAAAACTATTAAAGTTAGAAGAATGATAATTTGGGGATATGTTTCTTTGTTGTGTGTCGAAAACGTCTACTACGGAGGGATTTTTGGGTATTGAGGTTCTAAAGTGGTGTTAACGGGGTTAAACCTGCATTTCATTGAAAAACAATATGATACGACTATGACGCGAGCGATGCGAGGCTAAAATTGAGATGGTGTGTGTCTGTGTATTAATCAATCTCGCAAGTACCTCTGGTCCGATTTACGTGAATTTTTCATGGAAGTAGCTGATTTACCTGGTTAACATATAGGTTACTTTTGATTTCAATACTTTGCACTATTTAAAATTGCGACCATTTTAGTGACGTCACTACACCCTTTGGTTTCAAACTTTCATATTTCCATTTCAAATAAAAAGAGAACGCTAAGAAATAGCAAACTTTTGATGGCATATGCGAGGTTTAAAATTACATTTGCTATCCGAAAGGTATCTGCAACTGTTAGCGAGTAAAACCTAAATTTGTGCAATAAAACACGGTCAACGCCGAGCGGTGTAGTTGGACAAAATGTTCCATCCTTAATCTCCCTCTGCGCAGCACCTCGCCTATCCCCTGTTTTAACTGTCACCTTCACATTTTAATTTATTTATGACGCGTAGCGAAGCACGGGTACTTCAGCTAGTTAATTAATATTAATTGCCTTTGCCAGCGCGTCCCCACGCTGCGTCATCGGTTCATCCCCGAAGACATGGTCAGATTCTGGCACTGGCCTCATATCTACGGTGTCAATGCGCGTTACATTAAATCTGCCTCGATTTCAATGTTGAACGGCTTGATAATTAGCCTCCTGGCCATTCATTCACATAGGTGCAACTCATGTCTCTGAGTTACTCCAATCCCGAGTAATCATTTAATTATTCTGGTATCTTCTCACCCCCCTGGACCTTTCATTCTGTAACGGGGAATCACTTGCCCATATATTACCGTCCTGCCTTGTCCCGGACAGCATAAATAGGTCAAAGTGACTGGCATGGCTCCACGAAACCACGCCTCAATTCCTGAGCCATTTACAAACTGTCAAGAGTTCAAACTCTCTGCGCTAAGTCCAGAATTGTATGCATCCTACAGCCCAATACTGCAGTATTCTGCTAATATTTTCTACATTATATTAACAAATAATGTCAGAATTTGTTCATATCACAAGAGTGATTTAATGTGTCTTTTCTCTAGGGGTTTTTATAGCTTAAACTCCCTCAAAAGATCTTGTGTTCGTTTCTTGCTGGTAACTCTAGTCTGAACTCATCTGTCTCCGAGATCCAGGTTCGACACCAGTCAGCCTAACACCGCTGGGTTCAGTATAGATATCTAAAAAGTTACTTTTTGCCTAAATATAGTCTACAAATTGTCCTTCCTTGTTTATGTTAACAATAACCAAATAAGTCACTGGCAGTTGAAGACAAACATGAATGAAATTAGGAAGGGGTTCGAAAGAAAACGAAGAGGTTCCAGCAAAGGTTTTGAATTTTTGTTCAATGCTTACAATTTTGGACAGGAACACTTTTGTTTTACTTTGTTTGTTATAGCCTAGTTTTCAAAAAGAAAGTACATTATTTAACAAGTAGTTCCGTGAAGAACTATACAGCCTATTTTCATATATCCTACATATGTTAACTGCCAATATCAACATACAAAATTTCAGTTTGATTGCTGTAATAGATTCGTAGATATTGAGTACCGACTAAATATTTCGGATGGTCGTCATGTTGGATTTTATATATGTAGGTCCTCGAGTTATGTAATGTTACATGAAGATTATTGTGTACGTGTAGCATTCAAACTTCAATCACATGATTAGGACACAAGAAGTAATAAGGAGATTTTAAAATTTCGCACACCTGCCATCTTGTGGTTATGGAAACAATTGAAATAAATTAGTTGCCAGTGGATTAACTTTCGTAAAAGGATTTACTGTACCAAGTATCACTGCACTCTGATGGTTAAATTGCGAGAAACGTCCATGTGAATATTTATACTTCGCGTCGCTGCCATGTTGGATTTGTGATCACCAGGTTATTTAAAGTCCTATAGGTGAACTTAAGTTCATAGCCCTTATGAACATAAAAATATTCAGTTTGATTGCTATAATAGATTCGTAGATATTCAGAGCCGTCTAAATATTTCGGATGGTCGCCATGTTGGATTGTTAAATGTATAGGCCATAGAGTCATGTACCATTAAAGGAAAATTATTGCGTAGGTTCATTATTCAAATTTTCACTTCGATCGCTTGATTAGGATACAAGAAATAAAAACTTAATTTTAAAATTCGCACAGCCGCCATCTTGAGGTTATGTAAACAATTGAACTAAATTAGATACCAGTGCATTACAATGTGTATAAACATTTCCTGTACCAGATTTAATTGCGTTTGGAACATTAAATCGCGAGAAAAGTCTATTTAAAATTTTCAAATTCGCTTGGCCGCCATGTTCGTTTTGCAGTTAACCGCTTTTTGAAAGTCTTATAGATGAACTTCCAGTTGTGTCCTTTATCTCCGTATAAAATTTTAGGATGATACAGCTAATAGTTTCAGAGATATAGAATGCCGGCGAAATATTTCGCTCATCCGCCATCTTGTGGTTATATAAACAATTGAACCAAGATAGATGCCGGTGCATTATAATGTGTATAAACATATACTGTACCAAGTTTTATTGTGTTCGGTTGGTTAAATCGCGAGAAACGTCTTTTTAAAAGTCGCAAATTCGCGTGGCCGCCATCTTGGTTTTGCAGTTACCAGGTTTTCAAAAGTCACATAGGTGAACTTCTAGTAGTTCCCTTTATCACCGTAATAAATTCCAGGGTGATATCGGTAATAGTTCCGGAGATATTGAATGCTGTTGAAATACTTCGCACAGCCGCCATGTTGGATTGGTGGGACGTAACAAAATTTGAAGGGCACGGTCGAGGTCGCCCGGATTAGTGCTATGAAATTACCGAGTTTTATTGAAATCGCTCCAGCCGTTTAAAAGTTATTAGGGGACACACACACACACCTCACACACACACACACGCGCACGCACACACGGACAAAAGGTGATCGCATAAGCCTATTTTTTTTTTTTCAAAATTGAAAATAGGCTAAAAATATGTGATACAATATATTTTAATTAATTAAATTTCTGGTTTGCCTCTGTGAGAGCGTTGTGATTAATTGGCAAAACTATTAATTAATTATTCGACCAACCGATTAATCTATTAGACGACAATCGATTAAATGTACAATTTGATTAATCGTTATTTGCAGCAATTAATCTATTTTTCTTTTGATTAATTGGCTATTCGATATCTGAAATTGGCTGGCTGCGTGGCTCAGCGGTACCGTTTTGGCTTGTTGGGCTCAAGGTTGCAGGTTCGTGTCCTGGCGCAATCAGCTGGCATTTGAGGGTGCGCAAATGCGAGGGAGCCGTGTCGGTAGATTGACTGGCTCGTTCAAGATCCCCTCCGGGGCATAATTCCGGCACTCCGGCGTCTCTAAAAGCCAGACTAGTTAAAAGGGACATAAAACCAATAACATTATTATTATTAGTCTTCTTCTTCTTCTTTGTTCGATTTTGGCCTACTTTGGACCACGGGAAACAATTGACTTGCTGATTAGTCCTTTTCTCTGCTCCCAGAAACTCTTCATCCTTTCACTGTGGATTCTCTTCCTTTCTTCCGACCAGATGTTCTTGGCTCTTCTCCTTTGCTTTTCCTGGAACCCCTTGAATGCATCAATCCTACCTCGAAACACCTCTCTATTCCAGATCTCATTTGGACTGACCCCAACTTCCTCCATATCCTTTCTTATTTCATCTACCCATTTTGTAGTCGATGTTATCTTGGTGATGTAATTAAAGATCTTCTTCGTTAGTCGACTATCGCTCATTCTCGTAAGGTGTCCATAGAACTTCAATCTTCTCTTCCGTATGGTATCTGTGATTTTTTCTGCTTGTCCGTAAAGATCTTTGCTTCGCCTCTTCCGTCATGTACCATCATTTCTATTTTCGGGTCTTAAGATCTTCCTCAAGATTTTTCTTTCTTTCTTCTCCAGTTCCTCTAATTCACCTTTCTTGTTCAGTATCAAACATTCTGAACTATACAATGCCTCAGGCTTGACAACCGTGGTATAGTGTCTTATCTTCGCTTGGTAAGATATTGTTCTTTTGTTGTACCTGTTCTGTACTAATTTAAAAGCTAATACCATCTATCTGATCCCTTTGTTTGCTGCATTATCCAGTCCATTAGGCTGGATCCATTCACCAAGATATTTAAACTTATCCGACCTCTTGATCTTCCCATATTTTGTTTCTAAGTGCTTTTGGTTATCATGTTTGTATTCCATGTATTCTGTTTTTTCATACGAAATCCTGAGTCCCGTTTTACCTGCAATTCCGTGTAATTTTTCAAGCATTATTTTAATTTCTTCTTTATCTTCAGCTAGCAATGCCATATCATATTATTAGTCTATTATTATTATTATTATTATTATTATTATTATTATTATTATTATTGCGATATCTGAAAAAAATCGTTTTAAAGTACCCGCCCTAGTTCTTAGTGTACTAGGTGAGTTCATAAGAAGTGCAATGGTTTCTGAATTTTAGTTCATGGTTAGCGTTCAGATGGAATACAAGTTGGACCACCCGTGAATCTTGGAATACAATAGAGATATTTCTCCTGACATCTGAATGACTATGAGTGGACTGCTATGATTGTAAATTTAACAGGGCAGTAACTGGTTATGACCACTTTGTAGAGACTAATGAGCAGTATGCATCTGCCCAAAGAAGGAACGGGCATCACATACAATGTGTCCGGTATCATCCTTTTATAGTCTCTGAAACTAAAGGCTTGCCTTGTTTGGTTCAGTCGGCGTGATGGTTGGTCGTGATAGCCCTAGCAGTGTATTCACGGCTGTGCTTGATCCACGCGGTGTCCTCCCACTTGCGACCACGTGAGTAACTGAGAAGTAGGATTGCATGTAAAGCCTTAATTGTATTAGCTCTTCGTGATACGATTTGTACCTGTGGAGCCGTTTTTACCGTGGCCCACATTTTATCAGAGTGTGTGGATCTTGCTGACTTACGAAAAAACCTTGTTTTGAAGAGGACACTCAAACCTATATTAGCCTATGACGTGGTGGGTGCTGATCTCAACATCCGCTTTATAAGTGAGAGCGGGTTAGGGCCAGCTATCTAAATTTTCCAGTGTATATTTACTCAACGATCTGTTCGTTTTTGAATTCTGAATTTTTGATTTACCGTAAGTTTTGCTTATATTCTTCTTCTTCTAGGGACTACGTAGGTTAACCAAAATGGTTTTCAGCTTGATGAGTGTGGATTGGTGTCACATTCTAAAGAGTCTTCTTCCTAGCCCATATCTCCTTCATTTTCTGACTTTGTAGTTATTTAGCTGCTTCTGACCTATTTGGTCTCTTTGGTCTCTGCCCTTTCTTAAGTTTAATCTATGGGTCTTCTTTTAACATTTTCGGAAAGCTTGTCTGTCTTGTATAACGGATTCAGGGATGTTAAAGGATTGTAGATTTGATGGTATCACAGTGATGTTTTTTGCAGGAGCTGGCTCTGTGGATTACACTGGATTGACTCGTTCATTCTCTCAAAGTGTCCGTAGAATTGGAGGCGTCTCTTGATGATTTTGTCCATTAGAGGTTCTTGCTTTAGGTATAGACCATCGTTGGGCCTGTGATACCTTTCTCCATTTATGATCCTTGGGCCTAAGATCTTCCTCAAGATAATTCTTCCCCTGACCTCTAGTTTCTTTTGCTTAAAATATTAGTTTTATTTAATTCTTTGTTTTATTATTTTCGGTCTTTTCAAATTTAGGTGTCCACCTCTAAAGTTTAAATTCTATTCAAAATTTGCATAGGCTACTTTAAACTGTGTTGAGAGGGGCAGATGACCTCGTAGTTCCGCCCCTTAAAACAACACTAACTAACTTCGTGATACGAGTGCCGCTGAACTGCGTTTGTTGTTTATAACAGTAGGAGCCTTGCATGACGAGGAGGGGGACACTGTGATGACAGAGTGCCGTCTGCCCATAAGTCAAGCAGCATTGCACGCGCTACTTGTGTTAGATAGAAGTCATTTTATAAATAATTGTGAACGGAAAACCGACAGCGGTAGTTACGCTCACTAACCCGCAGCTCTAGACCATGAGACCAAGCTCTATGCGGACTCGGTAGACGTGAGTTTGAGCCCCACCGTCGGCCGTACTTGCAATGGTTCTCCGTGGTTTCCCATTTCCAAAACCAGGTAAATGCTGGGACAGTACCTTCTGAAAGGCCACGGCTGCTTCCTTCCACAACCATCCCAGTTTCATTCATCTTCATTCATGTCATCTCTCATCAACTCCCCTCGTGAGGTTGCCGTCAGGAAGGACATCTGGTCGTAAAAACCATCCGCCACATAGAATATCATCGCATCTTATCCCTGACCCCGTTGGAAACGGGAATAATAAGATGTAGACATTAGATTGTGAATGGAAAAAAAAAATAATACTGGACAAATTAAGATCGGTGCGTTTCTAATAATTGTTTCGCAACAACATCACGGAGAGGAAGACGATGGCAAACTACTGGAGCGGACATGAGGGCTGGAACGGAGTGTACTCAACCTCGTGAGGACAATTTAGTAGCTATCTGACAGTGAGGCAGCTCCCCGGACATGGAGGCCAAAATTGATGGCTGAGGAGATCCGATACGGTTAGTTATTGTTGTTTTAAGGGGCGCAACTGCGAGGTCATGTGCCCCTCCCGACGCGCTTACCACGGCATTAGTTTTGTTAAGTAGCGGAATATATTAGGCTACTTAGTTACTTTAAAAAAAAAGTGACTTTCCTAACTGCGCCTTAGCGAGCATAGTTTACTGTTGGTACATAATTATCAGCAATAAACGTTCAATATAACTACGCTTTTCATTTAACAGTTCACTAATAGTCTCCTAAAGTCAGGGTCTCCAGATTTTAATAAGCGCCATGAACCGGACTGTTGAGTCATATGCTGAGCGCGCAACAACCATTGTCAATAAACAATCTTGTATTATACCAGACCCAAAACAACTGTGAACAAGGGCTAGCCCAGTAGCGTGCGACCAGCTGAGCACTGTTGCCACAGCGGAGACGACACAGCTCTACGCTCGCAGTAAACGCACGACCTGTTCCGTGAACACAATGTACGAGCTGGGGGGCCTAATCCTACGAATATCTTTGCTCACAACGGAGTGCGCACAATGTGATATGAGGCAGATATAAGATATCACACCAACGTTATTTGTGCATGTGTCCACCTCCTGGTGTAGCAACCTGCATTCTTGGCTGTGGCCCAGGAGGTCTAGGTTCGATTCCCAGCTCTGCCAAGCAATTAAATTCTAGTCTGAGGGCTGGAACGGGGTACACTCAGCCTCGTGAAGCAAAACTGGGAAGATGTTAGTTGGATTCCTACCTAAACCCTCCTGGAAGTGGTTTTTCTGTGGATTCGCACTTCTAATCCAGGCAAATGCCGGGATGGTATCTAACGTGCCATGGCCGCTTCCTACCCAAATCCTACCTGACTTACAAATACACACACTAGTACAGACACCACAGAGACACAGGTTATCACACAAATTCCACATACACCCAAATACACGGGGCTACATGACCACGAAGTCGCAAAGCCCCTAAAATAATCATCAACAACAACCCATGAGGTCCGGATTCGATTCACGGTTCAATTATGACATTTAGTTCTGGTCTCAGGGTTAGAACTGGCTACACTGTGCCTCGTGAAGTAAAACTGTGAAGAGGTGAGTTTTATTCGACTCAATTACAAATAAAAACATAATTGCTGATACCACAATAACACAGGTTATCATATTTTGTGTTTTCACGTACTTCTGTATTCGAAAGCTTATTTTAAAGGCCATATACCCTGAAAATTATATTTCTTGACTGGCTGTGTAAAACTGTTCGGCTGCCACTGGGCTTGCTAAGGGACATTGTTATGAGTTCAAAACTTCAGCTCACAGCACTTGTTAAAGCTCCACTACTGAATTGATACAGCAATACCGTCACTCTTCGTTATCTACCCCAGTGAACCTAAATATTTCAACACCTAAATCATTCCTTCTCTAATTATGCCTTCAGTTCAAGGGCAGATGTTATCTCCCGAATGGCTGGTCGTATCGTCACGGGGTTTGGACAGTCAGTTTCAAAATTTTTAGCTCTGTAACATAGGGTCATCAAAATAATTGAATAATTAATTATTTTCGTGCGCGGAGAGAAATAACGATTTCGTACGGCGCAGCGAGCCCAGCTAGTTGAGTTAACTAGGCAACGCCGCGCTATGCCATTGGCTGGCACGAGTGAGTGACTGAATCTGGCTCCTCCCTCATGTTCACAGTTGTTTTGGGTCTGGTATAGACTACGATATACTGTAGCTTGGGATGTGAGGTGTGACAGTCCACTTGAACATTTCAACTAAACGAGGCTCCATAATCAAGGTCATTCATCTCTCCTGAGTATGTATGTCTACCCCTTATTATTCCCGTTTCCCAACGGGGTCGGGGATGAGATGCGATGAAAGTCTTTGTGGCGATGGTTTTTACGGCCGGATGCCCTTCCTGACGCCAACCCCATGAGAGGAGTTAATGAGATATGAAATGATTGATGGTGAATGAAACTGGGCAAGGATGTGGAAGGAAGCGGCCGTGGCCTGTCAGAAGGTACCGTCCCAGCATTTGCCTGGTGTTGAAAATGGGAAACCACGGAAAACCATTTCAAGGACGGCCGACGGTGGGGCTCGAACCCACGCGTCTACCGAGTCAGCAGAGAGCTTGGCCCCATGACCTAATGCTGCGCTTTAGCCAGCGTAGCCACTACTGTCGGTTCGAGGGTGTGAATAGTCTACACTCAGAAGAAGATATCATAAACAACAGCTCCCTGCAAGATTTAATTAAAGAAGCACAGATGTTTCTTAGGGTATTATACGCTTGAGAATAGTTTCCACATTTAGTTACAGAATGGAAACGCCTCCGAAGAAATCGTTTAAGTGATCCGATCTCACAATAGAAGAGTCATATTAAAACAATGTTCTGAATGAATAGAATAGGAGGAAAGTCTCACCATCTCGTTACAGAAATCCCGCTTATAGCACTTGTTTCATGTAAAGAACAAGATGTTCAGTAAAGAACATATAGCATACTTTCTCCTAAATGCATGGGCATTGTTATAACTCTTCGTCCTTTTCAAGGAGTATAATTGAATGTTAATTGTAGTAGCTTGTTGAAATACAACGTGCTATACGGATATTAAACATGAATATAAGGTGCCCTTTAGTGCTGCCTCTGTAAAAGCTTTCATTCAATTCGGTTTCACTGTGTTCTAATTGATAGGGGGAATTGATTTTCACACATATATGGCCGCCATCTGCAAACTATTGGGCTGATGATCCTGTAGTTTGGTCGAAATATGCTTCACGCAAAAGGGTAGTTTGATGCAAAATTTGGTAGAGATCAGATTATTAGGTTGGTCGTAATTTGATTTAAGCTTTTAACATTTGGATGGCCGCCATTATGTTTCCTTCAAGATGGCGGCAATATAAAACATGACACTAAGGCGCCCTTTGCTAGTGCTACCTCTGTACCAAATTTTGTTCAATTTGGTTTCACCGTGTTTGAATAGATAGGGGCAATCGATTTGCACACATACATGGCCGCCATTCACAAAGTATTGGGCTGATCACCTTGTAGTTTGGTCAAAAGATTCTTCATAAATAATGGTATAATGTTGCAAAATGTGGTAAAGATCAGATGATTAGGTTGGTCGTAATTTCATTTAAGCTTTTAACATTTGGGTGGCCGCCATTACGTTTTCGTAATGATGGCGTCGATATAAAACATGACACTGAGGTGTCCTTCGCTAGTACAACATCTGTACCAAATTTCGTTCAATTTGGTTTCACCATGTTTGAATTGATAGGAGGAATCAATTTGCACACAAAAATGGCCGCCATCTGCAAACTTTTGGGCTGATGACCTTGTAGTTTAGTCAAAAGACGCTCACCATATAAATATATGTTGATGCAAAATTTGGTAGAGTTCGTATGATCAGGTTAGTCGTGTAATTTCATTTAAACTTATAATATTCGGGTGGCTGCCATTACGTTTCCGTCACGACGGCGGCAATATGAAACATGACACTGAGGTGCCCTTTGCTAGTTCTACCTCTGTACCAAATTTCATTCAATTCGGTTTCACCGTGTTCGAATTGATAGGGGGGGGGGGCTCACATTCCGAATATACACACACGCACACACACACCTTTTCTGGAAAGTTCAATCTCCCAAGCTTTGAGGGTAGCAACATCGACTTTAGAAACCACTAAGTGTATTAAGAAAGTGTTCAGTGGGTTGATCTATTTGGGATAGAGCTTCAACGTGAAATTGTGTTGTATCAATGAGAGTACGCAAACTAGTGACGTCATCGTGCTGTGACGCAGGTAAGTTAAATAGAGCCTTCATATGGCGTTGAATACGTAACCGTGAATTACCGTATCTTTCTTTCAACAAGTTAAAGGCAATGGGGTAGTTTTCGGCACTTAATGGGAGTGCTTCAACTAACTGCAGAGCTCGACCTCGGAGGATAGATCTCAAATAATGAAACTTGTAGATGACTTGAATGTCTTCATTGTCATGAACAAGAGAACAAAATAGTTCATAGAAAGAATCCCAAGTAGATTCGTCTCCAGAGAAGTGGGGTAAATCAATCTTAGGTAGGATTGGTTTGGGCTTGTGAGTTCCCTCCCGAGAAGAGGTTTGTTGTTCGTGAAGGGAACCAAGAACAGAACCGTCTTTTTTCTGTTCGTCTTCGAGTTGGCGTATTATTTTAAAAGCAGAACCTATACCTTCGTAATATTGATTTTCTACTTCGACTCGATCATCAGTTTGATTGAGCATACAAGTTTCGATTTCAGTTTGGATGTTACAATAATTTTCATATGAACGTTCAAAATCCTTTACACGATGTTTTAACAAATCTAATTGAGCTTCTGAGGGATCTAGCTCTTCGATGTATTTTCTAAATCGGGTAATTTGCCCTTTATAGGATGCTCGTTAAGAAGTAAGTTGTTCATCCTTATCCTTTTCTGTAGGAGCCATGACAAAATAGGTAAATTAAAGTATAACTTACGAAACAGTGGAACCTTGGAAATGCTGTCAGACTGGCAGCAGCAAATAAGTTGAAAGAAAGGGACACACCAAAGGAGACAGGAGCGGCCTCTTTCTCCTTCACAGGCTTTGCACGGCGAAGCTATAGCTGAAAAATTCAAAGAAGATATTAATGATTTGCAAAATATTGTCAAATAACCCTTGACAAATAAAGTCTGAAAAGTAAAATGTCATAAATGGACCCTCCCGGGTTTTGGCACCAATTTTTGGGTAGATTATTAGCTTGGGAATAACCTAACCCCCAAGGGAAGATGATGATGAAGAAAAAGAAGTGGGTTTCGGACTGGAGAAAAAGGTTGGAGAAATAGGACGAGAGTCCAAAAGAAATTATAATTTTAACTTTAAGTATACTGCAAATCCGCTTTCCGATACCTAAAGTGGGTAGGGACCTGGGCGAAGCTAACAGGAAACGCAGCTGACACTTGGGCTATTCGCAAGAAAGTTGCTATAGCGTATTCCCTCTCAAGCATAAAGATACCTACTATGGGGAAGGGTGGTGGTCTGGCAAGCCAAGAGTAACAAATTTATTGTGTATCTGTTCAAAGGAGTTTGTTTCTAAACAAGTAATTTTAAGAATACAAATAATTTGAATCAGCCTTTATATTTTAGTTCTTGAAATTGTAGAATTACTAAAGAGCGACCGAATGCTTCCAAGAAGGATAGGGATAAAGCAATTATACCCTTGGGAATAATTTTGGTAAGATCACCAATAGTTGCATTTAGAAATGACTAAGCTTTTACCCAGCAAGACGCCGACTAAAAGTTCAGACAATGAGAAACACTTAAATTTTGAAAAACCAACCATAAGTGGTAGAGAGAATCTCCACAAGCAAGAATCTGGGGTAGCGAGCTATGCTTGCCTTACTGGCCAGTTTGAATTAGCTATTAAAGCTAAGATAGACTTTACTAAGTTAATAACTAAGAGTTCTTGCTCAAATGCAACAAGTGGTGAAAACCTTATCAATGGATTTATTTTTATTAAAGAGGGCATAAACCTAGGAAGAGTCAAGGGAGACAGGATCTTGCCTAACCGTTATGTTTGAGAAATGATAAATCAAAAGAACAAATCTTAATTTATTTAACAATGTAAAAAGAAGTAGTTTATGTGACAAATATATAATTTTGATTTTGTAAACAATTGGGGTCGCAGACCTCCGAAAACATTTAAAACTTGCGCCAGACAATTGAGAATTCTTGGGATTTAAACCTTTTATACGTACTAAAATATTCGTAAGATTTTGAAATGTTATTAAGATTAACAAATGGGAAATTTAAAGATAATTGACGTAATTAAGACTAAACAATAAATCAAGTACAAGATGTGTACTTTAAGGATTTCTAGATAGGTATCTTAGAAATATGAGCAAATAACAACTTCGAAAGTAACAACAACAAAAACAGGAAGAAATGAAATAGAAGTTTCTATATCTTCTTGTATTAATACAGAGCTACATTTGGCGATTATACAAATAGGGCAGGTCACTTATTGCAAACCTGAAGAGAAAAATTGAAAGGAAGTTTCTAGAACTCCTATGTGGGTAGGGATCACGAGAAAAATAGGGCAAATTTCCCTTTCGTGAAACCTAGAAATAACTCACTTTTGAGCAAAAAGAATTGGATTCCCTCATTAGAAGGGAGAAACAATATACTTTAAGGCGTGTACTAGACACGAAGTTTTACAGACATTAATTCGTTATACGTGGAGCAAGTAAGGGAGGGCACTTATTGAGAGTGACACCTCATTGAAAAAAGACCTAAAGTAACAATTTTATTATTTTAGTTTGTTAGTAAAGGGTTTGGGAAAGATCAAATGGGATTGTGGAAGAGTGTTCATGGCCGTATTTATTGTACTCGGACGACCACGACGCGGATGAAATGTTGAACAGGCACTGTTTTCACTATAGTCTGTTGATATAGTTGAAAGTTCACTGTAGTAGCACAAAACGTTTATGGCAAAGAAAGTTATTGCAATGGTGGAAAATAACTAGTTACACTAGATTTGCGAGAGTCTATTGCTTGAAAAACGTGTAGGTTATAGTTGATTGCACCAGAAAAATCCCAACGGAAGAAGAAAAATTAGATATTGATTAGCAGTTCATAAGGAAGATTCCTTAGTTTGATAAAGTATTCCCATATGTAAGTGGAAAGTACTAGAAGGTTTGACTCGTAGATAAATTGTTCGGCATGGAACATTCCAGAACAATCATGACTGAAGAATAGGGCAAAAGTTAGTCCAGCGGTGGAACGAGCTAAGTATTTTATAGACAGTGGGTAATTTAATGGTGTCCCACGTTGTGAGAAAATCTCTCATTTAATAAGCATAAGAAATGCTGCTTCATGTTAGGATTGGCTTAGATAGACAAAAGCCCTACATAGAAAATCCCGCGAAGGTTGTTTATTGCCCCACATAAGAAATCTCACACTGCCTATAAAATGATCATTAAAAGCATGTAGCTATTTATAATCAATTAAAATAAGTTGAAGAACGTTGAAGTAGTACTTAGCTCATTTCTGATGAACAGCGAATCCTTAGGTGACCGTGAGTCAAGAATTCACAACATGGCGAAGATTTGAAAGTTTGTCTCTTGAGGTGATGAGACGAGCTTTAGTAAAGCTCCAAATGACTAGTTTGACTTCAGACGCACAAGTGAGGCCAGCTCAACGGAGCGCGAAGAGACCAGAGAAGGGAAAAGAGTGGGGGTAGGAGACAAAAGGAATACATATAAGAATAGCCAACATAACAGAAATAAATCTTCTTGATGAAATGATCTTCAAAGAGTTGATAGCAAGCGTCACTAGCGCAGCCTGGTGGGTGAAAAAGTAGACGAAGTTCTCTTGATCACGGAGATGATAGCTGGCGATAGCGACGAGATCTGGTGGCTAGATTGGTAAGGAAGTCTTCTTGTACAGGGAAGAATTGAGGAACTTCAGAGATTCGCTGCTAGATGACGCTAGGTGGGTCATGGAAGATATATATCTAGAACAGACTTACAGGTAGTGTAAGAAACATATACCAACAAAGAGAAATCAGGAGATCACTGTTGGTGTTTGCGAAAAAAAGAAGGGATGAACTAAAGCAAGGAAAAGCAAAAGCTTACTCTGTCTTACCGTGTATTCCAAAGAATACACCAAGGTTAACTCTTTGCCTGATGTTAAATTCATAACCATCTGTCAAATGGACGTTCAAGAAAAAGTATTAAAAGCTCTGTATTAAAGGGCGTAAAATAGTCACTGTCACAACCCTGTGTTATGATTTAAATCACTCATAATTGTTCCGTATTGATGTGCTTATATAGTTTTAAAAAAGATATTTTCGCCTGAATCAATACTTTAATTAAAAAATTATTAACAAAGTTGTTCCTGGAAACGGTACATGTTTTAGGGAATAATGCACATTTTTTCCCCTTCATCAGCCAAATATAAAACATTAAATGAACGAAATTATTATAAATTTATCTTCAATGTTTATCCCCAAAAAGGTGATGTATTATAATACCACGTATATTATCTCCAGATATTTACCTATTGCTTCAAACAAGACTGTGAATGCACCGACAACTGGTTACTTTATGCATCTTCGATAACCTTTGCAGAACATATAGAGACTTTCCGCATACTATCACACCGTCATAAACCACATTAATTTGATCTGTACCTCAATTAATTCAACATCCTATATATTGTGCCCTTGTGTAAAACAGCGTCATTATACAAGATTCTGTCTACGGGGCGCGTTCAGTCCGGGTATGCTTTCACTAGAGCTCGAATACCAAACGACTGCTTTACTAATACAAGGACCATATGCAAAACTACAAACTAGGAAATGAGTGAAAAACAGATAAATAAACACCATTTAATAACTGAATAAAAACAAACATAACAAAATACTAAAATAAACAAGAATCAACCCTGACCAGAAATTACACTGATCTGAGTGGCCTAGGAAGGTCCACTTCATAAAAATAAAATGTGGATTCTATATTCCACTTGTCTGGTTAAGGTGTATGCACGCGTATAACTATGATAGAAAGGAAACAAGTACTGTGATGAAGATTTGCTCACAAATGGAACAGCTAATATGCTCGCAAACCCTCATATTGCAAACCATTATTATGGCTTTATGGGACACGCTCGTAGAATACTGAACAAAAATACAATCTACTGACACACTCAGCCATTTCAAAAAATTACATAATTAACAAATCTCCAACGAGATCGCAAGTGAGTCAGAAAACTCCACACAAAAACGAGAGCTTGCCCTTGGGCTCAAATGCTCAACACAAACATGATAACAACGTGACGGAAAACCTAGACCATCCGAGGTCAATGAACATGACAATAAACAAACCAAGAATAAAATGCCAAAAACCGGCTGATATTTACATGAAATAAAAGCATGGATAAGCTAACACGCTGGGAATCAATCAATCAAAACGCGAACAGCTCCCAATTAACTATTACAATTCTTGTATCCTTATACAGGCTTTATTTTAGTTAAACATTTACGAAGGACGGAAACCTGGTCCGTGAATACAAATGAGCACTGCTTGCTCCTTATCTGATCGGAGTCCGCCCGGTAGAAATTCCTCCCATTACCACTCATCAACATCTGTGTTCAAACCAGTCCCTCGCTTGCTTTGTGTCGTGCTATTTATAACAAGTGACCTGAACGGTCCTGTTACTTCTGCTGAAATCACGCTACATAAATTGACACACTATATCTCGCCAATTCCTTTGAATTGCAAGAACATCGTATAGGGTTCCCAACATTTTCCTCGCAAGGGTTAAATGCGGACCCGGGAAAAAGCGGCTGACGGAATCTTGGTAATCCCTTAAACACATTTGCAGACACAACAAAGCTTTTGGGCTGAGCCCACACTGGTCTACCACAGGCCGGCACTCGTATCAGATATCCCTAGATTCGTGTCCAGAGACACTAAAAGAATTTACTTCAAAATCATTAAATTGAGTGGGCAGACAACTCCCTCACTTAATAAATTGCAACAAAAGGCAATTAACAAACACTAGCCTGGGTAACAATAAAAATTTATACACTACAAAGATGTACCACGAATTCTACTATTTACTCTAATTAATTCAGTTTCGCTTCTGTTATGATATCGATTCCCAAATCGTGCCATGTAGCCACACATTTACGGAAGCGAACACGTACTCGAGTATGTGTGCCCGGTGTACATGACATCAACAAAAATATCTCGACAATAATAAAATACAATTTGTCACGTTGCTCATGCAATTAACTAATAGTGTGCCAGTAGCAACAAGATTCTACATTTAAAACACACAAACAAAATATTTACACAAAAATTGTAGTCCCTCAAAAACCATAACCAGGTTGTCAAATAATATAATTATTTAGTACGTATTCCTCTTTCTGCATCGTCTCATCGTATATCGCCAGACATACTCACTTTCAGAGCGCTTAGCTCATGTTAGACCACATGAAGCCGAAGAAACGCTGGTTCGACTTCTTCCTCTGGGTCTCTCGTCCCATCTTGATGGTGAATGAAAAGTAGTTTTGGTCACACGTATTTCTCTATCTAAATTTTGCCATTGGCTACTTATTTCACCAATTGTCTAGTTCAAAATTAATCGTAGAACTTTCCCTAACAGTTATAGTCATGAGAGACTACCTAATTTTCACTGATTTGACAAATTCACAGTAAGATGTGCGCACACAACTTCATTATAATGTTTTCAATAATGAATCTCTCTCTCTCTTGTAGAATAACGCAGTATACCCTCACGGTATCAAAAGAATAAGCCTCCACGGGCCTCAATAGAGTAAGAATAGTCCTCGTCGTCACTCAAATGACAGTATGTATGTGAATCTTGCGAAAGGACGGAGGGAGAGGGAAATCTATCGCTAACTTCTATAATATTGCGAATATTGGCATGCGACAGGAATCAAACAACTCGAAATATTTCACAGGTCACAGTTAAGCCGTCGTGCTCATGAATCGATCATAGACTTCTTTAATCCAAACTTTCCCGCTTTTTATCACCAGGCCGGCATCAGACGCATCTTTGGCGCTACAAATGGTGGCCCTCTCTGATTGGTTGTTCGTGACGTCAATGTCGCAGATTTGAACAGAAGCCTCTGTCCTATGATTGGTTAAAAGTTCCTCCGTCTCTTTCAGTGAGCAACTATCTTTCTCTTGACGCTAGGGTGACACGGAAAGTACGTTTGAAATGAGTCAGGACCCAACACACCTTTGTCTATTTCTTGCACCTGCCAAACATTCCGATCGTCTTCATCTCTTTGTTTCAAGACTGGGTACGTCCATACGTACTGTCTACATTTAAGCTTGTCATTTCGCAATCCTGTCTGGCCTTCCTGTGTGATTCTGGCAGTAAAATCGGAGTATAATAAAATAAATAGTTAGAATCATTTATATGCGTAGCTTATATATGGTGCACCATATTAGGTTAAGTGACCATTGATAGTTTAGTGCTACCGGTACGCTTTATAATAATTTCGTTCATTTAATGCTTTTCATTTGGCTGATGAAGGGGACAAAAATTGTTCATTAGTCCCTGAAACATGTACCAAGAACAACTTTGTAATTTTTATTTTTTTCATTAAAGTATTGACTCAGGCGGAAATATTAACTTTTTTTAAACTGTATATTCTACAGATATGTCGATGTTTTCTTGCGGTACATTTTGTTCGTCCTTCCACAAAACTAGGGATAGGCTTAGGTATTGAGCTAAGTATTCTATATAAGTAGAAGGAGGCAGATTTCACCGGAGAAAGAAAAGTATTTCAAATTCATTAAATTGTCCAATTGTTGTATAACTACGAAAGTTCCACGTGTTAAGCATACGAGAAGACCCTTCTTATAGTTCCGAAAACATTTTGCCCATCCCTTGGTGTAAGGGTGGATCATATCAAAAATTATTTCAGGCAAAAGTTTAAGGTAATTTTCAGAAAAATATTGAGCATTTAAACCGTTTTTGATATTGTGCCTATTAAAGGAGGATTTTTTTTTATCATTTTAAATGATTTATGTCGACTTTATCTGGGGTCTAGCGTTACGTTCCGGTGACGGGACGAAATGTACCGAGAGTGTGTGACGTGTGTGACGTCATAGTACTGCTTGAGCTTCCTAATTTCCCCGCGCGCTCCGGTGAGCGTGACGTCAACCAGCCAGCTACATCCTTTGACCTTGGTTTGCACTTGTTAACAGACTTTGAGTTCACGCAGCATTTGTAGCATTTAAAATGATACAAAGTCTAGTCTTTCAGACTGACTGTCCGTGTCTTTTTTCTCTAAAAACTGCATTTTTCCTACCCTTTGGTCAATGGTTAATGTTATCTAAAGTCTATTTTTTGGAATTACGTTTTTGGCTCTTATTCTAAGAAAAGTGCGGACTTTGAATGGATCCGATTTTTCACATACTAAGAGAGTTATAGCGAAATTTCACTTTTTCGAAAAATGTCTAACATTTCCAACCCCATGATCCGATTTTGCTCATTAACGAACTCGACTGAGGTTTTGATTGGTTACATTTTATGTATAAGTTTGAAAGTGATTGGTGCAAAAGTACGTTAGTTATCGTGTCCACAAGACAGTGATACGTATTAATTTATACCGTATAAACTTTTGAACTGACGGTGGTTTTTGATTCTGGGGGATTTGAAACGCGAAGATAGGTCGAAATTTCCTGGAAGTCGCAACTTTGTACCCATAGCTAGAGCCCTGCGCGGATAAACAAAACGTTATCCTCATCCGCTCCGCATCCGCACGATTGTTAATCAAATCTGCTGACATTACAAAAATGTTGTTAATTTATTAGAAGAAGTATTAAAGCAACACAATTTAGACATTTGAGGAGAAAGTCGTTCCCCTAGGCTATGTATGTCATGTGCTATGTTTAAAATGAATGTTATACAGCCAGAATTGCAACCCTTTTCAGTTCCGAGAGTTAATGATGCTCAAAGATATAATTTGAATGAGATTAGCTTAAAATATCATCTTAAATTTGTCACGGAAAATACTTAACGGTAAAAGTATGATACTTTATTTCCTAAACAACCTGATCCTAGTAATGGTATTCAACAACTTCGGATTGTATTCTAAAACTTATCCGCAAATTCCCTCCAAACATTATCCGCAGCTTATCCACTATCCGCACAGATATGCAAACTATATCCGCGAGGCGAAATTTTTGCGGATATCCGCGAGTTTATCCGCGGATATCCGCACCCGCGCAGGGCGTTACCCATAGCTATAAGTAGCTTTCTAATGAAATCTACCTAAAAGGAAGTGGAGCCGTTTTCACCGTGGCCCACACTTTAAACGAGTGTGTGGATCTTGCTGACTTACGAAGAAACCTTGGTTTGCAGATAACACTCAAACTTATATTAGCCGATGACGCGGTGGATGCTGATCGCGTTATCCGCTTTATAAGTGAGAGTGGGTTAGGGCCAGCAATCTAAATTTTCCGGTGTAAATTGACTCAACGACTTGTTCGTTTTGAATGATCTTTTCCCGTAATTTTTGTTTATTTTTATTTATTTTTTATTTTATTATATACTAGCAGAAGTACCCGTTCTTCGAACGGTGTTCGTTGTTAACACCAGACATGATCAATTGAGCTACTGTTGCAATGGTTAGCGGTTTGTAATTCCTTCAAGTTTATCAGAACAAAGTTAGTTTTATGGGAATATCACACACACAGCTAATTTAAGGCCCTTAAAATGTAGTTTTCGGATACCCTTTATAGATTCCCGAATTTTGTGTCTCACATTGAGAAGCGCAACATATGCTTCGGTCGTCCTTCTAGGATAATTTTTATATTTCGCCTATTTTAGCATGTATTGAGAAGTTTTTCTCTATATTCACCCTTCTACTGTATGAAAAGTACGATGAAGAGTTTTATAAATGATTGGTGTATTGACTCTCATGATTACCATACCTAATTTTACGATGCACCAAACATACGAACACGAGTTATAGGTGTACATAAAGATACACAGAAAGGCAGACAGACAATTCTATTGCCTACAACATATTACCCAGATATCCAAATATGGGTATATCTACCACACAGTATCAAACAAAATCATCCTTACGATGAACCCGTTTGTCGACAAAAAAAATAGTTGAAATGTGCTCTCGGACTAAATTCACCTACCCTGTACTTCCTGACGTGAAATAGAATTGAAAGCCTTGAAGACGAAACGCTATACACGTCACATAAAAACTGACCCTCTACGTTGTGCTAGGTGCCCATACACAGGAAGACCCCTTTCATAAATTATAAAGGCTTGTGGTGCATGAAAATTCAGGTTCTTTAGCCTCAAATGGCCCAAATTCCTAAAAGCCGAAAAAAATGCTGGTTCAATTCTAGAAATTTTGAAAATAATGTTGCTGTTTGGAGATATAATAGAGCTTCTGTACTATATGTCGAACGCGAAAATTGCATGAAAAAATTCTAGGTTACCCCTTGACCCCTTAATTGCATTGATGAATTGTACAGTCTACGTTAGTTCCGTGATGACCTAATAGCCATTTGCAAACTTTCACAGAAATGTAATAAATGGAGTGACATTGCTTCTTACAGAAATAGAAGGAAAGTTGTAAGCCACTCCTTGATATAATGTTCTCATGGTTACCGATTTGCATTCCTTCATTAGTTTGTTAATTTCTGGGAATATTTCAGAAACTGTTGGATTGAGAGCCTTATAATGTAGTTTTCGAGGACCCTTTAAGGCCCCCGAATTTTGTTTCTGGCAACAAGAGGATTTGTCTCGTCGTTGTACGCCATAATATAATACTAATAATAATATAATATAGGGAGAAATTATAACACCTATTTTTTTAAATTATTAATGCAGCCAATGGCCATGTACTTTTCTTTTCAGGACGGGTCAGGGAAGGGATATTATCAGAGAAAGAGGCATTCAATCATGCATGAGCAAAATGGAAATGGCCTACCATTTAACTAAGGACATCTATAATAAAAGGTCAATATCCTTCAACGCAAAACTAAAACATTACTGCAGTGTCATCCGTCCGGAGGTCTTGCATGCTTCTGAATGCCTCACGATGAACAAAAAAGGCTTGGTCGAGAAACTGGAGGCCAAAGAAAGAAAAATTTTGAGAAAGATATTGGGTTCCATCAAAGACAATGGGGAATACAGAAGACGGCATAACCATGAACTATATACTCATCAGGAGAAGATAAGTAACGTCATCCGGAAGAGAAGGATACCATTGTTTGGGCATGTGAAACGAATGAGCCCAGCGAGACTGACCAACCGCAACATAACTTACTTTCAGGAGAGGAAAACAAAATGGGCCTGGTTCATAGAACTGGATAAAGATCTGAAAGAAGTGGGGATTACACCAATAGACATTCAGGAGCGCGCCCCACTCAAAAGGAAACTTCAAGCTTGCAAAGGTTTCCAAGAAAAACCGAAGCTGAAAACGGGAAAGATTTGGACCCAGGAACGGGAGGAAGTCTTCCGAGAACGAATGCGGGCGTACTGGGCAAACCTCAAAGAAAGTAGGAGACAGTTGGAATGACGCGGTCCATAGATGGCCTATACGATGAATGAATGAATGAATGAATAATATGGGTATAGGAATATAATAGACCTGCCGTACCACACCCGCAGGTGTAAATCGCGTGAAAAAATTCTAGAGTATCCCTTGATCCCCTTAAGCGCGTTATACGTATTGATGAATTTTACGGCTTAATTTGGTTCCGTGATAACCTTCTAGCCGTTTGCAAACTTTCACACTAATGTAATTATTGTAATTGCATTGCGTCTTACAGCAATAGATGACCTCTGAGAATCTGTTGCCATGGTTACTGGCTTGAATTCGTTCATTAGTTTATTAAATGAAATTAGTTTTCTGGGAATATCTCAAAAACGGTTGGTCTTAGGGCCTTTAAATGTGATTTTCGGGTACCCGAGTTTTGTCTCTCAAATTGAGGGGCTGAAAATGAGCTTTGTCTCGTCCTTCTACGCCTATTTCAGCATGTATTTTAAGGGGGTAGGCCCCCTTTTATGAGGGGTACGGAAAAGAGTTAATTCAATGATAAGTGTCATGCCTCTGATGGATATCTGTACCAAATTTTACGTTGATACACCCAGCCGTTCTCGAGTTATAAGGGAACAAAGTTGTCCACAGACGAACAAACAAACAGACAGACAAAAATAAAAATAAAATTCGCGCGCATCCATCAAAAACAGTCTGAAACGCGTAAAAATCTCAATTTTCCGTAGAAATTCAGAGAAAAACAGACAAACTTTCATTTTGATATATAGAGAGATATACTGCACCGCTCGGTGTTGACCGTGTTTTATTGCACAAATTTAGGTTTCACTCGCTAACCGTTGGAGATATTCGAAAAGTGATAAGGACCTTTCGGATAGAAAATTAAATGTTAAAGCTCATGTATCCCATCAAAAGTTTGCTATTTCTTAGCGTTCTCTCTTTATTTGAAATGGAAATATGAAATGTTGAAACCAAGGGGTGTAGTGACGTCACAAATGTCGGTTTTACTAGCTAACCGTTGGAGATACACGAAAAGTGATAAGGACCTTCCGGATAGGAAATTAAATTTCTAAGACCGTATGTGCCATCAAAAGTTTGCTATTTCCTAGCGTTCTCTTTCTATTTGATATGGAAATATGAAATTTGGAAACCAGAGGGTGTAGTGACGTCACTAAAATGGTCGCCATTCCTTAATAGTGCAAAATTTCGAAATCAAAAGTATCCTATATGTAAACCTGGTAAATCAGCTACATCCATGCAAAATTTCATTTAAATCAGACCACTGGTTCTTGCGTTATTGAGTAACACACAGACAGACAGACAGACAGACAGACAGAAAGACTGACACACACCATCTAATTTTTAGCCTATTTTCAATTTTGAAACAAGATGTTCAGTAAAGAACATATAGCCTACTTTCTCCTAAATGCATGGGTATTGTTATAACTCTTTGTCCTTTTCAAGGAGTATAATTGAATGTTGGTTGTAGTAGCTTGTTGAAATACAACGTGCTATAGGGATATTAAACATGAATATGAGATGCCCTTTGCTAGTGCTACCTCTGTAAAAAAAATCATTCAATTCGGTTTCACCGTGTTTGAATTGATCTGGGGAATGGATTTGCAGACATACATGGCCGCTATTTGCAAACTATTGGGCTGATGACCTTGTAGTCAGTCATAAGATGCTTTCCACAAAAAGGCATGTTGTTGCAAAATCTGGTAGAGATCAAATTATTAGGATGGTCGAAGTTTGATTTAAGCTTTTAACATTTGGGTGGCCGTCATTCCGTTTCCGTCAAGATGGCGGCGATATAAAACATGACACTGAGGTGCCTTTTGCTAGTGCTACCTCCGTACCAAATTTCGTTCAATTCGGTTTCACCGTGTTTGAATTGATAGGGGAAATCGATTTGCACACATACTTGGCCACCATCTGCAAACTATTGGGCTGATGATCTAGCAGTTTGGTCAGAATATGCTTCACACATAAAGAATTGTTGTTGCAAAATTTGGTATAGACTTGATTATTAGGTTGGTCGTAATTACATTTTAGCCTTTAACATTTGGGTGGCCGCGATTACATTTCCGTCAAGATGGCGGTGATATAAAACATGACACTGAGGTGCCCTTTGCTAGTGCTACCTCTGTACCAAATTTCGTTCCATTCGGTTTCACCGTGTTCGAATTAATAGGGGGAATCGATTTTCACACAAAGATGGCCGCCATCCGCAAAATATTAGGCTAATGACCTATTAGTTTGGTCAAAGGATGCTCCCTCCATAATGGTATGTTGATGCAAAATTTGGTAGAGATCGGATGATTCGGTTAATCGTAATTTGATTTAAGCTTTGAATATTTGTGTGGCCGCCATTACGTTTCCGTCAAGATGGCGGCGATATAAAACATGACACTGAGGTGCCCTTTGCTAGTGCTACTTCTGTACCATATTTCATTCCATTCGGTTTCACCGTGTTCGAATTAATAGGGGTAATCGATTTTGACACAAAGATGGCCGCCATCCGCAAACTATTAGGCTAATGACCTATTAGATTTGTCAAAGGATGCTTCCTCCATAAAGGTATGTTGTTGCAAAATTTGGTAGAGATCGGATGTTTAGGTTAGTCGTAATTTGATTTAAGCTTTGAACATTTGTGTGTCCGCCATTACGTTTCCGTCAAGATGGCGGTGATATAAAACATGACACTGAGGTGCCCTTTGCTAGTGCTACCTCTGTACCAAATTTCATTCCATTCGGTTTCACCGTGTTCGAATTAATAGGGGTAATCGATTTTGACACAAAGATGGCCGCCATCCAAAAACTATTAGGCTAATGATAGATTTGTCAAAGGATGCTCCCTTCATAAATGTATGTTGTTGCAAAATTTGGTAGAGATCGGATGATTAGGTTAGTCGTAATTTGATTTAAGCTTTGAACATTTGGGTGGCCGCCATTACGTTTCCGTCAAGATGGCGGCGATATAAAACATGACACTGGGGTGCCCTTTGCTAGTGCTACCTCTGTACCAAATTTCATTCCATTCGGTTTCACCGTGTTCGAATTATTAGGGGTAATCGATTTTGACACAAAGATGGCCGCCATCCGCAAACTATTAGGCTAATGACCTATTAGATTTGTCAAAGGATGCTCCCTCCATAAAGGTATGTTGTTGCAAAATTTGGTAGAGATCGGATGATTAGGTTAGTCGTAATTTGATTTAAGCTTTGAACATTTGTGTGGCCGCCATTACGTTTCCGTCAAGATGGCGGCGATATAAAACATGACATTGAGGTGTCCTTTGCTAGTGCTACCTTTGTACCAAATTTCGTTCAATTTGCGCTCACCGTGTTCGAATTGATAAGGGGGGGGGGGGACAGACATTCAGAGTACACTCACTCACACACACACACACACACACACACACACAGACAGTCACACTTTTTTTCGCCCTGTAGTGATCTCATAAGTCTACTTTCATTTTTTGCAAAAATCGAAAGTAGGTTAAAAATAGGCTTATGAGATCACCTTTTGTCCGTGTGCGTGTGTGTGTGTGTGTGTGTGTGTCCTAATAAATTCTAAACGGCTGGAGCGATTTCAATGAAACTCGGTAAGTTCGTATCACTATTCCAAGGCGACCCCGACCGTGCCATTCAAATTTTGTTACGTCTCACCAATCCAACATGGCGGCTGTGCGAAATATTACACCAGCATTCAATATCTCCGAAACTAGTACCGATAACACCCTTGAATTTTTTACGGTGATAAAGGGAAATGTTAGAAGTTCACCTATGTGACTCTTGAAAACTGGTAACTACCAAACCAACATGGCGGCCAAGCGAATTTGCGACGTTTAAATAGGCGTTTCTCGCGATTTAACCAACCAAACGCAATAAAACTTGGTACAGTATATGTGTATACACATTGTAATGCACCGACATCTAATTTCGTTCAATTATTTACATAACCACAAGATGGTGGCTGTGCGAAATATTTTCACCGGCATTCTATATCTCTGAAACTATTAGCGGTATCACCCTGAATTTTTTACGGAGATAAAAGGCACTACTGGAAGTTCATCTGCAAGATTTTCAAAAACCGGTTTACTACGTAACGAACATGGCGGCCAAGCGAATTTGAAAATTTAAATAGACCTTTCTTGCGATTTAATGTTCCAAACGCAATGAAACTTGGTACAGGAAATGTTTATACACATTGTAATTCACTGGTATCTAATTTATTTCAATTGTTTACATAACCTCAAGATGGCGGCTGTGCGAATTTTAAAATTAAGTTTTAATCATGCGATCGAAGTGAAAGTTTGAATAATGAACCTACGCAATAATTTTCCTTTAATGGTACATGACTCTATGGCCTATACATTTAACAATCCAACATGGTGACCATCCGAAATATTTAGACGGCTCTGAATATCTACGAATCTATTATAGCAATCAAACTGAATATTTTTATGTTCATAGGGGTTATGAACATAAGTTCACCTATAGGACTTTCAATAACCTGGTGATCACAAATCCAACATGGCGGCGACGCGAAGTATAAATATTCACATGGAAGTTTATCGCAATTTAACCACCCGAGTGCAGTGAAACTTTGTACAGTAAATCCTTATACGAATGTTAATCCACTGACATCTAATTTTTTCAATTGTTTCCATAACCACAAAATGGCAGCTGTGCGAAATTTTAAAATCTCGTTGTTACTAATCATGCGATTGATGTTTGAATGCTACGGTACACAATAATCTTCATGTAACAGTACATAACTCTAGGACCTACATATATAAAGTCCAACATGGCGACAATCTGAACTATTTAGTCGGTTGTCAATATCTACGAATCTATTAGAGCAATCAAACTGAATTTTGTATGTTGATAGTGGCAATTAACATAAGCAGGTTATATGAAAATAGGCTGTATAGTTCTTCACGGAACTACTTCTTATATATTAGTATGATGTTTATATTATTAATTTTAGGTCTTTTAAATTTATTTGTCCATCTCAATTTTTTTTATTCAATTCCAAATTTGTATTCTTTAATCTGTGTTACGAGGGGCAGATGACCTTGTAGTTCCGCCCCTTAAAACAACAATAACCAACTACCTAAAAGGAAGGAAACCTCCAGTCCCCGAGTCCTTCGACCGGGGCGTTACACCGGGAGGCAGCGTGGCATCATTCGGCCTTCAGGTGTTGCGGGCCGGAATGCACGCCGTGGAAACAGCACGATATGAAGAGCAAGGAATGTACAGCAAGTCGTGATCAGACGCTAATGGAGGCCACCTACTTCACAGCCTGCTCCTACAGGTACTACAATTTGTCTAATGTCACCATTAAATCTAAGTCAACAAAGCAAGTACCTGTCCACGCAAGATTTACGAACCTGTTGAAAAAGTAGTTGGAACCTTTTACAAAGTAGCAGTAGAGAGAGGAGTGTGTCCAACCAGAGACTGACTTCAAGAAAGTAAAATGCAGCCCACGTCACTTAAATACTGTAATTAATATAGCTTTCAGTCGGTCAACACACACATCCCCCCCCAGGGGCTCACATCTAGTGGGACGAGGGTTGGCGACCACGGGACCCCAGCTGAGTCCGGCATTGCTTCCACTTACTTGTGCCGGGCTCCTCTTCGTCTTCTTTACTGTCGACCTCCCATGGTCAACTCTTGTTATTTTCCGACCCCGATGGTATTACGGTATCCGAGGCCTAGGGAGTATTTCATTTTCCCGCCTTAATTGGCCCTTGTCTCATCCTTCCTGATACCATCATTCTTCGAGGGGTCAGCCTTTTTTTTCTTTTCATGTTATCTCCTGCCTTTTGAACACGGCCCTCAAGGAGGCAGGGTGTATGTAGCCCCCATCACTTCTGGTGCACCCTGGGCTCACGGCTGGCAAGTTTGGGAGTTGGCGACCCCGAGGTATTCCCGAGCTGGGTCCGTTTTGTCCCCTTTCCCTCTGACCGTGGGGAGGGTCCTCTCTTACCCTTTCCTATCTGCCTTTCATGGCTCTCCTTCCTTCCAAGTCCTTAAATCCACATTCTTGGAGGGTTGAGGGCTTTTCTTTTCTTTTATTCCTGTCCTTTCTTTGCCTTATCCTTCATTTGTTTACCATTTCTTATTCTAGTATTTACGTTTGTAGTTAGTATTAGTTATAGTTTACATTCTCATCTCATCTTTCACTATCACCCAAACAATTAGGGGCTGATAAACTAGATGTTAGGACCTTTAAAACAACAATTATCATCATCATCATCATCATCATCAACAACAACAACAACAACAACAAACATATCATTCAAATTACTGGAGTATCTTGCCACGATGGGTAAGTGGTTATCGTGTTGGACTACCAACCCCAAGCTTGCAGGTTCGCTCCTGGCCGTGGTAAGTTATTCTTGAAAGGCGACAAAATTCTCGGCACGCATCGCATACGTTGTTGGCATGTTAAAGAACCCATTTGAACTCAGTAGGCCGTGTTCATAATGGCAAAATTAATCTCCGGATTTTCCGCCAACACAAAATTTCTCCTTTCTCTACTGGATAGCGCTATAGTGTCAAGGAGCTTAGATATCTAACCTCCTTGACTTTCATAGCGCTCCAAAGAACGACACAATTTGACATGCAAGCTGCCCTCTGGGCGTCAAATAGCAAAGCTTGCACCCAGTTTCCGAGGCCATACGATATTACTATTATTGTTATTACTGGAGTATGTGAAAAGAACCATAAGTAATCATTCCTCTAAGGGTGTGAATTGTCTATACACAGAAGAAGATGTAAACAACAGCTCCCTGCAAGATTTAATTAAAGAAGCCCGTCCGTTTCTTGGGGTCTTCTCCTTCTTCAATAGCCCTTGTAGCAATATATTGAGTCGTCCAGTTGCAAAAATCGTTCAATCCACTTGTGAATAAGGTTCATTTTGATTCACGTTTCTCATGAAATATAAATCTAATATACGTTCTTATAAAATGCAAGGAGGCCACTGCCGCCTGGAATACTGTAATATTTATTTTTCAAAATTGTGTGACATTGAAGCGTTATTACTTCTCTTTGGAATTCGATTGGACACTGCTCACGATTTACAAAAGAGAGCGTCTTGAAATGTTTAATTTGACTGTCCACTCACCCATTTCATTCTTATTCAAACCAAGTGCGCACAACAACAATAAGGCGAATGGATCTCATACAAGTTAGCATTGATGGGTGTAAATAACTAAATAAATAAATAAATTCCTGTGAGAATTTAGCATTGAAGGGCGGAGATAGGAAGAGTTGATAAAGTGGTTGTAATTGATTATGTAGGGGCTTTGCGACATCGTGGTTATGTAGCTATTTGTACTCGGGTAAGTGTAGAATTTGTCTGTTGACCTGTATCACTGTATCCACGCAACTCGTCCTGAACTAAAGACAGATTGTATTAATGTAACAGAATTGCCTCTTTAATAATTAGTGTTCTTACATGCATGTTTTTGTCTAAATTACCAGTATTCATTATGTATATCATTCTTGGAAAGAATCAATGTTTTTGCAATGTATACGAAAGCAAAGGACAGGCTGATGAAGGGGGATAGGTTCTCCCGAAACATGTACGCATAAACTGTATATATCTTTGTATTGAAAAGTCTGACAAATTAAATTTCCTTTTAAAAAAGTGATTAAGGATGGCTTCAAGGACGGATCATCATTAGTGCCTTTCAAAGGTATGTGACTATTGTGTGTTCACATATGGTGGGCTTGTAGTGAGTGCGCTGTACGACAGACAATCAATATCCACACAACGCATTTGGTGAGTGACCCACTAAAGCTTGTCACTATAATGAATCGTACTCAACTGGGTCAAACACAGCCAAGTACTAAAATGGCGAACACACTGCCACTTGCTCGTGTTGCAAAATCTTCACTTGTATTGTCAATCTGGATATCTACCTCGAGCACAGTGCCAGTGGTGCAACTGATACAACATTAAAAGGAGATCGAATTCCTCGACAAGACCAGGCGTCACATTTTAATTGGCAATCAAACTAGCTGCTGATACATGGTCGTGCATCAATTGCCATCAAAAGGTTGTAAATTAATTGGCATCAAAGTTGTTTACAATGCAATAACACAGATCATTCTCTTTAAGATAACGGTGTTCAGTGTACGTTTTAGAAGTCGATTATTATTATTATTATTATTATTATTATTATTATTATTATTATATTGAAGAGGTAGATTTGTAATGATGGACCAATCTTACGAACATGAGGGTCCTGAGAAGGACCTATTTGGGTATATTTTCTCCTTGACTTTTGACCGAGAGGTCGTTTCCGACAGTTCGGTCTCATCTTGATTGTTGTTGCTCGCTTAGCACCACCCAGGGGACACGTGCAGGGTAATGGTTTGGTAATTCCTGCGGACGTGAGCAACAGTGGTGACTCCTTGGGAACGACCTGCAGGTTTTCGTTTACCTCGACCTCAATGGTGCACACTGAACCTGATAAGAACGGGCCAAGGCAGGTGTGCAGCGATATTGAATCAATGGGGCTGGAAGTCCACCCCTGAATGTGACTGTGGAGAAGATCGGCAAACTATGGACCACGTAGCATTCGAATGTCCTCTCAGAGCATTCAAAGGGACAATACAAGAACTCCACTAGCTTAATCAAGAAGCCATCGATTGGATTCAACAACTTAAAATTGAACTCTAATTTTACAAACATGAGATCATGTGTATCTTGTTTATATTTTTGTACATATTCCTCCTTTCATCATACGATAAATAAATTATTATTATTATTATTATTATTATCTCTACATAGTACTAAACAGTCCCTGATTATTGGATGTAACGGGTAATCTCGAGAACCACTGGATGGGAGGGGGTGGCGCAGCGATCAAGCTAATAATCTCTCTAAGGTCGACCAGGTTTGATTCCCGGTCGATGCATGTGAGATTTTCGAAGTGAAATGCCAATGTCCTGTGGTTCGGATTCAAGGTAAAGAAGGAGATCCCGTGGCTCATGATCTCACGATTAACTGTCACGTAAATTTACAAGCTTCCTTTTTGTTCACCTCGGCTTTTCTGAATTGCATCTGGGACCTGCCGTCCGTGCGCCTTTTAAGCTTACGCTGGGTAAACCGTTAAAGATACCGGGTGAAGCCGGGACGGGTTGCTATTTATATACATTATAACACATTGCTGGTACATCACAACATAACTACACGGGCTTCAGGGAACAAAAGTGGACTATAACTTTAGTTTATGCTCGACCCTGGAGAAATGTAAATATGATGTGTCAGAAAACTGTACTAAAATTAGGCTCATTATAGTACAAGTTTTCATTAAGATACAGTTTCTCCCACCAATCAGATCTCAAGAAATTGTTGTGTGACCAATTAGGTGAGGATAGCATCGCACCTGGCGCTCCCTTCCATGGCCCTCTATTTCAAATTTCACTGCGTGGCGAGTGTCATAGTGAGGTATTCCAGGAGGCCATGGTCAAATACAAGGTATTCTCTGCGTCCCATGCGCTCTGTTCGGTACATAAAACGGGTGAAATCTCGACAGATTTTATGAATATTTATGTTCGAACATAAAATAGTTATAATTATCGTCGAACATAAACAGTAGTATGCAACTCGCCTATAATGGTAATTAAGACACTCGTTTAATAAACATACACGTGTCTTCATTATTGCCATTATAGGCTCGTTGCATAATGTACTATACTGAAACAGCCACTTCTAAGCTGGAAAGGTGAAATCGCTACCCATGAACTTCCGGACGAATCGGGTTCTTGAGAGAACTACTGCCTTCTGCAGATAAAATGCACCCCAAACCAGCCCTCCCGCCGGTTTCTAAAATCCATGATGGAGGCAGGACTCGAATCCGAGTGAGAGGTAGACGCGCTAAGTAGGGGAGTAGTGAGAGTTCTGCCCCCCCCCCCCCCCCCCCGCTACTCCCAATGCGAGCCGATAACTCCCGAACCCGTGGTCGGAGATTCACAAATGAGGTGTCGTTGTACTCGAGCTGACGGGGGCTTTGCTATGGACCACGCGTTATATTTATTTTTTTTAAATTGAAAATTTTTGTTTTTGAAAATAGACGATAGTTAAAAAGCCAAACATGATAGAACGTTGTGCAATAGCTTAAACGAACGATCTTATGTCCTTTATTTTTTATAATAAAACTTTTTATTTTTCTATGTTTTTGTGAAAAAAGTGTAATTTTGAAATTCTTATATTTTGGAAACTAAAGAGTTTACAAAACAATTTGTTTGACATAAATGAATGGCCCTGACCCCCTCTACCGGCAAATAAATTTCAAGCCTCTATAACTAAAACTGTGCAGTAGGGGAGTGATGAGAGTTCTAAATAGTGACACGAGCCGCTCGGCTACGCTGACATTTTATGTGTATTTCGCGAAACCATGGGCATGCGACATATCGTTGGACTCGGGCTGACGCCCTCTTTTTAATGGACCACTCGTATTATTTTTCAAAACATTTTTGAAAAATGTTGTTTTTGAAAATAGATGATAGTTAAAAAACCAAACATGATAGATCGTTGTGCAATAGCTTAAACGAACGATCTTTATGTCCTTTATACTTTATAATAAAACTTTTTTATTTTTGATGTTATTTTGAAGAAAGGGTAATTTTGAAATTCTTATATTTTGGAAACTAAAGGGTTTACAAAAAATTTTGTTTGACATAAATATATGGCCCTGACCCCCGCTACCCGCAAAATAAATTGCAAGCCTCTAGGACTAAAACTATGCAGTAGTGGGGTAAGACCGGTTCTACCCATAATCGCGCGTCTGCTTGAATACGTATGGCTATCTTGGAAAACGTTGTTGTTGGTGGTGGTGGAGGACTAGGGTCGAGTGAGAGGTCGTTTAGATGGTATTTTTCCGCTCTATTTGATGGTGAGGTTATTTTTTACAATGGGTGGAATTTGGAAACGCAATTTGAGGTAAACGTGCGTTTTTGACATTTTGGTGATATTTAATGAGCTTGTAAGGCTAGAACGATGTGTTGTTTAGGAACGGGGTGACGTCCTCTTGGCTAAGAATGTGTGTGTTTTTTTTTTTTAATTCTTTTTTTTTTCTTTCTTTTTGGTATTGGCGCTATTTTGAAAACGGTGAATGTTGGAATAAAGTTTGTTTGACGTTAATGAAAGGTGGGCATGCCCTCTAGGGTGGCAGCAAGTTTCAATGGTGTAGGAGGAAAAAAATGATAGCCAACTTTCTAGCGAACATTGGTGATCAGTGGCGAACGGATGGTCGGATTTTAATAAATGAGGTGTCGTTGGACTCGAGCTGACGTCCTCTTCCCTATAGACCACTCGTTATATTTTTCAATTTTTTTTGAAAATTTTTTTTTTCGAAAGTAGGCGATAGTTTGAAAACCAAACATGATAGAATGTTATGCCATAGTTGAAACGACTGTCCCTATGACCTTTATTTTTTATAATAAAACTTTTTATATTTTGAGTTTTTTTGAAAACACTTACATTTTGAATGTTTACTATTTTGGAAACTAACACGATGACAAATAAGTTTGTTTGACATAAATGAAAGGTCCCTACCTCTTTGACCACCAAATAAATGTATTTGTCTCTAGGACAAATACATTTGTCTCTAGGACAAAAAAAAGCTAGGCTTTTTTTTTTTTTTTTTAAGAGTGTTTGTAGACAGAGAGCCGGTAGCGCTTGGCGTATGTTACAACGAGGCTATGATTGGCCATGGTGGATACTGAAAATGGCTATTTCGACGGGGCGATGTATGGCAAAACGAGGGATTGCTTTTCGATAGTTTTCCTATGACGAATGAATGAAGACGAATATTTTGAAATGTGACAAGCATGCTAAGATTTTTACCCCTGAAGGGGATCTTTAACGTTATAGTTAACGGTGATGAGCGAGATCGCTCTCTGACACAACAGACGGTTGTAGGATATGACCAAGTGATTCTTAGACGTTGGCGATTGGTGACCGTGCCCGGAAGAAATGAATAGCTATTTTGGTGGGATGGTGGGGGCAGCTTATGACGGTTGGTTTTGTGACATTTCCTATGACGGATAGAGGCGAATATTTGAAAATGTGTTAAGTGTGCTAGGAATTTTTTTAACCCTGAAGGGGATCTTTAACATGCTAGTAAACGGTGATAAGCGAGACTGCTGTCTGGCACAGTAAATGGTTTTAGAATATGGAAACCTATAACATTTGCTCGAACAAGTCATGTGCATGTACGCAAAGAGCCAAAACGGTATGGTCATTGGCATAAATGTTATAAACTAAATATTGAACTGGGTAAAGTCATGTGTTTTAGGATGAAAGTATGTGGTTAACATGATCATGTATTGAGGATGCTAGTAATTATTATAGCAGTAAAATGTTTAATAATAATAATAATAATAATAAGACACACACATATGTTTTGAATCCTAACACGCACACAGTCCAGCTCACTGGTGACTGAATATTGTACCTAGCCAGAGGACTCGTGAGAGCTGGTGCTGACGAGGCAGGAATGTCTACGTCAGCAGGAAGTGTAATATCAGCTTACTTGCCTCGGGGTGGCTAGCAGGTGTGCTGTTAAGCAGAGATCGCCATTTTGGTTCTGAGACAGTAGGACTACCGATGTATAAGAGGTAGCCATTTTGGTTCCTTATTAAAACATGAAACTAGTATAAGGTACACGAATCTTATTCAGATTGAGGAATGTGAAGAGGCGTGGGAACACGTGTGAAAGAAACAACATTTCAAGGTCAAAACGCGGAGAAAATTTAACTCTCTCTGTTGCTAGGCTAACTGATAACGATTGCGTTAGTCATGCTCTTGCCATTTTAGCACACGGACGTATACAGTAGAGCTGTGGAAGAAAAATCCTTTTATTTTTTGGTAAGTACCTATGAATGATTATTTTAATAATGTCATGCTAATTAACCTTAAATTTGTAGTTATTGATTAGGTAATTGATGATTTTTATTTATTTATTTGTTTGCAGATAACCAGTATACCTTACATGTCAGAGATACAAGAAACCATTGCGCTTTTGGGCCCACTAGAAGGAAACAGTAACAAGCCACTGCAAGTGAAGGTGGGATTATTTTTTTAAACTAACTTGTTTCATTTTTTTTGTTTGATATTATTTTATTTTATGAAATGTATGTATTAACCTGAATTTAGGTACTTATAACGGTTTATTTTATTTATTTTTAGAAACGTGGAAAGAAAAGCCTTACCACTACAGAAGTTGCTGAAAACCCAAGACGCAGTAAAGTGCAACCATTGTTTCCAGGCAGTGAACTGTTTAAAAATCAGGTAAGTCTAACTTAAAAATGCTATTCCATTTTACCACTAATGAAAAACCATAGACAAAAAATATTCATTACCTGTACATGACTGGTACAATGATTGCTTTCTTGAATAATGGCCATATATTGACAAACGGTACAAGACTATATTGGTTGTTGACTGGAAAAAGTACAAGGCCATATTGGATTTTCTAAAAAACAAAAACAAAAAAATTAAATTAAATTTATTGGTGGGTCCCTATGGACTCAACAAATATCCACGGGTTTGAACAAGATAATCTGAACAAACTGACATGACATTAATTTTTGTTTATATTGAACCCTTCAGAATAGCAGTGTTTTATGCAAGAATCTTGATCAAGGGGTCGCGCTCAGTTCATAGTGTGATGTTTACGTCCGCCAAACAACATGCTTTACTGAGGCAAGGGTCATAGGATAAAAACTGTAATTAAGAAAGTAAGGAGACAAGACGTAAGATAATAACATGATTTAATAACTAATTGTGCATAAAAGAAAATAAACAAACAATAATAAAAATATATCCTCCCTGAATTTTTCCCTGAATCATATCTAACACTTTGAGGAGTCAAACGGATCTCCCCCTTTATAATAAAATTGTGGATCCTAGTTCCACTACCTTGCATTTAAGTTTTATGTGCGCGTGATGACTAACTACGAGAAAATGAGTACTTGGATGATCGTTCGTTCACAACGGGTTAACAGCCACGGTGCTAACGAACAATCATCACGTAAATCAACGTTTATGGATATGGGCATGACATTAATAAAAACCCTTAAAAACTCTAGTGCTGACACACACTACAAATCTATTATTTACAGGAATCTGTCCGAGATCCTCATTAGCGCGAAGACGCACTTAACAACATGAGCTACCAACTGGCCAATTGCTCAATACACACAAGGAAAGACAGCATTACACGTGACTCACGGGTCACTGAAATGAAAATAAACCTGGAATAAACCAACAACAACAAAAGCCTGACCGGCTAAGATTACTTTATATGAACGAAACTGCATGTTAAGGTAACGCTTCGAAGATTATCGTGATTCGTAGGCAACTCCCATTTATTTCAACAATTTTTACCATTGATCAGTTCTTATCTGAAATCCAAGTAATTAGGGAGCCAACGAGCACTCCTCACTAATGACCATGCTTGGCACGTTCAGACAGCCTTGGGAAACATCTCCCCCCTTTCCTCAAATACTTGTCGTGTCCCAGTCCAGTGTATATAAATAGCCGACCAGCTGTTCCGTTACCTCACGGAATCAACAGCAACAAAAATCTCATCCAACTCAACATATGGTCAGACATAATCACATATCCACAATTGCCCTCGCAAGGATACAATATGGACCGGGTACCAAGCTGACAGAAATCAGTCTCAGCTGAAATTCCCGCTTGTAATACCACAAAAATACACACATACACACATCTGGGACCGACATGACGCTTTCCACACAGGTCTGCTGAATAGGTACTCACAAACATTAAACACAATATTTAAAACCTACGATAGAGCTGATTACTCTTCGTCACAAATTACATTGCTCCAATCGGCAATAGTCACACTGAATCTGATCAATAATAAATCTTAAACAATTTTAATTACCCTCCAATCTACTGTATGATTACATTAATTCAGTCCTACTTCTGAAACACAACAGATCTCCGAGAGACGTTTTTAACCGCATTGCGTAACATATGCAAACACAGCCGTTCACATAGCTACGTTAGTTAACACAATACAAAAACAAGAACCTTCCACTAACTACATTCGTGCGAGCTGCTTCCATACAAAAGTGTGTCAGACCAAAACTAAGTATACTACGTTAATCACACAAGCAATGTATTTACAAAAATATGTCCCATAAACCATAAGTTAATTTATCAAATAATAAAGAATATTATTTTGTACTCATCTCTCTTGTAGTCACCCGTCAAAGAACGTCTGCTGCCATTTCCCAACTGAATGGTTCTATCTCATCTCAGCCATCTGGACGGAGTGTTGAGAATTCCAAACTTCCTCTGTAGTCGTCGGTGTCATCTCTGGCGCTGCTTCAAAAATTAGATTATTATACACTTGATATCTGACTACTAAATTCGCTGTTCAGGTACTACTTTCCCTGTCACAGTTCGTTGGCGAATTATCGACGATACTGCCCCTACAATATAGTACTGTGACTATCTATCACTGAATTTAACACTTTACAATAACAACCTGTGTCCACGACACACAAAATATAAATCGTTCTGTCCGCAGACGAACAGTAATAAAACGACTACGCCCGTAGACGCACAGAATAATAATCTACGTCCTCAGACGAACAGAATAGAAGTCCACGTCCGTAGACGCACAGATTAGAAGTCCATGTCTCGGCTCTTCATGCCACTTATAAAAGAACTGGCCCTAGGTCTCGATGGGGGGGGAATTTATGTAAAAATTTCTCGAAATAATTGTGGTACAGGCATGAAATAAATATCACTGAACTCGTAACATTGCACAGGTCAAGAATATGCTCATTAATCCTAGAATCGATCGTAGAGATTTTGTCTAGGCGATCTCCCGCGTGAATGCTAGCCGAGCGTGCCCACGCTAGACCTGCCGCGTTAACTAGGCATTCTTCTCTCATTGGTTCTCACATTTTCTGTAATTTGGTGGTTCATAGCAGATCTTGGCGTCGTAGGAGTGTCCAGCCTGCTCATCAGCCACTCACATTACTGCATCATTTCTTCTAGGCGCGAATATCACAATGAACATACCGGCAGCATGTCTCACTGCGCGTCGCTTCTATTTGAGGCGGCCCACCTGTCCTTCTGACACATCGCTATGCTATTTCCTTTCACAGCTAAAATATTTAGCCTATTGTCAACCTGCTTCAGGTATGTCCCCGCTGTCTCCAACCAATGCTTGAAATTTCCTCATCTCCGTCTGGCTACTTTCATGATGCTGGTTGAAATATTTATTAATTGGAGAAATAAAACATAGAATCATTTATCCAACAGAGGATAAAAGGGTTCACAACTCTCCCACTCACAAAATTTCGAACTTAGGAATAAAGTCGACAATTTTTAAAAGACTTCCGTAGGCCAAATTGTTTTATTTCAGAATCACCCCTTTTCTATTACTGGTCTAGTCGCTCCTGTCTTGAATGGCATTTACTCGTTTTCATTTCCTGCTTGTATCTCCCCTCTCAGTCTGCTTGCATGACGCTCTGGTGCCTGAGGCAACACCCTGCTCGTCTCGTTAATGTTTGTCAACAACCACTCTACTTCCTCGTTTACGTGCCGTACTCAACTACTCCTCGTGCACTTTGTTGATAATAGGACGTCCATATATTCAAACTGCATCATTAATTTTGGCGCTCCCATGGCTCACTTCGACGATACTTTTTTAGGTTGGCAGCGTTGTAGACTGACATTGTTCCTGTGCTCAATTCTTTCACTCTGTAAGCATTGTTTCCAAGGTTTCTTACGATAGAATAGGGTCCTATGAACTTTTCGCAGAATTTACTGAAGATTTTCTTTTCTGGGTCCGATGTAGCAGGTCGTTTCACGAAAACGAGCTGGTTGATTTCAAGATCCCTGTGAAACCTCTTATTTCTCACTCGCCGTAATCTGCGGTCTGCTTGTTTTCTCATGTAGGCTCTCGTCCTCTCAATTCGCAAGTCAGGTGCTATCATTGGATCTTGTGGACAGTTAATGATGCTTTTCCACGTTCTTACTGGATACTCGTTCTTGTGTAGGACCATAGGGATCTGTCCTGTTGACTCGTGCCTGGTAGAATTCATGCATGTCTCTACATCCTTAATTTTATCAACCCATTTGTGGTGTTCGTTCGGAATGAAGATCCTCAAATATGAAGTTACACACTTAATTGCTCTTTCACTTGGATTTGCTTGGGCATGTCGGATACTGCTTAAAACGTGTTTTATACCCATATCTTCCATACCTTTCTTGAATTCGGTGCTTGTGAAATAACTGCCATGGTCTGATAATATAAACTCTGGTTTTCCAAGGATTGGAATAACTCTATTTCGAATGCGACTGAGTACCTGCTTCGATGTCGTTTTCTGAATAGGGCATAGTACTACGAATTTAGAAAATACATCAATGCACACTAGCAAATGACGGCAACCTCGCCTTCCCTTCGGGATTGGACCGAAACAGTCGAGTGCCAGTAGCTCACATGGTTTCTGAGGTAGCAATGGTCTGGGATACAGCCTCATTAAGTAATTATTGGGCTTTGTCCTCTGACACGGATCACAAGTTGTAATGACGTCACATATAGTTGTTCTCATACGTGGCCATGTAAATGTCTCTCCTATCGTCGCTTCGCACTTATCTACGCCCACATGACCGTAACTTTCGTGCGTATGCCATGTCAATCCTCGTTGTAACGATGCAGGTACTAATATGCGTAACTTGGTGTGGTCATTATCTACCCATTTGTGCAGCAAATTGTTGACATAAACATATCTTCCTTCTTTGGCTTTCGCTTCTCGAAATGCAGGTGTTCCTGTAGGTAGTTGCTTTCTGAAGTATTGAATTAAAAGCATCATCCATGGTTCCGCTTCCTGTTCTCGCTGTATCTCACGTAACTCCTCCAAGAATTCCCGGTCCTTCGGTGTTAACTCCAAGTGTTGTACCATCGCTGTTTCTTCATTATCAGGCTCTGGGTTCCTGCTGAGTGCATCCGGTAGTAACTCTTCAAATTGTGCATCACTGTTATCTCCTTCTGTTAATAAAGACCATATCTCCTGGGATTCACTCTCCTCATCTAGTTCCACAACAGCTCCTTCTATGATGTTATCTTCTGCCTTTCGTACCTCCTCTTCCGTCTCTTCCGATATTGCTTCCAATGCCCAAGAATTTACATCTCTTCCGGTAGTGATTTCATCCATATGCAATCCCACATTTTTCAGCTGATCATACTCTCTAAAACTGACAGTATTCTTGTGCAAATCTATCACTGCTTGATAGTCACAAATAAAATTTGCACCAAGAATTATATTGAAATTCATCTTTGCCATGATAATGAATGTTTGCCCAAAAGTGTGTTCCAATATGTTCAGCTCTAAGTATGCCTGACGTTTACAAGTGACGGTGCGTTCAGGAATAACACCCCTCACTTTGAGCTGTGGTACCGGAATTACAGGAATATTCTGACTCCGTCCCAACTCTCGAACCAAGGCCTCCGATACCAGACTGATCTGTGACCCCGTATCCAATAAACATCTTATATTAATTCCACCAATCCTTGCGTAATTAATGGGTAACTGCCTAATTTCATCGTTCCGTGGTTTCACCGTCTCCTCCAGGCATTCTTCTGGCAAAGAAATCCATTCTTGTATGTTCGCTACTATCCATCCATCTTCAACTTCCGACTGTTGTGTTTGTAGCCTGTCTCCTTTATCCAAATTTAACTTTTTTTTTAAGCTCCATTGCGACTCCCATCATCCTTCTGTCGCTCATGTCCTTGATATCCCTGTTGTCTCAGTAGACTTCCAGCTTCCTCAGTATGTGTATCAGGATTCTTCATGTTCCCAATGGCCTTTTCCCATCTTCCTATCTCTCCACCTTGACTAGCGTGTAACTCCTCTAAGTAATTTTGCGATTGAGCGTGCCTATCATCCCAGTCATCTCGATAGTTACGTGGCTCTCCTTGATTTTGGTCTCTTCTTCCTTTCCATCTTTGATTGGCATTGTAATCACCGTATCTTCCATAAGGCCTGTCATTCCTTCGATTTTCACGCCATTGCTGATATCCTCTCTGTTGGTATCTATTGTTACCTTGGTATGACCTATTGTTGTAATGATTTTCGTTACGGTGATATGGTCTGTTTTCTCCTTCCTGGTTTCGCCTAGGTGTGGAAGTGCTTGTGTTAGTGCCCTGCGTTTTGGTGTTTGCCTGTTTTGGTTTAATGACCTCTGTAGTATTGACTAACTCCAGCTGTCTTCCTCCCCTATAATGACTATGGGATGTAGTCTCATCTATTTGCCGTAGTATCTGCTCTGCATGTAAGGCCGTACTAACGTTCGCTGCGACTAGTACTTGTTGTACGTTTACTGGCATTTGTCTCGCTATAGTCATTACCAGATCTGCTTCATTTAATGGGTAATCAAGGTCACGAAATTTTAACATTTGCATGTTAAAGAAATCTGAGTATTTTGTTTGCTGGGTGGTTTGATACTTCCTAGAGTAAAGCTCCATCCTTAGACTCTGTTGTGTTGCGGGCGACCAGTATTTGCGCAGAAACGCTAAGTTGAAATCTGACATGTTTCCAAATGTATATTTGAAGCTTAAAAACCATGTGAGGACATTTCGCGATAAAAATCTCTCCATCATCCTTAATCTTCGTGCTTCAGGTACCCCAGTGTCATTGAAATGGTCTTCCATCTCTTTGATAAAGGCTTTAGGTGTCACCCCTGAATTTTCCGTGTATTTCTGCGGTTTGTAGTCATTTGAGCGAATTACTTGAATAAGTTGTGTGGCCTGATGACGTCTTGTGGTGTCGAGCTCCTATCGACATTCTTACGAAATCCTTCCGTGTTTGTTGTTAATGGGCTGTCTGCCTGAGTCTGACTTCCTGCTGTGCTGGACTCTGGACTATTTGAATTATCCGGCTTGTCTTTCACTGTTCCCGTTCTAAATATAGATGATTGTTCTAATGAGCGGAGTTCGGCTTTAATAATCCTGTCCGTCTGCTCTTTAAGTTTATTTTTCACCTCTTGCTCCAAAGCTTGAATACGCGTGTGATTTTCGCCTACTGTTTTAAGAATGGTGGATCTTTCCTCTTTAGAATCAATATTCATTTTCTTCCAATCTTTCCTTATTTGTTCTTTAATCGTGCTTACTTGCCCTTCGATCTGGCTTTTTGTGTCATCCTGATTACTTTCTATCTGGCTCAGCCTTTCGTCTAATGTACTCTTAAATTGCTCTTGCTCCGTTTTTAGGCTTTCCCATTGTTCCGCTGATTTTATCTCGAGACGGTCCATATCTTTAATAATGCCGGATATGTTTTCATCTACTGCTGATAATTGTTGTTGGATGACCCTGCCGCTTTTCTCCATCTCCTTAAATCGTCCTTCCAATTTATCCTGAGCTATTTTGACCTCGCTTGTATTCATTGTGCATGCTATTTCAATTTGTTCTAATTTAGCCAACACCGTTTCATCCAGAATGCTAAGTTTTTGATCAAAAATATCTTCCATTTTTTTAATCTGCTCTAATTGTTTCTCATTATTTTTGCTAACATCTAGGGCCAGTAATATCATCTGTTGATTAGTGTGATCTTTCATTTCTGCGGTTAACGAAGCTAATTGGTTCGTGTTTTTAATATTTTGCGCCTCTAACTGCGAATTGATAGTGTCATTAATTTCACTCTTTAATAACCTAGCTTGTTCCGCCTGATATTCATTTTGTTCAATTCTACTGTTATTTAATTGTGTCCGCAATTGTTCACTTTGTTCAGATAATTTGTTTATAGACTCACTTTGTTCTAGCCTACTATTGTCTAATTGTGTCCGCAATGATTCACTTTGCTCTAACAGTTTAGTATTTAGCGATTCACTTTGTTCTAGCCTACTATTGTTTAATTGTGTCCGCAATGATTCACTTTGCTCTAACAGTTTAGTATTTAGCGATTCACTTTATTCTGATAGTTTCGTTTTTAGCGATTCACTCTGCTCAGATAATTTGTTTATAGACTCACTTTGTTCTAATATACTAGTGTTTATAGATTGACTCTGTTCTGATAGTTTAGTGTTTATTTGTTCAGATAACTTCGTGTTTAGCGATACGCTTTGTTCCGCCAATTTAGTATCCAACAATTCCTGTGTTCTCCTCGCCGCACTCTCAATGATCTCCTGGATCTGCTCCACCGTTGCCATAATACACAATTTATATGAGACATTAGGGAAATGGCATAAAGCAATGCCCTTTGACACACACATAAAATCCAATGCACATTTACTTTCTTTATCCGACTCAGTTCATTTATTTTTACATTTATTCCCACTAGTCAATTGCATCTCTGAGTGGTTCTAGTTTTACTCAATTTAATTTTAAACCCAAGCACATATTTAGTCATTAAATTGTTATCCTGATCTGATATTAACACTGACTAATTAACAAAGTATTAATTGTCATTTTTAGGCTACAGCCTCCTAATATTTCCATGAGTTTGACTTTCTAACAAATCTAGTTTTAATTTTATCATTGGGCGCCCGGTATCACATATTAATTTTACTTTAATTTAAAAGACAAAAACGTGAACCGTATTTTACTTTGCAAACTCCTGACTTTAATTTATTTTTCACACATTTGGCGGTATCCACTTCGCCTCAATTACTTTTAATAAAATATCACTTCCCGGTGATTAAATACTGTCATATCTGCCTGCACTTGCGGCATGTCAGTTTTACTCAAATACGCCACTATTGACATGTGTAATCTCCGCCGTTACACCACAGTAAATGGCCCCACGCTTGGCCGCGCCAGTTTTATCCCTATGAACCCTTCAGAATAGCAGTGTTTTATGCAAGAATCTTGATCAAGGGGTCGCGCTCAGTTCATAGTGTGATGTTTACGTCCGCCAAACAACATGCTTTACTGAGGCAAGGGTCATAGGATAAAAACTGTAATTAAGAAAGTAAGGAGACAAGACGTAAGATAATAACATGATTTAATAACTAATTGTGCATAAAAGAAAATAAACAAACAATAATAAAAATATATCCTCCCTGAATTTTTCCCTGAATTATATCTAACACTTTGAGGAGTCAAACGGATCTCCCCCTTTATAATAAAATTGTGGATCCTAGTTCCACTACCTTGCATTTAAGTTTTATGTGCGCGTGATGACTAACTACGAGAAAATGAGTACTTGGATGATCGTTCGTTCACAACGGGTTAACAGCCACGGTGCTAACGAACAATCATCACGTAAATCAACGTTTATGGATATGGGCATGACATTAATAAAAACCCTTAAAAACTCTAGTGCTGACACACACTACAAATCTATTATTTACAGGAATCTGTCCGAGATCCTCATTAGCGCGAAGACGCACTTAACAACATGAGCTACCAACTGGCCAATTGCTCAATACACACAAGGAAAGACAGCATTACACGTGACTCACGGGTCACTGAAATGAAAATAAACCTGGAATAAACCAACAACAACAAAAGCCTGACCGGCTAAGATTACTTTATATGAACGAAACTGCATGTTAAGGTAACGCTTCGAAGATTATCGTGATTCGTAGGCAACTCCCATTTATTTCAACAATTTTTACCATTGATCAGTTCTTATCTGAAATTCAAGTAATTAGGGAGCCAACGAGCACTCCTCACTGATGACCATGCTTTGCACGTTCAGACAGCCTTGTGAAACATCTCCCCCCTTTCCTCAAATACTTGTCGTTTCCCAGTCCAGTGTATATAAATAGCCGACCAGCTGTTCCGTTACCTCACGGAATCAACAGCAACAAAAATCTCATCCAACTCAACATATGGTCAGACATAATCACATATCCACAATTGCCCTCGCAAGGATACAATATGGACCGGGTACCAAGCTGACAGAAATCAGTCTCAGCTGAAATTCCCGCTTGTAATACCACAAAAATACACACATACACACATCTGGGACCGACATGACGCTTTCCACACAGGTCTGCTGAATAGGTGCTCACAAACATTAAACACAATATTTAAAACCTACGATAGAGCTGATTACTCTTCGTCACAAATTACATTGCTCCAATCGGCAATAGTCACACTGAATCTGATAAATAATAAATCTTAAACAATTTTAATTACCCTCCAATCTACTGTATAATTACATTAATTCAGTCCTACTTCTGAAACACAACAGATCTCCGAGAGACGTTTTTAACCGCATTGCGTAACATATGCAAACACAGCCGTTCACATAGCTACGTTAGTTAACACAATACAAAAACAAGAACCTTCCACTAACTACATTCGTGCGAGCTGCTTCCATACAAAAGTGTGTCAGACCAAAACTAAGTATACTACGTTAATCACACAAGCAATGTATTTACAAAAATATGTCCCATAAACCATAAGTTAATTTATCAAATAATAAAGAATATTATTTTGTACTCATCTCTCTTGTAGTCACCCGTCAAAGAACGTCTGCTGCCATTTCCCAACTGAATGGTTCTATCTCATCTCAGCCATCTGGACGGAGTTTTGAGAATTCCAAACTTCCTCTGTAGTCGTCGGTGTCATCTCTGGCGCTGCTTCAAAAATTAGATTATTATACACTTGATATCTGACTACTAAATTCGCTGTTCAGGTACTACTTTCCCTGTCACAGTTCGTTGGCGAATTATCGACGATACTGCCCCTACAATATAGTACTGTGACTATCTATCACTGAATTTAACACTTTACAATAACAACCTGTGTCCACGACACACAAAATAGAAATCGTTCTGTCCGCAGACGAACAGTAATAAAACGACTACGCCCGTAGACGCACAGAATAATTGTCTACGTCCTCAGACGAACAGAATAGAAGTCCACGTCCGTAGACGCACAGATTAGAAGTCCATGTCTTGGCTCTTCATGCCACTTATAAAAGAACTGGCCCTAGGTCTCGATGGGGGGGGGGAATTTATGTAAAAATTTCTCGAAATAATTGTGGTACAGGCATGAAATAAATATCACTGAACTCGTAACATTGCACAGGTCAAGAATATGCTCATTAATCCTAGAATCGATCGTAGAGATTTTGTCTAGGCGATTTCCCGCGTGAATGCTAGCCGAGCGTGCCCACGCTAGACCTGCCGCGTTAACTAGGCATTCTTCTCTCATTGGTTCTCACATTTTCTGTAATTTGGCGGTTCATAGCAGATCTTGGCGTCGTAGGAGTGTCCAGCCTGCTCATCAGCCACTCACATTACTGCATCATTTCTTCTAGGCGCGAATATCACAATGAACATACTAGCAGCATGTCTCACTGCGCGTCGCTTCTATTTGAGGCGGCCCACCTGTCCTTGTTACACATCGCTAGGCTATTTCCTTTCACAGCTAAAATATTTAGCCTATTGTCAACCTGCTTCAGGTATGTCCCCGCTGTCTCCAACCAATGCTTGAAATTTCCTCATCTCCGTCTGGCTACTTTCATGATGCTGGTTGAAATATTTATTAATTGGAGAAATAAAACATAGAATCATTTATCCAACAGAGGATAAAAGGGTTCAATATATTGGTTAAAGGGGGATGTAAATGACAAAAGCTTTATAAAAAGAAAATAAGCGCATGGGTTACTGTTAGTGCCAACATACAGTTTATTTTTAATGGTGTTTTGATATATTAATGTCAATTAACGTTAAAGTTTAATTACAAGTATTGAATGATTGATTGAGTGATGGGTTATTTTGTTTGTTTTTAGGTGTGGTCATGCGCCATTAACGTAGTGAACAGACAGTGAACAAGCATACATAATGCTTTAAAGTTCTTTGTGCTCTTGTGCAACGTTAATAACTTGCAATAAAAAGTTTTATTATAACACATGGCGTTAGTACCAAATACAACAAGTGAGCAAGTTGGTTTACCACGTGGGTTGGATTTAAAATCAGAATATGATCGTTGGTTAACATTTGAATCCTGGCCTGTAGGCTTTTTGCCGACACATAAACTTGCAAAAGCTGTTTTTTTTTTTACTTGAACCGAGAAGATGTGGTGCGCTGTGTGTTTTGTCGTATTGAACTTTCACACTGGGAAGAAGGGAATGATCCCTTTAGAGACCATTTGCGATGGTCTCCTTGTTGTCCTTACATGCTTGGAAAACAAGTGGGTAACCTACCAGTGTATCCATTTTACCGAACCACAAGGCCATTGGCCACTACGTATGTTGCTGAATCACAAATAAATAATAATAATGATGTATTACCACCCAACAACGGTAGTGTCGATATATGTGGTCCATATGCCGTAGACAGGGTTGAATTGGCGTATGCTTTTGAAAAATTGGGAGTTTGCAAGACTAAAGCACTAGCACACCCAGAGTATAGCTCTGTTGAAAAACGTTTAGAATCTTATAAAAATGTTTGGCCATTAATATTAAAACACATTACCAAACAGCTAAGTGAAGCTGGATTTTTTGTACTGGTGAAGGGGATAAAACAATATGTTTTTAATGTGGATTTGTTTAAAGGATTGGCAAATGACTGATGACCCTTTTGTGGAACACGCTTGTTGGTTACCTAACTGTAGATACATGGTGTTGCTTAAAGGTCAGGAATTTGTGAACACTATTCGTAAAGAAAACGTGATTGCAGCACAAGACATAAAAGTGCCTTTAGAGTTAGAACATGCGCAGCAAATACATGAGGCTGAAAAAAAAAAGACTTGTCTCACGAACAGATACAAAAGTGTGACGAACAATTATGTAATTTTTTTTATCAAGATGAACTAGGTGTTGTATTTTTGCCTTGTGGACACATGATAGCATGTGTCAAGTGTGCATTAGAACTTAACACTTGTGCTATATGCAGAAAAGTAGTATCTGCTACAGTTAGGGCATTTCTTGCATAACTAGTATAATTTATTAGCCATGCATAGTGCAAAATCCCTAATTGCACAATATTATTAAAGCTGTTTTAGAGTGTAGGCCTAATAGATATGCTTTTGTTTTGTTTATAGACTACTACAATGAATGTTTTGAATGCTGTGGGACAATCGTGTGGCTTAGAGACAAAGAAGCTCAGCGAATTGCCAACGCATATTCCATTCCGCATTATCAAGATTCGGAAATTGAAAACAGCATATGGTGATCGTGTACTTTGTGTATGTGAAAACATTGAGACATTTCTGCCTATACGGTTTAATGATATGTCGGAGAGTGTTTTTGATGAAGTCAATAATGCTGTGCAACCTGTACACTTAATTTATGAAGGTTTTAAAAACAATAGGTGCATGGTTCGTTTTAATTAAATAAAAAGCAATTGTGAATGAATAATGGAAAAATATAAGTGATGACAATAGACTGAAAGAAAAAAATATGTGTATAGAACAATAATGGTTTAGTTTTTAGTATTGCCTTTAAAAATATTATGATGAAACCAAAAAAATGTATATAAAGTATGTAAATAAATGTAAATAATGGTACAATGCTGTTTTATTTTTTACAAAGTTAGAATATTTAACATTGCAGAGTATACATGATTATGACAATAAATGCATGCTTAATACAAGTCTTTGTCTTAACGATAGTGTGATATAGTTTTAAAAACAAAACTTGTTGTAGATCTTTTATCCACGGCGTACAATAGGTATAAAACGTCATTATCACTATCATAATGATAAGCAGCATTATGACTATCATTATAATGACCATTATTATCCTCAACATAACTAAAACCAGTCAAATTTTCCTGTTCCTCTTCCTGTTTCTCTTCCTCCACAGTGTCCCCGTATAGAATCTGAGTGACTTTTGATAATGTTAAGGGTTTTTTGAACATTGAACTATTTTGAGCAGCAATATTATTTTCTTGTACTCGCTTTTTAACATTTTCATGATTTTCTGTTGACAGCAACAGTGTTTCATGCAGTACACTACATTGATGATCACTGACACTTAAAACCTCACTATTTTTACTTTTTTAGCTCACTGTGACAAAGTTTTGAACGTTGTTTTGAACAACGCCAAATCACAGTTCCATTTTTATTGGTTCGTTTCACAATATATGAATATCCTTTATAGAATGCATGAGGCTTACCATACCTAGTCACAGATACTTCCATATCAACTGTCAAGCATAGACTAAGCTCTAGTAACGACAACTTGGTAATAAGAACAATAGTTTAATGTGCGAGCATATATGGGTGCAAATGTGGGAGCAAAAAAGTGGGAGCAAAAATTGGGAGCAAAAAGTGGGAGCAAAATTGGGAGCAAAAATTGAGAGCAAAAAGTGGGAGCAAAGAAAAAAAGTAAGAGCAAGTATGGGAGCAAATGTGAAAGCAAAAGTGGGAGCAAGTATGGGAGCAAGTGTGAAAGCAAAAGGGGGAGCAAAAAGTGAGAGAAAAAAGTGAGAGCAAAAAGTGTAAGCAAAAGTGGGAGCAAATATGAGAGCAAAAAAGTAGGAGCAAGTATGGGAGCAAATTTGAAAGCAAAAGTGGGAACAAAAAAGTGAGAGAAAAAAGTGGGAGCAAAAAGTGTAAACAAAAGCGTGAGCAAATATGAGAGCAAAAAAAAAAGTGAGAGCAAATATGGGAGCAAAAAGTGTAAGCAAAAGTGGGAGCAAACAAGTGTTGGCAAATATGGGAGCAAAAAGTGAGAGCAAAAAGAGCGAGCAAAAGTGAGTGCACAAAGTGGGAGCAAAATGTGTGAGTAAAAAGTGGGGGCAAATGTGGTGTTTTACTAAAACAATCTCCCCTAACCTTACTTAACCTAACTTTACCTAACCTAACTTCACCTAACCCAACTTCACCTAACCTAACCTTCCAACTCTCAGATCAAAAATTAAATTCTGGCCATAATCGAGTTGGAACCCAAAACCTCTGGGATAACACCCAAGTATACTAGCCACTACACCGCGAGATGGGCAAATTATCATGCAACACAACACAAAAATAAAAGTTTCCTGTAGTGTAACTCATTGGCTGACAACCCTAGTTGAGAATTCAAACCCAAGACCTCAGGACTTTTTGAACATTATCAGAAATATTATTCCATTTACATTTTGCTGTTGCTTATAGTTATAAGAGTTGGCATTAATATGGGAGCAAAAGTGAAAGCAAAAAGTATGTGCAAGCATGCTGGTTGTAGAGACTTTCATATCAACTAACACATAAATTAAATTTTAGTAAAGTGACTTGGCTAATAATAATAATAACAGTTTTAAAAAATTCAAGGGGATTGATATTTTTCAGGGTGTAATTTCCAAAGTACTGTCAAGAATAATAATTACATGAACAGATTGCAAGAACTCTAGAGTGCTTTTAAGGTTAATGATTGGCTAGGAGTGAGATAGAGCAAGCTAACCTAAGTTAACCTCAGCTCACTAAGCCTAACCTTGTCACATGACATGTTCTACAAGTATAGACTTGCTTTGAGACTGGCTATTACGTCACAGATGAATGGCGGCGGGAGGCTGGCAAAAAGGAAAATGTTTTTGTGTAATAAAAAGTCATGTCCAGCTACGCTTCGTGAGGCAAAACTGAAAAGTGGCAGATATAAATCCCATTTCGGCCATCCTGGTAGTGGTTTATCGTGGTTTCCCACATCAACTCCAGGCAAATGCTTTCTAACGTAAAGCCACGGCCGACTCCTTCCCAATCCTCACCTGAATTATAAATACACACTCTAATACAGACGCTACAATTACACAGGATATGAGACAAAATGTATTTTTTTAGCCTATATTCATTTATGAAAAAAAAGTAGGCTTATGAGATCACCATGTGTGTGTGTTTGAAACATGGCACGGTATATCTTCATACAAGCATTAATACAGAGTCTTTCGCTCAAAGCGCGGTGCGTGGAGTGTGGGACGATCACATGGACACTCGCTGAGCTTGGGGTCGAGAGAGCGCCCGTACGAATCGCATGTAAATAATGAAATTTTCATTCACGCGCTTTAGTTCATCTACCAAGATAGGAATCAATTTCTCTCGTGATATTTTGTGCTAATGTGTACGCAGGTTGAGGCATTAAAACTTACCAATAACACATTGTAAAATTTTGAAACACAATAACAATTAAACAATAACCACTTATACATCGTTAACAATAACCACTAACACGTAGGGCCTACACACGTTATAAACTTATAAAACTTATAACTTAAAATTGGCTATAAACAAAATAAGAAAGTCAACTTTACTCGGCAAATACTACGTCGTAACTGTCTCAGCACCGCGAAGTCCCGCACTGCTCCGCAGCATTAATTTCATCAATCCAACAGCACTTCTTTGCTTAAGACATTTGCTGTATCAGCACCGCGTTGCTATCTGCTCATGTGACCTTTAGCTCGACGTTCTACCTGCAGTATTGCGCCGGCCAAGTGGCCGGCCCCGCTTTGAGTGAAAGACCCTGTATAATGACGTCTAATTCAATGGAGTTTATGAGAACTTTAAAATGGCAGCTGTGCATTTTCTTTTTAAATCTAATTTTTATTTCTCGTGTCCTAAGTAAGACCAGTAGGATATATGAAAATAGGCTGTTAAGTTCTTCACGGAACTACTTGTTAATACTTGCTAGCATTGTTGTTTATAAATCCAGCAGTGCGAAACGTAACAGGAGCAGATGTCACCATGGGGAGAAGAAGGATGACTGAGGTTACTGGAGTTGAGTCATATCCTACCCGCACGACTATCCCTGTCAACCCTGCAAGCTGACAGCGAACCACAAGTAAACAAGGAAGAGTTTCCGCTGGTATTCTTATCTTCAACGGGTAATACACGGAGCAAAGCCCCTAAATTAATCAACAACAACAACATAAACAATTTCACGTCTAACTCCTAGCTGCATGTGGAATATTAGAAGACAAAGACTATGCCAAGACAACAGGTTAAGAATAAGTCTCTGCTGAAATGTAGATGACTTCACAAGACGGATGAATCGCTGTCAGCATTGTCATATGCCCCACGCTACACGGAAGAGTTTTGAAAGTTGGCACGCGATATTCTCGTCAGGGAGCGGCTATCGCCAATCCATCGTCTACATCAGCAAAGATAAAATTGTCGGTAGAATTCCAAAGAGTCTCTGCCTATTCTTGTCGACAACAAAGCACAAAGCGTTTCAAGGTTTCAAAGAAGCTCAGCGGCCAGAAATTCGTAAATATATCCATAATGCTACGCTTAACCGTGTAGCGGAGAACAAGTACGTTTTTAGCCTACTTTCGATTTTTGCAAAAAAAATGAAAGTAGGCTAATAAGATCACTACAGGGTCAAAAAATGTGTGTCTGTCTGTGTGTGTGTGAGTCTGTGCAAGTGTGTGTACTCTGATTGTCTGTCCCCCTATCAATTCGAACACGGTGAAACCGAATTGAACGAAATTTGGTACAGAGGTAGAACAAGCAAAGGGCACCTCAGTGTCATGTTTTATATCGCCGCCATCTTGACGGAAACGTAATGGCGGCCACCCAAATGTTCAAAGTTTAAATCAAATTACGACCAACCTTATCATCTGATTTCTACCAAATTTTGCAACATTATACCTTTTTGTATGAAAATCTCTTGACTAAACTGCAAGGTCATCAGCCCTATATATTACGGATGGCGGCCATGTATGTGTGCAAATCGATTCCCCCTAGCTATTCAACCACGGTGAAACCGAATTGAACAAAATTTGGTACAGAGGTAGCACCAGCAATGGGCACTCCAGTGCCATGTTTTATATCGCTGCCATCTTGACAAAAACGCTATGGCAGCCACCCAAATGTTTAAGTCTTGAATCAAATTACGACCAATCTAATCATCTAATCTCTACCAAATTTTGCAACATGATACCTTTAAGTATAAACAATGTTTTGACCAAACTACAAGGTCATGCGCCCAATCATGTGTGGATGGCGGCCATGTATGTGTGCAAATCGATTTACCCTATCTTTTCAAACACGGTGAAACCGAATTGATCGAAGTTTGGTACATAGGTAGCACTTGTAAGGGGCACCTCAGTGTCATGTTTTATATCGCCGCCATCTTGACGGAAACGTAATGGTGGCCACCCAAATGTAAAAAGCTAAAATCCAATTACGACCAACCTAATCATCTGATCTCTACCACATATTGCAACATCATACCTGTAAGTGAGAAGCGTTCTTTGACCAAGCTACAAGGTCATCAGTCCAATAGTTTGCAAATAGCGGCCATGTATGTGTATAAATCGATTCCCGCTATCAATTCAAACACGGTAAACCCGAATTGAACGAAATTTGGTACATAGGTAGCACTAACAATGGGCACCTCAGTGTCATGTTTTATATCGCCGCCATTTTGACGGAAATGTAATGGTGGCCACCCAAATATTACAAGCTTAAATCAAATTACGACCAACCTAATCATTTGATCTCTACTAAATTTTGCAACAACATACCTTTTTGTGGGAAGCATCTTTTGACTGAACTACAAGGTCTTCAGCTTAATAGTTTGCAGATAGTGGCCATGAATGTGTGAAAATCGATTCCCCATATCAATTCTAACACGGTGAAACCGAATTGAATGAATTTTTTTTTACAGAGGTAGCACTAGCAAAGGGCACCTCATATTCATGTTCAATATCCGTATAGCACGTTGTATTTCAACAAGCTACTACAACCAACATTCAATTATACTCCTTGAAAAGGAAAAAGTGTTATAACAATACCCATGCTTTTAGAAGAAAGTAGGCTATATGTTCTTTACTGAATATCTTGTTATTTAGTTACTAGCATTACCCGTCGCGAATTTGCTCACGAAAATTGTACAAATACTGCACATTAAATTTAGCGATGACTCACTCATCAATGCCCTGATTTATTTATAGTTTAACTTTGAAACAGACCACTATACGAAACGATCTGGAAAAATATGTAAGGCGCCATGCTACTAGCTCTTGATATACAGAACAATTACAATTTGCTAGTATTGTATCTTCCAGTGGCGGCTGGTGACATTGTTGCAGCGTTGCACAACTCCCAATAATTTTACACCTAATTCGTAGTTTCTTTTCCTTTAATGTTTTAGTTTTATAGATCTAATGCACTCAAAAATGTGTTAAAATCATCTATATTTTGATATTATTTACCCTAATGCTTCACACTGTACCTATAAAAGCTGCCGCCTTCAAATCAAACTCCAGGGGGTTAGCTGTCTTGTGGCGACTCCCAAGCAGACAGCGCGGCGTACAGGACGAGGCTGGACGAGGCCAAGCTTGTGCATAGCATGCCGACCAGCATGGGTAGCAGGGTGTTGCAGACGAGCTGCCAGCCCCCTGGCAACACTCAGTTCCAAATGGCCCCGTTAGACTGCACCACTCTTTGGAAATGACAACACCCTCGATTTCTCTTACCCCGCGAAGGGTAGTTTAGTTAGTTAGTTAGGTAGTTATTGTTGTTTTAAGAGGAGGAACTACGAGGTCATCTGCCCCTGAAGGGTAGTTTCTTTCCCACACCACTAGAGAATGCTACATCACCCACAACGGTACAAATATCGGAATTTCATAGGGAGACATTAGTTGGTTCTCACCCAATTATTTTTAGATGTTTTCTCATCATAACTTCATTTAATATTTTTGTCAATTGTTCTGTGAAGCGAGCCTAAGAACGCCACCATTGCTATAAGTACAGTAGATAAGTGGCTGAACTATTTTGCGACGTATTGTTGGTGTACTGTAGCGGTTTATGTTTGCTTTTACCACTCTTGTTCTTGCGGGATTTGGGTTGCGATTAGTTCTGTATTTAGTTGATTTGAGTATTTTGGTTCCAGGCAGATACTTAACTGTGCATTATTATTATTATTATTATTATTATTATTAAGATTATTATTATTATTATTATTATTATTATTATTGTTTGGTTGATTGTGAGTAGACCTATGCATTCACTACGAAATTTCTTGGCTAGCAAAATTCAGTGTTTTGTTAGTTTGCTTTTCGCGCCACTTTCCGATGTAGCACCCAGATTTATCATCTGTGCATCTTGTATGTTACCGTAGTATTTTATTTTAACGGAATGTTTAGTTTAAAACATTAATTGTATTGTGGAGTGTGAGTGAAAATGAATAGAGTAAGTAATTTGCTAGTCAGACAGTTTTTCCAGCTCCCTGATGACGGTAAACTTACAGTAAAAACACTCGGTACACCATTACCGGATAAGTATTGTCCAAAATATAAGTATACGAGAGCGTTTAAAGGAGATATTTAAGGCAATAATAATTGGTTATGTGAATGCGATATTTATAAACGCTTTATTCTGTTTTACATGTTTGTTGGTGGAGAATTCGCGTTGACCAAAATAGGAGTTACGGATAATAATCCCTAAAATAAAGAAACATGAATCTTCAGCTGAGCGGCTTCGGTGCCGTAGTTGGTAGCATGCTGAGCCTCTATGCCCAAGATCGCGGGTTCAAACCCGGCCGAAGTCATCGGATTTTTTAAGAGCGTTAATCCCTCAGTATGCATTCCTTCGGAGGGGAAGTAAAGCCGGTGGTCCCATGTCATAGATTTATGGCATGTTAAAGAACCTTCCACTTTTTATACCTGTGTGAAGCTAAATTATAGGTTAAAAATTTGAACAACGCTCTTAGGTTCCAACGTTCGTCGCCAGGAGCCGACTGCGGTGGCGTGTAGTAGCCAAGTTCTGAACTAGTAGTAGTTTACGGTGGCCTTTGGCGGCAAAAGTAGGAACTGCTTGAAATTCAATGTCTGTAGTCCTCACTTGAATTAAAAACAGATAACACTCACTAATACAGCCATCACAATTAACACCGGTTATCAGACAGTTTCTCCACACACCCAAAGTACAGGGGGCTACATGACTGCGTTGTCGCAGCCCTAAACTGAGGAACCAACCAACCAATCTTCAGCTGTTTGAAATTGACACTTTTTGGAACTGTTAACGAAGCTGCACAATTGGACAGTGCCTATAGAAGGTAAATTGCGGAATATAACGAAGATGTTAGGCACAATAGATATGTGTTAAATATTGTAATAAACTGTATTCGTTTCTGTGGTTCTTTCGGACTGGCCTTGCGTGATCATGATGAAAGTGTAACATCAACAAATCCAGGTGGTTTGAGAGAACTAATTAATTTTACCGCTGAGTTGGATGCTGTGTTAAAGGTCATTTGGTAAGGGCAACTGTTTTCAAAGGAACGTCCAAAACAATTCAAAATTAATTTTTACAGATTATGTTGGAGGTTTGCCAAGAAGAAGAATCAAAGCAAATAAAGGAATCGGAAATTTTTGCCATTATAGCAGATGAAACTAGTGATATTTCAAACATATTTCAGATGGCTGTTGTGTACCAATACGTAGTAAGAGGCAAACAAAACATGATGCACACACATTAGCAGCGTGTTTACTGGATGAATTAAAGAAGCAGAAATTGAACGAAACTCCGCAAAAATGAATTGCGCCGACGTATGACAGAGCGCACTTCATGGCTGGTTCCTCTGATGGGGTTCAAGCTATAGTAAAAAAAAGAGTGATAGTCAGTTTGAAAGACTAGACTTTATATCATTTTAAATGCTACAAATGCTACAAATGCTGCGTGAACTCAAAGTCCGTTAGCAAGTGCAAACCAAGGTCAAAGGAGGTAGCTGGCTGGATGACGTCACGCTCACCGGAGCGCGCGGGGAAAGGAGGAAGCTCAAGCAGTATTATGACGTCACACACCTCAGTGCATGCTCGGTACATTTCGTCCCGTCACCGTAACGTAACGCCAGACCCCATCGTAACTACGAAGTCGACAAGATCATTTAAAATGATAAAAATCCTATCCTTATGCAGAATATGTGCCCGTCTTTGTTAGTAATAACATTTTTCGTTAACGTACAAACTTTTCGGTTGCCATGTTTTTATGTTGAGAATGTTTATTATCCCGGAGATTGAGACCCAACCTTAGACAACCTGCTGTGTCTAAAATTCTTCCCATGAACTCAGGCATAGGGCTTAAATACATAAATCTGATTTTTTAATGAATTCCTATAGGAAGAAGCCCAAAAGAGCCATTAAAATTTGTCTATTTGTCGAACGTACAGTTATTTTGGAAAACCCATGTATTTCAGTTTTTATAGAACTGTAGGTTATCTAACGTTAATTAATTTTTGTTACATGTGTAAACTTCCCATATAAAATTGCGACATCAGAAATTTTGGTGCAACACCCAGCTTTACTTACCACCGGCCGCCACTGGATCTTCGTATTGTTCTAAACATGATCGATGTAGAAAATATCGTATTTTGAGACTAATCGAAGTTAAAATTGTTGTGCCAACGCTTGCATCATTTCCATACCAGTTAAGGAGCCCAAAACAATATTAGTTCCTAAAATCACTAGGCAACTAACACTTGTTGCTCCTTACTAACACAAAAAATTGAAATTGTTTGATCAGAAATCGCAACGTGGCGCGAATAATTTGCTTGTTATTCCACCATGCTTGTTTACATGACAGATGAACTCTAGCTGTAGAGGACAGACGTCTACAAAATGCTCTGTTAGTTACTTCCAGAAGAAAAAATCCAAACTCAAGTAGAACTTCACAATGCCCAATATATGGCAGATCATGTCAGAGATCAAGTCGGCACTCGAGAGTAAATGGGGAATTTCAAACAAAACAAATTTTCGAGGCTTACAGTAGTCGCATATGATGTGTAACATGTGTCATGTTATCCCACGTTGTGTCTGGCGAGAGCACAAATCCCTTTTTAACAGTGAACTCTGTTGGTCATTGAAATAACTACTTGTAGAACTCCAGTCCCAATGATGTATTGTAGAAATATATTTAATGGGGCCTCCAAACCTTGAAGTAAACCGTATGCGATATACATTCCACATAGGGCTGTATGTTGGCCGACAGTACCTCGAATGCTTACATTAAATAAGAATACAGCAAAAGTATGAAGATTTAATAAATCATAATTGTTTTCAGCAAATATGATATAATGAATATTTTCACACCGAAGAACGACAACTTGAAGATGAATTATTGTAGGAATATATTTAATGGGGCCTCCAAACCTTGAAGTAAACCGTATGCGATATACATTCCACACTGCCACATGGCCGACAGTACGTCATGGTACCAATCTCCGCCACCGCGCGCGCTCCCTTTTCGAAAATCACTCCCAAAAAATAACCAGCTACTGAGTGGAAAGAACATCAAAAATTCTTGTGCTCCGCTTGTATACGGGCGAAGCACTCAAAGGGTCAATTTATTAAGAGACCCATTAAATGCACATAGAGAGCAGACAGTGAAAATATGTTGCATCGAGTGTAACAGTCACAGTTTGCAGAAGTACTGTAGACCTATTTGTGCAGAAAATAACCGCACCTGCTGCCCTGTACGGATCCGGTTGACTTATCTTCCTCTGGTCTGAGGAGGTCGAAGCCTTGTACCCGCATCGAGGAATTTGCAACAAGTTCTTTATTGAATACTGACGACTGGCCTCATGCTTCAGTGACGTTAAAAGAGGACTCGTCGAGATCGACAGCTTGTAACTGTCTCTCTACGTTGGGTGACAAGTGTAACTGTATCTCCACGTTGGGATGACAATTGAAACGTTTTCTAAAGCCCTCACTGTTGCGTGACAAATGTAATGGTTTCTTACTAGCTCTGTCTTGCACTTTGAAATATTTACTCTGACTAAGATATGTTGTTTTAATGGGTGCCAAGACCTCAACGCTATGTTGAAATCTAAATTTATATTTAACAACACCTGGCTCGGGTAGAACACCTTCAAGAATCTTTTCACTCAGATCGTGGTATGATTTGATCATTAACCCAACAAACAATTGTATCAGGAGAAGGAATTGGTCTATATCTAATGCTACCTACTGAAAGCAAAGATTTCATGGTTAAAAGAAATGAATTTATTATATAAAACAAGTATTGCAAAATTAACAATAATAATAATACGTTTTGAATTTAAATTGGAGCGTTGCGATTTGAATATTACCGCTAGAAAATTACGTGAAAACGGATTCGGATAAATTACTGATTTTACTCTTATTCCCAAGCTATGAAGTTACTGAAATACTGAATATAAAACAAACAGACGAGAGATTGCGTAGTTCTGAGTCATTCGCGCTTACCACTGGAAATTGCCGTAGCATTTCCCTCGTACTGGATGTTGTAGAGAGCTTCCCACAGCCTCCTGGTCGTCGTCATCTTCTTCGTTAGTTGATGAGATACTTGTAGATATGATAACTTATGGTCCGAACATCGGAACCAACCACACGTACAACCACACTGGTTAAGTTTACAAAGATAGTCGCCCTGCCTCCACGGCGCGCAAACCATATATGCACTCGTCGCATCCCCTCTACGGAGCCGTCTTCCAGTCGCCCGGTCTCCTCTGATTGGCTGAGCCCCCACGCGCTACTTCCCCACCTCTGGGTCATTACACTCGGCGCGGCGATGATGTCGATTACCGGTCCAGGCCATCTCGCCTTTTCATGAAGCAGCAACCCAGCTTGCGTCATGCTTCTTGACAAGAATAAGCCTGTAGCCGAATTCCCCGTGACTCATTTCTCTCAAAATACCCTAACTGACAAAACTCCGTAAAATTCCGTAATCATATAATTTTCTTACGATAATGTTGTTCGTAATAATTTGCTTGATAGTATTTTCTATAACATAGAAAACCTATCTGATTACTTATAATTTTATAAACAATTCTCCAAAGAAATACCTTAATAATAATAATAAGTTAATAATAATAATAATAAGTTACATGAAAACTTCTCTTGGCTGAACAATTTGCCGCGTAAATAAATATAGAATGGCTTCCTACTGACTTATGCCAGTGGCGTAAAATCCCCTCGAAAAACACGTTACAAGCTGTAAATAAAAGTGGTTTTCTTGATTTAATGATTGGTGTTCTGCTCTATGGCTCAGAGCCATGAAAATTAACAAATTTGTTTTTATTGTATTCTACTGAAAGTTTCATTTCTATGTTTATGTGAGACGATGCAGAAATGTAAATATTATATGTCAGAAAATTCTACAGTAATGAGGGTCATTGAAGTACTAGTCTTCATTATGATACAGTATGATACAGTTTCTCCCACCAATCAGAGCTCAAGAATTTCATTATGAAACAGTTGTGTGACCAATTAGGTACTTGATAGCTTCGCACATGCTAGCAAAATCCAATATGTGGGACAAATTACATGATTTGAGAATTGACAATGTAAAGGATATCCGATCAATGTATATAAATCAGGGGAATATGACTAGAAATAGCACTGTACCTTAATATCTGCAACTCCAATTTCTACACAGGGCATCGCGTTCGATTTCATCGACAATTTTAGTGAATGCGGTTGTTGATATAAACACACCAGAATGTCACAGAGGCAGCAAGTATAAGACATTAGGTCTACGGAAATCAATCGATAAGCCAGCTCTCTTTAATAAAGGTATTTGTTATACGAAACTTTTCCGCCAGATGTCATGACTGTTTTATTTGGGACTCCATTGATTTGTCTTCCGTTGACATTCCATACTCATCGAATTATCAACTAGTTATTCTACGATACATTTTAATTTTAAAGAATTTTTAACAGCCTATTGTGTGTTATTTGGCTGTTGGTGCTAGTTCAGGATGAACAATGTTTCAAAGCTATGGAATTTATTATTCGGCAGAGGGAAAATGCTGAGCCCACACAATTCCCCAAAAAAAAAAAAAAAAAAATCTTTGGAAGGACTTTGATTCTTAGTGGGAATCCAGAGCATGCGCTCTTCTGTAAAGTGAACTGACAGAATCTCGACAGATATGTATGAATATTATTATGTTAGAACATATAATAAAACTATATATTTATCGTCTAACATAAACATTCGTATGCAACTCGCCTATAATGGTATAACTGGTAATTAACACACTCGTATGGAAATTATAAAACTCGCTTCGCTGCTTTTATAAACATACTCGTGACTTAATTAATGCAATTATAGGCTCGTTTCATAATGTACTATTTTCTCGATTATACGTCACAGTAGTTACCCTTGAAAAATGTGCACCTGAAACAGGAATATCCACTCATACGGGCATTCCTTGATACATGTGAATGCACTATGAGTGGAAGAGATACGGGTAACGTTTTATGTATCCTTGCAGAACTCTTGATCATACAGACTCCAATTGACATGTTGTACCTTGATACACAGGTTTAAGGACCAACCAAGAACAATTACGAGTACTGTGGGTGATTGACTTGTTTGGACATTTGGGATGAAACAGAGACGAGAAGAAGGGGCTTCCCTCCATACAGCCTTTCTGCAATTGTCATGGTAACCTCCTTACTACTAAATTACTGAAGTTTAAATTTGCCCGATGGAAATGTTCATGAAAGTGCTGTTAAAACAAGCAGAGCGTCTTAAAGAATATCTCTGAAAAAATCTCTGAATAATTTCTGAGAAAAAGGTAAATAAAAAGTTGGAAATTTCAATGGTAATATAGGACATTCCGTAGTCCCGTAAACGAGGTCAAAGACGCTTCCACTTATTTTTTTCAAATTTTGGGCAAATTAAGCTTACACAAGGGAAGTAGGACTATCAGGTAAGACAGGTCGAAACCTGCCATGAAACTTTGTGGACGCAATCGTTGTACTATAAGAGGACAACGTGCGGAAATTCTGCCGCCAGATTGAACTGCAAGGCTCCAAAATCATACCTGACATCCTGGTATGCAAGCATGACAGCAGACGGAGCTGGACATCCCTGTGGAACTTGGAGTTGTCGTTTGGTGGAGCATAAGAGTGCCTGACCTCAGAGTAACACATGGCGCGCTTCCCTACTTTACAGGGGCGGAGGGCCTGAAATAAACCTGTTTTCTGGGATTAGGAGGCCATTCCGACCCTAGGTTCCCTATCTCAAATTAATCGTATACCCATCCCCTACACGCCCCTTAGGGGTCCTCAAGTACATTATTGACACCCTGTATGAGGGATTCGCCACATGATTTGGGAGCCTTGTAGTTCAATCTGGCAGCTGATTTTTCACACTTCCCTTGTTAATAAAATATTACTTTTCCTTAAGTTCCGATCCTCAGTAATAATTAACTACACCCCCGCTAAGTGTATGGATACCTTAAAACCATTCACCTAATACAAATTTGAAATACCGACCGAACTCAAAGCTCTTTCCACAATGATTTATTGGCATACGATGTAGTGTGTAGATCAAGCATTCTCAACGTGGTACTCTTTAAATTAAATTTGGGGCGGCTTCGGTGTCGTGGACGGTAGCATTTGGTAGCGCAAGTAGGAACTACTTGAAATTATCGTCTGCAGTCCTTACTTGAATTAAAACAGATAACACACACTAATACAGCCATCACAATTAACACTGGTTAACAGATAGATTCTACACACACCCAAAGTACACTGGGTAGATTTATATATTTCATGGGCATGACTCACGAGCAGAACATTTAGTAATGCCGTAGCATAATATGAATTCTACTTCGTTGATGGCAAAGTTATTAGCCTACTTTCGATTTTTGCAAAAAATGAAAGTAGACTTATGAGATCAACACAGGGCGAAAAAAGTGTGTCTGTCTGTGTGTGTGTGTGTATGTGTGTGTGTGAGTCTGTGTGTGTGTGTGTGTGTGTACTCTGAATGTGTGTCCCCCCCTATCAATTCGAACACGGTGAATGCGAATTGAACGAAATTTGGTACAAAGGTAGCACTAGCAAAGGACACCTCAGTGTCATGTTTTATATCGCCGCAATCTTCACGGAAACGTAATGGCGGCCACACAAATGTTCAAAGCTTAAATCAAATTACGACTAACCTAATCATCCGATCTCTACCAAATTTTGCAACAACATACCTTAATGGGGGGAGCATCCTTTGACCAAATTAATAGGTCATCAGCGTAATAGTTTGCGGATGGCGACCATCTTTGTGTGAAAATCGATTCCCCCTATTAATTCGAACACTGTGCAACCGAATGGAACGAAATTTGGTACAGAGGTAGTACTAACAAAAGGCACCTCAGTCTCATGTTTTATATCGCCGCCATCTTGACGGAAACGTAATGGCGGCCACACAAATGTTCAAAGCATAAATCAAATTACGATTAACCTAATCATCCGATCTCTACCAAATTTTGCAACAACATACCTTTATAGAGGAAGCATCCTTTGACCAAATGAATAGGTCATTAGCCTAATAGTTTGCGGATGGCGGCCATCTTTGTGTGAAAATCAATTCCCCCTATTAATTCAAACACGGTGAAACCGAATGGAACGAAATTTGGTACAGAGGGCATCTCAGTGTCATGTTTTATATCGCCGTCATATTGACAGAAACGTAATGGCGACCACACAAATGTTCAATGCTTAAGTTAAATTACGACTAACATAACCATCCGATCTCTACCAAACTTTGCAACTACCTACTCTTATGGAGGGAGCATCCTTTGACCAATCTAATAGGTCATTCGCCTAATAGTTTGCGGATGGCGGCCATCTTTGTGTCAAAATCGATTCCCCCTATTAATTCAAACACGGTGAAACCGAATGGAACGAAATTTGGTACAGAGATAGCACTAGCAAAGGGCATCTCAGTGTCATGATTTATATCGCCGCCATATTGACAGAAACGTAATGGCGGCCACACAAATGTTTAAAGCTTAAATCAAATTACGACTAACATAACCATCCGATCTCTATCAAACTTTGCAACAACATACCTTTATAGAGGAAGCATCCTTTGACCAATCTAATAGGTCATTAGCTTAATAGTTTGCGGATGGCGGCCATATTTATGTCAAAATTGATTCCCCCTATTAATTCGAACACGGTGGAACCGAATGAACGAAATTTGGTACAGAGGTAGCACTAGCAAAGGGCACCTCAGTGTCATGTTTTATATCGCCGCCATCTTGACGGAAACGTAATGGCGGCCACACAAATGTTCAAAGCTTAAATCAAATTACGATTAGCCTAATCATCCGATCTCTAGCAAATTTAGCAACAACATACTTTTATGGAGGGAGCATCCTTTGACCAAACTAATAGGTCATTAGCCTAATATTTTGCGGATGGCGGCGATCTTTGTGTGAAAATCGATTCCCCTTATCAATTCGAACACGGTGAAACCGAATGGTACGAAATTTGGTACACAGGTAGCACTAGCAAAGGGCACCTCAGTGTCATGTTTTATATCACCGCTATCTTGACGGAAACGTAATCGCGGCCACCCAAATGTCAAAAGCTAAAATTTAATTACGACCAACCTAATAATCTAGTCTCTACCAAATTTTGCAACACCATATCTTTATGTGGGAAACATATTCTGACCAAACTGCAAGAACATCAGCCCAATAGTTTGCAGATGGTGGCCAAGTATGTGTGCAAATCGATTCCCCCTATCAATTCAAACACGGTGAAACCGAATTGAACGAAATTTGGTACAGAGGTAGCACTAGCAAAGGGCACCTCATATTCATGTTTAATATCCCTATAGCACGTTTTATTTCAACAAGCTACTACAACCAACATTCAATCATACTCCTTGAAAAGGACAAAGAGTTATAACAATACCCATGCATTTAGGAGAAAGTAGGCTATATGTTCTTTCCTGAACATCTTGTTTTTAAAATAGTGTGATCTTCAACAAACAATGACGTACTGTATTTACAGTGCCTTCTGACAATGAGTGGATATCATAAGATGCTGTGTCTGTCACAACTTATCCTCTTAGAAAGTAGCATTATCTGAAATCGACTCGAACCAATTTGAGTTGATCATAAAAGAAATAAGGCGGGCTGATTAAACCAACGGGTTGAAATCTAGGAGGATGCCTGAATATGCTTCCCGGTGGCCATATTCATTATCCTACCAATCAAGTCGCTTCTGAGAGTAAACACGACACTACACTAGATTTTCTTCTCTCGAACATGATCGTCCACTTAGTCTACACATGAATCTCATACACACACACACACCCCGTAGCAGTTGGAAACACATAGGCTACTCTATCCACATTCCGTGATGTACAATGATGTGCCTGTAAACCTGTAGTACAAAGCTGCTGTATTCAATCCATTCATCATAACGGTTAGAAGACCATTAGGAAGCATTCCGATGGAAAGCAATGTGTCATCCCCACTAGCAGTAGTAGGCTGGCATGTGGATAATGTTCTACAAATTGCCTGCGCAGGAGGCTTGCAATGAACAGTGCAGAGAGTATATGACAATTGCGACGTTTTACTATTTTCGCTACCCTCGGAAAGGTTCAAAAGATGCTGTAAAAATCAGCAGAATTTCCAGAAATATTAGTGGAGAAAGAAGCACTAAGCTGGACAAAGTTTATTTTATACGATTCACAATTTTAGTATTAATATGGATATAAAACAATAAACCTTAAATAGTATGAAAATTTAAGTCCAACTTAGTGAATATTTATTGAAAAACTAAAGCACACGTTTCGACTACATTATAATCATCATCCCATTTGCATTCTTCTTCTATTTCTTTCTTCGTTATGCCCGGCTAATGAGCGCGATTTAACTTATTTAGCTGATGGTATTGCCTTTCTCTTCCCCCAAAATCTCTTCATCTTCTCGCTGTGACTTCTCTTGTGATCTTCTGACCAGGGTTTGTTGGTGATAGTGTTGGTCGGCAAAGCGGTGATTATTCGACTAATTCTCTGAAATTAGCTTTGTCTAGCACAATGTCATCTGTGATGCCTGTTTCCTGAAAATCTTTTCCAACTTTAAGCAGCCAGGTGTTTTTAACTTTCATTGACAGGGCAAGGTTAAGAATCCTTTTGGTCAGTCTCTGATTGCCCATCCTGAGGATATGCCCGTAAAATTTCAATCGTCTTTTCCTACATGTGCCTGAGATTTTCTCCGAGTGCTGGCGTAAGTCTTGGGATTTTCTTTTCATCCAGATTCCCCCTGTACAGACTGGCCCAAAAAAAAATCCTTTCTTGCTTTTCCACATCTTTAATTAATGATCTGGCCCAATAATCAGCGTTTCAGGCTTCATTACAGTGTTGTAATGCCGAAATTTTGCATTTCTGGATATTGATGTTCTATTAGGTTATATCTGTTCCAAGTGAGTCTGTAAGCTCTTTGCAGTTTAGAGATCCTTTCTTCGTTTGCTTCACGATTCAGTCCCATTTGCATTACATATTAAAAAAAACTTAATATTATTTATTTCTATTGTAGGTTTGAAGTTTGTTATATCAATCTTTGATAATTACTTCATTATGCTTTATAAATACGCGAACTAATGCAGAATGCAATGATGAATGTAGAGGGTGCAACCGAGTAATGCGTTTTATCAGAGTTTGAGAGACATATTTTGGGACAATGACGTCCCAATTAAATGTAAATAAGTATTGTATATGGAGAGGAGAGTAATCTTCAGGCCAGTGAAATGAAGTGTTTCACGAAGTATGATAGGAAAAACAAGAACGGACAGAGCGAGAAATGACGGAAGTCAGGATGGTCATTGGAGTAGATAATGTGAATGACTGAATCAAGAGGAACAGATTTAAATGATTTGGACACGTCAAACCAATGGAAGAATACCGAAACACTGTTGGAGGATAAATTACAGAAAAATACAATTCTACTTTTTCTCATCGTGTCTATTATTGAATCACTTTCCCAATAGACGACTGCATTGGGCAACAATCTCCATTGTCCATCTACCTGGTGTTCTTTCTTAATGATTGTACTGGTTATCCCTCTTCCCGCAGCTATTTGTCGTTGATTTGGTGTTTAATTTGGATAATATTTATGTATTTATTTCTTCTACCTCTTCCTTCGAATTTGGCTTACTGTGGACCACGGGAAACAATTGATTTGCTGGTCAGTTCCTTTTCACACAGAATGTCTTCATCCTTTCGCTGTGGTTACTCCTCCTTCTCTGACCAGGTGTTCATGGTCGTTCTACTGGGACTTTCCTTGAACCCCTTGAAGTTAAGATTTTAGTTCGAAACACAGCCCTATTCCAGATGTCTTTGGGATGTACGCCAACTCCTTCATGTCTCTTCTCGTTTCTTCTACCCACATTGTAGTCTCCTTTAGCGCAGTGATGTAATTAGAGATTCTTTTCGTTATTCGATTCCCATCCAATCTCATGAGGTGCCCATAAAACTTATTTATTTATTTGCTTGTTTATTTGTTTATTGACTTGTTTGTTTAATTTAGTTTTTATTTCGACATGATGGTGTTTGAAGCCATTCTCAGTGTTGCCTTAGTAAAAAAAATAGTTTGGTGCTTTTCAGTCGGTCAACACGAATGTACCCAAATGAGTTGGGTTATACCCTAATCCTGGATACACTTGGATTATCCAAGTGTATTTATTAATCTCATGTAATTTTTTTCAGGATTAGGGTATAACCCAACTCATTTGGGTACATTCGTGTTGACCGACTGAAAAGCACCAAACTTATTTTTTTTTCGACTTGTTTACTTTTTTAGTTCTTATTAGTTTATTTATCTCATGTGTCTTATCTATTTCACAACTTCCTCATCTTCTTGATCTGCCGGCTCTATAGTAGTCCCCTTTTGCCTCAGGCATACGAACCTGGTTTAGATAATAACTAGCAACCCAGCCCAGCTTCGCCCGGGAACAGTTATGAATGCAAGGAGATATGCTACTTTTAACCGAGGTCTTAAGAGATTTCCTTGTATACGACATTAGTCGTTTTCCCTCCAGCATTGAACACGATAGGTAGCTCGTAAACTGTCGCCTCAGTAATTGAACGGAGATTGTTGGAAGAAATGAAAACGTAAAAACACTTATAGTAGGCGATGTATTGAAGATAGAGATATGCTCTCGCAGACTTTTTTTTTAGAACTTTTCATGCTGAACAATCCTTACACTAACAGTATATAGATATTTTTAACAGTTTTCCCAGCGTAAGCTTAAGAAACGCGCAGACACCAGTTTGTTTGTTTTTTCTCGACCTTTTCACTGAAATCGTTACTGATTGGCTTACTTTGATAATAAATAAATTATTTTCTACAGAAACCTTCCTCGAGATATCCTTTACAGAATGCTGAAACCGTATCAAAATCGATCCAGTGGTTCTCGAGATTATTCGTGTCATCCAAGAATCGGGGACTTTGTTTTATACTAAGTAGAGATTATCATTGTTGCATAGACGCTAATTAAACTCGCATCATGTGCAACATCCACAGATCGTCCGAGTAAGGGAAACAAAATGTTTCCTTACGTCATTAACCGCAGGACAGATGCAATGGAAGGATACTATCCACTGTGGATCACATGACAGTGCACCCCACCCACATCGTGTGTGAACGTCCGCAAAATACGATTCTGTTAGTGATTTAGAAGCGACGACTGCTTGGCAAGCGTACAAGCTCGTTTAGCTATTAAACTCGTCTGAAATATGGTTGGCAAATAAGTTTAACGATGTTTACAGTGTCAACAAATGGAATGTAATATAGACAAACATCGATGAATATGTGGCACAACGCCGTTGACACCAGATCTATGTCGAGGGACATTATTCATGTGATGTTCGCAGGAAATACAACTCGTGATATACGGACATGTTTTTTTAGACGAAAGATATCTGGATTCTTACAAAAATATTTCGTATTCTCGTGCAAATAGGGGTGATTCTGCGACAACTGGTGAAATTTATTGTTCACGCATGATACCTGTATAGGGTATTCCATAAATCAGTTCATCAAATGTAAAAGAATAGTAATAAATAATAAAATTACGGGAGCCTCCGTGGCTTAGGCAGCAGCACGCCGGCCTCTCACCGCTGGGTCCGTGGTTCAAATCCCGGTAACTCCATGTGAGATCTGTGCTGGACAAAACGGAGGCAGACAGGTTTTTCTCCGGGTACTCCGGTTTCCCCTGTCAAAATTTCATTCCAGCAACACTCTCCACTATCATTTCATTTCATCTGTCATTCATTTAATCATTGCCCCCAGAGGAGTGCGTCAGGCCTCGGCAGCCGGCACAGTTCATATCCTCGCCGCTAGATGGGGGCTTCATTCATTCCATTCCTGACCCGGTCGGAGACTGGAAGCAGGCTGTGGATTTTCATTTCAATAAAATTACGGCCCTTGCATTAGTCGCATATGATGTGTAACATGTGACATGCTATCCCTTGTTAGCAGTGAACTCTGTTGGTCATTGAAATAACTACTTGTAAAACTACAGTGCCAAATCCTGACCGGTTTTCAGCAAATATGATATAATGAATATTTTCACATCAAAAAACGACAACTTGAAGATGATTTATTGTAGGAATATCTTTAATGGGGCGTCCAAACCTTGAACTAAACCGTATGCGATGTACATTCCACATAGCCACATGGCCGACTATGTGTCTGCTGGGAGAACAGTGAACTCTGTTGGTCATTGAAATAACTACTTGTAAAACTGCAGTGCTAAATCCTGACTGGTTTTCAGCAAATATGACATAATGAATATTTTCACACCAAAGAACGACAATTTGAAAATGATTTATTGTAGGAATATCTTTAATGGGGCCTCCAAACCTTGAAGTAAACCGTATGCGATATACATTCCACATAGCCTAGAGTACGTCGTGGTATCAATCTACGCCTAATTGTTTCAGTCCCATCCACTTCCGTTTCATTTTTCAAAATCACCCCCACACAAAATATACAGATGCCGAGTGGAAAGATATTACACATAAAAAACTACTGCACGATTTATTGTAAAAAAAAAAGGAAAACTATTCCTCCTTGAAGACTTCCACAGCAACAACTATACTATATTCCTCACTTAACAAATATAACGCACATAAGACAGTGCGTCTTAATTAGCGCTCAAGATCAGAAACGTTTAACCCGCGAGGAGTGGCGCATGGGTAAATCTGACCCGTGGCTTATATAATGCCCTATATTGTCGTTCTGGTCAGCTCTTATTTCCTGTCGCTTACTCTACCTTCGTTCCTTGCCTTGAACCCCTCCCTTCAAATTAAACATGTCCGTAGCTTTTGGAACACCCAAGTTATTTCTATATTATTTACGGTCGGGTCAGATTTACCCATGGCGCCAGTCCTCGCGTGACAATTTTCGGCTTACGTTAGTCGGGACAATCTGTAAAAAATAAGGAGGAAAATCCAACTATTTTGGTGCAACACAATCACATAGCTCACGTTCTTGTTGATCCATGTTTAGCGTCTACGAACACCTTGGTCATCAGCTCCTTTGTCAAAACAAATCGATATCACTGCTTTACCGCTACTATCAAGGTCAATTATACTGTTAAGAAAATTATTTTCATTGTTCTGCATGTTACATTAAAACAAGATGTTCAGTAAAGAACATATAGCCTACTTTCTCCTAAATGCATGGGTATTGTTATAACTCTTTGACCTTTTCAAGGAGTATAATTGAATGTTGGTTGTAGTAACTTGTTGAAATTCAACGTGCTATAGGGATATTAAACATGAATATGAGGTGCCCTTTGCTAGTGCTACCTCTGTACCAAATTTCGTTCAATTCGGCTTCACCGTGTTTGAATTGATAGGGGGAATCGATTTGCACACATACTTGGCCACCATCTGCAAACTATTGGGCTGATGATCTAGCAGTTTGGTCAGAATATGCTTCCCACATAAAGATTTGTTGTTGCAAAATTTGGTAGAGACTAGATTATTAGGTTGGTCGTAATTACATTTTAGCCTTTAACATTTGGGTGGCCGCGATAACGTTTCCGTCAAGATGGCGGTGATATAAAACATGACACTGAGGTGGCCTTTTCTAGTGCTACCTTTGTACCAAATTTCGTTCCATTCGGTTTCACCGTGTTCGAATTAATAGGGGGAATCGATTTTCACACAAAGATGGCCGCCATTCGCAAAATATTAGGCTAATGACCTATTAGTTTGGTCAAAGGATGCTCCCTCCATAATGGTATGTTGATGCAAAATTTGGTAGAGATCGGATGATTAGGTTAATCGTAATTTGATTTAAGCTTTGAATATTTGTGTGGCCGCCATTACGTTTCCGTCAAGATGGCGGCGATATAAAACATGACACCGGGGTGCCCTTTGCTAGTGCTACCTCTGTACCAAATTTCATTCCATTCGGTTTAACCGTGTTCGAAGTAATAGGGGTAATCGATTTCGACACAAAGATGGCCGCCATCCGCAAACTATTAGGCTAATGACCTATTAGATTCGTCAAAGGATGCTCCCTCCATAAAGGTATGTTGTTGCAAAATTTGGTAGAGTTCGGATGATTAGGTTAGTCGTAATTTGATTTAAGCTTTGCACATTTGTGTGGCCGCCATTACGTTTCCGTCAAGATGGTGGCGATATAAAACATGACTTGAGGTGTCCTTTGCTAGTGCTACCTTTGTACCAAATTTCGTTCAATTTGCGCTCACCGTGTTCGAATTGATAGGGGGGGACAGACATTCAGAGTACACACACTCACACACACACACACAGACTCTCTCACACACACACACACACACTTTTTTCGCCCTGTAGTGATCTCATAAGTCTACTTTCATTTTTTGCAAAAATCGAAAGTTGGCTAAAAATATAAATAAACCTCATTTTATATTGGGAATAGTTCATAGGAAGACACCAGGTGTAAAATTACTTAATTAAAATCAGTGCGACTACAACGAAAAGGGAGTGACACACTATGTGTCAAAATGACCCGGCACCAGTCCTCGTGTTATAGTTTTTCACGCCAGTTCTCAAGAGTTTTTAAATTAAATCCTTTTCTAAAAATGTTAAAACATTTTGTTAAGAAAAGTTTTCTTAAACGTTAAGAGTTTCTTTTTAATCTTGTCCCTCTTAAACGATAATTTAAATGTAAGAAACGTTTCTGACGATTGACGTTTTGACCGATTCTGAGGGAAGTGTTAGGAAGATTTTTCAGTTCACAAGACCAGTGCGAGGAATAAATGCGCAGTATACTGGTATTTTGGTGTATTTAATATCGCTCGGGCTTAAAAGCTGATGAAAGGGAAGTTCTTTATTTTACCGACAACAACACTCGTCAAACACGAAATATCATTGCCGTGAGTTTATTAAATTAACCCTTCAGAACAGGCGTGAAGAAATGTAAAACCAGGGCCGGCACTGGGTCATTTTGATCCATAATATGACAACCAATTTTTGTCGTGTGTGTGATCGTGTGGCCTCCGGACAGGCACACTTGGTGTCTTCCTATGAGCTATTCCCAATATAAAATGGGGTTTATTTATATTTTTCAAATTTACCATGCAGAAAAATAACAATAAATTTCATAGCAGTGTCATTGATAGGCTAGTGGCGGCAAAACATTCATTTTAATATTTTTAAAGAGCTGATGACCAAGGTGTCCCTAGACCCTAAACATGGATCAACAATAACGTGAGCTGTGTGATAGTTCAGCACCAAAATAGATGGATTTCCCCCCTTATTTTTCACAGATTGTCCCGACTAACATGAGCCGAAAATTGTCACGCGAGGCCATGTGTAAATCTGACCCGACCGTTACATATATAGAAATAACTTGAGCTATGGACGTGTTTCTTTTGCAATGTGAGGTTCAAGGCTAGGAAGGAAGGTACAGTAAGCGACAGGAAATAAGGGCTGACCAAAACGAACATGTAGACCATTATTTAAGCCACGGGTCAAAAATACCCATGCGCCAGTCCTCGCGGAAAAGGAAACAAAAATGAACGCATTTAAAGCTAAAGAATCAAATTTAGGCGAAAACTGATATAGAAAGCTATTAATCTTTAAAATCGTAAAAAGGTTTTCAGAAAACGTTTCATTAGGAAACTACAGTATTTGTTAGAAAACGGTTTGTCGTTTATTTATTAAAATACGTTTAAACGTTTGTCAAGAAGATTTTTAGTTAATTAAACACATTATGAAACCCAGTCATCATCAGTGCCCAAAAGGGAAGGGTAGTAGTCCCTTGTAAAAATGTGCCGTGTATGACTCCTAAATGGTGCGATGGAGCAGAGCAGTCTGTCACAGACGCGAGTGTACGGAAATGGCAACACGTTGCGAGTTAACCGACTTTGAACGTGGAATGATCATCGGCGCATGGGTCATAGCATTTTGGAGATTACACGCGAATTTGGGTTTCCGAGGTCAACAGTGCCATTGGTGGATCTTCAATATCGCAGAGATAATGTTACCATCCACGTAAACCGCCGCACGGGACGACCACAGGTGTTTAACGAACGGACGTCAGGGCGCCTCAGCAGAACCATACGTGGAAGTCAGGAACTCATTTCTTGTCGAGTCGATGCCGTTTTGAGGGCTCGCGGAGGAGCAACTCGTTATTAACATCACATTCCGTGCATTCTCTTGACTTTTGGCCACTGAGTGTATATAAAACGCTAAGGTGTATGTTTCAAGAAACTCGAGCTCTTAAACCAGAGGGAGTTAGAAGGTGCGTTTTTTGTCAAAATATTCCAAACTAGCAGACGTACCCGGCTTTGCCCGGTGGATTTATTTGTTTTATGGATGATAATGAATACTACTACAGAACTGGAGCGCTCAAGGATAAGGATCGGAAAGCTTATTGCTGCTGATAACCTCAGTATACTGCACCAACACCATCGCCCTCATACAGAGGCATAGGCTACTATTGTCATGATGAAAACTGTTTTAAGGGGACTAAGAAATCGTTTTGCACGAATTCCTCCCCTTGACTGCAATTTATAAGCAGCTTGCAATTCTGCAGCAGAACACTGGTAGGGGCGACGTGATGCATCCCGCATTGCCGGGCAACAATAGACTTAGGTATAATTGAAGCTGTTTGGGAGCGCTTGTTCTTCCGACTTACTGAACAAAAATCAATATTTACGGTTACCTGAGAGGTGTAGCCTAACACTACATAGCCTAAACTATTCCTCTTGAATCCGGCTATCATATACAAAAAGAATGTTTCGAATCCGACTGCTAGTTCCGGAGATTAGGGCGTTCATACACACAAACTCTTAAGCTTTATTATATTAGTATAGATTACTCCAATAAAACGGGAGAAATCGTGCATTTCTTGAAAAGTCAACGCAAATATATTTATTTGTTTAACGAGTGCATGTAAACAAATAAACAAGATTATAGCCCCTTGAAGAACTGTGTCGCGTCCAGCCCGTATAACAATAGAACGGGGTGGGTGGTCTATACACATGGGGTGCACTCAAGCAACCGATTGTGCATTCAAAAAAATTGTTGTGGATAACAGTGATATATTGCACTCTGATTTCATAATTTTCGACAATTTGTGCGCTTTTACAAATCAACAAGAAGCCCACATAACAGTAAAGCCGGGCGGGGGGTTAATGCACAAGCGAGATTTCTCGCACTGCTCCCAAAGTTAGTAAGAAGACGATTAAGCGTTTAATTATACTAATATACACTGCTCACAAAAATTAGGGGATATTGTAAATCCAGCTATGTACCGTATGCTATTTGTTTCGTACCGCATTAAATGCAATCGCTTTCCTTTACTCCCAGAGAAGTTAAACATGTGTTTGCGTCACCCCTGTACATACACCATATGACGGAGGGCACTGTCCGTACAGTTGCTGTCAAAGGGTCACACGGCGGTGGTTTGTTGCTGAGGTCAGAGCCATTCCATTCCCGTTGTCAGTTAGTGAATGACGTGACTTAGGGACAGCAATGCCTCCACAACGTGATTTACCTGAATTAATGGCTTGGATGGCCATAAGACGGATGAAAGCTGGACAGACACAAGAAGTTGTGGCTCGAGCCCTTGGGGTGTCTCAAGGTGTGATCTCATGACTGAGGAATCGTTTTTAAACAACAGCTACTGTTCACAGAAGGGAAGGACAAGGCCACTCACGGGCAACAACAGCAAGGGATGAGCGTTACCTTGTGTTAACAGCCCGCCGGAATAGACGGCAGAATGCAACTCAACTGAGAAGCGCCCTTCTAACAGCAACAGGACGCAGAGTATCAACCCAAACTGTCCATAACCGACTTCATGCACGTGGCCTCTATGAGCGTAGGCCCATGGTGTGTACCAGGTTAACTCCACAACACCGTAGAGATCGCAGAAACTGGCGGAGGAGCATCGTGGGTGGAGGCATGCGGAATGGAGCTCAGTTCTGTTTTCTGACGAGTCGTGATTCAACGTGAAATCGGATAGTCGACGTGTTCGCATCTGGAGGGAACAAGGGACACGAAACAACCCATCTTTTGTACAAGAAAGACCCCCATATGGCGGTGGTGGGTTGCTGGTGTCGGCTGGAATTAGCCTGGGTGGACGTACGGACCTCTACATCATCCCACGTGTTACTGTGACCGCTGTAAGGTATAGAGACGAGATTCTCCAACCTTTTGTCGTGCCGTATGCTGGAGCCATAGGTGCTACCTTTGTGTTTATGGGCGATAATGCACGTCCTCACAGAACTGGGTTGGTGGACGACATGCTGGAGGAGAAGGAGGGTGGCCAGCTTCTTTGCCGGACTTATATCCGATAGAGCACGTGTGGGATGCATTAGGCAGGCGCATTGCAGGCAGACCAGCACCTCCCACAACTGTTCTACAGCTGCAGATTGCTCTTATGGACGAGTGGTCTTGTATCCCCCAAGAACTCATTGATCATCTCATTGCATGAATGGCACACAGGTGTGCAGCAGTGCTAGCCGTTCGAGGAGGCCATACACCATACTGAAGAACAATATTCACCCATGGCCCACGATTACGGTAGTGTTAATGTTGCTTTGTTTGTTGGCCATATTCTCTCTTCATTCATGTAATTTGATTCAAACACACCTCTGGGGCTCTCTGGAATCATGGGTTGCTTTATCTGTTAGTATAGCATTATGCAAGTAATAAATGGTTGAAAAACTAAATGATCTCGTATATTATTGCACCATAATGAGCTGACCTTACAATATCCTCTAATTTTTGTGAGCAGTGTATAAAAATAAAAGGAAGATTGTAGTTTTACGTGACCGTGAATCTTGTGATTATGAGCCACGGGACCTCCTTTTTACGTGGAATCCGAACCACAGGACATGGCATTTCACTTCGAAAATCTCACATGCATTGACCGGGAATCGAACCCGGACCGCCTTGGTGAGAGGCATACAGCTAGACCGCTGAGCCACCAAGCCCCAAGAGATGGTGTGTGTCTGTCTGTCTGTCGTCCTGTCTGTTACTCAATCACGCAAGAACCACCGGTCCGATTGAAATGAAATTTTGCATGGATGTAGCTGATTTATTAGGTTTACACATAGGCTACTTTTGATTTCGATATTTTGCACTATTTAAAAATGGCGACCATTTTAGTGACGTCACTAGACGCTTTGGTTTCAAAATTTCATAATTCCATTTCAAATAAAAAGAGAACGCTAAGAAATAGCAAACTTTTGATACGAGCTTTGAAGTTTAATTTTCTATCCGAAAGGTCCTTATCACTTTTCGTGTATCTTCAACGGTTAGCGAGTAAAACCTATAAAACACGGTCAACGCCGAGCGGTGCAGTGCTGTGTAGCTAATTCTACATATATACTAGCAGAAGTACCCGTTCTTCGAACGGTGTTCGGTGTTAACACCAGACATTATCAATTGAGCTACTGTTGCAGTGGTTAGCGGTTTGTCATTCCTTCATAAGTTTATCAGAACGAAGTTAGTTTTCTGGGAATATCACACACACTGTTAATTTAAGAGCCTTAAAATGTAGTTTTCGGAGACCCTTTATAGACTCCCGAATTTTGTGTCTCACATTGAGAAAAGGATCATATGCTTTGGTTGTCCTTCTAGGATAATTTTTATATTTCGCCTATTTTAGCATGTATTTTGAGAAGTTTTTCCCTATATCCACCCTTCTACTGTATAAAAAGTACGGTGAACAGTTTTATAAATGATTGGTGTTTTGACTCTCATGGTTGCCATAGCTAATTCTACGATGCACCAAGCATCCGAACACGAGTTATAGGCGTACATAAAGATACACAAAAAGACGGACAGACAATTTCATTGTCTACAACATATCACCCAGATATCCAAATATGGCTATATCTACCCCACGGTATCAAACAAAATCATCCTTACGATGAACCCGTATGCCGACAAAAAAAAAGACATTGCTTCTTACAGAAATAGATGGAAAGTTGGATGCCACCCCTTGAGATAATATTGTCATGCTTACCGATTTGCATTCCTTCATTAGTTAGTTAAATTAAATTAAATTAGTTTCTGGGAATATTTCAGAAACTGTTGATTTAGGAGCCTTATAATGTAGTGTTCGAGGACCCTTTAGCGCCCCCAGGTTTTGTTTCTGGCCCCGACGGGCTTTGTCTTGTCGTTGTACGCCATAATATAATAATAATAATAATATAATATAGGGATAGGAATATAATAGACCTTTCGTACCACACCCGCAGGTGTAAATCGCGTGAAAAAATTCTAGAGTACCCCTTGACCCCCTTAAGCGCCTTATACGTATTGATGGATTTTACAGCTTAATTTGGTTCCGTAATAACCTTCTAGCCGTTAGCAAACTTTCACACTAATGCACTGGTATCTAATTTAGTTAACAAATCCTAAAGATGACGGGTGTGCGAAATTTTAAAATGAAGTTTATATTTCTTGTGTCGTAATCATGCGATCGAAGTGAACGTTTGAACAATGAACCTACGGAAAATCTCCATCTAATAGTACATGACTATGGTCTACATATATTAAAATCCAACATGGCTATCATCCGAAATATTTAGACGGTTCTCAATTTATATTAATCTATGACAGCAATCAAACTGAAATTTTGTATGTTGATAGAGGCTGTAACCATAAGCTCACATATGGGACTGTCAATAACCTGGTGAGCACAAATACAACATGGCAGCGACGCAAAATTTAAATATTTAAATGGACGTTTCTCGCGATTTAACCATGGAGCGCAGTGAAACTTGGTACGGTATATGCTTATACAAATTTGAATCCACAGACATCTAATTTATTTCAATTGTTTTCATAACCACAAGATGGCGGTTATGCGTAATTTAAAAGTCTCGTTTTTATTTATTTATCCCTAATCAAGGGATTGGAGTTTGAATAACACACCTGCACAATAAATTTCATATAATAGTACACAACTCTAAGGCCTACATGTATAAAAATCCAACATGCCAACCATCCGAATGTTTAGACGGCTCTCAATATCTACGAATCTATTACAGCAATCAAACTGAAATTTTCATAGAGGCAATTAACATACCTAGGATATATGAAAATAGGCTATATAGTTCTTCACGGAACCACTTGTTCAGTGTTGCCTTAGTAATCGAAATTTAACTTACTTTGACTGGTTGGTATCTATAAAATGATTTGGTATACCTGAAATATTGAGAAATTAGAAACTACACAATCTACAAGAGAGAGCCTGATAGCGTCGACATCGGAAGGTAAAAAGAGTTTACCATGGAAGTTCAGAAGCGAAATACAAACGAAAGTCTCCTGCACTATGAAATACCACTACTTGTGAAGTCCTAAGAGGATCAAGTGGCATTTCCTAAGAACGCAAGGCTCTCATTTGGTGTAAAAGATGCAGTTCATTGAACAATTTTTACCTACGAATATCGAGCCCATATTTGGGAGTAAAAGATACACTTCGTTAACCTATGTGTACTGTTTGTTTCAGTGTTTTCGGGGGTAGTGGTATTTTGAATCCTGGTATGATGCTTCACAGGTGCTTTTAACGAGTGTTGATTCTCTGCGCTCTGAGTTGAAGATATTTGTTTTACTGTTCCCTGAGGAGAAGTTGGTAGGAAAAGTACAGAGCTATTTAATTTCATTGGGCCATAACATTTGCTGTAAGGTCATTCTGAGAACTAGCAAGGCCTTTTCTTGCAGTACCTTGTGATGTTGCGATATTTATCACTCCTACTATTGGTCTGGAATATCAACGGCCTAGCTTCGTTATGAAGCGGAACACATAATGGAAATAAATCCTTAAAAAGACAATGCCACAATAGTACTTACTGTACTGTGGTACAGATGACCTTATTATCAGAGGTCGCTTCTCAGTACCGTTACAAAGGTTTCGCAACAGGGACAGTGGAGCTAACTTCCCTCAACAGATGGGTAATCTATGGAGCCACCCTCTCCTGCACTCATATAGACAGGCCCGACAAGGGTAAGAGGCAAACGGCGCAAGAACCCCGGGACTCGCGATATTTCAAGGGCCCGGAGGCGATTATACATAATACATATAAAAAACTTTCACAGAACTCAAGCGCCTAAACCACAGGGAGTTAGAAGGTGCGGTTTATGCCAAAATCTTTCAAAACGTCTCAATAGTACAGGAAAAATCTTGCATTTAGTAAAAAAATCAATGGAAATATATTTGTTTATAAGTTGCGTTTAAACATAACAGTATGACAAATAACAGTAATTATGAATAAGAATTATATATCTGCCTAAGTCATTATTATAACGAAATTAGTTATTAAAGTTGTTTAGGTGCATGTTTCGGGGATTAAGCAAATTTTTATCCCCTTCATCTGCCAATTGTAAAGCATTGACATATTCAAAACATAATAAAGCGTAGCACTGAAAATATGAAAGGTTATTTACCCTAATATGGTGCACTATGTATATAGGTCGTAAAAATTAAAATATTGATCAAAACGAAGAAGTTGGTGACGGTGACAGTATCCAGCCTGCAGAAGCCAACGAAGATGTATGAAAACCAGTAGACAGAGCATTTACAGTCCTGTAATGAGCAAAGGTCAATAGCTTTCGAGAAGAGAGACGTGGAATTTCAATACTTCACCAATCCACGTATAACCAATGACGAAGCCTTTCTTTTGCTTAAAGATCATAAGCCAATCAAAGCGGCATCAAGTGATCACGACGTGGTAGGAAAATACTACTCTTGGTAATGAGGTTAGCTCAAAGTATATGTTTGAGGTTAAGTTTCAATGTTTCTATTAAAAATGATTTGTAAAGCCAAGTGTGTGGTATATATAGGCTACAAGTAACATATAATAATGTTATCGGTTTTACGTTCCTTTAAACTACTGCGGCGTTTAGAGACACCGAGGTGCCGGAATTTTCTCCCGAAGATGTTCTTTAACGAGCAGGTAAATCTACTGACACGGCTCCCTCCCATTGCACACCCTCAAATGCCAACTGACCGTTGCCAACTGACTGGCGAGACCGTTACCGCTGAACCACGCTGCGTGTGTGTATGTTTGTTTGTTTGTTTGTTTGTTTGTTTGATTGTCCAAGTTCGAGGGGCTAAATGACAACGATGTACAAGCCCTTAAAATTAAACAATAATGCAGTAATATCAATAAGTTATACTACAGACAATCGACAACGGAACTACGATAGTGTAGTCCCTTTAGTGAAGCAGATGTAAATAATATTCCACTCCCGGTGTTCAATATTGAATATAAACAACACTTCTCATTACATCATACACAATTAGTACTCCAAATGCCATTGTAATTTATCTGGTGCCCTCATAATAACTACTCATGTTTGGTGGCTTATTTATGATGTCAATGTGGGATATTAAAACGTGCTGGAAGGGTTTTTTGTGTTGGCTCAATGTGTCCAATCAATCTACTGAATAAACATTAAACTTGATACGAAAATTCCGCCCGTTGCGTAGTGTCTAGCATTCTTCTGTCACCGTGGAGGCCCGGGTTCGATTCCTGGCTCTGCCAAGAAATATAATTCTGTTCTGAGGGCGTAAACGCGGTCCACCCAACCTAGTGGGGCAAAACTGGGGTTCGATTCCAACCTCAGCCATGCTGGAAGTACTGTAGTTTTCTGTGGTTCCAAATTCCTACTCCAGGCAAATGCCGAGATGGTACCTAACTTAACGCCACGGCCGCTTCTCTCCCATCCCCACCTGATTTACAAATTCACGCACTAATACAGCCATCACAATAACACAGGTCACCAGACAAAATTCCAAACTCATCCAATTACACGGGACTAAATGACCACGATGTCCAAGCCACTCAAATGAAATAGCAACAACAACAACAACAACAACATTGGTTCGAAAATAAAGTACTGGTTGCTGTTCAGACACGGAGTTGCTCATCATTTAGATGTTGTCTCAGTGGTGGGAAAAATGCGACATGAGCTGTTCACTTTTTGTTGGCAGGATTGTTACAATATATATATTTCCCAACCCTCCAGGGCCAAGATCAATATACAGTATTTTTTTTCAGCTTACACTATGTGACCAGAAGTTTAAAATACCCTAATGTATGTGCACTGTGTGACGTCAGGCTATACATCAGAGGGTATTGTTACGTTTCAAGGGTCCGAATTGTTTTCCTTTTCATTTGTCTGGTGTTTAAAGTACAGTGAACGTGTGTTAGTGAGTTCTTGGAATTAAGTTAATTTATATAATTTAATGTGTTTTTAACTTTTGTGGTACGGTACGTAGTTATTTAATATGCTGATTGTGTGTGACATAGAGATATAGAATGACGTGGATTTTTAGCCTACTTTTCACATTTTGCAAAAATGAGGAAAAAGTAGACTTATGAGATCGGGCAAATGTGTGTCTGTCTGTCTGTCTGTCTGTCCTTCTGTCTGTCTGTCTGTCTGTCTGTCCTTCTGTCTGTCTGGCTGTGAGTGTGCCCCCCCCCCCCTATCAACTCCTAAACGGCTGCAGCAATCGAAACAAAATTTGGTAGGAGTAAAGATCTATACCTGAATAGCTCACGCCCATATTTGAAAATGATGTCAGTGCTACCAACTGCTGAAAAATCGCAATTGAAATTTGAGCTCCATGTTGTGTATCTTGGAAGGTATGAATAGGAGATATTTCAAAATTAGCACACGTATAGATAATAATATTTCCGTTTAATTTCCAGGAGGCTATACATCGCAGTGTTGCCAAAATGAATATACGCCTGCTGATAGGTCCAAATTTTAAATGCATATAACTTCTACACTATCAATTGGATTTCAACCAAATTTTGTATGTGCTATGTGTACATAAACATACATGACTGAACGTATTCTTAAGATCCACTAGGGCTGCCAACTGTTAATAAATGCTCTCAATTTATTTTATCCAAATACCAATATATCAGAAAGTATGCAAGCCGACAGCTTTAAACTATGCACACGTATAGTACCTGACATTCTATATTAATTTGGAGTAACTTATATACGTCAGTGCTACCAACATAACTCTAAGCCTGCTGAGAGGTCCAACTTTAAATACATGTAACTTCTATACTATAATTTGGATTTCAACCAAATTTCGTGTGTGTTATGTGTACCCTAACAGATATGTATATGCCGATTCTTAAGAGTAACCAGGGCTGCCAACTGTTAATAAATACTGTCTCTATTTTGTTACCCTAATATCAATATATCAGAAAGTATGCAAGCAAATAGCTCTAAACTTTGCACACGTATAGTACGTGGCATTCTAGATTAATTTAGAGTAACTAATATAGGTTAGTGCTGCCAACATGATTCTAAGCCTGCTGATAGATCCCATTTTAAAATGCATGTAACTTCTATACTAACTAATGGATTTCATTCAAAATTGACACAACAATAGATCATATTATTTCAGATTCATTCTGACCAATACATGTATGTCATTGTTGCCAACATGATTTTACGTACGCTGTTAGATCCAATGTTTAACTGCATGTAACGTCCATGCTCTCCATTGGACTTCAACCAAATTTTGTATTCTGTACCTTAAGAGATGGAACTAAGAATATATTCAGTCACCAGGGCTGCCAACTGTAGTTCTCTTATTAAGCTACATTATGCCAGGTATACAGTATTTTGAACTAATTAGAAATTTCGATATTACCAACTTAATTTCGGCATTATTCTAGATAGAGGGGTAGATTAATCATTGGCATAGATCTTAAATTTCAAGAAAAGTAGGCTCTTTAGTTCGTTACGGAACTTCTTGTTTACTAACAAATCCAATTTCTTTTGAACACGAAGTTGGAATTAAAAATAAAATAGGACCTCATCTACCAAGCTGACATATAAATTTACCTCATCCAAGCACAGGAGTAGAAAATATACATTTGGTGGCTAAGAGACATGGCAAGGCACGGAATGTGATGTTAATAATGAGTTGCTCCTCCGCAAGCCCTCAAAACGGCAGTAATACGGCGAGGCATTGACTCGACAAGAAATGGTTTCCTGACTCCCAACATTCAACTGACTCACAGTAGCCCTTCGATCGCCCCGTATGGTTCTGCTGAGGTGACGTGACTCCATTTGTTAAGCACCTGTGGCCATCCCGTGCGGTGGTTTACGCGGATGGTAGCATTATCTCTGCGGTATTGAAGATCCACCCTCGACACTGTTGACCTCAGAAACCCGAATTCACGTGTAATCTCCGAAATGCTATGACCTATGCACCGTGCGCCAACGAACATCTCACGTTCAAAGTCGGTTAACTCGCGACGTGTTGCCATCTCACTACAGCCGTGTCTGTGACAGACTGCGCTGCTCCACCGCAGAGTCATACACTCTACGCTCAGGAGTCATACACGACACATTTCCTCATGGGACAACCCTTCCCGTGACTTTTGGCCTCTCAGTGTGTTAACAACTAAGGAGCCATGTGACCACAAATTTTAATACACGAACTATTTCTTAAAATTTGTTTCAAGTGTTGTGTGAATTGATGATAATGGCAATATTGGCAACAGTGAATGTAAAAAGTGACAGTCAGTCTGAAAGACTAGACTTTGTATAATTTTAAATGCTACAATTGCTGAAAAATGCTAGAAAGGCTTGAGGCTTCTCGCTTCGCTCGAAGCCAAAGACTCTTGACATGTTAGAAAATTATCTGCATAATACTTATCTTGCTTATCTTGTTTCAAATTACTTGCGAACGACAAGTGCAAACCAAGGGCAAAGCAAGGTCAAGCGCGCGGGGACGTGCCCCTTCCATCCAGTCTAAACACACTTATAGTGGGCGATGTATTAAAGATAGAGATATGCTCTCGCGGACTTTTTTTGTACAACTTTTCATGCTGACCAATTCTTACGCTCATAGTATATTGATATTTTTAACGGTTTGCCCAGCGTAAGCTTACGAAGCATACGGACGCCAAGTTTGTTTTCGACTTTTTCACTGAAATCGTTACTGCTTGGCTTCCTTTGATCATACATAAATTATTTTCTACAGAATCTTTCCTCGAGATATCCTTTACAGAATGGTGAAAACCGCATCAAAATCCATCCAGTGGTTCTCGAGATAACCCGTGACATCCAAGAATCGGGGATTTTTGTCTTATACTAACGAAGTAGAGATTGTCGGGGAACACATGTACCAAGCGGTACTATGACGTCACACACCTCAGTGCATCTGGGTACATTTCGTCCCTTCACCGTAACGTAACGCCAGACCCCAGCGTAACGACGAAGTCGACAAGATCATTTAAAAAGATAAAATATAAAACAAGTTTAATATGAAACAATATCAATATCGATGGTGTATTGGCTTTCACGGCCAGTGAATTAAAACTCAGCAATGTTTCTAGGTTTGTGAAGTGTCTTGTGTGGGGGTTTCGCTTAGGAACACAAATCTGGCTCATCAGTGGTCTCTTGGTGTCCGTGCCCGGACCCCCTCTGGAGTAGCGAACTGTGCGCTACCTCCCTTCTTATGAAGCGCACCTGCACTTCTTTACTGCGAGAGCTAAAATATGAACCAGCCTTTCGCCTCCCCATGAAGGATTCCAAAAAGATGGTAGGCTTATATTGGCTTTCATGACCAGTGAAATAAAGGAGGTAGCACGCAGTTCACTACTCCCGTGGGGGTCCGGGCACGGACACCAAGAGCCCGCTGATGAGCCAGCTTGGTGTTCCTATGCGAAACCCCACACAAGACACGGCACAAACCTAGAAAAGTCGCTGAGTTTTAATAATAATATCATCTGGCCCACCCTAAAATTTTTGGTCAGGAGCTGCCCCTGATAAATAATAAAACTATTTAGGTTGAATGTCGTGTGCCGCTTCATGTCTCACTACATCAGCAAGTCCGCAGCTAATGCTAGCCTTTCATAACAAGAAGTAGCAAGATGTATGACAGCAACAACGTATTCCGTTAATAAGCGAATAAACTGGAACATTGCCAAATGGTGCCGCCATCACAAATGTCAGGCCTTACTTACGAATGTCGGGGAAAGCAAAAAAAATAAAACTGGCTGACTTAAAAGAAACATCAACGTATAATTATTGGGATAGCTCTACCCGTGCTGCCAACTAGTAAAATACTAATTTTACTGCAGGGTAGACGAAATTCTGCAACATAATAATAAAAGCATATAGGCTACTGCTTTTCCAAGTGAAACTGAAGAGGGATGTGGTGACGTTGACCACTCTCTTCTTCTCGATCCCAATGACGACATAAAACGGATGGGGATGGAGAGGGAGGAGGGGGATGGGAGGGCGTGGTGACGCAGCGGCCAAACTGTTTGCTTCTCACCAAGGTGGACCAGGTTCGATTCCCAGTCAATGCGTGTGAGATTTTCGAAGTGAAATGCCATGTCCTGTGGTTCGGATTCCACGCAAAATGGAGGTCCCGTGGCTCAGGATCGCGAGATTAACGGTCACGTTAAACAACAAGCTTCCTTTCTTTGACATGAAACGATCCGCATTTCGCTTTTGAGTTATCTTATAGAAAATCTCATCACCTGACCTTTCTAGTTTTCAGAAAATAATTGTTTGTAAAATGGTTATTATCGACGACAAGCGCCTATCCAGGAATTTCATTTTCGAAGGAAAAAAAAAAGAGGAATCTTCTCGTAATAGGCTACGTGACCGTTAATCATGCGATCATGAGCCACAGGACCTCGTTTTTACGTGGAATCTGAACCATAGGACATGACATTTCACTATTACTATTCCCGCGTTCACGGGGGTCGGGGATGAGATTCGATGAAAGTCCGTGTGGCAGTTGGTTTTTACGGTCTGAAGCCCTTCTTGACGCCAACCTCATGAGAGGAGTTGATGCGAGTTGAAGTGCATGAAGATGAATGAAACTGTGTAAGGATGTGGGAGGAAGCTTCCGTAGCCTATCAGAAGGGGCCGTCCCAGCAAAGGCCAGAAGTTGAAAATGGGAAACAACGGAAATCCATTTCAAGGACGGCCGACGGTGGAGCTCGAACCCACGTCTACCGAGTCCGTAGATAGCTTGGCCCCATTGTCTAGCGCTGCGCGTTAGCGAGCGTAGGTACCGTTGTCAGTACTCTAATGAAATGAAAATCCACAGCCTGCTTCCAGTCTCCGACCGGGTCAGGAATGGAATGAATGAAGCCCCCATCTAGCGGCGAGGATATGGACTGTGCCGGCTGCCGAGGCCTGACGCACTCCCCTGGGGCAATGATTAAATGAATGACAGATGAAATGAAATGATACTGGAGAGTGTTGCTGGAATGAAATGTTGACAGGGAAAACCGGAGTACCCGGAGAAAAACCTGTCTGCCTCCGTTTTGTCCAGCACAAATCTCACATGGAATGACCGGGATTTGAACCACGGACCCAGCGGTGAGCGACCAGCGTGCTGCCGCCTAAGCCACGGAGGCTCTGTCAGTACTCTAATAATAATAATAATAATAATAATAGATTGGAAATGAACAAAAGGAAGCTTTCGAGGAAAAGCTTAGGTCCTTGTTCAGCTTCTATTAATAGATTATTTATTTATTTAATTAATTGTCATTTATTTATTTTCTTTCTTTCTTTCTTTCTTTCTTTCTTTCTTTCTTTCTTTTCTTTCTCTTCGTAGACCGGATAGCGTGGCGCGCAAGGTGAATATCATGAGGCCAAGCTATCTGCTGACCTGGAAGAACAGTGTGTTGGAACTTTACCGTATGCCGCCCTTAAATGGTTGTCCATGATATTCCATTTTTAACTCCGGGAAAATTACGGTACTGCTCCTTATATAGATCACTACCGCTTCTTTCCAACTCCCTAACCAATTCACTTGTCTGCATATTCAACTCTTCTTTGAGGTGGCGTCATTAAGAACATCCACCACATAGAAAAATCTTCGTCACCTCGTCCTCAATCCTGGTAGAAACTGGAACTCCATTGCGTAGATATAGTAGTTTGTGTGAAGAGAATCAAGTTGAGAAGCTATTCTCACAACACATCTTCTCTACTTCAGGTTCGGGTAATGTTGTTTGACGGTGATCTCGTTACATATCCATAGAGTGTGGGAGTGAGTGCTTTCTCCACGTGTTTCGGACCATAGAGTCGCTGACCCTTCTTTGAGGAGAATGAGCCTTCTGAATAAGCTCCATGCAGAGCTAATGAGCCGCATCTCGAGACAAGCCCGCCACGCCGCAAAGAACAGAAAGATCGCAGATAGGGGTGGGACAAACCACCGGCATAGCCGAACGATTCAAAGCACGCTTAACAACTGGAGTGTGTAGCTGCGCTGCACCCTTCGAATATCTAAAGTATACAGGGTCATCGTACAGAAAAGGAATCTGTTGATATCGAATATAGATTTAGGTATTAGGAAGTCATTTTTGAAAGCCTTTGTCTGGAGCGTGGCGCTCTATGGAAGTGAACTTGGACTGTTGGAGCAGCAGAAAAGAGGAAAATTGAAGCGTTTGAAATGTGGTGTTACAAGAGAATGGTGAAGATCAGATGGGCAGATAGGGTTACGAATGAAGAGGTATTAAGACGAGTGGAAGAGGCGAGATGTTTCCGGCGACTGCTAATGAAGAGAAGAGATAGGTTGGTAGGACACAAACTAAGACACCCAGGAATAGCAAACTTAGTTATAGACGGAAGGGTCGAGGATAGGAACAGTAGGGGTAGTTCAATGTGAATATCTTAAACAGATTGCCCCGGATGTAGGGAGTGGTAGCTATGTAGAGATGAAACGATTAGCTTAGGACAGGGAAGCATGGAGTGCTGCATCAAACCAGTCGAAAGACTGAAAACTCAAACAACAACAACAACAACAACAACGGGGTCATCGAAATATAATGCCTAATTTTTTTTTAAATACAACATCGAAACCTTTCATGCTAAATGTGCGATTCTTTCACTGTGAGGTAACTAGTTAGCGCAAGTTTTGTATAATGCATTAGTGTGACCTTGGTATACACGGACTGGTTGCCTAACGAAATACACGAGTATGTTCGTGATTCTTCCGAAGTCAATGTGTGGTGCGGGTTTCTTCATGACCAACTTATTACACCTTTCTTTTTTCGCATAAAAACAATTTCAGGCCTAATTTACCTCGACATGCTTGAACAGTTTGTCGTCCCAGAAGCCCCCTTTGGATTTATTTCTGGTGGGATTTGGTGCATCTTCGTAAGCGAATTGCTACCGCCATCTCTACTGTTAATCTCACTGTCGCTACAGCCGTTTAGAAGTTATTAGGGGGAGACGCACACCCATACACACGGGCATTCTTTTTCATAAATGAAAATAGGCTAATAACTCACTGAAATGCCTGAAGAAATACGAATAAATGGAACTCTTCATTGTACGTGGAGGTTATGACTTTTCAAAAGAACTCCGACATAATATACATGTTTATTCTTGGTTAAATTGATACTATTTGCTGCTTAAAAAAATGAAATTGATCTCTTTCATAGTACATAATTACCATTGCAGTTACATTGAAGCAGCTGATCATTTCTGCAGTGGATTTATCATTTCCGCTCTTGACTGAAGTTTCGTATTGCGACCTTGTTTAAATCATCACTGGAGAGAGTTCAGTAAATATCACCACTTTGTCCTCTCAGTGGCCATAAAATACACTCGCAATGGCTATAAAGGTCAATTGAAATTACTCTACACCTGCGTGGAAACCTTCAGTGTTTCTCCTCTCGTCAATACCGCGATTATGGTGGTTCAGTGGTGCTTTCTGGTTAATTATCATGGTCACTCTAGTTCCGTTCAATTGTCTGTTTGTATTATGATGTACACACATCAAAAAAAGTTTTGCATCACCTCGGTTCCCAGATCTCCGACATATAGACGTTGACTGTGTATATTGTATCAAAGATACAGTCCCTTTGACTGTTCATAGATGTCACTAAAACTGCTCAAAGATGTAAACAACCATGCATGAGCAGGGCCTATTAGACGGAGGGGGTACGACAGCCGATCAGTTCCAGTCATTCCACCAGGACGAAGGTACGCTGCTCATGTTGTCTGTAGTTCTACCATGCCTAGAAGGTCAATACCGCAGTTCGATCGCGTCCGCATTGTTACTTTGTGTCAAGAAGGGCTCTCAACAAGGGAAGTTTCCAGGCGTCTCAGAGTGAACCAAAGCGATGTTGTTCGGACATGGAGGAGGTACAGAGATACAGGAACTGTCGATGACAGGCCTCGCTCAGGCCGCCCAAGGGCTACTACTGTAGTGGATGACCGCTACTTACGGATTGCCGCTCGGAGGAACCCTGACAGCAATGCCACCATGTTGAATAATGCGTTTCGTTCAGCCACAGGACGTCGTGTTTCAACTCAAACTGTGCGCAATAGGCTGCATGATGCGCAACTTCACTCCCGACGTCCATGGCGAGGTCCAGCTTTGCAACCCCGACACCATGCAGCGCGGTACAGATGGGCCCAACAACATGCTGAATGGACCCCACAGAATTGGCATCACGTTCTCTTCACCGATGAGTGTCGCATATGCCTTCAACCAGACAATCGTCGGAGACGTGTTTGGAGGCACCCTGGTCAGGCTGAACGTCTTAGACACACTGTCCAGCGAGTGCAGCAAGGTGGTGGTTCCCTGATGTTTTGGGGTGGCATTATGTGGGGCCGACGTACGCCACTGGTGGTCATGGAAGGCTCCGAAACGGCTTTACGATACCTGAATGACATCCTCCGACCCATAGTGCACCCATATCGGCAGAATATTGGAGAGGCATTTGTCTTCATGGACGACAATTCTCGACCTCATCGTGCACATCTTGTGAATGCGTTCCTTCAAGATAACGACATCGCTCGACTACAGTGGCCAGCATGTTCGCCAGACATGAACCCTATCGAACATGCCTGGGATATGTTGAAAAGGGCTGTTTATGGACGTCTTGACCCACCAACCACTCTGAGAGATTTACGCCGAATTGTCGTTGAGGAGTGGGACAATTTGGACCAACAGTGTCTTGATGAACTTGTGGATAGTATGCCACGACGAATACAGGCATGCATCAATGCAAGAGGACGTGCTACTGGGTATTAGAGGTAGTGGTGTGTACTGCAATCTGGACCACAAATGCTGAAAGTCTAGCTGTATGATGGTACAACATGCAATGTGTGTGTCTCATGAGCAATGAAACGAGCTGAAATGTTGTTTGTGTTGATCTCTATTCCCTTTGTATTTAAAGGTTCCGGAACTCTTGGAACCGAGGTGATGCAAAACTTTTTTTGATGTGTGTATTTACTTACTGTCTGGTGTAGCGACTAGCATTCTTGGCTGACGCTCCAGAGGTCCGTTTCGATTCCCGGCTATGCCAAGAAATTTCAATTCTGGTGTGAGGGCTGGAACGAGGTACATTTAGCCTCGTGAGGCTAAACTGAGAAGAGGTGGGTTCGATCCCGATCATAGGTATCCTGGAAGATGACCACCACCACCTAGTGTAGCGGTTAGTGTTCTTGGCTATCGCCTCGTAGGCCTGGGTTCGAATCCCGGCTCTGCCAAGAAATTTCAATTTTGGAGTGTGGACTGGAACAGGGTACTCAGCCTCGTGAGGCAAAACTCGAAACGGTTTTCCGCGGTTTCCCCACTTCTACTCCAGGCAAATGCTGGGATGGTTCCTAACTTAAGGCCAAGACCGCTTCCTTCCCTCCCAATTCTCATCTGAATTTGAGGTACACACTACTAGACACCTTAATATCACAGGTTATCAAGAAAAAATAAAAAAAGTCCTCTCGGCACGCCGGAAGGCGGAGGTAGATTTCACCGGACAAACTTGGGGATAGGCGAAAATAGGCAGAATATGCAGTTTTTCGTAGAAGGATCAGACCTCATTTATTGCGTGAAAGTATTTTATAATTGGAGATTAATTAACGTTGTTTTTCGTCATTTTATGCATATTTTAAACATTTTATAGTCTTATGATGACGGTAACCTTCTTGTCATTTGGAGTCCATTTTTATACTTGTGGTCACACTGTCCTTATGCAAGGTTTCGACACTGATGTGTAACTATGTAACGGTCTGTTACTTCTTCACGCAAAATTATATCTCCCGCAGAGATGTTGGTTCCTCAGTTTAGGGGCTGCGACAACGCGGTCTTGTAACCCCGTGTACTTTGGGTGAGTGTAGAATCTGTCTGATAAACGGTGTGAATTGTGATGGCTGTATTAGTTTGTAATTCAGGTAAGGAATGCAGACGCTCAATTTCAAGCAGTAGTTCCTAACGTTGCTACCAGATACTACCGTCAACGACACCTAGCTGTGAACTTGGCTACTAGATGCCACCGCAATCAGCAACTCGCAACGAACGTTGGAACCTCCCCTTCAAAGGAAAGCATACTGGGGGATTTTTAGCGCTCTTAGAAAATCCGACGACTTTGGCCGGCTTTGAACCCGCGACCTTGGGCATGCTACCAGCTACGTCACCGAAGCCGCGTCACACTTAGTCAGATGGAAATCTGAATCTGATCTCGCGCAAGTGCGTTGTCATGGCAACGTCTGATGGCTCATCCCTCATCAATTTAGTAGTGTTGCCATGGCAACCACTGATAGCTCTTGGCATTTTCTTATAATTCCGAAATCATTTTTCTCATCCCTTGGCGTAATGGTGGGTCATATCAAAAATTCTTTCAGACAAAAGTTTTAGGTAATTATTAGGGGAATATTGTCCATTTTGTACGGTTTTGATATTGTGCCTATTAAGAGAGATATGATTAATGTTTCCCGAAAACCCCACTTTTTCCCACCCCTTTGGTCAATGGTTGGTGCTATAAAAAAAACTCTTCAAACATAAATTTTTGAGCTTTATCCGGCACATAGTATGAACTTTGAACGGATTCGATATTTCACATATTAAGAGAGTTATAGCAATATTTCATTTTTTCGAAAAAAAAAAGTCCCCCATTTTCATCCCCTTCGACCGATTTAGCCCAGTAACGAACTCGACTGAGATTTTATGGGTATACATATTCGGTAAAAATTTCAAAGTGATTGGTGCAAAATTACGGCAGTTATCGTGTCCACAAGAAACTGATATACATATATATAAACATACATAAATTATATATAAACTTTTGAACTGACGGTGGTTTTGGGGTCTGGGGATGTGAAACGCGAAGATATGTCGAAATTTTCCGGAAATCGAAACATGGTACCCATTGCAATAGTTAGCTTTCTAATGAAATCTACCTAAAATACTACCATCAACGACACCTATCTGTGAACTTGGCTACTAGATGCCACCGGAACCATCAACTCGCAACGAACGTTGGAACTTCTTCTCCGAAGGAAAGCAAACTCAGGGTTTTTTAGCGCTCCTAGTAAATCCGCCGACTTCAGCCGGGTTTGAACCCGCGACCTTGGGCATAGAAGTTCAGCATGCTACCAGTTCCGATACCGAAGTCGCTTCCCACAGACAGATGGAAAACTGAATGTTATCTCATGCAGTGGCGTTGTCGTAGCAACTGCTGATGGCTCATCCCTTATCAATTTAGTAGTGTTGCCATGGCAACCTCTCTTGGCACTTGGCATTTTCTTATAATTTAAATCATTTTGCTCACCCCGTGGCGTAATGGTGGGTCATATCAAAAATTCTTTGAGACAAAAGTTTTAGGTAATTATTGGAGGAATATTGTCCATTTTGTACGGTTTTGATATTGTGCCTATTAACAGAGATATGATTAATGTTTCCCGAAAAACCCACTTTTTCCCACCCCTTTGGTCAATGGTTGGTGCTATCAAAAAACTTTTCAAACATAAATTTTAGGGCCTTATCCGACACATAGTATGAACTTTGAATGGATTCAATATTTCATATATTAAGAGAGTTATAGCGATATTTCACTTTTTCGAAAAAAGCTTACCATTTTCACCCCCTTTGACCGATTTTGCCCATTAACGAACTCGACCGAGATTTTAAGGGTATACATATTATGTAAAAAATTCAAAGTGATTGGTGCAAAATTACGACAGTTATCGTGTCCACAAGAAACTGATATACATATATATATATATATACATACATAAATTATATATAATTTTGAACTGACGGTGGTTTTGGGGTCTGGGGGATGTGAAACGCGAAGATATGTCGAAATTTTCCGGAAGTCGAAACATGGGACCCATTGCAATAGTTAGCTTTCTAATGAAATCTACCTAAAACACCCAAGTACACGGGGCTAAATGAAGTAACAAGAAGCTTCCTCGATCGTCAACATTTGCCCAGTAACGTCTCATTCATGTCTTCCTGTGTTTGATCCACGTCTTGTCTGTTGTAATTTTAGCTTTTCCTGGAAAATCCGATGTTCTTTGAGTTTCATCTTAAAGGGCATACGATTCTGAATATCGTCACGTGTATTTCCCACTTCTTCCAACTCCCTTTCCTTCGCAATATAACAGGATCCTTCGATTTCTTTCTCAGAAAGTAAGTAAAGCTGGAACACCCTCTCTCCAGGGGTTACAAATATGGAGGGCCCAAGCCCCAGTGCTCGGGGTTGATAAGAGTAAAAGGTATATGGATGTCCATATATCCAACTCACTAGTGTCTGTTCTGGCATCCAGCGGCTAGTGAGCAGCGTCTGTTCACCTAGTTGGTGCGGCTGTTCGAAGTACGGCTTAATCTCAACAATTAAGTCTTAAAATCTTGTGATCTCCATCGGAGGTCACCACAAACAATCTTCAACTTGAAGCAACCATGGCAGAACGACAGGAAAAGATTCCACTACTCCAGGCCCCAGTCAATAGATTGGATCCCTGTTCTGGTCATAGGATTCTGGGGGACCAGACATGTCATGTAGAGAAGGATCGGAGCTTCTCAAAACCTCTTCGACCTAAACGAAAGTGTTTCATAGGTACACTTAATGTGAACACTTTGTTTAAACCTCGGAAACTCAAACATCTAACGAATACGCTTGATAAATTCAGCATCAAAATTTTGGCTTTGCAGGAAACACGATTTACAGATGAAAATCACTTTGATTCTGAGAATTACAGGCTCTATAAAGGAAAACCTGCAGTGCAGATCAACACAGGACCAAGACAATTTGGCACAGGTTTTGCGGTTAGCAAGTCCGTCACAGATTCTGTAATTGATTTTACTTCACCATCAGAAAAACTCTCAACACTCTCAATAAAATCGGGAAACAAGGTATACACACTGATTAACGTGCATGCACCAACGAATGACTACAACAGGAAAGACCCTCAGGTAATAGAAGACTTCTGGGAACTTCTGGAGGAAATCACGAACAAAATTCCCAAACATCATGTCAAGATTCTACTGGGGGATTTTAATGGTCAGTTAGGAAAAGAAAAGAAATATAGGAGAATTACAGGACCATACACTGCTCATAGCAGAACCAATAAAAATGGTGAACACCTTATAAGCTTCTGTCAAAATTTCAATCTCCAAATTATGTCAACACAATTCCAGAAGCCTAAGCGTAAATTAACAACATGGATATCCCCCAATGAAACACTTGGAGAATTCCAGATTGACCACTTTGCTATCTCTAGATGGAACGCTAAAAAGTCCTTAATGTGAAAACCAGGAGAGGATTCTTTGACTCAGATCAACATTTACTACAAATCAAGGTAAAATTTCAACCCAAAAGACAAAGGCAAAGGGGAACCTAGCTTTTCCGAACTTATCCAGAATACCTTGAATTCAACAAGATGAACATCATTGAAGAAATCCGTCAAATGGATACCACGAGCTGGTCTGAACTTGCAGAGAAAATGAAACAAGCAATGACATGGAATCATTATAACAAAAGAGCAGTATCTCGCAATGCAAAACTGCGCCATTATAACACAGTTGTCTTCCCTGAAGCCTTGTACGCGGCAGAAACCACCGTCATTAGAGGAATGACAAGAAATCATGATATTGAGAAACAGGAACGAAAATTTCTTAGGAAAATCCATGGCGCTGTTTTCCGTAATGGAATTTGGGTCAGGAGACCAACAAAGGAACTTTATGAAAATACAGACACCATTATAGATAAATTTAGGAAGAGACGTCTGCAGTTCTATGGACACATATATAGGATGGATGAGAACAGACTCACTAAGAAGATTTTCAATATCGTGAATGCAAGTAAATTAAAGACCAGTTGGATAAAAGAAGTACATGAAGACATGGAATTACTTAAAATCTCTGAAGACGACATTAAGGACAGAGAACAATTTAGAAATAAAATCAGAAACACGAAAATTGTACAAGTTTCAAGGAAAGAGACATCAGGGAAAAAATGGACAGAGTAAAGGAAGGAAAAGAAAAACACAGTGAACTAATGAAGAGGTTTTGGGAAGAAAAGAAGAGAGGAAGAGGAAGTGAAGCTGTGATTGGCTCAAGTTCTCACGCTCTCCTGAAGGGGAATAATCGGAAATAATAATAAATGCTGGATGATGACTGAAGATTTTTCCAGCAATCATACATGTGTTCGACATCAGTATTTAAGTAACTGTACCAAGGTGCTGGTATTATTATTATTATTAGACTATTATTATTATTATTATTATTATTATTATTATTATTATTACACAAGCACTATTAATATAAGCACAATAGCTTGAAGAGATCCTCTAACGGGCAGTGGAGTGTCACTAAGTGTCAGGGAATTTTACGGTAATCAAATAAGTGACTCACATCAGTATTTACTCTATGTAACAGTGGCTGGTGTTTGGATGTTGCGTCTCTAAAATCCCCAGTAGTTAAATGGGACGTAAAACATGATTATTAACAGCATAAATAGTAATAACAACCCAAACGTAATAATTTTAGGAGTGCTTTAAAACGAACAGAACACAAGTAATAAACAAATACTGACTCGTTTGAAAGTTTGTTATAGCTAAATGTTTGTGTATAAGTATTACATAAGTGTTATACACATATCCAACAAATGTAAAAAAAAAAAACCTGAAGATGTTAACCTGGTGAACGAAACATGTCATCCTATTAACCCCTCTTTAGCCTATTTTCATTTATGAAAAAATAGGCTTATGAGATCACATATTGTCCGTGTGTGTGTGTGTGTGTGCGTATGTGTGTGTGTCCCCCTAATAAGATCTAAACGGCTGGAGCGATTTCGATGAAACTATGTAAATACATAGTACTATTTTGTCTGACACATGTTTATACACATAGTAATGCACTTAAATCTAATTTAGTTCAACTGTTTACATAACCTCATGATGCGGCTGTGTGAAATTTTAAAATCTTCGTTTTAATTTGTTGTACCCTAATAATGCAATTTAAAGGTACGCAATAATCTTCATGTAATAGTACATAACTCTACGGCCTACATACAGTATATACAAATCCAACATGGCGATCATCAGAAATATTTCGACGGTTCTGAATAACTACAAATCTATTACGGTACAGCAATCAAACTGAAATGTTGTATGTCGATAGAGGGAATTAACATAAGTAGGATATATGAAAATAGGCTATTTAGTTCTTCATGGAACTAGGCTACTTGTTTTTCTTCGAGAAGTCTATAAAAGTGCATACTTGATCCATGAATTGTTTTAAGTTTAACAGGTGTGAGTAAGGAAGGGCTATTCCCCGGCTAATTTAATAGGAAACATTTACGTGTTGACCGACTGAAAATCATGTCTTTTAGTAAATAATTAACAATTTTTAAGGATTAAAGTGTATTTTGGGCCCACTGACAAGTACATTTCATAGTACCAATCACCATGCAACGTACAGTAGGCCTACGTAAAATCAGCTGGATAACTGTGGAGAAAGTAGCAGTGTCTGGTTTGTGGTTATTGGAATGTGAAGCAGAAAGAAATCCCGGTTTCAAAGGGCGGTCTTAGGGCATTCAATGCGCGTTAGTTCCATTGGCTTGGGTTTGAATCCCGTTACCGGACGTCACGCCTGGCCAATACGTTACATGCAATGTCTTCATATAGCACACCTGCTGTGCAAGTGGCGAAGCGTAAAGTGCGAACATCATGTGTGCACAATGGATGTAACAGTTGCTGCTCACGGAACTACACTGATATAACTACAGGGTGCAGAACGGTTCTTCTCAAGAGTCTATCCAACTGTAATAATAAGTCGCTAAATTAGGGGATTTAGAGGTTGTTTCACGATAAAATAAATATAGATAAACCTATCACTTTACTCAATGACCTGGGATTGTTCAGTTGGTCATTGTGAAGCTAAGGTTTGGAATCTCGCAGGCGCCGTTTGACGGCAAAGGCCACTGTGGGTAGCCGCCTATCGAGCAAAACACTAGCACTAGCAGCAGCTTAGCGCCCAACTAGTTCATCACATTTACACTCTTTAACGTATTTAATAATCATTACTTACATGCATTTCAGAGTTGTTGCTGTCCTTCATTTTCTACACGAATGTTGCACCATTTTCTACACGAATGTTGCACCGACCTAGGAAGTTTTGGTACACTTGCTGTAATTCATCCTCACTTATATTTCGTATCAGTGCAGAAATTTCGTTCTCGAGAGCCTCCATAGTACGGGGATTGTTTCTGTATACCTTTTGTTTGAGATTCCCCCACAATTAAAAATAGCACGGCCCTGGAACGTACGAACACATTTACTGCAAAATACTTCTTGTGACTATTTTGAGGCCCTCGAGAACGAAATAACTGCACCGATACGAAATATTAGTGAGGATGAAATACAGCAAGTGTACCAAAACTTCCTACGTCGGTGTAACATTCGTCTAGAAAATGAAGGACAGCAACTACTCTGAAATTCATATAAGTAATGATTATTTCCACTAGGAAATTTGATGTTTTGGTTCTTTATCTAACCATGTTCACGGGATACGAGATAGGCTACAGTACTTCACAAGTCTTAATTATCTCAAGTAAGGTATCTTGTCAGCTCCGTATGTAATGAATGGAATGGCAGCATCCTATGCTTCCCGACCCACTCTTGTGTAATCTACAAATGCTAGTCATCTGGCATGACTCAACGCTCTCCGTCCGTCACACGGCCCCGGCGAGGTTCCGTTCTGTTGGGAAGGCTCTCATTGTAGTTAAGAAATTGTCAAAATATTTCTTCCATTTCTTTATTTTTTTATATTTTTTTCATACGGCACCTGATAATTATTCCGGAAATTGCACACAATATTGTCATGTCATGTTTCTTAATTCCAGGCACCATAATTTAATTCAGTAGCCAGTTCGTGAAATTCCATTGTTGTCATAATATTTATTTATTTATTTATTTATTTATTTATTTATTTATTTATTTATTTATTTATTTATTTATTTATTTATTTATTTTATACGGCACCAGATAATCATTCCGGAGATTCTACACAATATTGTCATTTCATATTTCTTTATTCCCGGCACCATAATCTAATTCAGTTGACAGCTCCAAGCAAGGTCAGACCTCATGGGATCTACATCACACAGGTATTCATTTTAAAGGGAATATATTTTGTTTGCTCGCTTGGTTTGCTACGCAGCGGCTGAGGGCCTTACAGTGTAACACAACACGGAACGAGCGTATTTAAATACTACTGGCTTACATTGAATCTATGGAATGTTTAATCGTATTAGTTGCTAAATGGATCTCGTTCCCTGGATTTCATGTAGGAAATTACAAAGTTCCACTAGAGCTTTATAAAAAAAACTTGCGTATTTACCCTCCCATTTCATTCAGCAGGCATTGCTAAACGCTCTAAATAAATACCTCACTCTGCAGCAGAATTTCATTTCGTAAAGTGAGAGTGAGTGAAATCTGCTCATGAAGACCAGTTCTGTTGAGCCGTATGGAAGTAGAGAACGCTCTCAGTAGACTATAAATGTCTGAGGAATGTTATTAAAAAGCTAACAAAGGAGATAATAACAAACAAATTACCAGGTTGGGGAGTAAACCACGTCCCTAGTTAAATTCAGTGACGTACTGTAAAGCAGTCATTTTTAAATAGGGCTGGTACCTATAATGGATTAATTTCAGTTATAGAATATTCGATTAAAGAGACATAGAATTAGCTATCTTCACAATAGGTACATTTTGTGGGAAAACATAATAGCTACTTAGCTCAAATTTTTACAGCATATGAACACAGGCAGGCATTGTGCGTATACTGAAACGATTTTTAGCCTACTTTTCACATTTTGCAAAAATGAGGAAAAAGTAGACTTATGAGATCGATCCGGGAAAATGTGTGTGTGTCTGTCTGTCTGTCTGTCTGTCGGTCTGGCTGGCTGTGTGTGTGTCCCCCCCCCCCCTATCAATTCCTAAACGGCTGCAGCAATCAAAACCAAATTTAGTATGAGTAAAGATGTGCACCGGAATAGCTCACGTCCATATTTGAAAATGATGTCAGTGCTACCAACTGCTGAAAAAACGCACTAGAAATTTGAGCTCCATGTTGGATATTTTGCAAGGTATACATGGGAGCTATTCCAAAATTGGCACACATGTAGATAATACTATTTCAGTTTAATTTCCAGGAAGCCAACCATGACAGTGTTGCCAAAATAATTTTAAGCCTTCTGATAGGTCCAATGTTTAAATACATGTAACTTCTATACTATCAGTTGAATTTCAACCAAATTTCGTATGTGCTATGTGTACCATAACAGATATGACTATAAGGATTGTTAAGAGCAATCAGGGCTGCCAACTGTTAATAAATGCTGTCTATATTCTTTTTACCCTAATATCAATATATCAGAAAGTATGCAAGCCAACAGCTCTATACATTGCACACGTATAGCACCTGACATTCTAGATTAATTTGGAGTAATTAATACAAGGAAGTGCTGCCAACATGATTCCATGCCTGCCGATATGTCCAATTTTAAAATACATGTAACTTCTATACTAACAAATGGATTTCATCCAAAATTGGCACAACAAGATATCATAATAATTCAGATTATTTCTGACCAGCACACGCATGGTATTGTTGGCAACATGCTTTTACGCGTGATGATAGATCCAGTGTCTAACTGCATGTAACGCCCATTGGACTTCAACCATATTTTGTATTCTGTACTTTAAGAGGTGTAACTAATAATATATTCAGTCACCAGGGCTGCCAACTGTAGTGCTCTATTAGGCTACATTATACCAGGTATATTTTGAACTAATTAGATATTTCGATATTACCAACTTAATTTCGTCATTATTCTAGATAGGTTCATATACTGTAGAATAATCATTGGCATGAAAAGTAGGCTGTATAGTTCTTCACGGAACTTCTTGTTTTTAAAGGGAATAAGGGAGATATTTCTTTTTACCTAACAATATTTTTTTCCTCCTGTCTTAGGTAAAAAATAATATTTCCCTCATCATTTCCATTAAAAGATATTATCGTTTCAGTATACACACGATGCCTGAGTTTATGCGCTGTAAAAATTTGAACTATTTAGCTATCATGGTTTCCAAGAAAATGTACCTATAAATTAACATTGTGAAGACAGGCGATTCCATATCCCCTAAATCGATGCAGAAAAATTGATTAATTGCTAATATTAACGATTAATCAATTGTCCGATTAATCGATTGTTAGTTTAATCGATTATTCGGTTGGTCGAATAATTGATTGTTTTGTCCATTAAACTATGTTCTTCACTCCTTTCCCTACGCTCTCACAGAAGCAAAACAAACATTTAATTAATTAAAATATATTGTTACATAACATATTATTAAATTATGTACCTTCTTTGTGAAACCTAGGCTAAAACAAAGTTAAATAGTAAAATAAAAATGTTCCTGTCCTAAATTATAAACATTGAACAAGGATTCAAAATCTGTGCCAAAAACTCTGTTTTCTTTTTTCGAAACCCTTCCCAATTTGATTGACGCTTTACCTTCCACTGTCGCTGACCCTTATTTGGTTATTGCTAACGTAAACAAGGAAGGACACTTTGTATAATTAGGCACAACGTAACTTTTATAGAATTCTATACAACATTCCGAAAATAAGCGTAACTCAACGTAAGCAATGTCTTCTCATTTATACTTCTTTTGTTATATCGTGTCTTATAATCAACTAATCAATGAACGGTCAATCGATTGATCGAATAATCGTTATCAATTAATTGCCAACTCTTCGATTTCCACCAGCTGTACTTTTCAGGGACTTAATGTCCTATACTGGAATGTTAATTTTCTACTTGGTATTTGGCTTCTTCTCAGGAACTATTAACAGGCACTAATTGATTCTTTTTCAGGGATGTCCCTTGAGACGTTCTTATTCCTTTAACATAGGCGTTTTGAAAATAAATGTATATTTTTATTTTTCAAGTTTTTTTTAATGGCGCAGATTTAACAGGGTTTTCATAATCACGTCTGTAAATATTAAATTAGTGTCAATTAAGGAATACGAGTGTTAAAATATAACACATATAAGGAGGCATCACTTCTAAAAAGATAACTTTGAATTTTGAAATGTTCCAGAAAAGAAGGTAATTTTATATTAAAAATATAAACTATTAAAATTAAAATTAAAATTAGAATTAAAAATAAATTTTAGCAATAAACTGGAATCAAAGTTCCGCTACTTGAGGAGACATGGATAGCTTTGGTTTTAAGACGAGGAACGCTTTGACACCGCAACACTCGTTTCTTAAAAATGTTTTTAAAATGTATACTGTCCAACAGAGTGGAAAATAAAAATCTACTTTAATGGGTATGTACTCGTATAAAAATATAGCCTTAGGCATGAGCTGGGAAGAAAACAAATATCCCGTTAGAACCCTAATGGTCTGTAGCCTAATGTGATTCAAAAAAGCAATTTCAAAAATTTTGAAGAATGTTGGCATTCCGGACCCCATAAAAGCCACAAAAATGCTCGTTACTCCTTCAAGAGAGAGCAATAACTATCGCTGCTGTTTCACATTTATATTGAATTAAAATTGTATATTGTACCCATGTGAGTAATCTCGTTGGATAATATGCATCCGCCTCCAACTAGCATCAGCTCTCAGGCGTGTACGGTAACCCCAATTTAGCAGTGCATATTTTGGATTTGAGGCTAAAAGGTATCAACTCTACAATGATAAGGCACAACTCTATTCTAACACTTTAATTCATTAAAATAAATCATGGCTTCAAACACAAAACAATACCCAAAAAAAACATAAAATCAAAGCAAACAAAATTTTTACTTCCACAATCCACAAATAAACAAATATGAAATCACAACAAAGTCATACCTAGCCATAATGCTTTACCCTTCTGTGAACTTCACAAGGATATACTAGTGCGCTGATGCACCTACGACTTCAAAACAACTTTACATTAACATAACAGTCATACAATGTGACTTCTTTAATATTACAACAAGGATTATTCCTTAAACCTCTTTATGTTAAACAATTATGTGTGCCGTGCGTGTTTTAATATTTTTCTTCTCACCAATGAAATGCTTTGCATGCATTTACCTATTTGGACGTTGCACCAAAATCACCGTGCAACTCCATAATTATGTAAGCTACCCCCGACACATCCTTCAATTATATGGTTTCACCGCATGCTGTCTGTGATTTCTAGATAAAACGTTACGTTATAGCTTATGTCAGATTGTACGATAGACTGCCTCGCGCTCATGGCGATTGGCATCTAGTAACCAACTACATGACTTGGCTCCAGTGACGGTACAAATATATCATGTAACTATTCGTCAGATAGCTAAATTAATGAACCATCAGGATGAACTATAATTATCCATGTGTTCACAAACCACATGGCTATAATACTCAACATAACAATCTTGCATTATATGTCATTTTAACAAGGTCTAGAATCTCTTCCCTTTATAACTTGCCTGAGCGGTTCGAGTGGTTGGCACCGACCCTCGGCTAAAGAAATCGCTACACAATAGAAAGTGGGATGGGTCGTTCCACCAATTATCTCGACCTTTCTAAAAGTTTGAAAGCTTCCCTCTCTAAGCAGTGGAGATTTACAAGACAAATACTGTGTCCTAACCGGCACACATGTTCCCAAAGGATCTTAATTGACTATTATGCCAACAAGTATTGAATGAGCTTTTGTAATTATTCCTACGTCGAGGATAACGATTAATTAATGGCCTCACATGGGTCCATCCAACATGAAGGTTCGGGGTTCGTAATGCATGAGCCTGGCGGTGACCGATGTCTCAAGTATAATATAGGCGCACAAAACCACTGTCGCCATGAGTTTTCGCTGCCCACGAGCGTAAATAACTCATCTATAAGTTCTCGGGAAATCATAGAGCTGCGAGGTGTCCTTGTTTTCCTCGACTCTTACAAGATTCCAGCCCGGAACACATTTCAATCCTTTTCTTCAGAGTTAGGGTCCATTCACTAAAACTCCGGAATAAATAATATCTCCAACAATGTCCACGACATAGGAGAATTCATAAGTAGAATAGACTATCTGGCCCCTAATGCTCCATGCTACGACACACCGACCTCTAATATTAAGAGAAATCTAACATTTACTCTATAAGCTTCTCAATTAAGCTGCAAATTCAATTCACTAAAAGCTCTTTCATTACTGGTATCATTACTGAATATATGCAATATTCTGATATAAAGCTTCTTTCCATAATTACTGAAATGTAATCTCATTGTAACATCTTCCTGCTTAGATTGATAAGTCTTGCACTTAGCGTTAATAATTCTCGCTTACAACAATTTATTTGTTTCCTGATGTGTTCATTCATACTCTTAATAACCATTATTATTATTATCATCATTTCTCACTGACATAAATGACCAAAATCATCCTTTATTATTATTATTGAAAATCTCATTGACATAAATGACCAAATCATTATTTATTATTATTCTCATATAAATTACCAAAATTTCCGACATAGCTAAACGTTTTAAACTCGAACAATCGCGTTCGTTACATTTACATAACTGATTGCCATTCTTAATTCATAGTGGGAATAATTACTCCACTTAATGATGCAAATCATCATTTCAACTCTATAAAAATCAACTCAATACTGATTAAACATGGAGGATCAGCCTCCTAACTGACTTTTACTGGCATCTATAAGGAATTCACAATATCTTTACGGAATCACAGACATGCATCGGTCCATACTTCTACATAATTATAACCATAATTTGTGGGGTACTTACATCTCTATAGGCATCTAAGGTGGCTCCAGCCAATCATATTCTTCCATGTCGCCCGCCATAATGGGTTTAACGCGACATATTTCTCTTGTTTACACACATTTGATTATACATAATTTCTATCACCAACACGACACGTTGCATACCTTTCAGGAAGTTATCACTCCCCAAACATGTGAAACACTTCATCAAACACTACTTTAAATGATATTTTTACATATACATTACACTGAACACTCGTCACTTTATACACACTTCAATGCTGAAATTCCCTAGCAGAGATCGAAATTGCAGGTGTCGACGGCATCTTACGTTATCAACTCCTGATTGAAAGTCTGGTTATCTGCTCTCGGAACTCTCCAACAGTTTTTGTGACGATCATTACTCCTACAGTAAGCGTCCTGCGTTACATCAATACGCTGGCTCCCAAACATGAGCGTTAACATCTGGTACTCTCATGGCAATACCAAACACTTAGTAAAGTTTCTTTAGCGCATTCTATCGTAGTTACACATATACGATTAGTTAATACAATACACACTGCGCTTAATAAAGTTCAACACTTTCACAAATAATTATATACAATAGTGCTGCCGTTAGTCTATACGGTGCTTCATAACTGAACACGTCATAGCTCGTGCGGCTGATTATGCCTGTATCACGACTATTATTCATACAAGCATGTTTACTGTTTCTTTTACACATACCAGTCCTTGTTCGGCGTCTCGATGAATAGATCCGTCATGCGTTTTGCCTTGACGAACTTGCTTCAACCTGGCTGTAGCTGACTGAAGTTTCACTCGAAGACTGCACGTAGCTTATTTGAAGACTTCTGTCTGCGGCTTACACGCTGTCTCGTACTGCTGCATATTTGCTGCATACTGATTGCAACTTATTTCCATTGTGCTACAATTGACAATTGAGTAAAACTGTAACTGGCTGTAACTGCGCTTGGCGGCATGTAGACTGAGCTTGACTGAGTTAGAACAGAGTGAGTTTCAAAGTGAGGTTCAACTGAGATTCAACTGAGAACAGAGTAACACTGAGAACAGAGTAGGACTGAGGTTCAAGTGAGATTCAAACTGAGTAACAGAGTAACACTGAGAATAGAGTAGGACTGAGTAACAACTGAGAACAGAGTAGGACTGAGATTCAAGTGAGTTTCAACTGAGTAACAGAGTAACACTGAGAGCTCCTCCTGGGGTCTACTCCCTTATATCGGATTTCCACAGAAAGTAGAGCAACATCTTCCCGCGTAATCTTCGCTCCTCTCACAGCATGATTCAGGTCTTCAAACCATGATCATTGTGTTCCTCTTTCTTCACAGGTCCCAAAACTATATGTGTGCAAAGGAATCGCTCGTTCAATTAATTAATATTAATTCCTTTCTCCATGGCGTGGGACGCTACCTAACCGGGAACTCCCCGTCAACATCTTCACATCCCTCCGCGAACAATGGTCGCTTCACAGTCCTTACGCACATCACTAAATATGCACCAATTTCGCAGGTAAAAGATTCTAAAATTATCTTCTTGCCAAGATATTCACCTGTGTGCAACTCTCATCTCGATTCGTTACTCCAATCACGAGTAATCAATGATTTTTCTGGGCATTTCTCCGCCCCTCCTCTACATCTATTCTCCGTCGGGGAATAACTGTGTTATTTTTCAGGCCTCTCTCCTGCTCCAGACGACATAATGGGGTGACAGAGATGGACGTGGCTCCACTGGGACCAACCCACAATTCTGGGCCGATTAGTAAATGTCAGCTCTGCCCTCCTCTCTGCTTCAAACCTCCAATAGCTTACACCAAATCGTCTTATAATGATATAATCTGCTCATTATTTCCTACATTATTTTAATAAATAATGCCATTTCATCAAAAATCACACCAGTGATTAAATATACATCTCTTTCGAGGGGTTTTTACCAAGAAACTCCCTGTACAGATCTCTGGTTCGCTTCCTGGCGGAACCTTTTTACTGAGATCACAGTCTCTGAGAACCATGTTCGATTCCAGTCAGCATAACCCCATCGGGTTCAATATTCATTCAATTGTTGTTTTTTTTCTTCGAAGGAAACAAGTAAGTACTGGTGCCTCACACTCACTCATCACTCAGAAGGCTTCTATGGGACACTAAGATCCCACGCCGACCAAAATGCCTCCACTGAACTCTGTTGGTGAGTTCGTGCCAGTTGTCCACATTCAGATGTCTACAAAGTTTGGAGATTTCATTTTTCCAGGAACTTCGTGGTCTTCCTACTGGCCTTTATCCTCTTGGTTCTTCTTTAAAGATTTGTAAGACCATCCTATCATATCCCATCCTTAGTACATGACCAACCCATTGAAGTCTTATGGAGTTAATGATGTTGAGTAATGGTGCTTGCTGTGATAGTGAGTGTATGTCTTCATTTGATATTTTTTTCCAGCTTTGATATGCGGAGTCAAAAAATGGTCCAAACATTTTCTTATACACTTATTTTCGAAAGCCTGCAACTGGTGTTCTTTCTGTTTGTTAAACTCCAGGATTCTGCACCATAAGTTAGAACTGGCCTAGTGATGGTATTGTATATTTTCAATTTTGTATTTCTCGTCAAATATTTGGATCCCAATAAAAACTCCAGAGAGTAGTACACTTTGTTAGCATTCTGTATTCTAACTTTAATTTCGACTTCTCTATGATTCTGTTCATCAATCATGACTCCTAAGAATTTGAAATGTTCAACCTGCTCACAACTATACTTGCCAATGAGAAGAGGTAACTGATTTCCAAACACGTCAATATTCCCCTTAATTACCATGTACTGAGTATTTTGGTCATTCATTCTAAGTCCTAATTTTGAAGCTATCTTCTCAAGTTCAACAAACAATTTTCTTATCTCAATTTCATTTCTCCCTATGAGAACAATATCACCTGCGTATGCTAGCACTTTATCATACTGTCCGAGTTGCATGCCAGCAGGTACCTACTTCTTAAAATTTTCGTTTATCTAAGTCTGGCGTTTACCTTGGACTCCAGAAATAAGTCAGTCCTGCAGCAGAGCAATGCATCACGGCCGTAAAGGCAGCTGCAGAAAGTCCGGAAATAGCAGGTTCGGATCCCGGCGCTGACAGTGGCTATCCTGAGTGTGGATTCTCCCAGGGTTTTTCAACACCCCCTCCCCCTACCCTCAGGCAAATGCCGGGATAGTACCATATTTCAATTCCCTGGGCACCAACCCAATCCCTGTCCCTAATACAGTTACACACACTATTACAGAGATACAGGTTATCAGTCTAATTCAACGCACACCCAACTACAGAACTCTGATGATTACTTTTGTCCCAAGCCCGTGAATGAAGCAGCAATTACAACTCGGCACACACGGCTGTTACAAAGAAATGGACAATTTGTAACACACATTTACCTTGACGTTAATGTCCCTGTGTTGACACGCTTGTCAGTACAAAGGAAGTAGCAATTATCACAGTGTGCCCATCAATCTGGGAGAGGTGCGACACGGTCCTTGACATGTAAACAACATGCATGGCTTGTGAAATGACGTAACGGAACCACAGGGGCAACCCCGTGTGCTGTATGGAACACGGCCAGTAATGCGCCAGTCCTTGCGATCAGGTAGGATTCCTTCGAAGCGCACAAACCTCCAATCACCCCAGTCTAGCGATTTCAGTAAGGAAATAAGCCTGGCTTATATCCACAGGTCAGTTCTGAAAAAAAAAGTGTAAAAGTGTAACTCACATTCTGTTATCAGAAAGCAATGATCCATGATTTCAATAATAATTAAAGCTCTCAATAATTTACCAGTCACATGTAAATGATACAACCAACATGTGCATTTGTAAGTACATACAGGGTCTTTATTATTTGCTTGGCAAGGACATTCTGGCTCACGCGCTCCGCCAGTGACGGCTCAATTGCCGGCTACCGTGCGCGTATATGTAGGGCAGAATACGGTGCTTAAAATCAGTATCATACATTTTTAGCCTACTTTTCACATTTTGCAAAAATGAGGAAAAAGTTGACATGAGATCGATCCGGAAAAATGTGTGTGTGTGTGTCTGTCTGTCCTTCTGTCTGTCTGTCTGTCTGTCTGTCTGTCTGTCTGTCTGTCTATCAACTCCTAAACGGCTGCAGCAATCGAAACCAAATTTAGTATGAGTAAAGACCTATACCGGAATATCTCAAGCCCATATTTGAAAATGATGTCAGTGCTACCAACTGCTGAAAAAATGCAATAGAAATTTGAGCTCCATGTTGGATATCATGGAAGGTGAAGGTATGCATGGGAGCTATTCCAAAATTGGCACACATGTAGATAATACTATGTCAGTTTAATTTCCAGGAGGCCATACATGACAGTGTTGCCAAAATAATTTTAAGCCTTCTGATAGGTCCGATTTTTAAATTCATATAACGTCTACACTATTAATTGGATTTCAACCAAATTATGTATGTAACATCGGTACATAAACAGATATGACTGCGCGTATTCTTAAGAGCCACCAGGGCTGCCAACTGTTAATAATTGCTCTCTCTATTTATTTATTTTATCCAAATACCAATATATCAGAAAGTATGCAGGCCGACAGCTTTAAACTATGCACACGTATAGAACCTGACATTTTAGATTAATTTGGAGTAACTTATATACTTCAGTTCTACCACCATGATCCTAAGACTGCTGATAGGACCAATGTTTAAATACATGTAACTCCTATACTATCAGTTGTATTTCAACCAAATTTCGTATGTGCTATGTGTAACATAACAGATATGACTATAAGTATTCTTAAGACCAATCAGGGATGCCAACTGTTAATTAATGCTGTCTATATTTTTTACCCTAATAACAATATATCAGAAAGTATGCAAGCCAACAGCTCTATACTTTGCACTCGTATAGCACCTGACACTCTAGATTAATTTGGAGTAATTAATATAAGTCAGTGCTGCCAACATGATTATATGCTTGCTGATAAGTCCTATTTTAAAATACATGTAACTTCTATACTAGCAAATGGATTTCATCCAAAATTGGCATAACAAGATATCATAATACTTCCGATTATTTCTAACCAGCACACGCATGACATTGTTGCCAACATGTTTTTACGCGTGCTGATAGATCCAATGTCTAACTGCATGTTGGGTAGATTATTAGCTTGGGAATAACCTAACCCCCAAGGGAAGATGATAAAGAAAAGGAAGTGGGTTTCGGACTGGAGAAAAAAGATGGAGAAATAGGACGAGAGTCCAAAAGAAGTTATAATTTTAACTTTAAATGTACTCAAAGGCGACTGTCACTGCAAATCCGCTCTCCGATACCTAAAGTGAGTAGGGACCTGGGCTAAGCTAACGGGAAACGCAGCTGGAACTTGGGCGGTTTGCAAGAGAGTGGCATTAGTGTATTCCCTCTCAGGCATACATATGCCTACTATGGGGAAGGGTGATGGTCTGGCAAGACAAAGAGTAACTGATTTATGGTGTATCTGTTCAAAGGAGTTTGTTTTTAAACAAGTAATTTGAAGAATGGCAATAATTTGAATCGGTTTCGATATTTTTTGTGTTTGAAATTGTAGAATTCCTAAAGAGCGACCAAATGCTTCCAAAAAGGATAGGGATAAAGCAATTATACCTTTGGGAATAATTTTGGTAAGTAAACCAATAGTTGCATTTGGAAATGGCTAAGCTTTTACCCAGCAAGGAGCCGACTAAAAGTTTAGGCAAGGAGAAACACTTATATTTTGAAAAACCAACCATAAGTGTTGGAGAGAATCTCCACAAGCAGGAAGCTGGCGTAGCGAGCTATGCTTGCCTTACTGGCCAGTTAGAATTAGCTATTAAAGCTAAGAGAGACTTTACCAAGTTACCAACTAAGAGTTTTTGCTCAAATGCAACAAGTGGTGAAAGCCCTATCAATAGATTTATTTGCATTAAGTGGGAAGAGTCAAGGAAGACAGGATCTTGCCTAACCGTTATGTTAGAGAAATGATAAATCCAAAAAGAACTCTTGAATTTATTTAACAATGTTGGGTGGTAGTTTTTTGACAAATATATAATTTAGATTTTGTAACAAATGGGGTCACAGACCTCCGAAAAACATCTAAAGCTTGCGCCAGGCAATTGAAAATTCTTTTGGTTTCAAACCTTTTATATACTTTAAAATCTTCGTAAGATTTTGAAATGGCGAAGATGAAATGAAAAAATTAAAGACAATTGAAGTGATTAAAGTTAGACAATAAATCAAGTACAAGTTGTGTACTTTTAAGAAATTGTAGGTAAATATCTTAGAAAGAGTAACAACTTCGGAAGTAAAAACAACAACAAGCAGGAAGAATAAAAGAGAAGTTTCTATAACTTCTTATATTAAAGCTGAATTACTTTTTAGTGTTTATACAAATAGGGCAGGTCACTTATTGTGAAACCTGAAGAGAAAAGTCGAAAGGAAGTTTCTAGAACTCCTATGTTTAAGTAAGGATCACGAGACAAATGGGGCAAGTTTTCCTTTCGTGAAACCTAGAATTAACTCACTATGAGCTGAAAGAATTGTATTCCCTGATTAGAAGGGAGAAACAATATAAGTTAAAGCGTGTACTAGACACGAAGTTTTACAGACATTAATTTGTGATACATAAGCAAAAGAGGGAGGGCACTTATTTAGAGTGACACCTCATTGAAAAAGACCTAAAGTAACAATTTTATTATTTTGGTTGGTTAGTAAAGGGTTTGGGAAAGACCAAATGGGATTGGGGATAAGTGTTCATGGCCGTATTTATAGTATTCGGACGAACGCGACGCGGATGAAATGTTGAACAAACACTGTTTTCACTATAGTCTGTTAAATAGATGAAAAGTTCAATGTAGTAGCACAAAAAGTTTATGGCAAGGAAAGTTATTGCAATGATGGAAAATAACAAGTTACACTAGATATGTGAGAGTCTATTGCTTGAGAAAGTTGTAGATTATCGTTGAATGCGCCAGAGGAAATCCCAACGGAGGAAGAAAAAGTAGCTATTGATTAATAGTTCATAAGGAAGGTTCCTTAGTTTGAAAAATTATTCCCACATGTGAGTGGAAAATACATGACAGTATGACTGGTAGATAGAGTGCAAGTTCTGGAAGGTTCCAGAGCAATGATGACTTGGTTAAATTGGGTAGAGAATCCCTCGGCGGAAAGCTAGATTATATAGACAGTGAGTATTTTGGAAATATCCCTTGATGTGAGATAGCATCTCAGAAAATCTTTCATGTTGAAAGTTAAACCTGATAGTTTAAGTAAGATCAAGAAGATCTCTTGAAAGCAGTTATTTTCACAGAGCAACTTTCACTGTCTATAAAATCCAAATAAAACCATTGAGCTATTAAAAGACGATGAGAATGAGGTTAAAACCTGAAGTCGGTACTTATCTTTGCTTCATGTAGAAGGCGATGATCCTTTTGACGGTTGATACTAAAATTCTAACATGGCGTAGAATTTAAAAGACTGCCTCTTGAGATGAGGAGGCGAGCTCTAGCTGAGCTCTGAGTCGACTTCCGACGTACAAGTGAGACACGTTCAGCGAAGCACAGAGGGACCAGGGAAGGGAAAAGAATGGGGGTAGGAGACAAAAGGAATACATATAAGAATAACCAACATGACAGAAATAAATTTTCTCTTGATGAAATGGTCTTCAAAGAGTTGATAGTAGGCGACACTAGCGCAGCCTGGTGGGTGAAAAAGTAGACGAAGTTCTCATGATCACGGAGAGGATAGCTGGCGATGGCGACGAGATCTGGTGGACAGATTGATAAGGAAGTCCTCTTGTACAGGGAAGAATTGAGGAACTTCAGAGATTCGCTGCTAGATGACGCTAGGTGGGTCATGGAAGATATATATCTAGAACAGACTCACAGGTAACATGAGAACCATAAACAGCAAGGAGGAATTGGAAGATCACTGTTGGTGTTGGAGAAAAAGGAAGGAATGAACTATAGCAAAGAGAAGTAAAAGTTTACTCTATCTTACCGTGTATTCCAAAGAATACACCACATGTAACGTCCATTGGACTTCAACCAAATTTTGTAAACTGTACCTTAAGAGATGGAACTAAGAATATATTCAGTCACCAGGGCTGCCAACTGTAGTGCTCTATTAGGTTACATTATACCAGGAATATTTCGAACTAATTAGACATTTCGATATTACCAACTTAATTTCGTCATTATTCTAGATAGTTTCATATACTGTAGAATAATCATTGTCATGAAAAGTAGGCTCTTTAGTTCGTCACGGAACTTCTTGTTACTCACCATGTTTACAGTAGATGCTGAAAATTTTCCCCATCCGCTGCCAAACATAATCGGTATCCCCTTATGAAGTTTCGGTTACTCCGATTAATTTAGCTTCAGTAAGGAAATAGGCACGCCTCCGTGGCTTAGGCGGCAGCACGCCGCCCTCTCACCGCTGGGTCCGTGGTTCAAATCCCGGTCACTCCATGAGAGATCTGTGCCGTACAAAACGGAGGCAGACTGGTTTTTCTCCGGGTACTCCGGTTTTCCCTGTCACAATTTCATTCCAGCAACACTCTCCACTATCATTTCATTTCATCTGTCATTCATTCAATCATTGCCCCAGAGGAGTGCGACAGGCTTTGGCAGCCGGCACACTTCACATCCTCGCCGCTAGATGGGGGCTTCATTCATTCCATTCCTGACCCGGTCGGAGACTGGAAGCAGGCTGTGGATTTTCATTTTCAAGGAAATAGGCCTAACGACCTTAACGTCTATTTTTATTGTTTACTGAACCTGTACGTTTGAAACTCTTAGCCAGTTGTTTTATTGTCCGATTTATAGGAATGGGTCTCCCTGGAAATTTCACTCGAAACGTTTTGTCTTGTTCTAGCGCACTATTCCCTGCACTTTATGTAGGCTACTTATTGTGCAGATATACACGTTCACGTATAACGAATATTTCACATAAGGCATTACAGCACTAATCACAAACACAATAAAACATAATGAGATGCCGGCTATGTTTGGCAGCGGATGGGGAACATTTTCTGCATCTACTGTAAACATGGTGAGTAAAAATGCATGATACTGATTTTAAGCACCGTATTCTGCCGTACATACGCACGCGCGGCAGCCGGCAACTGAGCCGTCACTGGCGGAGCGCGTGGGCGAGAATGTCCTTGACAAGCAAATATAAATACCTTGTATAACATAAGTCTACCCCATACATTGTAATAACTCCAAGAACAGCTGATTCTCAAGATACAATTCAGCGTCAGAACAATAACATTCATTTTCAACTCCGATGCAAGTAGGCTATAACCTGCTTGATACAATAAGCATAGACTAGTATTAGTTCGATTGAAACTTGTAATACAGGGCTCAAACCCGGCCAAAGCCGTCAGATTTTTTAAGAGCGTTAAAAATCCCTAAGTATGCCTTCCTTCGGAGGGGAAGTAAAACTGGCGGTCCCATGTCTTAGATTTATGGCATGTTAAAGAACCTTCCACTAATTACCCCTGTGTGAAGCTAAATTGTATAGGTAAAGAATGTAAACAACGCTCTTAGGTTCCTACGTTCGTTGCCAAGAGCCGAATGCGGTTGCGTCTAGTAGCTAAGTTCTGAACTAGGCCTAGTAGTCGTTGACGATGGCGTTTGGTGGCAAAATTAGGAACGATTTGAAAAATTCAAATTTGCAGTCCTTCCTTGAATTTAAAAACATATACACTAATACAGAAAAAGCCTCCGTGGCTTAGGCGGCAGCACGCCGGCCTCTCACCGCTGGGTCCGTGGTTCAAATCCCGGTCACTCCATGTGAGATCTGTGCTGGACAATACGGAGGCAGACAGGTTTTTCTCCGGGTACTCCGGTTTTCCCTGTCAAAATTTCCTTCCAGCAACACTCTCCACTAATATTTCATTTCATCTGTCATTCATTTAATCATTGCCCCAGAGGAGTGCGTCAGGCCTCGGCAGCCGGCATAGTTCATATCCTCGCCGCTAGATGGGGGCTTCATTCATTCCATTCCTGACCCGGTCGGAGACTGGAAGCAGGCTGTGGATTTTTCCATACACTAATACAGCTATCACAATAATTAACACCGGTTATCAGAGAGATTCTACACACACCCAAAGTACACGGGGCTACATGACCGCGTTGTCGCAGCCCCTAAACTGAGGAACCAACCAACTAGGGAATCATTCACACATCAGCGCGGGTGTTTGGTCATTGTGTGGCATAAGCTATTCGAACACATACAGCGACAGTGGGCCGGCAATTGAGGTTATGACTAAGTTGGATGTTGATGTTGGAATTCTCAATTCCTTGTATCAGTATTTACAAGATCACAATCCATCGCTACTCCAGTTTAGAAGCAACATTTTCTAATGTTTGAAAAAAAAAAAGACATGCATTATTTATGTATTTGGAACTTTAATTTTAATTCAATTTATTAGTAAGGATATCCATTTTGTCATTTAGACTTTCACGGCCCGTGTTATTGTTCATAATGTTGAATTTTGGGCTTATGCCGTGTTTTATTATATTGCAATTCGACGCGTTTCGAAAGAAACCATGTCTTTCATCGTCAGGAATAATCTGGAATACGACAATGTTGCTAAGAGAAAGCAACGAAGAACATATAGAAGGTGCCCAAAGATGGACGCCATTATAGCCCCATGTTAGGGACAACGGAAAGCAGCAGTGAATTACTTTCTCAGGGTTCTGATAATAGGTAGCCAGGATTCACTGAGATTGTAGCCGGTGTCGCGGTTGAAATTATCTGGGTGTTTACGTATTTCAACCGCCTCCCTGATGATTCTGGGACGATATTGCTTTATACGGGCAAGAACATCCACCCCTTGGAACATGACATCATGGCCAGGTGTTAAAGCATGATCGGCAACAGCTGATTTATCAGGTTGAATGAGCCTGATGCATCTATTATGTTCCTTAATGCGAGTGCATATTGTTCTCGAAGTCTGCCCGATGTAAACCTTGCCACAAGTACAGGGAACTCTGTAGATACCCGGTTGTTGCAATTTAGGCAAACTGTCCTTAGTTGGTCACAGGAGTTGCCTAATCTCAACAGAAGTTCCAAATACAGTCCGTATGTTGTATCGACGTAGGATTTTAGCAATACGATCCGTTGTGTTATGTATGTACGGAAGGTAAGCAGTTCCTCTTACATCTCTTTTCTCAACTGACGTCCTATTATTATTTGTTGGTTTCAGAACCGTAGAAATCAAAGCCTTGCTATAACCGTTGCTCTCAAAGGTGGTTCGCAGGGTGTTAATTTCTTCTTGTAAAGAAGACACTTCACAAATCCTCCTAGCCCTGGTAGTTAGAGTTGTAAGGATACCATGTTTCTGGGCAGGGTGATGGTGAGAACTTGCGTGGAGATATCTATTGGTGTGTGTTGGCTTACGAAAAACGCTGTGTCCTAAAGATCCATCCTCTTTCTTAGTGACGAGAACATCTAAAAAAGGTATTTTGCCGTCAGATTCCTTTTCCATGGTGAAACAAATAGAAGGGTGCTGGAGATTAAGGTGATCCAGGAAATGGCTAAGATTTTCCTCACCTTCCGTCCAAACAACGAACGTGTCATCCACATAACGCCACCAGATCTTCGGTTTGAAAGGAGCCGACGACAAAGCTTTCTCTTCAAAGTTCTCCATGAAGAAATTAGCCACAACAGGAGAGAGAGGACTACCCATGGCCACACCATCAGTCTGCTCATAAAAAATCCCATTCCATAGAAAGTAGGAGGAGGTCATGCAGTGATAAAAAAAAGTCTTGTGATGTCTTCAGGAAAAAAGCCATTAATGAGAGACATAACACCATCAATAGGTACTCTAGTAAACAGAGACACCACGTCGAGACTCACTAGAATATCACCCGGCTGAAGTGTTATAGCTTTTAACTTTTCCACGAAGTGAGTGGAATCCTTAATGTACGAAGGCGTGTTACCCAGAAGCGGCTGAAGTAGTCTACCTAAGTATTTGGAAAGGGCATATGTGGGAGAACCAATCGTACTAACAATGGGTCTAAGAGGAACATCTTCCTTATGTATTTTAGGAAGACCATAGAGTCTCGGAGGAATAGCATCCCCTGGAAGGAGAGTCTTCGCTGTATCCGCTGGAATAGATGATTGCTTGATCAATTTGACGGTGACATTTGAGTAGCGAGTAGTAGGATCACGACTATTAATCCTATATACAGGATCTGATAACAAAGACGAGATCTTGGAATCAGGTGAGGGACAGACATATTTCCAAATATGATAGGTTGATCAGTTGCAGAAATCTCAAGCCATTAGACTTGATGCTAACAAGGTTGTCGTAAATTTGTTCAGCAAGCCCCTAAGTGATACCCAACAGGCAGTTCTCGCTAAAGGTCTCAATTTTGCTGTAGCGCCTAGAAGAATTCCTATTGAAGAACTTATTACATCCGTAGAAACCTCAGTACATCACCTCACACCTGAAGAGGCCGAGGAAGCCAGGCAAGAATGTTCCCGAGTTCTCAAGACCGCTAAGCCACCTAACACCAACTTAAAACAAGACGAAAGCCGGGCACTTAAAGATCTAAGGGACAATTCTGATATTATCGTTCTCCCCGCTGACAAGGGTAACGCGACAGTGGTATTGGATAAGGTTGATTATGATTCCAAGATCTCGTCTTTGTTATCAGATCCTGTATATAGGATTAATAGTCGTGATCCTACTACTCGCTACTCAAATGTCACCGTCAAATTGATCAAGCAATCATCTATTCCAGCGGATGCAGCGAAGACTCTCCTTCCAGGGGATGCTATTCCTCCGAGACTCTATGGTCTTCCTAAAATACATAAGGAAGATGTTCCTCTTAGACCCATTGTTAGTACGATTGGTTCTCCCACATATGCCCTTTCCAAATACTTAGGTAGACTACTTCAGCCGCTTCTGGGTAACACGCCTTCGTACATTAAGGATTCCACACACTTCGTGGAAAAGTTAAAAGCTATAACACTTCAGCCGGGTGATATTCTAGTGAGTCTCGACGTGGTGTCTCTGTTTACGAGAGTACCTATTGATGGTGTTATGTCTCTCATTAATGGCTTTTTTCCTGAAGACATCACAAGACTTTTTTATCACTGCATGACCTCCTCCTACTTTCTATGGAATGGGATTTTTTATGAGCAGACTGATGGTGTGGCCATGGGTAGTCCTCTCTCTCCTGTTGTGGCTAATTTCTTCATGGAGAACTTTGAAGAGAAAGCTTTGTCGTCGGCTCCTTTCAAACCGAAGATCTGGTGGCGTTATGTGGATGACACGTTCGTTGTTTGGACGGAAGGTGAGGAAAATCTTAGCCATTTCCTGGATCACCTTAATCTCCAGCACCCTTCTATTTGTTTCACCATGGAAAAGGAATCTGACGGCAAAATACCTTTTTTAGATGTTCTCGTCACTAAGAAAGAGGATGGATCTTTAGGACACAGCGTTTTTCGTAAGCCAACACACACCAATAGATATCTCCACGCAAGTTCTCACCATCACCCTGCCCAGAAACATGGTATCCTTACAACTCTAACTACCAGGACTAGGAGGATTTGTGAAGTGTCTTCTTTACAAGAAGAAATTAACACCCTGCGAACCACCTTTGAGAGCAACGGTTATAGCAAGGCTTTGATTTCTACGGTTCTGAAACCAACAAATAATAATAGGACGTCAGTTGAGAAAAGAGATGTAAGAGGAACTGCTTACCTTCCGTACATACATAACACAACGGATCGTATTGCTAAAACCCTACGTCGATACAACATACGGACTGTATTTGGAACTTCTGTTAAGATTAGGCAACTCCTGCGACCAACTAAGGACAGTTTGCCTAAATTGCAACAACCGGGTATCTACAGAGTTCCCTGTACTTGTGGCAAGGTTTACATCGGGCAGACTTCGAGAACAATATGCACTCGCATTAAGGAACATAATAGACGTATCAGGCTCATTCAACCTGATAAATCAGCTGTTGCCGATCATGCTTTAACACCTGGCCATGATGTCATGTTCCAAGGGGTGGATGTTCTTGCCCGTATAAAGCAATATCGTCCCAGAATCATCAGGGAGGCGGTTGAAATACGTAAACACCCAGATAATTTCAACCGCGACACCGGCTACAATCTCAGTGAATCCTGGCTACCTATTATCAGAACCCTGAGAAAGTAATTCACTGCTGCTTTCCGTTGTCCCTAACATGGGGCTATAATGGCGTCCATCTTTGGGCACCTTCTATATGTTCTTCGTTGCTTTCTCTTAGCAACATTGTCGTATTCCAGATTATTCCTGACGATGAAAGACATGGTTTCTTTCGAAACGCGTCGAATTGCAATATAATAAAACAGGGCATAAGCCCAAAATTCAACATTATGAATAGATATCCATTTTATTTTATTTTAATTCATTTTAAACGCTATTAATTTCAACATTGTATATTGAAACATGTTCGTTTAAATAATAATAATAATAATAATAATAATAAACTACATATATTAGTATTGGGAAGATGGATTATATAACACAAATATTTATCATTAATAGTAGAGAAACTCAATTTCGTATGTTGTAGTTATAGCTAGAGCCCTGCGCGGATAAACAAAGCGTTATCCGCATCCGCCCCGCATCCGCACGACTTTTATTGACACGTTTGTTATCCCAATCTACTGGCATTACAATGAAAATGAAAATCCACAGCCTGCTTCCAGTCTCCGACCGGGTCAGAAATGGAATGAATGAAGCCCCAATCTAGCGGCGAGGATATGAACTGTGCCGGCAGCCGAGGCCTGACGCACTCCTCTGGGGCAATGATTAAATGAATGATAGATGAAATGAAATGACAGTGGAGAGTGTTGCTGGAATGAAATGTTGACAGGGAAAACCGGAGTACCCGGAGAAAACCTATCTGCCTCCGTTTTGTCCAGCACAGATCTCACATGGAGTGACCGGGATTTAAACCACGGACCCAGCGGTGAGAGGCCGGCGTGCTACCGCCTAAGCCACGGAGGCTTAGGGCATTACAATAATAGTTTTAATTAGATAAAATATTAAAGCAACAGATTCACAGTTCATATCCTCGCCGCTAGATGGGGGCTTCATTCGTTCCATTCCTGACCCGGTCGGAGACTGGAAGCAGGCTGTGGATTTTCATTTTCATTGTAATGCCAGTAGATTGGGATAACAAACGTGTCAATAAAAGTCGTGCGGAGAAGAAAGCGTTCCCTTAAAGCTATGTGTATCATGTGCTATGTTTAAAATGAATGTTATGTAGCCTGAATTGCAACACTTTTGAGTTTGGAGTGTTAATTGCGCTTAATGACATAATTTTAAATTAGATCAGCGTAAATCATCTTATATTATTGTAATGAAATAGTATAACGGAAAAATATGATATGTCATAAACATCCGGGTCCCAGTAATAATATTCAACAAGTTCGGATTGTATTCTAAAAACTATCCGCAAATTTTCTCCAAACATTATCCGCAGCTTATCCGCTATCCGCACAGCCATGCAAACTATATCCGCATGGCGAAAATTTTGCAGGGCTTTAATTATAGCCTTTTACTCTCAAAACATTAAAGTACTTGTAGGTCATTTCCGCACATTAGTTTACAATTCTACAGTAGTTTTAGGGCTTACTGCTTAAGTGTATCACAGCAATAGTAGCTACGCCTTCATAGATTAGTAATAATTAGCAAACTTACTTAGTTTTTGACATGTTTTCATTCTTTTTGTTTTTGGACGGCAGAGACTGTCTGTGGATGTCATTGTAGGTTTGGTAGTGTTTTGTAGAGCCGTTTATCTTATAAATTTGGATCTGATGATGCTCGCTTGACAAGCGAAACACGTGCATTAGTTTTCTCCTTTTTCTATAGTCCATAAGGATATCTCTACTTAGTATAAAACCAAGACCCCGAATCTTGGATGTCACGGGTAATCTCGAGAACCACTGGATATATACTCTGACGCGGTTTTCAGCATTCTGTAAAAGATATCTCGAGAAATGTTTCTGTAGAAAATATATTTTTTATGAACAAAAGGAGCCGAGCAGTAACAATTTCAGTGAAAACTCGAAAAAATCTGGCGTACGTGCGTTTTTTAAGCTTACGCTGGGCAAACCGTTTAAAATAGCAATACACTATGAGTGTAAGAATTGTTCAGCATGAAAAGTTCTACAAAGAATTCCGCTGGAGCATATCTCTATCTTTAATACATCGCCCACTGTAAGTGTTTTTACGTTTTCATTTCACCCAACAATCTCCATTCAATTACTGAGGCGACAGTTTAAGAGCTAGCTAGGGGCGAGCCTATCACCCCAGTTACAACCTAGCTAGCGGGCGAGCCTATTACCCCAGATACAGCCAGCGGCAAACTGTCGAGTCGTGTTGAGTTAAGACTTCAGAGAAGAGTGGTTGTGTTTGGAGTTTTCCTGGAAGTGCAACTCGTATTTTCTTCATTTCGCCTGTGAACATTTCGTTTCGCAAAATACACAGTCAAGTTAAGATTGGACGGTAGGGGGATTTGTGTTTCATGCACCTCGCCATTCTTAAATTACGTCCGACAAGAATTCGATGCACATGCATCTCCATGATAATATAATTAATAGTCCAATCAGTGATTTTAACCCATCACGCCGAGACGTAATGTCAGGAGATGGCAGTTCAACACGCTGTGATGGGGTGCCCGGTCTTGCAGTGCGCATGGGCAGCCTGCCTATTCCAGACCTAAATATATAGGCTTCCTGCATGCCAATCGTTGCTATCACACACGACACACAGCCAGTGAAAGAAGGAATGTGCTGAGTGAATGAAGCAAGAAGTGACTAACCTAATGTTTTTTGGAATGCGCGATACGCAGTGAGTGGGAAGACATCTCCAGTTCAAACCCAACTGCCAACTCCTAGCGCGATATCAGTAAAACGGATATAGGTCGTAGTTCATTGACTTAGAAAAAACAAGATGTTCAGTTAAGAACATATAGCCTACTTTCTCCTAAAGGCATGGGTATTGTTATAACTCTTTGTCCTTTCCAAGGAGTATAATTGAATGTTGGTTGTAGTAGCTTGTTGAAATAAGTGCCATACGGATATTAAACATGAATATGAGGTGCCCTTTGCTAGTGCTACCTCTGTACACAATTTCGTTCAATTCGGTTTCACCGTGTTTGAATAGATAGGGGGAATCGATTGACATACATACATGGCCGCCAGCCGCAAATTATTGGGCAGATGACCTAGTAGTTTGGTCAAAAGATTCTTCATACATATACGTATAATGTTACAAAATTTGGTAGAGATCAGATAAATAGGTTGGACGTAATTTGATTTTAGCTTTGAACATTTGGGTGACCGCCATTACGTTTCTGTCAAGATGGCGGCGATATAAAACATGACACTGAAGTGCCCTTTGCTAGTGTTACCTCTGTACCATATTTCGTTCAATTCGGATTCACCGTGTTTGAAAAGATAGGGGGAATCAATTTGCACACAAACATGGCCGCCATCCGCAAATGATTGGGCAGATGACCTAGTAGTTTGGACAAAAGATTCCTCATACATAAAGGTATAATGTTACAATATTTGGTAGAGATAAGATAAATAGGTTGGTCGTAATTTCATTTAAGCTTTGAATATTTGGGTGGCCGCCATTACGTTTCCGTCAAGATGGCAGCGATATAAATCATGACACTGAGGTGCCCTTTGCCAGTGCTACGTCTGTACCAAATGTCGTTCAATTCGGATTCACCGTGTTCGAATTGATAGGGTGGGACAGACATTCAGAGTACACTCACTCACACACGCACACACACACACAGACACACAATTTTTGGCCCTGTAGTGATCTCATAAGTCTACTATCATTTTTTGCAAAAATCGAAAGTAGGCTAAAAAGCACTTATCACATAACTGTTCCCGGGCGAAGCCTGGGCGGGTTGCTAGTTATACATATTATCTTAATCACATGTAATTTATATCAGGTTATTATTTCACATATTTCAGTAATTGGAATGATTTTGTGTTGACCGATTGACAATATATTTACCATCTACAGTAGTCACATTTCCGAATCTTCGCTGAGTTTGTCCTGATTACTAACTTAAATTCCTGATGGATGCAGTACACTTGCATTTGTCTGTTGGCCCAGGCTAGAGTAAAATGTGGCTTTCCACCGATGTCTCAGTCTCATGGCTGTGTTTACAGTATATGGAAGCTTTGAGGTATGAGTGTTGCTGAGTAATGGCGTTCAGGGCACAGCTAGTGCCTTTGTGTTCTGTGAAAGTTTCTACTCATTTGGTTTGTGCTATTGTTCTGATTCATTGAGGAAATCAATATAGCAAACTACTGTACCTCACTTCTCATCTTACCTAGTACGCCTCATTATAGTGCTGCCTCTGGACTGACTACCTAACAGACAGATCCTCTGTTTTACCTAGAGTTTTATTGCGTTGTAATTTAGTGCTTTTTTTTTTTTTGTCCCACTTTCTCGTGTAGTGCCGCAGTATCCGGCCGTCACTGCAGTAAACAAGAGCGACCAGTGTCATAAACAGCTGTGTGAATGCAGAGCTCTGCAGACCAACGCCCACTCTTGCGTGGTGGGCTACATGTTTTAATAAACAGCGCAGGAAAGTCTCCCCCTTATACTACGCACACACTAGACAATCCTATCGCAATTAGTACAATTCGAATGTTGAATCTGCTAAATCTACATTGTCACAGTTAACATGAATACCGGGAACTAAAATTTTACGAATTTACAACTATATTCGGGGGTGTGACGGTGCAGTGGTCAAGCTGCTAGCCTCTCACCAAAGCGGACTAGGTTCGATATTCCAACAATGCAAGTGAGTATTTGGAAGTAAAAAGTCTCGTCCTGTGGTGTCCTGTATTTTAAGCCTACTTTCGATTTTCGCAAAAAATGAAAGTAGACTTATGAGAACACTACAGGGCGAAACAAGATGATCAGTAAAGAACATATAGCCTACTTTCTCCTAAATGCATGGGTATTGTTATAACTCTTTGTCCTTTTCAAGGAGTATGATTGAATGTTGGTTGTAGTAGCTTGTTGAAATACAACGTGCTATAGGGATATTAAACATGAATATGAGGTGCCCTTTGCTAGTGCTACCTCTGTACCAAATTTCGTTCAATTCGGTTTCGCCGTGTTTGAATTGACAGGGGGAATCGATTTGCACACATACTTGGCCACCATCTGCAAATTATTGGGCTGATGTTCTTGCAGTTTGGTCAGAATATGTTTCCCACATAAAGATATGGTGTTGAAAAATTTGGTAGAGACTAGATTATTAGGTTGGTCGTAATTACATTTTAGCTTTTAACATTTGGGTGGCCGCGATTACGTTTCCGTCAAGATAGCGGTGATATAAAACATGACACTGAGGTGCCTCTTGCTAGTGCTACCTCTGTACCAAATTTCGTTCATTCAGTTCCACCGTGTTCGAATTAATAGGGGGAATCAATTTTGACATAAAGATGGCCGCCATCCGCAAACTATTAGGCTAATGACCTATTAGATTGGTCAAAGGATGCTCCCTCCATAAAGGTATGTTGTTGCAAAGTTTGGTAGAGATCGAATGGTTATGTTAGTCGTAATTTGATTTAAGCTTTAAACATTTGTGTGGCCGCTATTACGTTTCTGTCAATATGGCGGCGATATTAATCATGACACTGAGATGCCCTTTGCTAGTGCTATCTCTGTACCAAATTTCGTTCCATTCTGTTTCACCGTGTTTGAATTAATAGGGGGAATCGATTCTGACACAAAGATGGCCGCCATCCGCAAACTATTAGGCGAATGACCTATTAGATTGGTCAAAGGATGCTCCCTCCATAAAGGTATGTAGTTGCAAAATTTGGTTGAGATCGGATGATTAGGTTAATCGTAATTTGATTTAAGCTTTGAACATTCGTGTGGCCGCCATTACGTTTCAGTCAAGACGGCGGCGATATAAAACATGACACTGAGGTGCCCTTTGCTAGTGCTACCTCTGTACCAAATTTCGTTCCATTAGGTTCCTCCGTGTTCGAATTAATAGGGGGAATCAATTTTGACATAAAGATGGCCGCCATCCGCAAACTATTGGGCTAATAACCTATTAGATTGGTCAAAGGATGCTCCCTCCAAAAAGGTATGTTGTTGCAAAGTTTGGTAGAGATCGGATGGTTATGTTAGTCGTAATTTACCTTAAGCTTTGAACATTTGTGTGGCCGCCATTACGTTTCTGTCAATATGGCGGCGATATAAAACATGACACTGAGATGCCCTTTGCTAGTGCTACCTCTGTACCAAATTTCGTTCCATTCGGTTTCACCGTGTTTGAATTAATAGGGGGAATTGATTTTCACACAAAGATGGCCGCCATTCGCAAACTATTAGGCTAATGACCTATTCATTTGGTCAAAGGATGCTTCCTCTATAAGGGGATGTTGTTGCAAAATTTGGTAGAGATCGAATGATTAGGTTAATCGTAATTTGATTTAAGCTTTGAACATTTGTGTGGCCGCCTTTACGTTTCCGTCAAGATGGCGGCGATATAAAACATGACACTGAGGTGCCTTTTGTTAGTACTACCTCTGTACCAAATTTCGTTCCATTCGGTTGCACCGTGTTCGAATTAATAGGGGGAATCGATTTTCACTCAAATATGGCCGCCATCCGTAAACTATTACGCTGATGACCTATTGGTTTGGTCAAAGGATGCTCCCCCCATAAAGGTATGTTGTTGCAAAATTTGGTAGAGATCGGATGATTAGGTTAGTCGTAATTTGATTTAAGCTTTGAACATTTGTGTGGCCGCCATTACGTTTCCGTCAAGATGGCGGCGATATAAAACATGACACTGAGGTGCCTTTCGTTAGTACTACTTCCGTACCAAATTTCGTTCCATTCGGTTGCACCGTGTTCGAATTAATAGGGGGAATCGATTTTCACTCAAAGATGGCCGCCATCCGTAAACTATTACTCTGATGACCTATTGGTTTGGTCAAAGGATGCTCCCCCCATAAAGGTATGTTGTTGCAAAATTTGGTAGAGATCGGATGATAAGGTTAGTCGTAATTTGATTTAAGCTTTGAACATTTGTGAGGCCGCCATTACGTTTCCGTCAAGATGGCGGCGATATAAAACATGACACTGAGGTGTCCTTTGCTAGTGCTACCTTTGTACCAAATTTCGTTCAATTCGCATTCACCGTGTTTGAATTGATAGGGGGGGGGACAGACATTCAGAGTACACACACACAGACACACACACACACACACACAGACACACACACAGACTCACACACACACAGACACACACACAGACAGACACACTTTTTTCGCCCTGTGTTGATCTCATAAGTCTACTTTCATTTTTTGCAAAAATCGAAAGTAGGCTAAAAATGTGTGTCTGTCTGTGTGTGTGTATGTGTGTGTGTGAGTCTGTGTGTGTGTGTGTGTGTGTGTGTACTCTGAATGTCTGCCCCCCCCCATCCCCCTATCAATTCGAACACGGTGAGCGCAAATTGAACGAAATTTGGTACAAAGGTAGCACTAGCAAAGGACACCTCAGTGTCATGTTTTATATCGCCGCCATCTTGACGGAAACGTAATGGCGGCCACACAAATGTTCAAAGCTTAAATCAAATTACGACTAACCTAATCATCCGATCTCTACCAAATTTTGCAACAACATACCTTTATGGGGGCAGCATCCTTTGACCAAACTAATAGGTCATCAGCCTAATAGTTTGCGGATGGCGGCCATCTTTGTGTGAAAATCGATTGCCCCTATTAATTCAAACACGGTGAAACCGAATGGAACGAAATTTGGTACAGAGGTAGTACTAGCAAAGGGCACCCCAGTGTCATGTTTTATATCGCCGCCATCTTGACGGAAACGTAATGGCGGCCACACAAATGTTCAAAGCTTAAATCAAATTACGACTAACCTAATCATCCGATCTCTACCAAATTTTGCAACAACATACCTTTATGGAGGGAGCATACTTTGACAAATCTAATAGGTCATTAGTCTAATAGTTTGCGGATGGCGGCCATCTTTGTGTCACAATCGATTACCCCTATTAATTCGAACACGGTGAAACCGAATGGAATGAAATTTGGTAAAGAGGTAGCACTAGCAAAGGGCACCCCAGTGTCATGTTTTATATCGCCGCCATCTTGACGGAAACGTAATGGCGGCCACCCAAATGTTCAAAGCTTAAATCAAATTACGACTAACCTAATCATCCGATCTCTACCAAATTTTGCAACAACATACCTTTATGAAGTGACCATCCTTTGACAAATCTATTAGGTCATTAGCCTAATAGTTTGCGGATGGAGGCCATCTTTGTGTCAAAATCGATTACCCCTAGTAATTCGAACACGGTGAAACCGAATGGAATGAAATTTGGTACAGAGGTAGCACTAGCAAAGGGCACCTCAGTGTCATGTTTTATATCACCGCCATCTTGACGGAAACGTAATGGCGGCCACACAAATGTTCAAAGCTTAAATCAAATTACGACTAACCTAATCATCCGATATCTACCAAATTTTGCAATAACATACCTTTATGGAGGAAGCATCCTTTGACAAATCTAATAGGTCATTAGCCTAATAGTTTGCGGATGGCGACCATCTTTGTGTCAAAATCGATTACCCCTATTAATTCGAACACGGTGAAACCGAATGGAATGAAATTTGGTACAGAGGTAGCACTAGCAAAGGGCACCTCAGTGTCATGTTTTATATCGCCGCCATCTTGACGTAAACGTAATGGCGGCCACCCAAATGTTAAAGGCTAAAATGTAATTATGACCAACCTAATAATCTAGTCTCTACCAAATTTTGCAACAACAAATCTTTATGTGGGAAGCATATTCTGACCAAACTGCTAGATCATCAGCCCAATAGTTTGCAGATGGTGGCCAAGTATGTGTGCAAAACGATTCCCCCTATAAATTCAAACACGGTGAAACCGAATTGAACGAAATTTGGTACAGAGGTAGCACTAGCAAAAGGCACCTCAGTGTCATGTTTTATATCGCCGCCATCTTGACGGAAACGGAATGACGGCCACCCAAATGTTAAAAGCTTAAATCAAATTTCGACCATCCTAATAATTTGATCTCTACCGGATTTTGCAACAACATGCCTTTTTGTGGAAAGCATCTTATGACTGACTACAAGGTCATCAGTCCAATAGTTTGCAAATAGCTGCCATGTATGTGTGCAAATCCATTCCCCAGATCAATTCAAACACGGTGAAACCGAATTGAATGAATTTTTTTTACAGAGGTAGCACTAGCAAAAGGCACCTCATATTCATGTTTAATATCCATATAGCACGTTGTATTTCAACAAGCTACTACAACCAACATTCAATTATACTCCTTGAAAAGGACAAAGAGTTATAACAATACCCATGCATTTAGGAGAAAGTAGGCTATATGTTCTTTACTGAACATCTTGTCTATTTATCGTATGGCATACAACCAAAAAAGCAAGCAAGATAAATATATACACACATATACTTACATATTTACAGGTACACATGACAAGGCAGGCTTATATATTTAAATCTAAATTCATTATCCATTGCAATGCTGTAGGTGTTGCCAAGAGGATTCAGACCGATTACCCTGATATGCTCTTCAATGGCATTCATGGACAATGTGGTGAACTGACTGTGAAGGAGCACCGCAGTCACATTGGGAAGAAGGTATTTTACCCCATTTGAAGAGTTATTCAGCACACACTCCATGGTTGGTCCGGATCCTATTGAGGGTAGTCCACGTTCTTCTTGGCAGGTCAATACCGGGTACAGCGCTATTTCCAATTAAATCACTCCAAGCTTCAAGGTTGATGTTGGTGCTCCATTCGTTTCTCCATGGGATATTCGGCTTAAAATTGTTGCCTGTGAGATCCCTAGCATATTTGATGGGTGGATGTCTAGATTTAAGTCGGTTTCTATTCAGATCAGGGATGTCGCAGTGAATAGGAAGAGCTGGTTTACTCGTGATTGTCTTATACTCTCGGATCGGGGCAGCTTTCCTGCGTAGGTCAGGAGGCATTATGTTGCTGAGGACAGGAAGCCAATAAGTCTGCGTAGATCTAATAAGGCCTCTGATCAGTCTCATGGTGTTATTGAGTGGGGTATCAATTATGTTTACATGGGGGCTGTTCACCCAAACTGGAATACAATATTCAGCAGTAGAGAAGAAAAGACCTAATACAGAACACCTCAAAGTTATAGCAGAAGCTCCCCGAGTAGTTCCACAAAGCTTCTGCAGGATATTATTCCGGCTTCTAATTTTGGCGGCTGTATTTTCAAGATGTTCTTTAAAAGATAATGTGCGATCCAGAGTGACACCTAATTATTTAGGGTGTTTATTATTTCTCAGCACAGAACCTTGAAGCGATACATGTACTGCACTATCAGCCATTCTGTTGTTTACGTGGAAAAATGATACTTCAGTTTTTGTTGCACTTGGTTGGAGCTTCCATTTGTGGAAATATCTTTCAAGCCTAGCTACGTCATCATTGAGCACATTCTCCATGACACTGATGTCCTTGTGCCTTATAGCCAACGCTATATCATCAGCATAACAAAACTTTCTGGTCTCTACCAGGAGTATTTGTGGCTGATATGGACAAAACCATTAGTCTGGACGAAACCATTGGTCGCTACTTGGTTACCTGACTGTCTGGACGAAACCATTGGTCTGGACGAAATGATTGGTCGCTACTTAGTTAGATGTCGGTTGGTTGGTTGGTTGGTTCCTCAGTTTAGGGGCTGCGACAACGCGTTTATGTGGCCCCGTGTACTTTGGGTGTGTGTAGAATCTGTCTGATAACCGGTGTTAATTGTAATGACTGTATTAATGTGTGTTATCTGTTTCCAATTCAAGTGAGGACTGCAGACATTGATTTTTTCAATTAGTTCCTACTTTTGCTGCCAAACGCCACCGTCAACGACTAGTTCAGAACTTGATTACCAGATACCACCGCAGTCGGCTCCTGGCGACGAACGTCGGAACCTAAGAGCGTTTTCGAATATTTAACCTATAGCCTATATAATTTAGCTTCACACAGGTGTGGAAGGTTCTTTAACATGCCATATATTTATGACATGGGATCGCCGGCTTTACTCCCCCCCCCCCCGAAGGAAGGCATACTTTGGGATTTTTAACGCTCTTAAAATAACCTGACGACTTTGGCCGGGTTTGAACCTGCAATCTTGGGCATACAATCTCAGCATGCTACCAACTACGCCACCGATGTCTGTCTGGACAAAAATTACTGATTGCACTACAAGCATCGGGTTCTGGGGCTTAAGTCCCACGTTAGGTTTGTTTTGTATGTAGAACAGTATTGTCACGAGGACAATTTTTAGACTGGGCGCGATTTTCGCATAACCCATTCCGTGGTTCGGATTTCAAGTTAAAGCAGGTCCCGAGGCTCATGATTGAGAGATTAACGGTCATGCAAAACTACAAGCTGCTTTCCTTTCTTTGATTTCGTGTTTCTTATTTCCGTGTACAAATAAGTGAGTTATTGTTTCAAGGAATGGAACAGCGAGGTCATATTCCCCTACGTGTACAAATGAAGGCTTTAAGTTATTAGGTCGTGTAGTGCACAAATTGTGCAATAATGTAGATGGAAGTTGGGATTCAACCCCGCAACCTTCGGCCTCGTATACAGATGGTCTGACTATTGTGAACATCAATATTCACCATTAACTCAGTGGATAGAGCATCGTCGTTCAAAGCTGAAATCCGCACGTTTGAATCCCGCATAGGTCACACAATTAAACTCTTCACCACCCATCTTCTTCATATTAGAGCTGGATCTGGTAATAAGCGATCTTCGGTTTATCGACGAATCAAATGTTTAAAATTAATCATAACGATTAATCGCCTGACCGTGTAATCGATTGATTAGTAGATTGTTTAATGTGATAAAGAAACGAAGTTATGAAAATTGTATAAGTGAGAGGTCATCGCTTAAGTTGGATAACGTTTATTTTCTTAATGATGTTTAGAAATCTATAGAGTTATGTTTTGCGTAACCCAAGCGGCGTAGCCGTGCTCGTTAAATCGAGCACCACAGTCGCGTGGGCAGCTGCAGAAAGTCCCCTCAGGTCACAGGTTCGAATCCTGGCGCTGACAGCGGCTATCCTGAGTGTGGTTTCTCCCGGATTTTCCCACACTCCCTCGAGGAAAATGCCGGGTTAGTACCTCTTCTTATCCCTGTTCCTAATACAGGTACACCCACTTACAGTTACCACAGGAACACAGGTTATCAGACAAGTTCAACACACACCCAACTACGCTGAACTATGACCAACATGTCCCAAGCCCCTTAATTGATTCAACAACAAATTTTAGCGTTAATCCGTATAAAAGTGACCATCCTTGTTTACTGTATGTAAACAATAACCATATTCTACCCTGGCAGCGAATTGTTGCCGGTGGCGGAAATCGGGACTAACGTGCTTCGCCCAGCCACACGCCCGCGATAGACGTGCAGTCGTCGCTAGCGAAACCTCATCGCATGTTGTGTATGTGCATGATTCGTGCTGGGTCGTGCACTGTGCGGTGTGTTCTCATTGTATGACTGTACATGCGTTCCCCTCTTGACCCACACCCGCCCGCGGCAGCCATAACGTGGCGAGCTGTCGTAATGTATACACAACGGCCCCACTCCATGTCTAGCGGTAACAATTCCCTAGCAGGGTAGTATGAGCCGGTGACAGTGGAAGGACAAACATCAAATTGGGAAGGGTTTCGAAAAGAGAAAACGAAAGGTTTTCAGCTAAGATTCCGAATTTTTGTTCAATTTCTGTCGGTAGGACTGTTTACAATTTAGGGCAGAAGAGTGTAGCGAAAGGCACTAAGCGTCCGGCTCCATGGCTAATTGATTAGCGTGCTAGACTTTGGCCCGAAAGGTCCCGGGCCATAGGGAATTTAATCTCATGTGTTTAATTCCTCTGGCTCAGGGACTGGGTGTTAGTGACGTCTTCGTGTACAAAGAAACCAGAAAACTGTAAACAAATAGAATAAACAGAAAAAAGTAAACATGTAAAATAAAATGTAAAAGTACGTCGACAAATTGATAAAACAATTAGTCGATTAATTGACCATACGATCGATTTATCGACCAAACAAATAATCGTGATACTATCCATAATGCTGAATTTTGGGCTTATGCCATGTTTTATTATATCAAATTCGACGCTTTTCGAAAGAAACCATGTCTTTCTTCGTCAGGAATAATCTAAAATACGACAAATGATGCTAAGAGAAAGTAACAAAGAACCTATAAAAGGTGCCCAAAGATGGTCGCCATTATAGCCCCATGTTAGGGACAACGGAAAGCAGCCGTGTATTACTTTTCAGGGTTCTGATAATAGGTAGCCAGGATTCACTGCGATTGTAGCCGGTGTCGTGGTTGAAATTATCTGGGTGTTTACGTATTTCAACCGCCTCCCTGATGATTCTGGGACGATATTGCTTTATACGTAAACACGCAAATAATTTCAACCGCGACACCGGCTTCAATCTCAGTGAATCCTGGCTACCTATTATCAGAACCCTGCTGCTTTTCGTTGTCCCTAACATGGGGCTATATTGGCGTCCATCTTTGGGCACCTTTTATAGGTTTTTTGTTGCTTTCTTTTAGCAATCATTTGTGGTATTTCAGATTATTCCTGACGAAGAAAGACATGGTTTCTTTCGAAACGCGTCGAATTTGATATAATAAAACACGGCATAAGCCCAAAATTCAACATAATGGAGAGTATAGCCTAACGGGCCGTGAAAGTCTAAATGATAATCGTTATACTGTTACGTAAGATTTGAAAACCTTGATAGATGGACAGACAGTTATCTCGAAACGTCGGCTTTAAAAATTCCACTCGACTTAATAGCCGCAAAGCTATTTAATTGAAATAATCGTTAGCCTAATTGTAGCAAATCTATTTTTAGTCTATTTTCAATTTTGAAAAAATAGGCTTATGAGATCACCTTTTGTCCGTGTGTGCGTGTGTGTGTGTGTGTGTGTGAGGTGTGTGTGTGTGTGTCCCTCTAATAAAATCTAAACGGCTGGAGCGATTTCAATGAAACTCGGTAAGTTCATAGCACAGTTCCCGGCGACCTCGACCGTGCCCTTCAAATTTTTTTACGTCTCACCAATCCAACATGGCGGCTGTGCGAAATATTTCACTAGCATTCAATATCTCCGAAACTATTACCGATATCGCCCTGAAATTGTGTACGGTGATAAAGGGCACTACTAGAAGTTCACCTATGAGACTTTCAAAAACCTGGTGACTACAAAACCAACATGGCGGTCAAGCGAAATTGAGACTTTTAAATAGACTTTTCTCGCGATTTAACTATCCAAACGTAATGAAATGTTTGTACACATTGTAATTCACTGGAGTCTAATTTAGTTCAATTGTTTACATAACCTCAAAATGGCGGCTGTGCGAAATATTTCACTGACATTCTATATCTCCGAAACTATTACAGATATCATCATGCAATTTTGTACGGTAATAAAGGGTACTGATACAAGTATATCTATGTATATTTCATAAGCCTGTAAAGTACAAAACGAACATGGCGACCAAGCGAATTTGAAATATTTTAATAGACTTTTCTCGTGATTTAACTCTCTGAGCGCAGTGAAATGTGGTACAGTAAATAATTTTGCAGATTGTAATGCACTGCCATCTAATTTAATTCAATTGTTTACATAACCTCAAGATGGCGGCTGTGCGAAATTTTAAAATTAAGTTTTTATTCTTGTGTCGTAATCATGCGATCGAAGTGAAAGTTTGAATAATGAAGCTAGGCAATAATTGTCCTTGAATGGTACATAACTCTATGGCCTATACATATAACAACCCTAAATGGCGAGCTTCCGAAAGATTTAGACGGTTCTCAATATCTATGAATCTTTTACAGCAACCAACCTGAATGTTTTTTTTTTTATGTTCATAGAGACTATGAACATATGTTCACCTATGGGACTTTCAGTAACCAGGTGAGCACAAATCCAACATGGCGGCGACGCGAAGTATAAATATTTAAATGAACGTTTCTCGCGAATTAACTATCCGAGTGCCGTGAAACGTTGCACGTTAAATGCTTATACAAATGTTGATCCACTGGCATGTAATTTATTTCAATTGTTTGCATAATCACAAGATGGCTGGTGTGCGTACTTTTAAAATCTCGTTTTTACTTCTTGTGTTCTAATCATGCGATTGAAGTTTGAATACCACACGTACACAATAATCTTAATGTAATAGTACAAAAATAAAAATCCATCCTGGCGACCATATGAAATATTTAGACGGTTCTCAATATCTACGAATCTGTTACAGCAATTAAACTGAATTTTTTTATGTTGATAGAGACAATTAACATGAGCAGGATATATGAAAATAGGCTGTATAGTTCTTCACGGAACTACTTGTTCTGTTTCGATTAATCGATCTCTTATATTAATCGATTAAAACTACCATCAGTACCTCATACTGTGTGATTTGTATTCATTGCGGATGAGAAAATGCAGTTTATGTAACCATTACACCTCGCTTCCATTTTGCCTTTGTGTTCTCGTTTCAACGGAGTCACGGATAAACCAACAGCATCATCATCTCCTTAGTATGCCCGCTTGTCGCAATCCACATGTGTTTAATAGTTTGGATAGGGGCGCCACAGTTACATTGGGAATTTTATCCCATTTGAATAGCGATCCAGCACCGGGTGAGTTAGCCGTGGTCGTTACGGCATGGCTGCTGGCAGTCGCTCACATCCGGGAGGCGAGGAGGTTCGACCCCCCCTCCCGCCGGCAACCTTGAAGATGGTCTTCTGTGGTTTCATATCTTCCTTCCAGGCAAATGCCGGGGTTGGTCTCTAACTATAGGCCACAGCCGCTACCTTCCAACTCCTCGTCCTTACAATCAAACTTTCCTCCCCAGACAACACTCCACACGTGACGGTACTTGTAGCTCACCCATTGGGTGTCCGCCTAGAAGCAAAAAACAAACTGGCGTGCCGAACATGTCCTCGGACACTCCCGGCACTAAAAGCCATATGCTAAAAAAAATTAAGAAATGAAAAATCAATTGCGGGGTTTTGAAAAAAAAAACGATCCAGCGCATATTCCACGGTTTAACAGATTTCTGTTTGGTGTAGTCCAAGCTTTCCACTGTAAATCAAAGCCAGGAACAGCATTCCTTATCCACTGGAATCAGAAATGACCAAAATCCAGTACTGGTGTTACATATCCATTGTTCCTACTACTTGACACTTGTGTTGTTAATATTTTTTTTATTTTTTTCGTTACGGCCAACTATGGACCACGTTTGACAGTTTTTACATTACTTTTTGTCTTCACTCTCTGCCAATAACGCTTCATCCTCTTTCCGACTTCCTTCTTCTGTTCCTCCGAGTAAGTTCTTCCTTTCCTCACTGACAAACTCCCCTGTCTCCTGGAAACCTGCAAACCCCTTAACCAGCCGTCTAAATCGCTTCTCTGTCCATTATATCTTCTTCTTTCACCCTCATCCGATCCAAGTCCAATCTCACTTCCCGAAACCATTTCGGCTCTTTTTTCCTCTTCCTGAAGAATTCAAAAATCCTCTTTGTCAATCTGGCAATGTTCATCCTCACCAAGTGTCCATAAAACTGTATTCTCCTTTTTCTCATTAAGGCTACGACTCTTTCTGCCTTCAGGTATAGGCTAGGTCTTTGTTAGGCTTGAGTCTCCTCTCTCCATCCTTGATATTTGGGCCTAGGGTTTTTCGCAGCATTGTCCTTTCTTTCTTCCGGATGTCTTCGAGGCCACCCATTCATGTCTAGTGTTTCTGCTGCGTACAGACATTCAGGTTCGACAACAGTATTTAAGTGTCGGAATTTAGCCCCAAAGGATAGGCCCTTTTTGTTGTATGTATCGGCTGGCTGCGTGGCTCAGCGGTAACGTTCTCGCTTGCTGGGCCCAAGGTTGCAGGTTCGTATCCTGGCGCAGTCAGCTGGCATTTGAGGGTGCGCAAATGCGAGCGATCCGTGTCAGTACATTTACTGGCACGTTAATGATCCCCTTCGGGGCAAAATTCCGGCACCCCGGCGTCTCTAAAAGGGACGTAAAACCAATAACATTATTATTATTATTATTATTATTATTGCATGTATCCTTCGTAAGTTGATAAGCCATTTCCATTCTTCTCGCCCGCTCATTGATGGCATCCTTTTACGACCCATTGTCCTGCAATTTTTCTCTCAAGTACTTAAAACACTTAACTCGCTTTATCTTGCCTTCTCTCAACTTCAAGTGGCTCATAATAATATTAATAATAATAATTTCTTCTTTTCAGGTATGTATATTGGAGCTCTCTCTCTTCAGTTATGTAATTCGGATGTAACTAACCACTACGATAATGTGAGTACAGTATTTGTTTATTTAATTAAATACGTTTATCTTGAAACCATAACTAATATTTGAAGGAGAGTAGTTCCTACAGTTTATCGTTGATTCACTTCCAATATATCAGTTGCAATACGTTGACCAGAAATATAAATAGCGTTGTCCGATAAATTTGAGATCACTTGGTTTCTAAGATTGGTGATCTTTGCCACTAATTCCCTGGTCAAACTGGCTCCTGTTTCTAGCAGGAGCAATTCCGTATATGTCAGGTATTTTTAAAGGTGCTTTACAACACAGCGTTGTCTACCTAACTGTTTAGCAGGATTATTATTATTGTTATTAATAATAATAATAATAATATATTTCGTCGTCAAGTTTAGTCTACCTCGTTGTGTAGCGGCTAGCATTCTTGGCTGTCACCCCAGAGATCCGGGTTTGATTCCCGGCTCTGCCACTACTCAGCGAGGCGGACGCTTTGGCAAATACATATTATCAAATATCTATATACAAAAATATATATATGTTTGTTTGTTTGTTTGTATGTCAGTCCCATATGCGTTCATCCGATTGTGAAAACTTTGGTGAGTTGTTTTGCACGCTCCCCTGAAACATTATGAAGTAGTAAATCCATTTCACAATAGGTGACGGGTGAGTCGTTTCAAAAATGAACGTTGGTCAGCTGTTGTACACGATCGCGAAGGTTCCTGAATTAGTAAAACCATTTAGCAATAGGTGGCTCATAATTTGTTACAAAAATAGAGTTTTTCATACAGTTTAACGGTAGTTTGTGTTTGCCAAATGTTGGCAGTTTTCAGTGTGACTCTCTTTTGCGATGACCATCAACAAAGCACAGGGACAATCCCTACAAATGTGTGGACTAAATTTTTTAAATCTACGTTTCTAACATGGACATCTGTTTGTGGCCTGCTCACGCGTCGGAAATACATTTGATTTATTCATGTACGCACCAGACGGTATAAAGAATTGTCTCCGAAAGAATTTCAATAAACAAAATTACAACACGAATACTTTCTTTGATTGGCGGTTATTTTTCGTTCTAACCGTAACGTTGTTGTTTTTTGTTGTTTTTTTTTGGCACATAATGGTACTTCTGTACTTCTGAAAAATAACTTACCCAATCTTACATATTAATCACGTATCGTTTTCCAGTAAATTGTCTTGTTCCATGATATCAGTACAAAATACAAGAGATCTTACGACGTCACTGCTAACTGTTGTACTGAAAGGGAGAGTCCCGAAACCTGGAGAAATTAGCTGGAAGAATCAGTGGATACCAGCGCTGGTGTTAATAAAAACACTGTCTTCATATTAGCACCCCCAAGGGCTCACAACTTGTTCGTGGGTTGGCAACCACGGGACTCCAACTGAATCCGACATTGCTTCCACTTACTGTGCACGACTCCTCTCTGTTATCTTTCCTCTCGACCTTCCTTGGTCAACTCGTGTTCTTTTCTGACCCCGACGGTATTAGGGCATCTGAGGCCTAGGGAGTCTTTCACTTTCCCGCCTTAATTGGCCCTTGTCTCATCTTTCCTGATCCCTCATACTTTCAGGGGTCAGCCCTCTTGTTTTCTTTTCATTATACTGTATCTGCTGCCTTCTGTCCAAGGCCCTCAAGTAGGCAGGGTGTGTGTAACCCCACCACTTAAGGTGCACCCTGGACTGTGCTACACCCTCAAGGGCTCACGTCTGGTGAGTTCGGGATCTGGTGACCCCGAGGGCTTGCTCAGCTGGGTCCAGTTTTTCTCCTTCTTCCATTGCCTTTGGGGCGGACCCTCTCCTCTTTACCTTTCCAATCTGCCTTTCCTGGCTCTCCTTTTTTCCAAGTCCCTTAATTCTCATTCTTCGAGGGTTGAGGGCATTTCCTTTCCACCTGTCTTTTGTTTCCCTTATTCGTATTTTTGTTTTCCATTTCCTCTTCTGGTATTTAGCCTAAGTAGGCTACATAGTTAGTTTTATGTATAGTTTCATTTTCACTATCACCCAAACAAACCATTAGCGGCCGATAACCTAGATGTTAGGCCCCTTAAAACAACAAATACCATCATCATCATGTTAGCCACACAGTTGTACGCTTACCAATGAAATTATTAACGGTGTAATCCGCAGGTAACTATTTCGAGACCCACATGCGTCGAAAATGTTAATTCTCTACAATCCATCTCAGTTTTGTTGTTGATTCATCTCAATTATCATTTCAATAAAAATAAAATATTATTTCAGAACAATTACGGTATATCATGTTCAAAAACTAGTAGTTCCGTGAATAAGTAAATAGCCTATTTTCAAATGTCCTACTAATATCAATTGCCTCTATCAACATACAAATTGTCAGTTTGATTGCTGTAATAGATTCGTAGATATTGAGAACCGTCTAAATATTTTGGATGGTCACCATGTTGGATTTTTATATTATATGTCTTAGATGTATGTACTATTACATGAAGATTATTGTGTATGTGTTTTATTCAAACTTCAATCGCATGATAACGACACAAAAAATAAAAGCGAGATTTTAAAATTTCGCTCAGCCGCCATCTTGTGGTTATGAAAATAATTTAATGAATTAGATGGCAGTCGATTAATATTTGTATAAGCATATACCGTATCAAGTTTCACTGCGCTCGGATGGTTAAAATGCAAGAAACGTCCATTTAAATATTTAAATTTGCCGTCGCCGCCTTGTTGGATTTGTGCTCGCCAGGTTATTGAATGTCCCGTAGGTGAACTTATGCTTAGAGCCTCTATACACTTACAAAATTTCAGTTTGATTGCTGTAGTATGTTAATAGATATTGAGAACCGTCTGAATATTTCGGATGGTCGCCATGTTGGAATCTAATATATGTAGGCCATAGAGTTATATACTATTAGATGACGATTATTGTTTATGTTCATTATGAAAATGTTGATTTCGATCGCATGATTAGAACACAAGAAATAAAAACTTAACTTTCGAAATTCGCACAACTGCCATCTTGAGGTTATATAAACAATTGAACTAAATTAGATGTTAGTACTGAACCCATAGGCCATAGAGTCCATGAGGGTCGAGCCCATGTCCTTAAGGAAGAAATGAAAGAAACGTATAGTTTCATAAAGGAACGGAGAGAGATTTTAAGCCAGGAATATAGCTTAACATTGTGCAAGCGACTAGGGACAGATGTTCCTTAGATGAGATCACCCCACTCGACATTTCAGAGAGGGCTGGTCACGAGTATTAATAACTGAGTGGAACTTTCCACCGTGTTAGACAGAGAAGCCTGAATCGGAATTCAAGCTGACGTTGCTGGAATTTGACAACGCCGCATATGCGCCAGAAGAGGAATAATTAAAATTAACACGTTTACGAGCATAATAATGAGTAAACAAGCACAGTACAGTGAATCATTTTGAATGAGAGATTTTTCAGTAAAAAGAAACCATTTAATAATTGCACAGAGAAAAACTGCCGACGTAAGACGACGTCATTGGGGAATTACCTAAGCCTCTGTGGAGGGGAGAGAGCAAAAGGAATGCAACACCCACACAATTGAGGACGAGAAATTAATTAATATCTCCGAATTGCACGATCGATTCTTAGGTGCAATAAGATCATTTGACATTGAGAAGACGAGCTTTCGGAAGGTATAATTTTTATATTTGTGGCACCATTATTTTAGAAGTTGACCACAGAAAAGGCTAGAGTCTTATTTTTTTGTAGTAAAACAGTATAAAGCTTCGGGCGTTTCCAAGCCAATCATGCAGTATTCAGACAGCCTGAGGGGGCGTCACTGTGTCGCACCGCACATGCAGTTACAACGAGCACTCCGTGACCGGAGGTGCTGCATCAAAGTCTTCAAACGTATGAACCTCAGGGGAGGTCATACTGCGCAACAAGTATAAGCACCGAATGCAGTCTTGAACAGCCCGAGGGGTATAATCACGCATCACGCAGTACGAATCCGTCCAGGAGGACGTGAAGTTATATCAGCACATGCAGTCCTACGAGCATTCCGTGAGGGGAAGTGCTGCTCCACGACGTAGAAGTAGTCATTCCGACAGTCCGTGAGGGGACGTAACTCTGCGTTACATCGATAACAGCTACCATTACTCCTTGAGGGGAGAAACGCTGTTTTACACCGCAGAAGTAAGATCCGATAGCCACAGGCGTCACAGTAGTAACGACTTGCTTGCCTCCATAAGGAGCATTCAAGACGAAATTTTAAAGTATCGCCGTAATGAAATATTAGGAGAATCCTAATTATAGGATTTAGGCCCGACTGTATACAAGTTAAAGTGAAAATTCGCAAGATATAGTCATAGCAGGCTGCGAACGTCGGACTTAAAGGCGATAGGTCGTTAAATGTACGAACGAATAGATCATAACGTACGGAAGTATCGTACCAGACAGATAAACTGCTATTTAAATTGAAGAAACCTAAAAGGGAAGAACAGAATAAGGTTCAAAAACGTAGGAGTGTTAAAACAGTTCAAATAAAGAGGATAGGAGACTATAAACATTGGCTCCAGAAAGCAGGCGAACAATTCTAATAGTACTAGAATCGAGAAGTGCTAGCTGCTATAAACTAAATCTATAGGTCTTAGAGGAGACCTCGATCCATATAGACTTTCGTTAGGATCGATAGACAGATCTACAGAGAAGCCGTTCAAGCTAGATAAATAGCCGGTTATCCAGGATAGGAATAGCAGAATTGGACTCCAGGGAACATTAGATGTTTCGGGACTTTCGCATTCTGCAGAATAGGAAGCCGACATCGAATAAATTTCACCCTTGGAAACGGGAATTTAAGAAGATCACGTGTGATAGGCTCAGAAACACGGCCTAGTGATCGAGTAATTGTGAAGTGTAAAATAATCAAGATTGTGTGTTAAATAATATTTTTAGTGTTTATTATGTGTTCAAAAGGGACACATCAGTATATAAAAATGTCGTCAATATTAAGTGTTTTAGATATATGTCAAAAAGTGTTTTTACGTAAGATGAATACCTTTAATATGGTGTAAAAAGTTCAAAGTGGGCCTAAAAATGAAGCACCGCACCAGATTTAAGATCAGGGGATGATCTGGAAAATATGTGAGTACTAAATTCATTTTTATTTTGGTGTCAGAAATTGATTCTGTACAAACTCACCGGAGTTTGTGAGTGGAAGGGATGTGTTTTAATAAATAAATACTGAATAATCAAGAACACGGTCTGAACAATAATAAAATAAATTGAGAAATTATAAATAATTATGTAAAGAATAAATCCCGTAGAGGAAATATGTGAATAAAGGGTTAATGTATTTAACAAATGTCATAAGAGCAAGCGAAATATCATTAATTATCATGAAAGACATTGAAATAAAGTAAAGTTGAGATATGAGAAAAATTAGCTTTTGAGCTTGTATAAAGAATAAAGATAATAATAATAATTAATTATGGAAATGTTAAATAAAAATCAAATAAATTGATATGAACATAAGAACGTTAAGCCTTAACGTATGTGTAAGAGATGAGGTTATATGGAATATTTTAAAACAGGGAGCGATTTATCGACCACGGAAAGATTAATATGTGAATTAAAATAATATGAATTGTTACTAAAGAGATTTTATCAGTTCTTGGGAAGACATTTTCGGCTTAAAATAATGCATAGCGCATAATGAGCGCAAATATAATATTAAAGTGTAACGCTAGGAACGCGTAGTGGTTAAATACTTGGTACATTACTTATGGAGGGTAGTTGATTGCAGTGAATTGATAATTGTATAAGTCCTCTATTTGTGACATAGGATCACGAGGCATTGTGTATGTATTTAAAAGGGGAGCTAATATATGGTATTATTGAGCGTATGTCATATGGGCCACGGCCGACTCTAAATCGCATTTTGTATAAGTCCTCTGTACGGGATTGGTTCCCGAGGCACCTGAAGAGATTCGAATGCAGGATCTTCTTATGATAAAAGCCCCTGAAATTCTCCGTCGTCGTATGTGTATTAATCTTCCCAATCAATGAGGACCCTCTCATAATTAATAAATGCCAAGGATACGGAAATGGTCTTTGAACCAAAGAATAGTTGTTTGAATGTTACGGTACAGTAAAGCCCGGTCTCCCCAGAACTGGATCGAATGGGATTGTTTTGAAAGCCTTGGGAATAAGCTACTAATGTTGGGTCAGACAGGATGTCGCCGCCACCCTAACGTGTCATAAATCGCACCCCAAGTAGTAGAGTCTAGCTTTCTTAAAGCGAGATGGAACAGAGACCGTCTCGTAAGCTGTTGTAAAGAGAAATGAAAACACCAGGAGTGTTTAAAGTTGTTAACGACCCGGGCGTTGAACCGAGGTCCTTAAAGATGGATATTTCGTTTGCCGGTTCAGATCGTAGTTTCTTATATGATAATGGTCTATTAAGACATAAGAGATAAATAACAATCCCTATGGTAATAATGTATGGACGTGGGATTCCACGAGTTGATTGGAGGCAACTGAGTTCGGGAGTAACTATAGTTTATTGACTGTGTCAAGTACCTTCACGCTCTGGAGTACACAATTGATTTTCTGATTACCTTAATATATTTGTGAAATAAAGAGAGATGATAACAACTGAATGTGTGGACATGCCCAAAAAGATTGAGTTAGATAATTAACCTAGATTTTTAAATATAATTATATTTGTTCTTGAGAAATAAGAAAATATAAAAGCTAGTGTTTGAGGTGTACAAGAATGACACCATAATAATGTAAATGCATGGAGCCAAAGAGCTCGGAGTTATGTAAACTTAATGTTAGTGCTTTATGGAAGTGAGACTAAGTAAGAGTTGTTGGTTTATGTGGAAACCACAGGTTTTGAATACAATATTTGTTTATTTTATTTGTGATCCCTTGTTCATTTGGAACAAGCAGTTGATATTTGGGTCAGTAATTAAATTGTTAAAATGTTTGTAGCGCCATTAATTTTATTAATTAAATGTGTTTAAATAGGAGTTGATTTTGTTGTTATTTTGCAAGTGTATCCTCTAATTAATCCAAAATATGTGAGTCACAGAGTGGGGGAACTTACCGCTGCCCCGAAATCCCGAATTGAGCTACGCTGGTATACTGTGATTGGCATATTTCTTGCTAAATGGGCACAGTACATTACAATGTGTATATACATTTGCTGTACCATGTTTCATTGCGTTTGGATCATTAAATCGCGAGAAAAGTCTATTTAAAACGTTCAACTTCGCTTGGCCGCCATGCTCGTTTTGTAGTTAACCGGTTTTTGAAAGTCTCATAGATAAACTTTCAGTAGTGCCCCTTATCTCAGTACAAAATTTCATGGTGATACCGGTAATAGTTTCAGAGATATAGATTGCCGGTGAAATATTTCGCACAGCAGCCATCGTGAGGTTATGTAAACAATTGAACGAAGTTAGATGTCGGTGCATCACAATGTGTATAAATATACACTGTACCAAGTTTCATTGAGTTTGGTTGTTTAAATCTTGAGAAACGTCTATTTAAATATCGCAACTTCGCTTGACCGCCATGTTGGTTTTGAGTTACCAGGTTTTCAAATGTCACATAGGTGAACTTTTAGTAGTTCCCTTGATCACCGTACAAAATTCCAGGGTGATATCGGTAATAGTTTCGAAGATATTGAGTGCTGGTGAAATATTTCGCACAGCCGCCATGCTGGATTAGTGAGACGTAACAAAATTTGAAGGGTACGGTCGGGGTCGCCCGGAATATTCCTATGAACTCACCGAGCTTCATTGAAATCTCTCCAGCCGTTTAGAAGTTATTAGGAGGGGGGCACAAATCCATATCACACACACACGCACACAGAGACAGACACACGGACAAAAGGTGATCTCATAAGCCTATTTTTTCATAAATTAAAATAGGCTAATAAAATGAGAAATACCAGTGACATTGACTGCTCCAACTTGAAAAAGTAATGAGCATTTTAGTTGCCGCTACTTGTATCAGTAACGAAGTGTTAGTTACTTAATTTAATTAGTAACTTCATTACCGTAAAGTAACTGTTACTAGTAACGAAGTGTTACCGTTACGTAATGTAATTAGTAACTGCGTTACCGTAACGTAACTGTTACTATTAGGTGCGTTCAAAAAGTAACGAACTGGAGGCTGAAATGGGCAAACCGGTGACGACATCCGCTAATCGTGGCGTGTGTAACGAGGCGTGGTTCCGACCAGAGCGTGGAAGGTCACAGCCCGTCCCTATAGGCCACGCGTGCACGTTACGTGACGATACAAAGCGAGCAGCAGCATGCATCAATCGTCCAACCAAGACCAAGACAGTGGGCCATTCGACATGCTTCCTGGTGTGGTTGAGACTGTGGGGCACCCATTGGGCACATGCAGACGTTCCTTCATGATGGTGTGCACACTTCCGACGCTCAATCCGACCACGACGGCTATGGCGTTCACTGTCACTCGGCGGTCCTGGGTAATGAGTGCATCAACCAGCTGGACGTTGTCATCGGTAATGCAAGGGGATGCCCCAGACCGGGCATCATCGGCTAACGACACCCGTCCTTCCCTGAAGCGCTTGTGCCACACCTTGACCCTTGCAAGGGACATGCAGTGTTCGCCGTACACTTGTGACATTCGGCGATGAATGTCCGTTCCCCCTACCCCTTTCGCTGTCAGGAACCGAACAACACCTCTTTGCTCTTCGTTTGACGCCTCCATGTCACTGTTTGCAATGCGACTGGCAGCGTTGGACGATTGATGTATGCTGCTGCTCGCTTAGTATCGTCACGTGACGTGCACGCGTGCCCTCTAGCAACGGGCTGTGACCCTCCACGCTCTGGTCGTAACCACACCTCGTTACACACGCCACGATTAGCCGATGTCGTCACCGGTTTGGGCATTATAGCCTCCGGCTCGTTACTTTTTGAACGCACCTTATAGTAACGAAGTGTTACATTTGCGTAATGTAATTAGTAACTTCGTTACTGTAAAGTAATTGTCACTAGTAATGAAGTGTTACAGGTGCGTAATGAAATTGGTAACTGCGTTACCGTAACGTATCTGTTACTAGTAAAGAAGTGCTACATTTGCGTAATGTAATTAGTACTTCGTTAGTGTAAAGTAACTGTTATTAGTAATAACGTTACCGTTACGGAATTTAATTAGTAACTTCGTTACCGTATCCCCGTGGTGTTGGGGTTGCGCACCTCCCTCTCACCCGTAGGCCCCGGGTTCGATTCCCGGCTCCATCAGGGATTTTAGAAACTGACGTGAGGGCTGGAACGGGGTGCACTCAGCCTCGTGAGGACAATTGAGAGCTGTCTGACAGTGAGGCACCTCCCCGGTCACGAAAACCAAGATTAACGGCCGAAGGGACCCGATGCGCTGACCACGCTTGAGGCGTGTAAGGCCAAATAGCAGCGGCCACGCTCGGGAAGCACTGGGCAGTCAGACTAGCGCTCCTTCCCCTACCACCACTATGGCAGCGAGGAGACGGACGATGTTCGGACCACGCTGACTAGATACGTACGTACAGTCGTGCGACCGACGGCTCATGTGGGATTGTTGACACATTAATAGGGCTGTTTTGCCATAACAAATATACCGCATATACAAATGAAAAATGAAATTTTCCATTCTGCTTTAAAGACTGCTGCTTCACCACTCCTTTTTTTATGCTGTTCAGTCAGTCATGACTACTGCGAAATTGATTTACTTGCACGCTGTCAACAAAGCGCATTGGACTGGACTAACGACTGATGGATTGGCTGCACACTTCAGTGCGCTCACTCAGCCAAGCTCTTCCCACCACTTCTGAAACTACCCTCCAACAAAGCGCTCGGAGCACTGGCTTAGAGCGTGGCCGGAGCACTAGTGCTCGGGGTGTGCTGTCTGGATGGCCCTGGCCTAGGCCCTTCATGGGCTGTAGTGCCAGGGGTTATTTATTATTTCCGTAAAGTAACTTTTACTAGTAACGACGTTAATGTTACTGAATTTTATAAGTAAGTTCGTTACCGTAAAAATTTACTAGTAATGGCGTTACAGCAGCAGTTTTTAACTAGTAACTTTGTTACCGTAAAAAGTCAGTTATTAGTAACGTGTTACTGGAAATATCTGTTCCCGAAGGAAACAGGATGTAAATTGTCCGATTGAGCTATGTACATTAACAAATTCACAAAGAAATTTGATAAAATGGTCCGGCTAGCTCAAAACAGTTGCCAGCGTTTCGCCCCAGTGTACCAATGGGCTCTTCAGTTGGTTATGGTACACCTCACCAAGACGCAATGGCTAGTACATACTGTGAAGGCCGCTGCAAGGCACAAAATGTCGCTGGCAACTGTTTTGAGCTAGCCGGACCATTTTATCAAATTTCTTTGTGAATTTGTTAATGTACATAGCTCAATCGGACAATTTTCATCCTGTTTCCTTCGGGAACAGATATTTCCAGTATGGATTAGCAAGGTAAGCTAACATTATTTTTGAAAGGAAGTTATGACTTCCGTAGTACATTGGCGCTGCTCGTGGCGACATTTTGTGCCTTGCAGCGGCCTTCACAGTATGTACTAGCCATAGCGTCTTGGTGAGGTGTACCATAACCAACTGAAGAGCCCATTGGTACACTGGGGCGAAACGCTGGCAACTGTTTTGAGCTAGCCGGACCATTTTATCAAATTTCTTTGTGAATTTGTTAACGTGTTACTGCCCAACCCTGCACTATAGTATTTTACCACATGACAGAACATGTTTCAGTGGCGCCAAACTGTATCACCCGGTGGTTCTGTGGGTGGACAAATAGTGCCACGTGTTGCATAATGTGTTGTTTGCTAGGATTAGAATGGAGGAAGGTTTTTTGGCTTGTGCAAAGGAGCAGTGTCACAGTTGTGTGTGTGGTGTGAACAGTAATTACACGAGCCTGATTTATCACTCTGCTGATGTTTTAATAGCGGTCTCTCGACCCGCGCCAATTACGCGTGTGGTCCGCCGTAACACAGCCGTAAAAGAGCTGTTAAATGCCACCACCTGACCTCAGATGTAGCCTCATTACCATGTACAGTACTTCACTGGCTAAAGGAGTCCCAAGTATCCAGGGTTTACATAGCCACACACGAATATACTATACATTTTCTGGTGCAGTGTTGCCTGCTAGATCTAACGTTACTTACGCTGATTTAACGCAGGTGTTCACAGGGTTCACTCTGCTGTGTAATGTACTTTGCACGTGCATAAGAAGGCGCTACATCACTAGCACCCGCCCGTCTTCGATGTGAACTATAGACGTGATAACGCCCGACGTAATCAAACTGTGTTATTGTATTTGCATACGTATAAAGTATTTAACGTTTAAAATTATACGCCAAATCAATACATAAGCAAATATATATTTTATATACTGGTACATGTTTCGACCTACAGTGGGGTCATCCTCAGCCTAAAAAGAAAATCAATTAAGAATTGAAAACTAAAATTGCATATGTGACTTAACTCTAAATTATAATGAAAAATTAATGATAATATTTGTAATAAATAAAATATAGTATTAAATTGGATATCCTTACAAATGTAAATATAAGATTGGTCTTTATACAATAATTTTAAAAAAGTAGTTAGAAAATAAGAACTATTAACGGTGAGTGTAAAAATGTTAAGCTTTAAAAAAATTATCAAAATATACACAAAATAATTTAGCAAATCAATAAAATAATTCAGTTCGGCGCTTGAGTTAAATAAGTTGAATCCTCTTCAATACGGAGTTTATTAACAATTATTGAATAGGTGCCAACCAGTATTACGATGACATGAATTACCCTCGTTGTATGGGATGGAGAAATTCGGAAATTCGTACAAGAATTTGAGTTGAAATTCCCAATATGGATATGTGGCAATTCTAATAATTATCCAAAACGATTAGAAGATAATGAAAAAACGGGATTCTTGAAATGGAATTAAGGTATCAGATGTTCCTCTTTAAATTTGCCAAACAGTGTTAGGTTATGTATTTTCCGCTTTAAAGCAACCGTCGTAATGAAAATTCTCCCGTAGTATGTAATGCATACATTAAGTATTTATCAGATCAATGAAGTAAAGGTGGCATGACATTATTAGTAATCTATGTGAATTACGTAGAAAGTAAGAAATGAAACAAACAGGACTGAGACTGGCATAGATATATTTCAATAAGTGTGAATTATTTATTAATTTCTAATTAAATGAGCAGTATTGTTGTTCAAAACAATCAGCAAATTATTTGGCAATACCTGCCATATCTATGTGCAAATCAAAATAATATTTTCACGAAACATGTGCATTTTGAGTAATCAAGCCAAGAAAATCGAAAAAAAATAAGATGGTATGGGCATCTTCAAAGAATGGGAGATAAGAGGACACCAAAAGCTTACTTCAAACAGATTATCCCAGGAATAAGACCAGTGGGAAGACCAAAGAAGAAATGGATGGACCAAATCAAAGATGATCTTTAAGACAAAGGGATGGACTGGAGAAGGTCTCGTGAAGACCAACTATTCATGGACATAAAAAAAAAGGTGGCAAGGATTCATTAACAGCACCCGGGCGACTGGAGCTGGAATTTGATGATGATGATGAGGACGATAATGAATTAAATCAGACATTCAATGTTTATTTCACAATAAATAGACATGTTTCAAGCTTTTCATCAACAATAAAATAAATGCCACAAAGAAAATAATAAATTGGATACCTTTTTTTTTATTTTTATTTTTTTGCTAGAATGGTGCTGACTCCTCAGTGGTTTCGAAAGAGTTTCCAAAAACATCACAAGATGGTACTAATGGTAAGTCCTGCAGCTCTTTCAGAAGAAAGGTGCATTTCCCTCCAGTATGTGCTTCGTTGACAGAATTGTTCCAGGAATTTGGAATAGGCTACTTATTAGCAATTCGTACTGGTGGGAACCTGTGTACGGATAGCATAGTTAGTTTCCTGTTGGACACGTGTCATTGCCGTGCTTTAGTCTCACAAAAAATCAAAAACTACTACTCCGATTTCGCTGAAAATTTTATCTGTTCTCATTATGGCGAACAGTGTTTAGAAAGTGGTTTGAACAAAATCGAATTGGCAGTATTTTTTAAATTAATTTAAATTACAAAGCCACACGAATATTGAATCTAATAATTTGACGGACAGATGGTGACCTAGTGCATCCACTTCAAAATCTTCTATGAGCAAAGGTAACATCCCATACCGTACTCTTTGATCAATACGTGCATCAAAATAATACTTAATGTAACAGAAACATTCATATCTCTATACACTGTATAATCCAGTTATAGCGCATTTTAGTATGTTATAATAATATAACATTTCACGTTAATGTGTTTAGACCAACATCTAATGTGAGAACGTACCACTAACGGAAAGGATGTCAATATTGTTAAGTTCGATAGATTTGAGTTACTATGAAAACTATTCCATGTCGTTTTACAGCGTTTATTACAATACCAAAATTCCGTGTCCTTTTACAGTGTTCATTACAATGCCAAGGAGAGGACGAGCTGACATAGGACGTCGAAGCCAGTCAAATGCACGGCGAGCTACTTCACGTGCAAACTGCACTGGTGACCAACGAGCGACGGATAATGAAAATAGTCGTATTGGCATGTCTGATGTACGTTCGAGAGCGACTGAAAATGAATGAAAAGCGGATAGATTCAGAATGCAATGAGTTTGTGAATATCAAACACAACGCCAGCGAGCACGACACAATGAACATGACAGATTGAGCCGACGCAGTGCTCCTGTTAACCTGGAACGTCAGTTGACACAGTTATCAACCAGGATGAGGTAGTCAGCTATCTCACAGAATTTTTGAATTCGCTGGAATTGTCTGGATTACCACTTCACAATTTGCAATTGAAAGTAGGCTGTCATCATCATGTTGCATAACATCAATCAACATCGACAATGCAATGGAACGAGACTGGCTGTGGAAAAGCTTATGAACAACGTCATCGATAGGACGATTATCAAGGGAAAGTACAAAGGAGAGTTTTATTTTATTCCGCGCATCACGATGATTCCACCGTACGTGCCATCCGATTTTAAACGGTTGCAATTCCCCCTGCTTCTGGCATTCGCAATGACCATGAACAAATCACAAGGCCAGTCGTTGGAATTTTGCGGAATTGGAGTTTCCGTGTTTCGTGCATGGACAACTGTATGTTACGTGTTCGCATGTCGGAAAGCCGTCATCTTTGTTTAATTAGCACATTCGTAAAGACTAGTGGACATTGCACCTTTCACAACTTCTAACATTTCACTCAAACAGAATTCCACAGTTTTCACATTATCAACCTATATCTGCTACTGGATAGCAAGGAATGCTATATCTGTATGTTATTCAAATAAGAAGAATAAATACTCACAAATAAGCCGACTAAACACATTTTACTATAATACTCAATGTTCATAAAAATGGCACTTAGCACCTCTCTACTGATAGGTATCCAATTCTTATAATCTAAATGATAATAATAGCCCATGCATTGTGCAGTAGTACATTTATGAAATCTAACAAAAAAACATAAGACTGACGATGAAATACCTTGCTACCGGTGGTAGCCACCTCACAAGGGAAGTATCAGGTAAGATGGGTCGAAGCCTATCTTGAAACTTTGTAGACGCAATCGTTATAATATAAGAGGACAGCGTGCGAATAATCAGCCGCCAGATTTGCCATATCTTGATGAATGCAGTACATTTGCATTTGTCTGTTGGCACAGGCTAGAGTAAAATGTGGCTTTTCACCGATGTCTCAGTCTCATTCATGACTGTGATTATATGGAAGCTACTGAGGTATGGGTGGTGCTTAGTAATGACATCCTGGCCACAGTCAGTGCCTGTGGATGCTGTGAAAGGTTGTACTCATAGGGTAGTTACTGCTGTTCTGACTCAGTGAGGAAAGCAATGGCAAACTACCTCACTCCTCATCTTGCTTAGTACTCCTCAATATAGCACTGCCTTGGGTTTTTGTGGGTATCTACCCACATAACCTAACGGCAGTGCTTTTTGAGGATCCAACCAGCCTTCGGGCTGACTACCTAACAGACAGATTGAACTGCAAGGCTCAGAAATCATTTGGCGATCTCTCTTATAAATCAATTGGGAGTTGGAATTGACAGCCCTGACGGCCCAAACACTCAAGGGCCGTGGGAAGCAGCCGCACGCTCCAGTCAGCATATAGGCCCCACCTCGCTACTACTCCGAGTGCCACAGGGATGTCCAGCTCCACCAGCCGTCATGCCTGCGTACCAGGATGTCAGGTACGACTTCGGAACCTTGCAGTTCAATCTGGCAGCTGGTTTTCCGCACGTTGTCCTCGTATAGTACAACGATTACGTCCACAAAGTTTCAAGTTAGGTTTCGGCCTGTCTTACCTGATACTTCCCTTGTAAGTAATACAACGTTGCAGTTTCCGTATTGGCTTAAGGAACTTTTGGACAGGAGAATAATATATTTTTCAAAAGAGGTCATTCGCAATTTTGATTATTCTTCCACGTACTTAGTCTACTAAATTTATTTAATTTACTATTATTGTTTTCTTTTGATGCTTTTCAATGAACAACTCCTAAAAGTGTTTATTTTATAGCCTAATGTCTTACAAGTTTTAATTCAAATTACTAATTATTAGGTATTCCATCGTCCATTTTATGTTTCTTTATTAGACATAAGAAGGGAGGTAGTGCACAGTTCGCTACTCCTGTGGGGGTCCGGGCACGGACACCAAGAGCCCGCTGATGAGCCAGCTCTCCCCATTTAATTGTGAATAGTAACTAATACATGTAATATTTTCCAGGAGAGTGCTATATTTATATATTTGTATCTTGTACCCCACCCACTCATTGGGCACAATCATGTTGAGCGACTAAAGAGCTACAAGAAAGTCAATTTGTAAGTTATAGCCAACATTTAACATAATAAAACAGTAGTCAGACAAGGTGATGGATTGTCACCAATACTTTTTAACTGTGCTTTGGAGAAGGTGATCCGAGAGTGGAGGAAAACAGACACCAAAGGGGTTAAATTAGGATATCAACGAGATAGCATCTATATAGATTGTTTGGTTTTTGCTGACGACATTGCCCTAATTACTGATACATCGGAAAATGCCAAAATACAAATTGATAATTTAATACAACAAGCAAATAAAATAGGTCTACAAATTTCCTTCACAAAGTCAGAATTTACCATACAATGTCAAAAACAGTCCTGATAAATTATTTATTCAACAAAACGAAATCAAAAGATTGAATTCTTTCAAATATCTCGGTGAATGGATTACAATAAATAATAACGAGAAAAACAGCCTAACAGAACAAAGAAAATGAATATAGCTTTCCAGCTCACCTGGAACATTTATAAGAAAAAAGCATTTCCTAATTCAATTAGAATTAAACATTATAATACTGTTGTGAAACCAGAGGCCTTATATGGATCTGAAACGCTCAAATTAATGAATAATGGCGAAATTAACAAAATCATGGCCATGGAAAGGAAAATAATTAGAAGTGTACTTGGCCCTAGAAAAGTAGGAGCAGATTACAACAGACCTAGACCAAATGTTGAAATTGATGAGCATGTAGAAAACATGCTACATACCATGCGAAGAAGAAGATGATCCTTTTATGGACATTTACAAAGAATGAACGATGATAGATTGACAAAGAAATTTTCAATAAAATTATGAAACTTAAGATACACCAGCTTGGTTTGAACAGACCTTGAATGTCCATAAAGAGGCCAATATACAAATTGAATACATACCTAACAGGCAACTCTTTTGGAACAAAATTAAAACAGTCACCTTAAAGGAGGAACTAGATAGAAGCAGGAAACAGCCACACAACATTGAGGAGCTCCGGCAACAACAATCTGAAAGAATGAAGCAAGTTTGGGTGACCAAGAAGAAATCATATAGCAAAACTTGATGTATTGATTTAACGTGCTCTATTAAGGGCTATTCGATTAAATAAATAAAACAGTAGCTACAATGAACTGAAACTAACGTGCACCACTACTGACCCTCATTGTTTACGGACGCCCCCCCCCCCCCCTCCTCTCGGCGGCCCTGTTTATCTTATTGTGTTTTCAATTTATTAACTCTGGTCAATGAAATATAATGGAACGGATAAGCTATACTCCCATAAAGACGATATTTGTTTCAATATGTGATCTTATATCTAGAAAGTATAACTCTTCAAACAACAGCCAATTAAACGCTTCATTTACATTAACAATAATGCTGATGTAGCAGGTGTGTGCGTTAATTAAATATTTCAATCTACTGGTAACTACTTGCATTGAGATGATAACGTTTAAACACCTCCTAATGAAACTCGTATGTAAATTGTATTCAAGGGACAGATGACGTCTTCTCTTCCGCCCCTCAAAGCAACAATAACTAACTAAATTGTGTTCAAGGTACAATTCTCATGTAAAACTGAATATAGGCTTAATCATTTCAATTACGAACTTCAGAAAATCAATACTAACTATCTATCTATCTATCTATCTATCTATATATATATATATATATATAATACGCTAAGGTGTATGTATCACAAAACTCAAACTTCTAAACAGGAGGGAGTTGGAAGTTGTGGTTTGTACCAAAATCTTCCAAATGGTCTCAATAGTACAGGAAAAATCTTGCTTTTTTGTAAAGTCAACGGAAATATATTTATTTGTTTAAACAAATAAAGTTGAATCTAATAACTTCACGGACAGATGGTCGCTAGGCGACAAAGGCTAACTCTGTATCATGATAGTCAAAGCCGCACCAAATTAGAGTGCACATCTTCATCGTAGATTCAGCGACTCCTTCTAATCCATTTTAAATACGTACGCTGTTGGCAACTATTTTATCTACGTGTTCCCCTTCACAACCAGCAGAGTTGTGGGAGAAATACAAAGACTACATGGCCGAAGATATTCTCCGCAGAAGGCGTCAGAAACACAAAATAATGGCATGGATTTCACAGAAGAAATATACAATGAAGCTAGATAGCAAGCAGAATCGGTGTCGCCAGTTTCTCGCGGGAGTTTCCACTATTAGATCTAGATCTATGAGCTATCGTAGATGCTATCTTTAATGCCATATATGGAGACGCAGAAGAAACATTAAAACAGAACTGTTTCTTTTTAGATGGACTGGCAGGAACTGGTAAAACATTTGTTTACTCTACATTGTTACATATAATCAGAGCAAAAGGAGATAAAGCTACTCCAGTAGCAGCTACATTTATACAAGGAGGACGAACTGCCCATTCTGTCTTCAAAATCCCTCTGATTCTCAATTCTAATTCTACGTGCAACGTTACGCCAAACACACCAGAAGCAACAGCCCTGTTGAATACAAAATTAATTATTTGGGTGCTATCATTAAGAAATATTTTACCCTCAAAAGGCGTCTGCAATGGGACAATGCTAATAGTTAACGGGTTACAATTTAATATCAGAGGCAACTATTAAAGATTCTGATAAGAGAGAAACCGTTTTCATACCCAGGATAACTCTTATCCCCTCCGATACGAACATGCCTTTTAAATTTAAAAGAAGGCAATTCCCAGTACGTTTGGCTTTCTCAATGAAAATAAATAAATCTCAGGGTCAGACTTTCGATAAAATCTGCCTGTACATGACAAAACCCGTCTTTACTCATTGACAGCTTTACGTAGCCCTTTCACGGGTAAGATCGGTTAGCTCGCTATCGGTTGTGTCAGCAAGTAACAAAATAACCAACTGTGTGTTTAGAGAAATTATTGATAGATACATTCAAAAATTATCTTAACAAAATGCATTATCGTGGAAGAAATGTGATTTGGCTTCTTAGATACAACTCTGTACACCTCACTCGAGAACTACTGTCTGTGAAAGAAGTCCTGGTTGTATCCCAAATGTCCTCTGTGAAGTTAGCATTTCACAGCCCAGTTGGATCTTTCCTTCCTGCACTGGCATGAACATATTAAGTTTGTGAAGTTTTTTTCGTAAATAAATGTAATGTTACTAATAGCTCAGGCCGTTCCTTACATTGCACTGTTATTGCGTAGATACTCGACGCGGGCTCCGCTAGTTCTTATGAATGCCAGTACTTAAATAATACAGTAGGCCTACTAAAAATAAATTCTCAATTAACCCCTAGCGTGAACCTATTAATTACTTAAATATTATTTTGGAAAATGAGGATTTATAAACCCTAAACGACAAAATTTTATTTTGCCAGAGTGGTATTTTGATCATCAACGCAACAGTGCAGCATAAATCAACTAGAGAGGGTTGAGTAATTAGATAATTTAGGAAAGGTTCTCTCACCTTGTAGTCTGCTTAAACTGCTGGGTTGAGCAGTGTATGAACACTTGTCCTGCTGCGACTAGGCGAAGACAGCACCTGCTTCTCTCGTTGAATGGACCGAAGTACCTGTCTCGACAAGGTATTAACAGCAACAGGCCTCGAGTCGACCCGTGCATACCTTTATAAAACCTTAGGGGATGATGCTTCGGAACACCACCATGTCAAGTTTGATCCATATGTGATTTCATCCATAACGTCCTATTGCCCTAATTGGTCAATTTCCATGCGTCCCTTACATATGTGGGGTCGAGGTGGGTGTTCTTACTTGGTCACGTAGGCCAACATTTCGTAAATAATTTCTTAGTCGGCAAAGAGAGTCCACTGAAAATAGATTTAGTTCTAAAGAGAGCATTCGCATTCGCCTGAAGAGGCCATGTGCAAAGGTTTTCTTATAAATATTTAAAGCTGTAAATATACACGGTCCCAAATAATTATAGTTTGAGACTTGCCGACAGTGATCATGAATGAACCGCATTTAAACTGAATAGAGAAAGGGGGGGGGGGGTCCACACGTGCCCACGTCATATGGATTGCAAAAATAAACTCCTAGCACCGCACAGATCTGAATGGCGAGGCTAAGATTCCTATAGACTTAGTCAGGCATATCATCTTCTCTAGTTAGTTAGTTAGTTATTGTTTAAACCCGGTACAAGAGGCACTTTTACCGCAAAGCAAACTGGTGGCGCTGGGTCACCATGACCCACAGCTATGTAAGTGGTTTTTCTTCAAAACCTTTTTGATTATATAATTTCATACCTATTAACACACATGTTTTAATTAAAATAACGAAATGTACATTCTACAACAACATTAAATCAGAAAAACTTAAAAAATTGAAAAAATTGCACCGTTTTGAAACAGCATATAAAAATACTATAATATAAGGTGTTTAGTTGAACGGAAACAATATGCTATATCGGACACACAAAGAGCTTCCAGATCGGAGAGGATGAGGAAGTTCTGGGAGGAGAAAAAGAAGAAATTCCCTCAAATTTATTGATTTAAGTGCTCCAATGTGGGCGTAAAATATGTAAATAAATAAATAATAGTAATAAGGTGTTTAGAAATAAAAAATTATTTATGTTCGACCCTCACTATTATGTGTTTGAAAACTGTATCATAATGATGGTCATTATAACACCGTTTTTCATTACGATACAGTTTCTCCAGCCAATCAGAGCTCGTTCATTGACCAATTAGGAAACGATAATTTCGCGCATGCGCTCAAAATCCAACATGTCGGACATAAACACAACATCGAACTATAATAAATTACCGACATGGAATACCCACCGTCCATATGTTCGCGTAAATAAACTGGCGAATATGAGACAAGAAATAGCACAGTACCTTAAAATCACTAACACTAATTTCTACACAGAGCATTGTCTTCAAATGACTGCGGTGACAATATTACTGAGGGACGGCTGATGTAAACATATGGCTGCATATGGCAGAGCGCATGCGTCGGCCGTTCAAAGCTCTTGAAAGACGAAGGTATAACACTCTGCGATCACAAAATTCCAGTAGCTGACTCTCAACAGATATTTATGAATATTTATGTTAAAACATATAATAAAGTTATAATTATCGTCGAACATAAACAGTCGTATGCAACTCGCCTATAATGGTAATTAAGACACTCGTATGGAAATTATAAAACTCGCATACGCTCGTTTTATAAAAAATACTCGTGTCTTAATTATAGCCATTATAGGCTCGTTGCATAATGTACTATTATGTTCGACGATGTCGAAATGTAAACATTATGTGTCAGAAAACTGTATCATAATGAGGATCATTATAACACTATTTTTCATTATGAAACAGTTTCTCCCACCAATCGGAGCTCAAGAAACAGTTGTGTGACCAATTAGATAAGGATACCTTCGCGCATGCGCTCAAAATCCAACATATTTCTGTGTTGGCAAGCAAAGTGAATGGTCTCTCCTTTGGGAGTGCATTGACCCACACATGCGCTCTGATCAGTCAGCAAAGCCAGCGCGCCGTGTTCACTAAGCGAATTAACTGAATCCCACAGATATTTATGAATATTTATGTTAAAACATATAATAAAGTTATAATTATCGTCGAACATAAACAGTCGTATGCAACTCGCCTATAATGGTAATTAAGATACTCGTATGAAAATTATAAAACTCGCTTACGCTCGTTTCATAAACATACTCGTGTCTTAATTATTGCCATTATAGGCTCGTTGCATAATGTACTATTCTAGTTGTATTGCGCCCTTATGCTATTGTCCTAGGCTAAAATCGCATGCCAATTAAGGATGAGGAGCAGCGTTTAAATTAGAAGAAATAAATAAAATATGTTTGTGTCATAATAATAATAATAATAATAATAACACCGGCTGGAATGGAACAAGGTAACATGGCGCAAGGCTTGCTGGCTGCGTGAGCTGCGATGTTAGAATTTGCCAACAAAAGAATTATTCATTTATTTATTTATTTATTTATTTATTTATTTATCGTATGGCTTTTAGTGCCGGGAGTGTCCAAGGACATGTTCGGCTAGCCTGAGTCTGTAGCTGTAGCTGGATTATTGTTGTTGCTGATTCATTTAAAGCGGGACACCCTTAGGGTGAGCTACAAGTTTCGTTCAATATCAACTTTCGTCACAAGATCAATGGTACCTAGTGGTGAACGTTGGAACTTTGATAGAGCGTTCCGATGAAATCTAACCAAACAATTCAGCTCCACACAAGTTTAGTCCGTGGAAGGATCTTTTATATGCCATAAATCTATGATATGGAACCACCGGCTTTACTTCTCCTCTGAAGGAAGGCATACTGAAGGATTTTTAACGCTCTTAAAAAATCCGACGACTTCGGCCGGGTTTGAACCCGCTATCTTAGGCACAGCAGTTCAGCATGCTACCGGCTACGCCACCGAAGCCGCTAAAAGAATTATGAAGGGTGTGGAGGCTCGCTTAAAATCCGAAAGTCTCCGAGTGGATGCACTTACAAGGGTTTCTCTGGATTTTACGAGAATGTTCCAGGATGTTCCATAGTGCGTCGTTTTTCGCCAAGCTCCGCCCAAAAATTTGGTGTTTTGATTAATAGCGGCAAACCAAGAAATTTTAGAAATGAAAGCAAGACCCCACTGTCTAAGGAAAATTTGGAAGAATTTTTGTTCTCAAAATTAATAGAACAATCCGGAAGTGTAGGGGGGCCGAGAAAGTGACCATGGAAGAGAAGGGGTAGCGCACAGGAAGAAGAAATAGTTCCAGAGACGCGCTGGTAATATTTGATAAAATTACGATCGATTTGTCATCAAGATCCTGTATTAAATTAGGTCATATTCCCATGGATCAATTAGTGAGGGAAAGAGAGCGATAATCGCAGTGACAGCGGAGCTCGTGTTAGAGTAAGAAGCCATTTGCACATAAACCCCCCAAGTCTAATATATACAAAGGGTAGCGTGGCCACAGAGCGTTGTTGTCCGGTTGGTGGTAACAGGTAGACATCGCGTCAGGCCAGATAAAAGATTGCACCACACTTGTTGTAACGCTGTATTCGGTGGTGAAATCGCCCAATAGTGGTATTTAAAGTGCATTAGGGCCACGTTAGTAATGTTTGGGTGGAGTGTCATTAATTGACCAAATATTATTGTATGATAGTGGAATCATCCCACCGCGAGGTTGAAGTCGGACTGCGAACCAGCGCCCGTCCAGTCAGTAAGGTGCTCGTTAACCATACTTGACGGTGGTCGCGACTGAGATACGATCTGAAGCCGACCGTCCACTAAAATCGAGGAAAGAAGCGTGTGACATTAGATCGCACGGGAACTGAGAAATATTGCGTAACTCATAGTAATCAAAGTGAAATTTGCACAGTAAATGTCAGGTTGTAAAACAAAGATGGTATCAATTAGGGAAATAACGTGTATTAATATAGATAAAGGTGATGGGAGTGCCATCAGTGAATTAGCATAAACATTAGTGTTAAGACTAGTGATCGGTTGATGGAAGTGTTGTTCAGAGTGATTGTGATGACCAGTTGTATCATGGAGTAAGTTAAAGTTGGAGCTGAGAATCAACCCTTGCCGACAACAGCCGGATCAAGATGGAACACGATAAGTACTTAATTTAATTATGTTTGTCATAGTTATGTTGGCCAATATTGATAAGATTTAAGTAGGTTAGATTTGATTGCCATTAGTTAATAGCTTATTGTGTACGTCCGCAGTGACGATATGTTTGATATTGAAGTGTTTTGGGATGCTTGACAATATACGTTCATTTATCGTAGTCTTACTGAACACACGGTAGGATGGAGCTCGTCCCATGTGTTTAATGTATTTTATTTCAGCCCTGATAAAATGTGGAAAAAGAGGCATGGCATGTCTATTTAGTAGGAAAGTGAGAGGAAAATAAGGACACGATAGAGGCTTTGTAACTAGACTGGTTGATGGCGATCGTGGGACGATAAAATTAGCGAGACCTTTTTATTGCTGAAGCGAGGGTCGAACCCAGAGTACGGTCGGTTATAGACATACGGATACTGGTGAACAAGATACGAGTCAACCAGGATAGGCTAGGAGAGAACGCCGTCATACGTTTCTCAAGGTATACTAGCCGAGGCACAATGTTATTTTGCTATGATGATAATAATAATCATGAATATACAAGTTCACGGAGCTTGAGTAAGGAAAGTTTATGAGTATAATAAATGCATGCCAGAATATGCCGGGTAGAGCTAAGAAGGCCCCGAAGGGTACGTCTACGAGGAAAATTAAGGTAATTATGCATGCCATGTCTGACACGTAACACAGTCAGTGCTTACATTTAGAGATCTCAAGGGATCTATGATATAGTGATAAAAATTATTCGCCGAGGTAAGTGCTCCGCCTAAATACGAACTCAGGACCATTGTGTTTCCATAGCAGGTAACGTAATACGAATGATATTATTCCAGTCCCAGAGCCTCCGTGGCTTAGGCGGCAGCACGCCGGTCCGTGGTTCAAATCCCGGTGACTCCATGTGAGATTTGTGCGGAGGCAGACAGGTTTTTCTCCGGGTACTCCGGTTTTCCCTGTCACAATTTCATTCCAGCAACACTCTCCACTATCATTTCATTTCCTCTGTCATTCATTTAATCATTGCCCCAGGGGAGTGCGACAGGCTTCGGCAGCCGACACAATTCATATCCTCGCCGGCAACAGAGTGTCCATATGCGTACTTAACATACAGTCATCACTAGGGCTCGGATTCGAGCATATTTGCATTTTTTTTCCTGAATAGTACACATTGAAAGAAGCCTTTCGGTGGTATTTCCACCTGTCTGGGACCAACACAATTGAAATTTATCGAGCATATAAATGCATAAAACCGCTGTTTTCAGAATAGAAGCATATAAATGCATATTCTTGTGGGTTTCGTGTAAATAGTTTGGTTTTCTTTGAATTCTCCCCCGAATAAGGGCCCTGACCATCCTTAAGGTTCGAAAACAGAAATAATTATTGAAAAGCCTATCTGGTGCGAATAATAGAACCGCAGGTTTTTAACCTTTAGTGAGGTCGTTCTCGTCATTAAAACTTTTATTGACTGAAGAAAATCATTCAAAACTGAAAACATAGAAAATTTCTTGTTGTACAGATCAATGCAGATCTACTTCATTGACTCGCCTAATTCTGAAGATTTTGAAAATGAACTTTTAAACTTTAACTTTTATAAGAACACTTCTCTTATAGACTATATACTTGAAAAACTTGAATGCGAGTATGTTATTGGTTTTTTCGTTTCACTTTCCTATCTATAGTTTTTAACGGTGTTTTCGAGCATATTCTGTATATTTAACCGCATATAATGGGGGTTTCGAGCATATTTATCGAGCATATAATGGGTTTTTCGAGCATATCTATAGAGCATAAAAACACATGGTTTTCGAGCATATCTGGAGATTTTATCGAGCATATCGATCCGAGCCCTAGTCTTCACAAAGGTATGGGTAAATTAAACATCTGACAGCTGACACAAACTACACAAGATACTAGTGGCAAGGGGTCACTGTGACCCGCACATTTCCACACTAACAAGAATTTCGCGCAAACTGAGTTGTGGTATCCGCGTTGGGTAGAGAGGGGGTAACTAGGAGCTACTAGGAAAGGTACGTTCAGTTCCTGGCCGGTCGAGGCTTAACAATCATGAATGTGTGGTGTTGGGTCAAGGTGACCCAGCGCCACCGTTCTCAGGTTAAGTTGCGTAAAAGCGAGGTTATGTGCCCCTGAGCTTCCTCTCTATAGAGCTTCAATGAAATTGAAAGAAAACCCATGCTCGTTAATCGAGTATGGTCCCATCTCAGGACTTCCACCCAACAGTACGCCGCTCGCGTCCTTGTATCTCAATACGAGCTATGCTTGCCATGGTGGGTGAGTGGTTGTCGTGTCGGACTCCCAACCCCAAGCTTGCAGGTTCGCTCCTGGCCGTGGTAAGTGATTTTTGAAAGGCGACAAAAATCATGGAATGCATGTCATACGTTGTTGGCATATTAAAGAACCCATTTGAATCCAGTAGGGCGTGTTCATGATGGCAAAATCTCGGGATTTTCCGCCAACACAAAAAGTCCCTCCATTCTCTACTAGAAAGCGCCCACTGAGCTATGAGAACCACAGGTCAGCTGCACAGCTCGAATCACACAAGAGTGTAGACGCCGCACTCGATGCTGCTCATTGCGTGACGTTGCCAAGTTTCCTCGTAATTACAAATGCTCACAGGGGCTTAACGGTTGGTTTGCGCCCTCATGTATCTTAACTCATATTGCTCCCCAGACCCACCCCCATGCGTGGTTTGATTTTCCTCTCTTTTTTTTCAACACCCTGTATTGGCTACTAGAACCAAATATTTCATTCTGATCTTAAGACTGTAACGGGATACAATCATCCTCGCGGAGCAGAGAGCTATGAAAAGATGGATTAGATTTTCCACCTCAGTGATTCTAGAAGTGGTTCTCCATAGTTTCCTACTTCTACTACAGCCAAATACCAGAATGGTAGACAACATAAATTAAACCATGGCCACCTCCCATCCAAATCCAAGTACATTGGGCTACTCGATCACGATGTCGCAAAGTCTGTAAATGAATCAGCAACAACAATAATTCAGATATGTCATTTCAAAATAATACATTCATTGTAGCAGAAGTTATACGTGCCACTTGCTATCCTTCGTTTAATTGCTTTATCTGATAATAAAGAATCTTAGATATCTGAAAGAGTCAAAGTACTTTCTCCGTTTTATATACGGACCTTGAGTAAGGAAAGGTTGTCAAAGAAGACGACAGCATGTGGCAGAACCAACCCCTGTCGTATGCCACGCTGGCTTGCGTTTAAACGCAATTTTCCGCTAGCAATCTGCGGTCGTCAGAGTTACCGCACCAGCGTCTCAATTTGTCTGTGTGCACTTCTTATGAAATGGGCCTACTTTCTGGTTCTTAGTACAGGAGATATTCGAGTTTGAACTGGAAGCTGGTAAATAAAATGTAGCCTACTTATCATGAATATCTTTATTCCTCTGACTAACCTAGCGCAGACTGGATAAAAGATTAAAGCAAGCACCAGTATACGAATTTAAGATGTCCATGTTATTTTTATGGTTCAAGAATAACGCGATTCTTACTTGTGTAAGGGGATTTTTAGTATAGTCACTGACGTCACGGATGACGTACAGACGTTGATGTTCGTTTGACGTTGTGCCTCGATTCCTACTATGTAACTCTGCTGTTTTATTTTTATGTTGGTATGTGGTTTAAAATAGTGCGTTGACAAATGCGGATGCAGCACATGTGTTTTATGGCAGATTGTTGAACTGACACGTTAACTTTAACTTTGTTTATTGGCACGTCTTTTTTTTTTTTCATTTCTTCGTCGATCATTCACACTTCTGTCATAAACACCTTTCTTCCCCCAGCAAATCAATCATTCATATTCATTTAGTTATTTAGTTATATAGTTATATGGTTATATACAGTAGTTATTTCGGTGGAGGCTTATTTAAACGGAATAAGAAAAACGTAATTGATTAATAAATCCGACTCGTTACAAAGTTGAATTAAAAACTTCTGCAGCTTAAATACTAATGCACATACACGTTCTACCAAAAGTTTACAGACACCCTATACTTTTGCTCTCAGGCATACGAATTTTTACAGGGACCTAGAACGTGTCCCGAGGAACATTGTATGAATTCATTATGAAAACATCACTGTTAGTTTTGAAGTTACAAATTCCTTTGTTGAAGATACTGTAAGTGTGAAGAAAATTGTGGTTTTTTGTTGTTGTTGTTGTTGTGTTGTTGTTTTTTCTTCATATTTGAAGCGATCTTGACAGAACACTAAGAGGATTACATCCACAATTTTGGTTATGAAGAAACACAGATAGCCTACCTGTAGAATATTTATAATTGCAATAGAACACAAGAATGTGTTTCCATTAAGAAATATCCCCAGTTTTATATCCCGAAAAAGAACCGCAAATAAATGTTAACAAACAGACATTCATTGACCTAGTAGGAAGCTGTTCATGATTCAATACAGCGCTGCAACTGTGGAACTACAGCCTGAAACATAAAGGATCACTGTAGCTTGAAGAGTTTGCGCCCAGTCAAAGCCAAAGAATGTCTGTTGACTTTCGTCTGTAGTTCTATTTCCGGCTATAATACTGGTGATATTTCTCAATGGAAACACATTCCTGTGTTCTATTGGAATCATAAATATTTTACAGGAATCTGTGTTTCTTCATAACCAAAATTGTGGATGTAATCCTCGTAGTGTTCTGTCCAGACCGCTTCAAATATGCAAAAATGCACACTTTTTTTCACGCTTACCTTAAACAAAAATAAATTGTAACTTCCAAACCAACAGTGATGCTTTCATAATAAATTCACAAAAGGTTCCTTGGAACACGTCCTAGCTCCCTGTAAAATTTTGTATGCCTGAGAACGAAAGTAAAGGGACAGGAATAGTGATCATGAAATTTGCGGGTGTCCGTAAACTTTTGGTAGGACCTGTATGTGTTAAACACATAGTCACTGCACCTAAATTAAGTCTGATGAACGAAACTACGGTAGTTAACCAATTTAGCCCCCATTTTGTGAGAAGTGGTTTATTAAGTGTGCAAATAATTCCTGTAGTTTATTTCAGGCACTAGAAAATTAATTTTAATTCCTTGCCCAATCTAAATTGGGCACATTCGTGTGGACGGACAGAAAAGATCACGTTACGACATCAATCTTTATTATGGATTTCTATATCATCTCTGTCAGAAACAGGAAGTAGTCTGTATCGGAACAAAACGGATTTTAATTCCTTGTAATATTTCACGTGTCCTCCCACCTGTGAAATGCCGCCTACACTTGGTCACGAACTGGTAAATCCTCCAGTCGGCGGTTTGCTTTCTCCCACAGAGCGCGTAGGAGTGGACATGCAGTGGCCCACTTCTGTTGATGCCATTGCTGATACAGCGGTACGGCCTGAACACTTGGCAAAGGTCAGGTGACACCTGACAGCCTGTCACACTCAATATATCCTCTTTCTTTAAGCGAACCGCGCCGCGCAGCGCCGCTGCGCTGTCCTGGTCTAGGTGTAAGAAAAATAACTTATTAGCCTTTCAAGATAAGAGTGCCGCTGAACTTGGCTGCGCCAGCGTTTGTTGTTTATAACAGCAGGAGCCTTTCGTGACTATGAGGATTGAGGAACACAGCGATGACACAGTGCAGCCTCCATATACAGAGATGTGCAAACTATTAGATTCGATGGCAGTTTCCCAACATTTACTTTGTGCGTTTTGTGACTTAATACAGTAGAAATGTTTTGCAAGGCGCAGAAATTATTTAACATGTTTAAAAAATAGTCTTAATAAAAAAATTAAAGAATCTGAGAGTAAACTAATTTGTTACCGTTTTAAACTGAAATTTTGTAAGTTATGTTAATACAGGCTATTAACATAAGTTCACCTATGGGCTTTTCAATAACTGTTGATCACAAATCCAACATGGCGGCGATGTGAAATTTCAATATGTATATAGATGTTTCTCTGAAAATCCTTGTAACTGGCAGGTGAATTTTAATGGAAAAGACCAGTGGGATAGTTGAAAATAGGCTATTTAGTTCTTCACGGAACTACTTGTTGTACATGAAAGCGTGTTATTTTGTGATAAATATCTTATGTAATATTTCTTTCAGGTTAGGGCTTAAAAATACTTGTTTCCCGCCAAATGTAATTATGCACAATTTATGTCGACCGACTGGAAAGCTTTCTTTATTAGACCTAGGCTACACACAAAAAATGGCTTCTATGACTTCATGTCTACGCTGTTCGCCTAACGCTCCCCTCAAGAAGCCGAAGCCGTCGGATTTTTTAAGAGCGTTAAAAATCCCTCAGTATGCCTTCCTTCGGAGAGGAAGTGAAGCCGGCGGTCCCATGTCATAGATTTATGGCATGTTAAAGAACCTTCCACTAATTACACCTGTGTGAAGCTAAATTGGATAGGTTAAGAATTTACACAACGCTCTTAAGTTTCTACGTTCGTTGCCAAGAGCCGACTGTGGTGGCGTCTAGTAGCTAAGTTCTGAACTAAGCCTAGTAGTCGTTGACAGTGGCGTTTGGCGGCAAAAGTAGGAACTATTTGAAAAATTCTAAGTTGCAGTCTATACTTATATTAAAAAACAGATACACACAATTATACAGCCATCACAATTAACACCGGTTATCAGACAGATTCTACACACACCCAAAGTACATGGGGCTACATGACCGCGTTGTCGCAACCCCTAAACTGAGGAACCAACCAACCTCCCCTCAAGAAGTCCTATCATACAAAAACTGCCAGGAAATAACACACTATAAATCAAATTAGTAAAAGAATTCAGATTAGCTCTTTTCCTCTGCTTCATTATTCTACTTTAATATTAATGTATCTGAGATTTGCCAATGACATAGTCACTTGGCCGACACGCCTGAGGAATTGAATGAGTTTTTGAATGGTAGCCTATGGACTCCATCTTGAGTAAAGAATTCATGATGAAAATTAATAAATGTAAAACAAAAATATTGGAATGCAGCCGAAATAAATTAGAAACCTCTGTGGACATCAAATTGGCAGGTAAAAAACTAAAGGAAGTAGGAGACCTCTGTTACTTAGGAAGCAAAATAACCTGTGATGGACGAAGCAAAGAGGATATAAAAAGTAGGTTAGCTCAGGAGGAAGGAAAGCATTTCTACAGAAAAGGAATCTGTTGACATCGAACATAGATTTAGGTATTGGGAAGTCATTTTTGAAAGCCTTTGTCTGGAGCGTGGCGCTCTATGGAAGTGAAACTTGGACTATTGGTGCAGCAGAAAAGAGGAGAATTGAAGCGTTTGAAATGTGGTGTTACAGGAGAATGATGAATATCAGATGGGTGGATAGGGTTACAAACGAAGAGGTATTAAGACTAGTTGGAGAGGAGAGATGTTTCTGGCGACTGCTATTGGAGAGAAGAGAGAGGTTGGTAGGACACATATTAAAACACCCAGGAATAGCAAGCTTGGTTATGGAAGGAAGGGTCGAGGACAAGAACTGTAGGGGTAGACCAAGGTTAGAATATGTTAAACAGATTGCCTCGGATGTAGGGTGTGGTAGCTATGTAGAGATGAAACGATTAGCTCAGGACAGAGAGGCATGGAAGGTTGCATCAAACCAGTCAAAAGACTGAAGACTCAAACAACAACAATATTATCTGCGATTCCTGTGCCACAGTATCTCTGCTCTGACTAACTTTAAGCTACTGTACATACACTAGTTCTCTGTTTGCATTGTTCTGTTCCTATCTTGAATAGTAATCAGTCTGTTTGTTTTTGTGTTAAGTACCTTTTGTGCTCGTATTTCTCTTGTTATGGACTGATAACAATTTTTCCACACAAAACATAACAACAACATTGCAAGCAAGGCAAGGCGCGCGGTTTGTCGGTCAGCTTTGTGCTGTGGGCTATCGTGTAGCTATTATATAGGTGCGCGCTACACGTGTGCCTCACGTCCAAACCAATTTCGTATTGAAATCATTCACCTGCTGCTGTTTCATATTGGTTCAGGGCACAAGGCATCGTGCAGGTCCTGCTTACACTTTCCATGTTGATCCATCAATTCTGGAAACATTCGAATATATCATTCAAACAGACACGGTTCTACAAAATATTGCATGGTTGAATGATTATTCTGAGAGTGATGTGGAAAATGCTCTGAATCACATAAATGAATTATTGCAAGAGAAGTGTGGTATGGGGAACAAGATGTTCAGTAAAGAACATATAGCCTACCTTCTCCTAAATGTATGAGTATAGTTATAACTCGTTGTTATTATCAAAGAGTATAATAGAACTATTCTTTGTTGAAGACCTTAGAAACGATTTACCTCTACCAAACGCCACAACCTAGATAAAAACTGCTACCATCATTGAAGAAAGAAAGATAAGAAGTATATCAAGAATGTTATGGATCTGGAGACATAATCGACCGGACTGGCTGCGTGGCTCAGCGGTAACGTTCTCGCTTGCTGGGCCCTAGGTTGCAGGTTCGTATCCTGGCGCAGTCAGCTGGCATTTGAGGGTGCACAAATGCGAGGGAGCCGTGTCAGTACATTTACTGGCACGTTAAAGATACCCTTCGGGCCAAAATTCCGGCACCCCGGTGTCTCTAAAAGCAGCAGTAGTTAAAAGGGATGTAAAACCAATAACATTATATTTATTATTATTATTATTATTATTATTATTATTATTATTATTATTATTATTATTATTATTACATATACGACCTGCCGTGGGCAACATCCAACTTTGAGTTGAGGCATGTCTTTACTCGTCTGGTTGTGCATGGCTTTCACAACCCTAATTGAATTAACAAATCTTTCCATGACCCTACAGAGACGTGTGTATACAAACTATGTGGATATTTTCGATTGCTATTTGCCTGAAATAAAAGTAGTAATTAATAACCTGAACTAACACCAACGGCTTGAATTCAGTTACTATGTGAAATCGTTTTGTTCTTTACTTCAAATAACATTTTCAAGTAACGCAAAATAGGCTGTTACAAATCCTTTAAAATAAAAAGTAAAAATGTATCGTAGTATCATCTTGTCATTCTTCAAATTCGATGCGCATAGAATGCCAATGGTATAGTAATCAATGGAGCCCCACGTAGACTAGTCGTGACATCTAGTGGTGAAATATCGAACAATATAATCCTAACAGAGCGAGTGCATTCTAGCGGCCAGAAGAAGAAACTTTTCAATAAAATCTGGAAGTTAATAAGTAGGTCGGCGTGCAGTTACCTTTTTGGCAGCTAGATGTCTCGAGTAAATCTGCTGGCGAATTATGTTTTAATTAAATATATATTTTACACCATAATATGCACAATATAACGCTTAATTTTAAAACGTCCGAGTCATTACAAAACAATAAACATATAACATTTCAAGCGAAAAACCTAGCTCTGACCGGGTTCGAACCATAGGCATTTGACCGATAGGCTAACGCTCTACCACTGAGCTAATTGTGTCAACGAATATCGTTCTATATAAAATGACTTACATAGAACTTGTTAGCAAATAATGATTTATACTAAACGATTTCATCACTGGAGTATATTATTTATATATAAAGCATTTCATACAAAGTTTGTTTATTTTGTATCAGTACGCTATATTGCATGCAATACTCAAATTAGTGAAATATAAGTCAGGCACAAGATATCCGCTGCCATCTTGTCTTATTACTGAATCGGCTCAGCTTTTTAAAATCACGTCTGCACTATATTATTACAAAATAAACTTTTAATTTCGAACGTGCCTCTTCCTCTAGAACAGTTAAAACGATTCTCGGCTCGATAATCGGGACTGGTGGGTCCCATGATATGGATTATAAAGTTTGCATAATTCGCACGGCCGCCATCCTGAAATGGTATGGCGGACGACCTTGTAGTTTGGTCACAAGACGCATCCTATACGAAGGTATGTTGTTACCAAATTTGGTAGAGATCGGATGATTTGGTTAGTCGTTATTTGATTTTACGTTTTGAACATTTGAGTGGCCGCCATTCAGTTTTAGTAAAGATGGCGGCGATATAAAACATGACACTGAGGTGCCCTTTGCTTGTTCTACCTCTGTACCAAATTTCGTTCAATTCAGTTTCACCGTGTTCGAATTGATATGGGGGGGACAGACATTCAGAGTACACACACTCACACACACACACACACACACACACACACACAGACTCACAAACACACATACACACACACACACAGAGAGACTCACAAACACACATACACACACACAGACAGACACACTTTTTTCGCCCTGTGTTGATCTCATAAGTCTACTTTCATTTTTTGCAAAACTCGAAAGTAGGTTAAAAATATAAATAAATCCAAAGTAATGGCATGCACTAGGGATGGCGACCAAATAGTCAATGTGCTAATGGATGGTGAAAAACTAGCCGAAGTAAAGGATTTCAAATATCTGGGGAGCTTGATCACATCAAATGGAAAGTGTACTAGAGGACCAAATGCTCGAATCGCACAGGCAAAAGAAGTCCCAAAAAAGAAGTCTTTACTAACATCCAAGACTGTTAACTTAGAGGTGCGAAAACACTTCGTGAAAAGTTTTGTATGGAGAATTGCAAGTTATGACTCTGACACATGGACTCTGCGACAAGCAGATGTATCAATACTTAGGACATTCGAGATGTGGTGCTGGCGATGACTACTAAAGGTACCTTGGACTGATAAAGTCACGAATGAGAATGTTCTCAAAAGAGCAAAGGAGACACTTACCTTGGTTGAATCCTTAAACAGAAGAAGGAATAGTTTTGTTGGCAATTTGATTCGTCATTCTGACTGGTGCACCACACTCTTCGAAGGACAGCTAGAAGGAAAGAGGAGTCGAGGAAGACCAAGGACTCAATTCATAGACAGCATTAAAGGCAAGCACACTTATTGTCATTTGAAACTCCAGGCCAGAGAGGGAAGACGTTTTGGAAGACAAGCATGTTACCCACCAACCTAGCGGTTGAGGAGGAGGAGGAGAAGGAGAAGAAGAAGAAGGAGAAGAAGAAGAAGAAGAAGAAGAAGAAGAATGATTATTCTGTTATGCAGCACATTTCAGGTTAAATACAGAATAATAGAACACAACACTGAGAAAAGGCTTCTAATATTCCAATATTATAATGAAAATATCGTATGGCCTCGGAACCGGGTGCAATCTTTGTTATTTGATGCCCAGAGGGTAGCTTGCATGTCAATTTTTGTCGTTCTTTGGAGCACTATGAAAGTCAAGGAGGTAAGATATCTGAACTCCTTGACATTATAGTGCTTTCTAGTAGACAAAGGAGGAACTTTGTGTTGGCGGAAAATCCCGAGATTAATTTTGCCATTATGAACACGGCCTACTGAATTAAAATGGGCTCATTAACATGCCAGCAACGTATGACATGCGTGCTGTGATTTTTGTGGCCTTTCAAAAATCAATTTCCACGGCCAGGACCGAACCTGCAAGCTTGGAGTTGGTAGTACGAAACGATAACCACTCACCCACCGAGGCAACCTAATAGCTAATATAAGGTGCGTTCAAAAAGTATCGAGCCGGAGGCATAATTACAGAAACCAGTACCTGTATGTTCCTTCCCTGGCAGTTGAGGCACTTGTCCCACTGTGACACGAGGCGGTGAATGGCTGTCTCATAAAATTCCCTGGGCTGCGTTGTGAATCAGTTCCGCACGTACAGCTGGACGTCGGCGTCCGAGGTGAATCGTTGGTCCCGCAGAGCCCTCTTCAGGGGACCAAACATGGCGTAATCACAGGGAGAGAGGTCTGGACTGTATGGAGGATGGCCGAGAACCTCCCATTTCAATTTCTGCAGGAGTGCCGCGACTGTGATGGCCGTATGAGGTCGTGCATTGTCGTGGAGTGACCACGGCGGCTATGGCGTTCACTGTCACTCGGCGGTCCAGGGTAATGAGTGCGTCAACCAGCTGGACGATGCCATCGGTAATGCAGGGGGGTGTCCCAGACCGGGCATCATCGGCTAACGACACCCGTCCTTCCCTGAAACGCTTGTGCCACGTCTTGACCCTTGCAAGGGACATGCATTGATCGCCGTACACTTGTGACATTCGGCGATGAATGTCCGTTCCCCCTACTCCTTCAGCTGTCAGAAACCGAACAACACCTCTTTGCTCTTCGTTTGACGCCACCATGTCACTGTTTGCAATGCGTCTGGCAGCGTTGGACGATGGTGCTTGCTGCTGCTCGCTTTGTATCGTCACGTGACGTGCACGCGTGCCCTTTAGCGACGGGCTGTGACCTTCCACGCTCTAGTCGGAACTATACCTCGTTGCACACGCCACGATTAGCTGATGTCTTCACCGGTTTGCGCATTCCAGCCTCCGGCTCGTTATTTTTTGAACGCACCTTATAAGCATGTGGTCTTAAACTTTTGTTAGGGACTGTACATCACGCGCACGATTAAGTAGTGGGGTTTGTCTAATACAAGAATTCCAACTAATTGCAGTTATGCAGTACCCGAAGGACATAAAATGGACGGATTATTTTCAAATTAAGACGTGAAATTGTCTATTTTTCAACCAAATATATGATATCATTTGTCTATTCATTTCTGAAGATGATGGACATATGAGCAAACAACCGGGACAGCGTGTAAATTACAGCAATCATATAAATTGATCGACCACTTGTCAAGCCGGATATTATCTTGTTTACGATCTTGTCAGAGTCAGAAAAGCTGCCGCTCATGAAACTGGCTCTCTTACGCTCCAGGATTAAAATCTCTTTGCATTTCCTTGTAAGGAAACATTCCTAGGACAACTGAGGTGGGAATCCAAGCGATCTCTTCTTTGCTTTGCTTCACCTCACGGAGCTCATTGTCACGTGTTCACCGTTTCAACACTTACAAGGGGAGGATACGATGCATGGGTCACTGATTCGAACCATCTTTAGTACACGTGTAGGGCATGACCGCGGGCATCCAAGAACGATAATAATAATGATGATGATAATTGTTGTTTTAAGGGGCCTAACATCTAGGTTATCGGCCCCATCCAAAAACGACTGCCTCGCAGTGCATGTCATTCCGATAATAATAATAATGATAGAAAACTGAATACATTTTAATAGCAAATACCAATTTTACCGATAAATGTTTGTTTTCAAAAGCTTTGCTCGTAGTTTGCCATTAATTTTTATCTTTCCTTCTTTGAAAAACTGAAGGAGGCCATAATGTGGCCGAAGCTGGTAGGCTATTTAATTAATCAATATTAATAAAAAAATTGTATTGACCAAGGTGTATTAGATTTATTAAATACATGTGGGTAAGGTATATCTTTTTAGATTGATTGTCAATAAGGAAATAATAAACATGATTAAGTTCATATCATTACGTAATATAGGTTAACAACAAATGATCAATCTCAATTATATTACTCTACGATTAGGCCCAAAGGACCGCGGGCATCCAAGAACGACTGCCTCGCAGTGCATGTCATTCCGATAATAATAATAATAATAATAATAATAATAAGAAGAAGAATCGTCGGTGGCAGGATGCTGATGAGGCGGGCTCCTGTCGCACAAGAAGATACAGCCCAACAACTACAACAAAGCCAACCAACGTCAAGTGCTTTGCCTGCTGAAAGTGCTGTGCCAGAACCACTTCCGGCACTCACCCAAGCAGGCCTGCCAAGAAAGCGCTTAAAATGGTCAATCGCAATGAACGAGACCATAATGCGCATGTATTATAAGGTGACTCGCATTGGAACAGAACTAACTGGATATAGGCAGAAATTATTCAATGAGTTCCATGAAGACATACCCCGAACTCCGTGTGACTGAACAGAGAGTGGCGGACCAATATAGGGCGATAGTCCGTAATAATTTAGTGCCAGAAGCAAGACTTAATACAATCAAGCAGGAGGTCAGAAGAGTGTTTGATTGTGATCAAGGAACTAATCTGGAGAGTGAATTAGCACAAGAGCTCCATGAGCAGGAACAACATCAAGAAGAACACAATGAGCCAGTCAGTGGCATACAGCCGGATACGCATCATGAAGATGAGTCACATACCAAGATCCTAGCAGATGAAATGATGACGGCTATGACTCAGTTCAATGGAACAGACCCAATGCTTAGACCTGCCTTGCCTCGAGTAAATTCGTCTAGGAAGGTATCAAAAATTTTAAATATCATGAATCAAGCTATCCTACCCAAACACTTGATAGATGTGAATGACTTAGAATCTCTTCACACTGTTCTGTACTGTGGAGCCGTCACAGTTATCAGAACTATGGGCATCCAACTGAGAGAAAGGAATACTTCCTGCAGTAGGAAATGTGCTCCTGTTACTCCTAAGTGGGAGAGACGTCTGATAGGCAATATCGACAAATTGCGAACAGATATTGGCCGTTTGACTGAGTTTATTAGAGGAACGCACACAAGAAGACTGGTGAGACTCTGTAAGGCAATAATGAGGCGGTCCAAAATCCACACCGACCGAGATGACCCAAACACAAAAGCCGAACAGTGTTTAGATACACTCAAACAGAAACTTACGTTGATAGCGAACAGACTTTCCAGATACAGAGCCAGTAGGAAACGGAGACAGGACAACAACTTATTTGTCAAAGGCGAGAAGAAATTCTACAGAGCACTGAGTGAAAACTATGTATCCTTAAATGCTCCTTATCCAACAAGAGAAGAAATTGAAGAGTTTTGGAGCAATCAACTATCCAAAGCCACCAATTTTAACTCAGACTCTCATTGGGTTCAGGAAGTAACAAACATCTCTAAAGAATTTAATCCGATGCAATATGATCCAATAACATCCACTGAAATTTCTTCCATCATTAAAGGTCTTCCGAACTGGAAAGCACCTGGTTTAGATCAGATACAGAATTACTGGTATAATAAATTCTGGTGCGTATACGATCTTCTGTCTACTCTGGTGAATGAAGTTGTTGCTCATCCACAGAAGATGCCAAATTTCCTTACACAAGGTGTAACACATCTACTTCCGAAAGACCCACAAAATATGCAAGATCCTGGAAAATACCGTCCAATTACATGCCTTCCCACGATGTATAAGATCATCACGTCCTGTCTTAGTAGGAGGATATATGCTCACTGTGAAAAAAATAACATCATAGCAACACAACAAAAAGGTTGCACGAAAGGGTCCAAAGGGTGTAAAGAAATACTTAACATTGACTCAGTGGTTTCTAACCAGGCCTTTACCAATAACAGAAATTTATTCACGGCATATATTGACTACAAGAAGGCCTATGATTCCGTGCCCCATGATTGGTTGATCCATATTTTGTCAGTGTATAAGATTGATCCTCAGATTATATATTTCTTGGAACACGCCATGACATCGTGGCGTACAGTGATGAGCCTTAGTACTACAAATGGCAGTATTGCAACAAGTATGATCCCAATCCACAAGGGAATATTCCAAGGAGACTCCTTGAGCCCATTATGGTTCTGTCTTGCGATGAACCCACTATCAAACCAACTTAATTCAACAAAATATGGATTCAGTATCAAGAAGAACTCCAGGGAGCTTGCAAAGCTCAACCATCTCCTGTATATGGATGACCTAAAGCTATATGCTGCCACCAGAGCACAACTAGAGTTTCTGTTGAAGATAGTGGAAACCTTTTCACAGGATGTGAAAATGGAATTCGGGCTGGAGAAATGTAAGACGCTGAACATTATGAAAGGCAAGCTGCAGGAAGGTGTATATGAAACAGCTCAGGGCCATCAGATTGCAACAATGCTCACTAGCGAGACCTACAAGTATCTGGGAATGAAGCAAGCCAGACACATAGAACACTCAGTAGTGAAACAAGATCTGACGAAGGAATTTGTCAGAAGAATTAAGCTTGTTTCTAACACCAGCCTCAACAGTAAAAACTTGGTTAAGGCAATCAACGCTTATGCTGTCCCTATTCTTAGTTACTCGTTTGGGGTCATCAAGTGGAGTAAAACTGACATTGCAAGCTTAGAACAGAAAATTAGAACATCACTGACCAAGTCACGAAAACACCATCCCAGGGCATCTGTGGAACGAGTCATGTTACCGAGACATATGGGTGGGAGAGGAATTGTTGATATAAACAACCAAGTAGCTCGACAGATCTATGAGCTAAGAAAATACTTCTGTTCTGTATCGAACCATTTGATGCTGCACAGGGCTGTCACAGAAGCAGATGATTCAACTCCACTACTCTTAAGTCAGCAAGAGACTCAAATTCAGGTGCGCAGTGATTTGGATAGATTCAATGCCTGGTTGTCCAAGCCACTACACGGAAGACATCCCAATGAAGTCATCCAAACTCACGTCGACAAGCTAGCGTCGAACTTTTGGTTGATTTCTGGGCAGATGTTTCCTGAAACAGAAGGCTTTATGATGGCTATTCAGGACCAGGTTGTCCCCACGAGGAACTACCTAAAGTTCATAACCAAGGATGCATCTGTGCAAGATGACCATTGCAGATACGGTTGCCCAACATCTGAGACTGTTCAGCATATTATATCGGGTTGTCGCCATTTTGCAGGGACAGAATATAGGAAGAGACATGATTTTGTTGCCAAGATAGTCCATCAAGAATTGGCTATACAACTTCAACTGCTGAGCCAAGAGAAAGTGCCGTACTACAAATATGCTCCTGAAAGTGTACTGGAAAATGACAGCTTTACGTTGTACTGGGATCGTACTGTATTGACAGACCAATCAGCTGTGCACAACAGACCTGATTTAGTTCTTGTTGACAAATGCATGAAGCACACCACCTTCATAGATGTGGCGATCCCTAACAGTGGCAACATACTAACAAAGCATGTTGAAAAGCTGTCAAAATACACAGAGCTTTCAGAACTGATAAGGAAGCAATGGCACATGGCAAAAGTCAGGACAGTTCCTATTATTATCTCCAGCACTGGCGTGATTCCCAACAACTTAAAGGAATCGCTCACGGCGTTGAAATTAGACCCAGGCCTTTTCAAACTGATGCAGAAAACAGTCATACTTTCTACGTGTCGCGTAGTAAGGCTGTTCTTGGGCAATCAGGCCTGAAGCAATGAGGGGAATATGAAGCTACTACTCAATGCAGTCACCAAGAATTTGCTCCTTGTGATATGTACGGTATCTGGGATTGTAAATGTTTTCTTTCCAGCAAATGCTGAGAATGTGTAAACGCATGCGCAAAATAAATAATAATAATAATAATAATAATAATAATAATAATAATAATAATAATAGAAAACTGAATACATTGAATCCAAACATGGCAATGAGAAATATATGGAAACAAGGTTTGGAAATATCAAAAGGACAGAAAAGTCCAAATATCTTGGTGAATGGATTCAACCTAATGGCCTTGATAAGTAAGCCAATAAGGTAAGATCTCAGACATTATTCCGACATTATTACGACATTGCCGCTGTGATTAAACCGGAAGCTCTTTATAGTTCTGAACGCCTTATTTTAAACAAACAAAAAAGAGGAAACAGAGGAGTTAGAAAAGAAAGAACGAATAATCCTAAGGAAAATATTGGGGCAGTACAGAGAGCAGTTGGCTTATGGTGGAGATGGAGGAATAGTGTCTTATACAACCAGGCGGAGAAACTTACGGACACGATACCTAAGAGAAGGATTAAATTTTATGGCCACCTCACACGAATGAGCAACAATAGGTTAACCAAAAGGATATTCACTTACATTAGCAAATTAAAGTCCACCACTAAATGGGCTTAGAAAACACGAGCAGATCTCAAAGAAGTTAGCATCACTCAAGAAGATATTCTCAACAAATCACTGTTTCGAAGGCAGGTTGATAAATATAAGGGGTTTCAGAAAAAATCCTAGCTCAAACACAAAGGTCACCTGATCTGAAGAAAGGAGGAGGAGCTTCAGCGAACGCATGAAGAAATTCTGGGAGGAGAAGAAGAGATTGGTAATTCAGCCGATTGATCAACGCGGTCCACAGTAGGCCAAAATCGACAGAAGAATAATAATATTCATAATATTAATAATAATAATAATAATAATTCACTAAATTTGGAAATATATCCCTAGTAGATAAATTCAAGTATTTCCGCGAACTTATTTAGCCATCAGGGTTAAATCCGGAAGCCTACAATGAAAGAATTTCAAAATTATAAAATTCATACATATTTACCTGGAACAGATTAAAATAAAATGTCCTCATCACAAAACGCAAACTTACGGCACTACAATACTGTCGTCGAATTAGAGACACTTAACGCCATCTGAAACTTTGACGATTGAGTGCAGATCACAAAATGTAATTTTATAAAACGGAGCTACATGTCCACGAGTCACAAAGCCCCTAAAGAATCAAAAACAACAAATTAAAATGTTCGAGAAACAAGAGAGAAAAATCTTATAACGAAGTTATGGAAACAGGGTTTAGATGAAAAAGAAGTCACATTAAATCAAAGTATTGAATTCACAGGTCCTATCGAAAAGTGCAGACTGACATTTTAAATCAATCTCTGAAAAAAATGAGAAAAAAACCAATCATTGGCTGGTAGAAATAATACCAACAAATTGGTATTAACGAAGAAATCATTCATAATAGAACAACATTTTGAACCATAATAAACAGACACAAATTTGCCGAGAAACGTACACGGAAGGAAGGATGGGCAGAAGAGCGCCAAACAGAGCACAGTGAACGGATGAAGAGATTTTGGGAAGAAAAGAGGAAACATTGTAATAAAAATGTTCTAACGCGCTTATTAGTTAAGCATAACGAATAATGACACACTAATCAATTAACCTAGGAAAGGTCTGGCGCATCTAAGCATCCACAAATACAAAACCAATTATGCCGGAATTCTATTCCACGACCTCGGGTATAGATCTCTAATTCCGTCATGGTCAATGGGAGCGCGAAGCGCGCCAGCTTACACACAGCTGCTTCAATAATAATGTAAACTAGCGGACCCGTGCGAGAACTCTCGCATAATGGGTTGTGTGCGCCCCAGGTGTACAGATTACCCGCCCGGCCCTAGTGCTATGTGGGCTGTACGCGACATAGTTCTGCCAGGGCCTATCGTCTTGCTTATTTGTTTAAAAGCACTTTGTAAACAAATAAATATATTTCCGTTGGTTTTTTCAAGAAATGCAAGATTTTTATTGTACTATTGAGACGATTTGGAAGATTTTGGTACAAACCACACCTTCTAACTCCCTTTGGTTTAGGAGCTTGAGTTTTGTGAAACATACACCATAGGGTATTATATAATAATATTCTAATGGCATTGACAAGAAGATAATATGGTGTTGATTCATTTAGTGACTTTGCTACATCGTGATCGTGTAGCCCAGGCTGTTCCAGCCAAGAAGCTCGCGAGTGAGCAGTGGAATACTCGCCGCCTTGCGTGAGTAACCTGCAACATGCAATACAACTCTGCTGTGGGGGCTGCCGTCACTGTGCGGTGGATACATCAAGACTGGCAGGAATCGCATGGACTTGTGTTATGACCTTCGCCCAGTGACTTATTGGCTAATAACCCCAGTTCCTCTCCAACCGTGCTCCGAGCATCACTGCTGAGTACTCGCGTGTACGCATACTCAAACTCGTGGATTTGGAACAGCCTGGTGTAGCCCAATGTACAGAAAGCGGCAAAAAGATCTGACGGTTTTTAAATCACAACAACACAAACATTTTAAATGATACAAACTCTTTTATTACTTATAACAGCAAGGTGTACATGTCAATTAATGGAAAACGTGAAAGAACAATAGATTTTAACTTTTAAGATTTGAAGATAACGTATTTCAAATGATGCCCATCTTTTGCCATGCATTCTTGCAGTCTTGCACTGAAGCTTTGCATAGTCATTAGGCTTCAACTGCTGGACAACAACCATTTTATACGGATGAAAATGGAAATCGAAACGCAATAACCATCTCACTGTTCGATCAGACATTTGCAAAGCAGCAGCTTGTTTACGAGCCGGCCGCCGTGGACTGGTTTCCACAGCTTGTCTCACTCGCTCAACATTTTCGGGTGTCCTGGCTGACCTTGGACGGCCTGTCGACGTACGTTTTAAGGCTGAACCTGTAGCTCTAAAATTACTCACCCATAACAAAATTGTGTTGCGAGATGGAACGCGTCCTCTTCGACCCACATTATTAAAGTGTTGACGGAACTGACGCTGAGTAACGACGCAAGACTCACCACTTTTTAGAAATGCCTCGACAACAAACGCACGTTGTTCACCTGTCCACAGCTTCATGGTTACTGAAATGGCATCACGTAGGCTCATCATCGCGCCAATCCCCACTACCCCCCCCCCTCCCTCCCTCCACTAACTCGCTCAGCCGTACAACGACATAAACCGTCAGATCTTTTTGCCGCATGGCAAAAGATGGGCATCATTTGAAAGACGTTATCTTCAAATCTTAAAAGTTAAAATCTATTGTTCTTTCATGTTTTCCATTAATCCATTAATTGACATGTACACCTTGCTGTTATAAGTAATAAAAGAGTTTGCATCATTTAAAATGTTTGTGTTGTTGTGATTTAAAAACCGTCAGATCTTTTTTCCGCTCCCTGTACTTGGGTGTTTGTGTAATTTGTCTGATAACCTTTGTCATTGTGATTCCGTAGTAGTGTGTGTGCCTGTAATTACGGCTAGGATTTGGAACGAGGTGGCCGTCGCCTTCAGTTAGGAACCACCCTGGAATTTTCCTCCTCTTGAAGTGGGGAAAGCACGACAAAACCCACTTCTTGGACAGCTGAGGTGGGAATCGAATCCATCTCGTCTCAGATTTGCTTCGCCTCACGAGGCTGTGGGTGCCCCGTTTCAGCTCTTACACTACAATTTTCTTTTTGGCAGAGCCGGGAATCAAACCCGGGTCTCCGTAGTGATAGCCAAGAGTGCTGGCCACTATGCAAAGAGACGGTCGTTAAACATTGACTAAAAGTAATATTTTCCATGACATGATTAAAGTATAGTTAACTGGTATAATTAAGAACTCTGTCTGAAGATTTAAGAAAGCCTTGAGTGCTGCCGACCGAACACTGGCCTATGGTAACAAAAAAGAAAGAGTGCCGAGTGGTGCTCCAGTCTACTCCAGAAAGTTCTCAAGTGAAATGCCTAGCAGCGCTCATTAATTTGGTGTAATCTAGTGCGAAGTGGAAAATGACGTCCACAAACATCTGGGATATAAATGCAATCTCACGTGCGTCTTGCTCCTATATAGGCTATGTACTGCTAAATAAGATATATAAAGATACTTTCAGTTATCTGGACTAATCAATTCAATACAATAAAATAATTTATGTAGGTACCTGGTCATATTATTTGTAACTCCGGCACTTTTTCTTTGCATTCAGCAGTTCTTTTAAGGAGAGTCGTAATGACCCAAATTGATGAATTTGGGATTTTTCAATTTATTACACTCTTGGATACATCATGCTTGTACAGGGCGCCAGGAAATGTTCTCCGCAGTGCCTACTTGCGTCTGCGAGAGTTAGCATCAGTAGTTACGTTGGCAGCACTACTGTCGCTTGTATCAAAATAAACAAACAGTAAATTTTGCACTCACCACAGCCAATCATAACACACGCTGGAAGTGCTGATGACACACACACTCGCTTATTGCAATACACACTGACGATTTCGACAGCCTACAGCCCACACGTGTGGGATTCACCCTGTCAAGGACACCATGCTGCCAACTAAACTGCCGATGCTAGCTCTAGCAGAAGCCGGCAGTCACTGCGGAGAACATTTCCTGGCACCCTGTATAATAAGAGTTCTGTGCAAAAAAAGAAGAAGATGCGGCATAACTTCCCCAAAAAACTAAGTCATTGATATTATTATTATTATTATTATTATTAATAATAATAATAATAATAATAGTCTAATAATTAGTGCAATGAAATTCACATTACTATTATTATTATTATTATTATTATTATTATTATTATTATTATTATTATTATTATTGAGACGTGTACGGCGAGCGTGGATGGACCAACTTACCTGTATTCAGGGGTCCGGGTCACCTCCGCAGCAAAATCACCTCCAGATGACAAGTCCCAACAGAAGAGCTCCAAAAGGGGTGGAAGGAAGATGGAGAAGGGGACAACACACACAGGCCATTCAACAGACACCCCCCACTAACCGACAGAACTGCCGTCGGTGAAATAATGCCACAACAAAAGATTAAAAATTTTACGTAAAATTTAATGTTAAAATATAAGGAACACATCCACCAGAGTAAGAACATGCATCAGCCACCATAATTTACAATGAATGCAAGAGACCGCCAAACATGCTTGCTTGCAAGGCCAAGAAAAGAAAAGAAAAGACTTAAATTAAAATTTAAAATGTAAAACAACCCAAAGGTTAAAATAAAAAAAATTACATGCATAACACAATGAAAAAGGGCTTGATAATTTGCAAGGGAATGCAATAGCGATCCGGCATGCGTAGATCCATGTTAAAATATAAAAAGCACCTTCACCAGAAACGGAAATAAAGTTAAATTAACTAAATAAAACTGAATCAGGAAACAATCTATTAATTTGCATGATGGAGATAAACACAGGAACAATTACGAAAAACACAATGTTAAACCGAAAAGGTTAAATAAAAGAAACATCTTAAGTTAACACAACACGTTTGAGCTTCGCGGCGGACGCCTAGAGACTGACCTTGAGACCATAATGCATCTCTTCAATACAAAGCCACAAAACACAAGGAAACCGCACGCCGGATCGAAATTACGACAAACAATTAATAAAATAAATTTTAACATCAGCGTAAGGAAATGAACGGCGGAAAACAATTAAGTCTAAATGCTATTACAATAGTAAAGGGCACAGATCATGAATAAATTAATTTGAATACTATATCAATCATAAGATTGGCAAAAGAAAATAAATAATAATTTAAACGTGAAATAAACTAGAAATGTGTCTCCAGGAGGTGCGAAGAAAGATAACAAGGTTCAAATAAATCAGGAAACGTAATTAAAACCGAAATAAAATTAGGCCTATAAAACAAATGAGGAACAGAAATAAAATTTTACTATAAGATGATATCGGAGCTCCATAACAATAATAAACATCAAGAAAAATAATGTAACGTACCTTACATTCTTCACAGTGGAGACACAATAACAAATTTTAAAAAAAACTAACACATTTTAAATTAAATAAAAATGCGGCAGTATATTGCCTTGGCTATCCCCACACGGCACAGGCCTCGTGTAGATGACAGCACTTGTTCGCATCCAGTTGCGATTAAATTTGCATATTTCCTCTTCACCGGGGAACGATGAAATTAAACCTTATGTAGCACAGGCGTTCCCTTTTTCTTGAATACATTAATATTTCGTAGAGAATGGGGGCTAGGCCCCCGTTAGCGGTGACACCTTTCACGACCAGTCGGCTTGATGTATTGTTTTCTTCACGATGGCTAATGGACTCCACAAAATGGCGGAGAATTATTGCGTGTCAAGTGCATAACGGCCTTCATGTAAAATTTATTGTCCAATCACGGTTTGACACCTCAAACAACAATGTCATAATTAGGAAAGTAATTTGGCGGTATCCTGAATACACTAGCATTTGTTTCATGACGAAGAATGTAATTGTCTTTCAATTATGTCATGCGTATAAAGAGTTTTATAAGGCGCAGCCCACACTACCTAGCGGGGAGACAGGAACTATTTGTAGTCTTTCCAAAGTCCGACTGGCGCTACCATCTCGTGTTCAAAAAGGGAAGCAAGTCACCAGGCGGTCGTTTCAAATGTCGAGAATTGCATCAGGGGAAATTACATGTTTGAAATGTAGGGACGTGCACTTGCACGTATCAGTCTCCCTCCCTTAAGCGTGAACACCGTTCACGAATATGCCTAGGCATAGACAGTACTCCTTAACTTGTCGATTCACCAGAGATGTTTCCCGAAGATAATGTTCACCAGTTAACTCCAATTGATGGATGAAACCGCATCGTTTTGGTTAGGAAGAATGCAGGGTCAGATTATCAGGGATGGGATAATTGATCACCTCGCAAACCACTTAGTCAACAGCATCACTGTGTCCAAAAATCTTCAGAAACGCAGAACACCAGCACCAGCAGTGCTTTCAGAGTCCGAGACACGTTAGGAAAATTTCCAATAAGTCCAATGTAGGTCGCTTTAGACGAAGTAGGTGGAAGCAATGTGCAAGATATGATTCGACGCGTGGGCAGCCATTAACAAAAATAGAAGTTAATCTAATTTCAAAAAAGGTTTACAGAATTACTGATTCTTACTACATTTTACAAAGAGAAACAAGGTTGAATTTAAATGAAGAAAATTTTTGACCATGCCCTAGATCCGTGCTTACAAAATTTCATTAACAAGTTTACCTTTTTACAGATTCGAAGTACATTTCAAGATTACATGAGTTAGATGACTATACATTTCGAAGGAACTACGGTAGAGGAATGACCACTAAAATTCCCAAAGGGAACAGGAATACAAGGTTACCATGAGTTAGGTCTCCCACCGAGCCCAACTTACATATTAGCATCTCCTATGAAACATCAAAATTAGGTACACTTTATCAATTTACCATTACAATGGGAACTTCCCAACATTTACATTTTGTATCCCATCAGAGTTTGCAAACCCAATTAAATTCAAAATTCCACAAGGAACAGATACCAGAAGGCTTCAATGAATTTTAGGGACACTCTACATTATACAAAATTCGTTTTACAAAATTTACGGTAGCATTTCCTCATTAGACACCTCTCCACCTCGCTTAATGTGTGATAGATGCACTCTAGAAATTTTGTTGGCCTTAGGGTTTCGAACAAGAAGAGTAACAGGGGTCAAGAATACCTCTACATAACATGGGCCTTTAAAACGAGGGGTTAACTTGCTTGAGACAAGATTACTGACGCCCTTGGGCTCGAAATTGCGGACGTACACAACATCTCCAATTTCCAAATCAGCTGGCTTGCGACAGGCATTGTGTCGCCTGGCAAGTTGGTCATGGGATACCTTAATATTCTCTCTAGCCTTGTCGAATTTCGCCCTCATATCCTCGGGCGTGAAACTGTCAGGAAGGAGATCGTGCTGGTTCCACAGATTAGACAATGGAGAATTTGCCATAAAGGAAAACATTAACGAAAAAGGGGTAGCTTGCGTGCTCTCATGCACGGCGGTGTTGAAAGCAAAATTGAGCCAATGCAAATTAGAATCCCACTTGGAATGGTCGTCGTGGTGGAAAGCAATCAGAGCAGAACGGAGATTACGATTGACTCGCTCAGCGAGAGACGGGTTAGGAAAATAGGGAGTGGTGGTTACGTGCGAAATAGCATAATCAAATAAGAATTGACGGAACTGATGAGATACAAAGCACTTGGCATTATCTGACACCAGATACTGACACGGCCCAAAAGACGAGAAGATGGAATTAAGACACTTTATGACGGAACTGGTCGTAGCCTGTCTGGTGGGGAAAATCCAACTAAACCGGGAGAAACCGTCAGTGCAAACAAGCGCAAATTGGTTTCCCCGACCAGAGCGAGGGAACGGTCCAACATGGTCGATAAAAAGTCTCTCCATGGGTCTAGATGCCGGTTCAGATGACAACAGGCCAACCTTAGTAGAAACCGAAGGTTTGCTAATACTGCATGCAGCACAATTCCTAATGAGCCTCCTGATGTCGCCATCCATACCTTGCCAAATGAAAAACTGTCTGATTTTAGCTCGGGTCTTGAATACTCCTAGGTGGCCACCAATAGGAGATTCATGATAGTAACGAAAGATTTCCGGAACGAGGACCGACGGGAGCACAATTTTAGGTAGGCGGTCATGACGAGACGAACAACACAATACACCGTCCTTCAGAGAGTAGGGCTTGATAACTTCACCAGAATTGATTCGGTCAATAAGGCTAGATAAGGAGGGGTCTTCCTTCTGGAATCGTCTCACATCCTCAAAAAGCACAGGGGAATTGCTAAGAACGGCATTGACACAATTTACAGCAGATATAAGGTTTACGGTTTCACATTCCTGAACATCCTCTTCAGCTGTTTCCTCGTACATGCGGCTTAAAGAATCAGCTACCGCATTTTCGGACCCACGAATATGTTGGACAGTGAACTGGAACGACAGAATCCTAGTTGCCCACCTAGCAATTCTCCCAGTTTTGCGGGGTTTCCCTAAGACCCAGCTCAAGGCTTGGTTATCGGTCTCAAGGAGAAACTTGGTGTGCTCAAGATACATACGGAATTTTTCTAGAGCGAACAACACAGCTAAACCCTCAAGTTCGTAAATGGAATACTTCCTCTCTGCGTCCGTTAAGGTACGAGAAGCGTATGCAATGGGTTGCCTACCCAGATCAGATTCCTGCAGTAGAACACAACCAACACCACGACCAGACGCATCCGTCTGCACAATGAACTGCTTCCCAAAATCCGGAATGGCTAACACAGGGGCGTTAGAGAGCGCAAGCTTAAGATCTTCGAAGGCTGCTTGCTGAGAGGGACCCCACTCAAACTTCACAGCCTTTTTGCGTAATTGATTTAGAGGAGCAGCACGGTCGGCCAAGTTACTGATGAACTTACGAAAGAAGTTCACCATACCAACGTAACGAGCAACACCCTTTGCGTTCTTGGGTGGTTTAAAATCTCTGATGGCCTGCGTACGAGACTGGTCCACTGAGATACCAGATACAGAAACAATATGTCCCAAGAAGGAAATTTTGGGCTTGGCAAAGGAAACCTTGGACAATTTGACGGTAAGGCCAGCGTCACGCAACCGATCAAGAACAATTTTCAGATGATCAACGTGTTCCTCGAAGGACTCAGAATAGATCACCACATCGTCAAGGTAGTGGTACACAAACTTGAATTTAATTTCAGAAAATACCTTGTCCAGAAGTCTACTCAACACAGCGGCTCCGGTGGATAGGCCAAACGGGACACGGGCATACTCAAACAGGTTCCAGTCAGTGGAAAAAGCAGTAACATGCCTGGATTCAGGAGAGAGGGGAATTTGGAAGTAGGAAGAATTTAAATCGAGGATCGTGAACACCTTCGCGTTGCGAAACCAACTAAAACATGTGTGAAGGTCCGGCAAAGGAATGGACTGCAAAACAACTTTTTGATTAAGAGCCCTATAGTCGACCACCGGCCGAAAACCACCGTTAGGTTTTGGCACAAGAAATACAGGGGAAGAGTAGGCAGAGATAGAGGGTTGGATTACACCTTCTTCTAACATCTTATCGATAATCTTACGAAGTTCAGCCATCTTTGGCGGGGCAAGGCGATACGGGCTGGAACGCACCGGCACAGAATCGGTTAGCTCAATCTTGTACTCCATCAAATGGGTTACACCCAGCTTGTCAGTAAATACATCGCCATACTCCTGACATAACCTCTTTATGGCATCCTTTTGAAGACTCGTTAAATTTTCCAGATCGAGATCCTCAATAGTCATAGGTTCACTAACAGAATTGACAGCATGAGAAGATAAAAGCGGGTTAAATGATAATTTACTCTGTGGATTAAACTTAAACCATAAGTTGCGAGCACCAAAATCAAGAAGCATACCAACGTGTGACATGAAATTAGCTCCAATGACCACAGCACAAGAAAGATTTCTGGCAACCAAAAATTTAAATTTCCAAGAAAAATTTAGAATATGAATTTTGACTGTCATACTCCCCAAAATACTTAAGTTTGAACAATTTGCCGAAATAAAAGATTCATTGTTAGGCTCTAACTCAGGAAATTTGCAAACACTCTTCATAGATAAAAACCAGTCCTCGCTTATAAAGGATGCGACACTACCAGAATCAAGCAACGCAGAAACGGGCTCGTCATTAACACAAATTTCAATAAACGGGGATATTCCTTTAGCCACAGGAGAAATTCCAAAATCATTACTCACTCTAACACGATTACAATTAGGTGACGAGGACACCCGCACCACAGGATTCACACAACGTTTAGAATTAGGCTGACTTGCCACGCCATTGCTCACCGACAGGTTAGGTAGGCCAGCGACATAAGCAGAATTAGCACATGATGAATTAGCTTTCATAGAGTTATCAAGACTATCATTGGTAGGGCGACCAGAAACTTCACAGGGTTTTCCCAAATTCTTACACACAGAAATATCCTTGGAAGTAACACCCGAATTGGTCTCCTCAACGTTCCGTCATTGGCGATACACAGCCTGGTTACTCGGACACACCTTTTTGACATGTCCCACTCCACCGCACGAGTGGCACTTAATATTAGGTCGAGGATGAAACATAACCTTAGGTGGGGGACGAGACATCAAGGAAGGAGGGGGACAAGACATCAAGGAAGGAGGAGGAACATTAGCTACACGAAGGGAATCTGCATGCTTCACAGCCATAGCCTCTATAACGACCTGTTTCAGCTCGACAAATGACGAAGGCCTGGTACACATAGTCATGTATGACCTATATTGAGGCGAAAACCCATTCACAATTGATGACACCAACTGTCGCTCGGTTAAAGGGGATGCAAAAACCTGGGCATACACCTTAATGTCGCTGACATAGTCGCTAAGGGACTCGTCCAGCCTTTGGACACGATAAAGGAACTTTTGCTCGAGAGCACTTAGGGCGCTCGCAGGGACAAAAAACCACAACACTTCCCTAATAAACATGGCTAAGGACATGCGGAGGTGGATAGCTTCAACAAGCTTATCGCGCAGCATACCGGATGCAACTGGATACAAAAGTTGGAAAATCTGAATTTCCGACATCCCAAAAATCGAGGCATGGTTGCCCAACTCGACCACTTGCTTTAAAAATTGTACCACTTGGGTAACGTCATCAAGGTTGAAATGCTTTAATTTAGTTAAGAAACCAGAAATAGGATGAGGAATCGACCCATAATTAACGGTAGGCGAGAATGTAGCATTAGGAAAAGGGGCATTGTTACCAGGGTAGCCCGCTCGCACACCCTCTACAGGGGACAAAACATTTATATTACTAGAGAAAGAACTGGGATGCAATGGGTCGGCAGGACCCAGGAAATCATTAGGTGACCTAACATGAGAAGAATGACCGTATGCAGGATTAAGTGGTATGGACGAGCCAGCGCCAGGCAACAGAGGGGCAGGCAAACTACTACTGGTAATCGATCCCAAAACCTCAGACCTAGTAACCAGAGGTGATTCACGTTCAACCCCAGAAGAACTCTCCAAATTCACAAGGTTATCGCTTAAGTCAATTAAATTGAAAACACTATTGTTGTCGGCCATTTTGGAAAACACAGAATGCAGACAGCCAATATAGAAGGAAACAAAATTTCAGGAATTACAAGGACAGTTTACACTTTCACAACAGTACCACAACCACCAATTACCAACACCAAAGATTAGGCTGACACTCGAACACAGCCACCCTACTACACCAAATCATGCACCATGCTGTCCAGAACTGCACACGTCACCACCTGCTTGGCTCGAGAACAGGGAGCTAAATTACAAAAATAGGCACAAAACATCAGGCTACCAGCTTCCGACGGGGCTCCAGGATGCCTTCACACGCAGCATATAGGCTATCAGAACATTAAGAAATCCCATTTCCCATGCCAAGAACACATGTCAGTCACTCACCGGGCTTCATCTTCAGTGGGGATGTTGCACACAAACAGGATAAAATACAGGAGCAAACGCCTCGTTTAGAACAGGTTACATTTACAGCGTACCACATGGATATCCAGAGGCAAACATGAAATAAAACAAACGGCAAGGATTAGCTTTGCACAACATCAAGTGCACTGGCCTGACAAAATCCCACCAACAACCGACCCATCAGCATTAGAGGGGTCCATAAAACAGCCCGTGGGTACTGGGGAGGGGATAGTTACGGAGGTGAACTCAACCACGCTCTGCTACCAAAATGAGACGTGTACGGCGAGCGTGGATGGACCAACTTACCTGTATTCAGGGGTCCGGGTCACCTCCGCAGCAAAATCACCTCCAGATGACAAGTCCCAACAGAAGAGCTCCAAAAGGGGTGGAAGGAAGATGGAGAAGGGGACAACACACACAGGCCATTCAACAGACACCCCCCACTAACCGACAGAACTGCCGTCGGTGAAATAATGCCACAACAAAAGATTAAAAATTTTACGTAAAATTTAATGTTAAAATATAAGGAACACATCCACCAGAGTAAGAACATGCATCAGCCACCATAATTTACAATGAATGCAAGAGACCGCCAAACATGCTTGCTTGCAAGGCCAAGAAAAGAAAAGACTTAAATTAAAATTTAAAATGTAAAACAACCCAAAGGTTAAAATAAAAAAAATTACATGCATAACACAATGAAAAAGGGCTTGATAATTTGCAAGGGAATGCAATAGCGATCCGGCATGCGTAGATCCATGTTAAAATATAAAAAGCACCTTCACCAGAAACGGAAATAAAGTTAAATTAACTAAATAAAACTGAATCAGGAAACAATCTATTAATTTGCATGATGGAGATAAACACAGGAACAATTACGAAAAACACAATGTTAAACCGAAAAGGTTAAATAAAAGAAACATCTTAAGTAAACACAACACGTTTGAGCTTCGCGGCGGACGCCTAGAGACTGACCTTGAGACCATAATGCATCTCTTCAATACAAAGCCACAAAACACAAGGAAACCGCACGCCGGATCGAAATTACGGCAAACAATTAATAAAATAAATTTTAACATCAGCGTAAGGAAATGAACGGCGGAAAACAATTAAGTCTAAATGCTATTACAATAGTAAAGGGCACAGATCATGAATAAATTAATTTGAATACTATATCAATCATAAGATTGGCAAAAGAAAATAAATAATAATTTAAACGTGAAATAAACTAGAAATGTGTCTCCAGGAGGTGCGAAGAAAGATAACAAGGTTCAAATAAATCAGGAAACGTAATTAAAACCGAAATAAAATTAGGCCTATAAAACAAATGAGGAACAGAAATAAAATTTTACTATAAGATGATATCGGAGCTCCATAACAATAATAAACATCAAGAAAAATAATGTAACGTACCTTACATTCTTCACAGTGGAGACACAATAACAAATTTTAAAAAAATAACACATTTTAAATAAAATAAAAATGCGGCAGTATATTGCCTTAGCTATCCCCACACGGCACATGCCTCGTGTAGATGACAGCACTTGTTCGCATCCAGTTGCGATTAAATTTGCATATTTCCTCTTCACCGGGGAACGATGAAATTAAACCTTATGTAGCACAGGCGTTCCCTTTTTCTTGAATACATTAATATTTCGTAGAGAATGGGGGCTAGGCCCCCATTAGCGGTGACACCTTTCACGACCAGTCGGCTTGATGTCTTGTTTTCTTCACGATGGCTAATGGACTCCACAAAATGGCGGAGAATTATTGCGTGTCAAGTGCATAACGGCCTTCATGTAAAATTTATTGTCCAATCACGGTTTGACACCTCAAACAACAATGTCATAATTAGGAAATTAATTTGGCGGTATCCTGAATACACTAGCATTTGTTTCATGACGAAGAATGTAATTGTCTTTCAATTATGTCATGCGTATAAAGAGTTTTATAAGGCGCAGCCCACACTACCTAGCGGGGAGACAGGAACTATTTGTAGTCTTTCCAAAGTCCGACTGGCGCTACCATCTCGTGTTCAAAAAGGGAAGCAAGTCACCAGGCGGTCGTTTCAAATGTCGAGAATGGCATCAGGGGAAATTACATGTTTGAAATGTAGGGACGTGCACTTGCACGAATCAATTATTATTATCATCATTAACATGATGCCAATTGATCTATAGAAGAAAAGTTGATTCAATTAACCCTCGGTTGAACGCGTGGATTACTATTGTAATCCAGGTTCATTTGTTTTATATCTGCGAACGTAGGCTTAATATACTAGATATTGGTGCATACTGTTTACTGCCTTCCATAGAAGGTCTCCCTTCTACAATCACCGTGAAATATTATGTCAACGACCACTAGCGCGTAAGTGACATACCAAATACGTAGTTAACTTGGATAACAACTGTACTCCACGCGTCTCTTTAAGGAACTACGCTTGAACTACGTTAGTTTCATTGTATAGGTATAGCATTGTATAGACTTGGGAAACTGAATATGTTATGAACACTTAATAGTAGAAAAATGCTCATCTGTACGCAAATACTTCACGATTTTACTCAATGTAGGAAATATTACAAAATTTCTTCCAGAAGTACAAATTAAATACATTTGTCATGCAGTGTCAAAATATTTGGTATTTTATGTCCTTCGTCTATGGATAGTATATTTATCACACTCCATCCTTCTTATAAAAACGAAAATCAACATTTTAAAACAAAGATATATATAGATAAAAATAACAATAAAAATTGTCATACGATTGCAATCCACCCGACTACTGGCGCTACGTTTTCTAGCGTGACAACAGATCAAATATGATTTTAATTACTCCCTCCCAAGCTTTCTCTGCTAAAACTCTGCCAAATATATCGCCATATCTACGGCATTCTGGTTTCGAGTGTGCCACTTTATTAACATGTTAAAACATTTTTTCAGCAAGTTTCATTAATAAAGAAGTCGTTAAACTCTTCCGAATCTTTCACTCAGGCAAGTTAATTGGCTGGCAGGTAGAGATCTAGATCTTGCTTTAATCATTCATGATGGCGTCACGCTACAACGTGCAAAATCCCGCTGACAATAGCAGGCACTGGCAGGACTACTTTCAGATTGGCGATGTTGCAGGGGGGCCTGATTTAGGTAGCGGGCACATTCCACTCAATCCAGGGCAGAGAAAACTTTCCTAGATCGAGCAGGCAGTGAGTGTGCATTCACTAATATTACGTAGGCCTACATAATAATGAGAACACTTATTGGGATTGTTTAAATTTTCTTTTGTTATAATTACAATAGGCAGTTTTTTCTTGGCCACTTTTTTGTTTTGCTAGAGGTAATTTTTAAGAAATGTTATTACCCCCATTTTACAATGAAGTGTACAATATTTCCCATTAATAATAAATGCTTGTGTTCCACCTTTAAATACATATACAAGAATGTATGATCAACGTTTGTATTGCAGTATAACAATCCGTGCATGTTTCGGAGTATTTATACTCCTTCTTCAGCGGAATTACAAGTGAAAAACAAATAGAAAAGCAAGAAATCTCCGTCGGAACAATAACACACCAGAAACAGGAAAATCACCACTAAGAAATCTCTCTATATATAAAAAGGAAAGTTTGTCTGTTTTTTCTGAATTTCCAAGGAAATTTGCGATATTTGCGCGTTTCAGACCGCTTTATGATGGATGCGCGCAAAAATATTTTTTTTGTCTGTCTGCCTGTCTGTCTGTTTGTTTGTCTGTCTGTGGACAATTTTTATTGTCCTTATAACTCGAGAACGGCTGAGTGGATCAACGTAAAATTTGATACAGATATCCTTCAGGGGCACGACACCAATCATTGATGTAACTCTTCTCCGTACCTCTCATAAAAGGGGCCCTACCCCCTTAAAATACATGCTGAAATAGGCATAGAAGGGTGAAACAAAGCTCATTTTCAGCCCCTCAATGTGAGAAACGAAACTCGGAGGCCCCAAAGGGACCCCGAAAACCACATTTTAAGGCCCTAAAACCAACAGTTTTTGAGATATTCCCAGAAAACTAATTTCACTTAATAAATTAATGAAAGAACTAGTTGAAACCCGTCAAAACATGACGGTCAATAGAAAAATATTTACTGAAGAATTTTCTTATATACGCCTACTGTACATTCTTTGTACGATTATTTTTTGACTCTATTGAAACTATGAGGGCGTCAAAAGATTGCACTCTCAACATTGCAAAATACTGCTGGCCATGACTGAAAAATTGTTGGGGCAAATTGAGGCCTATACGTTCCAGAGTTTCCCCTTGAGCTTTATTGATTGTGATAAAGTATGCCAAATGAATTGGAAAATATTGCCTCTTAAAAGAAAATGATAGTGTTTTATCGGATGGTGTTAAATCAAGTCGAAGGATTAGACATCTCTGCCTAATTTTAACTGCACCTATTATTTCCAAATCCAAGCAATATGGTTGCATTTAGGAGTCCTTGGGAACCGTTCAGATTTCTAAGCAGCATAACGGGCCAAGCGTTTGGAGTATGTGGCGGCCAGTCGTTTAGTTCCAAGGAATTCAAGAACTCTGATGAGTCTAATACAACTGGCCGCAAACCATCGCTTATATTTTTGGAATATAACGAAGAAATGCGATGATGTGCAATTCCATACATTTTAAAACAATGTGGACCGTGTGCGTGTGGCACAGTAACATTGGCACCAAATGAAACGAAGGAAGGAAGCTTGCAGTTTAACGTGACCGTTAATCTCGCGATCATAAGCCACGGGACCTCCGTTTAACGTGGAATCCGAACCACAGGACATGGCATTTCACATCAAAAATCTCACATGCATTGACCGGGAATCGAACCCGATCCGCCTTGGTGAGAGGCATACAGCTTGACCGCTGCGCCATGAAACAAAGGACATAGCATTGTACTGCCGATTAGTCCCTCTGGAATTCCTTGAGATATCATCTCCAGTGAAAAATAATTGTTAAAGCCTGTCAAATATTTTATATTTATTCAGATTAATTTTACCATTACAACAGCAAAGGTCAAAGTAACCAAGTGTAGATTTCTCGCAAGAGAAATACAGTGCAGAACAATGTTTACATTTGTTCGTCAAGGACCCTAAACTGTAACGGCATAGTATCTGGAATTGTTCCTGAAATGCCATATTTATATTGGATTTTAAAAGTGGCTTCGTATTTTTCTCCGATTTCCCACTTTTTTGCGGCTAAAGTTCTATTTCGTCAAATGGGTTTATTTATAGCAGCATTTCTGCCCAAATTAACGTCATTTTATATAACACTATAGTGGCCTGCATCAACGTAGCCGCCAAATATTAAATGGCAAATAATAACTTACTTCCATTGCCAAAATCAACTGCGTGGTTAGACCCATTGTTATGCACTCTAAACAAATAATCAATAAACAATAATATTCACATATACAATGAATACTTCCATTCTCAAGTTGGTTGCTGATGAGAATGCGATGAGATTGATCGCCAATAATAAAATCCTTGCAATTTTTGCAATTTGCTTTCAAACGCAACTCAGGATGACGATCTTCATTTTGAAATAAACAGAATGAAATTGCTGTAAATAATGAATTTCCATCACCTGTTGAAGGTACAATACTTTGTATTTCCATGACAGTAAATTATGCAAGGGAGCATAGAATCACTTCGCCACTACTGGAATGAGCATAGACTCACTTCGCCAGCCACAGTAATGGAGGGAGTTTTAGAATTATATGTTCAGTGCTTGTCAAAGATCGTATTAACACAGGTAAGCCCATTCTTAAGGCTACATTCTGAGCTATTGCCCCGGATTCCAGGTTCGATCCCCGCTCTGCCAAGAAATTTAATTCTGGTCTGAGGATTGGAACGGGCCGCACTCGTGAGGCAAAACTAAGAAGAGCAAAGTTTGATTCCCATCTCAACAATCTTGGATTTGGTTTTCCGTGGTTTCCCACTTCCACTCCAGGCAAATACCGGGATAGTTCCTAACTTAAAGCCTCGGTCGTTAACTCCCCATTCCCCACATTAATTACAAATGCACACATCAACACAGCCATCACATTAACACAGGTTATCAGAGAAAAGTTTACACTCGCACACCAAAATAGACGGGGCTGAGTGACGACGATGCCTGAGTCCATCAAATGAATTATGTTCGCCAATATGTTAACGCTGATGTATGTGTTTGAACTACTGGATATAAGTTCAATGACTTTAAAATTAATATCATTGCATTGTTGCAGCTTGGCAAATATTTTATATTTCAGCAGATCAATTTTACCATCACAACAGTAAAGGCCAAAGTAACCGCGCGTAGATTTTACGCAAGAGAAATACAATGTAGAACAATGTTTACATTTGATCGTCAAAGACCTTTCACTGTACTGCATAACATCTGGAATTGTTTCTGAAATGGCCTATTTATATTGGATTTTAAATGTGGCTTCGTATTATTCGATAACACTATAGTGACCTGCAATATCGGAGCCGCTAAATATTAAATTGCAAAAAATACTTCCATTGCCGAAATCAACTGCGTAGTTAGATTCAGTACTCTAAACAAATAATCATTAAACAACTGTCTTATACAATGAAGTTCAACATGACCGTCCAGAGACTCTCATACTCAAGTTGGTTGGTGAGGAGAATGCGATGAGACTGATCGCTTACAATAAATTCCTTATAATTGTTCCTGCCAGCGAAATGTTTGGCAATAGCTTGAAAACGCAGCGCAGAATGACGTTCTTCATTTTGATATAAACAGTACAAAACTGCTCTAAATAAGCTATTTCCATCACCTGTTATAGTTTATGGCAGTACATTTTGCAGGGGAACATAGAATAACTTCGCCAACTACTGGAATGAGCTTAGGCATATACTCAATACTCACTTCGGCAGTCACCCTAATGGAGGCTGTTTTAGAATTCTATGTCCCGTGCATGTCAAAAATCGTATTAACACATGGAAGCCCACCCATTCTTGGCTATCGCCTCGGAGACCCGGGTTACATTTCCTGCTCTGCCAAGAAATTTAATTCTGGTCTGAGGGCAAAAACGGGGCACATTCAGTCTCTAGAGGTATAACTAAGAAGAGGAAGATTTGATTCCCACCTCGACAATCTTAGATGTGGTTTTCCGTGGTTTCCCACTTCCACTCAAGGCAAATACCGGGATGGTTCCTAACTTAAGGCCTCGGCCGTCACCTTGCCATTTCCCACCTTAATTACAAATACACAAAGTAATGCAGCTATCACAATAATACGGGTTATCAGAGAAAATTTTACACTTACACACCAAAGTACATGGGGCTGAGTGACAACGATGCCGGAGCCCTTCAAACGAATTATGTTTGCCAAGTGTCTCTCATGGCGAAAGCAATTGTGGACACGCGCCAGGGCCTGGAAAACTACCTTTTCACTAATAATTTAAGAGTATATCGACGATGCATAATTTATAACTTTTAGTCTAGGATGCTACCAACTTGACCACCGAAGCATTGGGAAGAAATTGCAATATTAAAGTACATAAACAACATAGCCTACACACTCAACTGTCAGTTAATGTTCTTCAACGTTTCCCTTCTTAAAAATTCCCCTCTAGCCTATAACTCTCCATCACTTGAAAACGCGCCATGTTTTGTGTTTTAAATATATCGATGCAATGGTGCTGCCATCTGTTGTTAGTTACTGAAACTATATGGGCGAGGTACTGCCATCTGTTGTCAGTTACTGCAATTGATGGCAGATATTAGCTCTTTTGACCACATGCTGTAATGCAATGGTAAAACGGAAATAAAACTTATTGAGAGGGAATGTAGGAATCTTTAACTGACATAAAACGTTACTAATAATCCTTGATAAAACAATATTTAACTATCACGCGAAGACTCGCCATCAAGGCCATGCCTTGTGTTTTAAATATATCGACGCAATCTGCTCTCAGTTACTGGAACTATATTGGCGAGGTACTGCCATCTGTTGTCAGTTACTGGAACTGATTGCAGATATTCAAACGACGTATTGAGGACATGCTGTAATGCAATGGTAAAACGGAAATAAAACGTGTTGAGAAAATGTGTAGAAATATGTATCTTTAACTGACATAAAACCTTACTAATACTCCTTGATAAAACAATATTTCAGTGGCAAAAAAAAAAAAAAAAAAATACTGGCGAGAGTTGGGATCGAACCTGCGAACCTTGGATCCACAGTCAATCGCCTTAACCAAATAGCTACTCGCGCACTCAGACTTAGATGCAGACGCAACCATTCACTATCTTCAAAAGCCGCTATCTGAAGAAAATAATCCAATTCATTATCAATAAAATCAATATACATTCGTATATGTTCATACTGTTATTATATTGTATTGTCAGAACTTGGTTAATGTATGTTTTCAATTACATGGAAGCTTATTAAATAACTTACATTTTAATGGACTTCTCACCGCCATTTTGTCATGAGCCCAGGCGGATTGTGCGCATGCGCGAGGGGCTGAATTCTGCTATTTTCTATATTTATTTAAAAATATACCGTAATATATTTGTTTATTTTAGAGACACTCTGCAAATCTACAGGCCAAGAGCTTTCGTTAGAGTGCTCTACGAAGTAAATTGGTTCTGTCGTTCTCTCTATCTTGTGATAACAAAAATCACCTTACTGTTTTAAATATATAGATGCATGCCGGTAACCATGGCAACTGAATCTCAGAGGTCCATCTATTTCTGTAAGACGCAATGCAATTCAATTTATTACATTACTGTGAAGTTTTGCAAACGGCTATAAGGTTATAACGGATCCAAATTAAGCTGAAATATTCATCAATACATACAATGCGCTAAGGGGTCAAGGGGTACTCTAGAATTTTTTCACGCGATTTACACGTGCGGGTGTTGTACGGAAGGTCGATTATATCCCTTCTCTATTATATAAATATGAATGTTTGTCTGTTTTTTCTGCATTTCCACGGAAATTTGACATATTTGCCCGTTTCAGACTGTTTTGTGACGGATGCACGCAATTTTTTTTGTCTGTCTGTCTGTTTGTCTGTGGACAATTTTTGGGTCCTTATAACTCGAGAACGGCTAGGAGGATTAACGTAAAATTTGATGCAGATATCCATCAGAGGCACGACACTAATCATTGATGTAACTCTTCTCCCTGCCTCTCATAACAGGGGGCCTACCCCATTAAAATACATGCTGAAATAAGCATTTTCAGCCGCTCAATGTGAGAAACGAAACTCGGGGGCCCTAAAAGGACCCCGAAAACCACATTTTAAGGCCCTAAAACCAACAGTTTTTGAGATATTCCCAAGAAACTAATTTCACTTAATAAATTAATGAAGGAATGCATGCCGGTAACAATGGCAACAGAATCTCAGAGGTCCTTCTATTTCTGTAAGACGCAATGCAATTCCATTTATTACATTACTGTGAAGTTTTGAAAACGGCAATAAGGTTATAACGGATCCAAATTAAGCTGAAATATTCATCAATACATGTAATGCGCTTAAGGAGTCAAGGGGTACTCTAGAATTTTTTAACGCGATTTACACGTGCGGGTATGGTACGGAAGGTCTATTATATCCATATCCCTATATTGTTATATTATTATTATTACTATTCTTTTAATTATTATCATTATTATGGCGTACAACGACGAGACAAAGCTCATTTTCAAACCCTTGGTGACAGAAACAAAACTCGGGGCCCCTCAAGACCCGTAAAGGCCCCCGAAAACTATATTTTAAGGCTCTAAGCCCAACAGTTTCTTAGATATTCCCAGAAAACTAATTTCATTTAATAAACTAAAGAAAGAACGCAAGCCACTAACCATAACAACAGTATCTCAAGAGGTGGCATCCAACTTTCCATCTATTTCTGGAATAAGTAATGACACTCCATTTATTACATTTCTGTCAAAGGTTGCAAATGGCTATAAGATTATCACGGAACCAACTAAAACTGTAAAATTCATCGATGCGCTTAAGGGGTTCAAGGAGTACACTAGATTCAAGACCCGTAAAGGCCCCCGAAAACTATATTTTAAGGCTCTAAACCCAACAGTTTCTTAGATATTCCCAGAAAACTAATTTCATTTAATAAACTAAAGAAAGAATGCAAGCCACTAACCATAACAACAGTATCTCAAGAGGTGGCATCCAACTTTCCATCTATTTCTGGAATAAGTAATGACACTCCATTTATTACATTTCTGTCAAAGGTTGCAAATGGCTATAAGATTATCACGGAACCAACTAAAACTGTAAAATTCATCGATGCGCTTAAGGGGTTCAAGGAGTACACTAGATTTTTTTTCACACGACTTACACGTGCGATATGTCGTACAGAAGGTCTATTATATCTCCAAACAGCAACATTATTTTCAAAAATTCCTGATTTGAAATAGTAGACGGTTTTTTGCTGATTTTACGAATTTGGGCCATTGGAGGCTAAAAAAAAACTGAATTTTCATGCACCACAAGCCTTTAAAATTTATAAAAGGGGTCTTCCTGTGTTGGGCACTTGACGCAACGGTTAGGGTCAGTTCGTATGTGACGTGTATTGCGATTCGTCTACGACGTTTTCAATTTTATTTTCACGCCAGGAAGAACACGTTAGGTAAATTTAGTTTGAGAGCACATTTTAACTAATCATGTTTCTTTGCCAACAAACAGGTTCCAAGCCCCGAAACATTGCAACAGTAGCTCAATTGATAACATCTGGTTATTAATACCAAAGACCGTTCGAAGAATGGGTACTTCTGCTAGTTAAGATATACGTGCAAACATTGAGAATATAGGATGATGATGATGATTAGTGAATTAAGGGGCCTAACATCGAGGATATTGGCTCCTAATGGTTTGGGCGATAATGAAAAATAACGATGAGATTAATACTAGAACTAACTTAAGGCTAGAAGAAGAAACAACATAAAAAGGAAGGAATGAGGGAAAGACAGAAAGTAAATAAATCCTCAAAGAATGAGAATTGGGGGACTTAGAAAGAATTAGGGCCAGTAAAGGCAAATAGGAAAGGGAAAGCGGAGAGGTCCGTCCCAAAGTCACTGGAAAACGAGGAAAAGCCGGACCTCGCTCTGAAATCCCTCGGGAATGCAAACTCCCGATATTACCAGCCGTGAGCCCTTGAGGGTGTAGCACTATCCATGGTGCACCATAAGAAGTGGGGCTACACACACCTTGCATCCATTAGGGCCTTTTGGAGAAGGCAGGAGATGCCATGATAAGAATAATAAGACGAGGGCCAATTAAGGTAGGAAAGTGAAAGACTCCCTAGGCCACGGATACCCTATTAATGTCGGGGTCAAAAGAGGAGAAGAATTGAAGAAGAGAGGATGACAGGAAAGATGACAAGATGAGCCCGCCACAAGTAAGTGGAAGCATTACCGGACTCAGCTAGGGGCTTGTGGTCACCAACTCACGTCCCAGTAGGTGTGAGCTCCTGGGGGAGATCACAGTATTAACAAGTAGTTCCGTGAGGAACTATACAGCCTATTTTCATATATCCTACTTATGTTAATTGCCACTATCAACATACAAAATTTCAGTTTGATTGCTGTAATAGATTCGTAGATATTGAGAACCGACTAAATATTTCGGATGGTTGCCATGTTGGATTTTATGTATGTAGGTCCTAGAGATATGTACTGTCACATGAAGATTATTGTGTACGTGTAGCATTCAAACTTCAATCGCATGATTAGGACACAAGAAGTAACAACGAGATTTTAAAATTTCGCTCAGCTGCCATCTTGTGGTTATGGAAACAATTAAAATAAATTAGACGCCTGTGGATTAACATTCGTATAAGGATTTACTATACCAAGTTTCACTGCACTAGGATGGTTAAATTGCGAGAAGTGTCCATGTGAATATTTATACTTCGCGTCGCCGCCATGTGGGATTTGTGATTACCAGGTTATTGAAAGTCCTATAGGCGAACTTAAGTTCATAGCCCCTATGAACATAAAAAAATCAGTCTGATTGCTATAATAGATTCGTAGATATTCAGAGCCGTCTAAATATTTCGGATAGTCGCCATGTTGGATTGTTAAATGTATAGGCCATAGTCATATGTACCATTAAAGGAAAATTATTGCGTAGGTTCATTATTCAAACTTTCACATCGATTGCATGATTACGATACAAGAAATAAAAACTTAATTTTAAAATTAGCACAGCAGCCATCTTGATGTTATGTTAACAATTGAACTAAATTAGATACCAGTGCATTACAATGTGTATAAACATTTCCTGTACCAAGTTTCATTGCGTTTGGAACATTAAATCGCGAGAAAGGTCTATTTAAAATTTTGAAATTCGCTTGGCCGCCATGTTTGTTTTGTAGTTAACCGGTTTTTGAAAGTCATATAGATGAACTTCCAATAGTGCCCTTTATCTCCGTACAAAATTTCAGGGTGATACCGCTAATAGTTTCAGAGATATAGAATGCGGGTGAAATATTTCGCACAGTCGCCATCTTGTGGTTATGTAAACAATTGAACGAAGTTAGATGTCGGTGCATTACGATGTGTGTAAACATGTACTGTACCAAGTTGTATTTCGTTTGGTTGGTAAATCGCGAGAAACGTCAATTAAAAGTCGCAAATTCGCCATATTGGTTTTGTAGTTACCAGTTTTTCAAAAGGCACATAGGTGAACTTCTAGTAGTTCCCTTAATCACCGTAAAAATTCCAGGGTATATCGGTAATAGTTTCAGAGATATTGAATGCTGGTGAAATATTTCGCACAGCCGCCATGTTGGATTGGTGAGACGTAACAATATTTGAAGGGCACGGTCGGGGTCGTCCGGAATATTGCTATGAACTTACCGAGCTTCACTGAAATCGCTCTAGCTGTTTAGAAGTTATTAGGGGGGACACACACACACACCGACAAAAGGTGATATCATAACCTTTTTTTTTCTTTTTTTTTTTTTCAAAATTGAAAATAGGCTAAAAAGAGACTTAAAATTATAAAAACCTAAGTAAAGAAATATCCCAAAAATCCCTTTGGTCAAGCAACTCAATTTTGAAAACCTTCCTGAATGTCATAGAATAGACCTTCCATGAACACTTCTCATTTAGGGGATATGGACTTGGTAATTTACGTACCATTTACCTCCAGTAATATAAACTAGGAATTTTAGGTAAATAAAATATGATAGCCAACTCGAACCCGGTTCATCTTTGAATCGTATTGTTGGTGCATATGTAATTAATTTTCGTTGTTTTCTCCACATTTCCAAATGTGAAGGACACGCTAAACGTTTCTTATAGTAAAATGTGTGGGGTTAAGGAGAAAACTGGAGGAGTAGGCCATTGCATTCGTCACCACCGCTTGCAAGCCTACTACTGTGCGTAAACCCGGAAACTAGAAAATGAGACCTGGCAAACTCGTTTTGTGTGTTAACATCAATAAATCCGAGAAATTAGGGGTGCCATTTTTGTGTTTTTTCTGAATTTCAATTGTATTTTGTAAACATTTTCAACCTAAACCGCAATTTTGCAAGTATTTTCAATCTAAATTGCATTTTGAAGGATGGGGCATTTTGTAAGTATTTTGATACTCAATTGCATTTTGTGACTATTTTAAATCTAAATTACATTTTGCAAGTATTTTCAGTATAAATTGCATTTTGTAAGTATTTTGAATTTCAATTTCATTTTGTAAGTATTTCCAATCTACATTTTGTGAGTCGTTTCAACGTGAGTTCCATTGTGTAAGTATTTTCAGTCTAACTTAATTTTCGTTATGGTTTCCATATCATTGTCATTTTCGCTATCACCCAGACCATTAGGGGCCGATAATCTAGATGTTGGGCCCCTTAAAACAACAATTATCATCATAAAATCTGAGAAACATAAATAAAATAATGCCTAACAGACGTTTAGCCTTTGTATTTCGAAAAGTTGCCCCATTATAATAGTGATCATAAGTAATGTAAGTTTTCCAGGAGTGTTATTTACTTACTCTTCATACAATATAGGCTATACATCGTACCCCGCCCAGTCCTTGGGCAAATTCATGTTGACCGACTGAAGAGCTACTACTGGCAACTACAATATTTGAAAAACATACGGGCTGTTTTTTAAGTAAGGGCCGTTTTTTGTTCAAAGCCCGTAGTTAGTGCGCACGCCGCAACAAGCGTGCGCGACCTCCCGGCATCCTTTGCGAACAAGCAGGCGTCAGTTGCAGCTGTGTAGCTAACCTGTACGCTGAACTGTGCATCTTTACAATGTTCAAGATTATTGGTTCGCCCGCCGCGTGTGAGATACGATCTGTGATACGTTTTTTGAGTGCAAGAAACATGTCGGCTGCAGACATTCATCGTCAGCTTTCTGAGGTGTGTGGTGATAATGCAATGACGGGAGGTAAAGTGCGAAAATGGGTACGCGAGTTCAAAAGTGGCCGTGAAAATGTTCATGACGATGAACGCTCAGGTCTGTGATCACAGACGACTTGGTGACTGCAATTGACACGAAAATTCACGAGGACCGAAGATTGATGATAAACCACTCTACCAATGGATTTTCCTCAAGTGTGAATTCTTGGGTGTCAGAATAGGCGGCAAACTTTTATTCAGAGGGATTTCAGAACTTAGTTTTAAGGTATGACAAGTACCTAAATAAACAAGGCAACTATGTAGAAAAATAGAGGAAGGTATTGTACCCTTGGATAATAGCATGTAAACAAGATTCGAAGTTTCGGGGTCGTAATGGATTCTTGTGAATGTGATTTAGAGATTTATGCTATCAAAATAACTTCCATGGTTCACAAGGTTAACTAATTATTACAAAGCCAAGAAAAACAACAGGATATACAAACAAATAAAATTTAATAACTGAATCAAACATAAAAACACTTAACAATAAACCACCCTTAAAATAAGTTCACTGGCACGTGAACAGATCTGACACAGACCAGCCTGACGTACCATGATAACACGGCATGACAGCTGTCAAACAAGCGTTGTGACTGCAATGTCACTTAATTCAAAGTAACAAAAGAAAAACGGATCGCAGATCCAAAAATAACAAACAAATAATAGTACAAGAATTTAATATTTATGAGCGACACGCGTTTAAGGCTAGTTCAAGTAATGAGCACTTCGAGGCGCTCGTTTCCGACCAAAACAGTCGGTTCGGGAACGAACTCCGTACTGCGAAGACGAATTACGGAAATGTGGGAACAACAATTACATATTTAAATACAATACTGACATGCTCTAACCTTAGATTACCACAACCAAATACACGTGTGTATTATTTAAAATAAGAGCTTCGGAAATTATCGTCTTATACCTCAAACACTAGGAAAGCATAACGTGACATGAACAAGTTTGGCCGGATGCCAAATTATATTTATAATGAATACAATGGCCTTGGAAATAAGAGCCAACAACAACAATACAAATTTTAAATTTCATGCCGGAAAAGTTGGCGTTTAAACAATGAACAAATAAGTCGTAGTCATGATTAAAAAAACTCCGATCCACAACATGGCAACTCCCCAAATTAAACCAAATAAAATAACCTTAACTCAACAGGCGTTAAAGCAAACATTTCCGTGTCATAACAGAGCTGGAGACAGCCCGGTCTGTTATCGCATATCTGAGTAAGTGGCTGATTCCTTCCCCCATCGTAGAAATGTGTGCCACGCTAAATATAGATTCTGGCCCACAGCCAGCGTCCAGCGACCTTTGCCAATAGTCACCTGTTAAACGCGTAAATACAAAATATCACATTATCTCAAAACATCCTCTCAGGGATTTTCAAGAACACGTCTCCAGGTCAAATTTAGCCCCTCGGGTAACTAATTTGCCGGAATGATTATTACAGTCAAGGACAGGCTTTACCTTTCCTCGCCATCACACTTACACCCAAGAATACGTGACACACTCTCGAAGATCACGTCGCAGCATATGAACCAGCACACCCTTCAGATAAATGATACATAACTTGTCCAAATGACAATAAAGAATTAATTACTGGAATCAGAATTAGCCCGAGTTATAAAGACAACTAAAACACTAATTTTCCCCCACGTCTAGTTTTTGTTTTACATTTCATTAATCCAGTCCATTTATCGTTGTCGTTCCTAGGTTCTCATTCATGGCTACACTTTTTATTGATACGTTAATGATATGCGGCCATATCGCTATAAAATTTACGTATACATAAGGACAATATTTAAGTTACAAAATTTACTGTACAACATAATTGTCACGCAATGCCAAAATTACTACACGCATGTCAGTTAAGAATCAAGCCCTAAATTTAAATTAAACCACACAAATAAAATCTGTACAAAGTTCCACACATCTCTCGCGATTCCCTTCGTACAAAATCAATAAATCAATGTTTTAATACTCATCACTTAAACCGCTTTCCAGAGGCCTCCCGCCTCGTCATCTCCCACCATTAGGCCTTTAGCCCATAACACTCATGGTAATAGAGGATGAAACTTGTTGTCTTCTTTCCATGGTCGTCATCTTGCTGCTGTTAAAACACAATTAAATTAAAGTTTTAAAACTGTTCTATCTGCTTTATGAGTATTTTATTTCCTGATATAGTCCTACGCAGAATCGTAGACTTTCCCTATTTTATGGCTAATTGCCATCTCACAATTCATGAAATTATAACTTAGTTGTCGACACACAACTAGAAATTTTAAAAAAACATAGACCGTCATAAGGGCGTCTTAAATTGACTGTCGAAGAATAATTAGGAGTGCCCCGGTTCATCTCAGACATTTGTTTATATACAGAAAGCCTAAAAGTTCCCATGGAGGGAGAGATAGCTCCTCAATATTTTTAAAATTGGGCCTATAATTATGTGTGACCTCTCAAAAATCTTGTAATTTCTCACAGGTCGCGAATCTGCCGCCGAACACCCAAACCGATCGCTAGAACTTTTTATAACCGATTGGCGCGAAAAACACACTGATGCTATGTTCTGGCGTCCTATTTTCTCATTTGTCAGTTAAGTTGGCGTCGGGGTTCTGACCTTACAAATCCCGCCCTTATTTTGACGTCACGACACTTCTCCTCTCTCTCACTCCTTGCCGTGGACCAAGCATCGTGGCCTGTCGAGAGTCACGTACGCCTCAGCGTCATACCTGATTTTCTCAGAAGAATAAGAATAGCATTGGTTGTGAAACTGTCGATAGCTTCCACCCAGCACGTAGCCCATCTTGCCAAATCCAGTTTGCTTGCTACATCAATTTTACACAAATATCCAGCATATCATGTATTTAGTATTTCCAGCAATTTTAATAAATATGAAACATTATTATTGGACACAATGATAAGGGTTCAGTATGTAAAACTTAAAAATAAGTGCGGTTTCAAAATAAAATGTTCGGTTAATTTAAAAAAACGACCCTTACTTAAAAAACAGCCCTGGTATGTTAACGAGACGGAAACCATTTTAAATTACTCTATTTGAATAAATATGTTGCTGTTTCGTTTGAGGGTCTTGGAAACCGTGATTTATCCCCGTGTGCTCGGGTATGTATTGATATATTGTCTGATGACCTATGTTGTGATGGTTGTATTAGTGTGTGCATTGTTATTCCAGAGGATTGGTGAGGAGGCGGCCGTGGCCTTAAAATAGGTACCATCCCAGCATGTTCCCGCATTAGAAGTGAGGAAACCACAGAAAACTACTTCCAGGATAGCTGAGGTGGGAATCAATCCCACCTCTTTTCAGTTTTGGCTCACGAGGCTGAGTGTGTATCCCGTTCCAGCTCTCGGATCAGAATTAAATTTCTTGACAGAGCCGGGAATCGAACACGGACCTCCGGGGTGGTAGCCAAGAATAGTAGCCGCTACACCAAGGGGTGGTCGCTGTCTTCAGTTAAGCTGTTAAGTTTGCACTGCCTTCTAGCAGCAAAACTAGAACTCAATTGGGCACCTGTGGCTGATATTTAATTCCCCGCTGCGTAGCCGTGCCCATTAAATCGTGCACCACGGTCGCGAGAGCAGCTGAGGCAAGTCCTGAGGTCGTAGGTTTGAATACAGGCTCTGACAGTGGCTATCCTTAGTGTGGTAATTCCCTCGGGTTGGTAAATGCCGGGATAGTAAAGTTCCCCGAGCACCTACAGTACATCATCCCTGTTCCTAATGCAGATACACACACCCAAATGCACGCGGCTGATGGCCAAGATATCCCAGGCCACTCAAATGAATTAACAACAACCAACGAGATTTCATTCAATTCTTCTTGTAAAACGAAGTGTGACATTGGTGAACTTTCAGAGTGGCGGACATTTTTCTCGTCCTTTAAAATTCCCAGTTTAGAAATTTGCAAGGGAGAAGGGGCTAAGCTCTTAGAGCCATCGCTGATGGTACCAGTGTCTTCGACGAACACGGAAATTCAATGACTTGTCCGATTATAGGTTTTTGGCCGGCACAATGTTTTCCAAGTATAGCTGGGCCGTTGATTCTTAGCCGGCACAATTTATGTGCGCAATTTATCTTCGTGAACCATATGCGCATAGGCCTATTGGGCTCAGTCTTAATGTTCTAATAGAGCTGTCAGAGTGCTGAATGTGGTCATAACACAGCGCGAATCTTCCCTATATAACGGAGCTTTGCCGGCCCGTACGAAGCGTGGAGAGCGTTGAGTCTGCGCCAGATAACTGGCATCTACCGTTACACAACAGCGAGTTGGGAATAACCCCATGCGGTCATACCGTTGATGACATTCCCAGCTGGCAAGATACTTTAGTTCAGTGCCATCCAGTCATTGCGCTCTGAGAGCGCGGCCGCCCTCGGGGAGCACTGGGCAGTCATACTAGCGCTCCTTCCCCTACCACCACTTCACTGTGGCAGCGAAGAAACGGACATTGTTCGGACCACGCTGACTAGATACGTACGTACAGTCGTGCGGCCGACGGCTCATGTGGGATTGTTGACACATTAATAGGGCTGTTTTGCCATAACAAATATACCGCATATACGAATCGAATGGTACTCCGATGTATGGAATGTGCAGGAAACGAACACAAGTGTTAAGTAAATAATATTGTGATTTATTCCAAACTGAATCGTGAACATATTCGAGAGGAAATTCAACAACTTTTTTTTTTTTAACACATTACATCTCTGTTGCACACTAATCATTTGGCATGCCCTTTATAAGCTGTACAGAAAAATGAAATTTCCCATTCTGCTTTAGAGACTGCTGCTTCACCACTCTTTTTTTTTAATTTTTATTTTTATTATGTTCTGTCTTGACTACTGCGAAACTGATTTACTTGCACGCTGTCAACAAAGTGCATTGGACTAGACTAGCGACTGATGGATCGGCTGCACACTTCAGCGCTCTCAGTCAGCCAAGCTCCTCCCACCACTTCTGAAACTACCTTCCAGCAAAGCGCTCGGAGCACTGGCTTAGAGCGCGGCCGGATCGCAGTCTGGATGGCCCTGCTTTAGTTCAAGGAGTTCAGAATTAAGGTGAATTACTGTAGCCTGTCTCGAATCCCATGAATACGGTTAGGTATTGAACTAAACATCGAATTTTCATAGTGAAAACTTTTCTTCTCAAGGAGTCTTCCAGTAAATGTGTTCGTACGTTTCAGCGGCTTACATTTTTTAGCCTACTTTCGATTTTTGCAAAAAATGAAAGTAGACTTATGAGATCAACACAGGGCCAAAAATTGTGTGTCTGTCTGTGTGTCTGTTTGTGTGTGAGTGTGTGTGTGTGTGTGTGTGAGTGTGTGTACTCTGAATGTCTCTCCCCCCCCGCCCCCCTATCAATTCGAACACGGTGAAACCGAATAGAACGAAATTTGGTACAGAGGTAGCACTAGCAAGGGCACCTCAGTGTCATGTTTTATATCGCCGCCAACTTGACGGAAACGTAATGGCGCCCACCCAAATGTTCAAAGCTTATAACAAATTACGACTAACCTAATCATCCGATCTTTACCAAATTTTGCAACATTATACCCTTATATATGAAGGATCTTTTGACCAACCTACAAGGTCATCAGCCCAAAAATTTGTTAATGGCGGCCATGTATGTGTGCAAATCGATCCCCCCCCCCTATCAATTCAAAAACGGTGAAACCGAATTAAACGAAATTTGGTACAGAGGTAGCACTAGCAAAGGGCACCATAGTGTCATATTTTATATTGCCACCATCTTGACGCAAACGTAATGGCGGCCACACAAATGTTAAAAACTTAAATCAAATTACGACCAACCTAATAATCTAATCTCTACCAAATTTTGCAACATTATACCTTTATGTATGAAGGATCTTTTTACCAAACTACAAGGTCATCAGCCCAATAATTTGTGGATGGCGGCCATGTATGTGTGCAAATCGATTCCCCCTATCTATTCGAACATGGTGAAACCGAATTGAACGAAATTTGGTACAGAGGTAGCACTCGCAAAAGGCAACTCAGTGTCATGTTTTATAACGCCGCCAACTTGACGGAAACGTAATGGCGGCCACCCAAATGTTCAGACCTTAAATCAAATTACGACGAACCTAATCATCAGATCTCTACCAAATTTTGCAAAAACATACCTTTATGTGAGAAGTGTTCTTTGGGCAAGCTACACACATCAAAAAAAGTTTTGCATCACCTCGGTTCCCAGATCTCCGGCATATAGACGTTGACTGTGTATATTGTATCCAAGATACAGTCCCTTTGACTGTTCATAGATGTCACTAAAACTGCTCAAAGATGTAAACAACCATGCATGAGCAGGGCCTATTAGACGGAGGGGGTACGACAGCCGATCAGTTCCAGTCATTCCACCAGGACGAAGGTACGCTGCTCATGTTGTCTGTAGTTCTACCATGCCTAGAAGGGCAATACCGCAGTTCGATCGCGTCCGCATTGTTACTTTGTGTCAAGAAGGGCTCTCAACAAGGGAAGTTTCCAGGCGTCTCAGAGTGAACCAAAGCGATGTTGTTCGGACATGGAGGAGGTACAGAGATACAGGAACTGTCGATGACAGGCCTCGCTCAGGCCGCCCAAGGGCTACTACTGTAGTGGATGACCGCTACTTACGGATTGCCGCTCGGAGGAACCCTGACAGCAATGCCACCATGTTGAATAATGCGTTTCGTTCAGCCACAGGACGTCGTGTTTCAACTCAAACTGTGCGCAATAGGCTGCATGATGCGCAACTTCACTCCCGACGTCCATGGCGAGGTCCAGCTTTGCAACCCCGACACCATGCAGTGCGGTACAGATGGGCCCAACAACATGCTGAATGGACCCCACGGAATTGGCATCACGTTCTCTTCACCGATGAGTGTCGCATATGCCTTCAACCAGACAATCGTCGGAGACGTGTTTGGAGGCACCCTGGTCAGGCTGAACGTCTTAGACACACTGTCCAGCGAGTGCAGCAAGGTGGTGGTTCCCTGATGTTTTGGGGTGGCATTATGTGGGGCCGACGTACGCCACTGGTGGTCATGGAAGGCTCCGAAACGGCTTTACGATACCTGAATGACATCCTCCGACCCATAGTGCAACCATATCGGCAGAATATTGGAGAGGCATTTGTCTTCATGGACGACAATTCTCGACCTCATCGTGCACATCTTGTGAATGCGTTCCTTCAAGATAACGACATCGCTCGACTACAGTGGCCAGCATGTTCGCCAGACATGAACCCTATCGAACATGTCTGGGATATGTTGGAAAGGGCTGTTTATGGACGTCTTGACCCACCAACCACTCTGAGAGATTTACGCCGAATTGTCGTTGAGGAGTGGGACAATTTGGACCAACAGTGTCTTGATGAACTTGTGGATAGTATGCCACGGCGAATACAGGCATGCATCAATGCAAGAGGACGTGCTACTGGGTATTAGAGGTAGTGGTGTGTACTGCAATCTGGACCACAAATGCTGAAAGTCTAGCTGTATGATGGTACAACATGCAATGTGTGGGTCTCATGAGCAATAAAACGAGCTGAAATGTTGTTTGTGTTGATCTCTATTCCCTTTGTATTTAACGGTTCCGGAACTCTTGGAACCGAGGTGATGCAAAACTTTTTTTGATGTGTGTATAAGGTCATCAGTGCAATAGTTTGCATATGGCGGCCATGTATGTGTGAAAATCGATTCCCCCTATTATTTCAAACACGATAAAACCGAATTGAACGACATTTGGCACAGAGGTAGCACTAGCAATGGGCACCTCAATGTCATATTTTATATCGCCGCCATCTGACGGAAACGTAATGGTGGCCACCCAAATGTTAAAAGCTTAAATCAAATTAACGACCATTTGATCTCTACCAAATTTTGCATCAACATACCTTTTTGTGGTAAGCATATTTTGACTGAACTAGAAGGTAATCAGCCCAACAGTTTGCTGATAGCGGCCATGTAAGTGTGCAAATCGATTCACGATATCAATTCAAACACGGTGAAACCGAATTGAATGAAATTTTGTACAGCGGTAGCACTAGCAAAGGGCACATCTTATTCATGTTTAATATCCGTTTAACACGTTGTATTTCAACAAGCTACTACAACCAATAACCAATTATACTCCTTGAAAAGGACAAAGAGTTAAAACTTTACCCATGCATTTAGGAGAAAGTAGGCTATATGTTCTTTACTGAACATCTTGTTTACTTGTGGGGGCACCTCAAACAAAAGGTATACAGAAACAATCCGCGTGCTCTGGAGGCTCTCGAGAACGAAATAACTGCACTGATATCAGCAAGGATGAATTGCGGCGAGTGCACCAAAACTTCCTACGTTGGTGCAATGTGTGTTTAGGAAATGAAGGACAGCATTTCCTGTAACTACTCTTTTATTCATGTAAGTAATGATTATTAAATTCGTTATAAAGTGTAAATGTGATGAACTAGTTGGGCGCTAAGCTGGTGTCTTCCAGATTGCGGTCACTTTCATTTTAGGGAAGAACTATAAACATTCCAGCGTCCAGAATGCGATCACTTTTCTTGGGAGACCGGTCCGGTTGTAACTCCCCTGGGGTTTACCTCACCTTTCACTTCCAGAAATCATTCTCAATGAGGAGCTGTTGACCATGTTTGACGGACAAAAGCTTTCTTTTGGCAGATGATGGCACACAGGACAGAATATTATTTTTTGCCAGTTCTTTAGCCAATGAAATGTTACGAGAGAAAACAGTATTTTTCGATGATGGTACATTTAAAAGTGTTAGCAACCAGTTGTACACGATTCACTGGCATTCAAACACCTCGTCCTCTTGAACTTAAGGAAAGTCACATTGGGATTTAAATACTTTAAATTCACAACGGTTTCTTAAAAATTGGTGGATAGAAATAGATTCTGATTTTATGGGGTGTGCTCAGCTGAACACTGAACTGTATTCTTTGGTTAGGTAGTGAAATATCAGTTCCCCCTGTTATCCACAAAACTTACGGAAGGTGTGAGTCAGTCAGGAAGAACCAAGAACCAAGGACCGGTCTCCCAAGAAAAGTGATCGCAATCTGGACGCTGGAATGTTTATAGCTCTTCCCTAAAATGAAAGTGACCGCAATCTGGACTGCTAATGAGGTGAACGCAATCTGGAATGACCGCAATCAGGACACAACCGCTAAGCTGCTGCTACCAGCAGAGCCCCCCGGTCATCACACAGTGCCTCCGAGGTTCCGTTCTATAGGGAGGGCTCTCACAGTAATAATATGTGCCAAGATTAATGACCGACGAGGTGCTGGACGGATGTACAGTGAGATTCCTTTGCTGGAGCGGGGCTGGCGGCTGACAGTAACTTTGGGAGTTACATCGTTACATTAGGTAACTACTCCTGCACCCCTCTGCATGTTTACTGTAATTAATCGAAGTACGGACCTAAGCCCGTTTGATGTTCATTAAGTCACTAAACTTTCATCAACGATGGTGTGTAGTGTCAGCGCACAGATAAGAAGGTAACATAAACAACAGCTGCAAGATTTAGTTAAAGAAGCACAGCTTTTTTTATTTCTTGGGAATCTGGATGACCACACGTCACCAGTTAAAGGTTAGAACTTATCTTTTCACAGAAGATACTAAAAATGTTCTCCTTCTGCTGACAGACAGTAACTTTGGGAGCTACATCGCTACATTTTGTAGCTACTCCTGCACCCCCCTGCATGTTTACTGTAATTAATCGAAGCACGGACCTAAGCCCGTTTGGTGTTCAATTGTGGGTTAATTTAAAATACAAAGTGTGCAGATCAATTACCCGAACTATAGTGGAGCTGGAGAACAAGACCAAGCTCCGCCTTTTCAATAGCAACGTAAAGTCGATTCTTCTCTACGGCTGTGAAACATGGAAAGTCACAAAACCGATCAACAACCAGCTACAGGTGTTCATTAACAGGTGTCTGCGTCGCATCATGAATGTGAGGTGGCCGGACATAATCTCAAATGAAGATCTTTGGACCATCACCAATCAACAACCGATTAGCATCCAGATCAAGGAGAGGAAATGGCGCTGGATTGGTCATACACTAAGGAAGCCGGACGGATCTATTGAGAGGGCGGCGCTAGACTGGAATCCTCAAGGCGCCAGGAAACGAGGTCGACCTAAGAAGACCTGGAAGAGGACGATCGAAAATGAAATTGCAGAGGTGGACAAGAACTGGAGTCAAGTGAAGAGAATGGCCAGGAACCGTACTGCGTGGAGAAATTTCGCCAAGGCCCTATGCTCCGGAAGGAGTGGCAGGAATTAAGCATAGTGGAGCTGGAGAACAATATACGGCAGCAGATATCCCTCACAACATAAGGGAATCACAACTTGTAAACGCAAATTTATTTCCACGGTTCAACGCCTGTCTGTCTGCTAAAGAGGAACACTCTCAGCATCTCTTGTGGATAGATATGTTCTTTAATCATGATTTGCCGGTGAATTAACCATTAATTAATATACTTTGTTACGGTTTCCACCTGCGCGCAATCCGCGGAGCGAGCTCAGTTGACTGGCGGAAGGCGCGCGCGCACGGCAGCCGGCCGCTGGCCCCGCTCCGGCAAAAGAATCACCCTGTACCAGAACACAATCAAGTGGATGGCAAATGATATTATGTAGACTCGCTCTGCGCATACAACCGGTCAAGAATGGCCAGACCAGTTATATTTCATGCATAACAATTGACCTGGATTGTACAGTAAGCAGGATAACTACAGTATATCAAGTTTCAATTGCCGGCAGTTAATTTAGGTGGTAGTTTGGAGAAGTGTTACGAGTCTCTAAATGTTAATTATGCTTATTTTGATGGAAGATCTCATGTCCGGATGGGTTTCCCAAGTCGATTCTGACTATTACGTATAACGAACGTTAAGTACGGCACTCCCATTCACACGATATTAGGCAAGTGGCAGGTAGGCAGGCGATAGGACGAAAAGCACGCAAGGGGAAGATAGAGGCTCGTGACGGATTTGAGCAATCCCCTGAAGGACTACAATGTGAACTATTACCACCGGTAGATTCCACTTGGCACTTGGGACGGCTACTGTGTTTACCTGCAATGGGAGCTCGGTTCAATGTTCGTTTATGACCGTAGAAGTAATGTTAATATAATAACATATATTAATACCTTGAAAAGCTATCCTATACAGATTGAAACAAATATTAAGTATCCCTTTCATCTATTTGTGACCTTGATGAAGCAAGATTGTAGTTTTACGTGAACGTTAATCTCGCAATCATCAGCCACGGGACCTCCTTTGTTTTTGGCCTATTTTCATTTATGAAACAAGATGTTCAGTAAAGAACATATAGCCTACTTTCTAATAAAAAAATTGACCAGTTCAGTTACACTCCCAAAATCAACAACCTCAAGAATTTTCTGACCTGTCAATCACACTACCAAACAAGAAGTTCCGTGACGAACTAAAGAGCCTACTTTTCTTAAAATTAAGTTGCTTGCCAATGATTAATCTACAGTATATGAACCTATCTAGAATAATGACGAAATTAAGTTGGTAATATCGAAATGTCTAATTAGTTCGAAATATACCTGGTATAATGTAGCCTAATAGAGCATTACAGTTGGCAGCCCAGGTGACTGACTATGTTCTTAGTTCCATCTCTTAAGGTACAGATTTAAAAAAATTGGCTGAAGTCCACTGGAAGTTACATGCAGTTAGACATTGGATCTATCAGCACGCGTAAAAGCATGTTGGCAACAATTTCATGCTTGTGCTGGTCAGAAATAGCCTAATCTGAAATATTATGTTATCTTGTTGTGCCAATTTTGGATGAAATCCATTTGTTCGTATAGAAGTTACATGTATTTTAAAATTGGACCTATCAGCCGGCATAGAATCATATTGGCAGCACTGACTTATATTAATTATTCCAAATTAATCTAGAATGTCAGGTGCTATACGTGTGCAAAGTATAGGGCTGTTGGTTTGTGTACTTCCTGATATTAGGTTAAAAAATATAGACAGCATTTTTTAACAGTTGGCAGCCCTGAATGCTCCTAACAGGACATGTAGTCATATCTGCTACGTTACACATAGCACATACGAAATTTGGTTGAAAACCAACTGAATGTATAGAAGTTACATGTATTTAAAAATTGGTCTTATCAACAGGCTTAGAATCATGTTGGTAGAACTAAGGTATAAAAGTTACTTCAAAATTAATCTAAAATGTCAGGTACTACACGTGTGCATAGTTTAAAGCTGTCGGTTTGCATACTTTCTGATATATTGGTATTTGGATAAAAGAATAGAGAGAGCAATTATTAACAGTTGGCAGCCCTGGTGTCTTAAGACTACGCTCAGTCATATCTGTATATGTACAAATATTACATACAAAATTTGGTTGAAATCCAATTGATAGTGTAGAAGTTATAGGCATTTAAAAATTGGACCTGTCAGAAGGCTTAAAATTATTTTGGCAACACTGTCATATATGGCCTCATGGAAATTAAACTTAAATAGTGTTATCTACATGTGTGCAAATTTTGGAATAGCTCCCATGCATACCTTCCAAGATATCCAACATGGAGCTCAAATTTCTAGTGCGTTTTTTTTCAGCAGTTCTGTTGGTAGCCCTTACATAATTTTCAAATATGGACGTGAGATATTCCGGTATACATCTTTACTCATACACAATTTGGTTTCGAATCCTGCAGCCGTTTAGGAGTTGATAGGGGGGGGGGGGCACACATACAGACAGAAGGACAGACAGACAGACAGACACACATATTCCCGGATCGATCTCATCAGTCTACTTTTTCCTCATTTTTGCAAAATGTGAAAAGTAGGCTAAAATTCAACTTTACCTCAAAATAAATACTGAACTTAACTCGTGCCTTTTCAAAGAGTATAATTGAAAGCTGGTTGTAGTAGGTTGTTGAAATACAACGTGCTATACGGATATTATACGTTGATCGTTTGAATCCTCACCTGTGTTGTATACACACACTAATACAGTCATCACAATAACACAGGTTATTAGACAAAATTCGACATTCACCCAAGTAGGCCTACACGGGGTTAAATGACCAAATGAAACAACAACAACAACAATAGCTTCCTACCCAAAGCCTTCCTCGTATAAAAGTACACACACAAGTAAGCCTGAAAACAACACGGTGACACAGGTTATCAGACAACTTCTACACACACCCAAGTACACGGGGCTACAAGACCATGATCCTGCAAAGCCCCTAAATATTCAACAACAATAACAATAGACTCTACCGCAGATCAAGGACAACGAATTTGAATCGCTGTAGTCGAGTGTTGAATTATGTGGTGTTCCGTGTGAGTTTATAAGTAATATTTTCGGTTGCAAATACACACTATATATGTTTAACATTATAACGTGTGAGTAGTTATAAATCAATAAATACAAAAAAAATCAAGTAAATAAATTTGAACCTGCTTGGATTTCATCCACGAACCTCTAGACTATGAGTCTAAGACGCTACCACTACGCTACACACGTCTAGTTCTAACACTAAGTTAACAACTGGTTTAGTATAACTGTATAACATATTTTTTCTTGGAATGAACGATTCTATTAAGTTTTCTGCCATTTTTATAAACCATTTGATACTAAATATGTATTATTTTGTTTTACATTCCTAAAAGGATATAAACTTACAAAGTTACAGAAATATAGACTTGCGAGCAAACAATAGCCACCATTTTGACCCAACGGGACGGCACGGCCCAACACGATACGACACGGTCAGCCTGAACTGTTAGTCACAGCTACGGTCACACTTCTACTGTATTATAAAATGCTAATATCCTACAGGTCACCTCCGTGAGGACAGTTTAAATCTCCCTATGTACGATGAGTGGATTTGGTGAGACCAGCCTTGTTGAATCGTAAATTACGGTTAGGCTATAATACACACATCAAAAAAAGTTTTGCATCACCTCGGTTCCAAGAGTTCCGGAACCGTTAAATACAAAGGGAATAGAGATCAACACAAACAACATTTCAGCTCGTTTTATTGCTCATGAGACCCACACATTGCATGTTGTACCATCATACAGCTAGACTTTCAGCATTTGTGGTCCAGATTGCAGTACACACCACTACCTCTAATACCCAGTAGCACGTCCTCTTGCATTGATGCATGCCTGTATTCGCCGTGGCATACTATCCACAAGTTCATCAAGACACTGTTGGTCCAAATTGTCCCACTCCTCAACGACAATTCGGCGTAAATCTCTCAGAGTGGTTGGTGGGTCAAGACGTCCATAAACAGCCCTTTTCAACATATCCCAGGCATGTTCGATAGGGTTCATGTCTGGCGAACATGCTGGCCACTGTAGTCGAGCGATGTCGTTATCTTGAAGGAACGCATTCACAAGATGTGCACGATGAGGTCGAGAATTGTCGTCCATGAAGACAAATGCCTCTCCAATATTCTGCCGATATGGTTGCACTATGGGTCGGAGGATATCATTCAGGTATCGTAAAGCCGTTTCGGAGCCTTCCATGACCACCAGTGGCGTACGTCGGCCCCACATAATGCCACCCCAAAACATCAGGGAACCACCACCTTGCTGCACTCGCTGGACAGTGTGTCTAAGACGTTCAACCTGACCAGGGTGCCTCCAAACACGTCTCCGACGATTGTCTGGTTGAAGGCATATGCGACACTCATCGGTGAAGAGAACGTGATGCCAATTCCGTGGGGTCCATTCAGCATGTTGTTGGGCCCATCTGTACCGCGCTGCATGGTGTCGGGGTTGCAAAGCTGGACCTCGCCATGGACGTCGGGAGTGAAGTTGCGCATCATGCAGCCTATTGCGCACAGTTTGAGTTGAAACACGACGTCCTGTGGCTGAACGAAACGCATTATTCAACATGGTGGCATTGCTGTCAGGGTTCCTCCGAGCGGCAATCCGTAAGTAGCGGTCATCCACTACAGTAGTAGCCCTTGGGCGGCCTGAGCGAGGCCTGTCATCGACAGTTCCTGTATCTCTGTACCTCCTCCATGTCCGAACAACATCGCTTTGGTTCACTCTGAGACGCCTGGAAACTTCCCTTGTTGAGAGCCCTTCTTGACACAAAGTAACAATGCGGACGCGATCGAACTGCGGTATTGACCTTCTAGGCATGGTAGAACTACAGACAACATGAGCAGCGTACCTTCGTCCTGGTGGAATGACTGGAACTGATCGGCTGTCGTACCCCCTCCGTCTAATAGGCCCTGCTCATGCATGGTTGTTTACATCTTTGAGCAGTTTTAGTGACATCTATGAACAGTCAAAGGGACTGTATCTTGGATACAATATACACAGTCAACGTCTATATGCCGGAGATCTGGGAACCGAGGTGATGCAAAACTTTTTTTGATGTGTGTAGTTGCATGATTCATACATCCGCCAAATTGAAACTCTTTGGCTGATGACCTTGTAGTTTGGGCAAAGCACGCTTCCCACTTTAAGGTATATTGTTGCAAACATTGGCAAAGATCGGATAATTAGGTTAGTCATAATTTGATTTAAGCTAAGAACAATTGGGTGGGCCCTATTTCTTTTTTGTTATGATGGCGGTGATATACAACATGTCACTGAGTCCCTTCCTAGTGCTACCTCTGTACAAAAGGTGGTTCTGTGACGTAGTGGTTGCGTACGTTGTACTGTGAAAGGGAATTCCAGGGTTTGAGACCATGTTCAATTAACAAGCATGGGATATTTTTCACTCACATCGAAGCTCAATAGAGAAGAAGATATGCGAGGTTAAATCTAAAGGAAGTTTCCATTCGGTATACCTAGGTACATAACTGTGCATGCAAGGGGATTGTTTAGACAGCCCATATGGCAAGAGGAACTTGTGGACCATTCAAGTGCCCCTATTGATATTCTCTGTCTCCAAATGTAATTAGTTGGAACTGTGTATATTTCCAGCTTCAAATATTTATAAACAAACCATAACTCGTGAATCCCTCAGGCTTCTCATTGGAACTTTATATATTTTTACTAGCAACCCGGCCCGGCTTCGCCCGGGAACAGTTGTGAATGCATTACGTGATAAGCGTTTCTTTACGATGTCAATGAACTACGATCTATATCCGTTTTACGTCTCGGCATGATGGGTTAAAATCACTGACTGGACTATTAACTATATTATCATGGAGATGCATGTGCAGCAAATTCTTTTTAGACGTAATTTAAGAATGGCGAGGTGCATGAAACACAAATCCCCCTTCCGTCCAATCTAAAAACACTTACAGTGGACGATAAATTGAATATAGAGATGTGCTCTCGCGTACGTTTTTGCAGAATTTTTCATGCTGAGCAATTCTTACACTCATTGTATATTGATATTTATAACGGTTTGCCCAGCGTAAGCTGAAAGAGCGCACGGACACCAGGTTTTATTTTTCGACTTCTTCTCTGAAATCGTTACTGCTTGTCTTCCTTTGGTCATAAATACATTATTGTCTACAGAAACCTTCCTCGAGGTATCATTTACATAATGGTGAAAACCGCATCAAAATCCATGCAGTGGTTCTCGAGATTACCCGTGACATCCAAGAATAGGGGACTTTGTTTTATAGTCTACTAAGTAGAGATTATACGCAAACCAGTATACTTTAATATAATATAATATAATCCTCCTTCCGTCCAATCTTCAATTAACTGTGAATTTTTCGGAACGAAAAGTTCACAGGCGAAATGAGAGTTGCACTTCCAGGGAATGGCGAGATGAATGAAACTCAAATCCCCCTTCTGTCCAATCTTAACTTGACTGTGTTTCACAGGCGAAATGAAGAAAAACCGAGTTGCACTTCCAGGAAAACTCCAAACACAACCACCCTTCTCAGAAGTGTTAACTCAACATGACTCAACGGTTTGCTGCTGGCTGTATCTGGGGCAATAGGTTCGCCCGCTAGCGAGGCTGTAACGGGGATGATAGACTCGCCCTTAGCTAGCTCGTAAACTGTCGCCTCAGTAGTTGAATGGACATGGTTGGAAGAAATTAACACGTAAAAACACATTTAGTGGGCGATGTATTGAAGATAGACATATGCTCTCGCGGACTTTTTTGTAGAACCTTTCATGCTGAACAATTCTTACACTAATAGTATTTAGATATTTTTAACGGTTTGTCCAGCGTAAGCTTACAAAGTGCTCGGACGCCAGGTTATTGTTGTTTTTTTTTCGACTTTTCCACTGAAATCGATACTGCTGGGCTTCCTTTGATCATAAATAAATTATTTTCTACAGAAATCATCCTCGAGATATCCTTTACTGAATGGTGAAACCCGCATGAAAATCCATCAAGTGGTTATAGAGTTTACCCGTAACATCCAAGAATCGGGGACTTTGTTTTATACTAAGTAGAGATTATATTGTATCTATAACCCGTCGAAGGAATTATTTGCCATACGCTGGCGAGTGGGACCTAAGTAGACCACCCATCTTAAACCCGCACTTGTAAATATTTGACCAATTAGAACGATAGGATGCTATGACGTATGGACCAAACTTGGAATGGTGAGAGACGAAAAGCGTCAACTCCTTAAGTCTTGTAGGGTTTATCACGGGTCCATTGGAGGCCTGTGGCTGTGTACATCTCGGGAATCATGTGCTGTCCATTTACCGAGAAGGGCAGGTCTTGTTTTCACCAAATTCGCAGCAGGAACAGTGTTACACTGCTCAACTCAGCAGTTTAAGGTGAGAGAACCTTTTCTAAAATTCACTAATTGTTTAACGCTGTATTTAGGCTTCACGGTTGCGTTGTCGATAAAAGACTACTCTGGCATATTGTAATTAAAGTAAATTAAGATATACAAAATAACTGTTTTGACGTGTGGATCAATTGATATTTAAATGTTGACTTAACTGCAGATGAGAATGTGGAGATTTCGCATCCACGCTGTTTTAAGTTAACTAAAGTGTTTAAGGATTAGAATTCATTGGCCAGAGTGAATAAATAATACATACCTTAAGTCAGCTGCTTCACTGAATGCTATTGCCTGAATACCCCAAATCACCATCCTATCGTCTCCATTCATGTACATCATAGATGACAGCTGTCTCAGCTCTGTGTCTTCTTCACTTTCCACGGTTATTTGGTCGCGGAAACAGGTGAAATTTCGCCGGGTACCTTTGTATCATAATGATGAGTAGTAAGCAGCGATGTGCCTGGCCACATACAGTACTAGTGGAGAGCCAACGTTCGCTTGATCTCGGTCGAAGCATTACAGTTCGATTTGGTTTCATTGTGTTTGAATTGTTAGGGGGGATCGAAATGCACTCATTCACGTCCACCATCTTCAAACTATTTGGCTGATGACCTTGTAGTTTGCGCCAAAAATCCTACTTTAAGGTATATTTTTGCTAAATTAGGTAGAGATCGGATGATTAGTTTAGTCGTAATTTGATTTCAGCTTTGAACATTTGGATGCTGACCATTACGTTTCCGTCAAGATGGCGGCCATATAAATATGACATTCAGGTGCCCTTTGCTAGTGCTACCTCCGTAACAAATTCCTTTCAATTCGGATTCCTCGTGTTTGAATTGATAAGTTACAATTAAAATACCCTGCTATGTTCATTGGCTGCAATTCATATATAACTGAATACACACTTCTACAGACACCACAATAACACAGATTATCAGACAAATACTAAACACACCTAAGTTCACGGAGTTAAATTACCACCATGTCAAAAGCCGTCAACTGAAACATCGAAATATACAGGGTCTTTCATATAAAGTAAGAACGGCAAGCGACAGTTTTGTTATTCGCTGGGGCGGTGGCCTTGGCCGAGCTTGTGGCGCGCCATGGCCCCCTGCTGTACTATTGAAAGCGAGCGCATAGTACATTCGAGGGCTGTTTTTTTTCCCAAGTTCCGATGGACTGTATAAAAATAACAGATTGACATACCAAACTGATTTTACTACTAAATGTTTACCTGTTTTATTCTTATGTCTCAACATAATCGCCAAAACGATTGAAACATTTGTCGTATCGTTACACCAGCTCTCCAATGCCCTCGGCAAAATATTCTGCCGCCACTGAGGTGGGTACGTCTGGAGAGTCTCCTGAAGTTTTTCCTTTTTGGTGAGGCGTTGCCACCCAACCATACCTTCGATTCTCGAAAAAGGTGAAAATCATTCACGACCACACTGTACCAGACCAGACCAGACTTTTACAAAGAATTCAAGTGTGAACGTTTTGGACCATCTGCCGTTTAATCGAAATAGCACTGAATGATTTTCACCTTTTTCGAGAATTGGGCGGCAACGCGCGCGCTTTCATTAGTACAGCAGGGGGGCATGGCGCACCACAAGCTCGGCCAAGGCCACCGCACCAGCGAATAACAAAACTGCCGCTTGTCGTTCTTACTTTATATGAAAGATCCTGTACACCCAGTGGTCAAAAATCATGGGAAGGCACGGAATATGTTTTTAATAACGAGTTACTCCTCCATGAGCGCTCAAAACGGCAGCAATACGGCGGGGCTAAGTGTACCCCATTCCAACCTTCAGACGAGAATAAAATATCTTGGCTAAGCTGAGAATAGAACCCTCCTCGGGCCTCCACGGTGACAGCCTAGAGTGTTACCCACTACGCAACGAGGCGGACTAAACAAATTAAAAAACTGGACTGATAGCGTCGATGTTCCAAGCTCTTATAAGAAGCAACATGAGACGTATCACATTTAACAGTGTTATTTAACACTTTATGTACGTCACATGAAACTCGTGATTCCAATTCGTGAGCAAGGTTCCTGTCCCATCCTCCCACGCTGGATTGTGGGAATATCTTCGTAAGACGTTACGTTACGGAGTGTATGTGTGTTCACTTAATAAGCGCTTTGGACAAAGGCTGTCTCTGTTGTGAGATGTTGTTCACATCGGTCGCTTCTCACTCTGTCCCCTTTGGCTTATTGTAGACGAGGGAACACTGGCCACAGCATCTTATTCATTATTACAGGAGCCGACGCCCACGCCGCTCTTTCTTTTAATGACACCGCGCTCGCTCGTCGAATACCTTAGAGCCCTGCTCTGTTAAACAATACGTTATCCGCATCCGCCCCACATCCGCACGTTTGTTATCCGAATTCGCTGACATTACAAAAATATTTTTATTTTATTCGTTTTTGTAATCGCATGGCCTCTTGTGCCGGGTGCAAGCTTTGTTATTTGACACCCAAAGGGTAGCTTGCATGTCAAATTTCGTTGTTCCTTGAAGCACTATGAAAGTCAAGGAGGTTATATATCTAAGGTCCTTGAACACTAGAGCGCTTTCTAGTAGAGAAATGAGGAACTTTGTGTTGGCAGAAACTCCCGAGATTAATTTTGCCATCATGAACACGGCCTACTGAATTCAAATGGGTTCTTTGACATGCCAACATCGTTTGACATACGTGTCGTAATTTTTGCCGCCTTTCGACAAACGCTTACCACGGCCAGGAGCGAACCTGCAAGCTTGGGGGTTAGTAGACCGACACATTGACCACTCACCCACCGTGGCAAGCTATTTATTAGATAAAGCATAAAGTATTAATGCAACACATTTAGACATTTGAGGAGAAATTCGTTCCCCTTATTTTGGCATAAGACAACACTATTTGAGGATATTTCCACACTGGCTTCTCTCATGTCTGTATTATCCTCATATAATCCAAGCGAAAGCAAATAGGGAAATAACAAGAAATATGAAAGACGCAGATCTTAGAAAACTTGAATTATTTAAAAAAACTCGAGTTCAACATTGTATTCTAAAAATTATCCGCAAATTAACTCTAAACATTATCCGCAGCTTGACCGCTATCCGGACAGCCATGCAAACTATATGAGCGTGGTGAAAATTAACATAAGTAGAATATTATGAAAACAGGCTATTTAGTTCTTCACGGAACTACTTGTTTTCTGTAGTACTGTATAGTACTCCATTTCTGATATAACTTACCAATCCAAAACGTACGTACGTAAATGTTAACAACTTCCGCTGCTTGAAAAAATTTGTGCAAGATGAGCTATTATAACTACGCCAACAGTCTTGAACCTGGTTTTCCACTCCCGGCCCATATCATGTTTTGACAATTTTTTAAACCCCGATGAAACCCTATTTAAAACTAACTGAATTAGGTGAACTACTTAACAGAATTAATTATTCCAGATATATTGAAATGAAATATAAACCAATGTCTAGAAATGGGTACTGTATTCATTACGATAACATACAGATGACAGTTCGAGAGAGTCGTCAGATATTCACTTTCACTATTCAGGCACAAGTCTTAATGCTGAAAGAGTTTCACCGAACCCTTCGCGAAGAGGGCCATGATTGCGGATGAAACTACTCTTCCACAGTACCCCAGAATGCTTGATCAAGGTTGAATCGTTTATAATTCAGGAACTTCTTTAATGAACATAACACGTGATCGTGTAAGAGGCAGAAGATGAATTGCAATGAGATTACAAATAAATTTCTCCGTGGCTGCAAATTGTGCTTGTATAGGCTGTGTGGATAGTTAACATTTTTAACAGTTTTTCTTAAGTACAGGTAATATAAAACGTTCAATCTAGGTTTTTGCTGCCTATAATATTAAGACTCCTCTCTGGCCCGGCAGCAGTCGGCCGATCTATAGGCGATGCCGCCAGAGCTAACCGGTACGCAATCCTGGCTGCGGCCGGTAATTTTCTCGGTGCGTTAGGTTTTAAACACCCCCTACTACTGTAAATGACCCTCTCACGAATTTAACTAAGAAGCGGTGATCTAGAAAATTGAGTTTAGAACAGACAACCTGGATATAGAAAACAATGCTAGAATTGTTAAACCTACTCACCCAATATGTCCAATGTTGAGAGATAGCTCACTTTCAAAATATATTTAAAAATATGATTTTAATCTTATATTTTCAGCATTTTTTTTTACGAAAAAAGTTAGTTTTTCTCAAAATTAAACTAGTTTAATTTTTAATGTTCCCTTAATTTTAAGGCGACCAAATCAACCTGCGTTTAAATTATTGTTAGAAAAATTCAAATATGCATGCTAAATAATTTTGAAGATTTGTCTACGCTTTAAACTTAAATATCTCCTTTAATAACAGTAACTTCATTTCTTTACGGACATAAAGAAATGAAGTTACTGTTATTTGCAGATGATATTGTGGTCTGGGGAAGAAACACCGAAGAAGTGCAAAAACAACTAGATGCACTGAACGAAAATATTCAGAAGTACGGCCTGAAAATCAGTATAGAGAAAAGCAAGACCATGGTGATGACAAGAGGGGAAAGCCAAGGAAAGGGCACTGTGAAAATTGGAAGTCAGAGTTTGGAAATTGTGGACACGTTCAAATACCTAGGAAGTGAATTGATGCAAACTGATAGGTTGGACATGGAGATTGGCAGGAGGGTACAGCAGAGCAATGCATTCTATCAAAGTGTAAGAAAACTTGTTTGGGATAAGGAAGTACCAACGAAAAGCAAGGAGGTAATGTATAAAGTGTACTATGTTCCCATATTAACTTATGCAGCTGAGACTTTGACCCTGACAAGCAGGCAAGAGAGTAGAATCCAAGCCAGTGAAATGAAATTCCTAAGAAGTATGATAGGAAAGGCAAGGAAAGACAGTGAGGAATGAAGATGTTAGGAAGGAAGTAGGGATGGGAAAACTAAATGAGAGAATTGAGAAGAATAAACTAAGGTGGTTTGGGCATGTAAAGAGGATGGAGGAAAATAGAATACCAAGACAGATGCTGGAGGCAAAGTGCAAGGGTAAGAGAGCAAGAGGAAGACCTAGAACAAGGTGGATTGATTCAGTGAAGAACAGCGAAAGAAAAAGAAATCTGGACTGGGACAAGATCGTGGAAGAAGAATGGTGGAAGGAAAGAGGAAAGTGGAGAAATGCCATAAATACCCCGACCCGGCAGGAGCTGGATGAGGGGAAATGATGATGATGATGATCTCCTTTAATATGATACAAGAACTGGTATCTTTTCATATGAACGCACTCGGTTGTTTTGCGGAAAATATGTTTCAGAATACAAGAATGAATTAGTAAAAAAATGCACATTTGTTTAGTATTGCGCGGTTATTGTGTAACATTCTCTCGTAAGCTAGGTAGTTTCCACATCGTTTCTGCGGCTTTCAGCTTGTTACCGCGGAGGGAAGTTGGCTTTAAACAATCTGTAGTAATGCACATGCGCTGCAGCGCAACTCCTAATAGAGAGTGGGAAGAGAGAAAAGCGCGCCATTTCTGGTGCTCTCCCCCCCACTACGACTCATCTCATTCCATTGATTTCTCTCCCATTCTCTTCTTCCTTCTCCCACGTTCGGCTCGCGTACTGTCGGGATCGATGTACCTTTTAACCAGCGACCAAGCCCGCCAGCCACCGAGTCGGAGTCCACTCGGACTGCAAGCAAAGTTCCCTTATAACACAAATACCACATTAAAGTCTGGCCGGTCACTCCGTTAAAAGAAAAAAAAAACAATCTTAGCTTCAAAATAACCAACTGAACAATCCCAGTTCATTGAGTAAAGTGATAGGCCTACGAACAAACAAATTTTAAAAAAGAGGAACAGAACAAGTCTATTTTGTATTCTTACAATTTAATAGGAATGGGGAGCGTGGTGGCGCAGTGGCTTAGTTAGCAGCTCGTCTTTCACCCGGACGGCCACGGTTCGAATCCCGGTGATAGCGAAGTGGAATTTTCATCTAAAAAAATCGCATGGCGTCAGGAAGGGCATCCGGCCTTTCATCCCTGGCCAAATCCAAATTGAGCCTGGTTGGCTCAGGCGACCCCAATTAATTGGGAAAACCTGAAGGAAGAAAGAAAGAAAGAAAGAAAGAAAGAACAAATAGGAATGATTTGCAATAGAATGGTGACTCACAGAGGCCATGTGGTGGATGGTGCACTGTGTATGCAGCGTGTTGAGCAAGGCATTGGCGCTAGCAGCAGCTTAGCACCCTGCTAGTTTAACACATTTCCGCGTTTCAATTACTTAATAATCATAATTACTTGAATTTCGTCTGAGAAAACACGCCTCCAAGCCTCCTTTAAGCAGCCAAGTCGAACTTTGCACCAAACTTTGCGTCTCTTTTTAGTCCGAGCATTTAGCAAGTGTTTGCGGAGTCCATACCTGCTTCCCGAAGCCTTGCAGACACAATAGACACAGAAATATTGAGATCTTTGTCTTCATCCTTCAAAATAGAACATAAATCACTACAGCTTGCATTTTGGATCTTACGACTCAACATTAAAAGCTTCCGATCCAGACGAGGCGAGGTTTTGTGCGGTCTGCTACTTCGCGGAACTTCAGTGACTGTGCCGGCTTTCTTAAAACGTCTCACTGTGTTCTCAACACACGTTCTAGACCCATTAAGTTCCAGTTGATTGGTGTGTATTACCGATAATTTGTCACTTCGCACCTTCCGACACAGATGATGGCCCCATTTCCGCTGGATTTACTTACACAAAACAGTAAAAAGTATAGCGAGGTTATAAATAATGGTCTGATACTACAACAATTTCCCGCGAAAAAACGTCCACAGCGGATCCATCACAAACAAGACACGGAGAAAACAACTGCGCAGTCAGAATAGCTCGAAGTGTTGCCAATCGGAAGTTATCGCGAAACGAAATTGCCCAATTTTGCCGCCAAAATTGGTTGGCTCAAGAAAGGAAAGCATTTCTGCAGAAAAGGAATTAGGCCAGGCGACAGGTCGAAAAAAAAAGCCTCAATAAGGAAATAATTAGTGGAAAGCTGGAAATTGATTTAATCGCTTTATTTGGACGCAGGTATTACTCTCCCAAATTTTCTCCATCGAGCGAAGTCGGCGTTGGCCCTTCTGGCCCAAAGAAGGTACCATTTTTCGATTTGTTTTGCAAATATCTCCCAAACCATCAACATTATCAACAAAATTTCTATTATTAAACAAAATCTAGAGTAAGTTTCCTACAAAAATGTTCTCTACCTTTGTCTCTAATCTGCAGAATTGAAACAATATTGCCAGTTTGAACTAGCTCCGTATCCGGTTGCGATCTTTGATGAAGCGGGAATGCGTAAGACGCAAAAGTCTGTGTACTATACATTATTCCATCCTGTTACCGATGAGCCCACATTTGAGGACCTACATCATGTTCTCGACGGAGGATATCTTCTGCACCGTGTAATTTGGCACCAAACAGATAGTCTACTTTTGACGACTTTAGTGCCAAATATGTGAATTACGTTAAAATATACTTCAAAAACAGTGTCATTATTTTCGATGGGTATCCTGACGACCCAGCAGCTCGCAGTACCATGTCCGCTGAACGTCTTCGACGATCGCACAAGCATGATGCTGCTAATGTTTCTTTTTACGAGTCCATGACCGCACCTATGCCACAAGCAAAATTTTTGTCAAATGACACAAACAAACGAAGATTGATCGACTTGTTGCGCGTCAAATTCGAAAGCTAAGGAATCGAAACCAGACAAGCTCCAGGATGCCGATGTGCTCATCGTTACCACCGCACTCGAGTTCTCTCGGCGCGACAATTCAGTCATTATAGTGGCTAAAGATAGAGGTATCCTGGTCATCTTGGCGGCTCGTGTGCCACCCTCCACGAAAATGTATTTTATGAAACCCGGCAAAGGTTCAACCAAACAACAACTATTTTGCAAAACAAGTTTCAATCTCACTCCGTGTGTGCAAGAAAACATCCTCTTTTTGCATGCGTATAGTGAGTGCGATACAACGTCTTCGTTTAACAGGCACGGCAAAATGATATTCGTAACACTGCTGAAGAGTAATGAGGAACTGCAGACAGCTATTAGGGCTTTCTGAGACGTGAACGCACACCCCGATGAAATTGACAAAGCGGGTCAGTTGCTTTTGGCTGGGCTTTATGACAACACAACCACGGGAAATACCCTGAATGAGTTGCGGTTCCAACAGTTTTAAAAATCTCTGGTTGGTTGGTTGGTTGGTTCTTAAGTTTAGGGGCTGCGACAACGCGGTCATGTAGCCCCGTGTACTTTAGGTGTGTGTAGAATCTGTCTGATAACCGGTGTTAATTGTGATGACTGTAATAGTGTGTGTTATCTGTTTTTTTAATTTAAGTACTGTAACTTAGAATTTTTCAAATAGTTCCTACTTTTGCCGCCAAGCGTCACCGTCAACGACTACTAGGCCAAGTTCAGAACTTAGCTACTAGACGCCACCGCAGTCAACTCTTGGCAACGAACGAAAAACCTAAGAGCGTTGTTTACATTCTTAACCTATCCAATTTAGCTTCACACAGGTGCAATTAGTGGAAGGTTCTTTAACATGCCATAAATCTATGACATGGGACCGCCGGCTTTACTTCCCCTCCGAAGGAAGGCATACTGAGGGATTTTTAACGCTCTTAAAAATCCGACGGCTTTGGCCGGTTTTGAACCCGCTATATTGGGCATAGAAGCTCAGCATGCTACCGACTACGCCACCGAAGCCGCCTTCAAAATTTCGAAGCAAACATCGATTTAGTCTCGCAAGCTTACCTCCCACCGAATCAGTGGCACGTGAGCACTCTTTAAGAACATACCATCAAATCCAAACATGGTATGGAAATTATACAAATCCACTGGATTGGGGCTGGAAAAATTCTCAATGTGGTTTGGCTCCGCAAACGCTTCTAAACACAATGTCCTGCAAATGTTCGAAAGAATGTAACGCAGCGTGTGGTTGCAGGAAAACGTGCCTCCGATGCTCCAGAATCTGCATGAATTGTATGAGACGGTCATGTACAAATGCTGCCGAGGAAGATGATATGGATGATTGTGACGGAGACATCGATGTTAATCTTGAGCGCCCTGTGACGTCGGACAAATGTACCGATACAGACGATGAAAGCGATGACGGAGAAATTGAGGCAGACGATCAAGACTGCCAGCCTTCATCAAAACGGTTTAAAATCGACTAACTTTGACATTTGAACAGTGGATTAGCCCTTCTGGGGACACCACTAAAAAAACGCGCCATTTACTCTACCGCCAGGTGGTGTGGAAGAGAGTGATTTTATGCCAATACTACGCAATAATACTAATGGTAGGTACTTTGCCACAGCAGTTTACATTGAAAAGCTGTTATACTTGTAACAAGTTAGCATCTTGTGCACCTGGAATGCTTACAAATATTTATAACATGTAGAAACTTTGATATGGCATATCCGCAAGAATAAAAAAAAAAGGGCTCCACTTCGAATGGCCGTAGCATCGTAACGGTTCACATTAGAGACAAAAAAATACAGAACATTTTTGTAGGAAATTTTATCTAGCACTAGCAAAGGACACCTCAGTGTCATGTTTTATATCGCCGCCATCTTTACTAAAACTGAATGGCGGCCACTCAAACGTTCAAAACGTAAAATCAAATAACGACTAACCAAATCATCCGATCTCTACCAAATTTGGTAACAACATACCTTCGTATAGGATGCGTCTTGTGACCAAACTACAAGGTCGTCCGCCATACCATTTCAGGATGGCGGCCGTGCGAATTATGCAAACTTTATAATCCATATCATGGGACCCACCAGTTCCGATTATCGAGCCGAGAATCGTTTTAACTGTTCTAAAGGAAGAGGCACGTTCGAAATTAAAAGTTTATTTTGTAATACTATAGTGCAGACGTGATTTTAAAAAGCTGAGCTGATTCAGTAATAAGACAAGATGGCAGCGGATATCTTGTGCCTGACTTATATTTCACTAATTTGAGTATTGAATGCAATATAGCGTACTGATACAAAATAAATAAACTCTGTATGAAATGCTTTATATATAAATAATATACTCCAGTGATGAAATCGTTTAGTATAAATCATTATTTGCTAACAAGTTCTATGTAAGTCATTTTATATAGAACGATATTCGTTGACACAATTAGCTCAGTGGTAGAGCGTTAGCCTATCGCTCAAATGCCTATGGTTCAAACCCGATCAGAGCTAAATTTTTTGCTTGAAATGTTATATGTTTATTGTTTTGTAATGACTCAGATGTTTTAAAATTAAGCGTTATATTGTGCATATTATGGTGTAAAATATATATTTAATTAAAACATAATTCGCCAGCAGATTTACTCGAGACATCTAGCTGCCAAAAAGGTAACTGCACGCCGACATACTTATTAACTTCCAGATTTTATTGAAAAGTTTCATCTTCTGGCCGCTAGAATGCACTCGCTCTGTTAGGATTATATTGTTTGATATTTCACCACTAGAAGTCACGACTAGTCTACGTGGGGCTCCATTGATTAATATACCATTGGCATTCTATGCGCATCGAATTTGAAGAATGACAAGATGATACTACGATACATTTTTACTTTTTATTTTAAAGGGTTTGTAACAGCCTATTTTGCGTTACTTGAAAATGTTATTTGAAGTAAAGAACAAAACAATTTCACATAGTAACTGAGTTCAAGCCGTTGGTGTTAGTTCAGGTATTAATTACTACTTTTATTTCAGGCAAATAGCAATCGAAAATATCCACATAGTTTGTATACACACGTCTCTGTAGGGTCATGGAAAGATTTGTTAATTCAATTAGTGTTTTCGATTCCCGGTCAATGCATGTGAGATTTTTGAAGTGAAATGCCATGTCCTGTGGTTCGGATTCCACGTAAAAAGGAGGTCCCGTGGCTCATAATCACAAGATTCACGGCCACGTAAAACTACAATCTTCCTTCCTTTTTTTTCAATTAGGGTTGTGAAAGCCCTGCACAACCAGACGTGTAAAGACATGCCTCAACTCAAAGTTGGATGTTGCCCACGGCAGGTCGTATATGTAATAATAATAATAATAATAATAATAATAATATATATATATATTTATTTTATTTTATTTTTTTATTTTTTTTAGGGGAAGAAATGCATTTACGCACAGAGTGTCGGGCTCCTGCTGCTGAGTAGCAGACTACCGACTAAAACTCCCCCTTTACTTCTGAACACTAGCCTGGAACCGTTTAGCACATTAAAACAATAATAATAATGTTATTGGTTTTACACCCCTTTTAACTACTGCTGCTTTTAGAGACACCGGGGTGCCGGAATTTTGGCCCGAAGGGGATCTTTAACGTGCCAGTAAATGTACTGACACGGCTCCCTCGCATTTGTGCACCCTCAAATGCCAGCTGACTGCGCCAGGATACGAACCTGCAACCTAAGGCCCAGCAAGCGAGAACGTTACCGCCGAGCCACGCAGCCAGTCTGGTCGATTATGTCTCCAGATCCATAACATTCTTGAGATACTTCTTTCTTGGTAGCAGTTTTTATCTAGATTGTGGCGTTTGGTAGAGGTAAATCGTTTCTATGGCCTTCAACAATAGAATAGTTCTATTATACTCTTTGATAATAACAACGAGTTATAACTATACTCATACATTTAAGAGAAAGTAGGCTATATGTTCTTTACTGAACATCTTGTTTATTCTCGGATTTGTTAGCCTACTTTCGATTTTTGCAAAAAATGAAAGTAGACTTATGAGATCAACACAGGGCGAAAAAAGTGTGTCTGTCTGTGTGTGTGTATGTGTGTGTGTGTGAGTCTGTGTGTGTGTATGTGTGTGTGAGTCTCTGTGTGTGTGTGTGTGTGTGTGTGTGTGTCTGTGTGTGTGTGTGAGTGTGTGTACTCTGAATGTCTGCCCCCCCCCCCCCCTATCAATTCGAACACGGTGAATGCGAATTGAACGAAATTTGGTACAAAGGTAGCACTAGCATAGGACACCTCAGTGTCATGTTTTATATCGCCGCCATCTTGAAGGAAACGTAATGACGGCCACACAAATGTTCAAAGCTTAAGTTAAATTACGACTAACATAACCATCCGATCTCTACCAAACTTTGCAACAACATTCCTTTATGGAGGGAGCATCCTTTGACCAATCTAATAGGTTATTAGCCTAATAGTTTGCGGATGGCGGCCATCTTTATGTCAAAATTGATTCCCCCTATTAATTCGAACACGGTGGAACCGAATGGAACGAAATTTGGTACAGAGGTAGCACTAGCAAAGGGCACCTCAGTGTCATGTTTTATATCGCCGCCATCTTGACTGAAACGTAATGGCGGCCACACGAATGACCAAAGCTTAAATCAAATTACGATTAACCTAATCATCCGATCTCTACCAAATTTTGCAACTACATACCTTTATGGAGGGAGCATCCTTTGAACAATCTAATAGGTCATTCGCCTAATAGTTTGCGGATGGCGGCCATCTCTATGTCAAAATTGATTCCCCCTATTAATTCGAACACGGTGGAACCGAATGAACGAAATTTAGTACAGAGGTAGCACTAGCAAAGGGCACCTCAGTGTCATGTTTTATATCACCGCTATCTTGACGGAAACGTAAACGCGGCCACCCAAATGTTAAAAGCTAAAATGTAATTACGACCAACCTAATAATCTAGTCTCTACCAAATTTTGCAACACCATATCTTTATGTGGGAAACATATTCTGAGCAAACTGCAAAAACATCAGCCCAATAGTTTGCAGATGGTGGCCAAGTATGTGTGCAAATCGATTCCCCCTATAAATTCAAACACGGTGAAACCGAATTGAACGAAATTTGGTACAGAGGTAGCACTAGCAAAGGGCACCTCATATTCATGTTTAATATCCCTATAGCACGTTGTATTTCAACAAGCTACTACAACCAACATTCAATCATACTCCTTGAAAAGGACAGAGAGTTATAACAATACCCATGCATTTAGGAGAAAGTAGGCTATATGTTCTTTACTGAACATCTTGTTTTGTTAATAAAGTTGATGGTTTGGGAGATATTTGCAAAAACGAAAAATGGTACCTTCTTAGGGCCAGAAGGGCCAACGCCGACTTCGCTCGAGGGGGAAATCTTGGGAGAGTAATATCTGGGTCCAAATAAAGCGATTAAATAAATTTCCAGCTATCCACTAATTATTTCCTTATTGAACTACCTGACACCTGGCCTAAATCTGTTTACATCGAATATAGATTTAGGTATTAGAAAGTCATTTTTGAAAGCTCTTGTTTGCAGCGTGGCGCCCTATGGAAGTGAAACTTGGACTGTTGGTGCCACAGAAAAGAGGAAAGAAAAAGCATTATTTTGAAATGTGGCATTACAGGAGAATGATGATCAAATGGCTACATAGAGTAACAAATGAAAACGTATTAAGACGTGTGGGAGAGGAGAGATATTTCTGGCGACTGTTAATGAAGAGAAGAGATAGGTTGGTAGGGCACATGCTAAGACAGCCAAGAATACCAAACTTAATTATGTGGAAATTTGAAGCCATTCCTTTTTTCAGTGATGCCTAATCAAATTGTCTTTGCTGCTTTTCAGTCGGTCAACACGTTTGTGCCCAATTATAATGTAAACACAGTCCTGGAAAAAATTACGTGTAGGCTATTAGTTATCACACATAAATGGGCAATTTCCCTGCCCAATTCCTTGGGCACAATCGTGTTCACCGACTGACAAGCAGCAATGACAAACTTAATTATGGAAGGAAGAGTTGAGGACAAGACCTCTAGAGCTAGACCAAGGTTACAATATGTTAAACAGATTGTCTCGGATGTAAAGTGTGCTAGCTGTGTAGAGATGAAACGATTAGCTCAGGGCAGAGAGGGATGGAGCGCTGCATCAAACCAGTCAAAAGACTGAAGACTCAAACAACTAATCTTATATATTAAAAATATTTATGAAATCTTAAGCCAGTCCGTCCGGCCATTCTATCCGGTCGATTGCCTTCATTCTTTTTTTTTTTTTTTCAATGAAAGGTATTCATGCACAGATTTGTCATCAAGTATTACAAACCACTTAAATTACGCCTTTCTCAATTTATTTGATTTTTTCAACTTTTTCCAACTTTTTCCAACTTTCAAGCAATCATATCTTTGGCTCTAATTGAGTTACGAAGGTCGTTTTGGTCTAAGAACACTCAGTGACTCAAGCGCTTTCATTTGGGCTCTTAACTATTGAAATCGGATTATTTTGAGGAAAGTTATGAGTGAACATTCGATATTACGTCTCATATTTTCAACATTTTTTCTCATTGTAGCAATCATATCTTTGGTTCTAATTGAGTTACGGAGTTCGGATTGGTCTAAGAGAACTCAGTGGATCATGTTCTATCTTTTGAGTTATTAGATATTTAAAGTGGTTGATTCTGAGGAATGTTATGAGTGCAAACGCTTTAACGAGTTGGAATCTACTTACCTGATCCAGTCTTAGGCCATAGAATGTTGTATGTTGCCTTATCCGGAGGAAAATCATTTAAAGATGTAAACGTAGAAGTTAAACGTAAGGGTCGACGCACAGCGAACATTGTCTGGAAGGAAGTATTGTGAAATAAAGGTTATAAACTATTACATAATGTCGTAATTTCTTAATTCCAATACCGAAAGATAATGCTGCAGAGCAGCACGGGCACCCTAGTTATAAATATCAACAATTTTGACTGGCGGGAACGTTTCGAGAAATGTTCCCGATGTTGAAGATCCCTAGAATTTAGCCTACCCATCACTAAGTATAGCTCCACAGTCCTAGATGGTGTGGTTGCCTTGGGGCTATTAAGGGACCTCTCAAGACACGTGTACTTTCTATCTACGACACATAAACTCCATGCTTTATGACAAGCCTGTGTGTTTACAGCCCTAGGGTAATAAGAAAAGGCGGGAGCTTGGGGCGTCTCCGTGGCTTATCAAGGATCTTCTTGTAATACAGGATGAAATGTAGATAAGCATAAAGAAGAGCACATCTCCCTCCCTAGTGTATATGTTAGGATCTAGTATCAATAAAAACGGTGTTCCACTATCAGGGTAAAAATAAAATGCGACATTTACTGTCATATTTGAAAGCTTAAGAGTATTCTAAAATTCATGCCTCAAAGCACGATTCTGTCATTTAAATCTTCGACAAAATACGGGGAAGTATCTTACTAGCAAACGTCTTGTGTTTTCTTTTCTCATCCCTACATGTACTGTACATGAAATGCAACGTCTGTATTTCTGTCTAAACGAGATAAACTTGGGAGTGACTCATCGGATTTTCCTGCTGTTTTTATGGTTACAAAGAGAACACTCATCTTCAGTGGCGTACCGACGGCTGGGAGTTAGGGTTTACCAATCCTTCCCCCGGCCCCCTTACCTCAGAGACATTTAATTATTTTATTGTATTTTTATTTTATTTATTTATTTATTTATTTATTTATTTATTTATTTATTCATTCATTCATTCATTCATTCATTCGTTCATTCATTACCAGGGGAACCGTATTCCTCTGAAGTAAATTAGGATTTTAGTTTAAGAAATTACAGGATTCATGTTGTATAAGGCAATTTACAAACTAATTTCGAGTAAATGCGATGTGTGAATGTTAAACAAGATGTTCAGTAAAGAACATATAGCCTACTTTCTCCTAAATGTATGAGTATAGTTATAACTCGTTGTTATTATCAAAGAGTATAATAGAATCATTTCTTGGTTGAAGACCTTAGAAACTATTTACCTGTACCAAACGCCACAACCTAGAAAAAAAACTACTACCATCATTGAAGAAAGATAGATAAGAAGTATCTCAAGAATGTTATGGATCTGGAGACATAATCGACCGGACTGGCTGCGTGGCTCAGCGGTTACGTTCTCGCTTGCTGGGCCCTAGGTTGCAGGTTCGTATCCTGGCGCAGTCAGCTGGCATTTGAGGGGGCACGAATGCGAGGGAGCCGTGTCAGTAGATTTACTGGCACGTTAAAGATCCCCTTCGGGCCAAAATTCCGGCAACCCGGCGTATCTAAAAGCAGCAGTAGTTAAAAGGGACGTAAAACAAATAACATTAATATTATTGTTATTATTACATAATCGACCTGCCGTGGGCAACATCCAACTTTGAGTTGAGGCATGTCTTTACACGTCTGGTTGTGCATGGCTTTCACAACCCTAATTGAATTAACAAATCTTTCCATGACCCTACAGAGACGTGTGTATACAAGCTATGTGGATATTTTCGATTGCTATTTGCCTGAAATAAAAGTATTAATTAATAACCTCAACTAGCACCAACGGCTAGAATTCAGTTACTACCGGTATGTGAAATCGTTTTGTTCTTTACTTCAAATAACATTTTCAAATAACGCACAATAGACTGTTACAAACCCTTTAAAATAAAAAGTAAAAATTTATCGTAGTATCATCTTGCCGTTCTTCAAGTTCGATGCGCATAGAATGCCAATGGTATACGGTACTAACCAATGGAGTCCCACGTAGACCAGTCATGATATCTAGTGGAGAAGTATCAAACAATATAACCCTAACAGGGCGAGTGCATTCTAGTGGCCATAAGAAGATACTTTTCAATAAAATCGTGAAGTTAATAAGTAGGCCGGCGTGCTATATGTCTCGAGCAAATCTGCTGGTGAATTATGTTTTAATTAAATATATATTTTCCACCGTAATATGCAAAATATAACGCTTAATTTTAAAACGTCTGAATCATTACAAAACAATAAATATATAAAATTTCAAGCAAAAAATAATAACTCTGATGGGGTTTGAACCATAGGCATATGAGTGATAGGCCAACGCTTTACCACGGAGCCATTTGTGCCAACGAACATCGTTCTATATAAAATGACTTACATATAACTTGTTAGCGAATAATGATTTAGACTAAACGATTTCATCAGTGGAGTATATTATTTATTTATAAAGCATTTCATACTAAGTTTATTTATTTTGTATCAGTACGCTATATTGCATGCAATACTCAAATTAGTGAAATATAAGTCAGGCACAAGATATCCGCTGCCATCTTGTCTTCTTACCGAGACGGCTCAGCTTTTTAAAATCACTTCTGCACTATAGTATTACAAAATAAACTTTTAATTTCGAACGTGCCTCTTTCTTTAGAACAGTTAAATCGATTCTCGGCTCGATAATCAGAACTGGTGGGTCCCATGATATGGATTATAAAGTTTACATAATTCGCACGGCCGCCATCCTGAAATGGTACGGCGAATGACCTTGTAGTTTGGTCACAAGACGCGTCCTATATGAAGGTATGTTATTACCAAATTTGGTAGAGATCGGATAATTTCGTTAGTCGCTATTTGATTTTACGTTTCGAACGTTTGAGTGGCCGCCATTCAGTTTTGGTAAAGATGGCGGCGATATAAAACATGACACTGAGGTGCCCTTTGCTTGCTCTAGCTCTGTATCAAATTTCGTTCAATTCGGTTTCACCGTGTTCGAATTGATAGGGGGGGAGATACATTCAGAGTACACTCACACACACACACACACAGACTCACACACACACACACACATACACACACACACACACACACACACAGACAGACACACAATTTTTGGCCCTGTAGTGATCTCATAAGTCTACTTTCATTTTGTGCAAAAATCGAAAGTAGGCTAAAAACTGATTATAACAACAAGAATTTTTAAAAATGTGTTAAAGTGGTTTTGTTAGTTCATTATTGCAGTAATTCAAATGGTGATTCAGATTATATATTTCTCTTTCGAAGGCAGGACAGTCAAATAGGAGGTGACCTATCACCTGCTTTACGCTACCGCTACGGAGACTTCTTTACTCCTGTATATATTTTAAATGAGGTCACGTTCTTCACTCGGTAAATGCATGGAGAGAAAAATGGAAAGAAAAAGAATAGTTTCTCGCACATAATATCAATATTATAAACAGTCACGTATGGACCACTGCATCATATCAGTTTTAATATTCAATTATGGTTTTTCATATTAAAACAAGAAGTTCCGTGACGAACTAAAGAGCCTACTTTTCATGCCAATGATTAATCTACAGTATATGAACCTATCTAGATTAATGACGAAATTAAGTTGGTAATATCGAAATTTCCAATTAGTTCGAAATATTCCTGGTAAAATGTAGCCTAATAGAGCACTACAGTTGGCAGCCCTGGTGACTGAATATATTCTTAATTCCATCTCTTAAGGTACAGGATAAAAAAATTGTTTGAAGTCCAATGGACGTTATATGCAGTTAGACACTGGATCTATCAGCACGCGTAAAAGCATGTTGGCAACAATGTCATGCGTGTGCTGGTCAGAAATAGCCTAATCTGAAATATTATGATATCTTGTTGTGCCAATTTTGGACGAAATCCATTTGTTAGTATAGAAGTTACATGTAATTTAAAATTGGACCTATCAGTAGGCATAGAATCATGTTGGCAGCACTGGCTTATATTAATTATTCCAAATTAATCTAGAATGTCAGGTGCTATACGTGTGCAAAGTATAGGGCTGTTGGCTTGTATACTTCCTGATATATTGGTATTAGGTTAAAAAAATATAGACATCATTTATTAACAGTTGCAGCCCTGATTGCTCTTAAGAATACTTATAGTCATGTCTCTTATGTTACACATAGCTCATACGAAATTTGGTTGAAATCCAACTGTTAGTATAGAAGTTACATGTATTTAAAAATTAGCCCTATCAGGAGGCTTAGAATCATGTTGGTAGAACTGAAGTATATAAGTTACTCCAAAATCAATCTAAAATGTCAGGTACTATACGTGTGCATAGTTTAAAGCTGTCGGCTTGCATACTTTCTGATATATTGTTATTTGGATAAAAGAATAGAGGGAGACATTATTAACAGTTGGCAGCCCTGGTGGCTCTTAAGAATACATTCTGTCATATCTGTTTATGTACACATATTACATACAAAATTTGGTTGAAATCCAATTGATAGTGTGGAAGTTATAGGCATTTTAAATTGGACCTATCAGAAGGCTTAAAATTATTTTGGCAACACTGCCATGTACGGTCTCCTGGAAATTAAACTGAAATAGTGTTAGCTACATGTGTGCCAATTTTGGAATAGCTCCCTTGCATACCTTCCAAGATATCCAACATGGAGCTCAAATTTCTAGTGCGTTTTTTCAGCAGTTGGTAGCACTGACATCATTTTCAAATATGGACGTGAGATATTCCGGTATACGTCTTTACTCATACTAAATTTGTCTTTCGATTTCTGCAGCCGTTTAGGAGTTGATAGGGGGGGGGGGGGACAGATAGACAGACAGACAGAAGGACAGACAGACACACATTTTCCCGCATCGATCTCATAAGTCTACTTTTTCCTCATTTTTTGCAAAATGTGAAAAGTAGGCTAAAAATGCGTTTTTCAAAATGTTTATTTTCTTCTTCTTCTTTTCGTTTGGGCCTACTGAGGACCACGGGGCTCGTTTTGACTTCTTGTTAGGAATTTATGTTTCTTCTTAGCCCAGACAGCTTTCATCTTCTGGCTGTGTGTCTGCTTTCTTTCCTGTGTCCACTTCGGTCTGGTAGTCCCTGTACTCTTCCTGCTGGTGAGAGACACTGGAAAGACACCATGTTGAATCATCTGTCGGAATTGTGATCGATCCTGTATGTTTTTGATGAAATTCCAAGTTGCTGTAGGTCTGACTTCACTGTGGTGATCCATTTGTTTTTGGACGCTTTCCCTCTTCCTGTCGTGGTGAAGATCTGGCTGGTAAGTCTATCTGGACCCATGCGTGTCAGATGTCCGTAGAAAGCTAATCGTCTCTTCCTCATGGATGTGACGATATCTTCTTGATGATCATAGAGCTCATTGTTGTGCCTGATCCTGTAAGTACCACCCTCTTCCCTTATTGGTCCTAAAATCCTTCTAAGTATTTTCCGTTCCTTGAGCTCTAGTTTCCTCAGTGGGCCTTTCTGGTTCATCAGGAGACACTCAGAGGCATATAGAACGGAAGATCTTACTACTGAGTTGTAATGTAGAAGTTTATGGTTTTTAGAGAGGCACTTGGATGTGTAGATGCTCTTACAGGAGTGGTAGACCCTTTCCAGTTTCGTGCATCTAGTGTCTATTGCTAAGGTCTCACTCTCGTTTGCTGGAATCCACTCCCCTAGGTACTTCACTGCAGGAACTTTTTGAATTGCGGTGTCTTTCACAAGAATAGTAGATGGGGATCCCTTTATACACACATCAAAAAAAAGTTTTGCATCACCTCGGTTCCCAGATCTCCGGCATATAGACGTTGACTGTGTATATTGTATCAAAGATACAGTCCCTTTGACTGTTCATAGATGTCACTAAAACTGCTCAAAGATGTAAACAACCATGCATGAGCAGGGCCTATTAGACGGAGGGGGTACGACAGCCGATCAGTTCCAGTCATTCCACCAGGACGAAGGTACGCTGCTCATGTTGTCTGTAGTTCTACCATGCCTAGAAGGTCAATACCGCAGTTTGATCGCGTCCGCATTGTTACTTTGTGTCAAGAAGGGCTCTCAACAAGGGAAGTTTCCAGGCGTCTCAGAGTGAACCAAAGCGATGTTGTTCGGACATGGAGGAGGTACAGAGATACAGGAACTGTCGATGACAGGCCTCGCTCAGGCCGCCCAAGGGCTACTACTGTAGTGGATGACCGCTACTTACGGATTGCCGCTCGGAGGAACCCTGACAGCAATGCCACCATGTTGAATAATGCGTTTCGTTCAGCCACAGGACGTCGTGTTTCAACTCAAACTGTGCGCAATAGGCTGCATGATGCGCAACTTCACTCCCGACGTCCATGGCGAGGTCCAGCTTTGCAACCCCGACACCATGCAGCGCGGTACAGATGGGCCCAACAACATGCTGAATGGACCCCACGGAATTGGCATCACGTTCTCTTCACCGATGAGTGTCGCATATGCCTTCAACCAGACAATCGTCGGAGACGTGTTTGGAGGCACCCTGGTCAGGTTGAACGTCTTAGACACACTGTCCAGCGAGTGCAGCAAGGTGGTGGTTCCCTGATGTTTTGGGGTGGCATTATGTGGGGCCGACGTACGCCACTGGTGGTCATGGAAGGCTCCGAAACGGCTTTACGATACCTGAATGACATCCTCCGACCCATAGTGCAACCATATCGGCAGAATATTGGAGAGGCATTTGTCTTCATGGACGACAATTCTCGACCTCATCGTGCACATCTTGTGAATGCGTTCCTTCAAGATAACGACATCGCTCGACTACAGTGGCCAGCATGTTCGCCAGACATGAACCCTATCGAACATGCCTGGGATATGTTGAAAAGGGCTGTTTATGGACGTCTTGACCCACCAACCACTCTGAGAGATTTACGCCGAATTGTCGTTGAGGAGTGGGACAATTTGGACCAACAGTGTCTTGATGAACTTGTGGATAGTATGCCACGGCGAATACAGGCATGCATCAATGCAAGAGGACGTGCTACTGGGTATTAGAGGTAGTGGTGTGTACTGCAATCTGGACCACAAATGCTGAAAGTCTAGCTGTATGATGGTACAACATGCAATGTGTGGGTCTCATGAGCAATAAAACGAGCTGAAATGTTGTTTGTGTTGATCTCTATTCCCTTTGTATTTAACGGTTCCGGAACTCTTGGAACCGAGGTGATGCTAAACTTTTTTTGATGTGTGTATTTGTCATGAACACTGTTTTTTGTATATTGACCTTCAAGCCAGTTTTAGCTGCTATGTTATAGAGGCTCTGTAGTTGGTGAGTAGGTTCTTCTATGTTGTTCGCTAACAAGGTAAGGTCGTTGGCAAAGGCCAGGCAAGGTACATTGAGGTTGTCTTTCTTGTACCCAATTTGCAGTCCTGTTCCTGATGGTAACGTGGTAGTCCATTCCCTGATGATCTTCTCAAGTACACAATTGAAGAGAATACAAGAAATGCCATCACCTTGTCTAACTCCTGTTTGGATAGAGAAGCTGTCTGAGAGTTCACCTCTGAACTTGACTTTGGAGGTCGTAGTCTTCAGTGTAGCCTGGATTAGTCTGGTGGTCTTCGCATCCAGTCCTAATTCCCATAGAGTGGAGAAGAGGGTCTGTCTGTTTATTGAATCATACGCCTTCTGGAAATCCACTAGTATGACTACCCATCGATGTCCGCCGCAATTCTTGTACCTTAAGATTGTCTTGAGGTTATGTATTTGCTCTATGCATGATCTATTTGCACGAAAACCGGCCTGATATTCACCTAGTTGGGAATCTAGTTGTCTAGTAACTCTGGTTAGCAAGGCTTTAGATATTATCTTGTATGTGACAGATATTAGAGATATGCCTCTGTAGTTATCAAGGTCAATCCTACTACCTTTCTTGTGTAGAGGATGGATCATAGCTGAGGTCCATTCCTCAGGTAAGGTCTCCGTTGCCCAAATGTCCTGTATGATTTGATGGAGGTTTTGTATTGATTGTTTATCAGCATGTTTCCACATTTCTGCAACTATACCGTCTTCACCTGAGGCCTTGTTGTTCTTTAGGCTCTTGATAATCTTCCTTATTTCTTCTATGGTTGGCGGTAAGGAGTCTGGATTTCTGGAAGGAGGGTCATGGAAGGTGAGTCTCTCTTCAGGTTCCTCTGCATTGAGGAGCTTCTTGAAATACCCTGCAAGGGTACTGGTGCAATCCTTGTTGTTGTACTGAAGTTTTCCATCAGGTCCACGAAGATGAAGGGTAGGAGCTTTGTATTGTGTCGACTGTTTTCTGAGTTCTCTGTAGAAATCCCTCGAGTTATGTCTTTTGAAGTCCTCTTCTGCCTGTTTTATTAGAGCCTTATTATGGTTCCTCTTGGTTTGTCACACTATATTGGAAGTTATTTTTCTTTGTGTAAGAAAGGCCTGGTAGTTAGCTTCATTCTTGCACTGGTTCCAAGTGACCCAGGCTCTACACCTTTCTTCTATAGCCTTGTCACATGTAGTCGTCCACCAGGGATGCTTGGCTTTGTTGGATGAGGCAGGCATGGTTTTTTGAGCGGCATCCAGTAGAGCCTTTTGTAGGTTGGACCAACCTTGCTTCTCTGTGTTTTCCTTCAGGGTTTGCGGTTTATTTTATTTTTATCGTCCTGGAATAGTAAATTATGTAACGACCCTATAATGGCAAGAATTAAGACACGAGTATGTTTATAAAACGAGCGAAGTGAGTTTTATAATTTTCATATGAGTGTGTTAATTACCATTATAGGCGAGTTGCATACGACTGTTTATGTTCGACGATAATTATAACTATTTTATGTTCGAACATAAATATTCATAAATATCTGTCGTGATTTTGCTATATTTATGTACTGAACAGAGTGCATGGGACGCCGAGAATACCTTGTATTTGACCATGGCTTCCTCGAATACCCCACTATGATACGAGCCACGCAGTGAAATTTAAAATAGGGTGCCGTGGAAGTCTGCGCAGGTGCGATGCTATCCTCACCTAATTGGTCACACAACTGTTTCTAGAGCTCTGATTGGTGGGAGAAACTGTTTCATAATGAAAAATATTGTTATAATGACCCTCATGATGATACAGTTTTCTGACATATAATATTTACATTTCGACATCGTCGACCATAAAATATAATTAAAATACTTTTCATGCAAAGAGAATGTTTATTTATTACTTTTTATGAATAATAATTGAAATATAATTTTAATACACAAATACCGCTCTGTATCCCCGCCCAGAAAGAACCCTAGCGTACGCCACTGGGCAAGCTTACTTGTCCGTAAATCTCGACGTTTCCCCTACACAACAAGTTGACCAGCAAAGAGCTTATGGTTAAAAATCCCTGAGTATTGTACCCTGTCCTCGGGTACAGTATGCCTTCCTCCGGAAGGGAAGTAAAGCAGGCGGGCCAATGTCATAGATTTATTTGTAAATTTGTAAAGAATGAGATGGATGGATGGCATCACAGAAGCACTAAATTCCAGCTTGGAAAATCTTCGAGAGGCAGTGCAGGACAGAAGAAATTGGCGTAGTTTAGTACATGGGGTCACGGAGAGTCGGAATCTGCTATACGAATAAAGAGAGAGAGGTTGGATTTGAATAACGCTCTCTAAGTTCCAACGTTCGCCACCAGGGACTGGTTGTAGTGGCATCTAGTAGCCAAGTTCGCGGCTAGGTGTCTTTGACGGTAGCATTTGGTATCAAAAGTTGGAACTACTTGAAATTGATCGTCTGCAGTCCTTAGCCTCTGGATTAATGTTCATGATAAAATACGTAACTCTATGGCCTACATACATGAAATTCCTACATGGCGACCATCCGAAATATTTAGACGGTTCTCAATATCTACGAATCTATTACAGCAATCAAACTAAAATTGTGTATGTTGATAGAGAATCTTTCCTCACAGGGTCCAACTCTTTCACAGCTCCAAATTTCAGCTCGATATCTTGCAAATTGCGACCTGTACTTCGCTAAACCCAAATATGTCACGCACAATGGAAATCTTCAGGGCCCCAAAAAAAGAAAACGGTGAGAGATATCAAACAAGAAGTTCCGTGAAGAACTATACAGCCTACTTTTCATGCCAATGATTATTCTACAGTATATGAACCTATCTAGAATAATGACGAAATTAAGTTGGTAATATCGAAATATCTAATTAGTTCAAAATATACCTGGTATGATGTAGCCTAATAGAGCACTACAGTTGGCAGCCCTGGTGACTGAATATATTCTTTGTTCCATCTCTTTAGGTACAGAATACAAAATTTGGTTGAAGTCCAATGGACGTTACATGCAGTTAGACACTGGATGTATCAACACGCGTAAAAGCATGTTGCCAACAATACCATACGTGTGCTGGTCAGAAATAATCTGAAATATTATGATATCTTGTTGTGCCAATTTTGGATGAAATCCATTTCTTAGTATAGAAGTTACATGTATTTTAAAATTGGATATATCAGCAGGCATAGAATCATGTTGGCAGCACTGCACTGCATTGTATTAATTACTCCAAATTAATCTAGAATGTCAGGTGCTATACGTGTGCAAAGTATAGAGCTGTTGGCTTGCATACTTTCTGATATATTGATATTAGGGTAAAAAAATATAGACAGCATTTATTAACAGTTGGCAGCCCTGATTGCTCTTAACAATACTTGTAGTCATATCTGTTATGGTACACATAGAACATACGAAATTTGGTTGAAATCCAACTGATAGTATAGAAGTTACATGTATTTAAAAATTGGTACTATCAGCAGGCTTATAATCATGTTGGTAGGACTGACGTATATAAGTTACTCCAAATTAATATAAAATGTCAGAATATACGTGTGCATAGTTTAAAGCTGTTGGCTTGCATACTTTCAGATATATTGGTATTTGCATAAAAAATAGAGAGAGCAATTATTAACAGTTGGCAGCCCTGGTGGCTCGTAAGAATACGCCTAATCATATCCGTTTATGTACAGATATTACATACAAAATTTGGTTGAAATCCAATTGATAGTGTAGAAGTTATATGCATTTAAACATTGGACCTATCAGGAGGCTTAAAATTATTTTGGTAACACTGTCATGGTTGGCCTCCTGGAAATTAAACTAAAATAGTATTATCTACATGTGTGCCAATTTTGGAATAGCTCCCATGTATACCTTGCAAGATATCCAACATGGAGCTCAAATTTCTAGTGCGTTTTTTCAGCAGTTGGTAGCACTGACATCATTTTCAAATATGGACGTGAGATATTCCGGTGCATATCTTTACTCATACTAAATTTGGTTTTGATTGCTGCAGCCGTTTAGGAGTTGATAGGGGGGGACACACACACAGCCAGACAGACAGAAGGACAGACAGACAGACAGACAGACAGACACACATTTGCCCGATCTCATAAGACTACTTTTTCCTCATTTTTGCAAAATGTGAAAAGTAGGCTAAAAATCTTTATGAGTAAAAAAGTTGCATACCGCGGAGATCTTACACCTGTATATATAACCTTTTTCGATACGACCAGCCGTTTCCGAGGTATATCAATTCAAACAAAAAAATAGGATGAAATTCAGGGCCCCAAAAAATGGCCCGTCCCTGCCCCGATTTTAACGCCCAACAATAGGGTTCGTCACAGGGTCTAACTCTTTCACTGCACCAAATTTCAGTTTGATATCTTGAAAATTGCGACCTGTACTTCGCTAATCCCAAATATGTCACGCACAGTGGACATTTTCAGGGCTCCAAGAAAAGAAAACGGTAAGAGATATCAAAATATAGTTATGAATAAAAAAGTTGCATACCGCGGAGATCTTATACCTGTACATTGAACGTTTTTCGATACGACCAGCCATTTTCGAGATATATTGAATCCAAAAAAGGGGATGAAATTCAGGGCCCCCCCAAAAAGATCCGGCCCTGCACCGATTTCAACGCCCAACAATAGGGTTCCTCATAGGCCATAACTCTTTCACCGTATCAAATTTCAGGTACATATCTAGAAAATTGCGACCTGTACCTTGCTAAACGCAAAAATGTCACGCACAATGGACATTTTCAGGGCCCCCAAAAAAGAAAACGGTGAGAGATATCAAAACATCGTTTTGAGTAAAAAAAGTTGCATACCGAGGAGATCTTACACCTGTACATTTAACGTTTTTCGATACGACCAACCGTTTCCGAGATATATCGATTCCAAAAAAAGTTTTAAATTCAGGGCCCCCAAATATGATCCGGCCCAGCACCGTATTTAACGACCGACGATAGGTTTCCTCACAGGGTCTAACTCCTTCATCGCACCAAATTTCAGTTCGATATCTTGAAATTTGCGCCTGTACTTCGCTAAACCCAAATATGTCACGCACATTGGACATATTCAAGGCCCAAAAAAAGAAAACGGTTACAGATATCAAAAAATCGTTATATGTAAAAAAAAGTTGCATACCGCGGAGATCTTACACCTGTACATTTAACGTTTTCGATACGATCACCCGTTTCGGAGATATATCGATTCAAAAAATAGGATTAAATTCAGGGCCCCAATAAAGGGTCCGGCCTGCACCGATTTTAACGCCCAACAACAGAGTTCCTCACAGGCCCTAACTCTTTCACCGTACCAAATTTCAGCTCGATATCTAGAAAATTACGAACTGTACTTCGCTAAACCCAAAAATGTCACGCACAATGGACATTTTCGGGCCCCAAAAAAAGAAAACGGTTAGAGATATCAAAAAATCGATTTGAGTAAAAAAGTTGTATACCGCGGAGATCTTACACCTGCACTTATGAAGTTTTTCGATACGACCACCCGTTTCCGAGATATATCGATTCAAAAAAATAGGATGAAATTCAGGGCCCCAAAAAAAGGGTCCGGCCTGCACCGATTTTAACGCCCAACAACAGAGTTCCTCACAGGCCCTAACTCTTTCACCGTACCAAATGTCAGCTCGATATCTTGAAAATTGCGAACTGTACTTCGCTAAACCCAAAAATGTCACGCACAATGGATATTTTCAGGGCCCCAAAGAAAGATAACGGCGAGAGATTTCAAAAATATTTTTTTTAAGTTGCATACCGCGGAGATCTTACACCTGCACATTTGACGTTTTTCGATACGACCAACCGTTTCCGAGATATATTGATTCCAAAAAAAGTTTGAAATTCAGGGCCCCCAAAAAAGATCCGGCCCTGCACCGTTTTTAACGCCCGACAATAGATTTCCTCACAGGGTCTATCTGTTTCACCTTTCCAAATTTCAGCTCGATATCTTGAAAATTGCGAACTGTTCTTCGCTAAACCCAAAAATGTCACGCACAATGGACATTTTCAGGGCCCAAAAAATAGAAAACGATGAGAGATATCAATAATCGTTTTGAGTAAAAAAAGATGCATACCGCGGAGATCTTACACCTGTACATTTAACGTTTTCGATAGGACCAACCGTTACCGAGATATATCGATTTAAAAAAAATTGAAATTCAGGGCCCCCGTAATCGATCCGGCCCTGCACCGTTTTTAACGCCCGACAACAGATTTCCTCACAGGGTCCATCTCTTTCACCGTTCCAAATTTCAGCTCGATATCTTTAAAATTGCGACCTGTACTTCGCTAAACCCAAAAATGTGACGCACAATGGATATTTTCAGGGCCCCAAAAAAAGAAAACGGTGAGAGATATCAAAAAAATCGTTTTGAGTAAAAAAGTTGCATACCTCGGAGATCTTACACCTGTACATTATACGTTTTTCGATACGACTAACCGTTTCTGAGATATAGCGATTCCAAAAAAAAGTTTGAAATTCAGGGCCCCCAAAAAAGATCCGGCCCTGCACCGTTTTTAACGCCCGACAACAGGTTTCCTCACAGGGTTCAACTCTTTCACCACACCAAATTTCAGTTCCATATCTTGAAAATTGCGACTTGTACTTCGCTAAGCCCAAATATGTCACGCACAATGGACATTTTCAGAGCCCCAAAAAAAGATAACTGTGAGAGATATCAAAAAATCGTCTTGAGTACAAAAGTTGCTTACCTCGGAGATCTTACACCTGTGCGTTTAACGTTTTTCGATACGACCAACCGATTCCGACATATATTGGTTCCAAAAAAAAGGGATAAAATTCAGGGCCCCCAAAAAAGGTCGGGCTCTGCACCGATTTTAACGCCCAACAATAGGGTTCGTCGCAGGCCCTAACTCCTACACCGTACCAAATTTCAGCTTGATATCTTGAAAATTGCGACCTGTACTTTGCTAAACGCAAAAACGTCACATACATGCATACATACATACATACAGACTTTTTCCAACATACCACGGCTATATGAAAGCCTATAGGATCTTTAGATCCGGCTTTCATAATCGTTGCCAAAGAAGCAAGGCATTCTGGAACTACCCCATAATCTACACAATGCCGAGGCGCGTCTGAGAAACCTTCAGAAAAGACTTCAAAACAATGACGACTTCAACCAGATGTACTGTTCAGCTCCATTCACAATCAGCACGTGGAAGTCAACACGACAAACTCACCCGACGTCATATTCTACCTTCCTCATCAAGCTGTGAAGAAAGAAAGAAAGAAAGAAAGAAAGAAAGAAAGAAAGAAAGAAAGAAAGAAAGAAAGATATGGGTAAACCAAGTGGAGAATAGTATTCGACGCATCATCTCATCAGGCTAAGTCACCCTCTCTTAATGACATGTTGGAGATGGGACCAAATTTATTACCAGAGGATGTGGCAATTCTCCTGCGTTTCAGACTTCATCGACAGGGGATCGTCAGTGACATACAACAAGCCTTTCTTCAGCTAACCCTGGACAGGAAAGACAGAGACTTGACCAGATTCCTCTGGTACAAGGTGATTCAAGATGACGGAGGACACTTCCACACAACAAATGACATAGTCACTTATCGTTTCACTAGGCTCCCTTTCGGCCTGACCGGCAGTCCTTTCCTCCTCTCAGCAACCATCAGGGAACATGCGGACAAACACACACTCTCCTTTCCTAACGCTGCACCACTAATCAACAGCAACACCTTCATGGAGGACATTGTTGTGGGAGCAGCAGATGACAACTTGGCAGTCACCTTCTATTATGAACTCACTGCCTTGATGAAGCTGATCAATTTTCCTCTTGCAAAATGGGCAACAAATTCCGATGTACTGAGAGCCGTCTGGAAGGCAGAAGGACGAGAGACTTCGCTGCAGACTCAGGTGCTAGGAATAAACTGGTGCACTTCAAGTGATTCTTTTATGGTGGACACGAAGGAAATCCTTGATAAAATCCCAGAAGGACCAACTACAAAAAGACAGCTTTTGAAGATCGTCAGCAGCTTTTACGACCCACTTGGCTTGTTCACTCCGGTATATCTTGTCGGGAAACGATTGTTTCAGGATACTTGGTGCCGGGGAATTGATTGGAATGAACTGTTACCCATTGATCTTGCCGCACACTGGCATGCTTGGATATCTACGCTCTCCTCGCTCTCGCCAATACGCATACCGCGCTGGCTCCACACTTCAAGTAAAGATGACACTCAGATTCATGTGTTTTGCGACGCTTCAGAGCGAGCTTACGGAGCAGTCTTGTACATTCGTGCAACTAATGAGGACACTATCTCCACTCACCTGGCCTACAGCAAGTCCAGACTGACTCCCGTTAAGAAAGTCACACTACCACGCCTTGAACTCCTTGCAGCCTTAGTGGGAGCACGGCTTCTACGATATTTTGCAAAAGCAACGAATTTCGACACTTCCCATGCTACTTTATGGACGGACTCCACTGTGACATTGGGTTGGATACGAGGAAACCAAAATAAATGGAAGACCTTCGTCTGCAACCGTGTGACGGAGATACAGTCCTACACAACACCATCACAGTGGAGACACTGCCCCGGAACTGACAACCCTGCAGATCACCTCTCTCGGGGACTTCTTCCTGGTCAGATCCAGTCCTTAGATATATGGTGGCACGGACCTTCCTGGTTGACAAAGGAAAATTCTTACTGGCCTCCGGACGCACCATCGCTTCCATCACTCCCAGAAACAAAGAATACTGTGCAGACTGTCCTTCACGTCGATTTGCCAGAATCGATCATAGACTCCACCCAGTTCAGTTCCTACACGCGACTCCTACGCGTTCAAGCTTGGGTACTTCGTCTGACGCGAATCCTTTGCCACAAAGACCACGAAAACGGGGAACTCACTGCTCAAGAACTTACTGCGTCACGTACCTACTGGATAAAGGTCGAGCAGAAAGACTGCTTTCCTGCTGAACTTGGAGCTCTACAGTCCAACGTCCCTCTCCCAGTACGATCCAAACTACGATGCTACAACCCCTTTCTAGAAGACGGTGTTCTGCGGCTTGGAGGGCGACTGGAGAGTGCCGACATTACTCACCAGCAGAGGCATTCCATAATTCTCGATGGCGACCATCACTTTACACAACTTATGATCAGAGACACACACATCCGCCTCCATCACTTGGGAGTGCGAATTGTTCTTTCAGACCTTCGGATGACCTTCTGGATACTGCGTGCTCGTCGTGCCATCAAAAAGATACTATATCGCTGCCTTCCTTGCAAAATGGCCCGAAATCGTCCCAGTCAAGTACTTGAGGCGCAACTCCCTCGTGTCAATCCACAGAAGGCCTTTGAAGTAACAGGCATTGACTTTGCTGGACCGTTATACGTAAGGGAAGGTCATACAACTAAAAAGTGCTACATCACGCTCTTCACGTGCGCAACGACCCGAGCTCTTCACTTAGAACTTTGCCGAGATATGAGCACTGACAAGTTTCTGCAAGCACTGCAGCGGTTTGTGGCGAGACGTGGCATTCCACACACAATCTATTCTGACAATGCCCAGACATTCCACTGCGCAAATCGAGAATTGGCGGGACTATGGGCTACCGTTTCCGATACGAAGATTTGTCAGTAACTTTCACGACACAACATCACGTGGAAGTTCATTGCACCACGCGCGATTTGGTGGGGAGGCCGGTGGGAAAGAATGGTTGGCTCCACCAAGCGATGCTTACGAAAGACACTTGGGCGCTCTTCTGTAGATGAAGATGGTTTGCAGACGATACTGATATCTAACGAAGCCGCGCTGAACTCCAGACCACTCACCAAAAACGACGACGCCAACGTGCTCACCCCAGCTCACTTCCTTGTCGGTGGAAAACTCAATGCACTGCCCTCTGGACCTGAACCTCATCCCGGTTGCCCCATTAAAGAATACAGACTTCAGCAACAACTGGCGGACCATTTCTGGAAACGATGGGGCAAGGAATACCTGCTTCAGCTTCAGAGTTTCCACCAGGTGAAGCAACCGAAAGGGACGTCACCACGACTGAGGCTTGGAGACATCGTTCTACTCCAGGACGAGGTGCGGCCTCGACATCTGTGGAGGAAGCCCTGGATTCAGGAGCTGAAACCAGGCAGAGATGGACTTATCCGGACGGTGATTCTATCCACACCAGAGGGGACCCAGATCGCCCGACCTGTCCTGCTGGTCATCCCCCTTGAGGTTGACCAGGGTGGGGAGGATGTTGGGGAATGAAACAAGGACAATGTATTTATGTAACTTGCCGCTAGAGTGTGTTGTATTTGTAGTTACTGATGGAATAAAATAGTGAATGTCACGCTGTTGTTCTTCCTAACTTCACGCTATAATATCCCACACAGCCAGTGCTTGGCGCGCACTTTTACACTTTTACCAAACATGTTCAATAATGGGTACTCACAGTGCTCATAGTCGATGCTAAAAATGTCCTACCTCTCTTGTAACACACACCTGACATCTTCTGATGAAAGAATGGACAGTAATCTCATCTAATTTTTAGCCTACTTTCGATTTTTGCAAAAAATGAAAGTAGACTTATGAGATCAACACAGGGCGAAAAAAGTGTGTCTGTCTGTGTGTGTGTATGTGTGTGTGTGTGTGTGTATGTGTGTGTGTGAGTCTGTGTGTGTGTGTCTGTGTGTGTGTGTGTACTCTGAATGTCTGTCCCCCCTATCAATTCGAACACGGTGAATGCGAATTGAACGAAATTTGGTACAAAGGTAGCACTAGCAAAGGACACCTCAGTGGAATGTTTTATATCGCCGCCATCTTTACTAAAACTGAATGGCGGCCACTCAAACGTTCAAAACGTAAAATCAAATAACGACTAACCAAATCATCCGATCTCTATAAAATTTGGTAACAACATACCTTCGTATAGGATGCGTCTTGTGACCAAACTACAAGGTCGTCCGCCATACCATTTCAGGATGGCGGCCGTGCGAATTATGCAAACTTTATAATCCATATCATGGGACCCACCAGTTCCGATTATCGAGCCGAGAATCGTTTTAACTGTTCTAAAGGAAGAGGCACGTTCGAAATTAAAAGTTTATTTTGTAATACTATAGTGCAGACGTGATTTTAAAAAGCTGAGCCGATTCAGTAATAAGACAAGATGGCAGCGGATATCTTGTGCCTGACTTATATTTCACTAATTTGAGTATTGCATGCAATATAGCGTACTGATACAAAATAAATAAACGTTGTATGAAATGCTTTATATATAAATAATATACTCCAGTGATGAAATCGTTTAATATAAATCATTATTTGCTAACAAGTTCTATGTAAGTCATTTTATATAGAACGATATTCGTTGACACAATTAGCTCAGTGGTAGAGCGTTAGCCTATCGCTCAAATGCCTATGGTTCAAACCCGATCAGAGCTAGGTTTTTTGCATGAAATGTTATATGTTTATTGTTTTGTAATGACTCAGATGTTTTAAAATTAAGCGTTATATTGTGCATATTATGGTGTAAAATATATATTTAATTAAAACATAATTCGCCAGCAGATTTACTCGAGACATCTAGCTGCCAGAAAGGTAACTGCACTCTGACCTACTTATTAACTTCCAGATTTTATTGAAAAGTTTCTTCTTCTGGCCGCTAGAATGCACTCGCTCTGTTAGGATTATATTGTTCGATATTTCACCACTAGATGTCACGACTAGTCTACGTGGGGCTCCATTGATTACTATACCATTGGCATTATATGCGCATCGAATTTGAAGAATGACAAGATGATACTACGATACATTTTTACTTTTTATTTTAAAGGGTTTGTAACAGCCTATTGTGCGTTATTTGAAAATGTTAATTGAAGTAAAGAACAAAACGATTTCACATAGTATCTGAACTCTACCGTTGGTGCTAGTTCAGGATATTAATTAATACTTTTATTTCAGCCAAATAGCAATCGAAAATATCCACATAGTTGGTATACACACGTCTCTGTAGGATCATGGAAAGATTTGTTAATTCAATTAGGGTTGTGAAAGTCATACGCAACGAGACGTGTAAAGACATGCCTCAACTCAAAGTTGGATGTTGCCCACGTCAGGCCGATTATGTAATAATAATAATAATAATAATAATAATTTTATTGGTTTTACGTCCCTTTTAACTACTGTTGCTTTTAGAGACGCCGGGGTGCCAGAATTTTGTCCCGAAGGGGATCTTTAACGTGCCAGTAAATCTACTAACACGGCTCCCTCGCATTTGTGCACCCTCAAATGCCAGCTGACTGCGCCAGGATACGAACCTAAAACATACGGTTCAGCAAGCGAGAACGTTACCGCTGAGCCACGCCGCCAGTCCGGTCGATTATGTCTCCAGATCCATAACATTCTTTAGATACTTCTTATCTTTCTTTCTTCAATGATGGTAGCAGTTTTTATCTAGGTTGTGGCGTTTGGTAGAGGTAAATCGTTTCTAAGGTCTTCAACAAAGAATAGTTCTATTATACTCTTTGATAATAACAACGAGTTATAGCCTAACTATACTCATACATTTAGGAGAAAGTAGGCTATATGTTCTTTACTGAACATCTTGTTGTTCTGTAAGAACACAACATTGCCTGTTAACTCTTTTATTATTTACGGAGCCTGTTTTCTTGAATCGTTTAGCGAGCCTCCTAATTGTACCAGCATTAGGCACAGGTCTTCCTGGAAACTTGATTCGAAATTTTCGTCTTGTTTCAGTACAAGTCTTTCTGCTTTACATATACGAATTATGGATATGCACACGTTCGCGCAATGTGAATTGGTGTCCAGGCGTTATCAACAATCACAGTAATCACAATACTGGCGGCTTCGGTGGCGTAGTCGGTAGCATGCTGAGCTTCTATGCCCAAGATCACGGGTTCGAACCCGGCCGAAGCCATCGGATTTTTTAAGAGCGTTAAAAATCCCTCAGTATGCCTTCCTTCGGAGGGGAAGTAAAGCCGGCGGTCCCATGTCATATATTTATGGCATGTTAAAGAACCTTCCACTAATTGCACCTGTGTGAAGCTAAATTGGATAGGTGAAGAATGTAAACAACGCTCTTAGGTTTCTACGTTCGTTGCCAAGAGCCGACTGCGGTGGCGTCTAGGAGCTAAGTTCTGAACTAGGCCTAGTAGTCGTTGACGGTGGCGTTTGGCGGCAAAAGTAGGAACTATTTGAAAAATTCTAAGTTGCAGTCTGTACTTAAATTAAAAACCAGATACACACATTAATACAGCCATCACAATTAACACCGGTTATCAGACAGATTCTACACACACCCAAAGTATACGGGGCTACATGACCGCGTTGTCGCAGCCCCTAAACTGCGAAACCAACCAACCAATCACAATACTCACTAAACGTGCAACACTAACGTGTAAGCTTTGCTGATACACGTCCATATGAATAACAAAACACGTGTGAACTAACGATATGAGTCAGTGGAGTGCACCAACCACCGGCTGAACCGTGAACGCGCGCCCGCGATCTGTGCCAGTCAATGCCGGCTTAGTTTACTGTGTTTATCGGGGTGCACATAGATTATGACCCTGTACTTGTTAACTTTATGTTCAGAGGTGTAGGCCTAGAGAAAATGGATTTAATAAAAATTCCACTTCATTAATTTTCATATGTCGCACACAATCAGCATAGCCTATTAAATAACTACGTACGGTACCACAAAAGTTAAAAACACATCTTATATATATAAGGATGTTCGTTTGTTCGTCTTTTATGCGTTCATAAACCATTCATCCGATTGCGATCAAATTTTGATGAGTTGCTGTACACCCTTCCGTAGTGGGGGCGTGGTGGCTCAGCGGTCTAGCTGTATGCCTCTCACCAAGGCGGCCCGGGTTCGATTCCCGGTCAATGCATGTGAGATTTTCGAAGGGAAATGCCATGTCCTGTGGTTCGGATTCCACGTAAAAAGGAGGTCCCGTGGCTCATGATCTCGAGATTAACGGTCACGTTAAACTACAAGCTTGTTTGCTTTTTACCCTTCCGTAATCATTATAGGCATAGTTAATCTAATGTACAATAGACAGCGCGCGAGTAGTTTAAACATATGCGTGTTGGCGATGCGTTCATATACAATTCATCCGATTGCGATCAAATTTTGGTGAGTTGTTGTGCACAGTCCCGGAAAAGTTATAGGCGTAGTAATTCCATTTTACAATAGATGGCGCGCGTGTAGCTTCAACAAAATCGCGTTCGTTTGTTTCAAGAAAGTCCCACATTCGTTCATATACCATTCATCCTATTACGATGAAACTTGGGGTGAGATGTTCTGTACACTTAAGGTAAGGTTTCTGGCTTAATAAATCCACTTAACAATAGGTAGCGGACGAGTAGATTCAACAAATGAGCGACGACGGACGAAGCGTTTCAACAAAGTCCCGTATGCGTTCATATACTATTCGTCTGATAGCCATGAAACTTGTGTGAGATGTTGTGTACACTTCAGGGAAGGTTTCTGGCTTAGTAAATCCACTTTACAATATGTATCGCACAAGTAGATTTAAAAAATGAGCGACGGCTCGCGAATCGTTTAAAAAAGTCCCGTATGCATTCATATACCATTCATCCGATTGCTATGAAACTTTGGTGAATTGTTGTGCACACTCTAGGAAAGGTTTCTGACTTAGTAAATCCTTTTTACAATAGGTAGCGCACGAGTAGATTCAACAAATGAGTAACGGCGCGCGTATCGTTGAAAAAAAATCCGTATGCGTTCATATACCATTCATGCGATTGCAATGAAAGTTGGTGAAATGTTGTTTCCAATCCCGCGAAGATTTCTGATTTAGTAAATCCATTTTACAATGGGAGCGCACGAGTAGATTCAACTAATGAGCGACAGCGTGTGAATCGTTTCAACCAAGTCCCGTATGCGTTCATATGACATTCATCCGATTGTAATAAAACTTTCGTGAGTTGAGTATAGTCCTGCGAAGGTGTATGAATTAGTAAATCCGTTTTTCAATGGGTGGCGTACAAGTAGATTCAACAAATGAATGACGGCGCACGAATCGTTTAAACAAAATCCCGTATGCGTTCATATGCCATTCATCCGATTGCGATGAAACTTTGATGAGTTGTTTTGTACATGCCAGGAAAGGTTTTCGAATTAGTAAATCCATTTTACAATAGGTAGCGTACGAGTATATTCAACAAATGGGTGACGGCGCTCGAATCGTTTCAACAAAGTCCCATATGCTTTCATATATCATTCATCTCAATGCGATGAAACTTCGGTGAGTTGTTGAACACGCTCCCATGATTTTTTTGAGTTAGTAAATCAAATTTACAATAGCTTAGATGTGGTTAAAGGAAAAAGAAAAAAAATATTGGGAATCCAAAAGCACTTCAACAAAGAAAGTTACAACGCCAACACTTTCTTTAATTGGTATTGCAACGCATGCCGGGTACAGCTAGTTTATTTATAAAAACAATAACGTTATTCACAGAACTCACTAACACACTTGTACTGTACTTGGAACATCAGACAACTGAAAATGTATAAATATTTTCTTTTGTAAAATCTCAAATTCAACAAGCTGTGAACGATGGCTAAATACCTGTTTATGGGTGTGGGGTGTACCCATATTCCGTAATCCGGTTTGACGTTCAGAGACAGAAGCAGAAGTGAAATGGGGAGTTCTTCCATTTCGCTTCAACGCAACTCTAGGGGCCAATTGTCTATGCCCTTGAAGAGAAAGGAAGATCCATCGATAGCACAGAAAATTTCGCGTGCAAGACGATGCTATATCCACTGTTTTATTAACCGGCCCCTGAGTCCATATATTTGGAGGGTTCTGTAGAGCGGCCCTCACTATTACAATACACCGTACAAGACTGTTAGGAACTTACGTTAGGGACGAGTTATGTATACGGAATTCTTTTTAGAGATGGTGGAAGGTAAAAACACTTCAGAAGAATATCTGTGTTTTAAAGCCACTTTTCTTCTTCTTCTTCTTTATGTGCCGTCTCCGCGTCGATGATTGGCGATCATCATTGCAATCCCGTCCCTCGAGGTTGCCATTCGAAACAGAGATGCTGAGTCATGTTCAAACCACTGCCGCAAATTCTTGAGCCAGGAGATTCTCCTCCTCTCTGGAGTGCGCCGTCCTTCAAGCTTGCCTTCCATGATTAGCTGCTGGAGTCGGTACTTGTTATTTCGAATCACGTGGCCAAAATATTGTAGCTTCTGTCGCTTGATGTTGTATAGCACCTCCATCTCCTTGCCCATCCGATCCAGCACCTCTGTTTTTGTCACCTTGTCTGTCACGATATACGAAGCATGCGACGATACAGCCACATTTCAAATGCTTTCAACTTCTTATCCAAGGTTTTAGTTAACGTTCACCCCTCGTGTCCATACATCAGTATGGGAATTATGTAACACTTGAGGGCAAGTAGTCTCGTTCTCAGACTAAGATCTCGGTGACACAGCAGATGCTTCATTTTGATAAAGACACCCCTGGCTTGCTCAATGCTAGCTTTTATTTCATGGCTGCAGTCCCATTTGTCATTCAGGTAGCACCCTAGATATTTATACGAATGAGCTCTTTCGATGGCTTTATCAGTAACTGATAATTTGGTATCAATTACTTCTTTGCTGACAACCATGAATTTTGTTTTGTGAATGTTCATCCTAGCCACTTTTAAAGACATTAATTCAACAAATTATGTGCAACATGGCCCTGATTGAGCGGGGCCCTTTCAGCATTTAACGACGCATAGTCCCTGTGCATATACATGGTTTAATTATTTTAGCATAGACCTATCTCTGTTAACAGGAAATGTACTGTAGGCTATTTTAAACGGAAATGTTCCCATTCGATTCAGTTGAAGGCAGGTTTTCGTGTTGAGAAATACAGTATAAGAGACACTCTGCCCCTCTAATGGAATACACCGTTAAGTCTGTACGGACGTCCACTTAAGGGGAGAGGGGCAATGTTTCTGGAAAATAAAGAACCATTTTATACAAGTTGCCTGCTTCGGTTAATGGACAGAACCGTCGCACCGCACCAATTACTATGGTTTGGTTATGGACGTTGGCGACACCAAGTTCCGTACAGGCACTATTTCTGTATCTTGGTAAGTGCGTCTGCCACTCCCAATTCCCTGGGTAAATTGAACTCTATTGACCGGCTGGTTATAAAACGTTGTAAACGTAATTTCCCATGAGAGTATGGTATAGAAATAATTTTGTGGCCATGCCTCTTATAACCTCGATAAATTCTAACTCTGACCGCACCCTTAACTTCATTTTGCACTCAGAGCTTGTCATTATCGTCTCATGCTGTTCTTTCTACACTGCTACACGAAAGGATCGTGCTTCCGCAGTTCTCAGATGGCACCGATTTCCGGCTTCAAGGTTGGATATTCTGTAAACTGATCAATCTTAGGTATATTGGCTTTCACGGCCAGTGAATGGAAACTCAGCAAATGTTCTAGGTTTGTGCCGTGTCTTGTGTGAGGTTTCGCCAAGGACACCAAGCTGGCTCATCAGTGGGCTCTTGGTGTCCCCGCCTGGACCCGCTACCTCCCTTTTTATGAAGCGCACCTGCGTCTCTTTACTGATGGAAGTAAAAGCTCAAAAAGCCATAACCTCCCTATGACGGCTTCCAAAAAGTTGGTATATAGGCTCTCACGGCTAGTGAATTAAACCCATATTTTTGGAAGCCTTACTGAACAATTTTTAAGATGCATAATTCGAATATTAACTGAGTTATAATTTCAATGTCCCACCTCTTAAAACCACACCATCACTTTATCCGGTATTTTCCTTCTGTAAAGCCGCCTTCTGTAGTCTCGTGGTACGTAATGAGACTCCGTATCCAGAGAACCAGGGTTCGATTCACGGCTCTGCTACGAAATTGTATTATTTATGAAGATGGTTCGTGAGACCAAACTGAGAAGAGAAGATTTTTTTTTCAATTATTAATTTTTTTATGTGTTCTTAGTTGTTTTCCGTAGTTTCACCACTTCTACTCCAGGCAAATGCCACGATTGTTCTTACTTTAAGGCAATGGCATTCTTTTCGTTGCCATGGCAACCTGCTTACTACTCGGTAGAATATATCGGTCGTTGTGCACACATTCGGTATATATTATCTGAGTGGCTTTCTTGGTGTACGTATTGAACCCTTCAGAATAGCAGTGTTTTATGCAAGAATCTTTGATCAAGGGGTCGCGTTCAGTTCATAGTGTGGTGTTTACGTCCGCCAAACTACGTGCTTTTCTGAGGCAAGGGTTATAGGATGAAAACTATAACTAAGAAAGAAAGGAGACAAAACGTAAGATAATAACAAGATTTAATAACTAATTTGTGCATAAAAGAATAAAACAAACAATAATAAACAAAATCCTCCCTGAATTTTCCCCTGACAGGAATATTTATCACTTTGAGGAGTCAGATGGATCTCCCCTTTTCTAATAAAATGTGGATCCCAGTTCCACTACCTTGCATGTGAATTTATGTTCGCGTGGTGACTATCTACGGGAAATGAATACTTGGATGATCATTCGTTCACAACGGGTTAACAGCCACGGTGCTCACGAACAATCATCCCGTAAATCAACTTTTATGGCTATGGGCATAACATTAATAAAAATCCTTAAATCTAACTCTGACACACATATTACAACTCTACTATTTACAGGCATCTCTCTGAGACCCTTATTAGTGTGGTGACACACTTATCCAAATGAGCTGCCACAATGGCCAGATACTCAACAACAAGGAAAAAACAGCGCCGCACGTGACTCACCGGTCACTGACATGTACAATAAACAAAGAATAAACCAACAACAACAAACAACCTGAGTGGTTAAGATTACTTTATATTAACAAAACTGCATGTTAAGGAAACGCTTCGAAGGTAATCGTGTTTCGTAGGCAACTCCCATTTATTTAAACAATTTTACCATTGATCAGTTTCTCACATTTATATTTATTTTCAAGTAATTGGGAGCCAGACGTGCACTCCCCTTTAATGAGCTCTGCTTGCGAAACTCAGTCAGCCCTTGTGACAACAACTCACCCCTTTCCACAATACCAGTCATGTCCCCCATCCAGTGTATATAAATAGCCGACCAGCGGAACTGTTATCTCAAGGAATCAACAGCCGCTAACATCTCCTCCCACTCAACATATGGTCAGACAATAATCACATATCCATAATTGTCCTCGCGAGGATACAATATGAATCTGGTACCAAGCTGACAGAAATCAGTCTCTGCTGAAGTTCCCGCTTGTAATACCACAACAATATACTCACAATACACACATCTGGGACTAACATAACGCCTTTTCACATGGGTCTGCTGAATTAAAGCTCGCAAACATTTAACACAATATTTAAAACCTACGATAGAGCTGAGTACTCTTCGTCACAAATTACATTGCTCCAAAGGCAATAATCACACTGAATCTGATCAATAATAATTTTCAATAACATTTAATTACCCTCCAATCTACTATATAATTATATTAATTCAGTCCTACTTCTGAAACACGACATATCTCCGAGAGACGTTTTTAACCGCACTTCGTAACCTAGGCGAACACGGCCGTTCACATAGATACGTTAGTTAACACAACACAAAGAAAAGAACCTTCCATTAACTACCATTGTGCGAGCTGCTTCCAAACAAAAGTGTGCCAGATCAAACTAAATATACTACATTAAATCACACAAGCAAAGTATTAACAAAAATATGTCCCATAAACTATAAGTTAATTTAATAAATAATAAAATATTATTTGTACTCATCTCGTGTTGTAGTCACCCGTCAAAGAACATCAGACGCCATTCCCCAACTGGATGCTTCTTTATCTCATAGCAGCCATCTGGACGGACTGTTGAGAATTCCACACTTCTTCTGCATTCATCGATGTCATCCTTGCGCTGATACAAAAATTAGGTTATTATACACTTTATGCCTGACTACTAAATTCGCTTGTTCAGGTACTAAATTCCCTGTCACTGTTCGTTGGCGAATTATCGACGCTACTGTCCCTATAATTATAGTACTATGACTATCTGTCACTGAATTTAACACTTTTCAATGAATCTCCTGTGTCCTCGACACAAAAATACAAGTCTACGTCCGTAGACGCACAGAATAATAATAATGTCTCCTAGACACACGGAATGAAAGTCGTCTCTTGTGTACTCAACACACAGAATAAAAGTCAATGTCTTGGCTCTTCGACACACTTATAAATGAACCGGCCCTTGGGTCTAGATGGAGGGGGATTTTATGTAAAAATTTATCGAAGTAATTGTGGTACAGGAATGAAATACATATCACTGAACTCGTAATATTGCACAGGTCAAGAATATGCCCATTAATCCTAGAATCGATCGTAGATATTTTGTCTAGGCGATTTCCCGCGTGAATGCTAGCCACCGCGTACCCCAGCCGGAGTTGGCGCGCAAGTAGGCATTCTCTTCTCATTGGTTCTCCCTTTTCTGTAATTTGGCGGTTTCTAGTAGATCTTGGCGTCTTGGGAGTGTCTATTTTCTTCATCAGCCATTCACGTTACTGCATCTTATTTCTTCTAGGCGCGAATATCACAATGAACATACCAGAACCATGTCTCACCGCGCGTCGCTTCTAAAATTGAGGTAGCCACACCTGTCCCTGTGATACATAGCTAAGCTATTTCTTTTCATAGCTCAAGTACTTAGCCTTTTGTTAAACTGATGCAGGTATGTCCCTACTGTCTCCAACAAATGCTTGAAATTTCCTCATCACTGTCTGGCTACTTTCATGATGCTGGTTGAAATATTTATTAATTGAAGAAATAAAATAGTAGAATCATTTAACCAACATAGGGTAAAGGGTTCAGTATCTCCGCCATTATTGTCGTATTATGTCGTTATTATCATTCACTGTTCTGTTTCTCTTCTCTTGTGATTTTTGGAGAAGTTTTTTTTAGGTAGATTTCATTAGAAAGCTAACTATTGCAATGGGTACCATGTTTCGACTTCCGGAAAATTTCGACATATCTTCGCGTTTCACATCCCCCAGACCCCAAAACCACCGTCAGTTCAAAAGTTTATATATAATTTATGTATATATTGAACCCTTCAGAATAGCAGTGTTTTATGCAAGAATCTTAGATCAAGGGGTCGCGTTCAGTTCATAGTGTGGTGTTTACGTCCGCCAAACTACGTGCTTTTCTGAGGCAAGGGTTATAGGATGAAAACTATAACTAAGAAAGAAAGGAGACAAAACGTAAGATAATAACTAGATTTAATCACTAATTTGTGCATAAAAGAATAAAACAAACAAAAATAAACAAAATCCTCCCTGAATTTTTCCCCTGACATGAATATTTATCACTTTGAGGAGTCAAACAGATCTCCCCTTTTCTAATAAAATATGGATCCAAGTTCCACTATCTTGCATGTGAATTTATGTTCGCGTGATGACTATCTACGAGAAATGAGTACTTGGATGATCATTCGTTCACAACGGGTTAACAGCCACGGTGCTCACGAACAATCATCTCGTAAATCAACTTTTATGGCTATGGGCATAACATTAATAAAAATCCTTAAATCTAACTCTGACACACATATTACAACTCTACTATTTACAGGCATCTCTCTGAGACCCTTATTAGTGTGGTGACACACTTATCCAAATGAGCTGCCACAATGGCCAGATACTCAACAACAAGGAAACACAGCGCCGCACGTGACTCACGAGTCACTGACATGTACAATAAACAAAGAATAAACCAACAACAACAAACAACCTGAGTGGTTAAGATTACTTTATATTAACAAAACTGCATGTTAAGGAAACGCTTCGAAGGTAATCGTGTTTCGTAGGCAACTCCCATTTATTTAAACAATTTTACCATTGATCAGTTTCTCACATTTATATTTATTTTCAAGTAATTGGGAGCCAGACTTGCACTCCACTTTAATGAGCTCTGCTTGCGAAACTCAGTCAGCCCTTGTGACAACAACTCACCCCTTTCCACAATACCAGTCATGTCCCCCATCCAGTGTATATAAATAGCCGACCAGCGGAATTGTTATCTCAAGGAATCAACAGCCGCTAACATCTCCTCCCACTCAACATATGGTCAGACAATAATCACAAATCCATAATTGTCCTCGCAAGGAAACAATATGAATCTGGTACCAAGCTGACAGAAATCAGTCTCTGCTGAAGTTCCCGCTTGTAATACCACAACAATATACTCACAGTACACACATCTGGGACTGACATAACGCCTTTTCACACGGGTCTGCTGAATTAAAGCTCGCAAACATTTAACACAATATTTAAAACCTACGATAGAGCTGAGTACTCTTCGTCACAAATTACATTGCTCCAAAGGCAATAATCACACTGAATCTGATCAATAATAATTCTCAACAACATTTTTTTACCCTCCAATCTACTATATAATTAGATTAATTCAGTCCTACTTCTGAAACACGACATATCTCCGAAAGACGTTTTTAACCGCACTTCGTAACCTAGGCGAACACGGCCGTTCACATAGATACGTTAGTTAACACAACACAAAGAAAAGAACCTTCCATTAACTACCATTGTGCGAGCTGCTTCCAAACAAAAGTGTGTCAGATCAAAACTAAATATACTACATTAAATCACACAAGCAAAGTATTTACAAAAATATGTCCCATAAACCATAAGTTAATTTAATAAATAATAAAATATTATTTGTACTCATCTCGTGTTGTAGTCACCCGTCAAAGAACATCAGACGCCATTCCCCAACTGGATGCTTCTTTATCTCATAGCAGCCATCTGGACGGACTGTTGAGACTTCCACACTTCTTCTGCATTCATCGATGTCATCCTTGCGCTGATACAAAAATTAGGTTATTATACACTTTATGCCTGACTACTAAATTCGCTTGTTCAGGTACTAAATTCCCTGTCACTGTTCGCTGGCGAATTATCGACGCTACTGTCCCTATAACTATAGTACTATGACTATCTATCACTGAATTTAACACTTTTCAATGAATATCTTGTGTCCTCGACACAAATATAAAAGGCTATCTCTTCAGACGAACAGAATCAAAGTCCTGTGTTCTCGACACACGGAATAAAAGTCAATGTCTGTAGACGCACAGAATAATAATAGTGTGTCCTCAACACATGGAATAAAAGTCATGTCTCCTAGACACACGGAATGAAAGTCAATGTCTGTAGACGCACAGAATAATAATAGTGTGTCCTCAACACACGGAATAAAAGTCAATGTCTTGGCTCTTCGACACACTTATAAATGAACTGGCGCTTGGGTCTAGATGGAGGGGGATTTTATGTAAAAATTTCTCGAAATAATTGTGATACAGGAATGAAATACATATCACTGAACTCGTAATATTGCACAGGTCAAGAATATGCCCATTAATCCTAGAATCGATCGTAGAGATTTTGTCTAGGCGATTTCCCGCGTGAATACTAGCCGCCGCGTACCCCAGCCAGAGTTGGCGCGCAAGTAGGCATTCTCTTCTCATTGGTTCTCCATTTTCTGATAATTTGGCGGTTTCTAGTAGATCTTGGCGTCTTGGGAGTGTCTATTTTCTTCATCAGCCATTCACGTTACTGCATCATATTTCTTCTAGGCGCGAATATCACAATGAACATACCAGAACCATGTCTCACCGCGCGTCGCTTCTAAAATTGAGGTAGCCACACCTGTCCCTGTGATACATAGCTCTGCTATTTCTTTTCATAGCTCAAGTACTTAGCCTTTTGTTAAACTGATGCAGGTATGTCCGTACTGTCTCCAACAAATGCTTGAAATTTCCTCATCACTGTCTGGCTACTTTCTTGATGCTGGTTGAAATATTTATTAATTGAAGAAATAAAAGTAGAATCATTTAACCAACATAGGGTAAAGGGTTCACAACTCTCCCACTCACAAAATTTCGAACTTAGGAACAAAGTCGACAATTTTACAATACTTCCGTAGGCCAATTTGTTTTATTTCCAGAATCACCCCTTTTTTCTTACTTGGTCTAGGCGCTCCTGTCTTCAATGGCATTTACTCGTTTTCATATCCTGCTTGTCTCTCCCCCTTCCAATCTTGCGTGATGCTCGATGCCTGCGGCAACACCTTACTTGCCTCGTTAATGTTTGTCAACAACAAGTCTACTTCCTCCTTCATCACGTGCCGTAGTCAATTGCTCCCCGTTGACTTTGTTGATCGTAGGACGTCCGTATATTCAAACAGCGTCATTATTTCGGCGCTACCATGGTTCACTTCGACGATATTTCTTTAGGTTGGCAGTGTTGTAAACTGACATTGTTCCTGTGCTCAATTCTTTCACTCTGTAAGCATTATTTCCAAGGTTTCTTACGATAGAATAGGGTCCTATGAATTTTTCGCAGAACTTACTAAAGATTTTCTTTTCTGGGTCCGATATAGCAGGTCGTTTTACCAAAACGAGCTGGTTGACTTCAAGATCACCGTGGAACCTCTTATTTCTTACTCGCCGTAATCTGCGGTCTGCTTGTTTCCTCATGTATGCTCTCGTTCTTTCAATTCTCAGGTCTGGTGCTATCATGGGATCTTGTGGACAGTTAATGATGCTTTTCCACGTTCTTACTGGATACTCGTTCTTGTGTAGGACCATAGGGATTTGTCCTGTTGACTCGTGCCTGGTAGAATTCATGCATGTCTCCACGTCCTTAATTTTATCGACCCATTTGTGGTGTTCGTTCGGAATGAAGATTCTCAAATATGCAATTACAGATTTAATTACTCTCTCGCTGGATTTGCTTGGGCATGTCGGATACTGCTTAAAACATGTTTTATACCCATGTCTTCCATTCCTTTCTTGAATTCGGCGCTTGTGAAATAACTGCCGTGATCTGATAATATAAACTCTGGTTTTCCAAGGGTTGGAATAACTCTATTACGAATGCGACTGAGTACCTGCTTCGATGTTGTTTTCTGAATAGGGCATAGTACTACAAACTTAGAAAATACATCAATGCACACCAGCAAATGACGGCAACCTCTCCTTCCCTTCGGAATTGGACCAAGACAGTCCATCGCCAGTAGCTCACATGGTTTCTGAGGTAGCAATGGTCTAGGATATTGCCTCAGTAAATAATTATTTGGCTTTGTTCTCTGACACGGGTCACAAGTTGTAATGACGTCACATATAGTTGTTCTCATACGTGGCCATGTAAATGTCTCTCCTATTGTCGCTTCGCACTTGTCTAAGCCCACGTGACCGTAACTTTCGTGCGTATGCCATGTCAATCCTCGTTGTAACGATGCAGGTACTAATATGCGTAACTTGGTGTGGTCATTATCTACCCATTTGTGCAGCAAATTGTTGACATAAACATATCTTCCTTCTTTGGCTTTCGCTTCTCGAAATGCAGGTGTTCCTGTAGGTAGTTGTTTTTTTGAAGTAATTAATTAATAGCATCATCCATGGTTCCGCTTCCTGTTCTCGCTGTATCTCACGTAACTCCTCCAAGAATTCCCGGTCCTTCGGTGTTAACTCCAAGTGTTGTACCATCGCTGTTTCTTCATTATCAGGCTCTGGGTTCCTGCTGAGTGCATCCGGTATCACGTTCATCTTCCCTGGACAATGTTCAATTTCAATGCTGAACTGCTGAATGTATATAGACCAACGTGTCACACGTTCGCTTGCCATTGACGTCTCAAACAAGAATGTTAATGCCTTGTGGTCAGTTCTGACAACAATCGGGTAACCATAGATTATTCGTTTCCATTGTTGGAGCGCATGAAGGATGGCCAACAATTCTAGCTCGGTTACAGTATAATTGCGCTCGTGCTTACGCAATTTTCGGCTGACAAATGCCAAATATGTTTTGTGCTGCAGGTTAGCTGGATCCTCTTGGTAGAGCATAGCACCTATCCCAATTAGTGAAGCATCCGCTTGGATTATGAAGTTGTGCTTGAAATCTGGATATCCTAATTTAATGCAGTTTTCCAATAGCTGTTTTGTTGCTTGGAATGCCTTCTCACATTCCGCGTTCCATGACCATTTGTTATTTTTCTTTAACATTTCTTGCATTGGAGCTACAGTCTCCGTATAACCTGGACAGTTTTCTTTAAAGAATCCCGTTACGCCTAAGAAAGCCCGAATGTGCTTGACTCTCGTTGGTGTAGGGAAATTCTTTATCGCTTCAATCTTAGCTGGGTTTGGCATCACTCCCTCCTTGTCAATGACGTGACCCAAATATAAAATCTCGCTCTTGAAGAAATGCGATTTCTTCAGGTTTACTTTGAAATTCGATGCGTTCAAGTTGCCCAATACTTTATCTAAATTTTCCATGTGAGTTTCAATGTTGTCGGATGCCAACAGAATGTCGTCAATGTATCGCACCGTCATCTCCTTTACTTCCTCGGTTAGGTTCCGGTCCAGTGCTCGGATTAAAGCACAGCCCGCTGTTTTGACCCCAAAAGGCATTCTGACGAAACAATATGTCTGGTTATCGAATAAGAAGCCAGTTAGAAGCTGTGACTTCTCATCCAACTCAAGATGGTGGAACGAGCTCGTCAGATCGACTGATGAATAAATGCTCTTGTTTTTAAAGCCTTTTAATACGTCTCTGATAATTGGCGCTCTGTCATACTCAGGAAAAATGAGTCTCATGTTGAGGTTTCTGGCATCTAAACAAAGTCTAATAGATCCATTTGGTTTTGTGACTGCCAAAATCGCATTTAGATAAGGTGTAGGTGTCTTCCTTATTACTCCAGCTTCTAACATCTCATCTATAATGATTTTAACTTGCCCACGATATTTTTCAGGAATTCGGTACAATCTGCTTTTGAAAGGGGTCCTGTCCTCGACTTGCATAGAGTACTTGAAATTTAAAATTTTCCCAGGTACTGTATCAAATACTGTTTTGTGCTTCCTCAAAATCTCTTCCAACTGTTTTCTGTGTTCACCCCCAAGTTGAATGTCATTGAGCCGCTCCTGTAGTAACTCTTCAAATTGTGCATCACTGTCATCTCCTTCTGTTAATAAAGACCATATCTCCTGGGATTCTATCTCCTCATCTAGTTCCACAACAGCCCCTTCTACGATGTTATCTTCCGCCTTTCGTACCTCCTCTTCCGTCTCTTCTGATATTGCTTCCAATGCCCAAGAATTTACATCTCTTCCGGTAGTGATTTCATCCATATGCAATCCCACGTTTTTCAGCTGGTCATATTCTCTAAAACTGACTGTATTCTTGTGTAAATCTATCACTGCTTGATAGACACAAATGAAATTTGCACCAAGAATTATATTGAAATTCATCTTTGCCATGATAACGAATGTTTGCCCAAAAGTATGTTCCAATATGTTCAGCTCTAAGTATGCCTGACGTTTACAAGTAACGGTGCGTTCAGGAATAACACCCCTCACTTTGAGCTGTGGTACCGGAATTACAGGAATATTCTGAGTCCGTCCCAACTCTCGAACCAAGGCCTCCGATACTAGACTGATCTGTGACCCCGTATCCAATAAACATCTTATATTAATTCCACCAATCCTTGCGTAAATAATGGGTAATTGCCTAATTTCATCGTTCCGTGGTTTCACCGTCTCCTCCAGGCAATCTTCTGGTACAGCAATCCATTCTTGTATGTTTGCTACTATCCATCCATCTTCAACTTCCGACTGTTGTGTTTTGAGACTGTCTCCTTGATCCAAAATTAACATTTTTTTAGCTCCATTTCGACTCCCATCATCCTTCTGTCGCTCATGTCCTTGATATTCCTCTTGTCTCAGTAGACTTCCAGCTTCCTCAGTATGTGTATTTGGGTTATTTCTGTTCCCAATGGCCTTTTCCCATCTTCCTAGCTCTCCACCTTGATTAGCGTGTAACTCCTCTAAGTAATTTTGTGATTGAGCGTGCCTATCATCCCAGTCATCTCGATAGTTACGTTGATCTCCTTGATTTTGATCTCTCCTTCCTTTCCATCGTTGATTGGCATTATAATCACCGTATCTTCCATAAGGCCTGTCATTCCTTCGATTATCACGCCATTGTTGATATCCTCTCTGTTGGTATCTATTGTTGCCCTGGTATCTATTGTTGTAGTAATTTTCGTTACGCTGATATGGTCTGTTTTCCCCTTCTTCCTGGTTTCGCCTAGGTGTGGAGGTGCTCGTATTAGTACCCTGCGTTTTAGTATTTCCTTGTTTTGCTTTTACGACCTCTGTAGTGTTGACTAATTCCAGTTGTCTTCCTCCTCTAAAATGACTATGAGATGTGGTCTCATCTATTTGCCGTAATATCTGCTCTGCATGTAGGGCCGTACTGACGTTTGCTGCGACTAGCACTTGCTGTACATTAACTGGCATTTGCCTTGCTATTGTCATCACCAAATCTGATTCGTTTAATGGGTAATCCAGATCGCGAAATTTTAGCATTTGCATGTTAAAGAAATCTGAGTATTTTGTCTGCTGGGTAGTTTGGTATTTTCTAGAGTAAAGCTCCATTCTTAAACTCTGTTGTATGGCGGGAGACCAGTATTTGCGCAGAAACGCTAAGTTAAAGTCTGACATGGTTCCAAATGTATATTTGAAACTTAAAAACCAGGTGAGAACATTCCCTGATAAAAATCTCTCCATCATTCTCAATCTACGTGCTTCAGGTACCCCAGTGTCATTAAAATGGTCTTCAATCTCTTTGATAAAGGCCTTAGGTGTTACCCCTGAATTTTCGGTGTATTTCTGCGGCTTGTAGTCATTTGAGCGAATTACTTGAATAAGTTGTGTGGGCTGATGACCGTCCTGTGGTGTTGAGCTTCTATCTACGTTCTTACGAAATCCTTCCGTGTTTGTTGTTAATGGGCTCTCTGCTTGATTCTGACTTCCTGCTATGCTGGATTGGGGACTATGTGAGTCATCCTGCTTGTCTTTCAATGCTCCCGTTTTAAATATAGACGATTGTTCTAATGAGCGAATTTCGGCTTTAATGATCCTGTCTGTCTGCTCTTTCAGTCTATTTTTACCTCTTGCTCCAAAGCTTGAATACGCGTGTGGTTTTCGCCTACTGTTTTGATAATGGTGGATCTTTCCTCTCTAGAATCAATATTCATTTTCTTCCAATCTTTCCTGATCTGTTCTTTAATCGTGCTTATTTTTTCTTCAATTTGGCTCTTATTTTCATCCTGATTATTTTCTATCTGGCTTAGCCTTTCGTCTAATGTACTCTTAAATTGTTCTTGTTCCGTTTATAAGCTTTTCCACTGTTCCGCTGATTTTATCTCTAGACGGTCCATATCTTTAATTATGCCTGATATGTTCTCATCTACTGCTGATATTTGTTGTTGAATGACCCTGCCACTTTTCTCCATCTCCTTAAATCGACCTTCCAACTTATCCTGGGCTATTTTGACCTCGCTTGTATTCATTGTGCATGCTATTTCAATCTGCTCTAATTTAGCTAACACCGTTTCATCGAGAATGCTAAGTTTTTTATCGAAAATACTCTCCATTTGTTTAATCTGCTCTAATTGTTTCTCATTATTTTTGCTCACATCAAGGGCCAGTAATATCATCTGTTGGTTTATGTGCTCTTTCATTTCTGCGGTTAACGAAGCTAATTGCTTCGTGTTTTTATTATTTTGCGCCTCTAACTCTGAATTTATAGTGTCATTAATTTCACTCTTTAATAACCTAGCTTGTTCCGCCTGATATTCATTTTGCTCAATTCTACTGTTATTTAACTGTGTCCGCAATGATTCACTTTGTTCTAACAGTTTAGCATTTAGCGATTCACTTTGTTCTGACATTTTCGTATTTAGCGATTCACTTTGTTCTAACATTTTCGTATTTAGCGATTCACTTTGCTCTAACAGTTTAGTATTTATAGATTGACTCTGTTCTGATAATTTAGTGTTTATTTGTTCGGATAACTTCGTGTTCAGCGATTCACTTTGTTCTGCTAATTTAGTATCCAACAATTCCTGAGTTCTCCTTGCCGCACTTTCAATGATCTCCTGGATCTGCGCCACCGTTGCCATGTTTTATAATATATATGAGACATATGGGAAATGGCCTACGCCAATGCCCTTTGACACGCACATAAATCCAATGCACATTTAATTTCTTTATTCTACTCAGTTCATTTATTTTTACCTTTAACCCCATTAGTTGATTGCATCTCTGAGTAGTTCTAGTTTTACTCAATTTAATTTTAAACCCAAGCACATATTTAGTCATTAAACAGTTATCCTGATCTGATATTAACACTGACTAATTAACAAAGTATTAATTGTCATTTCAGGCTACAGCCTCCTAATATTTCCATGAGTTTGACTTTCTACACAAATCTAGTTTTAACTTTATCATTGGGCGCCCGGTATCACATCTTAATTTTACTTTAATTTAAAAGACAACAACGTGAACCGTATTTTACTTTGCAAACTCCTGATTTTAATTTATCTTTCACACATTTGGCGGTATCCACTTCGCCTCAACTACTTTTAATAAAATATCACTTCCCGGTGATTAAATACTGTCATATCTGCCTGCACTTGCGGCATGCCAGTTTTACTCAAATGCGCCACTATTGACATGTGTAATCTCCCCGTTACACCACATTGAATAGCCCCACCGTTGGCCGCCAGTTTTCACCTATGAACCCTTCAGAATAGCAGTGTTTTATGCAAGAATCTTTGATCAAGGGGTCGCGTTCAGTTCATAGTGTGGTGTTTACGTCCGCCAAACTACGTGCTTTTCTGATGCAAGGGTTATAGGATGAAAACTATAACTAAGAAAGAAAGGAGACAAAGCGTAAGATAATAACTAGATTTAATCACTAATTTGTGCATAAAAGAATAAAACAAACAAAAATAAACAAAATCCTCCCTGAATTTTTCCCCTGACATGAATATTTATCACTTTGAGTAGTCAAACAGATCTCCCCTTTTCTAATAAAATATGGATCCAAGTTCCACTATCTTGCATGTGAATTTATGTTCGCGTGATGACTATCTACGAGAGATGAGTACTTGGATGATCATTCGTTCACAACGGGTTAACAGCCACGGTGCTCACGAACAATCATCTCGTAAATCAACTTTTATGGCTATGGGCATAACATTAATAAAAATCCTTAAATCTAACTCTGACACACATATTACAACTCTACTATTTACAGGCATCTCTCTGAGACCCTTATTAGTGTGGTGACACACTTAACAAATGAGCTGCCACAATGGCCAGATACTCAACAACAAGGAAACACAGCGCCGCACGTGACTCACCGGTCACTGACATGTACAATAAACAAAGAATAAACCAACAACAACAAACAACCTGAGTGGTTAAGATTACTTTATATTAACAAAACTGCATGTTAAGGAAACGCTTCGAAGGTAATCGTGTTTCGTAGGCAACTCCCATTTATTTAAACAATTTTACCATTGATCAGTTTCTCACATTTATATTTATTTTCAAGTAATTGGGAGCCAGACTTGCACTCCACTTTAATGAGCTCTGCTTGCGAAACTCAGTCAGCCCTTGTGACAACAACTCACCCCTTTCCACAATACCAGTCATGTCCCCCATCCAGTGTATATAAATAGCCGACCAGCGGAATTGTTATCTCAAGGAATCAACAGCCGCTAACATCTCCTCCCACTCAACATATGGTCAGACAATAATCACATATCCATAATTGTTCTCGCAAGGAAACAATATGAATCTGGTACCAAGCTGACAGAAATCAGTCTCTGCTGAAGTTCCCGCTTGTAATACCACAACAATATACTCACAGTACACACATCTGGGACTGACATAACGCCTTTTCACACGGGTCTGCTGAATTAAAGCTCGCAAACATTTAACACAATATTTAAAACCTACGATAGAGCTGAGTACTCTTCGTCACAAATTACATTGCTCCAAAGGCAATAATCACACTGAATCTGATCAATAATAATTCTCAACAACATTTTTTTACCCTCCAATCTACTATATAATTAGATTAATTCAGTCCTACTTCTGAAACACGACATATCTCCGAAAGACGTTTTTAACCGCACTTCGTAACCTAGGCGAACACGGCCGTTCACATAGATACGTTAGTTAACACAACACAAAGAAAAGAACCTTCCATTAACTACCATTGTGCGAGCTGCTTCCAAACAAAAGTGTGTCAGATCAAAACTAAATATACTACATTAAATCACACAAGCAATGTATTTACAAAAATATGTCCCATAAACCATAAGTTAATTTAATAAATAATAAAATATTATTTGTACTCATCTCGTGTTGTAGTCACCCGTCAAAGAACATCAGACGCCATTCCCCAACTGGATGCTTCTTTATCTCATAGCAGCCATCTGGACGGACTGTTGAGACTTCCACACTTCTTCTGCATTCATCGATGTCATCCTTGCGCTGATACAAAAATTAGGTTATTATACACTTTATGCCTGACTACTAAATTCGCTTGTTCAGGTACTAAATTCCCTGTCACTGTTCGCTGGCGAATTATCGACGCTACTGTCCCTATAACTATAGTACTATGACTATCTATCACTGAATTTAACACTTTTCAATGAATATCTTGTGTCCTCGACACAAATATAAAAGGCTATCTCTTCAGACGAACAGAATCAAAGTCCTGTGTTCTCGACACACGGAATAAAAGTCAATGTCTGTAGACGCACAGAATAATAATAGTGTGTCCTCAACACACGGAATAAAAGTCATGTCTCCTAGACACACGGAATGAAAGTCAATGTCTGTAGACGCACAGAATAATAATAGTGTGTCCTCAACACACGGAATAAAAGTCAATGTCTTGGCTCTTCGACACACTTATAAATGAACTGGCCCTTGGGTCTAGATGGAGGGGGATTTTATGTAAAAATTTCTCGAAATAATTGTGATACAGGAATGAAATACATATCACTGAACTCGTAATATTGCACAGGTCAAGAATATGCCCATTAATCCTAGAATCGATCGTAGAGATTTTGTCTAGGCGATTTCCCGCGTGAATACTAGCCGCCGCGTACCCCAGCCAGAGTTGGCGCGCAAGTAGGCATTCTCTTCTCATTGGTTCTCCATTTTCTGATAATTTGGCGGTTTCTAGTAGATCTTGGCGTCTTGGGAGTGTCTATTTTCTTCATCAGCCATTCACGTTACTGCATCATATTTCTTCTAGGCGCAAATATCACAATGAACATACCAGAACCATGTCTCACCGCGCGTCGCTTCTAAAATTGAGGTAGCCACACCTGTCCCTGCGATACATAGCTCTGCTATTTCTTTTCATAGCTCAAGTACTTAGCCTTTTGTTAAACTGATGCAGGTATGTCCCTACTGTCTCCAACAAATGCTTGAAATTTCCTCATCACTGTCTGGCTACTTTCTTGATGCTGGTTGAAATATTTATTAATTGAAGAAATAAAAGTAGAATCATTTAACCAACATAGGGTAAAGGGTTCAATATGTATATATGTATATATATATCAGTTTCTTGTGGACACGATAACTGCCGTAATTTTGCACCAATCACTTTGAGTTTTTTACATAATATGTATCCCTATAAAATCTCGGTCGAGTTCGTTAATGGGCAAAATCGGTCGAAGGGGGTAAAAATGGGAGGCTTTTTTCGAATAAGTGAAATTTCGCTATAACTCTCTTAATACGTGAAATATCGAATCAATTCAAAGTTCATAATATGTATCGGATAAGTGCCAAAAATTTATGTCAAATAAGTTTTTTGATAGCACCATCCATTGACCAAAGGGGTGGAAAAAAGTGGGTTTTTCGGGAAACATTAATCATATCTCTCTTAATAGGCACAATATCAAAACCGTATAAAATGGAAAATATTCCCCTATTAATTACCTAAAACTTTTGTCTGAAAGAATTTTTGATATGACCCACCATTACGCCAAGGGATGAGAAAAATGATTTCGGAATTTTAAAAAATTCAAAGTGCCATCAGAGGTTACCATAACAACGCTTTTAAATTGATAAGGGATGATCTATCAGAGGTTGCCAAGACAACGCCATTGACGAGATCACATTCATTTTTAGCCTACTTTTCACACTTTTCAACAAGTAGTTCCGTGAAGAACTAAATAGCCTATTTTCATATGTCCTACACGTGTTTATTACCTCTATCAACATACAATATATCAGTTTGAAGGTTGTGATAGATTCGTAGATATTGAGAACCGTCTAAATATTTCAGATGGTTCGCAGGTTGGATTTTTATTTATATGCTATTACATGAAGATTATTGTGTACGTGTGGTATTCAAAGTTTAATCACATGATTAGTACACAGGTAGTAAAAACGAGATATTAAAATTTCGCACAGCTGCCATCTTGTGGTTATGAAAAAAATTGAAATAAATTAGATGCCAGTGGATTAACATATGTATAAGTATTTAACGTGCAATGTTTCACTGCCCTCGGATGGTTAAATCGCGAGAAACGTTCATTTAAATATGTATAGTTCGCGTCACCGCCATGTTGGATTTCTGCTCACCAGGTTACTGAAAGTCCTATAGGTGAACTTATGTTCATAGCCTCTATGAACATAAAAGAATTCAGTTTGATTGCTGTAAAAGATTCGTAGATATTAAGAACCGCATAAATAGTACGGATGCTCGCCATTTTGGATTGTTATATATATAGGCCATAGAGTTATGTACCATTCAAGGACAATTATTTCCTAGGTTCATTATTCAAACTTTCAATTCGATCGCATGATTACGACACAAGAAATAAAAACTTAATTTTAAAATTTCGCACCGCCGCCATCTTGAGGTTATGTAAACAATTGAACTGAATTAGATGCCAGCTCATTACAATAAGTATAATCATTTACTGCACCATATTTCACTGCGTTCAGAGAGTTAAATCACGAGAAAAGTCTATTAAGATGTTTCAACTTCGCTTGGCCGCCATGTTCGTTTTGTACTTTACAGGTTTATGACAGTTACATAGATGAACTTATAGCAGAGCCCTTTATCACCGTACTAAATTTTAGGGTGATATCTGTAATAATTTAGGAGATATAGATTGCAGGTGAAATATTTCCCACAGTCGCCATTGTGAGGTTATGTAAACAATTGAACTAAGTTAGACTCCAGTGCATTACAATGCGTATAAACATTTGCTGTACCAAGTTTCATTACGTTTGGATGGTTAAATAGCGAGAAAAGTCAATTTAAAAGTCTCAAATTCGCTTGGCCGCCATGTTGGTTTTGTAGTTACCAAGTTTTTGAAAGTCTCATAGGTGAACTTCTAGTAGTACCCTTTATCACCGTACACAATTTCAGGGTGATATCGGTAATAGTTTCGGAGATACTGAATGCTGGTGAAATATTTCGCACAGCCGCCATGTTGGATTGGTGAGACACAATAAAATTTGAAGGGCACGGTCGGGGTCGGCCAGAATGGTGCTATGATCTTACCGAGTTTCATTGAAATCGCTCCAACCGTTCAAAAGTTATTAGGGACACACACACACACACACACACACACACGGACAAAAGGTGATCTCATTAGCCTATTTTTTTCAAAATTGAAAATAGGCTAAAAATGAAGAAAAAGTAGACTTATAAGATATATCCGAGAAAATGTGTCTGTCCTTCTGTCTGTCTGTCCTTCTGTCTGTCTGGCTGTGTGTGTGTGTGTGTGCGTGTGTGTGTGTGTGTGTGTGTGTGTGTGTGTGTGTGTGTGTGTGTGTGTGTGTGTGTCCCTATCAACTCCTAAACGGTTGCAGCAATCGAAACCAAATTTAGTATGAGTAAAGATGTATACCGGAATATCTTAGGCCCATATTTGAAAAAGATGCCAGTGCTACCAACTGCTAAAAAAAACGCACTAGAAATTTGAGCTCTATGTTGGATATCTTGGAAGGTATACATGGGAGCTATTCTAAAATTGGCACACATGTAGATAATACTATTTCAGTTTAATTTCCTGGTGGCCATACATGACAGCGTTGCCAAAATAATTTTAAGCCTTCTGATAATTCCAATTTTTAAATGCATATAACTTCTACACTATCAATTGGATTTCAACCAAATTTTGTATGTAATATGTGTACATAAACATATATGACTGAGTGTATTCTTAAGAGCCACCAGGGCTGCCAACTGTTAATAATTGCTCTCAATTTTGTATCCAAATATATCAGAAAGTATGCAAGCCGACAGCTTTAAACTATGCACACGTAAATTACCAGACATTTTACATTAATTTGGAGTAACTTATATACGTCAGTTCTACCAACATGATTCTAAGCCTGCTGATAGGACCAATTTTTAAATACATGTAACTTCTATACCAACAAATGGATTTCATCCAAAATTGGCACAAAAATATGTAATATTTCAGATTATTTCTGACCAGCACTCGCATGACATTGTTGCCAACATGCTTTTACGTGTACTAATAGATCCAATGTCTAAATCCATGTAACGTCCTTTGGACTTCAACCACATTTTGTATTCTGTACCTTAGGAGATGGAAGTAAGAATATATTCAGTCACCAGAGCTCCCAACTGTATTGCTCTATTAGGCTACATTATGCCTAGTATACGTTATTTCGAACTAATTAAGACATTTCGATATTACCCACTTAATTTCGTCATTATTCTAGACAGGTTCATATACTGTAGATTAATCTATGGCATGAATCTTAATTTTAAGAAAAGTAGGCTCTTTAGTTCGTCACGGAACTTCTTGTTCCATCTGACTATGAGGGAAGTGGCTAACTGGTAGCATGCTGAACTTCTATGCCCAAGGTGCTGGTTCAAAGCCGGCCAAAGTCGCCGGATTTTCTAAGAGCGCTAAAAATCCGTCAGCATGCTTTCCTTCGGAGGGGAAGTTACAACGTTCGTTGCAAGTTGCTGGTTGCGGTGGCATCTAGCAGCCAAGTTCACAGCTAGGTGTCGTTGACGTTAGTATTTGGTACAAAATTAGGTACTACTACTTAAAATTGACCGTCTGCAGACCTTACCTGAATTACAGACTAATACAGTCATCACAAATAACACCGTTTATCAGACAGATTCTACACACACCCAATGTACACGGGGTTACATGACCACCTTGTCGCAGCCCCTAAACTGAGGAACCAACCAACATCTCTGCGGGAGATAAAATTTTGCGTGAAGAAGTAGCAGACTGTTAGATAGTTACACATTAGTTCCAAACCTTGCATAAGGACAGTGTGATCACAAGTATAAAAAGTAACCCCAAATGACAAGAAGGTTACCATCCCCATAAGACAGTAAAATGTTAAAAGTATGCATAGAAAGACGAAAAATTTTTAACTAACCTCCAATTGTAAAATACTTTCTCACAATAAATGAGGTCTAATCCTGCTACGAAAACCTGCATATTTTGCCTATTATAGCCTATCCCCTAGTTTGCCCGGTGAAATCTACCTCCGCCTTCCGACGTGCCGAGAGGAATTTTTTTTAGATTAATGGTACAAAGTTTCAGGGAAGGCAGACATTGCTATGCCTCAGTCAGACAACGAGTCACCACGCTTTCGGCGGCTGGGTACAGTCCTCAATCTAGCATTCAAGTGAGCTCCCAAGAGTATAACTTAATGTTACAAAGTTCCTAAATTAAACAACAAAAACAACGAATCAACGACATCTTCCTGTGGAAATTAAAATGGGATGAAGTACATGTACATACTTGCAAATTTTAGGCTTTGTAATAAATAGACTCCAAAATTCGTGTTGCATGAAGTTAACCTGAAATGGTAGTGGTATTAGAAGTATTAGTATTGCAATTGGAACGACATTCCTGAGTATTGCTTATTCCCGGATTTTTTCACTCTCCCTTCAGGCAAATGCCCAATCCCTGTTCCTGACACAGTTACACACCTACACGGGTCTAATGATAAAGATGCCCTAAGCCCTGAACCCTTTAGTATTGCAGTGTTTATATGCAAGAATCTTGATCAAGGGGTCGCGCTCAGTTCATAGTGTGTTGTGTACGTTCGCCAAACAACATGCTCTACTGAGGTAAGGGTCATAGGATTAAAACTATAATTAAAAAAAAGGAAGTGACAAGGCGTAAAATAATAACATAATTTAATGACTATTAGTGCAAATAAAATGAATATAGACAACAACAATAATAAATTTCCTCCCTGAATCTTCCCATGACAGAAATATTTATCAAAAGTTGAGGAGTCAGACGGATCTTCCCCTTATAAAAAATGTGGATCCAAGCTCCACTAACTTGCATTGGATTTTATGTACGCGTAATTACTAACTACGAGGAATGAGTACTAGGATGACTGTTCGTTTACATCGGGTAACAGCCACGACGCTTACGAACAATCATCTCGTAAATCAACGTTTACGGATATGGGACACAACACTAATAAAACCCTTAAAAATTAATGCTGACACACAATCTAAAAACTAATATTTACAGGAATCTCCCTCGAGACCCTCCTTCGATGCAATGACGCATCTGACAAATGAGCTGCCAACCCGGCCAATTGCTCAATACACACACAAGGAAAAGACAGCATCGCACGTGACTACACGGGTCACTAATACGCAACATAAACATGGAATGTAACCAACAACAACAAAAGCCTCACCGGCTGAGATTACTTTATATGAATAAAAATGCACGTTAAGCTAACGCTTCGGATATTATAGTGATTCGTAGGCAACTCCCATTTATTTAAACAATTTTTACCATTGATCAGTTCTTATTCTGTATTTCAAGTAAATACGGAGCCAACAAGCACTCCCCTAATGACCTTGATGCAATCTTTTCAGCCCGCCTTGTGAAACAACTTCCCCCTTCCTCAACTCTGGTCATCGTCCAGCCTCAGTGTGTAAAAATAGCTTGACCAACTGCGCCGTTATCTCGTAGAATCAACAGCAACAAATCTCAACCACATAAACATATGGTAAGACCTTAATCGATATAGCCAAATATGTCCTCGCAAGGTAACCATATGGACTTGGCACCTACGAGAGAGCTGACTGCTCTTCGCCACAACTCACATTGCTCCAACGGCAATAAACTCACTGAATCTGATCAATAATAAATATTACAAGATTAATTTACCCTCCAATCTACTGCATGATTATACTAATTCAGTCCTACTTCTGAAACACAATATATCTCCGAGAGACGCTTCTTAATCGCACTACGTAAACATATGCGAACACGGTCGTCCACATAGCTACGTTAATTAAAACAAACAAACAAACAAGAACTTACGACTGACAAAATATGTGCGTGCTGTTTCCATGCAAAAGGTGTGTCAGACCAAAACTAAATACACTACGTTAATCAACACAAGCAAGATATTTACAAACAAAATATGTCCCATATACCATAAGTTAATTTGTCAGATAATAAGAATATTATTCATGTACTCATCCTCTGCCAGTCACCGTCAACGAACATCTGCAGCCATTTCCCTACTTAATGCCGCTCAGCTCGTCTCAAACATCTCGATGGAGTGTTGACAGTTCCAAACTTCTTCCAGGATATGCGATGTCATCTCTCGTGCTGATGCAAAAAGTTATAGGTTAATTCACACTCGATATCTGTTTACTAAATTCGCCGTTTTAGGTACTTAATTCCCCAGAACAGTCTGTTGGCGAATTGTCGATGATACTGTCCCTACAAAATAGTACAGTGACTATCTATCACACTGAATTTAACACATTTGTATTAATAAAATCTGTGTCCTCATGACACGCAAAGTACAAGTGCCTACGTCCTTAGACGTGCAAAATGTAATGATAACCTGTGTCTTCCGACACACACAAGTAATAGGCTACGTCCTCCGACGCACAAAAGTATAATAGCAATGTCTTGGCTCTTCACGCCACTTATAAATGAACTGGCCCTAGGTATCGATAGAGGGGGAAATTATATAAAAATTTCTCAAAATAATAGTGGTACAGGAATGAAACAAATATCACTGAACTCGTAAAATTGCGCAGGTCAAGAATATTCCCATTAATCCTAGAATCGATCGTAGAGATGTTGTCTAGCCGATCTCCCGCGTTAATGCTAGCTGTCGCGTGCCCAAGCTAGACTTGGCGCGTTCGTAAGCATTCATCTCTCATTGGTTCCACTTTTTCAATAACTTGGCGGTTTTTATCAGACCTCGGCCTCGTAGGAGTGTCCAGTATTATCATCAGCCACTCACATTACTGCATTATATTTTTTCTAGGCGCGAATAGTACAATGCACATGCCATAAGCGTGTCTCACCACGCGTCCCTTCTATTTTGAGGTAGCCACCACCTGTCCTTCTGAAACATTGCTAGTGTCTTTCTTTTCACAATGCTAAAGTATTTAGCATTTTGTCACCTGCTGCAGGTATGTTCCCACTGTCTCCAACAAATGCTTGAAGTTTCCTCATCTTCGTCTGGCTATTTCATGACGCTGGTGGAAATATTAATTAATTGAAGAAATAAAACATCGAATCATTTATCCATCAGAGGATAAAGGGTTCACTAAATTAAACAACAAAAACAACGAATCAACGACATCTTCCTGTGGAAATTAAAATGGGATGAAGTACATGTACATACTTGCAAATTTTAGGCTTTGTAATAAATAGACTCCAAAATTCGTGTTGCATGAAGTTAACCTGAAATAGTAGTGGTATTAGAAGTATTAGTATTGCAATTGGAACGACATTCCTGAGTATTGCTTATTCCCGGATTTTTTCACTCTCCCTTCAGGAAAATGCCCAATCCCTGTTCCTGACACAGTTACACACCTACACGGGTCTAATGATAAAGATGCCCTAAGCCCTTTACATGGATTATTAACAACAAACCTCTTATGGTTCGCTTCAGTGCGCATGACTATGAAGGAATACCGTAGTATTCATAAAGTCGGATTACTTTTCTGCGAAACCTAGGTAATAACCATTAAACATCTTGGACATGACTTGATTATTGGGTTCTCCCATGAACATCACGCAACATCGTGTAAAGGTTACGTTTCAGAGAAGCTATGATGAAACACTTGGTTATAAATTCAATAGTAATATGCCCTTGTACTTCACTTCTACATATCATTTATGTTACGGTTCAATTAAATTTTCTTGGAAATGTGACTCCACGCTGTCTTTAACTGGACGAAACAAGATTTCCAGTCTTCTCTGCCAACCAAGCATGATATTAATGACAAAAGAAGCCTCTAATTTTACATAACCTTCACACTTACCGGTACCATACGGGATCTTTAGCGTAGTAATTCAAGTTCACAATTTTTTTAGTAGGAAAAAGAGGGGGATTTATAGAGTGCAATGTCCTTCGAGCCTGACAAGCATAGATTCTCTTACGGAGGCTCCCCCAGGGGCTCACATCTTGTGGGACGTGGGTTGGCGACCACGGGACCCCAGCTGAGTCCGGCATTGCTTCCACTTACTTGTGCCGGGCTCCTCTCCGTCGTCTTTCCTGTCGACCTCCCTTGGTCAACTCTTGTTCTTTTCCGACCACGACGGTATTAGGGTATCCGAGGCCTAGGGAGTCTTTCACTTTCCCGCCTTAATTGGCCCTTGTCTCATCTTTCCTGATCCCTCCTTCTTCAAGGGATCAGACCTCTTGTTTTCTTTTCATTATTTTTCTTTTCTCTTTAAGATTCCCGCACTGTTTTTGTTACTTGGTTCCCCGTGTATCTAAATTCCCTTTAGCGATTTTTTGTAGGTGTTTTTAATCTACGTTGCATTTTGTACGTTTTTTCGATCTAAATTACCTCTCGCGATTGTTTTCAACCTCAAATGCATTTTGTAAAGATTGACCATCTAAATTGCTTTTTAGCACGTCTTTCAATGTAGGTTCCGGGCATTTTAGTGAGTATTTTGAATTTCAATTGCATTTTGTAAGTATTTTCAACCAAAACCGCATTTCACAAGAGTTTTAAATCTAAATTGCAATTTGTTTGGTGGGCATTTGCAAATATTTTGATACTCAATTGCATTTTGTGGGTATTTTGAATCTAAATTACATTTTGTAAGGATCAACAACAACAACCAACAACAACCCCTGGCACTATCCAGCCCATGACGGGCTAAGGCCGACCAAGCGACCGCTGCCCAGCCATTTGGCCTGCAGATATTGGGGTGACGCGTGATCAGCGCGTCGGGTCCCCTCGGCCGTTAATCTTGGTATTCGTGATCGGGGCGCTGTCTCACTGTCAGACAGCTACTCAATTGTCCTCACGAGGCTGAGTGCACCCCGTTCCAACCCTCACGTCAGTTTTAAAATCCCTGACGGAGCCGGGGATCGAACCCGGGGCCTCCGGGTGAGAGGCAGGCGCGCTACCCCAACACCACGGGGCCGGCATTTTGTAAGGATTTTCAAGCTAAATTACATTTTGTAAGTGTTGTCAATCTACATGAGTCGTTTGAATCTACCGTACTTTTTTTTAAGCATATTCAATTTCAATTGCATTTAGTAAGTATTTTGAATTTCAATTGCACTTTGTGAATAATTTGGATTGGAAATGGGATATTTCAATCTGAATTGCATCGTGTATTTTCAATTTCAATTGCATTTTGTAAGTATTTTGAACCTCAATTGAATTTTGTACGTCTTTTTGATCTCATTTGCATTTTGTAAGTATTTTGAATTTCAATTGCATTTTGTAAGTATTTCGACTCTGCATTGCATTTTGTGCGTATTTTGAACCTGGCCTACATTTTGTGGGTATTTTTCAATCTATTCTTTTTGTGAATCTTTTCGTTCTAAATTCCCTTTTGTAAGAACATTTTGTGAGTTGTTTCAATCTGAGTTCCTTTTTGTAAGTATTTTCCGTCTCACTTAATTTTCGTTCTGGTTTCCATTTCATTAACATTTTCGCTATCACCCAGATCATTAGCGGCCGATAACCTAGATGTTAGGCCCCTTAAAATAACAATTATCATCATCATCTTACGGAGGCACGATAGCGTTGCATTCAAATTGCTTGCCGCTCCTCAAGGCAGGCCTGGTTTGGTTCCCGATTTATGCACGTAGGATTGTCGAGGTGAAATGTCGCCTCCAATGGTTCGGTTTCCATCTTTAAACAAGTAGTTCCGTGAAGAACTATACAGCCTATTTTCATATATCCTACTTATGTTAACTGCCACTAGCAACATACAAAATTTGAGTTTGATTGCTGTAATAGATTCGTAGATATTGAGAACCGACTAAATATTTCGGATGGTCGCCATGTTGGATTTTATATGTGCAGGTCCTAGAGTTATGTACTGATACATGAAGATTATTGTGTACGTGTAGCATTCAAACTTCAATCGCATGATTAGGACACAAGAAGTAACAAGAGATTTTAAAATTTCGCACAGCTGCCATCTTGTGATTATGGAAACAATTGAAATAAATTAGATGCCAGTGGATTAACATTTGTACAAGGATTTAGGCTACTGTACCAAGTGTCACTGCACTCGGATGGTTAATTTGCGAGAGACGACCATGTGAATATTTATACTTCGCGTCGTCGCCATGTTGGGTTTGTGATCACCAGGTTATTGAAAGTCCTATAGGTGAACTTATGTTCTTAGCCCATATGAACATTAAAAAATCAGTTTGATTGCTATAATAGATTCGTAGATATTGAGAATCGTCTAAATATTTCGGAAGGTCGCCATGTTGGATTGTTATATGTATAGGCCATAGAGTCATGTACCATTAAAGGAAAATTATTGCGTAGGTTCATTATTCAAACTTTCACTTTAATCGCATGAATACGACACAAGAAATAAAAACTAATTTAAAAATTCCCACAACCGCCATCTTGAGTTTATGTAAATAATTGAACTAAATTAGATACCAGTGCATTACAATGTGTATAAATATTTCCTGTACCAAATTTCATTGCGTTTGGATCATTAAATCGCGAGAAAGGTGTATTTAAAATGTTTCAACTTTGCTTGGCTGCCATATTCGTTTTGTAGTTAACCGGTTTTGAAAGTCTGATAGATGAACTTCCAGTATTGCCCTTTATCTCCATACAAAATTTCAGGGTGATACCGCTAATAGTTTCAGAGATATAGAAAGCCGGTGAAATATTTCGCACAGCCGCCATCTTGAGGTTATGTAAACAATTGAACGATGTTAGATGTCTGTATATTACAATGTGTATAAGCATATACTGTACAAAGTTGTATTGCGTTTGGCTGGTTAAATCGCGAGAAACGTCTATTTAAATGTCGCAACTTCGCTTGGCCGCCATGTTCGTTTTGTAGTTACCAGGTTTTCAAAAGTCACATAGGTGAACTTATAGTAGTTCCCTTTATCACCGTAAAATAGTCCAGGGTGATATCGGTAATAGTTTCGGATATATTGAATGCTGGTTAAATATTTCGCCCAGCCGCCATCTTGGATTGGTGTGACGTAACAAAATTTGAAGGGCACAGTCGGGGTCATCCGGAATAGTGCTATGAACTTACCGAGTTTCATTGAAATCGCTCCAGCCGTTTAGAAGTTATTAGGGGGGGGGGGGCACGCACACACACACACACACACACACACACTCACACACATAGACACACGGACAAAAGGTGATCTCATAAGCCTATTTTTTTTCAGAAATGAAAATAGGCTATAAATCCCTCTATAGAGCGTCACTACCATAAAATACAGTATGGGATTAAATGTACTATTTGCCCCTCACTCGCACCCATACGTCCAGCAATTAGCTTCGTCCTCGTCTACCCCGGCGATGTTTCGATTTCCCAATAATGCAAAGTGATAAATCTAAGAAAATGTTTGCGTGGTCTTATAGAGAATTTTCCGTTCTTTATGATGATGTAAAATGAAAAGCCATAAATAATTAACACATGGCCCGATTTTCACAATTACGATATTTTAGCGCGAATCTTAACACGCCATATCTATTGAACTAATGATCACAACAGATTAAAAATTTATTTTTATATTGCCTGATATTGGTAGAAGATATCCTATTTCTCAGGGAAGTAATTTGTTTCATAATAAGAAAGTTATATTTTTTTTCTTAACCGATACTTGAAAATTATAGGATGATATCACAGAAAAGTTAGGTAGCGAGAAACTTTTTTGCTGTTGACTTTAAGTCGGTGACTAAACGAGAAGAAATGTTCATTAATGTCTGACGTAGTTTTAAAAACAAACCAGTGCTCGGTATCATATAGCATTCATTAGTTTTCGCACATCACGCAGTGCTACTAATTAGATGCAGCGACAGTTTGTTTATTCACGACTGCGTTTGATGAGTGTAGGAAAAGGTTGTGGTGTAAAGTTATACTGTGAAGTGAAGTGGTCCATGTATTTCTTATAAATTGTGTTAATTATTATTAAGTTATTATTTTATTTATTATTGTAAATTTTATAGGCGCGCTGGAAGGTGGAGGTACAGTAGATTTAACCGAGCAAAGAAAAATGTGTCGAATTCACTAAATTTTCCGATTGTTATATTCCTACAAAAGTTCCACATGTTAAGCATAGGCTACAAGAGGCCCCGTGATCTAATAATTCCGAAAACATTTTCTTCATCCCTTGGCGTGATGATGGGTCTTAACCCTAGAATGATAGCGCTAATTGCAACGTTGTTATCGGTAGCGCTCCGCATCGGCAACGAATACGATTCTAAACAAGATGTTACGTAAAGAACATATAGCCTACTTTCTCCTAAATGTATGAGTATAGTTATAACTCGTTGTTATTATCAAAGAGTATAATAGAACTATTCTTTGTTGAAGACCTTAGAAACGATTTACCTCTACCAAACGCCACAACCTAGATAAAAACTGCTACCATCATTGAAGAAAGATAGATAAGAAGTATCTAAAGAATGTTATGGATCTGGAGACATAATCGACCGGACTGGCGGCGTGGCTCATCGGTAACGTTCTCGCTTGCTGGACCGTATGTTTCAGGTTCGTATTCTGGCGCAGTCAGCTGGCATTTGAGGGTGCACAAATGCGAGGAAGCCGTGTTAGGAGATTTACTGGCACGTTAAAGATCCCCTTCGGGACAAAATTCTGGCACCCCGGCGTCTCTAAAAGCAACAGTAGTTAAAAGGGACGTAAAACCAATAACATTATTATTATTAGTATTATTATTATTATTATTATTATTATTATTATTACATAATCGGCCTGACGCGGGCAACATCCAACTTTGAGTTGAGGCATGTCTTTACACGTCTGGCTGCGTATGACTTTCACAACCCTAATTGAATTAACAAATCTTTCCATGACCCTACAGAGACGTGTGTATACCAACTATGTGGATATTTTCGATTGCTATTTGGCTGAAATAGAAGTATTAATTAATATCCTGAACTAGCACCAACGGTAGAGTTCAGATACTATGTGAAATCGTTTTGTTCTTTACTTCAATTTAACATTTTCAAATAACGCACAATAGGCTGTTACAAACCCTTTAAAATAGAAAGTAAAAATGTATCGTAGTATCATCTTGTCATTCTTCAAATTCGATGCGCATAGAATGCAAATGGTATAGTAATCAATGGAGCCCCACGTAGACTAGTCGTGATATCTAGTGGTGAAATATCTAACAATATAATCCTAACAGAGCGAGTGCATTCTAGCGGCCAGAAGAAGAAACTTTTCAATAAAATCTGGTCGGCGTGCAGTTACCTTTTTGTCAGCTAGATGTCTCGAGTAAATCTGCTGGCGAATTATGTTTTAATTAAATATATATTTTACACCATAATATGCACAATATAATGCTTAATTTTAAAACATCTGAGTCATTACAAAACAATAAACATATAAAATTTCAAGCAAAAAAACTAGCTCTGAACGGGTTTGAACCATAGGCATTTGAGCGATAGGCTAACGCTCTACCACTGAGCTAATTGTGTCAACGAATTTCGTTCTATATAAAATGACTTACATAGAACTTGTTAGCAAATAGTGATTTATACTAAACGATTTCATCACTGGAGTATATTATTTATATATAAAGCATTTCATACAAAGTTTATTTATTTTATATCAGTACGCTATATTGCATGCAATACTCAAATTAGTGAAATATAAGTCAGGCACAAGATATCCGCTGCCATCTTGTCTTATTACTAAATCAGCTCAGCTTTTTAAAATCACGTCTGCACTATAGTATTACAAAATAAACTTTTAATTTCGAACGTGCCTCTTCCTTTAGAACAGTTAAAGCGATTCTCGGCTCGATAATCGGAACTGGTGGGTCCCATGATATGGATTATAAAGTTTGCATAATTCGCACGGCCGCCATCCTGAAATGGTATGGCGGACGACCTTGTAGTTTAGTCACAAGACGCATCCTATACGAAGGTATGTTGTTACCAAATTTGGTAGAGATCGGATGATTTGTTTAGTCGTTATTTGATTTTACGTTTTGAACGTTTGAGTGGCCGCCATTCAGTTTTAGTAAAGATGGCGGCGATATAAAACATGACACTGAGGTGTCCTTTGCTAGTGCTACCTTTGTACCAAATTTCGTTCAATTCGCATTCACCGTGTTCGAATTGATAGGGGGGGACAGACATTCAGAGTACACACACTCTCACACACACACACACAGGCACACACACACACAGACTCACACACACACATACACACACACACACAGACAGACACACTTTTTTCGCCCTGTGTTGATCTCATAAGTCTACTTTCACTTTTTGCAAAAATCGAAAGTAGGCTAAAAATGATAATAAATACCACTTGAATAATATTGACTGATTTTTGTTATTTTTTATTTTGACTTATTTCCTATTTATTCATTTATTTGAAAATTTTGAGCTGTTTTTCACCAAAAGTGATTGTTTTCATTTTGGATTTTGACTGTTTTATTTTATTAGCCTATTTTCAATTTTGAACAAGATGTTCGGGAAAGAACATATAGCCTACTTTCTCCGAAATGTATGGGTATAGTTATAACTCTCTGTCCTTATCATCTCCTAATTTCTTCCTATTTGAAGTGCAAATTGGCACACAGGATTTGAACAGTGGCGTTCAAACCATAGTTTATAATTTACCCCAGCATTTTGCAATTTCATCAGCAAACACTCCAAACACCGACTACTTACAATAATTGAAACTTCGTTGCTCTAATAAGGCCCATCTACAATGCGCAGTCGGCAGTCCGTAGTTGGTAGTCCTCGGTCGGCAGTCGCGATCGACTCCGTGTATACTATAGGCACCATACACAACATGAAGTTGCAGTTGGTAGCTGGCAGTTGGCAGTCGAGAATTTTATCCTTGACTGCCAACTACCCGACTGCAGCAATGTAATAGCCAATCAGAGCAGATCAGAAACTGACGTCACGTTGTTGTTCTGTGTCGTGTACGAATGATATAGAACTAAGTGAAGTAACTTCGCAACCCGTTAATTTATAGGCTAATCTTAAATACACGGTATAACAAAATAATCCATCTCCAAATCATCCATATTGCAAGTTTTGAGATTATCAACAACGCCTCTGTGCACAAGGAATAAACGAATGTTACTGTATTATTACTCCTAGCAGTCGTTAAGACTGGGTTCACTAACTGGCCGGTATAGAGCGCTGCTCGAATCTATAGTTTCTGCATAGTACAACTGAAGGCTGGAAGATGTCACTCCAGTGGAGAATGTCGTTTTTTTTAATATATAATTTCCATTGCAAAAAGCACCATATAAAGCTTTATTTTATAACGTCTCAGTACTCAAGAAACAATAAATATAAAAACTAGTCGTGATATCTAGTTGTGAAATATCGAACAATATAATCCTAACAGAGCGAGTGCATTCTAGCGGCCAGAAGAAGAAACTTTTCAATAAAATCTGTTACCTTTTTGTCAGCTAGATGTCTCGATTAAATCTGCTGGCGAATTATGTTTTAATTAAGTATATGTTTTGCACCGTAATATGCACAATATAACGCTTAATTTTAAAACGTCTGAGTCATTACAAAGCAACAAATATGTAAAATGTCAAGCAAAAAACGTATCTCTGATGGGGTTTGAACCATAGGCATATGAATGACAGACTAACGCTCTACCACTGAGCTAATTGTGTCAACGAATATCGTCCTATATAAAATGACTTACATATAACTTGTTAGCAAATAATGATTTATACTAAACGATTTCATCACTGAAGTATATTATTTATATATAAAGCATTTCATACAAAGTTTATTTATTTTGTTTCAGTACGCTATATTGCATGCAATACTCAAATTAGTGAAATATAAGTCAGGCACAAGATATCCGCTGCCATCTTGTCTTATTAATGAATCAGCTGAGCTTTTTAAAATCACGTCTGCACTATAGTATTACAAAATAAACTTTTAATTTCGTACGTGCCTCTTCCTTTAGAACAGTTAAAACGATTCTCGGCTCGATAATCGGAACTGGTGGGTCCCATGATATGGATTATAAAGTTTGCATAATTCGCACGGCCGCCATCCCGAAATGGTATGGCGGACGACCTTGTAGTTTGGTCACAAGACGCATCCTATACGAAGGTATGTTGTTACCAAATTTGGTAGAGATTGGATGATTTGGTTAGTCGTTATTTGATTTTGCGTTTTGAACGTTTGAGTGGCCGCCATTCAGTTTTAGTAAAGATGGCGGCGATATAAAACATGACACTGAGGTGTCCTTTGCTAGTGCTACCTTTGTACCAAATTTCGTTCAATTCGCATTCACCGTGTTCGAATTGATAGGGGGGGACAGACATTCAGAGTACACACACACACACACACACACACACACACAGACTCACACACACATACACACACACAGACTCACACACACACATACACACACACAGACAGACACACTATTTTCGCCCTGTGTTGATCTCATAAGTCTACTTTCATTTTTTGCAAAAATCGAAAGTAGGCTAAAAAATAGGCTTATGAGATCACCTTTTGTCCGTGTGTGTGTGCGTGTGTGTGTGTGTGATTCGTGTGTGTGTCCCCCCCTAATAAAATCTAAACGGCAGGAGCGATTTCAATGAAACCCGGAAAGTTCATAGCACTATTCCGGGCGACCTCGACCGTGCCCTTCAAATTTTGTTACGACTCACCAATCCAACATGGTGGCTGTGCGAAATATTTCACCAGCATTCAATATCTCCGAAACTATTACCGATATTACCCTGACATTTTCTATGGTGATAGAGGGAACTACTATAAGTTCACTTATGTGACCTTTGAAAACCTGGTAACTACAAAACCAACATGGCGGCCAAGCGAATTTGCGACTTTTAAATAGACGTTTCTCGCGATTTGGCCAACCAAACGCAATGAAACTTGGTACAGTATATGTTTATATACATTTTAATGCACAGACATCTAACTTCGTTCAATTGTTTACATAATCACAAGATGGCGGATGTGCGAAATATTTCACCGGCATTCTATATCTCTGAAACTATTAGCGGTATCTCCCTAAAATTTTGTACGCAGATAAAGGGCACTACTGGAAGTCCATCTATAAGACTTTCAAAAACCGGTTAACTACAAAACGAACATGGCGGCCAAGCAAATTTGAAAATTTTAAATAGACCTTTCTCGCGATTTAATGTTCCAAGCGCACTGAAACCTGGTACAGGAAATATTTATACACATTGTAATCCACTGGTATCTAATTTAGTTCAATTGTTTACATAACCTCAAGATGGCGGCAGTGCGAATTTTAAAATTAAGTTTTTATTTCTTGTGATGTAGTCATGCGATCGAAGTGAAAGTTTGAATAATGAACCTACGCAATAATTTTCCTTTAATGGTACATGACTCTATGGCCTATACATTTAACAATCCAACATGGCGACCATTCGAAATATTAAGTCGATACTGAATATCTACGAATCTATTTTAGCAATCAAACTGCATTTTTTAATTTCCATAGGGGCTATGAACTTAAATTCACCTATAGGACTTTAAATAACCTGGTGATCACAAATCCAACATGGCGGCGACGCGAATTATAAATATTCACATGGACGTTTCTCGCAATTTAACCATCCGAGTGCAGTGAAACTTGGTTCAGTAAATCCTTATACGAATGTTAATCCACTGGCATCTAATTTATTTCAATTGTTTCCATAACCTCAAGATGGCAGCTGTGAAAAATTTTTAAATCTCCTTGTTACTTCTTGTGTCCTAAATATGCGATTGAAGTTTGAATACTATACTTTCACAATAATCTGCATGTAACAGTACATAACTCTAGGACCTACATATATAAAATTCAACATGGCGACCATCCGAGATATTTAGTCGGTTCTCAATATCTACGAATCTATTACAGCAATCAAACTGAAATTGTGTATGTTGATAGTGGCAATTAACATAAGTAGGATATATAAAAATAGGCTGTATAGTTCTTCACGGAACTACTTGTTTTTATATGTAACATCTTTCCACTCGGTTGCTGGATTTTTTTTTGTGGGAGTGATTTTGGAAAAGGGACGGAAATGGGACGGAAATGTGTAAGAGGAAACATCGCATACGGTTTACTTCAAGGTTTGGAGGCCCCATTAAAGATATTCCTACAATAAATCATTGGTACCACGACATACCTCGCGCATGCGCACCGGTCAGGATTTGGCACTGGAGTTTTACAAGTACAGTAGTTATTTCAATGACCAACAGAGTTCACTGTTAACAAGGGATTTTCGCTCCCGGCAAAACTAATAGGTCATCGGCGTTTTAATATCTCGCGAACCAATAATGATAGGGACTTGTATGAGGTGTCCTAGGACTCGGGGTGACACCCGCCGTTTTCATATAGCCCCCTTAATTGAACCAAAGGACCCAAAACGAATAGGTCATCGGCTTTTTAATATCTCTCGAACCAATAATGCAAGGGACTGGTATGAGGTGTACTAGGAGTCCGGGTGACGCCCCCCGTTTTTCTATCCTCCATATTAATTTATCCAAAGGACCCAAAACTAAAGGGTCATCGACTTTTTAATATTTCGTGGACCAATAATGCTCTATGAGGTGTTGTAGGTCTCGGGATGACGCCCCCTTTTCTTTTTTTTTCTTTTTTTCATGATTTTGTGATTTGCAGAGATGGGTAAATCTAGAGCAGAATATATGCGAAATTATCGACAAAATAAACGTGAGTAAAATTAAAAACTGGAGGAGTACAGACGGAAAAAATGGACTTGGGACTGCCAATACTTGTGGGGATTGGACAAAAGGGAGGAGAGTATCCCTTTTTTCGTCGCGAAAACGAGCTCTACTATTCTGGGGTTAATGACCCTCCGCCCCTGAGTAAATCCATACGTATGCCACTTACTCTCGTCTCCGGTTAGGAGTAGGGACGAACGATTATCCTCACAAATACGAGTATTTTATGTTTATTACTGTCTTTAAATCCACTAGTGTTTCTCGTCAAGGGTGCACGTTTCACAGACAAGAGCAGTTTTCCCAGTGATTGATTGTTTGCTGCTGAAAATTAAGTGTACTTTTGACTTTCTTTGTAATCATAATAAGGTTTTTTTTTCTAACGTGCAAGTGCAACAATCATATATGTTGACATCACATTTCATTCACATCATCCGTTTTTCATCAATTTTAATGTCGCAATGACTGGCCATTTATTGTATTAGCTGATGAAGGGCAGATTTGGAAAGAAAATATTATGCCTCGAAACATGTCCTAGTGTGTAAATAAACATTAAAGTATTGACTAGACGGAACATAATTGTATTTTCAAATTTTAAACTATCATTCGTCAATACGGGGACCAATCATGGACTATGTTAACCCTAAATTGAGGAACCAAACAACCAACCAGCCTTAAATGAATGTTTCGAAAATAGACAAGCATTCAGCCCGTGGATCTCCCTCGAGGAGGACAAGGTTGAAGACCTGAAGACCATCTAGTTTATGTTTTACTTATTGAAATATTAGTAGCCATTTTTCTGTGTTGTCCAAGTAAGCTTTTCAGTCGGTAAACACAAGTGTGCCCAATTAGATTGGGAGGGGAGCTACAATTATGTAATTTCCTATCGACTGAAATAAATTACATGATTATTTATACACTTAAGAAATCAATCCTCACACAAATAGGGGGCTTAATTGGATGACTAGGTTTCGTTCGTCAAGTGAACATCATCAGGTTAAATTAGGTTCAACAAATATTTATAACAACAACTAGGCCTACGTACAGTATTAAGTTACCGAAGTGTTAATAATAATTATTTATTTATTTATCGTATGGCTTTTAGTGCCGGGAGTGTCCGAGGACACGCTCGGTTCGCCAGAGGCGGTAGCTGTTTCAAGCGGACACCCATAGGTTGAGCTACAAGTTCCGTTCAATTTCAAGTAGTTCCAACTTTCGCTACCAGATGTCAATGATACCTAGTGGTGAACGTAGGAACTTTGATAGAGCGTTCCAACGAAATCGAACCTAGAAATTTAGCTTCACACAAGTTTAGTCTGTAGAGGGATCTTTTACACGCCATAAATCTACGACATGGGACCGCCGGCTTAATTCCCCTCCGAAGGAAGGCATACTGAAGGATTTTTAACGCTCTTAAAAAATCCGATGACTTCGGCCAGGTTTGAACCGGCGATCTTGGGCATAGAAGTTCAGCATGCTAACGACTACGCCACCGAAGCCGCTATAATAATAATGTTATTGGTTTTACGTATGGTACCGGTACCTTTTAACTACTGTGGCTTTTATAGACGCCGTGCCGAGTTGCCGGAAATTTTGTCCCGAAGGGGATCTTAAACGTGCAAGTAACTCTATTGACACAGCTCCCGCCCATTTGCGAACCCTCAAATGTCAACTGGCTCCGCCAGGATTCGATTCTGCAACTTTGGGCACAGCAAGCGATAACGTTACCGCTGTAACTTGCAGCCAGTCTGCTGAAGTTTTATCTAAACTGCGGGTTCAAATCCGGCCGAAGTCGTCGGATTGTTAAGAGCGTTAAAATCCTTCATTAAGCCCTATGCTTTCCTTCGGAGGGAAAGTAGAGCCGGCGGGCCCATGTCATAGATTAAGGCTTGAATTAGAACCTACCACTACAATTAGTAGTGTAGCTACTAGGTTATTTGACTAGAATCGCTCTATCAAGTTCCAACTTACGCCACTGGGTGTCAGTGACGTCTGGCAGCCGAAGTTGGAACTTGAAATTGAACTTTTCCACGCTCAGTCATCTTCATCTCATCCACATGCGACGGTACTTGTAGCACTAAAAGCCTTCTATGCGAATTAAATTAATTGAACTTTGTAACGAATTGTTTTTTCGTAACCAATTATTGTTTATTGTCTATTGTTAGTCTATTATTCTTTAGATGCTGAGTTTTATGTAAGTACTTTTTATTTGTGTAAATATGTAAACTCCTTTAATTGTTGACTTTTACTATGGAGTGTCTCGGAAGTGATGCATTCTAGACTGTTCTGTACTATTGAAATTTCTTTTTTTACGTAGGCCTAATGCGCTTTTATGATTGGTTAGTCAGGCCTATGTTAATCTCTTTAACAGACGCTTAATTTATTACTATTATTATTATTATTATTAAATATTATTATTATTATTATTATTATTATTACTATTAATGCAGCCAGTGGCCATTTATTTTACTTTCAGGAAGGGTCAGGGAAGGTATTTTAGGAAGTATTTCGAACGTGGACCTATTGAAAGAAACCATCCAGGCATTTGACTGGTGGGAAACCACGAAAACCATTTTCAGGACGACCGAGGTGGCATTCCAACCCACACTCTCCCGATGCCATCGAGGCACAAGAAAGCGCTCACGGCCACCGTGGCCGGTCGTAACCGAGTTGAACATGTTCCTTAGTTTGCATCTGTTCCTGTACTGACGTCCACTTCACTTCATTACCCACTGTGGACATTCTCACTACCCACAATCAAATTGGCTACATTCATATTGACCGAATGAAAAGCTCCACTAATTGATGTTTTATTTATATACAGTACAAGCTGTACCCGACATGCGTCGCAATGCCAATCACATAAAGATAGTGTTTGTGTTTAAATTTTGTTTATTGAAGTGTTTTTGGAAACACAATATTTTGTTTGTTTTTTATCTGGTGCGCACATGAATAAATCAGAAGGCTTTTGTTGAAACGATTCGCGCACCATCACTCATTTGTCGAAACTACTCGTGCACCACCTATTGTAAAATGGATTTACTAATTCAGAAACATTTGCGGAAGTGTGCACTTCATTCATTAAAGTTTTAACGTAATCGGATGAAATGGTAAGGGATACTCTGCTAAATCCCCAATATTAAGGGGTTGATGGTAAACATAATAAATTAAGGGAAAGGATTTCAAAAAATTAATATAGAAATAAAATTACTACATAAATTTAGTTTTTAAAATTTCAACTGGCGTGGGTTTAAATTAATTAATACTTTCGAAGAAATATGTTGCCTATTTAGTAATTGTTTAGCTTTTTTTATACTGGTGGTAATAGGGCTAAATTCGCGATACCTTATCTAAATTCGCAATGTGATAAGTCTAAAATGCTTTATTACTATCACTAACTCATAAATGAATAACCGAAATACATAATATTTTGTAAATAGGGCCTACTTCGCAAACAAAACACAACAGTTTTTACGATTTTACCACCAGGTGGTAGCATTTGTCGATTCGAATTCATAGGCAATATAAATTAAATAGTTGACTTAGCACCACTATCGAGATGAACTCATCTCTTGCACTGGGGTATCTCTGCAGAAAAGATATATTTTCAAGTAGTGTGCAATTTGCCGTACTGTGGAGGTAGCAAGGTCTACCCTATATGAGCGCATACGGTACAAACAAACAAATAATCTATCACGTAACATTCATTTTTATTTAGAGAGAAGAAGATAAAGACATGGCATTTTGGCAGTCTCTGGATAACTTAAGATGATAGCTAAACGCTTTGATTCTTGTAGTGGTATTAGCCTATCTTATTAAAACCGCCTAGGCAAACACTAAAGAAACGTTTAATTACATTACTAATCGTACATGTTTCGGTATTTCATTGATACCTTCCTCAGCGTGATTGATATTAAATCTTAAAACTAGTTAACAAAGCCAAAGAGAAATGGATATCCTTACAAAAATTGTTTTAAATCAAAAATGGAAAAGCTTGCAAATATATTAAATGCCATGTATTAAAAAGTGATAGTAAAATGATGTTATTCATTCTTCCGACAGCGCCATCTTGTCACTACAATATCGAACAAAATTAATGGAGTATTGACGTAGACAGTTTATAAGGTAGATCTCTTATTTTAATAACATCATTTTACTATCACTTTTTAATACATGGCATTTAATATATTTGCAAGCTTTTCAATTTTTGATTTAAAACAATTTTTCTAAGGATATCCATTTCTTTTTGGCTTTGTTAACTAGTTCTAAGATTTAACATCAATCACGCTGAGGAAGGTATCAATGAAATACCGAAACATGTACGATTAATAATATAATTAAACGTTTCTATAGTGTTTGACTAGGCGGTTTTAATAAGATAATACTATCAGCCAACACGGTTATTAATGATTACCATTGGCATAATGGTCAATGTTTACGCATCTTGTAGTGGTGACAGAAACTATCCTGCACGAGTTGTAATTTGACACCAAGCCTCGCTGCTTTTGCAAGGTTACATACATGTCAAACATTCTACCACATGCCTGTTTACATACAGTAATAGACTAATATGGAGGGGAAGGAAGAGTCCATCTGGACACAAACCGTGTTGTTTTCCAACCCCCAATTATCTCCCCCTACCTACAAGGTGAAAGGAAGGTATAACATCATCTTCTTTTCAGGTGCCGTCAATGTAGACTAACTGAAGGACTTCCCTTCTCCCCTTTATATATTTTCGTTACAAATATAGACTTAAGTGTTCTTGTGACTATACAAAGCTGCGACTATTCTATTAAAAACTATCAAAAATAAGCGGTCTTTTGTTTTCTTTTTAAATAGTTTCCAATAGCCCACACCGACTCAAGAACCTGGCTCCGAAGAGTAATAGACTATACCCTGACGGGGAAGTGCCCTTGCAAATGTCAAGAAAACTTGATATGGTACTGGGAAGGAACCCTTTATTCTTTCACTTGCATCAAACAGTCCAAATGACAATGAAAATAACATCCCAGAAGCTTTCAATTGACAAATGATAGAATGTTCCAGGTTTGCACCCGTTAAGCCTCTAGACGTAAAGCACTCATTTCAACCTACAACACAATTTTGATTGATAAATGGCATAAAATTTGCACCAAAATTTAGAAATTATGCTTGTGAATGGTGCTTTCAACTAGAGAAATTGTGACCACAGTATGCGCGAAAACTAATGGGTGCAATATTTTTACAGTGGAATTATGAGTAGAAAATGGCATTGATCGTTATGTACATTCAGTACAGTATGTAAGTGCTCATTTACTCCAGTTTAGAGCTTTATTAGGTAGACTACCTATAAAATGCTCTTCAATGCCGAAATATCCGAAGCCTACTTGTAACCTCCGTAGGTTTATTTTATTTGCTCCGTTGACCGGATCCATTGACATTAGAAATTCTGTAAATATACATAATAATCAGCGGCTCAAGCCGGCCCCGTAGTGTTCGGGTAGCGGGCCTGCCTCTCATCCGGAGGCCCCGGGTTCGATTCCCGGCTCCGTAAGGGATTTTAGAAACTGACGTGAGGGCTGGAACGGGTTGCACTCAGCCTCGGTGGCTATACTGCGTTCATGAGTAGCTGTCTGACAGTGAGGCAGCGCCCCGATCACGAAAACCAAGATTAACGGCCGAGGGAACCCGATGCGCTGATCACGTGTCACCCCAATATCTGCAGGCCAAATGGCTGGGCAGTGGTCGCTAGGTTGGTAGGCCCTTCATGGGCTGTAGTGCCAGGGGTTTATTTATTTTTCTTCGAGTCGCTGATTTTAAAACTATAAGTCATTCCTTCTAGATTGATTTTACCAACAGTAAACTAGATTTTTGCCCTCTTCTGTGCCGGGTATAATATATTAATGTCCCATAAGCATGCATTCATTTACCCTATAAGTTATATTATAAAAATATCCAGTTTACAATACAATTTTTTATCACACGATGTCCTTATAAACTATAATACATGTTTCGGCTCATTTTGAGCCGTCTTCAGTCAATAGAACTCATGAAATTCTCACAAAACAGTCTAGGGTTGATCCATGTGACCTCTCAATAAAATTTGTTAATTTTTTATAAGATTTTCACATCGTCATGGCAATTAAAACATTGGACATAAAATGCTTAAAGAATTCAAAAACTATATAAAATTCAAGTCGTGGACTCATCGTCGTTGAAATCATTTCCAAATAAGGGACCCCATTGTACAGAGGTCTTGTATAAGAATCGTGTGTTGTTATCCTGGTAGAGACGAAAATACGGAAGTTGCTTGTTTAATAATTTTTACAAATTGTGTTAATCACCCGCAGTTTGGAGACCAGAATTGTCACATCACACATTGAAAGAAATACAACGAATGCGTTTATGTCCGTCGTTGCTTAGGTATCCATCTACCCTTCCATGTTTGAATGTACTATGTTGTTAGTGTGTGAAAACAACCCATGACTCTCGCATTCTGTTTACCAAGGTAGAAACATGAAGTTCTGTGTTCCAACATTATTTTATCATGGAAATTTCCATAATCTTATTGACAAAAAGCAGAATCTCACTCGCGTTTCACAGCAGTCTGCTCTTGCAGTGGACTTTCCTTTCTGCTGTCTCCGTTCAATGCCCCGCTCTTGCACAACCTTGCTGCTGGTCATGAACCTCCGCGCACAGGTTTTATTTCCCCATGGCTTCATCGCTCTCTTCTTCATGCTCACTTTTGTAAAGATTTATTTGCCGCGAAGATTCCTTTTTTCTTTCACTTGCATGTGATTTTATTTGTCTTGTAACAAAACAGTATGTTAGCTACAGTTTTCAACTCCGTATCTGATGAGAATAAATAAAATCCCTTGCCACCGTTGGAAAAAAACACACACACACATTCACATACTGCTCCCTTCAATTTTATTTCCCATTTTACTTTCTCTTCTTTCTTGCTCTGGTATTGCAGACTTTCTACATCTCTGCTGCCGCGCTGCGTCGCTGCATCGCATGTTCTATCTCTGTCGCACACTACCAAAACAGTTTTTTACCCCAGTTCTGTTCCCCCACCTCTCTGGCGCGGGCTCGTCTCTCTTCCCCTACTACGTCACTTCGGCGGGCATTCCAAGCAATACCGTACTATACCCCCACCAGGCGGCCTCCCCTCCACCCAAACAATCTCCCCTACACCGGCGGGGTTTGCAACGTATGCCTTGTGCTCATACAAGTCGGTTCAGTGTTCATAAACGCGCCTAAGCTAACGGTGGCTATACTGTGTTCATGACGCGATTAGGTCTTGTCATTCTGTATCTTTAATTGATTCTATTATTGTGTATTGTGATTAGCATAATATTGTGTATATTATATTTGTTGGTGTTGTGTCGTACTTGAGTGTTTAGAGTGAAGTGAATTTTTAACATACGCTTAGAAGGTAGTTTCTGTAAAAAAGAAAATTAGTGGATTAAGTATCGTATAATCAGTATCGTAATTTTAGTCAGTGTCTTAATTGCGTGTGTAGTGTTGAATATTCAGCGAGGGAGACATACCGCTGAGGTGTTTATATTTACCCTAAAATTTACACGTGGAGTGAAAGTGTCGTTAAAACCTCGAGCAATATATTACATCATTATTTTGAAGATCAGAGCGAGTGAATATATATACTATAACTGGTTTGACACCATGTTTAATACATTTGGAGTTACAGAAATTATATTTCTAATATTTTCAATGTGTTCCCAACTACCCAAGACTTCAATATTTGAAGGATTTAATTGATAATTAATGTAGACAATTAGAGTAATTGAAATTATATCAGCAATAAGTAAAATAGTGGTAATTGATGTTCCATGACTTGATGTCTATTTATTTAATGTGTGAATAATATTCTTGACGCAACGTATTCTTTTGCAAACTTTATCAAAGTGTGAACTATTGTGTTGCCGTTAATTTATTTGCGGATTTTTAAATTCAATGAGTGAGAGACAATCGATACTCTAGTTACATCACACAATCCAGTTTCGTCATCTAGTGACGTCACGCCATCGTAGTGGAAGTAGTAATTCGGCGGGCGGATATTGGAAACAGAAAACAAGCAATAGAAGGCTCATCCCCACGGGAAAACAGTCGCCTGCCTGTTAAGTATACGATAAAATAGATTTTACAAACTCACCAAGGTAGTGTGTATATACTGTACGGTACATGGAAAATAAGTCATTCATAAATTTTCCAGTACTGAAATAATATTGTGTTTTTAAGTGTGATCAACTGACGTAAAATCAGTGACTGTGCTCGTGTGTATGTGCTTATTACTTTCGATATTAATATTGTAGGTTCTTTAGATATTACGATTAACAGTTGTGTGTATAGTAGTCGTATTTTCTTCTGTGAACATTGAAAGATACACGACATGATGTCTTCATCGATGGATATCTGTGGATTACTGAACCCATATCATCGTCATCGTCACCATCACAGCAGCTGTAAGTTAGACCTTTATTTATTATATCTTCATGTTAAGTGTTTTGTTTTAGCCATTTGCGAAACTAATCCCGGTAAGCATTTTGAAAAGAATCACGTGGCACAAACCTTTATTTTCCTTGCAATACCTGAAAATTGTTTCGCAATACTAGAAGTCATCCATCTCCGATGAATAATTATTTAGGCCCAAACCTCTCCTCTACAGATTGTTAAGCGTGTATTTTACCGCGGGAACGCGACTGAGGCGGGGCATGTGAAAAGTCAGGCATATTTACTCCAATGTTTACGTGCGTCTCACAGCTGCATGCCGAGTTTATTGAACCAGTGCAGTGGGGGAGCGTAGCCATTCCGTTCCCTCGTTTCAATGTTTACATCTGACGTATATGACGGGCGGCTTGTAGTCCACATCCCGGAAGGTGCATCAACCTTTCACGATTGCCGCTCTTCCATTCAGTATTCTCGTTTCACTATAGTGTTTACTTCGCTGTGGCACGTGGCATGAGACTTCTTCCATTCACTGTGCCACTAACTTCTAACCACGCTACCAACGCAACGCCGAGAAGACACTCTTTTGAGTGTCTTAGCCCTTTCGCTGAATGGATTTGTGTCGAGCTTACCTTCTCAATCGCAGCCTATCATTAATTTGATGCCCCGTTTATACTTCTTTTGATGTACAATCTAACCTTAAGTATTATTATACGAATATATGGGCGTTGCCATAGAAGGGCGGGGCAAGCGGGGGACGTCCTGACAATGTGCCACTTAATTTGAATTTGTTCTATAAGTTTTTAAAATAAAAGTTGGAATTCGTGAGTTAACACAAGTACCTTATTTACCTGTAGATAATTAATTTTCTAAAATATGTAGCCTACGGTAGGCTATTACAATTTGTTGGTAACGAATGTCTTAACGATGAATATAAAACACCAACAAACTGTTTCTAAAACAAATTATCAATCGCATCTTCACGCACTTCGTACGTATTTATTGAAATTTTGTACATTGTGGAGTGAAGTGGGCATTAAAGAGAAACTTCCAGCAATCAGCTCAGTCGATACAACCACATTATCAACTCAAGTTGTATTTTAGCGTTGGTTCAATGGATGAAAGTAACAAGATATCTTTAAAGCCATTTTTCAGTGTCGCCTTATAAACAATTAATATTGATATGTTAATGTAGAATTCACTCGGTCAACACAAAATCATTCCAATTACTGGAATAGCCTATGTTAAAATTACCCTGAAATAAATTTCATGTGATTAAGATTTGTAGGCTGTTATTTTGTCACGGACTATGCTGAAAATGTCCACCCTCTCTTGTAACACACATCTGACATCTTCTGATGAAAGAAAGGACAACAATCTCATCTAATTTTGTTCTCTAAGATCACAACGTTGTCTGTTAACTTGTTTATTATTTACGGAGCCTGTTTGCTTGAATAGTTTAGCGAGCCTCCTAATTGTACTGGCATTAGGCACAGCGTCTTCCTGGTAACTCGATTCGAAATTTTCCTCTTGTTTCAGAACAAGAATTAGAGATATACAAACGTTCGTGCAATGTGAATTGGTGTCGAGGCATGACCAACAATCACAGTAATCACGATACTCACTTAACGTGCAACACTAACGTCTAGGCTTTGCAGATATGCGTCCATATGAATGACAAACCACGTGTGAACTAACGATATGAGTGACAGGAGCGCGCCCACGATCTGCGCCAGTCAAAGCTGGCTTAGCTTGCCGTGTTTATCGGGGCGCACATAGATACCGACCCTGTAGATAGAATATGCGGTCTACTTGAATTCAAGATGTATTTTTGTTCATCGATAGACGTTGCATTATAAGTTATGTTGTGCTGCTGTCAATTTTCAATTTAACGTTATAAGCAGTGCTTTATTTCGGCCGGAACGTTCCGTCAACTCCCCGAGAATTTAGTTTTGGCGGCTTCGGTGGCGTAGTTGGTAGCATGCTGAGCTTCTATGCCCAAGATAGCGGGTTCAAACCCGGCCGAAGCCGTCGGATTTTTTAAGAGCGTTAAAAATCCCTCAGTATGCCTTCCTTCGGAGGGGAAGTAAAGCCGGCGGTCCCATGTCATAGATTTATGGCATGTTAAAGATCTTTCCACTAATTACACCTGTGTGAAACTAAATTGGATAGGTTAAGAATGTAAACAACGCTCTTAGGTTGCTACGTTCGTTGCCAAGAGCCGACTGCGGTGGCGTCTAGTAGCTAGTTCTGAACTAGGCCTAGTAGTCGTTGACGGTGGCGCTTGGCGGCAAAAGTAGGAACTATTTGAAAATTCAAAGTTGCAGTCCCTACTTGAATTAAAAAAACAGATACACACACTAATACAGTCATCACAATTAACACCGGTTATCAGACAGATTCTACACACACCCAAAGTACACGGGGCTACATGACCGCGTTGTCGCAGCCCCTAAACTAAGGAACCAACCAACCAGAATTTAGTTTTGCATAGTGTTTTTACTGCGATTGCTCTATAAAATGTTAGGCTACTAGATTTTTGTATGTCTACCCCTTATTATTCCCGTTTTCAACGGGGTCGGTGATGAGTTGCGATGAAAGTCTCTGTGGTGCGTGGTTTTTACGGCCAGATTCCCTTCCTGATGCCAACTTCATGAGAGGAGTTAATGAGAGATGAAGTGAATGATGGTGAATGAAACTGGGCAAGGATGTGGAAGGAAGCGGCCGTCGCCTGTCAGAAGGTACCGTCCAGCATTTGCCTGGAGTTGAAAATGGGAAAAAACGGAAAACCATTTCAAGGACGGTGGGGCTCGAATCCACGACTTCAGAGTCCGCAGGTAGCTTAGCCCCATGGTCTAGCGCTGCGCTTTAGCGAGCGTAGCTACCGCTGTCGGTAAAAAGTTACTAGATTAAGATTTGTAAATTAAAATTGTTAGAAGAAATAAACAATTTCTGCAACTAAATTTTTTCACTCACGATTTTTTTTTAGCGTATGGCTTTTAGTGCCGGGAGTGTCCGAGGACATGTTCGGCTCGCCAGTTTTTTGTAGCTGCTTCGAGACGGACACCCAATGGGTGAGCTACAAGTACCGTTGGGGAGGAATGTTGGATGGGAGGGTCAAGGAGTTGGAAGGTAGCGGCTGTGGCCTATAGTTAGGGACCAACCCCGGCATTTGCCTGGAAGGAAGATGGGAAACCACAGAAGACCATCTTCAAGGTTGCCGGCGGGGGGATTCGAACCTCCTCGCCTCCCGGATGTGAGCGACTGCCAACAGTCATGCCGCAACGACCTCGGCTAACTCACCCGGTTTCACTCACGATAAATCCTAATCAATTGTCTTGTAAGTAATTTTGCATATTTTTTTTGACACACTGTAGACTAGTATGAACACTTACAGTGAGATCCTTCTCTACAGAACGGAATCTTGCAGGCGGCTGGGGCACTGTTGTAAGGTCAAGGTTGGTTGTGGGGAGCATTTTCCGCAATAAATGAATGTATTGGTGAAAAAAATCTATAATTTTTAAACTCGACGTATTCCAATGAAATAATCCAATGCTTGCTGATCCGTTTCGAAACAATCTGGTCTTTATTTTAAACAATTGTATTTGTTTTTCAACTTCCTATCATTTTAGCTAGTGAGCAAGTGTTGAAGCTGGGACCTGACGACCACACGGAGGAAGGCATACCACCAAGCTTACTGCGCAGTTGCATTAGTCACTCTGCAGTTGGAATTTCAAACTTCCGCATAGTCTATCTCTCTATTACCACTAGTAAATACTGTATTACTCACAGCTTGACAAGGAGAACCCATTCGCTACTTATTAGGACCGAAAAAGCTCTGTATTAAAATTTGTAAACAGGCGCAACGTTTATTTGTTACAAGATCCGTTATAATGAAAATAGACCCATTAAATGTACTTAGTAATGCTATTCATTGTATTCCCACGTAGGCCTATTATTACTCCCGTGTCGACAGGGTCGGAGATTGAGGTGTGATGAGTTTGTTAGTGGCGAGTGGTTTTTAAGGCCGGATTCGCCTTCTAATGACAATCTTGTTAAAGGATTTCAAGAGAAATGGAATGAATGTAAAGTTTAGAAGCCATTTTTTCAGTGTTGCCTGTCAAATTGTCATTTGTAGCTCTTCAATCGGTCAACACATTTGTCCAAAGACTGGTGGGGTTCAATGTAGTATACAGTAGGCTACATATATTGTATGAACAGTAAGTAAATAACACTCCTGAAAAAAAATACATATAGGCCTATTAGTTATTGCCCCCTTACAATAGTGATCATAACTAATACGCGCGCTCCGCTGACTCATATCGTTAGTTTACACGTGATTTGTCATTCATGTGGACGTGTATCTGCAAAGCTTAGACTTAGTAGTGTTGCACGTTTTGTGAGTACTAGCATTACCCGTCGCAGGTTCGCCCGCGAATATTCGAGTTGTAAAGAGTACACTTAGCAAAATCTCAATCATGAATGCTATGACTGATTTATCCTGGTATGAATAATCAGACTTTATCAAGTCAACTACTGGTGCAGTGGTTAGGGGTTTGCCATTCCTTCATAGGTATATCAGAGCGAAGTTAGTTTTCTGGGAATATCACAGACACTGTTAATTTAAGGGCCTTTAAATGTAGTTTTCGGAGACCCTTTAATGTCGGGTGAAAAAGACCTTTCGTACCACACTCACGCGTGAAAATTGTGTGTGAAAAAATTCTAGAGTGCCCCTTGACCCCCTTAAGCGCATTATACTGTATGTATTGATGAATTTTACAGCTTAATTTGGTTCAGTGATAACCTTATAACTGTCTGGAATCTTTCACAGTAATGTAATAATTGGAATTGCATTGCTTCGTACCTGTGAGATTCTGTTACCATGGTTACCGTGTTGCATTCTTTCATTATTTCATTTTAAATATACATGTTTTAAGGTATTTATTTAATTGTGATGCATTTAAAGAGTAAATGAGTGCGTTTCGCGTACGCATTGGGTTATGCTGAAACTGTAGGTACCCCATATGTGTAGGTTGGTGTTAATGGGACCTTATTTTCGGTACAAAACTGGAATGGGACCTTAGCAGAATAATATGGAGGGATTGTGATTACTGTGATTGTTGGTCATGTCTAGACACCAATTCACAATGCGCGAACGTGTGTGTATCCATAATTCGTATATGGATAGCAGAAAGTCTTGTTCTGAAACAAGACGAAAATTTCGAATCAAGTTTCCAGGGAGACCTGTGCCTAATGCCAGTACAATTAGTAGAAGGCTCGCTAAGCGATTCAAAGAAGGAAGGAAGGAAGATTGTAGTTTTACGTGACCGTGAATCTTGTGATTATGAGCCACGGGACCTCCTTTTTACGTGGAATCCGAACCACAGGGCATGGCATTTCACTTCGAAAATCTCACATGCATTGACCGGGAATCAAACCCGGACCGCCTTGGTGAGAGGCACACAGCAAGACCGCTGAGCCACCACGCCCCACGATTCAAAGAAACAGGCTTCGTAAATAATAAAATAGTTGAGACATCCTTTCATCAGGAGATATCAGGTGTGTGTTACAAGAGAGGGAGAACATTTTCAGCATCGCCCATGAGCACTGTAAGTACACATTATTGAACATGTTTGGTGAAAGTGCGCGCTAACCACTGACAACCGGGTATGCGCGCCCGCGATCTGCGCCAGTCACAACCGGCTTAGCTTGCCATGTTTATGGCGGCGAACATAGATAATGATCCTGTACTACGAAATCTTCTAAATATCTGTTTAGGTTCTTCTGATAGGACATATCGCACACCTGGAGTTCAGTAATAAGGCCACAACTAAAAAAAAAAAAAAAAAAAACAGCCGATCAATTTAAAAGTTCAAACTGCAATATCAAATCAGGTTATCAACGCAAGGCTTTGATTTTTCGATATGTTCCAAAGAAAAATGAATAATGAATTCTAGGAGATCCACCATTTTGGCTACCAGAACGGTCTGGGGAATTAAGTAGTCTTAAGCTTCTACTAGACATTTTCTCAAATTTAGGCGTAGGCTACTCACCGACGAAGTTCCCGTGTGTTAAGTTAATAATTTTAAATTGTTTTTCTACATAATTTGTCCTGTAGAAAATAATGAATGGTCACTTTTGCGAATTTCAATTAGGCTACCTTTATGTCCATTCATACTACAAGTTACTGCCTTTTTACCTGCTTCAGTCATAGCGAAGCTCGTACTAATATTTCTACAGAATTCTTTGAAATATTTTACTTTTATATTTTAAAAGGTATTATTTTGAATTATGGCCTCATCATTCTAGGGGTGCGATATCTTTCTTTGATTCCGTACGAATTTTCATGTGAATTGTTCCAGTAGTTTTTGAGATATTTGGGTTTCGGTGAGAAGATGTTAAAGTGAGAATTTTCATTGCGAAAAATCATATTTCTTAACCTAATTGGATAATTCACTTAAAATTTTCCAGAGTATATATTCTCGAGGATAATGGTCACAATTTCAAAAAACTGTAGAGTTAACGGTGAAAAACCACCAAAATGCTCCTATTTCAAACAATATTAAAATGTGAGTTTTCGTACATCTAATTAACTTGTTAATCTCACGGTGGTTCGGGGGGCGTGGAGGTGCAGCGGATAAGCTGTTGCTCTCTCACAAAGGTGGACTGGATTCGATTCCCGGTCAATGCATGCGAGATTTTCGAAGTGAAATGCCATGTCCTGTGGTTCGGTTTCCACGTAAAGAGGAGGTCCAGTGGCTCATAGTCACAAGATTTACGTTCACGTAAAACTAAGAATGGTGGTTCATCCTCTAGGACAGGCGTTCTAAACCTGGTGCTCGCAACGGTGTTCTTTAAGTGCACTTTGGTTCTCTCGTCATACGAGTCAAAAGGTGCATGCTATCACAAGCTCCCGTGAAGTCCATTCTTCAATTCATAGTTCGCTGCACGAACCGGAATAATGTTTTCATTACAAGTTTTGACAGTCAGAAATTTGACTTGTCTGAAATATAATTATTTTAATCTACAGTAAAAGTTATTGGGCATCCCTTTTTATGTGTAACAGACAAAATGCTGATTTGACTCAACTGTCCACAAGTAAATGTATCTTATCTGCATGAATCATTCGAACAGTTGCAGCATGCCTGGTGAGTGGGGAAACCCTAGCTAATTCAGCACTTATGAGGAAGAGAGAGATAGGAAAAGTAAAGAGAGGCGCTTTCTGGTTTTGTTATTATTATATTCAATTTATTGGTGCTCAAGTACTTGGTATGGCTTGAAGGTAGTTCTCGCAGTCTCAAAAAAGATGTTCAGTAAAGAACATACAGCCTACTTTCTCCTAAATTAATGGATATTGTTATAACCCTTTGTCCTTTTCAAGGAGTATAATGAATGTTGGTTGTAATAGCTCGTTGAAATACAATGTGTTATACGGATATTAAACATGAATATGAGGTGTCCTTTGCTAGTGCTACCTCTGTAAAAAAAATCATTAAATTCGGTTTCGCCGTGTTTGAATTGATAGGAGGATCGATTTGCACACATACATGGCCGCCATATGCAAACTATTGGACTGATGACCTTGTAGTTTGGTCAAAAGATTTTTTCATACATAAAGGTATAATGTTGCAAAAATTGGTAGAGATCAGATGATCAGGTTGGTCGTAATTAGATTTAAGCTTTTAACATTTGGGTGGCCGCCATTATGTTTTCGTCAAGATGGTGCCAATATGAAACATGACACTGAGGTGCCCTTTGCTAGTGCTACCTCTGTACCAAATTTCGTTTAATTCGGTTTCACCGTGTTTGAATAAATGGGGGGGGGGGGGGAATCGATTTGGACACATACAGTACATGGCCGCCATCTGCAAACTATTAGGCCGATGACGTTGTAGTTTAGTAAAGAGACGCTCGCCATATAAGTATATGTTGTTGCAAAATTTGTTACAGATCAGATGATTAGGTTGGTCGTAATTAGATTTACATTTGGGTGGCCGCCATTATGTTTTCGTCAAGATGGCGGTGATATTAAACATGACACTGAGGTGCCCTTTGCTAGTTCTACCTCTGTACCAAATTTCGTTCAATTCGGTTTCACCGTGTTCGAATTGATAGGGGGGACAGACATTCCGAGTACACACACACAATTTTTGGCCCTGTGTAGATCTCATAAGTCTACTTTCATTTTTTTGCAAAAATCAAAAGTAGGCTAATAAAAAGGTTGAAAATGCCTGCTCTAGAATAAAACATCTACCATTAGCCCTTCGTAGGATAGAACTTAAGTTTTCAAATATTAGCTTATATTTTATTAGTCATCATCAACTCATCATCATCATCATCTACATTTCCCCTTTTCCAGCTGACACTGGGTGGGCGCAAATATGGTTCCTCTCCACTTGGTTCTGTCGTTCCACCATTCCTCTTCCGACACGGTGTCCCAATCCAGGTTCCGTTTACTAATGCTATTCTTCACCGAGTCCATCCAACGCATTCTTGGTCTTCCTCGTCCTCTCTTCCCTGTCATCCGTCGTTCCAGTGCTTGTCTTGGTAGCCTTACTTCATTCATCAGTTTGACATGTCCAAACCATCTCAATCTGTTTTGCTCCAGTTTGTCATTTAGTTTCTGTACTCCCAGTTCATTCCGTATAGACTATCTTCATTTCACACTCTCTCTCTCCTCGTTTTCTGGACCATACTTCTCAGGAATCTCATCTAAGCTGCCTGTACTCTGCTCTCCCTCTTAGTAATTTATAAGTATTTATTTAAATTTAAATTTGCGTATTAAGTTAAATGTTAAGTTATTTTTTTTATTTTTTTATTTAGATTTTAATATTTATATGTGCAGTTTTATTTATATATTTATAATTTAACTTCTATTAATTTCTAGAACTATACTTTTTATTTGTTAACTTATTTTTATTTTTTATATATACGGTACCGTATATAATTTCTATATTCATAACTTCAAATTCTGGCACCGCTTCGTCTCTAAAAGTTCCATTTGATAAAATGAACGTAAAACCAATAACGTCCTTATTATTTGTAATTTCTTCGCAGAGCCGGGATTCGAGCCTGGACCTCAGGGGTAACAAACAAGAATATTAGGCCTAGCTACGGGGCGGATAGGAGTAGCGTATCATATCCTTGTGTTTGTACAGTAGCAAACTATTTTAAGCTTTACTATTACTACATAAATGATTTCTAAATGAAAATTCTATCCTGCGTGAATCGAAGTGACAGACGCGAAAGTGTAACTAGCAGGGCCCGGATTTTGATGACCTAAAATTGCTTAAAAAATGACCTATATATAGCTGCAAAGATCCCATAAAATAACCCATAAGCTTTAAAAAAATACCTCAAATAAAATGCAGACTACGTCATTGTATGTTGAAATGTTTTTAATGGGTAAATTATATAATTTAATTATTATTTGACAAATACGAATTATTTGTACACAAATACTGCTTATTATTTCAGTCTAGTGTGTCTCCTGAAATGTGAATATTCCAAGAAATAAGGGTTGTACAAAGTTGTGAAGATTCTCAACTCTTAGTATTCATCCTCACTTTCAGTTCCGTTAATATCCAGTACCATACCCAAAAAGTGCATCATTAACCATTAACCATTAAGAATGTGAGAAAATGACTTAAAACGTTTTTTGCTACAATATTGTAATAAATTCCATAAAACGACATAATAATGACGCGAAAAGCGAAAAAATGACTTAAAAGCAAAATACTTAGAAAAATGACGAAAAAATTACTTAATAAGTATACATTTCTGTATTGTGGAGGCCATGAGCAGGATTTGTATATACTGTATGTTAGCAATGTCTATGGTGAACAATTTAAAAGATGACATGTCATCAGAATCCGGGCTCTGGTAACTAAACTAGCAAGTATTGAGTAGGCCTATTTCCTTCACTGCAGTTTAGTGTTTCGTAGTGAAATCAGTTCCCCTTCTCCCACCGAGAGAAATTCCCGACAAGAAACTGTACGGGAATGCGCAATTTAGAACTTGGTTTGACATTTTATCTTTATAGAGCATCGCCTGGTCACCCACTCTTTTCTTCTGCCTCCCTCCCTCCCGCGGCACTCCGCGTAAGCGTGGGTGTCTGTGACGCGCGCAGTTGCACATATCCTGCGTGTAATTACAACTGCTATCAGTGACGTAGGCGTAGACGAGGTGCACATGATCGTGGGGCCTTCACATTCATTATTTATGTAGCATTTTTGGTGGCGTAGTTGGTAGCATGCGGGCTTCTATGCTCAAGGTCACGGGTTCAAACCCTGCCGAAGTCGTCGGATTTCTTAAGAGCGTTAAAAACCTTCGGTATGACTTCCTTCGGAGGGGATGTAGAGCCGGCGGTCCCTGTCATAGATTTATGGCATGATAAAGAACCTTCCTCTAATTACACTTCTGTGAAGCTAAATTATAGGTTATATTTGACCAATGCTCTTAGGTCCCAACGTTCGTCACCAGGAGTCAACCGCAGAATTCAGAACTAGTTGGTCGTTGATGGTGGCGTTTGGTAGCTAAAGTTGGAACTACTTTAAATCGAATGATTGCAGTCCATACTTGAATTAAAAACAGATAACGCACACTAATACAGCTATCACAATTAACACCGGTTATCAGATTCTACACCCACCCAAAGTACACGTGGCTACATGACCGCGATGTCGCAGCCGCTAAACAGAGGAACCAACCAACCTATGTAGCATTTGAGATATTGAAAAACATTTACGCCTAATTAATGTACTGGCGAAATTGCTTCCGCAGTATTTAAAATATAGTCTACTTTTTTTGCAGATATGCCCCAGTGCAATATACGAGTTAATCTCATCAGTTGTGTTGCGTCAAATATTTAATTTTCCTTGACTATGAACTTTGAAACGACAAATGCTACCACCTGGCGGTAAAACATTTGTGTTGTATTTTGTTTGTGAATTGTAGCCTATATAAAATCTCATGTACCGTAATGTTGCGTGCCACCCCCTAGTGGCACTTCCGTTAACTGGATTACGGTGGGTAGAAGCACAACACAAATTGTTCCTTTAAAGAAACGTATTAGCTTTATTGCAGCCTCCGTTGCTTAGGCGGCAGCTCGCCGGCTTCTCACCGCTGGGCCCGTGGTTCAAATCCCGGTCACTCCATGTGCGATCTGTGCTGGACAAAACGGAGGCAGACAGGTTTTTCTCCGGGTACTCCGGTTTTCCCTGTCAAAATGTCATTCCAGCAACACTCTCCACTATCATTTCATATCATCTGTCATTCATTTAATCATTGCCCCAGAGGAGTGCGTCAGGCCTCGGCAGCCGGCACAGTTCATATCCTCGCCGCTAGATAGGGGCTTCATTCATTCCATTCCTGACCCGGTCGGAGACTGGAAGCAGGCTGTTGATTTTCATTTCATTAGCTTTATTGCGGGCCAGAAAGATACACCACACAATAGCAAATACAAGCAATTAGTATCTCACTCTAGTTTCCTCTTGTAGGGAACACTTCCCTTTCACTTGTCAATAAGCCACAGAAGTTAATCCCTCCTAATGAGGTGGCCCCGTGCGCTGGCTGGAAATAACTGCACTCAGCCTGTCACCCTACTACACACTGTTTCACAATTCACCACAATGACCTCTGTCGCACTGGAAAACACACACACTTCAAATACAGTCCCTCCGTAGGCTTCACACTCCTTCGCTGTCAAGAGAATCAGCTTCACTAGGGTTTCGCAAGTCACATCACCAACTGTTGTCGCACTCGCTCAAAAGCACTCACTAGCTCAAAAACACAGTCCACCTCGCTGGCCAGGTCGCTCTTATATAGCAGGCTGGTGACTCAATGAATGCTTCTAGAATCGTCCAGGATTCACGGCTTCTCGAGATTTCCATCACTGGCTGGGTCACGAATATTCTGGACCATCCCTTTGTCTTCGCAGCCTGTTGCGTAAGGTGCAGGTAATACAAAGAGGCAGAGCATAGCCCGGGGGCGGCGGTGACTCACGCGGCGACGAAAGAAACTCACAGCCGTAACAGTAATTTATTTTAAGTGGTAGTAATGGAGCATATTATTAGGCTTACCAAATTACGGATTTAGGCAAGGTACCGGAACCATGGATTTAGCCCAAGTAAGTTACCACTACTGTAGTATAAACTATATATCTGTAAAAAAGTTACTAAATTCAAATTTCATAGAAAGTATTAGGCTATTTTAAGTTAAGTACTAGCTTAGTTGATTTAGACAACTCATGCCAGATGAGGTTTTAAGAACTAAATTTGTCACAAATACATGGTCATTATATATGTGCGCGTGAGTAAACATGGCAAGCTAAGCCGACTGTGACTGACGCAGATCGCGGGCGCGCGTACCCGGTTCAACTGGTGGTTGCACTACCTCCTCCCTGTTGGTATCGGTCTCGGTGCAACCAATTCTAGGGTATAAACCACTCGTCTTTCCAGCCCGGAGTTAAATGCATTTGCGACTTACCGCATTTAACTTACGCATTCGGTAATTATGACCTGTAATTTTAATATTTGATTAAAATTGTGCTCTTTGTCTTCAAACATAAATTATATTTTCTGTGCCAATACTTAACATGAAAGACAGGAGGAATAAATTCTCAGCTACAAATTTTATTTAGAGTCTCAAGAGGATAGCTTACTGAAATACAGCCTGCTAACTGAATCTTTTTATATTTTTAGCCTACTTTCGATTTTTGCAAAAAATGAAAGTAGACTTATGAGATCAACACAGGGCGAAAAAAGTGTGTCTGTCTGTGTGTGTGTATGTGTGTGAGTCTGTGTGTGTGTGTGTGTGTGTGTGTGTATGTATGTGTGTGAGTGTGAGTGTGTGTGTGTCTGTGTGTGTGTGAGTGTGTGTACTCTGAATGTCTGTCCCCCCCTATCAATTCGAACACGGTGAATGCAAATTGAACGAAATTTGGTACAAAGGTAGCACTAGCAAAGGACACCTCAGTGTCATGTTTTATATCGCCGCCATCTTTACTAAAACTGAATGGCGGCCACTCAAACGTTCAAAACGTAAAATCAAATAACGACTAACCAAATCATCCGATCTCTACCAAATTTGGTAACAACATACCTTCGTATAGGATGCGTCTTGTGACCAAATTACAAGGTCGTCCGCCATACCATTTCAGGATGGCGGCCGTGCGAATTATGCAAACTTTATAATCCATATCATGGGACCCACCAGTTCCGATTATCGAGCCGAGAATCGTTTTAACTGTTCTAAAGGAAGAGGCACGTTCGAAATTAAAAGTTTATTTTGTAATACTAGAGTGCAGACGTGATTTTAAAAAGCTGAACTGATTCAGTAATAAGACAAGATGGCAGCGGATATCTTGTGCCGGACTTATATTTCACTAATTTGAGTATTGCATGCAATATAGCGTACTGATAAAAAATAAATAAACTTTGTATGAAATGCTTCATATATAAATAATATACTCCAGTGATGAAATCGTTTAGTATAAATCATTATTTGTTAACAAGTTCTATGTAAGTCATTTTAAATAGAACGATATTCGTTGACACAATTAGCTCAGTGGTAGAGCGTTAGCCTATCGCTCAAATGCCTATGGTTCAAACCCGATCAGAGCTAGGTTTTTTGCTTGAAATGTTATATGTTTATTGTTTTGTAATGACTCAGATGTTTTAAAATTAAGCGTTATATTGTGCACATTATGGTGTAAAATATATATTTAATTAAAACATAATTCGCCAGCAGATTTACTCGGGACATCTAGCTGCCAAAAAGGTAACTTCCAGATTTTATTGAAAAGTTTCTTCTTCTGGCCGCTAGAATGCACTCGCTCTGTTAGGATTATATTGTTCGATATTTCACCAATAGATGTCACGACTAGTCTACGTGGGGATCCATTGATTACTATACCATTATCATTCTATGCGCATCGAATTTGAAGAATGACAAGATGATACTACGATACATTTTAACTTTTTATTTTAAAGGGTTTGTAACAGCCTATTTTGCGTTACTTGAAAATGTTATTAAGCGTTATATTGTGCACATTATGGTGTAAAATATATATTTAATTGAAACATAATTCGCCAGCAGATTTACTCGAGACATCTAGCTGCCAAAAAGGTAACTTCCAGATTTTATTGAAAAGTTTCTTCTTCTGGCCGCTAGAATGCACTCGCTCTGTTAGGATTATATTATCGAAAATATCCACATAGTTTGTATACACACGTCTCTGTAGGGTCATGGAAAGATTTGTTAATTCAATTGGGGTTGTGAAAGCCATGCACAACCAGACGTGTAAAGACATGCCTCAACTCAAAGTTGGATGTTGCCCACGGCAGGTCGTAATAATAATAATAATGTTATTGGTTTTACATCCCTTTTAACTACTGCTGATTTTAGAGACACCGGGGTGCCGGAATTTTGGCCCGAAGGGGATCTTTAACGTGCCAGTAAATGTACTGACACGGCTCCCTCGCATTTGTGCACCCTCAAATGCCAGCTGACTGCGCCAGGATACGAACCTGCAACCTAGGGCCCAGCAAGCGAGAACGTTACCGCTGAGCCACGCCGCCAGTCCGGTCGATCATGTCTCCAGATCCATAACATTCTTGATATACTTCTTATCTTTCTTTCTTCAATGATGGTAGCAGTTTTTATCTAGGTTGTGGCGTTTGGTAGAGGTAAATCATTTCTAAGGTCTTCAACAAAGAATAGTTCTATTATACTCTTTGATAATAACAACGAGTTATAACTATACTCATACATTTAGGAGAAAGTAGGCTATATGTTCTTTACTGAACATCTTGTTTATTTAGTCAATTTACCCTCTAGGTTGGTGGTTCCCACGGACTCAGCTAGGGAACTCACCACTACCGCCTCTGTGGGCAGTGTCCTGGAGCTGGGAACATCTGGTCGGGATGGATACAACTGGGGAGGTGTGATTAGCACTTCGCCCAGGCGGCCTCACCTGCAAAGCGAACGGGGACCTCATGAGGGATGGGAAGGGATGGAAGATTGGGATGGATAGGCTAGGAAGAGGGAAGGAAGCGGCCGTGGCCTTACAGTAGGTACTGCCCCCGTAAATTGAATTATTAAGGGACAAAATGGGAGTATTTTCCGTCCCCATGATAAAATTTAACTAGCAAATATAATTTCTGGAAGTATGACACGGGAGTGTCATGTTACAAGCTCGAGACTGTGGGAGAGCCCGATCACGTGATATATTGCACAATGGACGCTTCTAGAAGGCTATATTTAGCATAGCAACAGCGAGTTCGGAGATTAATATTATAAATATTGTTATAAATTATGCTATTGGATCCCAGCCCAGAGCCAATGAGAACAGATCTTATTGAAGACGGGATCAACTTTAATTACACAACATGAGGAAATTATACATTTAGGCCCTTAGAAGAAGATTTTCTTATTTGGTAATGACGAGAATATTAAGAGAAATTATGTCGGATACATTAAAAACCGCAGATCGGTTAATCTACGCAGTAATAAGCATTAGTAATCTACGCGCTAAAATTATGTTGGGAGATTGATATGGTCGCCAAAAATTCGACTTGGAAGGGGAGATCCAAGGATCGAGGTTCTTATTCCAGCAGACTTTGAAGAGTGAGGAAGTGTTTTTACTGGTTTAACGGAGATCCCAAGGCTTAGTCCGAGTGCGACGACTGTCGACTTGTGGAGAAGCGAGGATAGCTAGGTGGAGCGTTAGAGTCCACCGCACTTCCATTCTACGTGAAGTTGCGAGGAACATTGTATTGATTATATCTCATATATAATTGAGATCTGAAGTTAAATAAGCATATTTACATAAAGAACAGGTCGCCTACTATATATTGTGAAAAGTCGAGCGCTTTAATATTCACCGGTTCGACAATATCAGCCTGTCAAGTTAGAGGAGGTTAATCACGACTGTCTAATATCGTTCATTACAATTGGAAGTTTCGTTTGAAGAACTTACGCATGTATAATTGTAGTCCAGTAGTCATGTGCAATGATTCTGAGGGTCATGCCATTATTTGAGAGAAGTTCCAACATAAGATATGTTAATAACAATTAATCCCTTTTGGTTATTGTTTAACATAGTAGATGATAATTGTTTATGCCATATATACTGTTATATGAGGATTTGTAGAGCTATGGAGTGCTCAGGCGAGGGAATTCCTCATTTTAAGGAAGTCAAAGTATTGTTGTTCTTTGATAAAAGGCATGTATCATGATAAGAGCCGTTGTATACAAGTAGTCCAATTTTTGTGAATTAACGATTTAGCTGTGTTAACAGGAGGGTTTCAGCGGAAATGCAACTTGAGAAAGATTGTCTACTCACGTCAATAATACAATTATTAAATTTTATTAAACCTGAAGTGATGTAATTACGTACAGTTTACCTTAATTAGTCGACAGTATTATACCGATAATGTAATAAAACCTATATAAGACGATGTGTATGCAGTATATTAAAACTACAGAACGTTAGAGAAGGATGGTTATGTGAAAAACCAGTGTATATATTTAGTTAAGAATTATATTGTAACCGAGAAATTAGAATCTCGAAAGTGTCACGTTTGTAACACTAGATAATGGACATTATTATAAACATTTTACATGTAAATAATTTTTGTGGAAATGATTTAATTAGTTAAACAATTTAGTAGGATTTATTAATCAATTGTTTTGGAACAGTGTGTGTTTTATGAGCGGATGTTTTTGGTGTGAATGATTGTTCATTGTTAAGAGCAGATGTGGAACCGAATTGGTCTAGAACGATTACGGAGTGCGAATGAAAGAGTGGATAAATTTTTGTAGTATGATTGTTTAAGAAACAAAGTAGTTATGTGAACTTTTGTAAGATCTAAATGTTAATTTTTACGTGTTTTATAAATGCACACACAAGCAGTCTATGTGGACTAGCGAGAATGATTCACCGCTAGCATTGGAGAGCGATGACATAATATAACAGGTGTAGACTCACAGCCTTGAATTTATTGTATAAACCAGTTTCGAGTTCGGCGTGGTGCCGATATTTCATTGATGAAACCAAGTTTCTGCACGTGCGTTCTACAACGCAGGTTTGTGAATGAAATCAGGTGTCTGGAATGCCATTATTTAGAGACTCATTAACCGTTTTTATTTATACGCAGAGTAGGCCTAGAACAATCCAAGATTTTATGCTCATAATTTTTAATACAGCATTGTAGTATGTATGTCTACCCCTTATTATTCCCGTTTTCCAACGGGGTCGGGGATGAGATGCAATGGATGTCTTTGTGGTGATGTTTTTACGGCCGGATGCCCTTCCTGACGCCAACTTCATGAGAGGAGTTAATGAGAGATGAAATGAATGATGGTGAATGAAACTGGGCAAGGATGTGGAAGGAAGCGGCCGTGGCCTGTCAGAAGGTACCGTCCCAGCATTTGCCTGGTGTTGAAAATGGGGAAACCACGGAAAACCATTTCAAGGACGGCCGACGGTGGGGCTCGAACCCACGCGTCTACCGAGTCAGCAGAGAGTTTGGCCCCATGACCTTAATACAGCATTGTAGTAAGATGTAGAATTGAAAGGAGGTGTGAATGATTGCGTGTTTTTAATTTTAATGCCTATTGTTATATTCGTTTATTGTTATTTGTTTATAGTAGATTAGTTTACCTTTTTGTTAATAAATTTGTTCAGATTGTTTTCCATTGTTGTTGGAGTGATTCATTTTAAATATAAGGAGCAGAGTATTGTGGATGTAGTGCAGGCAAAGCTGAAGTCCCAGTCCCCGAGGTAAGTAAAGGTGAGTGCCCCGTGTAGTTCGTTGTTGATCCACAATATTCCGGTAACTGCTGTCTGTAAATCCCTCAAGACCATGTTGGAAGCGATTTCTAATGTAGTATTTGCCGGTGCAGTTAGAAATAGGCAATCCAGCGGGGGCAATGGATATTCCAACAGGATCCTTTCCGGATTATCGGGTACAGTACCATCCCGGCATTTGCCCGAAGACGAAGTGGGGAAACCACGGAGAACCACTTCGAGAATGACTGAGGTGGGAGTCGAACCCCCTCTACTCATTTGGGCCACCCGAGGCTGAGTAGACCCCGTTCCAGTCCTCATACCACTTTTCAAATTTCGTGGCAGAGCCCGGAATCGAACCCAGGACCTCCGGGACGGCAGCTAACCATGCTGACCACTACGCTACGGAGGCGACCTAACTGAATCTTTTTACGAATCTTTATTTCTTCCCAGCGAACCGCTGTTGTGCCACATATAGCTTATAGCAGTGTGTTAAATAGCACGATACGACCAGTCTTGTTGGAGGCTTTCGTATTGAGTGAAATAACTTCTTGTATACGAGGCACGTCCAGAAAGAAAGTTCCGTTTGGTAATAAAATTAAATTAAGTTTTGACCGCCAAGGAAGGACTTGAGATCTTTGAACAGATGAAAGTCGCTAGGAGCGAGGTCAGGGCTGTACGGAGGGAGGTCAAACACGTCCCAGCCAAATCCCTGTAGGAGGTTTTTCGTCACATTTGCAGTGTGTGGTCGTGCGTTGTCGTGAAAAAAAAAACCAACACCTTTTGACAGCAACCCTCGGCGCTTATTCTGTATTGCGCGGCGCAATTTCCTAAGAGTCTCGCAGTAAGCATCTGCGTTGATTGTTTGACCACGCGGTAAGAAATCAATGAGTAAGATGCCTTTCCAGTCCCAGAACACTGTGCACATCATTTTCAGAGGTGTCAAGATTTGTTTCGGCGTAACCTTTGCAGGGGATGAAGTGTGCCTCCATTCCATTGATTGCCGCTTACTTTCAGGGGTGTCGTAAGAAACCCAAGTTTCATCTCCTGTGACTATCTGTGTCAGAAATTCTTCGCCGTCTTCATTCAACGGGTCAATAACTGAAGTGCACTACCCATCCGTTTTGTTTTGTGTTGCTCCGTAAGAATCTTTGGTACCCAACGTCGGCAAAGTTTACGAAAGTTCAGTTTTTCGGTAACAATTTCATGAATTAGTGATCGTGAGATTTGGGGAAATTCCATAGCGAGAGCACTAATTGTAAACCTTAGGTTTTCCCGGATCTTGTCATCAATCGCGTGAACCAAATATGGACGCCCACTTCGTTCTTCATCGTGCACTTCAAGTGAAATGCCATGTCCTGTGGTTCGGATTCCACGTAAAAAGGAGGTCCCGTGGCTCATAATCACAAGATTCACGGTCACGTAAAACTACAATCTTCCTTCCTTCCTTCATCGTGCACTTCACTACGTCCTTCATTGAACTGTCGGACCCATCTTCTCACTATTGAATCACTCATCGCATTTTGTCCATACACTTCGCAAATTTGCCGATAAATTTCAATTGGTTTCACTTTCAGAAAACGAATCACAGATCTGATTTCACAAGCGCCGGGATTTTCATTCAACACAGACATTGTACGAGGAAACATGCACAACAACGCGTACGTGGCTGACAGCGCTCTCCAAATGGCGCACGTTCCTTCTCCTTGATACAGAGCGTCTACCGCGCATATGCGGAACTGCGCTGCAGCGGAACGTACAACTAGTTGAAGACACAGGCGGCACACGTCTATGAAAAAGGTATACAAAAACTCGTGCCACGCTACGACAAATGCCTGCAACATTTCGGCAGTTATGTGGAAAAGTAGTTTAAGGGTTGTAGAATTTTGTGCAATAAATATTTTTTCTGTATCTGTACAAAATTTAATGTTATTACCAAACGGAACTTACTTTCTGGACGTACTTCGTATTTCTCTAAGAAATATTTTGGTGGTTTGTTGTTCTGCCCCCTCATTACATGTTATAATTTGAACAATACACTTATAAATATGATTTAGGGGTAGGCTTCATACTTTGTATTACATAGCACCTTTAGTGTTATTTTTTCTGCTGAACGCAGCATCGTTTCAAAAAAGAATATTAATTTTATACATTCACATGTTATAGTATTTCGCAATTGGTCTGGGCAATTCTTCGCAATTTTAATTAAAACAAATGATAGAATGCATTAAAATAGTGATGTAAAAGTCAATCAGTTTATTAAATCCTTATTTAGACGAGGTCCAATTATTAGAATAAACATTCATTTTATAAATCTAGTGCTACCAATAGTTTATTTTCAACTTTTTTATTTTCAACAGAAGTTTCCTGATCTCAAAATTTTGTTACAAATCTACCAAATATTTTATTAATAAATTAATCATATAGACATTCCACCTCTACCAAAAAAAATGTGATATGACTTTCAATTTTTGAGTTTCATTTTTTAATAGAATTGTAGTATGGAAGTTAACGCTATTTTTAACCACAGATTAATTTGTGGACACTAATCCAATGGGATTATCTAATGAATGTGTTTTTTAGAAGGTATACACACATTTTGGTACGTGAAAATTGTACATTCCTTCCCTCTGCTCCACACAAGCATTGACGCTACGATAGACGGATGTAAACATTAGACAGCACACTCACTTCAAAACGGCAAAGACTCTTCAGACGTGTACTATCAGACAAGTTTAGTAAACACAACCAACTACACGGGGCTGATGACCAAGATGCCCCAAGCCCCTCAAATGAACTACACACATCAAAAAAAGTTTTGCATCACCTCGGTTCCCAGATCTCCGGCATATAGACGTTGACTGTGTATATTGTATCAAAGATACAGTCCCTTTGACTGTTCATAGATGTCACTAAAACTGCTCAAAGATGTAAACAACCATGCATGAGCAGGGCCTATTAGACGGAGGGGGTACGACAGCCGATCAGTTCCAGTCATTCCACCAGGACGAAGGTACGCTGCTCATGTTGTCTGTAGTTCTACCATGCCTAGAAGGTCAATACCGCAGTTCGATCGCGTCCGCATTGTTACTTTGTGTCAAGAAGGGCTCTCAGCAAGGGAAGTTTCCAGGCGTCTCAGAGTGAACCAAAGCGATGTTGTTCGGACATGGAGGAGGTACAGAGATACAGGAACTGTCGATGACAGGCCTCGCTCAGGCCGCCCAAGGGCTACTACTGTAGTGGATGACCGCTACTTACGGATTGCCGCTCGGAGGAACCCTGACAGCAATGCCACCATGTTGAATAATGCGTTTCGTTCAGCCACAGGACGTCGTGTTTCAACTCAAACTGTGCGCAATAGGCTGCATGATGCGCAACTTCACTCCCGACGTCCATGGCGAGGTCCAGCTTTGCAACCCCGACACCATGCAGCGCGGTACAGATGGGCCCAACAACATGCTGAATGGACCCCACGGAATTGGCATCACGTTCTCTTCACCGATGAGTGTCGCATATGCCTTCAACCAGACAATCGTCGGAGACGTGTTTGGAGGCACCCTGGTCAGGCTGAACGTCTTAGACACACTGTCCAGCGAGTGCAGCAAGGTGGTGGTTCCCTGATGTTTTGGGGTGGCATTATGTGGGGCCGACGTACGCCACTGGTGGTCATGGAAGGCTCCGAAACGGCTTTACGATACCTGAATGACATCCTCCGACCCATAGTGCAACCATATCGGCAGAATATTGGAGAGGCATTTGTCTTCATGGACGACAATTCTCGACCTCATCGTGCACATCTTGTGAATGCGTTCCTTCAAGATAACGACATCGCTCGACTACAGTGGCCAGCATGTTCGCCAGACATGAACCCTATCGAACATGCCTGGGATATGTTGAAAAGGGCTGTTTATGGACGTCTTGACCCACCAACCACTCTGAGAGATTTACGCCGAATTGTCGTTGAGGAGTGGGACAATTTGGACCAACAGTGTCTTGATGAACTTGTGGATAGTATGCCACGGCGAATACAGGCATGCATCAATGCAAGAGGACGTGCTACTGGGTATTAGAGGTAGTGGTGTGTACTGCAATCTGGACCACAAATGCTGAAAGTCTAGCTGTATGATGGTTCAACATGCAATGTGTGGGTCTCATGAGCAATAAAACGAGCTGAAATGTTGTTTGTGTTGATCTCTATTCCCTTTGTATTTAACGGTTCCGGAACTCTTGGAACCGAGGTGATGCAAAACTTTTTTTGATGTGTGTATAACAACCACCTCTCTTCAACAGTGTCGCTATCTCCAGTAGTTGTGGTTTGGGTATTTCGTTTATCGTGGCTACATGACTGCCTAGTGTGAGGCGTGGATACCCCCTTTGTTGTGATGAAAGGCACGGGGATATAATAAAGCCTTGTTTTACAACCGGAAGTTTACATTGAGCTAGTAAGCTCACAGCAGGTGTCTCGTTTGGGGCAGACGGCGTGACAGGTGAACACCTCGACCAGGGTGATCTGAAAAGAGCGATAATTAGTGACTCCAGCGGGCGGTCTCTTCTTACACTGCTCTCTTTGAGGATCACATTGCGGAAACAAGCATTATTAGCCATGCTCATTTCCCTTTGTTCTAACGAGTTACACTTTGCGAAGTGTCGGGCAGATATTGGTTAAACCCTCAAGTACACGCACTGTGCTGTTGAGATCTGGCTATAGTCCCGAACCTCGGGCTTCATTTGTATCAGGTGCGTTCAAAAAGTAACGAGCCGGAGGCTGTTATGCGCAAACCGGTGACGACATCGGCTAATCGTGGCGTGTTTAACGAGGTGTGGTTCCGACCAGAGCGTGGAAGGTCACAGCCCGTCGCTAGAGGGCACGCGGGCACGTCACGTGACGATACAAAGCGAGCAGCAGCATGCATCTATCGTCCAACCAAGCCCAAGACAGTAGGCCATTCGACATGCTTCCTGGTGTGGTTGAAAACTGTGGGGCACCCATTGGGCACACACTTTCCGTAAGTGCAGTCGTTCCTTCATGATGGTGTGCACACTTCCGACGCTCAATCCGACCACGGCGGCTATGGCTTTCACTGTCACTCGGTGGTCCTGGGTAATGAGTGCATCACCCAGCTGGACGTTGTCATCGGTAATGCAGCGGGGTGCCCCAGACCGGGCACCATCGGCTGACACCCGTCCTTCCCTGAAGCGCTTGTGCCACGCCTTGACCCTTGCAAGGGACATGCAGTATTCGCCGTACACTTGTGACATTCGGTGATGAACGTCCGTTGCCCCTACTCCTTTCGCTGTTAGGAACCGAACAACACCTCTTTACCTTCGTTTGACGCCTCCATGTCACTGTTTGCAATGCGACTGGCAGAGTTGGACGATTGTTGGACGATTGATGCATGCTGTTGCTCGCTTTGTATTGTCACGTGACGTGCACGCTGCCCTCTAGCGATGGGCTGTGACCTTTCACGCTCTGGTCGAAACCACACCTCGTTACACACGCCACGATTAGCCGATGTCGTCACCGGTTTGCGCATTACAGCCTCCGGCTCCTTACTTTTTGAACGCACCTTATATGATAGTTCCTGACTGTCTGTTAGGTAGTCAGCCCAGTGACTGGTTGGATCCTCAAAAAGTACTGCCTCAAGTTAGTTCAGTACGGTAGATGCACACAAAACCTCAAAGCAGCACTATAATGAGGCGTACTAGGCAAGATGAGGAGTTGGGTAGTTTGCTATGCTTTCCTCACTGAGTCAGAACAATCACTGACCCCGCGGCTTCGGTGGCGTAGTCCTTAGCATGCTGAGCTTCTATGCCCAAGATAGCGGGTTCAAACCCGACCGAAGCCGTCGGATTTTTAAGAGCGTTAAAAATCCCTCAGTATGTCTTCCTTAGGAGGGGAAGTAAAGCCAGCGGTCCCATGTAATAAATTTATGGCATGTTAAAGAACCTTCCTCTAATTACACCTGTGTGAAGCTATATTGGATAGGTTAAGAATGTAAACAACGCTCTTAGGTGTCTACGTTCGTTGCCAAGAGCCGACTGCGGTGGCGTCTAGTAGCTAAGTTCTGAACTTGGCCTAGTAGTCGTTGACGGTGGCGCTTGACGGCAAAAGTAGGAACTATTTGAAAAATTCTAAGTTGCAGTACTTAAATTAAAAAACAGATAACACCCACTAATACAGCCATCACAATTAACACCGGTTATCAGACAGATTCTACACACATCCAAAGTACACGGGGCTACATGACCGCGTTGTCGCAGCCCCTAAACTTAAGAATCAAACAACCAATCTCTGACCCTATGGGTAGAACCTTTCACAGTACACACAGGCACTGGCTGTGCCCTGAATGTCATTACTCAGCACCACGCATACTTCAGTAGCTTCCATATAATTGCAACAATGAGTGGGACTGAGATATCCGTGGAAAGCCACATTTTACTCTAGCCTGTGCCAATAGATAAGTTCAAAAGTACTGCATTCATCGAGAGATGGTAAACGGGCAATATATAGACTAGTATATTGGCTTTCACGGCCAGTGAATTAAAACTGAGCAATTTTTCTAGGTTTATGCCGTGTCTTGTGTGAGGTTTCGCCTAGGAACACCAAACTGGCTTATCTGCTGGCTGGGATCGAACTTAGAATCTCCGAACTTACCGCTGCCGATGCCAGTCTAACTTAAATTCATGTCCACCTCCACCCCAATCCTCGCCTCAATTGCAAAATACACATTAATACAGATACCACAATAACACAGGTTATCAGATTATTTTTGATGTGTAGCATCTTTCCGCTCGGTTGCTGGATAGTTTTGTGGGAGTGATTTTGAAAATTGGGGACGGAAGTGAATCGGGCGAAAGAGGATCGAACGGAAGTAGATCGGACGGAAGTTAAGACGCACTGCCAGAAAAATGGGACGGAAGTGAATCGGGCGGAAGTGGATCGAACGGAAGTGGATCGGACGGAAGTGAAGACGGACTGCCAGCTGGATGTACAATTGAAAATGTGTGTATTGGAAACAAGGCAGTGTGTGCTCTGTAGCGCGAGAATGTTATGGCAATCCAGTAGGCAATGCATTTAGCAGGCACTGGTTTGACGAGCACAGTGGCAAATGTTTCACCGACTTTCATTTGTCATTGAGCAGATTATGAAGCTTCACGTTCAAGGTTGAATATCACATGGGGTAGGACAAAGACGACAAATTACATTTAAGTAAGCGGCATTATTGTCAAGCTGTGGGTGAGTAGTCAAATATTAAAAGCATAACAGAATGTTATATTAGTGGAATAAAAGCTGTATTTTCATCATATGTGAGAGTAGGTCAGTTCATGATTGTAGGAAGCCATGTTTTGATTGTTTACGACGAACTGTATGAGAGCCTTGAGAATAATGAATGTTACAGTTACTGAGGAATGTGCTCACAGTATTTGAGAGTACTGTCGACGTTGTGTGTCACTTTGTTATTATGAATTATTAATGTAAAAGGAAGGAAGCTTGTAGTTTTGCGTGTCCGTTAATCTCACGATCATGATTCACGGTACCTCCCTTTTACGTGGAATGCGAACCACAGTACATGGCATTTCAATTCGAAAATCTCACATGTATTCACCGGGAATCAAACCCGGTCTACCTAGGTGAGAGACTAACAGCTTGACCGCTGCGCCACAAATGTGACAGTAGCATATCTCCAATTCAATCTATACATTCATCATAGTACCAGTATGAAAATGGAGTGTAAATTAACATTTTAAGAATGTCCAAGCTGTGTAGTATACGAGTAGGATAACATGTCAGATGTTACACATCATATGCGACTACTGTAAGGCTCGTATCTTTTTTTAATTTTATTTTCAAAATGTATTTGTTTTATATAGGCTAAGCCCCAAACACGAGTCTTTTGTAAAATAAATGTATGACACTTTATCCAGTACGACAACCCATAGGGCCTAATTGTGGGAAGTCTTTAAATACATAATGAGAAACTGATCCTGGAATTAATGGGAGACTCGGGTGCTTTCAGTAATGTTGCGAGGGGAGGCGGGGTGCTACCCCTTACTTTATAATTTGTGGGGATAGGTGTCTATGTCAAAATTCATCCAGTGGTTCTCGAGATTACCCGTGATATCCAAGAATCGGGGACTTTGTTTTATACTAACGAGGGAAGTACCCCAGCTCGAACGGCTAAAACCGACTGGCAGTGCGCTTAACATACGAAGATATCTGTTCTACTACCCATCACGGGCATTTGTCTGTAAAACCTCGCGTTAGTGTACAATCAATGTTTGGAAGTTACGGCGTCCAAAGATTGCAGAAACTACCGTTCAACAGGCAATTCGGACCATTATATTAGGGAAAATCCATTCCTAGCAATTGGTTAGACCTTTAGCATATATGTGGTAACATTACAAAAAGATAGCATAAACACAATTCGCAGCAGAAACTACCCGAGCTGTGCTGCGCAAGCTGTCACATCGTGCGTGATCGGAAATAATCAATTATTGGGAAACATTTCATTTTCTTAGAAACGAAACTCATTAAAATAGGGTCATGGTTCTATTGCTTTGTGATGTTATTAACTTAAAGGAACTTACAGTAATTCGTTTATTTTCAAACCTGATAACTTGATGTCCCTCAAATTACGCTTACAGCAAGAATTTAGGTGTCATACATGGTCCAAAACTTCAAGAGTAAAATTCTATTTAATATGATTGTTCCGTTTAGGTGGAGCCGGAAGTGAAGGGATGTGATATTCCTTGTGGTGGATGTTTTTACGGCTGGTCGATCAAAGATGAAATGGGTGCCTTAGTATGTGTGCTACCAACCTATCTCTTCCCTTCATTAACAGTCGTCAGAAACATCTCCCCTCTCCCACTCGTCTTAAGTTAATACCTCTTTTGTTACCCTATCTATCCATCTGATCTTCTTCATTCTCCTGTAACACCACAAAATTCAAACGCTTCTATTCTTCTCTTTTCTGCTGCACCAACAGTCCAAGTCTCACTTCCATAGGGGCTACACTCCGGACAAAGGCTTTCCAAAATTTATTCCTATTACCTAAATCTACATTTGATGTCAAATTTCTTTTCTGTAAAAATGTTTTCCTTTCTTGAGCTAACCTACTTTCTATATCCTCTTTGCTTCGTCCATCACTGGTTATTTTGCTTCCTAAAGTAGCAGAAGTCTCATACTTTCTTAAGCTTAGCACGTGTTAATTTGACGTCAGTAGGGGTTTCTGATTTCTTTCGGCTGCATTCCATTATCTTTGCTTCAAATTATTATTGATGTTCATCATCAATTCTTTCCTCGAGATGGATTCCACGTAGGAATATTTATTACCTTTCTATCTGTGCAATGCATTTCCGGCTAATATTTTGTAACTGTCCCGAACGGTGTGAATACTAATCAAATATACCCAGGGCTGTTAGGCATTATTGCACAAAATTTTATTTAATTAAGGTCTTCAAAAATTACTTTAAATTACAGATATTCTACTGAAAATAAGTGTTTTCCCTTGTAGAATCTCTAAAGAGAATTCAGTATTCATAACTCATCCCCAGCTTAAGATCCTGGCAGTCACATACGGTGTATTGTCATAACGCGGGCCGCTCCTCAGAAACTCCCATGTAGGCCTAAAGCACATGGCTTGAAAGGCTGGGAGGAAAAAAAAAAGTGGATATTTCTTTCTCTTCAATGTCCTGCAGAATGGACCCAGAGCGTTGCCTTGAAGCAAATTAGAAGATCTCTCTGCCTCTGTCTTGAAGTGATTGAAGAAAGAAGATTACAATGCTTTGGCCGTGTGAAATGGATGCAGAGGTAGTAGAATTCCAAATTTAATGTTACATTGGCAAGCTGAAGGCAACCGGAAACGTGATAAACCGATAGAACAATGGATTGATGGTGTAAAGAGAAGCATGGCTACCAGAGGCTTAACCGAGGAAGTTGCTGAAGACCGAAATTTGTGGAGAAGTAGAATAATATTGGGTTGAAGGAAAACTACTGTATTGTAGAATATTCCCAAAAAAGAAATAAGAATTACTGTAAGTGCATCAATTTGACGCAGCGAAACTGTTGGCTTGTTCGTACAAACTGAAATATTGACTCACATTTTCGTGTTACACTTAATTTTTACGTCTTCCTTTTCAAAACGGTCCTGTAAGCTGCGACATTTTCGTCAATACAGAAATATTCTGTACGTACGAAGACTTTGTAGATCATATTCATTATCTCGTGGTTTCTCGTCCTGTGAGGTTCCTGGCTGGTGGCTGTTTGATCTTCAGGTGCATTGGTCCACGAGCAGTAGCAGCGACGTTAGGAGGGGCCCAATTCGGGTACCTCGGTCACTCTGCTGAGGTCATGGTCGAACGTTTACTTGGATAAAATTAGCTTGGCTCCACTAAAACTCTCCGTTGCGGTTAGAAGATTTTAAGTCTGGAAATAAGCTGTTAAACCACACAATAAAAGAGCTTCCTTCACTAACAATACAGTAAGGTGCGAGACAACCCTTAGAAACTCTTAACGTGGGATAGTGACAATGGGACTCCAGCTGAGCACGATATTGCTTTTACTTACAATACTTGTGCTGGGCTTCCTAGTTTCATAGTTCCTCTCGTCCTTCCGTGGTCAATTCTTATCTCACGACCCTGAGTGTATTAGGGTATTCGAAGTCTCGGGTGTACAGAGATGTGCAAATTATTAGATTTCCAGAATTGCCTTCATACTTTTCACGGCTAAATGCACTAAATATGTTTGCAAGGCGCTGAAATTACTTCAAATGTTTAACCCAGAGTCTTAACTTAATTAAGTTATATATATTTTTATGTTCGACCCTCGCTATTATGTGTCAGATAACTGTATCATAATGATGGTCATTATAACACTGTTTTCCATTATGATACAGTTTCTCCAGCCAATCAGAGCTCGTTCATTGACCAATTAGGTAACGATAACTTCGCGCATGCGTTCAAAATCCAACATGTCGGACATAAACACAACATCGAACTATAATAAATTACCGACATGGAATACCCACCGTCCATATGTTCGCGTAAATAAACTGGCGAATATGAGACAAGAAATAGCACTGTACCTTAAAATCACCAACACTAATTTCTACACAGCGCATTGTCTTCAAATGACTGCGGTGACAATATTACTGAGGGACGGCTGATGTAAACATATGGCTGCATATGGCATTGCAAGCCCACAGAGCGCATGCGTCGGTCGTTCAAAGCTCTTGAAAGACAAAGATATAACACCCAACGCTCGCTCTGTGATCACAAAATTCCAGTAGCTGACTCTCAACAGATATTTATGAATATTTATGTTAAAACATATAATAAAGTTATAATTATCGTCGAACATAAACAGTCGTATGCAACTCGCCTATAATGGTAATTAAGACACTCGTATGGAAATTATAAAACTCGCATACGCTCGTTTTATAAAAAATACTCGTGTCTTAATTATAGCCATTATAGGCTCGTTGCATAATATACTTTACTCTACTTTCCGTGTCGATTTGAGCAGAGGGATTTGGATTCTATTTACTGATGATCCGCTCTTGAACTTTTCCAAGATTCTTGAACTATGGATTGAAATCACCTGACTTAGAGGGCACATTCCAAAGTCAATGAAAAAATAGAAAACATACACAGCTCAGGTATCCCTCGGAATCCCCAATTCTGAAAGTTTCCAGATACACATTTCCCCCTAAAGAACTGCAAGTCCACGGGGGAGAAAACATTACTAAGCAGGGTACCAGTAATAAAAGATACTAGCAGTCGGTCAATAAAATTATTACGAATAACGAATTGTGACTGATATTTTTTTAAAATTCTAATGATTTGTACACCTCTGTATTCTATTTTCCAGTCTTTACTGACTCTTTCCTATTCTATGTTAAGTGTAGTGGATACAGGTGCAAGAATAGCCGCAAATCAGCTATGTGTACAAATAATAATAATAATTTGTTGGCGGAAAATCCCGAGATTAATTTTGCCATTATGAACACGGCTACTGAATTCAAATGGGTTCTTTAACATGCCAACAACGTATGACATGTGTGTCGTGATTTTCGTCGCCTTTCAAAAATCACTTACCACGGCCAGGAGCGAACCTGCAAGCTTGGGGGTTGGTAGTCCGACATGATAACCACACACCCACCGTGGCAAGCATGTCTACAAAGCACATTACCAATTCAGTTTATATTTAAGTGTTTGTTCAAGTGTTCAACATAACTAACCAACTACTGTTAGTTATTGTTTTCGTAAGGGGTGGAACAGCGGCAGTCGGTCCGGAGGTCCGTGTTAGATTCCCGTCTCTGACAAGAAATTTTCATTCTGGTCTGAGGTACGGATCGTGGTACAATCAGCCTCCTGAGGCAAAACTTAGTGGAGGATGATTCGATTCCCATTACAGCCATCTTGGAAGGGGTTTTCCGTGGTTTCCCACTTCTACCTCAGGCAAATACCGGGATGATTCCTAACTTAAGGCCATGGCCGTTTCTTTCCAAATATGGCTTCTTGAATTTTACTCTTATTGTCACAAATGAATAATGATCTTCATTTACAACTGCTCACGGTGAAGAGGACATTACATTATTTGAGGAGACATAAAATGAATCATTAATTATTATTTAATAGTAGAGATTTCATCTAACGCTCTTATCTTCAAGTAACCTATTAGCTTCTGACGCAATAGATGCATGAACGCACAATTCCTTGCCAATGACGCTTCATAGACTATTGTGTTTGGATAAGTTTGACAACTGTTCTTTTTTGGAGGAAACTCTTTGTCTGCACGCCCAGTGAGAATAACTGACATAAATGGAGTATCAGTTCAATTTCTGTGCTAGATGACGGTGGAAATTGAACGAAGAGATCTATCGATTCCATAAACGACACCAGTCCACAATATTAAGTCTAAGTAAGTAGTAGTAGTTAGTAGTAGCTTACTTATGGGGGTAGGAAACATTGTAGCCATAAGCTCCGTGTACAAGGATGTGTGTGAAAGTATAAGTCTATTGTTGTTATTAATTTACCGACAGCGGTATTTACGCTCGCTAAAACGCAGTGCTCGGTCATGGGGCCACGCTCTCTGCGGAGTCGGTAGACATAAGTTCGAGCCCCACCATCAGCCGTCCTTGAATTGGTTTTCCGTGGTTTCCCCATTTTCAACTCCAGGCAAATTCTGGAACGGTACCTTCTTTCAGGCCACGGACGCTTCCTTCCACATCCTTGCCCAGTTGCATTCCTCTTCATGCATTTCATCTCTTTAACTCCTCTCATGAGGTTGGCGTCAGGAAGGGCATCTGGCCGTAAAACCATCCGCCACATAGAATTTCATCGCATCTCATCCCAGACCCCGTTGGAAACGGGAATAATAGGGGGTAGACATACAGTTGTTCTTAATTTGTATTGGTGGCTTGGAACATTTTTTGTCATCAGCCCCGTGTATTTGGGGGTGATTTCAATTTGTGAGATAGCCTGTGTTTATGTTCTGACTGTAATAGTATGCGTAACTGTTGTTGATTCATTTATGGGCTTTCCGACATTATTATCATGAAATCCCTTGTAGACCTTCTTGGGTGTGTGTGTGTGTGTGTGTGTGCGTGCGTGTGTGTGTGTGTGTAATTTGTCGGATAGCCTGTCTTATTGTGATGACTGTATTAGTGTGTGTTTTTGTAAGTTAAGTGAGGATTTGGAAGGAGGCGGGACTGGCCTTAGGTTAGGAACCATCCCGGCATTTTCCTGGGGTAGAAGTGAGAAACCACTTCCAAGATGGATGTAAAGGGAATCGAACCCTCCCCTTTTCATTTTTGCCTCGCGAGGCTGAGTGTACCCCGTTCCAGCATTAAAATGTAAATTTAAATTTCTTGGCAGAGCCATGAATCGAACCCGGACCCCCGGGGCGACAGCTAAGAACGCTGGCCACTACACCACGAGGTGCTCGGATGTTCATGAACTCGTCGATTGAGGTAAGAGAATCAGAGGTAGAACTTGGAGGCGTAGGTTAGAGATTCAATATTTAACAATTTCAAAGTAAGGGGCATAGAAGCAGAGGAGTCTCCAGTGCTAACTGCTAATAGGGGATTATGGAGGCGACTCATTCCTTTACAGAGGCTTGTAGACTAGACGCTGAAAGGCAGAACAGTTTCAATTGAAAATGAAATATTCATGTTTATAAAACGGGAAGGTGTATGTTTCACAAAAACTCAAGCTCTTAAACCAGAGGAAGTTACTAGGTGTGGTTTGTGACAAACTCTTCCTAATCGTCTCAGTAGTTCAGGAAAAATCTGGCATTTCTTGAAAAGTCAACGAAAAGAAAACTGCATTGAACAAATAAACAAGACGAAAGCCCCTGGCAGAACTGTGCCGCGTCCAGCGTGCATAACAGTGAAGCCGGGCAGGTAGTGTATGCACATGCGTCAATTCTCGCACAGGTCCCCTATTTTATTATTATTATTATTATTATTATTATTGTTATTAAAGTCAATGTCGGTCACGAGTGAACCAGATATAGGCCTACCTTGTACAGGATCATTATCTATGTGCCCCGATTAACATGGCAAGCTAAGCCAGCTTTGACTGGCGCAGATCGCGGGCGCACGTACACGGTTCAGCCGGTGGTGACACGCACTTTTACACTTTTACCAAACATGTTCAATACTGTCTTCTTACAGTGCTCATAGGCGATGCTGAAAATGTTCTCCCTCTATCGTAACACAAACCTGACATCTTCTGATGAAGGAATGGGCAACAATCTCATCTAATTTTTGTTCTCTAAGAACACAACGTTGTCTGTTAACTTTGTTATTATTTACGGAGCCTGTTTTCTTGAATCGTTAGCGAGCCTCCTAAATGTACTGGCATTAGGCAAAAGTCTTCTTGGAAACTTGATTCGAAATTTTCATCTTGTTTCGGAACAAGACTTTGTGCTATTCATATACGAATTATGGATATACAAACGTTCGCGCATTGAGAATTGGTGTCTGGGCATGACCAACAATCACAGTAATAACAATACTCACTAAACGGTCAACACTAACGTCTAATCTTTGCAGATTCACGTCCATATGAATGAGAAAACACGTGTGAACTAACGGTAAGATTCAGCGGAGCGCGTTAACCACCGGCTGAACCGTGTACGCACACCCACGATCTAAGCCAGTCAAAGCCTGCTTAGCTTGCCGTGTTTATCGGGGCGTACATACATAATGACCCTGTTTATAGACTGTCCCTATTATTATTAGTCTATTATTATTATTATTATTCTTTCTTCGATTCGACCAACTAGGGACCACGTCAGGTCAACTGTCTCTTCTTCCGAGCTCTAACTACCGCCCAGTTTTCCCGCATTCGTCTCAGGTGTTGTTCTTTTCTCTATTGGGACCACGCCTTCCCTGTCTTCAGCTTCGGCTTTTCCTGGAAACCTTTGTGCGTACGTAGTATTTCCTGAAGTGGAACACGCTCCTGGATATATTTAGGGGAAATTTCCATTTCACATAGATCTTTCTCAACTTCCATAACCATGCCCCTTTGGTTTTCTTATCTTGAGAGTACGTCAATATCCGTTTTGATATCCTGCCTGGGTTCATTCGTGTCACGTGGCTATAAAAGGCAATCCTTCTTTTTCGAATCGTGTCACTGATCTTCTCCTCGTGCTTGTACAATTCGTGGTTGTGACGCCTTCTGTACTCGCTGTTTTCTTTGATGGGACCCAGGATTTTCCTCAAAATCTTCCTTTTATTAGCCTCTAGTTTTTCCATTAGACCTTTCTTGTTCATTATTCGAGTCTCAGCAGCATACAGAGCCTCTGGTCGAGTAACAGTGCAGTAATGTCTAATTTTGGCGTTTTTTTTTTTAGCGTATGGCTTTTAGTCCCGGGAGTGTCCGAAGACATGTTCGGCTCGCCAGTTTTGTAGCTACTTCGAGACGGACACCCAATGGGTGAGCTACAAGTACCGTTGGGGAGGGAAGTTGGAAGGGAAGGGCGAGGAGTTGGAAGGTAGCGGCTGTGGCCTACAGTTAGGGACCAACCCCGGCATTTGCCAGGAAGGAAGATGGGAAACCACAGAAGACCCTCTTCAAGGTTGCCGGCGGGGGGATTCGAACCTCCTCGCCTCCCGGATGTGAGCGACTGCCATTAGTCATGCCGTAACGACCACGGCTAACTCACTCGGTTTGGCGTTAAAGGATATTGATCTCTTATTGTAGATGTCTTTAGTCAGGTTGTATGCCATTTCCATTTTATTAATGCGTGAATTATTATTATTATTATTATTCATTGACGGTGACGAGTGAACGGGATATAGGCCTACCTTGTATATAGACTGCCCCTTCTCCACTTACTCCACCATTTTTATTCAAAAATTATTGGTCTAGCGATGCAACGGCGAAAGACCGTTGTCTAGCCTGTGTTGCCAACTCATATTTCTAAAGGATCGCCAAGTAAGTTAGTTGTCTAACTCGTTAGATTATTATCTTTTCAATAAAGTATAAACTTTTTTTGCCGCTGACGGGAATTTAAATAGTTTCTAAATCCGTATCTCAGCAATGCTAAATTTAAAATATATTGTTGCCAAATTTTTGGAAAAGTAACTTAATTTGAAAAAAAGAAAAAGTTCAGCCATGTGTGCCAATGCTACTGTAAATACTCTCACAAGACTAAGATTCCTAGAAAGAAAGGTGAGGGCAGGACCGTATTCGCCGACTTGGTGATGTCACAATATGCTCAATTTCCTTGTTTTTCTACTCGTTGACTGTTGTTGAAACGATAAGGTGCTCTTTTCATTTCTTCTGTTGATAAGTTGGTTTTTCAACTACTTACATGTAATCAGCCTACCCACGCGTTGTTGTTCCTTCTTTTCAGCTGGCGCTTCAGAATACAGGTTGTTAAAAATCCAACTTTCCTATACTAACAAGTTTGGGAGGGTCATGTTGAGTGTTGCAGCAGAATTTAAGCCAAAGTTAGGCCTAACTGATTTAAAAGGAGTCATCTTCAACAGTGAGTCAAGTTTTCAGACTGATCTTCAGGCGAGATCAGAACCCTCTATACCGACAGTGTTAATTCGTGGCATTTTGGGACTCGTTATCTATGAAGCTGTTGATAACATCACTACAAAAATTTCAAATGGTTCTAGTTCACTGATCTTGATCCAGAGCTTAAACGATTTGTGGTCTTCGGGCTGATAGTTGAATGCGATCTGATGATGTGTGCTATTGCCGTTACCTCATTGCCATATTTTCATTTTGTTTTAGCACTTCAACAGTATTACGAAACTCGAAAACTTTCATCAACGTAACGTAAACACTTTGCTTCGTCCAGATACACCACGCCACTTTAACATAACGTCCAGGAATGCGTGAGTGATGACGGTTGGTTGTTCCGAAGCCTTCCTCTGCAATTCAGTAATTTATTTTTAACATTTATTTTTTCCAGTTGGTATGGGGTCGGGACTGAGGTGATAAGTGTCTCTACATGGCGAAAGATTTTCTAAGGCCGAATGCCATTACTTTTGCCAACCTCATTCGAAAAAGTAATGAGAGATAAAAGGCATCAAAATGAAGCTGAGTAAGGAGAATATTAAAAAACAAGATGTTCAGTAAAGAACATATAGCCTACTTTCTCCTAAATGCATGGGTATTGTTATAACTCTTTGTCCTTTTCAAGGAGTATGATTGAATGTTGGTTGTAGGAGCTTGTTGAAATACAACGTGCTATAGGGATATTAAACATGAATATGAGGTGCCCTTTGCTAGTGCTACCTCTGTACCAAATTTCGTTCAATTCGGTTTCACCGTGTTTGAATTGATAGGGGGAATCGATTTGCACACATACTTGGCCACCATCTGCAAACTATTGGGCTGATGTTCTTGCAGTTTGGTCAGAATATGTTTCCCACATAAAGATATGGTGTTGCAAAATTAGGTAGACACTAGATTATTAGGTTGGTCGTAATTACATTTTAGCTTTTAACAATTGGGTGGCCGCGATTACGTTTCCATCAAGATAGCGGTGATATAAAACATGACACTGAGGTGCCCTTTGCTAGTGCTACCTCTGTACCAAATTTCGTTCATTCGGTTCCACCGTGTTCGAAATAATAGGGGGAATCAATTTTGACATAAAGATGGCCGCCATCCGCAAACTATTTGGCTAATGACCTATTAGATTGGTCAAAGGATGCTCCCTCCATAAGGTATGTTGTTGCAAAGTTTGGTAGAGTTCGGATGGTTATGTTAGTCGTAATTTGATTTAAGCTTTAAACATTCGTGTGGCCGCCATTACGTTTCTGTCAATATGGTGGCGATATTAATCATGACACTGAGATGCCCTTTGCTAGTGCTATCTCTGTACCTAATTTCGTTCCATTCGGTTTCAGCGTGTTTGAATTAATAGGGGGAATCGATTCTGACACAAAGATGGCCGCCATCCGCAAACTATCAGGTGAATGACCTATTAGATTGGTCAAAGGATGCTCCCTCCGTAAAGGTATGTAGTTGCAAAATTTGGTAGAGATCGGATGATTAGGTTAATCGTAATTTGATTTAAGCTTTGAACATTTGTGTGGCCGCCATTACGTTTCCGTCAAGATGGCGGCGATATAAAACATGACACTGAGGTGCCTTTTGTTAGTACTACCTCTGTACCAAATTTCCTTCCATTCGGTTGCATCGTGTTCGAATTAATAGGGGGAATCGATTTTCACACAAAGATGGCCGCCATCCGCAAACTATTACGCTGATGACCTATTGGTTTGGTCAAAGCATGCTCCCCCCATAAAGGTGTGTTGTTGCAAAATTTGGTAGAGATCGGATGATTAGGTTAATCGTAATTTGATTTAAGCTTTGAACATTTGTGTGGCCGCCATTACGTTTCCGTCAAGATGGCGGCGATATAAAACATGACACTGAGGTGTCCTTTGCTAGTGCTACCTTTGTACCAAATTTCGTTCAATTCGCAATCACCGTGTTCGAATTGATAGGGGGGGACAGACATTCAGAGTACACACACTCACACACACACACACACAGACACACAGACACACACACACAGAGACTCACACACACACATACACACACACAGACAGACACACTTTTTTCGCCCTGTGTTGATCTCATAAGTCTACTTTCATTTTTTGCAAAAATCGAAAGTAGGCTAAAAATATTATATGGTCTGTTAGAAGGAACCATCCCGGCGTTTAGCTGAAGTAGAAAATGGAAAACCACGGTAAGCCATTTTGATGATCCCCCGATGGGGATCTGGACTAATCAATTCGTTCACTTAAACCGGTCGGTCCTTCCTCTGATTTCGTTTCAATTTTCATGCCCGCGTCTGTATCCAAGCCAAATTAATATCTTGACTGTATCATTTGTTGGATATACCCTCCAAACCTAAAAGAGCCATGCTCTGCAAACGTAGACTAATAATTACTAGCATTGGGTTTTCTCCAATCTTGTTCTGGGCCTACGTCCCTTCCCTTCCCTTCCACGCCCAACTAATTCGTAGTATACATTATTTAATATTATCTTATAAGATTTATCTTATCTCCATTGTCGTTTATTTTTGAAAAATTTATGTGCGTTGTGGTACCTACTGATCGGGTGTAGGAATGAAGAAGTCTCTTCCTCGGGTTGATAGCCACGTACGGTATTCGTAATTTTTGTTGCTAAATTTAATTCCAGAGGCCACAGCTATGGCGTTTGTTCCTATTTGCCTAGTTGGTTTTATCTGGTATGACCTTTATTAGGCCTATTTATGTATTTCCATTGTTGTTGTACAATATTTGTTGCCTATACCACTGATAAATGTTCTTTCTTTTCAGGTAAGTACTGATGAATTGCTTGAACTAAATCACCTCGCTGGTCAACAATTCGGTATGTAGGCCTAACATTAAATGTCCTCATATTATTGATGATTACAGTACAGTCATTATGTATATTCCCCAAATGTACCTTACATCATAAACCACTTCGATTCAGTGGCGACTGGTAGATAAAGAATTTTGTTGTGATTCCCTGTAGGTCTACGAGATAAATTATTACCTACACCCTGACGCTATCATCGACCAAACTTTGGTCCTTCTGGTGGAAGCTAAAGACTTAACTGCTGTGCAAATAGGTAATTAAACTTCATGTTGATTTATTTTTAGTGAGAGAACATGACGTGCAAAGATGTATTAAAAGATAATTTAATATACCCATGATATTAAAACACGCCTAAGTTATATCTCGTGTTCTCCTTATCATTAGATATTGCTTGGTAATTACGACTAATGGACACGGGTCGTGATTGAAATTGAACCGCCTTTATTAATATTCTGAGAGTGCTCTCGAGATAAAGAGGAAATTTTAAATAAAATTTGTGTATTTTTTATGGGAACTACATAAACTTCAGCTTAGAGTTATAAAACACCTGGTATGGAGATAGTAAAACATTAGCCTATACATGCAAATGTCGTAATATATTAGATTAAGTCTTTCTTTCGTCAAATGATCAGAGATTCTCTATAGTTAACGACTTATCACTTAAGTTGTCAGCATTTTCAGTAATTTAATCACTAGAGCCTGGATGTTAGCAGAACGTCTTTTCTTGTGGGAGGTGGAGGGCAGATAACCTCGTGTTCCACCCCTTAAAACCTCAATAACTAACGTCTTTTTGTTTTTGCTACGTCAATAAATAAGAGTTATTTAGATTATTTTTTTTCCTAGTATATATTGGGGTCGTTAAGAAACTTTCAGATTTGCCTTGTTTCTGTTCTCCGTCTCCTTTAGCTCTTGATGTCTTATTTTGAATGCTTTTTATGACTTGTGTTGGTATTTGTATAAATCAATATCAAAATAATGTTTTAATATTATTTTCAGTGTAGTGTATGCAAATGGAGAGTCGTTAAGAAATAGCCCTATTGAACGGTATATTTGTATCACATGACAGCATCAACTGAAAACTTCACTTCTCACTCCCCCTGGAGTAAAATACAGTGGTTCTGCTACTATTGAAATAATTCCATGTGAAAATTTGTTCCTGTCACCAAGTGAAAGTGGAAAAATATGTCCCGGTGTTGTATACCAGTCTCTACGATTGGCGGCTGACTTGACACTTGTGGCACGTACCCAATAAAGTACAGGACTGAAATGTCATGTATCAATGCTTAATTAATAATTTGAGTACTTGTACCTACATTTTAAGAGCCTATATGGCTGCTTATTCTTACAAAATAATTGCCTAAACATCCGCGCAATGATCACCATAAACTAACCGTTGCTGTAATGAAGCGAATAGCTTACTATAGTAGCCTACTTACTTAATCATGGCGTGGCATCACACAATTACAACGGTATCTCACGCCCTACAGACCGCTTATTAAAAGTTTTACTCGACTCTTTTGGAGCTGCGTACTAGCTGTCAATAGACTCCTAAGGCTGTAATCTTGATCTGAAGCCACCAAGTAACTTCGAAACATTTCACAGGCTTTCTTTTATCTTTTTTTCTTCTTTTCTCCGCAGTCTTCTCATTGACAATGCCTTGCGCCTCATCTCGAACTTTCACGCTAGCTCCCCGAGTAGCGACAAGTTTATGCCCATTATTGTAACTTGGCATACCTTTTTTTTATCTACCCTTTTTCTTTGTCAAGTTTCCGATCAACGGGGAACTTGTTCCACTTCATAAGCCCGTGTACACGTCTCCGTGCGATGCGATGGAGAGAACAGAGTATGTAAATTACCTAGTCTCAGCAGTCTCGAGAGGGATATAGTTTACCTGGTTCCATAACCATTCACGCCAAGACACTTCTTATGAGAAAATGAGGGCATTACTGTAAGTACTATCGTTCAGTGGCGTAACTAGGGTTTGCTTCTGTAGGGGGATGAGTTGAGTCTCACTTACAATGAGTGGGGGGGGGGGGGGGGGTTCAGACATGCCGTAATGAACAATGTTGTTGATATTAAATTATAAAGTTCAGTTTTCTTCGACTCCTTGTATTCCTCGTCATTATATCTACGAGGGGTGCTCAAATTAAAAGGTACGAAACGACACTGTGGATAAAATTTATTCGTTATTCAAAAGTAATCATCACAGGCCTGTGCACAGGTGTCCCATTGCTTCACTAGCCGCAGGAAATCTTGTAGTTGTGACAGGAGCCAATCCTGTACAGTGTCCTTGAGTTCGTCGTTCGATTGGAAACGTTTTACCGTGCCAAATTTCACTGCGTTTTGATGGTAAAATCGCGAGAAAAGTCTATTTAAATGTTTCAACTTCGCTTGGCCGCCGAATGCTCGTTTTGTAGTTAACAGGGCTTTGAAAGCCTCTTAGACGATCTTCTAGTAGTGGCCTCTATCACCGTACAAAATTTCAGGGTGATATCATTTATAGTTTCGGAGATATAGAATGCGGGTGAAATATTTCGCACAGCCGCCATGCTGGATTGGTGAGACGTAATAAAATTTGAAGGGCACGGTCGGGGTCGACCAAAATGGTATTGGGGGCGTGGTGGCGCAGCGGTCAAGCTGTTGGCCTCTCACCAAAGTGGACCGGGTTCGATTCCCGGTCAATGCATGTGAGATTTTCGATGTGAAATGCCATGTCCTGTGGTTCGGATTCCACGTAAAAAGGAGGTCCCGTGGCTCATGATCGCACGATTAACTGTCGCGTAAAACTACAAGCTTCCTTCCTTCCTTCCAAAATGGTACTACGACCTCATTGATTTTCATTGAAACCGCTCCAGCCGTTTAATTTTATTAAGGACACACACACGGACAAAAGGTGATGTCATAAGCCTATTTTTTCAGAAATGAAAATAGGCTAAAGTAGAGAGAAATATAAAACTTTACGTTAAGGGTTTACATGGTTGTGGAAAAGTACTGTATAAAAGAAGTAGTCTTTAAAATGAGCCAGAAAGAAAAAAAATACCGTTCGAAAGCGATGGGCCCGTAGCTTAATATGGCGTTAAAATGAAATTTTGAAGATTTCAGCATTCCAGAGCCCTTTAATCTGCGTTAGAGGTTTGCAAAGTGTCCCAAAAATGTAGACAGATTCTCATTGGATATCCTTCAGTGTTTTGTAGTAGAAATATGAAAAAAGTTTGGGATTCGTGGTTAAGCCCAAACCTCACTCACCCTATCCCTCCTCGTACTAAATACGGTTATGTGTCCAGTAATGACACTGTAAAGAACGTACAGTAGGCTACATCGGTACTTCCAACCTAATGGGGAGTTCCTCAGTACCCCATTCGTGAGTGCATGTTCGTTGAATTGCAGGAACGGGTGCGTGCTCAGTTTCCACTGTGATCCAGTAATAATGCACGAGATGAGAAATTGTGTTGTTCACTTCACGCAAAGCCGTGCATCAGTTCGTATTCTTGTGGCTGTTTGTGTAGCCTATTCTCGGTACTAGAATGCTGAATGCATTCTATGAAGCGCAGCTCAATGCCAGACCTTGGCTCCAATAAGGCGAATAAACACCACACTTGGTATTTTCGGTGAAATCGAACGTGTATTCTGGGATGAAATATGCATGGAATGCTAGATTACTTTCTTTCATAATATTGATTTGAGGCTAGCAGATCAGGATATTAAATATTATGCACCGACGCGTTTTGGGATAACTGCTTGTCCCGTTTTCAAACATTAGACGGGTAATACTGTGCATCCGTGTATGAAGCGTGATCAAAACGTTTCCGTTTGAGGGCGTTGGTGCAGCGCAGTGCTTTTTCAGGGGGGAACACGGGGGTACATTTGCACCTAGTCCGGAAAATCTAACTTCCGACTTGAAAGTTCATCGATCAGCGCTGTACACAACAGCTGGATAAGATTTCGAGATATCCTTGATTTAAATCGATCTATCGAATCAGTTTCTTTTGGTCGGCAACTCGGCACTCCGTTCTTATAAGTACGCAGGCTAGTGTTTGGAGGCAAGGTAGGTTGTTATTTTGTGCGTGTGGTTAGTTTCGAAGGATGAAGAAAATAACGAACTATTTAACATCCACACAGGCATCGAAAAAGCTGAAAGTTAATTATTCGAACACAAACAATGACTGGACTTTCAAATTGCCTAAAATTGCAAGATCGTGATATTTTGTCGACTACAACTCATTTTTTAGAAAAAAAAAGCTCTGGTGCAGCCTATAGGCTATGCAATGTAGCAACAAATAGCACATCGGCTAGCTTTCAGTGTTGAAGGCAACTCGTTGCTGGAGCGTATTGTTGCAGGCAAAGAAAGTAGGTGCCACCACTGGGAACTGGAATCGAAACCGTCGACGATGCAGTGGTGCCATTTATCGTCATCTCGTCCCAAGAAGTTCAAGAGCCAACCATCCGCTGGAAAGGTGGTGCTTGCCTTGTTCTTTGTTTGCCGAGGCCCATTGCTTATTGATTTCACCTGGTGTCTCAATCATTGGGGTATTGTACTGCGCAACACTGGAGAAATTCCAGCGTGCAATTAAGGTGAAACGTCCGGGAAAACTGTGACAAGGGGTGCTGCTGCTTCTTCATGATAACGCACGTCCACATTCCGCAAATGTTGTGACGCAGAAGGTACACCAACTCAAGTGGGACTCACTCGAGCATGTGCCTTATAGTCTGGATCTCTCCCAATGTGAAGCGGCTTCAGTGGCGTAGTTGGGAGCATGCTGAGCTTCTATGCCCAAGATCGCGGGTTCAAATCCGGCCGAAGTCGTCGGATTTTAAGAGCGCTAACAATCCCTCAGTATGCCTTCCTTCGGAGGGGAATTAAAGCCGGCGGTCCCATGTCATAGATTTATGGCATGTTAAGGAGCCTTCCACTAATTACAACTGTGTGAAGTTAAATTAGGTTAAAAATGTAAACAACGCTCAGGTTCCTACGTTCGTCGCCAGGAGCTAACTGATGTGGCATCTAGTAGCCAAGTACTGAACTAGTAGTTGTTGATGGTGGCGTTTGGCGGCAAAAGTAGGAACTACTTGAAAAATTCAAAGTCTACAGTCCTTACTTGAATTAAGAAACCGAAACACACACTAATACAGCCATCACAATTAGCACCGGTTATCAGACAGATTCTAGACACATCCAAAGCACACGGGGCTACATGACCGCGTTGTCGCAGCCCCTAAACTGAGGAACAGACCAACTTTCTCCCCATGTGATTATCACTTGGTCCCGGCCTTGAAGGGTCAACGATTCCTGTCGGACAAGGATGTGTAGCAGGCAGGAACGGACTTCTTCACGCAGTAGGAGACGGGTGTTTTACCACACCGGGATCTTCAGTCAAGTCACACACCACATCTTTACCTATTTCTCACAAAGTTTATTTTGAATACTGTTTTCCAAAATATGTACAGTAAAACCTGCCTAAACCGGACCCTTTATATACCGGAAACCTCGACGCGCGGAAAACAACATTCGAAACGGAGGTATTTCTTACGTAAAATGACACTGTAATCCGGAAAACTGCCTAACGCGGAAACGGAAAGAAATTCCGGAACTGTAGACGTAAATAACCTGACTAAGACGGATTATCTTATCCATAATACAAAACTATGTACTAAATTTTGAGCTCTGTACTTGCACCGAAGTCCTAGGAAACATTAACTCTAATTTTTCCTCAAGGATGCAGCAGGTATGTTAGATTTCACAACATCTGTACCATTACTTCCTCCAACCTTCTTGCAATACACAGTGTTTCCTTCTGACAAATAAGAGTAGATGTACGAGTAGAAGAAAACTGTGAACTGGAGTAATCTTTAAAGGTGTTTCTTTTACTGTGTACTGCATTTATTTACGTGCTGTAATTCCGTGACAATGACTTCTAAACATGCAAGACACACTTGAGGAGATTTTAAGTTATTGAAGAACACGAGAAAAACATACGTCCGGGTAAACAATTAATTGTGTTGCTTAAAGTGGGAAACTCTAAAATTATTTCATAGTTATTTATTTAGCGTGTGGCACATTAAAACATAAAATTATCACATACATGAAATTTGAAACAAATTCCAGCTATTTAAGTACAACTATCTACATAAATCTATATACAAATATTCGATTTCGTTTTGTAATAGGATTTTTTGTAGTACAGTACTTGACATTTTTATCTACTTATGCCTTCTATGGTTCTTAGCTGGAAAACCCTGACAAGGGCTATTTGTATTCACGTTTTGTGATATCAAGCAATATTTTGAGCCAGGAGATCACTGGGATTGTCTGGCTGCCTAAACTCCTTGGTGTAGATCAGGGTTTCCCTAACTTGTTCTGGCCATCGCCCACTTTCGAGAGTTATAATTTGTTTACGCCCACCTCATTTAAAAAAATCGCACAAATATTAAAATTACTAACACAAACATTCAAATACCTACATATAAGTTAAGAAATGAGGATTTTTAAGGACATTTTTTTATTAATAGGTAGGCCTACATCATGTTTATTTAGGTATAATTATGTACATAAAAAATTTACAAATAATAGGCCTAGGTCAAAAAAAGGAATAACAATTAATTAAATGAATTAAAGAAAGAAATTACATTAAAACTACATGCATTTTTATATCTAATTAATTAAATTACTTGAATACCTATGTCTAATTAATGTGAGGGATGGATTTGATGATTTTCAATCAATTTGTTGATATCAGGACGCATTTTTGTTAGAAAAAATCTAAGATCTCCTCGCTTTTCAAATTCTAACCTATTTCTATATTTCGTGGCAAGATTATTTGACATAATTACATTACTTGTTTGCAATTTAATTTTATTCCTTATTTTTATAGGCAAAAACTTCTCGGTCATATTGTGTATATAAAAAACTGAATTATTTGTCCACCAAGTTATTTTTCAAATCGCTCATAGAATTTACATTCTGTCCGTTCCGCCCACTGGCGAGCTAAAATCGCCCACTTCGTACAGTTTGGGAATCTCTGGTGTAGATGTTTCCCACGGAGTGACCATTCTTTAGCAACACCCGGGGGACACGTCTAGCTTAAGGAATGCTACGGACGCGAACAGTCTTTGTCCCCCATTTCATAGTAATCCTATGCGATAATACAGTATTTCCTTATAGTGAATTATGTCTTATTAAAACTCAATCCTTTTTAAAACGGACACCTGCGAAAACGGAAAAAATAAATCCGGAACGATTGCGTTCCTCTTTAGGCAGGCTTCACTGTATTTTGGAGAGGAAAGTTTAAGAAACTCAATTTATACATAACAAATTTATCGACGAACACAGCGATGCAGTTATTTAAAACGGTAGTGGCGCCAGTCGTTACATATGGAATTGCATTAATTTTGGAAAAATTCAAGATAAGCGACTGGAATAGACTTGAAAAAATCAAGACATTGTTCATGAAACGAGTATTAGGAGTTGCAAAAACAGCGCCATCACGGCTAGTTTATGAACTAATGGGGGAGACCTACTTTATAGAGGATGTTGACTACACCACTGGCTGCCATCTATAGGACCCTACCATGATCTGGTTAACATTCAAGAAAAAAAGAAAATGGAGATAGAAATGGAGTTCCATAGTAGCCTCACTTTCCTGGTTAACGACCGGCGACTCAAACGTTAAGCATTAGCACGAACGGACAATAGCCATTATTTATGGTTGACAAATACCTGACGGTTCTTGACCAATAAGTTGCTTCCTCCATCTGTCCACGAGGAATGCAGACAAGGTGTTGCCGCCAGTCCTGTCAACCTGCTCACTGGCCTTAAGCCGTGAATGCCTCGGCACCCCTCAGCTGTGGAATGTAAACATCCGTCCAGCTAGGTTTCCAAGACGAGCCGGTCGTTAACGAGGAAAGTGAGGCTCAGCAATGATAGATGACGGATGGAAGAAGGAATGCCAGTCCCAGAGACATGTTATTACAAGAACTGCAATTCACGGATTCCATCACAAGATATGCAATATCAAAACATACCATCAATCGACTGAGGATTGTCAATGTTTGCTGTGCGGGCAGACCTGTGACAAATATCACTTATTGAGATGCGTTAAGAGGACAAAATCTCTTACAGAATATAGTAAAGAATAATCTGTTATTTTAGATATATGTGTAAATTAATGCTCAACTCGAGCGCACTTTTCTAGTTAATAACAATAGGTAACAAGATGTTCAGTAAAGAACATATAGCCTACTTTCTCCTAAATGTATGAGTATAGTTATAACTCGTTGTTATTATCAAAGAGTATAATAGAACTATTCTTTGTTGAAGACCTTAGAAACGATTTACCTCTACCAAACGCCACGACCTAGATAAAAACTGCTACCATCATTGAAGAAAGAAAGAAAGAAAGAAAGAAAGATAAGAAGTATATCAAGAATGTTATGGATCTGGAGACATAATCGACCGGACTGGCGGCGTGGCTCAGCGGTAACGTTCTCGCTTGCTGGGCCCTAGGTTGCAGGTTCGTATCCTGGCGCAGTCAGCTGGCATTTGAGGGTGCACAAATGCGAGGGAGCCGTGTCAGTACATTTACTGGCACGTTAAAGATCCCCTTCGGGCCAAAATTCCGGCACCCCGGTGTCTCTAAAAGCAGCAGTAGTTAAAAGGGATGTAAAACCAATAACATTATTATTATTATTATTACGACCTGCCGTGGGCAACATCCAACTTTGAGTTGAGGCATGTCTTTACACGTCTGGTTGTGCATGGCTTTCACAACCCTAATTGAATTAACAAATCTTTCCATGACCCTACTGAGACGTGTGTATACAAACTATGTGGATATTTTCGATAATATAATCCTAACAGAGCGAGTGCATTCTAGCGGCCAGAATAAGAAACTTTTCAATAAAATCTGGAAGTTACCTTTTTGGCAGCTAGATGTCTCGAGTAAATCTGCTGGCGAATTATGTTTTAATTAAATATATATTTTACACCATAATGTGGACAATATAACGCTTAATAACATTTTCAAGTAACGCAAAATAGGCTGTTACAAACCCTTTAAAATAAAAAGTTAAAATGTATCGTAGTATCAACTTGTCATTCTTCAAATTCGATGCGCATAGAATGATAATGGTATAGTAATCAATGGATCCCCACGTAGACTAGTCGGGACATCTAGTGGTGAAATATCGAACAATATAATCCTAACAGAGCGAGTGCATTCTAGCGGCCAGAAGAAGAAACTTTTCAATAAAATCTGGAAGTTACCTTTTTGGCAGCTAGATGTCTCGAGTAAATCTGCTGGCGAATTATGTTTTAATTAAATATATATTTTACACCATAATTTGCACAATATAACGCTTAATTTTAAAACATCTGAGTCATTACAAAACAATAAACATATAACATTTCAAGCAAAAAAACTAGCTCTGATCGGGTTTGAACCATAGGAATCTGAGCGACAGGCTATCGCTCTACCACTGAGCTAATTTAAAATGACTTACATAGAACTTGTTAGCAAATAATGATTTATACTAAACGATTTCATCACTGGAGTATATTATTTATATATAAAGCATTTCATACAAAGTTTTTTTTTTTTTATCAGTACGCTATATTGCATTCAATACTCAAATTAGTGAAATATAAGTCAGGCACAAGATATCCGCTGCCATCTTGTCTTATTAATGAATCAGCTGAGCTTTTTAAAATCACGTCTGCACTATAGTATTACAAAATAAACTTTTAATTTCGTACGTGCCTCTTCCTTTAGAACAGTTAAAACGATTCTCGGCTCGATAATCGGAACTGGTGGGTCCCATGATATGGATTATAAAGTTTGCATAATTCGCACGGCCGCCATCCTGAAATGGTATGGCGGACGACCTTGTAGTTTGGTCATAAGACGCATCCTATACGAAGGTATGTTGTTACCAAATTTGGTAGAGATTGGATGATTTGGTTAGTCGTTATTTGATTTTACGTTTTGAACGTTTGAGTGGCCGCCATTCAGTTTTAGTAAAGATGGCGGCGATATAAAACATGACACTGAGGTGTCCTTTGCTAGTGCTACCTTTGTACCAAATTTCGTTCAATTCGCATTCACCGTGTTCGAATTGATAGGGGGGGACAGACATTCAGAGTACACACACTCACACACACACACACACAGACTCACACACACACATACACACACACAGACTCACACACACACATACACACACACAGACAGACACACTTTTTTCGCCCTGTGTTGATCTCATAAGTCTACTTTCATTTTTTGCAAAAATCGAAAGTAGGCTAAAAATGTGGTGTGTGACTGACTAGGTAGGCTAGATCATTTTCGTGGAATAGTGTATTAAGTGATCAGTATGAAATCAGTATAGGGGTCAGGCCTGTTCAAAACTACGAGGCAGTTGGGCGTTTTTTGTTAAACCGCCAGAATATGTTGAATCTGCAAATATCGCACTACTGTCGACCAAAATATTATGTGTACTCGAGTTTGAAGGTTGTTTGTGAAGTAACCAATAGACATACATAAAATCCAATAACATCATCATTTTTGTCGTTCTACTTTACGTTAGTTCATGTAGGTTTGGAATTTTTAGCCTATTTTCAATTTTGAAAAAATAGGCTTATGAGATCACCTTTTGTCCGTGTGTGTGTGCGTGTGTGTGTGTGTGTGTGTGTGATTCGTGTGTGTGTCCCCCCCTAATAAAATCTAAACGGCAGGAGCGATTTCAATGAAACTCGGAAAGTTCATAGCACTATTCCCGGCGACCTCGACCGTGCCCTTCAAATTTTGTTACGACTCACCAATCCAACATGGCGGCTGTGCGAAATATTTCACCAGCATTCAATATCTCCGAAACTATTACCTATATTACCCTGACATTTTCTATGGTGATAGAGGGAACTACTATAAGTTCACTTATGTGACTTTTGAAAACCTGGTAACTACAAAACCAACATGGCGGCCAAGCGAATTTGCGACTTTTAAATAGACGTTTCTCGCGATTTGACCAACCAAACGCAATGAAACTTGGTACAGTATATGTTTATATACATTGTAATGCACCGACATCTAACTTCGTTCAATTGTTTACATAATCACAAGATGGCGGATGTGCGAAATATTTCACCGGCATTCTATATCTCTGAAACTATTAGCGGTATCTCCCTAAAATTTTGTACGGAGATAAAGGACACTACTGGAAGTCCATCTATAAGATTTTCAAAAACCGGTTAACTACAAAACGAACATGGCGGCCAAGCGAATTTGAACATTTTAAATAGACCTTTCTCGCGATTTAATGTTCCAAGCGCACTGAAACCTGGTACAGGAAATATTTATACACATTGTAATCCACTGGTATCTAATTTAGTTCAATTGTTTACATAACATCAAGATGGCGGCAGTGCGAATTTTAAAATTAAGTTTATATTTCTTGTGATGTAGTCATGCGATCGAAGTGAAAGTTTGAATAATGAACCTCCGCAATAATTTTCCTTTAATGGTACATGACTCTATGGCCTATACATTTAACAATCCAACATGGCGACCATCCGAAATATTTAGACGATACTGAATATCTACGAATCTATTTTAGCAATCAAACTAAATGTTTTAATGTTCATAGGGGCTATGAACTTAAGTTCACCTATAGGACTTTAAATAACCTGGTGATCAAAAATCCAACATGGCGGTGACGCGAATTATAAATATTCACATGGACGTTTCTCGCAATTTAACCATCCGCGTGCAGTGACATTTGGTACAGTAAATCTTTATCCGAATGTTAATCCACTGGCATCTAATTTAATTCAATTGTTTCCATGACCTCAAGATGGCAGCTGTGAAAAATGTTTACATCTCCTTTTTTTTTCTTGTGTCCTAATTATGCGATTGAAGTTTGAATACTACACGTTCACAATAATCTGCATGTAACAGTACATAACTCTAGGACCTACATATATAAAATCCAACATGGCGACCATCCGAAATACTTAGTCGGTTCTCAATATCTACGAATCTATTACAGCAATCAAACTGAAATTGTGTATGTTGATAGTGGCAATTAACATAAGTAGGATATATGGAAATAGGCTGTATAGTTCTTCACGGAACTACTTGTTAATTTATGTTTTAATATTTTTTATCGTAGTTGGAACACAAAAAGTGCCCGTTTTTAAGCTTGTTTCAACCATGCGTCACATTTAAGAATTATTATCTCACAAACTCGTCATCAAATCGAATCCAAATTTTAACACAATATACATAGGAATGCTGTATAACTGGTTTATTAATTTCAAAATGTTGTGTGTCCAAGAAACAAAGTTATCATTTTTGTGAGGTAACTTTTTCTCGGCTCGGGGTGGTTGGAAAATGTAGTTCTTGGTTGCGTTGTAATCCTTATACATCAAAAAGGTATGCTGTATGATTGTGAAATACGTAAATTAATTCACTTATTTTATATCGGTTTGTATTTGTACGGGGAATTAAGACATGGTTCACCAGTTAGCCGCTCCGGTGAAAGCTGTACAACGTTGCCATGATAGGCTCCATCACGCGTCATGGCACGCCTCGCTCGGAAGTGATGGGCTCCATATCAGCAACGCTGTACAGCATTTCTCGGAGCGGCTAGCTGGTGAACCATGTCTTAATTCCCCGTACAAATACAAACCGATATAAAATAAGTGAATTAATTTACGTATTTCACAGTCATACAGCGTAACCTTTTGATGTATAAGGATTACAACGCAACCAAGAACGACATTTTCCAACGACCCCGAGCCGAGAAAAAGATACCTTAAGAAAATGATAACAATTTTCGTTGTTGAACACACAAAGTTTTGAAATTAATAAACCCGTTATACAGCATTCCAATGTATATTGTGTTAAAATTTGGATTCGATCTGATGACGGGTTTGTGAGATAATAATTCTTAAATGTGACGCATGGTTGAAACACGCTTAAAAACGGGCACTTTTTGTGTTTCAACTGCGATAAAAATATTGAAATTGATATTAAAAATTCCAAACCTACATGAACGAACGTAAAATAGATCGATGAAAATGATGATGTTATTGGATTTTATGTAGGTCTATTGTTTACTTCACAAACAACCTTCAAACTCGAGTGCACATAATATTTTGGTCGACAGTAGTTCCAAATCATCTGATCGAGTTCCAGACACTGCATAATGCCCGCACATCCTGTGTGTGACTGTTGGCTATGTATGATTCACGTCCCCATCCGTTTGCTTGGAGACAATCGACAGGTACAGAATTTCGTCAGCCGTTGTCTGAGTAATTTTGTATAAACTGCGACCCATTATTCTCATGCTCACTGAACATCTCATGACCGGAAGTTGATAGTACGTCATCGGGATGGAGGTGCCTGTCTAGTTTGTAAATCTCGCCTGCCAAGTGCTATTTCCCAGATTGAATTTGAATGTGATGAAGTAGCGTCGTCCGAAAGCAAGCTATAGGCTAGCCTATACTCAGTAGGAAGGCACTGATGATCATCACTTTTAAACATACTCAACCTTACTGCCCAAGACATTTCTTCGAACGATATAGGCCTATCTGCCATCGATTCCGGCATGGGAAAAACCTGCGTTCAGTCTTTGAAGTCACGTCATAGTGCCATGCTTAGCGACCGTATCGTCGTTAAGTAGCTTACCGCCCTCAACCACTGGGAAGCATGGCGAGAGCTAGACATCACGTGACAGGGTAACCTATTCCAACACTGTCCGACGTTAAAATACCTGGGCGAGACGCTAGACCGCGTTTTGGCTAAAAATCGTTTCTACGTCTACACTAGGGGTATAGTCGGTGCTCGGAAGTTCATCCGAAATCTAACAAGCCCAACCTTGGCTGTAAGTCCATGAACTTCAAAAGCATCAGCCCTGGCACTGTGCAGATCCGCCTCAGTATACGCTGTACCAGTATGGAGCGCCTCCGCTCTTGCTATCAATGATACTGCATGGATCGTAACATGGCGTCTGATGTCAACACCATTGCAGAAACTGTACCCTTGCATTGCAATAGCTCCACGCCACGTCCAGTTACTGCAGATGTGGACAGAGACAGATCACTGGCACCCCTCTGCACGGCCAACAACCTGTGGCACCTCGGCTTAAGACCTGGAAGTTCTTGTGGAGTCCTATTGGAATTGCAGGAAGCGAATTGGATCGCAAAGTGGAGGAGCGATTATAATTCATTCCAGCGAAGTAGGAAATAACTCCCTGTGTGGAGGACAGACGGTGGGAGTACCAAGGTGCAAGACCAATTTGCAAAAAAAAGTGACAGTCAGTCTGAGAGACTAGACTTTGTATCATTTTAAATGCTACAAATGCAAAAAAAAAAATGCTAGAAAGGCTGGAGGCTTCTCGCTTCGCTCGAAGCCAAAGACTCTGTACATGTTAGAAAATTATCTGCTTGATACTTATCTTGCTTATCTTGTTTCAAATTACTCGCGAACGGCAAGTGCAAACCAAGGGCAAAGCAAGGTCCAGCGCGCGGGATGCTGCCACGCTCACCAGAGTGCGCGGGGACGTGCCCCTTCCATCCAGTCTAAAAACACTTATAGTGGGCGATGTATTGAAGATAGAGATATCCTCTCGCGGATTTTTTTGTAGAACTTTTCATGCTGACCAATTCTTACGCTCATAGTATATTGATATTTTTAACGGTTTGCCCAGTGTAAGCTTAAGAAGCGCACGGACGCCAAGTTTGTTTTCGACATTTTCACTGAAATCGCTACTGCTTGGCTTCCTTTGATCATACATGAATTATTTTCTACCGAATCTTTCCTCGAGATATCCTTTACAGAATGGTGAAAACCGCATCAAAATCCATCCAGTGGTTCTCTAGATTACCCGTGACATCCAAGAATCGGGGATTTTTGTCTTATACTGAAGAAGTAGAGATTGTCGAGGTGCACATACACCAAGCAGTACTATGACGTCACACACCTAAGTGCATCTTGGTACATTTCGTCTCGTCACCGTAACGTAACGCCAGACCCCAGCGTAACGACGAAGTCGACAAGATCATTTAAAATGTTAAAATTGGTCTTCCTGCCACCCGATGCGGCGCTGTTCAGGATGCTAACCCCTGATGATTTGCCCCCTAGAACATTCATATACGAGTACAACGGACATGTTCCTTAAACGACATCTCAGCTGCCAACTTCTCATAATTCATAGTTAACCGTACACGGAAAAGTAAATACAAAGTGGTTCTATAACGGACAAGAAAGGTGGAAATTTACGATGGTCAGCCAGATCTTCGGTCATCTTTGGCATTGGTCCTGCCGTTATCGAGTGCAGTGCACCTGTTGCCGTGTCATACACACCAACAAGCTGCTAGTGATTTTTGTCTCATTTGATACCATTTAGGCGCAAAATCCTAATCACATTAGCCCACACAATTCCACGTTTGACCATGATTCCGTGCGCGCAGCAATCTTTCTACTGATATTACGAAATGAAATGAAAATCCACAGCCTGCTTCCAGTCTCCGACCGGGTCAGGAATGGAATGAATGAAGCCCCCACTAGCGGCGAGGATATGAAATGTGCCGGCTGCCGAGGCCTGACGCACTCCTCTGGGGCAATGATTAAATGAATGACAGATGAAATGAAATGATAGTGGAGAGTGTTGCTGGAATGAAATTTTGACAGGGAAAACCGGAGTGCCCGGAGAAAAACCTGTCTGCCTCCGTTTTGTCCAGCACAGATCTCACATAAAGTGACCGGGATTTGAATCACGGATCCAGCGGTGAGAGGCCGGCGTGCTGCCGCCTAAGCCACGGAGGCTTCGATATTACGAAATATTTGACGCAAAATAATATATATCATGCAACTGCTACTTTTACATAACACTCGGATGTTAATCTAAAGTCTGTTCGCCGAGTCGAGATAGTGGAAGTAAACGCAGCTGTACACGTGATTGCAGGGCTGCTCGCAAGGGGTGCATAGAGCTGTGCCTGTTGAACGTACGCCAACTTCAGTGCTGTGTATAACCCACATGTGAAGCGGGCTGACTTATCGGTTACATGCTACAGCGCGGTTAATTAATTAATTAATTAATTAGTTCTTAACTGCTTATGACACTCAACAGTATACAGTACAGCACAGCACTAAGTGCAGCAAGTCTTGTCTTTTCTAGGGCTACGGCATGACTAATGATCTTGGAGCTTCTTGACTACCCCTGTCCAGCGGAGCCGATGACGTGAACTGGGCGTGGTCCCTGTCCAGACAGTCAAGTGACTACGTGCAAGTATTTATGCGCACTATCTCGACTCGACGAACAGACTTAAGTCGCGAATATTGGAAGAGTAATTAGTTCCGACATATTTGTTTTCCTGAGGTTAACGTCACGTGACTTTCACTCATGATGAACATCAACATTGTCGTGTTCGTGAAATGAAAGCAATCAATCCCCTTTGCGTGTGTTTTCGAATGCGATAGTCCTCTAGATGCAAGACAGTTATGTCATTAGGTACATTGATATATCTTATCTTAATTGGGATCATATTTATTCCACGTAACCTTCGTTTCGCGTACAGTTGAGTTGCCGTGTCTGATTGACTGATTGTTCTATCTGCCGTTCGATCGTGTAGCGAGGGCTTGGTGCTGGAGACACGCGTTATCTCTTATCAGGCAAATCACGCATGTTATTGCAACATGCTCTTCTGATAACGCCGATGTTCTCATAAGCCAAATATTTACTACTGCAGAGCTTGGCTTCGATTAAACAAACTTATTTTTTTCTAATCAGTATGTGTGTACCTTTTATTGAGTTATTGCGTGCTTCCGGGTCATCCTTGGAACTTAATTTCCTGTTTGTAATTATATATCAGAATAGTTGTGATTGACAAGTTATAGTTAAAGCCCTGCGCGGATAAACCCACGGATAACCGCAAAATATTTCGCCATGCGGATATAGTTTGCATGGCTGTGCGGATAAGCTGCGGTTAATGTTTGGAGTAAAATTGCGGGTAGTATTTAGATTAAAATCCGAACTTGTTGACTAACATTACGAGGACCTGGATGGTTATAACATACATTTTTCCGTTACGGTTTTTTCATGACAAATGTAAGATAATGATTTACGCTAATCTCATTTAAATTGTCATTAAGCACAAGTATCACTCCGAACTGAAAGGGGTTACAATTCTGGCTGTATAACACTCATTTAAAACATGCAGTAGCACATGCCATACATGACCTAAGGGAACGATTTTCTTCTGAAATGTCTAAAACGTATTGCTTTAATACTTGATCTAAACCCGCGGATATCAGCAAAACCTTTCGCCATGCGAATGTAGTTTGCATGGCTGTGCGGTCAGCGGATAAGCTGCGGATAATGTTTGGAGTAAATTTGCGAATAGTTTTGAGAATGCAATCTAAACTTGTTGAATACCATTACTAGGACCCGGATGTTTATGGCATATCATATTTTCCCATTATGATTTTTTTCGTAACAAATGTAAGATGATGATTTAAGCTAATCTAAATCAAATTATGTCATTAAGCATAACTAACACTCCGAACTGAAAAGGGTTTCAATTCTGGCTGTATAACATTCATTTTAAACATAGCAAATGACATACAAAGCCCAGGGGAACGATTTTCTTCCCAAATGTCTAAATGTGTTGCTTCAATACTTTATCTAATTAAAACTATTATTGTAATGCCAGTAGATTCGAATAACAAACGTGTGGACGCGGGGTGGATGCGGATGACAGTCGTGCGCATGTGGACTGTTCTGACATAGGCCTAACTGGTTCTTGCCAATTTATTCCGTCAGATACGTGAGCTACGATTTTTCAAATTCAGAGTCTGGTGACTTTACGAACACCCTGTACAACATCAATAACATGCAAAAGCACACAAACTGCGCCGAGGCCGTAAAATTCGTCACATTGGACACGTTTCCGCTTTATTCACGTTACGCTTCGAGCACGTTTTACTGCATAGTTAACATTAAGTTACAATTATAAAATATCAAGACAAGCTATACTAAGTATAATGAAACATATTATAAATACAGTATTTGTATAATTTTAAAACTTCAACCCTAGTGATCTGATGATGACCATGAGACGGTCGAAACGCGTAATCTTGCTTCACAGTATCGATTTGTTCTTAATGTTCTTGAACATTAACCCTAATTTTAGTTATCACTAGTACGATCGCTGTCAACATTCTTCTTCTTTAGTCTCTGATTAAAGCACTGGCCTTTGAAACAGTCTTTTGTCAGTAATTTCCGGGATTGACAGGCATTACTGTGGTCGCAAACTTACGTAACTTACCGGAATTAGAGACGAGAAACGCCTCCTACGTAGTTTTATGTCTCCAAATGTAATTTAGAGCATTGATTGTTCTCTTTTTAATTGCCGAGGAAAGGGAATTAATTTCTTTCTTGAGTACAGACAGACGTTTCATAGCCTCGATAATGTCGTTGCCATGGCAACGCGAAATGAGTGCCCGTAAAAAGTTAAGAACACACACAGTCGTTAAAAGGGAGAGATTTTAATTATCCTGATTGAGGCACCATTTCTCAGATTGCTTACCCAACATCAGGCATATTCAACATGCAATAGCGATCGATCGGTACATCATGTAGGCTAGTCATTTCTGGCCCATCACTATAGTTTCATAATTTATTATCAGATCCAAAATTCGAATAAGTCTTAATCTCTCCTCCATAAAACGTTTTTCTTTAAGGTTGATATTATTAGGCATATTATGTTTTTATGTAGTCAGTTTCCCAAATCTAAGTTAGTGTGTATTTGTCCAAAGAACTTGTTCTTTTTTGAATTTCAGATTTTATTTGTATTTCGTATAATTTACTGTATTTTTGTTTTAGGTTTATATTTATTAGATTTTTTGGTTTTGTTTTATTGATATTAGTAATTTTTCATATTCAAGCGTACACTTCTAAATATTAAATCAATTAAAATTTGTATGAATTTATCTGTGCTAATAGGGACAGATAACCTCTCTGTTCTGCCCCTCAAAACAACAATATCCTTCCTTCCTAAAAGTTTCTAGAACCATGGTAGCTATGGCAACCGGTGTTAGTCATCTAGGTTTGGTCAGTAGCCTAATCTCTATCTCTTCTCTATATATATAAAAATGAAAGTTTGTCTGTTTTTTCTGAATTTCCACGGAAATTTGCGATATTTGCGCGTTTCAGGCTGTTTTATGACGGATGCGCGCAAAAATAAATTTTTTGTCTGTCTGTCTGTCTGTCTGTGTGTCTGTGGACAACTTCTACGAGTCCTTATAACTTGAGAACGGCTGGGTGGATCAACGTAAAATTTGATACAGATATCCATCAGAGGCACCACACTAATCATTGATGTAACTCTTCTCCGTACCTCTCATAAAAAGGGCCCTACCCCCTTAAAATACATGCTGAAATAGGCGTAGAAGGGTGAAACAAAGCTCATTTTCAGCCCCTCAATGTGAGAAACGAAACTCGGGGGCCCTTTACCACATTTTAAGGCCCTAAAACCAACAGTTTTTGAGATATTCCCAGAAAACTAATTTCACTTAATAAATTAATGAAAGACTGCATGGCGGTAACCATGGCAACTGAATCTCAGAGGTCCATATATTTCTGTAAGACGCAATGCAATTCCATTTATTACATTACTGTGAAGGTTTGCAAACGGCTATAAGGTTATAATGGATCCAAATTAAGCTGAAATATTCATTAATACATACAATGCGCTTAAGGGGTCGAGGGGTACTCTAGAATTTTTAACGCGATTTACACGTGCGGGTATGGTCCGGAAGGTCTATTATATCCCTATCACTATTTTGTTATATTATTATTATTATTATTATTATTATTATTATTATTATTATTATTAGTATTATTCTTTTATTATCATTATTATGGCGTACAACGAAGAGACAAAGCTCATTTTCAAACCCTTGGGGTCAGAAACAAAACTCGGGGCCCCTCAAGAGCCGTAAAGGGTCCCCGAAAACTATATTTTAAGGCTCTAAACCCTACAGTTTCTTAGATATTCCCAGAAAACTAATTTCATTTAATAAACTAAAGAAGGAATGCAAGCCACTAACCATGACAACAGTATCTCAAGAGGTGGCATCCAACTTTCCATCTATTTCTGGAATAAGTAATGCCACTTCATTTATTACATTTCTGTGAAAGGTTGCAAATGGAGTACCCTAGATTTTTTTCACACGACTTACACGTGCGATATGTCGTACAGAAGGTCTATTATATCTCCAAACATCAACATTATTTTCAAAAATTCCTGAATAGAAATAGTAGACTGTTTTTTGCTGATTTTAGGAATTTGGGCCATTGGAGGCTAAAAACACTGAATTTTCATGCACCACAAGCCTTTATAATTTATAAAAGGGGTCTTCCTGTAGTTGGGCACTTGACACAACGGTTAGGGTCAGTTCGTATGTGACGTGTATTGCGATTCTTCTACGAAGTTTTCAATTTTATTTTCACGCCAGGAAGAACACGTTAGGTAAATTTAGTTTGAGAGCACATTTTAACTAATAATTTTTCTTTGCCAACAAACAGGTTCCAAGCCCCTAAACATTGCAACAGTAGCTCAATTGATAACATCTGGTTATTAATACCGAAGACCGTTCGAAGAATGGGTATTTCTGCTAGTATCATATATACGCTACTATAAGAACTCAAGCTGATAGTTACGCATTGTTTGTTTCGAAGAATGATGAACGCCGAAAAGAGTCAAAAATTATTTCGAACTGCATCGTGTGGAAAACGAAGAGAATGCGTTTCAAAAATGTACCTTTGATACGCTATTTACTGCCGATGCAGAGAAGTACAGAGCGTTTTTACGATTTAAATAATATCAGAAGTCAGAAAGTCCTAAACATATCGATGATTCTATGCTTTTCCGTGTAGCAAAGCTAATGAACACTATTATTATTATTATTATTATTATTATTATTATTATTAATTTTCACATCGTTATGCCCATCTAAGGAGCGCGAGAGAACTCGTTTAGCAAATGATGATCTTTTCTTGTCAAAAAATCTCTTCATCTGGGCATTTAAGAGTTCCTTTCGTTCTTCAGTCCATGGTTTCCTGGTATTGGTACTGATTTTCTCCGAAAAATGGAAGTTGTTGACAACTGTTCTGAATTTGGATCTGTCTTGTATGATTTCCTCCACGATGCCAACTTCCTGAAGATCTTTCCTCTATTTCCTTAAGCCTGTTGGTCTTGACTTTCATAGAGAGAGCAAGGTTGGGAATCCTCTTCGTCAGTCTGTCATCGGTCATGCGAAGAATGTGGCCATAGACCTTTAATCGCCTTTTCCTGAATGTGACGGTGATCTTTTCAGAGTGATGATATAGCTTCTGAGACTTCCGCTGCATCCAGATTCCCCATACGCAGACTGGACCAAAGATTATTATTATTTGTAGATTTCAACTAATAATAGGCTATAATTAAAGGCAACCAATTAGGGAGCAATTCTACTGTAGCATTATGTGATTGACATTTACAATACACCTCAGTAAGAAAATGTCTAAGCTTATATAAACTTTGTGGTGGGTGTAAATTGAAACTACTAACAACACGATAGGATACAGGAACACTGGGCAAAACAATTACACATAAAACATATAAATATAAACATTACACTAAATACTTGGTTCCTAAATTTTCAAGACATAAATGTAAACTTTCTCTTCGGGTGCATGTACCTCCTTGTATATTTCTCTGAAAATTTCGAATACTGCTTTCCAAAATATTGGAAACATAGAAAATGTCAAAGCTCGCTTCCTGAAGGCCGCTCTTGGAATATCAAAGTTCACTAGGTGAAGATTAGCCTATGAACTCGCAGAAGAATCCTTTCTAATACAGGATCTGAGATTGAAACATGACTTGCCCTCTACAAACAGCTGGGAATGATTGCTGGATGACAGGGCACAATAAAGGAAGGATATCTGGCCTGAATTTTACACATCTGAAGCAATGCTCGACAGATCATGGACTGGTACAAACCAGGAATTCCACCATTTTGTGAATTCGATGGCAGTGCAGGGCAGAACCCGATTGCATTTGTAAACACTGTGATCAGCACTGTCCCGGTTATCCTGCTGTGACATGCGATAAACCTGTGGAGTCATTAGTAATCTATTGCCAGAACTGACATTTATTCAGTCTAATTATGTATAGAGGTGTGCAAATTAATAGAATTAAATAAAATGATTTTAATTAGTCATAATTTCTTTTATTCAAAATCATTTTATTGACCAACTTCTTTTGTTGTCATACTTAGTAGTGTTTCCTCTCCCGTGGAATTACACCTTTTCCCATAAGGAATTGCGTCTGGAAACTTTCAGATTATTGGATTCCGAGGGTTATCTGAGCTGGGTCCGTTTTCAATTTTTCATTGACTTTAGAATTTAAGTCAGGTGATTTCAATACATAGTTCATGAATCTTTGAATAGTTCAATAGCGTTCATCAGTTAAAAGACCCCAAATCCCTCTGCTCTAAATTCACACGTAAAGTAGAGTGAAGTAATAAAAACGAAACGTGTGGCATTTAGCATTTGCAAGGCTCCTCTGTTAGTGGAAATTCTAAAAATTCATTTTAATTTGAGTTTCTTAAATGAAAATATAATTAGGAGTCTTGGTTAAACATTTGAAGAAATGTCATCCCCTTGTAAACATACTTAGTAAATTAAACCGTGAAAAGTAAAAATTCAATTTTGGAAAACTGACATCGAATCTAATAATTTGCTCACCTCTGTATTGTAATTTTGCATATTTTGTGCGCGCTTCGTTCAATAAAATATTGCTTGGAGAGGAAGGTTGTCCTTCATAAAAAAACATATCTTACATTCAAATTATAAGGATGTTATAGGTAAAAAGTTGAGTGTGACTGACTGACATCTCTGAAATTATACATATTATACTCAGTTTACTGATTATAATTCTGTAATATTATTTTACTTGCATACAATTTTACAGGCAACGGTTTATTTAAAGCAAAAAGTCAAAACACTGTCAATAATATAAATGCAGTTTTCTCACTTTAAATAACATAGACTACACGTAGATGAATATCATAAAATAATATTTGATATATCAACGCATACTGTAGCTGACTAGTGGTAAGCTGGTATTGGCAGTCAGATGTCCGGATGGTCATTGGTGTGGAGCCAATAAAAAAAAATATGTTGGAGACCTGTTTTATTAGCGTTGATACGGTCACAGACGCATTCAGTGGACAAGACAGCAGTGTGTCTTAACCACTGCCTTCGTAATGTAACAGGCCGTACTGTAGGAAGCGCGCGAAGGCAAACAACTGATCGATTAAGGCGAATATTACGAGTTGTATTTGTGAGTGTAATGCGAAGTTATTTGAAGCTTTTTGCGAATAATTGGGGTTGTTGATAGTCAGTTATTTATTTTTAAGTATGTTAAATGCCTTTTTTTTTCTCTAAATTATCGTAATTTATCACATCAAGATGCTCATAAATAACTGTAGTTGAAATAGTTATGCTATGACGTTTAGGTTAGGTGCGTTATCTCCACGTGGAGAGTTGAGTTAATTCAGAGGATATATTGCTCCTTGTTGTATATAACAATTTAATATTTACCGTATAGCACTGTTTTGTGTAGATACAATGTGTTGTGTATAGAAGTGTGTGTGAAAACAAGGAAGTGTCACTATGCCAGGAAGTTGTTGTGTGCCAAGATGCAAATCCAACTAGACGGGTGAATATACACCAATATTTTAATTTCCTTCCGGCGAGGAAAGAGTTAATCTATGCAAGAGGAAAATACCAAGGGAAAATGAACAGTAAAAAGGAAAGGAAGCTTGTAGTTTAACGTGACCGTTAATCTCGAGATCATGAGCCACGGGACCTCCTTTTTACGTGGAATCCGAACCACAGGACATGGCATTTCACATCGAAAATCGCACATGCATTGACCGGGAATCGAACCCGGACCGCCTTGGTGAGAGGCATTCAGCTAGACCGCTGAGCCACCACGCCCCCAAAATGAATAGTTACTCGAAATACGGGAGTATGCATCATTCATTGTGTAACCCAACTTCCTAACGCTTATTAATGGGTGAATTAAGATTGGTGAGTTTCTTATTATACCGCAACAGCACAGATCAGCGTAACAGAAACTCATGTCACCCCGCAGAGTAAAAAATGACTTACGCTACTGGAGATGAACCATATCCTACCCGCGCGACTGTACCTGTTAACCAAGCTGGCTGACAGAAAGACAGAAGAATTAAAAGAATAGTTCCCACCACGGCCACCGGCACCCGTATCATGAAAGGCTAATAACAGAAGCTAACTTACTCTAACGAGTCTTTCATGGCGTAGACACTAACTTGAAAGTTTCGTGTAATTGGTAAAACGGGGCAGCAAAATATAAGACCGCAGGAAGAACTAACATGCCATCTTTCTCTGTCTGCCTTCAAGAGTTAGTTTTTCACGATTTATCGCATTAATTAAACTTCAATTCCCGCTCTCGCTAAAGCGAGTAGCAATTACAGGGAGTTGTATTACAGCCAAGTTTGTTTGCCACCACTTTCAAGTCACATCGCCGCGTTGTGCCGCTATTTAGTTGTAGCCCGACCGCCAATTTAACCGTGGTTTTTACAGTTTTTTTTTACAATTTAGAGTTCGTACAGCTTGTTCGACAAGTACGGCTCACGGTGTGATCACATAGTCGATAAGGCATAATAGCGCCGTTAAGGACTTCACACAGTTGGTTCATTTCGATACCACTCCCCCCAGGGGCTCACATCTTGTGGGACGTGGGTTGGCGACCACGGGACTCCAGCTGAGTCCGGCATTGCTTCCACTTGTGCCAGGCTCCTCTCCGTCTTCTTTACTGTCGACCTCTCTTGGTCAACTCTTGTTCTCTTCCAACCCCGACGGTATTAGGGTTTCCGAGGCCTAGGGAGTCTTTCACTTTCCCGCCTTAATTGGCCCTTTTCTCATCTATTCTGATCCCCCATTCTTCGAGAGGACAGACTTCTTGTTTTCTTTTCACTGTATCTCCTGTTTGGTAGGCTATACTTCATGATGGGAAATAAATTAATCGGTCCTAAACGACAAAATCACCAACTTGAATAGAGAAATGAAATCCCACGTTGCCGTAGGCTACTTCATATAGGCCTACTATGTACAGATAGGAAGTTGATTACCATGATGTCCCTAGCTCATAAATGAATGATGAATATTTGAAGCAGGTACTTAGAAAGTAGCCCTTCTGTCAGAACAGAATGCTCGTACGTATCCAGTGTTGCCAATTTAGCGGCTTTGTCGCTTGATCTAGAGATTATTTTCCAGTAATTTTGGAGACAATTTTAATTTCAATAGCCTATAGGCCTACTGTAGGAAAATGTCGGGATAGTACGATGTTATGATATTATGTTTTTATTATTCCTTTTTGTGTCCATTCAATTATTTTAAATTAATGCATTTCTGTAAGGATATTCATTTTCTTTCTGTTTTTTTATAGAGTTTTCTAAGATTTTCTCACGATGAAGAAGTTATCAATGTACACACATCAAAAAAAGTTTTGCATCACCTCGGTTCCAAGAGTTCCGGAACCGTTAAATACAAAGGGAATAGAGATCAACACAAACAACATTTCAGCTCGTTTTATTGCTCATGAGACCCACACATTGCATGTTGTACCATCATACAGCTAGACTTTCAGCATTTGTGGTCCAGATTGCAGTACACACCACTACCTCTAATACCCAGTAGCACGTCCTCTTGCATTGATGCATGCCTGTATTCGCCGTGGCATACTATCCACAAGTTCATCAAGACACTGTTGGTCCAAATTGTCCCACTCCTCAACGACAATTCGGCGTAAATCTCTCAGAGTGGTTGGTGGGTCAAGACGTCCATAAACAGCCCTTTTCAACATATCCCAGGCATGTTCGATAGGGTTCATGTCTGGCGAACATGCTGGCCACTGTAGTCGAGCGATGTCGTTATCTTGAAGGAACGCATTCACAAGATGTGCACGATGAGGTCGAGAATTGTCGTCCATGAAGACAAATGCCTCTCCAATATTCTGCCGATATGGTTGCACTATGGGTCGGAGGATGTCATTCAGGTATCGTAAAGCCGTTTCGGAGCCTTCCATGACCACCAGTGGCGTACGTCGGCCCCACATAATGCCACCCCAAAACATCAGGGAACCACCACCTTGCTGCACTCGCTGGACAGTGTGTCTAAGACGTTCAGCCTGACCAGGGTGCCTCCAAACACGTCTCCGACGATTGTCTGGTTGAAGGCATATGCGACACTCATCGGTGAAGAGAACGTGATGCCAATTCCGTGGGGTCCATTCAGCATGTTGTTGGGCCCATCTGTACCGCGCTGCATGGTGTCGGGGTTGCAAAGCTGGACCTCGCCATGGACGTCGGGAGTGAAGTTGCGCATCATGCAGCCTATTGCGCACAGTTTGAGTTGAAACACGACGTCCTGTGGCTGAACGAAACGCATTATTCAACATGGTGGCATTGCTGTCAGGGTTCCTCCGAGCGGCAATCCGTAAGTAGCGGTCATCCACTACAGTAGTAGCCCTTGGGCGGCCTGAGCGAGGCCTGTCATCGACAGTTCCTGTATCTCTGTACCTCCTCCATGTCCGAACAACATCGCTTTGGTTCACTCTGAGACGCCTGGAAACTTCCCTTGTTGAGAGCCCTTCTTGACACAAAGTAACAATGCGGACGCGATCGAACTGCGGTATTGACCTTCTAGGCATGGTAGAACTACAGACAACATGAGCAGCGTACCTTCGTCCTGGTGGAATGACTGGAACTGATCGGCTGTCGTACCCCCTCCGTCTAATAGGCCCTGCTCATGCATGGTTGTTTACATCTTTGAGCAGTTTTAGTGACATCTATGAACAGTCAAAGGGACTGTATCTTGGATACAATATACACAGTCAACGTCTATATGCCGGAGATCTGGGAACCGAGGTGATGCAAAACTTTTTTTGTTGTGTGTATTTGCGAAAAATGTACGTATATTTTAATTCGTAAACTGCGTTCTAGTGCTTGACGATGATGATGATGATAATTGTTGTTTTAAGGTGCCTAACATCTAGGTCATCGGCCCCTAATGGTTTGGGTGATCGTGAAGATGAAAATGATATATAAACTATAACTAACTACTAACTTATATACTAGAAGAAGAAATGGAAGACAAAAGGAGAATAAGGCAAATAAAGGATAGGAGGAAAAGAAATGCCCTCAACCCTCGAAAAATGCGGATTGAGGGACTTGTAAGGAAGGAGAGCCATGTAAGGCAGATAGGAAAGAGGAGAGGGTCCGCCCCAGAGGTAATGGACAAAAGGGGGATACCGGACCCAGCTCAGGAATCCCTCGGGGTCGCCAACTCCTGAACTCACCAGCGGTGAGCCCCTGAGGGTGTAGCAATATCCAGGGTGCACCAGAAGGGGTGGAGCTACATACACCCTGCCTCATTGAGGGCCTTGAGCAGAAGGCAGGAGATAACATGAAAAGAAAAAGAAGGCTGATCCCTCGCTAAAGGAGGGTATCAGAAAAGATAGACAAGGGCCAATTAAGGCGGGAAAGGAAGAGACTCCATAGGCCTCGGATACCGTAATACCGTCGGGGTCGGAAGAGAACAAAAGGTTGACCAAGTGAGGTCGACAGGAATGAAGACGGAGAGGAGCCCGGCACAAGTAAGTGGAAGCAATGCAGGACTCAGCTGGGGCCCCGTGGTCGCCAACCCACATCCCACTAGATGTGAGCCCCTGGGCGATAGTGTTTGACAAGGCGGATCGTATAATTATAGATTAAACATGGGTTGACAGCACACTGTGCAATAGGTTTTGCCATAGCATTTCAATTGCACTAGAACTATTCAAAAATAATCAGATTTGCCATTCGCGGTCGATAGGTCGTGTTTGGTACGTGTGTTGTGTGTGTAATAAGGCAGTGTTATTCCACACAGAGTAGGGATAAAACCTGTAACAACTAAGCTAATTTCAGTAGAGCTTGTCAAATCGTTTGTAGCAACGCATGCACAAACTACTATCACATAAAACTATGGATAGCCGACTTAGGACCTCCATAGAAAATGAATGAGATGGGCAATCTAAAATTGAATCAGATACGGGTAAGTATGTAGCAAAATTATTTCTGCGTTTAGTAGTAATATTCAATTATTTTCGATAGTTTGCTACGTAAGACATTTTGGGAGAAACAAAAGATTTTTTTTAAATCTTATTCAGACAAACTTCAACTTTGAGAGGCTGTAAAGTGAATACGCACAGCTATATCACGCCCGGAGGCATATTTAGATAACCTCCCTGATTTCAAACCTGTGTCACAGTGAGTCCCCGCCCACTCCGTCTGCTAGTTTACAAGGTCAATTGTGATTGGTCCAGCTTCCTGGTGCGAGGCCAATTTCGATTGACCAGCTTTCGAGCTTGATGATACGCACACACGTTGTTGAGTTGTGCTTTCTTGAGAATGTGTTGGCCCAAAGTGGGGTGATTTGCCTAGAAACTAGTAAGTTACTGTCTGAACTCGGTGAGGGTTTCTAAATCCTGTGGTGAATGTGCATATTCGAAAAGAAAAATAATAGAGAAACATGTGAAAATTAATACCTTTTCTTATTAACATCTTATTAAGTGATTAATTACCAATGTAACGACCCTATGCTCCTCAACAGAAGTTTAAGGACTAAAGAAATAGCACTGAATATTCTTAAAGGATTTGATATGGAGCACTGGTAGGATTCTCACTAATATTCCTGAGAAGTGAAATTGTGTCCAGGTAGGGTGAAATTCATGCGACACGAGATTCCAAAGCATCTCTGGGGAAATACACTCTAGAGTTACTACAGTATTATGTGGATCGTATTTTTAAGGAAATGAACTTCCCAGGAATATTTTATCTTCGAGCTCCTGATGTACTGTCAGTACCCGCTAGCACGGCAACTAAGCGAGGGGCAATCAAAGCTGATCAGAAAAGAAAGAGGAGGGGGTGGGTGGGCTGATTGAGTCGACGGGTTGAAATCGGGGTGGATTTCTAAATACGCCACCCGGAGTGTCTTCAACACGATTGAAGAATTACGATTTATTATATTTGTTATGAAATAAGTTATCACTTTAGTGAATAAACTGTTTCTTAGTACTAGAAAGACGCACGAAGTTAACGTAGTATAGTTTTAAAAAGGTGGTAACACTTGTAGAGACCCAAATCTACGATAAAATTTCCTAAACTACTGCAATTAGGCGAAAATATCCTTTGTAATTATGAAAAATAAATCTGGAAATAATGTAGTAATAGATGTTTACTCCTCCGCCGTCTTTAACTCACCGCCATCCTTTTTTTTTTTAGTTCACGACTTCTACAGTGGGCCTATAATATAGTCTATAGTAGCAACCCGCCCCGGCTTCGCCCGGTATATTTATCGGTTTACCCAGCGTAAGTTTAAAAGGCGCACGAACGTTAGGTCCAAGACACAATTCAGGAAAGCCGAGGTGAACAGTGAAATTCCAAACACGTATACTCTTCTCTGAAATCTTAACTTGACCCTTCTCGACAGTTTGATGCTGGCCGAAGCTGGGGTGATAGGCACGCTCGCTACCTCGTAAACTCACTCCGAAGCTAGTAATTCAAATTTTGACTCAATGGAGATTGTTGGAAGAATGAAAACGTAAAAACACTTATAGTGGGCGATGTATTAAAGATAGAGATATGCTGTCGTGGACGATTTTATAGAATTTTTCATGCTGAACAATTCTTACTCTCATAGTGCAGTATAATAGGTATTTTTAACTGTTTACTCAGCGTAAGCTGAAATGCTGCACGGGTTGCAGGTTTTTCTTCGAGTCGATTCACTAAAATCATTATTGCTCTGCTTCCTTTGGTCATAAATAAATTCTCCTTGAAAACTTCCTTTACAGAATGGTGAAAACCGCATCAAAATCCATCCAGTGGTTCTCGAGATAACCCTTTACATCCAAGAATCGGGATGTTGTACTATGTAGAGATAACGTGAGGCTAGCTGGCAGGAGCAATTTTTGGAGTGAAAGGGTTAGTTCTGTGGAATTCCCCGTGGCCATTCCAGCTGCGTGGTGCAGTCGGTAGAGGCGCTGAGCTTTTAACTGGAAGGGAATGGGTTCGATCCCCACCCAGGTAGTTTATTTTAGAAACAAAACTACCACTTTCGGAAACGCAAATTGCCCTGGGGTTCACGCAGCCTACACCAGAAATGAGTACCAGGATAATTTCTGGGAGCAAAGACGGCCGGGCGTGGAGCTGACGACTCCATCCTATCCAGTGCCGATGTTACAAAACGTGGAAGCCTCTACCTTCCACTACTCTTAGGGCCACCATGGCCTGTACGGAGTTCGCTTTGCTTTTTGCATTCGAGCGGTCAAGGAGCTGGACAGAAAGTCACGCGCAGGTATAAACAGGTAATGGACTAGGGGTGATTACCACACATTTTAAGCTGAGAGCGATTGTCACTGTGGGCGAATGACATACATTTGATGGAACGCCCGGTCTATTGTCCTGATTTGGTCATTGATGGCTTCTTCTTCCAGCCCAGATTGTTGGATTACCTCACCAAGATAAATAAATTTATTCACCCGTCTAATTATTATTGCTGTAATTGTGGTCATTATTTAAGCGAAAATTCCCCTACAGGAGAGTGATTAAACTTGATAACATCATGTCATTTGGAGGTGTGTCCCCTCCACTCCTCCCTAATTCTCTTCATTCTCGCGGAATTATTTTATTTTCTATTATTACTTTATTAACATTCCAATTGTTATATCCTCAACTTCAAAAGGTAAATGACAACAGTGGAGCGGTATTAGTGACGAACAAAACAAACATTTGTGCTGCTCTACTGTATTACGTTGTTCGCCTAGTTCCCGCTGGGTGAAATTGTTTCAAAGAGTTCACTCACGTGGATGCGCGAGAGTTATTTACTCTGTTTAATCTCAGAAAGTGGAGATCATTCAAATCATTGAGCCAAGTGTATCGTGTAATGGAGCATTCAACATTCTTTGCCACGGAAAACAAACGATATGTTCCATTACAGCCGACATTTAAAATTAGCGCTGTTCAGTAATATCACCCATACCCTGTTTCATGATCAGTAATTTGCGACATTCTTTTACCCGTTGCCATTACACATGCCTTCAGTGCGCTCATTTATATCAAGAGAGATTCTATGTGCTGGCAGAAGATGTAGTTTTTCCGTTTTTTAATGCCTTTTGGTGGGCAATTTATTTGGTATTCACCATCAGTGTTGAACTCATTTCTGCGGCTAATTGTTGGTCAGGGACTAACTTAAGTCATTACTAATGGCATGAATGAATTCAGACTAGATTGATACTTCGGGAGTTTCAGATTGATTGATTGGGACATTATTAGACTATTAATTATATTTACTGTATATAATTCGTTAGGGCCATCAAGGACAACGTGCACCATGCCCTATGTTTTGAGGCAAGACTCTGTTAAGCCCGTTCGTCACTATCTTCTATTATTATTATTATTATTATTATTATTATTATTTTTATTATTATTTTAAAACCTCCTTTTCTCTACCCAAGTATTCTGGAGGGGTGAGACTTATGATATAGGCCAATAATTGCAATTCCTCTACATCATTTATCTGCCTTCAGTAACTCTTTCCTCGTGTCGGAAGTTAGAATTTGGAATAGCCTAATTGTCCTCGTAACGTCAGAAATTGTACCGTACATCCGTAACAACTTTCAAACGTGCATGTTAATATTTCCTCTTGAATTCGTAGGCCAACCGCAACAATTGGTGTATGAATGTGTGAGTGAATGAATATAGTAATCTATAACTTCGTAAAACCTTCATAAATTGATATTATTTATAACTTCGTTAATTAAATATCACATAGTTGCCACTTCTAGTATTTAAGCTTGGTACGTTAAGAATGACATATGTGAGTATTTATTTGTAATAAGTTGCATTGTGCGGTTGAGAGGGCCAAGTGCCCTAACTTCGCCACAATAATGGTATAATAATAATAATAATAATAATACACTAATAATAATAATAATAATAATAATTGCATTCAAATTAGTAGAGTAGCCAGCTGGTTCCTAGGAATGTCATATTTTATTAGCAAAATACGCGAAGGCATAACGCTACCCACTGATCGGTTGTGACGTTCGGTGGGTAAGGAATGAGCTCGCTCATTATGCCCGTGCTAGCGAGATCGAATCCGGGCACAGTCCGTGGGCAAATCTGTCTTTACTGGCACGTTAAAGATTCCCTACAGAGTATAGATCCGGAACCCTGACCCGCCTGGATGGTTCCTAACTTAGTGCACGGCCGTCTTCATTCCAATCCTAGCTTCAAATAAGAATGCACACACCCAAGTACACTGGGTTAAATTACCACGATGTTGCAAAGTTCCTAAATGAATTACCAACAACAAACAACTTAACTGTTAACTGGCTACTTTTATAGGTGAGGATACCCCATTCGCATTTTTGTAAAGGACGCTCAAAGAACTGCATAACGGAACATTCGTTTTTTTATGGGGGAAATGTCTACCACTACGAAAAATATGTATGAACGTACCAAATTATGTAAAACTATGCAAATATTCAAGGCATGTTTCGATGAAAATGACTTGCCCGACAAACACGTTCTTCTGAGTTCCATATAAAAGCATAAATTTACATAATTCATGTCTTAAGTCATTTAACAATTTGAGTACTTTGTTCCTTTTTGCGGTACACGTAATGTACAACTTTCATTACTTGAGCGAAAGTTTGGACGTAACTGCAATTCCTCCCTTGCCACCAGTATTCTTATAGGCCTAGGTATTTTCCCCGGTAAGAGGAGACTTTTAAGACTTGCTCTTCACTACCCTGTTCCTAATCTTATTCCTTGTTCATGCATTTATATTGCTTAATTAATTTATCGCAGCGGTCTTCGTATGAATCTGAAATAAATGATTTGCGTACGAATTTGTTGCTTGGCGTAATAAGATTTTCTTTGCCGGGGCAGTTATTTCAAAATTTCAACAGGCTATTTAAATTTAATTTCTAATTATGCTATCTGATAATTCTTCAGCAGAAGCGACACCAGAGTTCCTAAACGGACATTATTTTAGTTGTAAGGCGGAGATGTCGAAACTAAAAGTAGTCCGTTTCAAACACTTTCCAAGGATTTTCTCAAAGATAACCAAGGCCATGTTTTCAGCGGGATAACAAAGAATAGTCCGTCAAATACCGAATGAGCGTGGTCTTCATAACTGGAAAGTCATTCTTTCTAGTTTACTTTTCTAATCAAGAACCAAAAATCTTAAGAAACTAGTATAAGGTGTGTTCAAAAAGTAACGAGCCGGAGGCTGGAATGCGCAAACCGGTGACGACATCGGCTAATCGTGGCGTGTGTAACGAGGTGTGGTTCCGACCAGAGCGTGGAAGGTCACAGCCCGTCGCTAGAGGGCACTCGTGCACGTCACGTGACGATACAAAGTGAGCAGCAGCATGCATCAATCGTCCAACGCTGCCAGTCGCATTGCAAACAGTGACATGGAGGCGTCAAACGAAGAGCAAAGAGGTGTTGTTCGGTTTCTGACAGCGAAAGGAGTAGGGGGAACGGACATTCATCGCTGAATGTCACAAGTGTACAGCGAACACTGCATGTCCCTTGCAGGGGTCAGGGCTTGGCACTAGCGCTTCAGGGAAGGACGGGTGTCGTTAGCCAATGATGCCCGGTCTGGGGCACCCCCCCCCCCCCCCCCTGCATTACCGATGACAACGTCCAGCTGGTTGATGCACTTATTACCCAGGACCGCCGAGTGACAGTAAACGCCATAGCCGCCGTGGTCGGATTGAGCGTCGGAAGTGTGCACACCATCATGAAGGAACGACTGTACTTGCGGAAAGTGTGAGCTCAATGGGTGCCCCACAGTCTTCAACCACACCAGGAAGCGTGTCGAATGGCCCACTGTCTTGGTCTTGGTCTTGGTCTTGGTTGGACGATTGATGCATGCTGCTGCTGCTGCTCCTGCTCCTGCTCGCTTTGTATCGTCACGTGTCGTGCACGCGTGCCCTCTAGCGACGGGCTGTGACCTTCCACGCTCTGGTCAGAACCACACCTCGTTACACACGCCACGATTAGCCGATGTCGTCACCGGTTTGCACATTCCAGCCTCCGGCTCGTTACTTTTTTTGAACGCACCTTATATGCTCTTACTGACGTTAAACCAATAAGTCCTTGATAAATGGAGTGCACAGATTGCATGTGCAGACTGTGTATTTGCATATGAATTTGCATCTGTATTAGTTCGCTATTTATTTATTTATTGTGCTTACCACTATTAACTACAGTAGCTACAGTATATTAGGCCAACACTTCAGTTAATGTCTTATTTATATTGATGAGATACATTTCATAGCTTAGTGGGCCTATTTTATTGACCATGTACCCGCCTAATTTTTGCTTAAAGGAAAATAAGTATGATGTTTGTTAAGCTTTGTATATAAGCAACCTTACGTCGAGGAAGGATATAAAATAAGATAAAAATACACGCAAGTACAATAGCTTATATTTTATGGGAAAAATTTATTTAATTTTTGTCATGTTACCAGTTATTGTTCTGTCACTTTTTGAAATGTTCTTTAATTACAGACAGTAGTTTATATATTTATTATGGTCGCTACTGTTCCTCAGGAAAGTTTCTGATTTTTTCGGAATAAGTCAGGGAATTCTCAGGGAAATACGTTACTTTGTTCTCGTCGACACCCTGCGGGAACGAAAAGCTAGAACCAAAATTTAAGTCTTTGACAACGCTGCAAAGGTTCTCGCGTTAAGTCTAATTTGGGACTTGGCCAGAAACACTGCGCTCATTCATTATCGCTAAGTTTGTCGTAAAATCTACAGAAGTCGCTAGTCTCTTCGTCTCAACATATCAATTCCGCTAGAATTTGCGTCTTGACACTGAAGTTACGATCATTTTGTTGTTGTTGTTGCTGGAATTCATTTGTCAGTACGAAATTGTTCTATAGCAGGAGTTCTGAAACTTTTTCTGCCCCCCCCCCCCCCCCCCCCCTGTTCTGAAGCATGAAATATCTAGCGCCCTCCCCCTCTTATTCTTCTTTGCTTTCTTAGCACTACTCATAGGCTACTGTACTTCACACAAAGAAAACGAATCACAAGATCTACAGTATTAATAATAGTCTAATAATAATAAGAAGAAGAAATATGAACTTAGGACATCAAGAAAGAAGAAAGAAAAATCATTCGGAAAATACTAAGAGCAAGACTCACTCCTGACGGGTACCGACTACAGTCAATCAAGACAACTGAAAAATACTCAAACATCGAAGTCGACATCAGAAAAAGACGATTGAAATCTTCGGGCACATAAGTAGACTGCCGAATACCCGACTAACCAAAAGAATACCACTCAATAGTACAACACCATGGATAGAAAAAGTACAAAAAAACATGCGAACTGCTAACATAACCGACACATCAGTCAGAGACTCCTTCCGTAAAAAGTGAATAACTGGGAAGTACAACCAGAGCAACCAAAACTTACACCTTACAGACCCCAATGGTCTGACGAAAGAAAATTGGCATTCTCCAACAGAATGAAACAATACTGGCAAAATGAGAAGAACGTCAAGAATTGATTCAAAGTGCTTAACGCTTTCCATTATTGGGAAAATACACTGTAAATAAATAAATAAATAAATAAATAAATAATAATGATAACACACAATTTACTATTCCTAGTTCCTAAAACACATCAAAGTTCAATAACTTTTTGTAAAAGAAATTCATGCATTTATTTTACTCCAAGGTGCTGAAAGTTAACTATTTCTCCTTGCTTATAAAAAACTGCTGCATGTGCAGTTATTAGAATTGAAAAAAATATCACCACACAAATTAGCTCTTTTGTTGAGGCACCTGCATTGCTTTTAGTCCAATAATGCATTTCATATTTGAAAGCTCGTGACTTAAGCTTCTCAGAATTCCTGCTGGCAGGATCTGCTGGCCAGTTCTTGTGAAATAAGACACCAAAAGTACGAGTTAATTAGTCTTGAATGGTCGTGGGAGCTTTCTGCCTATGATTAAAGCCCTACATGGATGCGGATATCCGCAAAATTTTTCGCCATGCGGATATAGTTTGCATGGCTGTGCGGATAGCGGATACGCTGCGGATAATGTTTGGAGTAAATTTGCGGATAGTTTTTAGAATGCAATCCCCACTTATTTAATATCATTATTAGGACCCGGATATTTATGACATATCATATTTTTCCGTTATCTATTTTTCATGACAAATGTAAGATGATGATTTAAGCTAATCTCATTCAAATTATGCCATTAAGCATAATTAACACTCCGAACCGGAAAGTGTTGCAATCCTGGTTCTATAACATTCATTTTAAACATAAGCACATGACATACAAAGCCTAAGGGAACGATTTTCTTCTCAAATGTCTGAATGTGTTGCTTCAATACTTTATCTAATTAAAACTATTATTGTAATGCCAGTAGATTCGAATAACAAATATCAACAAAATATGAAATATAAATATTTCAATCAGAGTTGGCGCCCCCCTTTATCACTCTCCGCCCCCCACCCTCCCCGCCCAGCAACACCACTTTGAGGACCTCTGCTCTATAGCATGAAAAGTATTAACCCGATCAAAATGGACTAGAAATATGTTACATATCGACAGCTTAATGAGATTCTCCTGCTCGATTGAATGGAGTCAGAGTAATGCTATTGACCCGGCAGCAAAACTGTGATTGACAGCATGTAAAAATTAAAAAAATATACGAGGTGAACATGCATAATATAAAATTGATTGTCGTACTTCATAATATTGAAATGTGTTCCATTCTGCATAGTACCGGTAAACATTTCTCTGTATAGTGCTCGGTAACTTAGTAGGTTATTACTCACGGAGAAATGTTTGGAAAGTGCGATACTGGTTGCGAATCATCACCTTATACAGAACATGCGATATCCCCTGGCTGTTGCAAATGTCACTTGGTTTCGTGCGGCTCAGTTCCGCGTTCAGCACAGCTATCTACTCATTACAGTTACTATTCCAGTTTTGGCAAGTCTGTCGTAATGGATAGCTTGTGGCCTTTCGTTTAGCGCCTAATTTAAGATATCTCCGAGCGAGAAGAGGACGAGTTACATGCTAGTTGTTTATAATTCCAATTGAAGATTTTTGTATTGCATTGCTTAGCGTTATGAAGTAAAGAATTCCGCATTGTTAAAGCATCAAAAGATTCGTAGGCTGGGCTTGGCTTAATGACATCATGGCTTCGAAACAAAGCTCGGGTTATGTTAATCTTTAACTCGACATGGAAATTTACTTGATTTTCTTGCCTACATTTTTGAGAAAAAAAAAACTGAAAGTAGACTTATGAGATCCACACGGGCTAAAAGTTGTCAGTCAGTCAGTCAGTCAGTCAGTCAGTCAGTCAGTCTGTGTGTGTGTGTGTGTGTGTGTGTGTGTGTGTGTGTGTGTGTGTGTGTGTGTGTGTGTGTGTGAATGTGTGTGTGTGAATGTGTGATTGTGAATATCTGTCACTCCTATCAGTTCAAACACGACGAAACAGAATTGAACGAAACTTGGTACAGAGGTAGCACTAGCAAAGGACACTTCAGTGCCATGTTTTATATCACCGCCATCTTGACGGATGGCGGCCACCCAAATGTTCAAAGCTTAAATCAAATTACGACTAACCTATTCATCTGATCTGTACCAAATTTTGGAACACTGGGAAGTGTGTTTTGATCAAACTACAAGGTCATCAGCCAAATAGCTTGAAGATGGCGACCGTGTATGTGTGAAAAACGATCCCCCTTATCAATCCAAACAGAACTAAACCATATCAAACCAACTTTGGTACAGAGGTAGCACTAGCAAAGGATAACTCAGTGTCATGTGGTACATCGCCACTATCATAACGACAGAGAAATGGCGCCCACCCAAATGTTCTAAGCTTAAATCAAATTACGAGTAACCTAATCATCCGATCTCTACCAAATCTTGCAACAATATGCCTTAATGTGGGAAGCATCGTTTTCCCAAACTACAAGGTCATCAGCAAAATAGTTTCAATATGACGGACGTATGAATCATGCAAGTATTATACGAAAGCCTAACCGTAACTTACGATGCAACAAGGCCCAGCCTAACCAAATCCGGTTATCGTACAGATGGTGGTTTAAACTGTCCTCAAGGAGGTGACCGGTAGGATATTTTCATTTTATATTAGAATATTACACCGCAGCAGTAACTAACAGTTCAGCCTGACCGTGCTTTATCGTGCGAGACCGTGCCGTCCCATTGGGTCATAATGGAGGCTATTGTTTTGCTCGCAAGTCTATATTTCAAGAGATTGACATCCTTTTACGGATATACTGAAATAATTAATACAAATTTAGTATCAAATGATTTATTAGAACGGCAGGAAACTCTAATGAAATCGTTCATTGCAAGACAAAACACTCTAGGCAGTTATATTAAAGCTGTTGTTAACGCAGTGTTAGTATTGGGCGTGTGTAGTTCTGTGGGAGCGTCTCTGACTCATAGCGTGAAGGTTCGTGGTCAAATCCAAGTGGGTTCAGTTTTTTTACTTGATTTTTTATATTAATTGATTGATAACTACTCACACATTATAATGTTAAGCATATATAGTGTGTATTTGCAATTGAAAAAAATTATATATATAACACCACATATTTCAACACTCGTCTTCAGCGATTAAAATTCGTTGTCCTTGATCCACGGTAGAGTCTGTTGTTGTTGTTCCTCCTAAAAATAACATCCCAATTTATGGCCTGCAGCAAAACAAAAGAAAAAGGTTAAATTAGTCCGCTAATTGGTGGCGCAGCATTGATGTGGTGGTAATTGAGGTTGAGGATAACGTCGCCAGATGGGGCGCCAGCCGTATAAGGAACTGCTATGAAGTGCACTCGCCTAGATTCAAGGCTGTGTGCTCTTACTTTCAATCTCGCCAATTGATGGATAATGACTGCTTGCAACATTAGCCGCGACCTTCTGCAAGGACGTATCTTACTTCCTTAGTCTTTGGTCACCATTTAGATTGATGATTGGCAAGTTCACGTAGAGGTGCTGACTTCTTTAAGATATTGGTTAGAGGGGGGAATACGCAACAAATTTAGATGGTAATGCTGTATTTCTTGTATTTAGATCTCAAAGCAGGGTCTTCGTTTGATGAGCAACATGACAGAAGCGAGAATACTCGTACCGCTCAGCGGGGGCAGTAACATGCATTGGTTTGAAAATTGCTGTTGCAACGCTTATATGTAGATAAAATGCTCCAATATTAACTTTTAACAACCTTATTTTTAGCCCATTTTCAATTTTGAAAAAATAGGCTTATGAGATCACCTTTTGTCCGTGTGTGTGTGCGAGTGTGTGTGTGTGTGTGAGGTGTGTGTGTGTGCCCCCCCCCCCTAATATGTTTTAAACGGCTGGAGCGATTTCAATGAAACTCGGTAAGTTCATAGCACTATTCCGGGCGACCACGACCGTGCCCTTCAAATTTTGTTAAGTCTCACTAATCCAACATGGTGGCTGTGCGAAATATTTCACCAGCATTCAATATCTCCGAAACTATTCCCTATATCACCCTGGAATTTTTTACGGTGATAAAGGGAACTACTAGAAGTTTACCTACGTGACTTTTGAAAAACAAGTAACTACAAAAATAACATGGCGGCCACGCGAATTTGCGACTTTTAAATAGACGTGTCTCGCTATTTAACCCACCAAACGCAATAAAACTTGGTACAGTATATGTTTATACACATTGCAATGCACCGACATCTAACTTGGTTCAATTGTTTACATAAGCACAAAATGGCGGATGTGCGAAATATTTCACCGGCATTCTATATCTCTGAAACTATTATCGGTATCATCATGAAATTTTGTACGGAGGTAAAGGGCACTACTGGAAGTTCATCTATAAGACTTTCAAAAATCGGTTAACTACAAAACGAACATGGCGGCCAAGCGAATTTGAAAATTTTGAATAGACCTTTCTCGCGATTTAATGTTCCAAACGCAATGAAATCTGGTACAGGAAATGTTTATATACATTGTAATGCACTGGTATCTAATTTAGTTAAATTGTTTACATAACCTCAAGATGGCGGCTTTGCGAATTTTAAAATTAAGTTTTTATTTCTTGTGTCGTAATCATGCGATCGAAGTGAAAGTTTGAATAATGAACCTACGCAATAATTTTCCTTTAATGGTACATGACTCTATGGCCTATACATTTAACAATCCAACATGGCGACCATCCGAAATATTTAGACGGCTCTGAATATCTACGAATCTATTATAGCAATCAAACTGAATTTGTTTATGTTCATAGGGGCTATGAACTTAAGTTCACCTATAAGACTTTAAATAACCTGGTGAACACAAATCCAACATGGCGGTGACGCGAAGTATAAATATTCACATGGACGTTTCTCGCAATTTAACCATCCGAGTGCAGTGAAACTTTGTACAGTAAATCCTTATACGAATGTTAATCCACTGGCATCTAATTTATTTCAATTGTTTCCATAACCACAAGATGGCAGCTGTGCGAATTTTTAAAATCTCCTTTTTACTTCTTGTGTCCTAATCATGCGATTGAAGTTTGAATGCTACACGTACACAATAATCTTCATGTAACAGTGCATGACTCTAGGACCTACATATTGTGCCCTTGTATATAACAGCGTCGTATAAACGAGAATCAAACTTCGGGGAGCGTTCAGTCCGGATATGCTTTCACAAGAGCTCAAATACCAGACGGCTGCTTACAAATACAAGGACCATATGCAAAACTATAAACTATGAAATGAGTGAAAAACAAATAAAATTACCACCATTTAATAACTGAATAAAAACAACAAAACATAAAAAATAATATAAACAAAGTCCACCCTGAACTTTACTCCCACAGTACAATAATTTACACAGATCTGAGTGGCCTAGAAAGGTCCACTCCAAAGAAATAAAATTGTGGATCAAAATCCACTTGTCTGATTAATATGTATGCACGCGTATAACTACGCTAGAGAAGAAATAAGTACTTTTGATGGAGATTTGCTCACAGATGGAACAGCCAATATGCTTGCAAACCCCCATACTGCAAACCATTATTATGGCTTTATGGGACACACTCGAAGAATATCTTACCAACAATTAAAATTTTACTGACACACGCAACCATTTAAAATTTATAAACTAATTGATCTCCATCGAGATCGCAGTGAGTCAGGAAACTCCCAGCAAAACAGAAGCTTGCCCAATGGCTCAATTGCTCAACATAAACATGACAACAACGTGGCCGAACATCGAGACCACCCGAGGTCAAAGAACATGACAATAATTAAACAAGAAATAAGATGCCTAAAATCCGATGATATTTACATGAAATAAAAGCATGAATAAGCTAACACGCTGGGACTCGATCAATCAAACGCGAACAGCACCCAATTACCGATTACAATTCTTTTATCATTAAACAGGCTTTATTTTAATATAAGATAAACATTTACGAAGAACGGAGACCTGGGCCGTGAATACTAATGAGCACAGCTTGCTCCTTATCTGATGGAGTGCGCCGGGTAGAAATACCTTCACTTACCACTCATTAGCGTCAGTGTTCAAAACCAGCCCTCCTTGTCGAAGCTTTGAGTCATGCTATTTATAACAAGAGACTAGACAGCCCCGTTCCGCCACCTGTTAATCGCGACACATAAATTCACACACTTCTTGTCAATTCCAAAGAATTGCAAGACATCGTAGAAGGGGATTCCAACATTTTCCTCGCAAGGATTAAATGCTTATCCTGGACAATAGCTTCAGACAGAACCAAGGTTCCCGAAAACTCCTATCCCATAAAACACATTTTTGCAGACTCAACAAAGCATTTTGGGCAGAACACAACACAAATCTACCACGGGCCGACACTCCAATCAAATATCATAGATTTTGTGTACCAAGACACTAAAAGGGAAACTTCATCAACAAATAAAGTCATTGGGCATATGACCCCTCACTTAACAAAAATGCAACAAACGGCAATTAACACACAAGCCTGTGTAACAATAAAAATCTATACAATAAAAAGATTTCCCACCAATTCTATTATCTACTCTAGTTAATTCAGTTTCGCTTCTGTTATGATATCGGTTCCCAATTTGTGTCGCTTAGCCGCGCATTTTACGGTAGCGAAACGCACTTGAGTACTCTTGCCCCGTGTACTTGACATCAACAAAAAAAATCTTCACAAAGATAGAATACATGCCACGTTGCTCATGAACTAAACTAAAGTGTGTCAGTACCACAAACCAACTACAATAAAACACGAAGACAAAAATAAAATAAAATATTTACACAAAATAATATGTTCCCACAAAACCATAACCAGTTTGTCAAATAATTAAATTATTTAGTACTTATTCCTCTTTCTGCGTCATCTCATCGAACATCGCCTGACATTCTCTCTCCAAAGTGTTTAGCTCATCTCAGACCACATGGAGCCGTAGAAACGTTGGTTCGATGTCTTCCTCTGGGTCTGGAGTTCCATCTTGACGTTGAATAAAAATAACAAAAATAAAATGTTATTTATAGTCACACGTAATTTTCTATCTAAATTTTGCCAATAGTTACTTTATTCACCATTTGTCTAGTGCAAAATTAAATGTAGACTTTCCCTAATAGTTGTAGTCGTGGGAGACTACTAAAATATTACCGATACACAAATTTCACACTCAGCTGTGCGCACACAACTTTATTATAATGTTTTCAATAATGACCCTATCTCTGATAAATTTAACACAGTATATCTTCACGGTATGGAAAAGAATAAGTGATCACCTCACGGTGTCACCAAGAATCAACCCCCTCGTCACTCAGACGACAGTATTTATGTGAATTTAGCAAAAGGACGGAGGGAGAGGGAAATCTATCACTAACTTCTATAATAATGCGACTATTGGCATGCAACAGGTATCAAACAGTTTGAAAAATTATACAGGTTACCATGGGGCTATCGTGCTCTGGAATCGATCATAGATTTCGTTAATCCAATCTTTCCCGCTTTCAACTTCAAGCCGGCGTCAGACGCTCCCTTGGCGCTAAAATTGATGACCCTCTCTGATTGGTAGTTCATGACGTCAATATCGCAGTTTAGAACAGAAGCCTCTGTCCTATGATTGGTTGAAAGTTCCTCTCGTCTCTCTCATCCAGCAACTATCTTACTCGTAACACTAGGGTGACAAAGAAATTACGGTCTGAAATGAGTCAGGACCCCAACACGCCTTTGTCTGATAAAGTGTCTGTCAAACATTCCGATCTCGTCACTCCTTTGTTTCAGGACTGGGCACGTTCAAACGTACTGTCTCCACATAAGCTTGATATTTCGCAATCCAGTCTGGCCTTCCTGTATGATTCTGGCAGTAAAATCAGAATATAATGAAATGAATAATTAGAATCATTAATATGCGTAGCTTATTAAGGGTTCAATATATAAAATCCAACATGGCGACCATCCGAAATATTTAGTCGGTTCTCAATATCTACGAATCTATTACAGCAATCAAACTGAAATTTTGTATGTAGATAGAGGCATTTAACATAAGTAGGATATATGAAAATAGGCTGTATAGTTCTTCGCGGAACTACTTGTTTTTATTAACAATTTCACAGCAACGTGATCATAAAGTTATTATTTTCACATTAGCATATGAAAATAGCATTGCTAAACAAGCCATGGAGTCGAATTCTCAGGGCCAAAGGAGAAGAGGAAGATCTAGAATGACATGGATGAGATCAGTGGAGGAAGAGAGCGAGCAGCTTGTATATTCGTGGGGAAAGATAAAATGCATAGCACGCAACAGAACCAGATGGTGAACCCTTGTTTCGGCCCTATGCTCCTCAACAGGAGTTTAAGGAATTAAGTCAAGTAAGTCAAGCATAATATATTCATATTATGAAAACAACTCAAGTCATCTCAACCTGAAAAGTCAAAATATTCACTGTACCAATACATCGTGTCCACAACATTGGCATTTCCCACGTCAAGCTGTTTTCAAGAATATATATTTCTACATCAAAATTATAACAGATCTGTTTTTTTAGTTTCTTAGTATAATTTTTAATCATTTAGATAACATTTTTAGCCTATTTTCAATTTTGAAAAAAATAGGCTTATGAGATCACCTTTTGTCCGTGTGTGTGTGTGTGTGTGTGTGTGTGTGTGTGTGTGTGTGTGTGTGTGTGTGTGAGAGGTGTGTGTGTGTGTGTGTGTGTGTGTGTGTCCCTAATAAAATCTAAACGGCTCGAGCGATTTCAATGAAACTCGGTAAGTTCATAGCACTCTTCCGGACGACCTCGACCGTGCCCTTCAAATTTTGTTACGTCACACCAATCCAACATGGCGGCTGTGCGAAATATTTCACCAGCATTCAATATCTCCGAAACTATTCCCGATATCACCCTGGAATTTTTTACGGTGATAAAGGGAACTACTAGAAGTACACCTATGTAACTTTTGAAAACCTGATAACTACAAAACCAACATGGCGGCCACGCGAATTTGCGACTTTTAAATAGACGTTTCTCGTGATTTAACCAACCAAACGCAATAAAACTTGGTACAGTACATGTTTATACACATTGTAATGCACCGACATCTAACATCGTTCAATTGTCTATATAACCACAAGATGGCGGATGTGCGAAATATTTCACCGGCATTCTATATCTCTGAAACTATTAGCATTATCACCCCGAAATTTTGTCGGTAGATAAAGGGAAGTTCATCTATAAGACTTTCAAAAACCGGTTAACTACAAACCGAACATGGCGGCCAAGCGAATTTGAAAATTTTAAATCGACCTTTCTCCCGATTTAATGTTCCAAACGCAATGAAATCTAGTACAGGAAATGTTTATACACATTTTAATGCACTGGTATCCAATTTAGTTCAATTGTTTATATAACCTCAAGATGGCGGCTGTGCGAATTTTAATATTAAGTTTTTATTTTTTGTGTTGTAATCATGCGATCGAAGTGAAAGTTTGAATAATGAACCCACGCAATAATTTTCTTTTAATGATACATGACTCTATGGCCTATACATTTAACAATCCAACATGGTGACCATCCGAAATATTTAGACGGCTCTGAATATCTACGAATCTATTATAGCAATCAAACTGATTTTTTTAATGTTCATGGGGGCTATGAACTTATGTTCACCTATAGGACTTTAAATAACCTGGTGATCACAAATCCAACATGGCGGCGACGCGAAATATAAATATTCACATGGACGTTTCTCGCAATTTTACCATCCGATTGCAGTGAAACTTGGTACAGTAAATCCTGATACGAATGTTAATCCACTGCCATATAATTTATTTCAATTGTTTCCATAACCACAAGATGGCAGCTGTGCGAAATTTTAAAATATCTTTGTTACTTCTTGTGTCCTAATCATGCGAATGAAGTTTGAATGCTACACGAACACAATAATCTTCATGCAACAGTACATAACTCTAGGACCTACATATATAAAATCCAACATGGCGACCATCCGAAATATTTAGTCGGTTCTCAATATCTACGAATATATTACAGCAATCAAACTGAAATTTTGTATGTTGATAGTGGCAATTAACATAAGTAGGATATATGAAAATAGGCTGTGTAGTTCTTCACGGAACTACTTGTTTGAAATAGTTTTGAACTTATCCTTTTTATAAATTTAAGTATCACACAGAATGTAAGCCTCCGTGGCTTAGGCGGCAGCACGCCGGCCTCTCACCGCTGGATCCGTGGTTCAAATCCCGGTCACTCCATGTGAGATCTGTGCTGGACAAAACGGAGGCAGACAGGTTTTTCTCCGGGTACTCCGGTTTTCCCTGTCAAAAATTTCATTCCAGCAACACTCTCCACTATCATTTCATTTCATCTGTCATTCATTTAATCAATGCCCCAGAGGAGTGCGTCAGGCCTCGGCAGCCGGCATAGTTCATATCCTCGCCGCTAGATGGGGGCTTCATTCATTCCATTCCTGACCCGGTCGGAGACTGGAAGCAGGCTGTGGATTTTCATTCAAGTATCACACAGACTTACAACTTAATTTTCTACTGAATTTCAAAGGGAAATGCCATATCCTGTGGTTCGGATTCCACGTAAAATGGAGGCCCCGTGGCTCATGATCTTGAGATTAACGATCACGTAAAACTACAAACTTCCTTCCTTCATTTTCTATTAATATTACATTTGCTGACGAAGGCCATAATGTGACCAAAACCGGTGTACTACATTGAATTACATGAATGTTAATGTCATTGACTTGCGGTATTATTTTTTCGTTATCTATTAAAAAAAGACTTGCTAATTTCTCTTGCTCACATTTTTCTTAAGTCACTCTACTTGTAACTATGCAAATAAACTTCACCAGTAGAATTAATGTCGTTGTAATGTAAAATGTAATGTAATGGAAAATCCTGCCCTCCTTGGTACTGCCAGTATAGTACTGTACGTATGTAGTATGTAAGGTTTTGGCTCTTCAGTAACTTGCTCTGAACATCTTGAGATCCAGTGCTGTCATCAGTGTCTTTGGCTCGCAAGGAGTCCAACGGTGGCACATTATGTATTTTAATGTAAATTTCACATAATAATAATAATAATATACAAGGAAGACCAAGCAGATCTTCACATTCCTGTGGAACAAGAAGTCAACTACAACCTGGGTACAAGAAGTCAAAAAGGACTTGGAAAGAAACAATATCAGAGAAGAAGATACACCACATAGAGATATTTTTAGGCAAAAAGTGCTAAAAATGAAAGGATTCCAAGGGAATAAGGGGAAGAAAACCGGCTCGAAATGTCCGAGGAAAGGAAGAGGAAACATAGTGAGATGATGAAGGAATACTGGAGGAAGAAGAAGGTACAGCAAAGGACAAAGCATTGAAATTGATTCGTGGTACCTAGACGACTAAAACGAAAGTAATAATAATAATAATAATAATAATAATAATAATAATAAAGAAGGAAGAAACAGATTTATGTACTTCGAAAATTAAATTAGAGTAGGAGTCCACCATAGCAAGTTTCCCCGAGATCGCATAGTTCCAGATTCAGTTGGGGGAATTCATCCTTGGCAATCGCACCATCTTTAAATGGTTAAATGTAAGCCAGCAAGTTAATGTACCAGTATATAAATACTATAGTACTAGCTAATTATCCAAAGTCCCACTTCAATCGCTGCTTCCTCTCAGTGGCTACAGTGGGGAGTTGACAACGCTGTGCCCCGAACTGGGAAAGTCCTGGCTCCAAGCGGACATGGAATGTAAACATGGCCGCCCAGCTATGTTTCAAAGCGAGCCGGTCGTTAATGAGTAAATTGAGAGAACTATATATCTCTGGCTTACCATACCTGCATTTGTTTGTTTGTTGTAATTGAACGTTTGCAGTCTTATTTCAAATTCTCCCCGCTCTGGATTGAATTATCCTGTAAATATTGCGGGTGCTGTGCTCTTATAGCACCTGCCACTCTCACACATGGAAAAAGCACGAAAGAATATTAATGGAGCTGACTTGGTTAACAGGTTTGCTTCAGATAGTCATTCCGTGTGCGCGCGAAATATTTACCCGCTGCGCAGAGGAATAAATAGGCAGGGAGCGCTGCTGTGTTTAAAGTTACATGCGGGGTGAATCCCGTCTCTCTTTGAAGTAGAATACATGTCTGCCCTACTTCAGCATGCCGCTCCGAATCGCCTAGACTAGGAAATAAAACGCTCTATTCCAGTGCATCACGGGAGAGGAACCGGATAACTTCATTGGCCTTGTTTGCTACACCAGCCTAATCTCAAAATTATTAATCTAACAATCTGCGGGTGTTGGGATTGGTGGCTAAGTGGCATTTGGTCTCAAAGGGCATGAGGTCAAAATCCGGCTGGCCTTTCGGATTTATAACTTCGTATTCATCATGGCCTGTTGCCATCTCTTGATGAATGCATTACATTTGCATTTGTCTGTTGGCACAGGCTAGAGTAACATGTGGCTTTCTACCGATGTCTCAGTCTCTCGCATGTGTATAAACCACCCGCCTGGGTTTATTGTTATGCGGGCTTCTATAAATATGTTAATTTGTTTAAACCCACTTTTTAAACAAATTGTCGTTATTTATGTAATCAGAGAGCAATTCATCACCGCTCCTGGTTGCACAATGGGTTGTGTGCGCCCCATGTGTACAGACTACCCGTCCCGCGCTAGTGCTATGCGGGTTATACGCGGCACAGTTCTGCCAGGGGCTATCGTCTTGTTTATTTGTTTAAGAGCACTTTATAAACAAATAAATATATTTCCGTTAACTTTTCAAGAAATTCAAGATTTTTCCTGTACTATTGATACGATTTGGAAGATTTTGGTACAAACCACACCTTCTAACTCCCTCTGGTTTAGGAGCTTGAGTTTTGTGAAACATACACCTTAGCGTATTTTATAATAATACTAATAATGAGAGAACTTGTATGGGGGTAGGACGAATAATTCTTGCTGGGACAAATAGATGCAAGCAATGGCAGAAAGGGATCGTGTGATGAGAATTGAGGGAGAAGTGATTACCTGAGAGATTAATGATTTTGGCTTTAAAGGGTAAGAGAAGCAAGGGGTAGACTTAGAAGGCGATGATGAACGATTTCGAAGTGAGAGGTGTAGAAGCAGAGGAGGTCGCGGTGCTAACTGCTAATAGGGGATCATCGAGGAGACTTGTTCGCAAACAGAGGCTTGCAGACTAGACTGGACGCTGAAATGCAAAACAATCTCAAATGAAATAGTAGGCTACATTATGCAACGAGCCTATAATGGCAATAATTAAGACACGAGTATGTTTATAAAACGAGTGAAACTAGGTTTATAATTTCCATACGAGTGTCTTAATTACCATTATAGGCGAGTTGCATAAGACTGTTTATGGTCGACGATAATCATAACTATTTTATGTTCGAACATAAATATTCATAAATATCTGTCGAGATTTCGCCAGTTTTATGTATTGAACAGAGTGCATGGGACGCAGAGAATACCTTGTGTTTGACCATGACCTCCTAAAATACCCCACTATAACACTAGCCATGCAGTGAAATTTAAAATAGGAGGCCGTGGAAGTCGGCGCAGGTGCGATACTATCGTTACCTAATTGGTCGCACAACTGTTACTTGAGCTCTGATTGGTGGGAGAAACTGTTTCATAATGAAAAATAGTGATATAATGACCCTCATTATGATACAGTTTTCTGACATATAACTTAATATTTACATTTCGACTTCGTCGAACATAAATGTATGTATTACTGTATATCCTTCATTTCTTACTCATTACGACGCCTAGGTCAACTTGAAAGACTGGCACCAGGTCTCTTCGGAGGCCACACGCCAATATTAATCTGCATTGGTATTTAAATGGGAGGCTGCTTGCCCATGAGATGTCTGTCGAGTGCGAGCGACCCAATCCAGAGCTAGCAATTAATGGCCTACAACGCAGCTGTTACGAGTTCTCCGGATGAGTTCGCACACGGCAAACAGCTTCCCAATTGAAATTCACGCTGGACTAATCCGTGTAAAACGTTCTGATCGCGAGTTGTTAGTATCTTTCTTCCCCTCTCACTTGTGGGAAATTGGTTGGCGATAGTGGTGTAACTAGGGGAATGATTTGAGTCAAAATTTCATTTCGGGGGTGAAGGCTCGAACATAAAGAAACTTAATCAGTGAAATTAAATATGGTTGGTTGGTTCCTCAGTTCAGGGGCTGCGACAACACGGTCATGTACCCCCGTGTACTTTGGGTGTGTGTAGAATCTGTCTGATAACCGGTGTTAATTGTGATGACTGTATTAGTGTGTGTTATCTGTTTTTTAATTCAAGGAAGGACTGCAGACTTTGAATTTTTCAAATAAATCCTACTTTTGCCGCCAAACGCCACTGTCAACGACTACTAGTTCAGAACTTAGCTAGTAGATGCCACTGCAGTCGGCTCCTGGCAACGAACGTAGGAACCTAAGAGCGTTGTTTATGTATAATTTAGCTTCACACGGGTGTAATTAGTGGAAGTTTCTTTAACAAGCCATAAATCTATGACATGGGACCGGCGGCATTACTTCCCCTCTGAAGGAAGGAATACTGAGGGATTTTTAACGTTCTTAAAAAATCCGACGACTTCAGCCGGGTTTGAACCCGTGCTCTTGGGCATAGAAGCTCAGCATGCTACCAACTACGCCACCGAAGCCGCGAAATTAAATATACGATCCCGAAGTTTCAAACCTTATGTAGCCCTACCATATATTATTGTTTTTGTGTTTGATTCCATCAGCATTTGATTCGTTGTATTTGCTTTAATCAATGTGCAAAAAAGCGGTTTCGGTGGCGTAGTTGGTAGCATGCTGAACTGCTATGCCCAAAATAGCGGGTTCAAATCCGGCCGAAGTCGTCGGATTTTTTTAAGAGCGTTTAAATCCTTCAGTATTCCTTCTTTCGGAGGGGAAGTAATGCCGGCGGTCCCATGCAATAGATTTATGGCATGTAAAAGATCCTTCCACAGACTAAACTTGTGTGAAGCAAAATTTCTAGGTTCAATTTCGTTGGAACGCTCTATCAAAGTTCCAACGTTCACCACAAGGTATCAGTGACATCTGGTGGCGAAAGTTGGAACTACTTGAAATTGAACGGAGCTTGTAGCTCACCCTATGGGTGTCCGCTTGAAGCAGCTACAGCCTCTGGGGACCGGAACATGTCCTCGAACACTCCCGGCACTGAAAGCCATACGATAAATAAATAAATAAATAAATACATAAATATATAAATAAATAATGTGCAAATGCTAGAAAATTAACCATTTGTTAATATTAAATTACAAAGTACAGTTGTGTTCGTGAAATCTTCTGGCTCTTTCCATTCCCCGACATTGTACAAATGTTAATAAGTAACAACTTACTACTAAAGTTTAACTTAAAACAGAAATACAACTTTCCACAATGACACTTAGCCTAAACTCAGATGCTAACTGAATGGCAAGTAACATGTGGTGGATTTTTGGATAGGATGAGAATGAATTGTCACACTCATCTCAATTGCCGCCCCTCTGGCTATCTGTTCAGTTTCATATTCTCAGATAAGTTAGGGTAGTGCTAAACAAAATCACAAGTGAAAATAAATGTTTTCAAATTAGAAAGTATAAATGTACATAATCCCATAATTTCTCATCAATCCGAAGATTGGTTTTATCCATAACTAGCAGTAGTGCCCGGCTTCGCCCGATGGATTTATTCGTTTTATGGTTGATAATGAATACTACTACAGAACTTGAGCGCTCAAGGATAAGGATCGGAAAGTACCAACGCTTATTGCAGCTGATAACCTCAGTATACTGCACCAACACCATCGCCCTTATACAGAGGCTTACTATTGTCATGATGATAACTGTTTTAAGGGGCCTAAGAAATCTTTTTGCACTAATTACTCCCCGTGACTGCAATTTATAAGCAGCTCGAAATTCTGCACCAGGATACTGGTAGGGGTGACGTGATGCAGCCGCATTGCCAGGCAACAATTGACTTAGGTATTATTGAAGCTGTTCGGGAGCGTTTGTTCTTCCGACGTACTGAACAAAAATCAATCTTTAAGGTTACCTGGGAGGTGTATCCTCATGCTACATAGCCTAAACTATTCCTCGTGAATCTGGCTATCATATGCAAAATAAAACTTTCGAATCCGACTGGGAGCTCCAGAGATTAGCGCGTTTAAACACACAAACACACAAACAAACTCTTCAGCTTTATTATATTAGTATAGGTTAAAGAACTTCGGTTAGTTGGTTGGTTCCATAGTTTAGGGGCTGCGACAACGTGGTCATGTAGCCCCGTGTACTTTGGGTGTGTGTAGAATTTGTGTGATAACCGGTGTTAATTGTGATGGCAGTATTGTAGTACAGGTAGGACTGCAGACGATTAATTTTTTCAAGTAGTTCCTACTTTTGCTACCAAATGCTACCATCCACAACCCCTAGCAGCGGATGTGGCTACTAAATACCATCGCAATCAGCACCTGGCAGCGAACGTTGGAACTAATATAGCGTTATCAAACTAACCTACAAATTTTAGTTTCCACAAGCCTAGTTAGTGGAAGGTTCTTTTTCATGCCATAAATCTATGACTTGGGACCGCTATCTTTACTTCCCCTCCGATGGAAGGCATACTGAGAGATTTTTCACGCTCTTAAAAAATCCGACGACTTCGGCCGGATATGAACCCGCGATCTTGGGCTTAGAAACTCAGCCTGCTGAATAAGCTGAGAGCGATGAAGGGAACTACATGCGTGTGGCGGAGCTCTTTCCAGTCACGGAGGGAGTCAGTCATTTTGTGTGGACTAAGGTTAGGTCATGCAAGATTTGAAAATTGAATTTTTTGTTTTCCGTATTTTTTGTTTATTATTATAATTATTAGTTTTATTTATTTTTTTGTTGTATTATTTTTAGGTCTTTTTTAATATTCCGGCTTCCACCTCAAAATTTAAATATATATTCAAAATTTATATAATTTAATCTGTGTTAAGAAAGGCAGATGACCTCGTAGTTCCACCCGTTAAAACACTAATAAGTAATAACTAACTAACTCCTCTTTATCATCTTTCCTGGCCATCACTCTTGGTGGTATTAAGGATATACTGTACTTTAGTAAGTACCTATTTATAGGAAAATATTTTAATCATCACCCCTATCATTAGTGGGCTATCATTGAAACAAAAATGGTCATCATTATCATCACTAAACAAATCAGAATGCACACAAATGTACAGGCCGGACGTTTGTTTTAGACGAGTGAAAAATCTTACTGGAAGCCTGGAGGCGAGTTACTGCAGTGTGTTGCTATCAGCTGCCCCAAGCAGTCCGATGATTGACAAAGCTGTCTCACACTCCTATTGAAGTACAGTCATTGGCAATAATGACGTTCTGTTCGTAAATACGTGACGTGTAATTCCGCGTCACACAATACTTCGACATTGACTGTACTGTCTGCAAGTCGTTGTCGCCACGTTCTCAAGTCTGGAATTCCATCACATCAGATCGGTGGTGACAAATGTGAAGCGATAGGGTGAGAGAGTGACTGTGCACAGGCTCACCCGCAGGCTTCAAGGTCAAGGGCAATCGTCTAAAACAAACGTCCGGCCTGTACGTTTACACGCTAAATTACTCGCGTACTTAAAATTAGTCGCAGTATGTGGAATTACAGATTATTTTGTCAACACACGTGTAAGCTTATATTCTGAGTATTTCACGGCCCGGCATACTCTTATTATCCATATGTTTGGGATTACGCCGTATGAAATAAAATAAAAAAAATGCCTATACGTTTCGTGGGGAGTCGCCTCCTTTCTCGATAGAATCAAAACAATTATTTCGCAGGTCATAATCCCAAAAATATGGATAATACATAATCCCAAAAATATGGATAATATTAATAGCGTGAAGTGAATCGTGGGAAAATGAAGCGGGTTGTGAAATTTAAGTATGTAGTTGAATGGATAAACCCTACAATGTCCGAAAACAAGGCTTTTGCGTCACGCTTGAATAAAATTGAAATGGCTTACCATCTAGAAGCCTCCGTGGCTTAGGCGGCAGCACGCCGGCCTCCTTGGTTCAAATCCCGGTCACTGCATGTGAGATCTGTGCTGGACAAAACGGAGGCAGACAGGTTTTTCTCCGGGTACTCCTGTTTTCCATGTCAAAACTTTCATTCCAGCAACACTCTCCACTATTATTTCATTTCATCTGTCATTCATTTAATCATTGCCCCAGACTAGTGCGTCAGGCCTCGGCAGCCGGCACCGTTCACATCCTTGCCGCTAGATGGGGGCTTCATCCATTCCATTCCTGACCCGGTCGGAGACTGGAAGCAGGCTGTGGATTTTCATTTTTAGCCTATTTTCAATTTTGAAAAAATAGGCTTATGATATCACCTTTTGTCCGTGTGTGTGTGTGCGCGCGTGTGTGTGTGTGTGTGCGAGGTGTGTGTGTGTGTCCCCCTAATAAAATCTAAACGGCTGGAGCGATTTCAATGAAACTCGGTAAGTTTATAGCACTATTTCCGGCGACCTCGACCGTGCCCTTCAAATTTTGTTACGTCTCACCAATCCAACATGGCGGCTGTGCGAAATATTTCAACTGACATTCTATATCTCCGAAACTATTACAGATATCACCCTGCAATTTTGTACGGTGATAAAGGGTACTGATACAAGTTTACCTATGTATATTTCATAAACCTGCAAAGTACAAAACGAACATGGCGACCAAGCGAATTTGAAAAATTTTAATAGACTTTTCTCGTGATTTAACTCCCTGAGCGCAGTGAAATGTGGTACAGTAAATGATTTTGCACATTGTAATGCACTGCCATCTAATTAAATTCAATTGTTTACATAACCTCAACATGGCGCCTGTGCGAAATTTTAAAATTAAGTTTTTATTTCTTGTGTCGTAATCATGCGATCGAAGTGAAAGTTTGAATAATGAACCTAGGCAATAATTGTCCTTGAATGGTACCGGTACATAACTCTATAGCCTATACATATAACCATCCTAAATGGCGAGCTTCCGAAATATTTAAACAATTCTCATTATCTATGAATCTTTTACAGCAACCGAACTGAAGTTTTTTTTATGTTCATAGAGACTATGAACATATGTTCACCTATAGGACTTTCAGTAACCTGGTGAGCACAAATCCAACATGGCGGCGGCGCGAAGTATACATATTTAAATGGACGTTTCTCGCGAATTAACTATCCGAGTGCCGTGAAACCTTGCACGTTAAATGCTTGTACAAATGTTGATCCACTGGCATCTAATTTATTTCAATTGTTTGCATAATCACAAGATGGCTGCTGTGCGTAATTTTAAAATCTCGTTTTTACTTCTTGTGTTCTAATCATGCGATTGAAGTTTGAATACCACACGTACACAATAATCTTAATGTAATAGTACAAAAATAAAAATCCAACCTGGCGACCATCTGAAATAGTTAGACGGTCGTCAATATCTACGAATCTGTTACAGCAATTAAACTGAAATTTTGTATGTTGATAGAGGCAATTAACATCAGCAGGATATATGAAAATAGGCTGTATAGTTCTTCACGGAACTACTTGTTTCTTGCCATCTAACTATGCACTACTGCACGGTCATCCGGCCGAAAGCTTTGTATGTTGCGGAATGTCTCGCCATGAATAGAAAAGGCATAATGGGAAAACTGGAGACCAAGGAAAGGAAGATTTTCAGGAAAATCCTGGGTCCAGTCAAAGAACACGGCGAGTTCCGAAGACACCACAACCAAGAGTTGTACACACACGTAGAGAAAATAACTGACGTGATGAGGAAAAGGAGGATTTCTTTTTATGGACATATAACCCGAATTAAATCAACACGGCTATCCAACCGAAATTTTGCTTTTCTCCATGAGAAAAAGACAGGGGGCCTGGTTAAGTGAAGTAGAGAAAGATCTGTTGGAGATTAGGATAACATGGGAAGATATCCAGGAACGTGGCCCACTTCGGGAAAAACTTCAAAAACATCGGAGTGTTCAACTTAAGCCAAAACTAAAAACCTGGAAGGCGTGGACGACAGAGAGAAAGGTGCAACATCGATTGCGAATGAAAGAGTACTGGGCCAACATTAAAATGCAGAAGAAACGGTTGACATGACTTGGTCCTTAATTGGTCATAACGAAGGAAGAAGAAGAAGCGTATATTCTATTAGTGAGAATTGCAAGATTTCCCTGTATCTGCCACAGGAGAGTTGGAACACTCGAAATCAAGGCGTTTATATTGGGCGTAGAACCATGACTATTATACCTGGCATATTTCTCTAATTCTGAGCGTCTCTCACGTGTCAAATTCCTGTTTAGCTACGGCGAATTTTGAAGTAATAGTATAGTATATAATGCTGAACAAATGTATTTTGCGCGTAATAAAGCTATTTTTGTATAATCTGCCGTTAAATTAAAATGCTGGAGATCACAACCTTGGGAGTAGTCTGCTGGTTCTATTTTTATGCTCTCTGTCAGACGCGAATCCAATTTGTTTCCTTCAAGTGTCTTTTGTCATGCTCTTCTAAGACAGGCTAGACTTAATTTTATCTACTCTTCACTTGATTATCAGTTCTGACTGCGCATTCATAATTTTCCCCTCAGTGTAGTGTGGTCGTACGAGTTAAGTTCACAGCACTGGTCCGAATCTGGGTGCTGAATAGGCCATCCTAAGTGTATTATCCCGTTTTTTTTCACACTCCCTCTAGGCCGGGGGTTTCCAAATTTTTTAACATACGAGCCACACACACTCCTCCACTAACACCCAAGGGTCATCATACTAACATACTGTGGTTTTGAATTACGCGCAAAGTTTGGTTTCGACACTACTTTTATGTTTGAATAAACAATCTTCATAACGAAATATACAAAATGATTTTGAGACACACATTAACTGATAAACATTTGAAGTCATTACTGATAATTTCCACTGATGACCTGGATCCACAACAGCAAACAATTATATCAGTGGAAAGTGGGAAGGAGGCGGCCGTGGCCTTAAGTTAGGAACCATCCCTGCATTTACCTGGAGTAGACATGATCAGAGGTCCGCCCAATCTAATTAGGGACAAATACGTGTTAATAGAAAAAAAAGATTTTTGAAGAAATTTATTTTCTAAAAGGTTGGCAACGCTGTTCGCCTTTCAAGTACTTAACACTAGCGAGAACTGAAGTGCTGGAAAAATATTTGGAAGTGTTGATAAGTTGACTCCACTCTGAAGAGCTGGATTGTTTATTTTGGTAGAGGGGAGGTTTGTATCTGATGCAGCTGCCATGAATGTATAAGTAAACAGTGGGTAGGGGAGGGTCCGGGTTCTGGACCTGACAGTGCTATCAGTGGCAGGAGACGCCGGTGATTTATAGTGTCTGGTCTTGTTGTGGCGCCCAGAACTTGATACACTTACTGACCCTGGGCCAACATGGTGGTGCACAAGACAGAGTTTGGCAACAGCACGTGTGTAGTCTTGGTGATGTTACAGGTGAAATCGTAAAATACTTAGGTTGGTTGGTTCCTCAGTTTAGGAAAAAGGAAGATTGTAGTTAATCGCGAGATCATAAGCCACGGGACCTCCTTTTTACGTGGATTCCGAACCACATGACATGGCATTTCAAGTTGAAAATCTCACATGCATTGGCAGGAATCGAACCCGGTCTGTCATTGTGAGAGGCCAACATCTTGACCGCTGAGCCGACCCCTCCCCTGCAGTTTAGGGGCTGTGACAACGCGGTCATGTAGCCCCGTGTACTTTGGGTGTGTGTGGAATCTGTCTGATAACCGGTGTCTGTGATGGCTGTATTAGTATGTGTATTTAATTCAAGTAAGGACTGCAGACATTCAATTTTCAAGTAGTTCCAACTTTAGTTACCAAACGCCACCGTCAACGACCAACTAGCTCTGAACTTTGTTACTAGATGCCACCGCAGTCGGCTCCTGGCGACGAACGTTGTAACCTAAGAGCGTTAGTTAAATATAATCTATAAATTATCTTCACACAAGTGTAATTAGTGGAAGGTTCTTTAACATGCCATAAATCTATGACATGGGACCGCCGGCTTTACTTTCCCTCTGAAGGAAGGCAAACTGAGGGATTTTTAACGCTCTTAAAAAATTCGATGGCCTCGGCCGGATTTGAACCCGCTATCTTGGGCATAGAAGCTCAGCATGCTACCGACTACGCCACCGAAGCCGCTATAATATAATATAAACTCGCCCTTGTAACTTATAGCTGGCAGTTGTTCGAAACTTTGCAAAGCTTACAGGACGTTTTTGCAGACTTAGCAAATGACTGTTCTTTCCTAATTTCGTACGAAAGATAAAGTGGCACTTCATGAAATGAAAAAAAGTCCTCTCGGCACGCCGGAAGGCGGAGGTAGATTTCACCGGACAAACTTGGGGATAGGCGAAAATAGGCAGAATATGCAGATTTTCGTAGAAGGATCAGACCTCATTTAATGCGAGAAGGTATTTTATAATTGGAGCTTAATTAACTTTGTTTTTCGTCATTTTATGCTTATTTTAAACATTTTATTGTCTTATGGGAACGGTAACCTTCTTGTCATTTGGGGTCCATTTTTATACTTGTGGTCACACTGTCCTTATGCTAGGTTTCGACACTGATGTGCAACTATGTAACGGTCTGTTACTTCTTCACGCAAAATTATATCTACCGCAGAGATTTTGGTTGGTTCCTCAGTTTAGGGGCTGCGACAACGCGGTCATGTAACCCCGTGTACTTTGGGATGGCTGTATTAGTCTGTAATTCAGGTAAGGACTGCAGACGGTCAATTTCAAGCAGTAGTTACTAATGTTGCTACCAGGTACTACCGTCAACGACACCTAGCTGTGAACTTGGCTACTAGATGCCACCGCAACCAGCAACTCGCAACGAACGTTGGAACTTCCCCTCCAAAGGAAAGCATACTGAGGGATTTTTGGCGCTCTTAGAAAATCCGACGACTTCGGCCGGCTTTGAACTCGCGACCTTGGGCATAAACATTCAGCATGCTACCAGTTACGTCACCGAAGCCGCTTCACACTTAGATGGAAATCTGAATCTGATCTCGTGCAAGTGCGTTATCTTGGCAACGTCTGATGGCTCATCCCTCATCAATTTAGTAGTGTTGCCATGGCAACCACTGATAGGTCTTGGCATTTTCTTATAATTCCGAAATTATTTTTCTCATCCCTTGGCATAATGGTGGGTTATATCAAAAATTCTTTCAGACAAAAGTTTTAGGTAATTATTATGGGAATATTGTCCATTTTGTACGGTTTTGATATTGTGCCTATTAAGAGAGATATGATTAATGTTTCCCGAAAAACCCACTTTTTCCCACCCCTTTGGTCAATGGTTGGTGCTATAAAAAAAACTCTTCAAACATACATTTTTGGGCTTTATCGGACACATAGTATGAATGTTGAACGGATTCGATATTTCACATATTAAGAGAGTTATAGCAATATTTCACTTTTTAGAAAAAAAAAGCCCCCCATTTTCACCCCCCAACGACCGATTTAGCCCAGTAACGAACTCGACCGAGATTTTATAGGTATACGTATTCGGTAAAAAATTCAAAGTGATTGGTACAAAATTACGGCAGTTATCGTGTCCACAATAAACTGATATACATATACATACATAAATTATATATAACTTTTGAACTGACGGTGGTTTTGGGGCCTGGGGATGTGAAACGCGAAGATATGTCGAAATTTTCCGGAAGTCGAAACATGGTACCCATTGCAATAGTTAGCTTTCTAACGAAATCTACCTCTGGTTGGTTCCTCAGTTTAGGGGCTGCGACAACGCGGTCATCTAACCCCGTGTACTTTGGGTGAGTGTAGAATCTGTCTGATACACGGTGTGAATTGTAATGGCTGTATTAGTCTTAATTCATGTAAGTACTGCAGACGGTCAATTTCAAGCAGTAGTTCCTAATGTTGCTACCAGGTACAACCGTCAACGACACCTAGCTGTGAACTTGGCTACTAGATGCCACCCCAACCATCAACTCGCAACGAACGTTGGAACTTCCCCTCCAAAGGAAAGCATACTGAGGGATTCTAGTGCTCTTAGAAAATCCGACGACTTCGGCCGGCTTTGAAACCGCGACATTGGGCATAGACATTCAGCATGCTACCAGTTACGTCACCGAAGCCGCTTCCCACTTTATCAGGCGGCTTTGGTGGCGTAGTCGGTAACATGCTGAGCTTCTATGCCCAAGATACCGGGTTCAAACCCGGCCGAAGCCGTCGGATTTTTTAAGAGCGTTAAATATCCCTCAGTATGCCTTCCTTCGGAGGGGAAGTAAAGCCGGCGGTCCCATGTCATAGATTTATGGCATGTTAAAGATCCTTCCACTAATTGCACCTGTGTGAAGCTAAATTGGATAGGTTAAGAATGTATACAACGCTCTTAGGTTTCTATGTTCGTTGCCAAGAGCCGACTGCGGCGGCGTCTAGTAGCTCAGTTCTGAACTTGGCCTCGTAGTCGTTGACAGTGGCGCTTGGCGGCAAAAGTAGGAACTATCTGAAAAATTGTTAGTTGCAGTACTTAAATTAACAAACAGATAACACACACTAATACAGTCATCACAATTAACACCGGTTATCAGACAGATTCTACACACACCCAAAGTACACGGGGCTACATGACCGCGTTGTCGCAGCCCCTAAACTTAAGAACCAACCAACCAACCACTTAATCAGATGGAAATACTGAATCTGATCTCGTGCAAGTGCGTTGTCATGGCAACGTCTGATGGTCCATGCCTCATCAATTTAGTAGTGTTGCCATGGCAACCACTGATAGCTCTTGGCATTTTCTTATAATTCCGAAATCATTTTTCTCGTCCCTTGGCGTAATGGTGGGTCATATCAAAAATTCTTTCAGACAAAGGTTTTAGGTAATTATTAGGGGAATATTGTCCATTTTGTACGGTTTTGATATTGTGCCTATTAAGAGAGATATGATTAATGTTTCCCGAAAAACCCAATTTTTTCCACCCCTTTGGTCAATGGTTGGTGCTATCAAAAATCTTATTTGACATAAATTTTTGGCACTTATCCGACACATATTATGAACTTTGAATAGATTCGATATTGCACGTATTAAGAGAGTTATAGCGAAATTTCACTTTTTCGAAAAAAGCCCCCCATTTTCACCCCCTTCGACCGATTTAGCCCAGTAACGAACTCGACCGAGATTTTATAGGTATACATCTTCGATAAAAAATTCGAAGTAATTGGTGCAAAATTACGGCAGTTATCGTGTCCACAAGAAACTGATATACATATATATATACATATATATATATATATATATATATATATATATATATATATATATATACATAAATTATATATAAACTTTTGAACTGACGGTGGTTTTGGGGTCTGGGGGATGTGAAACGCGAAGATATGTCGAAATTTTCCGGAAGTCGAAACATGGGACCCATTGCAATAGTTGGCTTTCTAATGAAATCTACCTAAAACTAGTTTTCCAATAAGGTCCAGTTCATATTCCATAATATGTCCTAAATCACAGGGCCCTAAAACAATCTCATCAATGCTGTCCAAACACTCATAAAATATATCACCCCACAAATTTGAGAGGGTAGAGTAACTGATTTTAATTACTACGGACAAGTTTATGCCATGGACACGTCCCCCGAGTTCGCAGTTCTTTTCATCGACTACTTCGACCAGTAAAAGAATGTTGAAGAGACTGTCGAATGGGTGGGTTAGGTAAGTAAGGGTATTTATTGAGCCAAAGTCCTTTATGTCAGTGAAAGTTACAGCTGTTGATTCTGACGGCCTTTCACTTTGAAGGGTTGTTGCACACGTCACACAACTGATTCCTTTTTTTAGCTGCTTGACAATGCGCCCTGCTAGATAGTAAACCAAGCATTGTTTCGGAATGTTGTCTTCATAAGGAAGGGGAAGATCAATCTCCCAGTCTGTTCTCACCACTTTGTCTCTAATTTTGTCGTCCGCAGACAACTTAACAGATTTGTGTTTTTCCTCGGTTTGCTTCACACATAATCGCATTTGATTAACGAATGACGTTAAAGGTTGTTCTAACTTAGGTTCGCAGTTCCCGGACAGAGATATAGCCACATTAATTGGAACATACACACATTGTAACATATGCAAATGCAGAAAATCTACAATATTGATGGGTGATCGTCACAATTTATGGACCTTAAAATTCCGAATAGACGTTCCAAGGGGTCTTGATTGAATTTCGCTGTCAACACGTACCTAAAGCATTTGGACCATAAATATTGAGCGACTTCTAAGGTACTCTTTATCGTGACTAAGGGATTCCATTGTCTTATTTGAGGCAAAATTAATGCCTTGTGCGAAGGGGCATCTTTGTAGAGTGCGTTAGTTGGTATTCTGGAGTTAAGCACATCTGCTAGATTGTTCATGTTTCTCGTGAATAATTCCGTATTCTAACTGCCGCTAAACATGCCGGGGTAAGTTTGCTGGAAGAACTTAATGGCATTCGCGGTCGCATGGCTGAATAATTGGAAAGTCTCACGTTCGTTCTTTGGAAAGACATAAGGTTTACCTGTGTGGAAGTCAATTTTGGACAAGCTTTAAGGCCTGTGAATTCGGGTAACGTGTCCATGGCATAAACCTGTCCGTAGTAATTAAAATCTATTACTTGATTTTTGCACTCTACCAAAATAAACAATCCAGCTCTTTATCGTGGAAATCGCTTCTTGATAGAATACACTTGTAAGCACCAAGAAATACGGACTAAATACGGCAGCATTTCTGTGTTTCAAACTCACGAGCGCTTATTAGAAAGAGTCTCCAGCCAGCAACTGTCAACCGCTGCGCAGTCTGTCGGCGGGTGCAGCAACTACCCATACTAAAGATAGGGCAGATTCGGGAGTCGGCACACTTTCTCTATACGCTATGACTGTAGTGTAACTTAGGTTGGCAGCCATGGGGGCCCAACTGAGACCATTTTATCTTTACTCACAACCACCTCGTTTCATAGTGGCTAACATTCTTGTCTGTCACTGTGGAGGCTGGGTTCGATTCCCAGCTCTGCAAAGAAATTTAATTCTGGTCTGAGGGCTGCAACGGGATACACTTAGCCTCGTGAGGCAAAACTCGGAAGAGGCGGGTTCGATACTCAACTCAGCAATTCTGGAAGTGTTTTCCCGTGGTTTCCCACTTCTACTCCAGGAAAATACCGGGATGGTACCTAACTTAAAGCCACAGCCGCTTCCTATATAAATCTTTCTTCAATTGCATATAGGCCTACACACACTAGTACAGACATCACAGTGACACAGGTTATCAGGCAAATTCTACACACACACACTCAAATACACGATGTAGAAAAACCCCTTAACTCTAAACTCTGTTGGTCACACTCTTTTTCCCTCGATCTCAACCTTATCAGAGGCGTTGGGTGTTTTTAAAATTTTCCCGTCTTAATTTGCATGGTTTTTCGCTAACCTGATAACCTCATTTTCCTAGAAGTAAACACCCTTTTTGATCCCTATGAGTGGAACGGATCGAATACCCACACAGAATCTGCCTGTCTTGAGAGAGTACTAAAAGGGCCTGCGTATAGCCCGCCACCGAATCGTACGTCCGGGGTAACAATAAGTGACCTACAATCTTAGTGTAAGTTCGATTTGGTAACCCAGAAGGATTTGTAAATAAAGACAGTCCTCCCTTTTCCAGTAAACTTACGGATTTTTATAGGATTTCCGTGCCCCGTTTTCCAAATCCTTACCGAATGTTTTTGGATCATTAACTCGACAGCAAAGTTGTTATGCCCCTTAAAACTATCAATTTAATAGACAGTTATTTCTCTGCGGAATGCGTGTAAGGAAAGCATAGCATTAAAGCAAGACGAGTAACAGGACACCTTTTTGCCAAAGCTTTTGAAGTTCGATTACTTCGATGTTGAGTTTTCATTGTTTGGTGGTCGATGCGGTAAAGCTGTTTTTAAGCTGTAATTTATAAACTACTAAGCCAAGATTTTTTGCTTTAATCCGTTTTCTAAAATGTAGTCTACACTTACGAATCCTCCCTATATTATTCTGCTAAGGTCCCATTCCGGTTTTGTACCGAAAATAAGGTCCTGTTCACACCAACCTACACATATTGGGTACCTACAGATTCCATATAACCCCATGTGTCACCGAAACGCACTCACTTCCTCTTTAAATGCCTCACAATTAAATAAATACTTTAAAAATGTACATTTACAATGGGAGCACCGTAACCTGGCGAGCCTGCCGCTAGAGCGCAGGGCAGCGCGGTGGCGACAGCCATCTGGCGGGAGCGCGGCGTACTGCTAGGTGAGCCTGCCGCTAGAGCGCAGGGCAACGCGGCGGCGGCATCCATCTGGCGGGAGCGCGGCGTACTGCTAGCTGTATGCCGTTTAACAACAATAAATACATTTCTTCAATATTTAAAACTTCGTTCTCCCACATTCTTCCCTACTACCCCATAAACCTACATTCACGTTGTGAAAGCTCGCACGGGCCCACAAGTGTAATATAATGTAGTTTAATATATCTACCTAGCAATCGTGCGTACAGAAACGCTAATAAAAATTGCTTATCGTCACATGATCGATTGATCTTCTGCTGACAGTCACTAAGGCAGGACGTTCCATTCTTAGGACGCTGCTCTCTGCGCGGTTCATGGTTTTATACACGACATTCAAACTTCTCTAGCCTTGATGCAGTCAGTGATTCGAAGCTCAAGGTTAATCGAAGACGGGACATAAACTCCTGCGCGGTTACGATGCAACTTTTTGCTGTTTTGGACGCGTAATTCTTGTGAGGCTTTGAACTCCACAAGGTTAACCATATTCACGTGTGCATTTCCGTGTGTAAATAGACCGAGTGCAAGAACACAACGGAAGTAGAGTTGTTCATAAAATAGAGTATTAGAATTGCTAATCAATGTCAATACTCGACGCATTTTATTTGATGTCTCTTTTTATTATTCTCTCTGAGCGAGTAGTTTGGATGTGTCACGCTTAAGGTGAAGACTATAAATAAACTAACGTCTGATAGTGATAAGGAATAGGCGTACTGAATCAATAGCCTATTTCGTATCTGCACGTCGAAACCCTGTTCAGCGAATAACCAACCCGGGTCCGAGTTATATTTTTTATCGCATCCCTTTTGAACGTTATTTATTTACGTATTAGGGTAGGCGCACATTAGAGACAATTCGTCTCAACACAGTCTTGTCTGTGACACCTGAGTACGTATTTACAATGGAAGAGCGCACACTGTTAGTCACAGTGGCGTACGAAGGATTTCCTTATGGGGGGTCATTAATAGACTATAGGCCCTAATAGGATAATTGTGTACATTATTAAAGGGGCAGATGACCTTGCTGTTCCTCCCCTTAAAACGACAGTTATCATAATTAAAATTATATTTCGATTAATATTAATAAAATCAACAATAAAATAACCGTTCTCTTTGCATGAAAACTATTTTAAGCCTCATTATTTTTTCGACATATTAAAAAATGAAAAAAATATAAAAAATATGGAAAGCAGTAACTAAATATTAAAACGTAAACGATGCAGTGGTATCATCATGACCATAGTTACGTGGTTGCTTAAAATATTTATATTATGTGAGAGAAAAATAATGTTTTGCTCTCCGTGTTCCTACTGCCATTACTACTCTCAAAATATGCCTATCTTGATGACTTTATCTGTATCATTAATTGGAATAAATTGCAGAAACTCCTCATGTACTGAATTATCTTGAACGAAACGGACACAATAAAAATAAAGCAAAACAGGTGATAGATGGGACAACATAAAGATTCAAGTAATGAAATGTCTCTTGGAGGGGGGGGGGGGGGGGTTAAACCCTAACCCCCCTGTCGGTACGCCATTGGTTAGTCACGGCAGGTAGGAAACAATATTTTGTCTGCGGCGAGGAGAGATTACACGCATACATTTTGTTGCAGACTGTGTGCCTGGGATTACTCGTTCAATGGAATCAAATCGACATTCACTCGTAGTGCGCAGACTGAAGGCATTTTGTGTTAAGACTTCGCAGCAAGCAGTTGTGTTGTTATAGGTTACGTTTTTTCCTTTCTGAAATGAATGACGAGCAGTTGGAACAGCTCATCGAGGACGTAGAGAAACGACCGGGAATTTACGAGAAAAGTTCCAAAGACTATGCGAACATTAACATTAAAAGAACATTGGTTGGTTGCTTGGTTCCTCAGTTTAGGGGCTGCGACAACGCGGTCATGTAGCCCCGTGTACTTTGGGTGTGTGTAGAATCTGTCTGATAACCGATGTTAATTGTGATGGTTGTATTAGTGTGTGTTATCTGTAATTAAGGTAAGGAGGGTAGGGGTAGACCAAGGTTAGAATATGTTAAACAGATTGCCTCGAGGCTGTAGGGTGTGGTAGCTATGTAGATATGAAAAGGTTAACTCAGGACAGGGAAGCATGGATAGCTGCATCAAACCAGTCTAGGGTCTGAAGACTCGAACGCACTCAAATTCGTAAACGTTCTTGCCGTTTATTATGTGTCGCCATAGTTTTCACATTGCGTGGCTATTCCCACAGATAAGCGTACTTATCACCTGCCTCTCGATAAGAGGGTGTTGAGTCATAGTGCATGCCAGACTTGCTGACAGATAGCATTCCCTGTTTAGTCGCAAGCTGAAGGTGTTGGCAAAACTAAGGATAACCTAATGAAATGGGAATACGGTACCTAAAAGAATCAACACTTTTTGAATGTGGAGAGGTACCGACAACAAGCATCTGTGTCAGTTCTTATGCTGCCCTGATTCTTGCAGTGAGGAGAAGTTATTTAAGGCAAAGGAAGATGCTATAGTAGTTGCTAGTTTCTGGGCAAAGACAGTTGGATTATATTGTGTGTGTGTATATATATGTATAATACCATGTTTTCCTTTGCCTTTGTATGTAAAATATTATTTATCTGCCTCTGATTCGCGTAAACAAATACATTGTGAGTCTTGAGACTCGTGGGTTTCGAGACTTAACCAACGATACGAGCATACGACTTAATAGGCAAAATTTGTCAGCGGTTACGTTTCAAAACTCAAGAGCTAAAAATAGTAACAAATAGTATCAAAACTCAAGACTACAGACTAGCTGAATTAACATTCTAATTAATTTGTCTCAAAACTCACGACTCCGGAGAGCAAGTATGAGCTGTACGGTGAACTCACACTGCCCATCTACCCATGTTTGTCCACCCAGTTTCAGAATGGGATTTCGTTTGTATTGTTTTAACAGGAATTATCGACCTACCACAGACCAAATTCTCCAAGTATAACTCAGTCATTCTGATTGGTGACATCAAGCAGGCCTTGAAACCTTCATTGGAATCATAGAGGTCGTTATTTTGTGTTAGAATACAAAGTGACAGCCAATGGTCATTTAGGAAAACGAAACATTTGAAATACGCCTGGTAAGCACGTGGAATGCTCATATCTGCCAACCCTTTCAAGTGACTTAGGTGCCTATTGTGTTAGCCTGGTACAGAAACAAATGACTAGCGGCTTATTCGACAATAATTCGAACAATAATAAAGTTATGGGTTTTACGTCCCCTTTAACTACTGCGGCTTTTAGAGACAACGGGGTGCCGGAATTTTGCCGCAGTTCCGGCTGGCGATGAAACTGGATTTTTTCCCATTCAAAGAAGAACTGGCTTGGCTCGTGAGTTTTGAGACTGGACCAAGTACAGAAACCGGTTAGAACCTACTTTTACTATGCCCCATCTTGAAAATTCGTGAATTTTAAGACTTGTGAGTATTGCGACGACACGGTATCGTTACCTCAGGTGTGTAGCGTTTACCTGGAGAAGAACAGAGTGCAGTGTGATTAAAAATATCGCCTGAAGTTTGGGATCTTTCAAATGTCCCGAGTTTAGTTTCTAGCGTTGAAAACCACCCAGCCGATCTCAAGTTAAAAGCGTGTAAAAAGCCAGAGAAAGAAATCATTCTTTCCCGCAATTATCAGCCTGAAACACGTAGAAAAACGTAAAATCTTCGAGAAAATTCGCAGAAAACATACAAAATTTTATTCTTTTAAATATAGATCACTATCCTCCTCCCACGACTACCAGTAATACGAGCTGCGTAGCTCAGTGCTTCGTGATTACAAGTACACGGGGCTGACGGCAAAGATGTTCCAGACCTCTAATTGATGCAACAACAAAACACTACCGTCAGTCAAATACGAAAGTTTAGTAGTTATAGTTGCAATTATTCACTTCATATTCTCACAATCACCCCCAACCATTAGGGGCCGATAACCTCGATGTTAGGCCCCTTGAAACGACAATTATCATCATCATCTAACAATCAGCACTTTGACAACAGTGAACTATTCCAGTTCTCTTCCCGCCCTATATGTAGAGCCCTGGGCGGTTAACAAAACGTTATCCTCATCCGCCCTGCATCCGCACGACTTTTATCCGCATCCGTCCCGCATCCGCACGTTTCTTATCCGAATCTACTGGCATTACAATAATATGTTAAATTAGATAATGCACAAAGTATTAAAGCAAAACATTCAGACATTTCAGGCAAAAGTCGTTCCCTTAGGCTGTGTATGTCATGTGCTATGTTTAAAATGAATGTTATACAGCCAGAATTACAACCTTTTTTCAGTTCGAAGTGTTAATTATTCTTAATAAAATTATCTTAAATCATCGTCTTGCATTTGTCATGAAACATATAGGCGATAACGGAAAATTCATATGTCATAAACATCCGGGTCCTAATAATGATATTCAACAAGTTCAGATTGTATTCTGTAAACTATCCGCAAATTTACTCCAAACATTATCGGCAGCTTATCCGTTATCCGCACAGCCATGCAAACTATATTCGCATGGCGAAATATTTTGCGGATATCTGCGGATATCCGCATCCGCGCAGAGCTTTACCTATATGCTATCCATCTCGCATGCAGAGCTAATGCCGATAGCGCCAGCAGTTCACGGTCAAAGTAGTAGTTTTTGCCACGCTACACCACTTCAGTCCACTATTCTTTCTAATTATCTGTGAGCAACCCTAATTTCCCTCAACGAAAGACATCTTCACTCATTACTGCGTCTGTAAAAATTATCTTGAAGATCTTGTCACCTGTCCTCCATGTTCCGCTACTTGGCAGACAGTCACTACAGTTGAGGAATTCGGGGTCAGAGACATTCCTCAAAACAGCTGGTCGCTCCTATTGATAGAACACTGGTGAATCCAGGAAACGCTACTATCACGGATCAAGTCCATCTTATGGTGTAGTGACTAGCATTTTTGGCTGCCTTCCCTGAACTCCGGGTTAGATTCGTGACTCTACCAAAGCAAAGTAATTCTGATCTAAGGGCTGGCACCAATTTTGCCAACTCAGAGTTACAGAAAATTCGCCAACTAGTAATCAGAATTCGTTAATTTCAAAAATCGCCAACTAGTAATCAAGAGTTTCTAAATTCTTGTGTTCTCAATAGAGAAAAATATATCTAAACTGGTTGGTTCCTTAGTTTAGGGGCTGCGACAACGTGGTCATGTAGCCCCGTGTACTTTGGGTGTGTGTAGAATCTGTCTGATAACCGGTGTTAATTGTGATGACTGTAATAGTGTGTGTTATCTGTTTTTTAATTTAAGTACTGCAACTTAGAATTTTTCAAATAGTTCCTACCTTTGCCAGAATTTTTCAAATAGTTCCTACCTTTGCCGCCAAGCGCCACCGTCAATGACTACTAGGCCAAGTTCAGAACTTAGCTACTAGACGCCACTGCAGTCGGCTCTTGGCAACGAACGTAGAAACCTAAGAGTGTTGTTTACATTCTTAACCTATCCAATTTAGCTTCACACAGGTGTAATTAGTGGAATATTCTTTAACATTCCATAAATCTAGGACATGGGACCACCGGCTTTACTTCCCCTCCGAAGGAAGGCATACAGGGATTTTTAATGCTCTTAAAAAATCTGACGACTTCGGCCGGCTTTGAACCCGCTATCTTGGGCATAGAAGCTCAGCATGCTACCGACTACGCCACCGAAACCGCTTATATCTAAACTATAACAAATTTAAAATATTTTGTCGCCAAATTTTCGGTAAAAGTCGCGAGATCAAACGACAAAGCCGTTAAACTGGCAACACCAACTGGATTGGGTTACCCTCACCCTCGTGAGGTAGAACTGAGAAGAGGTGGGTTCGACTTCCAGCTCTGGCATACTAGAAGTAATTTTCTGTGGTTTCGCACTTCTGCTCCAGGCAAGAGGAGGAGGGGGGTTAGAATCGTCCAAAAATAGTTACGTAATACCGAATACGTATCATAAAAAGTAGGTTGGTTCAGGCAAGGAAAGCATTTCTACAGAAAAGAAACATACTGAATATCAAGGTAATGGTTATGAATGGAAAGTGGGGGCGTGCTGGCGTACATGTCAAGCTGTTGGCCTCGATTCCCGGTTCGATTCCCGTTGAATGCATGCGAGATGTTCGAAGTGAAATGCCATGTCCTGTGGTTGGGATTCCATGTAAAATGAAGATCCCGTGGCTCATGATCGCGTGATTAACGGTCACGTAAAACTACAAGCTTCCTTCCTTTTTTCCTTCATAAATGGGAAGTAAAATAATATGCCATTTGATCAAAATAGACTGCTTCTCACGGTAGGTGAGAGGATAGCGTGTCGGTCTACTAACCCCAATATTGCAGGCTCGCTCCTGGCCGTGGTAAGTGATTTTTGAAAGGCGGCAAAAATACGACACGCATGTCGTAATATAGCTTGAAATGGTATTTAGTATACAAATATGGACAATGTGACTATAAACACCACTTTTATGGTTATATATTTCTATAATTCGGCACTTCAATATCAAAGTTTTAAGATACCTTTTGATTGTAGAGAATTTTTATCAGTAATCACACACAAAAACACCTCCTTCATAACTAGAACACTTCTCATGCCACCATTCACTACATCTACTGCACTGAATCCAGTCTTCTTCTGGAGGATCCACATATGGTTCACTACACACAGGGCACTCAAATCTGTTATTGTCCTTAGGAAGCAATTAAGGTGTGAAAAGAGAGCCCTACAGGGTTCACTCTCCCAGCGGGGATTTGCTGTAGTTGTATTAATTTTATTATTATTATTATTATTATTATTATTATTATTTCGCGAGAACTGTTCGGAGAAAGAAAGGTCTTCGGGGAGGGTCCGACTGTTGCGCCGGTGGTCCTTGAGGAAGCAGTCAGGTATTTTGAATTGGCCTCCTGCCCATCTCGGAGTGAAGCGAGTGTCTTTCTATGCACAGGATGTTAAGATGCAAGATAAATGATTTTGCTTTACAGATTTCTAAGACATATGGCACTGATCAGAAATGCGGTATTTCTGTACCATTTGTCTGCAGAGACGACAGTTGACAAGTGATCTACGTGGCAGATATGTCATTGTAGTCAATATGACCCAGGTGTCGGCTAACACAATTGCATGGCCTATAATCAATACATCTTATTCAATGCGAAGTTGTGTTGTCATAGTCGCCGGAACCTGGTATATACTGTATGTATCTAGGCTAGTTATCATAAATTATAGATGGCATGTGCGTCAGTGTTCCTGGAATGAATTGCTGTAACTCGTCACAGGGTGGTCCAATCTCGGCGGAAGTCACTGGCTGTAGGGCCGGATTTAGACTTGATGAGGCCCTAAGCTATTTGAGATGCGAGGCCAGTTTTTATAAGTCAAGATATTCTATGTCGGTGACAACATGATTTTCGGTTACCTAGAACTTCCAGAAGGTTAAACGAAAATACAAGGAAAGCCACCTGTGTGCTTCGTGGATGAATGTTCACTGTCCACTACAATTGGGACAAATAATGCTGTAGTACATTATGTATATATTCCACTTGCTCACTCGGACATTTTTTGTCCCCCCCCCCCCCCCCACACACACATACACACATACAAGAAAGTGGGGACCCTAAGTTATAACTAGATCCCTGCGCAGATAAACAAAACGTTATTCGCATCCGCCCCGCAACCGCATGACTGTTATCCGCATCCGCACGTTTGGTATCCGAATCCGCTGACATTACAATAATATATTTTATTAATTTATTAGATAACGCGTAAAGTACTAAAGCAACACATTTAGACTTTTGAGGAGAAATTCTTTCCCGTAGGCTATGCGTGAATCGCAAGACAATATTTACTGCGTTTTGTCCCTCTGAGTAACGTCATGTGGAAAAGCGAGTGGCTAATTATAACACTTGGGCCTACTTAGTCGTCGGATACACCTACGCAGGCAAGCGCAGGTATAAAGGACTTTTTTTTTGGGGGGGGGGGGATAATTGACGGTATTTCCATGACTGGCTTCTCTCTCTTCTCTAATATTCTCATACAATCCAAGCGAAAGCCAATAGGGAAATAACAAGAAACGTGAAAGACGCAAATTTTTGCAAAAACGAAAATTATTTTTAAAAAGACCCAGTTCAACATTGTATTCTAAAAGCTATCCACAAATTTAGGCAGATCTGCATATTATCCGCACAGCCATGCAAACTCTAACCGCATGACGAAAAATGTTATGGATATCCGCATCCGCGTAGGGCTTTAGTTATAGCACTGTCATTTGGTAGGTAAACGAGGGAGCCAGGGCCATGGCAGTAGATGTAATAATAATAATAATAATGATCGTATGGCCACCGCTGTCTGGTGTAGATCTTTTGAGTTGCAGTCATTTAGGCGATCTTCACTCCAGTTAGGAAGTTCCACTTGCACTGACACCTAGCAATGAAATTGGAACTCGGTCGAATGGCCTGTGGCTGAAATTAATTACTTGTTTCGTTTTACAATCACGGAGTGTGATGGGAGTTCCGAGGATTTTTTTATGCATTTCAAAATCCGCCGTTTGCGTCCGGAAATTACAGCTGGAGATGATCAAGGTAATGTATGTGAAAAGAGCCGTATGCTCATCCAAGTTCACGCACTCGCGGCTTGTGTGTGTCATGACAGGGCAACTACCATTTATGGAATAAATCAGTTTGCAGATGCTTCTGTCCCACACACACCGGGATATGGGGAGTTCTTACGTCTCATGACCGCAAAGAGAAATGATATTTGGGATGAATTGTATACGACGGACGCTATTTATTTGTATTTATCGTATGGTATGGTACACACTTACATCATAATATACCTTAATGAAATATTTTTAAATAAAGATAAAAGAGAACAGATAGTCTCATAATGTAATATCTAAATTCAAAATATAGTCCACTGCAGTGCCTTTTTTTCTAAAAAAAAAATAAGGGGTACTCTCAGTTGTAGTCGACAAAAAATCACGATCATACAATTTTCGGCAATTTGCAAAGTCCTTGTCTGACTAAATGCTGCTTGACTTATGTGCAGACTGCACTCTGCCATTGCTGTGTCCTCCGCTTCGCCCCACGGGGCTCATGCTACAATAAACAACAAACGCTGGCGCAGTCACGCTCAGCGGCATTCAACTGTTGAATGGGTAATACTTTACTTATGCACATTGTGCACAAATCAAATTAAATGTTTTTAAATCTAAAGTATCATTTTGGAATTATGAGGTGGGCACTCCACCTCTGTTCCACCGAGGATGTCTAATATGATACGCCACAGTATAATAATTGGATTCTGCTGTCACCAAACTGTGTCCAAGGAGTGGAAACTGTCAGCTACCTTGTCTCCTCTGCACGCGAACATGCAGACAGTAGCTGTGATACCGCCTTCCGTGCCAAGATGGGCACCGGTGTGTAGGCTGTTCATATAGCGTAAAACGAGTAGCTAGGGATGTTACAGGAGGCCTACATGCAACGTAATACTTCTTCAGCATCGAGTCTGAATCCCGGAGGCTTCCAACATTTTCATTACTTTTATTTCAAAGAATATCGTTATTTATTCGTCGTAAGCTAACCGGACAAAGAAAAGAATCAAGTCACCTCCAGAGATCTCATTCTCATATTGTTTAACCCTATAAGATAGAAACCACCTACTATAAAAGGAGTTTGCAGGCTATTATCAAAGGTGCTAATAGTTGAAACTTTCAGTCTAATGACAACAACACTTATTGTAGATGAAATATTTCTGATAAGCAAATATTATATCTGTCTAGTTTTATGGTGCTGGATAAAATTTCAAATAGTGAATATAATCAAAAATATTAAAATTAAACAAGACAATAAAACATTAATATAAAAAACTAAGGTATAAAATTAAAAAATATATAAAATTAAAAATAATAAATAAAAAAAAAAAATTCAAATTTGTTTTCAAAATTAAATAATATTGAATATTTAAAATCAAAATCAAAATTAGAGCTGAAATGAAAATTTAATTTAAAAATTTCAAGTAAAAATTAGAAGAAAATAGTCTGCCCTATAAAGGGTTTAGCCTATTTGTATGTGCATTTAAATTTAGTTTTAAATAGTTTAACATAATTTTAATTAACTAATAATTATTTTTTAGTTTTGTTTTATTTTAACATTTTAATGTTTATATTAATTTTTATACAGTAAAGCCCCGTTATTACGCTCTTCAAGGGGCTGTAGTTTAAACGCGTAATAACTGAGGCGGGACAGCGCTATACAGTAGACGCGAAATGATTTGTGAGATGGAAAAACAATTGGAAAATAATTCAGTAATGTACAGTATTTTATTTTACTGTCTTAATATTATGTTATCATTATTGTGGTACTATTTTTAACATCGCAAATAGAGTGCTTTTTTTTTACAATTTACACGGAATTTTCCCTCTTTTTTGCGATATGAAAAGCGCTGTAAGCGGGATTTAGAAACGCGATAGAGTAAAATTATGCAGTATTTTATACGAACTGTCCAGGGACATTACAAAAAGAAGGAAGCTTGTAGTTTTACGTGACCGTTAATCATGTGATCATGAGCCACGGGACTTCCTTTTTACGTGGAATGCGAACCACAGGAGATGGCATTTCACTTCGAAAGTCTCACATGGATTGACCAGGATTCGAACCCGGTCCATTTTAGTGATAGACTAACTACTTGACCGCTGCGCCATCACGTCCCGTTACAAAAAGAGCGTAATCTTAAAATTAAGATTATAAAAATAATTTTAATTTTTATAAGTTTATTTATTTTTAATTCTAGCTTTTATTGAAAAATGAAAATCCACAGCCTGCTTCCAGTCGACCAACCGGGTCAGGGAATGGAATGAATGAAGCCCAGATCTAGCGGCGAGAATATGAACTGTGCCGGTTGCCGAGGCCTGTCGCACTCCCCTTAGGCAAAGATTAAATGAATGACAGATTAAATGAAATGATGTGGAGAGTGTCGCTGGAATGAAATTTGTGACAGGGAAAACCGGAGTACCCGGTGAAAAAACCTGTCTGCCTCCGCTTTGTCCAGCACAAATCTCACATGGCGTGACCGGGATTTGAACCATGGAACCAGCGGTGAGAGGCCAGCGTGTTGTCGCCTAAGCCACGGAGCCTCACTCTAGCTTTTATTATCATATTTTATTTTTACCTTTTAATTTTAATAGTTCTTATTTAAAAACAAGAAGTTCCGTGACGAACTAAAGAGCCTACTTTTCTTAAAAGTTAGGAGTCATGCCAATGATTAATCTATATGGATCTATCAAGAATAATGACGAAATTAAGTTGGTAATATCGAAATTTCTAATTAGTTCGAAATACTGTCTGTATACCTGGCATAATGTAGCCTAATAGAGCGCTACAGTTGGCAGCCCTGGTGACTGAATATATTCATAGTTCCATCTCTTAAGGTACAGAATACAAAATTTGGTTGGAGTCCAATGAATAGCATGGACGTTACATGCAGTTAAACATTGGATCTAACAGCGCGCGTAAAATCATGTTGACAACAATGTCATGCATGTATTGGTCAGAAATAATCTGAAATAATATGATCTATTGTTGTGCCAATTTTGAATGAAATCCATTGGTTAGTATAGAAGTTACATGCATTTTAAAATTGGACCTATCAGCAGGCTTAGAATCATGTTGGCAGCACTGACCTATATTAGGTACTCCAAATTAATCTAGAATGCCAGTTACTATACGTGTGCAAAGTAAGAGCTATTGGCTTGCATGCATTCTGATATATTGATATTAGGGTAATAAAAATAGAGACAGCACATATTAACAGTTGGCACCCCTGGTTGCTCTTTAGAATACGCATAGTCATATCTGTTATGGTACTCATAGCACATACGAAATTTGGTTGAAATCCAATTGATAGTGTAGAAGTTATATGCATTTAAAATTTGGACCTATCAGCAGGCTTTTTGGCAACACTGCCATGTATGGCCTCCTGGAAATTAAACTGCAATATTATTATCTATACGTGTGCCAATTTTGAAATAGCTCCCTTTTCGAAGTGAAATGCCATGTCCTGTGGTTCGGATTCCACGTAAAAAGGAGGTCCCGTGGCTCATGATCTCAAGATTAACGGTCACGTTAAACTACAAGCTTCCTTTGAAATAGCTCCCATTCATACCTTCCAAGATATCCAACATGGAGCTCAAATTTCAATTGCGATATTTCATCAGTTGCTAGCACTGACATCATTTTCAAATATGGCCGTGAGGTATAGATTTTTACGTCTACCAAATTTTGTTTCGATTGCTCCAGCCGTTTAGGAGTTGATAGGGGGACACACACACACACCCACACAGACATACAGACAGACAGACAGACAGACAGACAGAAGGACAGACAGACAGACAGACACACATTTGCCCGATCTCATAAATCTACTTTTTCCTCATTTTTGCAAAATGTGAAAAGTAGGCTAATAAACGGGCTTATCACCTCCTTTAGCCTTGAAGGCCACCTTGATTCGCTTAGGAGGGGAGTCCACAAGCTCGTGCAGGTAAGCAATATCTAGTTGAAGCCATTCCCGTAGAGCCACCAAATAGCGCGGATACTGATTTCTGCGTTTCAGCCACTGTTCAAAATAATCTCATTTTCTATGGGGTTAAGATCGGGTGATTTAGTGGGCCGATCTAAGTGAGGCTGGGTGTCTATACCAGGTGAATCATCTGCCCCTAATAATATTGTTTTATGCAGCTTAACTAGCGTTGTTATCAGTAAGGTCGATATTTCTCTGCTTGCATTCCGTATGGTATTAATGCACTGCAACCACATCTTGCAAACGATAGTAAACACTATTATTTTTCCCTCAATGTGACTACAGACTCCCCCCAGGGGCTTACTTCTGGTGGGCGTGGGTTGGCGACCACGGGGCCCCCGCTGAGTCCGGCATTGCTTCCACTTACTTGTGCAGGGCTCCTCTCCGTCTTCTTTCCTGTCGACCTCACTTGGTCAACTCTTGTTCTCTTCCGACCCCGACGGTATTATGGTATCCGAGGCCTAGGGAGTCTCTTCCTTTCCCGCCTTAATTGGCCCTTGTCTCATCTTTCCTGACACCCTCCTTCTGTGAGGGGTCAGCCTTCTTTTTCTTTTCCTTTTACCTCCTGCCTTGTGCTCAAGGCCCTTAAGGAGGCAGGGTGTATGTAGCCCCACCACTTCTGGTGCGCCCTAGGTAATGCTACACCCTCAGGGGCTCACGGCTGGTGAGTTCGAGAGTTGGCGACCCCGAGGGATTCCTGAGCTGGGTCCGTTTTCCCCCTTTTGTCCCTTCCCTTTGGGGCGGACCCTCTCCTCTTTTCCTTATATTTCCTTTTCTCTTTCAGATTCCCGCACTGTTTTTGTTACTTGGTTCCCCGTGTATCTAAGTTCCCTTTTAGCGATTTTTTTGTAGGTATTTTTAATCTACGTTGCATTTTGTAAGTCTTTTTGATCTAGATTGCATTTTGTGAGTGTTTTTCAATCTCAATTGCATTTTGTCAGGATTGACAATCTAAATTGCTTTTTAGTAAGTCTTTCAATATCCGGGCCGGGGCTTTTGTGAGTTTTTTGAATTTCAATTGCATTTTGTATTTTCAACCTACCCCGCTTTGTTCAAGTAGTTCTCAATTGCAATTTTGTGGGTATTTTGAATCTCAATTACATTTTGTAATTATTTTCAATCTAAATTGCATTTTGTAAGTATTGTCCATCCAAATGAGAAGTTTGAATCTACCATACATTTTGTAAGCAATTTCAATTGCATTTTGTATTTTCAACCTACCCCGATTTGTTCAAGTAGTTAAGTCTCAATTGCAATTTTGTGGGTATTTTGAATCTCCATTACATTTTGTGCGTATTTTCAATCTCATTTGCATTTTGTAAGTATTTTGATTTCACTTGCATTTTGTAGGTATTTCGACTGTACATTGCATTTTGTACGTATTTTGGACTTAACCTACATTTTGTGCGTATTTTTCAATCTATTCCTTTTGTGAGTATTTTCGTTCGAAATTCTCTTATGTACGTCTTACCTCTCTCCATTTGGTGAGTAGTTTCAATCTGAGTTCCTTTTTGTATTTTCCTTGCTACATAAGGCATAGTTGTTGGGGCTCACTGTCTATTTTATCTAAACCATTTTCGTTTCATCCATAGCAGTGAGCTGTTTTTTTTATCTTCATCCTTTCATTTCACGCCATTTCATTTCATCAGGGGCCGATAACCTCGATGTTAGGCCCCTTAAAACAACAATTATCATCATCATCATCATGACTACAGACTAATACAAGGGACAAATAATAGTGTTCTTCTTCATGGAGGTAGATTTTTAGTGCCCAGATTTTGGGAGGAGAAAAAAACTTCATTAGTAAAATAAGTTATATCTCGCTCCACAGATGGGCTTAACGAAGTAAAAAGGAAATTCCATGTAACTTGTTAGGCTATTATTATTACATTATTATTATTATTATTATTATCTAATCGGACAACTAAGGACACGCTAATTTCATTTTATGTTAAGTCGTTTAATCACTCTTCGGCACAGCCAGCTGACATAGGCTATGAGTGTGATTAAATGCGAGAGACCCGTGCCTGTGGATTTACTGGCACGTTAAAGATACTCTGAAGGGCAACATGCCGGAACAATGCCGTCTTCTAAGTTCGCAGTAGTTAAAATGACGTAACTTAAAACCCATGACATTATTACTTATTATTTAATTATCTTACTTTTCTCATGAGGTTGATGTCATCCGATTGTAAAATTATCGCCATCAGTTCCTCTCATTTCCGGCTCTGAATAAACATAAATAATAAGAGATAAAAATAATAATGAAAACTGAAACTTTGACTCGCCCAACTACGAGTGAATCGCATTATTGATTTTAAACCAGATCAGTTACTCGACCCCAATCATTTCCGTTCCCACTATTACTTCCGTGGAATGAAAATTTTATTTATTCCCCTTTGGATTGATAGAGAAGGCTATCGATCAGTGAGAAATGGGAGACCGGCTATACATGTTTTCAGACGACCATTTCTGTCATAAAACAGTGAAGAAATATGCCATATGGAGGTCACTTACAGTATATAGACAGCATGCGATGACCTAGATAATAAATTTCGAGTCGTAAATTAAGACTGGCTACTCTTCTTTTGAGGATCGTCCGCTTGTTTTATTGCTGTCTCAAATGATAGTTGATCATAACAGCTGCGCAGTAGTAGATACCAGCTGCCCTTGCTCTAATATAACGGTACCGCCACTAGCGAATGATAACAGGGGGCCATGTGGAGCACCTGAGGGCTCATTTCCGTACCTCTGGGTAATAATAGAGCCTGTTAATTTTTGGAAGGATCAAAGCAATCTCCCACAGACAGCTAGCTTCGGTGGCGTAGTTGGTAACATGCTGAGCTTCTATGCGCAAGATCGCGGGTTCAAACCCGACCGAAGTCGTCGGATATTTTAGGAACGTTAAAAATCTCTCAGCATGACTTCCTTCGGAGGGGAAGTAAAGCCGGCGGGCCCATGTCATATATTTATGGCATGTATAAGAACTTTCCACTAACTACTATTGTTTGAAGCTAAATGTATTGGTTAGATTTGATTAACTCTCTATTAAGTTCCAAGGTTCGTCACCAGGTGCCAGTTTGGCTGGCATCTAGTAGCCAAATTCGCGGCTAGGTGTCGTTGACAGTAGCATTTGGTAGAAAAAGTAGGAACTACTTGAAATTGATCGTATGCAGTCCTTGCCTGAATTACAGATAACACACACTATTATACTATAGCCATCACAATTAACACAGGTCATCAGACAGATTCGACACACACCCAAAGTACACGGTGCTACAAGACCGCGTTGTCGCAGCCCCTAAACTAAAAACCAACAAACCAATCAATCTCATACAGAAGCTCACAACTTGTGGTGCGTGGGTTGGTGACCACGGGACCCCAGCTGAGTCCGGCATTGCTTCCACTTACTTGTGCCGAGCTCCTCTCTAGCATCTTTCCTGTCGACTTCCCTTGGTCAACTCTTGTCACGAGACTGTGTGCTCCCTGTTCCAGCCCTCATCAGGAATCCAACCCAGGGCCTCCGGGCGAGAGGCAAGCACTCTACCCCACATCACGTAGCCGGCTAATTACAATCAGCAAACAGTAACTTTTTTTTCTCACACGTACTGTACACGTACCGTACACGATTGAAATAATGAACCATTTTACTAAAACGACAGTGTTTATGTAAAAAGAACGAAACAGCTACTTTATAATTGGAAGAAGGTTTGCTTGGAAACAGTGGCAGCCTTCATTAATGTCAGGACTACAACGTATTCTGCCGAAGATAAGCCAACTATGTGACTCGGTTTGTTTATCTAAATCTGAAAAATACAAGGTTGGCTGCTCTTCTGGAATTACGATTATACGTAGTCTATGTTAGAAGTTTCAGGAACGTTCTGCGAATAAAGCCATTGATTAATAATATGAGTGTGCGTGCATATCGAATTATAACTTAACGGCTACCTACTCGTGTAGCGACTAGCAGTCTTGGCTGTCGCTCCTGATTCTGGTCTGAGGGCTGGAACGGGGTACACTCAGCCTCGTAAGGCAAAACTGAGAGGAGGTGAGTTCGATTCCCACCTCAGCCATTCTGGAAATGGTTTTTCGAGGTTTCACTCTTTACTCCAAGCAAATGCCGAGATGGTTCTTAACTTAAGGTCACGGCCGCCTTCTTCACAATCTCCACCTAAATTACTGACACACAGCTTACTACAGACACTACAATAACACAGGTAATCAGAAATATTCTACGCACTCCCAAGTACACCTGGCTAAATGACCACGATGTCCTACCGGTTCTGTACCACACCGCGACCGCATTGGGTGGCTGCAGCAAGTCGGAAGATGGGAGGTTTGTATCCCAACGCTGACAGCGGCTATCCTGAGTTTTTTTTCTCCCACCGTTTTCCACACTCCTTCCAGGAAAATGTCCGAATAGTTCCGTTTTTTTTTAGTACCGGGGCCTACCCCATTTCTCTCTCTAGTACGATACACACTACTACAGTCATCACAGAAACACATGTTATCAGACAAGTGCAACACACACCCAAGTACATGGCGCTGATCACCAAGATGTCACAATCCCTTAAAATGAACCAACAACAAGAACAACAATAGTTCTCAACTTGTTGTTTTTGTTGATGTAGGGGCTTTGCGACATCGTGGTCGTATAGCCCCGTATACATGTGTGTGTAATTTGTTTGATAACTTGAGTTATTGTGATGGCATTATTAGTGCGTGTATTTGTAATTCAGATGATAGGGAAGGAAGCGGTCGTGGCTTTAAATTAGGAACCATCCCAGCATTTTCCTGGAGTAAAAAACCAAATTCTGTGGCACTACAGCCTATGAAGGGCCTAGGCCTACCATGTGACCGCTGCACAGCCATTTGGACTGCAGATATTGGAGTGGTCCGTGGTCAGCGCATCGGGTCCCTTCGGCCGTTAATCTTTGTTTTCGTGACCGGGGCTCTTCCTCACTGTCAGACAGCTACTCAATTGTCCTCACGAGTTCCAGCCCTCACGTCAGTTTCTAAAATCCCTGATGGAGCCGGGAATCGAACCCCTCCGGGTGAGAGGCAGGTGTGCTACCCCAAAACAACGGGGCCAGTATTTGCCTGGAGTAAAAGTGGAAATCCAATTCCAATGAGTCTGAGTGAACCCCATTCCAGCCCTAAATGCAGTTGTGTATTAAAATTTCTTGGCAAAGGCGGGAATCGATATCGGACCTCCGGGGTGACAGCCGGCCACTACTCCACGAGGTGGTCTCTCAATTTTTAGTTCAGTAAGTGTAGACGGAGTAATCTTCAACTTCTAAAAGGCAAGGTATTAGTTATTTTTAAAAAAGTTGGCCGAGACATTGCTACCAACATAGATATTTGCTTTCATAACCGTCGTGAAGTCACGCAGGTGACTACACCTCCCGGTGTAGCGTTTCGATCTTGATGTGAGAGGAATCTGGTCGAGTGTATGAACGTTATGGACCAGGCTCTTCATGGGCCGTAGTGTAGGATAAGTGGATACTTAATCTGTTGGTAGGTGATGAATACAAGTAGCAATAGAAGTACGCAGTCAAAGAGTTCTTTGATGCGTGTACGGATGAGTCACAGGACAATATTAAAGATCAACAGGTCATTGAACCCGTAAAGGCGATATAATATTGGCTGAGTGCGTGATACTATCCAATTACGTGTGATAAGGGAAAGACATATCACTAGGAAATACACTAACAACTAGCCCTTACAACAACAACAAACAGACTGATTCATTTCGTAGCTCTGAGTCATATCATGACGAATAGAATTACAACCAACATTTCAAGAGATGTTGCCTATCCCCATTCTCTTTCCAAAACCATTAGCGTAAGATGACTGGACTCTCTGGGTTTAACCCAATTAGCGTAGTTGGACCATCCTGTGCATTTAGCCTCATGAGGACAACTGAGTTGCTGTCGGACTGTGAGGCAGCGTCCCGGTCACGAAGACCAAGACTAACGTCCGAGAGATCCTAACGCACTCACCACGCGTCACCCCACAATCTGTTAGTCCTTCTTGGCCTGTGATGCCATATTGTTTTTAAACGTGAAACTTCATATTTTATCAAGAACCCTACCAACGGTCGTCGCTAGGAGTCGACTGCGGTTGCATCTAGTAACAAAGTTCAGAACTAGTTGGTCGTGGACGGTAGCGTTTGGTAGCAATAGTTGGACCTACTTGAAAATCGAATGTTTGCAGTCCTTACTTGAATTAAAAACAGATTAAACACACTAATGCAGCCATCACAATTAACACCGGTTATCAGACAGATTATACACACACCTAAAATACACGGGGCTACATGACCGCGTTGTCGCAGCCCCTAAACTGAGGAACCAACCAAGAACCCTGCTGATAAAACACTGTAGCCTATATTTTCTGTCCCTGACTGGCGCGGAAGTTGTATGTTTTGTCAGTGGACGACGACCTTCTGCTTAAAGTTCCCCTTTCACTCCTAAAATAGAATGTGCTGTTGCAGGATCTTCTTCTATCTTAATTCCTTACACTTGATGGTGTGTAACAGCTAGAAGGAAGGGGGAAGACAAACGAATGGGACATTTTAAAAGGCTGACACACCACGTGTCCCCCTACCTCCTTCCCTCCCTTGCCGTACAAAAATAAGGCAAGCAAGCATGTCCTATCCCGAGGTGAATGACCGCCAACGCGTGTATGAAATATGCATCTTGTTCTTAATCCGCCTGTTTGGCGGACCTGACCTTCCTTTCTCCTCTCTGGAGGCCAACCAAATACAGTACAATACAACTGCACGTCGAGTACATACAGCAAGGTCAGTCTAAATTCCTCGTAGTAAATCAGACCTGCTGAAAGTGTTAGAAGTGAGTATTTCCCTATTAAGTTGCATATGTAACTAATACCTACTCATGAATTTAACATACAAATTCTTCACTAATATTTCATTTAACTACACTGGTCAAAACCATTAGGGGATCAGGTGAGATATTATACACAAGATACATATGGTAACGTCTTTTATTCAGAGTTCGGTTACAATTGTAATTTGTGTGTGCTACAATACGATATTGTGCTGTCTCAACTCTTTACTGGAGGTTTACATGGCGTTTACTTTGGGTGAGGCACCATGGTGCTACCATAATAGTGAAAAAGTCATTCTCGTTGTCCTCTAATGTGGTGTGTGATCACCTCGGACGGCCAGGACAGTTGCACACCTGCGTGGCATGGACAGTATGAGGTTATCAATCAGCTCTTTATGGATATTTGGCCATTCTTCCATGAGAGCAATATCCAGCTCGGCAACCGTTGTGGGAGATGCTGGTCCGACTGCAATGCGTCTGCCAAGTGCATCCCAGACATGCTCAATCGGGTTTAAATCCGGTGAACAAGCTGGCCACTCCATTCGTTCAATGACCTCGTCGTCAAGCCTGTTGTCCACCAGTACAGCTGTAATGGCCAACGTGGGAAGTCAACAACCCACCAAGAGTATTCTGGTAATAGTGGACAATGTATAAAGGTTTATTGGCCAAAGCATTAGATAAAGATGTAATGATAAAAGAGTTGACTTTATAAAAAGGTCGCATAATAATTTAGCAAACATGTGGAGGACCAGACAATATTATTGTCACTAAATGAGGAGGTCCAGGAAGGCATAGGACACAACACCACCACTAACTAATAATAAGATATATTATCAAATAGGTGGCACATAAAACAAATATTCAAAGGTGACACATAAAACAAATATTCAAAGGTGGCACATAAACATATGAGAAACACTAGCACAAATTTACAGAATTGAAGAAGCACTCGCATAGAGTTGACACACGTTAAGTCTTGAGCCTAAAACACACACATTGTCTTGAACGTAGCTGCAGATCAGTACATCATAGAACGGCATGCAATACACGGCGGTTCCAAAGAATGATATAATTTAAATATGCAACACAAGTGGAGTTGCAACAAATAATGAAAAAACAGGTCGCATGGAACGAGAATGTGTCGTCGAACCAGGACTGACTCACAGTGATGCGCCGATACTGTAAGCCCAAAATGAATTGTTAATAAAACAAATTATGTGTGAATCACAGGAAGTCAAAGTAGTTGCTGTCATACAAATACCGGGATATGCCAATCGCACGGTATTGTCACAATAGTAAAGTAGTTAAGCCCAGCGTCAACTTCCATTCCAGTGATGTTGCAAGAAGTCAAAGTAGTTTCTATCATACAAACACCGGGATATGCCAATCGCACGGTATTGTCACAATAGTAAAGTAGTTAAGCCCAGCGTCAACTTCCATTACAGTGATGTTGCAGGAAGTCAAAGTAGTTGCTATCATACAAATACCGGGATATGCCAATCGCACGGTATTGTCACAATAGTAAAGCAGTTTAGCCTAGCGTTAACCTCCATTAGTGATGATGCCTGGCCTTGTAACATGCTTCCAGACACGATGAATTACTTATCACACGAAGCATCATCATTATTCATACGCGTGAAGACAAATTGTTAGGCAGTAAATGAAGATAGAAGTAAACACATTACAACAAACTATCCGACGCCGCGGATTGAAGAATTCGTCGACATGGCGCGTAGCAACATCAAGCATGGTTTGATGAGATCGAAAATCACCGTAATGTCACTGCCCAAACAAAATATGAATCATGTGCATAGGACATGATTGCTAAGCACGGTTACTATGAAGATAGCACCAATTATAGAAATGATTAGCTGGATGTTCGTTGATATATCACAACCAGCGTTGAAGCACAACATTGTCATGGCTACACTTAGAGAACAACGAAGAAGAAACACGTGATTGGTCGCTACAAGCAGCAAGGAGGCCTCTGATAGGCTGGAAGCAGCCAATCACAGTAGAGAGTTTAAAAACCAGTAAGAGGCCTCTGATAGGCCGAAAGCAGCCAATCACAGTAAAGAGTTCAAAACCAAGTAAAAGATGAATCAATGTGCCAACTTAAGAATACAAAAATTACCTTCTAAGACAAAATTTCCTACTGGAAACACGGCAGTAGGAATACTACATGCAATCAAAACAAATAAATCACGACAACCAATCAACATAAACAAAACCAACCTGACAATGAATAAATGCAATGAAGACAAATAATACAGATATGTACAACCACACAGAGTGGAAACAAATGGGGAAACACAAAAACTGGTTTGCCAAGACAGTGGCCGAACCATATTGCCCGCACAGAAACAACAGGCAGGTTGTTTATGAAAATACAAGAGGGTTTAGTTCTGCGGCAACAAGGGAGACACCTTGACGATGGGACGTTTCAAGAGTCCAGAGGTGGTATGTAGAGAGACCACACGAGCTAGGCCGTCCTTACCACAATGAACCTCAAGAATACGTCCAAGTCGCCAGTAAGTAGGAGAAACATTGTCGTCCATGATAAGCACAAGCGTGCCAACCTTGAGGTTAGGAGACATACGGTTCCACTTGCGACGTTGTTGAAGGGAGAGTAAATGATCTGTGGACCATTTACGCCACAATGAAGTCATAATCTGTTGAAGTAATTGCCATCTAGACAACCTATTGATGGGCACTTCAGAAGCGTCAGGAATGGGCAAGGCATTCAAAGGTCGTCCAACAAGAAAGTGACCTGGCGAGAGATAGCACAAGTCAGTAGGATCCTCAGTCATAGGCGAAATGGGTCTAGAATTTAGAATGGCTTCAATTTGCACCACGAGAGTGGTCAATTCTTCATACGTAAGTACTTGAGCCTTCATGATTCTTATTAAATGAGATTTCAAAGATTTGATGTTTGCCTCCCAAATTCCACCAAAGTGCGGAGAACTAGGAGGAATGAAGTGCCACTGAATTAGTAGCGATGAGGTAGAATCTTGAACAACAGATTGAAATACTGCAGAGGAGAGCAACGAACCAAGATCAGCAAGGTCAGACTGTGCGCCTTGAAAGTTGGTACCATTGTCGGAGTACACTTGAGCGGGAACGCCCCTTCTACTGCAGAAGCGAGTAAAGGCTACAATGAAAGCATGACTGGAGAGGGAAGTGACGACTTCAGTGTGCACAGCCTTCGTAACCATACAAACGAACATTGCGATGTAAGCCTTAGTCGAGACCCTTGACCTGGGGCCACCGTACCTGATAGTGAATGGACCACAGTAATCAACACCAACGTGATTAAAGGGAAAGGTTTGATGGAGGCGAACAGCTGGGAGTTGACCCATTAACTGTTCAGAAGGACGTGCAGCGTAGCGCACGCAAGTAACACAAGAGCGAGATAGGCTACGAACAAGTTTTCGTAGTGAAGGTATCCAGAAGCGTTGTCGGATAGTCGCAATCACAACCTGGACCCCACCATGAAGCAACTTTAAATGGGTATGTCTGACCAGGACTTTAGTGAAATGATGGTCATTGGGCAAAAGCATCTGGTGTTTTGTATCAAATGGAAGGTCGGCCAATTCCAAACGGCCTCCCACACGAATAGTGCCATCAGAGTGAAGCAAAGGGTGCAAATTACTGATGGTGGAAGTGGATGGCACTTGCTCATTCTTCATTAGAGCAGTAAGTTCAGTAGAGTAGCACTGAGCTTGAATCATTTTCACACATGTAAGTAGTGCAACATCAATTTCAATGGCAGTGAGTGGACCACTGATCCTAGTGGTATTTCTACAATTAGAGAAAAACCTAATACAGTAGGCTATGACCCTCAACAATCTTGTGTAGGAAGAAAAATTGTTTAAAAATTCAATGTCAACAGGTTTAGATACATTTGCGCAAGAAATTCTACACTCAGGCAATTCAGACACAGGAGTGTCAAAGATATCTGAAGTACTGGAGCTTGTAAAGGCCTTCAACCATGCTGGACCATGCCACCATAGCTGATTATTTTTCAATTCTGAGGGCATACAGCCTCGGGAAATTATGTCGGCTGGATTGTCACGAGAAGCGACATGTTTCCAGGCGCAGTGAACAGTAAGCCTTTGTATTTCAGCAACTCTATTGGCTACAAAGGTTTTCCATTTTGAGGGGGGCGAAGCCAACCAAGACAAAACAATAGTGGAATCTGTCCAACAATATACGGATTCAATAGGCAAGTTCAAAGCGGGTTGCACCTTTGAAATTAATTTGGAAAGCAAAAGTGCACCACATAACTCAAGTCTGGGCAAAGACAACTGTTTAAGAGGAGCAACCTTCGACTTAGCGCACACAAGTGCAACAGTGACGATGTCGTTGGTATCAATTGACAATAAATAGAGACAAGCTCCATAGGCCTGCTGACTGCTGTCGCAAAAGCCATGAAGTTGCATAGATTTGATTTCTGAAGCAGGCTTAATCAAACGTGGAGTAGAAATCTCAGAAATCGCAGGTAAATTGCTATAAACATTCAGCCAAGCTTGCGCGATTTCCTTTGGAAGGGGGTCATCCCAACCGAGTTTGTGAATCCACAAATCTTGGAAGAGAATCTTACAAGCAACCACAATAGGTGACACTAAACCCAAAGGGTCAAAGATAGAGACAACAATGGACAAAAATGAACGCTTAGTAAAAGTAATTGAAGTGTCACAGTTCACGATAGGTGACTGAATCCGCAACAAGTCATCGATAGGTTGCCAATAAAGTCCTAGCGTTCTGGCGACTGTTTCTTCCCCATCGCCGAAACTACGGAGTTGTTGTTTCTCTTGATGATCAAGAGGAATGTTATCTATTAGAGTCATGGAGTTTGAACTCCACTTACACAGTTCAAAACCACCTAATCTCAAAAGAAGGGTCAATTCATCATACAGAATGAGTGCGTCATGCTCGGAATCACATCCCGAGATACAATCATCAACATAGAAGTCGTTTAAAACAATCTGAGTGGCAGCTGGAAAGGCTGTGCCATCAGTGAGGGCGAGCTCCTTTAGCACACGAGTGGCTAAGAAGGAAGCTGGGGCAGTACCATAAGTAACGGTGTTTAATTGATATTCTACTATAGGGTCTGAAGGAGAGTCTCTCCAAAATATTCTCTGTAAGTCACGATCTTTGTGATCTACAAGAATCTGTCTGTACATTTTACTCAGATCAGCTGCAAACGCTATCAAGTGAGTACGGAACCGAAGCAAAATAGAGAACAAATCCTGCTGAATTACAGGGCCCACCAACAAGGTATCATTAAGGGAGCACCCAGACGTAGTAGCCATCGAAGCATCAAATACCACTCTGAGCTTTGTAGAAGTACTGTGCGGCTTGAAAACAGGATGATGGGGAATGTAGTAAACTTCACCATCAGTCGGGTGGGGGGCGACTTGCATATGGTTCAAGGCTAGATATTCATGCATGAATTCAGAGTATTCTAACCCTAACTCATGGTTACGAGCCAAACGTCTTTCGAGAGAGTGAAAACGATTTAGTGTAGCGTAGCGAGAGGCACCTAGAGGCTCCGAGTCTACCTTGCGAGGGAGTCTAACCATAAATCTACCATCGTCTTTGCGAGTGGTAGTAGCAACGAAGTGTTCTTCACATATGGATTCATCAACAGACAACACTGGGGTTTCAACTTCTTCAACGTTCCAAAACGCTTCCAGCTGTTGTTCTACATGAGGGCGTGAGAGTGTAAGTGCTGATACCACGTGCGATGGTTGCGAGGTGCTTGCACTGGGCAGCTTCCCAGAAAACACCCAACCCACAGAGGTATTTTGAATGATGGGCAAATCACCAACTGGTATGATTTTACCAGGACATAACAGGTCAAAGAAATATTCTGCACCAAGAACAAGATCAATAGATTTAGTGCAATTGAAATCAGGATCAGCTAAATCAATATGTGATGGAATGTTCCATTCAGAGGTATCGAAACCAGCAGCGGGTAGCTCAAGTGCAATATTGGGAACCACGAGACATTCAAGCTTAGCAGACCAATTAGTAGCACAGGCAAAAACGTTCACATCAGCAACAACAGTAGCAGTGCTTTGATTTTGACCAACACCGTGAATGTGTACCTTCATAGGTTTGGTGTGGAGTCTTAATTTCTTAGTTAAGTGTGACGAAATTAAGTTACAATCTGATGCAGAGTCAAGTAGTGCAGTAACAGGTACATGTAAGCCATTGCCAGCTAATATATTCAACTTGGCAGTGGGTAATAGCGTCCTTGAAAATTGATTGTCACGAGCGACGCTACTGCAACTAGTGTTTACCACGTTAGCATGAGCTTGAGAAGCATCATTACTAGTGCCACTGGAGGGTTCATAGTGAAGAAGAGTGTGGTGTTTTCGGGAACAAGTGTTACAAGAGTACTTCGAACATTGATGATTAGGCTCGAAATTACGCAAACAATTGTAACACAATTTTCGAGACTTGACAAAATCCCATTTGGCTGTGGACGAAAGTTTGATAAAGGTACCACATTTCGACAATTGGTGATCAATGCTCCTACAATATGTACAACGAGATTTGGTAGTAGTTAACATGGGTTTCTGAGGTGAATGACCTTCAGCTTTAAGTTTGGTTACAGCAGTATGTAATGCAGGCCTGGACCCATTCTTTTCAGTTATTTCCAGTACCTTGCATTTTTTCTCTAAGAAGCTAACTAAGTCCTGGAGAGTGGGAATTCTCCCAGAATCAACATGATTCTCCCATTCACGGATGCTATCATTATCTAGTAGCTCCAATATAAAATGTGACAATAACAAGTCTTGAAGGGGAACCCCGTTAAAGTCCAAAGCTTCTAACGCATTGACATGAGAAACAAAGTGGTCGATGATGGCACGCAAGGACACTGAATCATTACCGTATGCGGGGGGCTTGAAAAGCTTGGTAACATGGTTGTGCGCTATGAGCCTAATGTTATTGTATCGAGTTGTCAGCAAGTTCCATGCAACCGTAAAGTTATCATCTGACACAGTAATGTTCTTTAAGAGGAGTTTGGCCTCACCACTAAGACTAGAATTAAGGTAGTAGAACTTAACAATATCAGAAAGAGCATGGTTATCAATTACTATGGCCTTGAAGCTATCTCTGAAATTCAACCAGTCTGTGAAGTCGCCACTGAACTGCGGAATTTGAATTTCAGGCAACTTTATATGCGCTGCAGCTACGTTAGCAGTAGGAAATTGTGCACTCTGCAAATTATTCAAAGGGTTATCACTGTCTGTAGTGTTGGATTTTTTGAAATTGTCACAATGTAGTTTAATTTTAACCAGCAACTCAAAATATTTATCTTCGAAGTCACAACGTTCGGCTATTTCTTCGTCGATATTGTCTGTAATATCCTCTAAAGCGACTTGCGCTTCGTTATATTGTTCATAAATTTCCTCGCATTTGTGTTTGCGTAACACTAACATTTGATATTGCTCTTCTGTAATGTCCTGAAAGTTGCTAATTACTTTTTCTTGTGAGGTAAGCATGCCCTTAGCGACTGCACGCTTCCTAACTAAAAGTCGTTTTTGGGCATCCTCCATGATGACTTTAGGATTGCCCGCCTAGATGTAATTACCAGAGTTGCACACCTAACTAACACAACAAACTAACTAACACAAAAAATAAACACTGAGACAATGGTCTCGATTATGTTGTAAACAAACATCTGAACATAGAATACTGTATTGTGTCCTTGGGAAGTTAATGGGAACGTATACAATTTAAATTTATGGCCTTCCTGGTGAAATAGCAAGAAACAAGGGCCCAAAATGGCCAAAACAATGCTTAATAATTCATTCAAAGTAGTAAACAGCTCAATATCCGGCCCGGAGAGGACCAAATAATGTAATGGCCAACGTGGGAAGTCAACAACCCACCAAGAGTATTCTGGTAATAGTGGACAATGTATAAAGGTTTATTGGCCAAAGCATTAGATAAAGATGTAATGATAAAAGAGTTGACTTTATAAAAAGGTCGCATAATAATTTAGCAAACATGTGGAGGACCAGACAATATTATTGTCACTAAATGAGGAGGTCCAGGAAGGCATAGGACACAACACCACCACTAACTAATAATAAGATATATTATCAAATAGGTGGCACATAAAACAAATATTCAAAGGTGACACATAAAACAAATATTCAAAGGTGGCACATAAACATATGAGAAACACTAGCACAAATTTACAGAATTGAAGAAGCACTCGCATAGAGTTGACACACGTTAAGTCTTGAGCCTAAAACACACACATTGTCTTGAACGTAGCTGCAGATCAGTACATCATAGAACGGCATGCAATACACGGCGGTTCCAAAGAATGATATAATTTAAATATGCAACACAAGTGGAGTTGCAACAAATAATGAAAAAACAGGTCGCATGGAACGAGAATGTGTCGTCGAACCAGGACTGACTCACAGTGATGCGCCGATACTGTAAGCCCAAAATGAATTGTTAATAAAACAAATTATGTGTGAATCACAGGAAGTCAAAGTAGTTGCTGTCATACAAATACCGGGATATGCCAATCGCACGGTATTGTCACAATAGTAAAGTAGTTAAGCCCAGCGTCAACTTCCATTCCAGTGATGTTGCAAGAAGTCAAAGTAGTTTCTATCATACAAACACCGGGATATGCCAATCGCACGGTATTGTCACAATAGTAAAGTAGTTAAGCCCAGCGTCAACTTCCATTACAGTGATGTTGCAGGAAGTCAAAGTAGTTGCTATCATACAAATACCGGGATATGCCAATCGCACGGTATTGTCACAATAGTAAAGCAGTTTAGCCTAGCGTTAACCTCCATTAGTGATGATGCCTGGCCTTGTAACATGCTTCCAGACACGATGAATTACTTATCACACGAAGCATCATCATTATTCATACGCGTGAAGACAAATTGTTAGGCAGTAAATGAAGATAGAAGTAAACACATTACAACAAACTATCCGACGCCGCGGATTGAAGAATTCGTCGACATGGCGCGTAGCAACATCAAGCATGGTTTGATGAGATCGAAAATCACCGTAATGTCACTGCCCAAACAAAATATGAATCATGTGCATAGGACATGATTGCTAAGCACGGTTACTATGAAGATAGCACCAATTATAGAAATGATTAGCTGGATGTTCGTTGATATATCACAACCAGCGTTGAAGCACAACATTGTCATGGCTACACTTAGAGAACAACGAAGAAGAAACACGTGATTGGTCGCTACAAGCAGCAAGGAGGCCTCTGATAGGCTGGAAGCAGCCAATCACAGTAGAGAGTTTAAAAACCAGTAAGAGGCCTCTGATAGGCCGAAAGCAGCCAATCACAGTAAAGAGTTCAAAACCAAGTAAAAGATGAATCAATGTGCCAACTTAAGAATACAAAAATTACCTTCTAAGCCAAAATTTCCTACTGGAAACACGGCAGTAGGAATACTACATGCAATCAAAACAAATAAATCACGACAACCAATCAACATAAACAAAACCAACCTGACAATGAATAAATGCAATGAAGACAAATAATACAGATATGTACAACCACACAGAGTGGAAACAAATGGGGAAACACAAAAACTGGTTTGCCAAGACAGTGGCCGAACCAACAGCTCTGTGGGGACGTGCGTTATCGTCCACCAGAATGAACCCATCGCCTATGGCACCAGCATAGGGCACAACAAACGGTCGAAGAATCTCGTCTCGATACCTCTGAGCAGGCTAAGCACCATTCTGAACGACATAGAGCTCCGTACGCCTGCCAATACTGACTCCTGCCCACACCATTCATCCACCACCATGATATGGAGCTGGTTCCTCCTCATAAGCGAGTTCCACGTTCTCTCCTGATGAGGGAACGACGATTGTCCGGCTGAACACAACATCTTGACTCATCTGTGAACAGGACCCGGCGCCATTCGTTACGACGCCAATCCTGAAGTTCCTCCGCCCAGTTTCTGCGGGCTAATCGGTGGCGTGGTTTTAATGGGACACACACCATAGGCCTCCGTGCTTAGAGGCCTCTTTACCGAAGGCGATTTCAGACTGTTTGTGTTGATATTGCGCGTTCTGTTGACACCTGGAGGGTGCGTTGCAGCTGAGTTGTATTCAGCCTCCTCTCTCGACGGGCTGTTAACCGGAGGTAACGGTCATCTCTTGCTGATGTTACCCGTGGACGAATTTGGCACGGCCTTCTTTAAACGGTTCCTGTTGTCTGAAATCGCGTCCAGGTCCTGGAAATTACACTTTGGGACACTCCAATAACTGCAGCCACCTCCCTCTGTGTCTGTCCCGCTTCCAACCTTCCTATGGCTATCCATGCCATACCTTCGGGTAAGTCACGTTGTTGTTGTTGCATCGCACTACCTGCTCACTACACCATCTGAACCCAACTGCTTGTGTCATTCGTTTGGTAGAGTTAACACACGTCCACACCAACCCCCTCTGCAGCAACTTTCTGATATTACCACTATCTCGGTAGCCGTAATGTTGTTGTCTCCACTCCGTAGAACCGACAGAAAGACGACGAACTATTTTAGGTCATTCTGCCGATGACAATACGTCAGAACCTAGATATCTCAACTGATCCCCTAATTGTTTTGACCAGTGTATTTCAGATGCCTAGGAAGTGTTGTGTGACTGACTGTAAGTCAAATTATGGCAGCACTAGTAAAATAACTGGTTATATCACTACGTTTTGATCACTAGACCGAGGTGGACGTTCAGTGCCTAGTAATTTAGTTTTGGTTGGCAATTATCTTCATGTGACCTCTATATTCCAGTACATTATGAACTGTACTCAGTTGGCAAGTGCCTTTACGTAGATTTCATTAGAAGGCTACCTATTTTTAAATTAAATGACCAGTGGAGCATTATTGTTAGAATGTCAACATTAAGCTTAGAGGCCTATTGTGACTATGATGAGTTCATCTGTGAACGAAAAGTGAAGAATTTTTAATCTGAATAGTCTTAAATAGATTTTCGGTGCACGTCAATGACGGCAGTGAGCAATAAAAAGAAACTTCCGACATTGGGACATTGAGGTACAGTACAACCTTTTATTATTACCTTACCGGGAATCGACAGTACATAGCATAATAATATGTATCCTTTATTTGTGATATTTGTGTGTAAATTTAGCGGACGTTATATTCTGTTGTATATTTGGAAACATTTGGCCTCAAAATCTATGTGTTTACACAGTGTTAGCAATTACCATGTGCTTGCGCTAGGCCTCCCAGATGACAGATGGGCGGTGTTGAAAACCTTACGACATGGCTTGAGAATTTTAGACGGCGATGCTTTAATACAGCTGCAGTCGCCAGGCGCGGATCTAGGGTTTGGCTTTAATAGGGGGGGGGGGGGTCAGAGAATCGAAATTGTTAAGGAAAATGGTATCACTAAAAACGCAATCACAAAATAACCAAACGTACATAACCAGACCAATTTTTTTGCAAGCTACATGGATAGAAATTTGATGCGTTTAGCGCACCAAAAATATTCGTACAAATTGCAACGGCGTGTTTGCGACTTTTACATCGAGCTTCAGAAAAGTATCAAGGTACGTTACAGTTTCGGCAAGTCGAGTTGGTACCGACAAAGGGAGAAACTCACAGCTTAAATTGCCAACCAAGCTTGCAGTTTGGACGTCGGCAAAAAATTTTCGTACGAAAAAAAAAGCCCCAAATTCCTATCCGTGCGTTGCTGCACATTCATCGTGACATCACTATAAACATCGATTCGATAATGACAAGGTTTGCTAAACGAAATCTACGAGTTGATTTTGTTATATAAATAATCATTTTTATATAACAGGTATGAAGTTGTAAATATGTACAGTTGTAACAGAACATAATAATTGCAATAAAGATATTTTCAGTATTGAATAAAATGAAAAAATATATCTATTTTTCAGTTAAAATTCGTTAAGTTTTATTTTTCTGGTTATTGTGTTTTCGTTTTTTGAGTTTGCAAAAAAAAATTGGTCTCCGTTTGGGGGGGGGCATGACCCCCCCCCCCCCTTGAATACGCGCCTGACAGTCGCTAATTTTCTCGAAGCGTTTAGATCTTATTCAACGTAATAAAGAAAGCTTTCCTTATTAGATCTAGGCAACACTGAAAAATGGCTTCTATCACTTCAACTTATTCAACGTGTATATCGAAACATAAAATTGCATTCACTGCCAAAAATAAGATTCTGCTTAGCAAACGTCAAGAGAGTAGACTAACGAAAATATCGTGGGTCAGTAGATACAGCCAGGTAGGAAAACAGCCCTTGCCCATTCTCATTCAGGAACGAAAGAAAGAAGATGGTATTGTGTAGTGCGATGCATTTAGCTTAGCTGTCATTGTCTCACAAAAGACTACCTTGGCTCAAAAGGGCAGTGTGATATTCCGTCAGGGCATACCAACCAGGAAGTTCAACCGGGGCACGATCCCATATCCGCTGCGCTCGACTGCGTCATTGATTAGTTGGAAGGTTGATAAGCTAAGAAACCACCTCTTCCTTCGGCCTTGTGTTGGAATGGTCAGTGGGGCTGGCAGGCTGGCATTTATAAATGAGTTTTTATTTTTGAACTCCGTCGTGTAAATAGTTTACACGCCAAGCTAAAGGTCAGTCTAAACAAGTTCAGAACTGACACGCAGGTTCCACAGAAAGAGTGACTACTCCACAGTATTGTGCAAATTAATTGGCATAGTGAATTAGCCTACTGTGTTGCTATTTTCAGGAACATACTGAAACTCTTCTTGGGAAAACAACTTCTGTTCTCAGAGCGAATTTCTCTTTCGCCGTACCCTTACGTTTCATGACCCTAGCTGAAACTGGGCCTCGTGAGGCAAAACTGAGTTGAGGAGGGTTCGATTCCCACCTCAGACATCCTGGAAGTGGTTTCCCATTTCTACTCCAGGTAAATGCTGAGTTGGTTCCTAACTTAATACCACGGCTGCCTCCTTCCCAATTATATCCCCAGTTTAACACACGCTAGTACAGCCATCACAGTAACAAAGGTTACCACGATGTCGCAGAGCCCCTAAAATAAGCAACAACAACAACAAAACTAGGCACAATATATCCGTATGCTTCTTCATCCCCGTTAATGAATCCCAGGTCGCTACTTTCGAAGTATTAGTGATATGAAAATCCACCGCTTGCTTCCAGTCGACCGACCGGGTCAGGTATGGAAAGAATGAAGCCGCCATCTAGCGGCGAGGTTATTAACTGTGCCGGCGGCCGAAGCCTGTCGCACTCCTCTGAGGCAGTGATTAAATGAATGACAGATGAAATGAATTGATAGTGGAGAGTGTTGCTGGAATGAAATTGTTGACAGGGAAAACCGGAGTACCCGGAGAAAAACCTGTCTGCCTCCGTCTTGTGCAGCACAGATCTCACATGTAGTGACCGGGATTTGACCCTAGGACCCAGCGGTGAGAGGCCGGTGTGCTGCCGCCTAAGCTACGGAGGCTTCCTCGAAGTATTAGACTATTATTATTAATTATAATAATATTTACTCACTTCCTCCAGTTTTTAATGGGTAAATTTTATGGCACGGGTTATACCAACTAATTTGTAAAATTTAATTAAATACTATACAATGATAGAAACGCGTTACATTTAAAAATTCCTAAAAAGCGTCAGAACAGTCATATCATGGAAACCCTACAACGATTTTTCCCAATATTTGTATCGATCTTAAACCTAAAAGGAGAGCACTAGTGCGCCTCTTCACAAAACGTACTGATGTAGAGAGTTTGAGTAACTTCATGTTAAAAGTCTACAAAATCAGCCATTGTAGGCAAATACGACTCAGTGAGCTTCGGAAATAAAATACTATACTCCAAACAATAGCATTGTATCCATTATTTGAAGCTAAAATATTGTTAGTGCAGTAGAAATGAGTCCACGTCATCGCCGAGTGGTGTCAGTAGATAAGTCTATGAACTATTTTCAGTGACTTAATATTTTACCATGGCCTTCTTATGTTCCAGGCCATGGCAGGACGAAATTGGCAACATTGCGTGTCGTCCAGAGACCGCTTGTCTGCCAGGGAAAAATGTCACGGCCTTCTATTTTTAACTAATGTAATGTTCGCGTACTCCTACCTGAGCAAAGCAAGCATCCTCTTGTTAACATAGATAACATGTTTCAGGGCTGGGGATCTATCTGTGAACCCACGCGGATATAATGGGCAGGTGCGGATCTAGAGTTTGGTTTGGGGGGGGGGGGGGGGGTCAGAGATTCGATCTAGAGTTCGGCTTTGGTGGGGGGGTCAGAGAATCGAAATTGTTAAGAAAAATGATATCACTAAAAACGCAATCACAAAATAACCAAACGTACAAAACCAGACCAATTTTTTTGCAAGCTTCATGGATAGAAATTTGATGCGTTTAGCGCACCAAAAATATTCGTACAAATTGCAATGGCGTGTTTTGCGACTCTTACATCGAGCTTCGAGAAAAGTATCAAGGTACGTTACAGTTTCGGCAAGTCGAGTTGGTACCGACAAAGGGAGAAAGTCACAGCTTAAATTGCCAACCAAGCTTGCAGTTTGGACGTCGGCAAAAATTTTTGTTGCGAAAAAAGCCCCCAATTCCTATCCGTGCATTGCTGCACATTCATCGTGACATCACTATAAACATCGATTCGGTAATCACAAGGTTTGCTAAACCGAATAGACGAGTTGATTTTGTTGTATAACTAATATTTTTTATACAAGAGGTTTGAAGTTGTAAATATGTAGACTACAGTTGTAACAGAACATAATAATTCCAATAAAGATAATTCAGTATTGAATAAAATGAAACAAAACTGTTTTTCAGTTAAAATTCGTTAAGTTTTATTTGTCTGGTAATTGTGTTTTCGTTTTTTGAGTTTGCAAAAAAATTTGGTCTCCGTTTGGGGGGGGGGGGGTCATGACCCCCGTGACCCCCCCCCCCCTGAATCCGCGCCTGATAATGGTTACCATGGGAAGAAGTGTTATGGGTACTCGAATTCACCAGCCCACCCGCCTTTAATCGCACGAGCCAGAACGCACAAAACCTCCCATTAATAGGCCTATTACTCTTCATACATTTGTCATCACACTGTACGTTTACAGTGGTCGTAGTTTCCGATTATCACGAATGAGAGCTTGAAAATGAGACCAATTTTCCTGCTGTACGTTCATCCTGGGCTGAGAAGACGTTACTTCAGAACCTTTTATTGGGTAGTTGGAAAATATTCAAACTTGAGATTTACGCTATCAATACTTGTGCCTATAAGATATAAAAATGTCATTACTCTCAGCCAAATAGTTTTCCATGTTCCTAGAAAAGGCGTCAAAAACCCAGACAATTTTTCATACAACCACAAATAAAAATAGGAATTATTAAATTTGAGAATAATTGGCTTATATAGTATAACACAGAATTAAACAAGGAAAATATTGCTATAATAGGCCTGTTGGTTTCTTTGTATAAGGTCTAAACTCGAGTATCCATAATAAAAAAATCCTGTAGTAGACCTATGAATTCTAGTTCAGTAGACATATAAACTATTTATAGCAACATATAGAACTTTCTCCTTCCCGTGTTCTTGGGATAGGCTATTAGGGCTACTATTGTCCGTATAAAGTTAAAACTGGACTGCGGGCTCTTATCGACTTAAAGCGGACTCCCCCAGAATTGGTGACTTCGAAGTCTTCAAAAACTGTATTTTCCCTGTTTTATATAATAGCTTATTGGTCATGAGTGGATAGCGCACGATGCTAAACGTGTGATACGTAATTAATTTTATATAATAGCTTATTGGTCATGAGTGGATAGCGCACGATGCTAAACGTGTGATACGTAATTAATACCTTATGAATATGCAACGTGATTTTGTAATTCATCTCACGGTAGTGTCCGCGCGCTGGATGGCACAGCCCGTACACTGTTGTACTGAACTTGGATTTGCGCTCAACCCAATGCACGAATATTCAAGATATTTCAAACAATGTATTGACAAGTTTGACAGTATTGAGTGTTTTGCGAAATAAAACAATTAGATTGAGATACGAAGAATTAATGAACACGTTTGATGTTCCGTTAGCATTTACTATGTAAGTTGACGATCAAAGGCGCCCGCAGGATTTTTTTCCAGAAAGGGGTGGAGGGAGGGGGAGTGATATTTTTCATTTCATTACCTACCTGTCACTAGGTGATAATGAGACCTACCCTCCCCCTCCCCCAATTAATTGGCTGCTCTGAAACTGTTGGGTACATTATCTTATGGCATGAATGGCAGTATATTTTGTTTTGTTTCGGTTCATAGCTTTCGTCCATAGAAGTTCACTTTTCTTTATGAATCATCGGTAAATTTTCATTTCTTAGAAACAGGTAAAAAGTAGTTGTATCACCATGTATCGACAAAAATAAAAATCAAGCAGTTAATTAAAATTGTAATGTTAATCCAGTTCGCCAATGTTCTAAATAACTGGAGATATTTTCAAACTATCCCAAATGACTAAGTTAAATAAAACTATATCTAAATCATTTGACTATCAATGACTTCAATTTATGAAATAATGTGGTGTGACAATGCACAATCCAACTGTTCTTGGGATTCCAAGTGAGGCCACGGCCCCTCCTTGCCCCACCCGGCGCCCATGTTGACGATGCATACTGTGTTGTAGCTGACAAGTTCTTAATTATTGCAGTTATTAGGGTCGTAGTTCGTTCTGTACCATAGCTACGCCGCTACACGCGGCAACACTTGCACCTGTAGCTGTAGTCCGCTCTTAACCAGGCCTCTTTCACACGAAGCCACCATCGCCGCGCCACCATGGTGCCACCTCCACGTCTTTGCATTAATTCAAGTGTAGTCTTTCACACGTTGTGGCGGTCGTGTCTCTGGTGGCGCGGTCAGAATTCCTGGTGGCAGACAATGCAATTTTTGGAGCGGCCAAGTTGGCAGCGCCACCACATGTTTACATTTATTCAAATGGAGCTTTTCACACGAGACGCGACTTTCTATGCGGCCAGGCCAGACTAAAAAGAACTGTGAAAAAAAAATGCTTGTGAAAATATAATGATTACTAACTTAATTTGTATATGTAATTTTGCTCAATAAATAGTGAAAAATGAAAATCCACAGCCTGCTTCCAGTCTCCGACCGGGTCAGGAATGGAATGAATGAAGCCCCCATCTAGCGGCGAGGATATGAACTGTGCCGGCTGCCGAGGCCTGACGCACTCCTCTGGGGCAATGATTAAATGAATGACAGATGAAATGAAATGATAGTGGAGAGTGTTGCTGGAATGAAATTTTGACAGGGAAAACCGGAGTACCCGGAGAAAAACCTGTCTGCCTCCGTTTTGTCCAGCACAGATCTCACATGGAGTGACCGGGATTTGAACCACGGACCCAGCGGTGAGAGGCCGGCGTGCTGCCGCCTAAGCCACGGAGGCTTGCTCAATAAATAGTACGGTCATTAAAGTAAATTGAAAATGTGGAAATTCTTCTTACCTCAGTGTCGCTAGGAGTTTTTCCTCTGGAGGTGTACTATCTCTCATATTTGTGTCCACACCGGCCAGTTGATCTTTTTTAAACTGCAGTAGCTCATCAAAAGATGAAATGTTCATTCGTAGGAAAGTGAAAATTTTAACTGGATTCTGTCTCAGATCAATATACAGAGTACAAAATATACATTTTGCAAAGATGGGTGAACCCAAAATCTTCTATTTCCCCGTTTTCGGCGTTTATTTATAACCTGATATATAGAAAAACAGCAAGTGCTGCTTCTTCCACCTCCATTTCAAGACTGACTCATGCCTGGTGGCGTACTTGGTGGCTAGAGAAAATATTGCAAAGACGTGGAGGCGGGACCATGGTGGCTCCGAGTGAATGAGGCCCCTGATTGTGGACGGACAACAGTATATTTTCTTTTTTCCCATTGCCTTTTCTTGAAGGCGCTGAAAACAAAAGGGGAAATCATACATTTAGAAAATTAAAACAAAAATTTCAATTAAGGCCTATACAAATGGCGGTACAAATCCCAACGCTATAGCGCCGTTACATTAAACGATAAAATAATAGGGTCGTTATGGCGTACTGTAAAGTTACATTCAAAATATTTGTAGCTTGATATATAAACAAAAAACATTTTTCCGACCTTATATCTGTGCCACGTGTACAGACCCGGCACTAGCCGCAGTATGCTGGTACCCCAACTTCCACCCTGGGTACATTCGGGTTAATATAGCAAATTACTCAGTAGAGCCATAACGCCCTATTATTCCTGCTGAACTGCACAATTGTGATAATGGACGCTAACGACATGAATGCGGAACCAGGCATGATGGAAGTTATTCTTTTCAAACCCTGATACTGTTGTGTGTGGGTTGAGCTCCGTACCAGGCAAGCGAAAGTGACGTGGATCAAATTACAGTACGATGCGACTGTAACTCGACACAATAACGCTGATAAATCGGGATGCCGACAAGGTCGCTCTACTGCTTTCAATGTCACATTATAACGTACTGCGTCATTTGGAAATCGATTATGATGAGGTGAGGTCATTCAGTTTCCCGTCTTACGGGGAACCACAGCCATGTAATCAACGTAAGTATTATTAAATATTCACTGCGAGACAAATTCGCAAAGCTCTTTCAGTATTTATAGTCCACGTCAGCTTATTAAATATGTTAGGGCCTACAGTATACAGGGTGAGGCACTTAAAGCTGTTTTTCGAAATATTTGGAAAAATACAAATGGGATTAAAAATAAATTGCAATAAAAGTTGTTCACCTCATTAACATAAAGCTCGACCCCCCTGCACCACCCCTGGGGGTGGGAGGGTGGTTGACTTTGAAAGCTTAAATTAGAACCCCTAATTTGTATTGCACATTTTGCATTCTCCGTGAAAAAATATGTAACTTTTTTTCGTTTCGTGATAGATGGCGTTGTAATCGACAATCTCCTTGTAACCAAGCACCCCGAGATAGTGAGAGGCAAGCGGACTCACAGTAATCAAGCACCCCAAGATAGTGAGAGGCAAGGGGACTCACAGTAATCGAGCACCCCGAGATAGTGAGAGGCATAGGGAATCACCAAAATCAGGCACCCCGAAGGGAACAAATTACTATTACTATTACGTCCACGTCCAAGTCCAAGAATGCATTGCGGGAGGGTTGACGGTGTCACATGATAGCATTAAAAAAACATTTTTTGAGACATTACTATTTTTCAACAATTTTCAACTAATTTTCATTTTTTTTTCGATTACAGCGCCATCTATCATGAAACGAAAAAAAATTATACAAAAGTTACATATTTTTTCACGGAGAATCCAAATCTGCAATAAAGAATAGGGGTTCCTATTTAAGATTTCAAAATCGACCCCCCCCCCCCCCTTCCGGTGGGGGGAGGGTGCAGGGGTGTCGAGCTTTATGTTATTGGATGTCCCTCTCCGAGGAGAACAACTTTCATTGCAACGTTTAATCCGATTTGTATTTTTCCAAATATTTCGAAAAATAGTTTTAGGCTCAGTGCCTCACCATGTATAGCGCATCTAACCTTAGCATTTGTCCCCCATCACTAACAATATGGTGGCTTGTAACTTATTATAATTTCATCAAGTCAGGAGATCTTTGGTTTGAATACCGGTGCTGACAGTGGCTATCCTGAGTGTGATTTTTCCACGGAGTTTTCTACACCAACCTTCAGGCAAATTAAGGGATAGTAGGCTACCTTACCTCAAGTCCCCGGGCACCTATCTCATACCTATCCCTAATACACTACTACAGTCATCACGCTCTAGTTATTAAAGTTGCCTTTTAGTTTTCTGTGTAATAATTAATTCGAAACTTGTGTTTATATTTGACATAACAGTAGATCAAATTTAGATTTAGATTTTAGGTGCATTATATTTAGATTTAGCTTTTCACTACTATGATTTTGACAACTGTGTGAACGTCCTAGTGTTAAGGATTGCATTTAGATATTAATACTCAATAATGTAGTAGTATGGAACTAGTATGGAACAAGTTTATGCCAATTAAGGCTAAAGAAGTCGTGTACAATGCATATTATGTTCCTATAATTACATAATATGCAGCATAAACTTGGACAATGACTAAGAGGGATGAGAGCAGAGTAGGCTACAGGCAGCTGAGATGAGATTCCTGAGAAGTATGGTCCAGAAAACGAGGAGAGACAGAGTGAGAAATGAAGATATACGGAAAGAACTGGGAGTAGAGAAACTAAATGACAAACTGGAGCAAAACAGATTTAAATGAATTGGACATGTCAAACGGATGAATGAAGTAAGGCTACGAAGACGAGCACTGGAACGACGGACGACAGGGAAGAGAGGACGAGGAAGACCAAGAATGCGTTGGATGGACTCAGTGAAGAATAGCATTAGAAAACGAAACCTGGATTGGAACACCGTGTCGGAAGAGGAATGGTGGAACGATAGAACAAAGTGGAGAGGAACCATATTTGCCCCCACCCAGTGTCAGCTGGAAAAGGGGAAATGATGATGATGATGATCATCATGATGATGATGAACTGTTTTTACTGTGTAGGTGCACTGTTATTGGGGCGCACAATGCACCATGTTGTGTACCATCAACAAATAAATAAATAAATAAATCACATAAATACAGATTATCAGTTAGACACGTTCAACGTACACCCAATTACACGTAGCTGAATATCAAGATGCCCCAAGCTCCTAAAATAAATTAACAACATGATTTACGAGTCGTAAATGAAAATTCCTTAGTCAAACATTAAAATCGTTGTAACCTGACTTTTCTGTTGACCCCACGATCACTTCTTTTCAAATCCTTATCTAATCTGGATTTAGGCGCCTGGATATACAGTATCTCCCAGATGTCCCTGACACCTAGTGGTGAACGTTGGAGCTTTGATAGAGCGTTTCAACAAAACCTAACTTGCAAATTTAGCTTCACACAAGTTTAATTAGTGGAAGGTTCTTTTACATGCCATAAATCTATGACATGGGACCGCCGACTTTTCTTCCCCCTCCGAAGGAAGGCATAGTGCAGGATTTTAACGTTCTTAAAAATCCGATGACCTCGGCCGGGTTTGAACCCGCGATCTTGGACATAGAAGCTCAGCATGCTACAGACTATGCAGTCTATGCCACCGCCAGATGACTACTATGTACCGATTACACAACAGTGGGTCGGGAACCACCGGATGCTCTCATAGCATTGATTACAGATGCAGCTGGCAACCTTAGTTGAGATAATTAGGCTACAGTACTTCACCACAAGTATTAATTTCTCAACTAAGGTAACGGCGTTACAAATAACGTGTTATTAGTAACTGTTTGTCTAGTTATGGCGGTACAAATTACGTGTAACTAGTAACTGCTACTACACTGACCGGCAAAATGAAATCGATCACTTGAAAATTTCAACATTACTTTGATTTAAATCAAATATATGAACGCTCATGGTCTAGTACATAAGTTACTGTCTATAGCATGGAAGTAAGGTTTCCCGGATGTACTGTATTATCATTCTTCATGTCACCGTTTCACTTAACAATAGCGATTCATTGACATGATGCTGTTTCCCGCGGAAAGTTGTGCGCGCCACCAATTTCGATCAGAGCCACTGCCCTGGCAACATCTTCAGACCTCAAGGGCATATTCGTTTCTGAATTGCACAAGAACAACTGAGGATATGGCTGTATTGATCTTTTCCTATGCCAACAAATGGCAAAAGAAAAAAGGAAAAAATCGTTGTATTGTTGACGATAGCGATGGCGCGCACATCTTTCCGCGGGAAACAGCATCATGTCAAAGAATCGCTATTGTTAAGTGAAACAATGGCATGAAGAATGGTAATGCAACAAGGAAACCAATTAACCTTACTTCCATGCTATAATAGTACATTATGCAACGAGCCTATAATGGCTATAATAAAGACACGAGTATTTTTTATAAAACGAGCGTATGCGAGTTTTATAATTTCCATACAAGTGTCTTAATTACCATTATAGGCGAGTTGCATACGACTGTTTATGTTCGACGATAATTATAACTTTATTATATGTTTTAATATAAATATTCATAAATATCTGTTGAGAGTCAGCTACTGGAATTTTGTGATCGCAGAGCGAGCGTTGGGTGTTATATCTTTGTCTTTCAAGAGCTTTGAACGACCGACGCATGCGCTCTGTGGGCTTGCAATGCCATATGCAGCCATATGTTTACATCAGCCGTCCCTCAGTAATATTGTCACCGCAGTCATTTGAAGACAATGCACTGTGTAGAAATTAGTGTTGGTGATTTTAAGGTACAGTGCTATTTCTTGTCTCATATTCGCCAGTTTATTTACGCGAACATATGGACGGTGGGTATTCCATGTCGGTAATTTATTATAGTTCGATGTTGTGTTTATGTCCGACATGTTGGATTTTGAGCGCATGCGCGAAGTTATCGTTGCCTAATTGGTCAATGAACGAGCTCTGATTGGCTGGAGAAACTGTATCATAATGGAAAACAGTGTTATAATGACCATCATTATGATACAGTTATCTGACACATAATAGTGAGGGTCGAACATAAACAATATGTACTGTACTAGGCCTGTACCGTTCATATTTATGATTTGAATGAAGGTAATGTTGAATTTTTCCAGCGATCGGTTTTTTTTTTCGGTCAGTGTAGTTACGGCGGTACAAATAACGTGTTATTCCCCAACCCTGATTACATCTTAGCTAGTTTTGCTATTACTTGTTGATGTTCAGCAAATATACTGTACGTTCCCCATGCTGGTTGTATCCTCCACCAGGAAGAACGAACGGCTCCTCCAAAAGAAGCAGCAGATGGCCTTACCACTTCCTAGTACGGTCGTGCAACATCTTAATGATTGATTATATTTGACTGCCAACTAAATGGCGATGACCCGGTAGCGCCATGCTGTCCACTACTCGGCCAACTGGACATTAATATTCAACAGCCTGTCGACTCAAGAAAACACCACATGGCTTTATCATGCACCTCCTTTCCTTACATAGATTGGACCAAAAGAACATCGGGTAGCTGGACCCCGCGACACGTCGATCACGATCTACTGGTAGACAACCAGCATATATTTAGTACAGACTTGGCTAAATAATTAGAATATGGACATATTTTCTTAGTTACTTGCAACTCTGTTAAAGTGGAAGTGTAATTCCGGTTGTTTTGATTTGAGTCACCGATGGCTGTATATTCCTAATTTTTGATCAATTTTCTGTCAACTTATCATTCAGGCGACTTCGGTGGCGTAGTTGGTAGCATGCTGAGCTTCTATGCCCAAGGTCACGGGTTCAAACCCAGCCGAAGTCGTCGGATTTTTTTAAGAGCGTTAAAAATCACTCAGTATGCCTGCCTTCCTTCGGAGGGGAATTAAAGCTGGCTATCCCATGTCATATATATTTATGGAATGATAAAGAACCTTCCACTAATTACACTTGTGTGAAGCTAAATTGTAGTTTCGATTTGACTGACGCTCTTAGGTTCCAACGTTCGTCGCCAGGAGCCGACTACGGTGGCATCTTTAACCATGTTTAGAACTAGTTGGTCGTTGGAAGTGGCGTTTGGTAGCAAAAGTTGGAACTACTTGAAAATCGAATTTCTGTAGTCCTTACTTGAATTAAAAAAAGACACGGATAGTCAGTCTGAAAGACTGGACTTTATATCATTTTAAATGCTAGCAGCCGAGTATCAAGAAGGCAGTGCGACAACAAAGTTTCAAGATTCTATTTTGTTTCTTCACTGCCTACTTGATTGTTCTCACACTGCATTCTTGAAACTCTGATCTCGCACTGCCTTCTTGGTACTCGGCTGCTACATCGTACTATGACGTCACACACTTCAGTGCATTCTAAGTACATTTCGTCCCGTCACCGTAACGTAACGCCAGACCTCAGCGTAACGACGAAGTCGACAAGGGCTTCGCGCGTCCAGGGACCATGACAGCATAGAGATCGCCTCTAAACTGAGGAACCAACCAACCAACCAACCAACTTATCATTCAGTAAACCAAGGTTCATCAGTAATTGCAGCTTTTTCAGTCAAAGAATCTATGAACACATTACTTGAATGAGCCACACGAGGAACACTTCATGCTGTCAACCTGCGGAATGAAAGCTTCACACTTTCAGCGCGTAGTAAATAGCATGAATGTTTTAGTCCTTGAACTTCCGCGATCTAATTACAGGTAATGTATAAAGAGCCGCGCTTGCCGTGCTGTTGGTATACACCAGAATGTAGGACAAGTTGACTGATGCGCTGTTGCCCGATTGCTCTCATTGACACTATCAAAGTGAAGATAGCTTTAAAGCCATTTTTCAGTGTTGCCTTATTCACAAAATGATATTGGAATCTTCAGTCGGTCAACACAAGATAACCAATCACTGGAATATGTGAACAAATAACCCGAAATAAATTACAAGTGATTAAGATATTATAATTACTTGCTGTACCTGGCATGCGTTGCAATGCCAATCAAAGAAAGTGTTTGCGTTGTAACTTTGTTGAACTGCTTTTGGATACACAAATATTTTTTCTTTTTCCGTTAACTGCCACAAAACTATTGTAAACTGGATTTACTATCTGGGAAACCTTCGTGGGAGCGTGCTCAACAACTCTCCAAAGTTTCATCGCAATCGGATGAATGGTATATGGACGCATACGGGACTTTGTTTAAACGATTCGCGCGCCGTCCCCCTTTTGTTGAATCTGCTCGTGCGCTACCTATTGTAACATGGATTTACTAAGTCAGAGATCTTTACAAGAGTGTAAGCAACAACTCGCCAAAGTTTTATCGCAATCGTATGAATGGTTCATGAATACAAACGGGACTTTGTTCAAAAAAAATTGCGCGCTGTCACTCATTTGTTGAATCTACTCGGATTTCTCCTTAGTGAAACAAAAATTAACCTGACTTCACGGATTTTGGACCCACACTTATATTTTATGCATACTGAGATTAACGTTATTCACGCGTACGTAGTATAATTATCTGCTGTTTGGAATAACAGTTTTGCAATCACTAACCTTGCGTGCCTGTTTACGAGGGAGTGTAACACGAAGACTGCCGATAAAATTACATGTTTACATTGACCCTGTGTGTTGGGAGTTTAGAGAGATCAGTATTACCAGTCTCAGAAGAGAGCGATTATGCTAAATGAGGGTTTAAATGAGGGTTTCACATAGTTTCAAGTGTGCATGTGCCACGGTGGATTGCACAATGCAACCAGGACTTAAATGCTTTGTAGTTGATTTGTAGATGATTCATGTAGGACTGTGCCAATTTAGCCCCGTGTACGCGTTCATGTACGTGTGTGTGATATTGAGATTAGAAACGATCCTGTATTTACCTGAAGTAAAAGTGAAAAAGAAAAAAAACTACAAAAACGGAAAACCACTTCTAGGATGGCTGAGAAGGGATTCAAACTCACCCCTTCTCAGTTTTGCCTCAAGGGCTACACTCCGCCTCGTTGGAGGAAAAACTGAGAACAGGCGGGTTCGATTCCCACCTCAACCAAACTGGAAGTGGCTTCCGCCCCTTCTAATCAAGGCAAATGCCGCGATTATTGCTCAGTAAAAAAGAAAAAAGGCGAATTGGGAGAAATAAAAATGTTAAATGATTTTTCATTAAAGACTTTCCGTTGAGTAAAATGGGGCTTGTGGGCATTTTAATAAGTTTGGTAAAAATGTTGGTTGGTTCTTAACTTTAGGGGCTGCGACAACGCGATCATGTAGCCCCGTGTACTTTGAGTGTGTGTAGAATGTCTGATAACCGGTGTTATTTGTGATGCCTGTAATAGTGTGTGTTATCTTTATTTCAATTCAAGTAAGGACTGCAGACTTTTGAATTTTTCAAATAGTTCCTACTTTTGCCGCCAAACGTCACCGTCAACGACTACTAGTTCAGAACTTAGCTACCAGACGCCACCGCAGTCGGCTCTTGGCTACGAACGTAGAAACCTGAGAGTGTTGTTTACATTCCTAACCTATACAATTTAGCTTCACACAGCATAGACCTACAAGCATTTTTTACACTCATATGGGCTTTGGTGTAATTTTTACAACATAATATTATTTCTTCTTTGGATGTCGCAAAACGATCGTACTGTTTTATCTATGGAATATTTTCCAACATAATTTTATTTCTTCTTTGGATGTCACAAACTATTGCATTGTTTTATCTATGGAATATTTTCATTGCATGTATTACCGGGTGAGTTAGCCGAGGTCGTTGCGGCATGACTGTTGGCAGTCGCTCACATCCGGGAGGCGAGGAGGTTCGAATCCCCCCGCCGGCAACCTTGAAGATGGTCTTCTGTGGTTTCCCATCTTCCTTCCAGGCAAATGTCGGGGTTGGTCCCTAACTATAGGCCACAGCCGCTACCTTCCAACTCCTAGACCCTCCCATCCAACATTCCTCCCCAACGGTACTTGTAGCTCACCCATTGGGTGTCCGTCTCGAAGCAGCTACAAAACTGGCGAGCCGAACATGTCCTCGGACACTCCCGGCACTAAAAGCCATACGCTAAAAAAAATGCATGTATTTGATAGTGTGCATCATATTTGTTTATGTCTTAATGTATATTTGGGCTGAGGAAGTAAAGACGACTGTACGTAACATGTGCTCAGTTGTATAAATAGATTATTAACATTGTGTTGAAAAGCCGGACATTATTAATAGTTTTATTAGTCCTCCACCAGAAGCAAACCCTAGTTACGTCACTGACTCCACTTTTAACTCTGGACGGACAATAGCAGCTCTGTTACAAGCAACTCATTTCTCCTCAGCCCTGCAATAAACTCCCAAGTTCTCTTTAATTTTCTTGCCTCGCACCTTTCTGGAATACCTGCCAGTTTTTCTTATGTCCTCAATCATACAGCTGAAGCTTGCGTTAAGTCTCAATCGAAAACCTGTAAATGCTCCTCATTTCAAGTATTTCGTTCAAGCAATGTAGGGGTTCTTTTAATGTCGTAGGGAATGTTTGCTCCAAGCATTTTACTTTTCTAATCCTTTTTGTCGAACCAATGACCTACGAAGTGGGTCAGCAGTGACATAAAAATATAGGTTAATGGAGTACATGACGCAGTAACAAGATTAGCATTGAATAAATTCCTACTTGACTTCCATGGCTTTGCAGTTATTTCATGAGAGGAATGTTTGCAAGGACACAACACACTGGAGTGGAATAAGGGGCAAATCCTCCAAGTCTTGTTGTTCGTTCATTTTAGGGGATTGGGACATATTGGTCATCAGCTCCGTGTTTAGTCGGTACGGCCAACCTTGCCTTATAAATGAGGGATATAGACTAGCTATAGGTGACTAAGGTAAAACAAAGACGGGGTGGGGATATGGCCGAGTATGGTAAACCGCGAGGGTCAATGGCGCCCGCTGGTCTCCTGATCCCCTTATCGTAAAGATATGATCTAACAAACCTTGTGCGAATCCTTAAGACAGGCCCACCTGAATTAATAATTGAGGTGCTGACGATAAAGGGATACGCACTTCTCGTTGGCGCTAACAATTGGCTTTGTCGCAATTTTTAATTATCTTTTTCTGCAAAGCTTTGTAGTATCATAAACATTTAATTTATCGATCTCTTTTGTCACTTGCATCGAATTTTACACTCGCAGTGTAACAGTCCGAATACTTCCCCTTAATTTATATGTTTTATAAGCAGCAAAATTATTATTATTATTATTATTATTATTATTATTATTATTATTATTATTATTATTATTATTATTATGTATATTTTAATTATCATATCGATTCTAGATTTATTCCATAATTTCTTTATATATATAGAAGGGGTTTAATTATTGTTTGGCGGAAGTTATAAAATGGAGATTTTAGTTAGATTCGTTATAGGTTATATTTTATACAAGACTTGATTGGGAAATATGTCGTTCAACGTGTCGTCAGTTTCGCCACGGGTAGTCCGCCAAAAATAGACTTGACTTTCGAGATATATGTACAAACATTCCGGGGACGCGAGGCTTCTAGACAAAGCAAGTTGGTCAGTTAGCGCTGACGTCACGAATTCTCGGAAGAACATCGCATCAGGACGCTGATTTAAAATTACTTCAGAAGCAACCCCACGTGGTTAACCCAACTAATGAAGAGGCATGATCAGAACTTAGGGATCTGGAGTGGGGAGCTACGTCATCAGGATACCTAATTGATTGGTCGAGAAATACTGCAGAGTGGGGAAGTTCATCTTCCATAAAAACCAATGGTCATCTACTCTCAAGCCCCAAATCTTCTCAGATTTTCTGAATCTTCACGTCTACCAGACATCTTCGCTGCGAGATCGCAACTTATCAGTTCAAGAAGTTTTAAAATTAATACTACTGACGTGAATATGATCGTGTCCTTGATCATATTCACAAAAGTGAATTTTGGAGCAAAGCCATTCACATATGTCAGTCGGGAGACGGGACAAATTGGTTCCCTGCCCGTATCAAGATAAGGATCTATACAATATTGAGGCAGAACCAAACAACATCCGCCAGCAAGATCAGAGGGAAAACCAGACTACCACTATGAAGAAGACGGCCGTGAGTTCCTTTACTAAATCCAATCAAGTCTCTGTAATTCTGTTTATGGCAAATTAGAATCCAGCTTTTGTTTAAATTTAATTCATATTCCATTTTGTAACTCTCGCCAATTTAATATAACTTCCAGATTTTTTTTAAATTCATTTGTTTCTCTTTTTACGTCTTTTGCTGCTTTAAATTTTGATCAATTAAATTTTGTTCTTAAGTAATGGTAGGACTTTCATTTCCAGTAGCTAGCTTTAGACATAATGCATACCTTCTCCCAGTAGCGATAAGACAATTGGTTAATGGCTCAGCTATACCACGGCTTGAGAGAAAGACATTTCGAGTGCTCTATCACTATTTTAATTAAATACTTTGGCACATCTAAAGTAAATGTTAGGTGTCCTGGCGCCCACACGAGCTGATTATAATCATTGCTAATGAACAGGTAAGAGGTAAGTATGCTATTGGTGGTGTGAGTAAAGCGGTGCTTGTTCTTGTTGCGATTCTTCTACTGTACTCCAGGAGAACGCAATATTGGAGCCCCGCCAGGAACGTAACCTTTGGTCACTTAGAAGGACCGGGAACGTTACATTTGGCGCCACAAGCGTAGGCCCGAAAACCAATTGTTTGTCGTGAAGGGAAAAGGATATATTTCAGTGCAAGTATTTTTGGGGGTGATAATAAGTTTCTTTGTGTGTGTCGGTATGGCGGATAAAGATAAGATGAAGCTGCGAAGTGGTATAGAGGTGACGGGAGATGGTGAAGAGAATGGTAGTAGCGTGAATCTGGAGATGGAGATAGACGAAGCTAGGAATTTAGCGGAGGTAAATTCTAATGCGACTAGTGTAGAGGGTAGTTCATCGGAGATGTCAGCACAGGATAGCATTTTGAGTATATTAGTTCAAATGTGACAGGAAAATAATAATAAATTTGAGCAACTAAATAAAGAATTAAAACATGAAATGGAAAGTAATAATCAAAAATTAAATAAAGAATTAAAACAGGAGATGGAAAATAATGGTCAGAAGTTAAATAAAGAATTAAAACATGAAATGGAAAGTAATAATCAAAAATTAAATAAAGAATTAAAACATGAAATGGAAAGTAATAATCAAAAATTAAATAAAGAATTAAAACATGAAATGGAAAGTAATAATCAAAAATTAAATAAAGAATTAAAACAGGAGATGGAAAATAATAGTCAGAACTTAAATAAAGAATTAAAACAGGAGATGGCGAAAATAGATCAGGGTCTAAAGCATAATAATCAAAAATTAGATGATGTGATTAAGGCTAATGAAAGGTTGAGTGAGAAATATGAGAAACTCAAGGAGAGTGTAGATCAAACAAAATATGAAATTAGAAGTGAATTTAAAACTCAAATGGAGGAGAACTTTGTTAAAGTCATTTCAGAGGTGGATAGTAAACTAGATAAGGTACAGGAGAAGCTAGAAAATAGTCTCACTACTCAGGGAGAGAGCATGAAAATACTGGTTCAAGTTGAAAATAAACAGATTAAAGATCAATTAGAAAGTGATATCGCTAAAGTACAGTCTGAGCTGGGAGATAAAGTAGAACAATGTAGTAGGAATAATGTGGAGAGTATTCACGAAGTACAGGAAAAGCAGAGTGTTTTAAGGAGAGAATTAGATCAAAGAGAAAAGGTGTTGAAGGAAAGAGTAGAAAAGGCTGAACAACAGGCAGGTAGACAGATAGCAGATCTAGAGTTAAAATTAAAGTCACGGATGAGGCAGGAAGGAAATGTTAGTAGAGTAGGATGTTCGAGTGGTAGTCACATTAGGGAGGCAGACTTACCTAAATTTAGCAATAAGCAAGGTTGCCCGATGGAATTTATGGAAGTAGTGGAAAGTAGATACAAAGATAGGTTAGATGACCAAGTAATTGAATGGAGTAATGTAGTAGATATTTTAGATCAGGCTTTTGTTGGAGAGACCCGAGGATGGTTCGCAGTCTATAAGAATGGATTTGAAGATTTTAGAGATTTTAAAAATAAATTCTGTATCAAGTACTGGAATGAGGAAATTCAAGGTCAGAAACGAGAAGGTATGGTGTTTGGTAAATACAATCCTAAGAACAACAGTTCTATGACGGAGTATTTCCTGAATCAGGTGCTCACGTGTAAGTATTTAGACGGGATGGCTCAGGAAAGCGACATGGTAAGGTTGTTACTGAGACATTTTCCATATCGGGTGAAAGAGGCCGCCTGTATTCAGAAGATAGGTACAGTAACAGAAATGGAGAAATTGTTAAGTAGTTTCGATGTGTTAGGAAGCAATGGTGAACAGCCGCCAAGTCAGTATGTCAATAGAGGTGTGCAAGAACAGAGAGGACAAAATTATAATCAGAACAATAGGGGAAATAATCAGAGCTATTCTAATAATCAGAATTATCATAATAATCAGAATTATAATCAGAACAATAGAGGCAATAATAATAATAATTATTCCGGTAATAATAATCAAAATAACTATCAAGGCAGAGGTAATTACCAGAACAGAGAGAACCAGAGAGGTAACGTAGGTAATCAGAACCAAGGGAGCAATAACCGAGGCTCTTACCAGAACAGAGAGAACCAGAGGGTTAGCGGAGGTCAGAATCAGGCCAGTCCTAGGGAGGACATACAGGTTATCCAGGCAAGTAATCAAGTGCCCAGTCAGCAGTCGGTAAATGAACCTAATGGTGCCGGAGCTTTAAACTAGATCGAGACTGTAATGCGAGGTCAGATTTCCAGTCGTTGATATTCCCAGCCAATACTCTATTTAGTGGTTATGACCTAAATGTAAGAGATGATCTCTTGTGCGATTATGATGAAAAGGTGACAAAACCTAGTGATATTGAAAATTTAAATTCCGTCATTAGCATAAATGTGTTGAGGGCGCGTATAGATACGCTTATAGATACAGGGTGTGTCAAGAGTTGCATTAGCTTGTCATTTTATAATAGGATGAGAGACGAAGGTGTAATATTTCAAGAAATCCCTATCAAATCAACTTTTGTAATAACAGCTGTAGGTAAAAAGTCTCATGTCATTTCTAAGCAGGTTCTGGTGGAAATTTGTATTAATAATGTAATAGGTATGCAGGTATGTTTGGTGATCCCAAACCTTGTGTTTTCCTTGATATTGGGTACTGATTGGTTGTCTGCTAATCAGGTTCAGGTGTGTTACGATGAGAGGTGTATTAGAATGAAATGGGGGAAGAAAGCTGTGATTATTGCATTTAATGAGCCAGGTAAGAGTGATTATTCTCAAAGAGTGTGCGTTATTAAAGTGATTTTGTCTGGTGACAATAAGGTGGGAAGTAGTGACGATGGTTTTAATTTTATTGGCAGTTTGCTGACTAATGACAATCTAGAGGATGCATTATGTCAGGCTGTGGAAGAAAGTTCTTTAGGCATTGATCAGAGGGATCAATTATTGGATGTTTTAGTAAGGAATAGTAGAGTTTTTGAGAATCGGATTGGCGAGGCCAATTGCTACACACACTCATTAAATGTAATTGATCGCAAAGTCTTTGTAGGTAATAGATACCCTATCCCATTTAAATACCAAGAGGCATATCCGACTGTTGACACATATACTGGAATGAGTGAGTTATCTGAATCAGATAAGCGAAGGGTGACCTAGTACCTTATATTTTGGAATTAATGGGGTAACTTGCACTCAAATATTATGCCTATGTATAAAACTATGCTTTCTTGTTTTATGTGATGTAGGTAAAATTTTGTAAATTCATTACAGAGTACTTGCGAGGAATCAAGTATGCAGGATTATCACATGCGTGTGATGTGTCGTGTGATGAATTAGTGAAGGCAATATTTATTATAATTATTCTGGAGACAAGAAAAATAACGATTTGAATTAAAACGATACAAGTCTCTCAGAATATCAGCCTAACAAACGAGTGTTAGTATGAATGAAATCATACATATCAGGAAGAAAGAAATGAACATTGACGCTTTAAAGCAACAACAAAGTATTCATTGTTGTAAATATTGAAGGGTATATATGTATATTTTTAGTGTTGAAGGGTATAATTTTGTATGATGCTGTTAATTGTTAGGTTAAATGTGTATATAATTTGTTCGCCCAAATCTAAGATTGGACAAAAAATTCTAAGGGCGATGTAACAGTCCGAATACTTCCCCTTAATTTATATGTTTTATAAGCAGCAAAATTATTATTATTATTATTATTATTATTATTATTATTATTATTATTATTATTATTATTATGTATATTTTAATTATCATATCGATTCTAGATTTATTCCATATTTTCTTTATATATATAGAAGGGGTTTAATTATTGTTTGGCGGAAGTTATAAAATGGAGATTTTAGTTAGATTCGTTATAGGTTATATTTTATACAAGACTTGATTGGGAAATATGTCGTTCAACGTGTCGTCAGTTTCGCCACGGGTAGTCCGCCAAAAATAGACTTGACTTTCGAGATATATGTACAAACATTCCGGGGACGCGAGGCTTCTAGACAAAGCAAGTTGGTCAGTTAGCGCTGACGTCACGAATTCTCGGAAGAACATCGCATCAGGACGCTGATTTAAAATTACTTCAGAAGCAACCCCACGTGGTTAACCCAACTAATGAAGAGGCATGATCAGAACTTAGGGATCTGGAGTGGGGAGCTACGTCATCAGGATACCTAATTGATTGGTCGAGAAATACTGCAGAGTGGGGAAGTTCATCTTCCATAAAAACCAATGGTCATCTACTCTCAAGCCCCAAATCTTCTCAGATTTTCTGAATCTTCACGTCTATCAGACATCTTCGCTGCGAGATCGCAACTTATCAGTTCAAGAAGTTTTAAAATTAATACTACTGACGTGAATATGATCGTGTCCTTGATCATATTCACAAAAGTGAATTTTGGAGCAAAGCCATTCACATATGTCAGTCGGGAGACGGGACAAATTGGTTCCCTGCCCGTATCAAGATAAGGATCTATACAATATTGAGGCAGAACCAAACAACATCCGCCAGCAAGATCAGAGGGAAAACCAGACTACCACTATGAAGAAGACGGCCGTGAGTTCCTTTACTAAATCCAATCAAGTCTCTGTAATTCTGTTTATGGCAAATTAGAATCCAGCTTTTGTTTAAATTTAATTCATATTCCATTTTGTAACTCTCGCCAATTTAATATAACTTCCAGATTTTTTTTAAATTCATTTGTTTCTCTTTTTACGTCTTTTGCTGCTTTAAATTTTGATCAATTAAATTTTGTTCTTAAGTAATGGTAGGACTTTCATTTCCAGTAGCTAGCTTTAGACATAATGCATACCTTCTCCCAGTAGCGATAAGACAATTGGTTAATGGCTCAGCTATACCACGGCTTGAGAGAAAGACATTTCGAGTGCTCTATCACTATTTTAATTAAATACTTTGGCACATCTAAAGTAAATGTTAGGTGTCCTGGCGCCCACACGAGCTGATTATAATCATTGCTAATGAACAGGTAAGAGGTAAGTATGCTATTGGTGGTGTGAGTAAAGCGGTGCTTGTTCTTGTTGCGATTCTTCTACTGTACTCCAGGAGAACGCAATATTGGAGCCCCGCCAGGAACGTAACCTTTGGTCACTTAGAAGGACCGGGAACGTTACAGCAGTGCTGCACAGAGTATTCTATCAATCTTATTCGCTTCATTAAAGCTTCACATTGCATGTTACTTAAATACACAGCGGCATTCCTTTGTATGATAATGGCACTGTTATTACTCAACTGTCAAAAGTAGTTCGTCCTTCCCTATGAGGTCGTTCATTGCTAACGGCTCCGTCGCTAATGCCATCGCAACGAATATCTGGCCAAATAGCTGTCCGTTTCATCTCTAGAAAATACAGCAGTTTTAAGAAATACAAACTAATCTCCTATGTTGATGAAAGTCTGACAACGCAACGCATTTACATTTACAGGGGTGAGGCGGACCCTAGTATCCTTATGTAGCCCTGAATCTTACCACTGTCATGGTTCCATGAGTTGGAGTAACGATAACTCCCTCGTATGGTAAGTGAAAGGTATGGCAGTGCAATCTTATCAGAACATAACGTTGCCCTGACCTTCACTTCGTCTATTAATGTCGTCGTTAGTATTACAGCTGTCTAGTACTGATGCTAATATTAGCTGGGTATGCAACCCACTTAACCACATTCCAGAGCCCGTTACGTCCTCGATAAAACCCACTTCACACAGAGCTTCATAATCGCCTGCGGGCACCATTAGTACCATCCGCTAGCTTAAGCATTTCTTGGGCTCACCACAGCAAAGACTTCATTCATTTCGTAGACCATATCAAGATTTTTTAAAACAATTCTTAGTATGTCATTAACAAATATTAATTTAAGAAATGTTATTGACTAACTTACTTAATTCCTGTTGCTCCTCTCGGAGCATAGGGCTTCCGTGAAACAATTCCATCGGGTCCTGTTGTTGGCCAACCTCTTCATGCCAAAGATTGTCAAATTGTTTCCCGTCTGATTTCGCTTCACTTCAGTTTTTTTTTAATAATGGTTGAATTTAAGGCTGTGCGGGTTTAAGCCCACAGCAACCCCATCTTGGTGGTGGGGCTGCCACCTAAAGCCTCCAAGATTGCTGTATTCTGTTGGGGTTGTCTCCCGTAGCCTTTGTAGGCCCCTCTACGACTGCAAGGCAGCAGTTTAGTGTGTTTGGTCCGCGAGAGCCATTTCATTTCACTCAAGTCCGCTAGTAAACCGATGAGAACCTCACTATCCGCCATCTGGGACCCGCCACGTAGGAGTTCACCTCTCCTCCTGTTACGACACCGTAACAGGTTCGTGGTTATTGACTAAGGTGTCTTATCTATACTAATATAATAAAGCTGAAGAGTTCGTTTGTTTGTTTGTTTAAACGCGCTAATCTCTGGAACTACCAGTCGGATTCGTTTTTTTTTTTTTTTGTGTAGGATGGCCAGATTCAAGAGGAATAGTTTAGGCTATGTAGCATTAGGCTACACCTCTCAAGTAACCTTAAATATTGATTTTTGTTCAGTATGTCGAAAGAACAAGCGCTCCCGAACGGCTTCAATAATAGGCTACCTAAGTCTATTGTTGCCTGGCAATGCGGGCTGCATCACGTCGCCCCTACCAGTGTTCTGGTGCAGAATTGCGAGCTGTTTATAAATGCAGTCACGGGGAGTAATTAGTGCAAAAGGATTTCTTAGGCCCCTTAAAACAGTTATCATCATGACAATAGTATGCCTCTGTACAAGGGCGGTGGTGTTGATGCTGTATACTGAGGTTATCAGCTGCAATGCGTTGGTGCTTTCCGATCCTTATCCTTGAGCGCTCCAGTTCTGTAGTAGTATCCATTATCATCCATAAAACAAATAAATCCACCGGGCGAAGCCGGGCACTACTGCTAGTATTTAATTAATACTTGTGACTATTTCTATTTAGATGTATTAAACCCTTTGGAAAATAGCATGTAGACAAGATTCAAAATTTCGGGGTCGTAATGGATTCTTGTGAATGTGATTTAGAGGTTTTGCTATCAACATAACTTCCAGGATTCATAAGGTTAACTTATTATTATTACAAAGCCAAGAAAAACAACAGGATCTACGAACAAAATGAAATTTATTAACTGAATCAAACAAAAAAAAGAAAACTATAACCACCCTTTTATTGTTCACTCGCGTGAACAAATCTAACACTGACCAGCCTGACGTACCATGACGACACGGTATGACAGCTGCCAACAAGCATTGTGACTGCAATGTCACCTAAATCAGAGTAACAAAAGAAAACGGATCACAAGATCCAAATATAACAAACAAATAAAATAGTACAAAAATTCAATATTTATGAGCGACACGGGTTTTAAGACTAGTTCAAGTAATGAGCATTTTGACGGGCGCTCGTTTCCGACCAAAACAGTTGGTTCGGGAACGGACTCCGTACTGCGAAGGACGAATTACGGAAATGTGGGAACAACAATTACATATTTATATACACTACTGACATGCTCTAACCTTAGATTACCACAACCAAATACACGTGTGTATTATTTAAAATAAGGGCTGCGGAATTACCGTCTTATACCTTAAACACTAGGAAGGCATAACATGACATGAACAGGTTTGGCCGGTTGCCAAATTATATTTATATGAATACAATGGCCTTGAAAATAAGAGCCAACAACAACAAAATACAACTTTTAATTTTCACGCCGGAAAGTTTGGCGTTTTAAAACAATGAACAATAAGTCGTAGTAATGATAAAAGAAACTTGGATCGACAACATGGCAACTTCCCAAATTAAACCAAATAAAATAACCTTAACTCATTAGGCTTTAAAGCAAACATAACGTGTCATAACGAGCTGGAGACAACCGGGCCTGTTATCGCATCACCGAGAGAGTGGCTGATTTCTTCCCCCAAGTAGTAATTAGTGCCATGCTAAATATAGATTCTGGCCCATAGCCAGCGTACAGCACCTTTGCTAATCGCCACCTGTTAAACGCGTACAAATAAATAACACATTATCTCAAAACATCCTCTCAGGGATTTTTAAGAATACATTCCCAGGTCAAACTTATCCCCACGGATAACTAGTTTGCCGGAATGATATCGCAGTCATGGACAGGCTTTACCTCTCCTCATCATCATCACTTACACCCAAAAATACGTGGCACATTTCTCGAAGATCTCGTCGTAGCATGAATCAGCACACCTCTCAGATAATGACACACAACATGTCCAAATGACAATAAAGAAAAAAATAACAGGATCAGTCCTAGCCCGAGTTATCAAAGCAACAAAATGCAAATATTCCCCCCACGTAGTAATTAGTTTAACATATCATTAAATCAGTCCATTTATCATTGTCGTTCCTAGGTTCTCATTCATGGCTACACTTTTTATAGATACGTTAATCGATGCGGCCATTTCGCTATAAGAATTACGTAACATAAGGACCACATTTAAATTACAAAATTTACTGTACAACATAATTGTCACGCAATGCCAAAAATTACTATACGCATGTCAGTTAAGAAATCAAACCCTGAAATTTAAATTAAACCACACAAATAAAATCTATACAAAGTTCCACACATCTCTCGCGATTCCCCTCGTCCAAAATCAATAAATCAATTTTTTAATACTCATCACTTAAACTGCTTTCCAGAGGCCTCCCGCCTCGTCAATTCCCATCATTAGGCCGTTAGCCCATAACACTGATGGTAATGGAGGATGAAGCTTGCTGTCTTCTCTCCATGGTCGACATTTTGCTGCTGTTAAAACACAATTAAATCAAAGTTTTTAAACTGTTCTATCTGCGTTCTAAGTATTTTATTTCCTCAGATCGTCCTATGCAGAATCGTCGACTTTCCCTATTCTATGGCTAATTGCCATCTCACAATTTATGAAAATTTCCAACTTCGTTGCCGACACACAACTATAATTTTAAAACCATATCGTCTTAAGGACGTCTTAAAATGACTGTCGAAGAATAATTAGGAGTGTGTCCCGTTTCATCTCAGACATTTGTATATATACAGAAAGCCTAAAGTTTCAATGGTGGGAGTAAAACAGCTCCTCAATATTTTAAGTAATGGGCCTATAATTATGTGTGACCTCTCAAAAATCTTGTATTTTCTCACAGGTCGCGAATCTGCCGTCGAACATGCAAACCGATCGCTAGATCTTTTTATATCCGATTGCCGCGCAAAACACACTGACGCTATGTTCTGGCGTCATGTTTTCTTATTGGTCAGATAAGTTGGCTTCGGAGTTCTGACCTTACAAATCCCGCCCTTATTTTCACGTCACGACTATTCTCCTCTCTCTCACTCCTTGCCTTGTACGCAGCATTGTGGCCTTTTATGGTCACGTACGCCACAGCGTCATATCTGATTTTCTCAGAAATCCAAGAATAGCATTGGTTGTGAAACTATTGGTCATTTCCAGCCAGCACGTAGCATGTCTTACCAAGTCCAGATTTCTTGCTACATCAATATTACTCAAATATCCAGCATATCATGTATTTAGTATTTCCATCGTTTTTATTAATATGAAACATTATTATTGGACACAATGATAAGGGTTCATCTGACCCCTAGTTGATGAAATTCGAACTCAAATGAAGTCGAATTTCACATCCCCTACTTTTCTGGCTCAAATTTGAAGTTGCTGGTCACCCTCAAAATATAATGACTGTCCGCCTCTGTCTGTTTCAGTAGCCGTCTCGTTCCAAACTCATTAGGAAATTCCTGTATACTTATGCCCTCCGGCCTCTTTCCTTGCTACTCGTCTCCCCTCTCACTCTTTCAAAACATCAACATATTCATTAACGACTTCCGCCTGAACTTGTAAACACGTCAGAGCTGTCTTTCGAGCGCTTTCACCACTAGGGTACCCCCGTATCTTTTGTTGTATGTTATCACGTGAATGTTTAATTTGCTGCAGTAACATTATTTCTCGGTTCGTATGGCTCTCTCTGATGATACAATTTTAAATGTGAACTATTATACACTGCCATGTTTCCTGTGCTCACCTCTCGGACTCTGTAGGCGTTGTTACCTAAGTTCGTAACCCCTAGTTGAACTTCCTTAAGCCGCTCCTGTCTCTTCTCCATTTTACCGTGATGTCATCTCCTTCTTCTCCCCCGCGTTGCCATCTTCTTCCTTCTCCCTTCTTCTTCTCCTATTCCCGTACAATAACTTTTTTTTTTACCATATTTCGAGACCCTTGCCTGACACGGCCTGCGAATCTCTCCTGCTATTCTTCTGTTTCCTATTGTCGGCTGCTCTATTTTCTTCTTCTCCATGCAGCTCCTCCAAATATCTCTGGGTTTCTACATGCATGGCCTCCAACATTTGATGTGTTCCGTTTTCCTCCTCGTGGTTGTCGGGATTTTTCCGCCGATCTATCGCTCTTTCCCATTTATCATTATTTCCTTCCATGTTACGTGGCTCCTCCAGGTACTGTTGCGGGTCAGCGTGTCTCTCGTTCCAATTTCTCTGATCATCCCTTGGATCCGATTGCTCGTTAAACCGCTGGTTATTTTGTGCGTTATATTGTTGATTGTAACGCCTATTGTCCCTGGGCCTATATTGTTGATTATAGTGTCCTCCACGCCATCCCCGATTATAAGGTGCGTTATTATTATTATTCCTATTGTATGACGTTTGGTATCTCCTATTATCTCGCCACTGCTGATTGTTTGTGTTCCGGTAGCGGTTAGTTTCTTCCTGATTGTTATGGTTTCTGTCCCTATTTTCGTATCTCGGTTGAGATCTCGGCTCATATTCTTCGGTGCTCTGCCGTCTTTGGTTATCCCCAGTGTTTGTAGCTTGCGACCTCGTGTTTTTGTTCGGTGTCTTGACTACTTCGACTGCATTAATTAACTCTATCTGTCTCTTCTCTCTCGGGTTGATGTAATTAGTGGTTTCATCTATCTTCCTTAATACCTCTTCTGCCTGGACCACGGTCGTAATATTTGCCGCCACCAAGAATTGCTGAACGCTAATAGGCATCTGCTTTCCTATAGTAGTTATTAGCTCCATTTCGCTCGGGGGATTATCAAGATCCTGCAATTTGACAAGTTGCATGGCGAAAAAATCTGCATATTTCGTCTGATGCGTGGAATGGTATTTGCGCGAGTATAAGTCCATTCGCAAGCTTTGTTGATACGACCCACTCCAGTATTTGCTCAGGAAGGCCTTGTGGAAACCTTCCATTGATTTAAATGTGTTCTTAAATCCAAGATACCAGGTAAGTGCTGAGCCCGCCAAAAATTTTTCAACCATTCTTAATTGTCGCGTTGAGCTAACATTTTGGTCCGAAAAATATTCTGTCAGTTCCCTTAAGAAAGCTTTAGGTGTCCCTCCGCTCTCTGGTAAAAACTTATTCGGTTTAAATTCGTTTCCACGGATGACTTGTATAACTTGCGTGGGAAGTTGTGTGTTTTGAGGTGTCGAGCTACGACCCTCATAATTCTGGAATGCTTGCGTGTCTACCGTTCTTGGACTTTGCCCAAGCTCGTGGCTGTCTATTGTGTGCTCTCTTTCCGCATTCTCCCCTTTCCCCTTTTCCATTAGTGTCGCAAACATCGTATTATGTCCAAGTGACTGCAACTCCGATTTTATCATGCGGTCCTCTTGAATTTGAAATCTTAACTTCATATTTTCTTCTAACGCCTGTATTTTCGCGTTATTTTCCCCTAGCTTCTTGCTTACTGCGAGCCGTTCATCTTTCGAATCAGCGCTCATCTTGGTCCAATCTTTCCTAATAGTATCCTTCGATTTAACAAAGCGTTTTTCGACTTCCTGTTGATTAGCCTCCTGATTATCTTCAAGTTTATCTATCCTTTCTCCCAGAGAAATGTTGTTCTGTTCTAATGTTTGTTTAATTTCTTCCTGGTCAATTTCTAACTTTTTCCATTTCTTAATTGATTGTATTTCTAATTTGTTGAGTTCCGTCACTAAGCCCGTGATATTGTTATCTACTGTAATTATCTGATCTTGCATACCCTGTGTCCCTCGTTCGATATTCTCAAACCTTTTTTCTAAGTTTGTGTGTGCTTCTTTGATTTCAGATGAGCTGGTCAAACACGCTTGCTCGATTTGTGCTAGTTTTGCCATAACAGTCTCATCCATTCCTTTTATTTCCTTTTTAAACGAATCTTCGATACCTTTTATTATTCCTAATTGTTTGGTATTGTTAGTGCTAACGTCCTTTGCTAATTGGATTAGCTGTTCTTTTGTGTGCTCTTTGATTTCTACCGTTAGCGCAGCTAGATTTTGAGTGTTCCTTTCGTCTTGTGCGTTTAACATTTCATTGTTTTTCTCAGACTGCCTATGTAATTGTTCACTAACCAGAATGTTTTGTGTAGCGATTTTCTGATTTATATTCTCGTTAACTTCAGATAGTTTTGTGTTTAACTGTGTCTGTATTTCTTCCGATTGTTTATTTATAGCAGCTAACTGTGTCTGCGTTTCTGTCGATTGTTTATTTATGGCCGTTAACTGTGTCTGCGTTTCTTCACTATTCGCCGCTAACTGTGTCTGCATTTCTACACTATTTGCCGCTAACTGTGTCTGCGTTTCTTCACTATTTGCCGCTAACTGTGTCTGTATTTCATTGGTTATGTCCTTTCTCATCTCACTAAGTTGTTCTCGCGTACGAGCGGATGCTAGTTCAATCACTTCGCGAATTTCTCCCAGAGTTGCCATCACAACAATAATATATTTGAGACATAGGGAAATGACATAAGGGCGGAGCCCTGGATACGCGCGCTCACACATATTAAATATACACACATTAACCCTTTACCTACTCAGTTCATTTACTTTAAATTACTCCCACAAACTATAGCATCACTGAGTATAATTTACTTATTATTCCATTTAATTTTAACCCTTTGATTCAGTTATAATCTTCCTGACCTTACTTTACTTACAAATTTTAACCAATTAATAGAGTATTAATTAGTTTTTAAGGTCTAACCTTCCTGTCAAATAATTCTTTGAGTTTGGCTTTTCTACACAAAGCTAATTTAATTTTATTGGGCGCCTGGAACAGTTTGTTCTAATTTTAATCAAAGTTCAAACACTTAACTTGTTCCACATTTACTTTATTGCAAACTCCATGACTTTATATTTTCAAACATTTGGCGGTACTATCTTCGCCTAACTTACGTTAATAAACTTATCACATGCCGGTGATCTATTTTTTTACTCTAAAACGCAAATGCCACACGTTCGGAAGCCAAAGTAACTCTTATAAACCCTTTGGAAAATAGCATGTAGACAAGATTCAAAATTTCGGGGTCGTAATGGATTCTTGTGAATGTGATTTAGAGGTTTTGCTATCAACATAACTTCCAGGATTCATAAGGTTAACTTATTATTATTACAAAGCCAAGAAAAACAACAGGATCTACGAACAAAATGAAATTTATTAACTGAATCAAACAAAAAAAAGAAAACTATAACCACCCTTTTATTGTTCACTCGCGTGAACAAATCTAACACTGACCAGCCTGACGTACCATGACGACACGGTATGACAGCTGCCAACAAGCATTGTGACTGCAATGTCACCTAAATCAGAGTAACAAAAGAAAACGGATCACAAGATCCAAATATAACAAACAAATAAAATAGTACAAAAATTCAATATTTATGAGCGACACGGGTTTTAAGACTAGTTCAAGTAATGAGCATTTTGACGGGCGCTCGTTTCCGACCAAAACAGTTGGTTCGGGAACGGACTCCGTACTGCGAAGGACGAATTACGGAAATGTGGGAACAACAATTACATATTTATATACACTACTGACATGCTCTAACCTTAGATTACCACAACCAAATACACGTGTGTATTATTTAAAATAAGGGCTGCGGAATTACCGTCTTATACCTTAAACACTAGGAAGGCATAACATGACATGAACAGGTTTGGCCGGTTGCCAAATTATATTTATATGAATACAATGGCCTTGAAAATAAGAGCCAACAACAACAAAATACAACTTTTAATTTTCACGCCGGAAAGTTTGGCGTTTTAAAACAATGAACAATAAGTCGTAGTAATGATAAAAGAAACTTGGATCGACAACATGGCAACTTCCCAAATTAAACCAAATAAAATAACCTTAACTCATTAGGCTTTAAAGCAAACATAACGTGTCATAACGAGCTGGAGACAACCGGGCCTGTTATCGCATCACCGAGAGAGTGGCTGATTTCTTCCCCCAAGTAGTAATTAGTGCCATGCTAAATATAGATTCTGGCCCATAGCCAGCGTACAGCACCTTTGCTAATCGCCACCTGTTAAACGCGTACAAATAAATAACACATTATCTCAAAACATCCTCTCAGGGATTTTTAAGAATACATTCCCAGGTCAAACTTATCCCCACGGATAACTAGTTTGCCGGAATGATATCGCAGTCATGGACAGGCTTTACCTCTCCTCATCATCATCACTTACACCCAAAAATACGTGGCACATTTCTCGAAGATCTCGTCGTAGCATGAATCAGCACACCTCTCAGATAATGACACACAACATGTCCAAATGACAATAAAGAAAAAAATAACAGGATCAGTCCTAGCCCGAGTTATCAAAGCAACAAAATGCAAATATTCCCCCCACGTAGTAATTAGTTTAACATATCATTAAATCAGTCCATTTATCATTGTCGTTCCTAGGTTCTCATTCATGGCTACACTTTTTATAGATACGTTAATCGATGCGGCCATTTCGCTATAAGAATTACGTAACATAAGGACCACATTTAAATTACAAAATTTACTGTACAACATAATTGTCACGCAATGCCAAAAATTACTATACGCATGTCAGTTAAGAAATCAAACCTTGAAATTTAAATTAAACCACACAAATAAAATCTATACAAAGTTCCACACATCTCTCGCGATTCCCCTCGTCCAAAATCAATAAATCAATTTTTTAATACTCATCACTTAAACTGCTTTCCAGAGGCCTCCCGCCTCGTCAATTCCCATCATTAGGCCGTTAGCCCATAACACTGATGGTAATGGAGGATGAAGCTTGCTGTCTTCTCTCCATGGTCGACATTTTGCTGCTGTTAAAACACAATTAAATCAAAGTTTTTAAACTGTTCTATCTGCGTTCTAAGTATTTTATTTCCTCAGATCGTCCTATGCAGAATCGTCGACTTTCCCTATTCTATGGCTAATTGCCATCTCACAATTTATGAAAATTTCCAACTTCGTTGCCGACACACAACTATAATTTTAAAACCATATCGTCTTAAGGACGTCTTAAAATGACTGTCGAAGAATAATTAGGAGTGTGTCCCGTTTCATCTCAGACATTTGTATATATACAGAAAGCCTAAAGTTTCAATGGTGGGAGTAAAACAGCTCCTCAATATTTTAAGTAATGGGCCTATAATTATGTGTGACCTCTCAAAAATCTTGTATTTTCTCACAGGTCGCGAATCTGCCGTCGAACATGCAAACCGATCGCTAGATCTTTTTATATCCGATTGCCGCGCAAAACACACTGACGCTATGTTCTGGCGTCATGTTTTCTTATTGGTCAGATAAGTTGGCTTCGGAGTTCTGACCTTACAAATCCCGCCCTTATTTTCACGTCACGACTATTCTCCTCTCTCTCACTCCTTTCCTTGTACGCAGCATTGTGGCCTTTTATGGTCACGTACGCCACAGCGTCATATCTGATTTTCTCAGAAATCCAAGAATAGCATTGGTTGTGAAACTATTGGTCATTTCCAGCCAGCACGTAGCATGTCTTACCAAGTCCAGATTTCTTGCTACATCAATATTACTCAAATATCCAGCATATCATGTATTTAGTATTTCCATCGTTTTTATTAATATGAAACATTATTATTGGACACAATGATAAGGGTTCAGTATATAAGCCAGTCATTGGTATGAATCGTACATTTTAAGAAAAGTAGGCTCTTTAGTTCGTCACGGAACTAATTGTTTCAATTGTGCGAATACACCTCCCCATGCTGTAGAAATGAGGGCAATGGTAAAATCAGACCCCACGAAGCCATGAAAGCGCTTGTGGAAGGCAGCCAGCGCCTGTTTGTTTGTTTACATGTAGTATCGATCGCAAGTTCTTTCCAACCGAGAGCCGGCTCATAGATGCACGATCACATATGCACATGGCCAAAGTGATGTTAACTCCCCACTACCACCAGGCATTAATGTGTTTTATCACTCACGTTTATGAATTTTAAAACCGTACGCAACTAGCTGACTCTGTCAATTATACACACATTCTGATGGCTATCGAATTAATTGACCACGCCGGCCAACACTTGACAACGATAGATAAGTGTTCCTTGTTTCCCTTTGTATTAAATTATGATATTGATAATGATGATAATACCGTATGTACTCGTGCATAAGCCTCACCATACTTGAAGAGAAAAAAATCGAAATAATAAATAGCAAACATTAAAATAATTAAAAGTAAACAATGACTGTTACAGTGATAGTGACAAGAGAAATTAACAAAACTGCAGCCATTACACAAACAGTTGAAGTGGGTAGAATTGTATAAAATAACGCGCACATTTTTAGCCTACTTAAGGTGAATGTATGAATCATGCATGTAACTTATGATTCAACAAGGCCTGGCCTCACCAAATCCGTTTATCGTACATATAGAGGTTTAAACTGTCCTCAAGGAGGTGACCGGTAGGATATTAGCGTTTCAAAATTGAATATGTAACCGTGACAGTGACTAACAGTGCCATATAGTGCTGGGTCGTGCCATCCCGTTGGGTCAAAATGGAAGCTATCTTTTTGCTCGCAAGTCCATATTTCATTAACTTCGTAAGTTTATTTCCTTTTAGGAATGCACTGAACAAAATAATACATATTTAGTATCAAATGGTTTATAAATTGGCAGAAAACGCTAATGAAATCGTTCATTCCAAGATAAAATATGATATGCAGTTATACTAAACCAGTTGTGAACCTAGTGTTAGTCCTGGTCGTGTGTAGCGTAGTGGTAGTGTCCTAGTTTCATAGTCTACTCTAGAGGTTCGTGGATCAATTCCAAACAAGGTACCGGTATTCAATTTTTATTACTTGATTTTTTTGGTGTTTATTGATTTATAACTACTCACACGTTATAATGATAAGCATATATAGTGTGTATTTGCAATCGAAAATATTATATATATATATACTTATAACACCACATATTTCAACACTCGACTGCAGCGATTCGTAGTCCTTGATCTGCGGTAGAGTCTGTTGTTGTTTTGTTCTTGAATTATTGTGATAGCTGTATTAGTGTGTGAATATATAATTCAGGCGAGGATTCAATTAATCAACGCATGGTAGGTATCTGTAGAACAAGCTACTACAACCATCATTCGATTATAGGCCTCTTCCTTGAAAACGACAAAGAATTATAACTATAGGCCTACCCATGCATTTAGGAGCAAGTGGGCTATATTTTCTTTACTGAACATCTAGTTTAATTTCAGATTACATTTCTTTAATTTGCCTACAGCATGTTTGTTATCTCTAGCATAAGCCGCACCAATATTTTCAGTCTGATATTTTGGGCAAAAATAAAGCTACAGGATATACTCGTGAAAATAATTTTCAAATAATAATATTGATACGAAATTAATCATACACACATCAAAAAGTTTTGCTTATTGCCATAGAACACAGGGAGGACGGACTTATTTATTAAGCAGTGTCCACGCCTGCTCTACACAATGGAGATCGGGAGTATAGGCAGGCCATTCCATTCTGTGAATACCATTCACCTGAAGAAAGGCATTTACAGCTCTGTGTGGGCGAGCGTTATCGTGCACGAAAGTGAAATTCCGGCTGAAACCGTCAGTATAGCCTTTCACTACAGGTGCCAGGATAGTATCCCTGTAATGTATGCCTGTCATACGCCCTGGGATGTACACGAGGGGTTCAGTGACCATACATGATGTCACACGAAAACATTGCACCACCTCCTCCCTGTTGATATCGGTCTCGGCTGTATTGCCCGTGCATACGTTCCACTCTCGCACAGATCTATCCTCATTGATGCAGGTGAGTGTGCACAGCCGATAATCACGCACGCTAGAACGGCTAATGGGTTTGAAACCACTACGACTCTTGGCCAGCAATATGCAAAACTTTTTTTAATGTGTATTTAAATTGGGTCCTTAATGGCAATTAATTCAATCAGGCCTAAATACCACGGCATTAAACGTAATCCACCATAAGTCGATTAACATCTGCTAGTAATTAATTTTATTGACCTTTGATGGATTACTTTTAATGCCTTTGGTATTTAAATTAATAATAATAATAATAATATAGCAAAATTGTCTGTTTCAGGATGATCGTTAAAATAAGTGAAATGAAACCATGAATGCCATCGTTAAAGCGATCCCTGTAGGTTAATCGTACTATGTTTCTCATGACCAGCACGAATAACTAAAAATGATGAAATTAGAAAACTAATCCATGTTAGCGGCTTTGGTGGCGTAGTTGGTAGCATGCTGAGCTTCTGTGTAAAAGATCGTGGGTTCAAATCCAGCCGAAGTCGTCGGACTTTTTAAGAATGTTAAAAAAATCCCTTAGTATGCCTTTCTTCGGAGGGGAAGTGAAGCCGGCGGGCCCATGTCATAGATTTATGGCATGTAATAGGGCCTTCCAATAACAATTGTGTGAAGCTAAATTTGTAGGTTAGATTTGACTAACGCTCTATTAAGTTCCAAAGTTCACCGCCAGGTGCCGGTTGCGGTGGCATCTAGTAGCCACGTTCGTAGCTAGGTGTCGTTGACGGCGGTATTTGGTAGCAAAAGTAGGAACTACTTGAAATTGATCGGCTGCCGTCCTACCTGAATTATAGATAAGACACAATAATACAACCATCACAAAAAGTTAACACCGGTTATGAGACAGATTCTACACAAACCCATAGTACACGGAGCTACATGACCTCGTTGTCGCAGCCCCTAAACTGAGGAACCAACCAACCATAATCTTCATTTAACAGACCATGATCAACGTTCGTACATTGGCGACTATGAACGATTGGAAATGTCAAAATATCGTAATCTACGGGATGAACTGTAATAGCGTCGGCATTGGAAGACAGCTGAAATTGACCAAAGAGGGGCACACAGAAGAGATTAAGCAGAGTCGCTTGGCATATGGGAATGCCAGAAGTTAGGAGTCCATTTAATAGAGACATTTAATAGGAATACGAAGCTCTTCCTTGAGGATAACCGGGGTGCTTTATCAATCTCTTCTCAAGTCGCTTTCCATTTGTTTTGGAACGTACGAAAATTGCATCTCATTACGAGGATATTTAATGGTTCGTGTGAGATTTCGCTGAGGAGCCTCTACCATCTCAGAAAGAAACATAAAAATGCTGTCAAGTCAACATATAAATATACCTAGGTAGTACGTGGTCTAATCTCATAAATACAGTAAGTGTTAAATGTTCCTTTTAACGACTGCTGTTTGAGATGCTGGGGTATCGGATTTTCTCCTGAAGAAACTATTTAACATGCCAGTGAATTGACTTTGGGAGCGTGTAAGTAGCCTCAAATGCCGAGTAACTGCCCCGCCGTGTGAATATTTGAGTGTGTATTAAATGTTTTTGTTTGCTGCTGCTCGATAAGTCTCGGTATTTTATAAATTGATCAGTTTTAGATCTTGTATTTCTGTATTCTTTCAATAGAAATACAGTAAACAAAAGTTTGGTGCTTTTCAGTCGGTCAACACGAATGTACCCAAAAAGAGCTGGGTTATACCCTAATCCTGAAATAAATTACATGAGATTAATAAATACACTAGGATGACCAGTTTTGATCGTCAAGCGATCGTCATCAGATCCATTACACTTAGGCTATAGCATCTATGTGAGAATACAGGTGAAAAATATTTACAATATGTACAATTATTTAGTTGCAGTATTGGTAATGCAACTGTCGGTGTATGCTAATTGTAGTATATCTAATGTTAGGTGAAATGCTAAAATGGTGATAAAAATCCGGAGTTGGTCTGTTTGGGGTGATTATATGGTTATACAAAATCAACTATGGTTATACTGTAAAAATACAGGCTGACAAACCGGATAAGTATCAGCCTGTATTATTACAGTATAACCATAGTTGATTTTGTATAACCATATAATCACCCCAAACAGACAAACTCCGGATTTTTATCACCATTTTAGCATTTCACCTAACATTACATATAACTTACTACAATTAGCATACACCGACAGTTGCATTACCAATACTGCAACTAAATAATTGTAGATATTGTAAATATTTTTCACCTGTATTCTCAAACATAGATGTTATAGCCGAAGTGTAATGGATCTGTTGATGATCGCTTGACGATCGAAACTGGTAATCCTAGTGCATTTATTAATCTTATGTAACTTATTTCAGGATTAGGGCACAACCCAGCTCTTGTTGGGTACATTCGTGTTGACCGACTGAAAAGCACCAAACTTTTGTTTACTTAGGCAACACTGAAAAATGGCTTCAAACCTCACAAGAAATACAGTATTTACCACTCAAGATTTTGGGCTACATTTGGGATGTTGACAGACTTTAGACTAGATAGGTATATGGCGAGATTTCAAAACAAAACATGACCTTTGAGTCTAAAAGCACTTGTACTGTGTATTGATGATAACGGAAACATTCTGAACAGGCAATTAATTGCGAAACAATTGACACAAGGATCTTGTCTACAGTGAAAGGGTGAATGATCGAGGAGGCAGGAATGTAAACAAACCTTGCAAGTTGTTCAACCGGTTCCGCATACCTGTAATAGTATGCTATAGTAGTACCGTATCGTACCTTCAATTGTGCTCGGCCGTGGAAAGTGCGTTTGGTGTTCGAATGTAAACAAACGTCTGCGTCTGGGTGCCTGGCTGTGTTATTGTATAACTCCCTCATCCAGACCAGACCAGCCCAAACGAGGCGGGCGAGGCAGGGCCAGACCGCGTGTCGCGTCATATTGATCCTCTCCTCTTGGTTGGCTCCCGGCCACCTGGGTCAGGCGTGACGTCATCAGGCGTAGAGTACAGTAGTGCAGCTTTGCATGGCCTGCTGCAGCAGTGATGAAAACGCTCGCATCTCGTCCGCCTCTGCAGGGGGGGGGGGGGGGCATGGCGTGCTATACACGCTCACTTTCTATAACAGTGACCACGCCTTGTAATTAATGACACAGCATGAAATGTAAACAACGGACTAGTGGCCGGCATTAAACAAAGAATGAATTAAATTCCCACAGGAAATCCTTTATCGTTCATAAAGGTTTATTCCCGACGGGGGTGGATTGAAGTGAAATTCTATGTGGTGGATGGATTTTACGGCCGGTTGACCTTCCTGACGCAATTCTCATCTGAGAAGTTAATTAGAGATTAAATGAATGAAGCATGAGTTTGAAAGAAGCCATGTCTTGCTAAAAGATACTATATCCCGGTTCTTGCATAAAGTTGAAAATTGGAAATTAAGGAAGAACCATTTCAAGGACGACCGACGCGACGGTGGGATTCGAATTCACTCGTGCAGAGAATCTAGGTGACCTGGCACTGAAACTATAGACTATTATTGAACCTTAGCAAGCAAAGTTGTCACGGTCGTTATCGCATGTGAAGGTGGTTTGTTTATTTATTTATTTTTACCGACAGCAGTAGCTCCGCTCGCTAAAGCGCAGCGCTTGGCCATGGGACTCGGTAGACGTGTTGTTCGAGCCCCCACCGTCGGCCGTCCTTGAAATGGTTTTCCGTGGTTTCCCCACTTTCAATTCCAGGCAAATGCCGGGACGGTAACTTCTGACAGGCCACAGCCGCTTCCTTCCACATCCTTGCCCAGTTCCATTCATCTTCATTCATTTCATCTCGCATTAACTCCTCTCATGAGATTGGCGTCAGGAAGGGCATTCGGCCGTAGAAACTATCCGCCACATAGAATTTCATCACATCTCAACCCCGGCCGCGATGGAAACGGGACTAATAAGGGGTAGAAATGTATTAGCTTATTTATTCATTTATTATTTTTATTTTTTGTCTGTCTGTCTGTCTGTCTGTCTGTCTGTCTGTTGCTGAAGCCGAGTGGTTGGAATCACGATATACGACAGACTTGGATAGCTGAGAATTCAGAGGGAGCAGATAACTTCTTTTAGCCTATTCCTCCCCTCAAAGAAACAAACGTCACTAATCTCACATGAGCGCCTAATGGGGATCGGAGTTGTACATGTATTTTCTACACTAAGACTTGTGTTCAACGCTTCTTTAAATAACCTCAATAAGATCTATTCACTTGCAACTGGTTCTCTGAAGCTGTCAGTAGAAGAAGAACGTCATAGAAAACGTCTCAAAGAACGGCGAGTCTGTCGAACAGGGGTTGAGACTTGTTCTTCTTAGCTGATCGTCTGTCGGCATCGTAAAAAGCCCTTTATAGTATTTGTTCCTGAGAAAGAGAGACGAAGGGTCGGTGTATAATGAAGGCTCGATCTAGACCGGTCTGAAGGCTCCTTCTTTTGTGGGGAACAGTTGTGTGTGTTTATGACCTATGTCATTAAAACCATCAGCTTTCCCACAGCTTATTGTGTGCTAGTGTAAGATTGCATAAAAACGAGTTGTTTCTAATGCATGTATTATTATTCTGAAGTATTGTGAAAGTCACCAGGGTAGTTGCCAAGCTAGTCTGTCAGATGGAGGCTTTCAGGTTGTGCATTGTATACAAGCAGTAAAGCTATTTAAATGGAAGGTTGAGAATAAAAATAGCCTATCCGATGCACGTGAAACTCAAACCCGCGATCTCTGGCCTTGGCCACCGTTACTATGGCAATGAACAAAATGTGGATGCGCTTCTACATTTCATGTCAAGGCTTCATCTTTGTCGTCTGCTTGTAAATGAATATCCACAGCCTGTTTCCAGTCGACCGACCGGGTCAGGGATGGAATGAATGAAGCTCCCATCTAGCGGCGAGAATATGAACTTTGCCGGCTACCGAAGCCTGTCGCACTCCTCTGAGGTAATGATTAAATGAAATTATAGTGGAGAGTGTTGCTGGAATGAAATTTAGGCAGGAAAAACCGGAGTACCCGGAGATAGACCTGTCTGCCTCCGTTTTGTCCAGCACAGATCTCACATGGAGTGACCGGGATTTGAACCACGGACCCAGCGGTGAGAGTCCGGCGTGCTTCCGTCTAAGCCACGGAGGCTTCTGTCGTCAGCTTAAGTGCTATAATTACACTACTTACATTCTCTACCTTCAAATGGTCGGCGTGGTATCTGAATTACGCCACACATTAATACAGTTATAATAATAACACAGGTTATCAGACAAATTCCAAACACACCCAAGTCCATGGAGTTACTGACCACGATGTCGTAAAGCCCCTCAATGAAACAATAACAACGGCAACAGCTTCTTTGTATGCTGAGTACGTATCCTGAAGGACATGTCAATCTTTGGTCTGAACCTGAACCATACGGAACAATCCTTCCCCTGCACATTGACTGGCATGTTTCGTCGTGTTTATCGAAGTCTTCATACATATAAGTGATTCACTCATGATGACTTTATTTATTTAATTGTGCCGACGAAGACAACGAACAGAGCCTGTGGTGTTATAGTGAAGTAGCCTACATTCAAAGGAATATGACTAATAATTATTTGGATTTGAGGATTTTGATTGATAAATTGAAGACTGAGGGGTATGCTGCGTCTAGAGACATCTTGGTAGAACCAAACAGCTTCAGGTATTTTTTTTTAGCCTATTGTCGTTTATAAAGAAAATAGGCTTATGAGATCACCTTTTGTCCGTGTGTGTGTGTGTGTGTGTGTGTGTTTGTGTGTGTGTGTGTCGTCGTCCCCCACCCGCTCCCAAATAAAATCTAAACGGGTGGAGCGATTTCAATGAAACTCGGTAAGGACATAGTACTATTTTGTTCGACCCCGATTGTGTCCTTTACATTTGATTACGTCTCACCAATGCAATATGGCGGCTGTGCGAATTATTTCACTGGTATTACATATCTCCGAAACTACTACAGTACTTATATCACCCTGAAATTTTGTATGGTAATAAAGGGCACTACTATAAGTTCACCTTTGTGACTTTCAGAAACCTGTTAAGTACAAAACGAACATGGCGGCCAAGCAAAGTTGAAACATTGAAATAGACTTTTTCGCGATTTAACCATCTGAACGCAGTGAGACTTGATTTTATAACCTCAAGATGGTGGCTGTGCGACATTTTAAAATCTCGTGTTTACTTCTTATATCCTAATCATGCGATTGAATAAACCTACGCAATAATCTTCATCTAATAGTAGTAGCCTACATAACTACATGACCCACGTATATAAAAATCCAACATGGCGACTATCCGAAATATTTAGATGGTTCTCAATTTCTACTAATCTATGACAGCAATCAAACTGAAATTTTGTATGTTAATAGAGGCAATTAACATAAGTAGGATATATGAAAATAGGCTATTTAGTTCTTCACGGAACTACTTGTACTTTTTTTTTTTTTTTTTTGTGTGTGTGTGTGTAAATATTTGAATTATCTCGGGTTCGGTCAGTACTCAACCTATGACACATAGCCTAATTCAAGTTTCACTGTACAGTATAGACCACCATATTTGAAATTTAAGACATGAAAAGCATACCATCAGCCATGTGTTTTCTTACCTTTAAAATACCACATTGAGTATTAAGCGGCTTTTGTGGCGTAGTTGGTAGCATGCTGAGATTCTATGCCCAAGATCGTGGGTTCAAACCCGCCAGAGTCGTCAGATTTTTTTAACAACGTTAAAAAGCCCTCAGTATGTCTTCCTTCGGAGGGGAAGTAAAGCCGGCGGTCCCATGTCATAGATTTATGGCATGTTAAAGATCCTTCCACTAATTACACCTGTGTGAAGCTAAATTAATATAGGTTAAACATTTGAATAACGTTCTGAGGTTCCTACGTTCGTAGTCAGGAGCCGACTGCGGTGGCATCTGGTAACTAGTTTCTGAACTAGTTGGTCGTTGACAGGAGAAGTGTGGAGAATAAGATCTAATCGAGAGTTAGTTACAATCCTTCAAGGTGAAGATATTGTAAGATTTGTGAAGGCAAGGAGGATTGCATAGTCGGGTCATGAAAAAGCGGATGGGTAGTGAAAGGATTCAGAGGAAACTGTTACATGGGAAAATGGTAGGAATAAGGAAACGTGGAAGGCCAAGAAGGGCCTGGTTCCAAGATGTAGAGGACGATCTGAAAACTATGCAAATCAAGAGATGGTGGGAGAAAGTTGAGAGAAGAGATGAATGGAGAATCATCGTGAGGGAGGCCAAAGCTCATCCGGGGCTGTAGTGCCGAGTAAGAAGAAGAAGAAGAAGAAGAAGAAGTTGGTCGTTGACGGTGGCGTTTGGCGGCAAAAGTAGGAACTACCTGAAAATTGATCGTCTGCAGTCCTTACTTGAATTAAAACAGATACACACAAACTAATACAGTCATCACAAATTAACACCGGTTATCTGACAGATTCTACTCACACCCAAAGTACACGGGGCTACATGACCACGTTCTCGCAGCCCCTAAACTGAGGAACCAACCAACCATTGAGTATTAATCCAAATGAGGGCTGAATATAGGATCTCAACTCGTGCAAATGTATTTACGCTTCTATAACGCTTGAACTAATTTATCCGTGCGGTCCCCCTTAGACTATAAACCCTTGAAGTAGTACTTCTAACAAGGGAAGTATCAGGTAAGACAGGTCGAAACCTATCTTGAAACTTGGTGGACGCAATCGTTGTACTATAAGAAGACAGCGTGTGGAAAAACAGCCGACAGATTGAACTGCAAGGCTAGTAAATCGTGCCAGACATCCCGGTACACAGACATGACGGCTGGCGCAGCTAGACATCCCTGGCAGTCGGAATAGTCACGTGGCGGGGCTATATGCTGATTGGAGTGTGCGGCTGCTTCCCACCGACCTTGAGAGCCTGATACGTCAGGGCTGTCCCTTCCAATATAGACGGTACTCGCTACTTCCCATTGATGTATATGACAGATTCGCCACATGATTGCATCCACAAAGTTTCAAGATAGGTTTCGACCTGTCTTATCTGATATTTCCCTTGTGAGGATCTGAGTTTGAGAATTATGGCTTTTAGTATCTTCTACTTTCTCAATTTTGTGGTTCAAGGTATTAATAGGATTACCGTATATTGTCACTGATGGGCTAACAAATGTTTTCTTCTCTTTCTAGGTAAGTACTGATGAGTTGCCAAACAGAATTTCCTTCAAGATCACTAATTTGGTATGTAATAATTATACTGTATGTCTACATTGTTATAATACTGTATTTTCGTTTTATTTAAGTCATAGTTTTTATTCACATTTCTTGCTAGTTTTATTATAGCTGTGGGTACCAGCTGGTAACAGTGACATACAGATACGGCTGACTATGTTAACTAAACGAATAGTAGTTTCTATACACTAGGTAAAAGTTGCTGACGTCCCACGGGGATCAATCCGTGATCTGTATACGGTAGTACAAGTTGTACTCTATAGGTGTCTTCCACCGTATTACCAATAAAAGCTCTGCAGTACCCTGACGGTAAGTGGAGGAAGTAGGCTTACGGTAGTTTTAGTCCAGGTGACGTTGCTGTAGTGGCGATGATGTTCACCCACATCTCTAATGAAAACACTTAATTTTCTCAGCTATCCTAGAAATGGTTTACCGTGGTTTCCCATTTCTACTCCAGACAAATCCCGGAATGTTCCATGACCAAGTCCTAGCCTTACTTACAAATCCACACCCTACTACAACCTTTAATCAGGCATATTTCAAACATGCCCAAGTAGGCTACACGAGGTGACATGACCACGATGTTGCAAAGCCCCTGAATTAATCAACAGCAGCAATGACTATCTACTTCAGGAAACTGAAGCTATATAGGCGTATATAGCACCCCCGGTGCAAGACTGCTACAAGTCATAAATCATGAATTTTGAAGAATGTGGTACTTATAAATGCCTATGATCAAGTCCGTGTCCTGTAAAACTGCCACAACTCAGATCATATGAATAGTAATTCTGCGGCACTGAATAGAAAACTACCATAACTCAAATTATTTTTATTTTTATTAAAACACATAGTTATAATCCATGAAAGAACTTTGTATGTTATTGTATAGTACTAGGCAATGTTAGAAGTTAGTAATATGTGTACCAATTTATATTTTTCCTATTAGCTCAAAATCTTTAAATGCTTCTCCTGAAAAGTGTCCTTTTTGACTTGTGGCAGTCTTGCAACGGGGTAGCGATATGTTGCGTTTGGTCCTCTAAGGAGCACGTAGAACCATTATTTAGCATTGGTCTTCTTATTCTTCTTATCTTCCCAAAACTTCCTCATCCTTTCGCTATGTGCCTGTCTTCTTTCTTGTGACCATGCAGCTTTGAGTTTCATATTCTATCCAGTAGGGAACTTGGGTGGAAACTTACATGAATTTACTTTCTGTCTATCTGCAGTCCGTGTCGTTGTTAGTGGGTCAATGTTGATTTCAGTGAGGACCTTTTGGGTGTCTGCTAGCCAGCGTACTTTGGTTTGTCGGGTTCCATTGACTATAAGGAAGATTTTCTTGGTCAGTCGGGAATTGTCCATTCGAGCTATTTGTCCGAGCTATATGTCCGTAGAATTGCATGCGTCTTTTCCGTGCAAGTTAGGTGAATCGTTCAGTCAGTGAATAGGCCTACAGTTCTTCTGATCTTTTCCTCATCCAGATACCGCCTTGAAGCTTTGCTCCAAATATTTCCCTCAGTATCTGCCGTTCTATCTTCTCAATGTCTTTGATGTTGATGGTTAACGATGACGTCTCAGTCGCAGAGAATGCCTGTGGGAGAATGAGTGCCAGTGATGGAGTTAGGCCTTAGTGGAAAGTGATTTCTTGTTGTGTATATTCCAATTGATTGTTATTATTATTGTTCTTGTTGTTACAAAGCAGCTACTGCACAGTTGGACTTGATACAGAATGAGAGGTTAATTGTTGCAGAACGAAGAGCTTGTGGGCGTAGGACTTGAAAAGTCACACAACACTGAGTAGGGTGAGAAGTCAGCGTAACATGTTAACACATGTCTAATGTAAACAAAAACATCTGCTTGTGCCAGCTTGTTCGTTACACTCTGTGAGTAGCGCCATTTTATCTTTCAACTGTATGGTCAAACAATGGCTTGCAAAGGAAGAGACGATAAAAACAGAAACATGCAATAGCTTGTTCGGTACGAGTTCCCTGAAAGAAAGAACAGAGTTGCACAGTAGTCCGCGTCACCTTAAATTACTAACAATGTAACCTTACCATTTGTCCCTTCTTCGCTATAAACATAACGATTCATAGTAGGTTATGATTTCTTGTAGTTGGATAGAAACAGGCTTGTATTATTGTTGCCACTCATGTTTCCTAGTCGGCATGTTAGCAGACCAATAGCAGACACTGTAACTGGCACTAAAAAGTAATTTGAAAGTTAGGAGCATGAGCTGATCATCGTCGGTCTTTTTTAACGTCATTCAGGATCGCCAGATGATAACTTCTAACATCCAGAGTTTATGTTTTTAGCATAAAAAAATCCAAACAATCGAATTTTGATTTCCAAACTTAGCGTTTTGTAGCGTCTATGATTTTCAGCTTTAGCACTTTGTAGTAAATTGGTTATAAAGAAGATTTTTGATAGATATTACATTGTAGCGACTAGAGCTGGTAATAATCGATATTCATTAATCGAATAGAATGAAATAATCGATTAATTGACTGGCCGTTAAATCGATTAATCGACCAACCAAATGATAGATTAATCGGCTAACCGAAGAATCCATCAATTGATTGGTACACACGAGATTAAAAAAGAAGTTTAAATGAGAGGTCATCGCTTAATTTGAGTTACTCTTATTTTCGAAATGATGTAGAGGAATCTATAGAAGTTACTTTTGGCTTAAATATAGGTACAAAGTGTCCTTCCTTGTTTATGTTAGCAACAACCGAATAAAATAAAGTGACAGTGAAAGGATAAACTTCAATCAAATTGGGAAGGGTTTCAAAAAAAAAAAAGGAAACTTAGAGTTTTCAGCACATATTTTGAGTTCTTGTTCAAAGTTTACTGTTTGGGACAGGAACATTTTTGTTTTACTTTCTAAAAATATAAGATTCAATGTATTTTAATTCATTAAATGTCTGTTTTGTTCTTTAAGAGTGAATTACATCGATTACGGTAAACGACAATACAATTAATCAATTATTTGGTAAATCGATAAAACGCTCGATCGATTGATATTCTGCTTCGAATCAATTAAAAGTACCAGCACTAGTAGCAATTAGGACTAAAATAATATAGTTCAATAATATGATATTGCTCGTCATATTATTAACAAAATACTGTGGAAAACTAACACAGAAGAAGCTAACATACAATTATTCTATATATACCAAAATTATGAAAATTTACACCTGAGTTGTAGCCTACTTGCAAACAACCGGTTTAGTAGAAATTTTATATTTTGGTTGCTGACCGTGAAAATTCGTTGCGTTAAAAAAAATCCAAGCACAATTCACCCAAAGGAAAGCAAATTTTTGATATTTGTTTTTCACGATCGTTCGAATACCAAATACGGGGTTTCAGCTATTAGGTCGTCTGGTCTACCTGAAGTACGAAAGAAAAATGAGTTGTTTTTAACGACCATTTCTGAACATCACCGCTCATATGTGGCGGAGTGACCATTTGGCCGATGGTGTGCTCAGTAGGAAGTCCACCATTAGTGATGCCATGCGCACAAACCGATGGTGAATCAGCCTCTGAGCACCCCGGGACAGGTGGGATTCTATTACCAGAGCGTCCTGGGATTTCTTGGGATGCTATACCTAAGAATCGGCGTAAAATGGTTTGTACGGGCTGTCCACACTCTGTTTGTGCGCATGGCATTAGCCAGACTTTTCAAAGGGAATTAAAAAGGCGAGAAATTTAAGTTTAGCGCGAAATGTAAATCTGGCGGGAAGGACAATTTTGGACTAGAAACGCAACCAACATTTTATTATTGTTGTTGCCGTAAGGGAAAGTAAGAGGCGTGTGTGGGAAACATATTGAACCAGCGGGAGCATATTTCGTAATGAACGTAAAAACAATTAACTTCCAGTTACAGTACAAGACTCATATTCAAACGTCAATTGCACTGCTTATTGTGATTTTTGTAACTCTATCATTTAGAACAGAGATTCTCAAATTGAGCACACGTTTTCCAGGGGGTTGGGGCTACGGGAACGATTCTTGTTGAGAAATTGACAAAATGACAAATGAACCAAACGTTGCGATCAGTTTTCGAGGTATGCAATATGAACTTTCTTCTTTTATTATCCAAGGAACACAGTAATATCTGACGCAGCACTTCAGGCTATTTCTACCACATGGTTACCATCAGCTTTGCTGCATTGGGGGATTCTGCATTTTTACCTTAATTCGGGACTCTGTGAATCATTCTCAACAATGGAAGTTGACGATAATTTCTGATTTCAAGAAACCAACCTTAAAACGTTTGTAACTGTTAATGTTGAGACATTCATTCTTGTTCGACTTAAATAACTTAAATAACTTTTAATGTAATATGTGGCATTATTTTATTTCCTCGCTCGCAAATCGAAGTAGGTAGTCCATGTATTTAATTTTGGAGATAATAGAGTGCATGTTAATACCTCTTTTCATGATTTTAAATACTTTTAAAAGGTTTGATTGAAACGGTAATTAGTAAACTTTTTCTCAACTGATCTTAAATGTATATTTTATACTACAACATTTGAATTATTTAAATATAAATAATTCATCACATTTTTAATATTATTATTATATGCTATGTAGTAACTTTCAACCTGAAGTTTGAAAATAAAATGTAGTGGGGGAAAAATTTAAAAAAAAACTATTCATGACTTAGGGGTGCAATTTTTAAAAAGTTTGAGAATCCCTCATTTAGAATAACCCAGTAGTTACAGATCCTTAATTTTATTAGTAACGTCGTTACCCCCTAATAACCCTGCTCTAAGTTCATGACCTCTTGTGAGCAAGTTAAATCTTGTATTACCGCGCCCTGGCTCGAGTAGGTTGTTGGTTTACACTCAGCACGTGTGGACCAGAAACACGCTCGCCCCTCTCTGTCGACCGGAGACCGAACTGCGCAGTTAGCTCCCCCTCGCCCTAGTCCAACCCCCGTGATGAGTTTTTCGTTGGTCCGTTACGGCTATGAGGGGTGAAGCTTGGACGTGATCACGCCAAGTCACGAAATAAGGGGTGGCTTTATCGCCCTTACGTTTGATATCATGTGGGTGGCAAAGAAATTGCTTTCGCGGTGCACGTTACTCTCTTTAATAACCCTGGTTCTCCACGGAATTAACCTCGCATTGAGGAAAGTATCATATTACTTGTTCATTAGGTGTTCACAACTAGTGGGACGTGGGTTGCCCACTACGAGACCCCAGCTGTGTCCGCCATTGCTTCTACTTTCTTGTGCCTTCTCTCTGCCATCTTTCCTGTCGACCTTCCTTGTTCAACTTCTGTTCTCTTCCAACCCCGTCCACCTTGTTGCGTAGTGACTAGCATTCTTGGCTGTCACCACGGAGGCCCGGGTTCGATTCCCGGCTCTGCTAAGAAATTTAATTCTGGTTTGAGGGCTGAAACGGGGCGACAGTGAGAAAGAGTGGGTTCGAATACTACCTCAGCCATCCTGTAAGTGGTTTTCCGTGGTTTCCCACTTCTTCTCCAGGAAAATGCCGGGATGGTACCTAAATTAAGGCCAAGGCCGCTTCCTGTCCAAATCCTACGTTAGTTTTAAATACACACACTAGTACAGACATGACAGTGACACAGGTTATCAGGCAAATTTTACATGGGGCTACATGACCACGATGTCGCAAAGCTCCTTAGAGAATCAACAACAACAACAACAATTCCTCTTCCAACCCTAACGGTCCGAAGCCTAGGGAGTCTTTCAATTTCCCGCCTTAATTGGCATTTGTCTCATCTCTCCTGATACCCACATTCTTCGAGGGGTCAGACCTCTTCTTTTTCTTTTCTTGGTATCTCCCCCCTTCTGCTCATAGGCCGAAAGGAGGCACCCTGGATGGTGCTGCACCCTCAAGGGCTCACGGTTGGTGAGTCCGGAGTTGGTAACTCTGAGGAACTCCTGAGCTGGGTCCGGTTTCTCCCCTTTTTTCATTGCCTTCGGGGCCTTCCTATCGGCCTTTAATGGCTCTTATTTCCGAATCCCTCCGCCATTCTTCGAGGTCTGAGGTCATTCCTTTTCCCTGTCTGTCTGTCTCCCCCTTTTCTTTTTCTTTTTTGTTCTGTTCTTCTTCTTCTTCTTCTTCTTCTTCTTCTTCTATTAAGGAAATTCGTTAAGTTTTAGTTGCTGGTTTCATATTATCCTCTTTCATTTTCGTTATCACCCAAACCATTAGTGGCCGATAACCTCGAATTAGGCCCTTAAAACAACTACTATCATCATAATGTAATAATTTGATTCAAAGGATTAACCATGCAGTTCCATCAAAATGTATTGCTCCCACAAGCATAATAAAAATGGATTTGTGGTTTAACATATGCGCGGTTCCTCGCACAAGCCCTCTAATTATTATTATTTTCGTTTATTCTCCCTTAAAGAGAGCTTTAAAACACAATAAATTGCATGTGTTTTTTTCTGATCCTTTCTTCTTTCTTCCCAATAAACTCTCACATATTCACTATGCTTCCACTTTCTCTCTTCTGTCCACTTATTTCCTGTTTTGTTTTCTCTTTGGGCGTTTGCTCAAATTTCTGTTTCCCGAGTTTTTCTATGTATGTTTTCCTGTCTGCCATGTCTTGTGTAGAGATGTTTAGTTTCTTGAGGTCTCCACGGTTTCTTCTACCCAATTGGTTTTCAGTCTGTCTTCGATCATCCTATGTATGTTTCCATAAAATGTTGTCCTTCTGTTGATGATGTTGTTTGTAATCGTCTCTGTCTGTATAGTTCTAATGTGGGTCTCACTATCTGAACTGACCCGAAAATATTAATCAGTATTTTTTCTCTCTCTTGTTTTTCTAGTTCCTTATTTTTGTTCTTCCCTTGACTGTTATCGTTTCTAAATCGTATAAGGCTTCTGATTGGACTACTGTATTATAGTGTCGTAGTTTGGCATTGATGGAAATACTTTTTTGTTGTTGTAGTGGTTCCACGTAAGTCTGTATGCTTTCTATGTCTAAAATGTTGTGATCCTTGGATGCCTACTTCAGTCCTGTTTTCTGTATAATATCTCCCACGTATTTGAAACTTTCCACTTATTATTATTATTATTATTATTATTATTATTATTATTATTATTATGATGATTTTTGATGTCTGAGGTAAAAGCCAGACCTTAATCATTACTCATACTTCTTAATGTTTCCTTCGGAATAAATGCCAATAAATGGTCAGATAAATTAAATTTTATTTCAAAAATAAACGTGAATTGTATTCAAATTAAGTGAAAAACTCTTGCTCCATTTTGAAAAAGTATCGAGCTTGTTCGTTGCTTCGTTAACGTACCGTTACCGTAAAAATAACTATTACTTGTAACCGATTACTCCCCAACCCTGCTATTTTTGTTACTATGTACCCACACTATGTTATAGTAGTATCGTTGTTGCTGTAGAAGGTGAGGGGTTCGCGTTGTTGAGATAACCCCCATCTTCCTCAATCTCGGGCATCCCCCTCAGCTTTGCCCCGATCATTGGAATCTCCACTCAAGCGTCACAAACTCTTTCATAGCTCCCATCGACTTCAATCTGTGTCCAGCAATCCAGGCAGCTTGCTCGACGAAAACGTTCCCTAGCTGTACAAGTACCTGTTCTTGTGAAGGTCTACATTCCTCAGCTACTCCCTGCATTCCGTGATGTAGGGGTACGACTACGCATTTAATCTCCCGAGTCCAATTTCCAGTTATACCAGTAGTTTAATTCTGGTCTGAGGATTGGAAAGGATAACTGACAAGGTATGAGTTGGAATCCCAATTCATCCATTCTAGGAGTGGATTTCGGTGGTTTCCCTTGAATACCGGGATGGTAGTTAACTCAAAGGCAGATTTTAACAGAATGGAAGTTACTTCAACATTTTTGGCAACTTGTATTAAAATCCTGGAAATGAATCATGCAATTTCTTAGTTTCTCACTAAACATGAAATTCGAACTTAGAAATTGCTCAATAATTTGAATCGTGTTGTTGTTATAGATTGAAATCATATTTAATATTTCAAGGGAAATATTAACTTTACACGAATTATTTCACACTTAAATATTCTAGAAGATACCAACATGTAAATTTTACAAACGGTAGCCTAATACAGGGTGTCTCAAAAATGTACTTACACATTGAATGACTATAAAATGATTATTTATGAACATAGAGACAAGTTTAAGGGCTCCAATTATAGAAGAGACACATAATTAAAGACTCATGTTCGCAAATGCCCAAATTGATCACTGTCAGTGTCCAGAAGTTCGACAACCCGCCACCAACGCACCGGACCATTGCTCGCATCAGAGATAAATTTGAATCAGATGGAACCTTTCACGTCAACAAGAAACGTTCTGGACGACCACGGACATCCACCAGTCCTAGAAAAGAAGAACAGATGCAGGAAGCCCTCGCTCGATCCCGACCGAAATCAGCTAGCCACGTACCCACTAGGGGACAAATGTCCCTCAACATGACGCGCAACATAGAGTCGCGCAACGTTGCGCACTGTTCCCTGACGTTGCGTGCAACATGATGCGGCATTTGTGCATGACGCGGGACATGTTGCCTGCGCCCACTCGGCGAGCGAGCGCACAGGGTCGCGCAACATTCCGGCGTCAGTTCTTGGTGAGTGGAGACGGAAAGCTAAGTGCCGCTCAACATGTCAGCAGTGTGAGGAAACAAGACAGTACTGAAACTTATTGAACTGTACCAAAACCATGAATTGTTATTAGACACTTCACACCGAGATTAAATAAGAAGATTAAGAAACAATACGCGTGGGAGGATATAGCCAATGAACTGAAATTGTCAAGAAAAGAAGTAGAGGCCAAAGTCCACGCACCCCGCTCACAGTTTATTCGTGGAAAAAGAAAAAAAAATACGTGTACGAAAATCACTGGTAGTGGTCGGGATGGTGTGAAATCTGGTTTATGGTTTGCCTAAGATTCCATGAAATTTTTACTGAGACGAGCGACTACTTCAGGCAGCATAGACAGATTGGAGACACAAATCACATTTAAGTTTAATTAAGATATTTTTATTATAGTGCCTACATATGGGCAAAAGTGTATGATATCTGCCATTGAAAACCACCTTGTGTACTCATGAAATACTCAGTGAACTGGTCGAGATAGAGTGGGTGGTCTTTCAAACGCTTCCAAATTCAAGATAATACCAGGTCCGATTTCTCAGCGGATACCAAGATGGCTTCATCATGTCTTCGCTCAGTGCAAACGCGCCTTCTCCCACCAGTTCAAAGGGCATGTTCGGTCCATTGTTGGCCAATTGAGCCGGTTTTTAGCCATAGCTTTATAGAAGTCTCTTGAAACACTCCACTAACAAATGACTTTCCTTTAAAACCACAATTAGCATATATAAAATTATTTTCAGCATCTTCAATAGCCAAGAGCACGATGATAAATTGCTCTTTATAGCTGTAAAAATCACTGCCGGAATTCGGAGGTGGCTGAGTCAAAACGTGCTTACCGTATACATCTCCTATACGATGCGGGATGTTACATAATATTTCGTAATTATTTACGTGATTATTTCGTATTTTTTCTCCAAGTCATTTACAGTGGTTGTGACCTGGAAAACATATATACAGTATATATATTTTTTTCGGATACAATGCCAGGACAACAATGAAGAATTCCCTGATTCACCCAACACAGGGCGTACTTACGAAACCGTCCCATATCAATGCAATCATGCATCCGGGAAGACGCCTACAACGTCCAAACATTCTAAGAAGAGAAGGACACCACATGAAGAGATACTGGAAGAGACCTTCGAAGTAATGCTGAAAGTAACCCAGGACGAATTTTCGGCCTATGGCAATATGTGGTTTCAGAGTTACGCGAGATGCAAGATGAACACTCTGTACTCGTGGCAAAATATTATATCAAAGATATATATTAATTGATCTGCGCATGAGGAAATACCGCCCAGGCTACAGTACGGCAACATCAAGTATGACAGATAGTACGGAGTACGGAGAGTATGAATCTCCAGTTGACAGAGCCAACAGCATTCCGTAATATCGTGCCTTGCTTGGCTATAGGAGGCCCGATCATTTGTAATAAAGTTTCAAAATCAGTTGTTGTCATTCTAGTAAAGTTACAAATGATCCGTCAGATATTCGAAGATCACTTAACATTTACTCTGCTTTGTCTTTGCAGTAGGTAAGTAGTTCGGCACCCACCACCTTCTCTTTTGATTCACTTAGAATAATGTACGCAGCGGCAGCGCTGATCAAGACAACCTTCTCGGGCGACATCTCTGCAACAACTGGCTAGTGTGTACAAGCGACGTGACCCGCGGCATTGTTCCAAGATGTTCCGTGCAACATGGCCCAGGACATGTCCCACGACATGTTCCGCAACTTGTCCCCTAGTGGGTACGTGGCTTGAAAAATGGCTCGAGACACACACATCTCAAAAGATAGCGTCCATTGCAACATGAAGCGTCTGCGCTGGAAATCCTACATTCCGACACGAAATTGGAAATACAGACAATGTCACGAAATTCCAAATGAACTTTGTCGTAACGTTTGCGAATCCATTGCATTGCGTTATCAGCTTTGTCTGGACACTGACGGTCATCAATTTGAACATTTGCGAACATGAGTGTTTAATTACAGGTCTCCTCTATAATGAAGCCCTTACACTTGTCTCTATGTTCATAAATAATCATTTTATAGTCATTCAAAGTGTTAGTACATTTTTGAGACACGCTGTATTTCGAAAATTGTTTGAAAGAATACCATACTGCAAATTTTTAACAGCTCGTTCAAAAATTTGTTTTAAACCATACCTATTAAAGGCTATGACAGTACATGAAAATGAAAATCCACAGCCTGCTTCCAGTCTCCGACCGGGTCAGGAATGGAATGAATGAAGCCCTATCTAGCGGCGAGGATATGAACTGTGCCGGCTGCCGAGGCCTGACGCACTCCTCTGGGGCAATGACTAAATGAATGACAGATGAAATGAAATGATAGTGGAAAGTGTTGCTGGAATGAAATTTTGACAGGGAAAACCGGAGTACCCGGAGAAAAACTTGTCTGCCTCCGTTTTGTCCAGCACAGATCTCACATGGAGTGACCGGGATTTGAACCACGGACCCAGCGGTGAGAGGCCGGCGTGCTGCCGCCTGAGCCACGGAGGCTTCGCTATGACAGTACATAAAAATAATAAAAGTAATATAAATAATGCAATAAATATTTCACTAACAATGGCTAAGATCTCACAATTTTGTTCCCAATTCACAAAATAGTTTCATATAGTTTTTGAACGTTTCATTATTTTAAATTCTTAACATTTAATTTTTACTCCAAAATTTCAAGAACCAAACACTAATTGGGCAACAAAACTTCCTTGGTTGGAAAAATATTATTTTGACGTGCCAATGTAAGACAAATCCAACTATAAAATGCACCTACTTGTTGGCACCTGAAAAGACACGTCACACATTGCGACAGCCTTGGTAGAGTAACAATAAGATGTTTTAATTATTCAGTTTCTTCTTGCAGCTTTAGCAACGTATTTGGATAATAAATTATATTTCATATTCTAAATTACATGATTTTGAATTTTTTATAGAAACCCTATACAGTATTATATTTAAATAATTTGATACTCTTTGTAAGGGTATTCATTTCATTACTAGGCCTCGGATTTTTAGGTAAATAAATATTTTTTATGTAAATACATATTTTAAACATTTTTTCTATAATTACATAAATTCCTGCTTTTCACTTATTAGCACATGAAAAGACATAATATTTACATTTCAGTTCATTGTATTTCTGTTCTGTTACTTCAACGGGAAAGAACCAGTGAGCTATCTAATCTTCAAGCAGAGCGTATGTCAGCTTGCAACTGTGTTATTCTTAACTTGTCGCCCCGTGCCACTCACTGTGGAAGCCGGGGATTTCCTTGCCCATAGCCATATTGCACCACGTGCTAGACCTCTCCCCAGTTACCTGGAACCAGTATAATTTTACTTCTGATGGGGGCGTTTTGTTCTGCCAACCCTGTGGTAAAGCAATCAAGGCTGAACAGCGATCTCAAGTTATACAACACCTCGAGGGCAAGAAACACATTGCCACAGTTTCGCGCCTTCAGAAGAAGTGTTTCGCGATAATCGTCTGTCATTTGTGATGGACAATCTGAAGATGTATCTCGGTGTGTATTGTAATTCTTCAGGCGTCGGTGAGGCATAGCATAAATTGAATTTGTGCGTACTGCATATTGTTTATATTCACATTAATAAAGTAAATTATAATTAAATATTTCTACATTTTTGTCACATACTTCAGGTATTTTTAATACATAAAAAATTAATATCTTCTTGATTTTTAGCACCTAAAAATCCGAGCCCTATTCATTATAATATTTAATACAGTATTTATCCGACATTAGTTAGTAGACACAGATATAGCAATAGTATTTTAATTATATACATGGTCTTTCATATAAAATAAGAACGGCAAGCGGCAGTTTTATTATCCGCTGCTGCGGTGGCCTTGGCCGAGCTTGTGGCGTGCCGTGGCCCCCTGCTTTAAGCGTGTGTACAATCCTATATGAAATCCTACTTTATAAAAGATGCTGGAAGTGTCGTCCTTTCTGGGTTATACAGGCATTTTATCTGGTAACAATACTCTGGCTGACGCGAGTGAGTTCTGCCACTGTAATGTTTCTAATTTCAGCCATGCGTTTCCTTTCAGTTCCACCAATGTGCGAGGATTTGTTAAAATTTGTTAAAATACGTTTTGCATACCAAAATACGATGTTGCATTGATAACTGTCTCACCATGTTTTCAGCTGAGGTTCAGACTGGCGACTGAACACCTGCACGCTTATTGCATGGTCAAGTGTGTATTATGCGGGCGCTTTCAATACTACAGCAGGGGGCCGTGGCACGCCACAAGCTCCGCCAAGGCCACCGCAGCAGCGGATAATAAAACTGCCACTTGCCGTTCTAACTTTATATGAAAGACCCCGAATTCTTGATGTTGCCTGAAGAAGACCTCATTCCTAGGTTGAAAGATGTAGACTACCTTTGATATGTTTAGTTATGTATTGATTGGCGTATATTTAACAATTTTTGAGAACTATTAAAAGAAAAAACAAGAAGTTCCGTGACGAACTAAAGAGCCTACTTTTCTTAAAATTAAGATTCATGCCAATGATTAATCTACAGTATATGAACTTATCTAGAATAATGACGAAATTAAGTTGGTAATATCGAAATGTCTAATTAGTTCGAAATATATCTGGTATAATGTAGCCTAATATCTAGCACTACAGTTGGCAGCCCTGACGACTGAATATATACTTAGTTCCATCTCTTAAGGTACAGAATACCAAATTTGGTTGAAGTCCAATGGACGTTACATGCAGTTAGACATTGGATCTATAAGCACGCGTAAAAGCATGTTTGGCAACAATGTAATGCGTGTACTGGTCAAAAATAATCTGAAATATTATGATATCTTGTTGTGCCAATTTTGGATGAAATCCATTTGTTAGTATAGAAGTTACATGTATTTTAAAATTAGACTTATCTGCATGCATAGAATCATGTTGGCAGAACTGACTTATATTGATTACTCCAAATTAATCTAGAATGCCAGGTGCTATACGTGTGCAAAGTATAGAGCTGTTGGCTTGCATATTTTCTGATATATTGATATTAGGGTAAAAAAAATATAGACAGTATTTATTAACAGTTGGCAGCCCTGAATGCTCTTAAGAATACTTATAATCATCTGTTATGTTACACATAGCACATACGAAATTTGGTTGAAATCCAACTGATAGTAAAGGAGTTACATGTATTTAAAAATTGGTCCTATCAGCAGGCTCTGAATCATGTTGGTAGAACTGACTATATAAGTTACTCCAAATTAATCTAAAATGTCAGGTACTATACGTGTGCACAGTTTAAAGCTGTCGGCTTGCATACTTTCTGATCTATTGGTATTTGGATAAAAAATAGAGAGAGCAATTATTAACAGTTGGCAGCCCTGCTGGTTCTTAAGAATACGCTCAGTCATATCTGTTTATGTCCACATATTGCATACAAAATTTGGTTGAAATCCAATTGATGGTGCAGAAGTTATATGCATTTAAAAATTGGACCTATCAGAAAGCTTAAAATTATTTTGGCAACACTGTCATGTATGGCCTCCTGGAAATTAAACTGAAATAGTATTATCTACATGTGTGCCAATTTTGGAATAGCTCTCATGCATACCTTCCAAGATATCGAACATGGAGCTCAAATTTCTAGTGCGTTTTTTCAGCAGTTGGCAGCACTGACATTATTTTCAAATATGGGTTTGAGATATTCTGGTGTACATCTTTACTCATACTAAATTTGGTTTCGATTGCTGCAGCCGTTTAGGAGTTGATGGGGGAAAGGGGGGTGGGGCACTCACATAGCCAGACAGACACACATTTTCCCGGATCGATCTCATAAGTCTACTTTTTCCTCATTTTTGCAAAATGTGAAAGGTAGGCTAATTAGTAATTACAAATGCCGGTATTATTTCTTATTCAAAGTGTTGGAGGATGTACTCCAATTCTACTCATAATAAATAATTAGTAAGATAAAGGATTCTCTTACAATCGGCAGGAAAACGCAGGTCATAAAACAAATTCAACACACATGAGGATGCTGTCCAGTATATCCCAGACAACCCCCAAAATGACCGAACATCAACTGAGCATTTTACTATAGAAAGTATTTCTAGCCATTTGCTGGCGGCAAGAAACTAATTGAGCTAGAAATTTACTTTCACTTCTGTAGCATCTGTACAAATAAAGTCGTTAAGATCACGTGCTATCACGTGTGAGTACATTACTGGAAAGATTCTGGTTGTTTTTCGTATTGCGTGAAATAATTAAATGTGTCTGCACATTTGTGGAAGGATTCAAATAATTATTCGTTTTAAGTGAAATAATAGTAAGAAACTAATAATGAAATAATAGTAATAAACTCTCTGGCGAGCCGAACATGTCCTTGGACACTCCCGGCACTAAAAGCCATACGATAAATAAAAATAATAATAAAAAGCTAATGATAATTCAGCCCACGGTGGTGATATTATTATTATTTTTATTATTATTATCATTATTATTATTATTGATACTAATTATTATAATAATAACTGGGTGACCTGTGCGATAAATCTCGCATGTGCATAAACTATCTGTCTGGCTTTACTGTTATGCGAACTTGTTGTTCATTTGTTTAAAGGCACTTTTTAAACAAATAGTTGATATTTCTGAAATCAGAGTACAATTCGTCACTGCTGCGGGTAATTCTCTTTCTTTTGAATGGTCATTGTTCGATCGGTTACTTGTGCTGCCTTATGTGTACAGACCATGCGCCCGGCTTTACTGTTATGCGGGCTTCTATACATATGTTTATTTGTTTAAAAGCGCCTTTTAAACAAATTGTCGATATTTATAAAATCAGAGAGCAATTCATCACTGCTGCTGGTTGCACAATGAGTTGTATGCACTGTGAACCCCACTTGTACAGACTGCCCGCCCGGCACTAGTGCTATGCGGCTGTACGTGACACAGTTCTGCCAGGGGCTATCGTCTTGTTTATTTGTTTAAAAGCACTTTATAAACAAATAAATATATTTCCGTTGACTTTTCATGAAATGCAAGATTTTTCCAGTATTAATGAGACGATTTGGAAGATTTCGGTACAAACCACACCTTCTAACCCGTTCTGGTTTAGGAGCTTGAGTTTTGCGAAACATACACCTTAGCGCTTTATAGATAACGAGATCCTCTCATTGTGACAGGAAGGACTTGGCGAAAATCACCACCCAGTAAGATGACTTTACCACCGAATGCTTCAGTATAGTTGGTCAGATATTTGAGAAGTCTGTCCACGGCTAAAAAGCGTACACATCCGTCATGCGTCATTGGTGCTTCATCCCAAATAATTAATTTTGTATTCAACAGGGCTGTTGCTTCTGGTGTGTTTGGCGTAACGTTGCACGTAGAATGAGAATTGAGAATCGGAGGGATTTTGAAGACAGATTGGGCAGTTCGTCCTCCTTGTAGAAGTTTAGCTGCTATTCCTATAGACGCTACTGGAGTAGCTTGATCTCCTTTTGCTCTGATTATATGTAACAATGTAGACTAAACAAACATTTTACCAGTTCCTGCCGGTCCATCTAAAAAGAAACATTTCTGTTTTAATGTTTCTTCTGGATTTCCATATATGGCATTAACGATCGAATCTACAACCCTTAGTTGCGCCTCATTAAGCTTTTGTCTGTTGCTGATAGACATAGCTTGCTCTTCTAAAACATCAAACGAATGCATTCCTGGACTGTTAACGTGTATTTTTACATCTGTCAAGTTAAGTTTCTTAAGATCTAAGCCGTAGGTGTGAAGGAGGCCATTGATTTCAATGAGTGCATAATGTGGGCCACTTTCTTCCGAGTATCTGCGTACAAAATCATCAGACATTGCTTCTTTATGTTGGTCCCAAAGCTCGGGAACATTTTCTGGTTCTTCGAAAACACAGATAATGACAAATAACATACGTAAGCGACTTGGCATATGAGAGTGAGTTGCCTCAAGGAAAGTATCATGCCAAATTTTATCTCCTTGAAGAAGTCCAAGGTTTTTACATGTTTCCTGGAAAGTCTTGCATAGAACTCCATTGACTGTCCTGACACTATCAAAAGCTTTGGCACCCTTTACTCTTATTAGCAGCATTCGCAAGAAGTATCTTTCCCTATCGTGCATACTAACTACTGGCATTCTCCCTATTACACCTTGTCCACCACGCTGACGCTTCTTCCATCACAGCTCGTAGATCCAGATCAAATAGTGGAAACTCCCGCGAGAAACTGGCGACACCGATTCTGCTTGCTATCTAGCTTCATTGTATAATTCTTCGGTGAAATCCATGCTATGATTTTTTGTTTCTTGACGCCTTCTGCGCGGAATACCTCCGGCCATGTAGTCTTTGTATTTCTCCCACAACTGTGCTGGTTTTGAAGGGGCACACGTAGATAAAATAGTTGCCAAGAGCGTACGTATTTAAAATGGATTAGAAGGGTTCGCTGAATCTACGATGAAAATGTGCACTCTACTTTCTATTCACGGCGTTGCCTAGGTCAACCATATTCTGTAAGATGGGCAATGTCCTTTAGAAATTTTTGCCGGACTACCATGATGCAGAGTAAGTCGTTGTCGCTTAGCGACAATCCTTATGACAGCCATCTGCCCATCAAGTCAGGTTCAGTATTCGTGCGGCTTTGACTATCATGATACAGAGTGAGTCGTTGTCGCCAAGCGACAATCTTTAAGTCGGTCAATCTGCCCATCAAGTCAGGTTCAGTATTGGTGCGGGTTTGACTATCATGATATAGAGTTAGTCGTTGTCGCCAAGCGACAATCTGTCCGTGAAGTTATTAGATTCAACTATATTTCCGTTGACTTTTCAAGAAAAGCAAGATTTTACCTGTACTATTGAGACCATTTGGAAGATTTTGGTACAAACGACAACTTCTAACTCCCTCTGGTTTAGGAGCTTGAGTTTTGTAATACATACACCTTAGCGTATCTATATATATAAAAATCAATCTTACGTGATAGTTTGTCTGTGGGTGTGTATGTCTCCTATGCATTCATATACCACTCAACCGATTGCGATGAAACTTGGGTGAGATGTTGAGTACACTCTAAGGAAGGTTTCTGACTTAGTAAATCCATTTTACAATAGGTAGCGCACGCGTAGATTCAACAAATGAGTGACGATGCGCGAAGCGTTTCAAACAAGTCCCGTATGTGTTCATATACCATTCGTCCGATAGCGATGAAACTTGGGTGAGATGTTGTATACACTTACGTGAAGGTTTCCAAATTAGTGAGTACATTGCACAGTAGATAGCGCACGAGTAGATTCAACAAATGAGCGACGACACGCAAAGTGTTTCAAAAATGTCCCGTATGCATTCATATACCATTCGTCCGATAGCTATGAAACTTGCGTAAAATGTTGTGTACACTTCAGGGAAATTTTCTGGCTTAGTAAATCCACTTTACAATAGGCAGCGCACGAGTAGATTCAACAAATGAGCTACGACGCGCGAAGCATTTCAACAAAGTCAGTTTCAAAAATGTCCCGTATGCATTCATATACCATTCGTCCGATAGCTATGAAACTTGCGTAAAATGTTGTGTACACTTCAGGGAAATTTTCTGGCTTATTAAATCCACTTTACAATAGACAGCGCACGAGTAGATTCAACAAATGAGCTACGACGCGTGAAGCATTTCAACAAAGTCACGTATGCGTTCATATACCATTCGTCCGATAGCGATGAAACTAGGCTGAGATGTGTGCACTCCAGGGAAGGTTTATGGCTTAGTAAATCCCTTTAAAAATAGGAAGAGCAGGAGCAGAATCAACAAATGAGCGACGACGCGCGAAGTTTTTCATCAAAGTCCCATATAAGGTCATATACCATTCATCCGATAGCGATGAAACTTGGGTGAGCTGTTGTGTACACTCCAGGGAAGGTTTCTGGCTTAGTACATCCATTTTACAATAGGTAGCGCAGCAGTAGATTCAACAAATGAGCGATGACACGCGAAGCGTTTCAACCAAGTCCCGTATAAGGTCATATACTATTCGTCTGACAGTGATAAATGTTTGGTGAATTGTTGTGTACACTACAGGAAAGGTTTCTGGCTTAGTTAATCCATTTTACAATACGAAGCGCACGTTTAGATTCAACAAATGAGTGACTGACTACGCGCGAAGCGTTTCGACAACGTCCCGTATACGTTCACATACCATTCATCCGATTGCGATGAAACTTGGGTGAGATGTTGTGTACACTCCAGGGAAGGTTTCTGGCTGAGTACATCCATATTACAATATGTAGCGCAAGAGTAGAATCAACAAATGAGCGACGACACGCGAAGCGTTTCAACCAAGTCCCGTATGCATACATGTACCATTCGTCCGTACCTATGAAACTTGGGTGAGATGTTGTGTACACGTCATGGAAAATTTCTGGCTTAGTAAATCCCCTATACAATATGCAGCGCACAATTTGATTCAACAAATGAGGGACGACGCGCGAAGCGTTTCAACAAAGTCCCGTATAAGGTCATATACCATTCTGCCGTTAGCGGTGAAACTTGGGTGAAATATGGTGGACACTCCAAGGAAGGTTTCTGGCTTAGTAAATATATTTCACAGTAGGTAGCACACGAGTAGATTCGACAAATGAACGACGACACGCGGAGCGTTTCAATACAATCCCCTATGTCTTCATATCCCATTAGTCCGATAGCGATGAAACTTGGGTGAGATGTTGTATACACTTACGTGAAGGTTTCCAAATTAGTGAGTACATTTCACAGTAGATAGCGCACGAGTAGATTCAACAAATGAGCGACGACACGCAAAGTGTTTCAAAAATGTCCCGTATGCATTCATATACCATTCGTCCGATAGCTATGAAACTTGCGTAAAATGTTGTGTACACTTCAGGGAAATTTTCTGGCTTAGTAAATCCACTTTACAATAGGCAGCGCACGAGTAGATTCAACAAATGAGCTACGACGCGCGAAGCATTTCAACAAAGTCAGTTTCAAAAATGTCCCGTATGCATTCATATACCATTCGTCCGATAGCTATGAAACTTGCGTAAAATGTTGTGTACACTTCAGGGAAATTTTCTGGCTTATTAAATCCACTTTACAATAGGCAGCGCACGAGTAGATTCAACAAATGAGCTACGACGCGTGAAGCATTTCAACAAAGTCACGTATGCGTTCATATACCATTCGTCCGATAGCGATGAAACTAGGCTGAGATGTGTGCACTCCAGGGAAGGTTTCTGGCTTAGTAAATCCCTTTAAAAATAGGAAGAGCAGGAGCAGAATCAACAAATGAGCGACGACGCGCGAAGTTTTTCATCAAAGTCCCATATAAGGTCATATACCATTCATCCGATAGCGATGAAACTTGGGTGAGCTATTGTGTACACTCCAGGGAAGGTTTCTGGCTTAGTACATCCATTTTACAATAGGTAGCGCAGCAGTAGATTCAACAAATAAGCGATGACACGCGAAGCGTTTCAACAAAGTCCCGTATAAGGTCATATACTATTCGTCTGACAGTGATAAATGTTTGGTGAATTGTTGTGTACACTACAGGAAAGGTTTCTGGCTTAGTTAATCCATTTTACAATACGAAGCGCACGTTTAGATTCAACAAATGAGTGACTACGCGCGAAGCGTTTCGACAACGTCCCGTATACGTTCACATACCATTCATCCGATTGCGATGAAACTTGGGTGAGATGTTGTGTACACTCCAGGGAAGGTTTCTGGCTGAGTACATCCATATTACAATAAGTAGCGCAAGTAGAATCAACAAATGAGCGACGACACGCGAAGCGTTTCAACCATGTCCCGTCTGCATTCATATACCATTCGTCCGATAGCTATGAAACTTGGGTGAGATGTTGTGTACACTTCATGGAAGGTTTCTGGCTTAGTAAATCCACTATACAACAGGCAGCGCACAAGTAGATTAAACAAATGAGGGACGACGCGCGAAGCGTTTCAACAAAGTCCCGTATAAGGTCATATACCATTCTGCCGTTAGCGGTGAAACTTGGGTGAAATATGGTGGACACTCCAAGGAAGGTTTCTGGCTTAGTAAATATATTTCACAGTAGGTAGCACACGAGTAGATTCGACAAATGAACGACGACACGCGGAGCGTTTCAATACACTCCCCTATGTCTTCATATCCCATTAGTCCGATAGCGATGAAACTTGGGTGAGATGTTGTGGACACTTACGTGACGGTTTCTAACTTGGTAAATACATTTTACAGCAGGTAGCGCACGAGTAGATTCAACACATGAGTGACGGAGCGTGAATCGTTTAAACAAAATCCGGTATGCGTTCATATACTATTCATCCGATTGCGATGAAACATTGATCAGTTATTGTGTACACGCCAGGGAAGGGTTTCGACTTAGTAAATCCATTTCACAATAAGTAGCGCAAGAGTAGATGCAACAAATGGGTGCCGACGCGCGAAGCGTTTCAACAAAATCCCATATTGGGTTCATATAACCTTCTTCGATTGTGATGAAACCTTGATGAGTTATTGTGTACACGCCAGGGTAGGGTTTCGACTTAGCAAATGCATTTCTCAATAGGTAGCGTACGAGTAGAATCAACAAATGAGTGACAGCGCACGAATCGTTCAAACAAAGTCCCGTATGTGTTCATGTACCATTCGTCCGATAACGATGAAACTTGGGTGAGATGTTGTGCACACTTACGTGAAGGTTTCAAAATTAGTGAATACATTTCACAGTAGATAGCGCACGAGTAGATTCAACAAATGAGCGACGACACGCAAAGCGTTTCAACAAAGTCCCGTATGCATTCATATACCATTCGTCCGATAGCTATGAAACTTGCGTAAAATGTTGTGTACACTGCAGGGAAATTTTCTGGCTTAGTACATCCACTTTACAATAGGCAGCGCACGAGTAGATTCAACAAATGAGCTACGACGCGCGAAGCATTTCAACAAAGTCACGTTTGCGTTCATATACCATTCGTCCGATAGCGATTAAACTAGGCTGAGATTTTGTGTGCACTCCAGGGAAGGTTTCTAGCTTAGTAAATCCCTTTAAAAATAGGTAGAGCACGAGTAGAATCAACAAATGAGCGACGACGCGCGAAGCGTTTCAACAAAGTCCCATATAATTTCTTATACCATTCATCCGATAGCGATGAAACTTGGGTGGGATGTTGTGTACACTCCAGGGAAGGTTTCTGGGTTAGTACATACATTTTACAATAGGTAGCGCACCAGTAGATTCAACAAAAGAGCGATGACACGCGAAGCGTTTCAACAAAGCCCCGTATAAAGTCATATACCATTCGTCTGATAGTGATAAATGTTTGGTGAATTGCAGTGTACACTCCAGGAAAGGTTTCTGGCTAAGTAAATCCATTTTACAATACGAAGCGCACGTTTATGCTCAACAAATGAGTGACTACGCGCGAAGCGTTTCGACAACGTCCCGTATACGTTCACATACCATTCATCCGATTGCGATGAAACTTGGGTGAGATGTTGTGTACACTCCAGGGAAGGTTTCTGGCTGAGTACATCCATATTACAATATGTAGCGCAAGAGTAGAATCAACAAATGAGCGACGACACGCGAAGCGTTTCAACCAAGTCCCGTATGCATACATGTACCATTCGTCCGTAGCTATGAAACTTGGGTGAGATGTTGTGTACACGTCAAGGAAAATTTCTGGCTTAGTAAATCCCCTATACAATATGCAGCGCACAAGTTGATTCAACAAATGAGGGACGACGCGCGAAGCGTTTCAACAAAGTCCCGTATAAGGTCATACACAATTCTGCCGTTATCGGTGAAACTGGGGTGAAATATGGAGGACACTCCAAGGAAGGTTTCTGGCTTAGTAAATACATTTCACAGTAGGTAGCACACAAGTAGATTCGACAAATGAACGACGACATGCGGAGCGTTTCAATACAGTCCCCTATGTCTTCATATCTCATTAGTCCGATAGCGATGAAACTTGGGTGAGATGTTGTGGACACTTACGTGACGGTTTCTAACTTAGTAAATACATTTTACAGTAGGTAGCGCACGAGTAGATTCAACAAATGAGTGACGGAGCGCGAATCGTTTAAACAAAATCAGGTATGTGTTCATATACTATTCATCCGATTGCGATGAAACATTGATCAGTTATTGTGTACCCGCCAGGGAAGGGGACTTAGTAAATCCATTTCACAATAAGTAGCGCAAGAGTAGATGCAACAAATTGGTGACGACGCGCGAAGCGTTTCAACAAAATTCCCTATTGCGTTCATATAACATTCTTCGATTGCGATGAAACCTTGATGAGTTATTGTGTACACGCCAGGGAAGGGCTTCGACTTAGTAATACATTTCTCAATAGGTAGCGCACGAGTAGATTCAACAAATGAGTGATAGCGCCCGAATCGTTTAAACAAAACCCCCTCTACGTGCATATAACATTCATCCGATTGCGATGAATCATTGATGAGTTATTGTGTACACGCCAGGGAAGGGTTTCGACTTAGTAAATCCATTTCACAATAGGTAGCGTACGAGTAGATTCAACAAATGAGTGACAGCGATGAAACTTTTGAAAGTTGTTGTGCATGCTCCCACGAATGGTTCTAAATTAGTAAATCCATTTTACGATAGCTTAGAGGCAGTTAACATGTTGTGTATCCAAAAGCACTTCAAGAAACAGAATTTCAACGCCAACACTTTCTTTGATTGGCATTGCAACGCATGCCGGGTACAGCTTGTTATTATATAGATAATAATGATCCTTCAGCACCTCCAATATTTATGACGATTCTAAGCCTAGGATCTACATCGAATCCAGAACTGACCCTTGCAACTTACCAGGAGAGAGGAGGCATTGTGTACAGTTGTAATCTGGCATTTAACTGTCATGGGATTAGCATTGGCAGGTCTGTACTGTTTGTGTTGGCGTGGGATCGATACCCGGTATGTGGTGTTACCCAGTGCGTCATCTGGACGTTCCGTGGGAAGTGGGATTTCACTCTCTTAGAGAATACACGCGAGTAATCTTCCTGATTCATCACGATTCTGATAATAACTCTGCAAAACTGAGAAGGATTATAGAACATATTTTAAGGAATATTCTCTCTTGGAGCAGTCGTAACTGTTGAGCAAAAGCTAGGAAATCAGACCAGAGTCGGGAATCGATCCTGAATCTCTAGCTTTCCGATTACTGGCTCTGCCAATAAGTTTAATTCTAGTTTGAGGGTTGGAACGGAGTACACTCAGCCTCTTGAGGTAAAACTGAGAAGAGATGGGTTTGAATCCTGGAAGTGGATTTCCGTTGTTTCCCCACTTCTACTCCAGGAAAATGGTGGGATGGTCCCTAACTTGAGGCCACGGCAGTCTCCTTCCCAATCCTCACCTGAATTACAAATCATCATACCAGTCTACTATAGACATCACAATAAAACAGGTTATCAGACACATTTTACACACAACCAAGTACAGGGTCATTATTTATGTGCGTCCCATTAATCACGGCAAGCTAAGCCGGCTTTGACTGGCGCAGATCGCGGGCACGCATACACGGTTCAGCGGTGATTGGCGCGCACTTTTACACTTTTACCAAACATGTTCAATAATAATGTGTACTTACAGTGCTCATAGCCGATGCTGAAAATGTCCTCCCTCTTTTGTAACACACACCTGACATCTTCTGATGAAAGAATGGACAACAATCTCATCTAATTTTTATTCTCTAAGAACACAACGTTGTCTGTTAACTTGTTTAATATTTACGGAGTCGCTTTTTCTTGAATCGTTTAGCGAGCCTCCAAATTGTACTGGCATTAGGCACAGGTCTTCCTGGAAACTTGATTCGAAATTTTCGACTTGTTTCAGAACAAGACTTTCTGCTATTCATTATGTCCCCCCAGGGGCTCACATCTAGTGGGCGTGGGTTGGCGACCACGGGGCCCCAGCTGCGTCCGGCATTGCTTCCACTTACTTGTGCCGGGCTCTTCTCTGTCTTCTTTCCTGTCGACCTCACTTGGTCAACTCTTGTTCTCTTCCGACCCCGACGGTATTAGGGTATCCGAGGCCTAGGGAGTCTCTTCCTTTCCCGCCTTAATTGGCCCTTGTCTTATCTCTTCTGATACCCTCCTTTTGCGAGGGGTCAGCCTTCTTTTTCTCTTCCTTTTACCTCCTGCCTTGTGCTCTAGGCCCTTAAGGAGGCAGGGTGTATGTAGCCCCACCACTTCTGGTGCACCCTAGATAATGCTACACCCTCAGGGGCTCACGGCTGGTGAGTTCGGGAGTTGGCGACCCCGAGGGATTCCTGAGCTGGGTCCGTTTTCCCTTTTTGTCCCTTACCTTTGGGGCGGACCCTCTCCTCTTTCACTTTCCTATCTGCCATTCATGGCTCTACTTCCTTCGAAGTCCCTCAATCCGCCTTCTTCGAGGGTTGAGGGCATTTCTTTTCCTCCTGTCCTTTATTTGCCTTATTCTCCTTTAGTTTTCCATTTCTTCTTCTAGTATGTAGGTTAGTAGTTAGTTTTAGTTTTAAGTTCGCATTTCATTTTCATCTTCACGATCACCCAAACCATCAGGGGCCGATAACCTAGATGTTAGGCCCCTTAAAACAACAATTATCATCATCATCATATTCATTATGTAATGTGAATTGGTGTCTAGACATGACCAACAATCACAGTAAACACAATACTCACTAAACGTGCAACATTAACGTCTAAGCTTTGGAGATACACCTCCATATGAATGACAAAACACATGTGAACTAACGATATGAGTCAGTGGAGCGCGCCTACCACCGGCTGAACTGTGTACGCCCGCCTGCGATCTGCGCCAGTCAAAGCCGGCTTAGCTTGCCGTGTTTATTGGGATGCACATAGATAATGACCCTGTACATGGGAATAAATGTGACCATGATGTCCCAGCCCGTCAAATGTTTTTAAGCGATTATTTTCTCTTTATTCGGTTAATACAGAAGTTCGGTTAATCGGGTTTCGGATAATCGGATCTTTTGTGTACTTAATAACACACTTCTCAAACAAATGGTGAACAGAATCTGATGATGGTCGCTTGACGAACAAAACGAGTCACCTAATAAATCCTCCTCTCCCCCCCCCCCCTTCCCCCCCCCCCCCATTTGTGTAGGGGGTGTTTTATCAAGTTGATAAATAATGGCAGGAGAAAAGCAAAAGGAAGTAGGAGACGTTTGCTACTTGGGAAGCAATTTTTTATTTATTTATCGTATGGCTCTTAGTGCCGGGAGTGTCCAAGGACATGTTCGGCTCGCCAGAGCCTGTAGCTGCTTCAACCGGACACCCGTAGTGTGAACTACAAGTTCCGTTCAATTTCAAATAGTTCCAACTCTCGCTACCAGATGTCACTGATACCTAGTGGTGGACGTTGGATCTTTGATAGAGCGTTCCAACGAAATCTAAACTAGAAATTTAGCTTCACACAAGTTTAGTCTGTGGAAGGATCTTTTACATGCCATTAATCTATGGCATGGAACTGCCGGCATTACTTCCCCTCCGAAGGAAGGCATACTGAAGGATTTTAACGCTCTCAAAAAATCCGACGACTTCAGCCGGGTTTGAACCAGCTATCTTGGGCACAGCAGTTCAGCATGCTAGCAACTACGCCACCGAAGCAAAATAACCAGTGGGTACGAAGCAAAGTGGATATAAATAGTAGGTTGGCCTACGCAAGATAAGCATTTCTTCAGAACAGAATTCTGTTGACATCAAATATAGATTTAGGTATAAGGAAGACATTTTTGAAAATTTGTCAGGAGCGTGGCGCTCTATGGAAGTGAAACTTGGACTGTTGACACAAAAGGAAAGAGGAGATTAGAAGAGTTTTAAATGTGGTGTTACTGGTCAATGATTAAGATCAGATGGGTAGATGGAGTAACAAACGAAGAGGTATTAAGACGAGTGGGAGAAGGAAAGATGTTTCTGGCGACTGCTAATGAAGAGAAGAGAAAGGTTGGTAGGACACCTACGAAAACAACTAGAAATAGCAAACTTAATTATGGTAGGAAGGGTCGAGGGTAAGAAATGTAGGGGTAGACCAAGGTTGAAATAAGTTAAACAGATTGCCTCGGATGTAGGATATGATAGCTATGTTGAGATGAGACTGTTAGCTCAGGACAGGGAGGCATGGAGAGTTTCATCTAACCAGTCAAAAGATTGAAGACTCGACAATAACAACAATATAAATAATGCATGAAGGCTATTCATTTCAGGTACTGGGTAATTGCATTAATTGTTACTCCCCGCCCGATCTAATTGGGTACACTCGTGTTGACTTAATCTAAATTTCCATTCGCCGGTGTGTGTGTCATATTCTTGCATTTACAAACCGGTTTGCTTCTCGTCATGGCTATGGAGATTGAAAGTACATACACCAATTTGTCATCTGTGTTTAATAACAAGGGCAATACATTACTCTCACGGTAGGTGGCACTAAGTGCATAATCTCTTTGCATTGTCTTTATAATTGCCGAGAATTTATTTTCTGTTCAGCAAGACACAGGGTACATTTTGTGAGAGTATAATGACTTCATAGACATCTGGCATGGGTGGTAAATAGCCTGTTGTTTTCTTCAGTAATGGTTTACGTAGAATGCCATCATTTGTCAGACCAAGATTATCATTATCCTAAGGAACTTGTCACTTGAGATTGTTGATAGTTTTTCATTTCTCAAATAACGCTTGGCTGCGGGGACGCAAGGACATTTGTTACACTTGATGGAATGTTGTTTGTAAGATAATGTTATTTAAATACAGTTCTTTGTGCCAACCGCTGCACTGCGTCCATTAGTTCTGTGTGTTATGTACTAGGGTGCTATTCCTGAAGCAAATGCATAATATTAATAAGTTGTTGGATTTCGTTCCTTTTTTTTTTCGTCCAGTCGTGGTGTAGTGGCTTATACTCGGTTATCGTCCTGGAGGACGGGGCTCGATTCCTGGCTCTGCCAAGAAATATAATTCTGGTCTTAGAGCTGGGCGTCCACTCGGCCTCGTGTTGAAAAACTGAGAAGAGGGCAAAAACTTCAATTTCGGTTTTCGGAATATTTTATCTTAAACACTCAGTTGGGTTTCTCCCCTTAAATTTTCGAGTGTATATTTACTCAAGGAACTTGTTCTTTTTGATTGTTTTTTTAATATTTTTGTTTATTATATTAGTTTTATGTATTTTTTGTATTCATTTTAAGCATTTTCAAGAAATTATGTTTAGGCATCCACTTCTAATTTTTTTTAAAGCAACAATAACTAACTGACTCTCCCCTTAAAGTGTAATAAAGCAGAAATAATAATTCTTTAACTGTGTGTGTCATTAATCTTGTACTCCAAATATACACATTTCCTTACATCTTTACTTCTAAAAGAAACGAACTTCTAAACATTTAAAATCAAAACAATTTATATCACTTTTCAAAATTTGCTCTTGCGTTGAGCTATCATTACACTCACGTTTTCCATGTCTATAGGATTGTTACTTTTCTCTTCTGTCCTTTTCATTCATTTTTCTTTTCTTTTCTTTTACGCTACTATATTTTATTTTATTTTCGTTTTTTCTCTTTTTCCTCTTTTTCTTTTATCTCTTTTCTCTTTTTTCTATTTTTTCTCTTCTTTTCTTTTTTCTTCTTTTATATTTTTTGATGTGTAACATCTTTCCGCTCGGTTGCTGGATAGTTTTGTGGGAGTGATTTTGAAAATTGGGGACGGAAGTGAATCGGGCGGAAGTGGATCGGACGGAAGTGAAGACGCACTGCCAGCTGGATGTACAATTGAAAATGTGTGTATTGGAAACAAGGCAGTGTGTGCTCTGTAACGTGAGAATGGTATGGCAATACAGTAGGCAGTGCATTTAGCAGGCACTGGTTTGACGAGCACAGTGGCAAATGTTTCACCGACTTTCATTTGTCATTGAGCAGTTTATGAAGCTTCATGTTCAAGGTTGAATATCACATGTGGTAGGACAAAGACGACAAATGACATTTAAGTAAGTGGCATTATTGTCAAGCTGTGGGTGAGTAGTCAAATATTAAATGCATAACAGAATGTTGTTATATGAGTGGAATAAAAGCTGTATTTTCATCATATGTGAGACTAGGTCATTTCATTATTGTAGGAAGCCATGTTTTGATTGTATACGACGAACTGTATGAGAGCCTTGAGAATAATGAATGTTATACTTACTGAGGAATGTGCTCACAGTATTTGAGAGTACTGTCGACGTTGTGTGTCACTTTGTTATTATGAATTATTAATGTAAACGGAAGGAAGGAAGCTTGTAGTTTTGCGTGTCCGTTAATCTCACGATCATGAACCACGGTACCTCCCTTTTACGTGGAATGCGAACCACAGGACATGGCATTTCAATTCGAAAATCTCACATGTATTGACCGGGAATCATACCCGGTGTACCTTGGTGAGAGACTAACAGCTTGACCGCTGTGCCACAAATGTGCCAGTAGCACATCTCCAATTCAATCTATACATTCATCATAGTAACAGTATGAAAATGGAGTGTAAATTAACATTTTAAGGATGTCCAAGCTGTGTAGTATACGAGTAGGATAACATGTCAGATGTTGCACATCATATGCGACTACTGTAAGGCTCGTATCTTTTTTATTTTATTTTTCTTTTATATATTTTAAGTTATTTTATATTATGTAGTTTTATTATATTTTCGCTTCTTTTTGTTTAGCTTAGTTAAGTTTAGTTCAGTTTAGTTTAGTTTGGTTCATTTTCGTTTTTAAAAGTTCTGGTTAAACCTTCAGCTATAAACGGAATCTCACTCATGCCAGTAAAGCTTTAATTAGCCTTTTTGAAAAAGGCCATTACGTGCCATTGGGTATACACAATTTCATCGGCAATTGTTGCAAGATAATAATTATTAGTAATTATAATTATTTGGCTGATCTTCAGCGACTTTGGTATAATCCCAATGGACGAGATTATGATAGGCAATACAGTAACAAATTGCTGTCGCCTCATCTTTCGGATCTTTTCAGCCAGATGCATGTACTTAGGTTACTTAGTCAGCATACATTTGTTGGATATTATGCGAGTTAGGGATTACGATTTCTCCTGTTGATCAATAAGAATAATGTCCGGCCTAATAGCTGATACAGGTCTATCTGTGATCACAGACCTGCCCCAGAGTAGCTTGGGTGTATCGTTCTCCAGAACGGCATCAGAAATATATTGCTAGTAAGGGAAGAATATTATTTCTTAAGCAATACCTCTTTGCCACTTTCAAATGGATTATCTGGATTATTATTAATATTATTCTCTCTTGTATACACGTCTATTTTTACAGAAGGCGGGAAACGATCACAAACGGCATTCTACTACAAGTTGATCTGTTATTTCATTTATGTGTTGGGAGGTTTAAAAACTTCCCAACTGTTGAGCAAGTGTTAAGAATGACAGATTTTTGAACGCATGTCACTGTATTGAGAGGAAGTCCCATTGCTTGCAGGTGTCTCTTCAGAGATGTTGGTACAAGACCTCTTACTGAGAGGACAAGTGGTACAACAATCGTATTTTCTTGATGACACATCTTCTTTATTTTTTTCTGCTATCCCACAATATTTGCAGATTTTTGACTGTTCATATGCTACATGTTGTGTGTATTTGGCACAGTAAAGTCAATCAAATGCGTGTGTTTTTGGATTATTATTTTTTTACATCGTTATGACCATCTGTGGAGCGCGATAGAACGTATTTTGCGAATGATGTTTTCTTCTTCACCCAAGATCTCTTCATTTGGGCAGTGGAAATCTTCCTCCGTTCTTCCGTCCACGATTTCTTGGTCCTCATAGAATAGTACATTATGCAAGGAGCCTATAATGGCAATAATTAAGACAAGAGTATGTTTATAAAACTTGCGTAGCGAGTTTTATAATTTCCATACGAGTGTCTTAATTACCATTATAGGCGAGTTGCAACGACTGTTTATGTTCGACGATAATTATAACTTTATTATCCTATATGTTTTAACATAAATATTAATAAATATCTGTGGAATTCAGTTACTTCAGTTAGTGAACAGAACGCGCTGGGTGGTTTGCTGACTGAACAGGGCGCATGCGTGGGTCAAAGAATTTCGAAAGCAGAGACCATTTACTTTTCTTGGCAATGCTATTGTTTACAGCCTGCAAGATGTCTAGTGCCGATCAGAACTAGCATTCACTAATATTGTCACCGAACTCGTTTGAAAGCGATGCGCAGTGTATAAATTGGAATTGGGGATATTAAGGTACAGTGCTATTTCTTGTCTCATATTCGCCAGTTTATTTACGCGAACATATGGGCCGGTGCACTTTCCATGTCGGTAATTTATGTAAAAGGATGCTGTGTTGCTAACTTCTGGACGTCGATTCATAAATTTCTGGCATATGTCATAGTATTTTCTTGTTACCGTAAAGGTTCGTGCTGATTTTGTCTTAGTGTTTGGGATTGTAAGTACAATGGTTGATCCGATATACAATTTAAACTTTTAAACATGTAATTCATATCCGACATGTTGGATGTTGACCGCATGCGCGAAGCTATCCTTACCTAATTGGTCAATGAATGACCTCTGATTGACTGGAGAAACTGTTTCATAATGAAGAATAGTACTATAATGACCCTCATTATGATACAGTTTTCTGACATATAATATTTGCATTTCGACATCGTCGAACATACATGATGGTGTTCTGAACTGGAGTCGATCTTGTAAAATTTCCTCCATAATGACAATTTTTGAAGGTCTTTTTCTATTTCATTAAGCCAGTTCTTGACATTCATTTGAGAGAGCAAGGTTGTGAATTCTTTTGGTGAGCCTGTCATTGTTCATTCTGAGAATGTGGGCGTGGAACTTCAATCACCTTTTCCTGAAGGTGTCAGTGATCTCTTCAGCATGCTTATTTTTATTATTATTAGTTTATTATTATCATTATTATTTAGAAATAAATTATCATTATATTTTAGGCAAATTACCGGCCTAAATAACAGCGACAAAACGGTGGTGGAAACATTTAAAAATATGAACAGGCGATAACATTCTCCTTTTTAGGTAGATTTCATTAGAAAGCTAACTATTGCAATGGGTACCATGTTTCGACTTCCGGAAAATTTCGACATATCTTCGCATTTCACATCCCCCAGACCCCAAAACCACCGTCAGTTCAAAAGTTTATATATAATTTATGTATATACAGTATATACAGTGTGGTCCACCCGCCCCTTATTATTTAGTTTTATGAAACCCAACTAACACTGCATTTCCCCCGATGGTCGATATTGCTCTGCCCTCTGACTGTGTGACAGCAATGTAATTGGGTCATGGGTCTAGCAAAGAAAAACCGACCTTAAACTTTTCCCCGCCAAATAGTATGGCCCATTCTACTAACATATGACTTATTGCTCCTTGAAATAACACACATACACGTAATACGATCGAACTAATAGCTTACGCCACGTGATCTGTAATAGTAGTAAGTTAAATCAACACCATAAACCGTGATTGAAGACTTTGAGATGGATTTAAACGTTTGAGGTGTACGGCTACAGTAACAACTGCAAATGCAGCGCGCGCTTTGTACCATGCACTGGTGGCCGATGCGGTTAAGGCACGGCCGCAGACGGCGGGCGAAAATGGGTAGAATAGTGCTTCGAATCCAGTCGTAGGCATACTTTTTTTAATGAAAGCCCACGCTCCATTTTAGTTGGGATGTAACTACATTGCCACATTCATTCCCTTACATGTATTTTTGTGAAGAGTGGGTAGAATTTTCCTGATTTATAAAGAGAATACGACCGAATTGATAGCTTTTGCCACGTGACCTGTAATGGCAGAAAATTAAAAAAACTGTCATGGATAATGACATAACATATCGACGTGTCGCTCTGGAGGTCCAGGTTCGATTCCCAGGTCTGCCAAGAAATCCAATACTGGTCTGAGGGCTGAAATTGGATACACTCAGCTTCGTGAAGCAAATCTGAGAAGAGGTGGGTTCGATTCCCACCTCAGAACCCTGGAAGTGGTTCTCTGTGGTTTCCCACTTCTGCTCCAGGCTATTGCCGGGACGGTTTCTAACTTAAGGCCCCAGCCGCCTCCTTCCCCATCCTCACCTTAATTGCTAATACATACATTATACAGACACCGCTATAGACAGGTTATCATAGGAATTCTACACACACAACCAAGTACACGGGGCTAAATGACCGCGATGTTCTAGCCCCTCTAATGAAACAAGATTCTGATCGCCGGTACACGTATTCTTTAAAATTTTCCGTGGTATTATTTTGTTCGTCGCCTCCGTAGCGTAGCGGTCAGCATGGTTAGCTGCCGCCCCGGAGGTCCTGGGTTCGATTCCCGGCTCTGCCACGAAATTTGAAAAATTGGTATGAGGACTGAAACGGGGTCTACTCAGCCTCGGGTGGTCCAAATGAGTAGAGGGGGTTCGATTCCCCCTCAGCCATCCTCGAAGTGGTTTTCCGTGGTTTCCCACTTCGTCTTCGGGCAAATGCCGGGATGGTACCTTCTTAAAGGCCACGGCCGCCTCCTTCCCTCTTCCTTGCCTATCCATCCTCACCATCCCTCACCTTCCCTCATGAGGCCCCTGTTCGCTTTGCAGGTGAGGCCGCCTGGGCGAGGTGCCAATCCCACCTCACCAGTTGTATCCCTTCCGATTCTATGTTCCCAGCTCTAGGACACTTCCCGCAGAGGCGGTAGTGGTGAGTTCCCTCGCTGAGTCCGTGGGTTCCACCAACCTGGAGGGTAAACGACTAAAAAGAAAAGAAAACAAAAATATATTGTTCGGGGTCTACTCAGCCACGGGTGATCCAATTGAGCATAGAGGGTTCGATTTCCCCTTCAGTCATCCTCGAAGTGGTTTTCCGTGGTTTCCCACTTCGTCTCCAGGCAAATGCTGGGATGCTACCTAACGTAAGGCCACGGCCGCCTCCTTCCCTCCTCCTTGTCTATCCCTCCCAATCTCCCCATCCCTCGTAAGGCCCCTGTTCGCTTTGCAGGTGAGGCGGCCTGGTTGAGGCGTTCGTCCCACCTCCCCAGTAGTACCTATGTTTCAAGCTCCAGGACTCTGCCCTGGAGGCGGTAAAGGTGCGATCCCTCTGTGAGTCCGAGGGAAAAGCTAACCCTGGAGGGTAAACCGACTAAAAAATATATTTTGTCATTAAATTCTAGCAAGAAGAAGAAAACTCTATTTGACGTGTACATATTAAGATGTTTCGTGTAATACCGAATTCGGAAAACACGTACCGTTCGTGGAATCCAACCTGAAAATGCATCTGCTCGCTATATTACTAGTGCCCCATCCTCGATAATTAACTGTGACCTCTTGTATCATTTCTGTCGTAAGACATTGGTAAAGTTGTCGACACAGACGATAAAACGTACCGAAAACAAATTATAAATCTTCCCCCTCTACTAAGTATCGAACCCCGAATCCTTCAATACGCAGTCCAACGCGTTACCCTTTCAGCCACGGTTGCTTATACTACATGTGGAGCAGAATACACCAGAAGGATAGAAAGTGAGAAGTGGGATGCCACGGGAAACCACTTCCTAGATGATTTAGGTTGGCCTCGAATAGATGATAAAGATTTTATAATCAATTCCACAAGCATGCCAACATACGTTATTTTGTTTGCACAAAAATAATCCTACCCGAAAGTTAATTCAGCAGGAAATTAAATATTCATAAATAACTGTCAGTCGCCTCCGTAGCGTAGCGGTCAGCACGGTTAGCTACCGCCTCGGAGGTCCTGGGTTCGGTTCCCGGCTCTGCCACGAAATTTGAAAAAGTGGTACGAGGACTGGAACAAGGTCTACTCAGCCTCGGGTGGCACTAATGAGTAGAGGGGGTTCGATTCCCCCTCAGCCATCCTCGAAGTGGTTTTCCGTGGTTTCCCACTTCGTCTTCGGGCAAATGCCGGGATGGTACCTTCTTCAAGGCCACGGCCGCTTCCTTCCCTCTTCCTTGCCTATCCATCCTCACCATACCTTACCTTCCCTCATTAGGCCCCTGTTCGCTTTGCAGGTGAGGCCGCCTGGGCGAGGTGCCAATCCCACCTCACCAGTTGTATCCCTTCCGATTCGATGTTCCCAGCTCTAGGACAATGCCCGTAGGGGCGGTAGTGGTGAGTTCCCTCGCTGAGTCCGTGGGTTCCACCAACCTGGAGGGTAAACGACTAAAAAAATAAAATATGTTCGAACATAAATATTCATACATATCTGTCGAGATTTCGCAAGTTTTATGTACTGTGCCACTGCGCGGGCGATTGCGAATGTGGTGGCAACAGGATGGAGCCCCACCTCACGGATCATTAGTCGTCAGGAACCATCTTCATGATACATATCCAAATAAATGGATAGGAAGAGGAGGACCCTTTCACTGGCCTGCCAGATCACCCGATCTTACGCCACTTGACTTCTTCCTGTGGGGTCACTTAAAGCAGGTAGTATATGCACATGAGCCTGAAGATCCTGACCACCTTCGGCAACTAATCACCGAGGCATGCCAAGCTGTTACACCTCAGATGTTACAGCGTGCAAGACTGTCTGTAATACGTCGTGCTGAAATCTGCATCAACCAAGGTGGTCAACATTTCGAACACTTGCTACACTGAATATGCAGAGTACCTTGCCTTATTCCTACAGGGGGGTGTGGTGGCGCAGCGGTCAAGCTCTTCGCCTCTCACCAACGCCATGTCCTGTGGTTCGAATTCACGTAAAATGGAGATCCCGTGGCTTATGATCGCGAGATTAACGGTCACGCTAAACTACAAGCTTTCTTCCTACATACCATTATGTCATCGTCTAACCTGCCTACGTAGCATCGAATAAAAACGGTCCTTTTCAGGACCAAATAAAAATTCATTCATTGGAACAGGTAGATATGTGTCCGTAGTGCAGCTACTGTAAACGGCATTAAGCAAAAAAAAAAAAGAACTTATTTGCCTTGGGATCGAACCTTCTACATTGCAGCAAGACTGACGTTACGGCAGAGAACCACGATTTAACCATCTTAGCTACCGTGAGCCGTGGTGGGAAGCAGTCACGTATTGAGTCTATTTGTAGTCCTCATAGACACTTCATGTCTTTCGTAAGGCAGTGTTGTTTGGATGTGTCGATTTACACATTCGTTATAGTTGATGGCATTGAAATAATACTGCTGCCAATAATTTCGACTTTATACGCGAGCTTGAACTCAACCGTAAAGCTGTACTAGGCCAAGTACTAATGTTTTTAGGACGACTATGATATACGCGTTAGTTGGGTTGCCTTCCTCCAAAAAAAATAAGGGGCTGGTGGACCACACTGTATATATACACACATCAAAAAAAGTTTTGCATTACCTCGGTTCTAAGAGTTCCGGAACCGTTAAATACAAAGGGAATAGAGATCAACACAAACAACATTTCAGCTCGTTTTATTGCTCATGAGACCCACACATTGCATGTTGTACCATCATACAGCTAGACTTTCAGCATTTGTGGTCCAGATTGCAGTACACACCACTACCTCTAATACCCAGTAGCACGTCCTCTTGCATTGATGCATGCCTGTATTCGCCGTGGCATACTATCCACAAGTTCATCAAGACACTGTTGGTCCAAATTGTCCCACTCCTCAACGACAATTCGGAGTAAATCTCTCAGAGTGGTTGGTGGGTCAAGACGTCCATAAACAGCCCTTTTCAACATATCCCAGGCATGTTCGATAGGGTTCATGTCTGGCGAACATGCTGGCCACTGTAGTCGAGCGATGTCGTTATCTTGAAGGAACGCATTCACAAGATGTGCACGATGAGGTCGAGAATTGTCGTCCATGAAGACAAATGCCTCTCCAATATTCTGCCGATATGGTTGCACTATGGGTCGGAGGATGTCATTCAGGTATCGTAAAGCCGTTTCGGAGCCTTCCATGACCACCAGTGGCGTACGTCGGCCCCACATAATGCCACCCCAAAACATCAGGGAACCACCACCTTGCTGCACTCGCTGGACAGTGTGTCTAAGACGTTCAGCCTGACCAGGGTGCCTCCAAACACGTCTCCGACGATTGTCTGGTTGAAGGCATATGCGACACTCATCGGTGAAGAGAACGTGATGCCAATTCCGTGGGGTCCATTCAGCATGTTGTTGGGCCCATCTGTACCGCGCTGCATGGTGTCGGGGTTGCAAAGCTGGACCTCGCCATGGACGTCGGGAGTGAAGTTGCGCATCATGCAGCCTATTGCTCACAGTTTGAGTTGAAACACGACGTCCTGTGGCTGAACGAAACGCATTATTCAACATGGTGGCATTGCTGTCAGGGTTCCTCCGAGCGGCAATCCGTAAGTAGCGGTCATCCACTACAGTAGTAGCCCTTGGGCGGCCTGAGCGAGGCCTGTCATCGACAGTTCCTGTATCTCTGTACCTCCTCCATGTCCGAACAACATCGCTTTGGTTCACTCTGAGACGCCTGGAAACTTCCCTTGTTGAGAGCCCTTCTTGACACAAAGTAACAATGCGGACGCGATCGAACTGCGGTATTGACCTTCTAGGCATGGTAGAACTACAGACAACATGAGCAGCGTACCTTCGTCCTGGTGGAATGACTGGAACTGATAGGCTGTCGTACCCCCTCCGTCTAATAGGCCCTGCTCATGCATGGTTGTTTACATCTTTGAGCAGTTTTAGTGACATCTATGAACAGTCAAAGGGACTGTATCTTGGATACAATATACACAGTCAACGTCTATATGCCGGAGATCTGGGAACCGAGGTGATGCAAAACTTTTTTTGATGTGTGTATATCACTTTCTTGTGGACACGATAACTGCCGTAATTTTTCCCCAATCAGTTTGAATTTTTTACATAATAAGTATCCCATTAAAATCTCGGTCAAGTTCGTTAATGGGCAAAATCGGTCGAAGGGGGTGAAAATGGGGGGCTTTTTTTTCGAAAAAGTGAAATTATGCTATAACTCTCTTAATACGTGAAATATCGAATCCATTCAAAGCTCATAATATGTGTCGGATAAGTGCCAAAAATTTATGTCAACTAAGTTTTTTGATAGCACCAACCATTGACCAAAGGGGTGGAAAAAAGTGGGTTCTTCGGGAAACATTAATCATATCTCTCTTAATAGGCACAACATCAAAACCGTACAAAATGGAAAATATTCCCCTAATAATTACCTAAAACTTTTGTCTGAAAGAATTTTTGATATGACCCACTATTACGCCAAGGGATGAGAAAAATGATTTCGGAATTAAAGAAAATGCTAAGTGCTATCAGAGGTTACCATGACAACGCTTCTAAATTGATGAGGGATGAGCTATCAGAGGTTGCCAAGACAACGCCATTGACGATCACATTAATGTTTAGCCTACTTTTCACACTTAGCAAAAATGAAGAAAAAGTAGACTTATGAGATCGATCCGGGAAAATGTATCTTTCTGTCTGTCTGTCCTTCTGTCTGTCTGGCTGGATGGCTGTGTGTGTATGTCCCCCTCTATCAACTCTTAAACGGCTGCATAAATCGAAACCAAATTTAGTATGAATAAAGATGTATACCGGAATATCTCAGGCCCATATTTGAAAAGGATGTCAGTGCTACCAACTGCTAAAAAAACGCACTAGAAATTTGAGCTCCATGTTGGATATCTTGGAATGTATACATGGGAGCTATTCCAAAATTGGCACACATGTAGATAATACCATTTCAGTTTAATTTCCAGGAGGCCATATATGAGAGTGTTGCCAAGATAATTTTAAGCCTTCTGGTAGGTCCAATTTTAAAATGCATATAACATCTACACTATCAATTGGATTTCAACCAAATTTTGTATGTAATATGTGTAGATAAACAGATATGACTGAGTGTATGCTTAAGAGCCACCAGGGCTGCCAAATGTTAATAATTGCTCTCTCTATTTTTTATCCAAATACCAATATATCAGAAAGTATGCAAGCCGACAGCTTTAAACTATGCACAGGTGTATTACCTGACATTTTACATTAATTTGGAGTAACTTATATACGTCAGTTCTACCAACATGATTCTAAGCCTGCTGATAGGACCAATTTTTAAATACATGTAACTTCTATACTGTCAGTTGGATTTCAACCAAATTTCGTTTGTGATATGAGTAACATAACAGACATTACTATAAGTATTCTTAAGAGCAATCAGGGCTGCCAACTGTTAATAAATGCTGTCTATATTTTTTACCCTAATATCAATGTATCAGAAATTATGCAAGCCAACAGCTCGATACTTTGCACACGTATAGCACCTGACATTCTAGATTAATTTGGAGTAATTAATATTAGTCAGTGCTGCCAGCATGATTCTTTGCCTGATGATAGCTCCAATTTTAAAATACATGTAACTTATATACCAACAAATGGAATTCATCCAAAATTGACCCAAAAAGATATACAGTAATATTTCAGATTATTTCTGACCAGCACTCGCATGACATTGTTGCCAACATGCTTTTACGTGTACTAATAGATCCAATGTCTAACTCCATGTAACGTCCTTTGGACTTCAACCACATTTTGTATTCTGTACCTTAAGAGATGGAATTAAGAATATATTCAGTCCCAAGGGCTGCCAATTGTATTGCTCTATTAGGCTACATTATGCCTAGTATACAGTATTTCGAACTAATTAAGACATTTCGATATTACCAACTTAAATTCGTCATTATTCTAGATAGGTTCATATACTGTAGATTAATCATTGGCATGAATCTTAATTTTAAGAAAAGTAGGCTCTTTAGTTCGTCACGGAACTTCTTGTTCCATCTGACTATGAGGGAAGCGGCTAACTGGTAGCATGCTGAACTTCTATGCCCAAGGTCGCTGGTTCAAAGCCGGCCAAAGTTGCCGGATTGTCTAAGAGCGCTAAAAATCCCTCAGCATGCTTTCCTTCGTAGGGGAAGTTACAACGTTCGTTGCAAGTTGTTGGTTGCGGTGGCATCTAGCAGCCAAGTTCACAGCTAGGTGTCGTTGACGGTAGTATTTGGTACAAAATGAGGTGCTACTACTTAAAATTGACCGTCTGCACACCTTACCTGAATTACAGACTAATACAGTCATCACAATTAACACCGTTTATCAGACAGATTCTACAACACCCAATGTGCCCGGGGTTACATGACCACGTTGTCGCAGGTCCTAAACTGAGGAACCAACCAACATCTCTGCGGGAGATACAATTTTGCGTGAAGAAGTAACAGACTGTTAGATAGTTACACATCAGTTCCAAACCTTGCATAACGACAGTGTGATCACAAGTATAACAAGTATTTCCGTGAAGAACTATACAGCCTATTTTCATATATCCTAGCCTACTTATGTTAACTGCCACTATCATCATACAAAATTTCAGTTTGATTGCTGTAATAGATTCGTAGATATTGAGAACCGACTTAATATTGCGGATGGTCGCCATGTTGGATTTTATATATGTAGGTCCTAGAGTTATGTACTGTTACTTGAAGATTATTGTGTACGTGTAGCATTCAAACTTCAATCGCATGATTAGAACACAAGAAGTAACAAGGAGATTTTAAAATTTCGCACAGCTGCCATCTTGTGGTTATGGAAACAATTGAAATAAATTAGATGCCAGTGGATTAACATTCGTATAAGGATTAACTGTACCAAGTTTCTCTGCACTCGGATGGTTAAATTGCGAGAAACGTCCTTGTGAATGTATATACTTCGCGTCGCCGCCATGTTGGATATGTGATCACCAGATTATTTAATGTCCTATAGGTAAACCTAAGTTCATAGCCCCTATGAACATCAAAAAATTCAGTTTGATTGCTATAATAGATTCGTAGATATTCAGAGCCGTCTAAATATTTCGGATGGTCGCCATGTTGGATTGTTAAATGTTTAGGCCATAGAATAATGTACCATTAAAGGAAATTATTGCGTAGGTTCATTATTCAAACTTTCACTGCGATCGCATGAATACGACACAAGAAATAAAAACTTACTTTTAAGTAAGGTTATGTAAACAATTGAACTAAACCAGTGCATTACAATGTGTATAAACATTTCCTGTACCAGATTTCATTGCGTTTGGAACATTAAATCGCGAGATAGGTCTATTTAAAATTTTCTAATTCGCTTGGCCGCCATGTTCGTTTTGTAGTTAACCGGTTTTGAAAGTCTTATGGACGAACTTCCAGTAGTGCCCTTTATCTCCGTACAAAATTTCAGGGTGATGCCGCAAATAGTTTCAGAGATATAGAATGCCGGTGAAATATTTCGCACAGCCACCATCTTGAGGTTATGTAAACAATTGAACGGAGGTAGATGTCGGTGCATTGCAATGTGTATAAACATATACTGTACCAAGTTTTATTGCATTTGGTTGGTTAAATCGCGAGAAACGTCTATTTAAAAGTCGCAAATTCGCGTGGCCGCCATGTTGGTTTTGTAGTTACCAGTATTTCAAAAGTCACATAGGTGAACTTCTAGTAGTTCCCTTTATCACCGTAATAATTTCCAGGGTGATATCGGGAATAGTTTCGGAGATATTGAATGCTGGTGAAATATTTCGCACAACCGCCATGTTGGATTGGTGCGACGTAACAAAATTCGAAGGACACGGTCGAGGTTGCCCGGAATAGTGCTTGAACTTACCGAGTTTCATTGAAATCGCTCCTGCCGTTTAGAATTTATTAGGGACACACACACACACGCACACACACACGGACAAAAGGTGATCTCATAAGGCTATATTTTCAAAATTGAAAATAGGCTAAAAATGAACCCCAAATGACAAGAAGGTTACCATCCCCATAAGAGAATAAAATGATCAATATAGGCATAGAAAGACGAAAAAAAAAATCATTAACCTCCAATTGTAAAATACTTTCTCGCAATAAATGAGGTCTGATCCTCCTACGAAAACCTGCATATTTTGCCTATTATAGCCTAACCCCAAGTTTGCCCGGTGAAATCTACCTCGGCCTTCCGGTGTGCCGAGAGGAGTTTTTCGTAACGTAAATATATCATTTCATCGATATACCAAAGCCAGGATTAATGAATGCATATTTAAAATGGAAACTAATTTATATATATAAAAATCAATCTTACGTGATAGTTTGTCTGTGGGTGTGTGTGTATGTCTCCTATGCATTCATATACCACTCAACCGATTGCGATGAAACTTGGGTGAGATGTTGAGTACACTCTAAGGCAGGTTTCTGACTTAGTAAATCCATTTTACAATAGGTAGCGCACGCGTAGATTCAACAAATAAGTGACGATGCGCGAAGCGTTTCAAACAAGTCCCGTATGTGTTCATATACCATTCGTCCGATAGCGATGAAACTTGGGTGAGATGTTGTATACACTTACGTGAAGGTTTCCAAATTAGTGAGTACATTTCACAGTAGATAGCGCACGAGTAGATTCAACAAATGAGCGACGACACGCAAAGTGTTTCAAAAATGTCCCGTATGCATTCATATACCATTCGTCCGATAGCTATGAAACTTGCGTAAAATGTTGTGTACACTTCAGGGAAATTTTCTGGCTTAGTAAATCCACTTTACAATAGGCAGCGCACGAGTAGATTCAACAAATGAGCTACGACGCGCGAAGCATTTCAACAAAGTCAGTTTCAAAAAAGTCCCGTATGCATTCATATACCATTCGTCCGATAGCTATGAAACTTGCGTAAAATGTTGTGTACACTTCAGGGAAATTTTCTGGCTTATTAAATCCACTTTACAATAGGCAGCGCATCTATATATATAAAAATCAATCTTACGTGATAGTTTGTCTGTGGGTGTGTGTGTATGTCTCCTATGCATTCATATACCACTCAACCGATTGCGATGAAACTTGGGTGAGATGTTGAGTACACTCTAAGGAAGGTTTTTGACTTAGTAAATCCATTTTACAATAGGTAGCGCACGCGTAGATTCAACAAATGAGTGACGATGCGCGAAGCGTTTCAAACAAGTCCCGTATGTGTTCATATACCATTCGTCCGATAGCGATGAAACTTGGGTGAGATGTTGTATACACTTACGTGAAGGTTTCCAAATTAGTGAGTACATTTCACAGTAGATAGCGCACGAGTAGATTCAACAAATGAGCGACGACACGCAAAGTGTTTCAAAAATGTCCCGTATGCATTCATATACCATTCGTCCGATAGCTATGAAACTTGCGTAAAATGTTGTGTACACTTCAGGGAAATTTTCTGGCTTAGTAAATCCACTTTACAATAGGCAGCGCACGAGTAGATTCAACAAATGAGCTACGACGCGCGAAGCATTTCAACAAAGTCAGTTTCAAAAAAGTCCCGTATGCATTCATATACCATTCGTCCGATAGCTATGAAACTTGCGTAAAATGTTGTGTACACTTCAGGGAAATTTTCCGGCTTATTAAATCCACTTTACAATAGGCAGCGCACGAGTAGATTCAACAAATGAGCTACGACGCGTGAAGCATTTCAACAAAGTCACGTATGCGTTCATATACCATTCGTCCGATAGCGATGAAACTAGGCTGAGATGTGTGCACTCCAGGGAAGGTTTCTGGCTTAGTAAATCCCTTTAAAAATAGGAAGAGCAGAAGCAGAATCAACAAATGAGCGACGACGCGCGAAGTTTTTCATCAAAGTCCCATATAAGGTCATATACCATTCATCCGATAGCGATGAAACTTGGGTGAGCTGTTGTGTACACTCCAGGGAAGGTTTCTGGCTTAGTACATCCATTTTACAATAGGTAGCGCAGCAGTAGATTCAACAAATGAGCGATGACACGCGAAGCGTTTCAACAAAGTCCCGTATAAGGTCATATACTATTCGTCTGACAGTGATAAATGTTTGGTGAATTGTTGTGTACACTACAGGAAAGGTTTCTGGCTTAGTTAATCCATTTTACAATACGAAGCGCACGTTTAGATTCAACAAATGAGTGACTACGCGCGAAGCGTTTCGACAACGTCCCGTATACGTTCACATACCATTCATCCGATTGCGATGAAACTTGGGTGAGATGTTGTGTACACTCCAGGGAAGGTTTCTGGCTGAGTACATCCATATTACAATAAGTAGCGCAAGTAGAATCAACAAATGAGCGACGACACGCGAAGCGTTTCAACCATGTCCCGTCTGCATTCATATACCATTCGTCCGATAGCTATGAAACTTGGGTGAGATGTTGTGTACACTTCATGGAAGGTTTCTGGCTTAGTAAATCCACTATACAACAGGCAGCGCACAAGTAGATTCAACAAATGAGGGACGACGCGCGAAGCGTTTCAACAAAGTCCCGTATAAGGTCATATACCATTCTGCCGTTAGCGGTGAAACTTGGGTGAAATATGGTGGACACTCCAAGGAAGGTTTCTGGCTTAGTAAATATATTTCACAGTAGGTAGCACACGAGTAGATTCGACAAATGAACGACGACACGCGGAGCGTTTCAATACACTCCCCTATGTCTTCATATCCCATTAGTCCGATAGCGATGAAACTTGGGTGAGATGTTGTGGACACTTACGTGACGGTTTCTAACTTGGTAAATACATTTTACAGCAGGTAGCGCACGAGTAGATTCAACACATGAGTGACGGAGCGTGAATCGTTAAACAAAATCCGGTATGCGTTCATATACTATTCATCCGATTGCGATGAAACATTGATCAGTTATTGTGTACACGCCAGGGAAGGGTTTCGACTTAGTAAATCCATTTCACAATAAGTAGCGCAAGAGTAGATGCAACAAATGGGTGCCGACGCGCGAAGCGTTTCAACAAAATCCCATATTGGGTTCATATAACCTTCTTCGATTGTGATGAAACCTTGATGAGTTATTGTGTACACGCCAGGGTAGGGTTTCGACTTGGCAAATTCATTTCTCAATAGGTAGCGTACGAGTAGAATCAACAAATGAGTGACAGCGCACGAATCGTTCAAACAAAATCCCGTATACGTTCATATACCATTCATCCGATTGCGATGAAACTTTTGAAAGTTGTTGTGCACGCTCCCACGATTGATTCTAAATTAGAAAATCCATTTTACGATAGCATAGGGGCAGTTAACGGAAATTGAAAAACATGTTGTGTATCCAAAAGCACTTCAAAAAACAGAATTTCAACGCCAACACTTTCTTTGATTGGCATTGCAACGCATGCCGGGTACAGCTTGTTTATTTATAAATTTCGATATATTGTAACTCCTGCAGAGCGTAGCCTACTTACGGCAGCTTTGATCTCTTCAAATTGACCATCAGATTTATATTACGCAGGATAAATATTGAATGATGAATAAATCCATTATAGCCACTTTGAAAGTACGTAAATTAGTCGGTTGAAAAAAGCTGAACAAACCGCCCGGAGTGGACTTGAGTATTTTACAGTGCGGCTGACAGTACCACACACACACACACACACCCAGCACAAGTTATATGAAGTGTCCTGCTAAATACAGCGACATCCCACAACGAGCTCTTGAGGCAATGTGGCACAATGGAGGCACCAGAACACACTACCATAAAAAGAACAATAGAATGATATAGAACAGCTGTTTTGTTTGACGGGAAGTCACAAGCCTGTGCAAACAAACACAGGGCTATGTTTTCCCTTATAATGGGCTATAGCTGTCCTATTTCCATTATAAATATCTTATAATGTAAAACCTCGATTCAGTGGACAAATTGGGGTGGAGGTTAGTCCGTTAAATCGCGAATTTACAAATTAGGACTTTTGATTCGAAACACTAAAGAAATCTCTAAAAAACGCGATTTGTCTTACAATAATCATCGGCCCGCGCTTCAAGAACTGCGTCCTCAATACGGCAGCTCTTCCGCGATAAAAAAAAAATCGATGTTGTGTGTGTGTTTGAGTCTTAAGTCTTTTGACTGGTTTGATGCAACACTCCATGCTTTCCGGTCCTGAGCTAATCGTTTCATCTCTACATAGCTACCATACCCTACATCCGAGGCAATCTGTTTAACATTATTATTCTAACCTTGGTCTAGCCCTACAGTTCTTGTCCTTGATCCTTCCTTCCATGACTGGCTGCGTGACTCAGCGGCAACGTTCTCGCTTGCTGGGCCCAAGGTTGCAGATTCGCATCCTGGCGCAGTAAACTGGCATTTGAGGGTGCGCAAATGCGAGGAAGCCGTGTCAGTAGATTTACTGGTGCGTAAAAGATCCCCTTCGGGGCGAAATTCCAGCACACCGGCGTCTCTAAAAGCCCGAGTAGTTAAAAGGGACGTAAAACCAATACCATTAATTACCTTCCTTCCATAACTAAATTTGCTATTCCTGAGTGTCTTAGTATGTGTCCTACTGACCTATGTCTTAGCAGTCACCAGAAGAATCTCTCCTTTCCCACTCTTCTTAATACCTGTTCATTTGTATCACTATCTACCCATCTAATTTTCACCATTCTCCTGTAACACCCCATTTTAAAAGCTTCAATTCTCCTCTTTCCTGCTGCACCAGCGGTCCAAGTTTCACTTCCATATAGTGCCACGCTCCAGACAAAGGCTTTCAAAAATGACTTCCTAATACCTAAATCTATATTCGATGTCAACAGATTCCTTTTCTGTAGAAATACTTTCCTTGCCTGAGCCAAACTAATTTTTAAATCACTGGTTATTTTGCTTCTCCAGTACTAACGATATACTAACAAATAATTGATATTTTGTGAATTATCGAACGATTATATTGATCGTGGAACTGGGGAGCGTGATGGCGCAGTGGCTTAGCTGCTCATCTTTCACCCGGACGGCCGGGGTTCGAATCCTGGACGGCCGGGGTTCGAATCCTGGTGACAGCGGGGTGGAATTTTCAGCTGAAAAATTAAGTGGCGTCAGGATGGGCATCCGGCCTTAAATCCCCGGCCAAAACTAACATGAGCCTGGTTGGCTCCGGCGACCCCAATTCATTGGGAAAAGCCGAAGAAAGTTAGTTGTATTGATCATGGAACGATCGATTCATTGTGTTCTATTTTAAGAATGGCTGCATGTTGTTCTTGCATCCACGATTATAGCCGATAAAACGACGTTTTTCTCGGAAAATTTTATAGTAAGAACAGTAAGGTTATGTTTATCGTGCCGGCCACTATTAAACGAGTTTTTACTGTAATTAGTATTTATTGTACGTTTTAAAGAAGAAGAATTCATGCCGCACGCACAGTACACAACATTTCCGTTTTGTTATGAACATGCGTTCGTCAGATCGCGATACTAAAAAAAAAAAAAAAAAAAAAAAAAAACAACGATCTTGGTTGGTCTAATTCTGTCCGTTAAATCCGAAGTCGGTTGAATTGAGAGTTTACCGTATCTCACTAACAATGATTACCCATCGTTGACGCGTTTATGAAGTAAAAGAAGGTTCAGCTAATTCTTCTAGGCACAGATACCGGCGGTTAGCAGTGCACTTGACCTTGAGAGCTCAGCGGTAGGAGAGGGATATATAGCGGTGCGGGGAGCGTGCCGAATATTCCCTATCTGAAAACAAAACATTACCGCGTGTGACAATAGGTTCTCACAATCTGACACAAGACACTCTCAGCGTGGCAAATGTTTTACGCTGCAGTAGTATACCGGGAGAACTTGTTAGTTGACATGATGGTTTTCACCTTCTTATTCTCCCAAAATCTCTTCATGAATGCACTGTGCTGTCTGTATCTTGCGTTCTGTGCACCAGTTCATACCAGTTTTCTTTCTCCACGAATTTCTGCTTGCTTATTACTATTATTATTATTAGTCTATATGGTATACTGACAAATTCTGCAGACTTTATTCATGTTTGAAAAGAAAATTACAAACAGGAAGACATTTGGCCTGTTAAACACGGACTGATATGTGTTGTAATCTTGCCATCTTGTGACGTTTCAATAAGGAACATGGCCACCACGGTCGTCCAGCAGGGCTCTTAGGCTACTCGCCGTGGCATACCACAGATAAAGTTGTCCAGGTCCTCTTGAGGCAGGCGGTCCCACTCTTCGACAGCGGCCTCCATGATCTCTTGGAGGGTTATGGGAGGACGTAGACGCTGAGCAATAGCACGCTTCAGCATATCCCAGACATGTTCGATACAGTTCATGTCCGGGGACATCGCAGGCCATTCCATTCGTGCAATGGCGCATTCCTGAAGGACGTTTTGTACCACCACCACTCGATGTGATAAGTACAGGCTCTTTATTTTTGCTTGGCAAGGACATTCTCGCTCACGCGCTCCGCCAGTGACAGCTCAGTTCCCGGCTGCCGCTCGCGCGTAAAGACGGCAGAATACGGTGCTGAAAATCAGTATCATGCATTTTTACTCACCATGCTTACAGTAGATGCTGAAAATGTTCCCCATCCGCTGCCAAACATTACCGGCATCTCCTTATGAAGTTTCCGGTTACTCTCGTTAATTTAGCTTCAGTAAGGAAATAACGACATTTACGTCTATTTTTATTGTTTACTGAACCTGTACATTTGAATCTCTTAGCCAGTTGATTTATTGTCCAATTTATAGGAATGGGTCTCCCTGGAAATGCCATTCGAAACGTTTGTCTTGTTTAGGCGCACGTTATGAGCGGCACGTAGGCTATTGTGCAAACCTTCGCTCGACCTTGGCCGCCGGTCCCGGGCCAGGTTGGCGCGTGGTCACCAGCCGTATTCACTCGCTCTTTTGTAGAGTTCAAGCTCTGAGCTAATTGGGTGTTTCAGTCTTTCAGTGTTTTACAAAGCTAATGTGTACTGTATATCGTATTGTGTAGTGTTTTATTGTGATTGTGTGTAGCGCTGTAATGCCTTATGTAAAATATTCGTTACGTGAACGTGTATATCTGCACAATACAATAGCGCTGTAATGCCTTATGTAAAATATTCGTTACGTGAACGTGTATATATGCACAATACGTACAAAAAGTGCAGGAAATCGTGCGCTAAAACAAGACAAAGGTTTCGAGTGAGATTTCCAGGGGGACCCATTCCTATATATCGGACAATAAGACAACTGGCTAAGAGATTCAAATGTACAGGTTCAGTAAACAATAAAAATAGACGTAAATGTTGTCATTCCCTTACTGAAGCTAAATTAACCAGAGTAACCGGAGACTTCATAAGGAGATGCCGGTAATGTTTGGCAGCGAATGGGGACATTTTCAGCATCTACTGTAGGCATGGTGAGTAAAAATGCATGATACTGATTTTCAGCACCGTATTCTGCCGTCTATACGCGCGCGCGGCAGCCGGGAACTGAGCCGTCACTGGCGGAGCGCGTGAGCGAGAATGTCCTTGCCAAGCAAAAATAAAGACCTTGTATATGCAAAACATTTTTGATGTGTGTATTATTATCTCTTATCTCTTAAAAAATACAGGTAAGGGGGTAAATTTAGTATATCTATAGAACGAAAGCCGATCAAAATTTGTGTAATACATTTCGGAGTCCGCCCCTGTTAAACATGTAGTGTCAGCTGTGGATTGCTTTGCTCTGCTCCGGATCTCCACAGCGATGAACAAGTAATCTAGTGCACACATGGCGTGTGGTCCGCAGTTTTCATGCAGCGGTAGTTGTCTCATGCGGCGTGTAAACACACCTCACGCATTCGTGCACGCACACACATGCTCGACGTGATTACCATATAATGATACCCTGCAGTCCAACTTCTCTTCATTAGGTCAAACAGAATAAGTTCAGTTCTGTTTTTGTTTTGTTCTAGACTGTGCCTCTAGAGTCGTTCTTATTCATTCATTTATGTTTTATCTCGTAACTGTGATCACTCTGAATATCGTGTTGTATAAACAAGTAGGTCACGAGTGTTAACAGGTCGTTTAACGGACTCCAGTCATGCGGACTAGGCTTTGAAAGTTAACACGTTACTTCATAGTGCTACGTGACTATAAATACATCGTTTCTAAAATCTGAATTTCCGTTCCATTCGCCCGTTCTAATTTTTCTCCCACGCCACTTGCAATCCTTGCTCACTCCTATGGTTACTAACCTCGTGCGCTGTAACCGTCCTGGAACTACAGTGTAGCCCAGTGATTAGCATTCTTGGCTGTCACCGCGGAGGTTTGACTCTGCTATGAAACTTATTTTTGGTCTGGAACGACGTACACTTAGCCTCGTGAGACAAAACTGAGTCGAGTTCGGTTAAATTCCCACCTTAACTATCTTAAAAGTGGCTTTCCGTGGCTTCCCATTTCTACTCCACAGAAATGCTGGGATGGTTCCTGATTGCGGTCATTCCAGATTGCGTTTACCTCATTAGCAGTCCAGATTGCGGTCACTTTCATTTTAGGGAAGAACTATAAACATTCCAGCGTCCAGATTGCGATCACTTTTCTTGAGAGTCTGGTTCTTGGTTCTTCCTGACTGACTCATACCATCCGTAAGTTTTGTGGATAACAAGGGGAAGCTGATATTTCACTACCTAACCAAAGAATACGGTTCAGTGTTCAGCTGAGCACATCCCATAAAACTTCGCTTAAAATAATCAAGTCCCCTCCCAATCTGACAGCACCTCGTAAAGCAATGATTATAACATTCTCAGTCTTAAGAATAGAAACGTTTCAGGATCGGAATCAACGACCTTCACTTTCAACAAAATTGTTGTAACGGGAAATTTTATACTTAACAGGGTATACTTTTTAATTTCTGCCCCTCCTCTCCCATTTGAGGCGCGAGATATCTAGTTTTATAATAGGTACTGTATATCGTGAAAATCATTCATTTCATTAGCTCGAAAAATCCGTCTCGTAAAAGTAAATAACATTGGCAAGATGGGTGGATGAAAGGTGAGGAGATTTTCAGGGGGAGTCACAACCGGACCGGTCTCCCAAGAAAAGTGATCGTAATCTGGACGCTAGAATGTTTATAGCTTTTCCCTAAAATGAAAGTGACCGCAATCTGGACTACTAATGAGGTGAACGCAATCTGGAATGACCGCAATCAGGAAGACACCAAGTTAAGGACGCGGCCACCTCCACCCCAATCCTCGCCATTATTACAAAATAATGTGAATGGCAGCCAATGGCCATAGCAGGGTATTTTAATTGAACGCCCGAAGACTCCCAGCAAGTTCAATTTCAAGTACCGGTAGTTCCAACTTTGGCTACTAGATGCCACTGCCTCTGACACCTAGCGGTGAACGTTGGAACTTTATAACCTACAAATTTGGCTACACTGCCAATTGTAGTGGTAGGTTCTTTTACATGCCATATATCTATGACATGGGCCCGCAGTCCTTACTTCCCCTCCGAAGGAAGGCATACTGAAGGATTGGAACGCTCTTAAAAATCCGAACACTTCGGCCGGGTTAAACCCGCGAATAATAATAATAATAATAATAATAATAATAATTACCCACACTACTACAGACACCACAATAAATGACAAGTTCTACACATCACCAAGTACCTGGGTCTAAAATGGCCAAAATGTCCGAAGGTTCTAAAAACGAATAACAACAGTAGCTTTCTCCTGCATCCTGTCAGTTGCAACGCTCGTTCTCCCGTTGTAACTGAACCCCCTCTTGGCAATTTCCAGGCTATTCAGACATCTACGTTTGTAACCTCGTGCTATGCCACGTGAACTCATGAAGTGGGGTTAACGTAATAACTCGTGCGCTGTGCATCTGCCACGCTTGTGGTGTCCTTCACTATGCGATCTCGTCTTCTTTTTCCAGATCAGTGACGTGAGTGGTGGAGATCATTGAAGGGGAGTGATAGGATCAAAGAAATAAAATATGTTGTTTTAATCGTGTTGGAAGCATTTTTTTCCGGGTTGCCAGAGTAAACGAAATTCAGATCCTTTTCAGTTTTTCAGGTTTAGATTTAAGGTTAAACACCCCCAGAACATTTGGGTAAAATCGTGTTGACCGACTAAAAAACATTTAATTAAATTTAAATATCGTTTTCGAAATAAAAGTTTTAAGTTCTTCCGCTACGCTTAGAAACGTCGAATAATGGATATGATTTGTATAATAATAATAATTATTATTATTATTATTATATTCTTTAATCGTATCGGCCAACTAAGGACCACGTTATTTCAACTGGATTCTCTGGGCTTTGATCTTTGCCCAGTGTTCCTTCATACGTTGTCGGTGTTGCTCTTTTCTTTCTTCCGTCCACATCTTTCCCGTCTTCAACTTCGGTTTTTCTTGAAAACCCTGGTGGTCGTGTAGTTTCTTCCTGAGAGAATTGCGTTCTTGAATATCCCCACAGGTAATTTCCATCTCTTGCAGGTCACTTTCCACCTCTTCGAACCAGGCTGGCTTGGTCTTCTTATTTTTAAAATAGTTAAAGATCCGGTTCGTCAATCGTGTGGGTTTCATTCTAAGCAAGTAGCCATAAAATGCAATCCTCCTTTTCCTCATTACATCAGAGATCTTCTGGACATGAATATACAGCTCATAGTTATGCCGCCGTCTATATTCACCGTTGTCTTTAATCGGGCCAAGAATTTTCCTCGAGATCTTTCTTTCCTTGATCTCCAATTTTTCTACCAGGCCTTTCTTGTTCATGGTGAGGCATTCCGCTGCGTACAGAGCCTCTGGTCGTATTATTATTATTATTATTATTATTATTAGTATTATTTGATACAGCCATCTATGGAATACAAATACACAACAACCGTTCAGGTTTCTTCCTTGTCGTTCAGCTCCCTGCCAAAGATCTTTCAGCCTCTGACTCCTTCTCAATCGTTCTTCGGCCGAAAGCGTGGGTCTTTCTGTGGGGGGATCCTTCACACCTACAATTTTGGTTCTGAATCCTGTCCTGTCCCAGACTTCAGCCGGTCGAATGTTTGCCCTTTTTAAGTCCTGATGGACTTCCTGAAGCCAAGGAGGTTGCACCTTCCATTTTTTCTGAAGGTTGAGAATTTTGTTAGCCAATTGTTATTATCATTATTATTATTATTTGTCTTTCAAAATATTCTTTGACTGTCAAAACGTGTAATGAAAACATGTTGGATCCCCATCCCTGTTAAAATAATAATAATAATAATAATAATAATAATAATAATAACAATAACAGGCCCTGGATAAGTTGCCCAGATCAAATTATGAGCCTAAAATTGATAATGGATTATAATAGAAAAAGGAATAGAGATATGGTGATAACATTTATCGACTTTAAAAAAGCATATGATTGTATTCATAGAGAATCTTTATTAAAAATTCTAAGACACATGGGATTACACCCCAAATTGACAAATCTCATAAAACTAACTCTTACAGGCACCAAATCAAAAGTTAAATTCAGAGGTGAATTCTCTGACCCATTTGAGGTCACAACCGGTTTACGACAGGGTGATGGCTTATCACCATTACTATTTAATTGTGCATTGGAAATGGTAATGCGAGAATGGTCTAAGAAATGCCCTCCAAATATAAAAATAGGGAGAAAAATTCAAACAAACTGTCTTGGTTTTGCAGACGACATGGCATTATTGGAGAAAGATTTAGAGGAAGCCAAAACACAGATATCAGAGCTTCAGACAATTGCAAATAAAATTGGCCTTAAGATATCATTCGAAAAAAACAGAAATCATGCCACAAAAACCAACACCATTAAAGGAAATACAAATTAATGATACAAAAATTAAAATTGTAACACGATTCAAATATCTAGGAGAGCTAATAACAAACAATTTAAATGAGAAAGCGTCAATTCAAGAACCAACAAGTTATCTAGGGCACAAAAATTAACATGGGAAACTTACAAAAAGAAATGCTTATCAATTAATGCAAAAATTAAACATTACAATACAGTCATAAAACCGGAAGCCACATATGCAGCAGAAACATTATTCCATCTAAATGAACATTCTAAAACCGACAGATTACAGAAGATCGAAAGGCGAATTGGAAGAACTTGTATCAATAAAGGATATAAAAAAGATGGGCAATGGCGAATAATACCTAAGAATATGGTCTATAACAACCTAGAACCCATTACTGATACCATGCGAAAGAAAAGACTAGGATTCTTTGGGCACATCATGAGAATGCCAGATTCACGTCTTCTAAAACAACTAGTGCAGTACAATCTTGCTTCAAAAAACAAAACTGGATGCCGATGGTTAAAAGAAATCAGAGAGGACTTAAAAGAAATTGGCCTAACAACAGAAGATGCTGCAAATAAGAAAAGTTTAACTACAGCACTTAAAAATATGACATTTCATTTTCCACTCACAAAGAAGAAAATTCCTACAAGAATATTTTCCGCCGAAGAACGGGCAAGACGATCAATACGCATGAAGAAGTACTGGGAGGACCGCAAGGCTCGTACAGTTCCTACAAGTCGACGAACTAATGGTTGGGTAAAGTGATCCTTTGTGGTCTCAAAAGAAGAAGAAGAAGAAGAATAACAATCTTTCCATCATAACTAAAATCAGACACTACAATAAAATTATTAATCCTGAATGCCTCAATGCTGCGGAGTGTATGTTGTCCATGAAAACAGGAGAAATAGAAATAGAAGAAATAGCAGAAAAAGGAAAGGAAAATCCTAAGAAAAATGTGAGGGCCTTTCGAAACTGAAGACGGAGAATTCATATACCGGAGGAATGCAGACCTGTATGAGAATGAAGAAACAGAAAGAATGTCAGAAAATCAGGAAGAGGAGAGTTCGGTTCTTTGGTCTCTTAATGAGGATGGATAATACCAGACTAAGCAAATGTTTAATCTTGTTTACAAGAGTAAGAATGGTAACCAGTGGATACAGAGTACAGTATAAGGAAGGAAATGGAAGAGATGAGAATAACAACAGATATAATACGGGACAGAATAACTTTCAGAAATGTAACACAAGATTTCAAGAGTTTCCAGGAGAAAATAAAGAAAGAACGAAACTACATCTGGACAGAGGAGAGGAAGAAAAAGCAAGGTGATGTAATGAGGAAATATTGGCAAACAAGGAAGGAAGCAGGATACCAAAAGGAACTGACTACAGTGGGTTACTTTACGTGGTCTTAAGATGGCCAATATCGATAAAAGAATAATAATAATTTTGTCTTTTGTTTCTCGAGGGAAACCGTGGGGAAATCTTCATTGTTTTCAGAGGCGTATATAATGGGGGTGCCCGGGGAGCCTGCTCCACCCCGTAATTTTTGTCACACATAATATTTTTTTAATGAGTTATAACTTTAAAAACCAATACAACGACACAAAACCAACCTTTGGCCCGTGTGGATCTCATAAGTCTACTTTTTTTTTTTTTGCAAAACTTGAAGGTTTGCTAAAAATCGGGATTTTCATATTATTTTACACAAAAAAGAAAAGTTCAAAATGAGGCGTGATAGTTTAATGAATATTTCAGCAAATGTTCATCTGAACATGCACTAGTTACCTGTACAGTATCGCATGCCTGAGACGAAGAGTTTATGGACAGGAGTGGAATTTACGAAATAGGCATGTGTTCTTAAACGTTTGGTATAGTTCCCTCACTTTCCTGGTTAACGAGCGGCGACTCAAACGTAAAGCAGTAGCACGCGCCGGCAATAACCATTGGTCGCTACTGACCAATAGCTGACGGCTGTTGACCAATAGAATGCTTCCTCTATCACTCCACGTGGGCTCTTAAGTCCCGCCCTGGCGGCTAGCTTGTGTCTCCGACAGGTATCAGTGTCCAATGTTGCACATCTGCACACAGTTCTGTCCAATCTCGCTGCTTGCCCTCAGATGCTAAGGAGGAAATGGTTATAGGACATAACGTACCACGGACATAACGTACCACTTGGCCGGCTGATCACCTGCGAAGAGTCAGCTAATGACCTTAAAATATTTAGGAGAGGACATAACGTACCACTTGAAAGAGTGGAAAGTATTTAAGGTGCATGAAACCCTAACCGCACGGCCACTTGCTCGGTATTGCTAATTAATCCTGTTAATAAATACGTGGGCAATAACATAAACTAATATAAAATATAAGTTTTAGGATTCCCGTCACACTTCATCCAAAAGCTTGTAGTTTAACGTGACCGTTAATCTCGCGATCATAAGCCACGGGACCTCCGTTTTACGTGGAATCCGAACCACAGGACATGGCATTTCACATCGAAAATCTCACATGCATTGACCGGGAATCGAACCCGGTCCGCCTTGGTGAGAGGCATACAGCTTGACCGCTGCGCCACCACGCCCCCCCACACTTCATCCAGGCAATACGTTTATGAACATTTTGGCGTGTTTAAAATCGGCTGTGGTTAACCTCTGGTCATTTTTCGTTATCTTTGCTATGTTTTTTTTATTAATTTTTTTTTTGTGGGTTTTATATCCTTGCGAATCGCAAGTTCGTCATGGGATGTTTCATTCTAAGTGAATAGCAAGTCCGCCATATGAAGTTTCATTCCAATATGAGAGAGCTCTCAAGCAAGATTTCAAATTTCCATTCTCTTCATACCGCTTCATTATTCTATCAAGCCGTTCATCATACAGGGTGGCGCACGAAATGTCATACACTAGAAATTGTTTATAGAATATTTAATATACAACATATTTAATAAAGAATGGCATTATAACATTCTCTGAAATGTGCATGATTAGTCAGTATGCAGGATATGTTCAATATGACCACCTTCTCGGCGTACAACAGCTTCGAGACGAACCTGCTAGTTTGTGACCACTCTATGACACATGTCCTCACTCAACCCTCGGAAAGAAAGTCACGATGGCCACTTGCAATTGCAGTAACATTTTCTGGTTTCTAGCGGTAGATTGTCTCCTTCAAATATCCCCACAGGAGGAAGTCACAGGGATCAATATCGGGACTATGTGGTGGCCAGATTGAGCCGCTCTGAAAACGTTCGGGATATCAATGGGACATCATAAAGGGTCCGAAATATTCATGCAGGAAGTCCAGAACAACATTTGCTGTGTGCAGACGAGCTCCATCTTGCATGAACCATTGTGTCTCTATTGGTAGTCGTGATGGAAAATGTTGTGAGAGGAAACTGATTTGCCACATGTCATGTAACGTGCACTGTTGACTGTGTCATTGATAACGATTGGCCCAATAATTCCATGACTGGAAATTGCAGCCCACACACAAACTTTCACACGTTGTCTTTTAACCTCGTGCACAAGAGGAGGCCGTTCTTTCGCAGAAAACCGGACATCCTGTTTGTTCACAGCACCATTGAGATAAACTTATGCCTCATCACTGAACCATGTGTTGTGCAGTACGGGATCACGTTCTGCAATAGCCCACGCAACAAATTGTACTCGCCGTTGCTTGTCAAGCGCCGTTACTTTATGACCTGTTGTCATTTTGTTTGGGAATTGGTCAAGCTCAGACTGCAGTATTATCTGTATTGGCCGACAGAGATGCCCAGCTGAACACAGGCAGTTCTGGTGGATTTGGAGGGGCTCCAAGCCACAGCCGATCTCACAGCAGCAATGTTATCCGGTAAGCGGACTGGCTTGAGACGGGTTCGTTTTCTCTCCAGTATATTGCCTTCTGTTTCAAATTCGCTGGCCATCCTATACATCGTCTGTCGGCAGGGAGCCCACCGGGTGCGAAAATGAACACGAAATCTTTCCTAAGTCCGAGTTACACTCTTTATTTCCGCATGAAACAACACTGTTTTCACCTTCTGTTCGCATGCATGTGAGATTTTCGAAGTGAAATGCCATGTCCTGTGGTTCAGATTCCACGTAAAAAGGAGGTCCCGTGGCTCATGATCTCAAGATTAACGGTCACGTTAAACTACAAGCTTCCTTTTCCTTCTGTTCGCGCGTCAAACTCCCTTTGTCCGCCATGCTGTATAACTGGAAGACGGTACGCATGCGGGACATGTGATGCTGTCTTTCGAATCACGCATGAAATAAGGTTTATGTTCACGAATGGACATGGTTGTGAGCCCAGATTTACACATTTTACAAAATATTTTCGATGTATGACATTTCGTGCGCCACCCTGTACTTGACATATTTCTTCTTTCTCTTTGAACTTTCAATGTACAATTCGTACTTCATCCGTCGAAGTACGCACATAAACCGCCCTTATTCGTTGTACACAACTCCATGTTACAATACCAAAATGTTTGAAGCCGCACAGTGCGATCGCCACTGATGTTTATGTGGTAATGAACCTGTAACTGGAATGCCCGTCTGACATCAAGTGGTACGTTATGTCCTAGCGTAAATATTTGGGGATTACGGGAAAACCGTTCTTAGGTAGATAACGACCAAGGTGGTACGTTATGCCCTCGAAAATCAAGTGGTACGTTATGTCCGGACACCGGAGGAAATTCGACAACGCTTTGCCTCACGCTGGGAAAACCTTGGCCTCAGGTGCCATGGAATGTAAACATATTCGCCCAGCTAGATTTCGATGGCGAGTCGCGCGTCAACCAGGAAAGTGAGGAGACTATAGGACCTGTATAAAAAGTAGGTTGGCTCAGGCAAGGAAAGGATTTCTAAAAAAAAAAATTTAAAAAAAAAAGGAATTTGTTGACATAGAATACAGATTTAAGTATTAGGAAGTCATTTTTGAAAGTATTTGTCTGGAGCGTGGCACTATATGGAAGTGAAACTTGGACTGTCAGTGCAGCAGAAAAGAGGAGAATTGAAGCGTTTGAAATGTGGTGTTACAGGAGAATGATGAAGATCAGTTGGGTAGATAGGGTTACAAACGAAGAGGTGGGAGAGAAGAGATGTTTCTGGCGACTGCTAATGAAGAGAAGAGATAGGTTGGTAGGACACATACTAAGACACCCAGGAATAGCAAGCTTAGTTATGGAAGGAAGGGTCGAGGACAAGAACTGTAGGGGTAAACCAATGTTAGAATATGTTTAACAGATTGCCTCGGATGTAGGGTGTGGTAGCTATGTAGAGATGAAACGATTAGCTCAGGACAGGGAGGCATGGAGAACTGCATCAAACCAGTCAAAAGACTGAAGATTCAAACAACAACAACAACAACAGAACCTGTATGCTAGCCACTGCACCACGAGGTGATCATTCTCCCAAGTAACAGGTTGTTAGCTGTATAGAGGGGTTACGGCAACATTCATTTGAGGGTTCAGAAGATGCGACGCAACATTGGAATCGATTTTAGGAGAAGTGCTCGAAGGAGTCACATCGGCCTGGCAGGAGGGAGTAGAGGGGGATGTTGTGATTCAGCGGCCTGGGGTGCAGAATGCGATGTGGCTACAGACTTGCGGGCCAGAGATCAAACGATTTCCTCCACCTCAGTCAGGGTGATCTTGATATTGGTACTGTACTCCTATAGGGAGAATGTCAAGTTCGGATGTGCTGTAAGCTGCCATAATCCTCTAATCGCATTCTGCATGTCCGTGCACTGTAGTTGTTTGATCATCTCCTCTGGTGCCAATGCCGGGGGTCACCGTGCCACATGGTGGTGAGACTGGCTCCTAAACAATTGTTTAATTTAAGAACTTTCTGGCAATCATCCTCTTAATACCTGTGCGCAATTATACTATTATTAATAGGGCTCGGATTTTTAGCTGCTAAAAATCTGGAAAATATTTATTTTTTTATGTATTAAAAATACCTGAAATATGTGACAAAAAAGTAAAAATATTTAATTATAATTTTGTTTATTAATGTGAATATGAACAATATGCAGTACTCCCGAATGTAATTTATTCTATGTCTCACTGACTGCTGAAGAATTACAATACACCACGAGATACATCTTCAGGTTGTCTTATCACAAATGACCGACGATTATCGCGAAACACTTCTGACGGCGCCAAACTGCGGCAATATGTTTCTTGCCCTTGAGGTGTTGTGTAACTTGAGATCGCTGTTCAGCCTTGATTGCTTTCCCACATGGTTGGCAGAACAGAACGCCCCCATCAGAAGTAAAATTATCATTGAATTCTGCAACATACTGCTGCAGACGATAACTTATACTTTAGGCATCGTAGAACTCCCTTACACTTCACAGTGCCAGAAATTAACTACATATGAGTGACATTGGTTCCAGGTAGCTGGGAGGGGGGAAGTAAGTTCTAGCACGTGGTGCAATATGGCTATGGACAAGAAAATCCCTGGCTTCCACAGTGAGTGGCACGGGGCGACAACTTAAGAATTACACAGCTGCAAGCTGACATGCGCTCTGCATGAGGAATAGATAGCTCACAGGTTCTTCCCCGGTGAAGTAACGCAGAACAAAAATGCAATAAACTGATTTTTATAAATGTAAATATTATGTCTTATTATGTGCTAATACGTGTAATGCAGGAATTTATGTATTTATAGAAAAATGCTTAAAATATGTATTTAAAAAATATTTATTTACCTAAAAATCCGAGCTCTAATTATTAATACCCCGGTCCTTGTACAGTATGCCTTCCTGTTCGACGCATCAATGTCGACATGTTTTTGGTTGAGATCACGACCTATTATTATTATTATTATTATTATTATTATTATTATTATAACTCATAAGGATTGAGCGTGCCCAGGCTCTTAAATTTGACCGTGAGGAATGTTATACCCGCTTACAGCAACAATCACAATCACCACCACTTGGTCTACGGGGATTGGGAAGATAATCTTGCTGTTCCGCCGCTTCGAACAACAACTAAATGTGGTAGAAATTCCCGATAAGTTGTTCTACGTGGTCGTCATTCATTATCGAAGGGAAAACGAAGCCACACACACAATAACAAAGATTCAACTGCTTGCTGCAAAGTTTTAACATAAACTGTCTTTGCTCGGAGGCCCAGGTTGCGTAGGAATTTTATTCTGGTCTGATGGCTGGAACGGATTACACTCAGCCTCGTGAGGTAAAACTGAGAAGAGGTGGGTTCTATTCCTACCTAAGCCATCCTATAGGCTGACTGGTTTCCCATTTGTACTTCGGACTAATGCCGTGATGGCTCCAAACTTAAAGCCACGACTGTCTCCTTCCCAATCCTCGTCTCAATACACACTAATACAACCGACACAATGACACAGGTTATCCGACAACTTTCACACATGCCCAAGTACACGGGACTACATAGCCACGATATCCCAAAGCTCTTTAGTAAAACAACAACAAGTTGAGATATTGTGCTGAATGAGGTGCTTCGCATGTTCTAAAACCTTTAAAAAATGTTGATACGGCCACTACAATAACACTTGTTTTCAGACTTTCTTTCTTTTTCTTTCTTTCTTTCTTTCTTTCTTTCTTTCTTTCTTTCTTTCCTGACTGGCTGCGTGGTGCAGTGGTAACGTTCTCGCCTGCTGTGTTCAAGGTTGCAGGATCGAATCCTGGCGTGGTTAGTTGGCATTTCAGGGTGCGCAAATGCGAGGGATCCGTGTCAGTAGATTTACTGGCACATGGGCTACTTATCAGATAGATTCCACACACACACCCATGTACACGGGGTTACATGACTAGGATGTCGCAAAGCCCCTAAATCAATCAACAACGAAACCAAGTATAGCCTACAGGGCTGAAATGACCATTATGTCTACGCCCCTAAATGATTTTCTTTTTCATTTGCCAGCTTCCTTAACTGGGGAAGTATTTCCCAACATTGTGGTCTTTTGTATTCGGAATCAGATGTGCGTACTGCTCAGTGAATCTAAGAGGAATGTGGATCACGGACTATGAGGAGTAATGGTGACGGGTGATGGGGGTCCCGGTCCGTGCGTTGTAACAGAACCAAATTCATTGTTTGGTGAGTTACTCACTCATTCGCAACACCACAGTGGTTGGAGCAACGGCCCTATGTTAGCAGTATTGGAATGGACATGAATACCAGATAACACAGCGGGCTGTTGACAGCCCCTTCTCTTCCCGCCTGCCACTCGCCTCACCCCGCAAGTTCACGGAGCTTGAACCCGAGCAGTATACTAACCATGGTGTAAATAAGGAGCGGAAAAAGCATGATTCTGAGTGCGGGGCGGGGGACGACGACGACGACTACATTAAACTCCTTGTGAATGAGAGAGACAATGGTGAAATTTTCCCTCACACAATCTCCAAACTCGACCTTGAGGATTGTGTTTCGTCATTCCCGCCCGCTCTTGAAGATGCTCACTCAAACGTGCAGTGAAACCGCCAACTCAACATTTCCCAGGCCTAGGAAATACTTCCAGGAAGTACAGTAGACGTACACAAGCTAACTTCTTATTTCATTGTAGGGGCTTGGGATATCTTAGTCATCAGTACCATATACTGGCGTGTGTGTTGAACTTCAACAATAAAAACATCGTTTATTCATAGTCAAAAACATTAACCACATTGGATAATGCTTGGTTCTACGTATGAGTCGTCCAGTTGCAAAACTCGTTTAATCCACTTGTGAATAAGAATCATTTTCAAGTGAAACGTTTCTCTGGACTTTGCCTCACGTATCTTTTATGTTTTTTTTTCTACTTTTTGCTTTGTGATTTTGGTTTTGTGTTTGCTTCGTGATTTTGCTTTTGAATTTTACTTTTTGCTATTTGTTTCCTAATTTTTGTTTTCTGCTTTTGCTTTTGAATTTTGCTTTCTTGCTTCATGTTTTTTGTTTTTGTTTTCTGGAAAATCAAAATAATACATAACAAAATAAAATAAAATAAAATACAACAAAATTAACAAAACCTAATCAAAATAAAACAAAATTAAATTAAAAATATAAGAAATAAAAATATAGTAAAACAAAACAATAAATTAAACGAAACAATTTAAAAGAAAACGAAATAAAATAAAACAAAACAAAATAAACAAAACAAAATCAAATTTAATTAAACAAAACAAAATAAAACAAAATAGAATAAAATAAAGTAAAATAAAATAATTAAATAAATAATTTTACGACATGATTCTTATTCACAAGTGGATTAAACTAGTTTTGCAACTGGACGACTCATTAACTTCGTTATCTCATTATTGAAGTATATGAAATAAACACGGAATTTTCGGTTCAAACAACATTGGCAACATTAAAACATTAAGGTCCACGGCCGATTTCCTTCCAAAATCCCTTCCCTGACCCGTCCTGAAAATAAAATAAATGTCCATTGGCTGCATTAATAAATAAATAATAAATTATCTAGTCCTACAGTTTGTCATCTCCATGTGTACGATCTTAGCAACATTATTGAGGCGCTCAGTGTTGTCCATATTTGCCAAGGTTGAACATCCACTGAGGATGTGAATCAAGGTTTCAACATGCTTGCCACATTTACTGTACGACACCTCCGTCTGTTTTAAGATGGATGCCCTGTAATTCCTTGTCGGAATGACTCTTGTCTCGTATAACCAACATGAAGTCAGTGGTCTCGCCAATATTATTATTATTATTATTTATTATTATTATTCTTCTTCTTTCTTTAATCATATCGGCCTACTAAGGACCACGCCATTTCAACTGACTTCTCTCGGCTTTGATCTTTGTCCAGTGCTCCTTCACACATTGTCGGTGTTGCTCTTTCCTTTCTTCCGTCCACATATTTCCCGTCTTCAACTTTGTTTTTTCTTGAAAACCCTGGTGGTCGTATAGTTTCTTCGAGGGGGCTGCGTTCTTGAATATCTCTATCTCTTGCAGGTCACTTTCCACCTCTTCGAACCAGGCTGGCTTTGCATTCTTATTCTTAAAATATGTAAAGATCCGGTTCGTCAATCGTGTGGGTTTCATTCTAAGCAAGTGGCGATAAAATGCAATTCTCCTTTTCCTCATAACATCGAAGATCTTTTGGACATGAGTATATAGCTCATGGTTATGCCGTCGTCTATATTCATCTTCGTATTTATTATTATTATTATTTATTATTATTACTATGTCAATGTTACACCTGTGTTCCTGGGAGATGTGCCCATACTCTTGCACAACACAAGAGTTAATGGAAGGTGTGATAGCGCTATGGGAGAGGCCCATCTAACCTGAGCCATTTGTTTCTTTTATTAGTGTGCTGTATTATGTAATTGCTTCTGACCCGAAAAAAATAAATATTATTATGAGTAGTAGTAGTAGTATTATTGGTTCATACTCGGGCATAGTTAGGCCCTTTAATTTTCAGATGTTTGCTCTGATGATATTGTCCAACAGTGATTCGATATTTGCCCTAAAGGGGCTTGGGTTAGTAAACCCTGTAACCCGGATGGAGAATAGGCTGTTTGCAATAGCGTGTTGTGTGGGTTTACGTCGTATTAAGATAACACTCTGAACATTGTATACAGGCAGCACAAACACACGTACTAGAGCGATACCAGTGCAACACGCCCACTGCGAGATATCCCCACCACGCATGGAGTTCCTCACACGCACGCACGCACGCACGCTCCACGCGCTAAGCCTCATTCATCGTCCCGACTTATGCCATGCTACGTGCACTTAAACAGGAAATCTCTGCCGTGGCTCCCTCCATTCATCTTACTAGCGGTGACTCATCATGTCTGTCCCACCTTCTTTACTTTCCGGTCACATCCTGCGTGGTTTCTATTATTTTACTCGAGGATCCATGCGAGGACTCTTGCATATGTATAAACCACCCGCCCAGCTCGACGTGACACAGTTCTGGCAGGAGCTATAGTATTGTTTATTTGTTTAAACGTACTTTATAAACAAATTGTTGATAAAAGCCGGACGTTTGTTTTAAACGATTGCTCTTGAACTTGAAGCTTGCGGGTGAGCCTGTACTGCTCGGGTCCAAGCTCGGTGAACTTCCGGGGTGAGGAGAAAGAGCAGAGAAGGGTCAGGCGAGAAGTGGTCTGTCGACAGCCCGCCGTGATATCTGGTATTCCTTTCTATTTCAATACTGTTGACATAGGGCCGTTGCTCAAACCACTGTTGATCTTGCTGACTTAGAAGAAACCTTGGTTTGCAGACGACACTCAAACTTATATTAGCCGATGACGCGGTGGCTGCTGATCGCGTTATCCGCTTTATAATTGAGCGTGGGTTTGGGCCAGCAATCTAAATTTTCCAGTATAAATTGACTCAACGACTTGTTCGTTTTTGAATAATAATTTTTTGTTTTTCCGTAATTTTTGTTTATTTTTATAATATTTTTTTTTATTTTTTTGTTTTATTAATTTTTGGTCTTTTCAAATTTAGGTGTCCACCTCAAAATTTTAAATTCAATTCCAAATTGTTATTCTTTAATCTGTGTTAAGAGGGGCATATGACCTCGTAGTTCCGCCCCTTAAAATAGCAATAACTAACTAAAACCACTGTGGTGTTACGAATGAGTGAGTGAGTCACCGACCAATGTATTTGGTTCTGTACTATGCACGGACCGAGAAACCTCATCACTCGTCAACACCACTTCTCATAGTCCACGATGCACATTCCTCTCAGCAGTACTGCTCGGGTCTAAGCTGCGTGAACCTGAGAGGAATGTGCATCGCGGACTATGAGAAGTGATGGTGACGAGTGATGAGGTTTCCCGGTCCATGTGTAGTAACAGAACCAAATACATTGGTCGGTGACTCACTCGTTCATTCGCAACACCACAGTGGTTTAAGCAACAGCCCTATGTTAGCAGTATTGGAATAGATAGGAATACCACATATCACGGCGGGCTGACCCTTCCTTGCCCCTTCCCCTGACCCCGCAAGTTCACAGAGCTTGGACCCGAGCATTACAGAGTCCATCTCTAGCCCTCTTGCTTCACATTTGTCACCACCGGTCTGATGTAATGGAATTCCAGTCTTGAGAACGTGACACCACCGTGCAGACAGTACAGTCCACGTCGAAGTATTGTGTGACGCAGAAGTACACGTTACATAGTTACGAACAGAACGCCATTATATTTACCAATGACTGTACTTCAGCAGTAGTGTGAGATAGCTTTGTCAATCATCTGACCGCATGGGGCAACTGACAACAACACAGGTACTGTTAGTAACTCGCCTCCAGGCTTCCATTAAGATTTTTCACTCGTCTAAAACAAACGTCCGGCCTGTATTTATGTAATCAGAGTGCAATTTGTCTCTGATGCGGGTATTCTTTTTTTTTTTTTTTTTTTTTTTTTTTTTTTTGAATGGTCATTTGTTACGATCGGTCACTTGTGAACACACCATGTGTAGATACCACCCGCCCCGGCTTTACTGTTTAGCGGGTTCGACGAGATACAGTTCTAGCAAGGACTATCGTCTTGTTGATTTGTTTATACGCACTTTATATACAAAATAATTATATATCTGTCGACTTTTCAAGAAATGCAATATTTTTCCTGAACTATTATGACGATTTGGAAGATTTTGGTGCAAACCGCATCGTTTAACTCCCTCTGGTTTAAGAGCTTAAGTTTTGTAAAACATACACCTTAGCGTTTTATTATGATGATGATGATGATGATTCTAAGCAGAGGTGGGGAGTAAAATTTGAATTTTTCCTTCCACAAATCAACCTATAAAATGAGTTGTTTTATTAGAAACGTATCTGGAAAATGCAAAAAAGAAAAATCGTGTAATAACGAAAAAGTGTCGAATGTAGACTACATATCACTCTTGTTAGGGCAAAAGGATATACTGTAAGTCAAAGAATATCAAAACTGAGATCATGGAATTGTTTAGTTGGTGCAAAGAAGGTTTTAGGGGTTCAAATCGATTCTGAATACTCTCATAACCTTGTTGGTGCGAAAGGTTTTAAGTTTCTTTCTTCTTCAAAAAATAGAAAACAAAGTTAAGACAATTTTTTACCAAACAATTGCATGACCTAAGTTTTGGTATTCTTTGACTTATTCCCTTTTGCCCTAACAAGAGTGATATTTTCCTACACTTCAGTCACATTTCTGTAAGGATCCTCCCGTTCTACCGAATGCATTTTATGGATGACCCCCAAATAAATTTGCTGCGAAAAATGAGCTGCTTCCTCTGCCCGTTTCATGCATCCAGGATGATACCTAAATTTAAATGTAAACACCATGATTTTGATTGCTTCATCGTATAAAAGTAACGAGAATATTAGTTTCTACCATACTACAGGGCGCCCGAGAATGTTCTCCGTAGTGGGTACGTGCAGCTGTGAGTTGTTGAGTCATGAGTTTAGTTGGCTGCACTGCACTGTGTCCTTCAAAGCGGGACTCCTCCGTGTGGGCTGTCAGTGTGTATTGCGACAAGCGAGTGAGCCTGTATGTCTTCAGTGTGTATTACAGTAAGCGAGCGTTCAGATAGATTATTGGAAGAGTAAACAGTATACAGGCGGTAATGTTTACTACTGAAGAGAGAGTTACTTTGGTGGAATACGTTTTTCGCGAAGGCGATCGGTTTACATAAAATGTAAAATTAAGATTTCAGGCGCAGTTTCCTAATTCAAAGTATCCAAACCGTGATATCGTTCGGGATTTGGTAAGTAAATTTCGTGTGACTGGCTCAGTTCACGATGCACCGGGAACAGGCAGGCCTACGCTTTTAACAGACGAAAAACTTGATGAAATCTCCGATATAATGCTGCATAGTCCAAGTAAATCGACACGAAAATTAGCTCAACAAACAGGAATCTCTAAGTCGACAGCACATAAAGCTATAAGAGACAAGCTTCAGTTGTTCCTTTATAAAGTTACCGTGGTTCATGAATTAAAACAAACTGATTACGGAAAAAGAGTGATGTACTGTGAATGGTTCCAGCATCTGTTATGAATGGCTGTGGTGAGTACAAAGTTTACTGTTTATTTGTTATGATGCAAGCGGCAACCGTGCTACCAACGTAACTGCTGTAGCTGCGGAGAACATTCCCGAACTCACTGTATTAAGAGTAGCGTTGTTATAGTTGTTTAAATAAATAACGTCCTTACCGAAAAAGTAACGTTGTTTTCGTAATAGTAACGTCCTTACCGTAATTGTAACATCCTTGCCGTAATTCTAACGTCCTTACCATAAAAGTAATGTCGGTACCGTAAAAGAAATTTCTTTACCGTGAACGTAACGTCCTTATCGCAATACAGTAGTAACGTCCTTTCGTAATAGTAACGTCCTTAAAACTCAGCAATTTTTCTAGGTTTATGCCGTGTCTTGTGTGGGGTTTCGCCTAGGAACACCAAGCTGGCTCATCAGCGGGCTCCTGGTGCTCCTCGCCCGGACCCCCACTGAAGTAGCGAACTGTGCACATTACCTCCCTTCTTATGAAGCGCATGTGCGCCTCTAACTGCGAGAGCTAATAGCTCAAGCAGTCTTTCACCTCCCCATATAGGCTTCCAAAAAGATGGTATATCGGCTTTCACGGGCCGTAATAGTATTACCCTTTCACGAATTGATTGCCGGCGGTCGAGATGGGAACTATTCCTTGTTTACTTGTATCACACGTCAGTCTGCTTCGTTGACAGGTACAGTTGCGTGAGTAGGATATGACTCAGCTCCAATAGTCTCAGTTATCGTTTGACTGTCCATGGTGACATGAGCTCCTGTGACGCGCAATGCTGCTTGTCTTATGTGCAGAACGAACTCTTGTCATCGCTGTGTTCCCCGCTTCGACCCGCGGGGCAGCTGCTACAATCAACAACAAACACTGGCGCAGACAGGCTCAGCGGCAATCAAATGTTAAAGGGGTAATAACGTCCTTACCGTAATAGTTACTGTTACTGGTAGTAGTATCTCGTTACTCCCTAATCCTGATTTGAATGTTGAAACGAGATAAGAATGCCGGCGGGCGATGTGAGAACTATTCTTTTTACTTGTGTCACGTTGTCAGCCTGCTTGATTGACAGGTGCAGGGTCATTATGTGTGTGCGCGCCAGTAAACACGGCGAGCTAAGCCGGCTGTGACTAGCGCAGATCGCGGCCGCATGGATCCGGTTCAGCCGGTGGTGGCGCGCACTTTCGCACTTTTACCAAACATGTTCAATAATGTGTACTTACAATGCTCATAGGCGATGCTCAAAATGTCCTCCCTCTCTTGTAACACACACCTGACGTCTTCTGATAAAAGAATGTCTGTCAACCCTTTTATTATTTACGGAGCCTGTTTCCTTGAATCGTTTAGCGAACCTCCTAATTGTACTGGCATTAGGCACAGGTCTTCCTGGAAACTTGATTCGAAATTTTCGTCTCGTTTCAGAACAGGATTTTCTGCTTTTCATATACGAATTATGGATATACACTCGTTCTCGCAATATGAATTGGTGTCTAGGCATGACCAACAATCATAGTAATCACAACACTCACTAAACGTGCAACAATAACGTCTAAGCTTTGAAAATACACGCCCATATGAATGACAAAACACTTTTGAACTAACGATATGAGTTAGCGGAACACTCCTACTGCCGGCTGAACCAGGTGCGCGCGCCCGCGATCTGCACTAGTCACAGCCGGCTTAGGTTGCCGTGTTTACTGGCGCGCACACAATTTACCCTTTACAGTCGTGTGGGTAAGATATGACTCAGCTCCGGTAGCTTCACTCATTGTTCTACTCTCCGTGGTGACATGAGTTCCTGTTACGCTTATTTGTACTGTTGCGAAACCATTAGGGACACACCATTTGTTAATTCGCCCATTATTATTAGTTTTCTGTTATCCAACACAAATAGCGCGCGCAACGCTGCTTGACTTATATACAGGCCGTATTCCGTCATCACTGTGCCCCCCTGCTCGTCCAGCAAGGCTCCAGCTGTTGTTATCAACAAATGCCGGCGCACCCAAGTTCAGTGGCACTCGTATCTTGAAAGGGTAATACAGTGTGTAAATATATAATTCAGAGCAGTGAAGGCGTGAAGCACAATGTGAACAACCGTGTCCAAGTTTAGTTTATGTATCGTGTCGTGTTTCGGCGAGCAAACACATGTATCGAGGCGTGCCCCGAATTCTTGGCAGCGCTGTTATTGCTCGTGCTGATTTATAACTTGCGAACATGTAACCGGGGTCTTTCTCATTGGGTGGTTAACACTCTTAAACAATTCCATTTACAACAGGTGATTCACACATTGGCAAAGTGCCGCGAGAAAGTTGCGGCATATTGCTTAGTCTCTTCATGTATAGTATACAGTATATCCAGTAACACTAAGGATAGGAAGCTCTCGTATTTCACATCGTAAGTCTGCCAATTGATGGTGGATTGAGTAGTTGCCCGTTCAGAAATCTGAGGTTCGATTCCCAACGCTGGCAGCACCCATCCCTGAGTGTGTTTGCCTCATGTATCCACACCGCCAATGCCACGATAGTACCTTGTTTAAATTAATTAGTTCTTTCATCTTAATAACACCGGTTAACAGACAACTTTCATACGCAAGGTACTGATGAACGTCCCATCCAATTAAATGAAGCTTTAGGGAGAGTACAGGACGAAAATGTTGCTCATTTCCTGAGTCGAATGTTGCGAGATCGAATCCTGGTTGGTCTTTTGGGGGATTTAAATGCGAAAGTACTGTGTTGATAGATGATGATGATTATGATATCTATTATACTTCAACTAAACTAGGAGATCGTCACTATCTCATTCAAGATTTTATACATACATTCATTTTCATTTGGGACTGTTTTGCCTTTCAGCGTCCAGTCTAGTTTGTGAACAAGTTGCCCACATGATGCCTTATTAACAGTTAGCACTGCGGCCTCCTTTGCTTCCACACCTCTCACTTTGAAATTGTTCAACACAGAATCTAAACATCGCCTCCTAGGTCTACCTCTGCTTCTCTTACCCTCCACAGCCGAACTCATTAACGTCATCGGTAATGGTTTTTCGCAGTTTCCAATTTTTAAAATCGAGGCAAATGTCGGGATGGTGCCTTCTTCTAGGCCACTGCTGTTTCTTTTCTACTTCATTTCTTCTCTCATTAGCTCGTCTCATAGGAATGGCGTCAAAAAGGACATCCGAGCGTATAATCCTACCACCACATAGACACTACTTAGAGGCATGATTTTTTTTCGCATAAACGATAAACGCGACCATAACTATTTTGAAGCAATTTTGCGATATACGAATCGTATGCTTCTGGTTAAGAAAATAAGGATATTATGTTAGTGAATTAAAAGCGAAAAGACCATTTTAAAGTGAAATTCAATTATTTCGTGATAAGCGCTGTATTACAGCGTTATCTGTAGTGAATAACGAACTTGAAATTTTGTTTCATGATTATGTATGAAAAGTAAGAGAAGGGCTAACAAAGATTCGACAAGTTGAAATAATTCAGTCACTGCTAGCATTAAAATTAATTGCAAAATCAGGAATATAATAAAATAACATTGGATGCTTACTTGTAATTTATACGTCTACCATTCATATAAATAATTCAGACCCACAATAATGAAACGTTTAATGAAAAATTTTAGAATTTTCTTAAAGCGAAATTAAAGCGATACAACAATATCTATTTCGCGAAATAACGCGAAAATTAGTATCCTTCTCGCGACATCGTAAAAAAAATTCGTGCGAAAAGATCATGCTTCTACACATACTTCCCCCAGGGGCTCACATCTAGTGGGACGTGGGTTGACGACCACGGGACCCCAGCTGAGTCCCGCATTGCTTCCACTTACTTCTGTCGGGCTCCTCTCTATCTTATTTCCTGTCGACCTCCCTTGGTCAACTCTTGTTCTTTTCCGACCCCGACGGTATTAGGGTATCCGAGGCCTAGGGAGTATCTTCATTTCCCGCCTTAATTGGCCCTTGTCTCATCTTTTCTGATTCCCTCCTTCTGCGAGAGGGTCAGCCTTCCTTTTTTTTTCATGTTCTCTCCTGCCTTTTGCTCAAGGCCCTCAAGGAGGCCGGGTGTGTGTAGCCCCACCACTTCTGGTGCGCCCTAGATAATGCTACACCCTCAGGGGCTCACGGCTGGTGAGTTCGGGAGTTGGCGACCCTGAGGGATTCCTGAGCTGGGTTCGGTTTCCCCCTTTTGTCCCTTACCTGTGGGGCGGACCTTCTCCTCTTTCCCTTTCCTATCTGCCTTTCATGGCCCTCCTTCCTTCCAAGTCCCTCAGTCCGCATTCTTCGAGGGTTGAGGGCGTTTCTTTTCTTCCTGTCCTTTCTTTTCCTAATTCTCCTTTGGTTTTACATTTCTTCTTCTAGTATGTAGGTTAGTAGTTAGTTTTAGTTTTAAGTTTGCATTTCATTTTCATCTTCACGATCACCCAAACCATCAGGGGCCGATAACCTAGTTGTTAGGCCCCTTAAAACAACAATTATCATCATCATCATCATCATCATCTACACATACTGTAGGTCTTCTCGTCTCATCCCGAGTGCCTAGAACGGGAATACTAATAAGGGGTAGGCCTACTTTGTGTAATAGTCTGGTGTACTATTGAGTGAAAGCCGTGCTGAACTCTGTCGTTTCCATTTCCCCACTGGGCGGTGGAAATCGCAGTTGTTTTGTGTTCCCGGCTAGTTAGCGCTACAGGAAGTATAATTGAACATAATAGCTGTGTAGGAGATTGTGTGGCAGAGTTTCATACTGTTGGTGGGCTTCACATAGCCTCATCTAGGTTATAGGGCAGTGTCATTCATCATCTTCTACAATAATATCTTCCGGTATTCTCTGTGCCTTTCAAGGGCGTGATGGTGCAGTAGTCTTGCTGCTTGCCTCACACCAAGTGAAATATCACGTCCAGAGGTTCGGAACCATGTAAAACATGGAGATCCCGAGGCTCATGATCGCAAGATTAACGGTCACGTACAACTCCAAGCTTCCTTCTCACTCTCTTTCTCTCGCTCTCTCCCTCGTCTGTTTTTATCATTTTAAATTATCTTGTCGACTTCGTCGTTACGCTGAGGTTCGGCGTTACGTTACGGAGATGGGACGAAATGTACCGAGAATGTACTGAGTGGTGTGACGTCATAGTATTGCTTGAGCTCCCTCCTTTCCCCGCGCGCTCTGGTGAGCGTGGCGTCATCCATCCAGCTACCTCCTTTGACCTTGGTTTGCACTTGCTAATAGACTTTTGAGTTCACGCAGTTCGCTGCATGATCATGAGGCGTTCACCCAGCATTTTTTCAGCATTTGTAGCATTTGTAGAATTTAAAATGATATAAAGTCTAGTCTTTCAGACTGACTATCACTCTTTTTTATTTGATTGTGGCAATTAACATAAGTATGATATATGAAAATAGGCTTTGGTTCTTCACGGAACTACTTGTCTTGTATGTAATGTACCGATATGAGTCATGTTACCAACTGTAAGTTGAGTAAATAAAGATGATAATATTAGAAATACCGAAGTAAAAATGTGAACAAAGATATTAAAACTCAAAGCTAAAATTAAACTAAACAATACCGTAACAATGAAAGGAACTCCGACACAGACTGTATACAATGAATACGCGCTGGCAACGTGTTGTGCTAGCTGTCCAACTCCAGCCAATAGGAGCCTGCGGAGGCCATTTTATATCGTTCCCGCCAAATACTTTGGATAATTTATTTTGAAATAAAGGGAGTAATTTGATGTAATTTCTTTCAGTTTTTCGGAACAATACCCATTATATTTTGGGTACAATCGTGTTTACCGACTAATAAGTAGGCCTACTTTAATTTCATTTATTAGAAACTTGTTTAAGGTCGCGCGGTCAATGAATATGTAGTAGTTCAAGATTTAATGTATTGACATAGCTAAAACGAGTTCGATGATGATTAGGATGGTTGTTTGATGGGGTAGATCATCGAAGTCATCAGCTCCTAAACGAGTTCTTCATGAATTAAAATAATTAGGCAACTTCAAGTCCATCTCTGTTAAGTGGTAAGCCCAGAGGCTGGTTGAATCCTCAAAGAGTCCTCAAGAAGGTTAAGTCTGTAGATATCTAGAAAATAAAACAAGGCGGCTCTATAATGAGGCGTACTAGGCAAAATGAGGAGTGGGGTAGTTTGTCATTGTTTTCCTCACTGAGTTCGAATAATTGCACTGACCCTATGAGCAGAACCCTTCACAGTACACTGTCCCCTGAATGCAGTTACTCAACAGTCAACACCACCCATACCTTTAGCTTCCTTATAATCACAGGTATGAATGAGACTGAGTCATCGGTGGGAAGCCACAAGTCCATACGGAACCAAATAAAATAAACAATGGTTTTTATCATGTCAATTTATCAAAAAGTTCTCAAAATACGAGGCTAAAGGACCTCGGCTCTTCCAGTTCCTGGAACAATGTTACGTTACGCTGGCGCCTGGTGCAAACAACATGCCGATGAGGTAAACGGATGCTCCGAGGGTTAAACGGTTACATAGCGTAATTGCTATGTTTTTGTTGAGAACTTACCATTGGCAGCTGACGTCTGTCTTACATCAGAACTGCTAAACCGACAGGAATCCAACTAACACGTACTGTACACATCACTGCCATAGGCTTGTTCGGCTTTCTAATGTATTAATGTATTCCTTCTACTTGCTTCACTGACGACTTCAGCGTCACTTTCAGCCCAAATTCGGTGTAGCGCTTAATCATGACCGTCCCAGGCAATGTTGTATAGCAGTATTCTTAATGATATCTCAACCTATCGGCACCAAATGTGACCAATATCATTCCAGAACGTTGCATGTATTTGTAATCAGCTAAAGAAGTTTACAGCTTTACGTGACCGTTAGTCTCGAGATCATGAGTCTCGGGGCTTCATTTTTACGTGGAATCTGAATCACAAGACATGATACTTCACTTCGAAATCCTCACATGCATTAACGGACAATCAAATCCAGTCCGCCCTGGTGAGAGGCGAACAGTCAGGTTTAAATACATATGTGGAACAAATGACAACAATAACTAAATAAATATGTAGAACTCATACTTACCTTACGTTGTATTTTCTTGCTATTCGTGTGCCTAGCAATAGCTGCATGATTATTGTGCCTATATCCTATGTGGTTCCGTATCTTCTTATGTCGAGAAGCGCAGTGTCACAATAATAAATAATACTATCGTATGGCCTCGGGTGCCGGGTGCAAGCTTTGTTATTTGACAGCCATAGGGCGGCTTGCATGTCGAGTTTCGTTGTTCCTTGAGGCACTATGAAAGTCACGGAGGTTAGATATCTAAGCTCCTTGACACTATAGCGCTCTCTAGTAGAGAAATGAGGAACTTGGTGTTGGCGGAAAATCCCGAGATTAATTTTGCCATTATGAACACGGCCTACTGAATTCCAGTGGGTTCTTTAAAATGCCAACATCGTATGACATGCGTATCGTTAATTTTGCCGCCAGGAGCACATTGACAATATTTTTTCACATTGCTTGTATCCAACAGAGCTGCTAATAAGCGATGTTCGATTAATGGATTACCGTAATAATCGATTAATCTAATAATTTGAAATTAATCGAAAGTGATTAATCGACTGACCGTTCATTCGATTAATCTACTTTTAGATTAATCAGCTAACCGAAGAATCGATTAATCGATTAGTAGACATGAGAAAAGAAAATAATTTTAAATGAGAGGTCGTCGCTTATTTTAATTTATGCTGATTTTCGGAATGATGGATAGAAATCTATAAAAGTTACTTTTTGCCTAAATATTCAAAGTGTCCGTCCTTGTTTATGTTAACAATAGCCAAATAAGAGTCAGTGACAGTGGAAGGACAAACATAAAATTGGAAAGCGTTTCAAAAAAAATAAAAAAAAATAAAGAGTTTTCAGTCAAGATTTTGAATTCGTGTCCAATGTTTACAATGTAGGAAATGAATAATTTTGTTTTACTTCGTTTTATCCTAGTTTTCACAAAGAAGGTACATTATTTAAAAACATATGATACAATAGGGGAGACTCAGCTAAATCCACAATATTAAGGGGTTGATGGTAAACATGATAAATTAAGGGACATGGTTTCAAAAAATGAATATATAAATTAAATTACTACATATTTGTGACGAAAATTTAGTTCTTAAAATTTCTTCTGTCAAGGGTTGGCCAAATTAATAAAACGTCCGAAGAAATTTGAATTCAGTAACTTTTCAGAATTTTTAGACTGGTGGTTCTAGGGCTGAATCTGCGATACCTTGTCTAAATCCACAATATAAGTCTAATAATATGCTTCGTTATTATCACCACCGTATAAATGCGTCGCCGAATTACACGTGATTTTATAAATACTTCAGAAACCAAATACAACACAGGTTTTCACGATTATACCGCTAGGTGGTAGCACTTGTCGTTTCGAAATTCACAAATTAAGTACGGTAATCAGTCAACACTACTGGTGAGATGAACTCTTCTCTTGCACTGGGCTATCTCTGCAGAACAAGTATATTTCCAGTACTGTGGAATTAGCCGTAATGCTGAGCTAGCAAAGTCTCCCCTACATTTTAATTAATAAAATGTATTTTATGTTCGACCCTCACTATTATGTGTCAGAAAACTGTATCATAATGATGGTCATTAGTTATAACACTGTTTTCCATTATGATACAGTTTCTCCAGCCAATCAGAGCTCGTTCATTGACCAATTAGGTAACGATACCTTCGCGCATGCGCTCAAAATCCAACATGTCGGACATAAACACAACATCGAACTATAATAAATTACCGACATGGAATACGCACCGTCCATATGTTCGCGTAAATAAACTGGCGAATATGAGACAAGAAATAGCACTGTACCTTAGAATCACCAACACTAATTTCTACACAGCGCATTTTCTTGAAACGACTCCGGTGACAATATTACTGAGGGGCGGAAGATGTAAACATATGGCTGCATATGGCATTGCAAGCACACAGAGCGCATGCGTCGGTCAGCCAGAGAGCTTGGAACATGGAGATATGCTACCTAGCGCACCACCCGATCACAAAATTCTAGTTACTGAACAGATATTCATGAATATTTATGTTAAAACATCTAATAAAGTTATAATTATCGTCGAACATAAACAGTCGTATGCAACTCGCCTATAATGGTAATTAAGACACTCGTATGGAAATTATAAAACTCGCTAAAGCTCGTTTTATAAACATACTCGTGTCTTAATTATAGCCATTATAGGCTCGTTGCATAATGTACTATTATGTTTCTGAGAGAGCGTAGTGAAAAAAGCGAAGAACATACTTTAATCGACAAAACAATCCATTAATTGACCAATCGATTAAACTGGCCATCGATTAATCGACTAAGCTCACAATCATTTAATCGTTATTAGTAGCATTAATCGATTTTTCTGCTACGATTAATTAATCGACTAAAAGTACCAGCCCAAGTATCCACAATTCCGTTCAAATCAAGGACATTTTAGCAGCGGGGAAAGTAGGCTATTATTTAAAACTATTTAGTACAAAATTAACGGGAATAGTAACGATACAACAGCAGTAAATACAGTATATCAACAGGAAGTGCAACGAACGTTTCGTGATGCTAATATATTTCCACGGCGTCAAGAACGAAAGTATTGACTAAGGCCCGGAAGTTCATGCAAAATCATATATTTGCATATTTATGCATATTTTGGCTATTTTGACACAATACATCATAATTTTCACCTTTGCCAGTTCAAGTGCATATCTCTGCTTGAGAAGGACGTATATTCTAATTTCCTATTGTTTCGAAGCGCTTTTTGTTACTTCATGTTATTTAAGTCGTATATTTCGATTCGAACTCCGAGAGTCAATCACAGAATAATACTGAAATTATTTTAATACCTTGTACGTTTCAGTCCATTTTGGAAGTTAATATGAATTATTTGTATTCAGCATTCACTATGTTAAAAATGAAAATCCACAGCCTGCTTCCAGTCTCCGACCGGGTCAGGAATGGAATGAATGAAGCCCCCATCTAGCGGCGAGGATATGAACTGTGCCGGCTCCTGAGGCCTGACGCACTCCTCTGGGGCAATGATTAAATGCATGACATATGAAATGAAATGATAGTGGAGAGTGTTGCTGGAATTAAATTTTGACAGGGAAAACCGGAGTACCCGGAGAAAAACCTGTCTGCCTCCGTTTTGTCCAGCACAGATCTCACATGGAGTGACCGGGATTTGAACCACGGACCCAGCGGTGAGAGGCCGGCGTGCTGCCGCCTAAGCCACGGAGGCTTCTCAGCATTCACTATGTAAATATTGTAAAAATATTTTCATTTTATGCAATGCAAAGGCTATTAAAATTTTATATCAGTTATACTTAAAAATTAACATAATAAAATAATTATTGATGGTCATCACCGCTTGAAGATTCATAAAATAACATTTCCTACTGTTCAGAACTGTTTCTTAGTTGAGATATTTTAAGGAAGGTGTAGTTATATGCCCGTCTGTTCATATTTTCTTTATATTCAAAATAGAAACGCTAAAGAATACGGAGGGATCGTAATTGCCGTAGTTATTTCATAGTGCATATTTTCTAAAACGTGATGCATATTTGACCAATAATTAGTGCATTTTTTCATGCATATTTATCCATTTAATAGTGCATGAACTTCCAGCCTTAGAAATTACAGGGACAGGAAAAATTCGCATTTGCGATAAATGTGAATTTTTGTAATATGTGTTAAAACCTTTATATATATAGTTTTAAGGTGTTCTGAAGCGCCGTGGTACCTAAATTCAAAATGCGACAAAATGCGAATTTTGACCAAAATAAGAATTTAGTTGACTACAAATATGCGATTTTGGTGTGAATTCTGCGAAAATGTGTTATTTTACAGGCGAAAACCACATATTTTGGCGAAATCATGAGAATTACTCCAAATAAGCATTTTGTGTCAATTTCTCATGCTCTGTATCCAAAAAATATAATTTTGAATAACATTGATAAATTAGCAGAGTTTGAGAAATTGTTTGGAGTGCTCTCTCAAAACGAAATCTGGTCTGGTTACTGTTCTCCGAAAAATGCAATTCAAACCCAGATGAAAGAAAGTGAAAAATGTGATATCATGCTTGCATTAATTGCAGTTCAGACAGAGTTCAGCATATTTGCTAAATACTGTTTTGAATTTTTGTTGTGGACCCCAACGAACAATGTAGATAGCGAGCGTGTGTTGGTTGTCCCATTACAACACAGTGGTTACAGACAAGCGGTGCAATTTGAAAGAAAGCAATGCTGAAGTACTGACAATGCTTTCGTTTGAGGACTACAACTGCACTTCATAAACTTGGAGTTGTTAAAATAATATTACAATGTGATGATTTTTAACTTTGTAAATAGATGCTAATTTTGAAGAAAATAGATGCTAATTTTGAAACAAATATATGCTAATTTTTCCGGTCCCTAGTAATGACATAGTGTAGTCTGTCAATAGAGTCCTAGAAATGTCATTCGTAAATTTTAAAATGAAGGTGTGTGCATGTAAATAGTTTACATATGATTAACATTAACTAGAACGCATTTCCATACTTCAGTATGCTACTTCTAATTCACGGTATGTGGAAAGTGTTTACAAATAGTTTAATGGTATTCTAAGGCTAGTTTAATGCGCAGTTCAATTTGTAGCCGGTGGTAAGACGTTTACACACATTACGAGTGGTATAATATTTGCATACTCATTGGAATACGTCAGAAGGACAGAAGCTGGCAAAACACGCAAGGCCGATGACCTTCCAGCTGATGTAAGCTTAAAAGTTCGTTTCGTAGCTGATACGGAGTTTTCTTACTAAAGAAGTCGACCAACGCCCTATGCGATCTGGTCGGTAATTTCCTGCTAACATTGTCAGTTTAACAGGGGAAAACCAGAAGTTACTATCGAGAATTATGCAGTGTCCAGAGATGTTGTTTCATTTATGAGTTCGTACATTTTGATCAGGCCCATGTAATTTTTTTCGGATAACCTGTTTTGTTGTGGTGTCTCTGTAGTAAGTACAGAGTCATCAAAATTGATTACAGCAATTTCAAACAAGTAGTTCCGTGACGAACTATACAGCCTATTTTCATATATCCTACTCAAGTTAATTGCCTCAATCTACGTACAAAATTTCAGTTTAATTGCTGTAACAGATTCGTAGATATTGAAAACCGTCTAAATATTTCAGATGGTCGCCAGGTTGGATTTTTATTTTTGTACTATTACATTAAGATTATTGTGTACGTGTGGTATTCAAACTTCAATCGCATGATTATAACACATGAAGTAAAAACGAGATTATAAAATTACGCACAGCAGCCATCTAGTGATTATGCAAACAATTGAAATAAATTAGATACCAGTGGATCAACATTTGTATAAGCATTTAACGAGCAACGTTTCACGGCACTCGGATAGTTAATTCGTTAGAAACGTCCATTTAAATATTTATACTTCGCGTCACCGCCATGTTGGATTTGTGCTCACCAGGTTACTGAAAGTCCTATAGGTGAACATATGTTCATAGTCTCTATGAACATTAAAAAATTCAGTTTGGTTGTTGTAAAAGATTCATAGATATTGACAACCGTCTAAATATTTCGGAAGCTCGCCATTTAGGATTGCTATATGTATAGGCCATAGAGTTATGTACCATTCAAGGACAATGCCTAGGTTCATTATTCAAACTTTCACTTCGATCGCATGATTACGACACAAGAAATAAAAACTTAATTTTAAAATTTCGCACAGCCGCCATCTTGAGGTTATGTAAACAATTGAATTAAATTAAATGGCAGTGCATTACAAACTGCAAAATCATTTACTGTACCACATTTCACGGCGCTCAGAGAGTAAAATCACGAGAAAAGTCTATTAAAATATTTCAAATTCGCTTGGTCGCCATGTTCGTTTTGTACTTTACAGGTTTATGAAATATACATAGGTAAACTTGTATCAGTACCCTTTATCACCGTACAAAATTGCAGGGTGATATCTGTAATAGTTTCGGAGATATAGAATGTCAGTGAAATAGTTCGCACAGCCGCCATTTTGAGGTTATGTAAACAATTGAACTAAATTAGACTCCAGTGCATTACAATGTGTATAAACAATTGCTGTACCAAGTTTCATTACGTTTGGATAGTTAAATCGCGAGAAAAGTCTATTTAAAAGTCTCAAATTCGCTTGGCCGCCATGTTGGTTTTGTAGCCACCAGGTTTTTGAAAGTCTCATAGGTGAACTTCTAGTAGTGCCCTTTATCACAGTACACATTTTCAGGGCGATTTCGGTAATAGTTTCGGAGATATTGAATGCTAGTGAAATATTTCGCACAGCCGCCATGCTGGATTGGTGAGACGTAACAAAATTTGAATGGCACGGTCGAGGTCGCCGGAAATAGCGCTATGAACTTACCGAGTTTGATTGAAATCGCTCCAGCCGTTTAGATTTAATTAGGGACACACACACACCTCTCACACACACACACACGCACACACACACGGACAAAAGGTGATCTCATAAGCCTATTTTTATCAAAATTGAAAATAGGCTAAAAATCATAGCTCAGGAACTATGTGAGATATTAAAACGAGTATTTTTTTTAAATTCACCAAATCAAAATGATTTTTAGCCTACTTTTCACATTTTGCAAAAATGAGGAAAAAGTAGACTTATGAGATCGGGCAAATGTGTGTCTGTCTGTCTGTCTGTCTGTCTGTCTGTCTGTCTGTCTGTCTGTCCTTCTGTCTGTCTGTCTGTCTGGCTGTGTGTGTGTCCCCCCCTATCAACTCCTAAACGGCTGCAGCAATCGAAACAAAATTTGGTAGGAGTAAAGATCTATACCTGAATATCTCACGGCCATATTTGAAAATGATGTCAGTGCTACCAACTGCTAAAAAATCGCAATTGAAATTTGAGCTCCATGTTGGATATCTTGGAAAGTATGAATGGGAGCTATTTCAAAATTGGCACACGCACAGATCATAATATTTCAGTTTAATTTCCAGGAGGCTAAACATGGCAGTGTTGCCAAAATGATTATAAGCCTCCTGATAGGTCCAATTTTTAATTGCATATAACTTCTATACTATCAATTGGAATTCAACCAAATTTCGTATGTTGTATGTGTACATAACCAGATATGACTGAGCGTATTCTTCAGACCTACCAGGGCTGCCAACTGTTAATAAATGCTCCTAATTTATTTTACCCAAATACCAATATATCAGAAAGTATGCAAGCCGACAGCTTTAAACTATGCACACGTATAGTCCCTGACATTCTATATTAATTTGGAGTAACTTATATACGTCAGTGCTACCAACATGATTCTAAGCCTGCTGACAGGTCCAACTTTAAATACATGTAACTTCCATACTATCATTTGGATTTCAACCAAATTTCGTATGTGCTATGTGTACCATAACAGATATGACTATGCGTATTCTAAGGAGCAACCAGTGCTGCCAACTGTTAATATGTGCTGTCCCTATTTTTGTTACCCTAATATCAATATATCAGAAAGTATGCAAGCCAATAGCTCTAAACTTTGCACACGTATAGTACCTGGCATTCTAGACGAATTTGGAGTAACTAATATACGTCAGTGCTGCCAACATGATTCTAAGCCTGCTGATAAGTCCAATTTTAAAATGCATGTAACTTCTATACTAACTAATGGATTTCATTCAAAATTGGCACAACAATAGATCATATTATTTCAGATTATTTCTGACCAATAAATGCATGACATTGTTGCCAACATGATTTTACGCGCGCTGTTAAATCCAATGTTTAACTGCATGTAACGTCCATGCTATTCATTGGACTTCAACCAAATTTTGTATTTTGTACCTTAAGAGACGGAACTAAGAATATATTCAGTCATCAGGGCTGCCAACTGTAGTGCTCTATTAGGATACATTATGCCAGGTATACAGTATTTCGAACTAATTGGAAATTTCGATATTAGCAACTTAATTTCGTCATTATTCTAGATAGGTTCATATTCTGTAGAATAATCATTGGCATGAAAAGTAGGCTGTATAGTTCTTCACGGAACTTCTTGTTTTTATATTTTATACTGTTTCTATGTGCGCTCCCTTGGTTCGTCACTCGTTCTAGGGCGTCCGGGGGACTTCTTCATGTCAACGCTGCCAGTTTCCTGAAACTGTTCATACCACCGTCTAATGCTATTAGCATGAGGGGGATCCCTACCATAAACACGTCGGAAAGGGCACTGAACAGTTATAACAGATTTTAACTCCTCTAACCACAACACACACTGTGCTTTCTGCTGAACTGTCGCCGTTGCAATTACACTACTGGAAGAGTGGCGTGGCAGCTTCCTTCTGCGCACTCATTCTGCGCATCGGCTGAAGGTCACGGGCGGAGTACAGTCACATCTAAAACTAAAACTCGATGAGTTCCTGATTAGTTTTCGGGTCGAATTATTAATTTATCTCACAACGGGAGATATGATTTTTTGAAATTGCTGCAACCTTTTCGATAACCCTGTATATTCGTGAATGTGATTCAGATTGGGAAAGAGGCAGTCGTGGTTCTAAATTAACATAATCAATCAACCCGGTGCTTGGCTTGGAGAAGTGCAGAACAACGGAAAACCTCTATTAGGATGACTGAAGTGGGAATTGAACCACCTCTTCTAAGTTTTGCCTAACGTGACTGAGTGCACTATGTTTCAACCCTCAGACGATAATTACATTTCTTGACCGAGCCGGGAATCTAACCCTGAATCCTTGAGACCAGAGTCTCAGTATATACAGAGTATAATATTTCTTGTCCTACTTTTTGGATCATTGGAGTATTCGTCTCATGGTCCAAAAATTGCTGGTTTGATTCTCGTCCAATAAGTTGGAATTTTGAAGATCTGAGAAAATCGACGGCACTTGAGGGTCATATGATGTCAGTAAAATATTTATCGTATCACATCTTGCGAACCGAAGACAAAATTAATTAGATGCCAGCTACAGGTAGCCCAGTAGAGTTCCGGTTTCTCTGCTTGGTGGCAGTACAAGCGGAACACCGAAATTGGAGAGTACATCGTATAGGTGGCTGTAACTCAAAATATGCAGTCTACATTTTATTATTACTAACTCTCCAATTTCGGTGTTCCGCTTGTACTGCCACCAAGCAGAGAAACCGGAGCTCTATTATTATTATACCGACAGTAGTGGCTACGCTGGCTAAAGCGCAGTGTTAGGTCATGGGGCCCAGCCCTCTGCTGACTCGGTAGACGCGTGGGTTCGAGCCCCATCGTCGGCCGTCCTTGAAATGGTTTTCCGTGGTTTCCCATTTTCAACACCAGGCAAATGCTGGGACGGTACCTTCTGACAGGCCACGGCCGCTTCCTTCCACATCCTTGCCCAGTTCATTCATTCATCTTCATCCATTCCATCTCTCATCCCGCCGCGCAGGTCGCCCACGGGCGTCGACTAGAAAGACCTGCACTCGGCCTCTCAGGAGGTCACACGACAAAAAAAAATATTATTATAAGCTTGCCATGGTGGGTGAGTGGTTATCGTGTCGGACTACCAACCCAAGCTTGCAGGGTCGCTCCTGGCCGTGGTAAAAGATTTTTGAAAGGCAGCAAAAATTACGACACGCATGTCATACGATGTTGGCATGTCAAAGTACCCATTTGAATTCAGTAGGCCGTCTTCATAATGGCAAAAATAATCTCGGGATTTTCCGCCAACACAAAGTTCCTCATTTCTCTACTGCTTAGATATCTAACCTCCTTGACTTTCATAGTGCTTCAAGGGACAACAAAATTCGACATGCAAGCTGCCGTCTGGGTGTCAAATAACAAAGCTTTGACCCGGCACCGAGGCCATACGATATTATTATTATACAACGTTATGCCCAACTAAGAAGCTTTCTTCTCTTCCCAAAGTCTCTTCATTATCTCAATATGATTTTTCTTCCTTTCTGCTGTCCTTGTAGTGTTGCCTCTCATTCGCGGATTTGCATCAAAATGATGTTTGTTCACCAACGATATGAACGTCTGTTACATTGATTTCTTGAGGTTCATTATCAATTTTTATTCAGTTATTGTAGGCTTTTAATGACGAGGCATGATTATACATCCTTTTAGTAAGCCTTTCATTGTTCACTCTTTGAATGTCTATAAAGTTGTAATCGTATTTTTCTAATAGTGTCTGATATTTTCTCGGAATGTTGGTAAAACTCGTGAGACCTCCTTTACATCCACACTCCATCTTTCCTCACAAGGGAAGTATCAGGTAAGACAGGTTGAAACCTATCTTGAAACTTTGTGGACGCAATCGTTGGAAGAGGACAACATGTGGAAAATTAGCTGCCAGATTGAACTGCAAGGCTCAGAAATTGTACCTGACGTCCTGGTACGCAGGCACGACGGCTGGCGTAGCTGGACATCCCTGTAGCACTCGGGAGTAGTCACGTGGCTGGCCGTAGGCTATATGCTGCCTGGAGCGTGCGGCTCCTTCCCACCGGCCTTGAGTGCCTGAGCCGTCAGGGCTGTCCATTCCAACATGTATGGTACTCGCTACTTCCCATTGATTTATATGAGAGATTCGCCACATGATTTCGGAGCCTTGCAGTTCAATCTGGCAGTTGATTTTCCGTATGTTGTCCGCCTAGAGTACAACGATTGTGTCCACTAAGTTTCAAGGTAGGTTTCGACCTATCTTACCTTATACGTCCCTTGTAAGGACTTTCCTTTCCCATTTTCTAGTTTTTAGTTCGTGATCTGCCTCCAATTATCAGGATGCTTCCGGTTGAATTACCGTGCTGTCGTGTTTTAATTATTATTATTTTTTTTTTTAAATCGTATTGTTAGCTTACGCGAAGGGACACCCGGAACTTTGCCAACTCGACCACTGATCCACGAAGGCAGCCAGCAGTTCCATAAACTTGATCCCTCGATATAAGAGCGGTTGTTATGAAGAGAAGTTGTTTGAAGCGTGGGCTGTGTATGTCCGGAAGCGTGCAAATGTTTAATTGTCCGGAAAGGAGAGAAGGCAGCCTTTTAACACAAATTGTCCCTTGAGCACGGAGAATCCAATTATATCTCCAGGCTGGAGGAGCATCAGCCCGTGAGATAACAGCCTTCACTCCGTCACACCCGTGGGCAGCACGCTTCGGTTATGTCAATACCTTTTAGCACTGGAGTTACTGTAGGCCTGCACAGATTCGCGACAAAGGTACGGATGCTGATCGCTTCGGCATTTTTTTCCACGACGTGCTCGGCGTTAAAAAAGTACAGTTGATATTGTAACTTTCAGTCGGTCAACATAAAATAATGTCAATTATCGTTGCCTCACTTTCCTGGTTGACATGCGGCTCGCCTTTGAAATCTAGCTGGGCGGTTATGTTTACATTCCATGGCACCTGGGGGCAAGGTTTTCCCAGCGTGAGGCACAGCATTGCCAAATTTCCAACGTAGCCACTGAGGGCAAGCAGCGAGACTGGACAGAACTATGTGCAGATGTGCAACATTGGACACTGATACCTGTCAGAGACACGAGCTGGTCGCCAGGGCGGGACTTAATGTCCACGTGGAGTGATAGAGGAAGCATTCTATTGGTCAAAAACCGTCAGCTATTGGTCAGTAGCGAACAATGGTTATTGTGGGCGTGGGCTACTGCCATACGTTTGAGACGCCGCTCGTTAACCGGGAAAGTGAGGGAACTATAATAGATTATGCGAAAATATAACCTTAAAATGTTTAAGTGATTAAGTTATATAGCCTATAGATTCTTGAAGGAGGAAACTAAGGGATGGCATGTTTCGCGCGTGAAGCGAGCATCGTCAGATCAATATCAACAAGACAAATAGCTCTACAAAACAATAGCAAACCTACAAGTTTTCTGATGTTTTTTTGTTTGTTTAGTTTTTGTATGTGGAGGGTAGAGAATGTCTGTAGGTGTCATTGCATGTTTGGTAGTGCTTTGTAGAGCTATTTGTCGTGTCGATTTGATTCTGATGGTACTCTCTTGACGAGCGAAGTATGTCGTTCATTGGTTTTATCCTTCATCAATACTCCATAACAATATATACATAAATATAGGACCGACATTGGTGGCTACGCTCGCTAAAGCGCAGCGTTAGGTCATGGGGCTCTGGCTCTGTAGACGCGTGGGTTCGAGCCCACGGTTAACTCACCCGGTCAGGTAACACTGATTAATGGCTTCAAAACTTCACATATCTCAAGTATTCGTCTGCTACATTAGGTCTGTTGTTATTCGCTGCAGACTGTACAGTCCTTAATCCGTCAGCTCAGAATCCATCAGCATTAGCACCAGATGTGGCAGACGGCCTTTTGTCCCTTCACCTTGGTGACTCTCTTCCCAACTTTCGTTTGTTAATATCAGAGGCCGCAACCACAGCGCCACCAGCTTCCAGCTCGCTTCCCTCTCTTAAAATAATAAACAAGAATAATGTGGAAATATGTCTAAACGTGTACGTGATCAAGTAAATGACAGCGATGACAGGTGGGCAGCCCTTCATTCTTGAACAAGAGATGTAGGAGGCGTTATTGACGAGAGGTGGTTGGATTAATATTCTTTCGCAAAATTTGAGTATGATGTTTTTCTAGTAACAATCATAAACCATGTCGACGATGATGGTGATGATGATGATGACGATACTGATGATGATGACGACGAGGACGACATTCATCTTATTATATAATAGGCTAAGGTGTATGTTTAACAAAACTCAAACTCCTAAACCAGAGGGAGTTAAAAGGTGTGGTTTGTTCCAGAATCTTCCAAATCGTCTCAATAGTACAGGAAAAATCTTGCATTTCTTGAAAAGTCACCGGAAATATATTAATTTGTTTATAAAGTGATTTTAAAACAAATAAATACGACGATAGCCTCTGCCTGAACAGTATCGCGTACAGCCCGTATAGCACTAAAGCCGGGCGGGTAGTCTGAACACATGGGGCGCACACAACCCATTACGCCAGAGTTCTGGGACGGGTCCGCTAATATTAATAATAATAATAATAATAATAATAATAATAATAATGTGACAGATGACCTCGGTGTTCCACCTATTAAAGCGATAATAACTAATGATAATAATAAGCTGTTGGCGGCTTTAGTGGCCGAATGCCATTACAGTACTTGGCACCACAGATTCCTCGGTAGCCTCGTTTCTTCATTTAGGGTTTTGCAACATCGAGGTAATGTAGCCCCGTGCACTTGTGTGTATGGGTTTTGAATATTTCTGTTAACCCGTGTTATTGTGGTGACTGTAGTAGTGTTTGTAACTGACGCGAGGATGGGTAGGAGGTGGCCTGGGGATTGTGTTACGTACCATCCAGGCATTCGCATGGAGTATAAGTGGGGGAAGAACCACTGAAAATCACTTCTAGTGTGGATGAGGTGGGAGTCGAACCTACTTATCTCGAGTTCGACCCATTGTATGACTGGCTGCGTAGAACAGCGGTAACATTCTCGCCTGCTGTGTCCAAGGTTGAAGGATTGAATCCTGGCGCTGTCAGTTGGCATTTGAGGGTGCCGAAATGCGAGGGAGCCGTGTCATTAGATTTACTGACACGTTAAAGAACCCATTTGAGCTAAAAATCCGACTCTCCGGCGGCGTCTCTAGAAGCTGCAGTAGTTAAAAGGGACGTAAGACCAATAACATTATTATTTAATTTCATGACAGGGCCGGGAATAGAAGCCAGACCTCAGGGGTGACAGCCAAGAATGCTAGCCACGATGTGGTCCCTCAGTAGCTTCCATATAATCTCAGCCATAAGTGATAACCAGAACCTAAAAATGTTGAAAAAATTACCTATAAAATGACAGCAAAAATCCCATAAATGACCCGAAAACTTTAAAAAATTGTAACATTTTTAATATTAAGTCGTTATAACTTGGTGTTAACTATTGTGGTTCAATAAAAACAAACATAATAAGAATAAATAATATACACTGTGGTGTGACTTTACCTGCGATAGTATAATATAATAAGTTGTTGTTGAGCGCCAGATTCCTATTTAAGACAGTGAATCGAAATTTATAAATATATCCTCGGCTATCAGCAGTAGAGTTCGAGACCACTTACCCGGGCCGTAGTGTAACTGAGTTGACTAACCATTTCAGTACTTATTTAAGGAGTATGATTGATTTTGCCTATAGTATGTGCTAACTACAAGAAAAGTTACAGTCATGAAGTTAAAGAAAATGAATTTATTATATGCAAAAACAAAATATTAATAGTTACAAAAAAGAATTTAATTTACCAACTGCGGTTTAATTATTTAAAAGAAAATGAGCATTTAAAATGAATTGAAAGTTAATTGAAGTTAAATAATTATAGAGACGATAGTTTTATTGAATTGTTTGCTCACCCAGTCGAAGATTCGTCATATTTAAGAAATGATCGATGATCTCGATGTTACGTCGCATATGTTTAAAAAAAATTATGTGATATCTCAATTACTATGAAATATCCTCATTAAATACGTTGCCATCTGTAGAAAGACTCTTGATCAGGGATATAACCCATTATGTACTAATATAGATTTCGGCAAGACATCGTACAGTGCCAACTCTGTTTGCTCAGTTCATTAGGACCCAGAAAGCAAGGTTACCACTTCCTTTCTCCATTCAGAGCTGTAGATCAATAAGTGTCTTGTCGAGGGTGCTGATACTAATAACTTCCTTGTCACGTGAGTCGTAAACTTCCCTCTCCACTGGTAAGCTTCCCTTTCTTCAGTGTTCATTCTCTCACGAGGGCTAATTGCATCACAACTTGTAATATTTAGCAGCGTACCTACATTAGAAATGGCGTGTTGGTTACACCATAGTGGGTTTCTTAGCATCTCAGGAAAATGACGCAGTTTGCCGTGGTGAAATTATTACTACGTCGTTCAGTTTGTGACGCATTGGGTTGATCCTTATTGGCAATCTTGTTGCAATATATATATTACTTCGTCTCTTTACAAATAATTGTTAATAAAAATATTTCTGACTAAAATAATAAAAACCGCTTACAATTATCTGATATAAAAATCATCTCATTGATGTACTAATTAATAAGAATAATAAATATGATAATTATAAATGAATAACCCTTTAAATATAACCGCTATGGGATCGAATCGTTACAATCGCCCCTAAGATAAATAATTTAAATGACATTTCACATTATTTCTCTTACCACATCCAACATAAAAAACTATAAATATAAATATCATAACCCCCAAAAAGACAACATACAATATACTCTTCATCAATACACAAAAATATACAAGAACATACTCTTTTCACTTTACATATTTGTACTATCATTTCTCATTCTTCCAAATGTTCATAATGTTCATTCTTCTTTATATGTGTTTTTAAAAAATATACATAAATGTATTCTTCACAAAAAATTCATATTTTAACTTTCATTCATCTCATTCTTCCAAATGTTCATAATGTTTATTCTTCTTTATATATATATACTGTAAAAAATATACATATAATGCCCTTCACTTTACATTCTTCGAAGTAATTACTTCGTTGCACACGCATATCACTGCACGCGATGTGGTGATACAATCAACATAATATCCCTTTCGTCTCTATAAAGGGATTACTCAAATGCAGTAAAATTTCCATAATTGAAGAAAAAAATAACTTAGCAAGATACCTAAGGCAATTCCAATTTCAGTGCATATGTCATACATGTAAATATTTCCCCAAATACATAATGACATCGAAATACCTTAAAGCAGTTATTAAACAGTTCACATAAATATCCAAGTTACTACTCACCTGCCTTCGTGGCTTAATTCTTTCTTAGGCCACGGCCGCCTCCTTTCAAATTAATACTTCCTAAGTCTCCACGACTTCTTAACTTTTCATAAAACCATAATTCCTCTTCACTACTTCTCGAAAACAATAACTTGAATTTTCAAAATCACCAATAAACATAAAATCTGACTTCTCGTTCACTTTATAAAATTTAACTTAGCGTCAAGATATAACTTTACTGTATTGTCATTCCTTACTTACCATAACAAAATGATTAAGACTTGGACAAAATACTACTCAATAAACCTGAATTACGTATATCACTAAACTATTTCACAAAAACACATGACAAACTCCTCGGAATAAATATTTCGTTCCACAAAATATTAATGCTCTTATACTTTGAACTTAGTCTATTCATGATTTGACTTCTTGCTGAATACCTAAAAAAAAACATAGTTTTCTCTCAAAACTCTTAATTAAGTCCTACAGACATCACTTCCTACTTGTTCTGACCGCCTGGAGTATAGCTTATTCCTACTACACCAGAATCTCTCAGAACTCTCAACAATTCATCGTGACATCACACGTCACATACAAAAAAACCTCCCATATTCGTGGTATAATCCCACATCTTCTTACTGTTACAGGTCACCTCTTACTGACCAATAACTCACTAAATTTCAGCTAAAACAATCGTACATGCTTCGACTAATTCCTTGGAATAATAACATCACACTTTGTTTTCCTAACTATTGTCTTCCTAAAATAATCACAGTGTTCCAGTTGATAGTCAATAACACCGACACTCCTAATTGGCAAATATTCTCCCAAAATCACTTCATAAAGCAAGTCCTGAGTTATAACACAGTTAAGATACTTTCTTCTCTATCAAATTAAATGCGTTAATTACAGCTGCCTTGAATTGAAACTTCATTATTACCCCTTAGGTATACTCACCTTACATTACTAACTTATTCTTGTCTTCAAAAATATAAACTTCTCTTTACTAACTCCGTATGACATAAATAAATCTTTAATTTCTCCTCTGACTAAAAAAAATGATTTATCTTTAAATCCTAAAACGTCGAATTATAACAAATTCCTTTCAATATTAGTAAATATTATGTCAACCTTTTAATTATAATTATTATCTTTACTTTTACCTGTATAGGACAACAATCTACCACATAATTAATTCGTTAGTAACTTTTTACTAAAAGTGGTTTAGCTCGATAACAAGCCTTGTAATATCTTTAAAACGTGCGTAACTGTAACAAAAACTTGGACCATATTACCTTTGTAATCTCTTATTACCTTGTGTGCATACAACCATATATACTTTAAAAACCTCCCAACATTAACTTCACGTAGTCCCGTAGATACCAAAAAAAACTCATTGCTCAACGGAATATACCTCGTTGACCTACTCCATCCTCAAAAAACTTCCTAAAACTTCATTTGGCATCTTACCAAAACTTCCTAAAAAAACAACTTCATTTGGCATCTTACCAAAACTTAAAACCACATTGCTCAACGGCATTACCTTCGTTGCCCTACTACTTCAAACTCACGTCCATTTACGTGAAAATACACACATACACACACACATATCTGTAACCAAGTACCAGATGTCCTAATTAGTTACTACTTCCTTATTTCAACCCGATGTTGGTTAATTCATACAACGCATTACCATTAACAATTCTAAACCACTTATAAATTTCTCAAAATATATCCTCTGATAATCTCGCTGTCCTCAAAATGAAACTTCTTTATTAAATCAATACCTAATTCTTCAACTCATTCGTTTTATTACCACTGTATCATCTTATCTTCTCTCATTTTAGAATTGAATCTTCATTACCATTATATTCATAATTATGGTTGCCATAATAATTATTACTTTCTTTCGATTACTTACCTATGTAATAACCTTCCTACTTTTTTAAATTTAATTCTCACTTCATCCAACTTACCTGCAGTTTAAGGACCCACATTCAACTTACCTGAATTTGCTCAATAGCACGACAACCTCTGTCTTCCAAATTAAATGATTTTAGTCAATCTAAATCAATAAGCGTAGGCACTACGCGCCCCTTACCATCCTAACTTCACGACTGAATTAAAATTACACACAGCAGGTTTCTTATCTACCTCTGTAAAATCCTATAAAACTTCATTACTTAATATTTAAGTCATACGGAACAGTAACTATCGGTAATATAAATTTACATCACTACGTTCTATGGCATTTCACAGTTCTTACCACATTCATCTTCAATTCTATCTCTTTCTAGGATTCCATTTTCCTCTTTTCTTATAACATTACTTTCTACCTCTTTCGGACTACACTCATCAACAGTAACATTATACTTCGGCTTTCCCCCTCTCACTTCTCCAAGTCTAGCTAATTCAGTACGATACTGCACGTCATATGCTTTCTTTCTCTCTCTCATCCTGATTTCTTTCTCATCTAGCAACTTAATTCTCTTCTCTTTCATTTTACTTCCTAAATATCTACCTACATGTCTTCCCTTCACTTCTCCATTACTATCACTTAATGCTCTCTTTAGCCGTGGACTATTGCTTCTGCTCTTATCTATCTCCCTCCTCCTCTTAACCTGTTTACTAATTATGTTCTTCTGACTATGACTTAACGCACGCTTCTCTGCCACTAATAATTTCACATTAATTTCCGCTACACCATCATTAAATTCTTCCCTAGTCAACATATCCTCTTCACATAAGATTTTCTGCATCTTAATCTCTTGAGTGCTTAGTACTTTCTTTATCTTACCTACTTCTATCCCTATCTTTTCTTTCATCTTCTTCACTTCTTTTTCGCTACATTCTATAGTCTCTTCTACAGCTATCCTGCGTTCATCTAAAATCTCCTTCAACTCTACTATGCTTTCTCCTACTATCTCCTCTGACGCTAATCTATTTTCACCTAAAATCTCGTCTGACTCTAATCTGATTTCACCTAAAATCTCCGCTATTTGCCGTTCCTCACCTAAGATCTCCTCCGATTCCAATCTGCTTTCACCTACAATCTCCAATGACTCTAATCTGATTTCACCTAAAATCTCCGCTACTTGCCGTTCCTCACCTAAGATCTCCTCCGATTCCAATCTGCTTTCACCTACAATCTCCAATGACTCTAATCTGATTTCACCTAAAATCTCCGCTACTTGCCGTTCCTCACCTAAGATCTCCTCCGATTCCAATCTGCTTTCACCTACAATCTCCAATGACTCTAATCTGATTTCAACTACAATTTCTTCTACCTCCAATCTGCTTTCACCTAACATTTCCCCTGACTCCAATCTACTTTCAATTACAGTCTCCTTACAGGCTGTCTTCATTGATTCTACTTCAGTATCCCCTAAAGTCTCTACCCACTCTGTTTTGCTTTCTCTTACTATCTCATCTGACTCCAATCTGCTTTCACCTACAATTTCCTCTGATTCAGATTTGTTTTCAACTACAATTTCATCTGACTCCAATCTGCTTTCAATTACAGTCTCCTTTCTCATCCATTTCTGATGTTCTCTATCTGAGTTCTCCAACCACTCCTGATGTTCTTTTCTTTCTTTCTCTCTCCTTTTATTCATCTCCCTCAAGATATCAGCTAATGAAATTTCATGAATATCGATAGACTTTTCTTTCTTATCCGCCATCTCGAAGTACACCGTATAAAAATTAGCCCTTCCAAAATTTCACTTCACTTCACTGTCCCCCAAAAGCACTGACAATTTGCACTGGAATTATACACTCCTCTCCTAAATACCGAATGGTTTTCGTGTCCTACTTTGTGGCGCCAAATGTAACATTTTTAATGAGTTGTTAAACGTGGTGGATGACAATTGTAAAGGTTCTATTTAAAATAAACATAATAAGAATAAATAATATACACTGTGGTGTGACTTCACCTGCGATAGTATAATATAATAAGTTGTTGTTGAGCACCAGATTCCTATTTAAGACAGTGAATCGAAATTTATAAATATATCCTCGGCTATCAGCAGTAGAGTTCGAGACCACTTACCCGGGCCGTAGTGTAACTGAGTTGACTAACCATTTCAGTACTTATTTAAGGAGTATGATTGATTTTGCCTATAGTATGTGCTAACTACAAGAAAAGTTACAGTCATGAAGTTAAAGAAAATGAATTTATTATATGCAAAAACAAAATATTAATAGTTACAAAAAAGAATTTAATTTACCAACTGCGGTTTAATTATTTAAAAGAAAATGAGCATTTAAAATGAATTGAAAGTTAATTGAAGTTAAATAATTATAGAGACGATAGTTTTATTGAATTGTTTGCTCACCCAGTCGAAGATTCGTCATATTTAAGAAATGATCGATGATCTCGATGTTACGTCGCATATGTTTAAAAAAAATTATGTGATATCTCAATTACTATGAAATATCCTCATTAAATACGTTGCCATCTGTAGAAAGACTCTTGATCAGGGATATAACCCATTATGTACTAATATAGATTTCGGCAAGACATCGTACAGTGCCAACTCTGTTTGCTCAGTTCATTAGGACCCAGAAAGCAAGGTTACCACTTCCTTTCTCCATTCAGAGCTGTAGATCAATGAGTGTCTTGTCGAGGGTGCTGATACTAATAACTTCCTTGTCACGTGAGTCGTAAACTTCCCTCTCCACTGGTAAGCTTCCCTTTCTTCAGTGTTCATTCTCTCACGAGGGCTAATTGCATCACAACTTGTAATATTTAGCAGCGTACCTACATTAGAAATGGCGTGTTGGTTACACCATAGTGGGTTTCTTAGCATCTCAGGAAAATGACGCAGTTTGCCGTGGTGAAATTATTACTACGTCGTTCAGTTTGTGACGCATTGGGTTGATCCTTATTGGCAATCTTGTTGCAATATATATATTACTTCGTCTCTTTACAAATAATTGTTAATAAAAATATTTCTGACTATAATAATAAAAACCGCTTACAATTATCTGATATAAAAATCATCTCATTGATGTACTAATTAATAAGAATAATAAATATGATAATTATAAATGAATAACCCTTTAAATATAACCGCTATGGGATCGAATCGTTACAAAATGACCTATAATTTTCAATGAAACTGACATAATTTCATCACACAAGAAATGCAAACAGACTGTACCATTGTATGTTGAAATGATTTTAATAGGTACTTAATGAAATTTAATTATTATTTGACAAATACGAATTATTATTTGCACATACATACTGGTTATTATTTCAGTCTAGTGTGTTTCCTGGAATGTGGATATTCCAAGAAATAAGGGTTGTGAAGATTCTCATGTCTTCGTATTCATCCTCACTTTCAGTTCCGTTAATATCCAATACCTTACGCAAAGAAATGCATCATAAACCATTAAAATTGTAAGAAAATGACTCAAAACGTATAAAATATTCGAATGAATTCCATAAAATGACATAATAATGACTCAAAAAACGAGAAAATGGCCTAAAAATAAAATATTTAGAAAAATGAGGAAAAAATTACATGAAAAGGTTTTTTATGTAAGTTAGCACTGTCTGTGGTGAACAATTTAAAATATTACATGTCATCAGAATCCGAGCCCGGTGATGACCAAGCCCCAATTTCTTAGGTTGTGACCTATGTTATTAATGACCTCTTAACTTATTCTCCAAATCTCGGTTTATTTTTATGTTTTAGGTACTGCCCCCGTAATTGAATTATGTAGAGACCACGGTGGCTATATTTGAAATTTATAAGGAGAGTTATGGCTGTCATAGTTATGACGTGGGTAGTCATGACGTAAGCACGGATGACGTAAATGTTATGCCAGCAAGCTACTTGAGCTGAGATTCTCAGTGACGTCAGCATTTAGTCGAGAATGTTCCAAGATTTACGACGCAGTCGCAGGAAACGAGGAATTCTGCTGAGGAAGAAACTATGCTATTGGAGGAGAGGCATGAACCAATGAACGATAGTTTAAAGGAAGACGGAGATTGCTGAAACTATGGTATTTTTATTACTTTTGGAATGCAGAATTGTGGAAATCCATTTGCAGTAAAAGCATTGATTTGGAATTTTGGTGAAATTTATTTTCAGTTTTTGAATTTTGAAAATCCGTCATGTATTAACGAAGTTGGAACTTCTAGCGATGACGCAGTACCACGCTTTGGAAGGGATGGAAACGCCCCTCGTGAAGTTAATAAAAGGGCTTGCGCAGAAGAGAGGAGTCTCTTTCGTTCTCCGATTATTCTGAGATCTCATTCTCAGATCGTCGAAGTCTATTGTGAAAGTTCTTTTCTTATACATTCATTATAGTGAGACGTCGAAGTGAACAGCAGTGAAAAGAATCGTCTTTATAACGCGTGGCGAGGCCACTATATTAACGAGATCCAAGTCAAACTAGGTGAAGTTGAAACGGACCTTAGAAAGCTTCTACAAGTTTAGCTTCGAACAGTTAGCGGTCACCGATAAGCTAATTGTATTGTGCAGTGCTACATGCAGTTATAGAGAAAAGCTGAACAATTTCGACCGATTAGTCTAAAAGATATTAGCAGTTTTATACGACTGACAAAAGTGATTATCTCGCCACAAGAGAAGCACTTTTGTATAGCCAGAATCAACGCAACGGCTGACGCTGCGAGTGGAATAGAAAGACTTCAGATTGCTTGGTTACACAACGCTACAGTATAATGGAGCAATTTAATACGGCAGTTTGTTCTTCTAATACTACAACCGAAGAGCAGATGGAGGGCTAAAGGGCTTATTGCAATTGGGACATACTTCAACGGAGTAAGATAGCGACATGGAACTTCGCTAATTGCTATTCCACACAAGCGAACATGCGGTGAATACCATCTACACCCATGTTTCGTGATTAAAGGCTGAATACCATCGAACAGCCATAGAAACAATTTCATACTCTGAATATGAATAATTTCTTCGGAAATTTCTACAAAACTTCATGGCGATTGTCTACTGGAACTTCAGGGAATTTTTCAAGAGAGGTCAGGGATATCCCGACTCACAAAGAAGATTATTGCCGGAAGGATGTCTATTCGTCTTCGAGGAGCAGAGCGATTCACGGAGAAGGAAGCAGTTCGATTCTCCGAGGGTGCTATTTCCTATTTCGAGGATGGAGCTCAGCTTTAACGTGGTGAAATGGATCCATCAGCAGTCTTCTTTGGGGAATTTTCCTCTGGAACGTCAATCGGCAGATAAGGTAGTCGTGAACGTTTATTGTATTTGAGTTTACTAATGATGTTTGAGCAACCATTTTTCCCATATTTTTATCCTCATGTTTTTGCCCTATTTTCTTGTTGAGATTCTTATTCTCAGTACACCTTGATGAGTTTTGCATTTTTCGACGATTTATTAAGACATTGTTATGTCATGGGCATAGTTAATGATTTTGAATCAGTTGAGACTGATATTTGGATTTTTCAGTAATTAATATTTTTGTAGTCATGACCTGACTGTAAGTTAATGATTTTTATGGCAGATTTAAATTCAGACAGCGTGTCATTTTATTAAAGTAATTCTACCCCAGTTTAATTACTTTGACCAATTTTCTGTCATCATCAAGAAGGAAGAACATTTAAATGATTTTAGAGCGTTAAAATCTCTTACGTTGTCGACGATCTTGGAAATACTAGTCGTTATTTGAATTGATTGCAACACAGACATTTATCGTCAGTTATGAATGAACATTGCATCATAGACACTTTTGTGAAAGAGTAACTTTAATAATGAATTATTAAATGCATTAAAGTCAAGAACTTTTGTTAGGAGTTTTTCTCAATTAGAGATTTATATAAAGATGTTTGCATTCCCCAGTCTAATTGGATTCTATTCGACTACTTTGCATTTTAGTCGCACTTTATTTGAAGATAGTATTTTCATACTACAATTTCTTTTAAGATGTTAATCTTAAATTTTGATAGACCAGACAGGCGTATATAAGCGTATTCACTATTAAATTTGTTTGTGATTGGCAAGTTTTGACTTCATTTCGGTTCATGAATGAAATCCACGAAGGTTAAAGAAAAACAGTTTTGAAACAATTAATGATTATAAAAATTTTTAAGTGGAACTATGAATGTATAATCGCTAGTGCAGCGCGTGTTGAAAGTCGCTGAGGTATAATGCCCTTGAATATGAAGGAAGTTCCCACAGGAATTAATGTTAAAGAATTATTTGTGGAAGTTTTGTAAGTTATGTGGAAGTTTAATGCCATATAGATTAATATATGATGATTTTGGGCATATTTTTAATGCAGATTGTGCATTAACTTGTTAGCGAAGGATTTTCCGCTGGAATAAGATTGTCATAGTTCGTTGAAAATTAATCAAGTGATTTACTGTTATAATTAACACGAGTTTTGAAAGAATTTGAGATAAGATTTTGAATGAAGGTTGCCGTCACAAATCATTATTAAAACCTTTATTAAACCAGATTGTGACATTAACATGTATAACTAACCTTCATTGGTCGATTATATTAAACACGATTATGAAAATTACCAACCGAATGGACATGTGGTTAATGTATTTATTAAATTAATAATTTAAACAATTTAAAATGTTAATATTGTAAATAATTGCTGTAAATATTTTTGAAAATAATGTGGAACGAGAGTGATGTTAAAGGCGTGCTTATAATATTTTTATTGTCTTTGACAAATATTATAAACAATTTCTAATTGTTATAAATAATTTTGTGATTTTGTTATAAACATTTAAGAGCTAATTAAACATTTGGATTGAACTTAACAAGTTTAAGGAATTAACATAATGATCCAATAGGATGTGAGCAAAGTACTTGAAAGATTTGCGTAAATATAATGTGAGTTGTCTTGTAGACATTTAAAAGCTTGAGAGAACAAGCTGTATTCTTACGTAACATAGCATGTGAGAAGGGAGTGCATTTGACCCGTATGCAACGGGCTGGAGGGTAGCCCGCAGCTGTGCCAACATCTGGTTCTCAGAGAGTGAGGTCGTCCACACTCTGGCCTTGCGACTATAAATACCATTCTCATGTTTATTAAAAGGAAACCAAATGCTCTATATATGTCACACCCTTACGTCCTTTTCCAATCCAATAGTGTTATGAATATTACGTTATTTGGAGCTCTTGGGAGCTAATATGTTTTATATCATGTTGTATGATAATTTTTGCAAGTCCTACTGGAGGACGTAGTCAGATTGACTTGGGCTACTGATAGCCACGTTTATTTTGTTGTGTTATCAAAATCATACCCTTTATTAGAAATAAAGCTTTTGTACAGTTCAAAGTTCTCGTCTTCGTCTGGTTCATTTTTAAATGTCATGGTGGAGGTTATTGTGTGAACAGACTTTAGTGATCCTGTTGTCAACTCAAACCCCGAGATAATTAAGAGGTAAGTAACGGTAAGTATCAACCCCCGTCTATTTTGGTGTGTTCCACAATGATTTCCTGTGAACTTCTGTGCTCTTATCTCGATAGTATCTGTCAGTGCCATTTTCATTGATGTAGCTGTGCCGGTGCGATTGATAATTGGCAATCCGATTGAGGGGGCGGATATCTGACAGCCTACTATCCAGGTAAACGGGGACAGTACCAACGAGTATTTAAATTTTTATAGAGCCTAAATTGACCTAATTTTACGTTAGGACATAAAATGATCCATTTTTCGTGATAGAATCTAAAAAAACTAATTAAATTATTTACGCAAATAGGCTACATTTATTTATAAAAAATATTAACACAGCGGAAGGAGACCGTTCGAATAAGGATAATGTTAAATAATTATGATCTTACAAAATCTTGCGTAATATTTCGGCACAATAATTACAATAATAAACTCTTAATTAACAGGTCTGTCTTCAGATCATATAATTTTACTAACTTAGGCTATTGTTGAATATGGTTGTCTGAGGGACAAGAAATTTCGGAAACTTGTGATGCTTACATGCCGCATCAATACTTGAGGTAAACCTGTAATAGGGCTGTTGGGTACGTATTATTGCATCATTCATTATAGGGAGAATTTTATTGAGTGTTTTATATAGATATACAGTATATTCCAAAAATCCTATGAATTCCTAAATTGAACACACAAGATCCTATAACATCCCAATATAGTGATAGATAGAACCTAATTTTAACTATATAATCTGATTTAATAATTATATGTTCATTCTTATTTAGTATATCTTTATGATCGTAATGCATTCAGAGTTTGGTTATTGTGTGTGTGTGTGTGGGGGGGGGGCATGCGTGGCGGCTGTTAGTAATAATGGTCCTACCTGCAATCATTAGTTAATTGTTCTCCTTTCTCTGCGTGAATTAGTAGCCCATGAGCTGTGTGTGTATATTATTTCCCAGCTGTCATGATGCGGACAAAAAGAAATGACAGCATTGTCTGTCCTGACAGCTGTCAAATGGAGATAACTGGCATTAACTTTCGTGTGTAATGGTAGTTTCTCCGTTTCCTAGAAAGAATTGCATATATTGAAAGGCTTTTTGGCGCCTGACCAAACTAAGAGTTCTCCTCATTCATATGTGTGTGTTCATGCTAGCCAGCTGTTGGGGGTTTTAGCTGAGAATCGAGTGCTACAATTGCATCACCGTGTTTCCAGAACACGCAGTAACGAGCAGTGTGTGGTAAGAGCCCACGCCCACGGGTGTCTGACGAGCTTTTATTTTTAAAGTCATGTAAAGTATTGTTTGCGCGCCAGGAAAAGTCAGTTCAACACGCTGCTGTGATGGGGAGCTGGGTTTTGGCTGTACGCATGCGCAGCCCGTCTATTCCTGACTTAATTAAATCGGCAGTCAGTAGCTGTGACCTCCAACATGCTGCTTGTTGTGATGATGATAATTGTTGTTTTAAGGGGCCTAACATCTAGGTTATCGGCCCCATGCTGCTTGTTGTTTATCCAGTTTTATATATGTATTGTTTCCTGTCAACTGTCGGCATTCTCACAAGGCTGTGTGTCTATTTATTATCAGACCACTGAGTACAAAGAAAGAAAGAAAGAAAGAAAGAAAGAAAGAAAGAAAGAAAGAGAGAAAGCATTGAGGGAGTTAATATTGGAGTGTTAAAAGCCATTTTTCAGTGTAGTCTAGTTCTATCAATTCGTATTGATATTAAATTAATACCGTAATATTTGGAAGCTTCCTTATTGACGTTTAATCTAGAAATACCAATAGGTATTTAAGGGGACACATACAGCTCAAGGAGCCACAACAATAACGATTTTAACATTATAACAGTGCCTGTCATAAATCTTGTACAACAATGATATACATTTCCAAGGAAACACACACACACCTTGCTATTAGAAGCAAAGTTAAACATTTTCAAAATTCAAATGGTTATTATTTTTATTTCGCTTATTTTCACATGATTAATTAATTAATTAATTAATAAAGCGTCATTATTTCCATTTTTATTCTGAGCAAACTAAAAAAAAATGTTAACGTTTCATAGAATGACTAATTAAGGTCACAACGGTTTTGAGTGAGATTCATCTTGTAGCAGAAGGTTTAACACCCACATTAAAAAAGAAAACTCCAAAAATTCCTATAAACACCGGAGATATCAGGGAAACGGTGAAGGTCAGCACAAAACAAGAACAATTTTTGAAAAAATTGATAAAATAACTACCATTTGAATTTTGAAAATTTTTAACTTTGTTTCTAATAGCAAGGTGTGTGTGTTTCCTTGGAAATGGATATACTTGTTGTACAAGATTTATGACAGGCACTGTTATAATGTTAAAATCGTTATTGTTGTGGCTTGTTAAGCTGTATGTGCCCCCTTAATACATTTATTACAACAGTTTCGGTCATATCATGGCCTTCAGCAATTGTAATTACGAGCAAAGTATTGAAATAACATTTTACTTGGCTTTTTTTATTTTTTTATTATTTTTTTTAAGAAAAATTTATAATTAACTAGTGGACCTGTGCGAAAAATCTCGCGTGTTCATTAACCACCCGCCTGGCTTTACTGTTATGCGGGCTTCTATGTATGTCTACCCCTTATTATTCCCGTTTTCCAACGGGGTCGGGGATGAGATGCGATGGAAGTCTTTGTGGCGATGTTTTTACGGCCGGATGCCCTTCCTGACGCCAACCTCAGGAGAGGAGTTAATGAGAGATGAAATGAATGATGGTGAATGAAACTGGGCAAGGATGTGGAAGGAAGCGGCCGCGGGCTTCTATAAATCTGTTTATTTGTTTAAACGCACTTTTTAAACAAATTGTCGATATTTATGAAATCAGAGTGCAATTCATCACTGCTGCTGGTTGCACGATGGGTTGTGTGCGCCCCATGTGTACAAACTACCCGCCCGGTACTAGTGCTATGCGGCTGTACGCGACACAGTTCTGTCAGGGTGTATCGTCTTGATTATTTGTTTAAACGCACTTTATAAACAAATAACTTAAATATATTTCCGTTGACTTTTCAAGAAAGGCAAGATTCTTCCTGTACTATTGAGACGATTTGGAAGATTTTGGCACAAAATGCACCTTGTAACTCCTTCTGGTTCAGGAGTTGGAGTTTATTGTCTGATGAACTTAGCGTATTAAACAGATCCATAACAAATGTGGACTTATAAATTGGATGTTAATATAAAAAAGTAGTTCCGTGAAGAACTATACAGCCTATTTTCATATATCCTACTCATGTTAATTGCCTCTATCAACATACAAAATGTCAGTTTAATTGCTGTAACAGATTCGTAGATATTGAGAACCGTCTAAATATTTCAGATGGTCGCCAGGTTGTATTTTTATTTATGTACTATTACATTAAGATTATTGTGTACGCGTGGTATTCAAACTTCAATCGCATGATTACAACACAAGAAGTAAAAACGATTTTTTAAAATTTCGCACAGCTGCCATCTTGTGATTATGCAAACAATTGAAATAAATTAGATGCCAGTGGATTAACATCTGTATAAGCATTTAACGTGCAACGTTTCACTGCACTCGGATAGTTAATTCGCGAGAAACGTCCATTTAAATATGTATACTTCGCGTCGCCGTCATGTTGAATTTGTGCTCACCAGGTTACTGAAAGTCCTATAGGTGAACATATGTTCATGGCCTCTATGAACATTTAAAAAAATCAGTTTGATTGCTGTAAAAGATTCATAGATATTGAGAACCGTCTAAATATTTCGGATGCTCGCCCTTTTGGATTGTTATATGTATAGGCCATAGAGTTATGTACCATTCAAGGACAATTATTGCCTAGGTTCATTATTCAAACTTACACTTCGATCGCATGATTACGAGACAAGAAATAAAAACTTAATTTTAAAATTTCGCACAGCCACCATCTTGAGGTTATGTAAACAATTGAACTAAATTAGATGCCAGTGCATTACAATATGTAAAATCATTTACTGTACCACATTTCACTACGCTCAGAGAGTTAAATCACAAGAAAAGTCTATTAAAATGTTTCAACTTCGCTTGGCCGCCATGTTCGTTTTGTACTTAACAGGTTTATGAAAGTTACATAGATAAACTTGTATTAGTACCCTTTATCACCGTACAAAATTTCAGGGCGATATCTATAATAGTTTCGGAGATATAGAATGTCAGTGAAATATTTCGCACAGCCGCCATTTTGAGGTTATGTAAACAATTGAACTAAATTAGACTCCAATGCATTACATTACATTAAATTACATTTGCTGTACCATGTTTCATTACGTTTGGGTTGTTAATTAGCGAGAAAAGTCTTTTTAAAAGTCTCAACTTCGCTTGGCCGCCATGTTGGTTTTGTAGTCACCAGGTTTTTGAAAGTCTCTTAGGTGAACTTCTAGTAGAGACCTTTATCACCGTACACAATTTCAGGGCGATATCGGTAATAGTTTCGGAGATACTGAATGCTGGTGAAATATTTCGCACAGCCGTCATGTTGGATTGGCGAGAGACAATAAAATTTGAAGGCACGGTCGGGGTCGGCCAGAATGGTGCTATGATCTTACCGAGTTTCATTGTAATCGATACAGCCGTTTAGTAGATATTAGGGACACACACACACCATCACACACACACACACACACACACACACGCACACACACACGGACAAAGGGTGATCTCATAAGCCTATTTTTTTTTCATAAAATGAAAATGCTGGTGAATGCTATTTTTTCATTAAATGAAAATAGGCTAATAATTTTGAAACCTCTTCAACAGCGTGGTGGTCTTCTGGGATGGGCATTAGGGCGTGGTGGCTCAGTGGTCTAGCTGTATGCCTCTCACCAAGGCATTCCCGGTCAATGCATGTGAGATTTTCGATGTGAAATGCCATGTCCTGTGGTTCTGATTCCACGTAAAAAGGAGGTCCCGTGGCTCATAATCACAAGATTCACTGTCACGTAAAACTACAATCTTCCTTCTTGGTCTTCTGGGCTATATAGAGGTCGCGCATTGTCATGAAGGCAGATGACGCCCTCGGTGAGAAGTGCTGGCCGCGGTTACATGTTTCGCCCACAGAAATCGTGTAACTTACGGGTAGAGCCCAGCGCGGATAAACAACCCGTTATCCGCAACCGCCCCACATCCGCACGACTCTTATCCGCATCCGCAAGACTGTTATTCGCATCCGCCCCACATACGCACGACTGTTATCCGTATCTACTGGCATTACAATAATATTTCAAGATGAAGCATATTGAGGCAACGCATTTAGACTTTTGAGGAGAAAGTCGCTCCCTTAAGCTATTTTTAAAATGAATGTTTTACAGCCAGAATTGAAACCCTTTTCAGTTTGGAGTGTTAATTATGCTTAATGACATAATTTGAGTGAGATTAGCTTAAATCATCATCTTACATTTGTCATGAAAAAATTATAAAGGAAAAATATGATAGGCTATGTCATTAACATCTGGGTCCTATTAAAGATATTAAACAAGTTCGGATTGTATTCTAAAAACTATCCGCAGATTTGCTCCAATCATTACCCGCAGATTATCCGTTTCCACACAGCCATGCAATCTATATCCGCATGGCGAGAAATGTTGCGCATATCCGCGGATATCCGCATCCGCGCAGGGCTTTACTTATGGGATCTTTTCTCGAGACCAGTTTGAAACAGATACATTCTTATTACTATTTTCGACAAGAGGTAACGTAGCAGATACCTCATGGCGCAGTGGCTATCATTATTCACGGTGTAAAATAATAGACGGTCAACGGATACCCACTAGCGAAGGAGGAGGACTGGTTTCGATTCTCACCTCAGTCATCTTGGAAGTGGTTTTCCTTTGTTGCGGCGGCTTCGGTGGTGTAGTTGGTAGCATGCTGCTGAGCTTCTATGCCCAAGTCGCGGGTTCAAAACCAGCCGAAGTCGTCGGATTTTTTAAAGAGCATTAACAGTTCCTCAGTATGCCTTCCTTCGGAGGGGAAGTAAAGCCAGCCGTCCCATGTCATAGATTTATGGCATGTAAAATAACCTTCCACTAACTAAACTTGTGTGATGTAAAATTTGAAGGTTAGGTTTGATTAATGCTCGTTAAGTTCCAACGTTGGTCACCAGGCGCTGGTTGCGATGTCATCTAGTATACTAGTAGTCAAGTTCACAGCTAGGTGTCGTGGGCGATAGCATTTGGTAGCGAAAGTAGGAACTACTTGAAATTATCGTCTGCAGTCCTTACTTGAATTAAAAACAGATAACACACACTAATACAGTCATCACAATTTACACCGGTTATCAGACAGATTCTACACAAACCCAAAGTACACGGGGCTACATAACCACGTTGTCGCAGCCCCTAAACTGAGGAACCAACCAACCGTCCTTTGTTTCCCACTCATATAAAAGTGCTTTAGGTCGAAATTAAATGGTGCCCTGATAGGTGGTCCTCGCGGAAACGCCTGTTACGCCACTAACTTATAGTTACTGCAGCCTTTTCTGGCTTCAAGAGCTATTTTCCAGTCCTTGCGCAGTCCTCAGCTTGAATGGATACATTCAGCATAATATAGCTGGGTAATCAGTGTTTCCTTTGTGCGTATACTATTTACGATTCATTTCCTGTTCCGGAGATTTGCGGTGATCATTCCGGCTCCCTGGCCTGGGAACACGTTCTACATGAATCACACAGTGTGCTCCACAAGTATGGTCTATTTTCCAGTTTCGATCTCTCCTCTCTGTAGAGAAGCTTAAGAAAAATCGCTGAGGCATTTGGGGAGGAGAAGGCCTCCCCAGTGCCTCTCCCAGAGTGGCCGCGCCTGCCAAACTCAGCGCTGACAACGGTCATCATTGCTAGGTTTTTCATATTTTATGCTAGCAAATGCATAGCCGTCCTTGAAATGGTTTTCCGTGTTTTCCCCATTTTCAACTCCAGGCAAATGCCTTCTGACAGGCCACGGCCGCTTCCCTCCACATCCTTGCCCAGTTTCATTCACCATCATTCATTTCATCTCTCATTAACTCCTCCCCATGATGTTGGCATCAGGAAGGGCATCCGGTGGTATAAACATCCGCCACAAAGACTTTGGTTGGTTGGTGCCTCAGTTTAGGGGCTGCGACAACGTGGTCAAGTAGCCCCGTGTACTTTGTGTGTGTGTGTGTGTGTGTGTAGAATCTGTTTGATAACCGGTGTTAATTGTGATGGCTGTATTAGTGTGTGTTATCTGTAATTCAGGTCAGGACTGCAGACGATCAATTTCAATTAGTTCCTACATTTACTAGCAAATGCTACCGTCAACGACACCTACCCGTGAACTTGGCTACTAGATGCCACCGCAACCGGCATCTGGCGATAATCAAATCTAACCTACAAATATAGGTTCACGCAATTGTAGTTAGTGGAAGGTTCCTTTACATACCATAAGTCATACTGAGGGACTCTTTACTCTCTTAAAAAATCCAACGACTTCGACCGGGTTTGAACCTGCGACCTTGGGCATAGAAGCTCAGCATGCTACCAACTACGCCACCGAAGCCGCCAAACCAAAAAGACTTTCATCGCATCTCATCCCCCATCCCGTTGGAAAACGGGAATAATAAAGGGCAGACATACAGTACATACGGTACATGCTAGCAAATGCATATAGTGCTTGCACGAGAAGGTACCTCATGGCACAGTGGCTGCCATTATTCATGGTGTAAAATAATACACGGGCAACGGATGCCCACTCGGAAGCCTTTCATACCCAAAATCATGCCGCTCAGTCCCGCCCGACAAAATGTCAGGCCACCTCGTGGGGTAGCGACGAGCACTCTTGGCTGTCGCTCCAAAGGTCCCGACTATGCCAATAAATTTAATTCCGGGCTGAGGACTAAAGGGGTTACACTTATCTTCTCGAGAAAAAGAATTCGAAGGGGTGGTTTCGATTCCTACCTCATTCATCTAGGAAGTGGTTTTCCTTTGTTTCCCACTTCTTCTCCAGGCAAATGCCGGGATGGTTCCTAACTTATTGGCACGGCCGCCTCTTTCCCAATCCTTAAATTAATTGCAAATACTCACACTCACATAGCCATCACAGTAATACCGGCTATCAGAAAAAATTACACGCACACACCTAAGTACACGGGGATGAATGACTATGATGTCCAAGCTCCTCAAATGAAACAACTACTAATTATGTTGGTGCGGTGGCGACTTTCTTTCTTTCGATACCAGATATCCCTCGTGGTTACAATGTTTTGTGACTGTTGCCAATAGCACATTGTTGTTGTCGATTCTTTTAGGGGCGACATCGTGGTCATGTATCCCAGTGTACGTGGGTGTGTGTAGAATAAGTCTGATAAACGTCGAAGTTTATTCGCCTTCCCTATTTCGTATTGAATGAAAATCCACAGCCTGCTTCCAGTCTCCGACCGGGTCAGGAATGGAATGAATGAAGCCCCCATCTTGCGGCGAGGATATGAACTGTGCCGGCTGCCGAGGCCTGACGCACTCCTCTGGGGCAATGATTAAATGAATGACAGATGAAATGAAATGATAGTGGAGAGTGTTGCTGGAATGAAATTTTGACAGGGAAAACCGGAGTACCCGGAGAAAAACCTGTCTGCCTCCGCTTTGTCCAGCACAGATCTCACATGGAGTGACCGGGATTTAAACCACGGACCCAGCGGTGAGAGGCCGACGTGCTGCCGCCTAAGCCACGGAGGCTTCCTTTTATTTCGTATTGACAGAACTGAATTTGCAGAAAGGACCTCACTTGTTTGCGGGTGTAGGGCTAGGAGGAGAACGAGGCGAAGGGGCTTTCCTACACTAACGTGAAACCTGCTTATGACTCGGCAGAATATATCATCCAGTTGCGCACTCAGTAGGACGAATAGACACCGTGCTTGGAAATTATGGCGCAATGTTTTTGAGAAGGCAGATATCGCTGACTCTTGTCAGACAACGAGGTGCTACGTTCTCGGCCTAGCATCCAAGTAAGCTCCCATCAATATACGCGAGTTAAATGACCTCGATGAGGCAAAACTCGTAATGAATCAAGAACCACCACTACCATGCAACCCCAACTGAGCCCAGTGTTGCTACAACTTACAGCATATTTTTCAGGGTTGCCTGTATAATTTATTAACATAATTTCTTTTCAGTCGGTTAACACAATTGAAGAGAATTGTATTGGGTGGAAAGTAACAACTATTATATTAAACTAGCGAGCCCGTGCGAGAACTCTCGCATGTGTATAAACCACTCGCCTGGCTTTACTGTTATGCGGGCTTCTATAAATATGTTTATTTGTTTAAACGCACCTTTTAAACAAATTGTCGATATTTATAAATTCACAGAGCAATTCATCACTGCTGCTGCTGCACAATGGGTTGTTTGCGCCCCATGTGTACAGACTACCCGCCTGACCCTAGTGCTATGCGACACAGTTCTGTCAGGGGCTCTCGTCTTGTTTATTTGTTTAAAAGCACTTCATAACCAAATAAATATATTTCCGTTGATTTCTTAAGAAATGCAAGATTTTCCTGTACTATTGAGTCGATTTGGATGATTTTTTACCTACCACACCTTCTAACTCCCTATATAAAATATAGATAGTGTATTTGTGAACTCGTATCTGTCACTGTGACGTCAATATTAATGTGTGTACTAGTACCGGTTTTGAAACATGGCATTCGCCTATCTTCCACTTCTTTCATTGCCGCATCATAACTGTGCAATCACACGCACACACTCATTTGTTAATGAACCTGGGTAGTGACGCTGACAAAGTGTCACCTCTATCAGTTATCGCCTCTGGCTGTGAATGGAGATGACAAAAGCAATTTTCAATAATATAATGGCTGTTGACACTATGGTTAATTAACTTATTAACTATTCCATTTGTGTTTATTTGCCGAGCAGTTTAATTAATTGGCTCTCAACCTGCTGAACAAGTTCTATAGAGGGTGCGTGGCTTGTAATTCCAATGGTTTTTCAAACTACAACGTTTACTTTTAACATACACTGAACTGAAAATTATCAAAGACATTTCAGACTATAATGGATTTGTATTTTAGATCATCAAATAAAATAATACAAAAATAACTTTACAACAACAGAGTATAATTAACTTGTATGATAGAGTTAGCAATAACTTTTCAAGCAATTGCTTTGTGACTTTTCCCACCACTCAACCCCACAATAAATAATGTCTTTGATAGTAACGTGTTTTACGACATCGAAAATGGTTTTAGAAATGTCTTCATTTTCGGTTAGGGAATTTAGGAACTAGATCGCTGGTGGATTGTAAAATCTTATTGTATAATACGCTAAGGTGTATGTTTCACAAAACTCAAGCTCCTAAACCAGAGGGAGTTAGAAGGTGTGGTTTGTACCAAAATCTTCCAAATTGTCTCAATAGTACAGGAAAAAACTAGTATTTCTTGAAAAGTCAACGGAAATATTATATTTGTTTATAAAGTGCTTTTAAACAAATAAACAAGACGATAGCCCCTGCCAGAACTGTATCGCGTACAGCCCACATAGCACTAGGGCAGGGCGGGTAGTCTGTACACCTGGGGTGCACACAACCCATTACGCGCGAGTTCTCGCAGGGGTCCGCCAGTATATATACACGGCTATAGACTGCCGTTTCGTTAAAAATAATTCGGTACACAAGAATTTTCTGCAATTTATCAATCATGCAGATAAGCCATGGTTCTCCAAACGATTTTGAGCCTGTAAAACGCTTGTGGGAGACGTATTCAACGTCTCGGCTACATAGCGTACTTACAGGCATGTTGAGGAGTTGTGTATGGATCATAACCTCTCAGGCAAACCTCAGATAACTATCAATCCGTGTCAAATGTGCAAAGGCGACTTAACCGTACCAATGGTAACATTCGTCTCCGTAACGTAAACGGGATACACTTGTGCTTCCTCCCCTTTTCCCTTTTGTCCAACCCCCACCATTGTTGGCAAATTATTCAAAATAAAAACATAAAAAACTAAAATCACAAAAATTAAAATTAGTCAAATTTCGTAAAGCTGCAAATAATCAAAATTGTTCAAGAATTGTCAATAAAGCTCAACATTAAAATAAACGAAAATATTCTACGTAAAATCTAAAAAAATACCAAAAATCAAAATAAAGAAAAAAACGAGCAAAATTAGTCAAACTCAAAAAAGTCCAAAAGCACAAAATATCAAAATTAGCCAAAAGCCTTGAAGAAAACAATCGCAATTAGTAAAAATGAGAGAGAATCAGCTCAAAAATTGCAAAAGAAAAAATAATAAGAAATTATAAAGAAAATACGAAATTATTCAAAAACAGTCTCCATTCTGCTAGCCTAGGGAGTTAAATAAATTTTGACTTAAGTGGTATTTATTAAAACGTCTAGAATCATAGTTGACAATTCGAAGCCCTACCGATAACAACGTTGCAATTAGCGCTACCGTTCTAGGATTAAATCCAAAATAATGATATTCATTATTGGCGCGAAATGAATAAGAGATGCGCGGGAGCGTTCACCGTTGTTTCAGCGAATAACAATTACGTTAAAAATAACCTCCAGTTGTTATTGATTGTTGATTCTTTTTCAGTAACTTTCACATAACACTGACCAATCCATAAGTGTTGGAGAACGTATTGTTACGGCTGTGAGTTTGTTTCATCGCTCGCCGCATGAGTCACAACTGCCCCCGGGCTGGGCTGTGCTCTGCCTCAGTGTATTGCGTGCGCCTTATGCAACAGGACTACTAGGACAAAGGGATGGTCCAGAATATTCGTGACTCAGCCAGTGAAGGAAACCTCGAGAAGCCGTGAACCCTGGATGGGTCTAGAAGCATTTATTGAGTCACCGGCCTGCTATATAAGAGCGACCAGTCAAGCAGTGTGCGTGTGTTTTTCGAGCTAGTGCGAGCGTTTATCCTGAGCGACAGAAGTGTGGTGACGCGACTTGCGAAACCCCTAGTGAAGCTGATTCTCTTGACAGCGAGGGAGTGAGAAGCATACAGGGGACTGCCTGTGTTTTGAGCGAGTGTGATTTCACTGAGCGACAGAGGTATTGTGGCGAAGTGCCATGCGAGTTACGAAATCCAGTGACATTGTTTCCCAGCTTGTGGACGGCGAAGCACCTTGTAGCAGGTTATCGTAAGTAACTGTAGTTTGTGTACATAAGGAAGAGGTTCAGGTAGTTTTTGTCAAGGCCACCGGACTCATTAGGACGGATTAACTTCTGTGGTTTGTTGACAAGTGAAAGGGGCTAGAGCGCTCCATAAGGAAGAGGCTTGAGGAAACTGGAGTAAGGTTCTAATTGCTTGTACTTGCTGTTGAGTGGTGTATTTTTCTGGCCACAATAAAGTTAATTATTTATTTAAAGGAACAATCTGTGTTGTGCTATCTACCCACCGTAATCCAGTTAACAAAAGTGCCACTAGGGGGGTGGCACGTAACAGTATGATAATTACTAATTATATACAATTGTATACAATGTGGAATTTAAAACTTTTTCCGAGAACATGAAGTATTAAACTTTTTTTTGGAGGGCATTGTATAAGCACTTGAGGTTCTAAAAACGACAGTTACCGTATGTATGAACATTTATTTTAACGCTAAGATATCCACACTAAAGGTTCTAAAAACAAGACAGTAGATATGCATGAGGTTAATTTCTAACGCTAAGATATCCAATGTTACAATAGCATGGCCATGAAGGCATTCAGTAATAGAGGGTCAAACACGTGCCATTAAAATAAGTCGACGAGAATGATTATAATAATGTTAAAGTCAATTCAGTATTACCACCTTTCATCCAGTATACTGTAGTTTCAAACAACCGACACGCAAATTACTAAAGCGAATTAAGGCAGATAAATGGTACGCAAAAATAAACCAGTGTGCACTGTGATATGGCCCATTGTTTGCATATCTAATCTCGACGGAACTAATTTTACCGACTCAAAAGAAACAAAAAACAAACATTGGATTCACCGGGAAATTCCATGACGCTCAATTACCAGGTTTGAAGTTCTAGCTGTGCATGAAAGAATAATCGCTCTTTCTCTCTCATTATAATCAACAGGGCTGTTCTGAATACAACTCTACCTATCCAAATGCATGTTTGGATTACTCCAGCGGACATTCATTTCTGTAAGGGATAAATTGTATTTTCCACGCCGCGTACGAAATCCCCTCCAAGTTTAATCAAAATTCATCTACGTCCACAGAAATGTATTTTAGCAGGGGCTCTCCAGCGAACAAAGGACGAAAGAGATTGAGCCCATCAAACAAGCAACGCACAAACAAAAAGGCTGATATTTTATTCCGTTCTCAGCACATTCTTTGTACATCCACGCAAATATCCGGAAGGCATACTGGACATAAAGAATAATACAAATCAATCAATAAAATTAATTAAATTAATTTCGCTAACACTTTTTGGTCTTTTTGTTTTATGAACCTATCTTCGTTAAACTTCAGTGAATTTTTAATGAAATGATGGGTAGAAATGTACTGTACACTACAGTGAACTACAAACTCTGCATCCTCTTAGGCACCAAATACAACCGAGGACAATAATAATGATACTGTTGAGTGAAACTTAAAAGAAAACCCGACATTTCGAGACAACTGATTGTCCCTTTATCAAAGTGTGGAGAAAGAAAGAAAGAAAGAAAGAAAGAAAGAAAGAAAGGTTGATTGGTTCCTCAGTTTAGGGGCTGCGTCAACGCGGTCATGTAACCCTGTGTACTTAGGGTGTGTGTAGAATCTGTCTGATAACCGGTGATGGTTGTATTAGTGTGTGTTATCTGTTTTTAATTCAAGTAAGGACTGCATGCATTCGATTTTCAAGTAGTTCCAACTTTTGCTACGAAACGCCACCGTCAATGACGAACTAGTTCTGAACTTTGTTACTAGATGCCACCGCACGGGTTCCTGGCGACGAACGTTGGAGCCTAAGAGCATTATTCAAAGATAACCTATAATTTAGCTTCACACAGGTGTAATTAGTAGAAGGTTCTTTATCATGCCATAAATCTGTGACATGGGACTGCCGGCTTCACTTCTCCTCCAAAGGAAGGCATACTGAAGGATTTTTAACGCTCTTAAAAAATCCGACGACTACGGCCGGGTTTGAACCCGCTATCTTGGACACAGCAGTTCAGCATGCTACCAACTACGCCACCGAAGCCGCTAAAAAAACAGATAACAAACATTAATACAGCCATCACAATTAACACCGGTTATCAGACAGATTCTACATACACCCAAAGTACACGGGGCTACAAGACCGCGTTGTCGCAGCCCCTACACTGAGGAACCAACCAACCAATTAACCAACCAAAGTTCTGTGGTTGTTTACTTTAATAGGGGTGATCGTTATCCCTTGAGTAAATCATAGCTGCCCTCTGTAGTTTCATTACAAACATCCTCTAGGTCTCAGGAGGTCATGGAGTAACTATTTGTTTCGACATGTCTTCCATCTTATACCATTTATCTATGGAGGCTATATGTCATTGTATACTTATTCTTTCTTTCTTTCTTTCTTTCTTTCTTTCTTTCTTTCTTTACGAACATTGAAAGAGTGACAAGCAGTTGTCTCGAAACGTCGGATTTTTTCAAGTTTCACTCGGCCTAATAGCCCCAAAGCTATATTATGTAATAAGTTACTGTAATAATAATAATAATAATAATAATAATAATAATATTAATAATAGTAATAGTTATACCTCACCATTACTCATAATATAGGCAGTGACGTACGCAGTATCTTTTTGTATGAGGGGAGTTCATTCATCCAGTTGTTCTTCTTTCCTAGCGTATTTCCCGCGTTGGTGCAGAGTCCGCGTGCTTGGTTGCTGTTCGTCACTTCTTCCTGTCAAGGGCATCTTCAGGTTTGATACCCCACAAGTAGGTCTTCACTGATTCTATCCATCCACCGTTTCTTTGGACGCCCACGGGGTCTATGCCCTCCTGGATCGTATCGGAGGACGTTTTTATCACAGATTTCTCATCACTTCTAGTGACGTGCCCATACCAGTTGAAGTCTACGTTAATCCAGTATAATGTAAATAAATAAAGAAACAAACAAAACAGAAAAATCAATCTCCCTCTCACCGAAAAGAAATCTATTATGTCAACATTCCTGCTCCTTAAAGGGGCGGTTACGAGTAGTGAATGTGGGAGCGTTGCCGATCGGACTTGCCATCAGTAACGTTGTGTAACTTGAGCTAGGCCAGTCTGTATATGGACACGCGGTTGAGCTTGTTAAAGCTGCAATTTTATCTGGAAAGTCAGGTGTTCTCTGAGGTAAACATGAGAAAGATATTATATTCTAATAAATGCACTCGTGTCGAAAATCTTGACCCCTTATATAGCCTCCTTTCACTCCACCATCCGTGCCTTTTAAAGCTCGCTTACAACTATGGCAAATATACACGGCACGGTTTTTGGACGGTGAGCCCCGATTGCGCAGTCGTTCAGAGGACAGGTTGGGACAGGTGGCGAACCTCACGCATGCGCAATCGATATGTGAGTCACTTTCCGGGCAACTGAAAACTCACGTATCAATTGCACATGCGTGAGGCTCGCCGACTATCCTCTGTACGACCGTGAAACCGGGACTACCTCCTCGTGTAGTGGCTAGCATTCTTGGCTGCCGCCCCGGAGGTCTGAATTCGATTCCCGGCTCTGCCAAGACATTGTAATTCTGGTCTGTGAGCTGGAACGGGGCTGGAGCCTTGTGAGGTAAAACTGAGAATTCCACAGTACGGTACTTTTGAGAAATAAATGATCAATTTGCAAGAAAGAAAAAAATTCTGTTTAATAAATTGACAAATATGGAGATATTTGCCATAATAGAAAATTCATTAAGTATAAAATTTTATTTCAGTGTTGTGTTGTATTTTACAACTTTTTTTTGTATTACAACTGATTGTAGACTATATAAACTTAGAATTCTACAATTAACTCTTTTCTAAAATAATTACACAATGATATGCTCTTAAGATATTGGTTGATATTTCCGGGTACCCCCTCCCCCGAAAAAAAAATGTATATACGCCCCTGCTGCTAAGAAATGTCTTCAACATTATAACGTAGGAATGAATCTTCAATTTTGAGCAACCATGGGTACGTAAATCAAAACTACTGTGTTTGTGCTGTAAAACACTACTGTTTGTAGAGCTGTATCCTAGTCTGCAAAGACGTGGTTGTGGGGAGTATTAATTAGTATCCAAGCTTACAGACAGGAAATGTTGATCAGTAGCTTTACATAATGTAAATACTGTTCACCTAAAGCTCTTCAAAGTTTCCTCATAACATTGCCCCATAAGTTGCAGTGAAATTTGTCTCGTATGGTTATTGGTTGCCTCATGCGTAATGCATGCTCTGACTACGCTGTAATAAACAACATGAGGTTTCGTGTCAAAATACATATTACATGGCCCAAAAATATAGACATATATTTTCACTATAAATAATTTAAGTTGTGTGTTCTGTTTGAATACCGGAAATCTTTCGTTAAAATGCGTATTTGTCCCGGATGAACTGTTTCTCTCCTCCCCCAACACACACTTTAATTCCAGGTAGCCTAAATTTAATGTTGGGATGGGTACTAAGCAAAAGACCAAGGCCGCATCTTTCCAAGCGACTACGGTGGCGTAGTTGGTAGTATGCTGAGCTTCTATGCCCAAGATTGCGGGTTCAAACCCGGCCGAAGTCGACGGATTTTTAAGAGCGTTAAAAATTCCTCAGTATGACTTCCTTTGGAGGGGAAGTAAAGCCGGTGGTCCCATGTCATAGATTTATGGCATGAAAAAGAACATTCCGCTAATTACACTTGTGGAAGCAAAAGTTTGTAGGTTAGTTTGATAACGTTCTATTAGTTCCAACATTCGCCTTCGGGCATTTAGTAGCCGCGTCCGCAGCTAGGTGTCGTGGATGGTAGCATTTGGTGGAAAAATTAGGAACTACTTGAAAAAATTAATCGTCTGCAGTCCTTCTACCTGAATCACAGATAACACACTAATACAGCCATCACAATTAACACCGGTTATCAGACAAATTGTACACACACCCAAAGTACACGGGGCTACATGACCGCGTTGTCGCAGCCCCTAAACTAAGGAACCAACCAACCGCATCTTTCCAAATCCTAACTTGAGTTACGAATACCCACACTACTACAGCCATCGCAATGACTCAGGTTATCAGATGAATTGCCCACACAAACGCACACACACACACAAGTACATCGGACTACATGACCCCGATTTCGAAAAGACCCTAAATGAAGAAGAAGAAGAAGAAGAAGAGCAACACCAACAAAGCATAAATTTTAAACTCTTAAAAATTATGGAATATTTTCTTATGCAGGTTATATAGTTCTTCCACTTTTCTCGTGAAAGTGCGGCTCCGCCTTTGAAATCTAGCTGGGTGGATATGTTAACATTCCATGGCTGCCTGGAGCCACGGCTTTCCCAGCGCGTGGCACAGCGTTGTCTACTTTCCACCGTAGCCACTGAGAGCAAGCAGCGAGACTGTACAGAACTACGTGAAGATGTGCAACACTGGACACCTGACATCTGCGAGACACGCGAGCTAGCCGCCAGGGTAGTCCTCGTGGAATAGAGGAAGCATTCTATTGGTCAACAGCCGACAGCTATTGGTCAGTAGCGAACAATGGTTATTGTCGGTGCGAGCTACTGCCTTAAGTTTAAATCACCGCTCGTTAACCAGGAAATTGAGGGAACTATTCCAAATTAATATCATTTTATCTCAGTCAATGGCCAAAGATGGTTGGTTCCTTAGTTTAGGGGCTGTGATAACGCGGTCATGCAGCCCCGTGTACTTTGGGTGTGTGTAGCATTTGTCTGATAACCGGTGTTAATTGTGATGGTTGTATTAATGTGTGTTATCTGTGATTCAGGTAGGACTGCAGACGATTAATTTTTTCAAGTAGTTCCTAATTTTTCCACCAAATGCTACCATCCACGATACCTAGCTGCGGACGTGGCCACTAAATGCCATCTCAGTCAGCACCCGGTGGCGAACGTTGGAACTAATAGAGCGTTATCAAACTAACCTACAAACTTTTGCCTCCACAAGTGTAATTAGTGGAAGGTTCATTTTCATGCCCTAAATCAATGACATGGGACCGCCGGCTTCACTTCCGCTCTGAAGGAAGGCATACTGAGGGATTTTAAACGCTCTTAAAAAATCCAACGACTTAGCCTGGGTTTTAACCCGCGACCTTGGGCGTGGAAGCTCAGTCAGCATGCTACCAACTACGCCACCGAAGCCGCATGGCCAATGCAAATCAAAGCATCCTAAATTATTACAGTTAGCCGTGTTTAGCTGTGCATGTGACCTTTAGAGCTCAGCGGTAGGAGCAGGGTGTAAAGCGGTGCGGGGAGCGTGATAAATACTTCCCTACTGAGAACATAGACACTTGTGACAGTAGGTTCTCACAATCTCAGACACTCTCAGCGTGGCAAATGTTTTACGCTGCAGTAGTAAGTTATACCGGGGAAGTGGGATGGGGAAGTGCAGAGCTAACTGCCGGTAAGTGTACTTATACAACTTTCATTCAGTGACCTGTCTTCTTTAACATTCAATTACATGGTATTTGTCACATGCCAAATTGCACAACGTTATTGTTGTTTTTAGGTGTGTAACAGCGAGGTCATCTGACCCCAGGGTCACATAAGAACATACACGGTCGTCTTATGGTTTATGGAATCGTTCCATGTCCCACGGCGTTGCCGTGTTCGTTGAATCGTACACCATGTCCGCGAGAGCAGCCGCAACAACTCCGGAGACCGGAGGTTCCATTCCCGGCGTTGACATTGGCTATTCTGAGTGTGGTTTTTCTCCGGGTTTTTCCACACTCCCTCTGGGCAAACGCCAGGATAGTACGTTATCTTATTTCAAGTCCCCGGGCTGGCTGCGTAGCTCAGCGGTAACGTTCTCGCTTTCTGTGCTCAATATTGCAGGATCGAATCCTGGCGCAGTCAGCTGGCATTTGAGGGTGCGCAAATGTGTGGGAGCTGTATCAGTAGATTTACTGGCACATTAAAGATCCCCTTAGGGGCAGAATTCTGGCACCCCGGCGTCTCTAAAAGCCGCAGTAGTTAAAAGAGACGTAAAACAAATAGCATTATTATTACTTAAGTCCCGGGTCACTGACCACATCCCCGTCTCTAATATAGCTGCACAAACTACTGCAGTCATCACAGAAACACAGGTTATCAGACGTATTCAACACACACACAAGTATACAGGGCTGATGACCAGAGCTATCAAAAGCCCCTAATACGAATTACAGTACCTGTAACAACGTAAGATGTTGTGTATTGAATAATACATGAGGGGGATTTTGAAGAAAACTCCAAAATTTAGAGAAATCGGTAGTCTACCATGAACATCATAAATAAATTGGAAGTATAACCATTTATAAGCTATGTGCGAGGAGTGATGAGAAATAAAGGTTACGAGTCCGATATTTCTGGAGTTTCCTCTGTTATAGAGAAATTAGTGGTATGGGGTAATTGGTAACTATGCAGAGTTTCAACCACCTGCCTCCTACAGCACTAGTTGTAAGTAAACAACTAATAGCGACTCGTTTAGAAAACTAGTCTCGGGAAGAGATCCACTCAGTTATCGATTCCTGTGAGCCAAACATGTAACCGTGGCCAGGACTTCCCACCGAGAGCGTCATCTTCCTTCATGACAACGCGCGACCCCATACAGCCCAGAAGACCACCACGCTGTTGAATCGATTTCCCTGTGACATAATCGACCAACCTACCTACAGCCCGGACCTCGCTCCAAGCGACTTTCACCTGTTTCCTCACTTGAAGTAACACCTAGGTGATCAATAATTCGCTTCTGACGAGGAGGTGAAACGCTTCGCGAAGACGTGGCTGAACACGCAGGGACAGGATTTTTACCATGAGGGATATTCAGACTTATCCCACGAAGCAACAAGTGTCTAAACTGACATGGAGACTATGTTGAAAAATAACCAGGCTTTGTATCCTTAATTTATGAACACTCTTGTAATAATAATAATAATAATAATAATAATAATAATAGCGTGTCTAATGGAAAAACTAGAGGCTCAAGAAAGGAAGATTTTGAGGAGAATCCTGGGTCCCATCAAAGAAAACAGCGAGTACAGAAGACGTCTCAACGACGAATTATACAAGCACGTGGAGAAGATCAGTGACACGATTCGAAAATGAAGGATTGCCTTTTATAGTCACGTGACACGAATGAGCCGAGGCAGGATATCAAAGCGGATATTGACGTACTTTCAAGATAAGAAAACCAAAGGGGCATGGTTCACGGAAGTTGAGAAAGATCTACGTGAAATGGAAATTTCCCCTTAAGATATCCAGGAGCGTGTTCCACTTCAGGAAAGACTACGTACGCACAAAGTTAGTTATTGTTGTTTTTAGGGGCAAAACTACGAGTTCATCTGCAAGGTTTCCAGGAAAAGCCGAAACTGAAGACAGGGAAGGCGTGGACCCAAGAGAGAAAAGAACAACACCGGAGACGAATGCGGGAACACTGGGCGGCAGTTAGTGCTCGGAAGAAGAGATAATTGAACTGACGTGGTCCGTAGTTGGTCGAATCGAATACAGAAGAAGAAGAATGGCGTGTGGTCTTCCGAGAGGCTTGATTCAGGTCGACGCCCGCAGACTCTGCGCGTCGTGTTGAAGATGAGATGAATTATGAAGACATCACACACGCCCAGTCCTCGAATCGAGGAAATAAACCATGCGAATTTAAAATATTATGCCCTTGGCCACGAAGCCGGACAGAAACTAAATTTACACGCTTTCTGTAATATTAAACGCATTTCAAGGAATTACACTCCCTTCGTTAACACTGATAGGTCGGGCGTTTGATGCAAAATGTTCTGATGCACAATCTTCCTCGTCCTGAAACAGAATTTATCATTCGGTCTTTCTAGTCCCACTTCAAACGAATGCCGGAATGTAACAAGTGTTCACTAAATGACACAACCGCTAAATGGATTCCCGACGACCCAGCTCAAGTGGCACGCCGTTCATCAATCTTTTACCGCAGCTGTCGATTCAAGGAACTAGAATCGCAAGTAGGTTCTGGCGTTCAAAGAAATTAATTTAATGTTAATATGATGACTGTTTAATTCTGCTTTACAGCTATTTAGTGGAAATAGGTCATTCGCCTAAAATTATAAAGCATTTTACACTAATTGGTTTTGAATTGATTTAAAATGAACTCGGAAGCTTTGAAGGAGAACTGTAAAAGCAACCATTGTGGGTAGAGCAATTAAAGAGTGATTTCTGAATGGATTGTTATTCTGCTTGAATGAGTTGAAAAACAGGAGATACTGAAAGTTCGTTACTTTCACATTATACATTCTTTTTAAATATCACCGATAGTTAGGTTCATTAAGGCACAGCACTAGGCCATGAAGCGAAGTTATCTGCAGGCTCGGTAGACGTGGGTTTGAGTCCTACCGTCAGCTGTCCTTGAAATGGTCTTCAATGGTTTCCTATTTTTAATTCCTGGCAAATGTCGAGACAGTAGCCTACTTTCTAATAGAGTAGAGGCTGGTTCACAATTGGCCCGGGAACGTGAACGTGTACATGCGCGCGCGATCAGCTATAGCGTAATAATATTAATAATAATAATAATGTTATTGGTTTTACGTCCCTTCTAACTACACTGGCTTTTAGAGACGCCGGGGTGCCGGAATTTTGCCCCGAAGGGGATCTGTAACGTGCCAGTAAATCTACTGACACGGCTCCCTCGCATTTGCGCACCCTCAAATGCCAGCTGACTGCGCCAGGTTTCGAACCTGCAACCTTGGGCTCAGCAAGCGAGAACGTTACCCCTGAGCCACGTAATAATACTAATAAATACTAATTACACAACTGAAATGCTTCAGAGTGTTATAATAAGGTCATAATAACTTCATTAAACACAAATTGTGTGATTTAGAGAAGCAAGTTTAGAGAGCGCATTCACAGGTTATGTTTACATCGCTGGCTACTCCTTCCGTACTGCGCATGTGCAGGTACAACGTTTCTGATTGGCTCCGGGAAGCTCCGAGAACGTAAAACATGAAACTTGACCATGTTTCCCGTTGGCCTTCCCGGGCTACTTTTAGCTTCTCGTTCCCGGAGATTGGTTGTGAACCGACCCATAAGGTAGCGTGCATTTCAACTTCTTCTCGTTCTCGTTCTCGTTCCCGTTCTCGTTCTGGTTCTCGTTCCCGGGCTATTGTGAACCGGGCTTTAGGCCTCTTCCTTTTCACTCATTGTCCAGTTTCATTCACAGTTATTCATTTCATCTCACCTCTGATGAGGTTAAGGTCAGGGAGGGCATCCGACAGTAAAAAATATCACTCGCCACATAGACGTTGATCGTGTCTCATCCCCGACCGGTAGGAACGGTTGCATCTTAATTAATAGATAATTTACTGGTCTGGTGAAGCTGAATGCGTTTTAAAAGCGTCCGTCTTGTTGCGTAGTGGCTAGCACTATTGGCTGTCACCGCGAAGGCCCAGTTTCGATTCTCCGCTCGGCCAAGAAATTTAATTCTGGTCCGAGGGTTGGAACGGTGTACACTCAACCCCGTGAGGCAAAACTTAGAAGAGGCGGGTTCGATGCCCACCTCAGCCATCTTGTAGTTGGTTTTCCGTGGGTTCTCCACCTTTACTCCAGGTGAATGGTGGGATGGTTCCTAACTTAAGGCCACGCCACCTCCTTCCCAATCCTCATCTGAACAAATACACACTAATACAGACATCACAATAACACAGGTTATCAGACAAATTGAAGCCTCCGTGGCTTAGGCGGCAGCACGCCGGCCTCTCACCGCTGGGTCCGTGGTTCAAATCCCGGTCACTCCATGTGAGATCTGTGCTGGACAAAATGGAGGCAGACAGGTTTTTCTCCGGGTACTCCGGTTTTCCCTGTCAAAATTTAATTCCAGCAACACTCTCCACTATCATTTCATTTCATCTGTCATTCATTTAATCATTGCCCCAGAGGAGTGCGTCAGGCCTCGGCAGCCGGCACAGTTCATATCCTCGCCGCTAGATGGGGGCTTCATTCATTCCATTCCTGGCCCGGTCGGAGACTGGAAGCAGGCTGTGGATTTTTTCATCAGACAAATTACATACACACAAATAGCCTACACGGAACAATATGACCACGAAGTCACATGGTCCCTAAATAAATCAACATTGGCATTGTTGACAACCCTGATCTAGTGAATACGAATATGACTCCTGACCCTAAAGTCCAGGGTTTAAATTCCGGTGAGGCCAAATATATTATAATGAATTTGGTCGGAGGACTGAAACAGCGCCCTGTTAGCCTCGTGAGAAGATCGTTGTTAATTCGTGTTAGGAGCTTTGGAGATTTTGGCCATCAGTCCCGTGTCCTTGGTGTGTATTGAATTAGTCTGATGACCTTCGTTTCTGTGGTGACTGTTGTAGATGAGTGTTCTTTTTCTCGTGTGGCCTCCTGAGAGGCCGAGTGCAGGTCTTTCTAGTCGATGTCGACGTCCGTGAGGGACCTGTGCGTCGGGATGAGAGATGGTATGGATGAAGTTGAATGAAACTGGTGAAGGATATGGAAGGAAGCGGCCGTAGCCTGTCAGAAGGTGCCGTCCCAGCATTTGACTAGTGTTGAAAATGGGAAACCACGGAAAACCATTTCAAGGACGGCCGACGGTAAGATTTGAACCACACGTCTACTGAGTCAGCAGAGAGCTTGGCCCCATAGCTGCGATTTGGCGAGCGTAGCCACTGCTGTCGGTAGTAATGTGTGTAGGTGTCCAGGGACTTAAAATAGGGTATTATCCCGGCATTTTCATCCTCGCCGCTAGATGGGGGCTTCATTCATTCCATTCCCTGACCCGGTCGGTCAACTGGAAGCAGGCTGTGGATTTTTCAAAATTTCAACCCGGCGTTTTCCTGGAGTGATTGGGGGAAAGCCACACTCCGGCTGGCCGCTGTCAGCACCGGGATTCGAAACTCCAATCTCTGGATTTGCTGCAGCTTCCCATCTCAGTCGTGGTGGGCGATTTACCGCTCACGGATACGCTGCGGGGTTCGTGAGAAGAGGTGGGTTCGATGTTAGGGACGTCGTTGGTCCCAGGGTGAATCAACTAGCAGATCGTAGACTAATTCAGTGGGCGCTTAGTGCGATCACAGAACGGTCTAATAATAGTGCGCGTTCTCTAAAAGCTAGGGCAAGACCATATCAATGGAGGATCTCGTCCAAATTTTTCAGAACTTCTCTTTAACCACACATTTTCATTATTCTTGGAACCAGTTATGTGTACGTCTGCGGCGTGATATAGATTACACAGTTTAGGTTCCATAAACGGAGCAAACACAGGTTAGCGGGTCTACCACCGTCGCCGCCAACGCCCCATAAATAATTCAAAGTCCTGACTGGTTCAGATTCTCAGAAGCTAAAGAGGAAAGCGACCTTTCTTGTTCAACCCCTCTCCATAGCTGAGCGCGCCAAGTCGTGCAACCGACTGCAATGGTATGATGGAAGTCCGGAGATCTAATATTCGAATCCCGGGCGCTGACAGCGGCCACCTTGAGTTATGGTTTTCCCACACTCCCTCCAGGCAAATGGTACCTTATTTCAAGTCCCATGGTACGTACTCCATCAAAGGACCAATTAATTACAATTTCAGGTACAAGTACATCCCGCGATTTCTACGTACTGTATCTAGAAATAATGTTTTATTACGGACGGCATATGGACGTTGATATTTGTTTGTTTGTTTGTTTGTTTGTTTGATATAGTGTCTTTAATTGCCGCTATGTAACTGCTGTATAAAGTTTCAAACTGCGTCTTCAAATGCGGATGCTGTCACATGTGTTAAAGTGCGAGGTTTGGTTGGCCGTGAGTTGCGAATGTGCATAAATTACTTTAGTTATCCAATAAATTGAAGGGTTGCACTGCACTCAGGGCCGTATATAGAGGTTTTTATTGGGGGGCACGGAATAGCCCCCAAAGAAAAGGGGGGGGGGTCCCGTGGTTCCTCTCAGGGAAACTTTTGTATAATTTGGTGCGAAGTGATGAGTTTGGTGCGAAGTGATGAGTTTTAAGACTATCTGGCAACACTTTTTCAACTAATTTGTTGTGATCTGTTATGTTTGGTTAATGTCAAACACAACTAAGATCATTTTATGTTACTTGTCATTAATACATCATCTTGCTCACTTGATAGTATTTAGACGGAAAGAATTAACATTACTGTTTTGAAAAAGCCTCCGTAGCTTAGGCGGCAGCACACCGGCCTCTTACCGCTGGGTCCGTGGTTCAAATCCCGGTCACTCCAGGTTTTTCTCCGGGTACTCCAGTTTTCCCTGTCACCATTCCATTCCAGCAGCACTCTCCACCATCATTTCATTTCATCTGTCGTTCATTTAATCATTGCCCCAGAGGAGTGCGACAGGCTTCGGCTGCCGGCACAGTTCATATCCTCGCCGCTTGATGGGGGCTTCATTCATTCCATTCCTGACCCGGTCGGAGACTGGAAGCAGGCTGTGGATTTTCATTTTCACTGTTTTGAAAAAGATGGTATGTTGGCTTTCACGGCCAGTGAATTAGAACTCAGCAATTCTTCTAGGTTTGTGCCGTGTCTTGTGTGGGGTTTCGCCTAGGACACCAAGCTGGCTCATCAGCGGAATCTTGGTGTCCCCTCTGATGAGCCAGCTTGGTTCCTAGGCGAAACCCCACACAATACAGTACACGGCACAAACTTAGATATACCATCTTTTTGGAAACCTTCATAGGGAGGTTATGACTGCTTGAGCTTTTAGTTCTCGCAGTAAACAGGCGCAGGTGCGCTTTATAAAAAGGGTGGTAGCGCGCAGTTCGTTACTTCTGTGGGGGTCCTGGCGGGGACACCAAGAGCCCGCTGTAGCCAGCTTGGTGTCCTAGGTGAAACCCCACACAATACACGGCACAAACCTAGAATAATTGCTGAGTTCTAATTACTGTTTTGATTTACAACTTACACTACCAGTTAAATATAAAGTCAAGGTTTCTTGAAGCATTGCCAAATAGGTTTATAACTTCATCGTCAGTCATTTGTATGTCTCTGTGAATAGATAATAATACTAGAACATTGAGTCTGTTTTCAGAAGTAGAATTCAACCTTCTCAAACTCAAACTCTGATCGGCGGTAGCTACTGAGACAGGCAATATTGTCAAAAGTTTGATAAGGGTATACAAGTTAGGGAAAAGCCTTTTGTCACACGCTTCAAGGGCACTTGTTGCTGTTTTTGGTAGGCTCTTAAGAGCTAAGGCACTGGAGAGTAATAAGGGGTTATGTTGTTACACATAAAATTACAGCAAACTGATTGTCACACAGTTATTATCGCTCTACAGTCGCGTCGCTTTGAAACGTTGCCATATAATACATAAGTATAATGGTGTTTAATGTTTTAATTCATAAACAAATATTATATGTGACAAAATTTCAGGGGGGCGGGGAGAGGGAGTGGGCATACGACCCTGCGCCTACACTCTTCTAAAGCCACGGTGAGATAAAACAATTGATCGCTACTAGAATAGACGATGGTCTGGCCAAAACCATTTGTTGCTACTAGGATTATCCACGGTCTGGGCGGTGGTTCCTAACTTAAGGCCACGGCCGCTTCCTTCCCAAACCTATCCCCAATTTGCAAAAAGACAAAAATTCCACACACATCGAAATACACGGGGCTATATGACTACAATGTCGCTGACTCTGAAATAACCAAAAACAAACATTTTCGAAACATTAGAAAAGCCTGATGGACTTTGTATCAAGTGATTGAAAACCAGGGCATGTTTGGCAATAGCTGACACAAATTATGTCGAAAACAGTAGGCTAAGTGGTATCATTAAACGTATTCCTTTCCTCGCTTATTGTACGACAGAACTCCCTGCAGGGCGTCAGATATACAGCCTATAAACGTCTGAGTAATGAATTTTCTTGACATTTACAGGCTTCAAGTTATGCTAATCAGGTAGAGATAAGTCTCGGAACACGACTATGCTGTGAAGTGCCAAGTATTAACATGTTCAAATATTAAATTAGTCAGGAATGTTCGCAAGTGGCGGTGATGGCGAGGTGGACATCGTTCCATCATTCAAATTCCACACTCTCCAGGCATTTTCCAGGCAAATGCCGGGATGGTACCTTACTTCTTGTCCCGTGGCACCTACAAAATCCTTGTCCATAATAATTACATCTAGCCTATGCCTACACACACACTGCTATAGTATGTTACTTCAGAAACACAAATAGCAGATTCGTCCGTCTCGTTGTGTAGTAGCTAGCGTTCTTAGCTGACACCACGGAGGCCCTGGTTCGATTCCCAGCTCTGCCCAGAAATTTAATTCTGGGTTGAGGGTTGGAACGTAGTTACCATTACTATTAAAAAGAAATCGACTGGCTGCGTGGATCAGCGGCAACGTTCTCGTCTCTTGTTCCCAAGATTGCAGGTTCGAATCCTGGCTCCGTCAGCAGGCATTTGAGGGTGCACAAATGAGAGGAAACCGTACTATTAGATTTATTGGTAGATCCCCTTCGACGCAAAATTTCCGTACCCCGGCGTCTCTAAAAGCCATAGTAGTTAAAAGGGACGTAAAACCAATAACATTATTATTATTTAAAAAGTAAATTACCCAATCCTGGAAATATCCAAGTGTGAAAGGCAATATTGAGTGAATACAAACACGACAATTACTGTCAAATTTTTACAAAATGGCTCTAATAATATGATCACTCTCTGTATATAACTTAGAAGAAAATCGCTATTTTCGAAATACTTTATTTACTTGTGAGGTTGTTAGTTGTTTTGTTAATTTATTTCATTTTATGTTTATTCTATATTGTTTTTACCTTATTTTATTTTATTTTATTTATTTAATATAATTTCTTTTCATTTTTAAAGTGAAACATCGATCTTGTGCCGTCTCCTTGTAAGACATTGTATCCTGGTGCAAAATAATATGCTGCATTCCTTCCGGTCTGTACGCCACAGCAAGTCTTTCTCTTCTTGCATATTGACCATTTGATATATGTCTGACGTGATCTGTGTTTATGATCGCCGACAATTTACCTTATAATTTTATTTACGTCTATAAATAATGAGCAGTTATACATAATTATTCGCACGTCACTAATCATGGAGTAAATAGCTTATAATTTTGCCTTGGCTTCTCACATAGCCTTGGGCGGTGCTAGTGAATGTACGTGCATTTCTTTCTCCTAGAAGGTTTTCAGAGCAATTTAACACGAAATAACTGGAAGAAAACAGTCTGAACTAATGTCCTCGTTAGGTCTAGAAAAGTACTACCTACGTGATTCAAAATTGCAGTAAAAAATGTTGGAAGGTTCGATACTTACGACGCAAGCTTTGAAGATGATTTGTGCCGTAGGTCAGTAATGCATCTCTCCCACGCCTCTCCTCGCCGTTTAAAATTCAAAAAGCCAGTTCCAGAACTCTACGCATCCACCAGAGATTCAGAATCACTTAAATTTGCATTTCCATTCAAACAACTGCATTGTATCAAAATTGTAGTGGATTTATCTGGAGCTCTTTAAGACATGGATCAAACCTAAGGCAAAGTTCGCTTCAGCAATATTTGAAAAAGAAAAAAATTACATATTATAGTGGCCCTTATATAAAAGGTAGATATTGTGAGTTTTAAACTGGTCTAATCGGTCGTGTCTGAAAATATTCTAGATAATTTATTATTATTATTGGTATTATTATTATTATTATTATTATTATTATTATTATTATTATTATTATTATTATTATTATTATTATTAGTATTATTACTGGTGCCTTTATTGTGGCGAAGTTCCGGTTGTAACATGGTAGTCATTGAACTAGACTATAGCTTCTGTAATAAACCCCGTAGTGCAGTGACTATCATTCTTTACCCCTGAGGTCCAGGTTCGATTCCCGGCTGTCCAAGAAATTTAATTCTCGCGTGAAGGCTGGAACGGGGTACACTCAGCCGAGGTGGGTTGGATTCCCACTTCAGCCATCCTGGAAGTGGTTTTCCGTGGCTTCCTGCGTCTTTTCCGAGCTAATTCCGGGATGGCTTCCTCACCTGAGTTATAAATACATACTACTACTACAACGACTACTACTACTGCTGCTGCTGCAGCAACTACAGACACCACAATAGCACAGGTTATTAGACCAATTATCTATTTATTTATTTATTTACGGTATTTATCTATTTATTTATCCAAGTACACAGGGCTAAATGACTGCGATGTCCAAGCACCTCAAATGAAACAACAACAACAACAACAGAAATCGATAGGTGACATACAATAAATTGTCAGATTTAAAAATGAACAAAAGCGGCTTCGGTGACGTAGTTGGTAGCATACTGAGCTTCTAATCCCAAGATCGCGGGTTCAAACCCGGCCGAAGTCGTGGATTTTTTTAAAGAGCGTTAGAAATCCCTCAGTATGCCTTCCTTCGGAGATGAAGTAAAGCCGGCGGGCCAATGTCATAGATTTATGGCATGTAACAAAACCTTCCACTAACTACAATTGTGTGAAACTAAATTTCTAGGTTAGATTTGATTAACGCTCTATATGTTCCAACGTTCGCCGCCAAGTGCCAGTTGCGGTGGCATCTAGTAGCCAAGTTCACTGCTAGGTGTCGTTGACGGTGGCATTTGGTAGCAAACGTTGATCGTCTGCAGTCCTTACCTGAATTGCAGATAACACACACTAATACAGCCATCACACTTAACACGGGTTATCAGACAGATTCTACACACACCCAAAGTACACGGGGCTACATGACCGCGTTGTCGCAGCCCCTAAACTGAGGAACCAACCAACCAACCAATCAAAAATGAACAAAACTCAAACAAGATTTGAACACAAGTACGGAAGATATGAACGTAAGTAAACATCTCGAAAATAATTAGCTCACTATCGTTAATTAATTAAATATTAATTAATTCAGTCCTGAATTTATTCTAATCAACATAAATTCAATAAATCATTTAATTTGCCATTGACCACCAGAAATGTTCCAAAATATACCCTCGCTTTGTAACCGTACGGCTTCTCTCTTCGGGGTGTGGTGGTATTTGATTACCATGAGGAACACATTTCTTTAAAAATATAACCATCGTTTTATTTCTTTCTATCATCCAGCAGACACAATTCAATAATCATCCCGAGCATTCAACCAAATCCGTTTTCTTACTTAAAGCCAGAACCTCGTTCTTTTAATATCTCATCCCCTTACTACTTTTTCCAAACACATAACAATCATCAGACCTCACACAATCTTATAAGCAACCAACATAATAATAATTTTAGCATGGAATAAAAGCACACGAATAAACACAGAAAATGAAAAACAAAACAACTTCGTAAAAAGATATTATGTGCACAGATGTGCAACTCTATAGCCCATGGCCTCCTTCCTCACCAAATATTAGCCATGATCCTAACCTAAAACTATGTAACCACATTAGGTTACAGCTTCCTATGCTGTGCATCATAATGCATTTTATTAATACAGTATATCAAAGATGTTGTGGCCACCTTGGCAGATCTCCCATTCTTGTTGAGATTGGTAGCACTGTTGAGGATGACTTGACGCGTATTATTTGCACTGTGCTTTGTATAATTAGTGAATGCAAGGCTGGGGAATAACGAGCTTGTTATTGTGGAGTATGTAGCTCATTATCACATCTCTGTGCCTCATACGGCCTTGTGTGACAGCTTCAGTGTCGTGGAGGTGATCTTGGATGGGATTCTTGACCTAGAGCCCTCAGGTCCTCACCGAAGGGGAGGAGATCATAAGCGCATGATTGTTTCGGCAGATTTAGGTATTAGGAAGTCATTTTTGAAAGCCTTTGTTTGGAGCGTGGCACTCTATGGAAGTGAAACGTGGACAATTGGTGCAGCAGAAGAGAGGAGAATTGAAGCGTTTGAATTGTGGTGTTACAAGAAACGTAAGGTGGAGGTAAGATGTGGTAGCTATGTAGAGATGAAACGACTAGCTCAGGAATTAAGACTCAAACAACAACAGTCACTGACATAAATATTCGTGCATTGTGAAGGAATCGAGCGAATTTTGCTGTAAATGTGGTGTGCGTGTGTGTCTTCAGTCTGACTGTTTTGATATAGCACTCCATGCCTCCCTGTCCTGAGCTAATCGTTTCATATCTGCATAGCTACCACGCCCTACATCTGAGGCAATCTGTTCTACATATTTTAACTTCGTCTTACCCCTAAATTGTTGGTCCTCGACCCTTTCTTTCATAACTAAGTTTGCTTGTCTTGGGTGTCTTAGTATGTGTCCTACCAACCTATCATTAGCGCTCGCTTGAAACATCTCTCCTCTCCATCTAGTCTTTTCATTTGTTACTCTATCTATAGTATCTACCCACCAAATCATCATTCTCTTGCAGCAATACATTTCAAAAGCTCCTTTTCTCCTCTTTTCTGCTGCACCAACAATCCAAGTTTCACTCGCATAGAGAGCCACGCTTCAGGCAAATGCTTTCAAAAATGATTTCTAGTACATAAAATTATATTTCATGCAAAAAGAAATCCTTTCAGTAAAAAAAGCTTTTACACGCGATAATTTTACGTGTATTGGATTGCGTGGAACTGTTCCTTTCAACAGGTCCACGACCGACTTCCTTATGTTAATGTTATGTTAATTGCCTCTATCAAAATACAAAATTTCAGTTTGATTTCTGTCATAGATTAATAGATATTGAGAACCGTCTAAATATTGCGGATGGTCGCCATATTGAATTTTTATATACTGTATGTACTATTGGATGACGATTATGGCGTAGGTTCATTATTCAAACGTTGGTGAGACGTAATGAAAATTGAAGGGTACGGTCGGGGTCGGCCGAAATGGTACTATGATCTCACAGAGTTTCATTGAATTCACTCCAGCCGTTTAGATTTGATTAGGGGGCGGGGGACACACACAAACATACGCGCGCACACACGGACAAAAGGTGATCACATAAGCCTATATTTTCATCAATGAAAATAGGCTAATAAATGGCCATTGGTTGCATTAATAACATTCCTAATGTGTTAATTTCAGAATTAGAGCCCTGCGCGGATACACAGAACGTTATTCGCATCCGCCACGCATCCTCACGACTGTTATCCGCATCCGTTTGACTGTTGTCCGAATTTACTGGCACTACAATAATATTTTTAATGTGTTAAAGCATAAAGTATTAAAGCAACACATTTAGACATTTGAGGACAAAGTCGTTCCCCTGGGCTTTGAGTGTCATGTGCTTTGTTTAAAATTAATATTATAAAGCCAGTTGCATTGCAACCCTTTTCAGTTAGGAGTGTTAATTATGCTTAGTGACATAATTTGAATGAGATTAGCTTAAATCATCATCTTACATTTGTTATGAAAAATACATAGGCCTACGGGCCCTAGTAATGACATTCAACAAGTTCGGATTGTATTGTAAAAACTATTGGCAAATTTACTCCAAACATTATCCGCAGCTTATCCGCTATCCGCACAGCCAATGCAAACTACAGGGTGTCTCAAAAATGTACTAACACTTTGAATGACTATATAATGATTATTTATGAACATAGAGACAAGTTTAAGAGCTTCAATTATAGAAGAGACATGTCATTAAAGACTCATGTTCGCAAATGTTCAAATTGATCACCGTCAGTGTCCAGGGGTTCGACAAATCGCCACCAACGCACCGGACCATTGCTCGTATGAGAGATAAATTTGAAGCAGATGGAACCGTTCACAACGTCAACAAGAAACGTTCTGGATGACCACGGACATCCACCAGTCCTAGAAAAGAAGAACAGGTGCAGGAAGCCCTCACTCGATCCCCACAGAAATCGGCTCGAGAGACACACATCTGAAAAGATAGTGTCCATCGCATCATGAAGCGTATGTGCAGGAAATCCTACATTCCAACAGGAAATTGGAAATTGACAGGCAATGCCACGAAATTCCAAATTAACTTTGTCGTAACGTTTGCGAATCCATTGCTTCGCGTTATCAGCTTTGTCTGGACACTGACGGTCATCAATTTGAACATTTGCGAACATGAGTCTTTAATTACAGGTCTCCTCTATAATGAAAGCCCTTAAACTTGTCTCTATGTTCATAAATAATCATTTTATAGTCATTCAAAGTGTTAGTACATTTTTTTGAGACGCCCTGTATATCCGCATGGCGAAAACTTTTGCGCAGGGCTTTAATTATAACTATGGATTGAGTAGATGTTCAATAAATAAATCTATCCACCTTCGTAAAACCTAATGATATTGAAATAAAATCTCTCCTCCCCCTTAACAATTGCCACTCTACGTGGCCACCTTGATGGAACATTCTTGCGACGCCACTGCTGGATCCTGGACAGCTGATCATTTACTGTATCTCGTTGATATGCTCACCGCTCAAACGTCACACAAATGATAACTAATGCTTGATTCTTTCCATTTTTGTGAACTTCTTAGAATATTAAGCAGGGACGTAAAAAATGTGCCATTGTGAAAGCTGCATATATGATTACCGAACTTGGCGCCACGTCTAGCGGTAGTCAATCTTTTTGTTTTCTTTCGTTACTGTATTGTGTCCGGTGACAAAACAGTTGAGTGCAAGAAACCGCACCGACAGAATGTCACGTAAGCAGTTTCTTCGTCGGCAGACAAGTGTTACGCAAAAAAATAAATGTCTACGTAGACTGGTGGGAATTCGAGATGTTATAAGCAGTGGAAACTTGAAGACAGTAGAAGCACGTACTTCTTTTTTCCCGGTGTTGTGCTGAAGAAAAGTTCTAAAAATGGCACAGAATGGAAGTCCGTCCCATCACTGTGAGTATTCATAATTTTAAATACATTGGTCAAGTAGCATACTGAGTGCTCGACAGTGAGAATATAAGTCAGTAATCCTTAGTTCATTAAGAAAGAAAAAAATCACCTTTATGCAGTGTGATCTGGCGTCCAAGGTAAATAATCCCTTTGTCTTTCCTCGGAAGTAATTATTCTTCTTCAGTGGCGTCAAATATGCTCCAGGTTTGAACTCCCAAGACTGGCTGCGTGGGGCAGCGGTAACGTCGCCTGCTGTACCCAAGGTTTCAGGATCGAATCCTGGCACAGTCAGCTGACATTTGAGGGTGCTTAAGTGAGAGGGAGCCGTGTTAGTAACGTTCAGTCGGTTAACACAAAAATCATTCCAATTACGGTACTGGAATATGTGAAAAATAACCTGAAATAGAGTACATATGATCAAAATGTATATACAGGGTCTTTATATTTGCTTGGCAAGGACATTCTCGCTCACGCGCTCCGCCAGTGACTGCTCAGTTGCCCGCTGCCGGGTGCGCGTATGTACGTCAGAATACGGTGCTTAAAATCAGTATCATGCATTTTTACTCACCATGTTTACAGTAGATGCGGAAAACGTTCCCTATCCGCTGCCCAACATAACCGGCATCTCCTTGTGAAGTTTCCGGTTACTCCGCTTAATTTAGCTTCAGTAAGGAAATAGGCCTAACGACCTTTATGTCTATTTTTATTGTTTACTGAACCTGTACGTGTGAATCAATTAGCCATTTGTTTTATTGTCCAATTTATAGGAATGGGTCTCCCTGGAAGTTTCACTCGAACTTTTTTCTCATTCTAGCTCACAATTTCCTGCACTTTATGTACGTATTGAGCAGATGCACGTTCAAGTAACGAATATTTCTCATCAGGCATTACAGCACTATACACAATCACAATAAAACAAGCACTTGCAGGAGTACCCTACCTTGACCACATCATTGAGGGCAAGATAGGGGGAAAGCTTCCTTCAATAATACCATCTTATAATTTGAGTAGTCTTGTCAGTGAACTTATTGATTTTGACTTATCAAAAGTCACAGATTTCAAATCTGCAATGTTTATAAACCTAAAACTTCAAATGTTTCATTTTGTGTGTAGGAGGGGGCGGGGACAAACATTGATTACAGAGGGGATTTAGAATCAAATATGAAGCCTCCGTGGCTTAGGCGGCAGCACGCCGGCCTCTCACCGCTGGGTCCGTGGTTCAAATCCCGGTCACTCCATGTGAGATCCGTGCTGGACAAAACGGAGGCAGACAGGTTTTTCTCCGGGTACTCTGGTTTTCCCTGTCAAAATTTAATTCCAGCAACACTCTCCACTATCATTTCATCTGTCATTCATTTGATCATTGTCCCAGAGGAGTGCGTCAGGCCTCGGCAGTCGGCACAGTTCATATCCTCGCCGCTAGATGGGAGCTTCATTCATTCCATTCCTGACCCGGTCAGAGACTGGAAGCAGGCTGTGGATTTTCATTTAGAATCAAATGCAGAACAAATTACTTTTACGAGACGAATTTTTCGAGGTAATGAAAAGAATGTTTTTCACGATATACGGGACCTATTATAAAAGTAGATATCTCGCGCCTCAAATGGGAGAGGGGGGGGGGGGGGACAGAAAATAAAAGTTATACCCTGTAAGTATAAAATTTCCCGTTACAACAATTTTGTTGAAAGTGAAGAGGTCGTTGATTCCGATCCTGAAACGTTTCTATTCTTAAGACTGAAAATATTATAATCATTCCTTTACGAGGTGCCGTCAGATTGGGAGGGGACTTGATTTTCTTTAAGCGAAGTTTCATGGGGTGTTCTCAGCTGAACAGTTTCCCTTTGTTATACACAACACTTACGGAAGGTATGAGTCAGTCGGGAAGAACCAAGCACCAAGGACCAGTCTCCCAAGAAAAGTGATCGCAATCTGGACGCTGGAATGTTTATAGTTCTTCCCTAAAATGAAAGTGACCGCAATCCGGGCAGCTAATGAGGTGAACGCAATCTGGAATGACCGCAATCAGGACACAACCCTCTGTTGTGATGATTTAAAGCTATAACAACAATATAACATATTGCTTATCAACTACTAATTTGAACAAAGATCTACTGTTGATACTTATCTGACGTTGTGGAATGTCTACTGTCTGCTCAGACTACCTGTTTCCGTGTAGGTGTTAGTAAATTGCTTAAATAGTTCTTTGAATTTGAGTAGCTTCGAGGCAAAATTCGTAAATCCAATAACATAAACATACAAATATGTATGAACTCACGAAAGCCTAAGTTCTTGCAACCATTGAATGTGCAGCAAAATGTATGGAGAGAAACATACGTTGCCTATGCTGACTCAGTAGGCTACTGTATTTAATACACATTTCTTATTATACTCGGAGTTAAGAAACATAATGATTTATTAACGTTCCATTCAAGCTCAGATTCCCGAATTGCAATATAGACCTAATAGCCTACTGAGTGTATAGTAATATATTTTTAAATCGAAGATGCGGAGCGCAAGAGTAAACGATTTCTTCTTCACGGATTTCCAAATGTTAACAATAATTGTAGCTGATATTCGTAGGAATATAGAGATAAACATTTGTATGAAGTTCAGTTCTTAACGACACTTAGTTCAAAATACGTATTTCAGAGAGGAAAATGGCAGATGCTAAGGAGGAGATCATGAAAAAGACCAGTTCGCACGGAGGTTAGCAGACTAGACTGAACGCGAAAGACAAAACAGTATCAAATGAATGAGTTTCCGTTTAAACTAGACATAATCCTTATGATTTTATGCGGCTCATTCTACATACACATTTAACAACTCAATATTGAAGTTCGATTGATTGCGTGAGACGCTCGATTTTGTAAATTATATTTTTGACGTTTAGTATTGGCTCATTGGCATGGCTTATGATTAGGGTGAGGTGGTTTTTTGCGGGTAGCGGGAAGACAGTACGTTTCCGGACGAAAGTTCCAATGATAAACTTAACAGTCTCGGTCCCCACTACAAGCCCTCAAAATCTTAATGGGAATTTAGAAGCACCCTGTATATGTTTGCTGAAATATACGGGGATATTATTAAAACCAAAAATCTGGGCCTTTACTTATTGATACGTGCTACCCCTAGTAGCAAGTTAGTTAATTGGATCAAAGTAGGTAAAGCACAACACAAATGGTCCTTTAAAGAAATATTAGCTTTATTGCAGGTCAGAAGGTTACACTACACAATAAGCAAATAGAAACAATTAGGTGTCTTCCTCAAGTTTGTTCCCTTATGGAGTACACTCACACTTTCACTTGCTCACGCAGTTAATCCCTCGCTAATGAGACCGGTGACCTCGGTAGAAAGATCTGCAACACTTCCTTGAGTAAACAAGCTACAGTTATTTACCATAGTCTGGCACTCACTGTTCTTGAATACACACTGTTTCGCAATTCGCACGTCACCGTAACACCTCTATCGCACTGGTAAGAACACACTCCTCAAAACTCAGTCCGTCCCTCGCTGGCCAGGTCGCTTTATATAGCGGGGCTGGTGACTCAATGGATGTTTCCAGAGCAGACCAGGATTCACGGTTACTCGAGAATTCCATTACCCGGTGGGCCGCGAAGGTTCGAGACGGTCTCTTTGTTACTGCCTGTCCGCTGGTTAACACAGGGGCAGTGGGTAGCCCGAGGCGGGCTGTGAATCACCTAGCGAGGTGATGAAGCAACCGCGCAGCCGTAACATTATGATTCAACAGTGCTTTATACGTGTGTATTACCCATTTAACATTTCATTGCCGCTGAGCGTGGCTGCGCCAGCGTTTGTTGATTATTGTATCAGGAGGCCCGCGGGGTGAAGCGGAGGACACAGCGATGACAGCGTGCAGTCTACACATAAGTCAAGCAGCATTCGTCAGATAAGCGCCACAGGAGCTCATGTTACCACGGATAGTTACTGAGGCTACTGGAACTGAGTCATATCCTAATCGCGCAACTGTACCTGGCAACGAAGCAGGGTGACGTGTGACACAAGTAAACAAGGATTATTTCCCATCTCGACCGCCGGCAATCCATTCGTGAAAGTTGTTTTAGGTCAAGTTTTCAGTCTTCTTCAGTCTAACAATAATTCAAAACATGTGAGACTGGTTTGAGCTCGATGTTGACTGTGACTACTTACTCATACGACGATGACCTTGTTAGATAATATGAGAACGCTGCTTGTTGTCATTTCTCAGTCATCTCTCATTGATGTGATGTGAGAAGTTTCATCAGTGAACTGACATTGAAGGACTATTATAGGTGTTGTGTATCGCACTCAATGGCCCTGACCCTGTTCTGAGTGATGGATGTTTACGGAACACACTTGAACACTCACACAGGGCCGAGTGTTGCCGACTATAGTTAATAATGTTATTGGTTTTACGTCCCTTTTAACTACACTGGCTTTTAGAGACGCCGGGGTGCCGGAATTTTGCCCTTAAGCGGATCTTTAACATGCCAGTAAATCTACTGACACGGCTCCCTCGCATTTGCGCACCCTCAAATGCCAGCTGACTGCGCCAGCCGACTATAGTGATAGGTTAGTCAGTTATCGAGGAGTTAGGGAGGAATTTGAGAACTAACTTCCGCTTAAAACTCTCTCCATGGCTGAACGAGAAACAAGAAACAAGCAGTAAAATATTTGCAACTTGCTGAAATTATTTCCAACTAGCGGACCCGTGCGAGAACTCTCGCATAATGGGTTGTGTGCGCCCCATGAGTACATACTACCCGCCTGGCCCTAGTGCTATGCGGGCTGTACGCGTCACAGTTCTGCCAGGGGCTATCGTCTTGTTTGTTTGTTTAAAAGCACTTTATAAACAAATAAATATATATCCGTAGACGTTTCAAGAAATGCAAGATTTTCCCTGTACTATTCACACGGTTTGGAAGATTTTGATACAAACCACACCTTCTAACTCCCTCTGGTTTAGAAGCTTGGTGTTTTTTGAAACCGTTAGTCATAGCTACATTTTCTGTTAAGAAACTGAGAGTATTCTTTTAGAGTTTCCACTAAAAGAGGAGCAAAATGTCGCGCTCTTTGTTGTGATTGTGTTATTTTAGTTTTTATGTGAATTTAGTGCAAAGGGATTCGACGACTTTCATTTCTGATGGTCAGCTATTGAACTATTCAAAGATTCGTGGACCTTTGATTGAATCATCTGGTTTATAGGGTACATTACAAAGTCAACGTAAAAATAATGGCAACTAACAATCAGTGTATTTATGGAAAGAGATGAGGTAAGATAGTGCCACACCCATCTCACTGACACTCCTCTGGCTAACCATTTTGCTCATTCTTTAAGTGTTAAGTTAGGGTAACACTAAGAATGACAAGAAATGCTTTCAAACACAATCCAAAGCGGATTCGCTGGCGTAGTTGGTAGCATGCTGAGCTTCTATGCCCAAGATCAAGGGTTCAAACCCGGCCCAAGTCTTCGGATTTTTAAGAGCATTAAAAATCCCTCAGTATGCCTTCCTTCGGAGGGGAAGTAAAGCCGGCGGTCCCATGTCATAGATTTATGGCATGAAAAAGAACCACTAACTACACTTGTGGAAACTAAAATGTGTAGGTTAGTTTGATAACGCTATATTAGTTCCAACGTCCGCCGCTAGGTGCTGACTGCGATGGCATTTAGTAATAGCCACGTCCGCAGGTAGGTGTCGTGGACGGTAGCATTTGGTGGCAAATATAGGAACTACTTGAAAAATATTGATCGTCCGCAGTCCCTCTACCTGAATCACAGATAACACACACTAATACAGCAATCACAATTAACACTGGTTATCAAACAGGTTCTACACACACCCAACGTACACGAGGCTACATGACCGCGTTGTCGCAGCCCCTAAACTAAGGAACCAAGCAAACACAATCCAATAATTTGTCATCAATCCTAAGTTTAGTTTTATTCCAAGTTAAAAATTTCATCAAATTGAATATTTTTATTATTTCGCTATTGATACCCCTGATTACCCCCCCCCCCCCCCCCCCCTCCCATAGTTACGCCACTGGCTGAGGCCATACATCCAGCTGTTGTTTACTACTGTATTTATTATTTCTTGCATGTTCGTTCCTTAAGCAACGGAGAAACAAAGATGGGACTGTCGAATTCAACCACTATTGCTCGGCAAGTTCAACTGAAGCCCTGAGTGGTAGCGCTGTCAGCGCGACGGGTGGAGAGCCCGTGGTGGGTGATAAGAGAGTGAGAGCGCGATAAGAAAGCGCCGGTGCCAAATCAAAAATTAATAACATCGACTGCATCAGATAATATATGTTGTTTAAAATAATATACACCTAAGATGTTGGAATGGCGTGATTTAATGTTACATTTATTATTGGAAATTAAATAATAACAGTTTAGTTCGAAAAGAACACAAAATATTGTTCATATAATGTGAAAATTAAAATCCACAGCCTGCTTCCAGTCGACCGACCGGGCCAGGGAATGGAATGAATGAAGCCCCCATCTAGCGGCGTGGATATGAACTGTGCCTGCTGCCGAAGCCTGTCGCACTCCCCTGGGGCAATGATTAAATGAATGACAGATGAAATGAAATGACAGTAGAGAGTGTTGCTGGAATGAAATTCGTGACAGGGAAAACCGGAGTACCCGGAGAAAAACCTGTCAGCCTCCGCTGTGTCCAGTACAAATCTCACATGGAGTGACCGGGATTTGAACCACGGACCCAGCGGTGAGAGGCCGGCGTGCTGCCGCCTAAGCCTCGGAGGCTCACCTTAAATAAGTAAATAAATAAATAACTAAATATTAATAATCACGTGCCAGTGCCAGTGTTATTACAATGTTGAGAACCCTTTAGTTATTAGGACAAAGCGGCCTGCGATAAAGCCACAATGCTTGCCCTATGAAGTTCACCTTGCGGTAGCTGGCGTCAGAATGACAACGATGAAACATTTGGCAAATATGAATGAACTCGCTCCTTATTGGTTTCTGATGACGTTACTGACAAGTCACTCCTTTCGCGGCAGCAAATAGTAGTAGATCCTGTATATAACATGTCGACTAGAGGGGAAAGTGGAAGCCTAGTAGTTCGCATATATTCCGGGGCTTCAGATTAACTTGATGCGCTGGAGCTCCTCAAACGGCTGGCTACTTTGGCACTGGTTATGAACTGGTGCAAATATTGACAGGCAGCTACCGTCTGGGGCTTCATAAGCATGTAAAACATATTTTAAAAAAATAAATTTAAAAAAATCATACGATATACTCAAAATCTGGCTTTGCCAGATGGCCTTGCAGTCTGCAGATTATTTCGGATATCCATAGGAGAATCTTAAATTGTATTTTTCGTTAATAAAGAAAGTAAACTAAGCATTTCTACAGAAAAGCAATCTGTTGACTTCGAATATAGGTTTAGGTGTTAGGAAGTCAATTTAAAAGCCTTTATCTGGAGAGTGGCACTCTTTGGAAGTGAAACTTGGACTATTGGTGCAGCGGAAAAGAAGAGAATTGAAGTATTTGATATGTGGTGGTGCAGGAGAATGATAAATATCAGATGGGTAGATAGGGTTACAAACGAAGAGCTATTAAGACGAGTGGGAGAGGAGAGATGTTTCTGGTGACTGCTAATGAAGAGAAGAGTTAGGTTGGAAGGACACATACTAAGACACCCAGGAATAACAAGCTTAGTTATGGAAGGAAGGGTCGAGGACAAGAACTGTAGGGGTAAACCAAGATTAGAATATAATAAACAGATTACCTCAGATGTAGGGTGTGGTAGCTATGTAGTGATGAGACGATTAGCTACGGACAGGGATGCATTGATAGCTGCATCAAGCTAGTCAAAAGACTGAAGACTCAAACAACAACAACAACACATAACGGGATGTACTGACATTATTGTCCGCTGTATTTCCCCAGGCACAAAAATAAAATAAAAAGTAGATGCCTCAACCATTGTACTGAAGTTTTAGTCAAGAATGCTTCCATTTTTAGCTCTAACCGTACGTCCTGTAAATCTGCAATGTTAAAGAATGCGGTGCAGCGAAGCCTACACGGCTACCTGTGACAACAAAAGATGTTTCTGCAGGCGAGTGGTCGACCTTGGGAGTTATTTCAGACGCACACAATGCACCTTTTATCAGACCGCTCTCCCGGAGCTTTAAATATAACTTGAAAGACTGTCTTCAGTATAACAATTCTTTTTTTTAATACAGACTCCCACTGACATAGTTTAGGGATTGTCTGAGTGCTAGTGCTGGGAGGATGCTACCCTACCCCAAAGGTTCTCAAAGTTTGGGGGGTGGGGGGCTCTGATTGAAATATTTATATTAGACCCTGACTATTATATGTCAGAAAACTGTACTATAATAGAGGCTCATTATAACACTATTTTTAGCCTACTTTTCACATTTTGCAAAAATGAGGAAAAAGTATTCTTACGAGATCGGGCAAATGTGTGTCTGTCTGTCTGTCTGTATGTCTGTCCTTCTGTCTGTCTGTCTGTCTGTCTGTCTGGCTGGCTGTGTGTGTGTCCCCCCCCCCTATCATCTCCTAAACGGCTGGAGCAATCGAAACAAAATTTGGTAGGAGTAAAGATCTATACCTGAATATCTCACGGCCATAGTTGAAAATGATGTCAGTGCTACCAACTGCTGAAAAATCGCAATTGAAATTTGAGCTCCATGTTGGATATCTTGGAAAGTATGAATGGGAGCTATTTCAAAATTGGCACACGTATAGATAGTAATATTGCAGTTTAATTTCCAGGAGGCCATACATGACAGTGTTGCCAAAATGATTATAAGCCTGCAGATAGATCCAAATTTTAAATGCATATAACTTCTACACTATCAATTGGATTTCAACCAAATTTCGTATGTGCTATGTGTACATAACCAGATATGACTGAGCGTATTCTTAAGTGCCACCAGGGCTGCCAACAGTTAATAAATGCTCTCAATTTTTTAATCCAAATACCCATATATCAGAAAGTATGCATGCCGACAGCTTTAAATTATGGACACGTATAGTACCTGGCATTCTGGATTAATTTGGAGTAACTTATATACGTCAGTGCTGCCAACATGCTTCTAAGCCTGCTGATAGGTCCAATTTTAAAATGCATGTTACTTCTATACTAACTAATGGATTTCATTCAAAATTGACACAACAATAGATCATATTATTTCAGATTATTTCTGACCAATACATGAATGTCATTGTTGCCAACATGATTTTATGCGCGCTGTTAGATCCAATGTTTAACTGCATGTAACGTCCATGCTATCCATTGGACTTCAACCAAATGATGTATTCTGTATCTTAAGAGATGGAACTAAGAATATGTTCAGTCACCAGGGCTGCCAACTGTAGTTCTCTATTAGGCTACATTGTACCAGGTATACAGTATTTCGAACTAATTAGAAATTTCGATATTACCAACTTAATTTTGTCATTATTCTATATAGATCCATATAGATTAATCATTGGCATGAACTTAAATTTTAAGAAAAGTAGGCTCTTTAGTTCGTCACGGAACTTCTTGTTCATTATGAAACAGTTTCTCCCACCAATCAGAGCTCAAGAAACAGTTGTTTGACCAATTAGATAATTAGATGCGCTGAGTTCCACGGCCTTCTAATTTAAATTTCACTGCCTGGCCTAGTGTCATAGTAGGGTAACCGAGGAGGCCATGGTCAAATGCAAGGCATTCTCTGCGTCTCGTGCGCTCTGTTCAGTACATAAAACTGGCGAAATCTCGACAGATATTTATGAATATTTATGTTCGAACATAAAATAGTTATAATAATTATCGTCGAACATAAGCAGTCGTATGGAACTCGCCTATAATGGTAATCAAGACACTCGTATGGAGATTATAAAACTCGCATACCTACGCTTGTTTTATAAACATACTCGTGTCTTAATTATTGCCATTATAGGCTCGTTGCATAATGTACTGTTTTATTTCATAATCTGTAACAAATTGATATTACTATCCTCATATCCATGAACCCATCATAGACAGGAAGCTCCTACAACCATTCAAGATTAATAAACTCGTACTTTTCCTGTCTTATTTCACAAGAACTGACCAGTACCAGTAGATCCTGCCAGCAGGAATTTCGGGGTGTAGAATAAAATTTACCACACAGCACCCTTTCACCCGCCACCCGCAGCGATATCTCCTTACCAAACACTTAACACATCCAGGACTCTAATCAGGTCGCCTAAATCCCTTGTGGATATGGCACAGTTTGATCCTCATTATTCAACTCAGCGACCGAACAGATCACAAGCAGCGAGACAATGTGGCCGCCGCTTCCTTACAAGAATAGATTATGCCATTTCTGCCATTGTCGACTCTAATTCAGCCAGGCCTTTGCAGTCACTTCAAAGACAGTAAGTGAACATGTGAATTCTAGTGCGTATTCAATGGAAGTGGGTTTTTTTACAAAGCAAGGAGAAATAGTTAACTTTCAACACTCTGGAGTAATACAAATGCATGATTTTTTTACTTAGAGTTGTTGAAATTTGATGTGTTCTAAGAATAGTAAATTGTGAGTTATTCTTTCTTTCTTTCTTTCTTTCTTTCTTTCTTCGTTACGCCCAACTAAGGAGCGCGATTGAACTTATTCAGCTGATGGCATTGCCTTTCTCTTCTCCCAAAATCTCTTCATCATCTCGCTGTGGCTTCTCTTGCGATCACCTGACCAGGTTTTGTTGGTGATAGTGCTTGGATGGTCTGCAAAGCGGTGATTATCGATTTAATTCTCTGAACTTAGCTCTGTCTTGTACAATGTCATCTGTGATGCCTAGTTCCTGAAGATCTTTTCCAACTTCAAGCAGCCAGGTGTTTTTAACTTTCATTACAAAGCTTGCACCAGGCACCCGAGGCCATACGATATTATTATTATTATTATTATTATTATTGACAGGGCAAGGTTAAGAATCCTTTTGGTCAGTCTCTGATTGCCCATCCTGAGGATATACCCGTAAAATTTCAATCGTATTTTCCTACATGTGTCTGAGGTTTTCTCCGAGTGCTGGCGTAAGTCTCGGGATTTTCTTTTCATCCAGATTCCCCCTGTACAGACTGGTCCAAAAAAAATCTTAGAATTTTCCTTTCTTACTTTTCTACATCTTTAATTAACGATTTGCCCCCAATAACCAGCGTTTCAGAAGCATATAGTGCTTCAGGCTTGATTACAGTGATGTAATGGCGTAATTTTGCATTTCTGGATAATGATTTTTTATTATATCTGTTCCTAGTGAGTCTGTAAGCTTTTTGCAGTTTAAAAATCCTTTCTTTGTTTGCTTCGCGATTCAGTCCGAAGGTTGGATTACTTCTCCCAGGTAATTGAATTTAGTCGCTTAAGATATTTTGCCGAATTTGGTTGTCATTAGTAGTCCATCTAGGTGCCGAAGAGATCCCTCCATGTAGCGTGTTTTCTAAATTGTGTGTTATTATTATTATTATTACTATTATTATTTGGGGGCGTGGTGTCTCAGCGGTCTAGCTGTATGCCTCTCACCAAGGCGGTCCGGGTTCGATTCCCGGTCAATGCATGTGAGATTTTCGAAGTGAAATGCCACGTCCTGTGGTTCGGATTCCACGTAAAAAGGAGGTCCCGTGGCTCATGATCTCAAGATTAACGGTCACGTTATACTACAAGCTTCCTTCCTTTATTACTATTATTATTGTAACTGCAGTAATTATACAGAAGCAAACGCTGTAATCTTGTGATCCGTCCTTTTTGTGCGAAGTAGCCTATGGGAAGTGCTAAGTAAAGAAAGAAGAATAAATGCGGGAGCGAGGGGGGGTGTCAAGGGGAGGGGAAGGGGGTGATTGAAAAAGTTTCAGAACCCCTGCCCTCGACGAATGAGGTTCGAATCCTGACTTCCACTGTGGCCACCCTGAGCATTTTTAACATCCACTCCCGGCCTACTTCCCGCAGAGTTCCTCCAATTCCACTCCCAGAATAATAATTAGTAGACTAGAGGTTAACTTTAATAGCTGCCTTCCCAGAGGTCCTGGCCACGATTCCAGATTCTGCCAAGAATTATAATTCTGGTCAGAGGGTTGGAGTGCTGTTCAGAGAGAATAATTGAGAAGCGTCGGAACAGCATCCGTGCTTTTGTGGTCCTCGGAGGAGTATTGGGTGAAAATTTATTTATAAAATGATTCTAGAAACGTCTTGTATCTCGATATCTCGAATCGTTAGGGGTTCTCAAAATAAATTCGACTTATCGAAGATTTGAGTTATGAAAATACGTAGGCAAAATGTTAAATTTGTGATACACTGGACGGAAAATACAATATGTTGTCTGTAACTAAACTGACGTGACGTTTAAACGTGATAATGTGTTGTCTGTAACTAAACAGACGCGACGTTTAAACATGACAATGTGCTGTCTGTAACTAAACTGACGTGACGTTAAACGCAACAATGTGTTGTCTGTAACGTGACTGACGCGAAGTTTAACGCGACAATGTGCTGTCTGTAACGAAACTGACGCGACGTTCAAACGCGACAATGTGCTGTCTGTAATGAAACTGTCGCGACGTTCAAACGCGACAATGTGCTGTCTTTAACGTAACTGACGCGACGTTTAAACGCTACAATGTGCTCTGTAATAAGAATCGCGGTTAGAGCGGAAAACGGCAACAATTCAAAGCAAGTGCTATGAACTCAACTCAATCATATGCCGTTTTGAAGTGATGCCAATACAGGGTAATCTGAAAAGGTTGCAGCTATTTCAAAAAAACATAACTCTGGAACTATTTGAGATATTAAAACGAGTATTTTGTGTGTGTTAAATTCACCAACTCAAAAAGTATTCTGGCGAATACGCTCGACTGTTTCGTCACTCGTTCCTGGGCGTCCGGGGGACTTCTTCACGTCAACGCTGCCAGTCAAACTCAAACAATTGTTATTTCAATTCCTGCTTCCGCGCGAAGCGTGGGAGCAGGCGGGCCATCGGCTAGACTAGTAGCCCTTAGGCCTTAGGAATTTAATTATTATAATGTATTTTCTTATTGTGGGTGTACGTCATGACGTACGTATGGGTTGTATAAGGATGGCGCGGAGGTCACCCCAACCAACAAAGCAGCCCCCCAGGGAGGGCCCCCCATCACACCGCACCTCTCTCGGGCCGGCATCCTGCGTATTGCCACAACTCCGTACCAATTTGCTATGTATATATTTTCATTTTCTTTTCTTTCTTTCTTTCTTTCTTTCTTTCTATATGCCCACTACAATGCTCCGTCTCCAGAAAATAGTGAAACACAAACATCAGTGAAGTGAATATGTGCCGTAACATTGTGTGAGTGCCAAGTGTCCAAGGACACTATATGAAAACACGTGTGAAAATAAAATGTGCAAATATGTAATAAGAAAGACATTACTCTGCAATGGCAGAAAACATTATATAAAATTAAAGAACTAAAATCATCATCCAATGTTGTGTTAAAATTGTAAACTGTTTACCCTAGTATAATCTTTGTTAAGTGTTTCACTATGAATGTACATTGTTGTGACAAATAAATGGGGGACTAGCAGGATGCCGGCCCGAGAGAGGTGCGGTGTGATGGGGGGCCCTCCCTGGGGGGCTGCTTTGTTGGTTGGGGTGACCTCCGCGCCATCCTTATACAACCCATACGTACGTCATGACGTACACCCACAATAAGAAAATACATTATAATAATTAAATTCCTAAGGCCTAAGGGCTACTAGTCTAGCCGATGGCCGCCCATTTATTTGTCACAACAATGTACATTCATAGTGAAACACTTAACAAAGATTATACTAGGGTAAACAGTTTACAATTTTAACACAACATTGGATGATGATTTTAGTTCTTTTATTTTATATAATGTTTTCTGCCATTGCAGAGTAATGTCTTTCTTATTACATATTTGCACATTTTATTTTCACACGTGTTTTCATATAGTGTCCTTGGACACTTGGCACTCACACAATGTTACGGCACATATTCACTTCACTGATTTTTGTGTTTCACTATTTTCTGGAGACGGAGCATTGTAGTGGGCATATAGAAAGAAAGAAAGAAAGAAAGAAAAGAAAATGAAAATATATACATAGCAAATTGGTACGGAGTTGTGGCAATACAGTTATTGGACGTAAGTTTGAGCAGGCTGCATGCCTTGGCTCACTGAGCTTCCAAATGACCGGAAAAGTCGCCAACCCAAAGTGTGTTTTAATATTTTAACAGAAAGGGGAGGTTGATATTGATAGATAATGGGCTGGGGGCTGGGTATTAGTTTAGTAGGGAACATTCAAGGAAGTTAGGTGATTGGCGGTGGGAATAGGTGCGAATTTGCTGGGGTGCGGTTATCGTCGAGGATGGCTTGGGCAAGGGGTGAGATGGCGCGGGCTTCTATGAAAAAAGGTAAGTTATCTATACTAGCTTTGGTCAAATATTTGAGGCGGAGTTTATGGATACGTGCGAGGATAGGCGGAAAGGAGTACTCTGCCAGTTTCCTAAAACTGTTCATACCATCGTCTAATGCTATTAGCATGAGGGGGTTCCGTACCAAAAACTCGTTGGAAAGTGCGCTGAACAGTTATAATAGATTTAAACTCCGCTAACCACAACACACACTGTGCTTTCTGCTGAACTGTCGCCATTGCAATCACACTACTGAAACAGTGGCGTGGCAGCTTCCTGTCGCGCACTCATTCTGCGTATCGGCTGAAGGTCACGGGTGGAGTACAGTCACATCTAAAACTAAAATTCGATGAGTTCCTGATTAATTTTCAGGTCGAATTAGTAATTTATCTCCCTTACAACGGGGGATATGATTTTTTGGAATTGCTGCAACCTCTTTCCATGACCCTGCATTGTAACAGCAAAAAAAAAAAAAAAAAGGCGGATGCTCCATGCCGAACATAGGGGAACATAACCTACATTTCTGCTATATAAAAGAAGTTTAAAAGAAACTTCTGTAGCCTACATAAAAATAATCTTTCTTTCTTTCTTTCTTTCTTTCTTTCTTTCTTTCTTTCTTTCTTTCCTAAGGGGCGTGGTGGCTCAGCGGTCAAGCTGTCTGCCTCTCACCGAGGTGGACTGGGTTCGATTCCCGGTCAATGCATGCGAGATTTTCGTAGTGAAATACCGTACCAGTCCTGTGGTTTGGATTCCACGTAAAAATGAGGTCCCGTGGCTCATGATCACGCGATTAACGGTCACGTTAAACTACAAGCTTCCTTTTCTTTCTTTCCTTCTTGACTGGCTGCGTGGTTCAACGGTAACGTTCTCGCTTGCTGTGCCCAAGGTTGCAGAATCGAATCCTGGTGCAGCCAGCTGGCATTTGAGGGTGCGCAAATGCGAGGAAGCCATGTCGGCAGATTTACTGGCACGTTAAAGATCCCCTTTCGGGCAAAATTCCGGTATCCCGGTGTCTCTAAAATATATAGTAGTTAAAAGGGACATAGAGCCAATAACATAATAATAATAATATCTTTCTTTCTTTCTTTCTTTCTTTCTTTCTTTCTTTCTTTCTTTCTTTCTTTCTTTCTTTCTCCTTCTCAGTACAGCACCCTGAATGGCACCACTGATGAATAATGTAAAGCCTAGTTTTGTTCTAGACTGTGCTAGAAATATACGGCATTCATCGAGAAGTGGCTTAAGGACACTGGTCACCTTGAAACATGCCCAATAAAATCTTGTCTGTTGGCTGGAAAAATAGCTTGATTCGCTTTTAAACAAGGGTAGCATATTATGGTCAAGGAACAAAACGTGTCTCTTTGTTGTGATAAATTCGGCTTGGTCTACATTTTGTACTGACAGACTTAGCTGCGACTATTTCCTCTTTTAGGGCCCTTTACCTGCTTCACTTGTGGTAATTTAATGCTTGTACTTCATTCTTTTTCATTTTCGTTTTTAGCAACGTGAGAAATTTGACCGTATTAAAGTAGTAGATTACACGACCATAAAAGTATATACTGTATCAGCTGTCGTTAAAATGCTGATTAAAGTGAAGACGCGGATTGGTGCAGATGCTATGTTTTATTTTTTAATGTAAGGTTTGCGGACAGAGGACCATTAAAGAGTAACCTGAACTCGGGTCACGTCCACCTTTCATGTAAGTTACCAGTGTAGCCAACTTACAAGAGAACTTAACGATCGTAAACTCACTAATTCTGACCACACTTCGCACACATTCTGGTCTGACCAAATATCTCGAGGTATTTCACCCCCAAATTTGAAGGTCGTCTGTCTGTCTGTCTGTTCGACCTGGGGGTGGTTGCATCCTCAGAAGGAACTGCAGCTGTCTATGTGAGTAAAACCCCAAACATACACATTGACACATTTCACAAACACTTCAACCGGGTGAGTTAGCCGTGGTGGTTACGGCATGACTGATGGCAGTCGCTCACATCCGGGAGGCGAGGAGGTTCGAATCCCCCCGCCGGCAACCTTGAAGATGGTCTTCTGTGGTTTCCCATCTTCCTTCCAGGCAAATGCCGGGGTTGGTCCCTAACTATAGGCCACAGCCGCTACCTTCCAACTCCTCGTCCTTACAATCCAAATTCCCTCCTTCCCTCCCCAACGGTACTTGTAGCTCACCCATTGGGTGTCCGTCTCGAAGCAGCTACAAAACTGGCGAGCCGAACATGTCCTCGGACACTCCCGGCACTAAAAGCCATACGCTAAAAAAAAAAAAAAAAAAAAAAAACAAACAACAAACACTTCAAAGTACACGTTACCGATCGCTACGATGTTGCATGTTCTACAATTTTTAAATAATAATAATAATAATAATAATATAATAATAATAATAATAATAATCAGAAGTACACCCCTATCAATGGTATTTTCCTGCGCCTAAATCCATAAACTTGAATACAGTATTGCCATGCCATAAAACAGCCCACTTGCGGCCCCAAGGTATATTTTTTTGGCCCACGATACCAAATGTCACAAAAAGGAGAGTTTGCAGAAAATGAAAGAGATTGATCGTGGACGGCATGGTCTCAAAACAACGCATATCCTTCACGAATTAAATGCCTAAATTTAGAGCGCTTTTGAATGAGTATACCTACTTCTTTTCATTCTGTGGACCCACCCCGTGACGTAGTGACTGGCATTCTAGGCTGTCACCTAACAGCCTGTAGTGGTTCATTTTTATTTCCATTCAAGTAAGACAGTTGGCAGCACTGCTGCTACTTGTCTCATATGAGCTTCGAATTATTGCCATGGCACATTAACTTTTCTCGCTAACCACTTGTTCGTCTTAGTGTGCGGCAGGATTATTCAGAGTGCCTTGTCGGTCAATTTAATATCGTGAAAGCTAGAGTGAGTTGTGAGGTAATATCTACTGTGGGTGGTGATTAGTGTATCGTATAGCCGGAGATAATTACTTCACTTCCAGTGCATGAGAAAATTGGTTCTGTCTTTACCAAGAAGGCACTCCACGTGTGGTACAGCGGAGGAAGATGATGATAGTTGAGAGGTGGGCAATGGCACCGCTATTTATGATATCGCATCTCCCCTCCCCCTCACCCCTCCACTCGCGCATACAATTAAGTGTCGTAATACAGGGTGTTTGAAAAATAACTCCCTAGTTTTAATGTGCCCTAGAATCTGTACAAAGTGACATACACTATTCTAGTTTAATAAAAATTATAATCACATGTCTTTTTTTTTTTTGATTATTGATCCACCCTTTAATAGTACATTATGCAACGAGCCTATAATGGCTATAATTAAGACACGAGTATTTTTATAAAACGAGCGTATGCGAGTTTTATAATTTCAATACGAGTGTCTTAATTACCATTATAGGCGAGTTACATACGACTGTTTATGTTCGACGATAACTATAACTTTGTTGTATGTTTTTAACATAAATATTCATAAATATCTGTTGAGAGTCAGCTACTTGAATTTCGTGATCGCAGAGCGAGCGTTGGGTGTTATATCTCTGCCTTTCAAGATCTCTGGACGACCGACGCCTGCGCTCTGTGTGCTTGCAATGCCATTCGCAGGCCATGTGTTGACATCTGCCGCCCCTCAGTAATATTGTCACTGGAGTTGTTTGAAGACAATGAATGCGCTGTGTAGAAATTATATTAAGGTACGGTGCTATTTGTTGTCTCATATTCGCCAGTTTATTTACGCGAACATATGGACGGTGCGTATTCCATGTCGGTAATTTATTATAGTTCGATGTTGTGCTTATGTCCGACATGTTGGATTTTGAGCGCACGCGTGAAGGTATCGTTACCTAATTGGTCAATGAACGAGCTCTGATTGGCTGGAGAAACTGTATCATAATGAAAAAGAGTGTTATAATGACCATCATTATGATACAGTTTTCAGACACATAATAGTGAGGGTCGAACATAAAATTCGGTACAATCGTGTTGACCGACTGATAAACATCAAATTTCGATTACTAAGGCGACACTGAACAAATAGTTCCGTGAAGAACTACATAGCCTATTTTCATATATCCTACTGGTCTTACTTAGGACACGAGAAATGAAAACGAGATTTTTATAAATTGCACAGCCACCATTTTTAACTTCTCATAAAATTCCATTAACTTGGACGTCAGTATATTGTGGCTTGTATGAAGATATACCGTGCCAAGTTTCAAAGCCGTCTAAATATTTTGCATGGTCGCCATGGTGAATTGTTATATATGTAGGCCATAGAGTTATGTGCCATTAGATGAAGACTATTGCGTACCTTGATTATTCAAACTTTCATTACGATCGCATGATTAGGACACAAGAAATAAAAGCCACCATCTTGAGGTTAAGTAAACAATTGAACTGAATTAGATGTCAGTGCATTATAATGAGTATAAACATTTGTTGTAGAATGTTTCACTGAGCTCGGATGGTTAGATCGCGAGAAAAGTATATGTGAAAATCCACAGCCTGCTCAGCGTAGGCTTAAAAAGCGCACGGACGCCAGTTTTTTTTTGGGGGGGGGGGGACCTTTTCACTGAAATCGTTAGTGCTTGACTTCCTTTGGTCATAAATATATTATTTTCTACAGAAACCTTCTCCGAGATATCATTTACAGAATGGTGAAAACTGTATCAAAATCCATTCAGAGGTTCTCGAGATTACCCGTGACATCCAAGAATCGGGGATTCTACGGAGATTATACGCCAATCAGTATAATTTAATATAATATAATCCCCCTTCCTTCCTATCTTAAATTGACTGTGAATTTTGCGGAACGAAAAGTTCACAGGCGAAATGAGAGTTGCACTTCCAGGGAATGGCGAGGTAAATGGCACTCAAATCCCCCTTCCGTCCAATCTTAACTTGACTGTATTTCACAGGCGAAATGAAGAAAACCCGAGTTGCACTTCCAGGGAAACTCCAAACACAACCACCCTTCTCAGAAGTCTTAACTTAACACGACTCAACGGTTTGCTGCTGGCTGTATCTGGGATAATAGGTTCGCCCGCTAGCTAGGCAGTAACAGGGATGATAGACTCGCCCTTAGCTAGCTCGTAAACTGTCGCCTCAGTAGTTGAATGGACATGGTTGGAAGAAATTAAAACGTAAAAACACTTATAGTGGTCGATGTATTGAAGATAGACCTATGCTCTCGCGGACTTTTTTGTAGAACTTTTCATGCTGAACAATTCTTACACTCGAAGTATTTAGATATTTTCAACGGTTTGCCCAGCATAAGCTTACTAAGTGCTCGGACGACAGTTTTTTTTTCGACTTTTCCACTGAAATTATTACTGCTCGGCTTGCTTTGATCATAAATAAATTATTTTTGACAGAAATCATCCTCGAGATATCCTTTACAGAATGGTGAAAACCGCATCAAAATCCATCCAGTGGTTCCTGTAACATCCAAGAATCGGGGACTTAGTTTTATAGACTACTAACTACTACTAAGTTGAGTAAACCGCTCTGTCCCGTAACAACTCGTGACTACTACTTTCCAAAACGGCGTCAGAAATATATCGATAGTAAGGCAAAGCATTTTCAGATAATAAGGTGCAATATTTTGGCCACTTGGTTGTTCCTTCTCATGTAATCAGTACACGAGATTGCTTGGCAGCCTCCTGTGATATGTTGAATTGTTTCCGGTTTTAGTTGGCATATTCGCCATTTATCATCCTGAATATTTACCTTAACTATATATTTAAGATCGTTTTTGGTAGCCACAGCTTGATCCTGGATTGCAACCATGAATCCTTCGGTCTCAGTGAATAGATCCGCATGAGTCAAGCAGCTGTTCGATGCATCAATGTCGTCTATGTCGACATGTTTCTGGTTGAGATCATACGGATGCCGGGCGTGCTGAGCTTTCTGCGTCCACTGCTCAAGCTTGATGACTGAACATTCCTCATCAGTGGCTAACTGTACTGTATATCCCATACGTGAAAAAGATCCATCGGTGTGCACTTGTCATCTGCCTTCACAGCGGCTTGATGCATGGGAGAGTCATGTCTGCCCAGAAAGTATCTCTGGAGGTTCCTCACTTGCCTTGCATGTAACTGGATAATGTCCGTGAGTCCTCGTCCACCTCTTTGACGCGGGATTGTCAATCGCTCAACAGCTAACATAGGGTGGAGACATCCGTGTTTTGTTAAGATGGTACGTGTCCTAATTAGGATGTTCTCCAAGTCTGCCTGCGTCCATTTGATAATACCGAAAGTGCATGTCAGAGCAGGAATAGCATTGGTGTTAAATGCCTTGAAGGTGTTCTTTCCATTCAACTTTGATTTTAAAATATCGTTAAGGCGTTGATTGTAGATAGCTGCGGTTCTATCTTTGATATTATCATTATTATTGTTATTATTATTAACGGTGTGTTTTCTCTTTCTTTTCAGGTAAGTATTGGTGCCAGCTGACTGATGATTCAAGAAGGGTGTCTAATATCAGTGAGTTACTCGTCTTCTAAGGTGAAATTAGTTTAGTTCAAACGCGATACGGTCTATCATGGCTGCAGAACAAATCTGAAATTCTTAGACATGTGCATCAATGGGATAGTTCGTCACGGGAATCTTGCAATATAATGTCACGAACATTCTCCAATTACTGGGGCAGGTACTTAATCGTTTCGCGATGTTTCACAGTAAAGTAGTTGAATCGATGTAGAACATGCCATATACGTTTTATGCCCTACTTGCAGATACATAAATTAATAATTAATCCCGGCCTTCTCCTGGAGTAAAGGTGGGGGGGGACTAGTGAAAACCCACTTCCAGTATGACACTGAGGAGGAAGTCAAACCCGTCTCTTCTCAGTTTTGCCTCACGATGCTGAGTAATCCAGCCCTCAGACCTGAATTAAATGTATTGGTAAAGCCGGGAATCGAACCCGGACCTCCAGAACGACAGCCAAGAATGCTAGCTGCTACACCACGAGCGTAGTAAAACCACCTTCATTGTAGTATGACTGTCCCTCCCCCTCCCTGCATCATCTGAAAGGTGTTCCATACAATTTCATTTTAATTAGCAGGATTAACTGGAGGTTATGTTCTAATCCTTGGTTAGTAGGCTCTTAATTAACAGTTAAACCCGTCATCCCTTGTTTCTAGAGCCTAGTCTAATTAGATAGATGGCTGATTACAGGCCGCTGTGGTGTGAGCTAAAAGTGTAGTAGGGCGTGACCATGAAGTGTCAGGTAGCGGTGCGACATGCCATAGTAGCAGTAGGCCATGGTGAATGTTAACTCTACAGCCCCTCATCTCAAATTTTCCACGTCAAGTAATTATTTAATTATCTGAGATTCCCGCAAATCATAGGCAAATGATAACTGACCCTATCTTTCTATATTTGGGGTTTTCTATCAGATTATTTGTTGCTGATCAACCTCCAATATTGTTCTTACAGAAAAATACATCTTCACATTTATAAGGTGCGTTCAAAAAGTAACGAGCCTGAGGCTGGAATGCGCAAACCGGTGACTACATCGGCTAATCGTGGCGTGTGTAACGAGATGTGGTTCCGACCAGAGCGTGGAAGGTCACAGCCCATCGCTAGAGGGCACGCGTGCACGTTCATGACGATACAAAGCGAGCAGCAACATGCATCAATCGTATAGCGTCAAACCTAATCATGATCATTTATTGTGAACTTCATTAGTGCTGGGATCCTACATTTCATGGTCTTATCGTTAAATACTCCACGGACTTTAATAGATGACACTGGCATAGATATAATTGATTTTCCATCCATCAATTTATCCAACGCTGCCAGTCGCAGTGCAAACAGTGACATGGAGGCGTCAACCGAAGAGCAAAGAGGTGTTGTTCGGTTTCTGACAGCGGAAGGAGTAGGGGGAACGGACATTCATCGCCGAATGTCACAAGTGTACGGCGAACACTGCATGTCCCTTGCAAGGGTCAAGGCGTGGCACAAGCGCTTCAGGGATGGACGGGTGTCGTTAGCCGATGATGCCCGGTCTGGGCCAACCCCCGGCATTACCGATGGCAGCGTCCAGCTGGTTGATGCACTCATTACCCAGGACCGCCGAGTGACAGTGTCGCTCCACGACAATGCACGACCTCATACGGCCAACACAGTCGCGGCACTCCTGCAGAAATTCAAATGGGAGGTTCTCGGCCACCCTCCATACAGTCAAGACCTCTCTCCCTGTGATTACGCCATGTTTGGTCCCCTGAAAAGGGCTCTGCGGGGCCAAAGATTCACCTTGGACGCCGACGTCCAGCTGTACGTGCGGAACTGGTTCACATCTCAGCCCAGGGAATTTTATGAGACAGCCATTAACCGCCTCGTGTCACAGTGCCGCAACAGCCAGGGCCAATACTTCTAGCATACAGGTACTGGTTTCTGTAATTATGCCTCCGGCTCGTTACTTTTTGAACGCACCTTATTTTAATTGAAATAACAATATGTATCTATAGTTCACAGGGTAGAACAGGCTGAGACCTGGTAGCGTTAACTGGCATAAGCCGGAGATATTCACGTAAAGAGGTGTTACAGACTTGAAAATCAGTCTAATAATACATAGTCGACTGTGTGCAGATGTATCCCACAAATTAATTTGTGAACGGTTATTTTAATGTGTAAACGAATCACTGTTATTGACGTATCGGTACGTTATTTGTCTCATAATAATATTTTAGACTCTTGTAGCCTGTGCTCACATGTTGCTTACATAGGTCTTGTGAGAATTCTGTACAGCGTTGGTTGTCATAATGATGATAATAATTGAAGCCAACCCACGCTTCAGCAATCCAACCTGACGTTTGAAATCATGGCTCTAAAAACCACGTTGAGTCTTCGTTTCTGCAATCCATCCTTTGTGTCCATCCTGTACATGAGAAATCACGTCTGATACAAATGGAAGAGCAATGATAGACCGTTCAGCATTCTACAGGGTGGGACCCGCAAGTGGTGCCGACCTTCTTACTTGCCGCCTGTCAATAAACACGAGCACAGTCGCCGCCACACCATCCCCGTGCTCTCATAGATGAACCATAAACTTCGATGAATGGATAATCAGAGTTCAAAGCTGATAGAAATCAATAAATCTTACCCCATTACAGTAAGTGTTGAAAGCATTCTCCCTGTGTGCGTGTAGCGATCTAGTGCGTGTTGATTTTTCGGTTGACTCTCTGCAATTGAACCTCTTAAATAGGCCTATTCAAAATTAGACTAGCTGGGGCCATTACATCACCGGTCGAGCTATATTGGTCCGACGGCTAATGCATCATCCACTCCCCAGACACGACACGGTGAATTACCGGCAACTCAACCGAGGTTATCCCAGCATCACCTGTAAATAGGCATAATGAGTAATGAGTAACTAAAACGCTGGTGTATCCTAATAATATAACACAGGATGGATTTTTAAGATGTTCCATAAATTTTCAGAATTCATGTGAAATCTTAAAGTTGTACTTGTAAATATCTAACTTATCTTCTTCAAAACTTTAAGGACACCATTTTTAAGAACAGACTGTCCATTTTCTTTGCCACAATTATAACAGGTGTCCATGTTGATTGTTATTTCAAGGGGATGAACAGCGAGGTCATCTTCCCCTAGGTGTCCATGTTGATTGCCGTTGACGTAAAAGTGACAGCACTGCGATGATTTGGATTTATAATGGGTAATTCAAGACAATGTACATTTGATATAATAACATTGTGAAAAGTAACTGGAAGGTTAGCCACCTTACAGTTTATACAAAAGTTGTATCATTGTCATGTTATGGAGTGCGGTAAGACAAAGGGACGTGTGCTGCCTACTTGATACAAGGTGGAGAATAAGTCATTGCAGTTATGAAAGGGATTCCATAACAATAGCAACAGTCGGCCTCTCATTTCTCTGGCGTCTATTAAAAGTTGCTGTGTCTACATACAGTACATTTAACGGCTGACGGTCGATTTGCGTGGCATTCCAATCCAAATTGATTGGTTCCTCAGTTTAGGGGCTGCGACAACGCGGTCATGCAGCCCCGTGTACTTTGGGTGTGTGTAGAATCTGTCTGTTAACCGGTGTTAATTGTGATGACTGTATTAGTGGTGTGTGTCATCTGTTTTCAATTCAAGTGAGGACTGCAGACATTGAATTCTTTCAAGTAGTTCCTACTTTTGCCGCCAAACGCCACCGTCAACGACTACTAGTTCAGAACCTGATTACCAGATGTTACCGCATTCGGCTCCTGGCGACGAACGTCGGAACCTAAGAGCGTTTGTCGAATGTTTAACCTATATATAATTTAGCTTCACACAGGTGTAATTAGTGGAAGGTGACATGGGACCGCCGGCTTTACTTCCCCTCCGAAGGAAGGCATACTGAGGGATTTTTAACGCTCTTAAAAAATCCGATGACTTTGGCCGGTTTTGAACCCGCGATCTTGCAATCCAAAATGGAGCGTGCATTAAACTGTATTCGGCGATGACTATGTTCAGGGCCGGATTTAGATTTTATGCGCTCCTTTTTGCCGCCCCCTCTTCATACCATCGTGAAGGAGGGAGGATTTAGGTAGATTTCATTAGAAAGCTAACTATTGCAATGGGTCCCATGTTTCGACTTCCGGAAAATTTCGACATATCTTCGCGTTTCACATCCCCCAGACCCCAAAACCACCGTCAGTTCAAAAGTTTATATATAATTTATGTATGTATATATATGTATGTATATCAGTTTCTTGTGGACACGATAACTGCCGTAATTTTGCACCAATCACTTTGAATTTTTTACCGAATATGTATACCTATAAAATCTCGGTCGAGTTCGTTACTGGGCTAAATCGGTCGAAGGGGGTGAAAATGTTTTTTTTTTTTTTCGAAAACTTGAAATATTGCTATAACTCTCTTAATATGTGAAATATCGAATCCGTTCAACGTTCATACTATGTGTTGGATAAAGCCCAAAAATTTATGTTTGAAGAGTTTTTAATAGCACCAACCATTGACCAAAGGGGTGGGAAAAGTGGATTTTTCGGGAAACATTAATCATATCTCTCTTAATAGGCACAATATCAAAACCGTACAAAATGGACAATATTCCCCTTATAATTACCTAAAACTTTTGTCTGAAAGAATTTTTGATATAACCCACCATTATGCCAAGGGATGAGAAAAATAATTTCGGAATTATAAGAAAATGCCAAGACATATCAGTGGTTGCCATGGCAACACTACTAAATTGATGAGGGATGAGCCATCAGACGTTGCCAAGATAACGCACTTGCACGAGATCAGATTCAGATTTCCATCAAAGTGTGAAGCGGCTTCGGTGACGTAACTGGTAGCAAGCATGCTGAATGTCTATGCCCAAGGTCGCGAGTTCAAAGCCGGCCGAAGTCGTCGGATTTTCTAAGAGCGCTATATATCCCTCAGTATGCTTTCCTTTGGAGGGGAAGTTCCAACGTTCGTTGCGAGTTGCTGGTTGCGGTGGCATCTAGTAGCCAAGTTCACAGCTAGGTGTCGTTGACGGTAGTACCTGGTAGCAACATTAGGAACTACTGCTTGAAATTGACCGTCTGAAGTCCTTACCTGAATTACAGACTAATACAGCCATCCCAAAGTACACGGGGTTACATGACCGCGTTGTCGCAGTCCCTAAACTGAGGAACCAACCAAAATCTCTGCGGGAGATATAATTTTGCGTGAAGAAGTAACAGACCGGTACATAGTTACACATCAGTGTCGAAACCTTGCATAAGGATAGTGTGACCACAAGTATAAAAATAGACCCCAAATGACAAGAAGGTTACCGTTCCCATAAGACAATAAAATGTTTATAATAAGCATAAAATGACGAAAAACAAAGTTAATTAAGCTCCAATTATAAAATACCTTCTCGCAATAAATGAGGTCTGATCCTTCTACGAAAATCTGCATATTCTGCCTATTTTCGCCTATCCCCAAGTTTGTCCGGTGAAATCTACCTCCGCCTTCCGGCGTGCCGAGAGGACTTTTTTTTTTACCTCAGAAAGGTCTTTGTGATGGTAATTTTTATTTTAATTTATCGTGAAGTAAAGTCAATTAAATAAATTAAAATAATGAATCAATTGTTTCTAAATTTGTATATTAAACTATAAACGTGATATTAAAATAAGTTTAACCCATTTAAGACTCATTATACACTTACAGATATTCAGATACATACATCATACAACCTACAACTATCCATAATGAATAATTCAAATTAAACCGATATTAATATTCAAGACTTAAATTTTCTCCTAATAAATCATAAAACATTCCTGTTCTAAAGCTGAAGTCGGAAAATCTGCTGATTTCTGACAAAAAAAAAAAAAAAATGCGGATAAATTTTGCGCCCCTCAGCATGGTGCGCCCATAGGCCAGGGCTGGATTTACCATTAGGCCCCACAGACTACATCCAGGAGAAGACATGCTAGATATTCGTCAACCTCGAATTTTCAAAGAATGGAGGAATTGCTTTGATGTATGCGACGACACAGAATTTATTATGAGATTTATTTTGCCAAAACCTTCTGTGTTGAAAGTTCTGCAGATGATAGAACCTAACCTGGATTTCCTATCTGACTAGTAAGATATGTCCCATCTCTTACTTGTGTAATATCGTGTGATGCTTTACGGTATAGCATATGTAGTCTCTACTTAGTATAAAACAAAGTCCCCGATTCTTGGATGTCACGGGTAATCTCGGGAACTACTGGATGGATTTTGATGCGATTTCCACCATTCTGTAAAGGATATCTCGAGGAAGGTTTCCGTAGAAAATAATTTATTTATGATCAAAGGAAGTTACGAAGTAACGATTTCAGTGGAAAAGTCGAAAATAAAACCTAGCGTCCCTGCGTTTTTTAAGCTTACGCTGGTCAAACCGTTAAATATACTATGAGTGTAAGAATTGTTCAGCATGAAAAGTTCTACAAAAAAAAGTACGCGAGAGCGTATCTCTATCTTCAATACATCGCCCACTATAGGCCTAGTGTTTTAACGTTTTCATTTCTTCCAACAATCTCTATTCAATTACTGAGGCGACAGTTTACGAGCTAGCTAAGGGCGAGCCTATCAACCCAGTTACACCCTAGCTAAGGGCGAGCCTATTACCCCAGATACAGACAGCAGCAAACTGTTGAGTCGTGTTGAGTTAAGACTTCAGAGATGAGTGGTTGTGTTTGGAGTTTCCCTGGAAGTACAAGTCGGCTTTTCCTCATTTCGCCTGTGAACTTTTCGTTCCGCAAAATACACAGTCTCGTTAAGATTGGACGGAAGGGGGATTTGTGTTTCATGCACCTCGCCATTCTTAAATTACGTCTGACAAGAATTCGTTGCACATGCATCTCCATTATAATGTAATTAATAGTCCAGTCAGTGATTTTAATCCATCATGCCGAGACGTAAAACGGATATAGGTCGTAGTTCATTGACATCGAAAAAAAAAAGCGCTTATCACGTAATGCATTCATAACTGTTCAAGCTCGAAGCCGGGGTTGCTAGTTAATTTAATAAAAGACAACCTAGACGTCACATCAGTCCTCTTATTTTCAACGATTTTACGATACTTATCCATTAAGTGGATAAGTACGTTTCTTTCATACAAAGAACAATACAATCTTAGGCTCTTCTTCCTCTTTTCATCAGCCATGTTTGTTTTTAACCAAGGAGTAGATAACTAGCCTATTAAGTTTTTTTTTTTGCAGTTCACGGTCTCCTTAATTAAACCAAAGAATATGCAAATACCGCCTCAATCATCATCTTTCAGTGAATTTTTTACCACCCTCAAACATAACGATTCGTTTGCTTATGCCAATCGGCGAATGTGCTGGTGAAACGCCAACGAGTTTAATTCCGATGTTAAAATTAACGGGGCATTTATGGTCGGCCTGTTAACTCTGCGTTAGTGAACCCGGCCATAATTAAGGATACAAATCGTTAATGAACTGGTCATTTTATTTTAATTTTAATAATTTTTTCACGTATACATATACACGGTGTATTTTTTCCAAGATTTTTATGTCTCATTAAATTGTAAACCCTTTCCGGTCCAGGTCTCTCTTCCTTATCATTGTGGCCCAATCTTACAAAAACGGTTTCCGGCCCCTACCATGGGGTAAGCTCCTATATCATCCCCGACGTCTTGTGCCTATGCGTCTCCGCTTGAAGCCATACATGCCTTTCTCCGCTCACAAGAGAGAGAAAAAGAACGTTTTTACAATCTAGCGCCAATGCCATCATCTAATTGGTAAGTGCGTCATGGTATCACGTGCCGATTGTTTCTAATTCAGTGAACGTGCTCTGGGGGTCGTGGAGGTTGTTAAGAAGAAGGCGACAGGAAATTGCTTAACGAAGACTCGCAGCTTCGCGCAGCGCTGCTCCGGATGGCCATGTGTGGGGTGGTACAATGTACTTCATTTCCTTGGTGTGGGGCTCGTGGAAGAGGTCGGGTGTTGGCTACTCCTTTGTGTGAGGCAAGACAACAGAGGGTTACGAGCCTGGTTACTGTGCTCAAGGATAGAGGATTGAATCCCGGTTCACTCGATTAACATCTAAGATTAATAATAAATATAATAATGAACGCTTATATTAATTGTCGTTGTAATACAATTTACTGGTTCTAAAATTGAAGAAATTCCAGCCAAATGAAGTGAGAAAATTACTAAATCTACAGATGCTGCAGCATGAGCAATAATATAAGAGGGGGATTTGCTTTATTTTTTATAGCAGAATATGCTAGAATCTTATTTATACGAATGTTATTTGGGGTTAATTTCATAGGAAGTGAAGTATATCTTTTTTTTTTATTAACATTTTTGCCATTTAAATTTATCTGACTTCGCGGTACAATACCTCGATTCTGGTATAAATTTGTTATTTACAAATGTATAAACAGTTTTTTTTTCAGATTTCATCCTCTTTATAAAATATAAATTTCTGATAAATATCATTATTAATAATAATAATAATGATTAATGATAATAATGTAAGTTAATAGTAATTAATTCATAATAATGAAAATCAAGCAGCCGGAAGAAGTAGCAGAGCGAGTAGAAATACCGTACAGATTACTTTTGAAGCTTGCCACGGTGGGTGAGTGGTTATAGTGTCGGACTACCAACCCCAAGATTGCAGGTTCGCCCCTGGCCATGGCAAGTGATTTTTGAAGGCGACAAAAATCACGATACTCATGTCATACGTTGTTGGCATGTTAAAGAACCCATTTGAATTCAGTAGGCCATGTTCAATGGTAAAAATAATCTCGGGATTTTCCGCCAACACAAAGTTCCTCCTTTCTCTACTAGAAAGCGCTGTAGTGTCAAGGAGCTTAGATATCTAACCTCCTTGACTTTCATAGCGTTCAAAGGAACGACGAAATTCGACATGCAAGCTACCCTCTGGGTGTCAATTAACAAAGCTTGCACCAGACACCCGAGGCCATACGATATTATTATTATTAATATTATTACTTTTGAAAAGACAAATTACATTACAAATATCGACGATGGGAAAACTGGACTGGTCAAGAAGTTCAAGTATCGAATATCGTCCTTCAAATATTTGGAGAAATCATAGAGAAATGGGGCTGATCAGTTAGTTTTATGTGCCTGTCGCTATTGTATTGTTTGAGATACTGCCGTATCGAGCATCCCCGCGAAAGTAGGGCCAACGTACTGTAGAAACAGTCACCTAACTCCATAAGGCGTAGAGACTAACGTGGAATTACTACAACAAAAGAGTCATATCGCGTAATGTTACACTATAAGATAGTCGTTTTACCGGACGCTTTATACGCCTCAGAAACCATATCCCTTGGTGGTCACTCTAAAACTATAGAAATCGAAAGGCAAGAACGGAAAATTCTCCGGAAAATGTATGGTCCCATGAGAGAAAATGGAATGTGAATTAAGAGGAGAACAGCGGACCTCTACTCCTTCACTGACAGGTTTACTGACGCCGTACGCAAGAGAAGCCTGAAATTCAATAGCCATATCTATAGAATGGACATACAGTACAAACCAAAAGATTTAATGTAATGAACTCAAAGGACTACTACTCTCATGCCGTGCGAGCATATCACCTTGGAAGAAGGTGAATGCGGGAAACAAAAAGTTGGAGACTGGTGCCCGTAAACCGGGCTCCTTTTACTCCTCTTTGAGGGGAAAGACTTCTTAATAATAATAATAATAATAATAATGATTTGATAGAATAAAATATTGCAACTAACCATTGCCAGCGTATGTGTTGTGCAAAGATTTATTATGTGCAGGAATAATAATAATAATAATAATAATAATAATAATAATAATAATAATAATAATAATAATAATTGTTAAATTAATTGGTTAATGAACTAACTAAATTAGGTCAAAATAAGCTGGCTAGAAGAAACTAAGGCGGACTACCATGAATTAAATATCTCAGGCGACATCATAGAAAATCGTCGAGCCTTTGGTACAATAGTAGGCAAGCACAAATTAATGGAGAAACCTAAAAAGAAAACTGGTAGGAAGTAGTTAACAGAATGTACGATGCTACACAGTGCATGAAGGGATTTTGGGAGGATAAGAAAGCGAAAAAAAAGTTCAAACGCACTCTTTGAATGTGCGTAATTGTAACATTTTTAATGAGTTAACAAAACGTGGTGATGACTATTGGTTCAATAAAACAAACATGATAAGAATAAATAATATACACTGTGGTGTGACCTTACCTGTGATAGTGTAATATAATAAGTTGTTGAGCGCCAGATTCCTATTTAAGATAGTGAATCGAAATTTATTGATTTAACCTCGGCTATCAGCAGTAGAGTCGAGAACCACTTACCCGGGCCGTAGTGAGACAAAGTCATCTAACCAATCCGTATTTAATCAAGGAGTATGATTGCCTTAAAGTACCAACTACAATGAAAGAAATAGGCATTACGTTGAAGAGAATGAATTTATTAAATGCAAAAAACAAAATATTAATAAAACAGAATAGTGATAGTCACACAATTGAATTTAAAATTACTCAATGCGGCAATTAATTATTTAAAAGAAAATGAATATTAAAATGAATTGAAAGTTAAATGAAGTTAAATTATAATATAGACGATAGTTTTATTGAATTGTTGGCTCACCCAGTCGAAGATTCGTCATATTTAAGAAATGATCGGTGATCTCGATGTTACGTCGCTTATGTTTAAAAAAATGATGTGATATCTCATTTACTATGAAATATCCTCATTAAGTACGTTGCCATCTGTAGAAAGACTCTTGATCAGGGATATAACCCATTATGTATTGATATAGATGTCGGCAAGACATCGTTCAGTGTCGACTCTCGGTGCTCAGTCCATTAGGACCCAGAAAGCAAGGTTACAACTTCCTTCCTTCATTAAGAGCTGTAGATCAATGCCATTCTTGTCCGATGTCGCAGGTACAAATACTAATGACTTCCTTGTCACGTGGTGTCACAGCTTCCCTCTCTATTAGCCTTCTCCATTCTTGACTCATAACTTGCAATATATATTGACGCGTATATACCGTAGAAAATGGCGTGTTGGTTACACCATAGTGTGTTTCTTAACATCTCAGGAAAATGACGCAGTTTGCCGTGGTGAAATTCTTACTACGTCGTTTTGTTTGTGACGCACAGGGTTAGTCCATATCGCCAGTCTTGTTGCAATATATAATACTTCGTCTCTTTACAAGTAATTGTTAATAAAAATCTAATTGAATATAATAATAAAAACCGCTTACAATTATCTGATATAAAAATCATCTCATGGATGTACTAGTTAATAATAATAATAATAATATGATAATTATAAATGAATAACCCTATAAATATAACCGCTATGGGATCGAATCGTTACAATCGCCCCTGATATAAATAATTTAAAATAAAATGTAACATTATTTATATCACTACACATCCTACACAAATGAATACAAATGTAAATATTCATACCCCCATAACGACAACATACAAATAATACCCTTCAACAATACATAAAAATATACAAGAACATACTCTTTTCACTTTACATATTTGTACTATCATTTCTCATTCTTCCAAATGTTCATAATGTTCATTCTTCTTTATATATTAAACGAGCTGTAAAAAATATACATATAAAATGCCCTTCACTTTTATTTTTGACATATATGTCAACGCTGCACTCGTTTATATTTCGGTGATCGTATGCATGACATACAATTTTGGCTTCATCTCTTTTGAACGTAGTTTTTGTATATCAGTCTGGCGTAGAAGTACATTGTTGTAATACCAGCTGATTAACCCATAATAACTATTACAGCACACGATAATAGGATGCAAACAATACAATATTCCTTTCGTCTTTATAAAGGGATTACTCAAATGCAGTAAAATTTCAATAATTGAAGAAAAATATAACTTAGCAAAATACCTAAGGCAATTCCTATTTCAGTGCATATGTCATACATGTAAATATTTCCCCAAATACATAATGACATCGAAATACCTCAAAGCAGTTATTAAACAGTTCATTTAAATATCCAAGTTACTACTCACCTGCCTTCGTGGCTTAATTCTTTCTTAGGCCACGGCCGCCTCCTTCCAAATTAATACTTCCTAAGTCTCCACGACTTCTTAACTTCTCATAAAACCATAATTCCTCTTTACTACTTCTCGAAAACAATAACTTGGATTTTCAAAATCACCAATAAACATAAAATCTGACTTCTCGTTCACTTTATAAAATTTAACTTAGCGTCAAGATATAACTTTACCGTAACGTCATTCCTTACTTACCATAACAAAATGATTAAGACTTGGACAAAATACTACTCAATACCTGAATTACGTATATCACTAAACTATTTCACAAAAACACATGACAAACTCCTCGGAATAAATATTTCGTTCCACAAAATATTAATGCTCTTATACTTTGAACTTAGTCTATTCATGATTTGACTTTTTGCTGAATGCCTAAAAACCCCCCTTAGTTTTCTCTCAAAACTCTTAATTAAGTACCGTGTCCTCCAAACACCACTTCCTACTTGTTCTGACCGCCTGGACTATAGCTCACTCTTGCTATACCAGAATCTCTCAAAACTCATCGTGACATCACACGTCACATACAAAAACCTCCCCTATTCGTGGTATAATCCCACTTCTTCTTACTGTTACAGGTCACCTCTTACTGACCAATAACACACTAAATTTCAGCTAAAAAATCTTACATGCTTCGACTAATTCCTTGGAATAATAACATCACACTTAGCTTTCCTAATTATTGTCTTCCTAAAATAATGACAGTGTTCCTGTTGATAGTCAATAACACCGACACTCTTAATTAGCAAATATTCACCCATAATCACTTCATAAAGCAAGTCCTGAGTTATAACACAGTTCAGACACTCTCTGCTCTACCAAATTAACTGCGTAAATTACACCTGCCTTTAATTGAAACTTCATTATTACCCCTTAGGTATACACTTATCTTACCAACTTATTCTTCCTTCAAAATATTAACTTATCTTTACTAACTCCGTATGACATAAATAAAACTTTAATTTCCTGTCTACTAAAAACACAATAACACCGGTTGGTATAACAACTTTACTTACCTGTTCGCTCAAAACCAATACTCAAATATCTTAAAAGATAAAATACTATGTTATATCTTTAAGATACATATTTTCTTAACGATCTCACATTGTAAGTACCGTATAGGCGTATACCATCGTTTTCCAGTACATATGCTGAATTACCGATTCTCTTCTGCACAGTGTAGGGGCCTTCATAAATTAAAAAGAACTTCATCATGGTTTTCTCTAAACTACTAGATTGCCTCGGAACCCGTAATAGAACTTTATCACCGATTTCGAATTGATCTAGTTTCTTTCCTGTTTGTTGACGAATTCTGCGTTCTGCTGCTTTACCTAAATTCCTCTTCGCCAACTGGATAATCATATCCATCCCCGGTTGTTTTACCTCAGTTAATCCTAGTGTTTTAGCCAATTCATTTTGGGGTTTCCGTCCAAAATGGACTTCATTAGGACTCATGCCAGTACTCTCATGTTGAACAGCATTCAACCAGGTTTCAACCTTTCCAAGCTGAGATACCCAAGTAGAATGCTTATTATGCACAAGGGCACGTAACAAGCGACCTAAATCTCTCATCCTACGTTCACTGAGGTTGCCTTGTGGGTAACGCACTGATGAGTGAACGTGTGTGATTCCGGCTTCACGCATACTGGTTCTCCAGTGTTTCGACGTGAATTGCGGTCCGCTATCAGTCAAAATCCTGAGTGGAAGACCATACTCAGGTACATACTTTTCAATGATCATTTTGCTACAAGCTTTACCGGTGGCCTTCCTTAAAGCATATAGTTTGACGTATTTACTGAATGCATCAACTATTACAAAAATGTATTCATAGCCAAATTGACCTTTTACTATCGGGCCAAATAGGTCCGCACAGAGCAACTCCCCGGGTTTACTTGTGAGAACGGCCTGCATTTTACCCATTAAATATCTATTAGGAAACTTAGACTTTTGACAGAGGTCACATTTTGCTAAAACAGTCCTAATTTCTCTCCCCATTCTACACCATATAAAGTTCTGTTGAATTTCATAAAACACTTTTTTCGCTCCAAAGTGTCCGAGTTCCTTATGAATGAACCATATGAGTTCCTCAGTCAAAGACTTTGGCACGCATATAGCCCATTTCTCTTCTCCACACTTCCGTGCCAGAAAACCATCCATTAATTTGTACGTTAATCGACCAGATTCAACAAACTCCAACTCATTTCTTTCCAAAATTGTCAAAGGTTCACTTAATACCTCATCTTCCCTTTGTTTTAAAAGCAAATTCTTCAATACTTTTAAAGACTCTATATTGGTAGGATCCAAGCATGCACAGATTAATACACCCTGGTCCGCCTTTACCACTGATTCACCTGAGTTTAGATTGCTATCTCTAGACAAAATGTCTGCCAATATATTATCCTTACCTTTTATGTGTTGGATCTTAAAATCATATTCTTGCAGTGCTAAAATCCACCTGCTGATACGATTACTACTTAATTTACACGTATTGATGAAAGCTAATGCATGGTGATCAGTGAAAATTTCGAATTTCCCGCCAAGAACATACATACGGAATTTACTTAAACTATAGACTATACTTAAAAATTCTAGTTCCGTTATTGTATAACGTTTCTCAGCAGCAGAAAGACCTCGTGAGGCTAGGGATACAATTCTCAGATTGCCCTCCTCATCTCTTTGGCAAAGAACTCCAGAAATACCAATGTGGGATGCGTCAGTCATCAGCACATATGGTTTATCAACAAATGGGTATTTTAGTACTACTGCTTTTTCAAAACACACTTTGAGTGCCTGAAAGGCCATCTCATGCATCTCAGTCCATTCCCACCTCTTACCTGACTTTGTTAATTCACGAAATGGTTCCACCATACACGCATACCTCACAATAAAACGACGGAAATAGCCACACACACCAAGGTATGATTTTAGTTCTTTCACACTCTTCGGTGATTTAGCACCTAAAATCTTTCCTACACGGCTTTCTTCAGGTTTCACACCGTTTGTAGAGACCGTATGACCAAGAAAAGTGATTTCTTTTCTACAAAAAACAGACTTACTTAACTTGAGAGTAAACCCAGCTCTCGCTAATTTCTTGAAAACTAAATCTAAATGCATTAAGTGCTCTGAAAATGTCCTTGAGCTAATCACCAAGTCATCTATATATATAGTCATAAATTCATCCATATCATTTCCTAAAGCGATCCCTAAAGCTCTGATTAGGGCTGCAGAACTACTTTTTAACCCAAAAGCGACTCGTGTGAATTGATATAAATTGTTTTGAAATGAAAATGCGGTCAAGGGCCTGTCTTCTACTTTCAGTGCCACTTGCCAGAAGCTCGAACTCAGGTCAACACAACTAAACCAGTTCTTACCTTCAAAACCTTGTACTAATTCTTCGATGGATTTTGATCTTAATTGGTCTTCAGAGATGTGGTTGTTCAAATTACGTGCGTCTAAACATAGTCTAACTTTGCCATCTGATTTGGGTACAACAATTAAGGAATTTAGATATGGACTGACTGAAGGTTCGATAATTCCATCTTCCAACATTTGACTTATCTGGTTATTAACCGCATCATAGTAACGATATGGCACAGGATAACGGTGTCCTACAAAAATACTCCTGTCATGCACATTTAGTGAGTGCTCGTAGCAATTCGCTAATCCTATGCGGTCCTCAAATACACACTTGTTATCGATTAATACTTCATACAATTGATCTCTTAGATCATCTACTATATTACTCTGTAGTACAGCGTCATGCAATGAGTCCTCTAGACAATCATTCATTAACATACTGCCCAGAAAATTAAAAACCTTAAGTTCTCTCTCAAGAGACACCTCAACATCATCCTTATTCATCTTATTATTATTATTACTTCTATTAATCGATAATACTTCCTCCAACTTACCTATATTTTTAGGACCCATACTCAACTTACCTGAATCACTAAATGGCATAACAACTTCGCAATCTATCCAAAAGAATTTAATTGTGCCTAGTTTATAACACAACTGAACAGTGTGTTGCGACATCCAATCACTACCTAGGATCACCGAGTAGACTAAATTTGGTATTACTAAGCAGACCTGTGTCCCAATCTTACCTCCTATTGATATCTCAATTACTACCTGTCTTGAAATTATATGAGATTTCTTTCCTACGGCCGTTATCACAAATGTTGACTTTATAGGAATTTCCTCGAAATGGATACCATTTTCTTTTCTATTAGTATAAAATGCTGCGCTAATGGATGAAGTATGACAACCACTGTCAATAAGCGTGGCTACACGCGCCCCTGACACATCTATCTCTAGGACTGAATTGAAACTATTAACCATTGGTTTCACTGTTAACTCTTTTAAATCATGAAGTAATTCTTCACGAATGTCTAGGTCATACGGCTCTCTTAGGATTGTGTGAACCGGAAAATACACAGACTTATGACTCGACCTTATGTCACAGTCTGGTTGGCATTTAAATTAGCATTACTTGTATTGGGCTCAGCCCCGTGTACTTGGTTTTGGTTTTGGCGAGAGTTGTCATTAGTATTTCTCTCTTCCCTAGGTCCTTCCGTATTTCTACTGTTGTTCCTATTTCCACCTTGTCTATTATTAGAATTACCGTTTTGTTGGTTATTATGGCCAGAATTACCATAATATGGTCTTTGGCCTCCCTGATGACCACCTCTATTCTGGTATTGGCCTCTGCCATGATAACCCTGTTGATTACCTTGCCTATTATGATATGAATTACCATTTTGCTGTTCATTATGGCCGGGATTACCATAATATGGTCTTTGGCCTCCCTGATGACCACCTCTATTTTCATATTGGCCTCTACCATGATAATCCTGTTGATTATCTTGCCTATTATCATAAGTCTTATTTCGAGGATAATTCTGTACCATAGGCATATCGTATGCATCTCCGAGTGCATCGAATCTACTTAATAATCCCTCTAATTCTTGAATCGTAGTTATCCTTTGTATACAAGCAGCCACGTTTACCCTGGGTGGGAAATGCCTGAGGAGAAGCCTTACCACATCCGCATCTTGATTCATCCCGTCCAGATGTTTACATATGAGCACATACTCTAGAAAGTACTCAGTCATATGACTCCCTTCCCCAAATTGATACTTGCCAGAACTAATAATCTGTCTCATTTCTGACTGGATATCCTCATTCCAATATTTTTCAATAAATTTACTTTTGAAATCTTCAAAATTTATCAAGGTATTTTTGTATACTAAAAACCATCCCTTAGTATCTCCTATAAAAGCCTGGTCCAATAGCTCTACTACCATCTTCCATTCAACTTGCCCATCTATCAGTCTTTCTTTAAATCTATCCTGTACTATATTCAAGAACTCCATAGGACACCCATGTTTATTTGAAAATTTAGGCAGTTCAGTCTCTTTCATGCTACTAGAATATATTATCCTATCCTGACTTCCTCCCTGCCTTATCTGCTTCTTTAATCTTGCTTCCATTTCTTGAAAACTACTCTCTTTATCCATTAATTCATTTCTTAATACATTCTGTTTTTCCTGTATCTCTTGATAATTTTCAATACTCTTTAAGTGATTTTCTTCTACTTTCTTTATAACTTCTGTTTCAACTTCCTTAATCTTATCCCTCAACTTTTCTCTCACCTGCCTAGTTTCCGCTTGTATTTCTTTGCTAAAACTCTCACCTTGGGTTACTATTCTTTCCCCAATCTTACTTTCTACGGCTTCTATTTGTTTATTTACTTTTTCAATCTCGCCCCCCATATCTAGTCTCATCTGCCTAGTTTCCTCATTTAATTTGCTAAAACTCTCATTCTGCGTTACTATTCTCTCTTCAGTCTTACTTTCTACCGTTTTTAATTTTTTATCTATCTGTTCGATAATATCCTTAGCCTTCACTTCTAATTCACCCTTGATTTCATCTCTAATTTCCTGTTTCACAACCTGAATACTTTGCTGTAGTACCTCATACTTCTTACTCAACCCTTCATTGACTTTAACCACACTGTCTAGTTTTACATTATTCTCTTCCAGCTTCTGATTTATTTTACTCATATCCTCTCTCATCTTTTGATTACTCTTATCTAATTTCTCACCTAAATCTCTACTCAATTCCTTCCTACTTTCCAAATTATCTTTCTTACTCTCTTCCATATTTTTATTCATATCTTTATCTAATTTCTCAAATTTATCATTGAATTCCTTCCTACTTTCTAAATTATCTTTCTTACTCTCTTCCATATTTTTATTCATATCTTTATCTAATTTCTCAAATTTATCATTGAATTCCTTCCTACTTTCTAAATTATCTTTCTTATTCTCTTCCATATTTTTATTCATATCTTTATCTAATTTCTCAAATTTATCATTGAATTCCTTCCTACTTTCTAAATTATCTTTCTTATTCTCTTCCATATTTTGATTTAGCCTACCAATATCTTCTTTCATCTCCCTACTATTAATTCTCATCTCCCTCATAAACACAGTTAATGGATCTTCAGGAATCTCTATAGACTTTTCTTTCTCTAGACTACCACTAGTCTCAGGATGTACCTCTGTATTCGTCTCGAGATTTTCCTCTGAATTCGTGTCAGGGTTAACCTCAGGATTATTTTCAGGATTACTCTCAAGATTTACCTCCGACATCTTGGTATTATTCTCTACGCTCTCAACATCGCTACCGCTATCAACCTCCTTATAATTAACTTTCTTGACTGCATCCCTACTTCTCAACTGCCTCTGTTCCTCCTCCGACATCTCGAAGTACACCGTATAACAATTGCCCTTCCAAAATTTCACTTCACTTCACTGTCCCCCAAAAGCACTGACAATTTGCACTGAAATTATACACTCCTCTGACTAAATACCGAATGGTTTTCGTGTCCTACTTTGTGGCGCCAAATGTAACATTTTTAATGAGTTAACAAAACGTGGTGATGACTATTGGTTCAATAAAACAAACATGATAAGAATAAATAATATACACTGTGGTGTGACCTTACCTGTGATAGTGTAATATAATAAGTTGTTGAGCGCCAGATTCCTATTTAAGATAGTGAATCGAAATTTATTGATTTAACCTCGGCTATCAGCAGTAGAGTCGAGAACCACTTACCCGGGCCGTAGTGAGACAAAGTCATCTAACCAATCCGTATTTAATCAAGGAGTATGATTGCCTTAAAGTACCAACTACAATGAAAGAAATAGGCATTACGTTGAAGAGAATGAATTTATTAAATGCAAAAAACAAAATATTAATAAAACAGAATAGTGATAGTCACACAATTGAATTTAAAATTACTCAATGCGGCAATTAATTATTTAAAAGAAAATGAATATTAAAATGAATTGAAAGTTAAATGAAGTTAAATTATAATATAGACGATAGTTTTATTGAATTGTTGGCTCACCCAGTCGAAGATTCGTCATATTTAAGAAATGATCGGTGATCTCGATGTTACGTCGCTTATGTTTAAAAAAATGATGTGATATCTCATTTACTATGAAATATCCTCATTAAGTACGTTGCCATCTGTAGAAAGACTCTTGATCAGGGATATAACCCATTATGTATTGATATAGATGTCGGCAAGACATCGTTCAGTGTCGACTCTCGGTGCTCAGTCCATTAGGACCCAGAAAGCAAGGTTACAACTTCCTTCCTTCATTAAGAGCTGTAGATCAATGCCATTCTTGTCCGATGTCGCAGGTACAAATACTAATGACTTCCTTGTCACGTGGTGTCACAGCTTCCCTCTCTATTAGCCTTCTCCATTCTTGACTCATAACTTGCAATATATATTGACGCGTATATACCGTAGAAAATGGCGTGTTGGTTACACCATAGTGTGTTTCTTAACATCTCAGGAAAATGACGCAGTTTGCCGTGGTGAAATTCTTACTACGTCGTTTTGTTTGTGACGCACAGGGTTAGTCCATATCGCCAGTCTTGTTGCAATATATAATACTTCGTCTCTTTACAAGTAATTGTTAATAAAAATCTAATTGAATATAATAATAAAAACCGCTTACAATTATCTGATATAAAAATCATCTCATGGATGTACTAGTTAATAATAATAATAATAATATGATAATTATAAATGAATAACCCTATAAATATAACCGCTATGGGATCGAATCGTTACATAATGAAGAGGAAGCAGAAGACAGGAAGAATAAATAAATAAATTAATTAAGCTCAAATGAATTAATCTCAAGAACCTAACGTTTGTAACGATGAAATTGATCAAAAAATAAATCAAGGTCTTGGTCAGTTTTTGATTTCTGTATATTGACTTACTTAACTCAGTTCCTCTTGTTCAGTCCATGAAACGTCTCCATTGTGGTCTCCGACGTGCCAGTGCTTTAACTTCTTTCCAACATTTCCCCGCTTCTAGTGCCTCTTCTTTGGTAGTCCTCTTCCAGGTCTTTCTAGGACGACCTGTTTTCCGTGCCCCTTGTGGGTTCCCTTCTAGTGCTGTTCTTTCTACGGATCCTGCTGGCTTCGTCCAGGTATGTCCGATCCACCTCCATTTCCTTTGCTTAATTTCAATCTCTACTTGGAGTTGATTTGTTGTTTCCCAAAGCTCTTCATTGGATATAATTTCAGACCATCTGATATATAAGATGCGACGCAGACAACTATTTATAAACGTCTGAAAAGTGTTAGTGATACTTTTAGTAACTTTCCACGCTTCACATGCATAGAAGAGAATGGATTTCTCATCAGTATTAAAGATTTTAATTTTTGTCTTCCTAGAAATGTTCCTATTCCTTCATACTGCATATAACTGCATAAAAGCTCCATTTGCTTTTCTAATTCTTGCTCTCACATCTCCCTCTGCTCCTCCTCCTCTTGTGACTACACTTCCCAAGTATGTAAACGAGTCAACCTCTTCAAGCTCCTCTCCAGACACAACTGAAAACAATACTGTGAGAAAGACACCCTGGGCAGATAGATACTGTGGAAGTAGGATTGAGAAGAGTTGAGAGAAATGAGGCTGATCAGTTAGTTTTATGTGCCTGTCGCTATTGTATTGTTTGAGATACTGCCGTATCGAGCAGCCCCGTGCTGCAATACCTCTTGTCATCTCCGAACGGCGTCATTTATAACAACGCCCCGGTGGGAGGGTGTGAATTATGAGGCTGGATCGGGCTCTTGTGGTAAGACTACATTACGTTAGGTCGCATAGTCGGCGAGGGAGCTGGACATCCAAGGTTCGAACCACGGCTCTTAAAGCGCCAAATGTCTATGGTTACTGTTAGCCTATAGTTAGTGTAACTGTCTATGATTGGAGTAGGTGCCTCTGGGCTTGAAATAAGGTAGCCTACCAGTCGTTGATTTGTTTTTAGGGGTTTTGCGATACCGTGATCTTCAAGCCCAGTTTACTAGCCCCGTGTACTTGGGTGTGTGAGAAATCTGTTTGCTTATCTATGTAATTCTAATGGTTGTACTAATGCAGTCCAACCTCGATTTCTCGAACGTCTATACCCTAACTCGATTTTTTGATAACTCGCAGTAATTATAATGTCCCGAACAAACTTTTAGCTTTTAGCTCTCGCAGCAAAGAAGCGCAGGTGCGCTTCATAAGAAGGGAGGTAGCGCACTGTTTGCTACTCCTGTGGGGTCCGCTGATGAGCCAGCTTGGTGTTCCTAGGCGAAACCCCACACAAGACAAGCATAAACCTAGAAAACTTGCTGAGTTTTAAACTTCATATAATTTACAAATATTTGTTTCTCTTTAAATCGAATTTCTATCATTCAAATTTTTTAATATCTCAATGCTCAAATTATATCCCTGTACTTAAACTTGTCTTTCATATCGAACATTCACATATTTTTATAGTGCAACTTGTTTCATTCATCACTGAATGTGGTTGAGAACTTGTGACGGAAGCTCGTGCACAGAAAATGAAGCAGAAGAAGATGACTGACTTCTTTGAGTCTTTAAAAAGTAGATAAAGGTCCGTCTATGTGCATTTTGTATTGTTAAATTTAACTTACTTATGTAATGTAATAAAGCTGTCATCATTTCCAACAGCTTCACATAGTGCTGCATGACACAGCGTAGCATGTCTGCCACCGAGAAAAGCAATTTTCACGAATGATCGCTGTTCCAATCTGCTTACATCCATCTTGTAGCACGGCCAAGCTCAGAATGAACGTATATGGCGCAGGTACCTAATCACCTGCACTTACAGTCGCCTTCTGTCGGGTGAATTCTGCTCTGTTTGCCGCGGGGTTTCGAATGTCGACACTGGAATTACCGCGATGCCGTATGTTCGAAAGATATAACATACAGGGTCATTATCTATGTGCGCCCCGATAAAAACAACAAGCTAAGTCGGCTTTGACTGGCGCAGATCGCGGGCGCGCATACACGGTTAAGCCGGTGGTTGGCACGCACCTTTTTTTACAGTTTTACGAAACATGTTCAATAATGTGTACATACAGTGCTCATAGCCGTTGCTGAAAATGTCCTCCCTTTCTTGTAACACACACCTGGCATCTTCTGATAAAAGCATGGGCAACAATCTCATCAAATTTTGTTCTCTAAGATCACAACGTTGTCTGTTAACTTTTTTTATTATTATTTACGGAGCCTGTTTTCTTGAATCGTTTATCGAGCCTCCTAATTGTACTGGCATTAGGCACAGGTCTTCCTGGAACTTGATTCGAAATGTTAGTCTTGTTTCAGAACAAGACTTTCTGCTATTCATACATGAATTATGGATATACACACGTTTGCGCAATGTGAATTGGTGTCTAGGCATGACCAACAATCACAGTAATCACAATACTCACTGAACGTGCAACACTAACGTCTAAGCTTTGCTGATACACGTCCATATGAATGACAAAACACATGTGAACTAACGATATGAGTCAGCAGAGCGCGCCTTCCACTGGCTGAACCTTGTACGCGTGCCCGCGATTAACGCCAGTCACAGCCGGCTTAGCTTGCCGTGTTGATCGGGGCGCACATAGATAATGACCCTGTAGTTGCCATGACTTCTGGAATGATCCTCGTTCTTTGTACCCCACCCAGTCATTGGACAAATTCGTGTTGAACTAATGAAGAGTTAAAACTGACTGTTTGTATTGGCAACACTAAAAGAATGGCTTCAAAACTTTACGACGAACACAGACACAGGTTATCAGACAAATTGCACACACACAAGTACACTGGGCTGATGACCAAAGATGCCTCAAGCCCCTGATGCGAAGTAACAAAAGAAATACTGGAGGCGAACCACTCAGAATGCCAGTATGTTTTCAACGTTGGGGTTCGCAATTTCGATCCCCGGGCTTCTAACTCTTCCTTGCAGTCGTGGTCCGCGACTTAACGCGCATGGCTAAGCTGCGGTAGCCGTATTTCAATTGTGGTGCTCTGTGTAGAGTAAAATGCAAATACTCATCATGGAAGAAGAGATTTTATATGATAATGCTCTGACTCGCGGGGATTAGCAAGAGATCTCCGCGCGTATTAACGGCTCAGTTTTCCCGCTACTCCGCTCATCACGTTTCAAACAGGATTAACTCTCGTCCGTGTTAATTCTATTGTTTATATTGGATGAAATACACAATGTGAAACAATTTGTGCGAGATGAAATAAATAAATCCACAGCAAATATGAATTCCAAACAAATGCGCTAACCACATCCCTGTTTTTTTTAACAATATTATTTTGCTCATCAAATCTGACCGCATTGTTTTGCACCCTCTCCCAATGAATTACATGTGTGTGTATCACCCGCCACATGGCGCTGTTTGATAACAGTAGTCCTCGTCAGAAGTTCATCCTCTGTTAAGTTACCCCCAGGGGCTCACACGTAGTAGGACCCACCACGGCACCCCCACCTTAGCACGGCATTGCTTGTGCGGGGTTCCTCTGTTTCGTCTTTCCTGTTGACTTTTCTTATGTTTCTTTGTTCGCGTATGTGTCTTTTTCCCCCATTATTGGTTGTTTTCTCTCGAACTGCTGAAGCTATTTCAATGAAACTTGCTACCTACTACTGCGTCCGACCTTGGATGTGTCTTTCAAAGTTTAATAAGCATCATCAATCCAACATGGCGGCCGCACGAAATATTTTACCCACATTCAGTATCTCCGAAAGCACTATCAACCTCAAATTTTGTATAGTCATAGAGGATACTAGACTAAGTTCGCCCATCTTATTTTCAAAAACATAAGTACAAAATCAACATAGCAGCCATTCGAATTTCTAATATTAAAACGGACTTATCGCGCAATCTATTCACCCGAGCATCATAAATCTTCATTCAAGGCTTAATATACTGGCATCGAATTTAATTCAATTGTTTTGAGAAATTTAACATGGTGGCTGTGGGAAATTTTAAAATCATGTTTTTATTTCTTGTGTTCTAATGAAGCGATCGAAGTGAAAGTTCGTATAATGAACCACACTAATAATCAGCATGTACTGGTTCATAAATCTTAGGATTACATATAGAAACAATCAACATGGCGGCAATTAGGAATATTTCACCTGTTCTCAATATCTACGAATCTATTACAGTATTCTAACTGAAAATTTGTATGGTGATAGAGGCTATTAAAATAAAATTCTTGTAACTTCCAATAACTTGATGAGTTCAAAACCAAAATGGTCCCCACGCGAATTGTAAATATTTAAATTGGCTTTTCTCGCAATTTAATCACTCCAGCGCAATGAAACTTAGCATAGTATATATGTATACAAACATTATACTGGTGTATAATTCAATTCAATTTTAAGGGAAATTCAAAATGGCGGCTGTGCGGAATTTAAAAATCAGGCTTTCATTTTTGAGCCTATACAAGCGCTCGGATTAGAAGTTTGTATAATGAACTACCATGATAATCTTTATCTGCTAGTATATATAATTCTATGGCGTACATATGAAACAATGGAACATACCAGCGATGAGAAATATTTTGCCGGTTCTCAATATCTGCGAAACTACTACAGCAATCAATCTGAAAATTTGCACTAAGTGCTTTTTATGTAACATTCAGAAACCTAATAAACACAAAACAACATAGCGGCCATGCGATATTCAAATATATGAAAATACTTCTTTTCTTTGTCGTATCGTATTCAAGTGCTCAAAGAGAAGCTTCGTATAATGAACCATTACGATAATAATAATAATAATAATAATAATAATAATAATAATAATGAGGAAATAATAATATTAATAACTAAGCTTTGTATGCAGCGGGATGTCTCGCCATGAATAAGAAAGGTATGATGGAGTAATATAAAACCAAGGAAAGGAAGATTTTGAGGAAAACCTTAGATTCGCTTAAAGAGAAGGTGAATTTAGAAGACGACATAACCAGGATTCATATACACACGTGGATTACTGACGCGATGCGAGAAAAGACGGGTTACAATTTAAGGACACGTGGCCGAATGACGTCAACAAAATTAACTTATCGCATTTTCACTTTTCTCCAAGGAGATTGGGATCTCTTGTAAATATATCCAGGAGCGTGACGAGCTTAAGAGAAAACTCTTCGAACATCGGAGTTTCCAACCTAAGCCGGCGCTGAAAACTGGAAATGTGTGGGCAAACGAGAGAACATAACAACGCCGTCTACGAATGTAAATGTAGGAATACTGGGCTTATCTCAAAGTTAAACGGAAACTGTAGAAATGACGTGGTCCTTGGTTGACCGAAACGAAACAAGAAGAATAACATCATAGGCCTATGTAATGTCATTGAGTTATGTAACTTGCCTTTCGTAAATTATAAAAGCCGTACATTTGCTTTTTCTTGAAATTAACAGCTGCGTCTCGTTATAGAAACTTGCTATTTCGCGGTAGGAATCATAATAATATTATTAATAATAATAATAATAATAATTTATGGCCTCGGTGCCGGGTGCAAGCTTTGTGATTTGACACCCAGAGGGTAACTTGCATGTCGAATTTCGTTGTTCCTTGAATCACTATAAGGAGGTTAGATATCTAAGCTCCTTGAAAACTATAGCGCTTTCTAGTAGAGAAATTAGGAACTTTGTGTTGGCGGAAACTCCCTAATTTATGGCCTCGGTGCCGGGTGCAAGCTTTGTGATTTGACACCCAGAGGGTAGCTTGCATGTCGAATTTCGTTGTTCCTTGAATCACTATAAGGAAGTTAGATATCTAAGCTCCTTGAAAACTATAGCGCTTTCTAGTAGAGAAATTAGGAACTTTGTGTTGGCGGAAACTCCCGAGATTAATTTTGCCATTATGAACACGGCCTACTGAATTCAAATGGGTTCTCTAACATACCAACATCGTATGACATGCGTGTCGTATTTTTGCCGCCTTTTAAAAATCACTTACCACGGCCAGTACGAACCTGCAATCTTGGGGTTAGTAGACCGACACGCCATTCACTCACCCACCGTGGATACTGAAAACTATATGTTTTATGTAGCATGTAATTTTGCATTGTGGTGGTGGTGGTTGTAATTGTTGCATTGGGCGGGGAAAAAACTAGGTCAGAAGCTCAATTTTCTAATGTGGGTATCGAAAATAATAGATTATGCGCTTATTCATTTGTGAAAAGGAACACATTCTACTGATGTTCTATTGAGAAGTGTAGATAATAAGTCTCATTGTCATTGAACACATATTTTCCAGTGATGACGGTGTGTTGACTTATCTTGTGTAGCGATGAAAGGTTTAATGTAAGACAGGGCAAGTACTAATACCGTAAGAAGATCAACTTATGTTTAAAATTATTTTTGTTGCTTGCCTGAAAAGACTACAACGTTTGAATATTGAGTTTGAAATTGTTGCTCTATTTTTTATCACAATGTAGGTCGTGCGCCTAAAGATATTTAGTCCATCATGCGGAAAATGCATTTAATAGGTGGGAGACTTTTTAAATGAAACAGATCGGTGTAATGTATGAAAACTAGCAACCCGCCCCGGCTTCGCCCGGTATCTTTAACGGTTTACCCAGCGTAAGCTTACAAGGCATACGGACGGCAAGTCCCAGACGCAATTCAGAAAAGCCGAGGTGAACAGCTAAACTCCAAACACATACACTCTTCTCTGAAGATTTAACTCGGCACAACACGACAGTTTGATGCTGGCCGAAGCTGGGGTGATAGGCTCGCTCGCTAGCTCGTAAACTCGCTCCGAAGCTAGTAATTTAAATTTCCACTGAATGGAGATTGTTGGAAGAAATTAAATGTAAAAAAAAACCTAAAGTGGGTGATGTATTAAAGATTGAGATATGCTGCCGCGAACCTTTCTGTAGAACTTTCCATGATGATCAATATTCTTACACTCATAGAATATAGGTAGTTTTAACGGTTTGCCCAGTGTAAGCCTTAAAGGCGCACGGACGGTAGGTTTTTCTTCGGCTCGATTCACTGAAATCGTTACTGCTGGACTTCTTTTGGTCAAAAATGAATGCTTTTCTACAGAAACCTTCCTCGAGAAATCCTTCACAGAATGCCGTAATTTCCCATTACTATGGTCCACCTTTTGTACTTTTCTTAATGTGAACCTTACACATGTCATCGAAAATTGATATAATTTTGGCTTTGACCTCTCTAAAGCCTTAGGCCTACATCCGTAACACAACAATTCATATTGAATACAATTAACAATTTATAAAAATTAATAACAATTGGTACATAGTTGTGGTTCAGGTTGCTCATCTATGGTCCAACACTGATTTTCCAGCTTATAATATGAGTGGACCATTGTAGGGTCCAAAATTGTAGCAAACTCATCATACAAATGTCTAGAAAACATGTTATTGGTAACAAATTGCCTGTAGTTTGCCCCAACCATCCAAAATACATAAATGTTAAGATATTTTACAAATAATTTTCAAGATTCAAAAATAAAAAACATCTGTTGTTTACAGTTGGTAACTTATATATTTATATTACGCATTGGAAAGATATCTCCAAAAATGTGGAATTTACATTAATGTCTTCAATCTCGTCATCAATAAAAGAATATTAGAACAAATAAACGAACAAAAACTTTCCAGTAAAATGACATGTAAGTTTAAAGTCATTCATCTCCCCAGTGTTTTACTAACTCTTTCACTTTGTACAGTCCTCTGCTTTTTGACACACATGAAGGTTGGCTTATGTTGCTTATTATATCTGGTTTACTGTAGAACAGAATGTCTTGTTCTTCTGGCCATTTCCAGAATTTCCCATTTCTCGCCATACATGTTACAGTTGCTCCATTTTTCTTCACTTCTAGAATCTTTCCTGGCCACATTTCTTCCTCATAGGAAACTATTACATAGCTGTCTTTTTTTAGTACAGTCTCTTTGGTGACAACTCCTGTTTCTTCCAGTTCACTGCATTTTCGGTTGGAAAAATCAATGTCTCCATCGGATTCCATATCCAAATCATCACTGCAATCTGATTCACTGTTATCCGAAACAATGACCTTTTTCTTGTGTTTAAGTTTCGACTTCATCTGAGTGCTGTAACCACTTGTGCCGGCTGATTCTGCATGGTTGATGCTGTCTTCCTGGTTAAAACCGTTTCCTTTTGTTTGTTTTCTGTTGGCTGTTTCCTTGATTGGTGCCGGTATATCATCGACTGAAATGCTTTTCCCAGACTCAACATTAATTTGCCTTTTACGTTTAGGAGTTGATAGCATGGTTTCAGTGTTCCTGATTTTTTCCAGGTGATGTAGGAATGCATTTCCAATGTTTGTAGTCGAACCAATAATTTCCTTGGTCCTTTCAGCAGAAGGTAATCTACTAAGTACTTGCTGTCTATCCAAAGGACATATTCCTGTTTTTCGGAATCCAGATTTTAAATTTTCCTCGGTCTTTGGCTCAAGTGCTTTTATTAGCTCAGCTAGAAGAGACGGAAATACAGGCTTTGGTATTGTCGCTTGCTTTCTGCCTGGTCCAGTAGATTTCCATTCATTCAGAATTTGACGCCAGTGGGATTTCATAGGTCTGAAGTACGCCACATCTAAGGGCTGAGTCAGATGGGTGGAATTGGGAGGTAGAGCAATGAAACGAATGTTATGGCGTTTACACTCATCGAGGACACGAACACTGATGTGTGATGATAGATTATCTGATATAAGCACTTTCTTACCATCCAGTTTCTTCAGTTGTGGTAGCATAATTGTGTAGAACCAGTCCTCAAAGACTACAGTATCAAACCAACCGCTTTTAGTGCGGTTATAGCGTGTCCCGTTAGGACCTCCCTCCGTCCACATATCATAAATTCTTTCTGCCTTATAATTGACATAGGGCGGGCATATCTCACCTGATGCACTGCCACACATCATGATCGATACCGCTGCTTTGGTTGAATTTTTGATTGCTTCAGGATATTTGCAACCACGTTTAGTTAACACACGCATTTTCCCAGGATCGTCTACCAAATTAGTTTCATCAAAGTTCCATAGATGGGTTGGAGCAACATCTTTTATTTCTCTTTGTAAATTGTCAAAGTATCTGTTGATTATTTCATCATTTACACCTGCCCGATTTCTCTTTATGTTGCTGCTAAACCGTACAGATAACTTATCAGCATGACGATCCACGAAGCACTCGGCCCAACGCTTACCCGGAAAGTTATTAGTGAATCTACACTCTTTCCGTCCTGTCGAATCCAAAAATAATTTCACAATGCATCGTAAATCAAAAGTTGTTATTGGGAAACCAAATTCACACAAAGCAATAGCATGGTCAACAAAGGCTTCTTCTTCATCTGCAGAGAAGACGCATGATCGTCCTGGCACAGCCACTGCATTATTATTCAGGGCTTTTAGCTTAAGAATGATGGAGCTACGAGGAATTTTATAGAAATTAGATGCTTGCCGCTGTGTCATTCTTTTGTCATTAATTGCTCCAATACAATTAGCCAACTGCTCGGGTGAATATGGTTGATATGGCCGTCCACCAATTTTTCGCCTATTTTCCCTCCTGGCTGCCATTGGGACTTGTTAAAAACCTACAAGAAAAAATAGAATTTCAATTTAAAAATATCCACCCATTATTTTTAAAAATAAACTCATAAACTGCTCATGTTTAAGTCTCTTATTAAATGTTGAACAGTTCTCTACACTCCAAACAGAGTGCCAAGTTCACAAATAGTTTAATATCAAACCTTCTCTTTATTTATATCAAATTTGTAAGTGTCGCCCAACTATGGTCCACGCTCGATGTGGTACATAGTTGGGATCACACTTCCAAAGTTTAGTTTTTAAGCTGCTCGAGCATTGTTTCAAATATTTTACTGACTAACTGAAACGTGAATGTATTTAGGACACAATAAAGAATCACTATGCATACGTTCGTATTGTTAAGACTTACCGTTTGTGCACAGCAGAACCAACAATTGCAGCTTTGAAACACACGTCACTTTCATGTACTGCACTCTTGCCACATCAACTGAGCTAAGAAGCTCCAGCGTCTCAACACGCGCTGATTTATCGTACCACCAGACTGCAGCACACTACGGTCAGTGGAATGCCACCGGTACTGCTACGCACGAGCAGATATTGAACTACTTGCATAGATTTCCCAGATTTGTGACATCTTGGACCATAGTTGAGCTTCTGGACCAGAGTTGTGGGAAATTGGTGGTGAAAGCTGCATCAAAATCCATTCAGTGGTTCTCGAGATTACCCGTTATATCCAAGATTCGGAGACCTTGTTTTGTACTAAGAAGAGATAAGCTATTTATTTATTCACGGAACTTCTTGTTCAAGGGATCAGTTCTCTTCTTTCTTTTCACGGAATTTGTGCCTGTTGACCGTCTTAAATCAAATTTCTAGAGCGCGGTGAATGATGAAGTTAAATTAAAAGAGCATTCACCGTCTTGAATTAAAGTAGAACATAATTTATGAGTTCAAGGAAAACAAGACATAAGTTCGGGGAGAGTCAGGACGACAGGAAGAGTAATTAGAAAGCGACTGCAGCAGGTGGATGTGCAATATATGAAGAATAAACTGCGCGAGACACTGGGCAGACATAAATCCTCAACGCTTGCTTTTAGTGTGATGATGCTTGAATTATGGGTGGTACTTAAAGAAACTATTCCTGCAAGTTGACAAGTGATTTCGTCATTTCGATATTACTACCTCTGGAACTTCAGTTCGCCTGGCATGAAGTTAGGAATACAAGAACTGCATTTTCAAATTTCTGTAATGGTCTGTTAGTTACATCCGGAAGCAAAATTCCAAACTCAGGTAGTACTACATAATGCATAATAGATGGCATAACATACCAGGCATTAACTCGGGACTCAAAAGCGAATGGGGAATATGAAGAAATCTTGAGCAACGTTTATAGACCGGCGAAACACTCAACGGGTTAATAAAGCAACACTGAAAGTCGCTTCATGGCATTCTTTACCCTCGCCCGGCAAACACAATATTTTCGAAGTTGAACTGTACTAACTAAAACAAAAATATTGGAATGCAGCCGAAAAATCAGAAACCTCTATGGACATCAAATTGGCAGGTGAAAAGCTGAAGGAAGTAGGAGACCTCTGTTACTTAGGAAGCAAAATAACCAGTGATGGACGGAGCAAGGAGGATATAAAAAGTAGGTTGTCTCAGGCAAGGAAAGCATTTCTACAAAAAAAAAAAGGAATCTGTTGACATTTAATATAGATTTAGGCATTAGGAAGTCAATTTTATAAGCCTTTGTCTGGAGCGTGGCACACTATGGAAGTGAAACGTGGACTATTGGTGCAGCAGAAAAGAGGATAATTCAAGCGTTTGAAATGTGGTGTTACAGGAGAATTATGAAGATTAAACGGGTAGATAGGGTTACAAACGAAGAGGTATTAAGACGAGTGGGAGAGGGGAGATGTTTCTGGCGATTGATAATGAAGAGAAGAGATAGGTTGGTAGGACACATACTAAGACACCCAGGCATAGCAAACTTAGTTATAGAAGGAAGGGTCGAGGACAAGAACTGTAGGGGTAGACCACGGTTAGAATATATGTTAAACAGATTGCCTCGAATGTAGGGTGTTGTAGCTATGTAGAGATGGAACTATTAGCTCAGGACAGGGAGGCATGGTGGGCTACATTAAACCAGTCAAAAGACTGAAGACTCAAACAACAAACAACTGTACTATATTTACCTCTGAAGGTTGTACTTAGCTTGTAACTGCCCTCAGTTACGACTGGAATGGAGGTGAAAATGCGGCAGTTGGCATTGTAATGTGCTGTAAACCGCGAGATTGGGAAGGTGAGTGAGTGCGCCTAGGAGATAAGGAAAGGTCTCGTATCTTGTTCACAGCTTCCAAAGACAAAATGACCCAGTTCCGCTCGCTGCGAGACTTCACGGTAGAAATGTGTCTCACTCCCCGCTGTCCTTAGCGAGTGGTTCGATACCTTCGTCTTAGCGACTTTTAAGATTTGTCAACTAACTTCTGCCCCGGCCATTCCCCATCCCCACTCCTGGAGATGTAGGCTTATATCACGTACCCCATTTTGAATGGGTCGCGGATGAGATGAGATTATCTTTGTGTGACGGGTTATTTTTACGACTGGATGTCAATTCCTCCGCTGAACTGAATGACTGAAACAGAGCAAACTAGGGTTCGCTTCTGAGCTGAGTCAAAATTACATTAACGGGGATGAGGATGGGGCAGGACTCGGTCATAATGAGACATAATCAAATGACAGCGAACATATCATCCCAAAGATTTAGAAAAACCTGCCGCATCTATATTTGTTTCGTGTTTGATTTAACTGGCATTTGATGTGTTGTATTGGCGGCTTCGGTGGTGTAGTTGGTAGCATGCTGTGCTTCTATGCCCAAGGTTGCGGGTTCAAACTCGGACGCAGTCGTCGGATTTTTAAGAGCGTTAAAATCTCTCAGTATGCCTTCTTTCGGTGGGGAAGTAAAGCCGGCGGTCCCATGTCATAGATTTGTGGCATGAAAAATAACCTTCCATTAACTACACTTGTGTGAAGCCAAAAGTTGTAGGTTAGAATCGATTAATGCTCTTAAGTTCCAACGTTCGACACCGGGCCCTGGTTGCGATGGCATCTAGTAGTAGCGAAGTTCAAAGCTAGGTGTCGTGGACGATAGCATTTGGTAGCGAAAGTAGGAACTACTTGAAATTATTGTCTGCAGTCCTCACTTGATTTTAAAAACAAGTAGATCCATGAAGAACTATACAGCCTATTTTCATATATCCTACTTATGTTAATTGCCTCTATCTACATACAAAATTTCAGTTTGATTGCTGGAATAGATTCGTAGATATTGAGAACCGACTAAATAATTAGGATGGACGCCATGTTGGATTTTATATATGTAGGTCCTAGAGTTATATACTGTTACATGAAGATTATCGTGTACGTGGAGCATTCAAACTTCAATCGCATGATTAGGACACAAGATGAAACAAGGAGATTTTAACATTTCGCACAGCTGCCATCTTGTGGTTATGGAAACAATTGAAATAAATTATATGCCAATGGATTAACATTCGTATAAGGATTTACTGTACCAAGTTTCACTGCACTCGGATGGTTAAATAGCGAGAAACGTCCATGTGAATATTTATACTTCGCGTCGCCGCCATGTTGGGTTTGTGATCACCAGGTTATTGAAAGTCCAATAGGTGAACTTAAGTTCATAGGCCCTATGAACATTAATAAAATCAGTTTCATTGCTATAATAGATTCGTAGATATTCAGAGCCGTCTAAATATTTCGGATGGTCGCCATGGTGGATTGTTAAATGTATAGGTCATAGAGTCATGTACCATTAAAGGAAAATTATTGCGTAGGTTCATTATTCAAACTTTCACATCGATCGCACGATTACGACACAAGAAATAAAAACTTAATTTTAAAATTCGCAAAGCCGCCATCTTGAGGTTATGTAAACAATTGAACTAAATTAGATACCAGTGTATTACAATGTGTATAAACATTTCCTGTACCAGATTTCATTGCGTTTGGAACATTAAATCGCGAGAAAGTTCTATTTAAAATTTTCAAATTCGCTTGGCCGCTATGTTCGTTTTGTAGTTAACCGGTTTTCGAAAGACTTATAGATGAACTTCCAGTGGTGCCCTTTATCTCCGTACAAAATTTCAGCGTGATACCGCTAATAGTTTCAGAATGCCGGTGAAATATTTCGCACATCCACCATCTTGTGGTTATGTAAACAATTGAACCAAGTTAGTTGTCGGTGCATTACAATGTGTATAGGCATATACTGTACCAAGTTTTATTGCGTTTGGTTGGTTAAATCGCGAGAAACGTCTATTTAAAATTCGCAAATTCGCGTGGCCGCCATGTTGGTTTTGTAGTCACCAGCTTTCATAAGTCACATAGATGAACTTCTAGTAGTTCCCTTTATCACCGTCAAAAATTCCAGGGTGATATCGGGAATAGTTTCGGAGATATTGAATGCTGGTGAAAAATTTCGCACAAGCGCCATGTTGGATTGGTGAGACGTAACAAAATTTGAAGGGCATGGTCGGGGTCGTCCGAAATAGTGCTATGAACTTACCGAGTTTCATTGAAATCGCTCCAGCCGTTTAGAAGTTATTAGGGGGGACACCTATACACACACACTCCTCACTCACACACACACGCACACACATACGGACAAAAGGTGATCTCATAACCCTTTTTTTTTTTTTTCAAAATTAAAAATAGGCAAAAAAAATAAAATAAACAGATAGCACACAATACACCGGTTATCAGAAGATTCTACACACACCCAAAGTACTCGGGGCTACATGACCGCGTTGTCGCAGCCCCTAAACTAAGGAACCAAAAGATGTGTTGTGTTAACACTAATCAATGTCTTAATATTACCCACTCTGCTAGAAAAATGAATTCTTGTCTGAGGGTTAAAACGGGACACACTCAGCCTCGTGAGGCGAAACTGACAATAAGTGGGTTCGATTCGATTCCCACCTAGGCGATCCTGGAAGAGGTTTTTCGTGGTTTCCCCACTTCTATTCCAAGCAAATATCGGAATGGTTCCTATCTTAAGGCCACGGCTGCATCCTTCCCAATCCTCACCTGTGTTACGAATACACACACCAATACAGCCATCACAATAACACAGGTTATCAGACACACACATCCAAGTAGGCTATACGGGGCTACATGATCACGATGTCGAAAAACCCCTAAATCAATCGACAAAAAGCTTCTTTTTTTTTACAATTGGCGTCCACCTCAAAAATTTTAAATGACCAAAATGTATGTATATTTATGTATTTATTTATGTATCGTATGGCTTTTAGTGCCGGGAGTGTCCGAGGACATGTTCGGCTCGCCAGAGTCTGAAGCTGTTTCCAGCGGACACCCTTAGGGTGAGCTACAAGTTCCGTTCAATTTCAAGTAGTTCCAACTTTCGCTACCAGATATCAATGATACCTAGTGGTGAACGTTGGAACTTTGACAGAGCGTTCCGACGAAATCTAATCTAACAATTTAGCTTCACACAAGTTTAGTCTGTGGAAGGATCTTTTACATGCCATTAATCTATGACATGGGACCGCCAGCTTTACTTCCCCTCCGAAGGAAGGCTTACTGAAGGATTTTTTAACGCTCTTAAAAAACTGACGATTTCGGCCGGGTTTGAACGCTGTTCCGCCCCTCAAAACAACAACAACAACAACAACAACAACAATCACTATCATCCATATCGAACTACCTACTTGGACACATTTCGTATTGATCACGATTGCTACATTCGAATAAGTGGATTGAAGACGCGATTATTTTCTAGTGTCCAGTAGTTTGCGTGCCAAAACATTTAGTTGTTGGCTCTGTAATACGCCGGTTGGTTGGCTCCTCAGTTTAGGGGCTGCGACAACGCGGTCATGTAGCCCCGTGTACTTTGTTTGTGTGTAGAATCTGCTTGATAATCGGTGTTAATTGTGATGGCTTTATTGGTGTGTATTATCAGTAATGCGGGTAAGGCCTGCTGACGATCAATTTTCAAGTACTTCCCACTTTTACTACCAAATGCTACTGTCAACGACACCTAGCTGTGAACTTGACTACTATATGCCACCGCAACTAGCACCTGGTGACGAACGTTGGAACTTAATAGAGCGTTAATCAAATCTAACCTGCAAATTTTAGCTTCACACAATTGAAGTTAGTGTAAGGTTCTTTTACATGCCACAAATCTATGACATGGGCCCGCCGGCTTTACTTCCCCTCCGAAGGAAGGCATACTGAGGGATTCTTAACGCTCTTAAAAAATCCGACGACTTAGGCCGGGTTTGAACGCGCGCTCTTTGGCATAGATGCTCAGCATGCGACCAACTACGCCACCGAAGTCGCTTTGTAATACCCCGTTTAGACGTCCTGGTCGTGATCCCGATTACCTCTCATCTGGATGAAGTCCAATCGCGATCAACGGCATTTGTCATTGGGACGTGTTTAGAGTCCCATCATGAAACAACAGCATGACATCGCTAAGTTCTGCCAACTTTTGAATTCCAAGTGTAAAAGTGGAAATTTGCAGTAGTTTGCTTTCCTTCAGTTTTGAAGTATTTCAGTTATTCTTTTTACAGCGGCTTCGGTGGCATAGTGGGTAGCATGCTGAACTCCTATGCCCAAGATGGCGGGTTCAAACCGGGCCTTAAGAGCGTTAAAATCCTTTCTTCGGAGGGGAAGTAAAACCGGCGAGCCCATGTCATATATTTATGCCACGTAAAAGAACCTACCACTACAATTATTGGTAGTGTCTAGCGAAATGTGTAGGTGATATTTGGCTAGTACACAACGCTCTATCAATTTCCAACGTTCGCCGCTAGTGGAAATTGAACTTGTTGGGAGCCCTCGGGTGTTCAATCAACAATGCCCAGCTTATGGCCATTGGCTGCGATTCATATATCATTTACAGAATGCTAATGTATAATCCTAATTTTATACAAATCCTGAGTATGCAAGTCCTACTGTTGGTGTGGAAAAAAATATTCTAAAATATTTATAGCAGAAATAGGCTACTTATTCGTTCGTCCAGAGTCAAGTGGTCCTATCGGAATCCCTTCTATGTCTATGACAAGAGATTTATATCTTTAGAATTAGGATTCAACGACTTTCCTTGACGCTATAAGAATGTTTCCGTGTTTAAATACTGGCATGTTTGTTCTCCTCACATCATTTCGTGTTTCCCAATCTTCAAATACCTGATATCAGCCAACATAAATACAACCATCATGGCCAACATTACATACTTCTCGCTTACGAAACACAAGACAATCCAAAATGGCCATCATTTCCACTGCCTACTTCACTCACACACAGAGGGATAGAACACACCACCGACGATCGCAATGGCCACGAACGTGATTATCAAGTTGTGGAAACAGGTAGGAAGAAAGCTTTTAGTTTTCCGTGACCGTTAATCATGCGATCATGAGCCACGAGACCTCCTTTTTACGTGGAATCCGAACCACATGACATGGGATTTCACTTCGAAAATCTCACATGCATTGACCGGGAATCGAGCCTGGTCCTCCTTGGTGAGAGACCAACAGCTTGACTGCTGCGCCACCATGCCCTCCTCCTGTGGGAACAGGATCGGGCTGTTCCTGTTGGAAGGAAAGTTAATCGAGATGATGTAATCCTGTTGCGTTTAGACGTCCCAACTTAATCTGGATCGGGGCCTGATCGGGATCGCGACCGGAGGTCTAAACGGGGTATAAGAATGAGTGCGTCAGTTATTACTCCTAACAGCTGGGGATGTACGGTTGTAAGGTTGTGACCCAGTTCATGTATCGCGCGTGTCTAGTCTGGGAGGGGAGTGAGTGAGTGTGTATGTGTGGGTGTGGGTGGTAGTGGCTTCCTGTTCCGGGCTCGCTGCTGCGTGGTTGAGCCAGCGCTCTTCCTCTCTACGCTTTGATAACTTGGCCGCAGATTTTAGGCACTCATCTTTAATTTTAACGCGCGGAGTCAGTGTTGCTATAATTCCACGAAATGGAAGTAATTGAGCGTGTTAACTTTTTGTTGTTTCATTTGAGGGTCTTGCACATCGTGGTCATTTAGCCCCGTGTACTTGAGTGGTTTCGGTGGCGTAGTTGGTAGCATGCTGAACTGCTGCGCCCAAGATCGCGGGTTCAAACCCGGCCAAAGTCGTCGGATTCTTTAAGAGCGTTAAAATTTCAGTATCCCTTCCTTCTACAATTGGTAGTGTGTAACCAAATTTTCAGGTTATATTTCGTAAGAAAAGCTCGATCAAATTCCAACGTTCGTTGATAGGGGTGAGTGGCATCTCGTAGCCAAAGTTGGAACTACTTGAAATTGCTCATTCATCTCCATTCAATTCATCTCATCCACACGCAACGGTATTTGTAACTCACCGATGAGTGTCCGCATAGAAGCAGCTACAAATTCTGGCGAGGTGAACATGTCCTCGGACACTCCCGGCACCAAAAGCCATACTCTAAACTAAAACTAAACTTGAGTGAATGTGGAATTCTTGTCTGATAACCTGTGTTATGTGTTTGCTGTATTAGTGTGTGTATTTGTAATTCAGGTGAGGATTGGAAAGAAGGCAGCCGTGGCCTTATGTTAGGTACCATCCTGGCATTTGCCTGGAGTTGAGTTCCACCCATGGAAACCTCAATAACTAACCAACTACCTGATGTTGAAGAGGAAAAGCCACGGGGAACTATTTCCAGGATGGCTTGAGCTGGTAATCGAACATTCCTCTTCTCAGTTTTGCCTCGCGAGGCTGAGTGTACCCAGTTGCTGCCCTCAGACCAGAATTAAATTCCTTGGCAGAGCCAGGAGTCTAACCCGGATATCGAAGAATGTTAGCCGCTACACCTCAAGGTGTTCTGCGCATGTTAACTTACATTTGTGGTTGGTAACAAGGTACATCCAGCCTTGTTTAAGACAACTCAGATATAGATTTGTTTTCATCCTATTATTTAATTAGTTATTCTCTGTAATCCCCACCTCCCCCAGGGGCTCACATCTAGTGGGACGTGGGTTGGCGACCAAGGGACCCCAGCTGAGTCCGGCATTGTTTCCACTTAACTTGTGCCGGGCTCCTCTTCTTTTCTGTCGACCTCTCTCGGTTGACTCTTTTTTTCTTCTGACCCCGACTGTATTAGGGTATCTGAGGCCTAGGGAGTCTCTTTCTTTCCCATCTCCCCCCCCCCCCTCGCGCCCCCACCCACCCCCACCCCCCGCCGTGTGTCTAAAGTACATTTTGAATCTCAACCACATTTTGTAAGTATTTTCGATCTAAACTCCAGTGTGTAAGTATTTTCAATCTCAGCATTTTGTTAGTACAGAATTTTGATTTGCGGGCTTCCACATATTGTGAGTATTTCGAATCTACCACCGCATACCTTTTGGAAGCATTTTCAATTTGTTGCATTTTGTAAGCATTTTCTATTTCAGTTGCATTTTGTAAGTATTTTGAATTCCATTTGCACTTTGTGAGTATTTTGAATCTGAACCGGCCTTTTTCAATCTAACATGCATTGTGTATTTTCAATTTCAATTGCATTTTGAAGTATTTTGAACCTCAGTTGAATTTTGTACGTATTTTCAATTTCAATTGCATTTTGTGAGTATTTCGAATTTAAATTGCATTTTGTGAGTGTTTCGAATCTACATTGCATTTTGTAAGTATTTTGACTCTAAACTACATTTTGTGCGTATTTTCAATCTGCATTCCTTTTGTGAATATTTTCATTCCCAAGTATTTCCACTCTACGTTTTGTGAGTCATTTCAACCTGAGTTCCATTTTGTAAGTATTTTCAGCCCAGCTTAATTTTTGTTATGGTTTCCATTTCATTGTCATTTTTGCTATAACCCAGACCATTAGGGGGCGATAACCTAGATGTTAGGCTCCTTAAAACAACAATTATCATCGTCATAATCCCCACCGCTTAACTTACGGCTAATAGCGGCATGCTGCCTAAGTTATGACCATGGCCGTTTCCTTCCCCTGCCTGGTCCCTGTTACAAGTACGGACTCAACAATAACACACGTTTGTCGACAGCTTCTACTTACATCGAAGTAAATATAGGAATGCCCATGATGTCCTAATTTCTTGGAAATACGTCAGTGAAATTCTATAAGTCGGCTACAGAGTCACACGGAATAGTAGCCATTGTTGTAAAAGGGATTCGAAGGTAAATTTCTGGAATAACATCAGTCTCGCAAATATTGTATCCCCCAGGGGCTCACATCTTGTGGGACGTGGGTTGGCGACCACGGGACCCCAGCTGAGTCCGGCATTGCTTCCACTTACTTGTGACAGCTCCTCTCCGTCTTCTTTACTTTGAATTTCAATTGCACTTTGTGAATATTTTGGATTGGAAATGGGATCTTTCAATCTGAATTGCATTGTGTATTTTCAATTTCAATTGCAAGCCTCCGTGGCTTAGGCGGCAGCACGCCGGCCTCTCCCCGCTGGGTCCGTGGTTCAAATCCCGGTCACTCCATGTGAGATCTGTGCTGGACAAAACGGAGGCAGACAGGTTTTTCTCCGGGTACTCCGGTTTTCCCTGTCCAATTGTCATTCCAGCAACACTCTCCACTATCATTTCATCTGTCATTCATTTAATCATTGCCCCAGAGGAGTGCGTCAGGCCTCGGCAGCCGGCACAGTTCATATCCTCGCCGCTAGATGGGGGCTTCATTCATTCCATTCCTGACCCGGTCGGAGACTGGAAGCAGGCTGTGGATTTTCATTTCTTTTTCAATTTCAATTACATTTTGTAAGTATTTTGACCCTCAATTGCATTTTGTACGTATTTTCGATCTCATTTGCATTTTGAAAGTATTTTGAATTTCAATTGCATTTTGTAAGTATTTCGACTCTGCATTGCATTCCAGGAGACTTGGTACGTGGAAAGTACCTGCTGATAGTCCAGACAACATAATAAGAAATCAAATTGATTTCATTCTAATTAAAAACAGATTTAGAAACAGCGTGATTTTTGCAAAAATCTATCCAGGAGCAGATGTTCCTTCTGACCACAATCCTCTCATTAGCAAAATTTGTGTCCGGCTTAACAAGATTCCGATAAAAACAACACAAAAGAAATATGATACTGATGCCCTTCGGGAAATAAATACAAGGTCACAGGTGGCTGCTGCTCTTGCCACTGATCTTAAGACGTCGAATTCAAATGACATGCAGCCCTTGGAACTTTGGGACACTTTTAAAACCTCATTGAAGAGGGTTGGAGATCATTTTCTTAAGAACAAGAGACAACATAAAAAAGGAAGGCATGGATGACGGATGAAATATTGAATCTAATGGATAAACGAAGAGAAGTCAAAGGAAGAGATAATGAAGAATATTGGTTTATTCATAGATTGATAAAGAATAAGATCAGACAAGCCAAGGAAGCTTGGATGTCAGATAGGTGCAAAGAAATTGAAGAACTTAATAGTAAATATAATACTTTCCAGGTCCATAAGAAAATCAAAGAAGTTTCAGGTAGACACAGGAAAAGAAACACAGTCAACTTAGTTGATAGTCAAGGTAACACGGTATTTGAAGTTGAAGAAAAATTACAGGTTTGGGAGAACTATATACAAGAGCTTTTTAATGATGATCATCGTCCTTCCCGACCCGAAATTCCTTCAGTTGTTGGACCCATGATCACCATGGATGAAGTGAAATATGCGATTAGGATAGCGAAAAATGGTAAGGCTCCTGGTCAAGATGACATTCCAGTGGAATTATTGAAGATCTTGGATGATGATAGCATTGTGACGCTCACTAATTTATATAACAAGATATACGACACGGGCTAATTACCAGAAGACTGGCTCTTGTCTACATGTATTGCTCTTCCGAAGAAGCCGATGGCTAAGTCATGTAGTGACTTCAGGACAATCAGTCTTATGAGTCATGTGCTCAAGATATTTCTCAAAGTTATCCATAATCGCATATACAGGAAATGCGAGATGAATATCAGTGACACGCAGTTTGGGTTCCGCAAAGGTCTAGGAACTCGTGAGGCATTATTTGCGCTTAAAGTTCTTTTCCAGAGATTCCGTGAGGTAAATCAGGATGTATATGCATGTTTTCTGGACTATGCAAAAGCCTTTGACCGTTGTCAGCATGACAAGTTGTATAATGCACTCAAGAACTCAGGAATAGATGATAAAGATATTCGGATCATCATTAACTTATACTGGGGTCAAAAGGCTAGTATCAGAATTGATGGACATATATCGACATCAGTGGAAATAATGCGTGGTGTGAGACAAGGATGCATTCTTCTTTATAATATCTATGCAGAACAGATTTTCTCTGAGGCACTTGATGGCATTCAACAAGGTATTAAGGTCAATTAATTATATTAATAATATACGGTACGCAGATGATACTGTATTGATTGCAAATAGTTTCGAAGGACTTAAAGAGATTGCTACTATGGTGTATCAAAAGAGTAAACAATATGGCCTTGACCACAACATTAAGAAAACAAAATATATGATAATATCGCGAAAACCAGCATTGTCACAAGTCCTTTTAGTCGATGGACATCAGATTGAGCGAGTCAAGAGTTTGGTTTATTTAGGACAGAATATTAATGAGAATTGGGATCCTTCGGTTGAAATAAGATGCCGCATAGAGAAGGCTAGATCCATCTTTATGACAATGAAACAACTACTATGCTGTCGAGATCTCAGTATGACGCTTAAGGAAATAATTGTGAAGTGTTATGTTGTCTTCACCCTTCTTTATGGTGTTGAAGCTTGGACCTTGTCCGTAGCTACAGAAAAGAAGATTCGAGCTTTTGAAATGTGGATATACCGGCGGATTCTTAAAATTTCGTGGACAGAACATGTGAGTAATGCCGAGGTTCTTCAGCGTGTGAGCAGTTAACCTGAGCTGTTAAACACAATTAAGAAGAGGAAATTGGAATACTTGGGACACATGATGAGGACTCCAAAATACCGTCTGCTCCAAGTTATACTTCAGGGTAAAATTGAAGGTTAGCGTGGACCGGGAAGGAGACGAATAACTTGGATGGATAATTTAAGAACGTGGTTTGGGCTGTCTTCCACGGAACTCTTCAGGATTGCACAGGGTAAGATGGTGTTAGCCATGGTGGTAGCCAACGTCCGTATCGGATAAGGTAGAAGAAGAAGAAGAAGAAGAAGAAGAAGATTGCATTTTGAACCTAGCCTACATTTTGTGGTATTTTTCAATCTATTCCTCTTGTGAATCTTTTCTTTCTAAATTCCTTTTTGTAAGAACATTTTGTGAGTTGTTTCAATCTGAGTTCCCCTTTGTAAGTATTTTCAGTCTCACTTAATTTCCGTTCTGGTTTCTATTTCATTGTCATTTTCGCTATCACCCAGATCATTAGGGGCCGATAACCTAGATGTTAGACCCCTTAAAACAACAATTATCATCATCGCAAATATTGTAATTATTTACTTAGTATGTGTTACAAACATTTGCTAGCCTTTTTGTTTTTACTCGCATAAATCATATTTATCGCAATTATTTTTCCTATCGCAATTATTTTTCCTAGGAGCAGAAAGTTTACCATCTTTTGATGAATGCAGTCCATTTTGCATTTGTGTAATGGCACAGGCTAGAGTAAAATGTGACTTTCCATCGATGTCTCAGTCTAATTCGAGGCTGTGATTATATGGAAGCTACTGAGGTATGGGTAATGGTCTTCCGGACAAAACTAGTGCCTGTATGTACTGTGTGTGAATGGTTCTACTCGTAGGGTCAGTGCTATTGTTCTGACTCAGTGAAGAAATCAATGACAAACTACCTCACTCCTCATCTTGCCTAGTAGCCTACGCCTTCTTGATCATCTAACCAACCTCTGGGCTGGCTACCCAACAGACATGAGCAGAAAAATAAAAGGAATTGGAGCTGGAGCTTGGTTGTACCAGTTGTTTGATTACATTCGTGTAAGATTCTGTTTGTATTGATCTTTTATTAGCACGTATTAACAAGTATATATCCCTGGGATTTCCGGTTTACTATTGAAACTTTCATTCCAGTAATGCTGTATAATCATCCAACTTTTCGTCACCCCGGCCCGTTACATGACATAATTCCAGGTATGGTAGTCTATTGTACTTAGCTGGAATTTGGTTAGCAGTTGCATTGAGAGAGAGATGTATGCAATTTGGGTAGTTCCGCCTGGCAAATCTGTTTCAATTGAATGGAAATGCATACAGCGATCAATAATGATCAGTGTATGAAAGGATGACAAGTGGAATCGATAGTTTGTATTGGGATGACCGTAGAGTAAATGCATATTGTATTGCTGTTAAGCCCTCCTCGACGTAATATGAGTTAATGGCATAGGCCTACTGTGTAATTGGGACATAAATTAATGACACTTGCCGGTAAATAACATCCTGAGCAAACAGTGGTAGGTTATATTCCTTCGTAGTCTATTATTAAAACATGAACTCATATGCATGTTATGCCAGAACCGTACATTCTTTTTCTTTCTTCAAGTTCGCTGAAGGCTGATTTCTTCTACGTGTCGCCCTCGTGCACATTCATGCAGGCGCGGTTCTAGAGTTAGGGTTTGGGGGTGGGAGGGTGGGGTCAGAGAATCGAAATAGTTAAGAAAAATGGTATAACTAACAACGCAATCACAAAATAACCAAACGTACAAAACCAGACCAATTTTTTTGCAAGCTACATGGATAGAAATTTGATACGTTTAGCGCACCAAAAATATTCGCACAAATTGCAACGGCGTGTTTTGCGACTTTTACATCGAGCTTCGAGAAAAGTATCAAGGTACGTTACAGTTTCGGCATGTCGAGTTGGTACCGACAAAGGGAGAAAGTCACAGCTTAAATTGCCAACCAAGCTTGCAGTTTGGACGTCGGCAAAATTTTTTGGTGCGAAAATAAGCCCCAAATTTCTATCCGTGCATTGCTTTACATTCATCGTGGCATCACTATAGACATCGATTCGGTAATCACAAGGTTTGCTAAATAAAATAGACGAGTTGATTTTGTTATATAAATAATCGTTTTTATATAACAGGTATGAAGTTGTAAATATGTACAGTTGTAACAGAACTTAATAATTGCGATAAAGATATTTTCAGTATTGAATAAAATGAAAAAAAAACAACAACAACCTGTTTTTCAGTAAAAATTCGTAAAGTTTTATTTGTCTGGTTATTGTGTTTTCGTTCTTTGAGTTTGCAAACAAATTTAATCTCCTTTGGGGGTGTTCATGACCCCCGTGACCCCCCCCCTAGAATCCGTGCCTGCATTCATGTTGGTTGGTTGGTTCCTCAGTTTAGGGGCTGCGACAACGCGGTCATATAGCACCGTGTACTTTGGGTGTGTGTAGAATCTGTCTCATAACTGGTGTTAATTGTGATGGCTGTATTAGTGTGTGTTATCTGTAATTCAGGTGAGGACTGCAGACGATCAATGTCAAGTAGTTCCTACTTTTGCTACCAAATAATACCGTCAACGACACCTAGCTGTCAACTTACCTACTAGATGCCACCACAACCGGCACCTTCGGTGAACGTTGGAACTAAATAGAGCGTTAATCAAATCAAACCTACAAATTTAGCTTCACACTATAGTAGTTACTGGATGGTTCTTTTAGATGCCATAAATCCATGACATGGGCCCGCCGGCTTCATTTCCCCTCCTAAGGATGGCATACTGAGGGATTTTGAACGTTCTTAAAAAATCCGACGACTTCGGCCGGGTTTGAACCCGCGACCTTGGGCATAGAAGCTCAGCATGCTACCAACTACGCCACCGAAGCCCCCTTATATATGGTATGGCTGATATGTTTACATTTATTTGGAAGAAAGTGGCCGTGGCTTTGTCAGGTACCATCTCTGCATTTGCCTGGAGTAAGTTAGAAGTGGGGAAAGTACCCAACATAATGTCTGGAATGTCGGATGGGACAATCGGACCCATCTCTCTTCAGTTTTGCCTCACGAGGCTGAGTGTATCGCGTTCCAGCCCTCAGACCGGAATTTAATTTCTTGTCAGAGTCGGGAATCGAACGCTGACCTCAAGGTTGACAGCCAAGAATGCTAGCCACTGCACTACGAGGTAGAACACACAACCTTCACGTTACTAATTAAAGAAATTGATTTAATTGATAACGCCGTCACCTCGCACTGCTTTAAAAAGAAATAGTAATAATAATATCATATGGCCCCGGGTACCGGGTGCAAGCTTTGTTATTTGACACCCAGAGGGCAGCTTGCATGTTGAATTTTGTTGTTCCTTGAAGCTCTATGAAAGTCAAGGAAGTTAGATATCTAAGCTCCTTGACACTAGAGCGATTTCTAGTAGAGAAATTAGGAACTTTGTGTTGGCGGAAAATCTCGAGATTAATAATTTGCCTTTATGAACACGGCCTACTGAATTCAAATTGGTTATTTAACATGGCAACATTGTATGACATGCGTGTCATAATTTTTGCCGCCTTTCAAAAAATCACTTGCCACGGCCAGGAGCGAACCTGCAAGCTAGGGGGGGGGGTTAGAAATCCGACACTAAAACCACTCACCCACCGTGGCAAGAAATAGTGACCTCCCTCCCACCCTTGTCTAATTACTGTAGTTCATTTTTCAAGCTCTTCCCTTCCTCACGTCCAGTATGATACGACGTCCAGCTTATTTCCACGATGAAACTGGGGAAATGCAATTTCTAGCTTAATCGGATCGTGGTGTGGTACATGCCTTATTTAGTATGCATTACATACACTTGTTGTGCACGTGTCTGTGTTGGAAGTATAACTAACGTACATGGTTCGAGCCTCGTCGTTTTGTTCGCACAGGCACTAACGCACGTCCGCTAAACTGGACGGGAATAAATCGTGCACGTTCACATTTGAAGACCCCACGGAAAGAACGGGATAAGTCCATTTTTTTTTTCGGAAATCAGCTTATTGGGCATTCTGGTGGCCACCCATCGTCACAACAGATCATTTGAAATTAATTTCAAATAAAGCGCAATGTCACCGAGATACAGTGGTTTTATCATTTCAAGTGATCTTGTCGACTTCAACGTTATGCTTTGGTCTACCGTTATGCGTTACGGTTACGGCGTGTATGACGTCATCATGTTGTTCAGTGCATATGCACCGAGTCTGAGTTTACTCCTGGGGTCTGGCGTTATGCGATACGGAGACGGCGTGTGCGTGACGTCATGCAGCAGAGTGCACCTCCCGCTCTCCGTTCCCCGCGTGGGAAGCCTAAGTTAAAGGTTTTTTTTTTTTTTTTTTTTTTTAGCGTATGGCATTTAGTGCCGGGAGTGTCCGAGGACATGTTCGGCTCGCCAGTTTTGTAGCTGCTTCGATACGGACACCCAATGGGTGAGCTACAAGTACCGTTAAGGAGGGAAGTTGGAATGTAAGGACGAGGAGTTGGAAGGTAGCGGCTGTGGCCTATAGTTAGGGACCAACCCCGGCATTTGCCTGGAAGGAAGATGGGAAACCACAGAACACCATCTTCAAGGTTGCCGGCGGGGGGATTCGAACCTCCTCGCCTCCCGGATGTGAGCGACTGCCATCAGTCATGCCGTAACCACCACGGCTAACTCACCAGTTAAAGGGTAATGGAGTCTGTTGAGTCTGAGTTTACTCCTGGGGTCTGGCGTTGTGCGATACGGAGACGGCGAGTGCGTGACGCCATGCTGCAGAGTGCACCTCCCGCTCTCCGTTCCCCGCGCGGGAAGCCTAAGTTAAAGGTTTTTTTTCTTTTTAGCGTATGGCATTTAGTGCCGGGAGTGTCCGAGGACATGTTCGGCTCGCCAGTTTTGTAGCTGCTTCGAGACGGACACCCAATGGGTGAGCTACAAGTACCGTTGGGGAGGGAAGGAGGGAAGTTGGAATGTAAGGACGAGGAGTTGGAAGGTAGCGGTTGTGGCCTATAGTTAGGGACCAACCCCGGCATTTGCCTGGAAGGAAGATGGGAAACCACAGAACACCATCTTCAAGGTTGCCGGCGGGGGGATTCGAACCTCCTCGCCTCCCGGATGTGAGCGACTGCCATCAGTCATGCCGTAACCACCACGGCTAACTCACCAGTTAAAGGGTAATGGAGTATGTTGAGTCTGAGTTTACTCCTGGGGTCTGGCGTTGTGCGATACGGAGACGGCGAGTGCGTGACGCCATGCAGCAGAGTGCACCTCCCGCTCTCCGTTCCCCGCGCGGGAAGCCCAAGTTAATGGGTAATGGAGTCTGTTGTAAGAGCCCTGGGGCTTTCTAACATGTGTAGCATTTGTAGCATGCATCATCTGAAATCTCTCAGACTGACTGTATCTTTTAGTAAAAATGGGAAGAATGTTCCATATCCTCTCACTTTTTCATAATTTAACTTAAATTGTTATTTGTTTTATATGTACTTCATTTACAAGAAATACATTTGGCAAAAAATCTATATTGCTTGCCATCAATTGGGGTGTTTTAAGCATTTCTTTTTAGTGTTGAAAGTTTAAATTCGCTCTCCTGAATAATTTACAGAATGTTACTTACCCGGTTCTTCCCGTGGAGTCTTCATTTTCGCACCCTCAAATGCCAACTGACTGCGTCAGGATTCCCCCTTGTATGTGTTTTGCACTTCCCTAGTAAACACAGTTTATTACAGACTGCACAGACATTTTCCTGTGAAAAATAAATATACTCATTTCAACCAAAATAATATTTAACCTTTCTCTTCCTTCTCCCAAGAGGAATGCCCTATACAATGCTTTCCACTGGAATTGTTAGCAGCTTCGGTGGCGTAGCTGGTAGCATGCTGAACTGCTGTGCCCAAGATAGCGGGTTCAAACCTGGCCGAAGTCGTCGGATTTTTCAAGAGCGTTAAGAATCCTTCAGTATGCCTTCCTTCGGTGGGGAAGTATGTTATGTTGTAGATTTATGGCATGTGAAAGATCCTTCCACAGACTAAACTTGTGCGAAGCTAAATTGTTAGCTTAGATTTGGTCGGAACGCTCTATCAAAATTCCAACGTTCACCACTAGGTATCATTGATATATGGTAGCGAAAATTGGAACTACTTGAAATTGAGCGGAACTTGTAGCTCACCCTAAGGGTGTCCGCTGGAAGCAGCTACAGACTCAGGCGAGCCGAACATGTCCACGGACACTCCCGGCACTAAAAGCCATACGATAAATAAATACATAAATAAACTGGAATTGTTAACACTTTGTCAATTGAATTGTTAATATGGGCTAGCATTACTGATTCTCCTGTTCGACATAGTTTCAGTGATTGTTTTAACAAACCAATGAATACATAATATTCCCACTGCTAATAAAAGTTTTGAATATGAATGCGCATGATTTTGTTTGAAAGTGTGTTAATAAATGTGTACGCTACTGCGCTGTTTATTGTAATGGCATCACAATACAAGCTGGTGGGCGGGACGAAAGGTCATCGGTCAAGGGTGTTTCCCTGACACATTGACGACTTTTATCGCAGTTGTTTCAACTTCAATGTTCTCATAGGTTGATAAAGCTCATCTATTTGTCCCCAGGCTGGCTGCGTGGCTCAGCGGTTAAGTTCTCGCCTGCTGTGCCTAAGGTTGTAGGATTGAATCCTGGCGCAGCCAGTTTTCATTTTAGGGTGCGTAAATATTAGGGGGCCTCGTCAGTAGATTTACTGGCACGTTAAAACATCCCCTTCGGAGTAAAATTCCGGCATTCCGGCGTCTCTAAAAGCCGCAGTAGTTAAAAGGAACGTAATAAGTTACCTTGCCCTTCAATATCTCATGATGACACAATTTTCACTTCTCTTCCTTCTTCCTCTTCTTTTCCCAAAATCTCTTCATCCTTTGACTGTGCTCCTCTGTCCACAATGTTCCCGTCTTCATCATTTACTTTAAATGTTGTATCTTAATGTTGTTTCTGAATTCTCCTCTGTCTCCAATCATTTGCCTGTTGATCCCCACCTGTCTTCCTCTATTTCATGATACCAATTAGTTTTCCTGCTTGAGCTGTTTACTTCATCAAAGATTTTATCATTTTAAATGATCTTGTCGACTTCGTCGTTACGCTGAGGTCTAGCGTTACGTTACGGCGACGGGACGAAATGTACCGAGAATGCAGTGAGGTGTATAACGTCATAGTACCGCTTGAGCTTCCTCCTTTCCCCGCGCGATCCGGTGAGTGTGACGTCATCCAGCCAGCTACCTCCTTTGACCTTGGTTTGCACTTGCTAATGGACTTTGAGTTCACGCAATTCGCTGCATGATCATGAGGCAATCACCCAGCATTTTTCAGCATTTGTAGCATTTAAAATGATATAAAGTCTAGTCTTTCAGACTGACTATCACTCTTTTCTTTGTAAGTCTGTTGTTGTTCATTCTCTGTATGTGCCCGTAAAAAGTTAGTCTGCGTTTTCTGATCATATCGGTGAGTCTGTCTGTGTACTCGTAGGGGAAGGTACCCCAGTATCGGACACTTACGTTTCCTTTTGTATAATAACTTAAGGAAAGGGTAAAATTATAATTAAAAATTATTTTTGAAAACTTGATTTGATTCTCTTTCAGTGTAGCAAATCATCTTTCTACATTATATACTGATATAAAAGAATTTAAAACATTTTTAAATCTCACATTTTTCACAATTAAAAAACGAGGCACACAGTATCGGACAGTCTCAATATTGTAAGATTATTCTATTATTATGCTCATGTAGACTATGTACATTATGTCCATATTACTTTTTAGCACATACGTCACATTGATAATAACGAAGTGTCCCTTCAAGGAAACCTTTGCATATTTTGCACTGGATCCAGTCCTCACTGAAATTCTCACCACCAATTATGCAGTGAGTTGTTTCGCAATCAAAATTCAGTGTCTTCTTTGCTTTTTTCCCCAATTACGCCAAAGATTGTAAATTCAGGTCAACACGCCTTGAGTTCAATTTATGCTTTGTATATAACATAATAATAAACTTAGGGAAAGGATTTCCAAAAAATAACATAGAAATTAAAGTATTACATATTTGTGACATAAATTCAGTTCTAAAAAATTGTCTAAACATGTTATATCAGCGTCTTGCTCATCAGGAAACGTGATTTTAAATGCACCCATGGTAGTTTTCATTTGTCTCTCTTTCGCTGGAGAAATTAATTTCAATCTATCGCCTAATGTATTTCTAGGGACACAGAACTGCTCACTTGCGTACCTAATGCTCATTTTAGCCCCTCTTACTTCATCAATTGCTAATTTTATGTTTTCCATCACCCAGCTTCACCTTTATACTCCCATATTTGTCTGAAACAAACTAAGTTATTGTAAGAATTGGTAAGAAAACTTCGGGTACGTTTGTCCGATACTGTGTGCCGGAAGCTTGTCCGATACTGGGTGCCCAACACGTAAAACTTGAACGGGTCATCATACGTAACACATTTAAACAAAAGCTACGCCATCATCCACATTTCTTCATTAACGTATGGTTAACAATCAACAACCCTTAAAATATTTCACTCATCAGTATTAAGGTGCCGAACAGGTTCACTAAATTATCTTCGTGCAGCAAGAAACAGTCACAAAAGAGAGAGCATCTCACCACGTGCTTACTTCTTTGTTTATGGACACACAATGGTCACCCTCCAACGTTCCTCGTGAAGGGTCAGTACTACCATCACAAAAGTTTCCGCAACATTGTGCTGAACATCAGAAACTGACACTGTCCGATATTGAGTTCCGTCCGATACTGGGGTACCTTCCCCTATAACTCTTTGGTAGGTCTTTTCATCCATATGCCTTCTCTGTGTATTGCTCCAAATATTTTTCTGAGAATTTCGCCTACTACCTTTTCAGTTTCTATAATGCTCCAATCGTTGTCGTTTCTGGCGCATATAATGCTTCTGGTAGTACGACTGTTTTGTAGTGTCTAAGTCTTGATTCTTCTTATTATTATTATTTGTCCTAGCAATGATTCGTGCTACCCTCATATCACTTTACTTTTTTTATGTATCTGATATCCTGAATCTACCCAGCTTTCACTTCCATACAGAATACTGTAGATCGCTACTGACAACTCACTTCATTGGCTTTCTGGTGCCTAGACTCTATTTCTTACCCCATTCTACCATCCTGAGAGAATACAGAGCCTAAGTAGGACTACTTAAAATGTTCCACTTGCTCCAATTTGCTCTATCAGTAGAGCCCTGCGTGGATCAACAAAGCATTATGCGCATCCACACGTTTGTCGTCCGAATCTACAATAATAGTTTTAATTAGATGAAGTATTAAAGCAACACATTCAGACATTTGAGGAGAAAGTCGTTTCCGTTTCCTTAGGCACGGCCAACTGGATGCGAACTCCCTTAGGCTATATATGTCATGTGCTATGTTTAAAATAGATTTTTTTGCAACTATAATTGCTACCCATTTCAGTTCGGATTGTTAATTATGTTCGGTTGGTCGGTTGGTTGGTTGGTTCTTAAGTTTAGGGGCCGCGACAACGTGGTCATGCAGCCCCGTGTACTTTGTGTGTGTGTAGAATCTGTCTGATAACCGGTGTTAATTGTGATGACTGTATTAGTGTGTGTTATCTGTTTTTAATACAAGTAAGGACTGCAGACTTAATTTTTCAAATAGTTCCTACTTTTGCCGCCAAACGCCACTGTCAACGGCTACTAGTTTAGAACTTAGCTACGAGCCTAAGAGCGTTGTTTACATTCTTAACCTATACAATTTAACTTCATGCAGGCGTAATTAGTGGAAGGTTCTTTAACATGCCATAAATCTATGACATGAAACCGCCGGCTTTACTTCCCCTCCGAAGGAAGGCATACTGAGGGATTTTTAACGCTCTTAAAAAATCCGACGACTTCGGCCGGATTTGAATCCGCGATCTTGGGCATAGAAGCTCAACATGCTACCAACTACGCTATGCTTAATGACATAATATGAATGAGATAAGCTTAAATCAATTGTCATGAATAAAACATGACGGAAAAATATGATATGTCATAAACATCCGGGTCCTAGTAATGCTATTCAACAAGTTCTGATTGTATTCTGAAAACTAACAAGAAGTTCCGTGAAGAACTATACAGCCTACTTTTCATGCCAACGATTATTCTACACAATATGAACCTATCAAGAATAATGACGAAATTAAGTTGGTAATATCGAAATATCTAATAAGTTCAAAATATACCTGGTATAATGTAGCCTAATAGAGCACTACAGTTGGCAGCCCTGGTGACAGAATATATTCTTAGTTCCATCTCTTAAGGTACAGAATAAAAAATTTGGTTGAAGTCCAATGGGCGTTACATGCAGTTAGACACTGGATCTATCAGCACGCGTAAAAGCATGTTGCCAACAATACCATGCGTGTGCTGGTCAGAAATAATCAGAAATATTATGATATCTTGTTGTGCCAATTTTGGATGAAATCCATTTGTTAGTATAGAAGTTACATGTATTTTAAAATTGGACATATCAGCAGGCATAGAATCATGTTGGCAGCACTGCCTTGTATTAATTACTCCAAATTAATCTAGAATGTCAGGTGCTATACGTGTGCAAAGTATAGAGCTGTTGGCTTGCATACTTTCTGGTATATTGATATTAGGTTAAAAAAATATAGACAGCATTTATTAACAGTTGGCAGCCCTGATTGCTCTTAACAATACTTATAGTCATATCTGTTATGGTACACATAGCACATACGAAATTTGGTTGAAATTCAACTGATAGTATAGAAGTTACATGTATTTAAAAATTGGTACTATCAGCAGGCTTATAATCATGTTGGTAGAACTGACGTATATAAGTTACTCCAAATTAATCTAAAATGTCAGAATATACGTGTGCATAGTTTAAAGCTGTTGGCTTGCATTCTTTCTGATATATTGGTATTAGGATAAAAATGATAATAATAGAGACAGCAATTATTAACAGTTGGCAGCCCTGGTGGCTCTTAAGAATACTCTCAGTTATATCTGTTTATGTACAGATATTACATACAAAATTTGGTTGAAATCCAATTGATAGTGTAGAAGTTATATGCATTTAAACATTGGACCTATCAGAAGGCTTAAAATTATTTTGGCAACAGTGTCATGGTTGGCCTTCTGGAAATTAAACTGAAACAGTCTTATCTACATGTGTGCCAATTTTGGAATAGCTCCCATGCATACCTTGCAAGATATCCAACATGGAGCTCAAATTTCTAGTGCGTTTTTTCAGCAGTTGGTAGCACTGACATCATTTTCAAATATGGACGTGAGATATTCCGGTGCACATCTTTACTCATACTAAATTTGGTTTTGATTGCTGCAGCTGTTTAGGAGTTGATAGGGGGGGACACACACATAGCCAGACAGACAGACAGAAGGACAGACAGAGAGACAGACAGACAGACACACATTTTCCCGGATCGATCTCATAAGTCTACTTTTTCCTCATTTTTTGCAAAATGTGAAAAGTAATCTAAAAACTCCAAACATTATCCGCAGCTTATCCGCTCTCCGCACAGCCATGCAAACTATATCCGCAAGGCGAAATTTTTTGCAGATATCCGCGCAGGGCTTTACCTATCTGGTATTATATGTGGATCTTCCCTACCTACATTTTTGAAATGCTGATTTTCATACCAATATTCTGCAATGTTCTGTTTAAGTTCTAACATATTGTTTCTACCTCGTTGGGTAGTGGCACTGCCATCGTTATGTCCAGGCCGCAAGGTTCCTCTAGTGACGTCACGCGTAGGGCCGGTACAGCCGCCGTAGCAAGTCAGACGGCTCCTTTCACACGCAGTCACTCCAAAGCGAATATAAATTCATATTTATAGGAAAATGTTAATACTATTTGGAGCTCACTGGCAGTTAGATGAGTAACCACTAAATAGGCCTAATTATCGCTCTGCTAGTTCGAATCCTGCCGTTGTAGCGGGCATTTTACGAGTGAACAAAATGGTACATCGTCTGTGAAATTACTAGGACGTTAACGCACACAGACAGGGCAAAAATAGCTTGCCACGGTGGGTGAGTGGATATCGTGTCGGTCTACTAACCCCAAGATTGCAGGTTCGCTCCTGGCCGGGGTAAGTGATTTTTGAAAGGCGGCAAAAATACGATACGCATGTCATACGATGTTGGCATGTCAAAGAACCCATTTGAATTCAGTAGGCCGAATTCATAATGGCAAAATTAATCTCGGGAGTTTCCTCCAACACTAAGTTCCTCATTACTCTACTAGAAAGCGCTATAGTGTTCAAGGAGCTTAGATATCTAACATCTAACCTCCTTGACTTTCATAGTGAAGGAACAACGAACAACGAAATTCGACATGCAAGCTACCCTCTGGGTGTCAAATAACAAATCTTGCACCCGACACCCGAGGCCATACGATATTACGATATTAAAAAGGGCCAAAATTGCAGCTTTTTGACGTCCTGTAAATGTTATATCAATAAAAAGAGGCATTAAAACAGTTACTCAAGATGTACCACAACGTCGATAAATCGCATATGGCTAAACTCGGGATTGAAGGAAGGAAATATTCGAATATTTCAATACACAAAACAATTTGCAGGAACAGTTTGTTAATAAAATAAATCAATGTACCCGCAGAAACAATACATAGACAGGTACACTTTTCTGTGCCTACTGCCAGATAAACCCTCGAACTGACTAACATTTGAGAAAACTACAGAATCTCTCTTTCAAGGATAATATACCAAATTATGTGCATCTCTAATTCTGTATTTTATTTTCCTTTCTTTTAGATAACCAGCCCCCCACCCCTTACTGCCTTCTTGAACACTCTGTCCCCAAAATTCATTATGTATGGTAGCAACAGAAATATTCATTTCTAGACCTTGTTTATCAGAAAATACAAAACAAATATAATACAAAAATACTAGCTATTCACTTCTGGACTTGCATGAGAAAAAAGGTTAAGTAAGAAATCTGCCATTCTTGACATTCAGTAAAACAAAGATACGAAAATTATGCCTCCTCTCTAAACAACACCAGCAAAATCCAGATATAAAAATATACTTTTGAATTTTTGTATATTTATGCACTAAACAAAGTAATTGGGGCCAAAAGGATCTTCTTCAAATAAGTATCCCTTGTACAATATAACCGTTATCCCCCCTTGACCTGTCAGAAAAATGGTTAAATTTCAAAAGGTCAATGTCACTTTACAGAGGATTCCACAAAAAAACTAATGCTATCACTGTTGTCCAACTTCATTTCATCTCACAAAAATGAATGAGCTTCACAAAACAGGATATTCTTCAAATAAACATAAGTATAAAAACACTATGTCCCCATTGGCCTCCTGTCATAAAAATAAGGTTCAAGAACCACTTCTTCGCATAAAATTGTATGTTCCAATTCACTGCGGTACTACTTGACTACCAGAAAAATGTGTGGTATAAGGTCCAAAAATCAAGGCTACTTAACAGAGTATCTTCTCTGAATAAAACCACTACTTCAGTAAGAAAACAAAACAAATCTCACCCTATTCCAGATAAAAGAAGTGAAAAAAATTAACATTTTTGTTATACACTACTAGAAAAGAAATGAAAACCTTCTGTCTCCATAGCACTTTCTCGAATGAACATCTTTTGTACAAAATAGCAGATATACTTTGCTGAAACTTCTGCGAATAAACATAATTATGTATAAAAACACTATGTCCCCCTTGGCATCCTGTCACAAAAATTAGGTTCAAAAACCACTTCTTCACATAAAATTGTATGTACCAATTCACTGCGGTACTACTTGACTACCAGAAAAGTGTGTGGTATAAGGTCCAAAAATCAAGGCTACTTAACAGAGTATCTTCTCTGAATAAAACCACTACTTCAGTAACAAAACAAAACAAAACAAATCTCACCCTATTCCAGATAAAAGAAGTGAAAAAAATTAACATTTTTGTTATACACTACTGGAAAAGAAATGAAAACCTTCTGTCTCCATAGCACTTTCTCGAATGAATATCTTTTGTACAAAATAACAGATATACCTTGCTGAACCTGCTTCGAATAAACATAATTATGTATAAAAACACTATGTTCCCCTTGGCATCCTGTCAGAAAAATAAGGTTCAAGAACCACTTCTTCGCATAAAATTGTATGTACCAATTCACTGCGGTACTACTTGACTACCAGAAAAGTGTATGGTATTAGGTCCAAAAATCAAGGCTACTTAACAGAGTATCTTCTCTGAATAAAACCACTACTTCAGTAACAAAACAAAACAAAACAAATCTCACCCTATTCCAGATAAAAGAAGTGAAAAACCATAACAGAACATTTTTGTTACACACTACTGGAAAAGAAATGAAAACCTACTGTCTCCATAGCACTTTCTCGAATGAATATCTTTTGTACAAAATAACAGATATACCTTGCTGAACCTGCTTCGAATAAACATAATTATGTATAAAAACACTATGTTCCCCTTGGCATCCTGTCACAAAAATTAGGTTCAAGAACCACTTCTTCGCATAAAATTGTATGTACCAATTCACTGCGGTACTACTTGACTACCAGAAAAATGTATGGTATAAGGACGAAAAATCAAGGCTACATAACAAAGGATCTTCTCTTTTCAATAACTAATCAGAGCAGCTCAAAAAGTCAATGCACACCTCAAAAACTAATCTGCGCAGCTCAAAAAGTCAATGCGCACCTCAAAAAACTAATCTGGTCGGCTCAGAACATTTTTGTTATACACAACTAAATAAAAACCTGAAAAGCTACTGTCTCTATAGCACTTTCTCGAATGAATATCTTAACACATGTATAAAGTGTGGAACCATTTAGAATATCCTAATCTAAGTGTCATAATTTCAGTCAGTATTAAGCTACTGTTGTGATATCAGCACTAGATGTTAACCTCTTATGGTGTAAGCTACAGTACAGAAAGTTAATAACTAATGTAGCCTCGTACCAAGTTAGGTGTGAACGATAATAAAATGAGATTCAACTTACAATGTTATTTACAGGTAATCACACCAAAAAATCTCTGTCCTAAAATGTAGACCTATGTATATATGATCTCAAGGGAAACTACTCTTAATTTGTAGATCACAAGTTGATCATTCTTTATCTGATCAATTCTAATCGTCACTATTCACCACTTTAAGGTTAAATGCCTGAGAAAACCCAACATCACTCAAGGCTATTCAACAAATCACATTCTAAACTACTTCTGGCTCATGATATGATGCACAACGTAACCAATCTCTAACTGTAATCAATGCACAGAACACCTCTTGTGTGACCTAAACAGAGCCTAACCTAACAGTACACATTTTCAATTACTCAATCTAACTTGGCTATTGCATCAGGAATTTACCATGGATTGTAATCTAGAAATCAGGTAGATAGGTTGCTAACAATCCCATTAATGTAAATACAGCAGCCTACATAAATCCTACCACATGAAAATTATGTTCACTTGAGGTTGAACGGGACACATCTTGGATAGACTTCAAACTATGCTGAATAATACCGTACTAATAATAACTTGTCTGATTTACATAAGTAGGCCCTAACATGTAATTTAACCTCAGGATTTACATGTTAGAAATCTTTCCAGTCCTAGCATAGGCTGACATTTAGAACTTCATACTATAATATTGAAACCATATTATTAACTTATAAATTACCATCAAGACGAGTAGGCCTAAAGGTAGCTCTTATCTCCCGAAGTATCTTACTTTCAGGGAAATGTTTAACACACACTCTCGTCATCCCTGTAATGTGAAAATCTTTTCTAGGACTTTTAAGTACCGGTACCGTATTCATTGCTTTCTTAAATTTTCGTCGGTGGGGATGGAAAAACAAGGCATATTACCTAATCATCTCCATCATAATAGTTGTTTTTGCACCCGGTAACACAACTACGTTTTGGCATTCCAGGGACCATGGAAGGAATAATTGTTTCAATGAATAAATATAATTGTATTACCGGTACCGTACCTACCAATAAACCTGCATTAGTCGAAAATAAGCGATGTAAAGCTCCTAACTGAACCATAACCTTAATAAGTGTGGTGGCAAACATGCAACTCAAACATTTTATAGATATAGGCTAATTACCTACCTACGAAATGAACATTTGCCTCAGAAAACAAACGGAGTACCGTAATCCTTATTCTGGATGACGTAAGTAGTAGCGTTCTTACGTATTGCTTTTAACTCGGACACTAACTAAATTGTATAAACAACACAGCACAAACCACTCACAGTTAAGCATAATGGTCGTTACCCATCCACCCTTAGCGATCAGCTGATCACATGGTAATGGCCGCTGCCTGATGGCCTGTACATTACGATGGCAGTGGTAGTGGCCAGCACTCTTGGCTATTATCGCGAAGGCCCGGGTTTGAATCCTGGCTCTACCAAGAAATTTAATTCTGATCTGAGGGTTGAAACGGGGTACACTCAGCCGCGTGAGGCAAAACTGAGCAGTGGCGGGTTCGATTCTCACCTCAGCCATTCTCTAGGCGAATGCCGGGTTGGTTCCTAAATTAAGGCCACGGCCACCTCTCTCACAATCCTCATCTGCATTGCAAATACATACATTAATGCAGACATCACAATAATACAGGTTATCAGAACATTCCACACACACCCAAGTGCACGGGGCTGCATGACCACGATGTTGCAAAGCCCCTCAATTAATCAACAACATGTAGACTATGCTTTAGACGGAGCATGTCATTACTTTGTTAAAATGGATGTATGAAAATGAGAACTTTTTGTTTGTACTACGGTAATAGAGAATTATTATTAGTATTTTAAATATTCCTATGCCATCTATATTCCGTATTTCACAAACCTGCCAGTGTTCGCGAAAACATTTCCAATTCAATACTCATTAATTCATCGCGTCCATTCGATCTCGCTCGTTTGTACGTTCCTCGGAAACTCGTACGACCCATAAATAAAGTAAAACAAATGCGTACGCTACTCAAAAAGGCCATGAATAAGCCAAAAGAACGTGCGGTTTGGCCTAGATCCGGAATGTGACGTAGTTAGCATTGATATTCCCAGACTGCGCGCGCATTCTGGACTCCTCTTTTGGGATTCCCGAGCTGTTCGATAACAGGACCATTCTGCTGCGTAGTAACTCCGAAAGTATTGTAACAACTCGCAGACCTACCTTACTTTAATAATCTGGGTACACGACAAAATTCTCAGCGAGTGGACCGCTGTCATTTGGCGTTCTCTGCTACTCACCTGCGTATTTGTTCATCACTGTTAAGCGCTTCGGTGGCGTAGTTGGTAGCATGCTGAACTGCTGTGCCCAAGATCGTGGGTTCAAACCCGGCCGAAGTCGTCGGATTTTTTAAGAGCGTTAAAGTAAAGCCGGTGGTCCCATGTCGTAGATTTATGGCATGTAAAAGATCCTTCCACTAACTAAACTTGTGTGAAGCTAAATTTCTAGGTTAGATTTCGTTTAAACGCTCTATCAAAGTTCCAACATTCACCACTACGTGTCAGTGACATCTGGCAGCGAAAGTTGGAACTACTTGAAATTGAACTGAACTTGTAGCTCACCCTATGGGTGTCCGCTTGAAGCAGCTACAGCCTCTGGTCAGCCGAATATGTCCTTGGACACTCCCGGCACTAAAAGCCATACACTAAATAAATAAACAAACTGTTAATTGATACATTTTACACACATTCAACATCGTAATACAAAACTGTGCGTTACTCAAAACTGGGGCTGATACTTTTATCGATTGACTAACAACACGCCCCGGCTTCTCCCGGTATCGTCAACCGTTTTCCCAGCGTAAGCTTAAAAGGCGCACGGACGGCAGGTTTTTCTTAGACTGGATTCACTGAAATCGTTATTGTTCGGCTTCCTTTAGTCATAAATGAGTTTATTTCTATAGAAACCTTCCTGAGAAATCATTTACAGAATGGTGAAACCCGCATTAAAATCCATCCAGTGGTTCTCGAGATTACCCGTTACATCCAAGAATCCGGGACTTGGTTTTATACTATGCAGAGATTTCAGTTTTTGAATAATCGATTAATCGAAGCAGGACAAAATCGATTAGTTGCTACTATTATATATTAATCGATTGTCGGTTTAATCTATTAATCGGTTGATCGATACTTGATTAATTGTTTTGTCTAGCCTATTAATCGATATATTCGCTCTTTTAACTACGCTCTAACAGAAGCAACACAGACATTTAATTAATTAATTAAAATATATTGTAACATATATTCTTAAATAATGTACCTTCTTTGTGAAAACTAGCCTAAAACAAAAATGTTCCTATCCTAAATTGTAAACATTGAACAAGAATTCTAAATATTGGCTGAAAATTCTTAGTTTTCTTTTTATCGAAACCCTTCCCAATATGATTGATGTTGGTCCTTTCACAGTCACTGACTGTTATTTGGTTATTGTTAACATAAACAAGGAAGGACACTTTGTATATTCAGGCAAAAATCAACTTTAATAAATTTCTATACATAATTCGAAAATAAGTGTAACTCAACTTAAGAGATGACCTCTCATTTACACTTATTTTTTCTCTCGTGTCTACTAATCAATAAATCGATTCCTCGGTTAGGCAATTAACCTATTACTCGGTTAGTCAATTAATCGAATAAAATGTCAGTCGATTAATCCATTTTCGATTAATTTCAAATTATTCGATTAATCTATTATTAATCGATTAACCAAACAATCGATTATTACCAGCGATAGACCTATTGAGTAATAAATAGGTTGGAAGTTCCGCCTAATCAATAATTTTTATTAAATATGGATCACTGTGGGTGAGTGGATAACGTGTCGGTCTACTAACCCCAAGATTGCAGATTCGTTCCTGGCCGTGGTAAGTGATTTTTGAAAGGCGACAAAAATACGACACGCATGTCATACGATGTTGGCATGTCAAAGAACCCATTTGAATTCAGTAGGCCGTGTTCATAATGGCAAAATTAATCTCGTGAGTTTCCGCCAACGCAAAGTTCCTCATTTCTCTACTAGAAAGCTCTATAGAGTTCAAGGAGCTTAGACATCTAACCTCCTTGACTTTCATAGTGATTCAAAGAACAACGAAATTCTACATGCAAGCTACCCTCTGGGTGTCAAATTACAAAGCTTGCACCCGGCACCCGAGGCCATACGATATTATTATTATTATTATTATTATTATTATTATTATTATTATTATTATTATTATTATTAACTGTGTGGTCATTGGTGGGACATGTTTAAAGGCCCAATTGTTTTTGGCCCCTTCATCAGCCGATATGAATAAATAAATGTCAACGGCACAAAAAATGTATAGCGTAACAAACTAAAAAGTGCACCATAAAGAAGGATGGGAAATTGAATGCCTAAAACAACACATTATGATGTGGAAAAAACTGGCTAAAGTCTTGAAAATAGGGTTTAACACGGGACATTTTAGATATACATTTTTTTGTGTCTTTGACATTTATTTATTCATAACGGCTGATGAAGCGGCCAAAAATAATTAGGCCCTTAAACATGTCCCACCTATGAATATCTGTGACTTTAGTCATTATTCTAGATTTTCCCGTATTGATTATGATATATTACACCAATAGCTACTTTACAATTCAAAAATGTTCTTATACGATGTCCTTACACACTTTGATACATGTTTGGCTCTGTGAGCCTTCTTCAGTCAAACACATTAATGTTTCTCATAAGACAGTCTATGTGTTGATCTTGTTAAGAAATTTTAAAACAATTCTTTTTACAATCGTCAAAGTTATTTAAAAATGGACATAAAATGCTTAAAGAAGAAGTTCAGGTCATAGGCCCTTCGTCGTTGAAATTTTCATACACAATTTTTTACAAGACACTTGTACAATGGGGTAAGTTTATGTCCAAATTTTAAAATCTATTTCAGTTACCCAATAAAATGTAGATTATCAGGACTCCCACCCAAACCCTCCCCTTTTTTACTGTTACAGGTCCTGTGTTTGAATTGGGATTTCAACGACGAAGGGCCTATGACCTGAACTCCAGCACATAGTCGAATTCTTTAAGCATTTTATGTCCATTTTTAAATAACTTTGACGATTGTCAAAAGTTTTTTTTAAGTTTCTTAACAAGATCAACACATAGACTGTCTTGTGAGAATCATTAATGTGTTTGACTGAAGAAGGTTCACAGAGCCGAAAACTGTATCAAAGAGTGTAAGGACATCGTATAAAAACATTTTTGTATTGTAAAGTGTATATTGGTGTAATATATCCCACCAATGACCACACTGTGATCTTTATTTAACAATAAAAAGTATTGATAAGGCGGAACTTTCAACCTATTTATCACTCAATTAGTTTATCACTTCGGAACCAGAATGAACCTTTTAAGTTCTAAAGCTCTAGACCTACTCAGAACATTCCGTAAACAAACTTGTTACAAGCCTAATAATAAAGAGTAAGCATTAGCGGTGCACTGTATATGCCACAAACATGTTTTCACGTACAGACAGATGTCACTCTTTAACAGGGAAGGATGCCGATTGAAAGCTTGTCAAGGTCAAAGCGAAGTGACGGCAGCGGGAAGCTACAAGAATAGCTAAAACCATATCACGAAACAAAAACACTGGCTCTTGTTTATGGCTCCAGAGGTTTTTAAGAATTTTAAATCTTTCTAATTTTGTTAGCCTAAATTTGGGTAATAGCTTTTCGAAGGTCTTTCAAGTACTTAGAAAAATCAGTCTAAAAGCGTTTCATATAAATTAGATCCAAGTTATTTTAGTTATTTGATATGTCAAAATGCATCCAAGGCTATAAATGCTCCCGAAAACTTCATTTGTATAATGAACCTTAACAGAACAAAATGAAGGGCGGCTTCGGTGGCGTATTTGGTAGGATGCTGAGTTTCTATTCCCAAGGTCGCGGGCTCAAACCCGGCCGAAGTCGTCGGATTTCTTAAGAGCGTTAAAAATCCCTCAGTATGCCTTCCTTCGGAGGGGAAGTAAATCCGGCAGGCCCATGTCATAGATTTATGGCATGTGAAAGAACATTCCACTAAATAAACTTGTGCGAAGCAAAATTTGTGGGTTAGGTTTGATTAATGCTCTTAAGTTCCAACGTTCGTCACCAGGCGCTGGTTGCGATGGCATCTAGTAGTAGCCAAGTTCACAGTTAGGTGTCGTGGACGGTAGCGATTTGGTAGCGAAAGTAGGAACAACTTGAAATTATCGTCTGCAGTCCTTACTTGAATTTAAAAGAAAAACAGATAACACACACTAATACAGTCATCACAATTAACACCGGTTACCAGACAGATTCTACACACACCCAAAAACATGGGGCTACATGACCGCGTTGTCGCAGCCCCTAAACTAAGGAACCAACCAACAAAAGTACAAAATGAAACAAAGTAAATATTACTAGTAGGCTATCTATAAATGTGAGAATGCGAATTATTATACAGTTAGAAATTATCTTCTATTAATGATGGAATAAATTGATTTCATTTGACATTATTATTATTAATATTATCATTATTATTATATTCATTATTCCACTGAATTAATTTTTGTTTACCATAAATATGCTCGATCGCAATTTTTTTTTCTAAACCCTCAGAATTCCAGTTATAGAGGCAATTTATTTATTTAACTAATTAATTTATGTATTAATTTATGTATCTATTTATCTAAACTAACTACTCCAGATACAGGCTGTAAAAAGAAAAATACTCATATGATGCAGGAGAATGCTACAGCACCCCGGTGGCGAATAAAGAAATGATAGTTACGGTTCAAGTGGCATTGGTGTAGTAGTGATGATTTTCGCCTATATCTGCCAGTTATATATTCCAATACAATATATGTGAGATATTTTCTTCTCTCTGCTTAATACACTCTGCTGATTTGCAGGCCATTTGCTTTAATTGAGGCCACTAAAATCACTTAAAATGATTATTAAAATGTCATTTTATTTCCTGGGAAAATAATCCGCAAAGAATGAAAAAAATCAATTCAAAATATTTGGCCTGACCGAACTTGAATGAATGTACCACAGTAGGCGTATTAAAACATCATATTCCTAACATATTCACTGCGCAGTAGTCGTTATTACTTCCTCCCTACTTCTAACCATTTCTGTTCATTTCCTCTCTTCAGGGGTAAGGAAGGGCATCAGGCCTTCAAAACAATTTACCAAACAGAAACTCATTTCACCTCGTCGCTGGCTCCTTAGAAACGGGAATAGGAGTTAGACATACGCAGTCTACAAACGTACATCAAATTTATTGCTTTAAAATAATTTAAAAAATTCATCAAATTAGTAATTAATGCCCTAAAGTTGTCGAAAAAAGTTTTGATTCCACATTGATCAAAATGAATAGTAACATTTCAATTTTCTCCTTTGCCGTGGCGTGTGATAGATTTTTATTTTACCGGCTATCGCTTCACTGTGGAATGAAGAAATAATCTTCAACAACATACGGCACATAGCCATTTCTGTAATACATAATACGTATTTCATTGAAACGGTGCAAATACTTGATATAACATTTTGCAAAAGTATATACTGCCCGATGCTATGAGTTTATAACTCCTAAAAAAAGCCTTTCGGTTCTAGCAATTCACGATTCCCTCTCACCTAAGTAGACGGTCTTGTTTCTTTGCTAGGAAATAATTTGAAAAGTCGAGTGAGTTACTTCTTCTGTTACTTACGAAGTCTTTCAAGTGAATTGGTGTGCTCGCAGGAGAAAAGGCAGTTTCTAAAGTACCGTGAAAACCATTTCACTTTGAGTCTGCACAATTTGTGGTATGGTGTCGGGACCTTTAGAGTTGTTGAACCGTGTGCTACGCGACTCGCATTTGTTTACTGCCTCCCACTAGCTTATTGGGCGAATGGAAAAGTCGTGTTGTTTGAAATTAGGTGAGAGCGACGCTCAGACAGACTTAAGTCGCGAAGCGGCGCCGCGCCGGTCCGCGTCGTTGTCGGCTAACCCACATACATCTAACAGCAGAGCCAAAAGTATCGTGGACAAGCCAGCGCTAACCGTCCGTAGCCTGTCTTAACTTCATTAAAAGCTAAATCTTGAAGCCAAGGGTTGCTCAAACTTACAGTAGGTGCATTCTTTAAAGCATGCCTCTCCAGCTCAACGGCTCCGTGGCCGGCTCAGGGCTGTTAACTGTAGGCTATTCACGCGGGCTTTATGTGTTGGAGAATTGTGACTTTCTTGTTTTATTTATAAGGTGCGTTCAAAAAATAACGAGCCGGAGGCTGGAATGCGCAAACCGGTGACTACGTCGGCTAATCGTGGCATGTGTAAAGAGGTGTGGTTCCGACCAGAGCGCTGAAGGTCACAGCCCGTCGCTAGAGAGCACACGTGCATGTCACATGACGATACAACGCGAGCAGCAGCATGCATCAATCGTCCAATACTGCCAGTCGCATTGCAAACAGTGACATGGAGGCGTCAACCGAAGAGCAAAGAGGTGTTGTTCGGTATCTGACAGCGGAATGAGTAGGGGGAACGGACATTCAGAGCCGAATGTGACAAGTGTACGGCGAACACTGCATGTCCCTTGCAAGGGTCAAGGCGTGGCACAAGCGCTTCAGGGAAGGACGGGTGTCGTTAGCCGATGATGCCCGGTCTGGGGCACCTCCCTGCAATACCGATGCCAACGTCCAGCTGGTTGATGCACTCATTACTCAGGACCGCCGAGTGACAGTGAACGCCATAGCCGCCGTGGTCACTCCACGACAATGCACGACCTCATACGGCCAAAACAGTCGCAGCACTCGTGCAGAAATTCAAAGGGGAGGTTCTCGGCCACCCTCCTTACAGTCCAGACCTCTCTCCCTGTGATTACGCCATGTTTGGTCCGCTGAAAAGGGCTCTGTGGGGCCAACGATTCACCTCGGACGCCGACGTCCAGCTGTACGTGCGGAACTGGTTCACATCGCAGCCCAGGGAATTTTATGAGACAGCCATTCACCGCCTCGTGTCACAGTGGGACAAGTGCCTCAACAGCCAGGGCCAATACTTCTAACATACAGGTACTGGTTTCTGTAATTATGCCTCCGATCGTTACTTTTTGAACGCACCTTATATATTAAAACTAGCAACCCGGCCTGGCTTCGCCCGGGAACAGTTGTGAATGCATTACGTGCTAAGCGTTTTTTTTACGATGTCAAAGAACTACGATCTGTATCTGTTTTACGTCTCGGCATAATGGGTTAAAATCACTGACTGGACTATTAACTATATTATCATGGAGATGCATGTGCAACAAATTCTTGTCAGACGTAATTTGAGAATGGTGGGGTGCATGAAACACAAATCCCCCTTCCGTCCAATCTAAAACCACGTATAGTGGACCATATATTGAATATAGAGATGTGCTCTCACGTACGTTTTTGTAGAACTTTCCATGCTGAACAATTCTAACACTCATTGTATATTGATATTTTTAACGGTTTGTCCAGCGTAAGCCTAAAAAGTGCACGGACGCCAGGATTTTTTTTCGACTTTTTCTCTGAAAGCGTTACTGCTTGGCTTCCGTTGATCATAAATAAATTATTTTCTACAGAAACCTTCCTCGAGGTATCCTTTACAGAATGATGAAAACCGCATCAAAATCCATGCCGTGGTTCTCGAGATTACCCGTGATATCCAAGAATCGGGGATTTTGTTTTATACTAAGTTGAGATAATACGCCAATCAATATAATTTAATATAATATGATATAATCCCCCTTCCGTCCAATCTTAAATTGACTGTGATTTTTGCGGAACGAAAAGTTCACAGGCGAAATGAGAGTTGCACTTCCAGGAAACTGTCATGTAGAATGTTCACGGGATAGATTCAGTTTAAAGAGCCAATTAAATAATTGGTATATTTCTCAAAGCACGGTATGTAAATAATATCAAAAGACCACACAGAGAGGCTGGCTCACACGTCGCGTTGTAGTGTAACAGTCGGTTGCATGTTGATAGGTTTGATGTAGTTTCCAAAGTTGAACTTGGTCCAGTTGTACCCATAATACCTGTAATTTTTCGTTATAATTTCGCCAAAATTACTTGCTGTAACGCGTGTAATATCCTTGAAGATCATGAAATAACAATAGTGACCTTGAATTAACACGGAACACGTAGCGAAATGACATCAGAGATCCTAGAGGCGCACGTACCATAATGACCAGTAATTGCATTAAATTGCTTTTTATGTACGTACTTTTGTTACCTTGATCTTTCGCTTCTTGGCGTAGACCGCGCCCTGGTGAAACCAAACAAGACATGATTTCAACTATCAATCATTCCGTCATTGAGTGTGTGACGTTCTGGTATTCTGATTGTTGCTGATACGAACAGCCTTTCAAGGCTTCGGCAATTTGGAACTAGACACTAGCATTGCCAATGTTACCACCATTTCCCCTCAGGGGATCACAACTTGTGGGTTGGTGGCCACGGGACACCAGCTGAGTCCGGCACTGCTTCTATTTACTTGTCCCGGGCTCCTTTCAGTTATCTTCCTGTCGGCCTCACTTGGTCAACACTTGTTCTCTTCCGACCTCAACGGTATTGGGGTATCCAAGGCCTAGGGAGTCTTTCACTTTTTCGCCTTAATTGGCCCTTGTCTCATCTTTCCTGATACCCTCATTCTTCAAGGGGTCAGCCTTCTTTTTTCTTTTCATGATATCTCCTTCCTTCTACTCAAGGCCCTCAAGGAGGCAGGGTGTATGTAGCCCCGCCACTTCTGGCGCTCTCTGAAGAGTGCCTTCTACTCAAGGGCTCACGGCTGGTGAGTTTGGGCGTTGTCAACCCCGAAAGATTCCTGAACTGGGCCCGTTTCTTCCCCTTCTTCCACTGACTTTGTGGCGGACCCACTCCTCTTTTCCCTGTCCTATCTGCCTTTTATGGCTCTCCTTCCTTCCAAGTCCCTCAATCCTCATTCTTCGTGGATTGAGGGCATTTCTTTTTTTCCTGTCCATTTTTTTTGCATTCATTTCTTCTTCTAGTGTGTGATACTTGGTAAGTCAGTAAGTTAGTTAATTTTAGTTTTCATGCCATTATCATTCATTCACTATCACCAAAGCCATTAGGGGCCGATAACCTAGATTATCATCATCACCCTCACCACCTTTTTCGAAGGTAATGCCTCCCTAGTACAGTTGGTATCACTTCTCACATCTTCCTAGTTGCCTCTCATTTAGCGACCTTGATCAGCTGCGAATTCGAACTACGATAGGCATTGGAAGGGGCAAAATGTGTTTTTAAAGCCCGTATCAGACGACACCTGTTGGCATTGAAGCTTCTGCCAGTACGGGTATATACACTGGTATAGACGCGTCTATTACCGTGTGATTTGTACCTTCTATGGCTAGGTTCTGCCATTAATGATACCTTTCATACAACAGGTGCAATTTTTCCCGGCAGTTTGCATAGAAGATTGGGTACACGAACCAAGCGGATTGCTTTTCTCGTTCTAGTCGAGATCCTAGCGGCAACACAAACAAATAGATTTGTTATGTGGATAGAATAAATACATAAGAATGAAACCATTTTCTTTAAACGGCATCTGTGCGAAAAGCCCTTGCTGTATAGGTCTACAGTAAATACAGAACGTGTATTATTATTATTTTTAGCCTATTTTCAATTTTGAAAAAATAGGCTTATGAGATCACCTTTTGTCCGTGTGTGTGTGTGTGTGTGTAAGGTGTATGTGTCCCCCCCTAATAAAATCTAAACGGCTGGAGCGATTTCAATGAAACTCGGTAAATTCATAGCGCTATTCCCGGCGACCTCGACCGTGCCCTTCAAATTTTGTTACGTCACACCAATCCAACATGGCGGCTGTGCGAAATATTTCACTAGCATTCAATATCTCCGAAACTATTACCGATATCGCCCAGAAATTGTGTATGGTGATAAAGGGCACTACTAGAAGTTCACCTATGAGACTTTCAAAAACCTGGTGGCTACAAAACCAACATGGCGGCCAAGCGAAGTTGAGACATTTAAATAGACTTTTCTCGCGATTTAACTATCCAAACGTAATGCAACTTGGTACAGCAATTGTTTATACACATTGTAATGCACTGAAGTCTAATTTAGTTCAATTGTTTACATAACCTCAAAATGGCGGCTGTGCGAAATATTTCACTGACATTCTATATCTCCGAAACTATTACAGATATCACCCTGCAATTTTGTACGGTGATAAAGGGTACTGATACAAGTTTACCTATGAATATTTCATAAACCTGTGACGTACGTAACGAACATGGCGACCAAGCGAATTTGAAATATTTTAATAGACTTTTCTCGTGATTTAACTCTCTGAGCGCAGTGAAATGTGGTACGGTAAATGATTTTGCAGATTGTAATGCACTGCCATCTAATTTAATTCAATTGTTTACATAACCTCAAGATGGCGGCTGTGCGAAATTTTAAAATTAAGTTTTCATTTCTTGTGTCGTAATCATGCGATCGAAGTGATAGTTTGAATAATGAACCTAGGCAATAATTGTCCTTCAATGGTACATAACTCTATGGCCTATACATATAACAATCCTAAATGGCAAGCTTCCGAAGTATTTAGACGGTTCTCAATATCTATGAATCTTTTACAGCAACCAAACTGAATTTTCTTATGTTCATAGAGACTATGAACATATGTTCACCTATAGGACTTTCAGTAACCTGGTGAGCACAAATCCAACATGGCGGCGACGCGAAGTATAACTATTTAAATGGACGTTTCTCGCGAATTAACTATCCGAGTGCTGTGAAACGTTGCACGTTAAATGCTTATACAAATGTTGATCCACTGGCATCTAATTTATTTCAATTGTTTGCATAATCACAAGATGGCTGCTGTGAGATATTTTAAAATCTTGTTTTTACTTCTTGTGTTCTAATCATGCGATTGAAGTTTGAATACCACACGTACACAATAATCTTAATGTAATAGTACAAAAATAATAATCCAACCTGGCGACCATCTGAAATATTTAGACGGTTCTCAATATCTACGAATCCGTTACAGCAATTTAACTGAAATTTTGCATGTTGATAGAGGCAATTAACATGAGCAGGATATATGAAAATAGGCTCTATAGTTCTTCCCGGAACTACTTGTTATTATTGTGTAAATACTGAGCTATTAAAATTCTAATAGTTATCACGAATATTATCAGTCCATGGTTGTAAATTGGAAGTAGGGAAAATACAAATTTAAATGAAAGAATAAAACAATTTCCCCTACCAAAGTTTATCAATTAAATCGTCCTTGTAGATCGTGTGAATAAAACGAAGTTGGAAGCTTACTGTACGAGGTACGGAGGGTCTAATAAAATAAAAAAAAAGTAAATTTTTTCGCCGTTGGATAGCGTTGAACCCGTGATCTAGAAAACAGCGAACAGGCGCGATACGACTCGCACACTTACCCAACGGACTTTGATTCTCATTATCGTACAATTTATTAACACGTATGGTGAAATATCTAATTATTGCAGTTAGTTCTTAAATACTAATTGGAATGCATTCATTCGGTACCTGGCAAGTTTTCAAATTTACGTAAAGCAAGTTTCACGACTGTTTTGCGTTTATAATGCGAATCAACTGCAAATACTCGTATTACCCTTAAGGGAACCGGGAAGTGTGCAATGCTGAAAAACGCTTATCATGGTATTACATCCATTTAAAAATAAAGTTTTCAATTAATTTTTTCATTTTTTTTCTCAGTCTTTATCAGGGCCTATTCTTTAATTCACAACAGTTTTATTGCTCTAAATTAAAAAAAAACACTCAAGTAAATTGGTCATAAATTTACCAAAAAGTCATAAAATGTTTGAAATTTTAGGTACAATTTCTGAGAACATTTTTCAAAATTTGGTCATGAGATTTTTACATGATATTTAACCACTGATACTCGACCTTGATGACTAAATTCCTCTTCCTAACTGAAATAGATTTCAGTAAAAAAAAAAAAATACCATACTCAAGAAAATCTGCCAAATTTCAAAAAAATTAAAAATGTATATCTTCGAACCTATAAACTCCCCTCGATGTTGTATTTCTTACAAGTTGGTGCTAGATACGCAATCGTGTGATATATTCAACTTCGGTCATAAAAGCAGGTGTACTGACGAGGATGAACAGGATCAGAAAGGATTTTGTACCAGCTATCACAACAGCTTCCTTGTCAGCGAGTGTCATGTTGATAGGGGCTGAAGGAAGGGTGAGATCTGAGAGACAGAGCTGTCAAGTTTTCGCCCAGAAGGGGTTCTTTATCATGCTAGCAAGTCTAGTGATTCGGCTTTCTGGAATTTAAACCCACAAATTGCCAACCCACTGTGACGGGATTCGATCACGCAGCCGTGCGCATTGAAGGCGTGAATAATTATCAAATTATCATTGAATGAATCATTCAATCAATTATGATTTACCTTTAAAGGTAGCTTTGAAGCCATTTGTCAGTGTTGCCTTACTAACAATTAGTATTGCTTGCCACGGTGGGTGAGTGGTTATCGTGTCGGTCTACTAACCGCAAACTTGCAGGTTCGCTCCTGGCCATGGTAAGTGATTTTTTTTTGAAAGGCGACAGAAATCACGACACGCATGTCATACGATGTTGGCATGTTAAAGAACCCATTTGCACTCAGTAGGCCGGGTTCATAATGGCAAAATTAATCTCGGGATTTTCTGCCAACACAAAGTTCCTGCTTTCTCTACTAGAAAGCGCTATAGCGTCAAGGGGCTTACATATCTAACCTCCTTGACTTTAATAACGCTCCAAGGAACAACAAAATTTGACATGCAAGCTGCTCTCTGGGTGTCAAATAACAAAGCTTGCACCCGGCACCGAGGCTATACGATATTATTATTATTAACAATTAATATTGTAGCTTTCAGTTGGTCAACACAAAAATCATTCCAATTACTGGAATATATGAAAAAAATCTTAAATAAATTACAAATGATCATGTTTCGCTCGTCAAACGAGCATCATCAGATCCAAATATGCAAGACTCTACAAGACACTACAAAACTGACAGTGACACCCACAGACAGTCTCTGCTCTCCAAAAACAAAATACAAGAAAACCCTTCAGAAAACGTAGTACTGATAAATAACTATTTATTTATTTATTTCAATGTTGCAAAACTTAGAAATGACTATCCCATCAACAAAACCAGTCTTCCTCCTCCAAACTAATCTACGGAGGTGTAGCTAGTGTTGCTGTGAGTAAGCAGTAAGCCCTAATACTACAGTCACTACCATCGTAATGTAGCCTACAGGCCATCATGCAGCGACTCTTAACGATTGATCAGCTGATCGGTAGGGTGGTAGAGATGACGACCATTTTGCTTTGTGGTGTGTTGTTTATATCTCTTATGAAAGAGTATCCGCGTGAAAAGTGATACTTGAGAACGCTTCTACTTACGTCATCTAGATTGAGGATTATTTATTTTCTGAAATAAATGTTCATTTTGTAGCTAGGTTAATGTATCTACGCAAATTTTGCGTCGCATGTTTGTCATCACACTGAAGGTTATGTTTTAGTTAGGACCTCTCTATCACTTATTATTTCGACTCATACAAGGTTTTTTTGGATGGTCATAAAATATTGTTAGTTCAGGAAACCTTTTCAGGTCGCAGGTATGCCAAAAGTTTGTTTATAGAAACTACCAGTATTATAAAAGAAATGATTATGTGCCTCGCTTCTCCTTCCCCACCACATTAATTTAAGAAAGCAATGCATACACAACATTCCTAGAAATTATTTGTGCATTACGGGGAATACAAGAGTCTGTGTTAACATTTTCCTGAAAGTAAGATACCTTCGGGAGAGTAGAGCTAATCGCCTTGATGGTAGGTTGTAAGTTACATGATTTGAATTATTGTATGAAGTTCCCTAATGTCAGGCTATGCTAGGACTGTAAACATTTCTAATATAATGCTGAGGTTAAGTTACTTACCGTATGTAAATCAGAGAAGCGATATCCAGTATTCAGTGTCTATTGAAGTCAGTCCAAGTTGCATTATTTGTGAGAATGGTATCTCGATCATGCTCAAGTGAACATGATAATGTTTTGTAGCAAGATTTATGTAGGCTACTGTATGTACATTAATGGGATTGTTAGCACCTGGTGTATTTAGGTTATTGATACCTGATTTGAAAATTACAACCCGTTGTAAATTCCTAATGCAAGAAACAAGTTTGATTGAGTCATAGAAAATAAGTGCTGTTAGGATAGGTCCTGTTTAAGTCACCTTGAGGGTGGCCTGTGCATTGATTACAGTTAGAGATGGGTTGCATTGTGCTTTGTCATCCACGAGCAGTTTAGAATGTGAACTGTTGAATAGCCAAGAGCGATATGGGGTTTTCTCAGGCATCTACCATAAACCTTTTCAAAGCGGTGAACAACGAGAAAATGGCCAAGAATAAATCTTATTCTCGACGTCAAAATAATTTAGCCCTGTTTGTGTGTTTCTACGTCCTAGTAAATGTTCCTGCAATGTACCAGTTTGCTCACTCGCATCGGCAGGACGCGAACAAGCGGAGCGATAATTAGGCGTATGTAGTGGTAACGGATGGAAGTGCCAATCAGCCCTAAATAGTATTGCTATTTTTCTACGTCTTGATGCGTGAGCGTAATTTGTATTCGGTTTGAAGTTACTGCGTGTCAAGGGAGCTGTCTGTCTTGCTGTTGCGACTATAACGACCCAAGGCGTGACGTCACAGTAGGAGTCTTACGGCCTGTACATTACGATGGCAATGCTACAGTAGAATTGTAAACTAATATGCGGAAATAAATGTGATGATTAAAAGCTACTGTTGACACTTATCTGAAGTTGTGGAATGTCTACAGGCTGCACCGATAGCAAGTTTTGGAGTATGTTTTTGCAAATTCTTTAAATAATGAGTTCTTTGAATTTATGTAGCTTTCATAAAACCATGCTATAGCCTATACAGGCGATCAGATACATTCAATTCGCGCTCAAGTACATGGCTGAGCACCCCATCCCTTTAAAATTATTAACAGCAACAATAACAATGTTTTCTCTTGTAAAATGTTATCATTATTGTGTTACAATGTGACACAGCATTCTTAAAGCTCTTAGGTTTGCTAAATTGGCAGTGCAGTTCCCAGGCTGAACGTTATCTGTGGATCAGGTCAGACAGCCTTATCCTGGCTCCATCAATCGTGTCAGCGGCTGCTAGTCTTGTCTTGGGCAAGATCCGCTATGCTGGGAATGTGGGAACATAGCCACTTCCCGGAATGGAAGCCGGTCCCACGTCACATCCACGTCCAATAACAATAATACCTCATTGTTTGAGGATCATGTGGGCAGTTGTCTCCAACCCCTGTTATATCGCATTTAAGATTCTGCTACTATGCTAAGACATACTGTAGAGTGTAAACTGGTGAGTGAGTGACCAACAAGACTCATTTGATCACAATACTATCGTTATAATGATCATTTATTTGTTTGTTTGGTTTAGTATAGTTTTTTTAAATTTAATTTTAATTTATATTTTTGATGTGCAATATCTTTCCACTCGGTAGCTTGATATTTTTTGTGGGAGTTATTTTGGAAAAGGGACGGAAATGGGACGGAAACAATGAGCGCGCGCGGTGGCGGATGTTGGTACCACGACGTACTGTCGGCCATGTGGCTATGTGGAATGTATATCGCATACGCTTTACTTCAAGGTTTGGAGGCCCCATTAAATATATTCCTGCAATAAATCATTTTCAAGTTGTCGTTCTTTAGTGTGAATATATTCAGAGCCTTACAGTAGTCGCATATGATGTGTAACATTTGTCATGTTATCCTACTATGTGTCTGCCGGGAGCGCAAATCCCTTGTTAACAGTGAACTCTGTTGGTCATTGAAATAACTACATGTAAAACTCCAGTGCCAAATCCTGACCGGTTCGCGCATGTCGGCCATGTGGCCCCTGTCCCTTGAAAAATACTCGATAAATTGAAAAAAGAAATCTATGTGGTTTTGTCCCCTTGGTAATTTGAAGTTGTAGGAATGGCATCTTGCTCGCTGAAATTCTATAATTTGAAGTCAGGCTTCCATACTCTATAATTCGAAGTCGGTGATTACAGTATTGTTATTATTATGCACAGACCTGTCGTTTGTTTTCGTCAATAATGAGATGTATGAGTGAGTTCGCAGTCATGAGTCTTTTTTCAAACGTTGAAGTGTGTTATAGTATAATGTTTGATTTGTGTAATTTTTAAATATCAAAATGAGTTCAAAAAGAACAAGTGTCTTTCCACAAGTGAAAAAAAAAGCGTGTGATTCAAGCCGTGGAGGATGGACAGTTAAAACAAGGATGTCGCCAAACAGTTCGGCATTTTACCATCGACATTGTCGATGATTTTGAAAAACAAAAGATAGGCCTAATTACGGACTTTTTCCCCCTTCAAAATGAACATTTCCGTATAATTGCACAAATGTTGTGAAATGAAGATCAGTAAGTAAGTAAGTAAGTAAGTAAGCCTGCATTAATAAAATCACGAAAATCAAACTCTTGTTTATTTGAGTCTTTCCCTCTCTCCTCTTGGTTATTTGAACTTCTATTATTTTGAACTCTCGGTCAATTGAACTTTTTCTCTGGTCCTTTGAGTTTCGAATTATGGAGAGTCGACTGTACTTAATACTGAAAATGGACTAGGATATTTAATATCACGGAATTAGATGAGTGGAAAAGTGACATTCATCTGGTTTCATGTCTCCATCTCCTTACGTACTGCTTGGTTACAAATGAAAGCGTGGGATTTGTTTAACACTTTGTTTGCAGTACGTTGGACAGTTGAAGCATTTTATTTAATAAATTTAACGGTTTAGCATCCCTTTTATCTATTGTGGTTATAGAGATGTCAGGGTGTCGTAATTTTATCCTGCAAGGGTATTTCAAATGTCCTAGGTCATACGCATTATCATTTTTTATGAGTTTAGCTGAGCGCCTGTCTTCCTTCGCTCCACTAACTCTTGCTAACAATACAATTACAGACACGAGCTCAGTAAATCAGAATTCTGCCGTCATAAATTGTTTTTGTTTTGCATTCAATGGAGGTGTTGATGGCGCACGGCTTTCTGCTGTTCGCCGTGATGTATGGCTTCTTTGAAACAAGTGGCTTACTACTTAACAGCTATTTAAACTGAATCAGTTTCAACCATCTATATCGCTGAGCGCTCCATAAAAGAATCATGGCGCTTAAGTTAATGGGTTCGATCCTCGACTTCAACTTTGGCTTGCTTTTGTGTGTGTGTAAATTTCCTCAGTCACTCCGAGCAAACCCTGGGATACTTACTACCGTAGGCTATATTCCGGTCAAACTGCTTGCTTCTCATAAATGTAGACCAGGTTCGATTCCCTGTTAATCTGCATGAGATATTCGAGGTGAAATGTCATGTCTGGTGGTATGGTTTCACGTATAAAGGAGGTCTGGTGGCTTAGCAGTCATGTAAATATACAAGATCGTTCCTTTCTCATTTATTTACGATTTACGTCATTACTTTCCACCAGTGTGGATTGCCTACTTGATAATGTACAGTATAGCACTCACAGAATACATTACATCTTACAAACAAACAAAGAGATTGAGCTCGACTATAAAGGGTAAGATAAACAGAGGTAGACCTAGGAGATGATGTTAGATTCAGTGTTCAGCGATTTCAAAGTGAAAGGTGTAGAAGCAGAGTAGGCCACTGCTAGTAGGAGATCATGAGGACGATTAGTTCGCAAACAGAGGTTGCCGACTAGACTCGAAGCTGCAAGGCAAAACAGTTTCAAATTAAAATGAATAATTGAATTCAAACACCTAAAGAAATAAACACTAGGTAATACAGTAATATACAGTACCTGAAAATTGCAAATGCCGTTTCAAATTCTCCCCCCCCCCCCTTTCAATTAACTCTTTATAATTTTCCGAGATCCCCTTACAGACAAAGCTACATCATCAACATTTTGTGGGGATACCTAATTTTCGCAAAGAATTTCCAAAAATCATTCTTATAGGATAGTCCCTCTGGTATCTACCATCAGTCCAACAACCTTGTTGTCTTTTACTTCATATTGCTTTTTGTTCAGTCCCTAAATAACTTAGGTTTCCAACCCACGCTCTCCCGATGCCAGTGAGGCACGTGTTAGCGGTCTCAGCCACCGTGGCCGGTCTGTAATGGTAGTGGGCGAAGACGACATGAATATCCACCTACTATCTCCGGAAGAATGGCATCTTCGCTTGTGTGACGTGCTACAGGTGCCTAAATTTACTTAGCTTGCAACCCACGTCATAGATAAAGTTGTTCATTGATTCTAGGGCATTGTCACACAGAACACGTGCCACTACGTGAATTCAACCCACGTCTGGATATGCCGGGAGTCGAACTCGACCATTTGCTCCCACGACATTGGGTGAATGATGCCACACGGGTGGGTGACAAAGGTGGCATCCTTCCCACACTCAACAGGAAGTTACTCTGCAGTGAAGGCGTTTGATTTACTTATGAATGGAGTTAGCCTCGTACGCCTCGTCTGTGACACTATAACCTTAACTACTCCTCCACTGCAAGCCCCGCATTTCATCTCACGAGGCCCGCCGATCGTAAGTCAATGAAATAATATATAATCTGTGTGGTTTATAATTTTATTCTGGACGGGTCAGTGAATTAGGGAAGGGATTTTGGAAAGAAATCGGTCGTGGACCTATTGAAAGGAACCGTCCCGATATTATTGCCTGGTGGCGGAAATGGGTAACCACGAAAACCATTTTCTGGACGGCAGAGGTGGGATTCCAACCCACGCTCTCCCGATGCCAGTGAGGCACGTGTTAGCGGTCTCAGCCACCGTGGCCGGTCTGTTAGTTTCACTCCAACTTCTACCATGTAAGTGTGTCAGAGAGGTAGGGTTGGGGGGCGAACACACACACAGTACTTGTTCTTGTAAGTGTAGGAGGGAGGGGGGTGAAGCTATTGGCCTCTAACCACGGCAGACCGTGTTTGATTCCCGGTCAATGCATTTGAGTTTTTCAAAGTGAAATGCCATGTTCTGTGGCTCAGATTCCACGTAAAAAGGAGGTCCCGTGGCTTATGATCTCGCGATTAACGGTCACGTAAAACTACAATCATTCTTCTTTGTTCTTGTAAGATGCAACTTGAATTGCATGGGGCAGATGACCCAGCTGTTCCACCCCTTAAAACAACATTAACAATAATAACTCAAATGGCAGGGTGAGTAGCCCTTCAGCGAATTGTGCAATCTGTCCTGAGCTGATCGTTTCATCACTACATAGCTACCACACCTTACATCCGAGACAATCTGTTTTAGCCTTGGTCTACACCCTACAGTTCTTGACCTCAACCCTTCCTTCCATAACTAAGTTAGCTATTCCCGGGTGTCTGAGTATGTGTCCTACTAACCTATCTCTTCTCTTTATTAACAATCGCCAGCAATAACACTCCTCTCCCACTCGTCTTAATACATCTACCCATCTGATCTTAATCATTCTCCTGTAACACCACATTTCAAACGCTTCTATTCTCCTCTTTTCTGCTGCGCAAACAGTCCAAGTTTCACTTCCATAGAGCGCCACGCTCCAGACAAAGGCTTTCTAAAGTCACTTCCTAATACCTAAATTTGATGTCGTCAAACCCCTTTTATGAAGAAATGCTCTCCGTGCCTGAGCCAACCTACTTTTTATATCCTCTTTGCTTCGTCGATCACTGTTTTTTGTTTGTTTCCTAAGTAGCAGAACTCTCCATTTCATTTAGATTTTCACCTGCCAATTTGGCATCAATTGAGATTGAAATTAAGCGACCTGTTGAAAGGTAGTCTACCGTCCCGGCATTTGCATGGAGTTGAAAATCACGAAAAAAAAAACAAAAACCGGTAGTTGCATATGATGTGTAACATGTGACATGTTATCGTACTATGTGTGTCCAGGGAGCGCAAATCCCTTGTTGTCAGTGAACTCTGTTGGTCATTGAAATAACTTCTTGTAAAACTCCAGTGCCAAATCCTGACCGTATTAAAACATAATTGTTACTTGCTAAGACATTGTATCTTAAACGATTGATAACATATTGTGCATTTTGCAATGGAACATTAAAAGTGTATATTGTAATATTTTAGTGCAGAAGTGACTTTAAAAAGCTGAGCCATCTCGGTTGCAAACAAGATGGCAGCTGATCTCTCGTTCTGAACTATATTTCACTAATTTGAGTATGTTGCATGCAATATAGACGACATATATAAAATAATAGGAGCTTTGTATGAAATGAACTTTGCTTGAAATATACTCCAGTGAAGAAATCGTTTAGTCAAAGTCATTATTGGCTAAGACGTTGTATCCTAACCGATTGATAACATTCATTTTGGGAGGACATAATTAGGTCTGTGGTTACAGCGTTGGTCCCTTAACTGGCCGGCTGAGGTTCTAATCCCAAGTGAATTGTATTTTTGTGCTTGATTTTTTTATATTTATTGTTTTTTGAGTACTGAGGCGCTATACAATTGAGCGTTATATTGTGCATTCTGCAATGGAAAATATAAAATTAATTAAAACAAAGTTCTCCAATGGATCTGCAGTAGTGACATCTACCTTCAACTAGTTGAACTACGGTATGCGCAGAGCGCAGCTCGCATCCAGTCTGCTGTGGCAAAAGCAATCCACTGCCTACTTGATGCGAGCTGCCATCTAAACCGGCCAGTTAGTGAACCCATGCCAGCGACATTATTGAAAATGGCCTCTTTTTGCCGATAAAGCGCACTGCCAAGTATAGACGCGATTAAAAATTAGATGTGTAATAGTACATTATGCAACGAGCCTATAATGGCTATAATTAAGACACGAGTATTTTTTATAAAACGAGCGTATGCGAGTTTTATAATTTCCATACGAGTGTCTTAATTACCATTATAGGCGAGTTGCATACGACTGTTTATGTTCGACGATAATTATAACTTTATTATATGTTTTAACATAAATATTCATAAATATCTGTTGAGAGTCAGCTACTGGAATTTTGTGATCGCAGAGCGAGCGTTGGGTGTTATACCTTCGTCTTTCAAGAGCTTTGAACGGCCGACGCATGCGCTCTGTGGGCTTGCAATGCAATATGCAGCCATATGTTTACATCAGCCGTCCCTCAGTAATATTGTCACCGCAGTCATTTGAAGACAATGCGCTGTGTAGAAATTAGTGTTAGTGAATTTAAGGTACTGTGCTATTTCTTGTCTCATATTCGCCAGTTTATTTACGCGAACATATGGACGGTGGGTATTCCATGTCGGTAATTTATTATAGTTCGATGTTGTGTTTATGTCTGACATGTTGGATTTTGAGCGCATGCGCGAAATTATCGTTAGCTAATTGGTCAATGAACGAGCTCTGATTGGCTGGAGAAACTGTATCGTAATGAAAAACGGTGTTATAATGACCATCATTATGATACAGTTTTCAAACACATAATAGTGAGGGTCGAACATAAAAGATATATTAAATGTGTTTCTCCCAGAGATACGTTTAGACCAACGAAGTTTCAATTATTGTTAGTAGAAAGAGTTAGTATACGGAATTCCTACGTTGTTTGGAGTGTTTGTTGATGCGATATAGATTTCACATAGCCACATGGCCGACAGTGCATCGAGTGCTTACATTAAATAAGAATACAGCAAAAGTATGAAGATTTAATAAATCGTAATTGTTTTCTGCAAATATGATATAATGAATATTTTGATACCAAAGAACCACAACTTGAAGTTGATTTATTGAAAGAATATCTTAAATGGGGTCTCCAAACCTTGAACTAAACTGTATGCGATATACATTCCCCATAGCCACATGGCCTACAGTACATCGTTGTACCGATCTCCGCCAGCACGCGCGCTCATTGTTTCCATTCCGTGCACTTCCGTCCCATCCATTTCCGATCCATCCACTTCCGTCCCTTTTCCAAAATCACTCCCACAAAAATGTCCAGCTACCGAGTGCCACAAAAATATCCAGATACCGAGTGGAAACCTACGGTAGCAGCACGGCATGGTAGTAATACTTTAACATTTGTTTTTATGGTTGCCATGGAGATAAAGCAATAAGAAGACGGCGTGGCGTTGTGTATTATGATGTTGTAGTAAATTACTTGAAACGAGTTGAATGCTCATAGGATTGACATTTATAGCCAAGCTAACTTATGATCCAGGCTCTCGCTGCCGCCGGGTGCCGAGACCTTGCATTAAATTATAACTCGTGTCATATGATCATTTTTAGCCTATTTTCAATTTTGAAAAAATAGGCTTATGAGATCACCTTTTGTCCGTGTGTGTGTGCGTGTGTGTGTGTGTGTGTGTGTGTGTGTGTGTGATTCGTGTGTGTGTCCCCCCCCTAATAAAATCTAAACGGCAGGAGCGATTTCAATGAAACTCGGAAAGTTCATAGCACTATTCCCGGCGACCTCGACCGTGCCCTTCAAATTTTGTTACGACTCACCAATCCAACATGGCGGCTGTGCGAAATATTTCACCAGCATTCAAAATCTCCGAAACTATTACCGATATTACCCTGACATTTTCTATGGTGATAGAGGGGACTACTATAAGTTCACTTATGTGACTTTTGAAAACATGGTATCTACACAACCAACATGGCGGCCAAGCGAATTTGTGACTTTTAAATAGACGTTTCTCGCGATTTGACCAACCAAACGCAATGAAACTTGGTACAGTATATGTTTATATACATTGTAATGCACCGACATCTAACTTCGTTCAATTATTTACATAATCACAAGATGGCGGATGTGCGAAATATTTCACCGGCATTCTATATCTCTGAAACTATTAGCGGTATCTCCCTAAAATTTTGTACGGAGATAAAGGGCACTACTGGAAGTCCATCTATAAGATTTTCAAAAACCGGTTAACTACAAAACGAACATGGCGGCTAAGCGAATTTGAACATTTTAAATAGACCTTTCTCGCGATTTAATGTTCCAAGCGCACTGAAACCTGGTACAGGAAATATTTATACACATTGTAATCCACTGGTATCTAATTTAGTTCAATTGTTTACATAACCTCAAGATGGCGGCAGTGCGAATTTTAAAATTAAGTTTTTATTTCTTGTGATGTAGTCATGCGATCGAAGTGAAAGTTTGAATAATGAACCTACGCAATAATTTTCCTTTAATGGTACATGACTCTATGGCCTATACATTTAACAATCCAACATGGCGACCATCCGAAATATTTAGACGATACTGAATATCTTCGAATCTATTTAACAATCAAACTGCATTTTTAATGTTCATAGGGGCTATGAACTTAAGTTCACCTATAGGACTTTAAATAACCTGGTGATCACAAATCCAACATGGCGGTGACGCGAATTATCAATATTCACACGGACGTTTCTCGCAATTTAACCATCCGCGTGCAGTGAAACTTGGTACAGTAAATCTTTATCCGAATGTTAATCCACTGGCATCTAATTTATTTCAATTGTTTCCATAACCTCAAGATGGCAGCTGTGAAAATTTTTTAATCTCCTTGTTTTTTCTTTTGTCATAATTATGCGATTGAAGTCTGAATTTTACACGTACACAATAATCTGCATGTAACAGTACATAAGTCTAGGACCTACATATATAAAATCCAACATGGCGACCATCCGAAATATTTAGTCGGTTCTCAATATCTACGAATCTATTATAGCAATCAAACTGAAATTGTGTATGTTGATAGAGGCAATTAACATAAGTAGGATATATGAAAATAGGCTGTATAGTTCTTCACGGAACTACTTGTTTAAAGTTGAATGAACTACAGTACAGTATGTTCTGGTGGTCGCAGAGGAAGAAGTTGTAGGGAAGTGGTAAGAAAGAAGTTAACATTTTCATTACAGACCAGGGGTGCTTAACCTTTTAACTAAGTGGCTTCGGTGGCGTAGATGGTAGCATGCTGAGCTTCTGTGCCCAAGGATGCGGGTTCAAACCCGGCTGAAGTCGACGGATTTTTAAGAGCGTTAAAAATCCCTCAGTATGCCTTCCTTCGGAGGGGAAGTAAAGCCAGCGGTCCCATGCCATAGATTTATGGCATGTAAAAGAACCTTCCACTAATTACACTAGTGTAAAGCTAAATCATAGTTTAGATTTGACTAACGCTCTTAGGTTCCAACAATGCTCGTCGCCAGGAGCCGACTGCGGTGGCATCTAGTAACCAAGTTTAGTACTAGTTTTCGTTGACAGTAGCGTTTGGTAGCAAAAGTAGGAACTACTTGAAAATTGAATGTCTGCAGTCCTTACTTGAATTAAAAACAGATAACGCACACTAATGCAGCCATCACAATTAACACCGGTTATCAGACAGATTCTACACACACCCAAAGTACACGGGGCTACATGACCGCGTTGTAGCAGCCCCTAAACTGAGGAACCAACCATCCAACCAACCTTTTTACCTCTCACTCCTCCCCTGAAAGTAAACTTAAGAATTAACCTCATCCCCCTCTCACAAAGTAATTAATAATGGATCAATTATGTAATTTACATACATAATATCTAATACAAAAATACATATAAGGAAATGTTATTTTTCAGGAACACTTTGTGTTTTTCAGTGTTATTATGGAGTCACTTTTACTTCCTTCTTTTCGACATTTTTTAGCCTATTTTCAATTTTGAAAAAATAGGCTTATGAGATCACCTTTTGTCCGTGTGTGTGTGCGTGTGTGTGTGTGTGTGTGTGTGTGTGTGTGAGATGTGTGTGTGTCCCCCCTAATAAAATCTAAACGGCTGAAGCGATTTCAATGAAACTCAGTGAGTTCATAGCGCTATTCCCGGCGACCTCGACCGTGCCCTTCAAATTTTGTTACGTCTCACCAATCCAACATGGCGGCTGTGCGAAATATTTCACTAGCATTCAATATCTCCGAAACTATTACCGATATCGCCCTGAAATTGTGCACGGTGAGAAAGGGCACTACTAGAAGTTCACCTACGAGACTTTCAAAAACCTGTTGACTACAAAACCAACATGGCGGCCAAGCGAAATTGAGACTTTAATTAGAGTTTTCTCACGATTTAACTATCCAAACGTAATGAAATTTGGTACAGCAATTGTTTATAAACATTGTAATGCACTGGAGTCTAATTTAGTTCAATTGTTTACATAAAAATGGCGGCTGTGCGAAATATTTCACTGACATTCTATATCTCCGAAACTATTACAGATATCACCCTGCAATTTTGTACGGTGATAAAGGGCACTGATAAAAGTTTACCTATGTATATTTCATAAACTTGTAAAGTACAAAACTAACATGGCGACCAAGCGAATTTGAAATATTTTAATAGACTTTTCTCGTGATTTAACTCTCTGAGCGCAGTGAAATGTGGTACAGTAAATGATTTTTCAGATTGTAATGCACTGCCATCTAATTTAATTCAATTGCTTACATAACCTCAAGATGGCGGTTGTGCGAAATTTTAAAATTAAGTTTGTATTTCTTGTGTCGTAATCATGCGATCGAAGTGAAAGTTTGAATAATGAACCTAGGCATTAATTGGCCTCGAATGGTACATAACTCTATGGCCTATACATATAACAATCCTAAATGGCGAGCTTCCGAAATATTTAGACGGTTCTCAATATCTATGAATCTTTCACTGCAACCAAACTGAAATTCTTTATGTTCATAGAGACTATGAACATACGTTCACCTATAGGACTTTCAGTAACCTGGTGAGCACAAATCCAACATGGCGGCGACGCGAATTATAAATATTTAAATGGACGTTTCTCGCGCATTAACTATCAGAGTGCCGTGAAACGTTGCACGTTAAATGCTTATACAAATGTTGTGTAACGTGTTTTTCGAGGGGTTTTATGCAACTGGCATAAGTCAGTAGGAAGCCATTCTATATTTATTTACGCGGCAAATTGTTCAGCCAAGACAATTTTTCATGGTAATTTATTATTATTATTAATTTATTATAATTATTATTAAGGTATTTTCGGAGCATTTTATAAAAATTATTAGCATTCAGATAGGTTTTCTATGTCTTAGAAAACGCTATCAAGCAAATTATTACGAACGACAATATCATAGAAAATTATATGATTACGGAATTTTACGGAGTTTTTGTCAGTTAGGGTATTTGAGAGACATGACTCACTGGGAATTCAAGTACACGCTGAATCTTGTCGAGGAGCATGACGCAATCTTGGGTCGCAAGGTCTAGAAGAGGCGAATTGTTGAAACGGAAATCGACTTCTCCCTCCCGCGGAGTGTAATGAGGAAGGAGTGGGGATCTAGCGCGTAGGGTGCAGCCAATCAGTGAGGACGACGTAAGCCAGATGTCGGTACCATGGTGGGGGAGCCGACAGGTGAATATATCGTTCGACGCGCCGGGAGACGAGGACAATCTGTGAAATACTTGACGAGTATGGATGCGCGTGCGAGTGGCACCGATGTTCGGTGGAGTTAAGGACAATCTGTGTAGAACTTGCAGTGTACGGTCGCAAGTGCGTGACGCTCCGATGTTCAGTGGAGTTAGCGACGAACTTTTGTAAAACGTAACCAGTGCGGTTTTACGAGAGTTTGGGTCCGATGTACGGACCATAGAATTATCTAATCTACCAGAATATCATCAAATTTCGACGGAGATGACGACGTCCAGGAGACTGTGGGAAGCACACAGCATCAGCAAGAACGAGGGAAATGCTTTGGCAATTTCCAGGGGTAAGCGCTAATGACGCAGAAATACGCAATCTCTCATTTTCTTTGTTTTATATTTCATAATTCAGTAACTTCATAGCTTGGAAATAAGAGTAAAATCAATTTATCAGACTCCGTTTTCACGTAATTTTCTATCGGTAATATTCAAATCACAACGCTCCAATTTAAATTTTAAACTTATTATTATTATTATTAATTTTGCTATACTTGTTTTATATAATAAATTCATTTCTTTTACAATGCAATCTTTGCTTTCAGTAGGTAGCATTAGATATAGACCAATTCCTTCTCCTGATACAATTGTTTGTTGGGTTAATGATCAAATCATACCACGATCTGAGTGAATAGAGTCTTGAATGTGTTCTGCCAGAGCTAGACGTTGTTAAATACAAATTCAGATTTCAACATTGCATTGAGGTCTTGGCGCCCATTAAAACAACATAGCTTAGGCAAAGGTAAACAGTTACATTTATCACCCAACAGTGTGGGCTAGCAAAACCATTACATTTGTCGCTACCAACATGGGGCACTAATTACCGTTTCATTTGTCGCCGACAACTTGGGGCTGAAAACCTAATAACATTTGTGGAAGGAGAAGGGTATATATTTCTGTGCCTGTATTTTGGGGGTTATTTGTCTTTATCAGTGTATATCATTATGGGGGATGAGAAAGAAAGACAGATGAGGTTACGTAGTGGTCATCAACGGGAGAGTGATGATACGAGCAGTATGTCGAGTGATGGTAGTACCGGGGTAGCGGAGGTAAATCCCGATACTGAAACAGGGAGTGTAGGCGGCCAACCAGAATTAAAAACTTTACTTCTCGAGTTCATGTATCAGAACAAAGTTAGTAGTGATGCCTTAAATGCAAAATTAGAACAAAACAGTAGGGAAAATAAAGAAAGTACAGAAGCTTTAAATGCAAAATTAGAACAGAATAATGCAAAATTAGAACAAAACAGTAGGGAAAATAAAGAAAGTACAGAAGCTTTAAATGCAAAATTAGAACAGAATAATGCAAAATTAGAACAAAACAGTAGGGAAAATAAAGAAAGTACAGATGCCTTAAATGCTAAATTAGAACAAAACAGTAGGGAAAATAGAGAGAGTAATGAAACTTTAAACGCCAGATTAGAACAAAACAGTAAGGAAAATAGAGAGAGTACTGAAACTTTAAATGCTAAATTAGAACAAAACAGTAAGGAAATTAGTGTGAAAATGGAGCAGATTAGAGGAGAAATCAGAGGAGTAATGGAAGAGAAGGTTAAAGAGATCATTGCAGATGTAGACAAGAAATTAGGAAAAGTACAGAATTTAAAAGAACTAGTGCAACTGGAAACACAGCAGGTCAAAAAGCAATTGGGGGGAGAAATTGACAAAATTCAGGTAGCTACTAAAGAGGTTAAGGAACAGCTGGGGGGTAGAATTGAGAAAGTCCACTCGCAAATAGTTGCAGAAGTAAATGATTTAAGAGAGAGTAATAAAGAGAGCATTAGCAAGATTGAGGAGAAACAAGCAAAGCTATATGATAAAGTAGAAGAATCAGAAGGAAACATTAAATTAACAGTAAACAGTATTGAGAGGAAGGCTGAGGAGAAAATCGCAGAATTAGAATTAAAATTAAAAGCTAGGATCAGGCAAGAAAATAGTCAGAATAGGCCAGTTTTTGTGAATAGCACACACAGGGAGGTAGAACTGGGTAAGTTCAGCAATCGACAGGGGTGCCCAATGGAGTTCATGAACACTATAGAAAATAAATTCGGGGAAAGGTTGGAAAATGGTAGTATTGAGTGGTGCCAGGTAGTTGAAATTTTAGAACAAGTGTTTGTGGGGGAAACGAGGAGTTGGTTTGCTGTCTACAGAGACAAGTTTACTGATATCAATGATTTTAAAATGAAATTCTGTGAAAAGTTCTGGAATGAGGTTATTCAGTCGCAGCATCGTGAGGGAGTAGTGTGTGGTAAATATAACCCTAAAGGAAGCTCCACCATGACCGAATACTTTTTAGGGCAGGTATTAGTGTGTAAATATCTGGATGGCTTGAAGGAGGAAAGTGATGTGGTGAGGTTGCTACTTCGGCACTTTCCCTATAGGATCAAGGAGGCTGCTTGTATCCAGAATGTAAAGACTATATCGCAAGTAGAAAATTTGTTAAGCACATTTGATGCACTAGGGAGAGGGGGTTATGAGGACAATTTCAATAGGAACCAGGGTAATAATAATAATAGACCTAATGAAGCCAGGCATCAGGAAGTTCAAGGGAACGGTGGCGAAGGGGCCAACGCTCAAAATAGAAATAATAATAATCAGCTAAATCAGAACAGAGGAAATGGCTATGGTAATCAGTATCAAGGGGGGAACAATGATTTCAGGGGAAATCAAGGGAGGAACAATGATTACAGGGGAAATCAAGGGAGAAACAATGATTTCAGGGGAAATCAAGGGAGAAATTATAATGACAATAATTACAACCAGAATAGGGGTCAAGGAAGAGGACCGCCTAGTGGTAGTAATATACAGCCAAACAATGACAACACAGCCCAGAACAACCAGACCAGTTTAGTAGTTAGTAGTACTACGGCCAGCTGTAGCGGTTCTTTAAACGCGAACCAGGCTGCGAAGTAAGGTCAGAATCTCAGTCTGTAGCATGCCCTGTCCATACAATTATACAGGAACCCTATGACCTAAATGTAAGAAATGAATTATTACATGAACTAAATGATGAAGGTATTATTCAGGAAGTGGTTAGTAAGAGCCCCATAGTTAAATTTAACGTGTCCGAGGCGTACACAGATGTTTTAATTGATAGTGGTTGTATGAAGAGTTGCATAAGTAGTGCATTTTATGATAAAATGAAAGGAACTGGAGTAAATTTTGAGGAGATGCCAATTAAAAGCACTTTTGTTATCACAGCTGTTGGGAAGAGGTCTAAAGTAATTTCTAAGCAAGTTTTAGTAGACATTAAAATTAATAATCATGTAGAGAAGCAGATTTGTCTTGTAATTCCAAATTTAGTATTCAGTGTTATCTTGGGTTCAGAGTGGCTAAGTAGAGTGTCTGGTAACTTATGTTATGATGTAGGGAGTTTGAAATTTAAATGGGGAGATTCTGAAGTAGAAGTAGCGTTCAATGACCATATTCAGAGGAGTAGTATTGTAGGTGTGATTTGTACTTTAAATGAGATATCGCCAGCCGTAGAGCGGGGTTCTCCATGTTTTGTGGGCAGTGTGATTACGAACGGAAGTCTAGAGGACTCGTTACGTGAGGCTGCATTTCAGGGAAATATAGAGGATGAACAGTGTGTTCGGCTCTATGATGTGTTATTGTGTAATAGGAGAGTTTTTGAGGATCGCATTGGTATGGCCAATTGCTATACACATTCATTGAACGTTATTGATAGGTCAGTATTCACAGGACATAGATATCCTGTACCTTTCGCTTATCAGAGTGCAGTTGAGGCACAAATTAATCAGATGCTTGAAGATGGGATTATTGAGCACTCTAACAGTCCATATGTTAATTCTTTGATCACAGTACCCAAAACCGACGGCACGGTTCGTATTTGCTTAGACGCTCGTTTGGTTAACAGTAGAATTAGTTCAGATCAGCTGAAATCTATGTCAATAGAGGAATTAATGCAAACATTTGAGGGGAAGAAGTATTTCACTTGTGTAGATTTGAGTTCCAGTTTTTGGCAAGTGCCACTTATGTACGAAGATAGACCATTTACAGCTTTTAGTCATAAATATAATCTTTATCAATTTTGTAGAACACCTTATGGGTTAAAGAGTAGTTCAGCTGCTTTAATTAGGGCTTTAAACATCGCATTAGGGGATGACACAGGAGAGTTTGTAACCATTTACATAGATGATATGGTAATTAGTTCACGCAGTTTTGAGGAGCATCTACTTCATTTAGATATAGTTTTTCAGAAGTTAGATCAGGCAGGGTTCACTTTGAAGCTGTCTAAGTCGTCATTCTGTCAGTCAGAAGTGACATTTTTAGGTCATAGAGTGTCGAGTAGAGGTGTGACACCATAGGAAGGTAGGGTTAGCATGTGTGGACAGTAGCAACAGGGCATCGTTACAGATACTGAGAAATATGGTAGGTAGTGCAACGTGATGACGTTCATTTAAAGGGAGCCACTTGCAAGGTTGGAAGCAGGTGACGCAGAAACATTTATAGTTTCCAAACGTATTGGAAAAACAGCATATGTGCTGGAGAATAGTGAGGGAAACAGATTATACGGGTCGTATAATATTCATAGTCTACGAAAATATGTGTCATAAAGTGAGTGTGTTTAGCTGGCGAGCCAGCCTATCAAATGAGTAAGTGTGGTATTGGGTGCGTGGGAGGAGATGGTCTTCCAGGCAGGCGTATCAGAAGTCACACAGGGGGGTAGTATGTAAGTAAATGAGAGTTTTTAAGGTACAGGGAAATATGACGGGATTGTCGGATGCTGTTGAGCACTAAATTGTCTCGATGCACCAAGGCCATTTTGGCAGCGCTGATGGGTTCCCATTTATCTCCAAGAGATGGGGGAGCGCTTGAATAGGGCTTGTTAGCTTAAGGCGTCCACGAGATAAAAGATGGGCCATCAGAATGCGAGACAGTCCTTCATGAAACTCATACATATCAGCACACGTGATTTCTGTTTACGGCCTCGCCATGTAAGATTTGTAAGTGTGTAATTTAAGGCAATTTGTATAATGGTATTATTTGTAGGAGGAGAACGGGTCTGTGTTGAGAACTAGTATTAAGTAGAATATGGTGTACGGGAACTTAACAAGACAGGGCGATTACGGCACAGAAATATTTGGTGTTATATGTAATGCGCATTTACTGTATTTTTTTTTCAGAAGTCAATATTAATTTAATCTACTTTAAAGAGAGATTAAGTATTATGGTCACGAGGCGCTGCCACAATAGTGTGATCGTGTGCTCAGTGATATGTGGAATTAAATGTCACCATAAGGAGGGGACCTCCAGTGAAATTAGGAAGTTCTATGGTGATATAAATATATCAGAACACCTTCAATGCGTGTGATATGACATCATAAATACATAGTGCTCACACATTAATTATGTCTATTTCTCCAACATAGAGGAATTTGAGAGGCGGAAATATCCGTGGAACACTATTTTATATGAGAAACATTGGACTGGTTGCAAAGTGCAATCCATAGTGACAACAAACTTTGACGCAAAGTGCGTGAAGAAAAAATATGAGTGTATATATCTGTAATTTAGGGTGATTTCGTTTATGTAATATGTATTTTGGATGGGGTTTATTAACGTGTCTGGGATAATCGGATAATGAACCGTCGTCACGGTAAATGATCCGATGATCCGAGGCGAATATGTAACGTGTTTTTCGAGGGGTTTTATGCAACTGGCATAAGTCAGTAGGAAGCCATTCTATATTTATTTACGCGGCAAATTGTTCAGCCAAGACAATTTTTCATGGTAATTTATTATTATTATTAATTTATTATAATTATTATTAAGGTATTTTCGGAGCATTTTATAAAAATTATTAGCATTCAGATAGGTTTTCTATGTCTTAGAAAACGCTATCAAGCAAATTATTACGAACGACAATATCATAGAAAATTATATGATTACGGAATTTTACGGAGTTTTTGTCAGTTAGGGTATTTGAGAGACATGACTCACTGGGAATTCAAGTACACGCTGAATCTTGTCGAGGAGCATGACGCAATCTTGGGTCGCAAGGTCTAGAAGAGGCGAATTGTTGAAACGGAAATCGACTTCTCCCTCCCGCGGAGTGTAATGAGGAAGGAGTGGGGATCTAGCGCGTAGGGTGCAGCCAATCAGTGAGGACGACGTAAGCCAGATGTCGGTACCATGGTGGGGGAGCCGACAGGTGAATATATCGTTCGACGCGCCGGGAGACGAGGACAATCTGTGAAATACTTGACGAGTATGGATGCGCGTGCGAGTGGCTCCGATGTTCGGTGGAGTTAAGGACAATCTGTGTAGAACTTGCAGTGTACGGTCGCAAGTGCGTGACGCTCCGATGTTCAGTGGAGTTAGCGACGAACTTTTGTAAAACGTAACCAGTGCGGTTTTACGAGAGTTTGGGTCCGATGTACGGACCATAGAATTATCTAATCTACCAGAATATCATCAAATTTCGACGGAGATGACGACGTCCAGGAGACTGTGGGAAGCACACAGCATCAGCAAGAACGAGGGAAATGCTTTGGCAATTTCCAGGGGTAAGCGCTAATGACGCAGAAATACGCAATCTCTCATTTTCTTTGTTTTATATTTCATAATTCAGTAACTTCATAGCTTGGAAATAAGAGTAAAATCAATTTATCAGACTCCGTTTTCACGTAATTTTCTATCGGTAATATTCAAATCACAACGCTCCAATTTAAATTTTAAACTTATTATTATTATTAATTTTGCTATACTTGTTTTATATAATAAATTCATTTCTTTTACAATGCAATCTTTGCTTTCAGTAGGTAGCATTAGATATAGACCAATTCCTTCTCCTGATACAATTGTTTGTTGGGTTAATGATCAAATCATACCACGATCTGAGTGAATAGAGTCTTGAATGTGTTCTGCCAGAGCTAGACGTTGTTAAATACAAATTCAGATTTCAACATTGCATTGAGGTCTTGGCGCCCATTAAAACAACATAGCTTAGGCAAAGGTAAACAGTTACATTTATCACCCAACAGTGTGGGCTAGCAAAACCATTACATTTGTCGCTACCAACATGGGGCACTAATTACCGTTTCAGTTGATCCACTGGCATGTAATTTATTTCAATTGTTTGCATAATCACAAGATGGCTGCTGTGCGTAATTTTAAAATCTCGTTTTTACATCTTGTGTTCTAATCATGCGATTGAAGTTTGAATACCACACGTACACAATAATCTTAATGTAATAGTACAAAAATAAAAATCCAACCTGGCGACCATCTGAAATATTTAGACGGTTCTCAATATCTACGAATCTGTTACAGCAATTAAACTGAAATTTTGTATGTTGATAGAGGCAATTAACATGAGCAGGATATATGAAAATAGGCTGTATAGTTTTTCACGGAACTACTTGTTTTCTTAAGACACAGCACTGTAACTTAAACTTTTGATAGTAGTGGAGATAATAATGGAACTACTTCCTACTTTAAGTAGTAAAGACAAACTGTTGTTGAGTAAATTTGAAGAATTAACAAGATGTTCAGTAAAGAACATATAGCCTACTTTCTCTTAAATGTAGGCTATGAGTGTAGTTATAACTCTTTGTCTTTATCAAATAGTATAATACAATCATTCCTTACAAACTATTTACCTCTACCAAACACCAGAACCTCGAAAAAAAAAAGAACTACTACCATCATTGAAGAAAGAAAGAAAGAAAGAAAGAAAGAAAGAAAGAAAGAAAGAAAGAGAAGACATATCTCAAGAATGTTTTGGATCTGGAGACATAATCGACCGGACTGGCTGCGTGGCTCTCATCGGTAACGTTCTGCCCAGAGTGCAATTTTAGTGTACATGTGCATTCTTTATTTTCGATTGCTATTTGGCTGCAATAAAAGTATTAATTAATATCCTGAACTGCTAGAGTTCAGGAACTATGTGAGATCGTTTTGTTCTAGTTCAAATAACATTTTCAAATAACACAGAATAGGCTGTTACAAACGCTTTAAAATAGGTTGGTTGGTTCTTCAGTTTAGGGGCTGCGACAACGCGGTCATGTATCCCCGTGTACTTTGTGTGTGTGTAGAATCTGTCTGATAACCGGTCTTAATTGTGATGGCTGTATTAGTGTGTGTTTCTGTTTCTTAATTCAAGTAAGGACTGCATAATTTGAATTTTTCAAGTAGTTCCTACTTTTGCCACCAAACGCCACCGTCAACTACTACTAGTTCAGAACTTGGCTACTAGAAGCCACCGCAGTCGGCTCCTGGGGACCAACATAGGAACCTGAGCGTTTTTTACATTTTTAACCTAATTTAGCTTCACACAGGTGTAATTAGTGGAAGGTTCTTTAAAATGCCATAAATCTATGACATGGGACCGCCGGCTTTACTTCCCCTCCAAAGGAAGGCATACGGAGAGATTTTAACGCTCTTAAAACATCCGATGACTTCGGCCGGGTTTGAACCCGCGATCTTGGGCATAGAAGCTCAGCATGCTACCAACTACGCCACCAAAGCCGCTCCCTTTAAAATAAAGAATAAAAATGTATCGTATTATCAACTTGTCATTCTTCAAATTCGATGCGTGTATATTTTTTAAATTTATTTTTATTAATGCAGCCAATGGCCATGTTCTTTTCTTTTCAGGACGGGTCAGGGAAGGGATTTTGGAAGGAAATCGATGCGTATAGAATGCCAGTGGTATGCTAATCAATGGAGTCCCTCGTAGACCAGTAGTGATATCTAGTGGAGAAGTATCGAACAAGATAATCCTATTAGGGCGAGTGCATTCTAGCGGCCATAAAAATAAACTTTTCAATTAAAGCTGTAAGTAAATCTGTGGCCCGGTGTGCAGTTCGCAACCAGTTGGCCATGATAATTCACCTGATTGCTGTCAGATGTCTCGTGCCGATCCACTGGCGAATTTTGTTTTAATTAAATATATATATAGGCCTATTCCATTATAAAATGCACAATAATAAAGCTTAATTTTAAAACGTCTGAGTAATTACAAAGCAATACATATAAACAATTTCAAGAAAAGAAAACTAATAGAATTTGAACCCTAGCCATACGAGTGAAAGACGAACGCTTTACCACGCCGCCAAACGTGTCAACGGACATTGCCCGATATCAAATGACTTAGATACAACGTGTTAGCAAATAATGATTTAGACTAAACGATTTCTTCAGTGGAGTATATTATTTATATATAAAGCATTTCATACAAAATTTATATATTTTCTTCTATCAGTAGGATATATTGCATGCAATACTCAAACTAGTGAAATATAGTCTGGCACAAGTTATCAGCTGCCATCTTGCCTTGTAACTGAGACGGCTCAGCTTTTTAAAACCACTTCTGCACTATAGTATTACAATATAAACTTTTAATTTCGAACGTCCTACGTCCTTTAGAACGCTTAAAACGATTCTCGGTTCGATAGTCGGAACTGGTGGGTACCATGATTGGGATTATAAAGTTTGCATAATTCACACGGCCGCCGTCCTGAAATGGCATGGCGGATGACCTTGTAGTTTAGGCACAAGATGCGTCCCATATGAAGATATGTTGTTACCAAATTTGGTAGAGATCGGATGATTTGTTTAGTCGTTACTTGATTTTACGTTTTGAACGTTTGAGTGGCCGCCATTCAGTTTTGTTAAAGATGGCGGTGATATAAAACATGACACTGAGGTGCCCTCTGCTAGTGCTACCTCTGTACCATATTTCGTTTAAATCAGTTTCACCATGTTTGAATTGATGGGGGGGGGGGCTTCAGAGTCCACACACACTCACACACACACAGACAGACGCACAATTTTTGGCCCTGTGTAGATCTTATAAGTCTACTTTCATTTTTTGCAAAAATCGAAAGTTGGCTAAAAACGGTTTAGTAAAAATTCATTGTTACACTTATGCAGATTGTGTATTTCAATAAAGAGAAATACTAAACATTCTTACATGAAGAAATCCATTGTTGTAGCTATTAGAACTATGTACCAATCTCATTAGATCTATTGTTGTGATCAAAGTAATTAGTATAAAGAAGAAACTCTTATAACTTTATATTTTACGCTCAGACTGGTGTAGATTCTGAAAAGCAATATTACAAAATTATCGAGGACAGTCATACCTCCCCACTAACCTCTTTGCACCTCCTCAGGGGTGGCGCACCTCACATGTTAAGAACCCCTGTTATAGACTGTTCAGCCAAGCCTGTTACCATCCCTTGACGAAATCAAGTTCGTTTCTGCATTTGTCTTAACCTTCCAGAATTCAGTCTCCTAATACTGTAGGAGCTTCAACGATCCCCTATTTGCATCATAACACCTTTCGTAACTCACAGAAATATTGTTAAATAAAATTGAAATCAGATACTTTTTTACTTACTGATTTGAGAACATTTATCTTTACTTGTGTAAAATATTTAATGTTAGGCCTACCAAAGATGTTTTGTACAATGAAAGGTGCAAATAAAACGTATCAAATGTTATCGAGATCGAACATGATAACGTGTTTGTTTGCTTTTATTGATATTGTAGTCTCATTTTGCACCCCGCACAAAGCAAAAAGCAAAGACATTCACATGATCAAAACAGAAATCCAAAAACGAAAGCAGAAAACAAACACAAAACAGAAAGTAGAAAACAAACACAAAACAAACAAAAAATAATTAAAAACGAAGGCAAAAGCAGATTTCAAAAACAAAAGCAAAAGCAGAAAACAAACACAAAAACAGAGAACAAACACAAAATCAAGAGCAGAAAACATGACAAAACCAAAATAAAACGCAAATAAAAAACAAAACTAAAGCAGAAAACAAACCTAGATGTTAGGCCCCTTAAAACAACAATTATCATCATAAAAGCAGAAAACAAACACAAAAACAAAAATCAAATCAAAATGCAAAATTCAAACCAATGCAAATTTTGAAAACAAGCACAAAACATAGAACAAATAACTCGAAGCAAAAAAGCATCATTCGAAAGCAAAAGCAGAAATCTAACACAGAACCAAAATCCCAAAGCAAAAAGCAGAAAACAAACACAAAGCAAGAAAAATAGTAGAAAACAACAAACAAAACAAAAAACGCAATCAGTTCAGATTTTTCTCCGCTCATCCCCCCTCCAGAAGCAAATCCCTGTTACGTCACTGGCAAGAACCATTATAATGTTTGACACCTCACGTTTCTCGTGAATTCTGTGGACCAGGTAAGCACTCTCTTGTGCTGTTTACCTGGAAGTCCTGGTCATTATCAGATTACGGCACCTTTTGTCTCCGTACTTTTGTTTTCGGATCCTCGTTAAGCAGGCTGTTCCAGCCGAGTTGCTCGCCGGTGAGCAGTGGAGTGCTCGCCGCCTTGCATGAGTAAACCTGCAACATGAAATACAGCTCTGCTGTGGAGTCTGCCGTCACTGCGCGGTGGATATTATGAAGACTTGTGTTATGACCTTCGCCCAGTGACGTATTGGCTATCACCCCCAGTCCCTCTCCAACCACTGCTGAGTACTCGCGTGTACGCATATTCGAACTAGTGGATTTGGAACAGCCTGGGTCACAGGGTGGGTGGAGTCAGATCCTTATCCGAGAACATACGGCTCCCCAGGTCAGGTAGCACCGAAGGACGTGAGAAACGTATGGTAAAGGGGGCGTGGTTTAGGAGAAAACAGGAGCAAAAGTGCATCACTCTTGGCAACACTGCTTGCTACTGTGTACAAGACCGGATCGAGGAAGTGCCACTGGACTGACCGAACAGCCGGTATTCACCGGAGTAGGTCTCGCAGACAACTTTGACTTTGCCTTTGACCTGCCACTCACCATAAGGTAACAAAAATCTAGCGAGATAACGAACACAATCGGGCGGCTTCGGTGGCGTGGTTGGTAGCATGCTGAATTTCTAACCCCAGATCGCTGGTTCAAAACCGGCCGAAGTCGTCGGACTTTTTAAGAGCGTTAAAAATCCCTCAGAATGCCTTCCTTTGGAGTGGAATTAAAACCGGTGGGCCCATGTAATAGAGTTATGGCATGTAAGAAACCTTCCACTAACTACATTTGTGTGAAACTAAATTTATAGGTTTGATTTGATTAACGCTCTATTAGACTACTTCCAACGTTTGCTGCCAGGTGCCAGTCGTAGTGGCATCTAGTAGCCAAAGTTCGCAGCTAGGTGTCGTTGACCTAGTATTTGCTGGCAAAAGTGGGAACTACTTGAAATTCATCGTCTGCAGTCCTTACCTTCATTACAGTTAACATATATTACTACAGCCATCACGATTAACACAGGTTATCAGACAGATTCTTCACACATCCAAAGTACACGCGTTGTCGCAGCCCCTAAACTGAGGAACCAACCAACCAACAAACACAATGTGGTGCCTTTGAAAATTAAAATACTTTATTATGTATTAAAAAATAAACATCCATCTTATTTATTTAATTAATTTTTCATTTTTTAAATTAGTTAATTTTTTTTTTTTAATATATCAGAAGCTGGGAGGAGACAGGGCGAATCTGCAATAAGATTACATACAATAGTCTCTCTTTCAGCTGGGAGGAGACAGGGCGAATCAGCAATAAGATTACATACAATATTCGCCCTTTCAACTGGGAGGAGAAAGGGAAAATCTGCAATAAGATTACATACAATAGTCGCCCTTTCAGCTGGGAGGAGACAAGGAGAATCTGCAATAAGATTACATACAATATTCACCCTTTCTCCTCCCAACTCCTGATATATTTATTAAACTACTGTATTGTAAAATAGATGGACCATTATACTCCTTAAATTCACAGTATTGTTCCACTAGCCACTAGATACGAAATATTATCTTTCAGAAAGACATTTAAAACCACTAGATTTAGTGGGGGGAAAATTTCTAATTTTTTTTAGCGTATGACTTATAGCGTCGGAAGTGTCCGAGGACAAGTCCGGCTCGCCAGTTTTGTGTAGCTGCTTCGAGGCGGACACCCAATGGGTGAGCTACACGTACCGTCGTATGTGGAGTGTTGTCTGGGGAGGAAAGTGTGATTGTAAGGACAAAGAGTTGGAAGGAAGCGGCTGTGGCCTATAGTTAGGGACCAACCCCGGCATTTGCCTGGAAGGAAGATGGGAAAGCACAGAAGACCATCTTCAAGGTTGCCGGCGGGGGGATTCGAACCACCTCGCCTCCCGGATGTGAGCGACTGCCAGCAGTCATGCCGTAACGACCACGGCTAACTCACCCGGTATTTCTACATTGACCACACATTACTATCATTACGAACGAAGGTAATCGTGTCCATTATGCGGCTAAAGTTCATTACAGTCAATGATAGACTAGGGCAAAAATAGAACATTCATTAAGAAAACCGGTCGCCATTTGTGAGCTAGATTATGGTATTTCTGTTGACAAGTCCTTGTCTCACATCCGACATGGTGCTGTGACCACATGCCAGGTAGCTATTAGTTCCGTTGCATTCTCATCTAAGCCATATACCGGTCTGGTCTCGATCACTGGATACCGTGACTACGAGATATTTATCTGACTAGGTTGAATTTCAGAACTATGGGTAGTTTGTAACCTGTATTTTCCCGTTCTTTTCCAAGGTTTCATCTATCAGTGTGTGTTTGACTACAGAATATCCGAGTTGGCAAGGCATTTAGAGTAAGAATTCCTCGTCAGTCATCCAAAATCTCATTATAACATCCTTGAAGGTAGAATCGGCGGAAAGAGAGGAGGAGAAATGTTGAGGGAATTTGGTTGCTCCTGTTGCTGGAAATGAAAGCTCACTGTGAATGAATGCATCAAGTCTATAAATACCGGTATTGAGATAATGAAGATAAATGAAGTCTCACCGCCCACGAGCTCGCTCATTCAGGGAATGACTGGACTCGTGTGAACCGACCACTTAGCGTTGCACAACGCTTTCTGGGAATGCTATCCGCGGGAGAACCGGCCACTCATCCTGCAATATGGCGTCTTTGACAATCGCCGCTGATCTTGCAGTATGGCGTATTTGTCTATCGTCGCTGATCTTGCAATATGGCTTATTCGTCAATCGCCGCTGATCTTGCAATATTGCGTATTTGTCAATCGCCGCTGATCCTGCAATATGGTGCATTTGACAATCGCCGCTGATCTTACAATACGGCGTATTTTACAATCGCCGCTGATCTTACAATACAGCGTATTTTACAATCGCCGCTGATCTTGCAATATGGCGTATTTGTCAATCGCCGCTGATCTTGCAATATGGCGTATTTGTCAACCGCCGCTGATCTTGCAATATGGCGTATTTGTCAACCGCCGCTGATCTTGCAATATGGCGTATTTGTCAACCGCCGCTTATCCTGCAATATGGCGTATTTGACAATCGCCGCTTATCTTGCAATATGGCGTATTTGTCAACCGCCGCTTATCTTGCAATATGGCGTATTTGACAATCGCCGCTGATCATGCAATATGGCGTATTTTTTAATCGCCGCTGATCCTGCAATATGCCGTATTTGACAATCGCCGCTGATCCTGCAATATGGCGTATTTGACAATCGCCGCTTATCTTGCAATATGATGCATTTGACAATCGCCGCTGATCTTACAATACGGCGTATTTTACAATCGTCGCTGATCTTACAATATCGCGTATTTTATAATCGCCGCTGATCTTGCAATATGGCGTATTTGTCAATCGCCGCTGATCTTGCAATATGGCGTATTTGTCAACCGCCGCTTATGTTGCAATATGGCGTATTTGACAATCGCCGCTTATCTTGCAATATGGCGTATTTGTGAATCGCCGCTTGTCATGCAATATGGCGTATTTTTCAATCGCCGCTGATCCTGCAATGTAGCGTATTTGTCAACCGCCGCTGATCTTGCAATATGGCGTATTTGTGAATCGCCGCTGATCTTGCAATATGGCGTATTTGTCAACCGCCGCTTATCTTGCAATATGGCGTATTTGACAATCGCCGCTTATCTTGCAATATGGCGTATTTGTGAATCGCCGCTGATCATGCAATATGGCGTATTTTTCAATCGCCGCTGATCCTGCAATATGGCGTATTTGACAATCGACGCTGATCCTGCAATATGGCGTATTTGACAATCGCCGCTTATCTTGCAATATGGTGCATTTGACAATCGCCGCTGATCTTACAATACGGCGTATTTGTCAATCGCCGCTGATCTTGCAATATGGCGTATTTGTCAACCGCCGCTTATCTTGCAATATGGCGTATTTGACAATCGCCGCTTATCTTGCAATATGGCGTATTTGTGAATCGCCGCTGATCATGCAATATGGCGTATTTTTCAATCGCCGCTGATCCTGCAATATTGCGTATTTGACAATCGCCGCTGATCTTGCAATATTGCGTATTTCACAATCGCCGCTGATCGTGCAATACGGCTCAGAGCAGTATTTCCAAGTCAAGTTCGAAAATCACTAGTTAGTAATAAAAAGTCGTTGTATTACTTGTTATCAGAACACCAAACTTAATGCAAAGCTCTGTCAACTTGTCACTTAATTAGGCTCGGTCAAACTGGTCGCGGGCTGCCCGCACCAACGGAACGACCGCAGCCCGTCGCGGACTGGGGTGGTCAAACTGAATACGGGCATGTCAATGCGAACCAGTGTGTAAGCAATCGCGATCAGGTGCATAACAATGTGTTTTCTGTTCGTGGTATTAATTCAACATGTCCAGCAGTTCCTCTGACGAAGAGGAATTACGTCTTCTGTTCGCTTTGAGGGAAGCGAGACGAAAAAGAAAATGGGTGCATGTTACTAATGAGAAAAGACAGGAGTTGGTAGAGTCACAAATTATGTTGCTAGTTGAGGTCATTTCCACACAGCTTTTTCGTATAATTTCGAATGCCCTCGCGCACAAGGTCAATTAAGTTCTCCGTTTCGTCGGCCATGCTTCCAGCCCGCGCGGTCTTTGTGGAAATTCACAACTGCTCACTTGTCCGCCGCGAACTAGGTTTGTCCACCGCGGTAGACCGCCTTCTGTTTAACCTGGATTTTTCAATATTACACGCTACAGAGTTCGTAGCGGTCCGGCGGCCTGGTTCGCGCGGGCAGCGCGCTTTCTGTTTGACCGAGCCTTTAAGGCGAGGTATGACTGAAATATTTGATATTTTGTTGAAAAAAGTCATTTTTATTTTTATTAAAAATAAAATATTACAATGTGTGCTCTATCAGAAAATGGTATATTTTTTTCTATGCGCCATTTATTTAACCCGTGGTAGCCATTTTTAAAAGGTGTTGCATGGGTATTTAATGCTCTGGTGCACGCCCACTTGCTTGCAGTACTGCAGAATATTTGTTTTAGGCCTAGATATTACTTCGTAGTTCTTTTCAAATACTCCGCTAAGAATCGAGTGTTGGAAGCGGTGTGGATCGTGATGCTCCTTTGTCTGCTTGTGTTCAAAACAGAGACTAAGTTCCACAGCGATTTAGAAATTATTCTCTAAGAATCTTGTAACTTGTAAAATTATTTCAAGGGTTGTGTTAAATGACTACCTTATTTTTGGCCAGGAATTCTAAGTGTATGATGTCTTTATATGTGAAATATTAGATTTAAATGTGTTGAGTAGTACAACATGGTTGCTTAGTGTTTGTAAACAGTACAACGTGTTGGGTTTCTAATACAAAGTGTGAAAAATTGTTTGTGCGCGTTCGAAATTGTGTTGAATTGTGATTTGTGTTTCTTTATTCATCATGGGGCGACTATCTACTCCCAGAAGTAGTTATAGAAAGCCAAAGAAACGCCCTTCGAAGAAAAGTATTGCAGGTAAATTGTCCTATGAGAAATCTCAAAACTTAGGCCTAAATGTAGGCCAGGCTGAAAACACAAATGAGAAACTACAGTGTAATTTAGATACAAAATGTATTTCTAGTGCAGCATCTGTCAGTGGTTTGAGCTCTGTAGCAGAACAAAATTATGATATTTCTAGCAGTGAAAGAAAATTAAATTCATTTTCAGAATGTTCAACACAGTATGGGCCCCCAATTATAAATGATGGTCCTGTGATTTATACCTTAGTTCACACAAGTGTATGGGATAATCTCATGAAAGATTTACTATGTAGTGAATGTCAGACAAAGTCTGTGGTAGTTGAATTTAGAGAAAGTCATGGTTTCTGCAGCAAAATAGTAGTTAAGTGTAGGAACTGTGGGTATGTGGCTGCAAGTGAGTACAGTTCTCCTCGAATATCCAGTTCACAGAGTCAAAGACCTCCTTTTCATGTGAATAAAACTATAGTGGAGACATTTAGTGCCATAGGAAAAGGTCATCAAGCATTGCAGAAATTCTCTTCTAACATGGGCATGAATACTCTCGGAAAGAGACCTTATGCTAAACATTTGAACTTGTTAGTGGATGAGGGGAAAATATATAAGAAAGAGGTCCTTCGTATGGCAGCTGATGCAGTTCGCAAAGCTCATAATGGGGATGACAATGACATAATTGACATTGGTGTTTCCTACGATGCCACGTGGCATAAACGAGGGCACAGTTCTAACTATGGGGTTGGCTTTGCTATTGACATCCAAACAGGCATTGTATTAGATTATGAGGTACTGTCAAAATGCTGTGTTGATTGTAAAAGGACTGAGAAGGAACTGGGTAAAAATAGTGTAGAGTTTGACATTTGGTTCAATGGGCATAAGGCTTCAGGGAAATGCCAGAGAAATTACAATGGCTCATCCAATGCCATGGAGAAAGACATTGGGGAAATTATTTGGAAAAGATCTATTGCTGACCGAGGGATGAGGTACACTACGATGTTGTCTGATGGTGATGCCAAAACCCATGCCCATTTGAATGCTCTTCAAGTGTATGGTCCTCAGCAAGTCATCGAAAAAGAGGAGTGCATCAATCATGTGGCTAAACGACTTGGTACTGCACTTCGGAACATTGTTAAGGAGTGGAAGGTTAAAGGTGTCACTCTGGGTGGTCGTAAAGAAGGCAGTTTAAAAGAGACCACCATTACAAAGCTTACAAACTACTACAGGCATGCCATTGCTAGTAATATTCCTGATGTTATTGAAATGAAGAGGGCAGTTTATGCCACTCTTAGACACTGCATGTCCACAGACACTAAGCCCCAACATGGCACATGTCCAAAATCTTTAACATCATGGTGTTTTTATAATCGACAAATTGCGGAAGGGAAACCAGTGGATAGCCATAGTAAAATGAGTTGTAAATTAAGTCCTACAGTAGTTTTAAAAATCATGCCAGCATACCACAGGCTTGCATCAGATCAGCTGTTAGAACGTTGCACCCAAGGGAGAACACAAAATGCGAATGAATGTCTTCATAGTGTTGTTTGGACGAAATGCCCCAAGGAAGTCTTTGTATCGAGGAAAAAACTTGAACTTGCTGTTCTTAAGGCAGTCAGTGAGTTCAACATGGGTTGTCTCAAAACACTGGAAATTGTTCATTCTGTCCGAGGGGAAACTATATCTGCTTGTGCGGTCTTTGGCAGCAAAAGTCAGGATATGCGGCGTGTCACCTTGAGTAAAAAAAGGAGATCAAATCACCAAAAACAATCCAGGAAACTACAAAAGTGGATGAAAATATCAGAAGAAGACAGAAAAAAGACATCTGAGGGGGATACATATGGAGCAGGGCAGTTCTAAGGTAAGACCATGGTACTAAAACTTTAAATGCAATTTTCTCAGTTACAAATTTCAACACATTTTGCTGTATACAAAATGCTCCTTGCGACAGAGTTTAAATCAGAATTAGCTGAAAAGTTACTTGCATGCTCCAGCTTAGGTAGGGATACGAATTTGCTCTCAGTTTTTATGTCAAATGTATATTAGTATTTTTTTTGGCTTGTTAAATTTGAATGTTGCAGCATTAATTTAAAAAAAATAAAAATACTAATTTAAAAAAATTCTAGACAGTTCAATATTCAACAGATTTTAAAGTTGAGGGCAAATACTGTTAAAATACTAGTAAGGTACATTCTTACCAAATTTCAGTTCAGCAGCCTGAAAATTGCATCGCAAGGAGCATTTTTCAAGCGACTAATTATTATGTACTAAAAACAAGGATATTTTGAGAACCAGTAGGCATAAATGTATTAAACTTTGTACATGATATACTGATATCTATCTACATGTGTATTTAAAATTTGGTACTGATATCATGAAAACTGTAGAAGTTTCAAATTTCAGTCATACCTCCCCTGCTTTCTGTTTGACCGAGCCTTTAAGTTGGCAATACAACAGGCTAGTGGAGTACCGCGTTAAAAGTGACTCCATTATTAAGCTCAAGGGACATTATATTTATTTGATTTTAAAACAAATACACAAGACGATAGCCCCTGCCAGAACTGTATCGCGTCCAGCCCGCATAACAATAAAGCTTGGCGGGTGGTGTAACACATGCGTGATTTCTCGCACAGGCCCTCTAGAATACAATAATAGGCTATGCAGTAGATACCGAAGTTTAATGTGTTTCAATCGAAGTTAAATTACAAGTGCCAGTTTCTGTGAAGTTTGGTCTGCAAAAATGGTGACTTTGAAAGATTATTATTATTTCGTATGGCATAAACTCATTAAGGATACATACCGTGTGTTACAAATAAGGTGAAAAACTTAATTGCTAGTATATACATGGTGGCCACTACTCCTGGAATACCTGGAAATCCTGAAAAACTCCTGGATTTTTATTAGGTCTGGAAAACTCCTGGAAAATGATGAAAAATTTGAAAACTCCTGGAAAATAGCCACTGTTAATTAATTATAAAAATCTTTCCATCCTAAATCATACTCCCGCTGCGATTTTGGGTGAGTACTCAATCGTTAACGAAAGGAATTTCCTCAGGCTACCTGTTTCTGTGTGGGAGAACACGCGATAGTATTTTTGTATAACATATTGAGTATAGACAACTTCACCTCAATAAAACTACAGGCGGCATTCTTTTCTCTTCTTTTTTTAAGCGGATATTTCAGTCACAAATGCTTTCTTTAAACAACAATCAAATCATTTGTGTGTAGGCTTGCGTATCAATAACGCAACAATCACCACTAATTTTTGTCAACATCTGTATGAAAATGAAAATCCACAGCCTGCTTCCAGTCTCCGACCGGGTCAGGAATGGAATGAATGGAGCCCCCATCTAGCGGCGAGGATATGAACTGTGCCGGCTGCCGAGGCCTGACGCACTCCTCTGGGGCAATGATTAAATGAATGACAGATGAAATGAAATGATAGTGGAGAGTGTTGCTGGAATGAAATTTTGACAGGGAAAACCGGAGTTCCCGGAGAAAAACCTGTCTGCCTCCGTTTTGTCCAGCACAGATCTCACTTGGAGTGACCGGGATTTGAACCACGGACCCAGCGGTGAGAGGCCGGCGTGCTGCCGCCTAAGCCACGGAGGCTTAGTCAACATCTGTATAAGTAAACCAAATACAACTGCTTTATTTTGGTCTTAAGTAGGCAACTGATAAAGCCCCTCCCCCACCCTCCCGGGACTCGCGCTTATTTTTAAGTCTGGAAAAATAAGAATTACTCCTGGAAAATTCCTGGAAAACTCCTGGAAAATCGTTTACCGATTTGAGTGGCCACCATTTATATACAAAATGTACATAAGTTCTGATATACAAAATATACATAAGTTCTGACAGGGAAGATGATACAAGCATTACAAATGGATGTCCAACGAGTTCAACTAATTCACTGCTTCATCTGTAGCCTTGTAGCGTCCCACTGAACCTCGTTATTGGGCATTCCATGGCAATGTGATAAACCGTATGTGGCACTTCACTGCAATCGCAGGCTGGACTGTCGATCATCTTCCACTTATGCCTCCAATACTGGCATCTACCATGTCGGGTTCTTAGTCGATTTAGTGACGTCCAAGTTTTTCGGGATAAGTTGAAACCAGGGGGCCGTTGAGTTGGATCCAGAAGATGATATTTGTCTGGATTCGAGGAAACCCAATTGTTGCGCCATGCTTGATAGACATTAAATTGCTCTTGAACCAATTCCTCATCTAGTAACCAGGGAGGTTTCCTAGATGTAAGTCTGAGATGTGGTTGAAAAATGTCCAGATGAATTGGTAATGAAGGATCTTTACAATATTTTTCTTATTCTTTCGTCAAACTTAGAAAGATGAGTGGCAGTAGCAAATACATCTGTTCTGTTAGGTAGTCAGCCCGAAGGCTGGTTGGATCCTCAAAAAGTACCGCCGTTAGGTTATGTGGGTAACTACCCACAAAAACCCAAGGCAGCGCTATATTGAGACGTACTAGACAAGAAGAGGAGTGAGGTAGTTTGCCATTGCTTTCCTCACTGAGTCAGAACAGCAGTACTAACCCTATGAGTAGAACCTTTCACAGCATCCACAGGGACTGACTGTGCCCTGAATGTCATTAAGCACCACCCATCCCTCAGTAGCTTCCATATAATCACAGCCATGAGTGAGACGGAGACATCAGTGAAAAGCCACATTTTCCTCTAGCCTGTGCCAACAGACATATGCAAATGTACTGCATTCATCAGGAGATGGCAAACAGGCCAAGCAAATACATAACAAACCTAATTCCACACAACAACGGTTAGATATTAAAAATCACCATGTTTGGAGTGATGAGCGACGAATCTACGGTTACGTTGTTGTAGAGACTTGCTCTTGGCCGTTTTCACCGACGTCAATTATCTCTTAATTCATCATTAAAGGTTACTTAACTTTGCACGAGCATTTCATTAAACATAAACGCTCGTTAACTTACCACCAACATGAAATTGCGTTAAATGGCCAAATCTGACCACCCCAACTCTCTAAAGCAGGGGTCTCCAAACTACGGCCCGAGGGCCACATCCGGCCCGCGGACTGATTTTGTCCGGCCCGCGGAGAGCTAGCATACTTGAAAACTCCTTTTAGAGAACATTTTTTTATAGCAAATTAAATTTAGTTTACTGAAGTATTCTAATTTTATGTTGAATAATTATTAATATGACATCTACATTGATATGGTCATGGGCTAACTACTCATAACATTGTTGTAGGCTTATTGTTATTGTTTTAGTGATAAGTTGGATAAAGAAACACAGAATTGTAATGAGTAAAGACATGTATAACATGCAGACATATGAAATACTAATGAGATTTATGTAATTGAGATTTTCCACTGACAATAGTTTGTAGTTGAGGACTAATTTTACTTGTACCAATTATTAAAAGAGATTTAAGATGCTCATCAGTTAATTTAGATATGTAAACATTTTTTGTGTACTTCATTTTGGAGAAGGTCTTCTCACACAAATAAGTAGTACCAAAAACAGAAAACAGCCCACGAGCAAATTTATGCAAATTATCAAATTGTGTCAGTGGAAGACTCTTATAAAATTCCAAGAAAGATGAGTTTTGATATTTGTTCTTAATTATATCACTGCACTGTAGTTCAATCATTTCCATTTGAAGTTCCGGGGCTAGGGTTTCAATGTCAGTATTAAAAGGATCCTGAAAAATCTTAATTTGATTCGCAAAGGCATCGAAGTCCGAGAAACGAGTATCAAAATTTATTTTCAAAGCACTCAAAGTTTCGATTGCAAAATCGATAGGAAACTCAGTCTCAGTGGTGTGGCTGAATATTTCACATGTTTTAAAATGTGAAAAACATTTACTTCGTAGTGTAATGGTTTCTTTCGCCCTCACGTTGAGCGACAAATGTAGCAGTTTTGCTAGCCCACACTGTTGGGTGATAAATGTAACTGTTTACCTTTGCCTAAGCTATGTTGTTTTAATGGGCGCCAAGACCTCAATGCAATGTTGAAATCTAAATTTGTATTTAACAACGTCTAGCTCTGGCAGAACACATTCAAGACTCTATTCACTCAGATCGTGGTATGATTTGATCATTAACCCAACAAACAATTGTATCAGGAGAAGGAATTGGTCTATATCTAATGCTACCTACTGAAAGCAAAGATTGCATTGTAAAAGAAATGAATTTATTATATAAAACAAGTATAGCCAAATTAATAATAATAATAAGTACAAAATTTAAATTGGAGCGTTGTGATTTGAATATTACCGATAGAAAATTACGTGAAAACGGAGTCTGATAAATTGATTTCACTCTTATTTCCAAGCTATGAAGTGACTGAAATATGAAATGTAAAACAAAGAAAAATGAGAGATTGCGTATTTCTGCGTCATTTGCGCTTACCATTGGAAATTGCCAAGGCATTTCCCTCGTACTTGCTGATGCTGTGAGCTTCCCACAGTCTCCTGGACGTCGTCATCTCCGTCGGAATTTGATGATATTCTGGTAGATTAGATAATTCTATGGTCCGTACCTCGGACCCAAACACTCGTACAACCGCACTGGTTAAGTTTTGCAAAAGTTAGTCTTCAACTCCACTGAACATCGGAGTGACACGCACTTGCAACCGTACTCCGCAAGTTCTACACAGATAGTCCGTTCCACGGAACATCGGAGCGTCCCCCGCGTATAACCATACTCCGCAAGTATTTCACAGATAGTCCGTTCCACGGCGCGTCGAACGATATATCCACACGTTGGCTCCCCCACCATGGTACCGACATCTAGCTTACGTCGTCTCCCCTGATTGGCTGAGCACGCCGCCAGTTCCCCTCCTCTGCCTCATTACACTCGGCGCGCGAGAGGGAGAAGTCGTTTTCCGTCCCAACAATTCGCCTTTTCTAGACCTTGCGACCCAAGATTGCGTCATGCTTCTCGACAAGATTAAGCGTGTACTTGAAATCCCAGTGAGTCACGTCTCTCGATATACCCTAACTGACGAAAACTCCGTAAAATTCCGTAATCAGATAATTTTCTATGATATCGTCGTTCGTAATAATTTGCTGGATAGCGTTTTCTAAGACATAGAAAACCTATCTGAATGCTAATAATTTTTATAAAATGCTCCGAAAATACCTAAATAATAATTATAATAAATTAATAATAATAATAATTAACATGAACAATTCTCTTGGCTGAACAATTTGCCGCGTAAATAAATATAGAATGGCTTCCTACTGACTTATGCCAGTTGCATAAAACCCCTCGAAAAACACGTTACAGTAGTTGTGATTGAAACAGTATCAATTTCTTCCGGAATGATTTGATATTAGTGTATAAATCAGGAAGATGCTGGTTTTCTCCTTGCAATCTCAAATTCAGTTCGTTCACGTGTTTTGTCAAATCAACATAGAATGCTAACTTCCACAGCCATGCGTTGTTTTGTAATTCAGTAAGAGGGCGATGCTTTTCATTCAAAAAAATTTCGATCACTGCTCGAAGTTCAAAAAAACGCTGAAGGACTTTCCCACAACTAAGCCAACGTACGGCAGTATGATAAGGTAAGTCATTTTCTCCAATCTCTTCAATAAATTGTCGGAATTGTCGGTGATTCAGCCCAAAAGATCTCATAAAATTAACAGTTGATATGACTGGTTTCAGAACTTCAGACATATCCAAACATTTTCCGCACAAAGACTGTTGATGAATGATACAATGTAAGACTAATGATTTTGAACCACCGTCATTTTCTACAGCCTTTGACACTAGAGCGACCACTCCTTTATCTTCCCACTCTTGTTTTTGCCTCCATCAGTTGTAATACATTTCAAGTTTTTCCATCGAAGGTTCTTTTGATTAATGGCCATTTCAACTCCTTTAAAAATATCTGTACCAGTAGTTGTGCCATGAATACTATACATATCAAGAAGTTCTTCATGCACTTCATAGCTTTTATCTACTCCTCGAATATAAATCAACACCTGAGCAGTATCTGACACATCCGTTGACTCATCAAAGGCCAAAGAAAACCACTCAACATCTCCATTTTTGTCGAACAGTTGAGAGGATATATTTTCAGCGATGTTTTCTACCCTTCGAGCCACAGTGTTTGCTGACATACTGACAGTTTTTAATAAATTTACCTTTTCAGGGCACATTTCTTCGGCTGCTGCAATTATGCATTCTTTGATCATTTCTCCATCGGTGAATGGTTTTCCACGTTTTGCAATTTCAAGAGCCACACGGAAGCTGGCACGAGTTGCAGCCTTTTGTTCGGTTTTGAGTTTTGTAAATGAAGATTGCTGCGATTTCAATCCGCGCTTCATAGCTTCGAATTTTTCTGTCCGCAAACTTCCTGTATATTTTGAGTAATTTTGAAAATGTTTTGTTTCATAATGACGTTTAATGTTATATTCCTTGAGAACGACTATGCTTTCATTGCAAATCAAACATAGCGCCTTGTTACTGGACTCAATTACGAAATACTGAATGTTCCACTCATCTTTGAATTTTCTGCATTCACTATCAATTTTTCGCTTCTTTTCCATACTACTAAATCACACACAAAAGCAACAATTCAAATCAAAATACTGTTACAAAGATGTCTTAAACTTAAACACGCACAAACACGTTTTAAGGAGGTACGCACTATTTTATTTCACAACAGTGTCATAGGAACTGACTTGAGGTTGCGCAACTAGCCTTCTTATATATTCCAATTACTGCCATCTAGAAGTGAGTGGAAGACACCAGAACTCTCTCGAACCAACGAGATTACTCTGTACGTGCTATTAGCGCCATCTGTTAGCGATAGAAGGTACTACCTATTTCCGCTTGTGTCCACCAGATGTCGTGTCACGTTACTCCTCATGGCTCGTACTCTACGACTAATCTGGAAATTACAGATAATGACAGGAAAATTAATAATATGCAGTGTTGCCGTTTTGCGGACTTTAGTCCGATTTGCAGCCTTTTTTCAACGTTGCGTACTTTTTCGGACTTTTTTTTTCATCAGTGGACTATTTCACTTTTTACCACCGGCAACAATGATAATATGGTTTTGGCCCTCAGAACTTACTGGAGTAATCAGTATGGCCCTAAGGCTGGAAAGTTTGGAGACCCCTGCTCTAAAGCATCGTTAAAGTAGGGGGAAACAGCTGAACTGTTCCTCGCGCATCTCATAATGGCGGTTTGTATTCGTGTTTCACACGAACTTTCATCTATATGAATATACAATATGTTTATGACAATGAAATTATAAAAGATCATACATATTACTAAATTTTAGTACCAAGAAAAAAGAATACGGATTAAAAAAAAACCATACCGTATCCGAAGTGGGATTCGAACTCCTTCCTGCTCCGCAACCGCTTACGCTACGAGGAAACTGGGCGTTGTCTTATAGCGTCTTATTGAGCTATGTATTCACACAACTGCAAGTTCACCTAAATACTTTGTTCATATCATTTTAAGCTTTTGCCCCGAATAAGGTCTTCTCTTTTTCCCCTCCTTTAATTATGTTCCAGAAAATCTCAAGGAAGCATCTCAAACAACAATCAGTGCTAGACTTTTCTTGATCTGTCAGCCTTGTTTCTCCAGATTGAACAGAGTCTACGCATGCGCGAGGGCCGTAAAGCGCATTTAAGTAATTAGAAACCCGAATGGCCTCGTGAAATGCATCAACGATAATCACACATTAACTCTGGTATTTAAGTTAAATAGGAATTAACTAATCGTTAGTAAAGAGTTGGTGAAAATAGTTGCAGAGGAATCAGCATTGAGAAATTCCTCAAGATTCTCGTGCTGAGCTGAAGGAGAACTGGTGTAGGGTATCTGTAAAGTGATCCTTGCCATTCCGGTTTTGATGAGCACACACACACAGCCCGGTGGCTGGATCACATTCTGACTCATTTATTTACATAACACGTGGACTTTGATACTAATTTCCTGTCAGTCAGGTATCCATTTCCTGCAGACAAGTGTTGATCATTGTCCTTCAGCGATAATCGAAACTAAATGAACCCGTTCTGTATTCTCAGTCATTCTTTGGCATTACCTGTTACTAACGTTGGCAGCAAATTAACAGTTACCGTATTTAGGTAATGTTCGCCACTATGGTAATGCAAAATAAATCTATAAATACTGACTATAATTAAACAAAATATCCTGCCTCTCATTTCATGAACGGGGTCAGTCTTCTAAGCAACGTACGTACGACGGAGTTAATCTCTTTAATAGACATTGACTGAACATTTTCAAATTGTGGCTTACTGTCGACCAAAGTATTATGTGTACTCGAGTTTGAAGGTTGTTTGTGACGTAACCAATAGACATACATAAAAGCCAATAACATCATCATTTTCGTCGTTCTATTTTACGTGAGTTCATGTATGTTTGGAATTTTTAGTTTAAATTTTAATATTTTTTATCGCAGTTGGAACACAAAAGTGCCCGTTTTTAAGCGTGTTTCAACCATGCGTCACATTTAAGAATTATTATCTCACAAACCCGTCATCAGATCGAATCCAAATTTTAACACAATATACATTGGAATGTTGTATAACTGGTTTATTAATTTCAAAATTTTGCGTGTCCATGAAACTAAGTTGTTATCATTTATGTAAGGTAACGTTTTCTCGGCTTGGGGTGGTTGGAATATGTAGTGCTTGGCCGCGTTGTAATCCTTATACATCAAAAGGTTATGCTGTATGACTTTGAAATACGTAAATTAATTCACTTATTTTATATCGGTTTATATTTGAACGGGGATATACGGCCTCGCCTCGCTCGGCAGTTATGGGCTCCATCTCAGCAACGCTGTACAGCTTACCCCGGAGCGGCTTGCTGGTGAATCATGCCTTATTTCCACGAACAAATACAAACCGATATAAAATAAGTGAATTAATTTAAGTATTTCACAGTCATACAGCATAACTTCTTGATGTATAAGGATTACAAAGCGACCAAGAGCTATATTTTCCAACCACCCCGAGCCGAGAAAAAGTTACCTTACAAAAATGATAACAACCATGTTTCTTGGACACACAAAATTTTTAAATTAATAAACCAGTTATACAACATTCCAATGTATATTGTGTTAAAATTTGCATTCGATCTGATGACGGGGTTTTGAGATAATAATTCTTAAATGTGACGCATGGTTGAAACACGCTTAAAAACGGGCACATATTGTGTTCCAACTGCGATAAAAAATATTAAAATGTAAACTAAAGATTCCAAACATACATGAACTCACGTAGAATAGAACGACGAAAATGATGATCGTATTGGATTTTATGTAGGTCTATTGGTTACTTCACAAACAACCTTCAAACTCGAGTTTACATAATACTTTGGTCGACAGTAGTCCCTTCTTTCCCTGTACATAATTTGTATCAATGCTGATTTGGACAGGTGTTGAGCTTGCGGTTGTGGGTGTTGCCGCTGGATGAGTTGATAACAGCACCCACACTGCACGAGCTAAACCACAGACCTTAACCGCGAATTAGCCGCCTCATTATGTTATGGTCTATAATCCACGCTGTTAATTGTTAAATCAACTGCGAAACTCTTTCATTTCTTGCATGGTAGTCTATTAGCCACGCCTCACACCTTCTTCTTCTTCCTCCTCCATCAATAGAAAATAATTTAAAAAAAAAACATGACAGGAATGTGTTTTAAATATTACAAGGTCATCAAGTCTGTTTCTAAGTAAACAGAGTAAGTTGTCCAAACCTTTGAAACTGTATTCGTTAACGAATTAGTCCCCTTCCATGTTGACGCTGCGTCATGAAACTTGTTGTTCATTGATTTAGGGGCTCAGTGAATCGTCGTACTTGGGGGCGGTCTACATTTTATTATTCTCGTATCAGAAACCTACATATTTTACTCAGTTATATTGTTTTTGTCCAAAACTTGGCCATTTCCAATGCTTTTTCTGTTCCAGATCTGTAGCCACCTGTCGAGCTAAGCACTGGTGCTAGCAGAAGCGTAGTGCCCAACTAGTCTAAACACATTTACACTTTTTAACGTATTTAATAATCATATGGGGAGGAGTGCGTCAGGCCTCGGTAGCAGGCACAGTTCATATCCCCGCCGCTAGATGGGGGGCTTCATTCATTCCATTCCTGACCCGGTCGGAGACTGGAAGCAGGCTGTGGATTTTCATTCATTTCAATAATCATATGGGATACGAGACAGGCTCGACAGCTGGGAATGTTATCAATGCTATGACAACAACCAGGTATTGACTGCGCGCTGTTGTAATCGGCACAGGCTATAAATGTGACGGTGAGTCTTTGCGACGTGCTCGTGGCACGGCTATTGGAATGCCCCGTTCTATAGGGATGGCCTCCACTGTATTTACAATTAAGGAGCAGCCGTATGAGGACAGTTGTTATTGCTTGAACTATTTATTGAAATTTATTTCAAATGTTGAATTGTGTGGAATGGTGATAGTGGGGCAATGTTGGCAACAATGAATGTCAAATATAAAGCAACTAGCGGACCTGTGCGAGAATTCTCGCATAATGGGTTTTGTGTACCCTATGTGTACAGACTACCCGACCGGCTCTAATGCTATGCGGGCTATACGCGGCACAGTTCTGGCAGGGCTTATGGTCTTGTTTATTTGTTTAAAAGCATTTTATAAACAAATAAATATATTTCCGTTGACTTTTCCTGTGGTATTGAGACGATTAGGAAGATTTTGGTACACACCACACCTTCTAACTCCCTCTGGTTTAGGAGCTTGGGTTTTGTGAAACATACACCTTAGCGTATTATATAATAAGATATATAATATGAACCAACAATAATATCATCTGGCCGTCCTTGCGTTTTAATTCCTCAAGTACAATTAGCCCTTTGTAAAAGTTGGACTAAAATCCTCACACTACCAGAAGACGAGCGGTGAATTGGTTGTCCAGTCTCGCGAACAACACGTTGAAGGACATCGTACATCACCACGTGCTGTATTGCCTGTGTTATCGCTTGTTTTTGATTCCAGTTATGGTTCGTTTTGTAATTAACTTTACTACTGATGCCTACGACAAAATAATAAGCTCGGGAATGGAGTCCTTCTTAATGGTCCGTTATGGTTCGTTTTGTAATTAACTTTACTACTGATGCCTACGACAAAATAATAAGCTCGGGAATGGAGTCCTTCTTAATGGTCCGTAATACGACTGATACTAACTGAAGAATCTAAACAGTGTCTCGAATGTGCTACAGGTTCTCCAGCATGTCTGTTTATAGTTCAGAAGAATGGGGTAAATGGATTCGGAACAGTAATGTGGTTCATAAAATGAATGTGTCGTTAAAATAACGACGGATTTACCGTACTGTACTTTGCTCTTTAATTATTATAGTCGACACGTGCGACATAGAAGAAGGTCAATCAATAGGCCAGCAGAGGAAGACAGATCTCCAGTCAGGGCCCTCCCTATTGGGGTTGCCAGACGTTCCGTATTACCCGGAACAATTCCGTTTCTTCTTGTTTTTAGCCTACATTTCACATTTTGCAAAAATGAGGGAAAAATAGACTTATGAGATCGAACCGAGCAAATGTGTCTCTGTCTGTCCTTCTGTCTGTCTGTCTGGCTGTGTGTGTCTCCCCGCCCCTATCAACTCCTAAACAGCTGCAGCAATCGAAACAAAATTTAGTATGAGTAAAGATGTTTACCGGAATATCTCAAGCCCATTTTTGAAAATAATGTCAGTGCTACCAACTGCTGAAAAAACGCACTAGAAATTTGAGCTCCATGTTGGATAACTTGGAAGGTATGCATGGGAGCTATTCCAAAATTGGCACACATGTAGATAATCCTATTTCAGTTTAATTTTCTGGAGGACATACATGACAGTGTTGCCAAAATAATTTTAAGACTTCTGATAGGTCCAATTTTAAATGCATATAACTTCGACACTAACAATTGGATTTCAACCAAATTTTGTATGTAAAATGTATACATAAACAGACATGACTGAGCGTATTCTTAAGAGCCACCAGGGCTGCCAACTGTTGATAATTGCTCTCTCTTTTTAAATCCAAATACCAACATATCAGAAAGTATGCAAGCCGACAGCTTTAAACTATGCACACATATAGTACCTGACATTTTAGATTAATTTGGAGTAACTAATATACGTCAGTTCTACCAACATGATTCTAAGCCTGCTGATAGGACCAATTTTTAAATACATGTAACTTCTATACTATCAGTTGGATTTCATCCAAATTTCGTATGTGCTTTGTGTAACATAACAGATATGACTATAAGTATTCTTAAGAGCAATCAGGGCTGACAACTGTTAATAAATGCTGTCTATATTAGTTACCCTAATATTCTAGATAGGTTCGTATACTGTAGATTAATCATTGGCATGAATCTTAATTATAAGAAAAGTAGGCTCTTTAGTTCGCCACGGAACTTCTTGTTTTTTTCGCGTTCCGTTTCAGTCTTTAATGGAACGCCAAATATTCCTTTTTTTTTTTTTTTGTTTGTTAATTTGATAATATATTCAATTTCGCACCAATTTTCAAATGTCCCGCTTCAGAATTGATTGTAATATCTAGCTTGATACAGGTGCAAGTTTGAAAGAGAAAATGATTTCTATGTCTGTGTCAGATAGATGGGTTCATGTTATAGATTTATTGGGGACTACAAAATTAAGGAATATCTTAGTCCTTGTGAAGTTAATACTCAGCATTTTCCCCTCCAATGCTTTTACGGAGAGAGGTTTTTTTCTGTCATGAATATCAAATGGAGAGAGGATAGAAACAGGAGCTCCATTAGTTTGATAAAACAAGAATTGTTCACATATTACAATTATGACGAAAATTGTAGTATATTTTATTAGAAGGTACTTACAAATAAATAAAAAATATCCTTGCAAAGGGTCGTTCAAATGAAAAAGTATTTGTAAGTTGCTGGTGTCATAGGCCTATATGATATGTCAGCAATATCTAGTTTTAATGTTGGGTATTTGATTATGTAATGCTTATTGAATACAATTATATGTATTATTTATTACAACTTTTAACAACCTTGATTAAAAACAAAATGTTTTGGGACGTGTGTTCCGTTTTTCCATTCTTGAAATCTGGCAGCCCTACTCCCTGTGGAACGGTGACTCGTAGAGGCCGTGTGTCGGCCGGGGCACTGTGTATTGCAGCGCGTCGAGCAAGGCATTGGCCCTAGCAGCGGCGTAGCGTCCAACTAGTTTAACACATTTACACTTTTTGACGTATTTAATAATCATAATTACTAACATGAATTTCAGAGTGGCGGCTTCGGTGGCTTAGTTGGTAGGATGCTGAGCTGCTATGCCTAAGGTCGCGGGTTCAATCCTGGCGGATGTCATCGGATTTTGTAAGAGCGTTACAATCCCTCAGTATGGCTTCCTTCGGAGGGGAAGTGTAGCCAGCGGTCCCATGTCATCGATTTATGGCATGTAAAAGAACCTTCCACTAATTATACTTTCGTGAAGCTAAATTATAGGTTAGATGTGACTAACGCTCTTAGGTTCCAACGTTCGTCGCCAGGAGCCGACTGCGGTGGCATGTAGTAACCAAGTTCAGAACTAGTTGGTCGTTGACGGTGGCGTTTGGTAGCAAAAGTTAGAACTGATTGAAAATTAAATGTCTGCAGTCCTTACTTGAATTACAAACAGATAACACACACTAATACAGCCATCACAATTAACACCGGTTATCAGACAGATTCTACACACACCCAAAGTACACGGGGCCACATGACCGCGTTGTCGAAGCCCCTAAACTGAGGAACCAACCAATTTCAGAGTAGTTGCTGGAAATTATGCCCTTCAATTTCTAAACACACATTGCACCGATGTAGAAAGTTTTGGTACACTCGCTTTAATACATCCTCTGGACGCTGAAAGGCAGAATGGTCTCAAATGAAAATGTATGTATGTGTTATTATGTATGTATGTATGTATGTATGTATGGGTTTTTAGTATTGAAAGCATTTCTTAGCAAAGTAGGGGTCCCCATCTAAGGAAATTTGTAAAATTAAGCAATTTCCTCTATTGCGGCAAATGTTGAAGAGCTAAAGGGCCCGGAAAGGTTTCAAATTGTGAGTCTTGGAGAGCTAAAAAAATAAAAAAATAAAAAAATAAAATTAAAAAAATAAAAAGCACTTTCGGCCTAAATGCAGTTCCGGAAAATCAGCCTAAAATCGCTTGTTTCTTTTTTAATCAAATCCTAGCCAAATTAACTTGCAAACATAATTCTTTCCCTGGTTGAATACCCTGAGTTTTTTTTTGTGAAAATTATTCACACCGGAAGTAGTTATAAGTGTTAAGTGAAACTCTGCATTGACTCACACTAGTGGTCGTAGTGATAGAAAAGGCAAACTGCTAATCTAATCGACCGGATATGGTTGAGTTTCCGGTGAGCAATCATCAGTCTACCGCGTGTCATCATGCCGGCATCGTACGTAAATTACCAAGTCTATGTCTCCTCACAATCCGGTGAAATGGCAAACTATCCTTATCTGTTCAGTAAAACTTGAATAATAATATCCTTTATTCCAGGTGGGCAAATTTTCAGTTCACGCCACCAACGGTATACACCTCATCGCATGTAATTTCCAAGTCATAGAACAACAAGGAACTGCAGGGACTAACTGAACATCGAAGAGATATCCTAGGTTACACACAAGAGCTTCGATATGCCATTGTCGGAACGAAACAGTGGAGCCTTACCCACAATGTGAACCCTATCAAACTCCGCCAGGTGTTGATAATGGTGTCTATCGCATCCGCGAGATATTATTTGTGTCTGGCGAACTTCTCTCGTGGTTGTAATTGACTGTCAGACGCTCCAGCGGATAAACGAAACGTTATCCGCATCCGGCCCGCATCCGCATGGCTGTTATCCGCATGACTTTTCTCCGCAGCCGCACGTTTGTTATCTGTATCCACTGACATTACATTAATATTTTTAGCCTACTTTTCACATTTTGCGAAAATGAGGAAAAAGTAGACTTATGAGATCGGGCAAATGTGTGTATGTCTGTCTGTCCATCTGTCTGTCTGGCTGTGTGTGTGTGTCCCCCTATCAACTCATAAACGGCTGGAGCAATCGAAACAAAATTTGGTAGGAGTAAAGATCTATACCTGAATATCTCACGGCCATATTTGAAAATGATGTCAGTGCTACCAACTGCTAAAAAATCGCAATTGAAATTTGAGCTCCATGTTGCATATCTTGGAAGGTATGAATGGGAGCTATTTCAAAATTGGCACACGTATAGATAATAATATTGCAATTTAATTTCCAGGAGGCCATACATGCCAGTGTTGCCAAAATGCCTATAAGCCTGCTGATAGGTCCAATTTTTAAATGCATATAACTTCTACACTATCAATTGGAATTCAACCAAATTTCGTGTGTTGTATGTGTACATAACCAGATATGCCTCAGCGTATTCTTAAGACCCACCAGGGCTGCCAACTGTTAATAAATGCTCTTAATTTCTTTTATCCAAATACCAATATATCAGAAAGTATGCAAGCCGACAGCTTTAAACTATGCACACGTATAGTACCTGACATTCTATATTAATTTGGAGTAACTTATATACGTCAGTGCTACCAACATGATTCTAAGCCTGCTGAGAGGTCCAACTTTAAATACATGTAACTTCTATACTATCATTTGGATTTCAACCAAATTTCATATGTGCTATGTGTACCATAACAGATATGACTATGCGTATTCTTAAGAGCAACCAGGGCTGCCAACTGTTAATATGTGCTGTCTCTATTTTTGTTACCCTAATATCAATATATCAGAAAGTATGCAATCCAATAGCTCTAAACTTTGCACACGTATAGTACCAGGCATTCTAGATGAATTTGGAGTAACTAATATACGTCAGTGCTGCCAAATTGATTCTAAGCCTGCTGATAGGTCCAATTTTAAAATGCATGTAACTTCTATACTAACTAATGGATTTCATTCAAAATTGGCACAACAATAGATCATATTATTTCAGATTATTTCTGACCAATACATGCATGACATTGTTGCCAACATGTTTTTACGCGCGCTGATAGATGCAATGTTTAACTGCATGTAACGTCCATTCTATTCATTGGACTTCAACCAAATTTTGTATTCTGTACCTTAAGAGATGGAACTAAGAATATATTCAGTCACCAGGGCTGCCAACTGTAGTGCTCTATTAGTCTACATTATGCCAGGTATACAGTATTTCGAACTAAATAGAAATTTCGATATTAGCAACTTAATTTCGTTATTATTCTAGATAGATCCATATCGATTAATCATTGGCATGAATCTTAAATTTAAAAAAAGTAGGCTCTTTAGTTCGCCACGGAACTTCTTGTTAATTTATTAAATATAACATAAAGTATCAAAGCAACACATTTAGACATTCAAGGAGAAATTAATTCCCCTAAGGGAATAGTTTTCATGGAAGGTCTAGTCCAGGCTGTTCCAAGTCCATGAGTTTGAGTAAGCGTACACGTGAGTACTCAGTAGTGATGCTCGGAGTGCGGTTGGAGAGGAACTGGGGGTGATAGCTAATAAGTCATTGGGCGAAGGTCATAGTACAAGTCCATGTGCTTCCTGCCAGTCTTGATGTATCCACCGCGCAATGACGGCAGCCCCCACAGCAGAGCTGTATTACATGTTGCAGGTTTACTCACGCAAGGCGGCGAGTATTCCTCTGCACACTGGCTAACAGCTCGGCTGGAACAGCCTGGTCTAATCCATGATATTAAAGGGTGTTTTCAATACAGAGTTGCTTGCCTGAAGTGCTAGAACAGAGGAATTTCTCAGATATTTCCTTCTCCCGAATCACCATGTCTGTTGGCAATATTTCATTCCTAACGCAGCGGTAAGAAGTATGCCGTCAAGACTTAACCTGAATTATTCTGTTTCTTTCAGATTCCTGTCCCGCTGCCGCCTACGAGCGTATGAAATGTGCTTGTCTAGACACCAGCGGTGGAAGCTGTACGAGCTATGAACGAGTTCCCTCCGTCCCGGCGCTGTTTGACGTTCGGTTCAGTTCCCTGCGCAGCCGCGACGATTCGGAGGAGAAGGATGCTTCCAACGAGAAACAGGTCAGCCACCCTCCGTCTAGACTTGACTGCATGGCCCACATAACTCATCGATTATTCATTACAATGTTGTTCTTCCTGGTGAAGGTTGCCAGATTGTGCGATATGTGTTTTAACCCTTTTTAGATAGAGCACTGCGCGGGTAAACAAAACGTTATCCGCATCCGGCTGAATCCGCTGACATTAGGCTACATTAATATTTTTTATTCTGCCACGCTGGGCGAGTGGTTAACGTGTCGGTCTACTAACCCCAAGCTTGCAGGTTCGCTCCTGGTCGTGGTAAGTGATTTTTGAAAAGCGGCAAAAATTACGACACGCATGTCATACGATGTTGGCATGTTAAAGAACACATTTGAATTCAGTAGGCCGTGTTCATAGTGGCAAAATTAATCACGGGAGTTTCCGCCAACACAAAGTTCGTCATTTCTCTACTAGAAAGGAAAAGAAGGAAGATTGTAGTTTAACGTGACCGAGATCATAAGCCACAGGACCTCCTTTTTACGTTGAATCCGAACCACTTTGAAAATCTTACATGCATTGACCGGGAATCGAACCCGGTCCGCCGTGGTGAGAGGCCAACAGCTAGACCGCTGAGCCACCACGCCCCCCATTTCTCTACTAGAAAGTGCTATAGTGTTCAAGGAGCTTAGATATCAATCCTCATTGGCTTTTATAGTGCTTCAAGGAACAACGAATTTCGACATGCAAGCTACCCTCTGGGTGTCAAATAACAAAGCTTGCACCCGGCACCCAAGGCCATACGATATTATTATTATTATTATTATTATTACTATTATTAATTAATTAAATTAAGCATTTTGTATCAAAGCAACACATTTAGACATTTAATGAGAAATGTATTCCCCTAAGCTATGTGTGAATCGCAAGACAATGTTGACTGGGTTTTGCCCCTCTGAGTAGCGTCATGTTCAAAAGGGGGATCTAATTATAGCACTTACTCGTTGGATGTATAGGCCGGACGTTTGTTTTAGACGAGTGAAAAATCATAATGGAAGCCTGGAGGCGAGTTACTACAGTGCCTGTGTTGTTATCACCTGCCCGATGATGGACAAAACTATCTCTCGCTATTGCTGAAGTACAGTCATTTGGTAAATATAATAGCGTTCTGTTCGTAACTATGTAACGTGTTCTTCCGCGTCACTCAATACTTCGAAGTTTTCTGTACTGTTCTGGACGGTGGTGTCGTCACGTGCTCAAGTGTGGAATTCCAATACATCAGACCGGTGGTGACAAATTAATAGAGGAGCAGTGCAAAATTGCGGATTAACACTTTAAGGATGACTGAGGCGGGAATTGAATTCATTTCATCTCAATTGCCCGCATGAGTCTTGTGTTCCAGTCCCCGGAACAGCAAAAGAGTTCTTGGCAGAGCCAGGTATCGAGCCCACGACCTTCAGGACATAAGTTTTTATTAAGAACCTCCAGACCATGATAGGGGATTTAATTAATTAATTAATTAATCAATTAAAAGGCTACTTTACCTCAAATGCTTCCCTTGTTGGAAGACATCCGATGACCATCACTCCGTTAACACTTGTTCGCTGTACACGGAAATACAAAGGGAATAGTTATGTTGTGTTGTTCTCTGTAATGGGGGGACGTGGTGGCTCAGCGGTCTAGCTGTATGCCTCTCACCAAGGCGGTCCGGGTTCGATTCCCGGTCAATGCATGTGAGATTTTCGAAGTGAAATGCCATGTCCTGTGGTTCGGATTCCACGTAAAAAGGAGGTCCCGTGGCTCATGATCTCAAGATTAACGGTCACGTTAAACTACAAGCTTCCTTCCTTCCTTCCTGTTCTCTGTTATGACATTCGTGGTCTCATTTAGACAAGACTGTGAAGCCGTAGAACCGTGTTTCAATTATCTTCCGAAGATACTGTAGATCTGACGTAATGTCGTGACCTCAAACGGTGGGATTTTTCCGTGCTGGGTTTCAGAACTCTTCCAGCTGGATATGAGGCCATTCCATTGATAATGGTTATCATTCGTTATCCATATTTAGGTTATTTTAAACTCTTCTTTGTTTTTTCTTCCTTACTGTTAAATTATTGTCATTGAAGTTGCGCTGCTTCTGGCTTCCTTACATGTCATAGAAGATTATTTTCTGATTTCTACTTCTTGAAAATAAGAATCCGAAGTTCTGCTCTTACAAGGGGAGGATACGATGCATGGGTCACCGATTCGAACCATCTTTAGTACACGTGTAGGGCATGACCAGTCGTACACCAGGTGCAAGTAGTAAGGTGCGCTTCTCAGACGTTTCCAAGAAATTAATTAATTACAATTATAGTGAGGCGTCTATGTGCGTTGTACGCTAGAAAGAATTCAACGAGTGCGTGGTGCAGCGGTAAGAGCCCTGCTTCGTGACTACGGGATCTCTGGATCGAATTCCACCGGTGAGTCTTTGCAGTGTGTTTTTGTTTGTTTTTGTTTTTTTGTTTGTTTTTTCGTAACCTTTGTCAATTTTCAACCAATACCCATAGCATGGGTTACTGCTTGCGGGGTACGGGGTGATCTGATGGTTCACAGACGTGCAATGAACGGAACAGACTGGGCCTTCAATGTATAAATGTTTACATATAATAGAATACACCTGACCGTGTATAATAGCAATGTATTTGCAATGCCGATACTGTTCATTATGTAATTTTCCAAACGTTGACCCCCATACGTTGATTTCAGAATCTCTTTTCCCGCATACATAACACGTTATCACAAATGATGGCAAAATAAACATTATTTATGACACCTACAGTCGTACGAATTGTCAATGTTTAAAAAAACAAGATGTTCAGTAAAGAACATATAGCCTACTTTCTCCTAAATGTATGAGTATAGTTATAACTCGTTGTTATTATCAAAGAGTATAATAGAACTATTCTTTGTTGAAGACCTTAGAAACGATTTACCTCTACCAAACGCCACGACCTAGATAAAAACTGCTACCATCATTGAAGAAAGAAAGAAAGAAAGATAAGAAGTATATCAAGAATGTTATGGATCTGGAGACATAATCGACCGGACTGGCGGCGTGGCTCAGCGGTAACGTTCTCGCTTGCTGGGCCCTAGGTTGCAGGTTCGTATCCTGGCGCAGTCAGCTGGCATTTGAGGGTGCACAAATGCGAGGGAGCCGTGTCAGTACATTTACTGGCACGTTAAAGATCCCCTTCGGGCCAAAATTCCGGCACCCCGGTGTCTCTAAAAGCAGCAGTAGTTAAAAGGGATGTAAAACCAATAACATTATTATTATTATTATTACGACCTGCCGTGGGCAACATCCAACTTTGAGTTGAGGCATGTCTTTACACGTCTGGTTGTGCATGGCTTTCACAACCCTAATTGAATTAACAAATCTTTCCATGACCCTACAGAGACGTGTGTATACAAACTATGTGGATATTTTCGATAATATAATCCTAACAGAGCGAGTGCATTCTAGCGGCCAGAATAAGAAACTTTTCAATAAAATCTGGAAGTTACCTTTTTGGCAGCTAGATGTCTCGAGTAAATCTGCTGGCGAATTATGTTTTAATTAAATATATATTTTACACCATAATGTGGACAATATAACGCTTAAAACATTTTCAAGTAACGCAAAATAGGCTGTTACAAACCCTTTAAAATAAAAAGTTAAAATGTATCGTAGTATCAACTTGTCATTCTTCAAATTCGATGCGCATAGAATGATAATGGTATAGTAATCAATGGATCCCCACGTAGACTAGTCGGGACATCTAGTGGTGAAATATCGAACAATATAATCCTAACAGAGCGAGTGCATTCTAGCGGCCAGAAGAAGAAACTTTTCAATAAAATCTGGAAGTTACCTTTTTGGCAGCTAGATGTCTCGAGTAAATCTGCTGGCGAATTATGTTTTAATTAAATATATATTTTACACCATAATTTGCACAATATAACGCTTAATTTTAAAACATCTGAGTCATTACAAAACAATAAACATATAACATTTCAAGCAAAAAAACTAGCTCTGATCGGGTTTGAACCATAGGAATCTGAGCGACAGGCTATCGCTCTACCACTGAGCTAATTGTGTCAACGAATAGTTCTATTTAAAATGACTTACATAGAACTTGTTAGCAAATAATGATTTATACTAAACGATTTCATCACTGGAGTATATTATTTATATATAAAGCATTTCATACAAAGTTTATTTATTTTTTATCAGTACGCTATATTGCATTCAATACTCAAATTAGTGAAATATAAGTCAGGCACAAGATATCCGCTGCCATCTTGTCTTATTAATGAATCAGCTGAGCTTTTTAAAATCACGTCTGCACTATAGTATTACAAAATAAACTTTTAATTTCGTACGTGCCTCTTCCTTTAGAACAGTTAAAACGATTCTCGGCTCGATAATCGGAACTGGTGGGTCCCATGATATGGATTATAAAGTTTGCATAATTCGCACGGCCGCCATCCTGAAATGGTATGGCGGACGACCTTGTAGTTTGGTCACAAGACGCATCCTATACGAAGGTATGTTGTTACCAAATTTGGTAGAGATTGGATGATTTGGTTAGTCGTTATTTGATTTTACGTTTTGAACGTTTGAGTGGCCGCCATTCAGTTTTAGTAAAGATGGCGGCGGTATAAAACATGACACTGAGGTGTTCTTTGCTAGTGCTACCTTTGTACCAAATTTCGTTCAATTCGCATTCACCGTGTTTGAATTGATAGGGGGGGACAGACATTCAGAGTACACACACTCACACACACACACACACAGACTCACACACACACATACACACACACAGACTCACACACACACATACACACACACAGACAGACACACTTTTTTTCGCCCTGTGTTGATCTCATAAGTCTACTTTCATTTTTTGCAAAAATCGAAAGTAGGCTAAAAACACATCACACTGCAAAAGCTCACCGGTGGGATTCGATGCAGCGATCCGACGCTTACGAAACAGGGCTCTTACCACTGCACCACGCACTCGTTGCACTCTTTCTAGCGTACAACGCACATAGAGCCGCAATGTAATTGCAATTAATTAATTTCTCGGAAACGGCTGAGAAGCGCACCTTACTACTTGCACCTGGTAAACGCCTGGTCATGTCCTACACGTGCACTAAAGATGGTTCGAATCGATGACCCACGCATCGTATTCTCCCCTTGTTAGCTTAATTGTAGGTGACTAAAAACCTTGGGTACCTCATTTGGAAATTGTTCATTTCTCGCTGTTCTAATATTAGCTTCGTTGGCCGAGATCCTTGTATTTCAGATCAGTCGATTACTCAGTTGTTCTCACGAGGCTTTTCTTTATTGCATAATTTGTGATCAAGTTTCATCACTTGTGCCCATGAATATCTTAAGTTCGTAATTTGGTTCTTTCCTTTAGGTTCGTCAGGTACCATTTTCAACTGTAATATATCCTTAATAACGAGCCTTTCCTTATGCACGCACACACACTCAAAATCGCTTGCAGCCCACGAGCGCAATTGTAACACAGTATCCTGATGTGTGTGTTTGTGTGCGCGCTACAAACTCTTTTGTTTCAGCTTTGAAGCAACAAGAATCTCCTAGCTCTGAAGAGTTCACTGGCCTCACAATCTCTTCCTTTGAAACTTATCTGTGGATGTGATGGCTTCGGAAAAGACACACATGCCACATAGTTTTAGTGCTAATGGTCCCTGCTGTCACGGATTCTTCTCTTCCTATACGCTTCACTGACGTTGGCTCAGCATGATATCTCTCTCATCGTCTCATTAGTTGTCTCGCAGTTGGTGCCGTGAGTTCGATCCTAGACGAGACAAGATGTTTGTCGGGCAGGAAATTCCAAAAAGCAAGCTTGCAATTTTACTTGCACTTCAGGAGAAATGAAAAGTCCGTCGCCGCTGGCTGAGAGAGGTGCACAAAGACCTACAGGAAGGAAGCATAACACCAGCTGAAACTCATAACAGGGCCCGGATTTTTAGGTGGCTTAAACCTTCACTTTAGGTTTCTTGTATTCTAAAAATAGGTTATTTTAGGTTTTTCTTCCAGGATCAATACAGGCAGCAATACTTTTCTGTTGTTCAAATTTCTGTGAAATGTATTTATGAACTTATTTCACAAACGTTTATTTTCACTTGTGCCGGGCTCCTCTCCGTCTTCTTTCCTGTCTGCCTCTCTTGGTCAACTCTTGTTCTCTTCCAACCCCGACGGTATTAGAGTATCCGAGGCCTAGGGAGTCTCTTCCTTTCCCGCCTTAATTGGCCCTTGTCTCATTATTCCTGATACCCTCCTGCGAGGGTCAGCCTTCTTTCTCTTTTCATGTTATCTCCTGCCTTCTGCTCAAGGCCCTCAAGGAGGCAGGATGTATGTAGCCCCACCACTTCTGGTGCACCCTGGATATTGCTACACCCTCAGGGGCTTACGGCTGGTGAGTTCGGGAGTTAGCGATCCCGAGGGATTCTTGAGCTGGGTCGGTATTTTCCCCCTTTTTCCACTGACTTTGGGGCGGGCTCTCTCTTCTTTCCCATCTGCCTTTCATGGCTCTCCTTCCTTCCAAGTCCCTCGTTCCTCATTCTTCGAGGGTTGAGGGCATTTAATTTCTTCCTGTCTTTTATTTGCCTTATCCTTTATTTATTTACCATTTCTTCTTCTAGTATGTAAGTCTGTAGTTAGTTTTCATTCTCATCTCATCTTTGACTCTCACCCAAACCATTAGGGGCCGATAACCTAGATGTTAGTCCCCTTAAAACAGCATTTAACGGTAGTAACCTGAACTATCTCCGTCCTACTGCTTGTAATCGCGGTGGAAATAATTTTAAGATGCATTTCAATGGGGAAATAACATTCTCTATTTGAAAAAGGCAAAACAGCTATTTACGTTATTTTAGGTGTCAAACCCTCAGTTTTTTAGCCTACTTTCGATTTTTGCAAAAAATGAAAGTAGACTTATGAGATCAACACAGGGCGAAAAAAGTGTGTTTGTCTGTGTGTGTGTATGTGTGTGTGTGAGTCTGTGTGTGTGTGTGTCTGTGTGTGTGTGAGTGTGTGTACTCTGAATGTCTGTCCCCCCCTATCAATTCGAACACGGTGAATGCGATTTGAACGAAATTTGGTACAAAGGTAGCACTAGCAAAGGACACCTCAGTGTCATGTTTTATATCGCCGCCATCTTGACGGAAACGTAATGGCGGCCACACAAATGTTCAAAGCTTAAATCAAATTACGACTAACCTAATCATCCGATCTCTACCAAATTTTGCAACGACATACCTTTATGGGGGGAGCATCCTTTGACCGAACCAATAGGTCATCAGCGTAATAGTTTGCGGATGGCGGCCATCTTTGTGTGAAAATCGATTCCCCCTATTAATTCGAACACGGTGCAACCGAATGGAACGAAATTTGGTACAGAGGTAGTACTAACAAAAAGTACCTTAGTGTCATGTTTTATATCGCCGCCATCTTGACGGAAACGTAATGGCGGCCACACAAATGTTCAAAGCTTAAATCAAATTACGATTAACTTCATCATCCGATCTCTACCAAATTTTGCAACAACATACCTTTATGGGGGGAGCATCCTTTGACCAAACCAATAGGTCATCAGCGTAATAGTTTGCGGATGGCGGCCATCTTTGTGTGAAAATCGATTCCCCCTATTAATTCGAACACGGTGCAACCGAATGGAACGAAATTTGGTACAGAGGTAATACTAACAAAAGGCACCTCAGTGTCATGTTTTATATCGCCGCCATCTTGACGGAAACGTAATGGCGGCCACACAAATGTTCAAAGCTTAAATCAAATTACGATTAACCTAATCATCCGATCTCTACCAAATTTTGCAACTACATACCTTTACGGAGGGAGCATCCTTTGACCGATCTAATAGGTCATTCACCTGATAGTTTGCGGATGGCGGCCATCTTTGTGTCAATCGATTCCCCCTATTAATTCAAACACGCTGAAACCGAATGGAACGAAATTAGGTACAGAGATAGCACTAGCAAAGGGAATCTCAGTGTCATGATTAATATCGCCACCATATTGACAGAAACGTAATGGCGGCCACACGAATGTTTAAAGCTTAAATCAAATTACGACTAACATAACCATCCGAACTCTACCAAACTTTGCAACAACATACCTTTATGGAGGGAGCATCCTTTGACCAATCTAATAGGTCATTAGCCAAATAGTTTGCGGATGGCGGCCATCTTTATGTCAAAATTGATTCCCCCTATTATTTCGAACACGGTGGAACCGAATGAACGAAATTTGGTACAGAGGTAGCACTAGCAAAGGGCACCTCAGTGTCATGTTTTATATCACCGCTATCTTGATGGAAACGTAATCGCGGCCACCCAAATGTTAAAAGCTAAAATGTAATTACGACCAACCTAATAATCTAGTGTCTACCTAATTTTGCAACACCATATCTTTATGTGGGAAACATATTCTGACCAAACTGCAAGAACATCAGCCCAATAGTTTGCAGATGGTGGCCAAGTATGTGTGCAAATCGATTCCCCCTATCAATTCAAACACGGTGAAACCGAATTGAACGAAATTTGGTACAGAGGTAGCACTAGCAAAGGGCACCTCATATTCATGTTTAATATCCCTATAGCACGTTGTATTTCAACAAGCTCCTACAACCAACATTCAATCATACTCCTTGAAAAGGACAAAGAGTTATAACAATACCCATGCATTTAGGAGAAAGTAGGCTATATGTTCTTTACTGAACATCTTGTTTTTTAGGTGAGATGAAATTCACATATTCTGCTCCAGGAAGTGTGAAACGAACATATATGTTGAAATTTGTGAATTGCACAGCCAGGAAATAAATAGGTAAAATCCTAAGAATCCGGACCCTACTCATAGCACAGCCCTAAAGAAAGAAAGAAAGAAAGAAAGAAAGAAAGAAAGAGAAAGAAAGCATGGGTATGATTTTATTCGTCTATTCGAATTACGAGTACCACCTTCCACTTGTTTATGGTTATCGCACTCTCTTCAACCAGTGTGAATTAAGTGCCCTTCCACTTGTTGCCATGGTAACTAAGTGTCGAAAATTTGTCAACGCTAAATCCAGATAGACCCCCAGTATTGATGTAAATATTCGAACATCGAATTGTTAGAATAATTTCTAATACGAATATTGGATTAAAACATATATGAATATATCTCCGAAACTAATACTGATATCACCCTAAAATTTTGTACGGTGTTAGAGAATACTCTTTTAAGGTTAGCTTTGTGATGCTTAAAATCATGGCAAGTACAAAACCAACATGGAGGCCAAGCGAAGTTAAATACTTGAATGGGATTTTCACGAGATGTAATCAAACGAGCGCAGTGAAAATATTTATACAAGACTAACAATGCCAATCAAAGAAAGTTATGGCGTTATAATTTTGTTTCTTTAAGTGCTTTTGGAAACAATCTTTTTTCAATTTCCGTTAACTGCCTCTAAACTATCGTAAAATTGATTAACTAATTTAGAAACATTCGCGGGAACCTGCACAACAATTCACCAAAGTTTCATCGCAATCGATGAATGGTATATGAACGCATACGGGATTTTGATGAAACGCTTCGTGCGTCGTCACTCATTTGTTGCATCTACTCGTACACTACCTATTATAAAATGAATTTACTAAGTCGAAAACCTTCCCAGGCATGTACACAACAATTCATTAAAGTTTCATCTCAATCAGATGAATGCCATATGAACGCATACGGGATTTTGTTTAAACGATACCGGTGCCGTCACTCATTTGTTGAATCTACTCGTACGCTACCTATTGTCAAATAGATTTACTGAGCCTGAAACTTTTCCTGGAGTGTACTCAACGATTCACCAGTCTCATCGCAATCGGATGAATGGTATATGAATGCATAGGGGACACCTTTGAAACGTTTCGCATGCCATCGCTCATTTCTTGAATCTACTAGTGCACTACCTATCGTGAAAGGCATGTACTAAGCAAGACACCTTCCCTGGAGTGTACACAACAATTCACCAAAGTTTCATCGCAATCGAATTAATAGTATATGAACGCATACTGGATTTTGTTGAAACGATTCGCGCACCATCGCTCATTTGTTGAATGTACTCGTGCGCTACCAATTTAAAATGGATTTACTAAGCCAGAAAACTTTCCTGGAGTGCACATAACAATTCACCAAAGTTTCATCGCAATCGGTGAATGGTATATGAACGCATTCGATACTTAGTTGAAACGATTCGCGTGGCGTCGCTCATTTGTTGAATAAAATTGTGCGCTGCCTATTGTAAAATGCATGTACTAAGCCAGAAACCTTCCCTGGAGTGTACACAAAGACTCACCCAAGTTTCATCGCTTTTGCCCGAATGGTATAGGCCCTATGAACGCATACGTTATATGTTGAAACGCTTTGCACGTCGTCGCTCATTTGTTGAATCTACTCGTTCGCCACCTATTGTAAAATTGATTTACCAAGTCAGAAACCTTCCTTGAAGTGTACACAACATCTCACCCAAGTTTCATCGCTATCGGACGAATGGTATATGAACGCATACGGGACTTTGTTGAAACGTTTCACGCATCGTCGCTCATTTGTTGAATCTGCTCGTGCGCTACCTATTGTAAAATGGATTTACTAAGCCAGAAACCTTCCCTGGAGTGTACACAACATCTCACCCAAGCTTAATCGCAATGGGATGAATTGTATATGAACGCAGGTGGTCTTTGTGGAAACGAATCGCACGCCATTTTGTTGAAGCTACTCGCGCGCCATCTATTGTAAATTGGATTTACTATGCTGATAACTTTCCCGGAAGTGTGCACAACAACTCACCGGAATTTGATCGCAATCGGATGAAATGTGGATGAACGCATAGCCAACACTCATTTGTTTAAACTACACGCGCGATATCTATTGTAAATTGGATTAACTATGCCTATATCCATCCCGGAAGTGTGCTAAACAACCCACCAAAATTTGGTCGCAATCGGATGAATTGTAGACTATATGAGCGCATTGCCAACACTCATTTGTTAAACTACTCGCGCGCTATCAATTGTAAATAGGAGTAACTGTGCCTATAATGATTTCGTATGTGTGCACAACAACTCACCAAAATTTGATCGCAATCGGATGAATGGTTTTTGAACGCATAAAAGACGAACAAACGAACGTCCTTTTTTAGCCTACTTTTCACATTTTGCAAAAATGAGGAAAAAGTAGACTTATGAGATCGGGCAAATGTGTGTCTGTCTGTCTGTCTGTCTGTCTGTCTGTCTGTCTGTCTGTCCTTCTGTCTGTCTGTCTGTCTGTCTGTCTGGCTGTGTGTGTGTCCCCCCCTATCAACTCCTAAACGGCTGCAGCAATCGAAACAAAATTTGGTAGGAGTAAAGATCTATACCTGAATATCTCACGGCCATATTTGAAAATGATGTCAGTGCTACCAACTGCTAAAAAATCGCAATTGAAATTTGAGCTCCATGTTGGATATCTTGGAAAGTATGAATGGGAGCTATTTCAAAATTGGCACACGTACAGATCATAATATTTCAGTTTAATTTCCAGGAGGCCAAACATGGCAGTGTTGCCAAAATGATTATAAGCCTCCTGATAGGTCCAATTTTTAAATGCATATAACTTCTACACTATCAAGCGGAATTCAACCAAATTTCGAATGTTGTATGTGTACATAACCAGATATGACTGAGCGTATTCTTAAGACCTACCAGGGCTGCCAACTGTTAATAAATGCTCCTAATTTATTTTATCCAAATACCAATATATCAGAAAGTATGCAAGCCGACAGCTTTAAACTATGCACACGTATAGTACCTAACATTCTATATTAATTTGGAGTAACTTATATACGTCAGTGCTACCAACATGATTCTAAGCCTGCTGACAGGTCCAAATTTAAATACATGTAACTTCCATACTATCATTTGGATTTCAACCAAATTTCGTATGTGCTATGTGTACCATAACAGATATGACTATGCGTATTCTAAGGAGCAACCAGGGCTGCCAACTGTTAATATGTGCTGTCCCTATTTTTGTTACCCTAATATCAATATATCAGAAAGTATGCAAGCCAATAGCTCTAAATTTTGCACACGTATAGTACCTGGCATTCTAGACGAATTTGGAGTAACTAATATACGTGAGTGCTGCCAACATGATTCTAAGCCTGCTGATAGGTCCAATTTTAAAATGCATGTAACTTCTATACTAACTAATGGATTTCATTCAAAATTGGCACAACAATAGATCATATTATTTCAGACTATTTCTGACCAATACATGCATGACATTGTTGCCAACATGATTTTACGCGCGCTGTTAGATCCAATGTTTAACTGCATGTAACGTCCATGCTATCCAGTGGACTTCAACCAAATTCTGTATTTAGTACCGTAAGAGACGGAACTAAGAATATATTCAGTCATCAGGGCTGCCAACTGTAGTGCTCTATTAGGATACATTATTCCAGGTATACAGTATTTCGAACTAATTGGAAATTTCGATATTAGCAACTTAATTTCGTCATTATTCTAGATAGGTTCATATTCTGTAGAATAATCATTGGCATGAAAAGTAGGCTGTATAGTTCTTCACGGAACTTCTTGTTATATATATATATATAAGATTTAATCTACTAGCATCTGATCCAGTTCAAATGTTCACATAACAACAAGATGGCGTCTGTGTGAAATTTCAAAATTATTTTTTATTTTTTTGTTTCCTAATCATGCGATTGAAGTGAACGTTTGAATTATAAAGCTATGTAATATTCTTCATCTAATGGTAAATACCTCTATGGCCTACATAATATATAGAATAATCCCACATGGCAATCATCCGAAATATTTCCATGGTACTCTATTTATTACAGCAATGAAACTGAAATTTTGTATGTTGATAGAGGCTATTAACATAAGTTCACTTATGGGATTTTCAATAACCTGATGAACACAAATTCAACATAGCGGCGATGCGAATTTTAAATATTTGTATAGATGTGTCTCGGAAAATCCTTGTAACAGGCAGGAGATTTTTAATAGAAAAGACCAGTAGGATATATGAAAATAGGCTATTTAGTTCTTCACGGAACTACTTGTTTTAAATTTGTTTGTACTCTGTACTATGCAAATGGGAGAAATAGAAAGGGGTCTTCAGTTACAGACTACATACTTAAAACTGGATGAACAACAATACAATGCGATAGGTATACTAAACGTCAGGTCAAATCCTGAGGAAAATATCCCTTCGCGCATCTCCTCTCTCTGTTCCTTCTTGTGTTTCCGGCATGGAAACTCTAGATCAGGGCCATCCAGACAGCGCTCCGGCCGCGCTCTAAGCCAGTGCTCCAAGCGCTTTGTTGGAAGGTAGTTTCAGAAGTGGTGGGAGGAGCTTGGCTGGCTGAGTGAGCTGAAGTGTGCAGCCGATGCATCAGTTGTTGGTCTAGTCCAATGCGCTTTGTTGACAGCGTGTAAGTAAATCAATTTCGCAGTGGTCATGACTGAACAGCATACAGAAAAAGGAGCGGTCAAGCAGCAGTCTTTAAAGCACACTGGGAAATTTCGTTTTTCTGTACAGCTTATAAAGGGCATGCCAAATGTTTAGTGTGCAACATAGATGTTATGTGTTAAAAAGAACACAATTTTTTGTTGAATTTTCCTCTCTAATATGTTCACATTCCAGTTTGGAATAAATCACAATATTCTTTACTTAACACTTGTGTTCGTTTCCTGCACATTCCATACACCGGAGTACCATTCGATTTGTATATACGGTATATTTGTTATGGCAAAGCAGCCCTATCAATATGATGTCAACAATCCCACAAGAGTCGTCGGCCGCTCGACTGTACGTACGTATCTCGTCAGCGCGGTCCGAACATCGTCCGTCTCCTCGCTGTCCCAGTGTAGAGGTTTCAGGGGAAGGAGCGCTAGTCTGACTGCCCAGTGCTCCCGGAGCGCAATGACTGGATAGCCCTGCTCTAGATTGTCATCTCTCAACCTACTACACTCGTATACATTGTTTGCACATTTATTCAACTTGTATTGCCTCTGAAGTATTTTATTGGTGATTCAAGCTTTACGGCAACAGTTTGAACAAGTTGTATACTTGAGGAAACCATGTTGAACTTTTTGTAATCGTATCAGTATTTCCGACCTTCGAGTCTGATTCGCAGATTCTAATCATATCATTTTAAAGGATATGTACTCAGATCAAAGTAGGAGATAAGGAGTTGGAAGTGGTAAAACACTTCAAATACTTGGGAAGTGAACTGACTATTGATGGAAGACTAGATTTGGAAATTAGCAAAATAATACAACTCGGGAGTGCTTTCTACCAACAGGTATTGGGACTAGTATGGAACAAGGATATACCAATTAAGGCTAAAAGAGTTATGTACAAGGCATATTATGTTCCTATAATGACATATGCAGCAGAAACTTGGGACAATGACTAAGAGGGATGAGAGCAGAGTACAGGCAGCTGAGATCAGATTCCTGAGAAGTATGGTCCAGAAAACGAGGAGAGACAGGGTGAGAAATGAAGATATACGGAAAGAACTGGGAGTACTGAAACTAAATGACAAACTGGAGCAAAACAGATTGAGATGGTTTGGACATGTCAAACGGATGAATGAAGTAAGGCTACCAAGACGAGCACTGGAACGACGGATGACAGGGAAGAGAGGACGAGGAAGACCAAGAATGCGTTGGATGGACTCGGTGAAGTATAGCATTATAAAAACAGAACCTGGATTGGAACACCGTGTCGGAAGAGGAATGGTGGAACGACAGAACAAAGTGGAGAGGAACCATATTTGCCCCCACCCAGTGTCAACTGGAAAAGGGGAAATGAAGACGATGATGATGTATAATTAGTGAGTCAGAAGAATACATATCGTCATTCGAATTACTCAGGTGGTCTTTTGCCGTTCAAAACGAGGTTTATACTCAACAAAAGGTAAAATAATATCAAATTCGCACTTAATTGCTCTATCGTTCCAAATACAGTACCACTAAAACTATATTCACACACACAATTCATCATATAAAAGGCGAAGTTAGTAAAGCTCCCAATTAACGTGAAAATGAAAAATGTATTCAGAGATTTCTACAAAGGAAATTCTGAAAAGTAACCAGCTAGCAAATGGAAGCATAGCGACATATGCTGGAAAATGTTTACACTGAAAACAAGCAGAACATGTTTCCTGTCGCGTTAGCCTCTTCACAGAAAAAAACATCAAAGGTACCGCGTAGGTCTTGAGGTGACTAGAACTATAGCAGTAACTGACAGTTGATATATTTAGGTTAGGAATTGACAGACCGCGCATGCGTACAGCCGAAGCTCTCGCAGTCCATCACAGCGTGTCGAACTGGCTTCTTCTGGCGCGCAAACAATACTAGCTTACTCATATCCTAATGGATGTCAGTACCGCTTAAAGAAGGAAGTATAAAACTTCTGGAAGGGAAAAAGGAAACTCTTAACCAACTACACTCCAGCGAATAAGGGCTGTTCCACCCCTTAACACAACAATGACTAACATAACACATATTAGTAAGTATTGGTGTTTTGTTTTCAGGTCATTTATAAAACTGTAGTCTTTCATCGTGCCAGAATTATTTCCCTCCATTTATGAATTAAAAATCGGATACCTCAGATAGCGACTCGGCATATTGTAGAAGCCTACTTTTAAAAAAGTACATGGTATGCGTGACATTCCACATCGCTTGTGTGGAAATTATAAACCTCATAGGAGAAAACTGCTGAAACTCCTTTTCTGTTTGAACTGGTGAAGCAAACGAGACGGATATAAGACAATATAACAGTCGCTTTGTTCCAGTATATCATGCGATAAAAACAGAAGACATGTGAAGTAATTGCTTTCTTTCAGAAACATAAAAAGAGTTCCTTCAAATTTCTGTGGGCTTTCGCTGGAGTGAGTTTTATCCGTTGTTCATAAAGTGTGTAAAATCCTTGTTTGTCAGCGAGAAAGGAAATATTCTACCTTGTGGGGATCTTAAGGAATTGACTTGGATGTCTCAAATGAACATTCGCTGGATATGCCTGCCCAGCAAAGTTCTTTCTGAAACTCAGAATACGGAAAGGGAAGGCGGAACACATAGTGAGAGTTTTCTATGCAACAGACGCGATGTGTAATAGAAATTGGTCGGGACCAAACTGATTAATGAGGGGCGCAATCAATCGATTAGCAGTGCATGGCTTCCATCATAAGAAGTGTAGGAAGATAAATTTTCACGAGCCGAATGACCATTGTGTATGTAACCTCTGTGGAAAAAAAAGGGAACGGTACCACTTCGTAAAATGCCAGAAGAAACTATGACACTAAGTGATTACAGTAAATTATAGATATTTATTGTTTTCACATCTATGTATGAATTCTATGGTCTTTTGGCTGAAATATATTATTTTGTTTCAGTTCTCCGCAAAAATAAATTGATACTGTTAGCTGACAAATTTTTTGGTAGAAATTAAGAGATGTATGAGTAGAGTAAGTCCAATGTACATGCGTTAAAACAACTGAGAAAGTACTATATTTCAGTAAAGCCATAGCTAGAGAGAGGAATTTTAGTTGCTACTCCTTCTATTTTTTTTTTCTATTTAAGGGCAGTTTTCACCAACGTCAATTACCTCTTAATTCATCCTTAAAGTTTATTTGACTTTGCACGAGCATTTCATCAAACAGAAACGTTCTTTAACTTACCACTAACTAGGAAATACGTTAAATGGCCAAATCTGGCCAGTCAAATCTATAAACTCTAAATCATTGTTAAAGTGGCGGGAAACAGCTGAACTGTACCTCGTGCATCTCACAATGGTGGTTTTCATCCTCCTGGTAGAGAGCTATTTTTTAGCCTACTTTTCACATTTTGCAAAAATGAGGAAAACGTAGACTTATGAGATCGATCCGGGCAAATGTCTGTCTGTCTGTCTGTCTGTCTGTCTGTCTGTCTGTGTGCCCCCCCCCCATCAACTCCTAAACGGCTGCACCAATCGAAACAAAATTTGGTAGGAGTAAAGATCTATACCTGAATATCTCAATGCCGTATTTGAAAATGATGTCAGTTCTACCATCTGCTGAAAAATCACAATTGAAATTTGAGCTCCATGTTGGATATCTTGGAAGGTATGAATGCGAGCTATTTCAAAATTGGCACACGTATAGATAATAATATCAATTTCCAGGAGGCCATACATGGCAGTGTTGCCAAAATGATTCTAAGCCTGCTGATATGTCCAATTTTTAAATGCATATTACTTCTACACTATCAATTGGAATTCTACCAAATTTCGTAAGTAATATGTGTACATAAACAGATATAACTGAGCGTATTCTTAAGAGCCACCAGGGCTGCCAACTGCTAATAAATGCTCTCAATTTCTTTTATCCAAATACCAATATATCAGAAAGTAAGCAAGCCGACAGCTTTAAACTATGCACACGTATAGTACCTGACATTCTATATTAATTTGGAGTAACTTATATACGTCAGTGCTACCAACATGATTCTAAGCCTGCTGAGAGGTCCAACTTTAAATACATGTAACTTCTATACTATCATTTGGATTTCAACCACATTTCGTATGTGCTGTGTGTACCATAACAGATATGACTATGCGTATTCTTAAGAGCAACCAGGGCTGCCAACTGTTAATAAATGCTGTCTCTATTTTTGTTACCCTAATATCGATATATCGGAAAGTATGCAAGTCAATAGCTCTAAGCATTGCACACGTATAGTACCTAGCATTCTAGATTAATTTGGAGCAACTAATATATGTCAGTGCTGCCAACATGATTCTAAGCCTGCTGATAGGTCCAATTTTAAAATGCATTTAACTTCTATACTAACTAATGGATTTCATTCAAAATTGACACATCAATAGATCATATTATTTCAGATTATTTGTGACCAATTCATGCATGACATTGTTGCCAACATGATTTTACGCGCGCTGTTAGATCCAATGTTTAACTGCATGTAACGTCCATGCTATCCATTGACTACAACCAAATTTTGTATTCTGTACCCTAAGAGATGGAACTAAGAATATATTCAGTCACCAGGGCTGCCAAATGTAGTGCTCTATTAGGCTACATTAACCAGGTATACAGTATTTCGAACTAATTAAAATTTCGATATTACCAAATTAATTTCGTCATTATTCTAGATAGATCCATATAGAATAATCATTGGCATGAATCTTAAATTTTAAGAAAAGTAGGCTCTTTAGTTCGTCACGGAACTTCTTGTTATTCATCATTTACATTAGGGACGGTTAGGCCCCTTAAAACAAGAATAATAGTAATCATCATCGCTTCTATTGCAAAGAAACATCAAATGAACACCCGTAACTGAGTTTCGGTTTCATCTTTTTGCCCTTTTTCCAACGCAAGCACTTTTGCACCATTTCTAAAATAACATAATCACTTATTTTTTCTTTTAATACATTTTGTGGCTCATCTGCTATATTTTATTTCTTAAAAAATGAAACGAGGCAAACCAAACATGTTCAGCATTATATTAATTTCGCTTTAGTACTGTTCCAATAGACTAAGCCTGGCTGGCCCGATAACTGCAAGAAGACTGAAGTATTAACAAATATTTACTTAGTGGCCGAATAGGCCACCTCACTGAAATTACTAAATGTTATCTGTTTTGACAGTGTTCTGGATGTGCGATTTTAACATTTCGTTTTGGCACACTGGTTTTATGCAGATATTTTAATACATGATTGGTTTTAATGTTTATATGAATAGTTCCATTCAAAATGTGCACCTTTTCGATTAAATCAAAGCCCTGTTATGCATATATTGTGAATAAATCAGCACTTTTATACACATCTTTCGACTAAATCAAAGCACTTTTGATGCACCTTTTTCGACTATGTTAAAGCACACTTAATGCACATTTTTCGACTATGGTAAAGCACTTTTAATGGAGTGGAATTATATCTGATAACCTGTGTTATTGTTGTGGGTGTAGTAGTCATATTTTTAAAATTCAGGTGAGGGTTGGGAAGGAGGCGGCCATGGCCTTAAGTTTGGACACATCCTGGCATTTGTTTGGAATAGAAGTTCGTAACCACGGAAAACCAGTTACTCTCTTGGTAGGTAAATGTAACTTCGTTACTATTTCTTATTAGTAACGCTAACTATTGCTGGCTAGCGCGCTTGTTTCAGACCCGGAGGGCCCAGGTTCGATACTCGGCTCCGTTAGGGATTTTAGAAACTGACGTGAGGACTGGAACTAGATGCACTTCCGCCTCGTGAGGACAATTGAGTAGCTGTCTGACAGTGAGGCAGCTCCCGTTCACGAAAACTAAGATTAACGGCCGAGGGGATCCGATGTGCTGAGCACGCATCACCCCAATGTCTGCAGGCCTAATGGCTGGGCAGCGGTCGCTTGGTAGGCCTCGGCCCTTCATGGGCTGTAGTGCCACGGTGAAGAGGGGGTAACGGTACGTAACGGAAATTTAGGCACTTTTAAATGGTAAATTATCCAACCCTGGCTCTCATCCCCAATTCGTAGTATGCTGAGCTTCTATGCCCAAGGTCGCGGGTTCAAACCCGGCCGAAGTCGTCGGATTTTTAAGAGTGTTTAAAATCTCTCAGTATGCCTTCCTTCGGAGGGGAAGTAAAGCCGGTGGGCCTATGCCATAGATTTAGGGCATGTAAAACAACCTTCCACTAACTACACTTGTGTGAAGCCAAAATTTGTAGGTTAGGTTTGATTAATGCTCTTAAGTTCCAACGTTCGTCACCGGACGGTGGTTGCGATAGCATCTAGTTGTAGCAAAGTTCACAGCTAGGTGTCGTTGACGGTAACATTTGGTGGCGAAAGTAGGAACTTCTTGAAATTATCGTCTGCAGTCCTTACTTGAATTAAAAACAGATAACACACACACTAATACATTCATCACATTTAACACCGGTTATCAGACAGATGCTACACACACCCAAAGTACACGGGGCTACATGACCGCGTTGTCGCAGCCCCTAAACTAAGGAACCAACCAACCACCCATCCGCAATAGGCCAATGAATATGATGTGCAGGAACCTTCTCAACTGAGTCGACTCACTTGTACGTCATTAGTGAAGTAAGTCTACTTTTATTCACGACTCTATAAAGTAAAGCCATCATTACTTCCGACTTGACGTTTCTGTGCTAGGCTATAGTTTCGTTGGCTAAATTGCGACATCGCGAACGAAACTGGATTCGTCGTGATATATCGATTTGTATGGCTGCCTGTGATTGGCTAGTTAAAGTGATTTTCCCTCTGACCGCTAGATAACTCTAGGGTAACACTGAAACGTCAAGTCGGAAGTAATGATGGCTTTACTGTAAGATCCCACATAGCCACTTGTTGGTTTAGTCTTGCTGTGCGAAACTGACGTACAATAGACCTTTGGAGTGACGCGTATCGTGGCGGGGGACAAATTACGAGCTGGTGTTCGCGTCAAAGCTTTGTTAATACTCGGTTTAAATCAAACGCTCAAATGCAGTGTGATAGAAATAACTGCTATTGACGTAAGAACATTGTGGATTTGAATGATGACGCTTGTACTTAACTTTTCAAGCCTGTCAAATATTCTTCATGGATTTTATTGTGTGCTAGTTGTAAAACGTCAGTGATAGGCTAAGTGCTTCCTATATTGAGGAGCTGGTGACGTCTTGAAGCTCAGTACAGGGTCTACCAAAAGTTTAAGGGCACGTACATACTTCCGTCATTACCCAACTGCGTTGCCGCGCACGTTAAATTGCCCACAACGACTGCGAAGGGGAACTGAAATGTGTCCGGAGATCGGAGGTTCGAATCCCGGCGCTATTTACAGCTATCCTGAGTGTGGTTCTTCTCCTGGATTTCCTCACTCCCTCCTAGTAATTGCCGAAATACTAACTTATTTTGACTGGCTGCGTGGCGCACGGTGGTAATTTTCTCGCATGTTGTGCCCAAGGTTGCAGGGTTGAATCCTGGCGCAGTCGCTTGGCATTACGTTTTCGTTAAAATGGCGGCAAAATAAAATATGTGACTGAGGTGTCCTTTGCTAGTGCTACCTCTGTACCGAATTTCGTTGAATTCGGTTTCAACGTGTTTGAATTGATCGGGGGAATCGATTTTCATACATACTTGGCCACCATCTGCAAACTATTGGGCTGATGATCTTGCAGTTTGGTCAGAATATGCTTCCTCCATAATGGTATGTTGTTGCAAAATTTGGTAGAGATCGCATGATTAGGGTAGTCGTACTTTGATTTTAGCTTTGAACATTTGTGTGGCCGCCATTACGTTTCCGTCAAGATGGCGACGATATAAAACATGACACTAAGGTGCCCTTTGCTAGTACAACCTCTGTACCAAATTTCGTTCCATTCGGTTTCACCGGGTTCGAATTAATAGGGGGAATCGATTTTCACACAATGATGGCAGCCATACGCAAAATATTAGGCTAATGACCTATTAGATTGGTAAAAGGATGCTCCCTCTATAAAGGTATGTTGTTGCAAAATTTGGTAAAGATCGGATGATTAGGTTAATCGTAATTTGATGTAAGCTTTGAACATTTGTGTGCCCGCCATTACGTTTCCGTCAAGATAGCGGCGATATAAAACATGACACTGAGGTGCCCTTTGCTAGTGCTACCTCTGTACCAAATTTCGTTCCATTCGGTTTCACCGTGTTCGAATTAATAGGGGGAATCGATTTTGACACAAAGATGACCACCATCTGCAAACTATTAGGCTAATAACCTATTAGATTGGTGAAAGGATGCTCCCTCTATAAAGGTATGTTGTTGCAAAATTTGGTGGAGATCGGATGATTATGTTAGTCGTAATTTGATTTAAGCTTTGAACATTTGGGTGGCCGCCATTACGTTTCCGTCAAGTTATCAGCGATATAAAACATGACACTGAGGTCTCCTTGGCTGGTGCTACCTTTGTACCAAATTTCGTTCAATTCGGGTTCACCGTGTTCGAATTGATAGGGGGGGGGGGGGGGGAGACAGACATTCAGAGTACACACACTCACACACACACAGACACACATACACACAGACAGACACAATTTTTCGCCCTGTGTTGATCTCAAAGTCTACTTTCATTTTTTGCAAAAATCGAAAGTAGGCTAATAGGCGTATGAGATCACCTTTTGTCCGTGTGTGTATGAGTGTGTGTCCCTTTCTAATAAAATCTAAACGGCTGGAGCGATTTCAATAAAACTCGGTAAGAACATAGTATTATTTTTTCAGACCCCGACCGTGCTCTTCAAATTTTATTACGTATCACCAATCCAACATGGCGGCTGTGCGAAATATTTCACCGGCATTCTATATCTCCGAAACTATTACTGATGGGCTATCAGCCTGAATATTTGTACGGTGATAAAGGGCACTACAAGAAGTTCACCTACGTGACTTTCAAAAACCTGCTAAATACAAAACGAACATGGCGGCCAAGCGAAGTTGAAATATTTAAAATAGACTTTTCTCACGTTGTAACCAGCAGAGCGCTGTGAAACGTGGTAATCTTACTGCAAATGTTTATACACATTGTAATGCACTGACATATAATTTAGTTCAATTGTTTACATAACTTCAAGATGGCGGCAAAGCGAAATTTTAAAATTAAGTTTTTATTTCTTGTGTCCTAATCGTGCGATCAAAGCCAACGTTTGAATAATGAACCTACGCAATAATCGTCATCTAATAGTATATAACTCTAAGGCCTACAAAAATAAAAATTCAACATGGCGGCCATCCGAAATATTTAGACGGTTCCCAATATCTACTAATCTACGAGAGCAATCAAACTGAAATTTTGAATGTTGAAACAAGTTGTTAGCGTAAGTTCACCTTTGGGACTTTCAATAACTTGGTGAGCATACATCCAACATGGCGGCGACGCGAAATTTAAATATTTAAATGGACGTTTCTCGCGATCCAACCATCCGAGCGCAGCGAAACTTGGTATGGTAAATGCTTATACAAATTTTAATCCACAGTCATCTAATTTATTTCAATTGCATAACCTCAAGATGGCGGCTGTGCGAAAATTTAAAATCTCGTTTTTTATATTATTTCTTGTGTTCTATTCATGCGAGTGAAGTTTGAATAATACACCTACGCAATAATCTTCATGTAATAGTATATGACTCTATGGCCTACATACAGTAGGAACCATATTAAATATTTATACGGTTCTTATTAACTACGATTCTATTACAACAAACAAATTGAAATATTGTATGTCGATAGAGGTAATTAACATAAGTAGTTATATGAAAATAGGTTATTTAGTTCTTCACGGAACTATTTGTTCTTTTTTGAAAACTGTGATGAAAAAATGAGTTTTATAGTGTGCCCGTTCCCAGTTGGGTACAATAGATAATTTAACGGTCATTAACTGTTTATGATTCTCCCGGTAAGCTGATGTTGGACGATTGAAAATTACGAGAATTGAATCACAGATACGGGAGCGTAATTCTAGTCAAATTACTTTGACACTTTGATAAATAACTACAATGTTTTAATTTGACCTGCCAGATACAACAACAAAAACAAAAGCGGGAGGGAAAGAATCAGGTAAATATTCTAAACGTAGTCAGAAAAATGCTTTTTTCTTTCTTTTCCCTTGTGCATGCGTCGAACACTTCCACACTGAAAGATGTCTCTGCACGCACACAGATTTGCGCCACAAGCCAATACAAAGAACCAAAACGTGCTTTCAGGATATAAATCACCCATGTCAGCTCTGGAAACCGACCCAAAGTTACCGACAACAGGCCATGGTGGTAGCCAATTATTTTTGTAATATATTCTTATAGTGTTTTTTACATAGATTTGGGTATAGTGTGAATCCTTGCAAATAAGCATATGAGACTCAATTTCGGGGGGTGTAACAGTCCATTTCGTAAAGTTGTTGTTAAGCGTTTCTTATAACATGCAGGGTATCATATAACAAAATAACATGCAGGAAAAAGTGAATACCAGGATTAAAACATATGAATTTAATAAACAGATCAACAAATTTACACTATTTGCAACAACAAAAACAAGGTCTCCCAAATGACACCCACTTTAATTAAATATAAATGCGGAACTAGGCCTGATCTCAGGAGAGATCGCAAACATCTGGACCAAATGTCCCAAATTACTGCAATGACATGTGCGTGTGCGGCTTTTCTACATGCGTTACGATGTGTACAAATTAATGCGAGATTCGTTACCATCCAGTAAACTTTCAGGGGACGAATCTGCATTGTCTTAGAGCTAGACAGACACGAGGAACCAACTAAACACTAATTAAACTAATCCGACACTTCCTACACTAAATAAGACAAAAATAATTTCCGTCTGAAATTGGAATCAAAGAACTGCCGTAGCAAACAACATTAACGCCTAAAATTAGGACTTTTCAAATCAACACGAGTAAATCAACACGTGACCAATCAAGAAAAAAATAACATATATGGCCGCTTGCCATTTTTACAAGAAAAATGCAAAATACTCCCAACGGTGTCACAACAGACAAAATCTAACAATATAAGCAAATGAAATGAGTCACAGAAATCACTAGGCTCAGAGCCAACATTTACATCATAAAAACAAATATTTCATTTCATACGATATGCGGTAATTCGTGACGGACATGGCGAACTCCCAATTAAAATTATGATCCAATGACCATTAAAAGAACAGGTTTGCTACAGATAGCTTACAGGGGTCAGTCGGTCAGCTGGACTGCCTACACGATGAATCACCAGACATAGATGGGCGCAATGTGGAATCTGCACATCTGTCAACCCACGTGTCAATTACCTCGACCTGCCGTAGCAATGGCCCGAGTCTCGAAGAGGCGTGCTCCCAAAGCACAAAATACTTGTGTGTGTCAAAATAAAATATCTTAGCATTTCCCACGGAAATCCAAGAATCAGCACAGGACAAGGTACAGTAGCCTCGAAGAGCGCTCTGCCTTTCCTAAAAAATACAACCACAATATTATGAGGGCGGTAGACACATTCTACCCCTCATCGCGAAGAATCAATACACACACCTTGACACAATACACACACCAGAATCACACGTATAGGTTTGACAGAAACCTGAAATAAAGGACATAAAATATTTTCCACCGACTTCCGCTCCCAATCTAGTCCGTGACTAAAGAACCTGAAAAGGAATCTCAAAAAAAATCAAAAAAATATAGAACTAAAGTGTTCTACAGTGACATCTTAACTTGTTGCGCTCGGCAACCCTAGTATGAATAAAAACCTGTTCGTAAAACATCTAACAACTTTTACCCCCTTCTCCTACTAAAAATGAATTTGAATAAAAGCACCATTTATCGACCAGGACGAATTTCGCATTCGCATGAATAAAATCAAAATACACGCGCCGTGCATACTAATAATGACTCATGAGAAAAATATACAATCAAACAAACATTTTGGCCACGTGCCAACGTACATTTAAATATAACAGGGTCGGCGCACAAAAATCTAAATACACAAGAAAACCATGAATAAAATTATTTACAACGTTCCCGCGTCTAATCTAGCTACATATTGAATAAATCAATGGTTTGTACATCACCGTGCAGCTTGTAGAATATCAACCTCCATCCCAATGCATTCCCCCACGAGAAATCTACACCTTCATCGTCGACGTTCTGGTAGAGGCGTAGCACTTCATTCCACCAATCGACCTTCCTGTAGACATCTTGGCGTGGCTTCTTGGAAAGAAATGTTCAAAGTTATTATTCTACCTAGCTAGAATCGCTATGAGCTACTGACTTTCACTCAAAATGTCCTGGGCGATTACTCAACGTTGAACTGGCCCTATCTAAGCATTTGCTTACTTCACACGCACATATACATCACACAAAATATAGGCCTAACACAAAATTTACAGAAAATATTACAATCTTCGTCCACCACGCAACTGGCTTTTAACAAGTCTCACAAATTACGTCTACCGCGTAGCGCTTATCTCAACTAGAGATCTCCCTCCGCTAGGCCTGAACTCTGCTCCCAAGAGCACAATAAATGTTCGTTCAGACAGACGTGAAGTATGCTCACTAGAGCCTGATAAAATCGTGTCTCAAACTGGCGTGAACGATGCTCCTCAGAGCCCGATAAAGTTGTGTGTCAAACTACTCATCACCGATCAATTTATTAGAAACTGACAGAAAGGGGTGGAGTGGGGGCAATCTGTGAAAATAATTTGTAATTTTCAACTCACAGACTTGGGACTAGTATCAAACTTCTTCTTTTCATTTAAACGTCTCAATGCACTCATGCGGAATCCTATCGCATCGGCGGTTCTTCATACACGTGTTTTTAGCGCCATTTTTTGGTACGCAAATCTCCGCGTGGTTTAGGCGTCCTCTCTCCTGATTCGCTGATTCAATCGTGTATCGATTGGAAATTCATTTCTGGCACGCCCATAATGACGCCGACTTGGATGCGCGTTCACCCTGAATTTGTCCTTGAACTCGGCTTAGCTGGTCATCCCCAAGAATAACTACCACGCAACCTCTGTTGCAAGCGTTGCGACACACTACCTGTCTTCCCTTTGTCAATCTCCAACATGCACTGCCTGGATATCAGTAATAATAATAATAAAAATCATGAAGACTTATTGATCGGCAAATCAATAAGGGTTCAAGTGTAATGGATAATGTTAACAATAGTTGGGCGTTTGGTTAAACTGGAGGTTGAGATCACAGAAGCATCCACTTATTGTATTGCACGGTGACAAGCAGTCAAGTTACAATGTGATCACTTTGTAGTTGAAGGCGGGAAGATGAAAGGACTTGGCATGACGTTGTACAAGACAATGTACTATACTAGGAGCGGGGGTGACGTAGAGTGGTTCATCGATCACAAGGTGGTCTGGACTTCCTCAATGACGTCATATGCAATTTCCACGGCCAAAGCCCATCCCACGGCACAGATCTTTTTTCAAATCGGTATGGTATTAAAAGTTTAAAATGATCAGTGTCATTAGTTGGTAATTGGAGCCTTCTCTCTCACTTCTAGCGAAGATGCCATATTCTGTTTCATGTCATTACACCCGTGAATGTATGTAACTTATAAGAAGAGGTACGAGTGTTCGGCTTCTAAATTAGGAGATATTCCAATATAAACTTAAAATTGACAAACCTTTAAATAGACTATATTTACTATCTATCATCTTAATTTGCATTCTCCTGATTCAAAACCTAATTAAAAACGAAATTGGTTTTACGTCCCTTGTAACTACTAAGGCTTTTAAAGACGCCAGACCGGGGTGCCGGAATTTTTCCCGAATGGGATCTTTAATGTGCCAGTAAATCTACTAACACGGCTCCCTGGCATTTGCACACCCTTAAATGCCAACTGATTCCATCAGGATTCGAACCTGCTATCTTGGGCACAGTAAGCGAGAACGATACCGCTGCGCCACTTAGCCAGTCAGACTCAAAACCAAACACACATTGAATCAGAAGGTGAACAACAAACCCCAACATATGATTTAAAGATATTTATGTTCGACCCTGACTATTATATGTCAGAAAACTGTACTACACAATGAGGCTCATTATGACACTATTTTTCATTATGAACAGTTTCTCCCACCAATCAGAGCTCAAGAAACAGTTGTTTGACCAATTAGATAATTAGATGTGCTGAGTTCCACGGCCTTCTAATTTAAATTTCACTGCCTGGCCTAGTGTCATAGTAGGGTAATCGAGGAGGCCATGGTCAAATACAAGGCATTCTCTGCGCCTCATGCGCTCTGTTCAGTACATAAAACTGGCGAAATCTTGACATATATTTATGAATATTTATGTTCGAACATAAAATAGTTATAATAATTATAGTCGAACATAAACAGTCGTATGCAACTCGCCTATAATGGTAATTAAGACACTCGTATGGAAATTATAAAACTGGCTTCGCTCGTTTTATAAACATACTCGTGTTTTCATCATTGCCATTATAGGCTCGTTGCATAATGTACTATTAAGAATGGCAAATTACTTATATCTATTCTTAAATCTAGAGTAACAGTTATTCATGAAAGGATGACCTCAAGGAAAGGTTAAATCATGTACCAACGATTGAATAGGTATTAAAAATTTGAAATAGATTTTCTTAATTTTGTATTGATATGCATTATATTTTGGTAGGTTGGTTGGTTCCTTAGTTTAGGGGCTGCGACAACGCGGTCATGTGGCTCCGTGTATTTTGGGTGTGTGTAGAATCTCTCTAATAACCGGTGTTAATTGTGATGACTGTATTAGTGTGTGTTATCTGTTTTTAATTCACGTATGGACTGCAGACGATAATTTCTAGTAGTTCCTACTTTTGCTACCAAATGCTACCGTCCACGACACCTAGCTGTGAACTTCGCTACTACTAGATGTCATCGCAACCAACGCCCAGTGACAACGTTGGAACTTAAGAGCATTAATCAAACCTAACCTACAAATTTTGGCTTCACACAAGTGTAGTTAGTGGAAGGTTCTTTTTCACGCCATAAATCTATGATATGGGACCGCCGGCTTTACTTCCCCTCCGAAGGAAGGCATACTGAGGGATTTTTAACGCTCTTAAAAATCCGACGACTTCGGCCGGGTTTGAACCCGCGACCTTGGGCATAGCAGCTCAGCATGCTACCAACTACGCCAGCGAAACCACCACATTATATTTTAAAAATTATCTAATAGACCTCGGATTTTGGGGCAAATGCATATCTTGTTCCTTTAAGGATGAAAAGTAGGCGATGAGATATATTTGTGTTTCATGAAAAGTTATCAATTCCTATGAAGTTTATTAGAGCTCGCGCCAGCCCGGAAGGCGGCCGGCTCTCTGGGATTTGCGCAGAGAGAGAAAGATATACATGCCTCCTGTTGCAAGAGGTCCGCCGTGTCCGAGCCCCACACCGCAGGCTGCTGCCATGAATTCCCGCAGTATAGCAACACCGTCGCTTAGCTCATCGAGCCTGTCTCTTTCACGATGCTTTACACCTGGCTTTCCTGACAACACACTAGCTCAGATTCTCAAGACAGACTGACTGTGATTGGTGCGATGGAAGTGAGACATGACGTAATGGTAGCGTTGTGTTCTGCGCACCGCCTTCCCGACTGGCTCGAGCTCTAGTGCTCTAAAATGCCCATTTGACCCGTTGGTGCCTATTTTATATTTTTAGTGCCTATAAGGCCTAAAAGTGCATTTTCTGTGTATTGCTGGGAAGGTTTGTGGTAAATTGACGGTGTTTTTAAATTAGTAACGCAAATAATGTTCTGTTCTATGGAAAGGGTAATTGAGAATGGTTAGAATACATAAAGAAGAAACAAACACTGAATCCAGTCTTTCGACTACACTGCAGTTTATTGCGCTCCGAATGTTACTTTCCTCGAGAATGAAGAGGGTGGCGAGATGGCAGAAGTGAAAAGTTGTCAGGAATGCAGATTAGAGGGTGCAGGGTGCAAAATCAGTTTAAGTTGTAAGGTGTTTTTCGGCCTTTAAAATGATTTTGTCGGACAAAAGGCAGTCTGGCCGTTGACAATTTGGAAAATATTTTAGTAATATACTGCGCAGCCAATGATGGTAATGGACATTAACCACAAAATGATAATCCACAGCCTGTTTCAGTCGTCCGACCGGGTCAGGGATGGGATGAATGAAGCCCCCCCCCCATCTAGCGGATAGGATATGAACTGTGCCGGCTGTTAACGGCTGTCGCACTCCTCAGGGCCAATGATTAAATGAATGGCAGATGAAATGAAATGATAGTGAGAGTGTTGCTGGAATGAAAGCTGTGACAGGGAAAACAGGAGTACCCGGAGAAGAACCTGTCTGCCTCCACAATATGAAAATAAGCTCTGTAAAGAGACAGTTAATTGGTTTGGTATTTAGACTTGCTCCTAGTTCCTGAAAAATTGTTTACAGTTTAATTTAGCGACAAATAAATTGTTTTCTTGCCGTTACTTATAATGTTATGCATTAACTGATCACTCATTTTTAAAATTTTTATTACGGCATATTAATAGATTGCAGCCTAATATAGAATTTGCTGTGCATAATATTAATAGGATGGAGCCTAATTTAACCGTTTTAATGCCTATTTTAGGTGCCTAAAACAGTACTTTTAGGTGCCTAAATATCCGAGGTCTAAAATCAATACAGCAAATATCAAACATTTCTTAAAATGCTAAATGTTATTGTCTTTTTAAGTTCTTAGATAATACAAACGCAATGTAACTCTACGTTCCATTATTAAATTAATAGATTGTTAAAATTTAATCTTCTTACAGGAACAGTGCTATAATAGATAAATCTAATCATAAGCTTAAACAGATAACTTACATAATTTCTATTATCTGGCATGTCAGATTGGTTAACAAAAATCATACAAGATTGTATGTAATAAGTTCCGCAAATTGCACGTAATAACTTCCTTCTTTCCCAACGATTGCGCCGTCCTCCTTAACGACCCCGACAAGACACTAATCTCCTTACGTCTCGTTTCACTCCTCCCTCTCAAGTTCCGCCGTGTTTCCACTTGGAATTCCACAAGCACGCGCTGAAAACTAACTTATTCCAGGCGGACGTCAGAGCGATCCTGTTTCATTCATTAACTCTCCACAAGAGTCTATTATGGGATTACGGAATACTACGGATGACATTTACAGCGAGGAAGGCATTGAGGTAAGGGTAGCATGACAATTCTAATACACACGACAGAAGAGCCACATTTAAGAGGAGTTGCTGAATGTTTATAGAGTAAGGAAAGCAGTCAACGGCAACTTCTACTGTAGGTCATATCCCTGTCACAGGAGAAAAGCCCTATGATTAAAAAATTGAGGAGAGCCTTGCCCTCTAAATCGCTAATACTGAAGTTAATTATTGAAGTGATAGAAGACATTTTTCAGTGTTGCCAAATTCTATGAAATAAATCTTTCAAGTCGGTCAACACAAATTGTGCCCTATTATATCAGGCGAGAAAATAAGAATTCATATGCCCTAACCTGAAATAAACAATACAAGTGTTGCCAATCGGAAGTTATCGCGGAACGAAATTAACCAATTTTGCCACCAAAATAACTGGAGAAGAAAGTGAGTCTGAGAGGTAACCAAATGAGTAGTTTATTTTTCCCCAGGTTGTATTTTAGCCTACTTTCGATTTTTGCAAAAAATGAAAGTAGACTTATGAGATCAACACAGGGCGAAAAAAGTGTGTCTGTCTGTGTGTGTGTATGTGTGTGTGTGAGTCTGTGTGTGTGTGTGTGTATGTGTGTGTGTGAGTCTGTGTGTGTGTGTGTGTGTGTGTCTGTGTGTGTGTGAGTGTGTGTACTCTGAATGTCTGTCCCCCCTATCAATTCGAACACGGTGAATGCAAATTGAACGAAATTTGGTACAAAGGTAGCACTAGCAAAGGACACCTCAGTGTCATGTTTTATATCGCCGCCATCTTTACTAAAACTGAATGGCGGCCACTCAAACGTTCAAAACGTAAAATCAAATAACGACTAACCAAATCATCCGATCTCTACCAAATTTGGTAACAACATACCTTCGTATAGGATGCGTCTTGTGACCAAATTACAAGGTCGTCCGCCATACCATTTCAGGATGGCGGCCGTGCGAATTATGCAAACTTTATAATCCATATCATGGGACCCACCAGTTCCGATTATCGAGCCGAGAATCGTTTTAACTGTTCTAAAGGAACAGGCACGTTCGAAATTAAAAGTTTATTTTGTAATACTATAGTGCAGACGTGATTTTAAAAAGCTGAACTGATTCAGTAAAAAGACAAGATGGCAGCGGATATCTTGTGCCGGACTTATATTTCACTAATTTGAGTATTGCATGCAATATAGCGTACTGATAAAAAATAAATAAACTTTGTATGAAATGCTTTATATATAAATAATATACTCCAGTGATGAAATCGTTTAGTATAAATCATTATTTGCTAACAAGTTCTATGTAAGTCATTTTAAATAGAACGATATTCGTTGACACAATTAGCTCAGTGGTAGAGCGTTAGCCTATCGCTCAAATGCCTATGGGTCAAACCCGATCAGAGCTAGGTTTTTTGCTTGAAATGTTATATGTTTATTGTTTTGTAATGACTCAGATGTTTTAAAATTAAGCGTTATATTGTGCACATTATGGTGTAAAATATATATTTAATTAAAACATAATTCGCCAGCAGATTTACTCGGGACATCTAGCTGCCAAAAAGGTAACTTCCAGATTTTATTGAAAAGTTTCTTCTTCTGGCCGCTAGAATGCACTCGCTCTGTTATGACACGGCCGACTGAATGCGCTCATACCGGCCTAGACAACGAGACCTTTTTCATGAAATCTTGTTAGTTACTCAACTGCTCACACAGCGCTGTTCACCAAGCATTGCACGACTAAGACTTATCTCTACTTAGTGTAAAACAAAGTCCCCGATTCTTGGATATCACGGGTAATCTCGAGAACCACTGGATGGATTTTGATGCGGCTTTCACCATTCTGTACAGGTAATATCGAGGAAGATTTCTGTAGAAAATAATTTATTTATGATCAAAGGGAGCCAAGCAGTAACGATTTTAGATTTCAGTGAATAGGTCGAAGAAAGAACTTGACATCCGTGCGCTTTTTAAGCTTACGCTGGACAAACCGTTAAAAATATCAATATACTATGAGTAAGAATTGTTCAGCATGAAAAATTGTACAAAAAAGTCCCCGTGAGCATATCTCTATCTTCGATACATCGCCCACTATAAGTGTTTTTAGTTTGGACGGGAGGGGGATTTGGCTTGCACCTCGCCATTCTTAAATTACGTCTGACAGGAATTCCTTGCACATTCATAACTGTTCCCGGGCGAAGTCGGGGCGGGTTGCTAGTGACACTATTATATTATCATAATTCCCACAATATCAAAATGCAAATTATATCACAAAATAAAATAGCGTGCTAATAAATCTAAGAGAAATTAGACATACCTTGCACCTCGTTACAGTTGAATTCGATCAGAATCACTCGGTTTTCATTAAAGTTTATGCATTTTTCTGCTGAACGGTTTGGAAGTTCGGCAACAGGAAACTAGGACTGTTATTTACTTAAAATATTCATTTTTGTATTTTTGTACTATTTGTGTTCATGATTTCATTACATTGTCAGAATTACCGACAGTAGTGGCTACGCTGGCTAAAGCGCAGCGTTAGGCCATGGGGCCAAGCTCTCTGCTGACTCGGTAGACGCTTGTGTTCGAGCCCCACCGTCGGCCGTCCTTGAAATGATTTTTCGTGGTTTCCCATTTTTCAACACCAGGCAAATGCTGGGACGGTACCTTCTAACAGGCCACAGCCGCTTCCTTCCACATCCTTGCCCAGTTTCATTCATCTTCATCCATTCCATCTCTCATCCTGACACGCAGGTCGCCCACGGGCGTAAAGACCTGCACTCGGCCTCTCAGGAGGCCACACGAAAAAAATGTCAGAATTAATGCTTTAATTAGTAGGGTATACTATTCAGTGTACCTATTATAAATAAAAACCGTGAGGTTTCTCACCTCCCCATATTACGAAACCCGGTTGCCTAATAGGGTTAGGACTACTGTTCTGACTCAGTGAGGAAATCAATGGCAAACTACCTCACTCCTCTTCTTGCCTAGAATGCCTCAAAATAGCGCTGCCTTGGGTTTTTGTGGGTATCTACTCACATAACGTAACGGCGGTACTTTCTGAGGATCCAACCAGCCTTCGGGCTGACTACCTAACAGGTTGCCTAATACGAGGAAAGTGCACTTTTAAAGTTAACAATAATATCAGAGGGTATTACAACACCAAACGTGCCCATATTTGTAATATAGATAGTATATCGCCTGAGGTTTACATTGGTGAGAAAACTAAAATTATTCCGTTCCTTCTTATGTTTAATGTGAGCCCTATAAAAAAACTCCCCATATTTGGCGACTTTCCTCTACCCATTTTTAGAAGATACCTTATTCACTGGACAGCTGAATCCGTGATTAATTGTATAGGTAGCTTCGTAAGTCTCAGAACTCAGGAAGTCCTTTCTAGCAGCTTTCAAAGTTTCAAGGTAAGAAAGAAAATATTCCTCTAGCCAGTTTAGGCGACTGACATTTAATGAGAAAAAATGCCCTTTATCTGGATTTCTAGACTGAATATGATGATATGTGATGCTTACGTCATGCATAGCGAACCATTTAACGTTTTTCAAAAAAAATGGTTGCTTCTGCGTCCATGAATGTGTACGCTTCTGGGTGCATGCCTATATTTTCTTTTAGTGTACTAATGGCACCAATAACTTCTGACGAGAACACTTCCTTTGCACGCCGAACATTCATTTTTTCAAGTTTAGTGGGTTCGATGTGTTTTTTAGTGAGGTGTCTGACCGGTTTGACGATCTCACCCTATTGCATTGTGTAAAGTAATGACAAGTATTTCCCTGAAATTATTCCAGTACCATCAGTCATCTCTCGTTACAGAAACTGCGTTCTAATGTTGGTTTTTTTTAGAATGTGACAATGATCAAAACTAGGGAATACATTCCTAGACTCGTCGTATGGGTGATTGACCATTGGTTGCAAATTCCCTCCCCCTAAATGCCTCATCATTGTAGTGTTAGTTTTGTGATTATCAGAGACAGTTATAATTATGAAACCGCATTGTTCAACCTCGAGAATAACGTCCAGCAGGAGTTTATGTAAGTCCCGTCCTGACAGCTGCTTCGTGAAAAAGAAGGCACACGGTATCTGATAATTTGTCGAAAGATCTCTTAGCACAAAACACAACACACGATTAGCTGCTACTTGTTCCCGGCTGTAATTTTGATCCTCTCTTTCCTTTTAATGAGACGGTGTTGGAGTAGTGTCCTTGTACCCGAAGAAGGTGCAAGGTATGTCTAATTTCTCTTAGATTTATTAGCACGCTATTTTATTTTGTGATATAATTTTAATTTTGATAATGCGGAAATTATAATGATAATAATTATATAGTGTCACTAGCAACCCGCCCCGGCTTCGCCCGGGAACAGTTATGAATGTGCAAGGAATTCCTGTCAGACGTAATTTAAGAATGGCGAGGTGCAAGCCAAATGCCCCTCTCGTCCAAACTAAAAACACTTATAGTGGGCGATGTATCGAAGATAGAGATATGCTCTCGCGGACTTTCTTGTAGAATTTCTCACGCTGAACAATTCTTACACTCATAATATAATGATATTTTTAACGGTTCGCCCAGCGTAAGCTTAAAAAGCGCACGGACGCCAGGCAATTTTTTGGACCTTTTCACTGAAATCGTTACTGCTTGGCTCCCTTTGGTCATAAATAAATTATTTTCTACACAAATCTTCCTCGAGATCACCTTTACAGAATGGTGAAAGCAGCATCAAAATCCATCCAGTGGTTCTTGAGATTACACATTTAATATACGTACTGTACAGCTTATTCCTTATCGCACCTATAATGGGAGGGGAGTGCGCTCTACCGGCAACGAGTAGAAACTTTCCAATTACATGTTATACATTGGTTCTGACTGGGAATGTCAAGGCCGGTATAGAGCGCAGCTCGTATTCAGTCGGCCGTGGTTAGGATTATATTGTTCGATATTTCACCAATAGATGTCACGACTAGTCTACGTGGGGATCCATTGATTACTATACCATTATCATTCTATGCGCATCGAATTTGAAGAATGACAAGATGATACTACGATACATTTTAACTTTTTATTTTAAAGGGTTTGTAACAGCCTATTTTGCGTTACTTGAAAATGTTATTAAGCGTTATATTGTGCACATTATGGTGTAAAATATATATTTAATTAAAACATAATTCGCCAGCAGATTTACTCGAGACATCTAGCTGCCAAAAAGGTAACTTCCAGATTTTATTGAAAAGTTTCTTCTTCTGGCCGCTAGAATGCACTCGCTCTGTTAGGATTATATTATCGAAAATATCCACATAGTTTGTATACACACGTCTCTGTAGGGTCATGGAAAGATTTGTTAATTCAATTAGGGTTGTGAAAGCCATGCACAACCAGACGTGTAAAGACATGCCTCAACTCAAAGTTGGATGTTGCCCACGGCAGGTCGTAATAATAATAATAATAATAATGTTATTGGTTTTACATCCCTTTTAACTACTGCTGATTTTAGAGACACCGGGGTGCCGGAATTTTGGCCCGAAGGGGATCTTTAACGTGCCAGTAAATGTACTGACACGGCTCCCTCGCATTTGTGCACCCTCAAATGCCAGCTGACTGCGCCAGGATACGAACCTGCAACCTAGGGCCCAGCAAGCGAGAACGTTACCGCTGAGCCACGCCGCCAGTCCGGTCGATTATGTCTCCAGATCCATAACATTCTTGATATTCTTCTTATCTTTCTTTCTTCAATGATGGTAGCAGTTTTTATCTAGGTTGTGGCGTTTGGTAGAGGTAAATCGTTTCTAAGGTCTTCAACAAAGAATAGTTCTATTATACTCTTTGATAATAACAACGAGTTATAACTATACTCATACATTTAGGAGAAAGTAGGCTATATGTTCTTTACTGAACATCTTGTTTATTTTTATGATTGATATGTTGAAGTTTTAGAGGAAAACCACTTTAGTAGGAAAAGCAGGTTTTATAGCCCGATTTTAAAAAGGTAAAACATTCTATCTCCAAAAGTATTAGAGCTAGAGCAGCGAGATTTTAAATGATAGATGTCTAATAACATCATGTAAAACAATGACTAGAATGCTGTTACTTTGTGGACAAATTTGCATCAAACAAAATTTAGACATGTCCCTAAACTTACTGCAAGCACTGTGCAATGTTTAAATTACGTTAGTTCATAAAGACTTGTGTAACACGGCAAACGGCAAAGATGGTGGCGATATAAAATATGGCACTGAGGTGCCCTTTGCTAGTGCTACCTCTGTACCAAATTTTGTTCAATTCGGTTTCACCGTGTTTTAATTGATAAGGGGGGACAGACATGCAGAGTACACACACTCACACACAGACACAATTTTTGGCCCTGTGTAGATCTCATAAGTCTACTTTCATTTTTTGCAAAAATGGAAAGTAGGCTAAAAATAGGCATTATGAAGCGTAAAAATAAACGAGATATTATTTGCAAATCATTTCTAAGGAGTCAAGTAGTCTTTTAACTTTCAGTTCGAAGTGTGGTGATGATAAGCACGGACACAAGTAAATATTTTAATTGGTCTGTAACATGAACAAAGAAAGGAAAAAGAATTTTAAAAACAATTAGCCAGCAAATATTTGGACCGTCAGACGCTGCTGTTTAATTTATACAGACGAGGTACAATGCGAGTTGCAATTTTTTTTAAACAAACCGTGGCGGTAAATAACTTCGGAATTCTGTCTCTGTCGTTTTCCGTTACACTTAGTTTACTCCAAGCTTTTGTTGGAGTTGAGAGTTCATTATTCACTGGTGAAGAAGGGAAAGAATAATGTAAGAAGCGAAGTACTGTAGTGTGGAGAACGGGAGAGACACTGACAACAAGAGCCGCTCCTTGGACTTTAATTAACACAAGCCAGAGACTGGCATGCCAATACCTATGGCTGCTTATCCTTTGGAGACCATCTAATGAGCAGCTTAACGCTACTTGATGCATCAACACTGCGCAATTTATTAAGGAGCAGCTACTCGGAATTAGATTTAGTTATTAGGAAGTCATTTATGAAAGCATTTGTCTGGGGCGTGGCTCTCTATGGAAGTGAATCTTGGACTATTGGTGAGGCAGGAAAGAGGAGAAATTGAAGCGTTTGCAGTGTGGTGTTACAGGAGAATGATGAAGATCAGATGGGTAGATAGAGTTACACACGAAGCGGTATTAAGACGAGTGGGAGAGGAGAGATGTTTTTGGCGACTGCTAATGAAGAGAAGAGATAGGTTGGTAGGACACATACTAAGACATCCAGGAATAGCAACCTTAGTTATGGAAGGAAGGTTCGAGGACAAGAACTGTAGGGGTAGACCAAGGTTAGAGTATGTTAAACAGATTGCCTCGGACGTAGGGTATTGTAGCTATTTAGAGATAAAACTATTAGCTGAGGACAGGGAGAAATGGAGGGCTGCATCAAACCAGTCAAAAGACTGAAGACTCAAACAAAAACAACAACAACAAACTCGGAATGGAATGTATTATAGCCTACAGTTGCTGACGTTTACATACGTGATAACCTGATAACAATTCGAATCTTTTACTTGCTTGAATTGAATTGATAGGAAACATCATATAATATAGTATATACAAAGCATTTGAGTGTATGTTTCACAAATCCCAAGCGCTTATATCAGAGGGAGTTAGAAGATGTGGTTTAGGGGCAGATGACCTGGTAGTTCCGCCCCTTAAAACAACAACAATAACTAAGATGCGGTTTGTATCATAAATATTCCAAATCGTCTTATTATTACAGGAAAAATCTTACATTTCTTTAAAAGTCAACTGAAATATATGTATTTGTTTATAAAGTGCGTTTAAACAAATAAACAAGACGATAATCCCCTGCCAGAACTAGGCCGCTTCGAGACTTCATAACAGTAAAGCCGAGCTGGTGGTCTATACACATGGGGCGCCACAAGTAACTGATCGTAACAAATGACCACTCAAAAGAGCAGCAGTGACAGATTGCTATCTGATTTCCTAAATATCACAACTTGTTTATAAACTGCGCTTAGACAATCAACCAAACTACAGGCCCTGAGATAAGATTCTAATCCACCTCTTGTCATTTTTGCCTCACGAGGCTCAGTATGCCCCATTACAGCCCTCAGACCTGGAATTAGGCTACATTTCTTGGCAAAACCGAGAGTCGAAAACGACAGCCCCTGCCAGAACTGTGTCACGACAAGCCCGCATAACAGTGTTGCCGGGCGGGATTTATCGCACAGTCCCTCAGTATTTTATATTAATTTTTGTTATGTTAATGCGCAGTCTCCAAGGTGTAGGCCTAGCATTCTTGACTGTCGTCCCTGCAGTCCGGGTTCGATTCTCGGTTTTGCCAAGATATTTAATTTCTGTTCTGAGGGCTGTAATGGGGGCACACTGAGACTCGTGAGGCAAAACTGACAAGGGGTGGTTTAGAATCTTACCTCGGTCATCCTATAAGTGGTTTTCCGTGGTTTCCAAATTCTACTCCGGGCAAATTCCTAGGCTACGGCCGCTTACTTTCCACTCCTTACCTTAAATACAGATGCTCACTCCACTTGAGACATCACAATAACGCAGGTTACCAAACAAATTTTACAAACGCCAAAAGTACACGGGCCAGAAGTGACCACGATATCCATCACCTTTCATCATTTACTAAAGGCAAAGCCACATTTGACGGTTTTCTACTAGTCTGTTCATGAACCACATGCCAGTTCTCCAATGGAGTTCTTGATGAACCACATTCTTGGACGTCCCCTAGGTTTCTTTCCAAGCCCCTAAAATGAACAACAACATAGTGTGGTAAAGATCTGATTTAAAAAATCCTAACAGCTTATCAAAAGCATGTAGGCTACAGGGTCTTTCATATAAAGTGAGAACGGCAAGCGGCAGTTTTGTTATTCGCTGCTGTGGTGGCCTTGGCTGACCTGGGGCATGCCACGGCCCCCTGCTCTAAGCGTGTGTACAATCCTATATGAAATATTACCTTATAAAAGATGCTGGAAGTGTCGTCCCTCCTGGGTTATACAAGCATTGTATGGTAACCACATTCTGGCTGACGCGAGTGAGTTCTGCCACTGTAATGTTTCTGATTTTTAGCCTATTTTCAATTTTGAAAAAATAGGCTTATGAGATCACCTTTTGTCCGTGTGTGTGTGCGTGTGTGTGTGTGTGTGTGTGTGTGTGATTCGTGTGTGTGTCCCCCCCTAATAAAATCTAAACGGCAGGAGCGACTTCAATGAAACTCGGAAAGTTCATAGCACTATTCCCGGCGACCTCGACCGTGCCCTTCAAATTTTGTTACGTCTCACCAATCCAACATGGCGGCTGTGCGAAATATTTCACCAGCATTCAATATCTCCGAAACTATTACTGATATTACCCTGACATTTTGTATAGTGATAGAGGGAACTACTATAAGTTCACTTATGTGACTTCTGAAAACCTGGTAACTACAAAACGAACATGGCGGCCAAGCGAATTTGCGACTTTTAAATAGACGTTTCTCCCGATTTGACCAACCAAACGCAATGAAACTTGGTACAGTATATGTTTATATACATTGTAATGCACCCACATCTAACTTCGTTCAATTGTTTACATAATCACAAGATGGCGGATGTGCGAAATATTTCACCGGCATTCTATATCTCTGAAACTATTAGCGGTATCTCCCTACAATTTTGTACTGAGATAAAGGGCACTACTGGAAGTCCATCTATAAGATTTTCAAAAACCCGTTAACTACAAAACGAACATGGCGGCCAAGCGAATTTGAACATTTTAAATAGACCTTTCTCGCGATTTAATGTTCCAAGCGCACTGAAACCTGGTACAGGAAATATTTATACACATTGTAATCCACTGGTATCTAATTTAGTTCAATTGTTTACATAACCTCAAGATGGCGGCAGTGCGAATTTTAAAATTAAGTTTTTATTTCTTGTGATGTAGTCATGCGATCGAAGTGAAAGTTTGAATAATGAACCTACGCAATAATTTTTCTTTAATGGTACATGACTCTATGGCCTATACATTTAACAATCCAACATGGCGACCATCCGAAATATTTAGACGATACTGAATATCTACGAATCTATTATAGCAATCCACCTGAATATTGTTATGTTCATAGGGGCTATGAACTTAAGTTCACCTATAGGACTTTAAATAACCTGGTGATCACAAATCCAACATGGCGGTGACGCGAATTATAAATATTCACATGGACGTTTCTCGCAATTTAACCATCCGCGTGCAGTGAAACTTGGTACAGTAAATCTTTATCCGAATGTTAATCCACTGGCATCTAATTTATTTCAATTGTTTCCATAACCTCAAGATGGCAGCTGTGAATTTTTTTTAATCTCCTTGTTTTTTCTTGTGTCCTAATTATGCGATTGAAGTTTGAATACTACACGTTCACAATAATCTGCATGTAACTACATAATTCTAGGACCTACATATATAAAATCCAACATGGCGACCATCCGAAATATTTAGTCGGTTCTCAATATCTACGAATCTATTACAGCAATCAAACTGAAATTGTGTATGTTAAATAGTGGCAATTAACATAAGTAGGATATATGAAAATAGGCTGTATAGTTCTTCACGGAACTACTTGTTAATTTTATGCTTTTTATTGAGCACTGAGTCAGTAGTGTCAAACTTATTTACAATTACGTGAATCTGTGCTAGTGAAGGTGGCACTTCATCAGGAAATTGCTGAACAAATGCATCACGTACCCGCCGAGACAACTCGTACTTAAAATAAGTTTTACATACAAAAATACAATGTTGTAATGATAACTGTCTCATGTTAACATCTGAGGTTCAGACTGGCGACTGAACACCTGCAGGTTAATTGCAAGGTCAAGTACAGTATATACTATGCGCGCGCTTTCAATAATACAGCAAGGGGCTGTGGCACGCCACAAGCTCGGCCAAGGCCACTGCAGTAGCGGTTAACAAAGCCGCCGCTCACCGTTCTTAATTTATATGAAAGACCCTGTATCTATACCGGTGTCTAATATCCCTAGACGTACTGAATAGCCTATCATCTACATACATATAATTTCGGAGGATGAGTAAAGAGCCACTGATGACTGCGATGACAAATTTCATAATGTGCGTTGAAGGGATGATGTTTGAGATATCCCAACCCATCAATGAAGTGACAGCAGCAATCGTACTCATTATTTCCCAGAAACTCCTTGGGGAACTTGATGGGGCGAGATGCTTTTCTATGTTACATTAACGTGGTCATTCATACCAGGGTTCGAATATATTAACTTGGGTGCAATAGTGGTCTAAATAACAATTCTGTCAAACTGATAAACCATCGTGCAGTAAGTTATTGTTGCATTATTTTACAGTTCATTTGAAGCAGCCGGCCCCATGGTGTAGGGTAGCTAGCCTGCCTCGCACCCAGAGGCCCCGGGTTCGATTTCCGGCTCCGTCAGGGATTTTACACACTTACGTGAGGGCTGGAACGGGGTGCACTCACAATCAGCCTCGTGATGACAATTGAGAAGCTGTCTAACAGTTTAGACCCGGTCACGGAGACCCAGATTAACCGCCGAGGGGACCCGACGCCCGGACCACGCGTCACTCCATAATCTACAGGCGAAGTGGCTGGGCAATAGCCGCTTGGTAGGCTTAGGCCCTTTATGGGCTGTAGTGCCAGGGGGTATCGTTTGGTTTGATTAGTTGGAAGTGAAGTACCTCGTTATTATTGCTCACTGGGGTAAAGTTGGTTACGACTGCAAATGAATGAATAAATAAATAAGTGAATACCTGCTGCAAGCTCATTTATATTTTAATATTTATATTAAACTAGTTTTTTATTTGTATGTGTGCAGCCTATTACGTCGCGCAGCAATTGAATGAGCTACCAATAGGCTACTAGTTTTCTTCACTTCCCTCTTTTAAAATAGTCTGTGGAATGTAAAAGCTATTATATCGGTGGAATGACTGGTTTCGTATTACATCGTGAATTCATTGCACTGGAGGAGCATATTTGAAAGGGTAATATAACATGAGCTTATGTATTGGAGCATATAAAGCGGGTTTTAATATTTCGCGGTCTGCTGGAATACTACGATAGAGTTTTATGATGAGTGCCCTCAATTCTCCCGTCAATATGACCAAAAAGAACCTCTGATTTGAGCAAATATTTTTGAGTAGATCAAAGCGAAAATGGAGTGGTACAGGCGTGCTGTTGGTGAAAAAGAATAAATTCTTCCGTGTCCGTAATAATGGCTCTGTTTCACCCACAAAATAGATTATTATTTTTCTTTACTTTTGGGGGAACTCAAACGTTTGCTTTATTCGTAACTAGCAACCCGCCCAGGCTTCATCCGGTATCTTTAACGGTTTACCCAGCGTAAGCTTAAAAGGGGCACGAACGGCAGGTACCAGGCGCAATTCAGAAAACCCGAGGTGAACAGCGAAACTCCAAACACATATACTCTTCTCTGAAGTCTTAACTCGACACGACTCTACAGTTTGATGTTGGCCGAAGCTGGGGTGATAGGCTCGCTCCGAAGCTAGTAATTTAGCCTAAATTTCCACTGAATGGAGATTGTTGGAAGATATGCCAAAATTGACAAACTTTAAAAGCCCATATCTCAGATTTTTTTCCCCATACAAATTTTCTGTGATCATTCAATATGTTGAGAGCCAGAAATATCACCACAACCTAAGTTAGCGCCACCCCAATTGGTCTAAAGCGCTGTATAAATGTTGCTTTGTAAGTGATAATTAATGTATTATGGTAAGAAATCGACTGAAAAAATTGATTCTAATACCTTATTAAAACTAAACATAGCCTATCCACCCCTCTCTGTCCTCTCTTACTAACCATACAAGTTATTAAGTTATTCACGAACTAATTGCACTCACGTTGCAACAAACTGCATAAACATTTATTTCGTAAAGCCCTGCGTGGAAGCGGTTATCCGCGGATAGACCCGCAGATATAGTTTGCATGGCTGTGCGGATAGCGGATAGCGGATAAGCTGCGGATAATGTTTGGAGTAAATTTGCGGATAGCTTTTAGAATACAATCCGAACTTGTTGAATATACTGTAGGACCCGGTTGTTTATGACATATTATATTTTTCCGTTATGTTGTTTTCATCACAAATGCAAACAAAACTTTGATGCTTTTCAGTCGGTCAACACAATTTTATCCTGAAAAAAAAATCACATGAGATTAATTTGGTTGGTTCCTCAGTTTAGAGGCTGCGACAACGCGGTCATGTAGCCCGGTGTGCTTTAGGTGTGTGTAGAATCTGTCTGATAACCGGTGTTTATTGTGATGGCTGTATTAGTGTGTGTTATCTGTTTTAATTCAAGTAAGGACTGCAGACATTCAATTTTCTTCCTACTTTTGTTACCAAATGCCACCGTCAACGTCTATTAGTTATGAATTTGGTTGCTAGATGCCACCCCAGTCGGCTCCTGGTGACGAAAGTTGGAACCTAGGAGCGTTAGTCAAAGATAACCTATAATTTAGCTTCATACAGGTGTAATTAGTGGAAGGTTCTTTTACATGCCATAAATCTATGACATGGGACCGCCGCGCCACCTTTACTTCCCATCCGAAGGAAGGCATACCGAGGGATTTTTAACACTCTTAAAATATCCGACGACTTCCGCCGGGTTTATCAATCATCCAAGGTAACACTGAAAATGGCTTCAAACACCATAATGACAAATGTAGATGATGATTTACGGTAATCTCATTAAAATTATGTAATGAGGCACAATTAACACTCCGTACTGAAAAGGGTTGAAACTCTAGCTGTAAAACATTCATTTTAAACACAGCCTAAGGGAACTACTTTCTCCTCAAATGTCTAAATGTGTTGCTTTAATTTGTTATCCAATAAAAAAAATGTTATTGTAATGCCGGTAGATTCGGATAATAAACCTGGGGATGCGGATGAAAGTCGTTCGGATGCGGATAACGTTCTGTTTAATCGCGCTGGGCTCTAAATAAGTTATTTGGACATGACAAATATGTTGGTAGGCTCTCCCCTGAATGAAATATCACGCTAGAACAGCTGCAAAACAAACCGCACAAGTGATAACATAAGTGCTCTCAAAGCTTACAAAAATCCTGGTGCACCTGCAATAGAATGTGCGTTTAAAAGAAGAAAAAAAAAACTCGGTGTAATGCATAACAACGAGTGAGTTTCTGTGCTAGCGAGTGTGATGGAACTTGCAACAGAACGGTTAATGTAGTTTAAAAAAAGTATTTCTGCCTAAATTAAGTCCTTTTGTAATGTGATTACTCATACCTGGTAAATTACCCCATCTCAAGTTCCACAGAGCGTGCAAAATGTATATTAAAATTCCGAGAGTTAGTAGCATGAGGCCAGGCACACAAGGGTCACGAAGTGTTGGCGTGCTGGGATTTACAACAGCACAAGTTTATTTAGAAATTATAATTAAGTTAAATGTTGGTTGTTTCATTTACTGGGTTCAAGACAACGTGGTCAATATTATTATTATTATTATTATTATTATTATTATTATTATTATTATTATTATTATTACCGGCCGCGGTGGCCGAGAGCGCTAAAGTGCTATCTCGTGTCTCGCTGGCATCGGGAGAGCGTGGGTTCGAATCCCACCTCGGCCGTCCTGAAAATGGTTTTCGTGGTTTCCCATTTTCACTACAAGGCAAATACCGGGACGGTTCCATCAATAGGTCCACGGCCGAATTCTTTTCATAATCCCTTCCCTGACTCGTCCTGAAAAGAAAAATAACTTACATGGCCATTGGCTGCATTAATAACATTATTATTATTATTATTATTATTATTATTATTAATATACAGTCGAATCTGGTTACAAGAAAGTTGGAGGGGAAAGTGTTATTCTTTCTTGTATGGAGGCTCTTCCGATTTTCTTAGTTCTTTCTGCGGCTGGAACCCCTTCCAAATTTTTCACTATGCTCCTAAATGTATTTTTGTTTAACAATTGGACTTCTGAGATGTTGAACCTTTCTATATCCTTCGTTGTTTCCTTCATCCATGCTGCAGTCGTTATTTTTCTCTCCAGAAGTAACCAAATGAACGGCAATAAACTTACTAAACCAACTCACTATGGAGAATCACGTGAAATAGTACCAATTCCACATCTAAAGAAAAAGGAAGGCCACATGTTTTATGATAGCCAGGTTAAGAGCCATGTAAATGTACAAGTTTGCTGTTTCTTTGGTTACATTCTTTCAGTCTTGCATAGTTTTTGTGACCTACTTCTAGATGTAATAGGCATTCTTCGAGTGCATTTTATTTTACGTTGCATTAGTGCCCTAATATTCCTGGCATCCGGCTTGGGTACAGTGCTATTCAGCGCTGGTTATATCAAAGACTTCCTGCAGATGATTCATGTTACAAGTCTACAGAACAGGAAGGGTCACTTACCAACTGATTGGCGTTGCTGGGAGAGTGGACATGTCCGGGACCAACTAGGACACTTAATATTCTCCTATCAAGAGTTGCCAACTTTTATTTGTTGAATGTCACTACTGTCGGCGCAGAAATTATGTGCACCCGAGTTTGGAGATAAATAACAAAATAACCAAAGGCCTACAGGAAAACAAGTAACATCACCAGTTTCCTTGTTAATTTCTGCGTTGATTGATGACAAAGGTAAGTTTTGGAAACGAATTTTAATATCTTTTATGACAGGTGTAATGTAAAAAGTACCGGTTTTGGGCAGGTTTCGAGGGAAACGTCGACTTAAGACATTCACAACTCTCAAAGCCGTTATGCTACAGTAACCAAATTTAAATATGTGTTAGTCAGGTATGTTGTTTGTGTGTATGTGAAGTTTCAAACTTTTATCTCTAACACAAACAACAAAACAATCAATAATGTGAAAGGCTTGCATTTCGAAACTGGACTTCCATAGAAGTTCGTTCTTGGGTGCGTTTTAATCCACGTGCACTAAGCGTTTGCGATATGTAACTATCCGTAATGTAAATAAATGGGTTTATTCTATATGGATTGATATTTATTATGATTTTGGTGGCTGTTGTCGGCAGGTAGTAACTTGGTCAAAAGTAGTGTTCGGTCACGGGAAGATATATTTATGTTGGAATATTCCCGGTCGATTTTACTGTAGAAATCATTTCTTGGCATACACAGTAGGAGTCCCCATCTTAGCAAAACATTAAAAAAAAACTTACAACTAAGCAATTTCCTTAATTGTGCCAAAAGTTGGAGAGTTTCAAATTGTGATTCTTGGAGTACTCTATCTAACTAAAAAATCAAATTCCAAAATCACTTCTGACCTAAATGCAGTTCCGGAAAAACAGCCTAAAATCGCTTGTTTCTTTACTCGTTTTCTTTTTGATTCAAATCCTAGCCAAATTAACTTATTTACATAATTCTTTCTTTAATGTGTTCCTTGATTCAATACCCTCGGGGTGTTTTTGATTTTTTTGAAAAATCATCAGACCGGAAGTAGTTATAAGAGCTTAAGTGAAACTCTGCATTGACTCACACTAGCGCTCGTAGTGTTAAGAAAAGTAAACTGCTAATCTAATCGACCGGATATGGTTGAGTTTCCGGTGAACAATCAGCAGTCTACCGAGTGTCAACATACCGACACCTCGTAAGAAACGTTTAATGTGTCCTTTACGTTTGGAAAATTGGAGAAAACAACAAAAATTAATTACAAATGCATCAACAACAAAAAAAAAAAAGAATAGGCCTAGTGTTAATGGAAGGTCTAGTCTATGACATTAAAGGATGTTTTCAACAATGAGTTGCTTGCCTGAAGGGCTAGATTTGTTGTTTTTTTGTAAGGACTCTGGACGATTCGTATATACTGTAATACTGCATAATTTTACCCTATTAGGCCTATAACGCATCCCGCTTACAGCGTTGTTTTTATATCGAAAAAAAAGAGGGAATATTCCGTATAAATTGTAAAGAAAAGCACTGTATTTGAGATATTTTAATAATAATACGCTAATAATAATAATAATAATAATAATAATAAGACACTGTACATTACTGAAATATTGTTTCCAAATTGTTTTTCCACCTCACAAACCATTTCCCGTCTAGCGCTATCCCTCTTAAACTATTACGCGTTTAAACCACAGTCTCTTGAAGAGCTCATGGAACCATGCGAACATTTCGATTTCGAAAACGATGGAACTAACCAAATTCGCCTGAAATAATAATAATAACTAGCGGACCCGTGCGAGAACTCGTGCATAATGGGTTGTGTGCGCCCCATGTGTACAGACTACCCGCCCGGCTCCACTGCTATGCGGGCCTTACGCGACACAGTTCTGAAAGGGGCTATCGTCTTGTTTATTTGTTTAAATGCACTTTATAAACAAATAAATATATTTTCGTTGACTTTTCAAGATTTTTCCTGTACTATTAAGACGATTTGGAAGATTTTGGTACAAACCACACCTTCTAACTCCCTCTGGTTTAGGTGCTTGAGTTTTGTGAAACACACACCTTAGCGTATTGTATAATGAGATAATAATAATAATAAATACTTTTTCATTCGAGAATGTTCTGCCTCTTAGCGCCCAGTCTAGTCTGCAAGCTTCTGTTTGCGAACAAGTCGCCTCCGTGATTCCGTATTAGCAACTAGCTCCGCGGCCTCCTCTTCTTCTATACCAGTGGTTCCCAACTTGTAAGGGCTTGAGAGCCAAAATGGGAACTTTGGGTATTGTTGCGGGCCGCACTTTAATAATAAGCTAATTTTCATAAAACTTAAGGCTGGACGCCCTTCCTGATACCACATAATTTTTCAACTGAAAATCCTACCCCAGCTATCAGCTGGATTCGATTTTATTGCTCAAAAACTATTCTACCATGATCCATAAAGGAGTGAAATTAAAGATACCAAGAACAAATTAGTTTTGATGAAGAACACTCAACAATTTAAGTTTGGTTGGTTCCTCAGTTTAGGGGCTGCGACAACGCGATCTTGTAGCCCCGTGTACTTTGAGTGTGGGTGTGTGTAGAATCTGTCTCATAACCGGTGTTAATTGTGATGGCTGTATTAGTGTGTGTTATGTGTGATTCAGGTAAGGACTGCAGATGATCGGTTTCAAGTAATTCCTACTTATGTTACCAAATGCAACCGTCAACAACACCTAGCTGTGAACTTGGCTACTAGATACCCCCGCAACCGGCTCTTGGCGGCGAACATTGGAACTTATTGGGTGTTAATCAAACATAACTTACAAATTTAGTTTCACACAATTGTAGTTAGTGGGTTCTTTTACATGCCATAAATCTATTACATGCCCGCTGGCTACACTCCCCATCGAAGGAGGGCATACTGAGGGAGTTTTAACTATCTTAAAAAATCCGGCGACTTTGGCCGGGTTTGAAATCCTTTAATAATAATAATAATAATAATAATAATAGCGATATTTGATAAATTTGTGACGCGTGATCTTTGTTTACTCTGTTGCTTAAGAATAACTTCAACCAGGTTAGGTTATACATCTTCATATATGGTAATATTCCTTTGAATAGTTAAATTGAGACTCTGTGTTGTGTATTGATACGCCGTTAGTCTATATACTGCCCAATTGTGTCATCTGCCCGACAAATTATTTTGAAACGTTGTTCTGATTCATACGGCACGCAGGTTAGGGTTATGTGAGAAGATATCAACTAAACGGAGCTACTGATTCTTGAATTGTGTCCGTCCTTCAGTTACAATAGTGTATCCTGTTTCCACATCTCCTGTCACTGTGAGTAGGCCTACTTATGATTTCATATAGTGCATGGTTATGCAATCTCGAACTTTGGTGAGCTATTCGAATGACGTCGATCATAGTACGAAGTTCTTCATCATTTTCCTATGATAATTCATATGATCTAATAATGTTGGCTTGGGGCCGTTTGTTTCATTTCTTTTCGGTGAGTAGACTGAATAGCACTATAATTTAACGTAAAATGAGTAGAAGGAGGAATTTGCAAGATGAGAACTCTGGACTTGGTCCTGGGACGAGCTTCCCATCGAACCGTGAGAGGCCGAGAACGGATATAGCTCCGATCGGTCGAGCTCATACTGAAAACAGTTCACCGTTAATAACTATAAGCAGCACCCAAGATCTCCCAGCCGCGTCCTCAGTAGATGTTTTGTCGTCATCAGAGACGTCAACCACTGCTGCAGGACTGCCGAGAAGACGCATTCAATGGTCAAATGACATGAACAAGGAAGTTATGCGTCTCTATTATTCCGTTACGAAACTAGAAACTGATATGACTATGTACAGGCACCTTCTGTGGCAAACATTTATTGAGAAATACCCTGGCTTGTCTCAGCGCCTCACAGAACAAAATTTAGCGGATAGAAGAAGAACTATTGTCGGAAAAAAGTTGTTGTCAACTTTGGAATTCAATGGAATAAAATGCGAAGTCGTAGAACTCCAAATCAGAGACTCCGAAGATCTCATACTGCAATTACGGGAAGAACAGGTTGCTTTGGAAGAAAAAGATGAATTTCAGTTAGAAAGAGAATCTCAGTCACAAGCTTGTCTGCATCAGGATATACAATACGCTGCGTTGTGTGAACAAGCAGTCCTCTATTTCCAACAAGCAATGGTGAAATACTATGGGACTAACCCATGTAGTCGTCTCAAGATCCCGAAGGTAAACACCTCTGTAAAGTTTAGCGTAATCGTGAGCCATCTTAACAACACAGTTGTATCTATAGCTCTAGATGGCGTGGATGATATAGAATACGTCCAACTGGTGATTTATTGTGGTGCGTTAGCTGCCGTACAAGCGATTGGTATTAAAATTGTGCCACAATATGCAAGGGTCCGTGCGAGCTCATTGATGCCTCCCTCATGGAATAGGCGCCTGGAGAAGAAGATTGAGGAGCTTCGTAGAGAACTTGGTCAACGGACAAAATTCAAAAGAGGAAATCGGTCCCTTAGACAAATCAGGAATATAGTGCGCATAATACAGCCAAGCCGTTTAGATGAGCTGGATCAAGACAAGCTGTCGGAAATAATAGACACGCGCACTCTGAGATTGGCTGTCTATAGTAAACGGCTACGCAGGTATAAAGAAAGTCGTCTGGCTGCGTGGCTCAGGGGTAACGTTCTCGCTTGCTGAGCCCAAGGTTGCAGGTTCGAAACCTGGCGCAGTCAGCTGGCATTTGAGGGTGCGCAAATGCGAGGGAGCCGTGTCAGTAGATTTACTGGCACGTTAAAGATCCCCTTCGGGGCAAAATTCCGGCACCCCGGCGTCTCTAAAAGCCAGTGTAGTTAAAAGGGACGTAAAACCAATAGCATTATTATTATATAAAGAAAGTCAAAAGAGGAAGGATCAGAATAGAGCATTTGCATTGAACCAGAAACAATTCTACAACAGCTTGCAAAACTCTCATTCAGAACGTCAGAATAATACTCCTTCAATCGAAGAGGCCACTAATTTCTGGGCTAATATTTGGGAAGAGCCCGAAGACCATCATTTTCGTGCCAACTGGATGATAGAAGAAGAGGATAACTTTTTCTGATGCGATTAATGTAATGAATAGCCCTGATATCATGGAGCATGAGGTGAAGGCAGCGACTCTACGTACACAGAACTGGAAAGCACCTGGGCCAGATTTTATACACAACTACTGGTATAAGAAGTTCACAGGTGCCCATGAAGCAATAGCCAAAGCCTTCACGCAAATTTTACGATTTCCTGAGGAAGCTCCGGAATTTCTGTCATTGGAGATACCTTCTTGATACCAAAAGGTGAAGAAACAAGAGATCCGTCGAACTACAGGCCCATCACTTGCCCGTCGGTGCTTTACAAGATATTTATGGCTATAATTGCGGAACGAGTGTATAGGCATTGCGAGGCGAATGGGATACTCGCCGAAGAGCAGAAAGGGTGCCGACGGAAAACTCGAGGCTGCAAGGATCAAGTTATAATAGATTCAGTTACCGTAAATTTGGCTATGAAAGGACAAAGAAACTTGTGTATGGCCTACATTGATTACAAGAAAGCCTATGACTCCATACCTCATTCATATTTGATCAAAATATTAAAAATCTACAAGTGCGATCCCATCATTGTCCAATGCCAACAATCTAGCATGTCTAGATGGAATGTGAAATTTCATCTAAAAGACCGATGCCAAGTCACTCCATCCCGTGCAATTCGAATTAACCGAGGAATATTTCAGGGAGATTCGTTCTGTCCTCTATGGTTCTGTCTGTGCTTAAACCCGCTCAGTGGGCAGTTAAATAGGAGTGGAATGGGATTTGAGATGCGAGCTGGTGAGGTGAAGCAGAAGGTTTCACATAGACTGTACATGGACGACTTAAAAATCTATGCAAGCACACGGCGTCAACTGCAAGGGCTCTTAGATATTACGCAGACGTTTAGCGACGATATAGCGATGGAATTCGGACTTAAAAAATGCAAGGCGATCATACTGGCAAGAGGGAAACTTGATAGAGCAGAGGGCTTCGATGTTGGTCCAGATGAGCTAATCGAGTGTTTGGATGAGGGCGAGACCTACAAATACTTGGGCTTTCTTCAGCTTCGAGGGATCCGACACACACAAATTAAAGCCAATTTACAGAAGAAGTTCTTTAATCGAGTGTATATGGTTTTCACATCATACTTGGATGCAGGCAAGAAGGTCAAAGCCCTTAACACCTGGGCAGTACCCGTACTTACGTATTCGTTCGGGATCGTTAAGTGGTCTAAGACAGATTTGGAGCAGATAGAACGGAGAATACGAGTGTCAATGACAAAATATCGGCTTCATCATCCAAAGGCAGCGATCGAGCGTATCCATCTACCACGGAGCGAAGGCGGTCGAGGGGTCATTGATCTCACAATCGCCCAAAGTAGGCAAGTGGAACGTCTGCGACAGTACTTCTTTGGCGCAAGAAATACTCCTCTGTATGAAGTCATTGTTGAAAGTGATAAGAGATTCACACCACTACGACTTGCAGACATGCAATATGACACAAAAGAGCACGTTACTTCGTTTGAACAGCGCCAGATGGCATGGCTACGAAAAGAACTGCATGGTGTACACCCTCACATGTTCAGCCAACATCATGTCGACCGATCATTGTCGAATTTATGGTTGAAGCATGGTTCGATCTTCAGTGAAACTGAGGGCTTTGTAATTGCGATACAGGATCGTGTCATTGCAACAAAAATTATAGAAAGCACATGCTTAAAGAGAATGTAGCAGATGATCGATGTCGTAGATGCATCTCAGCGCTGGAAACCATCGATCATATCATCGGTGGCTGCTCTACGCTGGCTGGTATAGAGTATACCAAGAGGCACAATGATGTTGCTAAGATCTTACATCAAGAGCTAGCTATAAAATCTGGACTTCTGGATACGAGCATGGTGTACTAAAATTACCAACCTGCCAACGTGCTTGAAAATGAGGATTATAAGATGTATTGGGATAGACCTATTTTAACCGACCAGAAAATCTTGGCCAATCGACCTGATATTGTCTATCTCAGCAAAAGGAACCAAAAGGCCTACTTGATAGACGTTGCTGTCCCACTTAGCCAAAATATGCAAACTACCCAAGCTAAAAAGACAAACAAGTACGCACCGTTGGCTAAAGTAATGCGAAAACTATGGGGCCTAAAATGTGTGAGGATTTTGCCAGTGGTGATCTCTTCCACGGGAGTTGTTCCAAAGACGTTGGCTATGGCTTTGGAGGAACTGCAAATGAAACACCTGATTGCCAGAATACAGAAGGCAGTGCTGCTGGATACGTGCCATATTGTCAGGTTATTTTTATCACAGTAATAAGTTTACAGGATACTTGATTCCAAATCCGTATATTGTAAACTGATTTGTACCATAATTATGAGAAATTAAAGATAATAATAATAATAATACATTTCTACATTTCTGCAGGAATAAGCACATAAGCATTCTTTCACTTGAAAATAGACCCATGATTCACGCTCGCTGGTCGCCTAGTATATTTTGGATGGTGGCTATGAAAGGTTAATATCCCCTGATACACTGCACACTGTAGTCACCTGCCGATGGATAATCAAATTTCATTAGACACATAATTCCATTCCTAGCATGATCCTCAAGTTAAGCAAGTGAACATCTGAAGTTCGCTTGGATGCCAGTCGCATACTTGGTATAAACCGCACGTTGGGGAAAGTGTTATTACTCCACTCCCACTAATTAGGGAATGCTGTGGCAATGTAACCATCACCACCACACAACAGCCTTGGAGTTAGTATAGAGCTTTTATATTCCGATAAGAAGGAATGCAATCTAGAAGAAAAGGAGATCAGTATCGGAATAAATAATCATGAATTGTTTCTCTCTTCTCAACGGCCAACCGTATGAGCAACACTCGGCAAATACTTCATTTCAGAGTTTTATTGAGAGCGTGAAAACAAAAACCAAATTACATTAGCTGAATTAAACTTAACGGGTGAAGAAAACAAAGGTCTAGAGACCATCCCTTTTATACAGGTCGATGTTAATATACATGTGTGTATTTTAAAAGAATATCTAGAACAAAATGTAGTCATTAAGTATCTTCCTAGTGTATCAGCACTACAGCTGCCGACAGCGGTGGATACGCTCGCTAAAGCGCAGCAGTAGGTCATGGAGCCAAGCTGTCTGCTGACTAGGTGGACGCATGGGTTTGAGCCCCACCGTCGGCCATCCTTGAAATGGTTTTCAATGGTTTCCCCCCCATTTTCAACATCAAGCAAATGCTGGAACGGTACCCTCTGACAGGCCACGGCCGCTTCCTTCCATATCCTTGTCCACTTTAATTCATTCATCTGATATCTCATTCCGACGCGCAGGTCGACCATGGGCGTCGACTAGAAAGACCTGCACTCGGCCTATCAGGAGGCCACACGAAAAAGAAAAAAGCACTGCAGTGGAGAATTGACAGTTCATAACAGATATTAATGGAAGGTATTTTTAGTCGCATGCCCAAGTTCTAACAAACATGAAGATATGCTTCAAGACGAATAATTTCTACAATTATTGTTAAATAGGTTGCACATAACTTTCTTATGATACTGTATATCCACATAGCCTATAGTGGGGTCACGATGAACAACCGAATGCAATGAAGAACAGAAAGACATGTTCAAAGGTACTTTATTTAAAAAGACCAAGTGCAAAACTAACGAGTGATGTATTTAAAAAATGTCATAAATATATGTTAGCAATTTGAAGAATTTTAGGTGTTCTAAATAATAAACATAATTAAAATAATATTGATAAGGAGAACAAACAGTTTTATGTAAGATCTATTTTAAATTCATAATTTTTTCTTTAATTATTGCTAATTAAAAGCATCTACACACATCAAAAAAAGTTTTGCATCACCTCGGTTCCAAGAGTTCCGGAACCGTTAAATACAAAGGGAATAGAGATCAACACAAACAACATTTCAGCTCGTTTTATTGCTCATGAGACCCACACATTGCATGTTGTACCATCATACAGCTAGACTTTCAGCATTTGTGGTCCAGATTGCAGTACACACCACTACCTCTAATACCCAGTAGCACGTCCTCTTGCATTGATGCATGCCTGTATTCGCCGTGGCATACTATCCACAAGTTCATCAAGACACTGTTGGTCCAAATTGTCCCAATCCTCAACGACAATTCGGCGTAAATCTCTCAGAGTGGTTGGTGGGTCAAGACGTCCATAAACAGCCCTTTTCAACATATCCCAGGCATGTTCGATAGGGTTCATGTCTGGCGAACATGCTGGCCACTGTAGTCGAGCGATGTCGTTATCTTGAAGGAACGCATTCACAAGATGTGCACGATGAGGTCGAGAATTGTCGTCCATGAAGACAAATGCCTCTCCAATATTCTGCCGATATGGTTGCACTATGGGTCGGAGGATGTCATTCAGGTATCGTAAAGCCGTTTCGGAGCCTTCCATGACCACCAGTGGCGTACGTCGGCCCCACATAATGCCACCCCAAAACATCAGGGAACCACCACCTTGCTGCACTCGCTGGACAGTGTGTCTAAGACGTTCAGCCTGACCAGGGTGCCTCCAAACACGTCTCCGACGATTGTCTGGTTGAAGGCATATGCGACACTCATCGGTCAAGAGAACGTGATGCCAATTCCGTGGGGTCCATTCAGCATGTTGTTGGGCCCATCTGTACCGCGCTGCATGGTGTCGGGGTTGCAAAGCTGGACCTCGCCATGGACGTCGGGAGTGAAGTTGCGCATCATGCAGCCTATTGCGCACAGTTTGAGTTGAAACACGACGTCCTGTGGCTGAACGAAACGCATTATTCAATATGGTGGCATTGCTGTCAGGGTTCCTCCGAGCGGCAATCCGTAAGTAGCGGTCATCCACTACAGTAGTAGCCCTTGGGCGGCCTGAGCGAGGCCTGTCATCGACAGTTCCTGTATCTCTGTACCTCCTCCATGTCCGGACAACATCGCTTTGGTTCACTCTGAGACGCCTGGAAACTTCCCTTGTTGAGAGCCCTTCTTGACACAAAGTAACAATGCGGACGCGATCGAACTGCGGTATTGACCTTCTAGGCATGGTAGAACTACAGACAACATGAGCAGCGTACCTTCGTCCTGGTGGAATGACTGGAACTGATCGGCTGTCGTACCCCCTCCGTCTAATAGGCCCTGCTCATGCATGGTTGTTTACATCTTTGAGCAGTTTTAGTGACATCTATGAACAGTCAAAGGGACTGTATCTTGGATACAATATACACAGTCAACGTCTATATGCCGGAGATCTGGGAACCGAGGTGATGCAAAACTTTTTTTGATGTGTGTATATTGTAACATCATCAATGCTTTGTAATAATTATAACAGATATAGACTATGGACCATACGAACGAAATATTAAAGGAAACTCATAATATTTGAAAGTAAAATATTACTCTGAGTTTTTGGACCAATTGAAGAATATGGAGAATGGCGCATACGGAAAATTCGAGAGCTCAGAAAATTGAACAAGGATCTTGACATCATAGCACTGGTGAAGAGCAGAAGCCTTACGGTGGTTGGGGCACGTGAAGAAGAATAAGAATGAGAATGGGGGGAAGAGGGGAGTAGGCTATGTATGCAGAAAAACATGAACAAATGTAAATAATTCATGTGCCCTCATTTTTAAACTCAACTCATTAAAAATTTTAGAGATATAACAACTAACTTAAATATACTAGGTGTATGAATTAGTTTCTCAATTTGAAAAAAAAAAAAAAAAGTATGTTCCTTTTTCTCAGAAGCCTATGGAGCAATATTTTTGGTCTTTATGTCGTTATTTTATGACCCCTTAATAAATGCTTAGCTGTACAATGCAGTGTGTTATGAAATAAAATAGAGTTTTTTGACCAATTGAGGAATGTGGAGAATTCGGTTACAAACGTTTAGGACTTGTACAGGGGAGTGAGTACATATTATTATGAATAGGACCCCATATATGGAAACGTACAGTTTATGTTTTACATCCGTTCCAATGCAGGTGTTTAACTCATCCACTTCTGCTGAAGGAATGAGAAATGCCAGCCAGATTGTTAATTTTCAAATCTGCAGTATTCTTCTCATTCAGAACACCATTTCAGTCTGAATGGGTGCGAGTTTATCGACCATTAAAACTTTGAAAGTAAGCTAGATGTTACATTGCAGATCGAGACACAATCGAGGTTCCTATGTTCTGACACATTTGCCAAACCTCATTTTCCGAAGAGTGGGAAGTTTTGGCAACTATGTTTTAGCCGCGCTTTTTGTTTATTGAGGACAGAGGTCGTTCGTTAGTGTCATTGGGGGTTTGTTAGTGGTTTGTAGAGCTATTGTCATGTTTATTTGGATCTGATTATGCTCGCTCATCCTATAGTTTCTCTCTCTCTTCTGTAGTTGCCACATGAGTATAGCAGGAAACGAGCTTGCCGATCAAGCGGCGAAGGAGGCAGTCACACTGCCCTCGCTACCGTATGAGGTGCCTGTTAGTGGTGTACGCTCTCAGTTGCGACATTCTATAATGTCGCATTGGGAGGAAGTGTGGCGCGCCACCCCTCTGCCCAACAATCTGAGAGCCATTGAGGAGACAACGAAGGTGTGGAAATCTTCTCTCCGATCTAGTCGGAAGGAAGGTCTGTACTCCGGATCGGTCATGGGATTGCTACGCACTCCCACTTGCTCAAGAGAGAAGCCCCTTCCTCCCCCCCCCCCCCCCCCCCCTCCATGTGTGCAGTATACTTGCGGCACCCATGTGGAACTGGCCGATCTGCGACGGACACTTTCAAACATCCTAACACCCTCTCCCTTCTTCTACTTGATGACTCAGCAGACTTCGTCATAGTTAAAGACTGTTGTTTCGTTTTAGTCTGTTTCTTTTTTTTATTGTGTTTATCTCAATTTTTCTTGTTCAATATGTTTTATCATCTCCGTTTTAACTGCTTTTATCCTATATTGTTGGGACTCACTGCCTGTCTTATACAAACCAATTTCGTTTTCATATCTGACAGTGGGCTGTTTTTACTTTCATCCCTTCATTTCATAACATTTCATTTCATTAGGGACCGATAACCTAGAGGTTAGGCCTCTAAAAACGAAAATTATCATCATCATGATCATCATCATATTCTTTAGTCCATAAATTTTAATCGCAATGAATGAATCAATGAATCAATGAACGTATTTTATCAGGTTATTTTTAAGCATGTCCCAGTAATTGGGATTATGTTGACCGATTGAAAAGTTGCAATATTGTCAGTTTGGCACAACTGAAAAAAATGTTTCAAAGCTCTCTGTAATTCATAGGGAGGAAGCGTTATTTAGGAAGGGTAAGTCATACCACTGCATGGATCGCGAGCCCTTGTCATTTATTTCATTCTCATTCAAAAATATTGAAATGATTAACGCTCCAATTACAGACTAATACCCGTTAATTTGCGAGCTCACACGTGCTGCACGGTAGCCTGAGGCTTGTAAACCTGACATATGGAAATAGCGTGTTTCAAATTCAGCGAATCTCTTCATGGAGGCCGTACTAACATTATGAACTGTCGAAAGCCAGCAGATCATCTGGCATGTGAACTCACCATTTCTATCTCCCCAGGGTTTATCCATTAATCAGTGTATGTTACTGGCTCCTTCGTTAAATAAACAAACAGACAAAATTTAAACGAAGGATTTTGGTTATTACAGTAGCCTACAGTATACACCTCATCAGGGATAAATACAAAGGTTAACAAGAAAGTCAAAATGTTTAGGCTTACATTAATAGTCTATTATTATTATTATTATTATTATTATTATTATTATTATTATTATTAATGATAATAAATTAACCCTCCCTCCCCAGGTTCTGGACTTCCAGACCAGGTAAGGGTTCGATCATTCATTCATTGTCATTATTATTATTATTATTATTATTATTATTATTATTAACCCTCCGTGGTTTAGGCGGCAGCATACCGGCCTCTCACCGCTGGGTCCGTGGTTCAAATCCCGGTCACTCCATGTGAGATCTGTTCTGGACAAAACGGAGGCAGACAGGGTTTTCTCCGGGTACTCCGGTTGTCCCTGTCAACATTTCACTCCAGCAACACTCTCCCCTAGCATTTCATTTCATCTGTCATTCATTTAATCATTGCCCCAGAGGAGTGCGTCAGGCCTCGGCAGCCGGCACAGTCCATATCCTCGCCGCTAGATGGGGGCTTCATTCATTCCTTTCCTGACCCGGTCGGAGACTGGAAGCAGCCTGTGGATTTTCATTTTCATTATTATTATTATTATTAATAATAATAATAGTAATAATAATATTTGGCTATTATTATTAGCCTATTGTTATTATTATTATTATTGTAGGTCAGCGGTAACGTTCTCGTCTGCTGTTCCCAAGGTTGCAGGATTGAATCCAGGCGCAGTCAGTTGGCATTTGAGGGTGCGAAAATGTGAGGGAGCCGTTTCAGTAGATTTACTGGCACGTCAACGATCCCCTTCGGGGCAAAATTCTGGCACTCCGGCGTCTCTAAGCGCCACATTAGTTTAAAGGGACGTAAAACCAATAACATTATTAACATTACTCACTTGCTTCCGCTATTCTGAGAAGATCGCGAAATGAGGAGGACACCTTTCGGACGCGGATATGTCACTACTCGTCTCCTTAGAACACATAACATCAATCACTCACTCTACAGAGTACTGGTCGTACAATGTCTGCAAAGTCAGACTTTCTCGCCCTTCTCTTCCCGGCAGTCTCGGTAGTGTGACGTCAGACAGATACAAGATTGTGATTTTGTTATCCTACCTAATAAATCCGTCAACGACGGGTATTCATGACAGTTATAAAATATAACATGCCTATGTCGTTTTGATTTCTTGCGTGATGAATTAAAAAAAAAGATATGATACCACGATAGAAATGTTCTTAGCCAGTGCCAGGGCGTGTAAAGTATCAAGTGAAGGAACTCCGGTAGTTGACCGTTTCCGCCGCTAGGTGGTACTAGCGTAACTTGGCCTTCGCTTGCCTGTCTGGCTCGCCTCTACTTAGTATAAAACTAAGTCCCCGATTCTTGGATGTCACGGGTAATCTCGAGAACCACTGGATGGATTTTGGTGCGGCTTTCACCATTCTGTAAAGGTAATCTCGAGGAAGATATCTGTAGAAAATAATTTATTTATGATCAAAGGGAGCCAAGCAGTAACGATTTCAGATTTCAGTGAAAAGGTCGAAAATAGGACGTGGCGTCCGTGCACTTTTTAAGCTTACGCTGGGCAAACCGTTAAAAATATCATTATACTATGAGTGTAAGAATTGTTCAGCATGAAAAATTCTCCAAAAAAGTCCGCGAGAGCATATCTCTATCTTCGATACTTTGCCCAATATAAGTGTTTTTAGTTTGGACGGAACGGGGATTTATGTCTCATGCACCTCGCCATTCTTAAATTACGTCTGACAGGAATTCCTGGCCCATTCATAACTGTTACCGGGCGAAGCCGCGGTGGGTTGCTAGTTGTTTATTAATAGAAGTACTGCACTAAATACTAAGCAAGTTGTGAATAACAGAAACAAACCTTCAAGGGAATACGAACATATTAAAATACTATACAGAACACACTAAAATACATTTCTAAGAAGAGCAGAGCTTACCTCTAACAGAAGAGACCTTCATTATTTTTCTCGCTGATTTTGAAGACGATCTGGATCTCAGTTACCTGGACATTTCTTTCGCCCGGAAAATAAATCGGCATTTAATGTAATGAAACACTATCTTAGGGAAATATAGTAACAGGTGATCCTCTGAGCAGCACACACTTCGAAACACAGGAAGTTCACAGATCATATCCACACAATCTGAAAATATATCGCCCCACAACGCGCCTTCTTGCTCCAACTTTTCCTCCACTACTGCATCCACACGTTTCATCAGGCGAAAAAAAAGATAAGGACGGGTATTTAAGAAATCTAGATTTACTTCCACCATAGTCTCTCAGCTTGGAGAGGATACATACATCACTAGCAGCATTGAATGTTTCAGAATCACTTTCCAATGACCTAATGCAGGAAGTACATTTCACAAGCTTCTTTGCTGCTGTGTGAATCAGGTAACCACTCAAATAATAAATAACGTTATCGCCTGCTCGCTCAGAACTGTCATAATTAACTGACAGGTTTATGGGATCAAGTTCGGGTTCAATGTCTTTCCACCTATTATGAAAGAATCCACTTTAATAATCATGTCATCACTAAAATGTAAGTCACACACGCGGTCACTCAAAGTTAATTGTCGGTCAGCTCGTGGAATTTTTCTGTTCCATTCTTCCAAACAGTTTTGACGTGGTCTAAACAAGTGCCGACCATCTCCTTTCTTATACCCAGACTTAAAAGCAGGCACAAAGCAGCATGGCATAATGATAACAGAAGTTTAAAACTAGCATAGAAATAAAACGTAAGTACAATTTGCGTGCGGTAATGTATCACTGCTTGACTGCCATCCCGTCATGTGCTTTAGACCATATGCTCGGCCAACCATTGACTCATACGGAAGTTTCACCACTTAATACTTTACACGCCCTGGCCAGTGCCTTCGGGGCTCGTCATAACTTAGACCAGAGGTTCTCAACCTTTTTCAACCATCGTACCTCTTTAAAAAAAATAAACATCCTGCGTACCCCCTACTAACCTTTCTTAGGTAAAAGGTATTTAGTTAGTATGGTTTAACCTTTGTAATTTTATAAGGAAAGATATTAAAAAAAAAATATATAGTTGTTGTTTTTCAGTTCCTTTTCCCAAAGGGTGATTTTTGCAATGATTGCGTTAGTTTTCATTTCAACATAGAACATATCAGAAAACTGCCTTGCTTACACTTATTCCAAATGTTCAGTTTTTCAAAAATATCACTTAAATAGGCCAATTTTAAAAGCCAACCAAAGTCATTGAGTACTGATGATAAATTAGAATTGTGCTCGGTAAAGAAAAGATGCAATTCTTTGTGGAGTTGAAATACACGCGCCGTAAATAACTCACACAGTAGTCACGGCACGAAGCTCAATGCGCATGTGGATCGAGTAGAAGGATGGCCTGCCGCGTACCCCCTGAAATGTTTCGCGCCACAGGTTGAGAACCCCTGACTTAGACGATAGGCCCCTTAAAACAAAAAGTATCATTGTTATTATCATCATCATCATCATCACACCTGACCAAATTTTCTGGGTACCCTCCCTGAAACTTCAGAGCTCAGGGCCGGCCATGGAAGTTACGAAGCCCAATACAAATATTGGGTGCGTGGCTCTTAAGCCATGTGGGGTACTCAATCTGTCCGACGCCCTCTCGGAAGTTGCTCGCGCCGATCCACTAAGTGTCGGTTAAATTACACACAAATTAAGGAAAAGAAATAAGACCTTCGAAAGTCATGCTCAGCGTTTACCCACAGCCTGTTATTAGTGATATTGCTAACTCGCTACAATGAATTGGAAGTCCAATTCCACAATTGGAAGGTATTGAAATGTATAAAAAATATCACGACATGCATTAGTAATTTTTATATTTATTTTTTCTAAAAACTGTAATTGCTGGCGTGGAGCTCGGAGCGGGTGCCCTGCTCTTCCCTGCCTAGGGCCGGCCCTGTCAAAGCATACGAGTGTTATTGTATTGTATTGTTATTAAGTGAAATGAAATGGCATTTGACAGGCAATGTCATTGCACGTTTTATGACTGTACTAATGTTTAGGAGCTCGTGCAATGTCCACATTTTAAAACCAAACAATTACGGCTACTGCAGTGAGCGGTCTACCTGCATCACCATTAATATGTGGTTCAATTTATAATGGCTTTTTTGATAGAGATTTTCGAGACCACCGACGAATAAACAAGAAATTCTATACAAAATATACAGTTACATCTTAAGCATCTGAACGAAATCAGCGCAGATGGTGAGGATAGTTGATATAAGGGCAGAGTATCTTAGTAGCAAAAGAGGCAGGTGTACTACATCAAGAGTGGGGTAGGCGTTGTTCTCTACACGATTAACATACTTCATTTTCTGCTAATTATTCAAAATTATTTTCTTTCGCGGGAGAGGGCTATAAAAAATACCTTCACGGGCCGGCTATTCTGAATATGTGGCCTAGCTCTAACTAGGAAAATATGCTTGGAAATTCAACTTAAATATCTTCGTACGTTTGCTATTGCCTCGTCCTCAATCCGTCTGTTTAGAGTAGTTTTGAGTCAGGTGGCGACAAACAAGCAAACAAACAAATGAATAAATAAATAAATAAATTTAAACTGGATGCTATCCCCCTTCTGTGGTCTTGGGGTATGCATTGGATTCAAGAACTGGGTTTGGTTCCCGGCTCTGCCAGGAAATGTAATTCTAATCTGAGGGTTGAAACGGGGTACACTCATCCTCACGACGTTCCATTCCCATTAGCAGCTGATACTAGAAGTGGTTTTCGATGGTTTCCCACGTCTACTCCAGGTACATGCGGAGATGGTTCCTAACTTAAGGCCACCGCCGCCCCGGTTACAAATACATTATTACAGCCATCACAACAACACAGGTTATTAGACAGATTTTATACACACACGCAAGTACAGTGAGATTCTTTTGCTGGAGCGGGACCGGCAGGTTACTGCCGGGCGCGCGCGCCTTCCGCCAGCCAACCGAGCTGGGGCCGCACGGTTGCGCGAGGCGGAGGCGAGCTAAGCAGGGTCATTAAAGTCATTATGTCACTAAACATTCACCAACAAGGGTGTGTAGTGTCAGCGCACAGATTAGAATGTAACATAAACAACAGCTGCAAGATTTAATTAAAGAATCTCAGATGTTTTTTTAATTTCTTGGGAATCTGGATGACCTCAAGTCACCAGTGTCTTTTCACAGAAGATACTAAATGTAGGTACTCCTTCACCCCCCTGCGTGTCTACTGTGATGAATCGAAGCACGGACCTAAGCCCGTTTGATATTCAATTGTGGGTTAACTTAAAATACAAAGTGTACAGATCAATTACCCGTACCCTAGTGGAGTTGGAGAACAATATACGGCAGCAGATATCCCTCACAACAGAAGGGAATTATAACGTGTCTGTCAGCCGAAGGAGAACTCGCTCAGCTTCACCTGTGGATAGATAATGATTTGCTGGTAATTTTACCATTAATTGATGTACTTTGTTACGGTTTCCACCTGCGCGCAATCCGCGGTGCGAGCTCGGTAGGCTGGCGGAAGGCGCGTGCACCCGGTAGCCGGTCGCCCGCCCCGCTCCAGCAAAAGAATCTCCCTGTATATAGGGCTACATGATCACGATGCCTTTTAATGAATCAATTACAACAAACCAGAATTTGGAAATTGATACCTTTTGACATACACCCTGCGACGTAGCCGTGCGCGTTAAATTGCTTGACACGACCGCGATGGCGAGCTGCTGCCAGTCCGAGATTGGAGGTTCGAATCCCGACGCAGACAGCAGCTACCCTCTGTGTGGTTTTCCCTTGTTTTTTTCTACGCGTCTCCCAAGAAATTGCTGCGAACATACCCCATCCGCGGCTTTAATAATGACAGCTATGCACACTACTACTGCCTTCATAGAAACACAGGTTATCAGACGAATTTACGCCACACCCTAGTACACGGGGCTGATTATGCCAAAGGGGCGTGGTGGCTCAGCGGTCTAGCTGTATGCTTCTCACCAAGGCGGTCCGGGTTCGATTCCCGATCAATGCTTGTGAGATTTTCGAAGTGAAATGCCATGTCCTGTGGTTCGGATTCCACGTAAAAAGGAGGTCCCGTGGCTCATAATCACAAGATTCACGGTCACGTAAAACTACAATTTTCCTTTTTTGATTATGCCAATGATGCCGCAAACCCCTAATACGAATGAACGAAACTTATCACCAGGGCGCATATTTAAAATTTTAAATTCAGACTTTTCTATTCACATTATTTGCGCTGATGAAGGCCACAATGTGACCGAAACCTGTACAATAAATAGTACAAATTAATATTGACGTAAGGTTTTTAATCTTCAGGACTTAATACACAAATATTGTATTAAAAATCACTAAATATGAAAGAATATTTACTTTGCATATAAATATGTAAAACAAATGTGTTTGATTTGAATAGAGAACAACATAATCGATGGAGATAAGTTGAAAAAAAAATCCGATTGCAATGCACTGACATCTAATTTAGTTCAATTCTTTACATAACATCAAAGACAGAGACGAAGACAAAGAAATATGAAAATACATTATAAATCCTATCCTTGCTTATCACATACACGTAAACAAGTACCAATACACCTCAGCACATTTTTTTGTGGCGCCATAGTGGCCTGGCGACGGGATTTTTCATACCCAATGTGTCATTGGTGATTAGATTAGAAAGGCTGTGAGAGAAGCGATGATTAACATTCCATACTTGATAGTAATTTCTTGTGAAATTCCCTGAGGAACCAGGAGAGAGAACGAAATGCTACCATCGGTCTTTTACTCATTTCCTTGTCTGCCCGTAATTGTTATGCTGTTTAGTAGATTGATGGACAGATTCAATTTGTTAACAAAGGGAAGCGAGCCAATTCACAACCTACTTTTCTTGAGTTTAATGCGCTGAAATCTTATGATAAGCCTTCATATGACGAAGGACGGATCCGCCCTTCTATTGTTCTGTTCTTGTGTAATAACTCCGGCTGTTTCGACATATTATAAACCTGGCCAGCATAATTATATGGATGCTGGCGTTATCCATATTTTATGCGATGAAAATAATCACTACTAATCAGAAAATATACGCACTAAACACCTTCAAACATGCTCTTCAAGTTATGAAACTATGATATATAATGTGCTGTACTAAACATAACTTTATCATGTATTGGATTCGAATATTAGGTGAATAATACTTTTTATGTAAATGCATATTTTGCACATTTTGTCTATATTATTCACCTCCATTAGGCTATATTCATTAGTATTTTTGCAATTTAGGAAGGTTCCCCTGTTCGTCACTAGATGGCTGAATGGAGTTAATATACTGTATGTAGTTAGGCGGACAATGCGCCAATTTTGAGTCGTAGGGCGGAAAGTGTAGTTGAAAGTTATAATTTTAAAATTTAAATAAATATAAACTCTAAAATGTGAAGGGAAGGAGGAAATGCGACTCCTCAGAGAATATATGTTATGAATCTAATTTTGCCAAATAACCGACAAACTTGTTCTCGCCTTGTTTATCAAAACTTTATTGTCAACGACGTTTCGCGAAATTAGATTCATAACAATAATTATCTACACACCGACGATATTAAATTCATTAAACAAATAAATAAATAAATAAATTATTTCCCCCCCCCCCCAGTTATTAGCACTTTTTCTTAAATTTTCAACAATAGGACTGATTTTTTTCAGTATTGTATTTTTTTGTCTTATGCAGGGAAGAACCTGCCCTGAATGTGAATTTGCATTGTACGCTATCGACTGTACTGTTGCTGCAGTATCTACAACACAAACACACAAAAAAACAGATGTAAAAAACAAGATGTTCAGTAAAGAACATATATCCTACTTTCTCCTAAATGCATGGGTATTGTTATAACACTTTGTCCTTTTCAAGGAGTATAATTGAATGTTGGTTGTAGTAGTTTGTTGAAATACAACGTGCTATACGGATATTAATATGAGGTGCCCTTTGCTTGAGCTACCTCTGTAAAAATGTCATTCAATTCGGTTTCACCGTGTTTGAATTGGTATGGGGAATCGATTTGCACACATACATGGCCGCTATCTGCAAACTATTAGGCTGATGACCTTGTAGTTCAGTCAAAATATGCTTCTCACAAAAATGTATGTTGTTGCAAAATTTGGTAGAGATCAAATGATTAAGTTGGTCGTAATTTGATTTAGGCTTTTAAAATTTGGTAGGCCGCCATTCCGTTTCCGTCAAGATGACGGCGATATAAAACATGGCACTGAGGTGCCCTTTGCTAGTGCTACCTCTGTACCAAATTTCGTTCAATTCGGTTTCACCGTGTTTGAAAAGATAGGGGGAATCGATTTTCACACATACATGGCCGCCATCCGCAAATTATTGGGCTGATGTTCTTGTAGTTAGTTCAAACGATTCTTCATACATAAAGGTATAATGTTGCAAAATTTGGTAGAGATCGATGATGAGGTTGTTCGTAATTTGATTTAAGCTTTTAACATTTGGGTGGCCGCCATTACGTTTTCGTCAAAATGGCGGAGATAAGAAACATGACACTGAGGTGCGATTTGCTAGTGCTACCTCTGTACCAAATGCTGTTCAATTCGGTTTCACCGTGTTTGAATTGATAGGGGGAATCGATTTGCACACATACATGGCCGACATATGCAAACCAATGGGCTAATGACCGTAGAGTTTAGTCAAAAGACTCTCGCTATATAAATATATGTTGTTGAAAAATTTGGTAGAGATCGGATGATTAGGTTAGTTGTAATTTGATTTAAGCTTTGAACATTTGGGTGGCCGCCATTACGTTTTCGTCAAGATGGCGGCGATATAAAACATGACACTGAGGTGCCCTTTGCTAGTTCTACCTCTGTTCCAAATTTCGTTCAATTCGGTTTCACCGTGTTCGAATTGATAGGGGGGGGACAGGCATTCAGAGTACACACACTCACACACAGACAGACACACAATTTATGGCCCTGTGTAGATCTCATAAGTATACTTTCATTTTTTGCAAAAATCGAAAGTTGGCTAATACTGGGATTAAAACTGTGTACAAAATTTCTGGTGTGTTAGACCGTTATCAAGATGGGGATAATGTTGATACAAATTTGCCGGTCTGACGTCTTGCGGCGTGGGGTTCACATTTTGCTAGTATAAGTCTGTGTTTCGCGATTATCGTAAGCCATTTGTAATTGGATACTTGAGGATGAGTCTCATTGTACTGTGTTGTATTTTTTGAGCAATCAGCCAGTCCCACGGCATCTCTCACCCCACATTCTCTTTTGTTGCAAGTGAAAACATCTTATAATGTTAGATTGCACGCGCAGAACTATTATATTTCCTGAAAAGCAATAAAGCTAATTCCACAACGAATTTTTGGTGAGTCGCGAAACCGCGACGTTCCGTAATCGGACATTATAGAGTTGTTCTGTGTTCTATAATTCTCTATGACCTCTGAATAATACTCGTAGTTTCATGTAACCACATCGCGAAAATCTTGTTTTACTCATGAAATCAGAAGTTTAACCCCCGAAATTTCCAAATATTGTAATATATACCCACGCTAAAATATTTCAAAGTAGGCTATACCATCATACGTGTCTCGTTTCCCAAAAATAAACGTTAAAACGTTTTCTTAAACGCTAAGAGTTCCTTTCTAATTTAGACCCTCTTAAACGATTTTGCACTTAAGTTCAACAAATGTTTCTGACGACTGACGTTTTGACTGATTCTCACAAGGGAAGTATCAGGTAAGACAGGTCGAAACCTATCTTGAAATTTTGTGGACGCAATCGTTGTACTGTAAGAGGACAACGTGCGGAAAATTAGCCGCCAGATTGAAATGCAAGGCTCCTAAATCATGTGGCGAATCTCTCATATAAATCAATGGGAGGTAGCAAATACCGTACATTTTCGACTGGACAGCCCTGTCCACCCAAGCACTCAAGGCCGGTGGGAAGGAGCCACACGCTCCAGTCAGCATATCGCCTTGATACTATAAGGTGCGTTCAAAAAGTAACGAGCCGGAGGCTGGAATGTGCAAACCGGTGACGACATCGGCTAATCGTGGCGTGTGTAAGGAGGTGTGGTCCCGACCAGAGGGTGGAAGGTCACAGCCCGTCGCTAGAGTGCACGCGTGCACGTCACGCGACGATACAAAGCGAGCCGCAGCATTCAACAATCGTCCAACCAAGACCAACACAGTAGGCCATTCGACATGCTTCCTCGTGTGGCTGAAGACTGTGGGGCACCCATTGGGCACACACTTTGCGCAAGTGCAGTCGTTCCTTCATGATGGTGTGCACACTACCGACGCTCAATCCGACCACGGTGGCTATGGCGTTCACTGTCACTCGGCGGTCCTGGGTAATGAGTGCATCAACCAGCTGGACGTGGTCATCAGTAATGCAGGGGGAGTGCCCCAGACCGGGCATCATCGGCTAACGACACCCGTTCCTCCCTGAAGCGCTTGTGCCACGCCTTGACCCTTGCAAGGGACATGCAGTGTTCGCCGTACACTTGTGGCATTCGGCGATGAATGTCCGTTCCCCCGACTCCTTAAGCTGTCAGAAACCAAACAACAACTCTCATGTCACTGTTTGCAATGCGACTGGCAGCGTTGGACGATTGATGCATGCTGCTGCTCGTTTTGTATCGTCACGTGACGTGCACGCGTGCCCTCTAGCGACGGGCTGTGACCTCCCACGCTCTGGTCGGAACCACACCTCGTTACACACGCCACGATTAGCCGATGTCGTCACCGGTTTGCGCATTACAGCCTCCGGCTCGTTACTTTTTGAACGCACCGTATACTTAGAGTGCTACAGGATGTCCAACTCTTCCAGACGTCATGCCTGCGTTTTTTTTTTTTTTTTTTTTTTGTACCAGGATGTTAGGTACGATTTCGAGCCTTGCAGCTCAATCTGGCAGCTGATTTTCCGCACGATGTCCTCTTATACAGTAGTACAACGATTGAGTCCACAATGTTTCAAGATATGTTTCGGCCTGTCTTACCTGATACTTCCCTTGTGAGGGAATTGATAGGAAGGCTCTTCAGTTCACAAGTCCAGTGCAAGGACTAAATGCACAGTATACTGGTATTTTGGAGTATTTAATACCGCTCAGGCTTAAAAGCTGATGAAAGGAAAGACTGTTGTTTATTTTACCGACAATAACACCCGTCAAACAAGAAATATCATTGCCGTGAGTTTATTAAATTAAGGAAACAAAATTCGAACACATTAAAAGCTAGAGAAACAAATTTAAACGAAAACTGGTATAAAATAGATTATCCTTAAAATCATAAATGTCCGCCTCGTTGCGTAGTGGCTAGCATTCTTGGTTGTCACCGCCGTATCACGGGTTCGATTCCCGGCTCTGCCAAGAAAATTAATTCTGGTCTGAGGGCAGAATTGAGAAGAGACGGTATCGATTCCTACCTCAGCCATCATGGTTTTCGTGGTTTCCCCACTTCTACTCCAGGCAAATGCTGGCATGGTACCTAACGTAAGGCCACGGCCGCAATCCAACCACAATTACAAATACAGTACACACAATAGTACAAACATAACAGTGACACAGGTTATCAGAGAAATGTTACACACAGCCGAGTACGCGGGGCTACATGGCCACGATGCCGCAAAGCCTCCAAAGAATCAACAACAGCAACAACAACTAAAATCATAAAACGGGTCTCAGAAAACGTTTAGTTAGTTAGTTAGTTAGTTAGTTAGTTAGTTATTGAGGATTTTAGGGGCGGAATAGCGAGATCTTCAGCCCCAGAAAACTTTTAATTAGAAAACTATTAATTGTTAAAAACGTTTTGTCGTTTATTTATTTAAAAAAACGTTTTAACGTTCCTCAATAAAAGTTTATTTAATTAAACGTTTTACGAAACGTGATTAGTGGGAGCTCTAGTTGGAAACCTGCTGGTTTAAAGTGTTTATTTTTATGTAGTAGGACATCTGGCACCTTCCGCCCTGTATTCTATTGTCTCCATTAATTTCCGCAATTCTAAAACTGTGAAACGTTTTCAATAACATCAATGAAACACAAACAGGACAAAAAATATATTAACACATTTATTTTCATAATGTGAAAGGCTGTTCATTACTCGCTGAACCTGGCAGTTTACATTACGAATCATTCATTCATGTCAATCATCAAAGCTATGGTATATGTGGTGTCCATTACGCATATTTAACGTATATTATTGAAGTTCCACGATAATTTACCAGCCATCAAATTAATTTTCTAGTCCACGTATATCAATTATACAAAACCGACATACGTATTCAATTATGTGTTATAATTTTATAATTCTCTCAAATAATTCTGTTAAATATGCGTGCATTGTCCCAAATAGCGGGAATTGCATTTATAATGCCACGGTAAAATAAAAAGTCACAGGACATTTTTTTTTCACAAACACAAAATATTTTTCATTAAACTAACAGGTTACTTCGCATTATGTGGTAAAGTGGAATGAAATTATTCTGATTAGGCGTCATAAAAGATAAATAAATACATATTTTGAGCATGCGTACACACATTTATATAATACACTTCTAATAAACCACTCGTTTATCGACAGTATTAATGTTTTGGTGTGATGTACATTAATACTATTTTATTTATAATCGCATCACATGCAGTGGGCAGAACCGTAGAGAGCGACCATGGGAGCTAAGTCAAGGGCTTCCGGCCCCTCCATTATTTTGGAAGTAACTTGAATTTTTTAACTCATAAATTTGTAATTTGAATGAGGTTTTAAAATGTCATGGGTTGTGTATTGAGGAAAGAATTCATGATGAAAAGTAATAAATGTAAAACAAAATACTGGAATGCAGCTGAGAGAAATCAAAAACCCCTATTTACGGCTAATTGGCAGGTGACAAGGTAAAGGAAGTAGAATACATCTGTTACTTAGGAAGCAAAATAACCAGTGACGAACCAAAGAAGATATAAAAAGTAGGTTAGCACAGGCAAGGAAAGCATTTCTACATAAAAGGAATCTGTTAAATCGAATATAGATTTAGGTATTAGGATGTCATTTTTGAAAGCCTTTGTTTGGAGAGTGGCGCTATATGGAAGTAAAACTGGGACTGTTGGCGCAGCAGAAAAGAGGATAGAAGCTTTTGAAATGTGGTGTTACAGGAGAATGATGAAGATCATATGGGTAGGTGGGTTACAAATGAAGAGGCATTAAGACGATCGGGAGATGAGAGATGTTTCTGGCGGCTGCTAATGAAGAGAATATATAGGTTGGTAGGATATTTACTAAGACACGCAGGAATAGTAAAACTTAGTTATGGAAAGAAGGATCGAGTATAAGAACTGTAGCGGTAGACCAAGGTTAGAATATGTTAAAGAGATTGCGTCGGATGTTGGGTGTGGTAGCTATGTAGAGATGAAACGATTAGCTCAGGACAGGGAAGCGTGAAAGGCTGCATCAAACCAGTCAAAAGACTGAAGACTCAAATGACTACAGCACATAACTCCACAGTGAATATCAGTTTACCTGGTTTTTAGCTCATCAGCCAGTCTTCTTTTCATCTCTCATTGCTTGTTGTTTTAGGTTAGTTCAAGATTTTCATCACTGTGTATTTTTATAAATAATAATATTTTTAATGCAGGCAAATAGAATAATATTACAATATCAAAGTACAACTCTTTAACACTCTCACATCTGTGCATATTCACTTATTGATGGCGTTCTTTTGGTGCTGTACTCTATGTGATAGCGATCACGGGGTTGTTTAACATTCACACTCTGTATTTGGATCATCATCTTTGCAGATAAGATGGCGAAAGCCATGAACTGGCAATCTTGTGAAGACGTGTCTCAGCGGCCTCGGTGGTGTAGTTGGTAGCATGCTGAGCTTCTATGCCCAAGGTTGCGGGTTCAAACCCGGCCGAAGTCGTTTGGATTTCGTAAGAACGTTAAAGTCCATCAGTATGCCTTCCTTCGGAGGGGAAGTAAAGCCGGCGGGCCCACGTCACAGATTTATGGCATGATAAAGAACCTTCCACTAATTACACCTGTGTGAAGCTAAATTATATGTCATCTTTGAGTAACGCTCTTAGGTTCCAACTTTCGTCGCCAGGCGCCGAATGCGATGGCATCTAGTAACAAAGTGCAGAACTAGTTGGTCGTTGACGGTGGCGTTTGGTAGCAAAAGTTGGAACTACTTGAAATCCAATGTATGCTGTCCTTACTTGAATTAAAAACTGCCATCACAATTAACACAGGTTATCAGACAGATTCTACATACACCCAAAGTACTCGGGGCTACATGACCACGTTGTCCAAGCCCCTAAACTGAGGAACCAGCCAACAAACTAAGACGTGTCTCATCTCGAAATTTCCCTTTGTCTCATCGTGGCCCCTGTGTCATAAAAGTCAGAGGATATGTTTTCTCTTTTCAAGATTAGTGTTGTTAGTAATTTCTGATGCGCTGGTATCACGTAGTGTCAGTAAAGACTGCAGGTCTGCGATGAGAAAAGTTTCATCTCTACATAGCTACCACGCCTTCTTTTGCCAGGATATTTATGAGTCTATGCTACTCTCATCGCCTTCTTTAAGTAAACTGCTTTACCTCTTTCCAGTGTGGGCAAGTTCTTAACCGTAAGATGTGGCCAAATTATTCATATGCCTTAAGTCAGTATTCCTAATGTGTTAGGTGTGAATAATATTTTTTTTTTCATCTCTACATAGCTACCACGCCTTCTTTTGCCAGGATATTTATGAGTCTATGCTACTCTCATCGCCTTCTTTAAGTAAACTGCTTTACCTCTTTCCAGTGTGGACAAGTTCTTAACCGTAAGATGTGGCCAAATTATTCATATGCCTTAAGTCAGTATTCCTAATGTGTTAGGTGTGAATAATAATATAATATTTTTTTAAACTTAACATTTCATTCGTTGTATATTTCCGTGCTCGGGCTCCTCAAGAATTAGTCGTTCTTCCTTCAGTAATGTACGAAGTATAATAGTGGAATTTTTGAGACTTTGAATTAGAAACGTGCCTGCCGTATAGCCTATAGGTATCTCCAACTTCCGTATGTTATAACCTAAATGGACAACTCTCTAACTTTGCTATTTCCCCGACTGAGAAGTGAAATACACAATGGAAATTTATAAAATTCGTCATACAGGGTCTTTATTTTTGCATGGCAAGGCGATTCCACTCGTCCTTGGCCGGCGGTCCCCGATCAATAGCCGGCTGTTACTAGTTGGCGCGCGTGGTCTCCGGCCGTATTCCCACGTTCTTCCTGCGGTAGGCGTGTGAGCTCCGAACTATTGGGTGTTTCGTAAAGCTACTGTGTACTGTATATCGTATTGTATAGTGTGATTGTGTATAGTGCTGTAATGCCTTATGTGAAATATTCGTTACGTGAACGTGTATATCTGTACAATGCGTACATAAAATGCAGGAAATCGTGCTCTAGAGCAAGAGCAGGGAGACCCATTCCTATAAATCGGACAATAAAACCAACTGGCTAAGATATTCAAACGTACAGGTTTAGTAAACAATGAACATACACGTAAAGGTCGTTATTTCCTTACTGAAGCTAAATTAACCGAAAACTTCATAAGGAGATGCCGATTATTTTGACAGCGGATGCCGTACATAGCGCGCGCGGTAGCCGGAAACTGAGCAGTCACTGGCGGAGTGCGAGAGCGATAATGTCCTTGCCAAGCAAATATTAAGACCCTGTAGTTCACCTTGTAATGTTTTGGATACTATTCATTGGTTGCATTTACATTGGACATGGTCTCATGGAAATACTGTACATCAAAATGGTTTAGAAATTAATTTCAGTGAAGTTGTCAACTGTAAGGCATCCCGGGCCCCTATAGCAAGTCCGGGCTCTGGGGCCGCAGCCACGCTTGCCCCTTCCTCTCGTCGGCTTGCCAGTGGGTAGTGAAGCGGTCACATTGGTATTCCAGAAGGAGGTTATATGTTGTTTCAGTCTTCAGTTTTTTGTCTGGTTTGATGCAGCGCCACATGTCTCCCTGTCCTGAGCAAATCGTTTCATCTCTACATACTTACCACACCTTCAGACTTCTATCATTCCACGCTCCGATCCGTGAAGTGTCAGATTTCTTCCTTGTCAAACCCCTCTCGAGCAGTCCGCACCCAAAATCCGAACGGCGGCTTCGGTGGCGTAGTTAGTAGCATGCTGAGTTTCTATGCCCAACGTCACGGGTTCAAACCCGGTCGAAGTCGTCGGAGTTTTTAAGAGCGTTAAAAATTCATCACTATGCCATCCTTCGGAAGGGAAATAATGCCGTCGGGCCCATGTCGTAGATTTATGGCATGTAAAAGAACCATCCACTAACTATACTTTTGTGAAGCCAACATTTGTAGGTTAGATTTGATAACGCTATATTAGTTACAACGTTCTCCGCCTGGTGCTGTTTGCGATGGTATCTAGTAGCCAAGTCCGCAGCTAGGTGTTGTGAAAGGTAGCATTTGGTAGCAAAAGTAGGAACTACTTGAAAATTGATGTCTGCAGTCCTTACCTGAATCACACATAACACACTTAAATACAGCCATCACAATTAACACAGGTTATCAGACAGATTCTACACACACCCAAAGTACACAGGGCTACATGACCGCGTTGTCGCAGCCCCTAAACTAAGGAACCAACCAACCAACCGAAATCTGAACGGGGGACTAGTTTAACTCCGGATTGGAATTTTACAAGAGAGGAGGCCATCATCACATGTAATTATGCATATCCTCGGGAAGAACATTATTGCTGTAGTTTCCCGTTGCTTGCAGCCATACAGCAGTACCGTACGCAACTTAACCATTAATTGGGTAATGATTGTTATCAATGTCTTCGCCGTCTATAGGACAAGTAAAGAATGGATTGATTCTGAAAGTCTGCAACACCCCTTTAGAACCAAGTTTGCTATTTATTCATTTTCGCGACTTGGGACATCTTGGTCATCAGCTCCATGTATTTGTGATAACCTGTGTTTTTGTGTTGACTGTAGCAGTGTAGCTGTAATAAGGACAGAGATGGGCTAGATGCCACTGGACTTGAAATAAGATAATATCCCGGCTTTTTCCTGGAGGAAGAGTGAGGAAAACCAGGGGGAAAAACAAAATAAGAATAGCCCCTTGGCAGTGCCGAGTTTTGAACCTTCTATATCCAGACTTCTTGCAGCTCCTCCCTCTATCTGCAAAGAAGGGCATGGAAAATATAACCAATATAACATCACGAACCTGAGACGTCACTTTATATACTGGAGCCTTCTAGAATATATTCGAAACTTTAATATTGCTTTCCGTCTTGTTCTTTCGGTATAATTCCTAGGCCTGACTTGTCTCTTAATTACAAAGATGTTGACGAATTCCTTCCTGGCGCAGCTTTGTTGTGGATTAAGACATCCTCATGCAACTCTTAAGCCTGCAGTACACTATCGCCGAATGTAGGCGAACTGAGACGAGCGCGATAGTGTACCCGGTGTGCTCGTGTACATTCGGGGTAGTTCGCATCGCCAACATTCGTGTTCGGCCGCGCTCGCTATTTTGGTGGTCCACCGACACGGATCAAAGGAGACGAACTAGGGCGAATGCCGAGCGCGGACAGGTACTAACTTGAGCCAGTACACACTCGCTTGCATTCGTGTAGCCACGCACGCACTCTGTCTACAGTGATCGTTGATTATTTATTTGTTAACTGGTGCGATTTCTTTATTTATTGATGGAATGGTCTAATGAGGAAACGCTGTTGTTTCTAAGCCCCACCACCACTCCCTCCGACGTCAGAAGCCCCACCATCCCCCTTGGTCCTAGAGACTTGAAACTTGGTTTGTGGGTAAAGGGGGTAAGGACCATTCATTTACGTGAAACAAACTTTTTTGTAAACTTCCTAGTTTCAAAAATATAAGAATTTCAAAAGTGGACTTTTTTTTTGAGAAAAAAAAGTTTTGTCCTAACGATAAAGGTCACAATGAGAGGGCTTGGCGGGAATGTTTTGCAGCGAATACGCACGATTCGGTTCGGCATGGTTCGGCCGAACTTAGGCGATTGTGTACTTGGTTAGTTCGGGTTGCACATTCGTCTACATTCGCGGTCGCCATCCCACCCGAACATTCGGCGAAACATTCGGGCGAATGTTCGGCGATAGTGTACTGCTCGAGTCTACAGTAAGCTGCGTGAACCTGAGAGGAATGTGCATCGCGGACTATGAGAAATGGTGTTGACGAGTGATGAGGTTTCTCGGTCCGTGCATAGTACCGAACCAAATACATTGGTCGGTGACTCACTGACTTACTCGTAACACCACACTGGTTTCAGAAAAGACCCTATGTTAGCAGTATTGGAATAGATGAGAATGTCAGGTAACACGGCGGGCTGTCGACAGGCTTCTCAATTCTCGCCTGTTCCTACCCTGCCTCTGCCCTTCATCCCGCAAGTTCACAGAGCTTGGAACCGAGCAGTACTGCCCACGTACTGCCTAGTCAGTGTGATCCTCTGCTCTTCTGTCATACGTAACGTGTGACGCATTGAGCTGCACAGTGAGGTATGAACAGGAGCGAGAGATAATCAGCTCACGTTAATTTAATTAGCGATGAATCATTAAGGTACGTCACAATTTAAAACAAACAACAGCAAATGGAGGATAAACTGTTACAAGGTACTTCAATTAACACGTACAAACAGCGCGGTGGCACAATATTTTGATATGGCATGTAACACACAAAATATCCTGTACAGTAAATGACGTGCTAGGAATTCAGAGGTTCACAATAGTAATAAAACGTGAACTGATTTTTTGACTGTTGTTCTGAAGCATTGTTTGTAGTAGGGAGGGGGCGATGGGGAGGTCATTATCGCCATTTCCAATCTTAACTTGACTGTGTATTCTGCGGACCGAGGGCTGAAACTGGGGTGACAGGCTCGCTAGCTTGGAAGCTAGTAATTGAATGGAGATTGTTGGAAGAAATGAAAACGTAAACACTTTTATAGTGGGCGATGTATTAAAGATAGAGATATGGTGTACGGACATTGTTTTTAGAACTTTTCATGCTGAACAATTCTTACACTCATAGTATATAGGCTACACTACATAGGTTTACCCAGCGTAAGCTTAAAAGGCGCACGGACGGTAAGTTATTTTTCGACTCGATTCACTGAAATCGTTACTGCTCGGCTTCCTTTCGTCATAAATTCATTATTTTCTACAGAAACCTTCCTCGAGAAATCCTTTACAGAATGGTGAAACCCGCATCAAATTCCATCCAGAGGTTCTTGAGATTACCCGTTACATCCAAGAATCGGGGACTTGGTTTTATAGGCCTACAAAGCCGAGATAATCGTTTCATTGAATTACGTATTTTTATTATTTGGCTCTGGGGGATTGATCACCCTGATTATCCCCCGTAGTTACACCACTGATTACAACCATCCCAAAGACACAATTTATCAGACAGATTCTGTGTTGGCTTGTCAAAAATAAATTAATTAATAAATACATAAGTGAATGAAAAAACTTTCTTTCTTTCTTTCTTTCTTTCTTTCTGTGAAGGCAAGAGTAATAATTGCGCACTGGAAAATCGTAGGGGTGATGTGAAAAGAGATTCGTGTTTTATAATTTTCAGTAATGACCCTTGACAAAGCAGGGCAGCCGAGTATCTCACATCGCGTGCCGGTGTAAGGAAGTAGACCTACTTGATATTCCACATGCGTGAAGGAGTGATATTCACAGGAAAGCCATACATCATCCTGTTAACGATGTGTTGAAGGGTGGCTGACCTGTGTAGTAACTTATAATGCAGTAGTAATTGCTGGTCTGTTTATGCGATCTTAATGCCAGGCTCTTCTTCAGCCTAATGAATGGAAATATTAGTAGGTCATCTATAAGGTCAGATGAGAGGGAAACTGAAAACTACTTTCTATTTCTCTACATTGACAGCGCGACATTCATCAGTCGAAGTACTCTTCAGGAGAAGGGTAGAATATTTAGCAGCTAGTTGTAGGAGTGGGGTCAATGGCGTATACTTCCTGGGTTTCCTCTGTCCTGGTTATATAAACATGGTGATAACTGTGTTTGAATTTCAGTGCCGTGTTGTCTTGTCAAATAAATAAATAAATACATACATAAATCAATAAATCCATAAATAAATAAATACAAAAATAAAGAAATAAATGAATAAATACATAAATAAATAAATGAAGCCGGAAGGAAGCTTGCAGTTTTACGTGACCGTTAATCTCGCGATAATGAGCCACGGGACCTCCATTTCTACGTGGAATTCGAACCACAGGACATGATATTTCACTTCGAAAATCTCACATGAGTTAAGTTAGTTTTTGTTGTTTTAAGGGGCGGACCTAAGAGGTCATCTGCCCCTCTTAACACAGATTAAAGTATACAAATTTGGAATGGAATTTATAAATTTAGAGGTGGACAACTAAATTTGAAAAGATCTACTATTAATAAAACAAAAACATGATAGATAGATAATAGTAAGAGGCAGTCGTCTTAAAATCTTTCCCACACTAGTGATATGATGTTGTTTCATTCATTCATTGATTGATTGATGATTAATTAATTAATTCCTACTTCAGGCATCCTATAGGTAAGGCTGTTCCAAATCCACGAGTTTGAGTATGCGTGCACGCGAGTACTCAGCAGTAATGCTCGGAGTACGGTTGGAGAGGGACTGGGGGTGATAGCCAATACGTCACTGGGTGAAGGTCATAGCACAAGTCCATGCGCTTCCTGCCAGTCTTGATGTATCCACCGCGCAGTGATGGCAGCCCCACACAGCAGAGCTTATTGCATGTTGCAGGTTTACTCACGGAAGGCGGTGAGCACTCCGTCCCACACTGGCGACCAGCTCGGCTGGAACAGCCTGCTATAGGTGGTTCTCCGTGGTCCCTATTACTCCAAGTAAATGCCGAAATGGTACCTAATTTAATCCCACGGCCATCTCCCCAATTACGAATACACACGCAATTACAGCCATCCCATTGACACAATTTATCAGACAGATTCACACAAACACTCGCACCCAAGTACACGGGGATACATGACCACAACGTCACAAAGCCCCTAAGTGAATGAACAACCATAGTGAATAATAAATTGGTAAGCATAAACGACATGGTAATAGTCAGTCGACTTGAAAACTTTCACACACTAGTAGCATGACGTTTCATTTGTGGGGGTTGGACATCGTGATCATTCAGTTCTGTATAGCCTACTTGGATGTGTGTGTAATTTTGCCTAATAACCTGTGTTGTTGTGATGGCTGTATTAGTGTGGCACTAGAAATACTCATATTATGGTCTCAGTTACCTGGTGTTACGCTTGCACTGTCGCCTAGTTGTGTACCCAGAACTCGCGTTTGGGTGAGATTTTATTAATTTTGCCAAATAATCACCAAAGAGACGAGCCATTATCGTACAACTCTTGAGTGGTGTGGTTTCCCGCTCCCTAAAATTCTGACTTCCTCGACCAGGAATCATATCCAATATCTTGAAATTAAACCACTACTGCCACCGATGAACAGGGCCATAGAGAGGATTTTAGGGACCCTATGCAATTTCCTTTCTTTTGCTCTCCTTGAAATACTTGCAATTATTACAATGCACTCCTAGCTATTCCGAAAATACAGTACAATGTCATTCTGAGAAAGGCATCTGATGCACAGTCATAATTTGAATAACATGCAAATCTTAATTTAGCATTTTATTTAATTTTATGAAATATATTTTGCAAAGAGCACAAAACGATTTAGGATTTTTGAATAATGTTAACACAGTTAACATGCATAGGGAAATACATTTGCAATACTGTAAGTCCTCACTATAATTACCAGTACGTAATGAAAAACAAGATGTTCAGTAAAGAACATATAGCCTACTTTCTCCTAAATGCATGGGTATTGTTATAACTCTTTGTCCTTTTCAAGGAGTATGATTGAATGTTGGTTGTAGTAACTTGTTGAAATACAACGTGCTATAGGGATATTATACATGAATATGAGGTGCCCTTTGCTAGTGCTACCTCTGTACCAAATTTCGTTCAATTCGGTTTCACCGTGTTCGAATTAATAGGGGGAATCAATTTTGACATAAAGATGGCCGCCATCTGCAAACTATTAGGCTAATAACCTATTCGATTGGTCAAAGGATGCTCCCTCCATAAAGGTATGTTGTTGCAAAGTTTGGTAGAGATCGGATGGTTATGTTAGTCGTAATTTAACTTAAGCTTTGAACATTTGTGTGGCCGCCATTACGTTTCTGTCAATATGGCGGCGATATAAAACATGACACTGAGATGCGCTTTGCTAGTGCTACCTCTGTACCAAATATCGTTCCATTCGGTTTCACCGTGTTTGAATTAATAGGGGGAATTGATTTTCACACAAAGATGGCCGCCATCCGCAAACTATTAGGCTAATGACCTATTCATTAGGTCAAAAGATGCTTCCTCTATAAGGGTATGTTGTTGCAAAATTTGGTAGAGATCGGATGATTAGGTTAGTCGTAATTTGATTTAAGCTTTGAACATTTGTGTGGCCGCCATTACGTTTCCGTCAAGATGGCGGCGATATAAAACATGATACTGAGGTGCATTTTGTTAGTACTACCTCTGTACCAAATTTCGTTCCATTCGGTTGCACCGTGTTCGAATTAATAGGGGGAATCGATTTTTACACAAAGACGGCCGCCATCCGCAAACTATTACGCTGATGACCTATTAGATTGGTCAAAGGATGCTCCCTCCATAAAGGTATGTAGTTGCAAAATTTGGTAGAGATCGGATGATTAGGTTAATCGTAATTTGATTTAAGCTTTGAACATTCGTGTGGCCGCCATTACGTTTCAGTCAAGATGGCGGTGATATAAAACATGACACTGAGGTGCCCTTTGCTAGTTCTACCTCTGTGCCAAATTTCGTTCCATTCGGTTCCACCGTGTTCGAATTAATAGGGGGAATCAATTTTGACATAAAGATGGCCGTCATCCGCAAACTATTAGGCTAATAACCTATTAGATTGGTCAAAGGATACTCCCTCCATAAAGGTATGTTGTTGCAAAGTTTGGTAGAGATCGGATGGTTATGTTAGTCGTAATTTAACTTAAGCTTTGGACATTTGTGTGGCCGCCATTACGTTTCTGTCAATATGGTGGCGATATAAAACATGACACTGAGATGCCCTTTGCTAGTGCTACCTCTGTACCAAATTTCGTTCCATTCGGTTTCACCGTGTTTGAATTAATAGGGGGAATTGATTTTCAAACAAAGATGGCCGCCATCCGCAAACTATTAGGCTAATGACCTATTCACTTGGTCAAAGGATGCTTCCTCTATAAGGGTATGTTGTTGCAAAATTTGGTAGAGATCGGATGATTAGGTTAATCGTAATTTGATTTAAGCTTTGAACATTTGTGTGGCCGCCATTACGTTTCCGTCAAGATGGCGGCGATATAAAACATGACACTGAGGTGCCTTTTGTTAGTACTACCTCTGTACCAAATTTCGTTCCATTCGGTTGCACCGTGTTCGAATTAATAGGGGGAATCAATTTTCTCACAAAGATGGCCGCCATCCGCAAACTATTACGCTGATGACCCATTAGTTTGGTCAAAGGATGCTCTTCCCATAAAGGTATGTTGTTGCAAAATTTGGTAGAGATCGGATGATTAGGTTAGTCGTAATTTGATTTAAGCTTTGAACATTTGTGTGGCAGCCATTACGTTTCCGTCAAGATGGCGGCGATATAAAACATGACACTGAGGTGCCTTTTGTTAGTACTACCTCTGTACCAAATTTCGTTCCATTCGGTTGCACCGTGTTCGAATTAATAGGGGGAATCGATTTTCACACAAAGATGGCCGCCATCCGCAAACTATTACGCTGATGACCTATTAGTTTGGTCAAAGGATGCTCCCCCCATAAAGGTATGTTGTTGCAAAATTTGGTAGAGATCGGATGATTAGGTTAGTCGTAATTTGATTTTAGCTTTGAACATTTGTGTGGCCGCCATTACGTTTCCGTCAGGATGGCGGCGATATAAAACATGACACTGAGGTGTCCTTTGCTAGTGCTACCTTTGTACCAAATTTCGTTCAATTCGCATTCACCGTGTTCGAATTGATAGGGGGGGACAGACATTCAGAGTACACACACTCACACACACACAGACACACACACACACACACACACAGACTCACACACACACATACACACAGACTCACACACATACACACACACAGACAGACACACTTTTTTCGCCCTGTGTTGATCTCATAAGTCTACTTTCATTTTTTGCAAAAATCGAAAGTAGGCTAATAGGTAGCATTTTAAAACTCAGCATTAATTTGCTAGCAGATTCATCACTAAGTTATTCCTTAACAGTTATAACTCCCAACTCAGAGTCACATAGAATTTAATACTCTTCCGGGGTAGAATGAGGTACATTACAGAGTGTTAGTCATTGTTGTTTTAAGGGGCGAAACTACGAGGTCATCTGGCCCTTAATTATTACAGAGTGTATTTTGTAATTTTCAGAATCAAGGAACTTCTTTTACCAAATAACTGGTTTCTGCCAATACTTTCGTACTGTCATATTTGCCTCTATTTAAGTTCCAACGTTCACCACTAGGTATCATTGACATCTGGTAGCGAAAGTTGGAACTACTTGAAATTGAACGGAACTTGTAGCTCACCCTATGGGTGTCCGCTGGAAGCAGCTACAGACTCTGGAGAGCCGAACATGTCCTCGGACACTCCCGGCACTAAAAGCCATACGATAAATAAATAAATAAATAAATAAATGCCTCTGAAGTGTGTTCTGCCTCATTTCTATTGACAGTTAAAAGTTCCGTAACATGAGATATCTTCTGCAAAGCTGAAGACAAATCGACATCCTTACTCTGCAAAGCCTCGGACAGGTTGTAAGTAACAGCCAACATTGTACATACTACTAAAGTAGTTAAAATAAACTGAAACTAACTTGCGCCAATAGAGGGCCCTCATTGCTTATGGGGGCCCTATGCATTTGCCCCCCTTGCCCCCTCCTTCTCGGCGGCCCCGCCGATGAATCTGTAAGGCGCAGTGTGAAACATCAGGCAAGACGCTTGTTGAATCTAAGTTCAATATGGACGAAACTTGGCGAGAAGAATGGACTATATCAAACCCTGATGAGCTAGGATTGATCACCGACTCCTGCAGGAAACCTCCTAGTTTCCTTCTTCCAAGAAGAATATGGACGTCACTGAACCGAGTGCGGACCGATCACGGAAGATGGGGTAAAATTTCTAGTCCTCAGTGCGATTATGGCGATTCAGTGCAGACAATCCATCATATTATGTCGGAATGCCCTTCGCGGTCCTTCAAGGGAGGATATGACGACCTGCAGTGGAGTGGATTGCTGCTCTGGACATCCAACAGTGACATTTGGTTTCGTTTTCGATGTTACTAGATATTTATTACTTGTTTATATTGTATATACTGTAGCATTACTGTATCCTCTGTATGTCATACGAAATATATACAGTATATATAGTGTGAAACATCGGTTGAAAAGCACGTCATAGTACGAACGAGCCTAAGGTATCATTTGGTCATCTTGTTAGAACAATAGGGCCTATCACTTTGTAAGATTGGTGCCTCACGTCCATCATATTACTTTAACTGCAAGATGGACGACCACTATGCATTAGGCTAGTGATTCATAACCATCTGGCCAAGTGGGAAGTCGTGGTCATTGTCACTGACGGGCAGCAGATGCTCTCGGCTCGATGTACTGTATTTTGAAGTCGGATTCGGCAGCCCCGACGAGAGGGAGGGACAAACTGGGCAAACAGCCCGGGGGCTCAGCGTACTGAAGGGCCCGAAAGAGACAACCACAGTCATTTATATCAATACAAAGAAAAAAGCTTGTATAATACGAATTCAACTGAATTTTGGAAATAGGCAATGCATTTTGAAGTTTCGGAGGGGAATTAAAGCCTACGGTCCCATGTCGTAGACTTATGGCATGTTAAAGAACCTTCCACTAATTACACTTGTGTGAAGCTAAATTATAGGTTATATTTGACCAACGCTCTTAGGTTCCAACTTTCGTCACCAGGAGCTGACTGCGGTGACATCTAGTAACCAAGTTCAGAACTAGTAGTCGTTGACGGTAGCGTTTTGGTAACAAAAGTAAGAACTACTTCAAAATTAAATGTCTGCAATCCTTACTTGAATTAAAAACAGATAACGCACAATAATACATCCATCACAATTAACACCGGTTATCAGACAGACAGATTCTACACACACCCAAAGTACACGGGGCTACATGACCGCGTTGTCGCAGCCTCTAAACTGAGGAACCAACCAACCAACCTACCTACTTTGTCTGCTAAGAAATGTTTTCTAAAATAACATGGTTCAGGGTTGTTTTAATTTGTTTTGGTTGAGGGAGAATATTTCAAATTCCCTCCCCAAAAATAATTACTCCACTAAGCTTAATAGTCATTCTGAAATGGTTTGTGCCAGTCAACTGTGTGGGCTGCGCCCCTTGCAGCAGGACATTCCAGTCGAGCATAGTCCATTGTTCGTGCCTTCTTTATAGCCCTCACGCAACAACACACCTTCACCTCCTCACAAATATTTCTATAGCAGGTTTAGCTGGCCACGCACCTTGACTACACGAGGCTACGAGGGAGTTGCCAGCAGTGTCGAATTATGAGCCCAAATACTAGGGAGGCCCGTTCAGAATCCAACCCCTGAGCCGCGCAAGTACTTATAGTACTGAGTAATAACCGAGTGAGTTAGCCGTGGTCGTTACGGCATGACTGCTGGCAGTCGCTCACATCCGGGAGGCGAGGAGGTTCGAATCCCCCCGCCGGCAACCTTGAAGATAGTCTTCTGTGGTTTCCCATCTTCCTTCCACGCAAATGCCGGGGTTGGTCCCTAACTATAGACCACAGCCGCTACCTTCCAACTCCTTGTCCTTACATTCAAACTTTCCTCTCCAGACAACACTCCACACGCAACGGTACGTGTAGCTCACCCATTGGGTGTCCGTCTCGAAGCAGCTACAAAACTGACGAGCCGAACATGTCCTTGGACACTCCCGGCACTAAAAGCCATACGCTAATTAAAAAAAACTGAGTAATAATAATACAGTGTTATTTATTTATCGTATGGCTTTAAGTGCCGGGAGAGTCCCAGAACATGTCCGGCTTGCCAGAGGCTGTAGCTGCTTCAAGCGGACACCCATAGGGTGAGCTACAAGTTCCGTTCAATTTCAAGTAGTTCCAACTTTCGCTACCAGATGTCACTGATACTTAGTGGTGAACGTTGAAACTTTGATAGAGCGTTCCAACGAAATCTAAACTAGAAATTTAGCTTCACACAAGTTTAGTCTGTGGAAGGATCTTTTACATGCCATAAATCTAGGACATGGGACCGCCGGTTTTACTTCCCATCCGAAGGAAGGCATACTGAAGGATTTTAACACTCTTAAAAAATCCCACGACTTCGGTCGAGTTTGATAATAATAATAATAATAATAATAATAATAATAATGTTATTGGTTTTTCGTCCCTTTTAACTACCCTGGCTTTTAGAGACGCCGGGGTTCCGGAATTTTGCCCCGAAGGGGATCTTTAACGTGCCAGTAAATGTACTGACACGGCTCCCTCGCATTTGCGCACCCTCAAATGCCAGCTGACTGCGCCAGGTTTCGAACCTGCAACCTTGGGCTCAGGAAGCGAGAACGTTACCCCTGAGCCACGCAGCCAGACAGGTCGAGTTTGAACCCGTTATCTTGGGGACAGCAGTTCAGCATGCTACCAACTACGCCACCGAAGCCGGGTGATTTGTTTTGGTGGAGCGGGGCCAGCGGCCAGCTACCAGGCGCGCACACACGCCTTCCGCGAGTCAACCGAACTCGGTCCGCAGATTGCGCGGATGTAGAAACCGCAACAGAGTGCATTAATTAATGTTAAATTCACCGGCAAATCGTGATTACAGAACTTACCTTTTCACAGTAGATATTGAAAATGTTCTCTTTCAGCTGACAGACAGGCGTTGAAACCGTGTAAATAAATAAGCGTTTACACGTTGTTATTCCCTTCTGTTGTTAGGGATATCTGCTGTCGTATATTGTTCTCCAGATCCACTAGAGTACGGGTTACTGAGCTGTACACTTTGTATTTTAAATTACCCCTCAATTAAACATCAAACGGGCTTAGATCCGTGCTTCGTATTAAAGTAAGAACGCAGGATTATTATTAGCCTACTTTTCACATTTTGCAAAAATGAGGAAAAAGTAGACTTATGAGATCGATCCGGGAAAATGTGTGTGTGTCTGTCTGTCTGTCTGTCTGTCTGTCTGTCCTTCTGTCTGTCTGTCTGGCTGTGTGTGTGTGTCTGCCCCCCCCCCCCCTATCAACTCCTAAACGGCTGCAGCAATCAAAACCAAATTTAGTATGAGTAAAGATGTGCACCGGAATATCTCACGTCCATATTTGAAAATGATGTCAGTGCTACCAACTGCTGAAAAAACGCACTAGAAATTTGAGCTCCATGTTGGATATCTTGCAAGGTATGCATGGGAGCTATTCCAGGAGGCCAACCATGACAGTGTTGCCAAAATAATTTTAAGCCTTCTGATAGGTCCAATGTTTAAATGCATATAACTTCTACACTATCAATTGGATTTCAACCAAATTTTGTATGTAATATCTGTACATAAACAGATATGACTGAGCGTATTCTTAAGAGCCACCAGGGCTGCCAACTGTTAATCATTGCTCTCTCTATTTTATTTTATCCAAATACCAATATATCAGAAAGTATGCAAGCCAACAGCTTTAAACTATGCACACGTATATTCTGACATTTTAGATTAATTTGGAGTAACTTATATACGTCAGTTCTACCAACGTGATTATAAACCTGCTGATAGTACCAATTTTTAAATACATGTAACTTCTATACTATCAGTTGGATTTCAACCAAATTTCGTATGTGCTATGTGTACCATAACAGATATGACTATAAGTATTGTTAAGAGCAATCAGGACTGCCAACTGTTAATAAATGCTGTCTATATTCTTTTTACCCTAATATCAATATATCAGAAAGTATGCAAGCCAACAGCTCTATACGTTGCACACGTACAGCACCTGACATTCTAGATTAATTTGGAGTAATTAATACAAGGCAGTGCTGCGAACATGATTCTATGCCTGCTGATATATCCAATTTTAAAATACATGTAACTTCTATACTAACAAATGGATTTCATCCAAAATTGGCACAACAAGATATCATAATAATTCAGATTATTTCTGACCAGCACACGCATGGTATTGTTGGCAACATGCTTTTACGCGTGCTGATAGATCCAGTGTCTAACTGCATGTAACGTCCATTGGACTTCAACCAAATTTTGTATTCTGTACCTTACGAGGTGGAACTAAGAATATATTCAGTCACCAGGGCTGCCAACTGTAGTGCTCTATTAGGCTACATTATACCAGGTATATTTTGAACTAATTAGATATTTCGATATTACCAACTTAATTTCGTCATTATTCTAGATAGGATCATATACTGTAGAATAATCATTGGCATGAAAAGTAGGCTGTATAGTTCTTCACGGAACTTCTTGTTTTTCATTTGAATTGAGCCTCTATGGACTGCATATTAACAATCAATTTTATTTGTGTCTAGATCGTGTTCTGTTACCAGTCTTGACGTCATCCCAGTATTTCTTGAGTCCATCGATCAGTGCCGTCTTTCGTGCTTTTGGTAGAGGTCCTCTCCGTTTCCTGGGCTCAAATTTTAATAGGGTTTAATAACCATCGAAATTCAAATTTGTCGTGGATTTTCGTTTTTGGAATACCAATTTACATAAGGTCTTTCTCACATTCTTGGAACCATCTCCATTTCATTTTTTCCTTTATTATTATTATTATTATTATTATTATTATTATTATTATTATTATTCCGTATAGGCCAACTATGGACCACGACATTCAGCTATTGCGTTTGGAGTGGGTCTTGATGTTTGCCCAGTAGTCACGTATCCTCTGGCAGTGTTGTTCCTTTCTCTCCTTTGCCCAGAGGCCACCTGACTTCTTCCTTAGGGGTTTGTTCTGGAACTTCATTTGCTTCAGTTTACTCCTGAGAGACGTTTGATCTTTTATGTATTTTTCTGTAATTCCCAGCTCCAGCAGATCTTAGTCCACTTCTATCAGCCACGGTGACTTGGTCTTCTTTCTTTGGCAATGTGTGAGAAGCTGGTTGGTCATCCTCGTGGGATGCATCCTGTAGACTTGTCCATAAAATGCTACACGTCTCTTCCTGGCCACGTCTGTAATTCTATCAGAGTATCTATAGAGCTCCTGGTTGGGTCGTCTCTTGTATTCACTTCCTTCCTTGACTGGTTCCAATATCTTCCTCATTATTATGTTTATTAAATTACATTATGCGAACCAGCCAAAACTAAGGACCACGCAAATATCATTTCATTTCCTTCTCATAGTTCTTTCTTCCTTTCTCTTCCTCCACACTTCCTTCATTCTTTCAGAGTGTTGCGCCTTTCTCTCTGCTGTCCACCTTCCTCCCCTGCGTTCCTTCTTTTCTCCCACAAGAACGTTTATGTTGGAAAGAATTTCCCTGAACTGTGGTCTGTCCCGACAGTCGTCATCTGTAATTTCTAGCCTCCGAAGTTCTTCCTTCTTCTGCTTGGTGTAACCCCCTTGGCTCTTCAGATTATATATTTTATTAAAAATTTGTTTATTTAATCTTGTTGGATCCATTCTAACCATATGTCCATAGAAACGTAAACGTATTTTCCTAATTGTTATTTCCAGGTCTTCCACCCTTTCATATATCTCCTTGTTGGATCTTAATCTGTAGGTTCCCTGTACCACTTTTGGGCCGTAAATCCTCCGCAATATCCTTCTTTCAATCTTCAGAAGCTTTTCCAGGTTCATCAAATTTGCCGTCTCCACACCATATAAGATCACCGGTTTTACCACAGCATTGTAGTGTTGTAGTTTGGCATTAAGGGCGAGGTTCTTTTTGTTGTTGTATATATTTTTAGTGGAGAAGTTGAGTTTTTCTAGTTTAAGTCTTCTATTTTCCATCGACCCTTTGTCCAGTCCATTGTTGCTAATGATCTCTCCGAGGTATTTAAACTGTTTCGTGACATTTACTTTCCCATATTTTGTCTTAACTGTTTTCTTCATGTAGTTCTTGTTGGTGCTCATCATCTCTGTTTTTGGAAAAGAGATTTGTAAACCTGTTTATTATTATTATTATTAGGCTATGTCAGTCATTGAAAGTTGTATAGGCAGTATTTAATCGCATGGGTTAAACATATTTAGATGTGGAAAGCGTTTGGCTTGTATTCTTATAGAGGTGTAATTCTATAAAGGGTATTTCACATCGTATCTTGTTGACCAGTATTATGTTTTAAGAACTATTATTTAATTATTGAATGATAATTGTTGAAAGCAGTGGAGTGAGTTGAAGATTCTGTTCTGCTTGTGACTCCATTAATTAGAGCAACAGCATCTCCAGTGCAAAATAATAGTTCGTCCTGTCTTGGAGTTCTTGGAACTGTTTGTGCGCTCTTTAGCACGGGAGTGAACGTCATACTTCACGCCTTCTTGAGCAATTACTGTAAGTAGTGTCTGCAACATAGGCGCCGACTTAAGTCCAGTATTAGCCACATCCCATGTTCCAGATAACTTGACGCCCAAATAACTTGAAACCATAAGCATCTAGGAGAAGACTGTTATTCGTCAATTCACATACAGTGAAACCTCTCTAAAAGGCGACCCCTATTAAAGGACTACCCTTCTTAAAGACCGATTTTTCTTGGAACCGATTTAAAACCTCATAAGGTCAATTTATTTGTTACCTCTATTTAAGGACCACCCCTCTCCCCGACCAAAGACCAGGTATTTTCTCAGTCTGACCTCTTTCAAAAGACCATTTCTCGTCTGCTTTCCCATTGGAGATGGTGATGAAGGTGATGATGTAAACAATGGTTCTGTTGGCACAGAACTGCATCAGCATACAATGTCATTAGAAAAAGTGTTTTGTAGCGAAAAAATAAAATAAAAAACGGCTCTCCTAGAAGATTGTTCGAACCCAGAACTAATTAATGGACTTTCAAACTCACTCAGATATTCTAGAAAGTGAAATTGTTAAAAAATTGCGCTAATCAGAAATAGAGATCAATTCGTGATTTTTTTAAATGACATAGCTCAGAAAATAACTAATTGTAATTAATTTGTAGGCTACTAAATGTGAACCTATGCAGATATATTGTAATCAAGTATGTGTTCCAACTGTACTTTATTAATTATGCAGTATAACATTATTTTTAATGCCTACCCCTATTAAGAGACCACCTCTCTAAAAGACCAATTTTCCATGGGACCGTCACTTGTCTCTTAATAGAGGTTTCACTGTAGTCACATTTTTGCCACGTGAAACTGTTCTGCAGGACTCGCAGAACAGCTATCGCAATTACCACTGTAAATACAGTAAGATTTAGTTATTGTTGCTGATAATCCATCTAAGGAAGTCATGCCACGGTAGTTTGGGAGCGCACATACAAGGGCGGATCGGAAAGTCTTTCTTCTTCTTAGTGTGCCGTCTCCTCTAAGAAAGCTTGCCACGGTGGGTGAGTGGTTAAAGTGTCGGATTACCAACCCCAATCTTGCAGGTTCGCCCCTGGCCGTCGTAAGTGATTTTTGAAAGGCGACAAAATTCACGACATGGATGTCATACGTTGTTGGCATGTTAAAGAACCCATATGAATTCTCTAGGCCGTGTTCAATGGCAAAATTAATCTCTGGATTTTCCGCCAACACAAAGTTCTTCCATTCTCTACTAGAAAGCGCTGTAGTGTCAAGGAGCTTAGATATCTAACCTTCTTGGCATTCATAGCGTTCAAAGGAACGACGAAATTCGACATGCAAGCTGCCCTCTGGGTGTCAATTAACAAAGCTTGCACCCGGCACCCGAGGCCATACGATATTATATTATTCCTCTAAAAAGGTTGGCGATCACCACGGCAATCCGGTTTTTGGATCTAGCAGCACTGAAAAGTTCACTGGAACTACACTTGAACCATTGTTTTAGGTTGTCCAACCAAGAGATCCTTCTTCTTCCCCGACTCCTTCTGCCCTCAAATTTCTGTATTTTATTTTAGCCAAAAAGAAAACATACGCGTAATTACAAATAAACTGTTATACGTACCTTACACTATTTTTCCACGGAGTTAAAATGTCAGACACGATCAGAACTCAAATCTGGAACCTAGTTGCTTAAAAAAAACCGCATTTGGTATTTACATCGTTTCGCGATCATCAGCAGATGCTAAGCTTCTATGACCAGGTCGCGGGTACAAACCCGGCCGAAGTCGATGGATTTTTAAGAGCGTTAAGCATCCCTCAGTATGCGTTCCTTCGGAGAGGAAGTAAAGCCGGCGGTCCCATGTCATGATTTATGGCATGAAAAAGAACCTTCCACTATCTACACTTGTGTGAAGCCAAACTTTGTAGGTTAGTTCCAACGTTCACCGCCAAGTGCTGACTGCGATGCCATCTGGTAGGCAAGTCCGCAAGCTAGGTGTCGTGGACGGTAGCATTTGGTAGCAAAAGTAGGAATTACTTGAAATTACTGTCTAAAGTCCTTACTTGAATTAAGACAGATAACACACACTAATACAGTTATCACAATATTAACACCGGTTATCAGACAGATTCTACACACACCCAAAGTACATGGGGCTATATGACCGCGTAGTCGCAGCCCCCAAATTAACGAACAAACCAACCAGAGCCTTTAAATTTAGGCTATTAAAACTATGTCTACAAGTATGTACAATATGTACACCTATTTAGTTGCAGCAGTTATTAAACCAGCGCAACTTGTCAAGATTTGTTAGTTACATAATATATTTAAAACACTGATAGTCAGTCTGAAAGAGTAGACTTAGGCTGTGTCCCAATTCTCAAGTTGTCTGCTATTGACTAGCTGCTAGCTACTATGTGCTATGTGCTATGCACTACGGAGATTTGGGACATGTCTGCTTGATCACAGCCTCCTTCATAGACTTGTGTTTTGAAACGCACTTGACTAACATGCTGGAACCAACCAAACCAACACTCAAGATGGCGGTGATCTGCTGCTCCTTGTAAGCTCTTTGCGCTTTCATCAGCTGTTTTAAATAAACAATACCTGAACGATACATTCATGGATGCGCCAAGAAGATAACTTTTTAGCCGAGCCCTAATTATGGTTTGTGTTTGGCCGTTTAAGAGAATATAGTTCAGGAGGAAGAGAAGAAGGGCAAATTGACAATTTGAGACGAGGCCCTTATTGTGCGCTGGAGAATTCCGATAAGCTACAATTTCTATAACTTCCTTGTACAAGTCGACAAGTCGGCCAATCTAGCAAGCACTTTCGTTCACTAGCTGCTACAGACTTGATTGCTATGTGCTAAGCAGTATTGGATCACGACTTCTGACGTCACATCCGGTAAAGTAGTCGACTATCTAGTTCACTACGGTTGAAATTGTACTATTGGGACACAGCCTTAATATCATTTTCAATGCTACAAATGCTGCGTGAACTTAAAGTCCGATAGCAAAAAAAAAAAAATTGCAAACCAAGGTCAAAGGAGGTAGCTGGCTGGATGACGCGCGGGGAAAGGAAGAAGCTCAAGCAGAACTATGACGTCACACACTTCAGTGCATTCTCGGTACATTTCGTCCCGTTAACGTAACGCCAGACTCCAGCGAAGTCGACATAATCATTTAAAATGATAGAAAAGATATTGTTAGTGATGATTGATCTTCAAGTGTGATTGTTATTAAATGGTCACTTTAGAGTAGATTGTGAACTTAGCTGATTGTTTGAGCGATGTACGGTCCGTTCTCGAGCAGTCGCTGTCAACACTGAACTGGTCATCCAAGTGTATTAATTAATCTCATATGTGTGTGTGGTTTTTTTTTTTTTTTTTTTTTTCAGGATTAGGGAAATATCCATTACAATTGGGTACAATCGTGTTGACCGACTGAAAAGAATTACATTTCGATAATGAAGTGTTATAATAATAATGATCGTGTGGCCTCCGGAGAAGCCGAGTGCAGGTCTTTCTAGTTGACCTGCGCGTCGTAATGAGGATGAAGTGATGATGAAGACGTCACACACACCCAGTCCCGAGCCCCGGGAATTAACCCCCAGGAGATTAAAATCCCTGATGGCTCGGCCGGGAATCGAACCCGGGGCACTTTCGGTCAAAGCCTAGCGCGCTAACCATTTAACCACAGAGCCGGACAATGAAGGGTTGAAAATTTCTTTATGTTCGACGATGTCAACATGTAAATATTATATGTCAGAAAACTGTATCATAATGAGGGTCATTATATACTATTCTTCATTATGAAACAGTTTCTCCAACCAATCAGAGCTCATTCATTGACCAATTAAATAAGGATAGCTTCGCGCATGCGCTCAAAATCCAACATGTCGGACATGAATTACATGATTTGAAAGTTCAAATTGAATATCGGATGAACCATTGTAGTTACAATCCCAAACACAAAGACAAAATCAGCACGAACCTTTACGGTAACAAGAAAATACTATGACATATGCAAGAAATTTATGAATCTACGTCCAGAAGTTAGCAACACAGCATCTTTCTACATAAATTACCGACATGGAAAGTGCACCGTCCCATATGTTCGCGTAAATAAACTGGCGAATATGAGACATGAAATAGCAATGCACCTTAATATCCCCAACTCCAATTTTACACAGCACATTGCTTTCAAACGATCGGCACTAGACATCATGCAGTCTGTAAACAATAGCATTGCCAAGCGAAGTAAATGGTCTCTGCTTTCGAAATTCTTTGACCCACTCATGCGCTCTGTTCAGTCAGCAAACCACCCAGCGCGCTCTGTTCACTAACTGACGTTACTGAATCCCACAGATATTTATGAATATTTATGTTAAAACATATGATAAAGTTATAATTATCGTCGAACATAAACCATCGTATGCAACTCACCTATAATGGTAATTAAGTCATTCGTATGGAAATTATAAAACTCACTACGTTCGTTTTATAAGCATACTTGTGTCTTAATTATTGCCATTATTGGCTCGTTGCATAATGTACTATTTTTAGATTGGTACATGATTATCTGCATTGCCCTACTGCTCTGTTACTGCAGCGTGAATTTACATCGACCTTAAAAGTACATTGGCAACATGCTGTAGTCTTAATCCCAGCGGGCAAATTTTCATCAAAGATTAAATAACTTTCTTTTTTTTTTCTTTAGTGTTGTCAAGTTACGTGACTGACAATGCAGTGAGGCTAATAGATAGCAAGCTTTTATAAATATTTCGAACATTAATATCCTGTTAATGTTGGTATTCATCGCTGCTGGTATCTATAATAACGATATTCAAATGTTCTCGTTATGTTGGTATAATATCTCACTCAAGCTAATGAACAGTTCCCAAGCACTTATTAGTGTATTGCGTGTATGACGCAGTAACCTTACCCGGCAACATTTCATTATCTCATCAGTGGGCCTTGAATTGCATTTACTGTCATTATTGAATACTTGGAACGTTCGCATAGCATCATACACATTACACACGGGTTTAATGTCATTGAGGACTTAGTGCATGCTGATGGCATCCCATTATCTTCACTACATTCTCTGGTATTCAGGATTGGACATGTTCCTATTTAAAACGAATTAAATTACAGTAATTTGCGATACTTTTTCTACATTTTACTGAGTTTTCATATGCTAATAAAAATACGTGTGAATAATTCTCTTCGAAAGAAATGGATTAGGCTACCTGTTAAAACTTTCAGGTTTACTTGGATTAATAAATACTAGCGGACCCGTACGAGAACCACCCGCTTGGCTTTACTGTTATGCGGGCTTCTATAAATATTTTTATTTGTTTAAACGCACTTTTTAAATAAATTGTCGTTATTTATGAAATCAGAGAGCAATTCATCACTGCTGCTGGTTGCACAATGGGTTGTGTGCATCCCATGTGTACAGACTACCCGCCCGGCCCTAGTGCTATGCGGGTTGTACGTGACACAGTTCTGCCAGGGGCTATCGTCTTGTTTATTTGTTTAAAGGAACTTTATAAACAAATAAATGTATTTCTGTTGAGTTTTCAAGATATGCAAGATTCTTCCTGTACTATTGAGACGATTTGTGAGATTTTTGTACAAACCACACCTTCTAACTCCCTCTGGTTTAGGAGCTTGAGTTTTGTGAAACAAACACCTTAGCGTATTATAGATAGATAAGTTCATTCACTTGACACAAAAATATACAGTACAGCAGTGCTTGATTTGTATTGAAAGAGGTTCCGGTACTGTGGGCTACCGGGTGGTAGTGAAAGGAGGATGAGGGGGAGAAAAGGGGGGGGGCTTCATGGAATATTGAAATATAGAGTTCTAAAAACTCTATTTTTACACTTTTCTGAGCATCTTTAAAAATTAATCAGTGGATAAAATAGTCATCTAGTGTTGATTGCAATTTTAAGTTAAATTGAGACTGCTGTAGCAACATTTTTCTTACCATTGCCGTTGGTCTAAATTAAATTTTAATGTAGGCCAACTAGGCTACCATTCGTGCAATGTACATTATTTCAATTTAATTTTTTTACGTAATTTAAAAATTAAATACTTTTGGTTTGAAAATACACCCAAGTTCAACAAAAATCATTTATTTCTTGTTTTATAATTTTGTCTCTGAAGATTTCTGAAATAATTATACAGTCAAAGACTCAGTTGACCTTGACTTACATTTAACGCTCCACAGTTCTAAAAATTATGTCATATATTCGAATTTTCCCCCGATCAGAGGTTTCGGTACGGCGTACCTGTGCGTACCGTCACAAATCTAGTCCTGCAGTACAGTATATTGCTGTTTGGAAGTAGTCATCGAGAGATTCCATTCTCCGGAACCGAAGTGCATGCCTTAAATGTATAGGCCTACAACTGTATCAAACTGTCAACTGCAAAGGAGATATGTACAGTATAAAATATTATTATATGTGGCAACATCGTGACATTTGATTTATTGGCAGGTTGAAGATCCCTTTTAATTAATAAATATATAAACAATACGAGGGGTGATCAAAAACTAAGGTTGCAGAGCCTGCAGTGGAACGTGTATATTTTGTTTCATACAAACAATACTGCCAACTGTTAGAAAAGGCTATTGATAACGTTTATTGGAGTAACTTGTTTAACATTTTGAAAATTACAGGGTCATCGAAAAAGGTTGCAGCAATTTCAAACAAGTAGTTCCGTGAAGAACTATCCAACCTATTTTCATATATCCTACTCATGTTAATTGCCTCTATCAACATACAAAAATTCAATTTTATTGTTGTGATAGATTCGTAGATATTTAGAACCGTCTAAATATTTCATATGGTCGCCAGGTTGGATTTTTATTTACGTACTATTACATGGAGATTATTGTGTACGTGTGGTATTCAAAATTCAATCGCATCATTAGGACACAAGAAAAGTAAAAACGAGATTTTAAAATTTCGCACAGCTGCCATCTTGTGGTTATGAAAACAATTGAAATAAATTAGATGGCAGTGGATTAACATTTGAATAAGCATTTAACGTGCAAAGTTTCACTGCACTTGGATGGTAAAATCGCGAGAAACGTCCATTTAAATATTTATACTTCACGTCCCCGCCATGTCGGATTTGTGCTCACCAGGTTACTGAAAGTCATATAGGTGAACTTATGTCCGTAGCCTCCATGAACATAAAAAAAAAACACTTTGATTGCTGTAGAAGATTCGTAGATATTGAGAACCGTCAATATATTTCGGAAGCTCGCCATTTTGGATTGTTATATGTATAGGCCATAGAGTTATGTACCATCAAAGGAAATTATTGCATAGCTTCATTATTCAAAGTTTCACTTCGATCCCATGATTACCGCACAAGAAAGAAAGGCTTAATTTTAAAATTTCGCACAGCCGCCATCTTGAGGTTATGTAAACAATTGAATAAATTAGATGCCAGTGCATTACAATATGTATAATCATTTACTGAACCACATTTCACTGCGCTCAGATGGTTAAATCACGAGAAAAGTCTATTAAAATGTTTCAAATTCGCTTGGCCGCCATGTTCGTTTTGTACTTAACAGATTTTTGAATGTTACATAGATAAACTTGTAGTAGTGCCCTTTATCACCATGCAAAATTTCAGGGTGATATCTGTAATAGTTTCGGAGATATAGAATGCCAGTGAAATATTTCGCGCAGCCGCCATTTTGAGGTGATGTAAACAATTGAACTAAGTTAAACGTCAGTGCATTACAATGTGTATAAACATTTGCTGTACCAAGTTTCATAATGGTTGGATGGTTAAATCGCGAGAAAAGTCTATTTAAAAGTCTCTACTTCGCTTGGCCGCCATGTTGGTTTTGTAGTTACCAAGTTTTTGAACGTCTCATAGGTGAACTTCTAGTAGTTCCCTTTATCCCCGTACAAAATTTCAGGGTGATATCTATAATAGTTTCGGAGATACTGAATGCTGGTGAAATATTTCGCACTGCCGCCATGTTGGATTGGTGCGACACAATAAAATGTGAAGGGTACGGTCGGGGTTGCCAGAATGGTGCTATGATCTTATCGAGTTTCATTGAAATCGCTCCAGCCGTTTAGAAGTTATTAGGGACACACACACACACCCACACGCGCACACACACAGACACACGGACAAAAGGTGATCTCATAAGCCTTTTTTTTTTTTTCACAAAATAAAAATAGGCTAAAAATCATATCTCCCGCTGTAAGTGAGATAAATTAATAATTCGACCTGAAAACTAATCGTGAGTTTTAGTTTTAGATGTGACTGTACTCTGCCCGTGACTTTCAGCCGATTCGCAGAATGAGTGCCATGGGCTACGTGACAGGAAGCTGCCACGCCACTGTTTCAGTAGTTTGATTGCAATGGCGACAGTTCAGCAGAAAGCACAGTGTGTGTTGTGGTTAGAGGAGTTTAAATCTGTTATAACTGTTCAGTGCACTTTCCGACGTGTTTATGGTAGGGAACCCCCTCATGCTAATAGCATTAGACAGAGGTGTGAACGGTTTCAGGAAACTGGCAGCGTTGACGTGAATAAGTCGCCCGGACGCCCTAGAATGAGTGACGAACCAAGGGAGCGCACATAGAAACATTATAACTTCTGAAAATAAAAAATTACGAGCCCTACAGTAGTCGCATATGATGTGTAACATGTTATCAATTGTTAACAGTGAACTCTGTTGGTCATTGAAATAATTACTTGTAGAACTCCAGTGCCGGTTTTCAGCAAATATGATATAATTAACATTTTCACACCAAAGAACGAGAGCTTGAAGATGATTTATTGTAGGATATCTTTAATGGGGCCTCCATACCTTGAAGTAAACCGTATGCGATATACATTCCACATAGCCACATGGCCGTCAGTGCGCCGTGGTATCAATCTCCGCCACAGCGCGCACTCATTGTTTCCGTCCCATCCATTTCCGTTTCATTTTTCAAAATCGTCCCCACCGAAAATATACAGATACTGAGTGGAAAGATGCTACACATGAAAAACTTTTTGAGATGGTGAATTTAACAAAAACAATACTCAGTTTAATATCTCAAATAGTTCCTGAGACATGAGTTTTTGGAATTGCTGCGACCTTTTCGATGTCCTGTACAGTGATTGGAGGGCGATCTACAATCTGTACAAAAAACCAGACGGCAGTTATTATAGCCGAAGGACTAAAGAGAAGCTGGTATTCAGAGAGGAGTAGAGCAAGGCTGTAACTTATCACCCACACCATACGCTATGCCCATACTTTTAAAAAGGAGCTGTTACCAATAACGGCGTATCCTATAGGACGTTACTCTCTAGCCTTGCTCTAATCTACTTTGTATTGATATTGAAGATTGCGGAATGTAAAGAGAACTATTGAAAACAAGGCTTGTAACAGTTGAGTAAGTGATATAGCATTCCTGTGTTCGATCCTTCTCGGTGTGAATACGTGATTCCGGATCTCGGCGGATTGTAAAGGTTAGTTTATGTTAATGGCGGTAGTGTATAATATGACGTTAACAGCAAGGTTATACAAAACAAGTTGTCACGTTCATCATGAGAAAATACATCTCAATTGTGTTGAACCAGTATATAAACAAGTATTGTACTACCAAGGTTTTGGACCGTGTTATGTTACGTACATTGTGCTACATCAAATTCAACACGTCGATTAACCTTTATCTATTTCTAGCCATTCATTTGTTACAGACAACAAGGTGTTAAATCGTAGGTAAAGAATGGAGAAACAAAGCTTGTAGTATTACGTGGTTCTCAACACTAAGATCATAAGCTGGGGGATCGCCTTTAATCCGAACCACTGGACATAACTTTCTTTTTAAGAATTGATATTCCTGGTAGTAACAAAGAAATGTTTACATACAGTGTGTGATTATTATAGCTCGGCGTAATAGACGATAAGAACTTAAAAGTAGGCAGGCAACTAGGCACTAGCCTATATGTAATGATAAGCAATGAAGCAGGCACAACTATTATATTCATTTATCATTTTAAAACATTTTTCAGAATGTTATAGAAATACCAAATAGGCATTCCCATACATTAAATTTCACTATTATCTAAATGACGTGTAAATTATAAACCTTATTTTATTACATGAAGTTTTATGTTTTTCAGTCTGTCAACACGATTGTACCCAATTACAGTAATCTCTAATCCTGAAAAAAAAAAAAACATAAGATTAATAAATACACTTAGATGACCAGTTTCGATCGTCAAGCGATCATCATCAGATCTATTCCACTTAGGCTATGAAGTCTATGGGTGAAAGTATGTACAATATGTACACGTGGAGCAAATGCATTAAATGTCTATTACAAATAAAGTTTAAGAGAATACAATGCTATCACACTAACAACAACAAAAATCAATAGCCTGCATTTGAAAAATAACTGCAGCTTACATTCAATTTCCAGTGTTTTGAATGAAACCGTTAACGACCTAATATTTTTTCTGAGTTTTCACTGGGGTAATATGTTCTTTGCTCAGTAAGAATATTTTTATAGCGGGGAAATGACCTTTCAATATCACAAGAGGTAATTGGACTGTACTTCAAGGCTTCCATCTCATCTGGTTGAAGATGGGGAGTTTTCTGGCTTTTCGTCAGCAATGAATCAATAACCTGGTGGAGAATAGAGAATGGACAAATCTTTATTCCGCTGCAATACCTTCTCCACTTTCTCGGCAGCAGCATTTCCAACTTTTCAATGTGCACCTCTAAGATACTGCTGTGTCTTTAAAACATGGTTTGTAGAATCCGTAAGATGCTGGCCCTGCTTTTCATGGACATTCAAAGTACCAAGGAGCTGTCCGAAATTAGACTTACGGGTGGGAGAAGTTAGTGCTTTCTCCGGCTCCTTAATGCAAACGGCATCTTCAACGTCAAATCCTTAGTAATATATTCAAATACAATATATTAAAAATTAACTTACCTGTTCACAACAGTATTTTCTGTCTGTTGCGAACGCCGGATCATTATTTATCCACTGTCTGTGCAGCGTATTCAAAGAACTTGCTGATGTCGGAATGACAGATTTTTACACAGTATTTGACACTCCAGCAGTAAGAAACAAAATGGTGTGATCAATAATTTAAAAAGTTACTTTAAACCATCTGTTTTTTTACATTGTTGGAAAGGAATAGCGCTATTAGCCTACTTTCGATTTTTGCAAAAAATGAAAGTGGACTTATGAGATCACTACAGGGCGAAAAAAAGTGTGTCTGTCTGTGTGTGAATCTGTGTGTGTGTGTGTGTGTGTGTGTGTGTGTGCGTGTGTACTCTGAATGTCTGTCCCCCCCTATCAATTCGAACACGGTGAAACCGAATTGAACGAAATTTGGTACAGAGGTAGCATTAGCAAAGGACACCTCAGTGTCATACTTTATATCGCCGCCATCTTTACCAAAACAGAATGGCGGCCACTCAAACGTTCAAAACGTAAAATCAAATTACGGCTAAACTAATCATCCGATCTCTACCAAATTTGGTGACAACCTTTATACAGGACGCGTCTTTCATCCAACATTCAAGGTCATCGGCCGTACCATTTCAGGATGGCGGCCGTGTGAATTATTCAACCATTTTAATCAATGGCTTAAGACCCACCAATTCTGATTATCGAGCCTAGGGTGGTTTAAGCTATCCTGAAGGTCGTGATCCGTTATTTATTATAATTTAATATTATAATATTATACTGTATGAGTGGCTTAAAAGAGCTGAGCTGTCTGTGTCACACGACAAGATGGCAGCTGTCCTCATGTGCCTGTCTTATATTTCAATAGTTTTAGTATGTTGTATGTGATATACCCTACTGATACAATAATATAAACTTTGTATGAAATTATCTTTAATGAAGATGTACTGCTGTGAAGAAATCGTTTATTTAAAGTCATTATTTGCCAACAGGTTGTATCTAATGTCAGTTAAGAACACCATGTTGTTAAGGATAGGATTAGCTCTGGGCTAGCGTGTTAGTCTATCACGCAGTCGACTGGGGATCGAGTACTGCTGCAGTTAACTTTTTTTTTCTTGAATTCTTTTACAAATGATGTGCACGAGCTCTTTCCACAGATACTGAATAAGATGTCATTTAGCTCAAAGGAGAGGCTAATGTATACACTCGTTTATTAGTAAAATCACAGCCCCAACATCGCAAATAAACAGAAGACATTAGGAAAAGGAGAATAGAAGAACTAGATACACGTTGTCATTAACCACAGCCTTCTTAATGCCTCTGTACGGTGCTGTCCTCTTGTGGGTTATGTGGGTAATATTGTTCCAAACTTACCGCTGTGTAAATACCTGGCCTCCTGAAGTATGGCAATTTTGTAATACTGGTAGTTCAACTATTAGCCACGATCGCGCTCCGATTACCTTTAAACACTGCCAGCTGGATCGCCTCCCTCTTGGCTACTTTAAACTGTCTACTCATTCAACACTCTTAGGCCACTGCCATCGTAGTACATTACGATGGCAGTGCATAGGCGTACAACATAAAGATTAATTCACTGATAGGTCGCAGCACCAACCTACTGTGATCGGCGTGGATTTTTAAAGGGGAAGATACCCAAAACGGAAGATTCTTAACTTAGCAGACTGGCTTAATATAGAGATTAACGGACGTGAATGCATTACAATAAGTTAGTAGTTTTGTTATTCAATCATCATAAAGTATACAATATTGATTTTGACACTGGCTAATTATCAATATAAAAGAAAACAAACAATACATTGTGGTAGAGGTGATTGTGTTAGGGATGAGGACAAAGAGTCATAAATATACCCATACATTTAGGAGAAAGTAGGCTATATGTTCTTTGCTGAACATCTTGTTTTTATTTTGCTTTGTGGGCAGCATTACAAGCTTCCTTAAACACGTTGTCAACAATGGTTAAATGGCTCAGAGCACGAAAAATAATTTCTAATGCAAAGATAAACTCACATTAATAAATTATATTAATAACTAACCACCAAAACATAAAAATAAAAATAATCACGGTGGGAGGAAATCTTCGTAAAAGTTCCTGCACGTCTATTTGCCTCAGTGACCATTCTTGCTACCTTAATATCAGTTACCTCTAGCGTACTGTATGTATAAGATGTCCTGAATCCATCCAGTGCACAGAACAGTAACAATTTTTTATTTGAAGCTAGTTATACTATATCTATATTTACCATACAGCTGCTGGAGATTTCAACTGTATTCTCAACTTCTCCGTGGGACTTAACAATAACTCTGGATGAATGTGTCTTGACATTCATCTGGTAGTCCTGGCCTAGACAATATGGACACCAAATTGTGAACAGTGCTTTAGGACATAGCCTGGATGGAGGGACACACATTACATCAGTGTCGCCGATCTGAAGAATGGAACAACATAGCGTCTTACTGAGTCTTGTTTCTGTGTTTTCCAGGAGGAGCTCGTGTTCTTTAACGATGACGGCAGCTACCAAACAGTGGTTGTAGAAAAGAACCTTTGTGCCAGCGACTTGTGCCAACTGCTTGCACTAAAGAACCGCGTTGCCAAGGATGTCAATTGGACCATTGTGGAGCACTGGATCGAATTCGGTCTCGGTAAGTCCCATCTTCTTGTTTTCTTGCTTCTGAAATTACAAACGTATGGTAATTAGTAATCTAGGTAACAAGTAGCAAGATAGTCTACGAATTCTAAATAGCCTATAAGAGGATCTATCGTTCTGAATGAAATATTGGGACTCTCACACGTTCCACCTTAGCCCACGATATAATGCACAGGAGATATTCTGTTTTCCAAGCTAGCATCTGCATGTTCTCTTGCAAGGCTTCCTGTTTTCTCTTTTACTACAACATTCTAATTGAACGAGTGTCGCACATGGTATTTTCACGTATTATTCATCAATCAGGGCAGAGTCTCCGTGGCTTAGGTGGCAGCACGCCGGCCTCTCACTGCTGAGTCCGTGGTTCAAACCCCGGTCACTCCATGTGAGATTTGTGCTGGACAAAGCGGAGGCAGACAGGTTTTTCTCCGGGTACTCCGGTTGTCCCTGTCACAATTTCATTCCAGCAACACTACTATCATTTCATTTCAACGGTCATTCATTTCATCATTGCCCCAGGGGAGTGCGACAGGCTTCGGCAACCGGCACAGTTCATATTCTCGCCGCTAGATGGAGGCTTCATTCATTCATTCATTCCAATCCCTGACCCGGTCGGTCAACTGAAGGCAGGCTGCGGATTTAAATTTTCATTCATCAATCAGATTGGTTGGAACTGAAGTCTCTAGCTTTCATGATTATTTATTTATTTATTTATTTATTTATTTATCGATTTATTTGATTAATGTATTTATTTAGTTAGTTAATTAGTTAGTTTTTCTTGTTTCTAATTTCCTTGAAGAGAGGCTACACTCAATAGACCGATGCCTACGTCAGGCTCTGACCACTGGCCTAGATTGTTAAAAGGTGCAACGAATCCTGAAATACAGACAGGAGCGGAGTTGAAATAAGGAATATCTGTTTCTAATTCAGCGCTATCATTGGCAATAAACAAGAGAATCGAGTGGAAAAGCAAAACAATGAATTCTGTGAATTTCGATAAAAGAGTGGAATGATGAGGATAAAGAAAGCAAATGAGCTAATGGAAAAGGTTAATAAAATACAATGGTAGAAAAATAAACTGAGCTTTACTGGAGCTTCCTTGAATAGCTCGGGGGGTTAATGAATTTCTTGCGCTGGGTGTGTGAATTTTCAGCTTAAGAACTCGCATACATACAGTATTCTGGTTAAAATCTACTGTATTTAATCTTAATAAATGAAGGTAGCTATGATCATACCCATGCATTCACGCCCCCCCCCCCCCCTTTTTTTAATGATTTAACAGGTATCTGGAAAGTTTTTTTTTCTGAGAGAAATACGTTATTGTATGCGGCTCACCCAGTTTTTAGAAATGATCACGTTAGATGAGGCTGTTCGTATAAGTAGACTTAGATGATGGGGTCATGTGATGAGAGTGGAGATGTAAACTCACCGTTGGGTTGTGGCCAAACCGTCACCATCTGGTCTAAATGACTGTGTACACATTATTTTATCCAGCGTATTTAGAGTCTCAATTGGAGTACACTCAATCTTTGTTTGAGTCGCTGTACAACTGAATATATAGAGAGGGGATATACCGCACTTCAAACAAAACAACAAAACATACAGAACTCCCACACACAATAATTTCTTCGCTTCAATGCAAAGCAAATTTTCAAAATTAAAACTGAGATAATATTGTTGATAATTGTGCGCTATATAAAGAAGATGCTCTCCAATGAGAAAAGTTTCCATGTTGAAGAACAATTAAAAATGCAAAATAATGGAAATTCATGGCCAATACCAGCATAAAAAATAAAAACAAATTAAAAGCAAAAGAATTAGGAATTGTGGGCTAAATCCAAGGGATGATCCAAATCGAAGAAAGCAATGCTTGTCTGAGTGAAGCACGATTTGAAAAATTGATTGGTTTGTCACAAGAAAACATGTAGGCCTAAGCAACATGTATGCTTACCAGACATTCGATGCAATGGAATCAAAATGCTAGCTAACCTTGGCAAAAAGTAGCTAATGATACATGGTTGCCCTTAAGCAAGCACGGGGGCGGATAAATAGTTATTAATAAACAATAAGTCAGAACTGTGAATAGAAAAACAATTAAATGTAGTTTGAGAGCAAGGTTGGCGTCACTGCCATTATTAGAAACTATATTCAAATCTGATTGTGTTCGTGCAGTGCTCCGAGCCACTGACAACCTCGGCTAGAAGGTACTGCAATATTCAGCCAACTTTTTTTGCCGTTCTGACCTTGTGTCGCCATAACATCGGGCAAGGTACTGTACTCGTGCAAGGATAATGAATACCATTCATTGAAGAAAGAACCTCGCGCCACTTTTCACGCAATTTACTGCCAATTTCAGCACCACAAGTAGTCAGAATACAATATTTTCCACCTACAGCTACATCTCTTTAAATTATGAAAAACACCTCCATCAAATTTCAAAGAAAATTAAAAAATGTTCCGGTGAGCTCAAATCTATTTGTCATCGTTTCGCCTCGGTGTACCAGGTGTAGCATTAATACAGATTTGAACTTGCCGGAACAAGTTTTTCGGTTATTTTTGAAATGTGTTGCAATGCCACTACGCTCAATCGGAGTACTAACATATCCTGTATCCTTCGGTAAACGGTTTATTTCGTTTAGATCTACGAGGTCAAGACATGATGAAGCGTATTCACGATATGTCACGGCTTAAAATTTGAAAATAAACATATGGCAGGATGAAGCATATTCACGGTATGTTACGGTTTAAAATTGCAAATGAAACTATGACAGGATAAAGCATATTCACGATATGGCACGTTTCAAAATTTTCAGGTAGCCTATACCTATGTCAGGATGAAGCATATTCACGATATGTCACTGTTTAAAATTGCACATAAACCTATGACAGGATGAAGCATATTCACGATAATGCCACGGATTAAAATTTGCAGATATACCTATAACAGGATGAGGAATATTCACGATGCCACTGTTTCAAATTGCAAATAAACCTATGACAGGATGAACTATATTCACGATATGTCACGGTTTAATATTTGGAAATAAACCTTTGACAGGTTGAAACATATTTAACAATTTTCCCTGTCAATTCATGTTTTATTTTGGTGCTACATAAAAAAGAATTCTCGTCTCTAATCATTACCGCGGAAATTGAACAGGAAAATCAAAGTAAGGCTTCATATTGGAGCCAGTCAAGTGGATGGAAGGCCTCTCTACGCGGTCTACCGCCTCGCACAATATTGCTCCGCTCCGCTCGGCGTCTCGCGGGAAATCAGAGATAATTGTTAGCCGCCGAAGACATTGTCAAACGAAAGTGAAATGTAAGAGTTCCAGTGGTGGAAAGTGGAGAGCACAATCAACTAGCTGTGAAGAGGATTAGCCTTCTAATGACCTTACACAGGGGTGACCAAGACAAACTGGACAGGACACTATCGACGGGCTGTGAGCCTTTAATGAACATACACAATGGTATCCAGCCAAAGCACGTGACTGCCCAAGACAATCTACAAATGTTTCTTACTGAAGGGCAACATTTTATGAACAGACCCGCGGGTCCGCAAAGCCATTTCAGAAAATCAGCTCTTTTTTAGCCTACTTTCGATTTTTGCAAAAAATGAAAGTAGACTTATGAGATCAACACAGGGTGAAAAAAGTGTGTCTGTCTGTGTGTGAGTCTGTGTGTGTGTGTGTGTCTGTGTGTGTGTGTGTGAGTGTGTGTACTCTGAATGTCTGTCCCCCCCTATCAATTCGAACACGGTGAATGCGAATTGAACGAAATTTGGTACAAAGGTAGCACTAGCAAAGGACACCTCAGTGTCATGTTTTATATCGCCGCCATCTTTACTAAAACTGAATGGCGGCCACTCAAACGTTCAAAACGTAAAATCAAATAACGACTAACCAAATCATCCGATCTCTACCAAATTTGGTAACAACATACCTTCGTATAGGATGCGTCTTGTGACCAAACTACAAGGTCGTCCGCCATACCATTTCAGGATGGCGGCCGTGCGAATTATGCAAACTTTATAATCCATATCATGGGACCCACCAGTTCCGATTATCGAGCCGAGAATCGTTTTAACTGTTCTAAAGGAAGAGGCACGTTCGAAATTAAAAGTTTATTTTGTAATACTATAGTGCAGACGTGATTTTAAAAAGCTGAGCTGATTTAGTAATAAGACAAGATGGCAGCGGATATCTTGTGCCTGACTTATATTTCACTAATTTGAGTATTGCATGCAATATAGCGTACTGATATAAAATAAATAAACTTTGTATGAAATGCTTTATATATAAATAATATACTCCAGTGATGAAATCGTTTAGTATAAATCACTATTTGCTAACAAGTTCTATGTAAGTCATTTTATATAGAACGATATTCGTTGACACAATTAGCTCAGTGTTAGAGCGTTAGCCTATCACTCAAATGCCTATGGTTCAAACCCGATCAGAGCTAGTTTTTTTGCTTGAAATTTTATATGTTTATTGTTTTGTAATGACTCAGATGTTTTAAAATTAAGCGTTATATTGTGCATATTATGGTGTAAAATATATATTTAATTAAAACATAATTCGCCAGCAGATTTACTCGAGACATCTAGCTGCCAAAAAGGTAACTGCACGCCGACCAGATTTTATTGAAAAGTTTCTTCTTCTGGCCGCTAGAATGCACTCGCTCTGTTAGGATTATATTGTTAGATATTTCACCACTAGATATCACGACTAGTCTACGTGGGGCTCCATTGATTACTATACCATTTGCATTCTATGCGCATCGAATTTGAAGAATGACAAGATGATACTACGATACATTTTTACTTTCTATTTTAAAGGGTTTGTAACAGCCTATTGTGCGTTATTTGAAAATGTTAATTGAAGTAAAGAACAAAACGATTTCACATAGTATCTGAACTCTACCGTTGGTGCTAGTTCAGGATATTAATTAATAATTCTATTTCAGCCAAATAGCAATCGAAAATATCCACATAGTTGGTATACACACGTCTCTGTAGGGTCATGGAAAGATTTGTTAATTCAATTAGGGTTGTGAAAGTCATACGCAGCCAGACGTGTAAAGACATGCCTCAACTCAAAGTTGGATGTTGCCCGCGTCAGGCCGATTATGTAATAATAATAATAATAATAATGCTATTGGTTTTACGTCCCTTTTAACTACTGTTGCTTTTAGAGACGCCGGGGTGCCAGAATTTTGTCCCGAAGGGGATCTTTAACGTGCCAGTAAATCTACTAACACGGCTCCCTCGCATTTGTGCACCCTCAAATGCCAGCTGACTGCGCCAGGATACGAACCTGAAACATACGGTCCAGCAAGCGAGAACGTTACCGCTGAGCCACGCCGCCAGTCCGGTCGATTATGTCTCCAGATCCATAACATTCTTTAGATACTTCTTATCTTTCTTTCTTCAATGATGGTAGCAGTTTTTATCTAGGTTGTGGCGTTTGGTAGAGGTAAATCGTTTCTAAGGTCTTCAACAAAGAATAGTTCTATTATACTCTTTGATAATAACAACGAGTTATAACTATACTCATACATTTAGGAGAAAGTAGGCTATATGTTCTTTACTGAACATCTTGTTTTTTTTTTTTTTTTTTTTAGAAGTACAACATCCAAAACAATAATGTAGCGGCTTCGGTGGCGTAGTCGGTAGCATGCTGAGCTTCTATGCCCAAGATAGCGGGTTCAAACCCGGCCGAAGTCGTCGGATTTTTTAAGAGCATTAAAATCCCTCAGTATGCCTTCCTTCGGAGGGGAAGTAAAGCCGGCGATCTCATGTCATAGATTTATGGCATGTTAAAGAACCTTCCTCTAACTGCACCTGTGTGAAGCTAAATTGGATAGGTTAAGAATGTAAACAACGCTCTTAGGTTTCTACGTTCGTTGCCAAGGGCCGACTGCGGTGGCGTCTAGTAGCTAAGTTCTGAACTTGGCCTAGTAGTCGTTGACGGTGGCGCTTGGCGGCAAAAGTAGGAACTATTTGAAAAATTCTAAGTTGCAGTACTTAAATAAAAAAACAGATAACGCACACTAATACAGTCATCACAATTAACACCGGTTATCAGACAGATTCTACACACACCCAAAGGACACGGGGCTACATGACCGCGTTGTCGCAGCCCCTAAACTTACGAATCAACCAAAACATTAATGTAATACTAATTTTCATTTGAAACTGTTTTGCCTTTCAGTGATCAGTCTAGGCTATATCTATGGCATTCGCGCGTACAAATTCCAGATACGTACAGTAGTTACCATGGCAACAAGTACAAGCGCACTTACATCGCTCTCGAAAGCGTGTTCAGCGACATAGATGTCGGAAATATGGCTGACCGTGTGAAGCCGAATTCCCGCACTTCCCATTCGTCAGGCACCGACCACCATACCCCGTTCAAACAGTGTCAGCTTACGACGACGTTGCATGTTACACCTGCCACTTCTCACAAGGTCTCCTATACAACTGCCGCTGGCACCGGTAGTACAGGACAGCTGCACAGAAAAAAAACCTTTTGTTCCAAAAACTGTGCTATGGTTGGCTTTTTGTAAACCGTTAGAAAAGCACAAAAAAAAGCTTAACTCTGAATTTTAGAATAATTTGCACGATCATTTTGTCGGAAAACTCAAAAAAGAATTGAAAAGCGTTTTTCTCTGAATCGACGTATTTTAAAGAAAAGTTTTTTAAACAAAAAATGTAGAGGACATTGTCAACGACAATTCGTCTCATTGAGGTCATGTCATACGTTTTGAAATGCAGAAGCTAGGTGGCGCCAATGTTTCCAAAAAAGTGTTTTTTCACTTTTTGTCCTAGAAAAAATGTTTTGTTCACAAAAGAGCGAATGAGAAATTTGTTCCTCCTAAAATTGTCTATAACATTTATTAAAACATTTTTACCTCCGCCTTACCGTTCCAAAGTTATAGTCTGCCGAAGTGTGAAAATTGTACTATTCAGATGGCACAAAGGTTAATATGTGTACAGTTATGATTGATACGTTGCGATTGAAATAGATATGATTGTTTGAGCTAATTAAAAAACACAGCCCGCGTCCTGTTTGACCGAGCCTTAGACAGCTGTCCGACACCGGTCCCTGTCTAAATTATGCCCACCGCTCTCCCCGCAGTAACAATAGTAGCATTGACTACGCAGCGTTGAATTTGCTGCGCTATAACTTTGGAACGGTAAGTCGGAGGAAACAAACGTTTAAATAAATGTTGCAGACAATTTTGAGAGGAACAAATTTCTGATTCACTCTTTTGTGAAAAAACTATTTTTTTCTAGAACAAAACGGTTTTTTTTTTCGTGTGGTCTCCTGAGAGGCTGAGTGCAGGTCTTTCTAGTCGACGCCCGTGGGCGACCTGCGCGTCGGGATGATGGATGGAATGGATGAAGATGAATGAAATTAGGCAAGGATGTGGAAGGAAGCGGCCGTGGCCTATCAGAAGGTACCGTCCCAGCATTTGCCTGGTGTTGAAAATGGGAAACCACGGAAAACCATTTCAAGGACGGCCGACGGTGGGGTTCGAACCCACGCGTCTACCGAGTCAGCAGAGAGCTTGGCCCCATGACCTAATGCTGAGCTTTAGCCAACAAAGCCACTGCTGTCGGTTAGAACAAAAAGTGAAAAAACACTTTTTTGGAAACTTTGGCGCCACCTAGCTTCTGCATCTCAAAACGTGTGACATGACCTCAATGAGACGAATTGTAGGTGACAATGTCCTCTACATTTTTAGCCTATTTTCAATTTTGAAAAAATACGCTTATGAGATCACCTTTTGTCCGTGTGTGTGTGTGTGTGTGTGTGTGTGTGTGTGTGTGTGTGTGTGTGTGTCTAATAAAATCTGAACGGCTGGAGCGATTTCAATGAATCTCGGTAAGTTCATAGCACTATTCCCGGCGACCTCGACCGTGCCCTTCAAATTTTGTTACGTCTCACCAATCCAACATGGCGGCTGTGCGAAATATTTCACTAGCATTCAATATCTCCGAAACTATTACCGATATCGCCCTGAAATTGTGTACGGTGATAAAGGGCACTACTAGAAGTTCACCTATAATACTTTCAAAAACCGGGTGACTACAAAACCAACATGGCGGTCAAGCGAAGTTGAGACTTTTAAATAGATTTTTCTCGCGATTTAACTATCCAAACGTAATGGAACTTGGTACAGCGAATGTTTATACACATTGTAATGCACTGGAGTCTAATTTAGTTCAATTGTTTACATAACCTCAAAATGGCGGCTGTGCGAAATATTTCACTGACATTCTATATCTCCGAAACTATTATAGATATCGCCCTGCAATTTCGTACGCTGATAAAAGGTACTGATACAAGTTAACCTATGTATATTTCATAAACCTGTAAAGTACAAAACGAACATGGCGACCAAGCGAATTTGAAATATTTTAATAGACTTTTCTCGTGATTTAACTCTCTGAGTTCAGTGAAATTAGGTACAGTAAATGATTATGCAGATTGTAATGCACTGCCATCTAATTTAATTCAATTGTTTACATAACCTCAAGATGGCGGCTGTGCGAAATTTTAAAATTAAGTTTTTGTTTCTTGTGTCGTAATCATGCGATCGAAGTGAAAGTTTGAATAATGAACCTAGGCAATAATTGTCCTTGAATGGTATATAACTCTATGGCCTATACATATAACAATCCTAAATGGCGAGCTTCCAAAATATTTAGACGGTTCTCAATATCTAAGAATCTTTTACAGCAACCAAGCTGAATTTTTTTATGTTCATAGAGACTATGAACATATGTTCACCTATAGGACTTCAGTAACCTGGTGAGCACAAATCCAACATGGCGGCGACGCGAAGTATAAATATTTAAATGGACATTTCTCGCGAAATAACTATCCGAGTGCCGTGAAACGTTGCACGTTAAATGCTTATACAAATGTTGATCCACTGGCATCTAATTTATTTCAATTGTTTGCATAATCACAAGATGTCTGCTGTGCGTAATTTTAAAATCTCGTTTTTACTTCTTGTGTTCTAATCATGCGATTGAAGTTTGAATACCACACGTACACAATAATATTAATGTTATAGTACAAAAATAAAAATAAACCAACCTGGCGACAATCTGAAATATTCTGACGGTTCTCTATATCCACGAATGTGTTACAGCAATTAAACTGAAATTTTGTACGTTGATAGTGGCAATTAACATGAGTAGGATATATGAAAATAGGCTGTATAGTTCTTCACGGAACTACTTGTTTGTTTATAAAACTTATCTTTAAAATACGTCGATTCAGAGAAAAACGCTTTTCAATGTTTTTTTGAGTTTTCCGACAAAATGATCGTGCAAATTATTCTAAAATTTAGAGTTAAGCCTTTTGTGCTTTTCTAACGATTTACAAAAAGCCAACCATAGCACAGTTTTTGGAACAAAACCATTCCAGCTGTACTGTACTACGGGGTTGTGATGCACACATGACATTTGCTCAGTCAGTGTTTAAGTATAGACTGCCTTATGTAGTGACTGGCTCCAGAGCCACTCATTCAGGAGAGGGTGACAAACCAGACATTTTAGCGGATGGGGGTTATATCCACTCCCGCACTCTGGTTACGTTCATGAACATGGCCATCAGTGTTGCCAAATTATATTACCGGTACTGAAAAACGTTACAAAGAGAAAAATGAAGTCAGTCCCATTAAGTGACAGACTTCTTTAGTGAGAAATTCCTTATTTGTCGCTAAATTCCTGTAATAGATGTTGTTGTTGATTATTATAGGGGCTTTGCGACATCGTAGTCATGTGGCTCCATGAACTTGGGTGTGTGTGTGGAATTTGTCGGATAACCTGTGTTAATTTGATGCCAAAATGTATATGAAAAAAAGGTATAACTTAGTGTTGCAAAACCAAAACAGAGAATCATGTATATGTTTGTATTCGTCTATTCGTATTATGAGTATCGCGCACGCCTCCACAAGTGAGGAGGTGTGTTGGTGCAGTGGTCAAGCTGCTTGCCTCTCACCAAAGCGAACCGGGATTGATTCCCGGTAATGCAAATTATATTTTCGAAGTGAAATATCACGTCTTGAAGTTCGGGTTCCACGTAAAAACGGAGGTCCTGTGGCTCATGGTCGCGAGATTAACGGTCATGTGAAACTACAAGCTTCCTTCCAAACAAAATTTCACACTGTGATATCATTCCGAACAGCTTCAATTTACCTAAGAAAAAAAGATACAGTCAGTCTGAGAGACTAGACTTTCTATCATTTCAAATGACGCATGCTACAAATGCTACACATGTTAGAAGGGTTCAGGAGGGCTTCTCGCTTCGCTCGAAGCCTCAGGACTCTTTCAACTGACTCCATTACCCATTAACTTAGGCTTCCCTCGCGGGGAACGGAGAGCGGGAGGTGCACTCTACTGCATGACGTCACGCACTCGCCGTCTCCGTATCGCATAACGCCAGACCCCAGGAGTAAACTCAGACTCAACAGACTCCATTACCCTTTAACTTAGGCTTCCCGCGCGGGGAACGGAGAGCGGGAGGTGCACTCTGCTGCATGACGTCACGCACTCGCCGTCTCCGTATCGCATAACACCAGACCCCAGGAGTAAACTCAGACTCAACAGACTCCATTACCCTTTAACTTAGGCTTCCCGCGCGGGGAACGGAGAGCGGGAGGTGCACTCTGCTGCATGACGTCACGCACTCGCCGTCTCCGTATCGCATAATGCCAGACCCCAGGAGTAAACTCAGACTCGGTGCATATGCACTGAACAACATGATGACGTCATACATGCCGTAACCATAACGCATAACGGTAGACCAAAGCGTAACGATGAAGTCGACAAGATCATTTGAAATGTTAAAAGGTGCGCACCTAACAACCCTAACCCTGGTTATCAGACACAACGGCGCGCATTTGTTGCCAATCACCAAGAATGGGCACTGGAACAATGGCGTAATGTGATATGGTCGAACGAATCACGATTTCAACTACACCATGCCGATGGGAGGCACATGAATCGATGGATCCCGACTGCCTCGAATGTGTGGTCCAGGGTGGTGGTGTCTCTATTATGGTCTGGGGTGCATGTTCCTGGTATGGAATAGACCCCCTAGTTGTTCTGGAAGAGACTTTGAATGGTCCGCGGTATGTTGAGCTGCCAGAGGAGGCCCCACACCCTATTGGCAACTCAAACTAACACTTGGGGCGCTGCGGTCGGTCTGGATAAGTAGGGTTTAAAATACTCAATAACACGCGTTTGATATGGAACACTTTTTATTTTTCGGTTATAATCAGTAAATGTGGTCTCTAAAGTAATGACAGTGTTATTTTTAATTGTATATATGTATAACTGTGCGATACACGTGATCTAATTTGTGTGTTCCACTGGATTTGTTGGTATCATTTGCATATTATCAAGCATCAGTTTTTATGGTTGATGCAGATCAGCTGATTCAAATTTACACGGTTTGGACATTATTTCGGTACTATTATGCGCAATATAATGTAAATGTCGATCCTGAGTCAACGCCGAGGACATTCAAATAGAGAAATACGGTACATAAACAAATAAATAACACACCGAAGCTGTGCTACTTTTATCATTCCGAGACTAGCATCCACGCAAACCAGACGCCACTGTTCCAAGCTCCGACTTATATCGTGAATTGATGTCAAACTGATGATCCGCCAGCCTTTCCGCCAAGCCTACACCTCGTAATCGCTAAGTTCTTCGATATTCGAGCTATTCCACTACGAGTCATATAGGCCTAATTTGCCTCCCCGTGGGCACTGTAGTATTTGTGATTCCGCTACCATTCAAATATTCAACACCAAACCCACCTTTTAACCATCCAAATCAAGCAATTCCTGTCGCCGCCCGAGTTTTAATACAAGTTAAACTCAACCCTTCTCCCTACCAAGCAGCCAATAATTAATTATTTAATTAATTATTCAAGTAACTTCAATCTTACCAGCGCGCCCATCGTAACAGCTGTTTTTAAACTGAATAACCTTCGCTGGCTTTACGTCGCAGGTCTTCTGTCTGTCTACCTCGACAAGTGTTAGATCCTTCCCGGGGTGGAAAGGTATTATTATTAGGTATTAGGTATTATTAGGTATCATCACATTTCGGCTATTGCTATTTGCATCTTTTGGAAAGTGATGAAAACGTATGTCCGCAGCCTTCTTATACATCGACTTACAGCCGTAAACTGAGCAATACACTTTGCTTTTACTCATTTTTCACTCTATCAACGAGTAAAACTTATTACTTATGTATAAAGACACGAACAATTTACCACGATCTGTTTACCAATACAAGAAACCATTTACAAACAGTCACCACGTGACAAATGTACCCTACTTGGTAAGTTTCTCACTTTTACCGCTAGATGTCATATCAGATAGCTGGAGTTGCCAATTAGGTGACTACTCCATGACATTTGCTAAGTCAGTGTAGCCTATATCCCCACTTCCCGAAATTACTTCCTGGGTACGCCTTGCCACGCTGTACAAAAGGGAGAGTGCTGCTTGCGGGAGAACTATGAGGTAGAAGCGACTTGTCTGGTGTTTATCAGTACACACCCAAGTACACGGGGTTAATAACCAAGATGCCAAGACACTATAGGTTTGAGTATTTCTTCAAAAATATATCCTAATCAGTCCACTAGTTTCAGACAAAGGGATAGATACAGCATGAAGAAAGAGTTGTTGTTGTTGTTGTTGTTGTTGTTGTTGTTGTTGTTGTTTTAAGGGGCGGAACAGTGTGGTCATCTGCCCTAACGAAGAAAGAAAACCCGTATTACTAACCAGTAACGGATATTTATCAGAAAAGGCTGCCGATAAATCAATGTGCAGTCACACTGTTTTAACGGTTTAATATAGATACGCTGATCTTGTCACAGTTAGTTCCAGTGGTTTTAAACAAGACAAAAAGCGTGTAATTCGCGGGGAAGCAAGGTCGGTGTCTGGTTTACCTCTCACGTGCGGTGAGTGTCTATCCTCGTGACTCGAACCAATTGAAAATCACTTTCCTCTTCATAACACCTGAGGCCGATGAAATGATGATATGAAAAGACCAGTCACGCCTTCAACGATTCGACCCTCTCCGATCGGGCTAAACAGGAGTCAGCTGAAACTTAGCCGACAGTAGAGGGAAGAGTTTATTTTTATCCCAACCAACTTTTGCCACTGTAGAGTAACAGATTCTTTCATTGTGATTGGCTGAGGATACCGAAAGGCTGGTAAGTAGCAGCAATTAGTATTATGGCCGTAAGTATGAAAGCTGTTCGGCCCTTCTTTTCGCTATATCTTAAATCGGGTGATACCGAGCTGCGCTAATAGGTTCTGTTCACGGCATGGGGTCAATTAAGAAAATCCTAGCAGGGGAAGTTGCCTGAGGCGTGTTTCACTGCCCTCCACTCCAAACTGAAAAAAAAAATCCTTAGCCTGCTTCCAGTTGACCGACTGGGTCAGGGAATGGAAAGAATGAAGCCCCCATCGAGCGGTGAGGATATGAACTGTGCCGGCGACCGAAGCCTGTCGCACTCCCCTGGGGCAATGATTAAATGAATGACAGATGACATGAAATGATAGTGGAGAGTGTTGCTGGAATGAAATTGTGACAGGGAAAACCAGAGTACCCGGAGAAAAACCCGTCTTCCTTCGCATTGTCCAGCACAAATCTCACATGGCGTGACCAGGATTTGAACCATGGACCCAGTGGTGAGAGGCCGGTGTGCTGCCGCCTAAGCCACGGGGGCTCCCACTCCAAACTGGGCGTGAAGGGAAATATTGTCGGAATGTATCAACCTGCGCTGTTCTCCATTATCTACTCTTGTTATCTCAAAGACGTATTTGATACTATTCATTATTCTTTAGCAAGTTTTGATATTGTTCTAGATTCCTGGATTGCTTTAGCCTTGCCCTTAAAGCTAAATTTCGGCAATTTTATTTGTGTTTCACAGTTGCTATTCAGATCTGCACCTTTTATTTTCTATGTTGTATATTCGTAAAAATGTCTTTGTGCGCAAAACGATCAAACGATATCGTGGGAACCAAAATACATTCGCAAATAAATTCCTTGATTCCTTACTCGAGCACCTCCACTTTTGGCCTCGTTGTGACACTCACACTTTAAAAAATTACAGTTTCCTATAACTCGCAATTCTCCACCTCTTTGACTGTACATGGATAACATGTGAGCTGCACTGATTATATCTACGGCAACTCCAGGTGGTCCAGGTGCACGTAGCTGTCAGTCAACTCATGGCTTAACCAACATTTCAGGAGAGGTTGCCTACCCCCAGTCTCTTCCCAAACCCATTTGCGTGAGGCGACAGGACGCTTTGGGGTTTAGTCGCATGGCCAATAATCGCATTCCCAAGCAGGTGTTTTACTCGGAACTAACTGGGGGCAAGCGCTGTGTGGGAGGTCCGAGGAAGCGATTCAAAGACGTACTAAAGGCTAATATGCAAATTTGCCACATTGATATCAACAACTGGGAGACGTTATCCCTTGATCACTCATCCTGGAGATCACTTGTTCATCGTGATGCGATACTTTTTGAAGAAAACCGCCAACGTATGGTAGAAGATCGGAGGCAACGCAGAAAGAGCAGAGTGTTCATTAGAAGACAGGGAATGAATGCGGATGCCTCACCTGGACCTGATACTACCTGTCATCACTGCGGAAAACTGTGTGTCTCCCCATTGGGCTTTATACGCACCTCCGGACTCATCGATGAAGAGTCATTCGGCATTGGAAGACCAACCTACGCGAGACGAGTGTTTGCTATTGTTACGTGCTACCCCCTGTAGCACGTTCATTAATTGGATCACAGAAGGTAAACCACAACACAAATGGCCCTTTAAAGAAATATTAGTTTTATTGCAGGTCAGAAATATACACCAACAATAAACACACAGAAACAATTAGCAGTCTTACTCAAGTTTGCTCCTTGCGGTGAACACTCACCCCTTTCACTTTCTCGAGCAACTAATCCTCCACTAATTAGACCCGTCCTCGCTAGAAATAACCACAACTCTTCCTCAAGTTCACAAGCCACAGTCTGTCACTCACTGTTCTTGAATACTACACACTGTTTCGCAATTCACACGTCACCGTAATCGCACAGGTATAAACACACTTCTCAAAACTCAGTCCGTCCCTCGCTGGCCATGTACTTTATATAGTGGGGCTGGTGACTCAATGGATGCTTCCAGAGCAGACCAGGATTCACGGTTACTCGAGAATTCCATTACCGGGTGGGCCGCGAAGGTTCGATACGGTCTCCTTGTTACTGCCTGTCTTCTTGTTGCGCAAACCGCTGGTAAACACAGGGGCAGGGGGTAGCCCGGGGCGGGCTGTGAATCACGTGGCGAGGTGATGAAGCAACCTCGCAGCCGTAACACCATTATCATCATCATCAAATACAATCAGCGCAGTTCAACAATTCCGCTTAAATCATGTAGGTTATTCAGAAGAGACGTAACATTTTAATGTTGAATACATTTCTTATTAGACAAAGTAGTGATCCCCATTCTTAGCAAAAAAAACGTAAAATTAAACAATATCCTCAATTATGCCAAAGGTTGAAGAGCTAAAGGGCCCGGAAAGGTTTCAAATTGTGAGTGCTCTATAAAACTAAAAGAAAACATTTCGAAAATCATTTCCGGCCTAAATGCAGTTCTGGAAAAACAGCCTAAATCACTTGTTTCTTAACTCGTTTTCTTTTTTATTCAAATCCTAACTAAATTAACTTATTTTCATAATTATTTCTTTTATGTGTTCCTTGGTTCAATACCCTCAGGCATTTTTTGATTTTTGAAAAATCTTCACACCGGCTTATGTGAAACTCTGCATTGACTCACACTAGCGCTCGTGGTGGTAGAAAAGGCAAATTGCTCGACTTGATATGCTTGAGTTTCATTGACTCACACTAGCGTTCGTAGTGGTAGAAAAGGCAAACAGCTAATCTAATCGACCGGATATGGTTGTGTTTCTGGTGAGCAACCATCAGTCTACCGCGTGTCATCAAGCCGGCACCTCGTAAGAAACGTTTAGCGTGTCCTTTACGTTTGGAAAAGTGGAGTAAACAACGAAAATTAATTACAAATGCACTAGCAATAAGATTCAGTGATGAACCGGGTTCGAGTCTATGACATTAAAGAATGTTTTGAACATTAAGTTGCTTGCCTGAAGTGCTAGAAGTGTGAATTTTTGTTTTGTTTCTCGGGGTCAACTGGCCATTAAAAACAAATTAAGATTCCAGGGAGTTAGTTATTGTTGTTTTAAGGTGCGGAACTACGAGGTCATCTGCCCCTAAGATACCAGGGAAAGAACGGGATTAGTCCATTCTTTCCGAAAATGAGTTTATGGTGCATTCTGGTGGAGACCCATCATCACTACAGATCAGTTGAAATTAGTTTAAAATAAAGCGGAATGTGTCCGAGATACAGAGATTTATATTTTTAGTGGATACGGAAAGAACGTCCCATATCCTCTTACTTTTTCATAATTTAACTTTATAAGAAATAAATTTGGCAAAACGAAACTATATTGCTTACCCTGAAGTATTTCTTTTTAGTGTTGAAACTTTAAATTGGCTCTCCTGAAAAATTTACAGAATGTGACCTACCCTGTTTTTCCCGTGGAGTCTTCAACTAAAATTCGTAGCTCTAGTTATTAGCACGCACTGATGTCATTTTAATCAAGAGTAATATCCCAGTTTTTCCAGCAGGAGGAAGTGTTCTAACACGGATTGGAAACTGGAATTAGTTAGTATTAATTTCAGTGATCAGCAAGAAAGGGTGAAATTTTAGAGTGTTTTCACATTTTTTTTTCAAATTTCAACTATTTCTTTCTTCCTTTCCTTCTTTCTTTCTTTATTTATTTATGCATTTATTTATTTATATATTTTATTTCTTATGTATCTTTGGGGTTTAAACATCTTTCACCATTCATTATGGTGCACCATAATAAGGTTTTTGAAGGGAATGTTCATTAGTGTTAAGCTATCCAACCACATTTTATCTAAGTTATTTCGGCTGATGAAGGAGCCAAAACAATTAGGCCTCGAAACATGTACCAATGACCACTAAGTGATCATTTATATATAATACAATAAAGGTATTGATTAGGCGGAACTTTCGCAAAATATTAATACTAACTGTTTCATAAATACGGAACCAGAATGAACCAATCAAATACTAAAAACTGGAATTAAGGTTTTCATCGAGATCGCAGTGCAAGAAATGAGTCAGGGAAACCATGGTCATGCATTTACCTTGCGCACTGAATGAATGCCCGGCCTTCATGTCTTGTTCGAGCAGAGTGTTAATTACAGTAATCAATTGATCATCACTGTGGAACATGTTATCGCGCCAGCTGTGGCTTGCTGGACATATGCATAGTGTTCATATCACGGTAATCTCCAACCTGTCTCCACTGACACCTGCTGTAGCTGCTGTTGGGACTCCGATTGAATGTTTTTATTCTTCGGACTACTCTGCCGTCACGTCATAATGCAAATCGTGAGTTAGGTCTTTTCACTTTACAAGTCCTGTCACCTCCTTATCATTTGTTCCCCATTGCTACAATTATTGTGAATTATAGTTATTTTCTTGCTGGTGTCAGGGTTGCATTCACAGTCACCACTCATGTTTCCATATCGCCATGTTAGCAGTCACAAAATCTGGCAATGGTTTTTCCTGGTTTACCCATTTCTACACCAGGCAAATGCCCGGGATGGTTCCTAGCTTACTAATCCTTTCTAATCCTAGTCTTGACTAATACACACAGTCCTACAAATACAACAATAACACAGGTTATCAGACAAATTATTTGGTATTATTTACTAAAGGGTCTGTAGCTTAATACAACAAAAAAGGAGGAAACAATTAAAACTTGTGACGATTTCTGCCATTCAGGAGCCCTGTAAGACGTATTAATAGGCTATGTGTGCATTTAAGTCACGCTCTGAACTTATAGACGTATCATCATCATCATCATCATCATCATATATATTATTTCAGTAGTATAGATCCCTCCTGCGGGGTTCACAAGCGACCGATCGTGACAAATGAGCATTCAAATGAAAGGGAATAGACATTAGCAGTGATGAATTGCACTATAATTTCATAAATGGCTATAATTTCTTTAAAAATGACTTTTAGAAAAATGTACGAAGTGTGCGATTTGCAGTTACTGTTGCTATAGAAATATGCGCTCCATAATAGCTGTCCACTTCACATTTTGGCCGCTGTGACGCCTGATTCACGAGATTTTAACATTGTTTGAACACCTCCACTTTTGGCCCCGTTTTGACAACTCACACTTATGAAATTTATAGTTTCCTATAATTCTCAATTCTCCACCTCTTTGACTGTACTGTACATGGATAACATGTTAGCTGCACTGATGATATCTACGGAAACTCCAGGGGGTCCAGCTATCAGTCAACTCATGGCTTAACCAACATTCCCCTACTCTCTTCCCAAACCCATTAGCGTGAGCTGACAGGACTGTTTGGGTTTAACCTAATTAGCGGAGTTCGACCATCCCGACGGCGAGACACATAAATAATAAAAATGGAACGTTCTCTTATTTATGATGTCTGTGAACTCGAACCTAGTTCGTAAACGTTCTCAATCGCTGGCTAGAAGCTAGCCGACTGGCTACCAGTCCAGTTGTCATTTCGCCATGTAAGTTGTCAAACAAGTTTTTTCCGATGTTGATGTTGTGTATATTGCATACATTATAGCATTACATGCCTACTGTCCCTATCAGCTTTATATTTAAATGAATAACATGCTCCGACTCATAACCTACCGCAAGAGCTGTGTCGAAGGTGAACGAGCTCCTCTCCTGTTTAACGACTTCAAGCCAGTCTAGACTCGATTGCATTTCGAAAGTGCTGTTGTTCGCTTCCATTGGCCGTGACGAAGAAAGTTGAGCGCAACTCTTACCTCCACAAGGACGCGGCTTATGGTAAGAACTACTCTATGCTTACGTAATATTGTATATTCGTTTACAAAGATAAGTTTCCAGTATTAGGTAGATTTCATTAGAAAGCTAACTATTGCAATGGGTACCATGTTTCGACTTCCGAAAAATTTCGATATATCTTCGCGTTTCACATCCCCCAGACCCCAAAACCACCGTCAGTTCAAAAGTTTATATATAATTTATGTATATATATATACATATATCACTTTCTTGTGGACACGATAACTACCGCAATTTTGCACCAATCACTTTGAATTTTTTACATAATATGTATCCCTATAAAATCTCGGTCGAGTTCGTTAATGGACATAATCGGTCGAAGGGGGTGAAAATGGGGGGCTTTTTTTCTAAAAAGTGAAATATCACTATAACTCTCTTAATATTTGAACTATCGAATCCATTCAAATTTCATACAATGTGTCGGATAAGGCCCAAAAATTTATGTTTGAAAAGTTTTTTGACAGCACCTACCATTGACCAAAGGGGTGAGAAAAAGTGGGTTTTTCGGGAAACATTAATCATATTTCTCTTAATAGACACAATATCAAAACCGTACAAAATGGACAATATTCCACTAATAATTACCTAAATTGTTTGTCTGAAAGAATTTTAGATATGACCCACCCTTTCGCCAAGGGATGAGCAAAATGATTTCGGAATTAGAAGAAAATGCCTAGTGCCATCTGACGTTGCCATGACAACACTACTGAATTGATGAGGGATGAGCCATCAGACGTTGCCATGACAACACCATTGCACGAGATCACATTCATTCTTCCACCTGACTCTGTGGGAAGCGGCTTCGGTGAGGTAACTGGTAGCATGCTGAACTATGCCCAAGGTCGTGGGTTCAAAGCCGGCCGTAGTCGTATTTTCTAAGAACGCTAAAATCCCTCAGTATGCCTTCGTTTGGAGGGGAAGTTCCAACGTTCGTTGCGAGTAGCTGGTTGCGGTGGCATCTAGTAACCAAGTTCACAACTAGGTGTCGTTGACGGTAGTATTTGGTAGCAAAATTAGGAACTACTGTACTACTTGACATTGACCGTCGCAGTCCTTACCAGAATTACAGACTAATACAGCCATCACAATTAACACCGTTTATCAGACAGATTCTACACACACCCAAAGTACACGGGGCTACATGACCGCGTTGTCGCTGCCCCTGAACTGAGGAACCAACCAACATCTCTGCGGGAGATAAAATTTTGCGTGAAGAAGTAACAGACCGCTAGATAGTTACACATCAGTGTCGAAACCTTGCATAAGGACAGTGTGACCACAAGTATGAAAATTGACTCTAAATGACAAGAAGGTTACCGTCCCCATAAGACAATAAAATGATAAAAATATGCATAAAAAACGAAAAGCTAAGTTAATTAAGCGCCAATTGTAAAATACTTTCTCGCAATAAATGAGGTCTGATCCTTCTACGAAAACCTGCATATTCTGCCTATTTTTCGCCTATCCTCTAGTTTTCCCGGTGAAATCTGCCTCCGCCTTCCGGCGTGCCGAGAGGATTTTTTTTTCTTCTACTATAAAAACTCTGAGTAATTCTCGCTTGTGCCTGGCTGCGTGGCTCAGGGGTAACGTTCTCGCTCGCTGGGCCCAAGGTTGCTGGTTCGTATCCTGGCGCAGTCAGGTGGCATTTGAGGGTGCGCAAATGCGAGGGAGCCGTGTCAGTAGATTTACTGGCACGATAAAGATCCCCTTCGGGGCAAAATTCCGGCACCCCGGCGTCTCTAAAAGCCAGAGTAGTTAAAAGGGACGTAAAACCAATAACATTATTATTATTAATTCTCGCTTGTGGGAAAACCTACAATTCGTATTGTTAGGTGTTCTACTCGATCTCGAGCCCTGATTTCCCTCATAACCTTCAAACTGATGGTCACAATGCAGTGACATTTGACAAGGACATACATTGGTGTTGAACCTCACAGTATGTGTAGGAATTGGTCGCCATTAACATCAATGCATGCATGCATGCACACGCCTCTTCATGTTACGAAAGGTAATATTCAGCACATCCGGAGGCATAGCAGCAAATGCTGTCTTAACGTTCCCTGAGAGTCAATGACTTGTTGCGGTACTTACACTTTTCCTTTCAGCATACCCTGTAGGAAGGAATCTGCTGGGTAAGGTCAGGTGGCCCTGGTGGCCAATGTCCGTAAGAAATGACACGATCTTCAAAGGAGGACAGAGTCGTTGGCTGTATTCGGACACCAAATCACGCACAAAATTGTTGCTGGGATCCCGTTATGGATTCCGAATTCTAGTGCCGTACGCTGTGATTCTTACTCCACTGAAATCTTTTTTGTATCATAGCTAGCTATTTCAGCACTTCAGGGAGAGATTGATTGTTTGTTTATTTTAGGCTTATATGCGTAGATACGGACACTGTAACATCTGACCTACAAAAGCCAATACCGTCGACCCTCCTCTACTCTGATGCTGTCATGTTAGCCTCCACAAGCAAAGAAGACCTGCAGCTTCAGACCCAAGCCTGGAGCGATCGAATTGCACATTATGGCCTGCGCCTAAACAAAGAAAGACGGAATATAGGAAGACAGATATGCAAGATATAGATACTATCCAAGTAGATGGGGAAGACTTGCCACGTGTAACAAAATTTAAATATCTAGGTTCTATGATCGCTAATGATGGCAGTCTTGTAGAAGAAGTCAATACGAGAATCAGCGCAGTTTGGATGAAATGGCGAACGACAACTGGGGTCACCTGCGATCGAAGGATGAAGGACAACCTAAAGTCAAAGATCTATCGTAATGTCATCCGTCCTGACGCATTGGTCGCATTGTACGGATGTGAGTGTTGGCCAACAACAACAGTGACAGAACGTCGCTTGGGCGTTATGGAGACCAAGATGTTGCGATGGACAACGGGTGTCACCAAATTGGATCATGTTTCCAATGACAACATCAGGAAACGGTTTGGGGTTGTACTGTAGCAATCAGTACAAGTTGCAGATGTGCCGTCTGCGTTGGTTTGGGCATGTTCTACGAGCGGAAGCGGACACGATCTTCAAAGGAGGACAGAGTCGTTGGCTGTATTCGGACCCCAAATCACGCACAATTGCAAAGTATGGCTACAATATACAAGTAGTCGGTAAGAGACCTAAGGGAGGACTGAAGCAACGGTGGGATGATACGCTACATGGAGATCTGAAGAACAAACACCTTCATCCTGACATGGCCCGACATGGCGGACCCTGCAGCTAGGCGGGACAAACACTAAGGAAGAACAAGAAGAAGAAGTTATCATATTTTCTACAGTCAGAATCGAGACAGCCTTGTTGTGTGTGGGATTGTTGGAGGATAGAGGGATTACAGTTTAACTCTAACATGTAGAGTTTCTTTAAGATATGGACTTCTACAAAATTTAATTTTAAGAAGTTCCCCAAAAATCCAATATAGAGGGATAAATGAATACGAAGTTTATTTTAGTGTTTTTCTAATTTACGCAAGTACCTTACAAGTTTTGTGAAAAAAAAACATTAGTTAGTTTATTTTAGGAGCCTCCGTGGCTTAGGCGGCAGCTCGCCGGCCTCTCACCGCTGGGTCCGTGGTTCAAATCCCGGTCACTCCATGTGAGATCTGTGCTGGACAAAACGGAGGCAGACAGGTTTTTCTCCGGGTACTCCGGTTTTCCCTGTCAAAATTTCATTCCAGCAACACTCTCCACTATCATTTCATTACATCTGTCATTCATTTAATCATTGTCCCAGAGGAGTGCGTCAGGCCTCGGTAGCTGGCACAGTCCATATCCTCGCCACTAGATGGGGGCTTCATTCATTCAATTCCTGACCCGGTCGGAGACTGGAAGTAGACTGTGGATTTTCATTTTCAGTTAGTTTATTTTTAAGTTTCTTTCTTTACATCTTATGATTACAATAGCAATAAAATTGTTACTGAGTCTTTACAAGCGCTGGAAGTCTTTACGAACTGGGACAGACTCGTGGATATTTCAAAACAAAATGTATTTTTCGTTTAATTACGCATATTTTGTAGAGAATTAATATTAATGTTTTCAAATTTAACAAGAATTTCCGTGACGAACTAAAGAGCATACTTTTCTTAAAATTAAGATTCATGCCAATGAATAATCTGTATGGGTCTATCTAGAATAGTGACGAAATTAAGTTGGTAATATCGAAATTTCTAATTAGTTCGAAATACTGTACACCTGGCATAATGTAGCCTAATAGAGAACTACAGTTGGCAGCCCTGGTGACTGAATATATTCTTAGTTCTATCTCTTAAGGTACAGAATACAAAATTTGGTTGAAGTCCAATGGATATCATGGATGTTACATGCAGTTAATCATTGGATCTAACAGCGCACGTAAAATCATGTTGGCAACAATGTCATGAATGTATTGGTCAAAAATAATCTGAAATAATATGATCTATTGTTGTGTCAATTTTGAATGAAATCCATTAGTTAGTATAGAAGTTACATGCATTTTAAAATTGGACCTATCAGCAGGCTTATAATCATGTTGGCAGCACTGGCGTAGGCCTATATTAGGTAGTCCAAATTAATCTAGAATGCCAAGTACTATACGTGTGCAAAGTTTAGAGCTATTGGCTTGCATACTTTCTGATATATTGATATTAGGGTAACAAAAATTGAGACAGTATTTATTAACAGTTGGCAGCCCTGGTTACTCTTAGGAATCGGCATAGTCATATCTGTTAAGGTACACATATCACACACGAAATTTGGTTGAAATCCAAATGATAGTATAGAAGATACATGTATTTAATGTTGGACCTCTCTGCAGGCATAGAATCATGTTGGTAGCACTGACGTATATAAGTTACTCCAATTTAATATAGAATGTCATGTACTATACGTGTGCATAGTTTAAAGCTGTCGGCTTGCATACTTTCTGATATATTGGTATTTGGATTTAAAAAAATGAGAGCATTTATTAACAGTTGGCAGCCCTGATGGCTCTTAAGAATACGCTCAGTCATATCTGTTTATGTAAACATAGCTCATACGAAATTTGGTTGAAATCCAATCGATAGTGTAGAAGTTATATGCATTACAAATTTGGACCTATCAGCAGGCCTATAATCATTTTGGCAACACTGCCAAGTATGGCCTCCTGGAAATTAAACTGCAATATTATTATCTATACGTGTGCCAATTTTGAAATAGCTCACATTCATACCTTCCAAAATATCCAGCATGGAGCTCAAATTTCAATTGCATTTTTTCAGCAGTTGGTAGCACTGACATCATTTTCAAATATGGCCGTGAGATATTCAGGTATAGATCTTTACTCCTACCAAATTTTGTTTCGATTGCTGCAGCCGTTAAGGAGTTGATAAGGGGGGGGGGGTGAAGGGGGGGACACACTCACAGCCAGACAGACAGACAGACAGACAGACAGACATACAGAAGGACAGACAGACAGACACACACACATTTGCCCGATCTCATAAGTCTACTTTGTCCTCATTTTTGCAAAATGTGAAAAGTAGGCTAAAAATCAGGACACTTTTATTAATATTCAGGATGCCGGGACATGCTCCTTTAAATCGGGACTGTCCCGATATTTTTCGGGACGTATGGTCACCGTATGCATAGGGCATAGGAGAGATAGACGGGAAAAGGAAAGAGGGGTGCATGCTTGTTGCATTATTATTATTATTATTATTATTATTATTATTACTATTACTATATTTATCTGGCTGCATGGCTCAGCGGTAACGCTCTCGCTTGCTGTGCTCAAGGTTGCAGGATCGAATCCTGGCGCAGTCATCTGGCATTTGAGGGTGCGCAAATGTGAGGGAGCCGTATCTGTAGATTTACTGGCACGTTAAAGATCCCCAATGGGGCAAAATGTTGGCACCAGAGCGCGCCGTCTGTAAAGCCGCAGATGTTGAAAGGGACGTAAAACAAATAACATTATTACATTATTATTATTTTTTTCATGCGCTTTCACATTCTAAGCATATTTGCTGGAAAGAAAACATTTACAATCCCAGATACCTTATATATCATAAGGAGAATATTCTTGGTGTGCCCAAGAACAGACTTACTACGCGACACGTCGAAAGTATGACTGTTTTCTGCATCAGTTTGAAGAGGCCTGGGTCTAATTTCTGCTCTGTGAGAGATTCCTTTAAGTTCTGATGAATTACGCCAGTGCTGGAGATGATAATAGGAACTGTCTTGACTTGTGCCATGTGCCATTGATTCCTTATCAGTTCTGAAAGCTCTGTATATTTTGAAAGCTCTTCAACATGCTTTGTTAGCATATTGCCACTGTTTGGGATTGTCACATCTATGAAGGTGGTGTGCTTCATGTATTTGTTAACAAGAACCAGATCAGGTCTGTTGTGCACGGCTGACTGGTCTGTCAATACAGTAGGATCCCAGTACAATGTAAAGCTGTAATTTTCCAGTACACATACTGGAGCATATTTATAGTACGGCACTTTCTCTTGGCTTAGCAATTGAAGGCGTATAGCCAGTTCTTGATGTACTATCTATGCACTATTATTATTATTATTATTATTATTATTATTATTATTATTACTAGGGCCCGGATGTTGATGCCGTAAAAAAGTTTAAGATATGCACTTAACAATTTCAAAAATGACTCTAATAAATGTCCTAAAAAATCGAAAAATGAACTATAAAATGCAGCAAATGTTTTTATAATAATCAACTCGCCAATATTTCGAAAATTCGAAAAACGCACTATAAAATGAAGAAAATGATCTAATAATAATAAACTCACCAATTTTTCAAAAATGACATCTTGAGCTCAAACTGAAAAGTCAACAAAATAGATTTCTAGCACTCAACAAAAGGTTTATGTTTACTTTAGTCTGAGTTGCACTGCACTACGAATGTCATTGTGATGTTGTCAAATGTAGGCTAAATGATCTGCGGTTATCAGCTAGAGGGCAAGCGTGCACGTCACGTGACGATACAAAGCGAGCAGCAGCATGCATCAATCGTCCAACGCTGCCAGTCGCATTGCAAACAGTGACGTGGATGCGTCAAACGAAGAGCAAAGACGTGTTGTTCGGTTTCTGACAGCGGAAGGAGTAGGGGGAACGGTCATTCATCGCGGAATGTCACAAGTGTACGGTGAACACTGCATGTCCCTTGCAAGGGTCGAGGCGTGGCACAAGCGCTTCAGGTAAGGACGGGTGTCGTTAGCCGATGATGCCCGGTCTGGGGCACTCCCCTGCATTACCGATGGCAACGTCCAGCTGGTTGATGCACTCATTACCAAGGACCGCCGAGTGACAGTGAACGCCATAGCCGCCGTGGTCGGATTGAGCGTCGGAAGTGTGCACACCATCATGAAGGAACGACTGTACTTGCGCAAAGTGTGTGCCCAATGGATGCCCTACAGTCTTCAACCACACCAGGAAGCATGTCGAATGGCCCACTGTCTTGGTCATCTGCAGCGCTATGCGAGAGAAGGGAATGCGTTCCTGGCACGAGTGGTGGCTGGAGATGAGTCATGGTGTCATCACTTCGAACCAGAATCCAAACGACAGAGCCTCCAGTGGAAGCATCCAGGAAACCACCACCCAAAAAAGGCAAGGCCATCCACACGAGTACAGGAAAGGTAATGCTGACGTTCTTCTTTGACCAAGATGGCCCCCTTCTGATACACTTCATGCCGCACGGGACAACAGTGAATGCCCAGCGTTACTCGCAAGCCTTGACCACCCTTCGCCAAGCGATCAAAAGAAAACGACCAGGCAGTCTCACCGTGGGGTCATTCTGCTCCACGTCAATGCACGACCTCATACGGCCAACACAGTCGCGGCACTCCTGCAGAAATTCAAATGGGAGGTTCTCGGAAACCCTCCATACAGTCCCGACCTCTCTCCCTGTGATTACGCCATGTTTGGTCCCCTGAAAAGGCCTCTGAGGGGCCAACGATTCACCTCGGACGTCGACGTCCAGCTGTACATGCGGAACTGGTTCATATCGCACCCCAGGGAATTTTATGAGACAGCCATTCACCGCCTCGTGTCACAGTGGGACAAGTGCCTCAACAGCCAGGGCCAATACTTCTAACATATAGGTACTGGTTTCTATGCCCCGGCTCGTTGCTTTTTGAACGCACCTTATATATTTGATATAATGGTGCTTGGGTACTTGGTATGGTATGAAGGTGGAGCTCACAGTCTCGAAAAGGTTGAGAATACCTGCTCTATCTAAACCGCAGTGCGCAGTGTCGAAACAAAGTCAGACATGCTAAATCTTCATATCAAGTTAATAATCATGCAGGTTGATTGTTTTCTTGTCACTTTGGCCTTGGTTATGCAAACAGCTGCTCTTCACTTTTGTTTTTCAGCAACCTGCATCCTCTTTTGTCTTTATAATTCATTACCATATGCATGATATAATGATCGACATCCTCAGAGTTGCGTCTTGTGTTCGAATTAGCCACAACATGTTTAAGAAGCCCTCTCCAACAAAGCTGTTTTTTAAGTGGACACTGAAATTGTTCAGTCATTTCTGAAGACAGAGATGACAAAAGTTCTATTACACAATAAACACAACATACTAAGGGCTCTTTTAGAGGTAATGAAGGTTGCCTCATATGGCAGATATTTTTCCTCCAAAATTCACATATTTTTTGACATACAGTATGTAATGCAGTATTTAATGCTCTAGCATTCCTATTTTCAACTGTCTAAGGTTGTGCTCGTCACGTAAGTGGCAGAGTCTTGCTGAAGTAGCTTGGCATGTCTAGAGCTAAATATCCCTTTTCTGTTCACATTTTTAGGGGTCGATAACCTAGTTAAAAACAAGAATAACATCATCATCATAATCATCATCTGTTCCAATAGAGAAAAAGAAATACTTTGCGTTGCCTAGCGGACTCGTGCGAGTATTCTCGTATCTGTATAATAGTATAAACCACCCGCCATGCTTTATTGGTATGTGGGCTAGAAGCATCACAGTTATGGCAGGGACTATAGTGTTATATACTGTATTTGTTTAAACGCACTTTTTAAACACATTTTTGCAATTTATGAAATCAGATTGCAATTCGCCACTGCTGCGTCTTTATTTTGAATGCACATTTGTTACGATGGGTTACTTGTGGGTGTGTATACTACCCGCCCGGCTTTAATATTACGCGGGCTCGAGGAGACCCAGTTTTGCAGGGACTATCGTCTTGTTTATTTGTTTTAACGCACTTTATAAATAAATATATCCCCGTTGACTTTTTAGAGATTCGAGATTTTTCATGTATTATTAATACGATTTGGAAGATTTTGGTACAAGCTGCACCTTACAACTGCCTGTGGTTTAAGAGCTTGAGTTTTGAGAAACATACACCTTAACGTCAGACTAGGCCTATGATTCTTTGCCATTTTCTTCGAAATATCTCAGTTGCTATTATTTGACCTACAATGTCAGACCGTTATGGATAGACTTTCCGTGGGAAGTTTGCTGTCGTAGTTGTGGTGGGAACGTTGGTCAAACAGGCAGCATTCCGCATCTGGTGAAAAAGAAAGGCCAAGTCCTCACACAAAGCAATCACTCGCGCAGGTCTCAGCACGCGTCTCAGCGCAGCAAGAAATCGAAGGTCGTCCACGCTACAAAAGAACAAGGTTGGCTTCTCAGACAGGAGTCAATGGAACTATAACATGGTGAGGCATCCTCTGCGGTATGTTTTATGTTGTCGCTCGAAGTACTGTGGTAATAACAACGGGAGTTGAACGATAATTTTAGAATAACTTGCTGATTATTTTTACTCTACAGGTGTTCTTTCTCCCTCCCTTCCAAGCAATGTACAGCCGTTCTCACACATTTCAATTTTTCCTTGCGCTTGTTGCGTACATTTTGAGGAGATGCTCGGCAAAAAAAACAAAAAAAAACACGTGTGCAATTGTTCACTCAACCCCATATACTGATGTGTGTTATAAATGAACTTGCAATCCGCACTTTCTATTACGTCCTCAAGGAACTCATTGCGTCCGCTTTTGTTCGTTTGAAACTGCAAGGTCAATTTCGGCAAACTCACCAAGGATTTCACGAGTCACTCACCGGCAGTTGAGCCCTAATAAGTAGCCCAACCAATGGTCTCCTAAGCGTGGCTGGCTGTGGGTTTCCCCCTTGAAGAAGTTCGTGTAAATCTGTGGTGCAAATGTAACTCTTCCTCGTGCAGGTTTTTTATATAGGAGGGAAAACCGTAGATTTAACAACATACTCTCCGCCAACATACAGTCCGCCACGCAAGGGTGTCTGTGCTACGGATGGCTCGACCGCTAATTTGCGCTTGCCAGAATAGGCCCTGCACTTTAAGATGTGTGTAGCGCTGAATGTCAAACGTCTTTTGTCTTCTGTGAACTTCAACCAAATTTGTTCAGGAAATAGTGCAGACAAAAATCTATGAAGCTCATTCCTCCTTTTCATGGCATTGGGTAATGTGGGAACGTTACAATGTATCCTTCTAAATCTAGAATCCCAACCTCACCAATCATATTTGAGTATTCATTTAAGTTGCACTGTGTGTGGTTAAGTGTAAGAGAGGGCACTTAAAGATCTAAGGGACAATTCTGATATTATCGTTCTCCCCGCTGATAAGGGTAACGCGACAGTGGTGTTGGATAAGGTTGATTATGATTCCAAGATCTCGTCTTTGTTATCAGATCCTGTATATAGGATTAATAGTCGTGATCCTACTACTCGCTACTCAAATGTCACCGTCAAATTGATCAAGCAATCATCTGTTCCAGCGGATGCAGCGAAGACTCTCCTTCCAGGGGATGCTATTCCTCCGAGACTCTATGGTCTTCCTAAAATACACAAGGAAGATGTTCCTCTTAGACCTATTGTTAGTACGATTGGTTCTCCTACATATGCCCTTTCCAAATACTTAGGTAGACTACTTCAGCCGCATCTGGGTAACACGCCTTCGTACATTAAGGATTCCACACACTTCGTGGAAAAGTTGAAAGCTATAACACTTCAGCCGGGTGATATCCTAGTGAGTCTCGACGTGGTGTCTCTGTTTACGAGAGTACCTATTGATGGTGTTATGTCTCTCATTAATGGCTTTTTTTCCTGAAGATATCACAAGACTTTTTTTTATCACTGCATGACCTCCTCCTACTTTCTATGGAATGGGATTTTTTATGAGCAGACTGATGGTGTGGCCATGGGTAGTCCTCTCTCTCTCCTGTTGTGGCTAATTTCTTCATGGAGAACTTTGAAGAGAAAGCTTTGTCTTCGGCTCCTTTCAAACCGAAGATCTGGTGGCGTTATGTGGATGACACGTTCGTTGTTTGGACGGAAGGTGAGGAAAATCTTAGCCATTTCCTGGATCACCTTAATCTCCAGCACCCTTCTATTTGTTTCACCATGGAAAAGGAATCTGACGGCAAAATACCTTTTTTAGATGTTCTCGTCGCCAAGAAAGAGGATGGATCTTTAGGACACAGCGTTTTTCGTAAGCCAACACACACCAATAAATATCTCCACGCAAGTTCTCACCATCACCCTGCCCAGAAACATGGTATCCTTACAACTCTAACTACCAGGGCTAGGAGAATTTGTGAAGTGTCTTCTTTACAAGAAGAAATTTACACCTTACGAACCACCTTTGAGAGCAACGGTTATAGCAAGGCTTTGATTTCTACGGTTCTGAAACCAACAAATAATAATAGGACGTCAGTTGAGAAAAGAGATGTAAGAGGAACTGCTTACCTTCCGTACATACATAACACGACGGATCGTATTGTTAAAATCCTACGTCGGTACAACATACGGACTGTATTTGGAACTTCTGTTAAGATTAGGCAACTCCTGCGACTAACTAAGGACAGTTTGCCTAAATTGCAACAACCGGGTATCTACAGAGTTCCCTGTACTTGTGGCAAGGTTTACATCGGGCAGACTTCGAGAACAATATGCACTCGCATTAAGGAACATAATAGATGTATCAGGCTCATTCGACCTGATAAGTCTGCTGTTGCCGATCATGCTTTAACACGTGGCAATGATGTCATGTTCCAAGGAGTGGATGTTCTTGCCCGTATAAAGCAATATCGTCCCAGAATCATCAGGGAGGCGGTTGAAATACGTAAACACCCAGATAATTTCAACCGCGACACCGGCTACAATCTCAGTGAATCCTGGCTACCTACTATCAGAACCCTGAGAAAGTAATTCACTGCTGCTTTCCGTTGTCCCTAACATGGGGCTATAATGGCGTCCATCTTTGGGCACCTTCTATATGTTTTTTGTTGCTTTCTCTTAGCAATCATTGTCGTATTCCAGATTATTCCTGACGAAGAAAGACATGGTTTCTTTCGAAACGCGTCGAATTTTAATATAATAAAACACGGCATAAGCCCAAAATTCAACATTATGAATAGTAACACGGGCCGTGAAAGTCTAAATAATAATACTCTGAGTATTGTTTGTTACACGCCAAGTTAGTAGTGTACGCCGCGGTTTTTGGCCGATGAGCTCCGAGTGCGCAGGCGTACAAGGCATGGGCTCCCGCAAGGTGGGGGGGGGGCGAGGAAGGGCCGTCTTCGCCCCTGGAATCCCATGAATATTTATATTGTTCATTGTCACACCAGTTTATTTCATAAATAACTGATTTAGATGTAGGGATAATTCCACAGTTTTATTTAACTTAGTAATTTGGGATTATTTGAAAATATCTCCAGTTATTTAGAAGATCAGTGAACTGGATTAACATTACCATTTTAATGAACTGCTTATGACGATGATTTGCAAAGAAGAGCGAACTTCTATCGACGAAAACTCTGAACTAAAAGAGAAACTATTCGTGCCCCCCCCCCCCCTCCCTTCCCCCTCCTTCCTCCAGGGGCTCACATTTAGTGGGACGGGGGTTGGCGACCACGAGACCCCAGCTGAGCCCGGCATTGCTTCCACTTACTTGTGCCGGGCTCCTCCCCGTTTTCTTTCCGACCCCGACGGTATAAGTGTGTCCGAGGCTTAGGGAGTCTCTTCCTTTCCTGCCTTAATTGATAACCTCCTTCTGTGAGGGGTCAGCCTTCTTTTTCTTTTCATGTTATCTCCTACCTTCTGCTTAAGGCCCGCAAGGAGGCAGGGTGTATGTAGCCCCACCACTTCTGGTGCAATCTGGATATTGCAACACCCTCAGGGGCTCATGGCTGGTGAGTTCGAGAGTTGGCGATCCTGGGGGATTCCTGAGCTGGGTCCGTTTTTTACCCCTTTTTCCACTGACTTTGGGGCGGGCCCTCTCCTCCTTCTCTTTCCTATCTGCCTTTCATGGCTCTCCTTCCTTCCAAGTCCCTCAATCCTCATTTTTCGAGGGTTGAGGGCATTTCTTTTCTTCCTGTCCTTTATTTGCCTTATCCTTTACTAGTTTACCATTTTTTCTTCGAGTATGTAAGTTTGTAGTTAGTATTAGTTACAATTTTGTTTAATTCTCATCTCATCTTTCACTATAACCCTAACCATTAGCGGCCGATAACCTAGATGTTAGGCCCCTTAAAACAACAATTAGTCTATCATCATCATCAACCATTCATGCTATAAAGATAATGTACCCAATGGTTTCAGAGCAGAGGGGGTGGGGGTGTACATCTCATCATCACCTAGTGATTGGTAGGTAATGAAATGGAAAAAACATTACCACCCCCCGCCCCGGGAAATAATCCTGCGGACGCCCATGGTACAGAGGACAGGTGGCGAACCTCAGGCATGTGCAATATTGATAAGTGAGCTGCTTTCCGCGCAACTGAAGACTCACGTATCAATTGCACATACGAAAGGCTTGTAGACTGTCTTCTGTACGACTGTGAAACCGTGACTCACAGGCGAAAAACTGTGGCGTTAACTGTCACGTTCCGATTGACCACAGTGGCTATCAGTACTTTCATATGTGGTGACAATTTCTGCCTGTCATGAATTTATCATTGTTGTGCCATTCAGCCTTGTTGTTGCTTATTTTAGGGGCTGCGGCATTGTGGTCATATAGCCCCGTGTATTTGGGTGTGTGTTAACTTGTGTTATTGTGATGGTTCCATTAAGTGTGTGTATTTCTAATTTGGGGGATAGAATTGGGAAGGAGGCGGCCGTGGCCTTAAGGTAGGAACCCTCCCAGCATTTGCCTGGATTATAAGTGTGTGTGAGGGGGGGGGGGGGGGAGCACGGAAAACCACTTCCTAGATGGATGAGGTGGGAATTCAACCCTCCTCTTCAGTGTTTTGCCTCAAGATGCTGAGTGTGTCCCGTTCCAGCCCTCACTCTACATTGAAACTATATTAGCAGATTGTGAGGTTTGAAGCCATTTTTCAGTGTTGCCTAAGTAAACAAAAGTTTGGTGCTTTTCAGTCGGTCAACACGAATGTACCCAAAAAGAGCTGGGTTATGCCCTAATCCTGAAATAAATTACATGAGGTTAATTAATACACTAGGATGACCAGATACGTGTTGACCGACTGAAAAGCACCAAACTTTTTTTTGGTTTATTAGCAGAGCCGGGAATCGAACCCGGACCTCCGGAGCAACAGTCTTAAGGACCAGTGTAGTCACCATGGAACTTCGTTCATTTCAGTTTTTACAGATTTATTCCCTGTGAGAGGGCATTTACACTTAACCAATGAACTTAAGTTTTATTTAACCGTTCCCAGAGTTAATATAATTATCTCACGTGAAAGCACACCCACTTCAGCATACTTCTCGGTAATTTAATAAATCAATATTTTCATTGGGAAACTTGAGATAAGCAGCTTTCTTCACAAAGCCAGTTCATGACGCGCGTGATCGGCAACTTGTCACTGCCTTCTAGATGGCGAGAGATAATCACGCTATTTTGTAACGTACTAGGAGGCCGCGATGGTGCAAGAGATTGCTAATCGAAACGCTATTATTTTATATCTAGCAAGCCATATCGTGGGAATTAGTATACACTAGACAGTAACCTGCCCCAACAACGTTCTCGTTATGCAAGACAATAGTCAGGACCAACACCGGATCGCATTTCTGTGGGTGGAGATTAGGCAAGGATATTGCGTCTCAATTGAAACCAATACTGCTGAATAATAATACCGGACACACGCTAATACAGTGAGAGCCTTCCCTATAGTCGAACAGAGCATTGTCGGCCCATGTGACGCACGGAGAGCGTTGAGTCAGCGCCAGTTAACTAGCATCTACCGTTACACAGCAGCGAGTTGATAATCACCTCATGCGGTAAGAGCAATAACAGGGGCGTGGTGGCGCAGCGGTCAAGCTAATCATCTCTCAGCAAGGTGGACCGGGTTCAATTTCCGGTCAATGCATGTGAGATTTTCGAAGTGAAATGCCATGCCCTGTGGTTCGGATTCAACGTAAAAAGGAGGTCCCATGGCTCATGATCACTAGATTAACGGCTACGTAAAACTATAAGCATCAATATGGCTGTAATCGGGAAAGAGAGGAGAAATTTTCGAGCTTAAAAGTGAAAACTGGTACTTTTCGTCGTTCCACACTACGTTCCCTTAAGGACATTTTTGTAAGGTTGCAAAATATAAGCCGCACCTCAATTTTTCGTGACCGAAATTTAGATAAAAGTGCGGCTTCAGGACCAATACGGTGAAGTGGTAAATTCATTAGCGTAAAACGCAAGGGATGGTGTCTATAACGATGGATTGTTTCAGCACATGATAAATAAATCTTTATCAATTGGTTGATTGATGTTAAACCTCCGATAGGCACCGCCGCGCTGTCTCGCCCCCGAGCGTTTCACCCCCTCCCGCGCATCCGTATAATAACCTGGCGACGCTACTATCCTCAACGTTTGAATTTGCTGTTCGGTTGCGATAATTCCCTCATCAATTTGTCTATTCTATGTCAGAGTAGTAGTGCATTATGTTTAGAGCCCTGCGCGGATAAACAAAACGTTATCCGCATCCGCCCCGCATCCGCACGACTGTTATCCGCATCCGCCCCGCATCCCTATTGTCCACATCCGCCCCGCATCCGCACGTTTGTTATCTGAATCTACTGGCATTACTATAATATTTTTTATTAGATAAAGCATAACGCATTAAAGCAACACATTTACACATTTGAGGAGAAGTCCTTCCTTTAGGCTTTGCATGGCAAGTGCTATGTTTAAAATGAATGTTATACAGCCAGAATTGCAACTCTTTTCTGTTCGGAGTGTTAATTATTCTTAATTTGAATGAGATTAGCTTAAATAATCATCTTACATTTGTCACGAAAACTATAAACATACGAGTGTCTTAATTACCATTATAGGCGAGTTGCATACAACTGTTTTATGTTCGACGAAAATTATAACTATTTTATGTTCGAACGTAAATATTCATAAATATCTGTCGAGATTTCACCAGTTTTATGTACTGAACAGAGCGCATGGGACGCAGAGAATACCCTGTATTTGACCATGGCCTCCTGCAATACCTCACTATGACACTCGCCACGCAGATAAATTTAAAATAGGGGGCCATGGAAGTGTGCGCAGGTGTGATGCTATCCTCACCTAATTGGTCACATAACTGTTTCTTGAGCTCTGATTGGTGGGAGAAACTGTATCATAATGAAAACTTGTACTATAATGAGCCTCATATAGTGCAGTTTTCTGACACATAATATTTACATTTCGCCAGGGTCGAACATAAAATATGATATGTCATCTCAAAGACATCCGGGTCCTAGTAATGACATTCAAGTTCGGATTGTATTCTAAAAACTATCCGCAAATTTACTCCAAACATTATCCGCAGCTTATTCGCTATCCCCACAGTCATGCAAACTATATTCACATGGCGAAAAATGTTGCGAATTTTCGCATCCGCGCAAGGCTTAAATTATGTTCACAGTACCCAAGAGCTTAAAGGCAGTGATGAAGAAGACCTTTCACCTTTTAAAGGCGGAAGACAATAATTAATTGAACGTTGCTTTACTGTACAGCAAGCAGGCAACCCGTAGGTGGACTCTAGGATTTTGTTTTGATGAATTGGGCGAGGTGCTATAGTGCTCACCTACGGTCACTGTTATTTGTGTCGTTCAAGGCCACTGCGTAGCCTTCGTAAGTTGTCAATAATGTGTGCCATTGCCGAGCTGCATGTCAAATCGCATTAGCAGGCCGTGATCTAACACATAGCGACTAATACAGTTGTAACGAGGCGTCATAGTGTTCGTGTTGTTGATGGGATTCTTGACCCGTCGCCGTAAACTGTTCTTAGTTACAGGCGTAGTAGAACATAACTTTCTGAATATCTCACCAAAATTATAGAGACTTTTATTTTTCAAATTAAATTAAATTAAAAGAATTTAAAGGAAATCAATCAGACTTGTAGATGCATATTAAAAAAAAATCTCAGGGAAAATATTATGAAAATTGAAAACAAGATGTTCAGTAAAGAACATATAGTCTACTTTCTCCTAAATGCATGGGTATTGTTATACTTCTTTGTCCTTTTCAAGGAGTATAATTGAATGTTGGTTGTAGTAGCTTGCTGAAATACAACGTGCTGTAGGGATATTAAACATGAATATGAGGTGCCCTTTGCTAGTGCTACCTCTGTAAAAAAATTCATTCAATTCGGTTTCACCGTGTTTGAATTGATCTGGGGAATGGATTTGCACACATACATGGCCGCTATTTGCAAACTATTGGGCTGATGAGCTTGTAGTCAGTCATAAGATGCTTTCCACAAGAAGGCATGTTGTTGCAAAATCCGGTAGAGATCAAATTATTAGGATGGTCGAAATTTGATTTAAGCTTTTAACATTTGGGTGGCCGTCATTCCGTTTCCGTCAAAATGGCGGCGATATAAAACATGACACTGAGGTGCCTATTGCTAGTGCTACCTCTCTACCAAATTTCGTTCAATTCGGTTTCACCGTGTTTGAATTGATAGGGGGAATCGATTTGCACACATACTTAGCCACCATCTGCAAACTATTGGGCTGATGATCTAGCAGTTTGGTCAGAATATGCTTCCCACATAAAGATTTGTTGTTGCAAAATTTGGTAGAGACTAGATTATTAGGTTGGTCGTAATTACATTTTAGCCTTTAACATTTGGGTGGCCGCGATTACGTTTCCGTCAAGATGGCGGTGATATAAAACATGACACTGAGGTGGCCTTTTCTAGTTCTACCTCTGTACCAAATTTCGTTCCTTTCGGTTTCACCGTGTTCGAATTAATAGGGAGAATCGATTTTCACACAAAGATGGCCGCCATCCGCAAAATATTAGGCTAATGACCTATTAGTTTGGTCAAAAGATGCTCCCTCCATAATGGTATGTTGATGCAAAATTTGGTAGAGATCGGATGATTAGGTTAATCGTAATTTGATTTAAGCTTTGAATATTTGTGTGGCCGCCATTACGTTTCCGTCAAGATGGCGGCGATATAAAACATGACACTGAGGTGCCCTCTGCTAGTGCTACCTCTGTACCAAATTTCATTCCATTCGGTTTCACCGTGTTCGAATTAATAGGGGTAATCGATTTTGACACAAAGATGGCCGCCATTCGCAAACTATTAGGCTAATGACCTATTAGATTTGTTAAAGGACGCTTCCTCCACAAAGGTATGTTGTTGCAAGATTTGGTAGAGATCGGATGATTAGGTTAGTCGTAATTTGATTTAAGCTTTGAAAGTTTGTGTGGCCGCCATTACGTTTCCGTCAAGATGGCGGTGATATAAAACATGACACTGAGGTGCCCTTTGCTAGTGCTACCTCTGTACCAAATTTCATTCCATTCGGTTTCACCGTGTTCGAATTAATAGGGGTAATCGATTTTGACACAAAGATGGCCGCCATCCGCAAACTATTAGGCTAATGACCTATTAGATTTGTCAATGGATGCTCCCTTCATAAAGGTATGTTGATGCAAAATTTGGTAGAGATCGGATGATTAGGTTAGTCGTAATTTGATTTAAGCTTTGAACATTTGTGTGGCCGCCATTACGTTTCTGTCAAGATGGCGGCGATATAAAACATGACACTGGGGTGCCCTTCGCTAGTACTACCTCTGTACCAAATTTCGTTCCATTCGGTTTCACCGTGTTCGAATTAATAGGGGCTATCCATTTTCACACAAAGATGGCCGCCATCCGCAAACTATTAGGCTGATGACCTATTAGATTGGTCAAAGGATGCTGCCCCCATAAAGGTATGTTGTTGCAAAATTTGGTAGAGATCGGATGATTAGGTTAGTCGTAATTTGATTTAAGCTTTGAACATTTGTGTGGCCGCCATTACGTTTCCGTCAAGATGGCGGCGTTATAAAACATGACACTGGGGTGCCCTTTGCTAGTACTACCTCTGTACCAAATTTCGTTCCATTCGGTTTCACCGTGTTCGAATTAATAGGGGCAATCGATTTTCACAGAAAGATGGCTGCCATCCGCAAACTATTAGGCTGATGACCTATTAGTTTGGTCAAACGATGCTGCCCCCATAAAGGTATGTTGTTGCAAAATTTGGTGGAGATCGGATGATTAGGTTAGTCGTAATTTGATTTAAGCTTTGAACATTTGTGTGGCCGCCATTACGTTTCCGTCAAGATGGCGGCGATATAAAACATGACACTGGGGTGCCCTTTGCTAGTACTACCTCTGTACCAAATTTCGTTCCATTCGGTTTCACCGTGTTCGAATTAATAGGGGCAATCGATTTTCACACAAAGATGGCCGCCTTCCGCAAACTATTAGGCTGATGACCTATTAGTTTGGTCAAACGATGCTGCCCCCATAAAGGTATGTTGTTGCAAAATTTGGTGGAGATCGGATGATTAGGTTAGTCGTAATTTGATTTAAGCTTTGAACATTTGTGTGGCCGCCATTACGTTTCCGTCAAGATGGCGGCGATATAAAACATGACACTGAGGTGTCCTTTGCTAGTGCTACCTTTGTACCAAATTTCGTTCAATTTGCGCTCACCGTGTTCGAATTGATAGGGGGGGGGGGACAGACATTCAGAGTACACACACTCACACACACACACACACACACACACACACACACACACACAGACAGACACACTTTTTTTTCGCCCTGTAGTGATCTCATATGTCTACTTTCATTTTTTGCAAAAATCGAAAGTAGGCTAATAAACAATATTTGAGCCTACGATTTTATGCCCACTCACATTATATTTTATATCTTCTTACTTCAATTTTGCGCCAAGTCGAGCTTCAGCATCACAAAGCAGAGTTAAGAAGAGGTGGGTTTGATTTCCACCTCAGCTATCGCATTAGTTATTTTCAGTGGTTCTCCACGTACACTCCAGTAAAATGCCGGATGACACCTTACTTATGGCCACGGTCGCCGGGTATCTTTAACTGTTTACCCAGCGTAAGCTTAAAAGACGCACGGACGGCAGGTCCCAGGCGGAATTCAGAAAAGCCGAGGTGAACAGCGAAACTCCAAACTCGACACGACTCGACAGTTTGATGCTGGCCGAAGCTGGGGTGATAGGCTCGCTCGTAAACTCGCTCCGAAGCTATTAGGCCTAATTTAAATTTCCATTGAATGGAGATTGTTGGAAGAAATTAAAACGTAAAAATACTTATAGTGGGCGATGTATTAAAGATATAGATATGCTGTTGTGGACTTTTTATTTTTAGAACTACTCAAGCTGCACAATTCTTATACTCATAGGTTGGTTGGTTCTTAAGTTTAGGGGCTGCGACAACGCGGTCATGTAGCCCCGTGTACTTTGGGTGTGTGTAGAATCTGTCTGATAACCGGCGTTAATTGTGATGACTGTATTAGTGGGTGTTATCTGTTTTATAATTTAAGTACTGCAACTTAGAATTTTTCAAATAGTTCCTACTTTTGTCACCAAGCGCCACCGTCAACGACTACTATGCCAAGTTCAGTACTTAGCTACTAGACGCCACCGCAGTCGGCTCTTGGCAACGAATGTAGAAACCTAAGAGCGTTGTTTACATTCTTAACCTATCCAATTTAGCTTCAAACAGGTGCAATTAGTGGAAGGTTCTTTAACATGCCATAAATCTATGACACGGGACCGCCGGCTTTACTTCCCCTCCGAAGGAAGGCATAGAGGGATTTTTAACGCTCTTAAAAATTCCGACGGCTTCGGCTGGGTTTGAACCCGCTATCTTGGGCATAGAAGCTCAGCATGCTACCGACTATGCCACCGAAGCCGCCCTTAAACTCATAGTTATAGATATTTATAACAGCTTACCCAGAGTAAACTTAAAAGGTGCACGGACAGCAGGTTTTTCTTCGACTCGATTCATTGAAATAGTTACTGCTTGGCTTCCTTTGGTCATAAATGAATGTTTTTCTAAAGACACCTTCCTCGAGAAATCCTTTACAGAATGGTGAAACCCGCATCAAAATCCATCCAGCGGTTCTCGAGATTACCCGTTACATCCAAGAATCGGGGACTTTATTTTATACTACAGTATGTAGGGATTTGTGTTGTATATTTTATTTTATATTTAAATTTTTATTTTAAATTCTTTTTATATATTTTTTTAAATTTCTACTTATGTCAAAAGCGAAGAAAATGGACACTTTGTAGTGTTCTTCTGCATTTGTGCATTATTAAACGCTTGGCGTTTTTACTGATAGGTCATTTGGAATATTCACGGCAGGTACAGTATGAAGAAAATGTATGGCGTGGTTCGTGACCATCGTCATACAAAACTCAAACATAATGAGGGATTATTAATAACTAAAATAGATATTATTTGGAGTTAACTATTTATTCATAATCTTTTAAAAATCTTCGAGGTAGCAGTAACCTGCTACTCCCTTAGAGACCCACCCCTTGTAGTAGTAGTCGCTGAAGTACCACGCTTCCTTACCTGATTCCAGGTTTTCATGTCCATAATTTTCCTTCTCAGCACCAAGTGCAGTGTATGATTTCCCCATCTGAGGTAATCTCTGCCATGGGCGCCCACAGAGGGGGGCAAGGTGGGGCCGTGGCCCCCCTCTGCAATCCCGAGAACATTTCGGTTGTTCATTGTCACACCAGTTTATTTAATACATTGAAGTTACCGGTACTGATAGTGAATTGATTTAGATGTAGGAATAATTCCACAGTTTTATTTAACTTAATAATTTGGGATAATTTGAAAATATCTCCAGCTATTTTGAAAATCGACGAACTGGGTTAACATTATCATTTTAATGAACTGATTGATTTTTGTCGATAATTGTTGATACATCTTCCTTTTACCTGGTTTTAAGAAATGAACATTATGACGATGATTCACAAAGAAAAGCGAACTTCTTTGAACAAAAACTCTGAACTAAAAATAACTATTCCTCACATTCATGCCATAAAGATAATGTACCCAGCGGTTTCAGATCAGCCAAATAATGAATATCACGAAGCAAGTAAGAAATGAAACTAAAATTGCGGGGGAGGTGAACGTCTCATCATCACCTTGGGACAGGTAGGTAATGGAAAGAAGAATATTACTTGGCACCCCCCATGGCGCCCATGATCTCTGCATTTCAATAGCTCTTACATGAAACTATGTATATTTGCTTAATGGACGACCCTGCATATTTTGCACTCCAATTTCGGTACAGTAATAAGTATGATCAGGTAGTGACCTTGCAAAGCCTTATATTAAATATTTCATTCTGTTAAGAGTGCATGTAAATTACGTGCACATTCTGGTTAGAATTGGCGCCCAGGGCAAGGCGTGGCTTAAATATTTTTACTTTTATTGCAATACAATCCTATGATTACGTCTTGAGCTTTAGCTGGGGGGTCGTTTATCATGCAAAAATTAATTGTTCTGATGAGTTTAGAGCAGTTTGATTAATCTTCCCATGTTAATAATTAGTACTGTAGCTGTAAATTTAAATTCCTTTGTCCATTCTTCAGGTCTCCTTGTTCATTTTGTCTAGTCACAACTCCTCCCGACATTTCGTGAAGAACTAATATGGAGCATCAAGATTCATAGAAATGCAATCTACAGATTGTGAACAATCATATTTTGATTAAATAAGAAATGTATTTTGTACCAGTTGGAATGAGTAGCGCAGTTAGGGTTGGCCTTCGAACTCCGAGTCGAAGAACAATGCTAAAAATGTTGTTGTTGAAATTAAAACTCACAAATACAAGTGCAGTGTCATAAGTGATAGTTGAAAATAAGAACTGGTCTCGCCGTCAATGAAGTGTAGTTACGTAACAAACTGCTAAAAAGTCAAATCTACAGAAACCAAAATATGAAGGGGAACAAGGGGGAATGTCAAATAATGTAAAATGTTCAAGAAACGAGTTTTGAAGTTTCATTACTTGTATGTACTTATATGTAAGCGTCAATTTGAAACGTCATTTTCTCACGACCCTCATTGTTCATAGCCAGACACAATTGTGCCTTCAATATGTCGCAAAGAGGCCTACCAGATCGCGCTGATATCTCGATTTTACATTTTGAGTGACATTCCCCCTTCTTCCCGTGGACCCTTTATATGTTGAAGGCTGTAGTTTGTAGTTGATGCAAACAAATGAAATACTGTAGTCGCAATTACGTTTATTAAAGGAAGATCGTTAATTATTTTTTCCCAGTAAATATGGTCGAAATTGAATTTTAAGTCATTGAAAAAGAATAAACAAGATGAACACTGAAATATTTGTTAATGAACGATAACAGGGCCACTGTATGGTCGGCTAATACTACTTACTATTGCATTTAACATACAGTTACATGTATGGGAATTATGCCTTATGCTGGCATTTACGACGTATTCAAACTGATTAGTGGCTGACATGTTAAAATATAAATTTAACTACGGTGCAAAATACGATCTTTTTGAGTCGGTAGTACAGAGTCTAGTCAACCTGTGAGGTTGCCAATCCAGGGCATGCACGTGCACGAGGTAGGAGCGTTTCATTTTACCAGGGCACGGTTCTCTTTGATGTTCAAATATTTACTTCCACATCTCACCAACTGCATATTGCTATGAAACTTGGACGTATTACTATATGAGAACCATTCCGTGCCCTAATTTTTATAATTTTTATTCTTCCATGTAGGATACTTTTATTCCCAGCATGTATTATTATTTTCATAATCATCATTTTACAGTCTTCAGTTTTCCAGGTGTGGTGCAAGAGCGCTATCCATTTATGACTGTGCAGAAACAATTCTTCTTCAGCTTTACACCATTCCTCTTCCTTTCAGATCATGTTTTGTTTTGTGTGTGTGTGTGTGTGTGTGTGTAGGGGGGGGGGATCCATCGTGTCCTTGGCTTGTCCCTAGGTCGCTCTCCCTCCTGATCCTCGTCAAACCATTCTCGTGCTACCCTCTTCAGGTTCATCCTCTTCAAGTGACCCAAACCATCTCAATCTTGATGTTGATCGAGTTTCGTTAAGTGGTTTCACTTGGATGTTTTCGCGAATCTTTTCATCCCGGATCTTAATCTCGTCTCGATTTCTGAAGCATTGACCTCAGTAATTCCATTTCTGCAGCCTGGAGTCTGATATTATCCCTTCTCTTGAGGGTAAAAGTTTCAAAATCATATGTTGTTATCGGTACAAAGTAGGTCTGATACAAAGCTTTCTTGGAATTTGACTATCTCAGACCAGGTTCCTAATCTGGTGATTCAAATGAGCTCATTCATATCCTATAGGCGATTTCAGCTGAGCAACGACCATATTTATTTACAATGCAGCCAAGGTATTAGAACTGATCAACCTTTGCTAAGTTCTTTCCATCCAGCATAATATTTGTGTTTTATTACATTTTTATTCCAATATGTTTATTGTAAGTTTTAGTTAGAATAGATTTTGCCTTAGATAAAAGCTGAATAAGACTTCATCGAAGGGTTGGAACATGTACTTTAATTCAATATGTGTTTCATAAGTTGTTGCATTTCAGCTGTATGATTCCCACGTTTGAAAACATAAATGCTAAATGGTCAGGTTTACTTCGTAGGATTTTGTGAGGTAACATTGAACTCTATCTCAGGAAACTTCGACGTATTGTTCTAATGAGAACCATTCCGTGTCCTAATTTTTGAGGCATACATTATTGAACACCATGTACGGTTCTATCTCTTAAAGGACATGCTAATTGAAACGTCAGAACAATGTTGTGAAACACGACCGCAACAGAGCTGTTCTGTGATTGCATGTCTGTTAACTATTGTTCTGGCCTTGCCACGAAGGAAGTGACGAATGTGCAAGGCGAACTGGGAACTGCCGATCTTAAGTCATTCAGCTTTGCGTGATTGTTCTGCTCAGGACTAGCGTGTTTTAAAAAAATCCTTGTATTTATGTGCAAATAGAACGCACCTACGCACTGTGCACATGTCAAGGCTAACAGCTCCATTTGTGAATGCAAGGGTGTGACAACTTAATTATGATAGAATAGGATTCAACGAGGGTAAATGGTTGTATGTTGTCGCACAGGGGCGTAAATACAATTTTTTTGGAGGGGGGGGGGTGATGACTATCTTGGAAAATTGTGAGTATTCTCAGAGGATTGTCACCGCAATTATCAACCAATATCTTAGAGCATATAACTTTGTGTGGTTTTTAGATAAGGGTTAATTGTAATGTTCTAAGTTTATATAGCCTACAATTAACAGTAATACAAAAGAAGTTGTAAAATACAACACACAAATAAAATTTTATGACAGTTTAAAATCATTTGAAGAGAAACCAAAGAGACCCGTGCGGATCATTTCCGAGGAGGAGAGAAAGATAAGGAGCGAAAGAATGAAGAGGTTCGAAAAGAGAAGGAAGACCAAGAAGCCTTAAGTTCTATGCGGTCCATAGTTGGCCAAATTCGAAAGAAGAAGAAGTAGAATAATTTTCTATTCTGGGCTATGGAGTATGAATGGAAAATATCTAAATACGAGGCACGTCCAGAAAGTAAGCTCCGTTTGGTAATTAAATTAAATTGTGTACAGATACAGAAAAAATATTTATTGCACAACATTCTACACCTCTTAAACTACTTTTCCACATAACTGCCGAACTTTTGCAGGCATTTGTCATAGCGTGGCACAAGTTTTTGGATACCTCTTCATAGAAGTTTGCCGCCGACCCGTAAACGAGAGTGAAGACTCCCCTTAAGATATCCTACTGTTTGGTCACTACTGTTAGGCAAATTGCGTGCTTACCAGGAGAACTGCGTATGTTTAGGAGTTCTCCTGACCACATACGCAATTTGCCTAACAGTGATGGCCAAACAGTAGGATATCTTAAGGGGAGTCTTCACTCTCGTTTACGGGTCGGCGGCAAACGTCTATGAAGAAGGTATCCAAAAACTTGTGCCACGCTATGACAAATGCCTGCAAAAGTTCGGCAGTTATGTGGAAAAGTAGTTTAAGAGGTGTAGAATGTTGTGCAATAAATATTTTTTCTGTATCTGTACACAATTTAATTTTATTACCAAACGGATCTTACTTTCTGGACGTGCCTCGTATTTGTCAATTTATTGAGCAGATAGGTACACAGATTATTTTTTTTCACAAGTTGATAATTTATTTCTCAAAAGTACAGTACTGTGGAATTCTCTGTTTTGCCTCACAAGGCTGAGTGTACCCCGTTCCAGCCCTCAGACCAGAATGAAAATTTCTTGGCAGATCGGGGAATCGAATTCGGACCTCCGGGCGGCAGCCAAGAATGCTAGCCACTACACCACGAGAAAGTCTGATTTCAATCTTAATATTGTTTATAACTTAGCCAATAAATTAAGATTTGGGTACAACCAAATTTCCAATTATTTTATGCCTTTACCAAAGCAACACATTCTTAATTCTTATTGGCTTTTTTTGCGGGGGGAGAGGGGGGGGGCAGCTGGGGCCCCTGTATGTCGCATATGGGGAAATGCCAGATATTCGGTAGTAGAGATCGTGTTACGTATGAATTTGTTCTTTTAAAAACCATTGTGAAATTTATTTAATTTAAGAACTTCCCACAATAAAAACATGTTGTTGTTGTTGTTGTTGTTGTTTATTAGCCCCGTGTACTTGTGTGTGTGTATGAGAGAGAGAGAGCGAAATTTTGTCCAATATATCCTGCGTTATTGTGACGGTCGTATTAGTGTGAGTATTTGTAATTCAAGTTACTTCTGGGAAGGAGGAGGCCGTGGTCTTAAGTTAGGAACCATCCCAGCATTTTCCTGCAGTAGAAGTGGGAAACCACTTCCAGGATGGTTGAAGTGGGATTCTAACCCTCCTCTTCACAATAGTGCCTCACAAGGCTGATTGTACCCCGATCCAGCCCTTAGAAAAGAATTAAAATTTCTTGGCAGAGCCAGAAATCGAAACCGGACCACCGGGATGATAGCCAAGAATGCTAGTGGCTACACTACGAGGTGGGTGGTCTGCAATAAACTAGACTAAGCATCAAGAAAGAACAGAAGAGGAGAGAGAAGATGATAAATGGAAACGTTGAGTTTCTACAAATACTGTGTGGCTTTTATGTTTGCATTGCCCTCATATTCACATGTGGGTGTACTGTTACATGGCGTTGCTTTGAACTAGTCTCTAGTCACTTCTTCTAATGGCGTTGTTTGATGTAGGTCATGTCAAGGAAAAAAAGTATGAAGCAATTTCTACTGCTTTGTATCATATCTTTTCGCACAAGAAAATGAGGTTAGTTTTTATTTTATTTTTATGGTGTGTAGTATATTTCCTTTGATATGCAGAAGTGATACCGACAAATCTGACTATCGTTATCATGGAGACTTCCATGCTTCTATAGCCGTGATAAATAAGGATCCATGTTCGTGATCATCAAGCCTATGTACTTGGGTGTGCGTCAGTGGCGTAACTACGTGGGGGGGGGGGGGGGTATCAGGGTTATCAATCTCCCCCAGTGACAAATAATTTAAAAAACTACATTTGTTTAAGTTCTTAATTTAGAATTTAGAAAGTTAGATGGAATAGAAGGGAGAAGACAACAAAACGAAGTGAGGAAATTTTATACAGGAGTTAACTGGTTCAGGAATGGGTATCAGCCTAGGCTTACTGGATGTAAAGACAAACATGGGAAAATATTAGACAATGAGGATTATATCAATAGATGGAAGGAACATTTTGAAGTGTTATTAAATGTAAGGACTGAAGAAGGATGTGATGCACATCAAAGATAATGAATAAATAGCAACGTATAGAAACACCAACCATTCATGAAGTGCAGGAAGCCATTGACAGACTAGGAAATAATTAAGCCTCGGGGGAGGATGGCATTACGAGTGAGATGTTAAAAGACTCTGGACAAGAAATTATATCTGAAATATATAATCTTATCGTCAAGATATGGGAGGAGGAGAATATGCCATCTCAGTGGGAAATCGGAATAATTTTTCCCTTATATAAGAATGGGGACAAGTATAATTGTGCAAAATAACGAGAATTAACTTACATTGCTGAAGATCGTCTATAAAGTGTTTTCCAATGTGCTATTCGTGCCAATCTTCGGATTGGTGACAAATGATTGGATTATGTTGGAAAGTATTTATTTTCTCACATGTAACATTTTAAGTGTTATCCTAACTACTGTGGATGAGCAAAATGGTCAGCTGTTCAGTTAGCCAGAGGTGTGGCACTATCTTTCCTCATCCCTTTCTAAAAATACACCGCTTGTTAGTTGCAATTCTGTTAGTATCCGAGTAATAATAATAATAATAATAATAATAATATCGTATGGCATCTGGTGCTGGGTGCAAGCTTTGTTAATTGACACCCAGAGGGCAGCTTGCGTGTCTAATTTAATGCTCCTTGGAGCGCTATGAATGTCAAGGAGGTTAGATATCTAAGCTCCATGACGCTTGCCGCTTTCTAGTAGAGAAATGAGGAACTTTGTGTTGGCGGAAAATCCCGAGATTAATTTTGCCATTATGAACACGACCTACTGAATTCAAATGGGTTCTTTAACATGCCAACATCAGTATGCCTTCCTTCGGAGGGGAAGTAAAGCCGGTGGTCCCATGTCATAGATTTATGGCATGTTAAAGAACCTTCCACTAATTACACCTGTGTGAAGCTAAATAGGATAGGTTAAGAATGTAAACAACGCTCTTGGGTTTCTACGTTCGCTGCCAAGAGCCGACTGTGGAGTCGTCTAATAGCTAGGTTCTGAACTTGGCCTCGTAGTCGTTCTATGTTAATGAAACTTGGCACTTGGCGGCAAAAGTAGGAACTATTTGAAAAATTCTAAGTTGCAGTCTGTACTTAAATTAAAAAGACAGATAACACACACAAATACAGTCATTACAATTAACACCGGTTATCAGACAGATTCTACACACACCCAAAGTACACGGGGCTACATGACCTCGTTGTCGCAGCCCCTAAACTTAAGAACCAACCAACCAACATGCCAACAACGTATGACATGAGTATCGCGATTTTTGTCGCCTGTCAGAAATCACTTACCATGGCCAGGAGCGAACCTGCAAGCTTGGGGTTGGTAGTCCGACACGATAACCACTCACCCACCGTGGCAAGCTAGTATCCGAGTGTAAGTGTCATTATGGAAAGTGAATAATATCGTGTTTATTTGTATTGCTGTTTCAAGTCAGGCTGGCTGCGTGACTCAGCGGTAACGTTCTCGCTTGCTGGGCCCAATGCTGCAGGCTCGTATCCTAGCGCAGTCAGCTGGCATTTGAGGGTGCGCAAATGCGAGGGTGCTATGTCAGTAGATTTACTGGCACGTTAAAGATCCCCTTCGGGGCAAAATTCTGGCACCCCTGCGTCTTTAAAAGGTCAGAGTAGTTTAAAGGGACGTAAAACCACTAACATTATTATTATTGTTTTAAGTTAAACTGTAGTTTATTAATACAGTACTTATGTTCGACCCTCACTATTATGTGTCAGAAAACTCTATCATAATGATGGTCATTATAACACTGTTTTTCATTACGATACAGTTTCTCCAGCCAATCAGAGCTCGTTCATTGACCAATTAGGTAACGATACCTTCACGCATGCGCTCAAAATTCAACATGTTGGACATAAACACAACATCCAACTATAATAAATTACCGACATGGAATACGCACCATCCATATGTTCGCGTAAATAAACTGGTGAATATGAGACAAGAAATAGCACTGTACCTTAATATCACCAACCCTAATTTCTACACAGCGCATTGCCTTCAAACGACTCCGGTGACAATATTACTGAGGAACGGCAGATGTAAACATATGGCCTGCATAATATCGCATTGCAAGCACACAGAGCGCATGCGCCGGTCGTTCAGAGATCTTGAAAGACAGAGATATTATACCCAGCGCTCGCTCTCCGATCACAAAATTCAAGTGGCTGACTCTCAACAGATATTTATGAATATTTATGTTAAAACATATAATAAAGTTATAATTATCGTCGAACATAAACAGTCGTATGCAACTCGCCTATAATGATAATTAAGACACTCGTATGGAAATTACAAGACTCGCATACGCTCGTTTTATAAAAAATACTCGTGTCTTAATTATAGCCATTATAGGCTCGTTGCATAATGTACTATTATACAATGTTGGGGAATAGAAAGGGCCCGATGATTTCGCGAAGAAAGCTGGTCATTAATATCAACCAAATCGTACATTTTCGAACGTTTGCACATTGATAAGTGCAATTACTACGTATTAAATGCTAATGAAATCAAAAATAATATAGATAGGAGGTAAGAAACTTCGGGACTATATATTAGCTTCCATTTATTCTTATTATGTCAGAGACTCCAATGTAAGTTTTACTCAGCTCATCCCCCTCCGGGTAATAATCTTACTTATTTAAAAGGTCTAGGCTTCATGCGTTAAAAGTCTTCGCCACGTATAGACGTTACTGCACGGAATAGAAAAAAAAATGCCCATACAGTCTTCAAATTCGGGAAAGTGATTTTAGTCCTGAAGAAAAGTTTCAAATATTACTTGATTGTGATATGGTTGCCCTGAAGTAGACTGCGGTTCGTTTAACCCTTTATAGGGCAAGTCTATTTTTTCTAATTTTTACTGTAATTTTTTAAATTTAAATTTTCATTTCAGCTCTAATTTTAATTTGATTTTTATTATTCAATTTTTTAATAGAGTTAATTTTAAAAATTACCCATTTATTTATTATTTTTAGCCTACTTTTCACATTTTGCAAAAAATGAGGAAAAAGTAGACTTATGAGATCGGGAAAATGTGTGTGTGTGTCTGTCTGTCCTTCTGTCTGTCTGTGTGTGTTTGCCCCCCCCCCCTATCAACTCCTAAACGGCTGCAGCAATCGAAACCAATTTTAGTATGAGTAAAGATGTATACCGGAATATCTCAAGCCCATATTTGAAAATGATGTCAGTGCTACCAACTGCTTAAAAAACGCACTAGAAATTTGAGCTCCATGTTGGATATCTTGGAAGGTATGCATGGGAGCTATTCCTAAATTGGCACACATGTAGATAATACTATTTCAGTTTAATTTCCAGGAGGCCGGCCGTACATGACAGTGTTGGCAAAATAAATGTAAGCCTTCTGATAGGTCCAATTTTTAAATGCATATAACTTCTACACTATCAATTGGATTTCAACCAAATGACGGAACGTATTCTTAAGAGCCACCAGGGCTGCCAACTATTAATAATTGCTATCTCTATTTTTTTCAAATACCAATATATCAGAAAGTATGCAAGCCGACAGCTTTAAACTATGCACACGTATTATAGTACCTGACATTCTATATTGCATTGGAGTAACCTATATACGTCAGTGCTACCAACATGATTCTAAGTCTGCTGAGAGGTCCAACTTTAAATACATGTAACTTCTATACTATCATTTGGATGTCAACCAAATTTCGTATGTGCTAAGGGTACCATAACAGATATGACTATGCGTATTCTTAAGAGCAACCAGGGCTGCCAACTGTTAATAAATGCTGTATCTATTGTTGTTACTCTAATATCAATGTATCAGAAAGTATGCAAGCCAATAACTCTAAACTTGGCACACGGATAGTACCTGTCATTCTAGATTAATTTGGAGTAACTAATATACGTCAGTGTTGCCAACATGATTCTAAGCCTGCTGATAGGTCCAATTTTAAAATGCATGTAACTTCTATACCAACTAATGGATTTCAGTCAAAATTGGCACAACAATAGATCATATTATTTCAGATTATTTCTGACAATCCCACGCATGACATTGTTGCCAACATGCATTTACGCGTGCTGATGGATCCAATGTCTAACTGTATGTGACGTCCATTGGACTTCAACCAAATTTTGTATTCTGTACCTTAAGAGATGGAACTAAGAATGTATTCACTCTCCAGGGCTGCCAACTGTAGTGCTCTATTAGGCTACAGTATACCAGGTATCTTTCGAACTAATTAGACATTTCAATATTACGAACTTAATTTCGTCATTATTCTAGATAGGTTCATATACAGTAGATTAATCATAGGCATGCATCTTAATTTTAGGAAAAGTAGGCTCTTTAGTTCGTTACGGAACTTCTTGTTTTAATTTAAATTTTCATTTCAGCTCTAATTTTGATTTTGATTTTTTTAATAGAGTACATTTTAAAAATTATCTATTTATTTATTATTTTTAATTTTATAATTTTAACTTTTTAATGTTACAATCTCAATTTTATTTTAATTTTTAGTGTGTTTTATTTTAATTTGTATACATATGTTTTATATTATTGTTTAATTTTAATATTTTTGATTATATTTACTAGTTGAAATTTTATCCAGCGCCAGAAAACTAGACAGATATAACATTTCCTTATCAGAAATATTATATGTACATTAAATTTTGTTGTAATTAGGCTGAAAGTTTCAACTATTAGCACCTTTGATAATAGACTACAAACTCTTTTTATAGTATTGGTTAATATATAGACCACTGTCCTATAAAGGGTTAACCTACGCTTGTAGCGCTAGCGACGACAAAACGACGGATCCCTGCGCCAATGCAAGGTGAGCATTGGCAGAAAAGAAGGCTTAGTTCCTAACTTGGCCGTCGGCAGTCGTATCTCAAGCGGGTAATACACTTCTTCGCTGTAGGAATTCTCCATCAGAGGAAATAATAGTTGACTTCATCATCTTATATTCCTCATGCTCATGAAAATATCGGACAGATCCACGTATCAAAGCTGACAACTACCTTAAATAGCAGTGTGTCGTTGCTAAAGCAGACAGTATTAGACCAATTCATTAAGACTAAGATGGAATTACTTTCATGGGATGTTATGCCGGTGTAATAAATTGGTACTTCCATATGCCCAATAGTTGGGTTAATACCACTTCTGAGTTGTTAAATATCATAGCCTAGTTCCCACTCTGGGTAAACCTTAGCAGTTCCACTATAACTACTCTTTTCCAATTAAAGGAATGTATGCAGATGTACTAGCCCTTGGCAGGCCTCCCGTAAGCTTATTAACGTAAAGACGATAGGGTTTCTGCATGGCAAATCACAACTCCAGTGTCGCATCTACCCAGGTAATGGGCAAGAGGCGGGCTATTGTGGCGCAAAGCCCCGCAACTTAACCTCTTAGATCTCTGTCGATATAAATAAGGAATAATAATATTAATAATTTAGGAAATACATTATTATTATTATTATTATTATTATTATTATAAATTATGTAGTTAATACAAATGAAAACAATTACACTAAAATTTTATTTAAAAATACTCTCTAAAATGTTAAAAATACACGTTAAGCCTAAAAGAAACAGATCTGATAAAATTTGTGATTAATGTTGGAAGATTTGTCTCTTGAAATAAAAACAGTTTGAAGTGAAAAATATCAATGACGTGGACATGATGTATTGGTGCATTGAAATTTTGAGTTTGGGATGATTGATGTTGTGATCATATGTTTACGTGAAAATAAAAAGCTTTCTGATTACGTTGCTGTGAAAATAGGTAATCCAAGAAAAAAAAATGAGTAACAAATTCATGTTTGAGCATGAACATGATGTCCACATCATTTATATTTTCCACTTTGATATGTATTTTTAAGAGATATATCTTTCAGCATTAATCAAAAAATGTAGCAGATCTGTCTTTTTTTTAGTGTACGGTACATTATTTTTAACATTTCATAGTATTTTTAGGAATAGTTATGAAATCAGCCATTTAAAAAAATAGTGTAACACTTGCACCTTTTTGTATTAACTACTAGTTTTTGCCGAGGGAGGTCCCAACGTGATCAAAACCGGTTTACTATAGCCTACTTAAAAATAATAATTAATAATCATAATAATAATAATAATGATATCCTAATTTACTTACTAACGGTAGTCTATTAATTTCCTAATTGACTAAACTTTGTCAATAAGGAATGTTTGGGGAGACCAGGTCATTTTTATGTCTTTTCGTAATAATAATAATAATAATAACAATAATAATATCATCAAGAGATGCCATCAGGCCTAATATCGTAATATTACTAAAATCCAATTTCATTGCATAGTTCTGCCCCTCTGCCTCCATGTATTGGAAAGAAACTGTTAGAAAAAAATTACAGTCTGTCTGAAAGACTAGACGTTATATCATTTCAAATGACGCAAGCTACAAATGCTACACATGTTAGAAAGGCTCAGGAGGGTTTCTCGCTTCGCTCGAAGCCCCAGGACTCTTTCAACAGACTCCATTACCCATTAACTTAGGCTTCCCCCGCGGGCACCTCTTTAAGGGTCACCCTGTATTTGAGTCTGGCATCTTTTACAACTCTTTAAGAGTCACCCATTATTTGAATCTGATATATCGCAAACCTCTTTAAGGGTCACCCTGTTTTTGAATTGAATCTAACATACTGTACACCTCGTTAAGTGTCACCCTGTAATTTGCTCTGACATCCTGCACACCTCTTTAGGAGGCACCCTGTATTCTTATCTGGCATCTTGTATATCTCTTTAGAAGTCTCCCTGTATTCTTGTGTGATATCTTGTACACCTCTTTAGGAGTCACCCTGTATTCTTGTCTGACATCTTGTGCACCTCTTTAGGAGTCACCCTGTATTCTTCTCTGCCATCTTGTACACCTCTTTAAGAGTCACCTTGTATTCTTATCTGGCATCTTGTATATCTCTTTAGGAGGCACCCTGTATTCTTATCTGAAATCTTGTACACCTCTTTAGGAGTCACCCTGTAATCTTGTCTGACATCTTGTGCACCCCTTTAGGGGCCACCCTGTATTCTTCTCTGCCATCTTGTACACCTCTTTAAGAGTCACCTTGTATTCTTATCTGGCATCTTGTATATCTCTTTATGAGTCACCCTGTATTCTTATCTGGCATCTTGTATATCTCTTTATGAGCACCCTGTATTCTTATCTGACATCTTGTACTGTATTTTGCTCTGACATCCTGCACACCTCTTTAGGAGGCACCCTGTATTCTTGTCTGACATCTTGTGCACCTCTTTAGGAGTCACCCTGTATTCTTCTCTGCCATTTTGTACACCTCTTTAAGAGTCACCTTGTATCCTTATCTGGCATATTTTATATCTCTTTAGAAGTTACCCTGTATTCTTGTGTTCGCCTCGCTCAAAGCCCCAGGTCGCTCGACGCCAGGCCTCTTTCAACACACTCCAATAATCATTATCGTCTGCTTCTCGCTCCCCGCGTGAGCATGACGTCACGTTCCCGCTCGCTCCCCGCGTGAGCATGACGTCACGTTCCTGCTCGCTACCCGCGTGAGCATGACGTCACGTTCCCGCGCAGCTGCATGACGTTACTTCCCGCGCGGCTGCATGACGTCACGTACGTCTCCGTGTCCGTATCCGTAACGCATAACGATGTACCCCAACCATAACGACGAAGTCGACAAGATCATTTGAAGTGATAAACCAGTGGGGGTGAGCAAGGGGTAACAGGGGCGGGTGGAGAGGGGGGGGATTCTTTCTTATTCACCACGCACGTACAGAACTACCACCAGACCCAACTGCGCCGCTTTGAGACAGTAGCAATATAACTTTCTAGATACAGTTCAGTATAACATGGTCCATTTAAACGATAAGTGACCGACTGGTTGTGCTCTTTGAATGCCCTGTTCCGGTTATCTCAGTGCTTTGACCCCTTACTTGTAATCTTACTTGGTATGAGTGATAATCATTTAGAGTTCAACTCATACTATCGCTCGTAGTTTCTTAATGGCGATGTACTAATCATGTTGCGTGAATGAAGATCTTATGCAAGACACATGTTTTGTTTCTTCAGTACGCGATGATACAGTGTAAATACAGGGTGTATCATAAATAAGGTTTCGTCTCTTCAGTAAGGATTTAGCTTTACGGATGACCAAAATTAAGTATTTATTTGACAGAAAAAGAATAATTCAGGGATATGAGAGATTTATGGATTACTCGCTTAATAAAAATCTCGAGATAGAGTGAAAAAAAGAAAAAAGAAAAAAAAAGAACACCAGCGTTCAGCAATTGTCGGATCGTACGCAAATGCATAAAGATGCCTTCTCTATCAAAGATAGCTGCCACCTGTGGTCTTGGTTTACGTATTGAGACGATGAATCCGAAGGTCCTGGCTTTGTTTACCGGCTCTGCTAGGAAAAATAATTCTAGTTTGAGGGTTTGAACGGGGTACACTCAGCCTCGTGAGGCAAAACTGAGAAGAGATAGGTCCCATTCTCACCTCAGTTATCCGAGAAGTGATTTTCCATGGTTTCTCCACTCTAGGCTAATGCCGGGGTGGTTTCTAACTTAAGGACACGGCCGCCTCCTTCCAAATCCTAGCTTCGATTACAAACAGGCCTACTCTCACTACTACAGCCGTCACAATGACATAGGTTATCAGACAGATTCCACACATATAGGCCTACACACACAAATTTGTGCCTGGCCAATGTAGTCACACGAATTGTTACTTTATTGTATCATGTATTCCTGGCTGTCACCGTGAAGGCTTCAGTGGCGTAGTTGGTAGCATACTGAACTGCTGTGCCCAAGATAGCGGGTTCAAACCCGGCCGAAGTCATCCGATTTTTTAAGAGCGTTAAAATCCTTCAGTATGCCTTCCTTCGGAGGGGAAGTAAAGCTGGTGGTCCCATGTCATAGATTTATGGCATGTTAAAAATCCTTCCACAGACTAAACTTGTGTGAAGCTAAATTTCTAGGTTAGATTTCGTTGGAACGCTCTATCAAAGTTCCAACGTTCACCATTAGGTATCATTGTCATCTGGTAGTGAACGTTGGAACTACTTGAAATTGAACGGAACTTGTAGCCCACCCTATGGGTGTCCGCTTGAAGCAGCTACAGCCTCTGGCGAGCCAAACATGTCCTCGGACACTCCCGGCACTAAAAGCCATACGATAAATAAATAAATAAATAAATAAATAAATAAATAAATAAATAAATAAATAATTACCGTGAAGGCCCAGGTTCAATTCCCGACTCTACCAAGCAATTTAATTCTGGTCTGAGGGCTGGAACAGGGTGCACTCAGCCTCGTGAGGCCAAACTGAGAAGAGGCGAATTTGATGTCTACCTCACCCATCCTGGAAAGGGATTTCCGTGATTTCCTACTTCTACTTCAGGCAAATGATGGGATGGTACTTAACTTAAGGTCTCGACCGCTTCCTACCAAAATCTTACCTCAATTACAAATACCCACACAAATACCGCCATCACAGTTACACAGGTTATCAGACAGATTGCACACAACCCCAGTTACAAAGGAATGCATGACCTTGTTCTTGATGACTCAAAGCCTTTAAATGAATCAACAACAACAAAAACAACAATAACAACAACAACAACAACAACAAATCCCAACAGACTGAATAAGACTGGTAAAATGCTCCTTACATAAGTGATTATAACGCTGCGTAACGTTATCCGTCACTAGCTTGACTGTGATTTTGATTAATAAACACATAAATTGCTCCAGTTTTCATCCCATAGTTTCAAAATGTAATCGTAAAACAAATGCTGTATTCCGTCATCGAACATTACGTCTCGAGAGATTGTTTAGAACAATACATTACAAATTATTCACTACTTACATAAAATAAAATTTTAAAGTTCAGAATCCACGGGCTAAAGTATCCAAGTACTTTAATACATGGATATATTTCACGTGGCTTCTTTTTTTTTAATCCAAACTCATTTTCATATTTTGGTCCTAAGGTTCTTGTTATTATTATTATTATTATTATTATTATTAATATTATTGCCTCCGTGGCTTAGGCGGCAGCACGCCGGCCTCTCACCGCTGGGTCCGTGGTTCAAATCCCGGTCACTCCATGTGAGATCTGTGCTGGACAAAACGGAGGCAGACAGGTTTTTCTCCGGGTACTCCGGTTTTCCCTGTCAAAATTTCATTCCAGCAACACTCTCCACTATCATTTCATTTCATCTGTGATTCATTTAATCATTGCCCCAGAGGAGTGCGTCAGGCCTCGGCAACCGGCACAGTCCATATCCTCGCCGCTAGATGGGGGCTTCATTCATTCCATTCCTGACCCTGTCGGAGACTGGAAGCAGGCTGTGGATTTTCATTTCATTAATAATATTATTAATGACGCTGATAATTATGATGATGAGTGGCCTCTGGGGAGGCTTGGTGCAGGTATTGTGAGTTGACACCCAAGGGCGGTCTGTGCATCGCGATCAATGAATTGAATGTTGTCCCCGAGCTAACGGATTTAACCGTTGGAGATAAAAATCCCAAAAGGCCCGATCGAAAATTGACCCCGGGACCCTTCATGTTAAAGTCTGGGATGTTTACCACGGAGCCGGGCATTATGTACGCAATGCATTAAATTCGAGAAAACATTCCAATTTATTGGGTGTGAATTATTATGCCGTGCTAAAAACATTCCGTGAGATTTTACACCAAGTTTCTGTACTATTCTAACACGCTCGCGTACTATTTTTCTAACGTTCGCTTAGTACCAGAAAAATGGTAGGTGTACCATGATAAACTCTGGTTTAATATTTTCGTGCGCGACCTTCCGTTGTGGGTTGAAAACATAACTCTTACTGTTGTCTATCACTTGCGTGTCTGCGATATAGAAACCATTATCTTGTCAGTTGTCGTAAAATATGGTCTGGAGAACGCCAGCAGTTAATTTCTGCTGGTGTGATGCCTAGAGACTAAAGATAACTTTTTATCGGCGTTTCAGGACATTTGTCGCGAGCTAATAGACAAGGCGATAGTGAGAGCTTGGCATAAAGGCACCTGTTGCACGGGATCCTACTTTGGTTTTCCTTGTGTAATTCGCCCTCATCGGTTGAGCCCAGGACATTTGGATCATGAGCCATGGACCTTATTTTAAGTGGAATCAGGATCTGGCTCCAGATTCTTAATACGTATCCTTAGACCACGCAAGGTGGCAATGCATTCTGTAAGCAAACACAAGAAAACGTTAGAAAATGTACCTGATGTTCATGTTAGCTGACGCCTTGTGATCATTTCTTGTTGGTCATCGTGTGTCATGTCCTTACTAGCACGCGTCAGATATAACCATTTTAATATGGGCCTATACGATTTCCCCCCTGCGAAGTAACCTACATAATTCTGCTACTTCTGAACTGCTCTGCTTAGTTTTATAACGATCCGAGTGTAGCAGCTTGAATTGTTCCTTTTTTAGTGTACAATGCTCCTACTGCCATCCGTGCGAGATATCTCGCATGTTCATAAACCACACTTTCCCCAATAGGTTTATAAAGAGAGACTTAAGGAGACAGGTTGTTATGTTTTTATTTCAACCAAATGATTATAGAACACTATTTACATTTCAGTTAGAATTCAAAGTTCTACGTTCCCTAACTTAAGAAGACAATCACTGAAAATTGGATCATCATAACACTCACCGGCTATTCGATATTTATGAATTATACGATTTGAGTACTCATTCCTTTGATTTACTGATTTACTGAAATCCATGCAAAATGATAACGGAAAGAATGTTAAAATGACGTGAAACAGGTGTCACAGCGGCCACAATGTGAAGTGGACAGCAATCATGGAGCATATTTTCTTACAGCAACAGTATCTGCAAATCGTACCCTTCGTACATCTTTAAAGTCATTTTTTAAAGAAATTATAGATATTTATGAAATTAGAGAGCAATTCGTCTATTCTCTTTCATTTGAATGCTCATTTGTCACGGTCGCTTGTGAGCGCCGCAGGAGGGATCTATACTCCTGAAATAATATATATGATGATAATGATAATAATAGGATATTTAATCATACCTCCTCACTAAAATTCAAGAACAACTGGATAATAGAAAGTGAAAATGACCTGGAAGAAATCGAAGAAATTAACGTAGCAGACGAAATTTTATGAGGCAGGCCTACTGTATCTTCAGAACGTTGGTGAACAAACGTCACTTCGCTGCGAACCCGCAGAGGAGAGCCACAACTGCATGGGCAGAAGAAAGGAAGAACAAGTAGTTCCGTGACGAACTAAGGAGCCTACGTTTCTTAAAATTACAGAGATCATATCAACAGTTGTCAGACCTGGCGACTCTGAATGTAAGTTATTCTTAAGATACACAAAGCATATGTAAAATTTGGTTGAGGTCCAATTGATAGTATGCACGTTACATGCATTTAAACATTGAATTTAACAGCATGCGTAAAATAAGGTTGGCGACACTGCCATACATGGGATGCTCAAACTTAAATTCATTTATTACTATGGAAATTACATGTGATTAAACATTAAACCCATCAGCACGAGTAGAATTATGTTGGCAGCACTGTCCTGAAAATTAATCTACATTTTCACGTACTATAATTATGTATGCAAAGTTTAGAACTGTTGGCCTGCATACTTTCTGATACATTGAGATTAGGATAAGAATGTATAGTGCATTTTTCAACAGTTTGCAGCCCTGTTGACACTAAAGAAAACCCATATTCATATCTGCTCCGGTGCGCAAATCACATACCAAATTTGGTTGAAATCCAATGGATAGTATGGAAATAACATGCATTTTAAGATAGGACCCATCAGCAGGCATAGAATCATGTTGGCACCGCTGTCATGTATGGGCTCCTGTAAATTAATCTGATGAAATACGATCCGTATGTGTTCAAATTTGAATTGAGATTTTTCAGCAGTTGGTAGCACTGACGTCATTTTCAAATATTGCCGTGAAGTATTTAGATATATCTTTACTCATACCAAATTTGGTTTTGATAGATGCAGCCGTTTAGGAGTTGATAAGGAAAAGGGGGTGGGGGGTGGAGGGAACCAGACAGACAGGACGAACGGACAGACATACACATATTTGCCCGGATCGCTCTCGATAAGTCTACTTTCGTGTTACTTGAGTTTACTGAAATACACCTGTTAATGCTATAATGTTTATTGTAACATGTTTTCAACCATCACAATTAGCACCGGTTATCAGACAGATTCTACACACACCCAAAGTGCACGGGGTTACATGACCGCGTTGTTGCAGCACCTAAATCAAGGACCCAACTAACCAACAAAAAACAGAAATTATGATAGTAATAATTGCAATAGGGACGAAGCTATGAGGATATAAAAAGTACCTCAGTTGGCTCAGGCAAGGAATGTATTTCTATAGAAAAGAAATGTTGACATCAAATATAATTTTAGGTATTAGAAAGTCATTTTTGGAAACCTTTGCAGCGCGGCACACTATGGAAGTGAAACTTGGTACTCTTGGCGCAGCAAAAATGAAGAGAATAGAAGCATTTGAAATGTGGTGTTACAGGTGAATGATGAATATCAGATGTGTAGATAGAGTAAAAAATGAAGAGGTATTAAGACGAGTGGGAGATGAGAGATGCTACTGGCGTCTGCTAATGAAGAAAGGAGATAGGTCGGTAGGTCACATACTAGCTTAAGTCTCCCAGGAATAGAAAACTTAGTAATGGAAGGATTTGAGGAGAAGAACTGTAATGGTAGACCAAGGTTAGAATATGTTAAACAGACTGCCTCGGATGTATGATGTGGTAGCTATGTAGAGATGAAACCATTAGCTCAGGACTGGGAGGCTTGGAAAACTCTATCAAACCAGTCAAATGACTGAACATTCAAACACAGAATAATAATAATAACTCGACGATCCGACAGTCAATTTGTCCAGCGAACATGTGGCAAGGATTCTGAATACTGACGTAATTATGCAGAAAAGAGGACACATCTTACAATTCTGAAACAATCAACTTGCGATTGGTGCACAGAGTCATCTTGTCTGCTATAGGCATACTGAGGTTTCTATGTTAACTAAGCATCACGTGCATCCATATATTTGGCCCGTTCAATGATAGCGATGTAATTGAATTCATTGATGCATTGTTATTAGAATAATTGCAGCCAACGACCATAAATAAAAATTACATAATACCTACTTTATTCTGAGAGTTCAGTTAAAGAAAGCTTCCTTTTCTTGCACCGAATAGCGTGGTATCTGTCACGTATAACATCACACCACCCGCACACACAATCTATGTTCGGTTCATGATACCTCCTATTTTTACAAATCTTGTGGTGAAACCCATGCACGGCGAAACGAGACATTATGCATATTGGTAAGACATGAGAAAGAAGACCCGGCACAAGTTAATGATGAATGATTCCATCATTTCCATTGAATATGGACACTCACGGAATGGGGCAGCAAAACTCAAGTTGATCATTGCCACCGCGATACTTGGAATATGGGACCGCTGGATATGCAGCCCCCCCCCCTTCCATCAAATGCTACTGCGCAGTATATGCCATGTGCAAACTCGTTTGTTGATGTATACGATCAAAATACACTCCTATTGACTTCCAAAGAGCGTATATAAAAAGCGTTTAATCACATCCGTGCTGCTTCCCATTATCTGGCTGGACCAACCTTGGAATAGATGCATCCCGGAGTCATCGCTGCACAGTGGATCTGTAGCTATGTTGTCTTGTGGTTGTTACTTCAAGGGGCTTGGTACATCGTGGTAATCAGTTCCGTGTGCTTGGATGGGTGAAATGTCTCTTATAACCAGTGTTATTGCTATGACTAGAGCAGTGTAAGTATAGTTGTAGTTGCTAGTGCCCCGTAGCGTTGGTGAGATGAGAAGCTGGAAGTTCGAAGATAGAAAGTTTGAATTCCGGCACTGAATGTTCAGTGCGTTTCACGCTTCCCCCAATCGCCGGAATGGTAGATAACTTTTTTATCCAAGTCCCGGGCACATTTATCTCTGTTCTATACGCGAAGAATTGCAGTTACAGCGCGTCAAGTGATCTGAAGCCCCGGAAAATATGCGAACTATAGGATCTACTACTATTTGCTGCCGTGAAAGGCGTGACTTGCATAGTTACGTCATCAGAAACCAATAATGAGCGCGTTCATTCATCGTTGAAAATGTTTCATTATAAAGATGGTATATTGGCTTTCACGGCCAGCGAATTAAATCTCAGTAATTTTTCTCGGTTTGTGCCGTGTCTTGTGTGGGGTTTCGCCTAGGACACCAAGCTGGCTCATCAGCGGGCTCTTGTGTTTCCCCGCCCGAACCCTCAAAGGAGTTTTCAAGAAATGCAAGATTTTTCCTGTTCTATTGAGACGATTCGGAAGATTTTGGTACAAAAATGTAACACATTTAATCATGCCATTCCAACAACTATCGTAGGTGTGTGTTGTTATTTTAAACAGAAATTGTCTGATACGGACTCAGTCGATGTAGTTAATTTATTTGATATCGGTGCTTTTTTATCCCGTTCTCGTTCTCTCCCCCAACACACCACGTTCTCTCCTTACTCACGTAGACAGTGCCCTCACTCAGGGTTACAGTTGAACTTGCCGAGCAATACACACACCACAGAAATCCAGGTTATTAGACAAATCCAATACATACCGAATCTTGCCCCAAGCCCATAAATGGATTTACAAGAATATTATATCATTGGGGTCTACAGCAGACGTTCTCACCCTGTCGCTCTTTAACCCTTGATAGTGCAGAACTATTATTAATATATTTTATTTGCAGTCTATGTATTTCATTATTGTATCCTAATTTTAATTTATTAATTTTACATTGCATTATCTTTTTAATTTTTATGTTTGTATATTTTTATAATTTTAATTTCTATGATCTTAATTCTTTTATATTTCTAACTTAATAAGCTTATTTATTTTTAATTGCAATAATATAAGATTATTCATTTTTAATTTTTACGAGCATATTTATTTTCAATTTTAATTGTTTTCATCATTTTTTTTTTCGTTTCAATTTTAATTGTTTTTGTTAGAATAATTAATTTTCATGAAGCATTTTAGGCCAGGAAGATAGAAGCATATTATTTAGTTTTCTGAAATATTGTTGTTGTTTGAGTCTTCAGTCTTTTGACTGGTTTGATGCAGCACTCCATGCCTCCCTGTCTTGAGCTACGGTAATCGTTTCATCTCTACTTAGTTACCACACCCTACATCCAAGGCAGTCTGTTTTACATATTCTAACCTTGGTCTACCCCTACAGTTCTTGTCCTCGATCCTTCCTTCCATAACTAAGCTTGCTATTCCTGGGTGCCTTGGTATGTGTCCTACCAACGTATCTCTTCTCTTCATTAGCAGTCGTCAGAAACATCTCTCTTCTCTCACTCGTCTTAATACCTCTTCGTTTGTAACCTTATCTACCCATCTGATCTTCATCTTTCTCCTGTATCACCACATTTCAAATGCTTCAATTCTCCTCTTTTCTGCTGCACCAATAGTCCAAGTTTCACTTCCATAGAGCGCCACGCTCCAGACAATGGCTTTCAAAAATGACTTCCTAATACCTAAATCTATATTCGATGTCAACAGATTCCCTTTTTGAACAAATGCTTTCCTTGCCTGAGCCAACCTACTTTTTATATCAGCTTTGCTTCGTCCATACTGGTTATTTTGGTTCCTAAGTAACAGAAGTCTCCTACTTCCTCCAGATTTTCACCTGCCAATTTGATGTCTATAGAGGTTTCTGATTTTTTTTTTCGGCTTCATACCCAAAGAAAATTCGTTGACATATGGCAGTAAGATCCAACCATCAGCATCTTTGACATAGCAGATGGTCAATATACAGACTACCTACCTATAAAGGGCTCAATGAAAATTGGTGGTCTTGTCATACGATCAAAAAAGTGCTCGCGAGCACTGCTCCACTGAGGTCCATTCTTCAATTCAAATTCTGTTGCACGAACCGCAATAATAGTGTTTTCATTACAAGTTTTGACAGTCAGAAAATTTATTATTTTGTGAAATATAATTGGTTGGTTGGTTCCTTTGTTTAGGGGCTACGACATCTCGGTCTTGTTGCCCCGTGTACTTTGGGTGTGTGTAGAATTTGTCTGATAACCGGTGTTAATTGTGATGGCTGTATTAGTGTGTGTTATCTGTGATTCAGGTAGAAGAACTGCAGACGATTAATTTTTTCAAGTAGTTCCTACTTTTGCTACCAAATGCTACCGTCCACGACACCTAGCTGCAGACGTGGCTACTTAATGTCATCGCAGTCAGCACCTGGCGGCGAACGTTGGAACTAATATTGCGTTATCAAACTAACCTACGAATTTAAGCTTCCACAAGTGTAGTTAGTGGAAGGTTCTTTTTCATGTCATAAATCTATGACATGGGGCCAACGGCTTTTCTCCTCCTCCGAAGGAAGGCATACTGAGGGATATTTAACTCTCTTAAAAATCCGATGACTTCAGCCGGGTTCGACCCCACGTTGGGCATAGAGGCACAGCATGCTACCAACTACGCGATCGAAGCCGCCTGAATTGATATAAATAATTGGATATCCCTATTTTATGACTAACACGCAAGATGCTGATTCCACTCGACTGCCCACACATGCCTCAGTATTGCTGGAGTGGTCTTGTATCCCAAAAATAGAATAGTTATTCTCCAGTACATTCGACGCCGGCCCCTCACCGCTGGGTCCGTGATTCAAATCTGGTCACTCCATGTGAGATTTGCTCTGGACAAAGCGGAGGCAGACAGGTTTTTCTCCGGGTACTCCGATTTTTCCTGTCAAAATTTAATTCCAGCAACACTCTCCACTATCATTTCATTTCATCAGTCATTCGTTTATTCATTGCCTCAGGGGAGTGCGACAGGCGTTGGCAACCGTCACAGTTCATATCCTCGCCGCTAGATGGGGGCTTCATTCATTCCATTCCCTGACCCGGTCGGTCGACTGGAAGAAAGTTGTGGATTTTCATTCCCCAGTACATTGGACTTGATTTTACCTCAAGTTGCACACAATGTTATCAACATGTAGTGGGATTTTCAACTGGATAGTATATGAGATGTTACGGGCAAATGAGTTAAAATTCTCACATTTAAAAGGACTGTTTCATAAAACACATGTGAACCTGTCTGTCTGCCTTGATTAACATGTCAGTAGAAATTGAAGTTAATACGTGATTGTTAGCTATAACCATGGCAGCCCGCAAATAGGTCAGGTGACCCTTCAGTCTCTCTTGTGATTTTATTTTGTATAAACGGTCCTATATTTAGCCTATTTTGATTTATGAAAAAATAGGCTTATGAGATCACCTTTTGTGCGTGCGTGCGTGCGTGCGTGTGCTTGTGTGTGTGTGTGTGTGTGTGTGTGTGTGTGTGTGTGTGTGTGTTAGTCCCTGAAATAACATCTAAATGGCCGAAGTGATTTCAATGAAACTGGGTAAGTTCATACTCCTACCACGTCCGACCTTGACCGTGCCTTTCGAATTGTAATACGTTTCACCAATCCAACATGGTGGCCGCGCGAAATATTTCACTGGCATTCTATATCTCCGCAACAGTAACATATATCACCCTGACATTTTTTGCGGTGATAAAGGGCACTCCTAGACGTTCATCTATGTGACTTCCATTAACATGTTAAGTACAAACCGAACATGGCGGCCATGTGAAGTTGAAACATTTAAATAGACTTGTCTCGCGATTTAACCATCCGAGCGCAGTGAAACTTCGTTCAGCAAATGTATATACACATTGTAATGCACTGACACCTAATTTAATTCAAATGTTTACATAACGTCAAGATGGCGGCTCGCGAAATTTTAAAATTAAGTTTTTACTTTTTGTGTCCTAATCATGCGATCAAAGTGAAAGTTAGAATAATGAACCTACGCAATAAACTTCATCTAATGGTACATAACTCCATGGCCTACATATAAAACAATCCAACATGGCGACCATTCGAAATATTTAGACGGCTCTCAATATCGACGAAACTATTACAGCTATCAAACTAACATTTTGTATGTTGATAGAGGCTATTAACATAAGTACACCTATGAGACTTTTAATAACCTGGTGAGCACAAAACCATCATGGCGGCGACGCGAAATTTAAATATTTAAATGGATTTTTCTCGCGTCTTTTAATCGGAGCGCTGTGAAACTTGGCACGGTATATCTTCATACAAGCCTTAATATACTGACGTATAATTTAAAAATGGCAGCTGTGCAGTTTTTTCAAATCTAGTTTTTATTTCTCGTGTTAAGTAAGACCAGTAGGATATATGAAACTCGGCTATTTAGTGCTTCATGGAACTACTTGTTTTAATCCCACGGGGGACAGAAAAATATTCCGTAGATACATACTTATTCTCTGTTCATAATGCCTTAATTTTAGAACTACCGTCATTATCATGGTTTTGCACTGAAGATAAATTTCATGGTCTGAGATCACCAGGTGTATTTGAAATCATGACCTGTGTGAGAAGTGAGACCTTCTGACAGACCACAGTTTACCTGTTGGGTGTATCCTTACTGTTGACTCGACCATCTGATATTTTAATGAACTGGCTAATTTGAGGGTAAATTAGTGTAAGGTAACAAATGGGCTGTGCGGTAGGGGATAGCAAATGAACACCTCGGAACACAGGTGAATATTGAGACAGGGAGATTAATAACGAACAAATTATCAGTCAATTATGGGAGAGGAGAGATGCTTCTGGCGACTGCGAATGAAGAGAAGAGATAGGTTGGTAGGACACTCCTATGACACCCAGGTATAGCAAATTTAATTATAAAAGGAAGGGACGAGGACAAGAGCTGTAGGGGTAGACTAAGGTTAGAATATGTAAAACAATTTGTCTCGGATGTAAGGCGTAGTAGCTACTTAGAAATGAAAAGATAAGCTCAGGACAGGGAGGCATGGAAAGCTGCATTAAACCAGTCAAAAGACTGAAGACTCAAACATACAAATGTACCAGCCAAAGTGCTTTAGGCCTACTGGCCGATTTTCGACATTTCATCAACCTTCGTAAGACCCACTGCATTGCCTTATTGCATATACTTCTACACCTTTTAATAGGCTACTAGTTTCTACAGGGTCTGGAAAGAGGGTGAGCAGAGGTTTTGTGTACGTGTGTGTGTTGGTTTGTATGGCTGTATGCCCTTCCTGGCCTCTCCCTCATCAGAGGAGTATCTGAAGTGAGAAATGAAAGTGAATGAAACAAGACCAGGAATTGGAAGTAAGTGGTTGTGGCCTATTAGAAAGTACTGTACCTCCCCGGCATTTGCTTGCAGTTGAAAGTGGGAAACCACGGATAACAATCTTCAAGGTCGGGGTTGAAACCCATTCGTCTACAGAGTTCAGAGATAACCATGCCCGATCGCCTTGCACTTTAGCTATCCCGGTCACCGAACCTTTATAAGACTACATTATTTCTCAATCTTTTGGGCATACTATAATTTCATATAGTGATGAGCTGAATGATTAATAAGCAACAGATTCCAGAGTTCTGCATTGTAGATAGCGCTAAAAAAAGTCGTGATTTTCTTACCCAGCAGCGTAACTGAGTGCGTTATGTCACGCTCCACTCCTTCAGTGGAGAGCAACAGTTTGGAGATTTGAGTTTCGATTCCTTGAACTGACAGCGGACATTCTAATTTTATTCGTTATTTCAATTTTTAAAATTTTATTTTTACTTTATTTTAAATATATTATTAACTTGCAACCCGTCCCGGCTTCGCCCCGGACAGTTATAAATGCATTACCTGATAAGGGCTTTTTTCTCCTAGCTAGCACGTAAACTGTCGCCTCGGTAATTGAATGCAGATTGTTGGAAGAAATGAAAACGTTATTATTATTATAGTGGACGATGTATTGAAGATAGAGATATGCTCTCCCGGACTTTTTTATAGAAATTTTCATACTGAACAACTCTTTCACTCATAGTATATTGCCCAGCGTAAGCTTAAAAAGCGCACGGACACCAGGTACTTTTTCGACTTTTTCACTGAAATCGTCACAGCTTGCTTCCCTTGATCGTAAATAAATTATTTCCTACAGAAACCTTCCTCAAGATATCCTTTACAGAATGGTGAAAACCGCATCAAAATCCATCCAGTGGATCTGGAGATTACCCATGACATCCAAGAATAGGGGACTTGGTCTTATACTAAGTAGAGATATTAAGCCTCCGTGGCTTAGGCGGCAGCACGCCGGCCTCTCACCGCTGGGTCCGTGATTCAAATCCGGTCACTCCATGTGAGATTTGTGCTGAAAAAAAGCGGAGGCAGACAGTTTTTTTCTCCGAGTTCTCGTGTTTTCCCTGTCACAAATTTCATTCCAGCAACACTCTCCACTTTCATTTCATCTGTCATTCATTTAATCATTGCCCCAGGGGAGTGCGACAGACTTCATCAGCCGGCACAGTTCATATCTTCGCCGCTAGATGGGGATTCATTCATTCCATTCCCTAAGCCGGTCGGTCGACTGGATTTTCATTTCATTATTAATATTATTGATTTAAGCTCACTAAAGAGCGCTTATTACTAGTTCTTGTTTCGTTCCCAATATATCTTGAGCCCGGTTGCTAGTCATTCCTTTCTCTCCTGTGAGAGGGGTTTCCTACAGTTAAGCACTTCGGGTGGTGGGGACCAACAGTTAACTATATGAGCAAATTACGAACATTGTTGGACATCAAGGACAGACATCCCAGCAGAATCCAAGTCTTTTTGGACTTCATTGAGCCACAGACATCCAGTCTTGTAGCTTTTAATCAAGGAGGAGATCCACTTGGTAAGCCTGCCGTTGTCCATTCGCAGAAGGTGCCCGTAGAACTTCAGCCACCTACGTCGTATGTTGATATTGGCAGATTTTAACCGTCGATACAGTTCGGAGTTTGCTTTCAGTCTGTTGGTTCCATCTGGAAGCAATCTCGGCCTATGAATTTTTCGGAGGATACGTCATTCGACCTTCTCCAGATCATCCAAGTTGCCTTTCCTGTTCATCAGAAGAGTCTCTGCGGCGATGTTGGACATCCAGGTTAGAAAATCCCAGCGGAATCCAAGTCCTTTTGGACTTAATTGAACCACAGGCCTTGTAGCTTTTAATCAAGGAGAAGATTATTATTAGCCTACTTTTCACATTTTGCAAAAATGAGGAAAAAGTAGACTTATGAGATCGGGCAAATGTGTGTCTGTCTGTCTGTCTGTCTGTCCTTCTGTCTGTCTGGCTGTGTGTGTGTCCCCCCCCCCTATCAACTCCTAAACGGCTGCAGCAATCGAAACAAAATTTGGTAGGAGTAAAGATCTATACCTGAATATCTCACGGCCATATTTGAAAATGATGTCAGTGCTACCAACTGCTAAAAAATCGCAATTGAAATTTGAGCTCCATGTTGGATATCTTGGAAAGTATGAATGGGAGCTATTTCAAAATTGGCACACGTACAGACCATAATATTTCAGTTTAATTTCCAGGAGGCCAAACATGCCAGTGTTGCCAAAATGATTATAAGCCTCCTGATTGGTCCAATTTTTAAATGCATATAACTTCTACACTACCAAGTGGAATTCAACCAAATTTCGTATGTTGTATGTGTACATAACCAGATATGACTGAGCGTATTCTTAAGACCTACCAGGGCTGCCAACTGTTAATAAATGCTCCTAATTTATTTTATCCAAACACCAATATATCAGAAAGTATGCAAGCCGACAGCTTTAAACTATGCACACGTATAGTACCTGACATTCTATATTAATTTGGAGTAACTTATATACGTCAGTGCTACCAACATGATTCTAAGCCTGCTGACAGGTCCAACTTTAAATACATGTAACTTCCATACCATCATTTGGATTTCAACCAAATTTCGTATGTGCTATGTGTACCATAACAGATATGGCTATGCGTATTCTAAGGAGCAACCAGGGCTGCCAACTTAATATGTGCTGTCCCTATTTTTGTTACCCTAATATCAATATATCAGAAAGTATGCAAGCCAATAGCTCTAAACTTTGCACACGTATAGTACCTGGCATTCTAGAAGAATTTGGAGTAACTAATATACGTCAGAGCTGCCAACATGATTCTAAGCCTGCTGATAGGTCCAATTTTAAAATGCATGTAACTTCTATACTAACTAATGGATTTCATTCAAAATTGGCACAACAATAGATCATATTATTTTAGATTATTTCTGACCAATACATGCATGACATTGTTGCCAACATGATTTTACGCACGCTGTTAGATCCAATGTTTAACTGCATGTAACGTCCATGCTATTCATTGGACTTCAACCAAAATTTGTATTTTGTACCTTAAGAGACGGAACTAGGAATATATTCAGTCATCAGGGCTGCCAACTGTAGTGCTCTATTAGGATACATTATGCCAGGTATACAGTATTTCTAACTAATTGGAAATTTCGATATTAGCAACTTAATTTCGTCATTATTCTAGATAGGTTCATATTCTGTAGAATAATCATTGGCATGAAAAGTAGGCTGTATAGTTCTTCACGGAACTTCTTGTTTTTATATATTTATTTAGGATCGTTTCAACCTCCTTTGGGTTACGATTACTTGACTGTTGATGTTCTTTCCTGTTACGCCAATACTCTTTCATTCGTTGGCTCACTCTTGCTCGTTCCTCGACCGAGAACACCCTTCGAGTTATCTTGGGTTTCTCTATGGACAGATCTGTCACCTCCGCAATTTTCCTTCTGAACACTTTTCTGCTTGCAATATCTCCCTCCTTAATGCCACATTTTTAAAGATCCTGATAAACTTCTTTCAACCATGGTACTGTCCCCGATAATTCGGATAGTAGGCTGTCAGAAATCCGCCCCCTCAATCGGATTGCCAATAATCGATTGCACCGGCACAGCTACATCAATGAAAATGGCACTGACAGATACTACCGAGATTAGAGCACAGTAGTTAACATGAAATTATTGTGGAACACACCAAAATATACGGGGGTTCATACTTACTTTTTACTTACCTATTCAATTTAATCTCGGGTCTGGGTTTTCAACTGGATCACTTAATAGTATGCCCTCACAATAACCTCCACCACGATATTTAAAATGAACCAAGTCGAAGACCAGAAAATTTAAACTGCACAATAATTTATTTCACATAAAGAAAAAAAATATTTTAACAAAATTTAACAACAAAATAGTTATGGCTGTCTGAAGCCATTGTCAAAGCAACCATGTCCTCCTGTAGGACTGTAGGCTTCACATACAAAAATTCAGCTTTCTCTAGCTCAAAAGAACGTAATAATAACAATGCACATTGGAATGGATAAGGGAGCTGGGACGAGACATATAGCATTTGTTTCCTTGTTCATGAACTTCATAATTTAGTTCATTGACACACATTTATTAATAACCGCAAGGCCGCTAAGTAGTTGACCTTGACCTCCACCATTCAGTTATCTGGCCACCTGCAATACACCCTAAGCAGTGTTGCATGCTTGCTTCGTCAAATGGACGCAGCTGCCTAACCAGTGTCACCAAATGCTGGCCAACGCAGAGTCTAGCTCTCATTCAAAACAATTTAAATGCTCACATCTCAACTCAAATATTATCACGCAAAATTTATACAAGTTCCGTTCACATTGCAATGGATTACTCTGTTAATCTCAGATATTATTTAAATGTTTATTCCAATTTTCGAACTAGCGTTGTTTAAATGTTAATAGCAAAACGCATAATGTTATATCATAGTGTTCAATGATTATTTACAACATTAAGATTGTTCATAACTTAGTCAAACGACAATTGAAAAAATTTTACACGCCTCTATTAATCCCGTTTGTTTCAAATTATTATTATAGATATTTACATAGTTATTTACATTATTTATATTTTATTTATATTTGAAATACATTAACCACACGTTTATCCGGTTGATATTTTCTTAAATCGTGGTAATATAATCGACCGATGAAGGTTACTTATATTAAAATTTTAGATTCAGGTTTAATAAGATTTAATAATTATTATTTGTGACGGTAACCTCCATTCAAAATCTATAATTCAATCAATTTATCACTCTTGTTAATTTTAACAGTAACTTCACATGAATAATTTTCAATGGACCTGAACAATGCAACTCAGCGGAAACATACCTCGCACAAACGCACAAAATTGGCCCATAATTCATCATATATCTCATTATATATGGCATCAAAATCTTCCACAATACACACAAAAAACCTCCACTTATAAATTCATCATCATCATCAATATTATTGTGGGAACCTCCTTCACTTATTAAAGGGCATTATTCATCAGCGACTTTTACACGTCCACTGAACTAACGATTATACATCCATAGTTCCTCTTTAAAAATTCTTATATTCATCAATTGTATCGAAAACTGTTATTATATTTAACCTTCGTGGGTTTCATTCATGAAGCGATATGAAGTAAAAATTTGCCAGTCACAAATAAATTTAATAGCAAATACGATTAGACACGCCTCCCTGGTCTATCAAAATGAATTAATCTCATCATAATTATCGCAGTATAAAAATACTATATTCAAGCAAAATTCATTTAACTGCAGAAATAGTCGAATAGAATGCAAATAGACTAGAAAATGCAAACATTATTGTTTCAATCTAGAATTGAGATAATCTCCTATCAAATGTTCATTACTATAGTGTACTGAATAAATCGTATTCAAAGTTCATATTTCATAAAATTGTCTATAATGCAATGGTATTTCAGAATTGACTAAAAATGTCTGTGTTTCAATCATGTTCATAAAAACGACTAGTATTTCCAAGATCGTCGATAAAGTAGTAGATTTTAACGCTCTAAAATCTTTTAATCATTCTTCTTTCTTGAGGATGACAGAAAATTGGTCAAAGTAATTTACTGGAAAGAATTACTTTAATAAAACGACACGCTGTCTGAATTCAAACTTGCCATAGAAAATCGTTAACTTTACAGAGTCAAATCGTGACTATAAGAAGTATTCAAATTCTCGAAAGAATATTTAACTTCAATATAAACTGATCCAAAATGTTTAAATATGCAAATGACATAATAATGTCTCAATAAAACGAAGAAAATGGCATAAAGCTGCAAAGTGTACAGAGTACAGAGTACAGAAACATCTAGCAAAAGAATATGGGGCAATCAAATATATGACAGAAAATATGGGAAAGATAGTTGCTCAGATCTCACTAAAATGGCTCAAATAAATCAAGAAACGTTCACGGCTACCTTATCTGTTGGATTGAAGTTCTAGAAGAAAATTTCAAAGAAGACTGCTGCTGGTTCCAATTCACCACAGGATAGATGTGCACCGACCTCGAACCTGGAACCTGCGCCCTCGGAGAATAGAACAGCTTCCTCCTCCGGAAATCGCACTGCTCCGTGTAGACGATAGACATCCTTCTGGCAAAACTCTTCTTTGTGTGCTGGGAACAACCCTTGCCCCTCTTGAAAGTTCCCTGAAGTTCTTGTAGAAATCAGCCATGAAGTTCATTGCAAATATTTCCGCAGAAATGTTCATAATTGTGGAGTATGAATTTATTTCCACTGCCATTTGATGTAATTCAGCGATGGATTACGATGCATGAGTGTAGCTGAATGTTCACTACAAGCTCGTCCTTGTAGAATGACGATTATCAAAGCTCCATTTTGCTACTTCACACTACTGATGTATGTCCCAATTGCAGTAAAGTTTTAGTCTTCCATCTCCACTTCCATTATAATGTTAGTCGAAAGTACTGCCAGATTGTATAGTTCCATTGTAGAATGTAGCGTTGTATCACCAAATGTAATCTTCAGTATCACGGTTGCAATACACGTGTCTGCCGTAGCGTAGAATGTGGTATTAAAAGTGCTTCTCAGGATTCGAGAAAAACACTTTTCTCTGCAGTCTTTAAATGCGAATATCTTCTGAAGTATTATAATGAAAATGTTCAACTTTCGCACACGCCTCAATATTGTAATGCACTATTGAATTAGTATAAATGCAGTAGCTAATTCTTGATAGATAAACTTGTAGAATCGTTTATGTGTGCGCTCCAACTTCGCCTAGTTTTAGTAACAGTAAAATTGCACTGCTGGATACCCAATACTGTTCGATGCGGTGGGCTCTGCCACGCTTGCTTATGACGATATGCTTGTTCTATCAGAACACGAAGTCAGACTATCAAGTCAGAATAAAACCACGAAGTGAGAAGATCCTCTCTGCTGTGCAAGGCCTTTTATCAACTTTGAAGGGGCGTATCCATCCCTACCATAGCTTCTTCTTCCATCATTACTCGAAGTTCCAACTTTGGCTATTCTTGACGGATTTTCAGATTTCAAAAATATATAATTAATTTCTTCAAAATTCCAAATCAATGCCATAACTGAAAATAGTTTTCCACAATTCTGCATGCCAAAAGTTATTAAATATGGTAGTTTCAGTAATCTCCGTCTCCCTTCAAGCTATCATTCATTGGTTCGAGCCTCTCCTCCAATAGCGTAACTTCTTCCTCAGCACGTTTACTTGCTTCCCTGCGACTGCGTCGTAAATCTAAGATCCTTCTCGAACAAAATCGTGACGTCAGCAAGAATCTAAGCTCAGCCAGCCTACTTGCTCGAGCGTTGCGTCATCCACGCCTACGTCATGAATATACACGTCACAACTATGACGGCCATAACTTTATTCACATATGCCAATACAGCCACCGTGGTCTCAGTATAATTCAATTTACGGGGGCAGTACTTGAGTCTTTCTCCTTTCCTGAAAGATAAGGATTTTATTTGCTAGGCGTTCCGGTCCAATTCTTCTCAAGTGTCCATAGAAAGTTAGTCGTCTTTTCCTCATAGATGTTGAAATGTTCCCGCATTTTTATATAGGCCTACCGTAGCTCTTGATTTGATCTCAAACGGAAGGTAAACTCATTTGTTGTTGCGTTTATTAAAAATATATATACAGTATGTTTTTATTATTTATACTTTTTAATTTTTATTTCAATTTATTTTGGGTTTGCTTTTGCTTTGTTCTTTTTTCTGAAGTCGTGGGGCGCCTGTCCTACAGTGTTGCCAGAATTACACGTACGGTACCTAAAGTAGCTACATTCCTCTGTTATTGGTAGAGAAAAGTCGAGCGCAGTACCTACGTGGTCAAGACGCAAGGCTTTGGCAAATAGGCCCTCAGGCTTGATTCTCGTCCGGTCTAATGGCGATTTTAATTTCCTGCTAATAATTTCTCGTGGTTCAGAGACGGGGTATTCGCCACCTCATCATCATTACATTTCCAACAATGCGCAGTTCAAATACTCCCCCCCCCCCCAGGGGCTCACATCTAGTGGGACGTGGGTTGCCAACCACGGGACCCCAGCTGAGTCCGGCATTGCTTCCACTTACTTGTGCCGGGCTCCTCTCCGTCTTCTTTCCTGTCGACCTCCCTTGGTCAACTCTTTGTTCTTTTCCGACCCCGACGGTATTAGAGTATCCGAGGCCTAGGGAGTCTCTTCCTTTCCCGCCTTAATTGGCCCTTGTCTCATCTTTTCTGATACCCTCCTTCTGCGAGTGGTCAGCCTTCTTTTTCTTTTCATGTTCTCTCCTGCCTTCTGCTCAAGGCCCTCAAGGAGGCTGGGTGTATGTAGTCCCACCACTTCTGGTGCACCCTAGATATTGCTACACCCTCAGCGGCTCACGGCTGGTGAGTTCGGGAGTTGGCGACCCCGAGGGCTTCCTGAGCTGGGTCCGGTTTCCCCCTTTTGTCCATTACCTGTGGGGAGCACCCTCTCCTCTTTCACTTTCCTATCTGCCTTTCATGGCTCTCCTTCCTTCCAAGTCCCTCAATCCGCATTCTTCGAGGGTTGAGGGCATTTCCATTCCTCCTGTCCTTTATTTGCCATATTCTCCTTTTGTTTTCCATCTCTTCTTCTAGAATATAAGTTAGTAGTTAGTTTTAATTATAGTTCACATTTCATTATCGTCGTCACGATCACCCAAACCATTAGGGGCCGATATCCTAGATGTTAGGCCCCTTAAAACATCATCATCATCATCATCATCGTCATCATCATTATCATGATCGAATACGGGCGTCAAAACTAAGGACCTGCATCGGGCCTCCCCGGGGACCACACAGCATTAGTAGAGAAAAATCTCTCTGTCGATATTTTTAAAACCCTTCTTAAAACAATAATAAAAGCAAGGTGTGTTTTTAGCCTACTTTTCACATTTTGCAAAAATGAGGAAAAAGTAGTCTTATGAGATCGATCCGGGAAAATGTGTGTCTGTCTGTGTGTCTGTCTGTCTGTCTGTCTGGCTGGCTGTGTGTGTGTCCCCCCCTATCAACTCCTAAACGGCTGCAGCAATCAAAACCAAATTTAGTATGAGTGAAGATATGCACCGGAATAGCTCACGTCCATATTTGAAAATGTTGTCAGTGCTACCAACTGCTGAAAAAACGCACTAGAAATTTGAGCTCCATGTTGGATATCTTGCAAGGTATGCATGGGAGCTATTCCAAAATTGGCACACATGTAGATAATACTATTTCAGTTTAATTTCCAGGAGGCCAACCATGACAGTGTTGCCAAAATAATTTTAAGCCTTCTGATAGGTCCAATGTTTAAATGCATATAACTTCTACACTATCAACTGGATTTTAACCAAATTTTGTATGTAATATCTGTACATAAACAGATATGACTGAGCGTATTCTAAAGAGCCACCAGGGCTGCCAACTGTTAATAATTGTTCTCTCTATTTTTTAAAATCCAAATACCAATATATCAGAAAGTATGCAAGCCAACAGCTTTAAACTATGCACACGTATATTCTGACATTTTAGATTAATTTGGAGTAACTTATATACGTCAGTTCTACCAACATGATTATAAGCCTGCTGATAGTACCAATTTTTAAATACATGTAACTTCTATACTATCAGTTGGATTTCAACCAAATTTCGTATGTGCAATGTGTACCATAACAGATATGACTATAAGTATTGTTAAGAGCAATCAGGGCTGCCAACTGTTAATAAATGCTGTCTATATTCTTTTTACCCTAATATCAATATATCAGAAAGTATGCAAGCCAACAGCTCTATACTTTGCACACAAATAGCACCTGACATTCTAGATTAATTTGGAGTAATTAATACAAGGCGGTGCTGCCAACATGATTCTATGCCTGCTGATATGTCCAATTTTAAAATACATGTAACTTCAATACTAACAAATGGATTTCATCCAAAATTGGCACAACAAGATATCATAATAATTCAGATTATTTCTGACCAGCACACGCATGGTATTGTTGGCAACATGCTTTTACGCGTGCTGATAGAACCAGTGACTAACTGCATGTAACGTCCATTGGACTTCAACCAAATTTTGTATTCTGTACCTTAAGAGGTGGAACTAAGAATATATTCAGTCACCAGGGCTGCCAACTGTAGTGCTCTATTAGGCTACATTATACCAGGTATATTTTGAACTAATTAGATATTTCGATATTACCAACTTAATTTCGTCATTATTCTAGATAGGTTCATATACTGTAGAATAATCATTGGCATGAAAAGTAGGCTGTATAGTTCTTCACGGAACTTCTTGTTTTTCTCTAAATTGACTACCTGCAAATCTACCTGTGACGGTGGAAGGTAAATCTGTTTCTGTGGATACCAGTACACGGTATACTATCATGCACTATGTTCTGAGTGTTTACAAGGCCAGGCTCCTGCATTCGTGGCAGGACCCACTCGAGCAGTAAGCTTTGACCTTGCAGAGCCTCTATATTTGTAAAAGTTGACACTGCCAAACAAATCATGTGCACAAATATGCATGTCACCATTGACAAATACCTACGCTACTGTTGGCCTTGCTCCAACTAAAGCAGTTCAGTTTAAACTATCGCCATGAAAGCTTTTGAGACGGAGGGGGCGTGTGATTGACTAGAGCCTACTGTATTGTGATTAGGCTCCATTTCTTTGGAGATTCTGAGAAACAACTTTCTATTTTGTATGTTTTACATGTGGCTTTTTTTACCTAAATTTTGCGCATCTTGCAAACTAGGATAGAGGAGGTTGTTACTTAAACTATAAGTCTCGGTTCAAGTCTAAGATTAGGGTTACCAACCGTCCGGATTTTGCCACGGTGGGTGGGTGGTTATCGTGACGGTCTACCAACCCCAAGCTTGAAGTTAAGTGATTTTTGAAAGGCGACAAAAATCACGACACGCATGTCATACGTTGTTGGCCTGTTAAGGAACCCATTTGAATTCATAGGCCGTGTTCATAATGGCGAAATTAATCTCGGGATTTTCCGCCAACCCCAACGTTCCTCCTTTCTCTACTTGAAAGCGCTATAGTGTCAAGGAGTTTAGATATCTAACCTCCTTGACTTTCTTAGTGCTCCGAGGAACAACAAATTTCGACATGCAAGCTGCCTTCTGGGCGTCAAATACCAAAGCTTGCACCCGGCACCCGAGGCCATACGATATTATTATTATTATTATTATTATTATTATTATTATTATTATTATTATTATTATTAATTTTATTCATGTCTGCCGTACTTGAACCATCGTATTCAGTGGTGTAACTAGGATTTGGTTCTGGAGGGGGATGAACTGAGTCAAAATTAAATTGGGGGTGAGGGCGAGGACTCGGGCATAATGAGACCTAATAAATGATAGCTAATAAATGATCGCGAAGTTTCAAAATCTCCTATCTAGAATCTTTTATTTTCGTATTTGAATTCATTAGTATTTGATACGTTGTATTTGCACTTACCAATGTGCAAATGCTCAAACATTTAAAACAAGATGTTCAGTAAAGAACATATAGCCTACTTTCTCCTAAATGCATGGGTATTGTTATAACTCTTTGTCCTTTTCAAGGATGGGCCGATAACCTAGATGTTAGGCCCCTTAAAACAACAATTATCATCATCACCTTTTCAAGGAGTATAATTGAATGTTGATTGTAGTAGCTTGTTGAAATACAACGTGCTATAGGGATATTAAACATGAATATGAGGTGCCCTTTGCTAGTGCTACCTCTGTAAAAAAAACATTCAATTCGGTTTCACCGTGTTTGAATTGATCTGGGGAATGGATTTGCACACATACATGGCCGCTATTTGCAAACTAATGATGACCTTTTAGTCAGTCATAAGATGCTTTCCACAAAAAAGCATGTTGTTGCAAAATCCGGTAGAGATCAAATTATTAGGATGGTCGAAATTTGATTTAAGCTTTGAATATTTGTGTGGCCGCCATTACGTTTCCGTCAAGATGGCGGCGATATAAAACATGACACTGAGGTGCCCTTTGCTAGTGCTACCTCTGAACCAAATTTCATTCCATTCGGTTTCACCGTGTTCGAATTAATAGGGGTAATCGATTTTGACACAAAGATGGCCGCCATCCGCAAACTATTAGGCTAATGACCCATTAGATTTGTCAAAGGATGCTTCCTCCATAAAGGTATGTTGTTGCAAAATCTGGTAGAGATCGGATGATTAGGTTAATCGTAATTTGATTTAAGCTTTGAACATTTGTGTGGCCGCCATTAGTTTCCGTCAAGATGGCGGTGATATAAAACATGACACTGAGGTGCCCTTTGCTAGTGCTACCTCTGTACCAAATTTCGTTCCATTCGGTTTCACCGCGTTCGAATTAATAGGGGAAATCGATTTTCACACAAAGATGGCCGCCATCCGCAAAATATTAGGCTAATGACCTATTAGTTTGGTCAAAGGATGCTCCCTCCATAATGGTATGTTGATGCAAAATTTGGTAGAGATCGGATGATTAGGTTAATCGTAATTTGATTTAAGCTTTGAATATTTGTGTGGCCGCCATTACGTTTCCGTCAAGTTGGCGGCGATATAAAACATGACACTGAGATGCCCTTTGCTAGTGCTACTTCTGTACCAAATTTCATTCCATTCGGTTTCACCGTGTTCGAATTAATTGGGGTAATCGATTTTGACACAAAGATGGCCGCCATCCGCAAACTATTAGGCTAATGACCTATTAGATTTGTCAAATGATGCTTCCTTCATAAAGGTATGTTGTTGCAAAATCTGGTCGAGATCGGATGATTAGGTTAATCGTAATTTGATTTAAGCTTTGAACATTTGTGTGGCCGCCATTAGTTTCCGTCAAGATGGCGGTGATATAAAACATGACACTGAGGTGCCCTTTGCTAGTGCTACTGTAACGATTCGATCCCATAGCGGTTATATTTAAAGGGTTATTCATTTATAATTATCATATTTATTATTATTATTAACTAGTACATCCATGAGATGATTTTTATATCAGATAATTGTAAGCGGTTTTGATTATTATATTCAATTAGATTTTTATTAACAATTACTTGTAAAGAGACGAAGTATTATATATTGCAACAAGACTGGCGATATGGACTAACCCTGTGCGTCACAAACTGAACGACGTAGTAAGAATTTCACCACGGCAAACTGCGTCATTTTCCTGAGATGTTAAGAAACCCACTATGGTGTAACCAACACGCCATTTTCTACGGTACGTACGCGTCTAAGATTACAAATTGTGGTGCAATTAACCCTCGTGAGAGAATGAACACTGAAGAAAGGGAAGCTTACTGGAGGGGGAGACCGTCGAAGACCACGTGACAAGGAAGTCATTAGTACCTGCGACTCCGACAAAAGACGCATTGATCTATAGCTATCAATGAAGGAAGGAAGTTGTAACCTTGCTTTCTGGGTCCTAATGGACTGAGCACCGAGAGTCGACACTGAACGATGTCTTGCCGACATCTATATCAATACATAATGGGTTATATCCCTGATCAAGAGTCTTTCTACAGATGGCAACGTACTTAATGAGGATATTTCATAGTAAATGAGATATCACATCATTTTTTTAAACATAAGCGACGTAACATCGAGATCATCGATCATTTCTTAAATATGACGAATCTTCGACTGGGTGAGCCAACAATTCAATAAAACTATCGTCTCTATTATAATTTAACTTCATTTAACTTTCAATTCATTTTAATATTCATTTTCTTTTAAATAATTAATTGCCGCATTGAGTAATTTTAAATTCAATTGTGTGACTATCACTATTCTGTTTTATTAGTATTTTGTTCTTGAGTAAATAAATTCATTTCCTTTAACGTAATGCCTATTTCTTTCATTGTAGTTGGTACTTTAAGGCAATCATACTCCTTGATTAAATACGGATTGGTTAGATGACTTTGTCTCACTACGGCCCGGGTAAGTGGTTCTCGACTCTACTGCTGATAGCCGAGGTTAAATCAATAAATTTCGATTCACTATCTTAAATAGGAATCTGGCGCTCAACAACTTATTATATTACACTATCACAGGTAAGGTCACACCACAGTGTATATTATTTATTCATATCATGTTTGTTTTATTGAACCACAATAGTCATCACCACGTTCAACGACTCATAAAAAATGTTACATTTGGCGCCACAAAGTAGGACACGAAAACCATTCGGTATTTAGTCAGAGGAGTGTATAATTTCAGTGCAAATTGTCAGTGCTTTTGGGGGACAGTGAAGTGAAGTGAAATTTTGGACGGGCAATTGTTATACGGTGTACTTCAAGATGTCGGAGGAGGAACAGAGGCAGTTGAGAAGTAGGGATGCAGTCAAGAAAGTTAATTATAAGGAGGTTGATAGCGGTAGCGATGTTGAGAGCGTAGAGAATAATACCAAGATGTCGGAGGTAAATCTTGAGAATAATCCTGAGAGTAATCCTGAAAATAATCCTGAGGTTAACCCTGACACTAATTCAGAGGAAAATATCGAGACGAATATAGAGGTACATCCTGAGACTAGTGGTAGTCTAGAGAAAGAAAAGTCTATAGAGATTCCTGAAGATCCATTAACTGCGCTCATAAGGCAGATGAGTAGAGATTTAAGTGCGAAATTTGATGAGAGTATGAATAAAAATAGTAGGGAGATGAAAGAAGATATTGGTAGGCTAAATCAAAATATGGAAGAGAATAAGAAAGATAATTTAGAAAGTAGGAAGGAATTCAATGATAAATTTGAGAAATTAGATAAAGATATGAATAAAAATATGGAAGAGAGTAAGAAAGATAATTTAGAAAATAGGAAAGAATTCAATGATAAATTTGAGAAATTAGATAAAGATATGAATAAAAATATGGAAGAGAGTAAGAAAGATAATTTAGAAAGTAGGAAGGAATTCAATGATAAATTTGAGAAATTAGATAAAGATATGAATAAAAATATGGAAGAGAGTAAGAAAGATAATTTAGAAAGTAGGAAGGAATTCAATGATAAATTTGAGAAATTAGATAAAGATATGAATAAAAATATGGAAGAGAGTAAGAAAGATAATTTGGAAAGTAGGAAGGAATTGAGTAGAGATTTAGGTGAGAAATTAGATAAGAGTAATCAAAAGATGAGAGAGGATATGAGTAAAATAAATCAGAAATTGGAAGAGAATAATGTAAAACTAGATATTGTGGAAACGATGAATAGAGAATTAAGTATGAAGTATGATATGCTACAGGAGAGTATTCAGGGGGTGAAACAGGAAATCAGAGGTGAAATTAAGGAGGAGGTAGAGATGAAGGCTAAAGATATTATTAAGACAGTAGATAAGAAATTAGAAGCAGCAGAAAGTAGGATTCAGGAAAGAATAGTAACTGTGATTGAAGAGAAAATAGCAACTCAAGGTGAAAGTTTTAGCAAATTGGTAGAAGTGGAAACTAGGCAGGTGGTAGAGACTTTAGGGGAAACTGCAGTAGAATCAGTAAAGACAGCCTGTAAGGAGACTATAATTGAAAGTAGAATAGAGTCAGACGAGATTTTAGGTGAAAGCAAATTGGAATTAGTGGAGACTGTAATTGAAAGTAGATTAGAGTCATTGGAGATTGTAGGTGAAAGCAGATTGGAATCGGAGGAGATCTTAGGTGAGGAACGGCAAATAGCGGAGATTTTAGGTGAAATCAGATTAGAGTCAGACGAGATTTTAGGTGAAAATAGATTAGCGTCAGAGGAGATAGTAGGAGAAAGCATAGTAGAGTTGAAGGAGATTTTAGATGAACGCAGGATAGCTGTAGAAGAGACTATAGAATATAGCGAAAAAGAAGTGAAGAAGATGAGAGAAAAGATAGGGATAGGAGTAGGTAAGATAAAGAAAGTACTAAGCACCCAAGAGATTAAGATGCAGACAATCATAGATAAATTAGATAGGCAAACTAGGGAAGAATTTAGTCCTGAGATAGAGGAAGTTAATATGAAATTATTAGTGGCAGAGAAGCGTGCGTTAAGTCATAGTCAGAAGAACATAATTAGTAAACAGGTTAAGAGGAGGAGAGAGATAGATAAGAGCAGAAGCAGTAGTCCACGGCTAAAGAGAGCATTAAGTGATAGTAACGGAGAAATGAAAATGAAACCTAAAGGTAGATATTTTAGAAGTAAAATGAAAGAAAATAGAATTAAGTTGCTAGAGGAGAAAGAAATCAGGATGAAGGAGAGAAAGAAAGCATATGATGTGCAGTGGCGTACTGAATTAGCCAGACTTGGGGAAGTAAGAGGGGGAAAGCCGAAGTACTGTGTTACTATGGATGAATGTAGTACAGAGGAAGTAGAAACTAATGTAACACGGAAGGAATTATGTGGAATCCTAGAAAGAGATAGAATTGAAGATGAATGTGGTAAGAACTGTGAGATGCCAGAAAAAGAAGTGATGTGAATTTATATTACCGATAGTTACTGTTCCGTATGACTTAAATATTAAGTAATGAAGTTTTATATGATTTAACAGAGGTAGATAAGGAACCTGCTGTGTGTAATTTTAATTCAGTCGTGAAGTTAGGATGGTAAGGGGCGCGTAGTGCCTACGCTTATTGATTTAGATTGACTAAAATCATTTAATTTGGAAGACAAAGATTGTCGTGCTATTGAGCAATTCAGGTAAGTTGAATGTGGGTCCTTAAACTGCAGGTAAGTTGGATGAAGTGAGAATTAAATTTAAAAAGTAGGAAGGTTATTAAAAAGGTAAGTAATCGAAAGAAAGTAATAATTATTATGGCAACCATAATTATGAATATAATGGTAATGAAGATTTAATTCAAAAGTGAGTGAAGATAAGATGATACAGTGGTAATAAAACTAGCGAGTTGAAGAATTAAGTATTGATTTAATAAAGAAGTTTCAGTTGAGGACAGCGAGGTTATCAGTGGATATATTTTGAGAAATTTATAAGTGGTTTAGAATTGTTAATGGTAATGCGTTGTATGAATTAACCAACATCGGGTTGAAATGAGGAAGTAGTAACTAATTAGGACATCTGGTACTTGTTGACAGATATGTGTGTGTGTATGTGTGTATTTTCACGTAAATGGACGTGAGTTTGAAGAAGTAGGCCAACGAAGGTAATGCCGTTGAGCAATGTGGTTTTAAAGTTTTGGTAAGATGCCAAATGAAGTTTTTTAAGGAGGAAGTTTTGGTAAGATACCAAATGAAGTTGTTTTTTGAGGAAGTTTTTGGTAAGATGCCAAATGGAGTTATAATGGAGGAAGTTTTGGTGAGATGCCAAATGAAGTTTTAAGAAGGTTTTGGAGGATGAAGTAGGTCAGCAAGGTATATTCCGTTGAGCAATGAGATTTTTTATGGTATCTACGGGACTACGTGAAGTTAATAAGGGAGTTTTTTTTAAGTATATATGGATGTATGCACACAAGGTAATAAGAGATTACAAAGGTAAGATTGTCCAAGTTTTTGTTACAGTTACGCACGTTTTAAAGATATTACAAGGCTTGTTATCGAGCTAAACCACTTTTAGTAAAAAGTTACTGATGAATAATAACGAATTAATTATGTGGTAGATTGTTGTCCTACACAGGTAAAAGTAAAGATAATAATTATAATTAAAAGGTTGACATAATATTTACTAATATTGAAAGGAATTTGTTATAATTCGACGTTTTGAGGATTTTAAAAGTAAATCATTTTTTTTAGTAGACAGGAAATTAAAGTTTTATTTATGTCATACAGAGTTAGTAAAGATAAGTTTAAAATTTTGAAGACAAGAATAAGTTAGTAATGTAAGGTGAAGATACCTAAAGGATAATAATGAAGTTTCAATTAAAGGCAGGTGTAATTTACGCATTTAATTTGATAGAGAAGAAAGTATCTGAACTGTGTTAGAACTCAGAACTTGCTTTATGAAGTGATTATGGGAGAATATTTGCGAATTAGGAGTGTCGGTGTTATTAACTATCAACTGGAACACTGTCATTATTTTAGGAAGACAATAGTTAGGAAAGCTAAGTGTGATGTTATTATTCCAAGGAATTAGTCGAAGCATGTAAGATTTTTTAGCTGAAATTTAGTGTGTTATTGGTCAGTAAGAGGTGACCTGTAACAGTAAGAAGAAGTGGGATTATACCACGAATAGGGGAGGTTTTTGTATGTGACGTGTGATGTCACGATGAGTTTTGAGAGATTCTGGTATAGCAAGAGTGAGCTATAGTCCAGGCGGTCAGAACAAGTAGGAAGTGGTGTTTGGAGGACACGGTACTTAATTAAGAGTTTTGAGAGAAAACTAAGGGGGGTTTTTAGGCATTCAGCAAAAAGTCAAATCATGAATAGACTAAGTTCAAAGTATAAGAGCATTAATATTTTGTGGAACGAAATATTTATTCCGAGGAGTTTGTCATGTGTTTTTGTGAAATAGTTTAGTGATATACGTAATTCAGGTATTGAGTAGTATTTTGTCCAAGTCTTAATCATTTTGTTATGGTAAGTAAGGAATGACGTTACGGTAAAGTTATATCTTGACGCTAAGTTAAATTTTATAAAGTGAACGAGAAGTCAGATTTTATGTTTATTGGTGATTTTGAAAATCCAAGTTATTGTTTTCGAGAAGTAGTAAAGAGGAATTATGGTTTTATGAGAAGTTAAGAAGTCGTGGAGACTTAGGAAGTATTAATTTGGAAGGAGGCGGCCGTGGCCTAAGAAAGAATTAAGCCACGAAGGCAGGTGAGTAGTAACTTGGATATTTAAATGAACTGTTTAATAACTGCTTTGAGGTATTTCGATGTCATTATGTATTTGGGGAAATATTTACATGTATGACATATGCACTGAAATAGGAATTGCCTTATGTATCTTGCTAAGTTATTTTTTTCTTCAATTATTGAAATTTTACTGCATTTGAGTAATCCCTTTATAAAGACGAAAGGAATATTGTATTGTTTGCATCCTATTATCGTGTGCTGTAATAGTTATTATGGGTTAATCAGCTGGTATTACAACAATGTACTTCTACGCCAGACTGATATACAAAAACTACGTTCAAAAGAGATGAAGCCAAAATTGTATGTCATGCATACGATCACCGAAATATAAACGAGTGCAGCGTTGACATATATGTCAAAGATAAAAGTGAAGGGCATTTTATATGTATTTTTTTTACAGCATATAAAAAAAAAATGAACATTATGAACATTTGGAAGAATGAGATGAATGAAAGTTAAAATATGATTTTTTTGTGAAGAATACATTTATGTATATTTTTTTTACAACATATATAAAGAAGAATGAACATTATGAACATTTGGAAGAATGAGAAATGATAGTACAAATATGTAAAGTGAAAAGAGTATGTTCTTGTATATCTTTATGTATTGTTGAAGGGTATTATTTGTATGTTGTCGTTATGGGGGTATTAATATTTAAATTTGTATTCATTTGTGTAGGATGTGTAGTGATATAAATAATGTTACATTTTATTTTAAATTATTTATATCAGGGGCGATTGTAACGATTCGATCCCATAGCGGTTATATTTAAAGGGTTATTCATTTATAATTATCATATTTATTATTATTATTAACTAGTACATCCATGAGATGATTTTTATATCAGATAATTGTAAGCGGTTTTGATTATTATATTCAATTAGATTTTTATTAACAATTACTTGTAAAGAGACGAAGTATTATATATTGCAACAAGACTGGCGATATGGACTAACCCTGTGCGTCACAAACTGAACGACGTAGTAAGAATTTCACCACGGCAAACTGCGTCATTTTCCTGAGATGTTAAGAAACCCACTATGGTGTAACCAACACGCCATTTTCTACGGTACGTACGCGTCTAAGATTACAAATTGTGGTGCAATTAACCCTCGTGAGAGAATGAACACTGAAGAAAGGGAAGCTTACTGGAGGGGGAGACCGTCGAAGACCACGTGACAAGGAAGTCATTAGTACCTGCGACTCCGACAAAAGACGCATTGATCTATAGCTATCAATGAAGGAAGGAAGTTGTAACCTTGCTTTCTGGGTCCTAATGGACTGAGCACCGAGAGTCGACACTGAACGATGTCTTGCCGACATCTATATCAATACATAATGGGTTATATCCCTGATCAAGAGTCTTTCTACAGATGGCAACGTACTTAATGAGGATATTTCATAGTAAATGAGATATCACATCATTTTTTTAAACATAAGCGACGTAACATCGAGATCATCGATCATTTCTTAAATATGACGAATCTTCGACTGGGTGAGCCAACAATTCAATAAAACTATCGTCTCTATTATAATTTAACTTCATTTAACTTTCAATTCATTTTAATATTCATTTTCTTTTAAATAATTAATTGCCGCATTGAGTAATTTTAAATTCAATTGTGTGACTATCACTATTCTGTTTTATTAGTATTTTGTTCTTGAGTAAATAAATTCATTTCCTTTAACGTAATGCCTATTTCTTTCATTGTAGTTGGTACTTTAAGGCAATCATACTCCTTGATTAAATACGGATTGGTTAGATGACTTTGTCTCACTACGGCCCGGGTAAGTGGTTCTCGACTCTACTGCTGATAGCCGAGGTTAAATCAATAAATTTCGATTCACTATCTTAAATAGGAATCTGGCGCTCAACAACTTATTATATTACACTATCACAGGTAAGGTCACACCACAGTGTATATTATTTATTCATATCATGTTTGTTTTATTGAACCACAATAGTCATCACCACGTTCAACGACTCATAAAAAATGTTACACTACCTCTGTACCAAATTTCATTCCATTCGGTTTCACCGTGTTCGAATTAATAGGGGTAATCGATTTTGACACAAAGATGGCCGCCATCCGCAAACTATTAGGCTAATGACCTATTAGATTTGTCAAAGGATGCTCCCTCCATAAAGGTATGCTGTTGAAAAATTTGGTAGAGATCGGATAATTAGGTTAGTCGTAATTTGATTTAAGCTTTGAACATTTGGGTGGCCGCCATTACGTTTCCGTCAAGATGGCGGCGATATAAAATATGACACTGGGGTGCCCTTTGCTAGTGCTACCTCTGTACCAAATTTCATTCCATTCGGTTTCACCGTGTTCGAATTAATAGGGGCAATCGATTTTCACACAAAGATGGCCGCCATCCGCAAACTATTAGGCTGATGACCTATTAGTTTGGTCAAAGGATGCTGCCCCCATAAAGGTATGTTGTTGCAAAATTTGGTAGAGATCGGATGATTAGGTTAGTCGTAATTTGATTTAAGCTTTGAACATTTGTGTGGCCGCCATTACGTTTCCGTCAAGATGGCGGCGATATAAAACATGACACTGAGGTGTCCTTTGCTAGTGCTACCTTCGTACCAAATTTCGTTCAATTTGCGCTCACCGTGTTCGAATTGATAGGGGGGGGGGCAGACATTCAGAGTACACACACTCACACACACACACACACACAGACTCACACACACACATACACACACACAGACAGACACACTTTTTTTTTCGCCCTGTAGTGATCTCATAAGTCTACTTTCATTTTTTGCAAAAATCGAAAGTAGGCTAAAAATGTGGATATTAAATTATGAAGTCCCATTTCCTTCACGAATTCATCTGATATTTCTATTACCCGACATTGTATAAATATTAATACTGTAAACTAGTTTCCAACTAGACTTAAAATTAAAACAGCAATACAAGTAAACACGATATTATTCACTTTCCACAATGGCACTTACACTCGGTTGGTTGGTTGGTTGGTTGGTTGGTTGGATGGTTGGTTCCATAGTTTAGGGGCTGCGACAACGCGGTCATGTAGCCCCGTGTACTTTAGGTGTGTGTAGAATCTGTCTGATAACCGGTGTTAATTGTGATGACTGTATTAGTGTGTGTAACTTTTTTTTTTTATTCATGTAATGACTGCAACTTTGAATTTTTCAAATAGTTCCTACTTTTGCCGCCAAACGCCACCATCAACGACTACTAGGCCTAGTTCAGTACTTAACTACTAGACGCCACCGCAGTCGGCTCTTGGCAACGAACGTGTCAACCTAAGAGTGTTGTTTACATTCTTAACCTATACAATTTAGTTTCACACAGGTGTAATTAGTGGAAAGTTCTTTAACATGCCGTAAATCTACGACATGGGACCACTGGCTTTACTTCCCCTCCTAAGGAAGGCATACTGAGGGATTTTTAACGCTCTTAAAAAATCCGACGGCTTCGGCCGGGTTTGAACCCACTATCTTGGGCATAGAAGCTCAGCATGCTACCAACTACGCCACCGAAGTCGCGACTTACACTCGGATACTAACAAAAAGAAGATTGTAGTTTTACGTGACCGTTAATCGCGAGATCAGAAGCCACGGGACCTCCTTATTTTACGTGGCATCCGAACCACAGGACATGGCATTTCACATTGAAAATCTCATAAGCATTGACCGGGAATCCAACCCGGTCTGCCTTGGTGAGAGGCCGACAGCTTGACCGCTGCTGTGCCACCACGCCCCCTCGGATACTAACAGAATGGCAACTAACAAGCGGTGTATTTTTGGAAAGCGATGAGGAAAGGTAGTGCCACACCCATCTCTCTGCCACTCCTCTGGCTAACTTAACAGCTGACCATTCTGCTCATCCATAGTAGTTAGGATAACACTAAAAATGTTACAAGAGTGAAAATAAATACTTTCAAACACAATCCAGTCAGTTGTCATCAATCCGAAGATTGGTTCTACTCAAAATTTAAAACATCAAAATTCATATTTTCATTATTTGACCCCTTGTCACCCCTCGTAGTTACGCCACTGTTAGTACTAGACAAAGCCCAGAAATAATTCGCTGCGTACGAACATTCAGGCCTCATACTTTAGGCTCCTTCTCTACTGGCGCCGAAATGTTCGACATTTATTTTCTGACTTCCTTATTAATCAATATCTGGTTGGTTAGTTCCTCAGTTTAGGGGCTGCGACAACGCGGTCATGTAGCCCCGTGTACTTTGGGTGTGTGTAGAATCTATCTGATAACCGGTGTTAATTGCGATGGCTGTATTAGTGTGTGTTATCTATATATTTAAAACACTAAGCTGATTTTTGTTACCGCGAGATTGAGGGAACGGTAGAACCGATTCACTTCGTAGAGCAATCTGTCGAAAGCTGTAGGCCTGTAGATTTGCAGAGTGTCTTTAAAATAAACAAATATGTTACCACATATTTTAAAATTTATAAACAAAACTACAAAATTATTGGCTCAAGCGCATGCGCAAAATCATCTTGGTTAATGACAGACATGGCGGATGTCCACCGCGTTTTAATGCAATAGTTATTTATAAGAATTATAATAAAGGAGGGGAATATTGATTATGAAGTTTCCACGATATAAACAGGAATATAATATTATAAAAAACGGGAAATGTAGAAGAACTTATACGGACTGTTGGGAATGAATGTTGTTTAAGTAACTGAATATTGCACTCTCCTACCAGTGATTCGGTAGCTCAGACGGTAGCGTTCAGAACTGTTGATTTATGCATCGCGCAATGGAAGCAGTTCGAATCCCACCTCCGACATATAATTTTATTTCTCAATTATTCTTTCTGCCTATTGGTAATACATTGTCTTCACATATTTTACTTTTATTATTCCCATAAAGTAAGGAATTCTCCGCGATTTACGTTCCCATATACTTTTAAATTATTAAATAAAAGATGGCCACAATCGCTTTCGCCATGAGAGACAATTGACGAACATAATTCATTTGTTGGACTCAGACATCGTGGTCACTCAGCCCCGTCTACTTTGGTGTGTGTGTCAAATTTTCTCTGATAACCTGTGTTATTGTGATGGCAGTACTGATGTGTGCATTTGTAATTAAAGTGGGGAATGGGAAATTGGCGACCGAGGCTTTAAGTTAGGAACTATCCCGGTATTTACCTGCAGTGGAAGTGGCAAACCGCGGAAAACCACATCCCAGATTGTTGAGATGGGAATCGAACCTTGCCCTACTTAGTTTTGCCTCAAGAGTGCGCCCCGTTCCAGCCCTCAGACCAGAATTACACCTGCAGTGGAAGTGGAAAACCACGGAAAACCAAATCCCAGATAGTTGAGAAGGGAATCGAACCTTTCCCTTCTTAGTTTTACCTCAAGAGTGCGCCCCGTTCCAGCCCTCAGACCAGAATTACACCTGCAGTGGATGTGGCAAACCACGGAAAACCAAATCCCAGATAGTTGAGAAGGGAATCGAACCTTTCCCTTCTTAGTTTTGCCTCAAGAGTGCGCCCCGTTCCAGCCCTCAGACCAGAATTACAGTTCTAGAGAAATGGCGGATAAAGGATTCACCGTATCGTAGTGTGATCTTTGTTTTTGAGAATTAAAAAGAGGGGATTGAAGAACTTCAACAGGCGTTTGAGTTCGTTTGTTGTTTAAGTAACTTAATATTTGTTTAGAATTCTGCTGACTGGGTGGCTCAGGGGTTACATTGCGGACCCAGGAATGAATTTTGCATAGCCGAAGGAGTCTCACCTCAGACATGTATTTTTATTTCCTAATTATTCTTTCTGGCCATTGGTAATTCATTGTCTTAACATATTTTACTTTTATTATTCCCGTACAGTAAGGAATTCTCCACGATTTACATTGCCGTATACTTTTAAATTATTAAATAAAAGATGGCCACAATCGCTTTCGCCATGAGAGACAATTGACGAATATAATTCATTTGATGGACTCGGACTTCGTGGTCACTCAGTCCCGTCTACTTTGGTGTGTGTGTGTGTGTGTGTAAAATTTTCTCTGATAACCTGTGTTATTGTGATGGCTGTACTGATGTGTGCATTTGTAATTCAAGTGGGGAATGGGGAATTGACGACCGAGACTTTAAGTTACGAACTATCCCGGTATTTACCTGCAGTGGACGTGGCAAACCACGGGAAACCACATCCCAGATTGTTGAGATAGGAATCTAACCTTGCTCTCCTGAGTTTTGCCTCAAGAGTGCGCCCCGTTCCAGCCCTCAGACCAGAAGTAAATTTCTTGGCAAACCAGGGATCGAACCTGGAATCCGGGGCGATAGCTCAGAATGTAGCCTTCAGATTGGGCTTCCCTGTGTTAATACGATTTTTGACAAGCACTGAGCATATGGTCTAACTCTTAAACTCCCTCCATTACGGTGGCTGTCGAAGTGAGTCTATGCTCATTCCAGTAGTTGGCGAAGTATGCTCCCTTGCTTAATTTACTGTCATGGAAATGCAAAGGATTGTACCTACATCAGGTGATGGAAATTGCTTATTTAGAGCAGTTTCGTACTGTTTATTCCAAAATGCAGGACGTTTTCCTGAGCTGCGTTTGCAAGCAAATTGCAAAAATTGTTGCTGGCATGAATAATTATAAGGATTTTATTATTGGCGATCAGTATCATCGCATTCTCATCAGCAACAAACTTGAGAATGAAAGTATCTGAACTTCATTGTATACGTGAATATTATTGTTTATTGATGATTTGTTTAGAGTACATAACAATGAGTCTAACCACGCTGTTGATTTTGGCAATGGAAGTATTATTTGCCATTTAATATTTGGCGGCTGTGTTGATGCAGGCCACTATAGTGTTATTGAATATGACGTTAATTTGGAGAGAAATGCTGCAATAAATATACCCATTTGACGAAAAAGAACATTAGCCACAAAAAAGTGGGAAATCGTAGAAAATACGAAGCCACTTTTAAAATCTAATATAAAATGCCATTTCAGAAACAATTCCAGATATTATGCCGTACAGTGTATGGTCCTTGACGAACAAATGTAAACATTGTTCTGCACTGTAGTTCTGTAGCGAGAAATCTACGCCTGGTTACTTTGACCTTTGGTGTTGTAATGGCAAAATTAATCTTTCTAAATATAAAATATTTGACAGACTGCAACAATTTTTCACTGGAAATGATATCTCAAGGAATTTAAGAGAGAACTTCGTTAATGTATATTCCAAAATTATAAGCGACGGTTCCTGCGGCCAGTTGTATATATTAGACTCCTCAGAATTCTTGAATTCCTTGGAATTAAGTGATTTGCTTCCACATACTCCAAACGATTGACCCATAGATATGCTCCTGAGAAATCTGAAGTTTCCTAAGGGCATCTAAACGCTACCATATTAATTATAAGGAATATGTACGAAAATTGCTTGAATTTGGAAATAATAAGTGCAGTTAAAATTAGGCGGAGAGATCTAACCCTTCGACTTGATTCCATATTAATTATATGAAATATGCATGAAAATGCTTGGATTTGGAAATAAGTGCAGTTAAAATTAGGCAGAAAGGTCTAATCCTTCGACTTCATTTAACACCGCCGGATAAAACAATCATTTTCTTTTAAGAGGCAACATTTTCCGATTCGCTTGGCATACTTTATCACAATCAATAAAGCTCAAGGGGGAACTCTGGAACGTATAGGTCTCAATTTGCCTCATCAAGTTTTCAATCATGGCCAGCAGTATGTTGCAATGTCTAGAGTGCAATCTTTTGACGCCCTTAAAGTTTCAATAGTGCTAAAAAATAATTGTACAAAGAACCTATATAATAAAATTCTTCAGTAAATATTTTCTTATTGGCCGTCATGTATTGACGGGTTTCAACTAGTCTATATATTTAAAACACTAAGCTGTTTTTTGTACACACGAGATTGTGAAAACGACTTAACCGATTGGCTTCGTAAGACATTCTAACGAAAGCTCTTGGCATGCAGATTTGCAGAGTGTCTCTAAAATAAACAAATATATTACGGTATATTTTTAAATTAATATAGAAAATAGCAGAATTCTAGGCCCTCACGCATGCGCACAATCCGCCTGGGGGTCATGACAAAATGGCGGTGAGAAGTCCATTAAAATGTAAGTTATTTAATAAGCTTGCATGTAATTGAAAACATACATTAACCAAGTTCTGACAGTAAAATATAATAACAGTATGAACGTATACGAATGTGCAACATTGATTTATTTGGATAATGAAATGGATTATTTTCTTCAGACAGCGGCTTTTAATGATAAAGAACGGCTGCGTCTGCTGGTGACCAAGAGTGCGCGTGTAGCTATGTGGTTAAGGCGACAGACTGTGCTTCCTAGGTTCACCGGTTCGATCCCAGCCCTCGCCGATATATATATTTTTTTTTTACCACTGAAATATTGTTTAATCAAGGAGTATTAGTAAGGTTTTATGTCTGTTAAAGATACATATTTCTACATTCCCTCTCGGTATATTTTTGAATTAATATAGAAAATAGCAGAATTCTTGGCCCTCACGCATGCGCACAATCCGCCTGAGGTCATGACAAAATGGCGGTGAGAATTCCATTAAAATGTAAGTTATTTAATAAGCTTCCATGTAATTGAAAACATACATTAACCAAGTTCTGACAATAAAGTATAATAACAGTATGAACGTATACGAATGTGCAACATTGATTTATTTGGATAATGAAATTGATTATTTCCTTCAAACAGCGGCTTTTGAATATAATGAATGGCTGCGTCTGCTACTATACATGAGTGCGTGAGTAGCCATGTGGTTAAGGCGACTGACTGTGGTTCCGTGAAGCGCCGGTTCGATCCTAGCCCTCGCCAGTTTTTTTTTTTTTTTACCACTGAAATATTGTTTAATCAAGGAGTAACAGTAAGGTTTTATGTCTGTTAAAGATACTTATTTCTACATTCCCTCTAAATACGTTTTATTTTCGTTTTACCATTGCATTGCAGCATGTAATCAAAAGAGCAAACTGTTGTCCGCAGTACGCCGTTTAAATATCTGCAATCAGTTCCTATAACTGACAACAGATGGCAGTAATTCGCCCATATAGTTCCATTAACTGACAGCAGATGGCAACACCATTGCATCGATATATTTAAAACACAAGACATGGCATGTTTTCACGTGATGGAAAATTATAAAGGAGGGGAATATTTAAGAAGGGAAATGTTGAGGAACATTAACTGACAGTTGAATGTGTAGGCTAGGTTGTTTATGTACCTTAATATTGCAATTTCTTCCCAATGCTTCGGTGGTCAAGTTATTAGCGTCCTAGACTAAAAGTTATAATTATGCATCGTCGATATTAAAGAAAAAAGTAGTTTTCCAGGCACACGCGCGTCTCCACAATTGCTTTCGCCATGAGAGACACTTGGCAAATATAATTCGTTTGAAGGACTCCGACATCTTGGTCACTCAGCCCCGTGTACTTGGGTGTGCATGTGTGAAACTTTCTTCTGATAACCTGTGTTATTGTGATGGCTGCATTACTGTGTGTATTTGTAATTAAGGTGGTAAATGGCAAGGAGACGGCCAAGGCCTAAAGTTAGGAACCATCCCGGTATTTGCCTTAAGTGGAAGTGGGAAACCACGGAAAACCACATCCAAGATTGTCGAGGTGGGAATTAAACCTTCCTCTTCTTAGTTATACCTCAAGAGACTGAATGTACCCCGATTTTGCCCTGAGACCAGAATTAAATTTCTTGGCAGAGCAGGAAATGTAACCCGGGTCTCCGGGGCGATAGACAAGAATAGGTGGGCCTCCATGTGTTAATACGATTTTTGACATGCACGGGACATAGAATTCAAAAACTGCCTCCATTAGGGTGACTATCGAAGTGAGTATTGAGTATAGGCCTATGGTCATTCCAGTAGTTGGTGAAGTGATTCTATGTTCCCCTGCAAAATGTACTGCCATAACCTATAACAGGTGATGGAAATTGCTTATTTAGAGCAGTTTCGTACTGTTTATAACAAAATGAAGAACGTCATTCTGAGCTGCGTTTTCAAGCTATCGCAAAAAATTTCGCTGGCAGGAACAATTATAAGGAATTTATTTTAAGCGATCAGTCTCATCGCATTCTCCTCACCAACCAACTTGAGTTAGAAAGTCTCTGGACGGTCATGTTGAACTTCATTGTATAAGACAATTGTTTAATGATTATTTGTTTAGAGTACGGAGTCTAACTACGTAGTTGATTTCGGCAATGGAAGTATTATTTGCCATTTAATATTTAGCGGCTCCGTTATTGCAGGACACTATAGTGTTATCGAATAATACGAAGCCACATTTAAAATCCAATATAAATAGGCCATTTCAGAAACAATTCCAGATATTATGCAATACAGTTTACTGTAAGGTCCTTGACGATCAAATGTAAACATTTTTCTACATTGTATTTCTCTTGCGTAAAATCTATGCGTGGTTATTTTGGTCTTTACTGTTGTGAGGGTAAAATTGATCTACTGGAATATAAAATATTTGCCAAGCTGCAACAATGTAATGATATTAATTTAAAAGTCATTGAACTTATATCCAGCAGTTCAAACACATACATCAGCGTTAACAGATTGGATACTGAAGATGAAAGCCAGCTACTTCATTTCCCTATTATTGAATTTTTCAATTCCTTGGAATTAAGAGATTCGCCTCCACATACTTCGAACGTTTAAGCCGTAGATATGCTTCTTAGAAATCTGAACGTTTCCCATGGACTCATATATGGTAATATATTAATTGTAAGAAATCGCTTGGATTCGGATATAATAGGTGCAGTAATAATAGGCAGAGAGCTCAAATCCTACGACTTGATTTAACACCTTACGATAAAACACTTACAGGTAGCCTACAGTACATTTTCTTTTAATAGGCAACAATTTCCTATTCGCTCGGCCTACTTTATCAAAATCAATCAAGCTCAAGGAGAAACTCTTGAACGTATTGGGCTATTTACCTCATCACGTTTTCAGTCATGACCAGCAGGATAGTGAAGGTGCAAAAAAGGTCCTGTTTGGGATGGTAAAGATAAGAGGCGGAAGGATCCTACGGATTATGTTAGAATTGTGAACAAAAGGGGACAAGAGATAGAAAATAGGGAAGAACTGAAGAAAATGTGGAAATAATATTTTGAAGAACTCCTGAACCCAAATGGAAACCACGGCGAGGAGGAAGAAATCGGGGAAGAGGTACAGTAGATGAACTGCAAATAGAAAAGGACTTAACATGGAAAGAAGTGGAAGATGCAGTGAGGAAGATGAAAGGAGGGAAGGCACCGGGTGTGGATGAGTTGAGTGTGGAGATGGTGAGAGCAGCAGGAGAGGTGGGGATACAATGGTTGTACCGAGTGATGAAGACAGCATGGAAGGAAAGGAAGACCCCAGAGGACTGGAAAAAGGGAATAATTGTCCCGATCTTCAAGAAAGGTAGTAGAACAGAATGCAGAAACTATCGGGGAATAACACTGATGAGTCATTGTGCAAAGTTGTTTGAGAAAGTTTTGGAAAGGAGAATTAGGACAAGGATAGAAGGAGGGATGAGGGAAGAACAACATGGCTTCAGATCAGGAAGGTCCACAGTGGATTTGATTTTTGCTGTAAGGCAGTTACAAGAACAGCACTATGAGTATGGAACAGATCTACTGATGACCTTTCTGGACATTGAGAAAGCATATGACAGTGTATGCAGAAACAAAGTATGGAAGTCCCTGGAGGATAGAGGAATATAAAAATGGACTATAAGGAAGATAAAGGAGATGTACAAGGGAAGCGTGAGCTGTGTGAAAGTGGGAGGAGAGAGATCGGACTGGTTGGAACAGAGAAACGGCCTGAAACAAGGAAGTGCACTGTCACCGTTACTTTTCATTGTGGTGATGGATGACATAATGACCCGAGTGGCACAAGTAATTGGGGAAGAAAAGATGAAAGCAATGGTGCTTGCAGATGATTTGATGATTTGGGGAAACAAGGAGGAGGAGGTACAGGAACAGTTGGACGTGTGGGAAGGAATAATACAAGGTTATGGGATGAAATTTAGCATAAATAAGAGTGAGATGGTGATCACACAAGGAAGAAGGAAAGAACCACGACGGAAATAACAATTGGTGGGGAACAGCCGAAGGAATTGGAGAGTTTCAAGTATCTGGGAAGCCTGATACAAGAGAATGGAAGAAACGATAGAGAAATAAATGAGCGGGGGAGACAGGCAGAAGCATTCCGGAGGAGTGTGAGAAGCATGTTATGGAGCAAGAATGTCCCTCAGAACAGCAAAAAGATCATATATCGGACGTACAATGTCCCTATCCTGACGTATGCCTCGGAGACCTGGGTTATGAAAGGAAGGGAGAAGAGCAAAATACAGGCCAGTGAGATGAGGTTCTTGAGAAGCAGTATTGGAGCTACAAAGATGGACAGAATAAGAAATGAGAGGACCGGAGAATTAATGAAGGATGAACCATTACAGACTGGTATAGAGAAATCTAGACTTAGATGGTATGGACATGTAAAACGAATGGAGGAGAAGAGGATACCCAGCAGGATACACGAGACGAAGTGGGAAGGAAAGAGACCAAGAGGGAGACCGAGAGACAGGTGGCTGAAGGGGGAGGAAGAAATCGTGAAGAAGAGAGGAGAAGACTGGACAAGGGTGGAGGCTGAGAGATGGTGGGAAGACAGAAGACGTTGGAGAGACTTGTGTTCCAAACAGACCCGGCCAGTGGCTGGAAACTGTGCAAGATGATGATGACCTAATCACGTTTTCAGTCATGACCAGCAATATATTGCAATGCTGAGAGTGCTATCTTTTGACGCCCTTAAAGTTGCAATAGTGCTAAAAAGTAATCGTACAAAGAATGTAACTTATATAAGAAGCTTCTTCAGTAATTTTGTTTTCCATTGTCCGTCATGTTTTGACGGGTTTCATCTAGTCTGTTCTTAATTCAAGTAAGGACTGCAGACATTCAAGTTCCTACTTTTGCTACAAACGCCACCGTCAACGACAACTAGTTCTCAACTTGGTTATTATATGCCACCGCAGTCGGCTCCTGGAACCTAAGAGCGTTAGTCAAATCTAACCTATATTTTAGCTTCACACAAGTGTAATTAGTTCTTTTACATTCCATAAATCTATGACATGGGACCGCCGGCTTTATTTCCCCTCCGAAGGAAGGCATGCTGAGGGATTTCTAACGGTCTTAAAAAATCCGACAACTTCAGCCGGGTTTGAACCCGTGACATTGGGCATAGAAGCTCAGCATGCTACCAACTAAGCCACCGAAGCCGCTTAATAAATATCTAGCAAGCTAATGGTTCCTCCACCTTGCATTGGGAGGTGTTGCTGGAACTCAAAACCTCAGCCATTGCTTGGGAAGTTACCAGAAAGAATGAGACTATATTGCGCAGTCTTTTTCTTTGCTGATAGTACAATCTAAACTGCCTGTGTCTTTATCTGTGTGGTCTCAATGTAGGGTAGGTAAACATGTAGCGGTCTGTACACGGTGACACATTCCTTTTTGTTAAACTTACATAATGGCTGGGACATTTCAAGCGCTCAAGCAAAGTAACGTGTGACATTCATCGTAACAGTTTGTCCTTCCACTAAAAACTAATGCTTCTTGTGATTTGCTACGCCCAAGATGACGGGTTCAAACCCGACCAAAGGCGTCGGATATTTTAAGTGCGTTAAAATCCCTCAGTATGCCTTCCTTCGGAGGGGAAGTAAAGCCAGCGGGCCCATGTCATGTAAAAGAACTTTCCACTAACTACAATTGTTTTATTTTATTTAGTCGATTTACCCTCTAGGTTGGTGTTTCCCACGGACTCAGCGAGGGAACTCACCACTACCGCCACTACGGGCAGTGTTCTGGAGCTTGGAACATCTGGTCGGGATGGATACAACTGGGGAGGTGTGATCAGCACTTCGCCCAGGCGGCCTCACCTGCAAAGCGAACAGGGGCCTCATGAGGGATTGGAGGGAGGGGAAGATCGGGATGGATAGGCAAGGAAGAGGGAAGGAGCCGGCCGTGGCCTTACAGTAGGAACCATCCCGGCATTTGTCCGAAGACGAAGTGGAAAACCACGGAATACCACCTCGAGGAAGGCTGAGGTGGGAATCGAACCCCCTCTACTCATTTGGACCACCCGAGGCTGAGTAGACCCCGTTCCAGTCCTCATACCACTTTTCAAATTTCGTGGCAGAGCCGGGAATCGAACCCAGGAACTCCGGGGCGGCAGCTAACCATTGCTGACCGCTACGCTACGGAGGTGACTAACTACAATTGTGTGAAGCTAAATTTGTAGGTTAGATTTGATTAATGCTCTATTAAGTTCCAACGTTCACCGTCAGGTGTTGGCTGTGGTGGCATCTAGTAGCCAAGTTCACAGCTAGGTGTCGTTGATGGTAGCATTTGGTAGCAAAAGTAGGAACTACTTGAAATTGATCGTCTGCAGTCCTTACCTGAATTACAGATAACACACACTAATACATACCATAACAATTAACACTGGTTATGAGACAGATTTTACACACACCCAAAGTACACGGGGCTACATGACCGCGTTGTCACAGCCCCTAAACTGAGGAACCAGTGATTGCAAAGTGTCATAACTTACCTATCCATTTATGATACTTTTAAATGGATTGTTCCCTGTTTTTTGTGATATCGCCAATTATTGAACTACTACCGGTGCTCCGTAACTCATACAAGGTGTTAGAGAAATGTGTATGTGCCAAAATATGGATGATAGATTTATCTTATTATATAATACGCTAAGGTGTATGTTTCGCTAAACTCAAGCTCCTAAACTAGAGGGAGTTAGGTGTGGTTTGTACCAAAATCGTTTCAAGCTTTAGCTTTACTACATTTTCCAATACCATAAATACGTAAATACATAGATTTTAATATTAGAACATACTCTTACCCCGCGCCGTAGCCGTGCTCGTTAAATCGTGCACCAAGACCGTGAAGGCAGCTGCAGCAAGTCCGGAGATCATAGGTTCGATTCCCGGCGCTGACAGCAGCTATTCTGAGTGTGGATTTTCCACACTTCTCCAGGAAAATACCGGGATAGTACCTCACTGCAAGTCCTGGGGTGCCTACCCCATCCCTGTCCCTGATACCGCCACACACCCTACAATACTAAATCACATATATACAGGATACCGGAAAGTTCAATCCTCACCTGATGACCAAGATGTCCCAAGCCCCCCACGTGAATTAACTAACAACAACAACAACGACAACCTACTCGTAGGCCTACTTCGTTCAAGCACTGTATCTTGATGGAGTGACACTATACATTTTGTCCTTGACACTGCAAACAACACTGGCAGTATGAATCTGTCAACACGCATTATTATTCATAGATATCCTCGATGTGCTATACTTAAAACAAACTCCACTACCAAAAGTTAGACTTGGTGAGGGACTTTTAACTTCTTGTGTTGCTCTTCCTGCTCTGTATGGATTTGCTATCCCTTTCTCAAATTTGTCATCATATTGTAGTAATTTAATTAAATAATTGTCAATTTACAGTAGGCTACAGGTAAAACAAATGAGTAAGAACTGAAAAGAAATTGATGAAATAATCACAGTCTTTCTGAATTTTTGCAAACTAATTACACTGTAGTGTAATTTTTAATTAATTTTTATGATGAATTTTTTAGTCGAGTGCATACAGTGACTAAGTTAATTCCTTTCAACAGGACCGCGCAAGACTCAACCAGATAAGTAGCCTGATACAATCTGAATTGACCCTTAACAACTACATATTCACTCCAAACAAGCAAATTCAGGAGGTCAATCACCACTTCCAGTATCTCAACAAAACACCACATAGACTACAACCAACAAATATTGATGAGTTGCATTATCACAACTAATACTGCAACTAAATAAGTGCATATATTTTCAGACATAGATTTGATAGCCTAAGTGTAATTAATGGATCTGATGATGATCGCATGACGATCAAAATTGGTCATCCAAGTGTATTTACTAATCTGATGTAATATTTTCAGAATTAGGGAATAATCCATCTCATTTGGGTACAATCGTGTTGGCTGACTGAAAAGTATCAAACTTTTGTTTATTAAGGCAACACTGAAAAATGGCTTCAAACGCCATAATGATCATTATTATGATTATTATTAATGTTCGTTATGCCCATTCAAAGAACGCGCTTAAACTTGTTAGTTGGCCTGATGGTTTTTGCTTTCATCATCATCATCATCATCATTTTCCATCTCCAGTTTCCCGGGTGTGGCAAACAAGCGCTCTCCATCTTGCCCGATCTTGGTACACCATTTGTTCTTGGACATCGTCCCAGTTTAAACCATTCTTCTCCACCTCTGATCGAATTGTCTCTATCCATCGTCTCCTTGGTCTTCCTCTTGGTCTCTTCCCTCTGGCATCCAGGTTGAAGTACTTCTTAGCTATTCTAGAGCTATCCTTCCTCCTTACATGGCCATACCACTGAAGTTTGTGTTTCCCCAGAAAGTTGGTAACAGGGACCCTCCCAAAATCTTGTTATGGATGCATTGTGTTCTGTTAAGGTTTCTCCAAGAATTTGTGCTTGCATACTATTGTATTAAAGACTCCACGATTTTCTATGATGTCGGCTGTGATATTTGTTTGGAGGTCTGCCTTAATTTCTTCTAGACAGATTATATTTACCTTCTTTGAGTTGATTACTTTAAATAATATTTTGGTTAGTGTGTCACTTTCCATTATATAGATATGGCCATTGAATTTCAGGGGTCTCTTGCGTACGACATCGGTGAATATAGGTCTGCTGTTCTCTTCAAACCACATTCCATTTCCTCTCGTGAGACAATAATTTTTCAGGAGATTTTTCGTTTTATTATTATTATTATTATTATTATTATTATTATTATTATTATTGAATGTACTGTGTTAATTAAGGTCATGTTTGTCTTGTTCCAGAACGCAGTCTTGAAGACCACGAGGACGTCCTCTCTGTGTACCATGACATGCAAACATTCGGTCGACAGACAGAAAAAAGGTTTATCTTCCGCAAAGACTTCCGCAAGTACGAGTTCTTCCACAACCCGCAGGTAAGTTGTTAATTGCAAAGCTCAATTGAATGTCTCACGTCCTTTTTATACTGTACATTAGACTTGTATACAACTTACTGCCCCACAAGTCGAAAGCAGACCGGTGAGACTGGCTGTAGGTTAAGCGAATATTTTGAAAGATACCTCTACATACCGGTAGTACACTGAAGAAAATGGAAATTATAACACCATGAAGGCATTGGTCGTTTGTGTTGATTTTCAAGATATGGAACGATGCCATGTAGGTATGTAAACGATCAAAGTTTCAGACACATTGGATTGTTACTACAGGTCTCCCCACGTGATTGGTCGCGGAGGAATCAACTCCAGTATACGGACTCGGGTGTAGCGTAGTTGACATGCAGTCTGTGCAGTGAAGTGTTCCCCGTCAAACATGCCTCGACGACAGAGACGAGTCCGCTATCAACAACTGTCGCCGTTTGAGAGGGCTCGGATAATTGGGCTGTGTGAGGCTGGGTTATCGCTAAGGACTGTCAATGCACGTGTTGGCCGACAGGCATCTACGGTACAACGTGTATGGCATCTGTGGTCAAATGAAGGTACCCACACTCGTAGTCCTGGCACAGGCCCAGCGCGACAGACAACTGTGAGAGAGGATCGCCGCATCATTCGGATGGCCCGGATGGAACCCCATGCAACAGCAGCGCAAATTCGAGCAGCTGTGGCACCTCACGTTACACAACAAACAGTTGGTAATCGCCTGCGTGCAGCTGTCTTACGATCCCGTGTCCCTGCAGAAGGTGTTCCATTGACCCCACAACAGCGACGTCCCACAACAGCGACGTATAAGGCTGGCCTGGTGTCGAGAACGATCGACGTGGGTCGACGAATGGCATAGGGTCGTCTTTAGTGATGAATCGCGCTTCTGTCTTGCCTGCAAAGATCGCCGGAATCGTGTGCGCCGACGTACCGGGGAGAGGGGCCGCCCAGACCTTATTATCGAGAGGCACACAGAGCCAACACCAAACATTATTGTCTGGGGAGCTATTGGCTTTAATGTGAAATCACAATTAGTGCTTGTTAAGGACACTATGACTGCTCGACAGCGACAGTACGTTAATAGGGTACTCAATCCAGTGGTTGTCCCTATGATGGCAAACATTGCTAATGGGATGTTTCAGCAGGACAATTCCCGGGTTCACACTGCACGCATCTCCAGAGAAGCTCTCCTCGACATCACAACCTTAGAATGGCCCGCCAGATCCCCGGACCTCAGTCCGGACCTCAGTGGGGCATGATGGGTCGACAACTGGCCAGCCGTCCTCAGCCACCCACAACTCTGGAACAACTGACCCGTGCCGTGCAACAAGCATGGGCCACAATTCCTCAGGAAGCGATCCAGGGCCTTATTGACTCCATGCCTTGCCGAATTTATCAATGTATTGCAGCTCGTGGTGGGCACATCCTGTATTGATTGTTGTCCAAACTTGCGGTCAGAGGGACCTGAAAGTGTAATCATCGAATCACAACCGAACACTCGTCCTGCATGTTCAATTGTAGCAATGTAGCACCACTCCTTCTGGGTGTTGCGATTTCCATTTTCTTCGGTCTATAAAACGAAGTCCCCGATTCTTGGATGTAACGGGTAATCTCGGGAAACACTGTATGGATTTTAATGCGGTTTTCACCATTTTGTAAAGGTTTTCTGAGGAAGGTTTCTGTACAAAAACATTCATTTATGACCAAAGAAAGCCGAGAAGTAACGATTTCAGTGAATCGAGTCGAAGAAAACCTACGTCCGTGCACCTTTTAAGCTTACGCTGTGTAAACCGTTAAAATAGGCATATCTATACAGCTAGGTAGTATGAGTGTAAGAATTGTTCATCATGAAAAGTTCTACAAAAAAGTCCCCGACGGTGTATCTCTATCTTTAATACATCGCCCACTATAAATGTTTTTAAGTTTTCATTTCTTCCAATAATGTTCATTCAGTGTAAATTTAAATTACTATCTTCAGAGCCAGTTTACGAACCAACTTTGGCCAGCATCAAACTATCGTGTTGAGTTAAGACTTCAGAGAAGAGTATTATGTGTTTGGAGTTTCGCTGTTCACCTCGGTTTTTCTGAATTGCGTCTGGAATCTGCCGTCCATGCGCCTTTTAAGTACACGCTGGGTAAACCGTTAAAGATACCGGGCGAAGCCGGAGCGTGTTGCCAGTTTTTGTATAGAAGCAGGACGAAATTAAGGACTAATTTTGCTTTCATCATCTTATTTCAAGTCCTAGGACATTTACTACAATCCTAGAAGCTAGTAAGTCCGTCTCGTTGCGAAGTGACTAGCACTCCTGGCTGTCGCCGTCGGGTTCGATTCCCTTGCCAAGAAATTTAATTTTGGTCTGAGGTCTGGAACGGGGTACACTCAACCTCGTGATATAAAACTGAGAAGAAGCAAGTTCGATTCCTACCTCAGTTATCCTAGGAGTGGTTTTTCTTGGTTGCCCCACTTCTACAAGGATGCTAGAAGGCCACGACCGTTTCGTACCCAAACCCTACCTCATTTACAAATACACATGCACAATGCCACAGGTTATCAGACAAATTCTACACACACCAAATAAAGCCCCTAAAGAATCAACAACAACAACAATCACATAAACCCTAGTAATGAGAGCTACACACACCATAACAGTCACAAAAGAAACATAGGTTATCAAAGATTCAACGCGCATCCAAGTAAGTTACACGGGGCTGACGACCAACGTGTCCAAAGCATCTAAAATAAAATTACATCTTCATTATGTAGCAAGAAACAAATGCAAAGTTCCTGGTGCAACAGATGCAAGTTTATGGTCGAACTGACCCATATTCACATGAAGGGAATACTGCCAAAGAGAAACCGTGGAGGCAATAACATGAAAGAGCTAATGAGTATCCTCATAAACCTACCGAGCTTTTCGTGTGTACAGTTTTCAACGAAATCCATGATTAACAACTTGTATGTGCTTGAATAGACCGCAATAAGCATAGGAAAGCTATTTAAAGATATCAGACAGCGTGTAGTCGGTATATTGCCACGCGCAAGATGACCAGATAAAAAAAATAGATACCTGGGCAGTGGGCACCCTTACGTAATTTTAACTTCGGACTAATATTAGTTGGTCTGTAAATACATATAACATTTTATTATCTTTGAGTATTCAGAAACCACAGTGTTCATTAAACTGTATTATTTACTACAAGACTCTTTCAGTCAGGATTCTGAGTTTTCTATACTAGCCAGAATCATTTATTTTTGTAATACATTTTTTCTGTTGAATTCACGAATAAAAGTTTGTGAAACTGAGTGAATCCCGGCTCTTTTCATTGCTCCAGTAAGAATAAATACATACCGTATTCTGCAGTTGGCTATACTTGCTTTGCTACTCAGAAGAAGCAGCATAACCTCAAAACGAATTACTCATCCAACGAGGGAACTATCAATTTAATATAAAACCGGAACATTTGTATGCATCCTGAGCAAGTATTTCGAGCCACAGGGACAGCATGCCGAAATTCAAAGCAAATCAAATACTTATAGGTTATGTAATGCTTTCATTCATTGCGGAGAACAAGACTTTCAACACCGAAATACAGACTTTTTCCTTTTTATTTAAACTCTTGGGCAACTATTGTAATATTAAACAACTGAACAAAAGTTTATAACAAGGCCAATGAAGCTGTAAAGATTTTTCAATGTGCTGTTCTGATGAAGGTGCGGATAAAATTAAAGTAAAACAACGAATTCAATAAAAATGTAACGATAGGTAGCTGTGATTGCTTGAAATTCCTTACATTCCTCTGTCGAATTGTTCTCTAATACATTAGGTTAATAGTCGCGTTATTCAGAATCACAGGGTTTGACTTATGATTAAGGCTCACTTCTTCTTTTAATTTGAAACTAATGAAATATGTAGACATTAATATTTAAAAAAATATAACATTAAAACTCGGAAAGTTTTAAATACGATTAGTAGATTAATACTTCAATTTGACTTCTCTTTCATCTGTCTAATCAAAGTCAATTGGCCAACTGATATTCTCTTCATGAACCCAATGGGTTTCAAGTATTCTTTAAGTTTTTCTTCAAAAAGTTTTATTTAGCCTATAGGCCTTGTTGTTATGAGAAATTAAAATGTTTACTTACATAAGAAGCGTTTTTTAATGATTTTATCAGTGGGCAAATAGAAATCCCTGACATACGAGAAAATGTGACAAATTGCTAATAATAAAATGGAATTTTCTGCGAAATATGATTGAATATACTGTATTTTTCTCTTGTCCATTAGAATACTCGTCTCATGAAACTTGCACATTACGATATGTGTCTCCATAATTCTCTGGCGTAAGATTTAAAATGTATCAAAAATTCGCTCTTTAGTAACTGCGAAGAACACGGATCATATTCGTGTTACATTGGCCCTATAAAAGTCTTTTTCCTGCAGATTGCGTCAATTAAGTGCCATACTAGAGAATGAATTTTATTCACTCACAGACGAGGTGAAATGGATGTCTAAGATTACATTCCTATTTCTACTTTTTTCTCGTTATAACATAACAAGTAGGCTAATAAAGAAATTCTTGCTAAGCTTTCTCCAATTAAAGCCCCATAAAATCTAGTGTCGTTATGTGTACGTGCTAGTTGTTTGTGGCAATTATAGTTGAAGAGATACACTACAGTACGTGATGTGAGAGATGTATTGAAATGCTACCGGTTTCTTGAGCCGCACGCGCCTCGCTCGTGACTCGTGATTTAAAATAATCAAATGAAGAGCTGATTTCACCTCTTTTCTCACATCACATACATACCATACACCCATTTCTTATGCATAAATTACTGTATATGCTTACAGGTTTTACTGATAAGGGAAGTAAAAATGAGACGGATATCGATTTTGTCAGCGTTTCATTGAAATCAGTCTGGTTCAACTGGCTATAACAGTACACCAGAAATCAGTAAATTATCTAGAGTAGATGTTCTCAACCATTTAGACACTGTGACCCACTTTTTAGGCTGAGTCGCGACCCACCGGTTGAGAACCCCTGGTATAGAGTAATATAACGGTCTTACCTAGACCACGTCGTGGTGTAGCGGCTAGCGTTATTGGCTGCCGGGTTCGATTCCCGGCTCTGCCAAGAAATTTTAGTTGGGGTTTGAGGACCTCGTGAGGCAAAACTGGGAAGAGAGGATTCGATTCCCAACTTAGCCATCCACTTCTTCTACTGGAAACTTAGGTCACGGCCGTCTCCTTCCCAATCCTATCCCCAATTTACAAATACATTAGTACAACCATCACAATAACACAGGTCATCGCCCAAATTCCACACACACACACACACACACACACACACACACACACACACAAACGAGGCTCCATGTCCTCAAAATCGCAAAAGCCCCTAAATGAATCAATAACCACCTATTTCCGAGGAACCACCGCATTGGCTTGAGCTAAACGTATTGGACGAGGTTAGGCTACTTAGATTCTGTTAGTTGGCGAAATTTTGGCAAAAAGAAAAAGTTATTTGATGTATTTTGTTCAATGATTTTTATTCATATTAATCAGTTATAAAAATGCTAGATAAGTTACAAAATAATAATAATAATAATAATAATAATAATAATAATTTATTTACACCATCTTATGGCAATAACATAAAGGCTAATTAAGGTATTGTTGTTTTAAGGGGCTAATTAATATAAGCTTATTGGATTAAGTACTGACCTAGCTTAAACACAGCCTGACTGGAGTGAATCAAATAGCACGATTAATAGGAAATACGAAAGTAAATTTTAATGCTTTAACGGTCTTTTCTTTAGCGTGGTCAATGGTAAAAGAAAATATCATTCGGCCTATATGTTTTCAAAATTTTTTGTGACTCTGTCTTGGGAGGAGGAGGGGGTTCCAGAGCTTCGGTACTTAATCATTAAATTTAAAAAATCTGTTAATCCCAAACAGGGTACCGGACCCGCACTAACGTTAGTGATAAAAATTGTTGAAATAATTGTCCCTAAATCCAACACTGTTGGATTCTATACCATTTGTCGGCCGTAAATTTTGAGCTTTCTTTTTAAACCACTGGTGTTCACGGAGCTGAAGATTTTCAATGTTTCAATTTGGGATGATGTGCTACCTATCGTCGTACAGAGTAACTTCACTGATGGTGTCGCTAGGATGCAGTTCGATGTTCGTACGCCAGATCACGCGTGGGACATTCGCTTCAACGCCATCTGTTGTGGAAAAGAACAACTCGTACCGTACCGCACCGCTGCACTGCGCTGCGCTGAAAGCAAGGGGCGGCGATGCATGAAACTTCTACGTATGCGGTCATGCTGAAAAAATGTTCACTTTTTAAACCCTTCAAATTGATATGAAAGTTATACCATGACAAATAGAAGGACCTCTTTCTATTCGTCATGGTTATACTAAACGTTCCACAACGAAATAAGCCACATGTAAAAGTATTTAGTTTCCCTGTTGGATAATGGCATTGATTGGTAAATATCTACTTCAATAATAATACTAAAACTTTCGCATTAGGCCTTCCTTCGATTTGAAATTAAGTACAACATGGTTTTAACAAATACAACGTGTAATAAAATTAATAATAATAATGATTATAATAGATGGCTTATCTCCATTATTGTTCAATCTTGTACTCGAGTACTGGGAAATAGAAATTAAGGGGATTAACATTGATAAACTAGCAAAAGATAAAATTCTTCTCAAATGTTTGGCCTTTGCAGATAATCTGGTAATTCTATCGAACAATAGGCAAGAAGCTATCCATTCCCTGGAAAAACCTCATGAAATTGGGCGTAAAACTGGACTTTAAATTTCATATGAGCGACATTCAAATCTTGGAGAGACATCCTCGATACTTAGACAAACAACCTCTCGTTACTCAGTTTGGAAAAATAACCTCAGGTAAATAATTTCAAATACTTAGGGAATCATAAAACCATCTGGATTTAATCGTGAAGCAAACAAGAGAGAATTCCTAAATTACAAAACGCCTGGAAAACCTGGAACAGATTCAACAAAAAGCATCTTGAGACGCAAAATTATACATGGTAATTCAGCCTGAAACATTCTACTCATCAGATGCCCTGATCATTGGAGGCTGATCACTAACTAAAAATTTGTTAAAACAAAAGAGGAAAATCCTTAGGAAAATATTTTGCTCAGTGTGCATAGAGGGAGAGGGGATGAAAAGGTGGTCTCATGAGTTATACCAACATTCCGAGAAAATATCAGACGATTGAAATTTTATGGACATATTCAAAGAATGGACAATGAAAGACTTACTAAAAGGATATTTAATCATGCCTCTTCATTAAAAGTCAAGAATGATTGGATAATCGAAATTGAAAATGACCTTAAAGAAATCAATGTAACAGACGCTGTAAATTACTGTTGTTATTATTATTATTATTATTATTATTATTATTATTATTATTATTATTATTATTACTATTATTATTATTATTCCTTAATCGTATCGGCCAACTAAGGACCACGTTATTTCAACTGGCTTCTCTGGGCTTTGATCTTTGCCCAGTGTTCCTTCATACGTTGCCGGTGTTGCTCTTTTCTTTCTTCCATCCACATCTTTCCCGTCGTCAACTTCGGTTTTTCTTGAAAACCCTGGTGGTCGTGTAGTTTCTTCCTGAGGGAATTGCGTTCCTGAATATCCCCACAGGTAATTTCCATCTCTTGCAGGTCACTTTCCACCTCTTCGAACCAGGCTGGCTTGGTCTTCTTATTGTTAAAATAGTTAAAGATCCGGTTCGTCAATCGTGTGGGTTTCATTCTAAGCAAGTGGCCATAAAATGCAATCCTCCTTTTCCTCATTACATCAGAGATCTTCTGGACATGAATATACAGCTCATAGTTATGCCGTCGTCTATATTCACCGTTGTCTTTAATCGGGCCAAGAATTTTCCTCAAGATCTTTCTTTCCTTGATCTCCAATTTTTCTACCAGGCCTTTCTTGTTCATGGTGAGGCATTCCGCTGCGTACAGAGCCTCTGGTCGTATGACAGTGCAATAATGCCTAAGTTTTGCGTTCGGGGATATTGACTTTTTGTTGTAAACGTCCTTGGTGAGTTGGTACGCCATTTCCATTTTGTTCATGCGTGAAGTGAAGGTTTCTTTCGCACATACGTTGGGTTCTACCCACTCGCCAAGATATTTAAACTTATCTGTCCGTTTGATTTTCCCCTGGTTTACTTTTAGCTCCCTTGGTGTTTAATCCAGATTCCCCCTGTACAGACTGGTCCAAAACTTATTATTATTATTATTATTATTATTATTTCTTTCTTTCTTTCTTTCTTTCTTTCTTTCTTTCTTTCTTTCTTCGTCATGCCCAACTAAGGAGCTCGATTGATCTAATTTAGCTGAAGGCATTGCCTTTCTCTTCTCTCAAAATCTCTTCATCTTCTCTCTGTGGCTTCTCTTGCGATCTTCTGACCAAGTTTTGTTGGTAATAGTGCTTGGATGGTCTGCAAAGTGGTGATTATCGAATAATTCTCTGAACTTAGCTCTGTCTAGTACAATGTCATCTATGATGCCTATTTCCGGAAGATCTTTTCCAACTTCAAGCAGGCAGGTGTTTTTAACTTTCATTGACAGAGCAAGGTTAAGAATCCTTTTGGTCAGTCTCTGATTGCCCATCCTGAGGATATGCCCGTAAAATTGCAATCGTATTTTCCTAAATGTGTCTGAGATTTTCTCCGAGGGCTGGTATAAGTCTTGGGATTTCTTTTCATCCAGATTCCCCCTGTACAGACTGGTCCAAAACTTTTTCTTTGGATGTTCCTTTCTTGCTTTTCCACATCTTTAATTAATGATCTGCCCCCAATAATCAGTGTTTCAGAGGCATATAGTGCGTCGGGCTTGATTAGAGTGTTGTAATGCCGTAATTTCGCATTTCTGGATATTGATTTTAGGTAGATTTCATTAGAAAGCTAACTATTGCAATGGGTACCATGTTTCGACTTTCGGAAAATTTCGACATATCTTCACGTTTCACATCCCCTAGACCCCAAAACCACTGTCAGTTAAAAAGTATATACATAATTTATGTATATATATATATATATATATATATATATATATATATATATCACTTTCTTGTGGACACGATAACTACCGCAATTTTGCACCAATTAATTTGATATTTTTACTTAATATGTATCCCTATAAAATCTCGGTCGAGTTCGTTAATGGGCACAATCGGTCGACGGGGGGTGAAAATGGGGGTCTTTTTTCGAAAAAGTGAAATATCGCTTTAACTCTCTTAATATTTGAAATATCGAATCCATTCAAAGTGCATACTATTTGTAGAATAAGGCCCGAAAATTTATGTTTGAAGAGTTTTTTGATAGCACCAACCATTGACCAAAGGGGTGGGAAAAAGTGGGTTTTTCGTGAAACATTAATCATATCTCTCTTAATAGGCACAATATCAAAACCGTACAAAATGGACAATATTCCCCTAATAATTACCTAAAACTTTTGTCTGAAAGAATTTTTGATATGACCCACCATTACGCCAAGGGATGAGAAAAATGATTTCGGAATTATAAGAAAATGCCAAGAGCTATCAAAGGTTGCCATGACAACACTACCAAATTGATGAGGGATGAGCCATCAGACGTTGCCATGACAACGCACTTGCACGCGATCACATTCAGTTTTCCATCTGACTAAGTGAGAAGCGGCCTCGGTGACGTAACTGGTAGTATGCTGAACTTCTATGCCCAAGTTCGTGGGTTCAAAGCCGGCTGAAGTCGTCGGATTTTCTAAGAGCGCTAAAAATCCCTCAGTATGCTTTCCTTTGGAGGAGAAGATTCAACGTTCGTTGCGAGTTGCTGGTTGCGGTGGCATCTCGTAGCCAGCTAGGTGTCGTTGACTGTAGTATCTGGTAGCAACATTAGGAACTCCTGGTTGAAATTGACCGTCTGCAGTCCTTACCTGAATTATAGACTAATACATCCATCACAATTCACACTGTTTATCATACAGATTCTACACTCACCCAAAGTACACGGGGCTACATGACCGCGTTGTCGCAGTCCCTAAACTGAGGAACCAACCAAAATATCTGCGGGAGATATAATTTTGCGTGAAGAAGTAACAGACCGTTACATAGTTACACATCAGTGCCGAAACCTTGCATAAGGACAGTGTGACCACAAGTATAAAATGTACCCCAAATGACAAGAACGTTACCGTCCCCATAAGACAATAAAAGGTTTAAAATATGCATAAAATGACGAAAAACAAAGTTAATTAAGCTCCAATTATAAAATACTTTCTCACAATAAATGAGGTCTGACCCTTATACGAAAACGTGCATATTCTGCCATTTTCGCCTATCCCCAAGTTTGCCCGATGAAATCTACCTCCGCCTTCCGGCGTGCCGAGAGGACTTTTTTTTTATTGGGACGACTCTGTTTGCTTCACGATTCAGTCCGGTAGGTCGGATGTTTTCTCCCAGGTATTTGAAAATTAGACACTTGTGATTATTATTATTATTATTATTAATATTATTATTATTGTTATTAGTATTATTGCCTACATTTTTTAGATATAGTTAGGCTATCTATGTCTACAGGGCCAACGCCAGACTTGGCTGTGCGCAGCCTACGGAACGGATATTGTTTGGGGAGATAGACACATACCTCTTGGTTTCTAATTTCCTTGGTCTGCCAACTCCAATAACTAAAAGCCTAGCCTGATCTGTGACAGGCCCCTCGCGCAAGAGATTAGCTTTCCAATGTGGAACTGTCCAGTAATTCTTTCTTGTTTGTTGTTTCATTGTTAAGGACTTGGATTTCGTGGTTATATAAGCCCCGTCTGTGTACTTGGGTGAGTGTAGAATTTGTCGGTTTACCTGTATTTTAGTGGAGTATTTAGTACTGTAGGGTGTGTGTAATTAAGGCGACCATTAGCGGTCGTAGCATTTTCCTGGAGACAATGTAGGGAAACCATGAAAAAACTATTTCTGGGGTGTCTGAAGTAAGACACTAAGTTTTACCTCATGAGGCCAAATTCAACACACGCCCAAATACACGGGGCTGATGACCCAAACCTTAAAAGTGTTTTATTACTATTATTAATATTATTATTATTATTATTATTATTATTATTATTATTATTATTATTATTAAGATACCCAGGTTCAACACTCTGCGACTGCGCGATGAGGATTGTGACTTTCAGAACGCCCTTAGGAAGAATACAGAGAAAGACGGATGGCCTGCCTTACAAAAGGCCTTGTTGGAGGCCGCTCAGGAAACTATCCCTGCACCATCAACCAAAGGCAAACACCCATGGTGGGATGCAAATTGTGATGAGGTTATAGAAGAAAGGCGTAAAACCTGGATTAGGTGGAACCAACAAAAAAATGAAGCTAATTATGAAGCCTTCCTCCTGCAAAGGAAAGCTACAGCTAACACCATTCGCAGAGCCAAGAGGAATTACCTCAGGAGTCTAATGCAACAGGCTGAAAATGATTTTCAGAGAAACAACTCAAGAGATTTCTACAAGGGACTTAAGAAGCAAATGGCTCAGTATACAGCTCCTACCCTCATCCTCCGCGGGCCGGATGGGAAACTTCAACTAAACAATAAAGACTGCACTAAAACTCTTGCAGATTACTTCCAGAAGCTACTAAACGCAGAGGAACCTAATGAAAAGCTTATTTTCCATGAGGCTCCGCACAGGAACCCTGATTCTCAACCGCCTACAATAGAAGAAATAATGAACATCATTTCGAATGGTCTCTAGAACAACAAGGCTCCAGGTGAAGACGGCATAGTAGCCGAGATGTGGAAACATGCAGATGACCAGTCCTTACAGAACATCTATCAAATCATAAAGGACATATGGGCGACAGAGTCCCTACCCGAAGGTTGGACGTCTGCTGTGATTTATCCCCTCCACAAGAAGGGAAGTAAGACAGACCTCAACAATTATAGGGGTATTTCCTTGTTACCAATTACCTACAAGATCCTCTCTGTAGTCTTGCTCAATAGACACAGCTAGACTCAGAATTAGGTGAATACCAGGCTGGTTTCCGTATGACCAGATCTTGCCCAGAACAGATACACAATCTTAAGACAGTTCTCACCTACACGAACCGAGGTGGCCATCCATGGGTGGTGGTTCTAGTAGATTTTCAGAAAGCTTATGACTCTGTGGATAGAGATACCCTTTTCTTCACACTACGGGAATTTGGTCTGGATGGAAAGACACTACGATTAGTCCAAGCCACTCTGAGAAACACGACGTCCAAGGTCGGATTCAGAGGTGAACTATCCGAAAGCTTTCCAATCAGAACAGGAGTTAGACAGGGCGATGGTCTGTCCTGTATTCTCTTCAACTGTGTACTGGAAAAGATCATTAGGGAATGGAGAACGATGCTACCACCGGGAGCTGGACTGAAGCTTGGTTACAAGAGAGACAACCTCTTCGTCCCTTGCCTAGCTTTTGCTGATGACCTCATTCTACTGGCAAATAACATAGAGGAGGCTACCTACAACCTACAGAGTCTTTATAGTGTAGCAGTTAAGAATGGTTTGAAGATCAACATCCAGAAGACTCAATTTATGACCAATATCAAAGAGGCCCCTTCTAATATTCCTCTCACAGACACTACCATACGAAAGGTACCTGCAGTTAAGTACTTGGGAGAATGGATTTCTGCGAATCAGAGCGAGAACCTAGCCATAGATGCCAGATGTACCAAGTTTGAAAGGGCTTATCATTCCTGTCGTAGTATCTATTCATCTAAGTGCCTCTCCAAGAACCTCAAACTCAGACACTATAACTCCGTCGTCAAGCCATCTGTTCTGTATGCTTCTGAGTGCCTTGTAATGACCAGAAAGGGTCCACTCAGAAAACTGGAGTTAAAAGAGAGGAAGATCCTGAGGAGGATATTAGGTCCAATTAGAGAGGAAGGAGGCATTTACAGAATCCGTCATAATGTTGAATTGTATGGCCACCAGGAGGACATCATCACGTCTATAAGGAAAAGACGCCTGACCTTTTATGGACACTTGGCACGTCTGGATTCTGAAAGACTCAGCAAAAGGATATTCACAGTAACAGGAAGAGGCAAGGCTTCTAAGAACAAATGGATTGCGTCAGTTAAGTCAGATATGGAACAACTAGAGATCCCACTGGAACACAAAGTACAAGTCCTACGTCCTCAGACACACAAAAATAAAGTCAGTGTTCATGGCTTCACACGCCACTTATATATGAATCGGTCACTGAGAGCCTATGGAGAGGGAAATATAAAAATCTTTTCCATAATAATTGTCTTACAGACATGTAATAAACATCATCAAACTCGTAGAAATGCGCAGGTCAAAGTCATGCTAATTTAATCAAGAATCGATCATAGGGATAATCTGTGTCCAGTTTCCCGTCGTAATCCGAGCTCTTGAGCATGACGCCGGGACTGCCGCGTTAAAGTAGCATTCTTCTCCTATTGGTTCTTACTCACGTAGACCTCGTGATTTTTCTTACAGCACCACGCCCTGTAGGAGTGTCTAGTTGATCAATCAGCCTCTCATATCATTGCATTTCTTTTGGCTAGGCGCGAAACAGAACAAGGAAAATGCCAAACGCATGTGTCATCTCGCGTCTTCCTATTTCTAAGCCAGCCAGCATCTGCTTTCTGATTCATCGCTATGCTTGGTCCCTTTCACAAATTCCACTAGCGATTAAGCTTTGTCTTTCTGCACCCAGGTACACTCTTACTGTCTCCAACCAATGCCTATAGTTTCACCATTTCTGTCCGATTTTCATGATACTGGTAGAAATATTATATATTGCAGAAATAAATCATAGAATCATTTATACTATCAGAGTATAAAGGGTTCAGTATATTAAGCGGGATGTATCAGATTCCACGTTAAACAAGTATTTCCGTGAAGAACTAAATAGCCTATTTTCATATATTTAAAAACTACTAAGGGATTTTCCATGTGATGGACTCGATACCTTTTGGTACACGCAGGCCTGACGAGGGGGAGGGGCAAACGGAGCTGTGTCCCTGTGTCCCGGTCTTGTTGAGGGGCGCGGGGAGTAGAAGACCCAAGAGTGGACAAATTCACTCTTTTTTATTTGTATTAGTAGTCCTATATTCAATGCACCTGAATATAGTGAATATACTGCGGAACATTATAAAGAGAACATGTATTTCGTAAATGTGTCTAGCTTCACAACTAGAAAAATGGCAAAGTTTCCGAAGTTGTCAAGCCATAATTTAAATGGGTTGTACCATCATAAACTGAAATTAAATATTTTAACTTTATAGTTATTTGTTATATTAACAACTCATCTGCATTCAAAATTTCAATTTTCTTCCAGTACTGAGAGTATCACTGTTAATGTGGCAACAGGAATTTCGAAAACAAGACAAATTTGCAATAAACTCCATTATATTGAATTTGTGGCATTGTTAGGTATGATGACAGATACAAAGGAAAGTTACCATCAGTACAAGAATTTGAAACGAAAAATCAGAAAGTCATTTTAATGACAAAGGGAAATGTGAAACAGAAATTGAGTTATTACGACAAATTTCAAGTTTCTAGTGATACTGGAAGTACCACTAACCTAGTGATTTACAGATAAATCGGAAAAACAGCTGAACGTTAGTTTTGTTCTGGCGTTGTTTTGCCAATTTTTCTTGCACACTTTTTGGCTCGAACCCCCAAAATGTGAATTTGTGGGAAAAGTTGGGTTGTGAAGTAAACATTTTTGGAAAGGAATATCAAAAATCGGGATTTAATTAACACTAAAATTTAACAAAAAATTAGCTATTCCACGTTAGTTCGAATTGAAAAAGGAGATATTCCTGGTTTGGGATTTTTCTTTTCTAGATTTATTGTCGATCATTCCAAATTTCAAGATTTCTTGTATTACTAGAAGTTCCACTAATAAGTATCACTAAGGTTTTGTTGTTGCTTATTTTAGGGGATGCGACATCGTGATCATATAGTCTAGCCCCGCGTATTTGTGTGTATGTGTGTGTGTATGTGTAAAATTTGTGTGATAACCTGTGTTATTGTGATGGCTGTACTTGTGTGTGTTTTTGTAAATTGGGGATAGCATAGGGAAGGAGATAACTGTGGCCGTTTAGGAACCATCCCAGCACTTGCCTGGAGTAGAAGTGGGGAAACCACGGAAAACTGGGGATGGCTGAGGTGGGAATCGAACCCTCCTCTTCTCAGTTTTGCCTCACGAGACTGATTGTACCCCTTTCCAGCCTTGAGACCACAATTAATATTTCTTGGCAGAGCCGGGAATCTAATCCGTACCTCTGGGGCAACAGTCAAGAACGCTAGCCGTTACACCACGAGGTGGTGATTAAAACATTTTGGTATGATATTTTTAGAATGCGAGCTTTATATAGACGTATTCAAGTAAACCATCTACTTTAACATAAAATTTGTGCAAATTTAATGCAATTTCGGTTACGAAATTGTTCCTTCAAGGCGAAAAACAAAAAATATTTGAAATTAAATGTCTATTGAGAAAAATTGAAGTTCTATCTGTATATGTTGATCTGGAGAAAATCGGAAATAAGTCTGCATATATGACAAACAGAGCGACATAAAAATCAAAGAATGGAATATAAAAGAAACGACAATTATTTTATACGTTTTCTGGTGGGTATATCTGCGCATGCGAGAGTTTACCGTGCGTGGTGTACTCGCCTGAGAGAACGGTTTGACTAACTTAATTATTAGTTTATTATGGGTAATGAAACGACGGTATGTAATAAATGCACGTTCCGAATGGCTCTTTCTAATCCGTTAAATTCAGTATTTTACAATCATTTTCTGTTTGACTATACAGCGTTGTTTTAAAATTTACGCGCCTTAACAATCAAAACAGTTAAGGCTGGCACCGATAGATGGCGGAATGCGGTGTTATAGGCTGAAATGCTCTCTAGCGGGTAACTTTTGAACTCGCAGGAGTGACTCTCTCTTTATTTATTTTTTTCCAGTGTCTGCTGTAAAGTTAACTGCTTTTGAACAATGACTGGTTTTACAGTGACTAAACATGTAAAACAATGTGGGAAAATATGTATTTTTATGAGATAAATTCTTAAAAATTGGTCTGGACTTGCATACGTCACTGTTCTGTTTTCTCGATTAACCAGCTGCTTAGCTTCAGATAAAATTTCCTTTCGTATAAACTGCAGTATTCTTGTGCCTTTGCACTTGGCACTGCAATAGCTTGAAAATTTAATCTACCATAATGAATCATGGAATTTTCAGCGCACTCTCATTTTGTCTTCCCGTAATTCCCGTAATTCATTTATGCACATTTCACTTCCAACGTTTATAACAATTTCAACTAGGCCTACTCTTGTGACCAGAAGTCAAGTTCACCCTTATGCATATTAATGTGAGCAAGGAGTGAAAATGCATTTCTTCCCAATTCTGGTACAGCTGTTCGATTTGTGTTTCTTACCTAACTTATTCATTTTAATAAGTTCAACAAGACGTAGGAAATGTTACGGGGGATCGGTTTCATATTACATATTAATAGCGGTTTGTTGATTAAAGCAGTTTTGTGAAAAAAATAATTATGTTCACATAAATACGAACAAGGGTGTATAATCAACCAATTCAAAGAATGCCGGAATAGTCACCGAACAAATTAAATGTGAACCGTGGCACACAACAGTATGCAAATTAAGGTAAGTTCACATATTCTACTGGTCCTTTCCCAACAATGGAAAGGGATGATGGAGCTGCAGCCCCCTCCTAATTGCTCCCGAAATTTGTAGAAAAATGTTACTTTGGTTTATTTAACCATAATTTTATTTCAACCTTTGATTGTATCTTAGCAAATATTATAGTTATCAATAAGGTTCGGATGTTTAGGACGTAAAGAAACGAGAAATATGCAGGCAAATATGCCCTAAAATGCTGAAATATGATCCCAAAGAAGGTACAATATGACGTAATATATACTGTATAGGCCTGTATGCTCTCTAACAACAAGTGTTAATAATATAGTGATTTTTTAAATTATTAATTCTACATTCAAACCTAAAATAATGTTACAGTCTACGCTGATTACATGAATAGGCCTACGATAAAAATGTTTTCCTCAAATTTTTATCGCTGAATGTTTCAAGAGACTCACGGAAAGCAGCACAATCTTCACCTTTTCTTGCATTTAAAACTGCGACACAAATCACATTTCCTGTAAAAGAGAAAGAAAATATCCTAAATTAAAAATACTACCACGTTCAGGCACAGTTAAATATTTTCTGATAGTTTACAACAATTGGCAATTTTTTAAATATTCTTAGCGTCACTAACGCACTGAAACCTTGCAGCGGCCAGCGGATACCTTATTTTAAGTCCACCACCTACCCCTAAAATATTACCAAAATATGAGCTTAAAACATTAATATTGACGAAATATGATAATAACTATGGTTGGTTGGTTGGTTCCCCAGTTTAGGAGCTGCGATAACGCGGTCATGTAGCCCCGTGTACTTTGGGTGTGTGTAGAATCTGTCTGATAACCGGTGTTAGTTGTGATGACTGTATTAGTGTGTGTTATCTGTTTTTTAATTTAAGTACAGACTGCAACTTAGAATTTTTCAAATAGTTCCTACTTTTGCCGCCAAGCGCCACCGTCAACGACTACTAGGCCAAGTTCAGAACTTAGCTACTAGACGCCACCGCAGTCGGCTCTTGGCAACGAACGTAGAAACCTAAGAGCGTTGTTTACATTCTTAACCTATACAATTTAGCTTCACACAGGTGCAATTAGTAGAAGGTTCTTTAACATGCCATAAATCTATGACATGGGACCGCCGGCTTTACTTCCCCTCCGAAGGAAGACATACTGAGGGATTTTTAACGCTCTTAAAAATCCGACGGCTTCGGCCGGGTTTGAACCCGCTATCTTGGGCATAGAAGCTCAGCATGCTACCGACTACGCCACCGAAGCCGCCTGATAATAACTATGAAAATGACCCAAATATGCATTTATATGCTCTATAAAATCCACATAAAAACAATCAGGAACATTGAACTCCTGCTTAATTACAGTTTTCAATGACAATGTATTCAAGGGGGAAAGAATGACATTTCCTAAACATCCGAACCTTAGTTATCAATATTAGTACACACACACATGTTCTTGAGCAATGTTGGTATGCTCCACGGCTCAACTGGATATATGAGCGTACGGAGATCCAAAGTTCGAATCCGAGCAATGTGATTTCCCTCTGAGTTTGTCACACTCCAGATAGACTATTTCAAGTAGTTCTGGTGCACCAACCCCAGTCCTAGATCCAAATACAGTTACAGTCATACCTACACATGTTATCAGACAAATTTCAAACTCTTACAAGTACAGTGGGAATTCCATAATTTGAACTTTCATAAATTGAATTCATCAATAGTTCGAAGGTTTGTGTCGGTCCCTTGAACGTCGTATCAAATCAATAGAAAACAAATCGTGGATACGTTTACCTTCCAAGATTTTGCATACGGGTACTAAAATGCCTAAGTCAAAGGTTAGTGCAAAATCTCCCACACTGACATTTCACCCCTTTTGCCCTTGTTATATAAAGGTCATCGCTCTGTTGTTGTTGTTGTTCCCAAGTACTCCGCAGGGGAGATGACCCCCTAGTTTCGCTCCTTAAATTACCGATATCTAACACGTAATCCGCCATTGTCTAGTAGGCCTACGTGAGTCATTCCTGGAAATCTTACTTACTGCTTCCCCCACCCTGTGGTGACGATGTTTCCCAGTTGAAAAATCTAAATTCTGAAAAACAGTCAGGCATTTCACAATTCTTTGTAAATCATTGATATTACATAAGGAACATTCTGCTATTCCGCACTAAATCTGATTTGATATCTATTGTAATGCAATCTGTATGCATTTGTTTAAATATCGTGTATATTTCCTTTACGCATTTTTCTCAATAATATTTACTTATTGAACGATTGACCATTTCAGTCATTTATTGGAATCCCCTTTTCTTGTTCATAAGACTGGCTGCGTGGCTCAGTGGTAAGGTTCTCGCTTGCTGTCCCCAAGGTTGCAGGATCGAATCCTGGCGCAGTCAGCTGGCATTTGAGGGTGCGCAAATACGAGGGACACGTGCCAGCCCGTTAATGATCCCCTTCGGAGAAAAATTCCGGCACCTCTTCTCTAAAAGCCGCATTCCGGCACCTCTTCTCTAAAAGCCGCAGTAGTTAAAAGGGACGTAAAACCAATAACATTATATTACTATATTGTTCATGTAATTGGGAACTATTTGTGTTGACCGACTTGAAAGCTTTCTTTAATAGAACTAGGCAACATTGAAAAAATGGCTCTATCATTTGAAATCAAGCCACTTACTGGACCAAAACCAAACCGAAGACATACAGGGTCTTTCATATAAAGTAAGAACGCCAAGCGGCGGGTTTGTTATCCGCTAGTGTGGTGGCCTTGACCGAGCTTGTAGCGAGCCGTGGCCCCCTGCTCTAAGCGTGTGTACCATCCTCTATGAAATATTACCTTATAAAAGTTGCTGGAAGTGTCGTCCTTCCTGGGTTATGCAGGCATTGTATCTGGTAACCACATTTTGGCTGACGCGAGTGAGTCATGCCACTGTATTTTTTCTGATTTTTTATTGTGTGTTTTTTATTGAGCACTGAACCAGTAGTGTCAAAGTTATTTACAATTACGTGAATCTGTGCTAGTGAAGGTGGCACTTCACCAGGAAATTGCTGAACAAATGCATCACGTACCCGCCGAGCCGAATCGTAATTAAAATAAATTTTACATACAAAAATACGATATTGCAATGATAACTGTCTCAACATGTTAGCAGCTGAGGTTCCGACTGGCGACTGAACACCTGCACGCTTATTGCAAGGTCAAGTTTGTACTATGCGCGCGCTTTCAATACTACAGCAGGGGGCCGTGGTGCGTCACAAGCTCGGCCAAGCCGGCTTCAGCAGCGAATGACAAAACTGCCGGTCGCCGTTCTTACTTTATATGAAAGACCCTGTATATCTTGTCTAATTCGATTTTTGTTGGTCCCTTTAGCTACGAATTATCCAAGGCCCAATGTATGTATAATGTATTGTCTGGCTTAAATAATATCATCCAAGTTTATGGAAATTCAAATTAACAACGTTTTTATTTTCAAATGCCGTACTATGAGCAATATTAAATTACGAATATAGGCTACTGTATTATCAATTTATTGTGCGATTTAAACATTCATCTTTAGTTAGTTTGTTAGTTAGTTAGTTATTGTTGTTTTAAGGGGCGGAACTACGAGGTCATCTGCCCCTCTAAACACAGATTAATATATACATATTTGGAATGGAATTTAAAATTTAGAGGTGGATACCTAAATTTGAAAGACCGAAAATTAATAAAATAAAAAAATAAAACTAATAACTATAAAAATAAACAAAAATTAGGATGGAAAGACAAAAATCATCATTCAAAAACGAACAGGTCGTTGAGTCAATGTTACATTCATCTTTAGTCATGATTCTGTAAATAGCTGATTTGCATTTATAAATTCAGTTTCCTCCAAATTATATCCTGAATAACCGCCTGCTTCCCCAACTCAAAACTCTACTTTCATAAAAATAGATTTTCCGTGTGAAGAACCGCTTTTGGTTTATGACTAACAGTTGAGACTCGTAACTGAACAACCGAATAATGTAGCCATTTTAGGTAATACATATAAAAGTTATTGTAATTGGGTCGTATTACTTCATTGAGACCACGTAGCGTCGTGGTGCAGGGGCTGGCATTCTTGGCTTTTAACCATAAGGTCCGAGTTCAATTTCCAGCTCTGCCAAGGAATTTAATTCTGGTCTGTGGAACGAGGTACACTAAGCTTCTTGAAGCAAAACTAAGAGACGGGCTCGATTCCCACTTCTACTCCAGGCAAATGCCGGGATTGTTCCTAACGTAAGGCCACGACTGGCTTGTCGTACTCCTTTGCCTTAATATCAAAATAATACTAACTACTACAGACATGTAGTAACACAGGTTATCAGACAAATCCCACATACACACCACGATGACTCAAAACCCCTATATGAATTAACATCATCAACAACAACAACAACAACAACAACAACAACAACAAGAGGTAAATTATGATAACTTATGTGAACAAGTAACAAAAGTGGTTGCAGCAACACTAAGCATTAATTCAGGTTTTGAAGGGAGTAAAAATGCCCAATATGATAGTTTTCATGGACAGCTGAAAGTATCTCTTGAGTATTGCTTACCTCTACCTCGTCAAGTATGCCTTGTTACCTGTAACTGTTTAGTTCAGAACGTCCCTTCACGGATGTCACTTGTTTTATAGTACAGTGGAACTTGGATAATTCGAACCTCAAGGGACCAGTAAAAAAATTCGAATTATCCAAAAATTCGAATTAAGAAGGTTCTTTGAAAAGGGTAGAGAAAATATATTGTGTTACGTTTACTTAATGATTTACGTTCAACAAGGCAGATTAACAGACAACGGTAGGACTACTGTATAATGACTGTATTGTGAATAACCTTAAAGTTTCAAATGAAAAATAAAACCAAAATGTACTATTCACCTATTTAACGACAGTAGTAATCCAGCAATCTAGTTAAGTCTTAGAGAAATCTACTGTTTTTCAAAATAGTTTAAGATTTTTACCTGTTTCCTACAATTAAGTCTCTCATCCATTACAAAAGAACCTAACAAATTTAGGAACGACAAACAGAACCCCTTACGTCATTTCTACTAAAAAAAAAAAACGCCTAAGTTCTGTGATGTGGTTTGTTGCTTGGGCTGCACTCGGGAATAGTTTTTTTGGGAACTGACCCAACTGGCCCAACTGCTTGGCGTCCGATTGGATTTTTACACTAAAACTTGGAATTATCCAAAAATATAATTCGAATTAACCACGATTTTTTAGCATTGATTGTATATAAAATGCTAGGGACCAAGAGAAAAATTCGAATTAAAGAAGATTTCGAATTATAGAAGTTCGAATTAGCCACGTTCCACTGTACTATATTCGCGTACGGCCACGACCGTCTCCTTCCTAATCCTAGCCTCAGTTACAAATGTACACATTACTACAGACACAATCATAACACGGATCATTAGATAAATTCTACACGCTCACCGATGTACATGGGAATGATAACCAAATGTTCAAACCCCTGAATGAAACAATTTAACATACAAAATAGTATGAAATTGTTTTGTTAACTGAATCAATTTTGAAAGCTTAGACCAGGTGAAACTAGTTACGAACCGAGGGAACCCGTTGTGCTGACCTCGCGTCACCCCGCAATCTCTTGGCCAAATAGTTGAGCTGTGGTGCCACGGATTATTTTAGACCATAGAATGCAATCAATGTGTGCAGCTTATCGAAATTTCTTATAATCGAAAACTCTACAGAAAGTACCGTAATATTTAAAAAGAAATCCGTTTATCGTATTGGTGTAATATTTGTTCCGTGCCAATCCTGAAATATTCATCACGAGTGGCGTCATTGGATGCATTGCATTCAAATATTAAATTAAAAATTACAAAAACCCATCACATCCTTTCTACCATCCGGTAAACGCAGCTCAACAGAACTCACTGGTGAGGTAGTCTCTGACAGTTGGTTTCTCCTATAATGTTATGGTCCAAGCTATCGTATTCGTATCCAGATTTAAAGACTTGAATTGATATTGTCAGGCGTCTCTAAAAGCCGCAGTAGTTAAAAGAGACGTAAAACCAATAACATTATATGAGAAACATGGCGATAATTAACAGCATCCAAGGTTCGTGTCCCCCTGGGGACAGTTTATTTCCCTAACTTCTGTCTACATGGCTTGCGTTACTTGTGCTTTACACGACCTAATAGCTTCAAGCCTTCTTCTCTCAACAAGGATTATTGTAGACAGTTTACGCCTTCTGGAAGAGAATGTTTTCCTGGGATATTGACCAGCGTGTCGGGCATGCTTTCAAATTGTGTGCCATGACTTCTCTTAACAGTTCACGTTGTGATGGTTCGATGGCGCTGCTAGCACGCTCTGTTAGCAGTGCTACCTAGCGGAGAATTGTCGAACTCCCACGACCTGTACTGTACTTGAGTGCAAACACTATATTGCTTTTATGTTCGACCCTCACTATTATGTGTTAGAAAACTGTATCATAATGATGGTCATTATAACACCGTTTTTCATTATGATACAGTTTCTCCAGCCAATCAGAGCTCGTTCATTGACCAATTAGGTAACGATACCTTCGCGCATGCACTCAAAATCCAACATGTAGGACATAAACACAACATCGAACTATAATAAATTACCGACATGGAATACGCACCGTCCATATGTTCGCGTAAATAAACTGGCGAATATGAGACATGAAATACCACTGTACCGGTACCTTAATATCCCCAAAACCAATTTCTACACAGCGCGTGGTTTTGACAAGACTTCAGTGACAGTTTTACTGAATACTGGTGCGCAATCTGAACATATGGTATTGAAGCACACAGAGCGCATGCGTCGGTTGTCCAGAGAGCTTGGACAAGAGAGATATACTACCCACCGCAGCACCCGATCACAACATTCTACTGTAGTGACTGAACAGATATTTATGAATATTTATGTTAAAACATATAATAAAGTTATAATTATCGTCGAACATAAACAGTCGTATGCAACTCGCCTATAATGGTAATTAAGACACTCGTATGGAAATTATAAAACTCGCATACGCTCGTTTTATAAAAATACTCGTGTCTTAATTATAGTCATTATAGGCTCGTTGCATAATGTACTATTTTGTGTGTAAATAAGTCGTTCCAATGATAATGCCACAGTACATCTTCGATTCTGTTTAAATTACCAATTACAAAATTTAATGTAGTTTGACATATAATTTATGAGAAATATAGCTTTGTGTAATCGCTTTCGTACGGAAGACAACTTCGAGTGGTCAAAAGAGATGTTGGAGCGTTCTCCTAATCAAGTGTCCAGTTTTTAGCCTATTTTCAATTTTGAAAAAATAGGCTTATGAGATCACCTTTTGTCCGTGTGTGTGTGTGCGTGTGTGTGTGTGTGTGTGTGTGTGTGTGTGTGTGTGTGTGTGTGTGTGAGGTGTGTGTGTGTGTGTGTCCCTAATACAATCTAAACGGCTGGAGCGATTTCAATGAAACTCGGTAAGTTCATAGCGCTATTCCCGGCGACCTCGACCGTGCCCTTCAAATTTTGTTACGTCTCACCAATCCAACATGGCGGCTGTGCGAAATATTCCACTAGCATTCAATATCTCCGAAACTATTATCGATATCGCCCTGAAATTGTGTACTGTGATAAAGGGCGCCACTAGATGTTCACCTATGAGACTTTCAAAAACCTGGTGGCTACAGAACCAACATGGCGGCCAAGCGAAGTTGAGACATTTAAATACACTTTTCTCGCGATTTAACTATCCAAACGTAATGAAACTTGGTACAGCAATTGTTTATACACATTGTAATGCACTGGAGTCTAATTTAGTTAAATTGTTTACATAACCTCAAAATGGCGGCTGTGCGAAATATTTCACTGACATTCTATATCTCCGAAACTATTACAGATATCACCCTGCAATTTTGTACGGTGATAAAGGGTACTAATACAAGTTTACCTATGTATATTTCATAAACCTGTAAAACACAAAACGAACATGGCGACCAAGCGAATTTGAAATATTTTAATAGACTTTTCTCGTGATTTTACTCTCTGAGCGCTGTGAAATGTGGTACAGTGAATGATTTTGCAGTTTATAATCCACTGCCATCTAATTTAATTCAATTGTTTACATAACCTCAATATGGCGGCTGTGCGAAATTTTAAAATTAAGTTTTTATTTCTTGTGTCGTAATCATGCGATCGAAGTGAAAGTTTGAATAATGAACCTAGGCAATAATTGTCCTTGAATGGTACATAACTCTATGACCTATACATATAACAATCCTAAATTGCGAGCTTCCGAAATATTTAGACGGTTCTCAATATCTATGAATCTTTTACAGCAACCAAACTGAATTATTTAATGTTCATAGAGACTATGAACATATGTTCACCTATAGGACTTTCAGTAACCTGGTGAGCACAAATCCAACATGGCGGCGACGCGAAGTATAAATATTTAAATGGACGTTTCTCGCGAATTAACTATCCGAGTGCCGTGAAACGTTGCACGTTAAATGCTTATACAAATGTTGATCCACTGGCATCTCATTTATTTCAATTGTTTGCATAATCACAAGATGGCTGCTGTGCGTAATTTTAAAATCTCGTTTTTACTTCTTGTGTTCTAATCATGCGATTGAAGTTTGTATACCACACGTACACGATAATCTTAATGTAATAGTACAAAAATAATAATCCAACCTGGCGACCATCTGAAATATTTAGATGGTTCTCAATATCTACGAATCTGTTACAGCAATTAAACTGATATTTTGTATGTAGATAGAGGCAGGATGAGTAGGATATATGAAAATAGGCTGTATAGTTCTTCACGGAACTACTTGTTAGCCTATTTTCAATTTTGAAAAATTAGGCTTATGAGATCACCTTTTGTCCGTGTGTGTATGTGTGTGTGTGCGTGTGTGTGTGTGTGTGTGTGTGAGAGGTGTGTGTGTGTGTGTCCCTAATAAAATCTAAACGGCTGGAGCGATTTCAATGAAACTCGGTAAGTTCATAGCACTATTCCCGGCGACCTCGACCGTGCCCTTCAAATTTTGTTACGTCTCACCAATCCAACATGGCGGCTGTGCGAAATATTCCACTAGCATTCAATATCTCCGAAACTATTACCGATATCGCCCTGAAATTGTGTACTGTGATAAAGGGCGCCACTAGATGTTCACCTATGAGACTTTCAAAAACCTGGTGGCTACAGAACCAACATGGCGGCCAAGCGAAGTTGAGACATTTAAATACACTTTTCTCGCGATTTAACTATCCAAACGTAATGAAACTTGGTACAGCAATTGTTTATACACATTGTAATGCACTGGAGTCTAATTTAGTTAAATTGTTTACATAACCTCAAAATGGCGGCTGTGCGAAATATTTCACTGACATTCTATATCTCCGAAACTATTACAGATATCACCCTGCAATTTTGTACGGTGATAAAGGGTACTAATACAAGTTTACCTATGTATATTTCATAAACCTGTAAAACACAAAACGAACATGGCGACCAAGCGAATTTGAAATATTTTAATAGACTTTTCTCGTGATTTTACTCTCTGAGCGCTGTGAAATGTGGTACAGTGAATGATTTTGCAGTTTATAATCCACTGCCATCTAATTTAATTCAATTGTTTACATAACCTCAATATGGCGGCTGTGCGAAATTTTAAAATTAAGTTTTTATTTCTTGTGTCGTAATCATGCGATCGAAGTGAAAGTTTGAATAATGAACCTAGGCAATAATTGTCCTTGAATGGTACATAACTCTATGACCTATACATATAACAATCCTAAATTGCGAGCTTCCGAAATATTTAGACGGTTCTCAATATCTATGAATCTTTTACAGCAACCAAACTGAATTATTTAATGTTCATAGAGACTATGAACATATGTTCACCTATAGGACTTTCAGTAACCTGGTGAGCACAAATCCAACATGGCGGCGACGCGAAGTATAAATATTTAAATGGACGTTTCTCGCGAATTAACTATCCGAGTGCCGTGAAACGTTGCACGTTAAATGCTTATACAAATGTTGATCCACTGGCATCTCATTTATTTCAATTGTTTGCATAATCACAAGATGGCTGCTGTGCGTAATTTTAAAATCTCGTTTTTACTTCTTGTGTTCTAATCATGCGATTGAAGTTTGTATACCACACGTACACGATAATCTTAATGTAATAGTACAAAAATAATAATCCAACCTGGCGACCATCTGAAATATTTAGATGGTTCTCAATATCTACGAATCTGTTACAGCAATTAAACTGATATTTTGTATGTAGATAGAGGCAGGATGAGTAGGATATATGAAAATAGGCTGTATAGTTCTTCACGGAACTACTTGTTAGCCTATTTTCAATTTTGAAAAATTAGGCTTATGAGATCACCTTTTGTCCGTGTGTGTATGTGTGTGTGTGTGTGTGTGTGTGTGTGTGTGTGAGGTGTGTGTGTGTGTCCCCCTAATAAAATCTAAACGGTTGGAGCGATTTCAATGAAACTCGGTAAGTTCATAGCACTATTCCCGGCGACCTCGACCGTGTCCTTCAAATTTTGGTACGTCTCACCAATCCAACATGGCGGCTGTGCGAAATATTCCACTAGCATTCAATATCTCCGAAACTATTACCGATATCGCCCTGAAATTGTGTACTGTGATAAAGGGCGCTACTAGATGATCACCTATGAGACTTTCAAAAACCTGGTGGCTACAGAACCAACATGGCGGCCAAGCGAAGTTGATACATTTAAATAGACTTTTCTCGCGATTTAACTATCCAAACGTAATGAAACTTGGTACAGCAATTGTTTATACACATTGTAATGCACTGGAGTCTAATTTAGTTAAATTGTTTACATAACCTCAAAATGGCGGCTGTGCGAAATATTTCACTGACATTCTATATCTCCGAAACTATTACAGATATCACCCTGCAATTTTGTACGGTGATAAAGGGTACTAATACAAGTTTACCTATGTATATTTCATAAACCTGTAAAACACAAAACGAACATGGCGACCAAGCGAATTTGAAATATTTTAATAGACTTTTCTCGTGATTTTACTCTCTGAGCGCTGTGAAATGTGGTACAGTGAATGATTTTTCAGTTTATAATCCACTGCCTTCTAATTTAATTCAATTGTTTACATAACCTCAAGAAGGCGGCTGTGCGAAATTTTAAAATTAAGTTTTTATTTCTTGTGTCGTAATCATGCGAACGAAGTGAAAGTTTGAATAATGAACCTAGGCAATAATTGTCCTTGAATGGTACATAACTCTATGACCTATACATATAACAATCCTAAATTGCGAGCTTCCGAAATATTTAGACGGTTCTCAATATCTATGAATCTTTTACAGCAACCAAACTGAATTATTTAATGTTCATAGAGACTATGAACATATGTTCACCTATAGGACTTTCAGTAACCTGGTGAGCACAAATCCAACATGGCGGCGACGCGAAGTATAAATATTTAAATGGACGTTTCTCGCGAATTAACTATCCGAGTGCCGTGAAACGTTGCACGTTAAATGCTTATACAAATGTTGATCCACTGGCATCTCATTTATTTCAATTGTTTGCATAATCACAAGATGGCTGCTGTGCGTAATTTTAAAATCTCGTTTTTACTTCTTGTGTTCTAATCATGCGATTGAAGTTTGTATACCACACGTACACGATAATCTTAATGTAATAGTACAAAAATAATAATCCAACCTGGCGACCATCTGAAATATTTAGATGGTTCTCAATATCTACGAATCTGTTACAGCAATTAAACTGATATTTTGTATGTAGATAGAGGCAGGATGAGTAGGATATATGAAAATAGGCTGTGTAGTTCTTCACGGAATTACTTGTTCTTTTTGTAGAATATTTACTACGGTATACGTTCATTGCATGGGTTGTTGAGGGTTCTTACATTCTTTGGTATATTTCTACTTTGTAGTTATTCATAAAATGCGCACTGTGATAAAATCCTGCGAGTTTGTGGCATATACTGAAATAGAAATATTAATTACTAAAACTCGTGAAGAAAATAAAAAGATAACGTAATTGTGTTGCAGAACCACAGCAAAGAATCATGGATATATTTTTATTCGTCTATTCGTATTATAAGTACCCCACACGCATCAACAAGTGGAAATCTAAATGCGTTTGCACCAGTTACCATGATAACTAGGTGTCAGAATTTGTCCACACTAAACTATACTGTCCACGCTAATTCCAGATAGACACTGCAGTTAAAAGGGACGATAATTCCATTACAAATTCAGCCATAATCTACCAAGAGAATAAGTGTAAATTATGTGAATATGTCAATCCACAGTTCATTGTACTTTTGGGCTAATGTGCGGTAGTAAGATCGTTCTTTCCCAATCTACAGTCTTCACCAGAAGTTCACTTCTATCATGGCGGCTTCGGTGGCGTAGTTGGTAGCATGCTGAGCTTCTATGCCTAAGGTCGCGGGTTCAAACCCGGCCGATGTCGTCGGATTTTTAAGAGCGTTAAAATCCCTCAGTATGTCTTCCTTCGGAGGGGAAGTAAAGCCGGTGGTCCCATTTTATAAATTTATGACATGTAAAAGAACCTTCCACTAATTACACGTGTGTGAAGCTAAATTATAGGTGAGATTTGACTAACGCTCTTAGGTTCCAACGTTCGTCACCAGGAGCTGACTGCGGTGGCATCTAGTAACCAAGTTCAGAACTAGTTGGTGTTGACGGTGGCGTTTGGTAGCAAAAGTAGGAACTACTTGAAGAATGAATGTCTGCAGTCCTTACTTGAATTAAAAACAGATAACACACACTAATACAGCCATCACAATTAACACCGGTTATCAGACAGATTCTATACACACTCAAAGTACACGGGGCTACATGACGGCGTTGCCGCAGCCCCTAAACTGAGGAACCAACCATCACTTCTAGCATATGCTGAAGAGTCAATACAAGCACGCTGTTTTCGGAGAGAAGAATATAACCACGTGAAACTGAAGACCTCTGTAGATTGGAATGTATATACTTTGTAGCTGTAAACGTTAATGAGAAGACTGCTATAACAATTCCTCGCTGTTAAACGAATACTGTCATGTTAAGTAAATCATTGACTTCGCGTGTACAGTAAACACACCACGTATCGCGATATGCCCACCAAATGTTATATCTTCAACTCTATGATTTTTCAACAGATAATTATTTCACAATACTGTACTCTAATGTAGTGTAACACGTCTGCGGGGCTTCAGCTGTCAAGTTGCTGCACATCTTTTCACGTAAATATTCACTGCAAGACTCGTAATGTAAAATTTTCTATTACAGTATATATTATGATAAATTGTTACAATACCATATTCGCATTGCGCTTCTTCAAACATGACTTTGATGAGATCATTTTATTTTTATTTTTATTTTTTTAATTTTTTTTATGTGTAACATCTTTCCACTCGGTTGCTGGATATTTTTGTGGGAGTGATTTTGAAAAATGGGACGGAAGTGTGTAAGACGCACTGCCAGCTACTTAAGCAGCAAGGAGGGATGCAATCCAGCTGGCAGTGATACCATGTGGAATGTTTGTCACATACGGATTACTTCAAGGTTTCGAGGTGCCATTACAGATATTTCTACAATAAATCCTCTTCAAGTTGTCGTTATATGGTGTAACAAGATGTTCAGTAAAGAACATATAGCCTACTTTCTCCTAAATGCATGGGTATTGTTATAACTCTTAGTCCTTTTCCAAGGAGTATAATTGAATGTTGGTTGTAGTAGCTTGTTGAAATACAACGTGCTATAGGGATATTAAACATGAATATGAGGTGCCCTTTGCTAGTGCTACCTCTGTAAAAAAAAATCATTCAATTCGGTTTCACCGTGTTTGAATTGATCTGGGGAATGGATTTGCACACATACATGGCCGCTATTTGCAAACTATTGTGCTGATGACCTTGCAGTCAGTCATAAGATGCTTTCCACAAAAAGGCATGTTGTTGCAAAATCCGGTAGAGATCAAATTATTAGGATGGTCGAAATTTGATTTAAGCTTTTAACATTTGGGTGGCCGTCATTCCGTTTCCGTCAAGATGGCGGCGATATAAAACATGACACTGAGGTGCCTTTTGCTAGTGCTACCTCTGTACCAAATTTCGTTCAATTCGGTTTCACCGTGTTTGAATTGATAGGGGAATCGATTTGCACACATACTTGGCCACCATCTGCAAACTATTGGGCTGATGATCTAGCAGTTTGGTCAGAATATGCTTCCCGCATAAAGATTTGTTGTTGCAAAATTTGGTAGAGACTAGATTATTAGGTTGGTCGTAATTACATTTTAGCCTTTAACATTTGGGTGGCCGCGATTACGTTTCCGTCAAGATGGCGGTGATATAAAACATGACACTGAGGTGGCCTTTTCTAGTGCTACCTCTGTACCAAATTTCGTTCCATTCGGTTTCACCGTGTTCGAATTAATAGGAGGAATCGATTTTCACACCAAGATGGCCGCCATCCGCAATATATTAGGCTAATGACCTATTAGTTTGGTCAAAGGATGCTCCCTCCATAATGGTATGTTGATGCAAAATTTGGTAGAGATCGGATGATTAGGTTAATCGTAATTTGATTTAAGCTTTGAATATTTGTGTGGCCACCATTACGTTTCCGTCAAGATGGCGGCGATATAAAACATGACACTGGGGTGCCCTTTGCTAGTGCTACCTCTGTACCAAATTTCATTCCATTCGGTTTCACCGTGTTCGAATTAATAGGGGTTATCGATTTTGACACAAAGATGGCCGCCATCCGCAAACTATTAGGCTAATGACCTATTAGATTTGTCAAAGGATGCTCCCTCCATAAAGGTATGTTGTTGCAAAATTTGGTAGAGATCGGATGATTAGGTTAGTCGTAATTTGATTTAAGCTTTGAACATTTGTGTGGCCGCCATTACGTTTCCGTCAAGATGGCGGCGATATAAAATATGACACTGGGGTGCCCTTTGCTAGTACTACCTCTGTACCAAATTTCGTTCCATGCGGTTTCACCGTGTTCGAATTAATAGGGGTAATCGATTTTCACACAAAGATGGCCGCCATCCGCAAACTATTAGGCTGATGACCTATTAGTTTGGTCAAATGATGCTGCCCCCATAAAGGTATGTTGTTGAAAAATTTGGTAGAGATCGGATGATTAGGTTAGTCGTAATTTGATTTAAGCTTTGAACATTTGTGTGGCCGCCATTACGTTTCCGTCAAGATGGCGGCGATATAAAACATGACACTGAGGTGTCCTTTGCTAGTGCTACCTTTGTACCAAATTTCGTTCAATTTGCGCTCACCGTGTTCGAATTGATAGGGGGGGGACAGACATTCAGAGTCCACACACTCACACACACTCACACACACACAGACTCACACACATACACACACACACACACACAGACAGACACACCTTTTTTTTCGCCCTGTAGTGATCTCATAAGTCTACTTTCATTTTTTGCAAAAATCGAAAGTAGGCTAAAAATATTCATTAGATCACATTTGCTGAAGACAATTATGATTTATTAAGAGTCTGTTTTTCAATCTCTGGATAAAAGTATTGAGCATCCGCTCCCCGAGTAACTTTGCTCAACACTTTCATACTGAATAGTAACCGCTCATGCGAACTCTGGTGTCAACTGATTGAAACACAAACCACATGTTGAAAGTCCTCATATCAGTATTTAAATGATTATATGCTTTAATATGGAAAATTGTAACTAGTCGGCGAAGCCGGTATTATGTTTCTGCTCAATGGCTATTCAGATATTAACCCACATTGCGGTAATGCAGCGATCAATGTACTGTAATATATATCGATGTTTTATACAGGATCTGAGGTAGCCTTTCACGGACCACTATAGGAATTCCCTTTACTGTCAAGTAGGCGTATTCATAACTAATTTAAAACTCAATTCCACGTAGGAACATTATCGAAAAAAAAAAGCAAAATATTAATGGAGCATAAAAACTACTTCCATATTATTACCGGCACGTGAAAATGAGTATCTGCCTTGTACTCTAAATTTCTGTGGTTGTAATGGCTGCATGTATAGCATCTGGGTCTGCGAATCGTGAGGTCTCAGGTTCGAACTCCAGTCCCGGCAATTATTTTTGCTACCGGATTATCGATTTAAGCGATATCTATCATAACATTTGCGTTATTTTAAGAGAATCTACATGAAATTACGATTTATCTAATTTTAATTACTATAGTTTACACCAAGCAGGAGTTGGGAAATTTGATTGTATTGAACATTATTCCTATAGATAGGCTAGAGACTATGGTTTCATTCCTCCTCTTAATTTACAATATAATATGTGATGTTTGTTCAAACAAGTGTGACTGTATCTCCAATTCAATCTAAACATTCATCATAGTACCAGTATGATAACGGAGCGTAAATTAACATTTTAAGAATGTCCAACCTGTGTAGTATACGAGTAGGATAACATGTCATATGACTTCACATACATTTCATCTCAATTTCATAGTAGGATAACATGTCAGATGTTACACATCATATGCGACTACTGTAAGGCTCGGTTTTTTTTTTTTTTTTTTTTTTTTTTACGTAATAACTTTTGTTGTGCCAGCTGTGCATCTATGTGCAATCTTTTTGCTGGGTTTTAATTTGGCAAAGGTTGTATTTGTTTTATTTGAGAAAAGTAATTAATTTCATTCCGCCGTGACCCTTCCCCAAAAATAGCAGTAAGCGGATGTTTGACGTATGTATTTATATAAATTAATTAATTATTTATTTATTAAATGCCAGAGTGCCGTATCTTGTCTGCCTCACATGAGGCAGCTTGCGTATCGTTCAACATTTATGCGGAAATGACCATTTACTACTTGATAGTAATTACTTTGTCGTTAGCTCTCGCCGTTGATATTATAATTTTTAACTGTTAATACAATTCTTAGTGAAATAAGTTGTGGTCGACGTAACCACGTTCTGGGTGTTCCCCGTATCTGCAATAATGTTTCGCTGGGTGAAAAATGGCGGCCGTGTGGACTGGGCCACACTGTATTCATATAGTAGAGATTACAGTGCCTTCAATGAGTTCTCATTGTTGCCGCTAGATGGCGGTAGATGTAACTGCGACTGGGCTGCTTCCTTGTGGGCTGTGAGACAAGTGAAGGTTTCTAGAACTGACGCCTGGAGCGCTGCCTGGTAAGGCAGGAACACAGTTGCATAATGTTAAACCAAACCCGTAACATGATGGGATTGCTGAACTGTAACGAGAACAAAAGTGATATTGTGGGTGGATCCCATCCCATGACTCATCTCAATTAAGCGGGGTAGTGGCCGTGATCTGGTACTGTTCTGTTCTGCTTTGGTCAACCACGAGATAGATCGGAGGTCAGTGTACTGAGAACTGAGAGGCCATATTTTCAGAGCGTGAAATCGGGAATATTTTTTTGTAAAGTGTAGAGCGAAATAATCCTATAACTTGTTAGTCTAATTTTTGATTGATTCAGTCACTCCTTACGGTAGAGTGTCCAGATTTATTGAAATAAACAGTAGGCTGCGGTATATTTAACTAACTAGCAGTAGTACCCGGCTTCGCCCGGTGGAATGATGATAATGTTTTAAGGTCTCCTTAGAAATATGATGGACTTAAAATCTAAGTCATTTGCCACCAAAGACAATGAGGGAGTAATATCTAGGAGATTTGCCCTTTTGATAAGGATGATAATAAAAACTATTGTTGAATTGACACGTCAAACTTACAAACTACCGTAATAGAAATACATATTTCAAAATTCACAGGCGAGGAAGACTTATTGTGTGTGGTGATTAATGGTGTAATGGGCGTAACATCTACTGTAGGTCATTTGCTCTTATGATGAGGATGATAAGGGAAACTACTACCGGTATTGAATTGACACTTCAACGTATAATGTACACAATGTACTGTAATAAAAATAACTATATGGCGGCTTCGGTGGCGTATTTGGTAGCATGCTGAGCTTCTATGCCCAAGATAGCGGGTTCAAACCCGGCCGAAGCCGTCGGATATTTTAAGAGCGTTAAAAATCCGTCAGTATGCCTTTCTTCGGAGGGGAAGTAAAGCCGGCGGTCCCATGTCAGATTTATGGCATGTTATTGAACCTTCCACTAATTACACCTGTGTGAAGCTAAATTGGAGAGGTAAACAACGCTCATAGATGTCTACGTCCGTTGCCAAAAGCCGACTGCAGTGGCGTCTAGTAGCTAAGTTCCGAACTTGGCCTAGTAGTCGTTGACGGTGGCGCTTGGCGGCAAAAGTACGAACTATTTGAAGAATTCTAAGTTGCAGTTTGTACTTAAATTAAAAAACAGATAACACACACTAATACAGTCATCACAATTAACACCGGTTATCAGACAGATTCTACACACACCCAAAGTACACGGGGCTACATGACCGCGTTGTCGCAGCCCCTAAACTTAAGAACCAACCAACCAAAAATAAATATTTTAAAAATCACAGTCGAGAAAGACTTTATGCGGCGGTGATTATTGGTATGATGCGCGTAACATCTAGGTCATTTGCACTTATGATGATAATAATAAGGTAATGAAAAAATGACTACTAAACGAACATGGTGTTATTTTAAAACTGATATAGGTAATTCAGGTGTCTAGCTTCGATGTCTTCCAAAGTCTCAACCTTATTTTCTGGCTTAGGCCTGTACTGGATGCGTCTAGTGAAAGAGCGTACTGCTCGGCAAAGACAAAGAATATAGGTCCAAGCTGCACGAACCTGAGATGATCGCAGATGATGACGAAATATGATGACACACGTTCGGGGTTCCCCGTCCTATACAGATTGACCGGGAATCACTCACTGTTTCGCAACGGCCCTGTGCTGGCATCAGCATAGACAGCAGGAGATAACACGGCAGGCTCGGGAAAGTACTCTCAAGTCACCTCACGATGAATCAGCAAGCGATTCTCACAACTGACCCCCCCCCAGGGTCTCACAACTTGTGGGACGTGGGTTGGCGACCACGGAACCCCAGCTGAGTCTGGCATCGCTTCTACTTCCTGGTGCCAGGCTCATTTCAGTTCTCTTTCCTGTCGGCCTCCCTTGGTCAACTCTTGTTCTCTTCCGACCCAGACTGTATTAGGGTATCCGAGGGCTAGGGAGTCATTCAATTTCCCGCCTTAATTGGCTTTGTCTCATCTTTCCTGATACCCTCATTCTTCGAGGGGTCTGCCTTCTTTTCCTTTTCATAATATCTCCTGTCTTCTGCTCAAGGCCCTCAAAGAGGCAGGGTGTGTGTAGACCCACCACTTCTGGTACACCCTCAAGGGCTCATGACTGGTGAGTTAGGAAGCTGGCAACCCCGAGGAATTCCTGAGCTACATGCAGGGAATGGAGTGGTATGTCAGAAATTTCAAGTGGACAGTGTTACGCATCGGGTTCCAAAGGGTAAGTATACACACTTTGTTTTCGATCGGTGAACGATGTAGATTTGTACCAACGGGCCTTAATGCGGGAAATGGAGTGGTCTGTCCGAAATTTCGAGTGGACAGTGTTACTCGTCGAGTTCCAAACGGTAATTATGTAAAATCTGGTTGAGATCGGTGAAACGGTGTAGTTTTGTGCCAAGGGCCAAAATGCAGGGAATGGAGTGGCCTGTCCAAATTTTAAAGTGGACAGTGTTACTCATCGGGTTCCAAAGGGTAAGTATACACATTTTGTTTTCGATCGGTGAACGATGTAGATTTGTGCCAAAGGGCCTAAATGCGTGGAATGGAGTGGTCTGTCCGAAATTTCGAGTGGACAGTGTTACTCGTCGAGTTCCAAAGGGTAATTATGTAAAATCTGGTTGAGATCGGTGAAACGGTGTAGTTTTCTGCCAAAGGGCCAAAAAGCAGGGAATAGTGTGGTCTGTCCGAAATTTAAAGTGAACAGTGTTACTTGTCGGGTTCTACGGGTAAGTACTGTATATAAAATTGGGGTCAGATCGGTGAAACGGTGTAGATTTGTGCCAAACAGCCTAAATGCAAGGGATGGAGTGGCCTCACCGCAATTTCAAGCAGACAGTGTTAGTCGCAGTGTTCCAAAGGGTAAATATACAAATTTTGGTTGAGATCGGTGAAACGGTGTAGATTTGGGACAAAGGGCCTAAATGCAGGGAATGGAGTGGTCTGTCCGCAATTTCAAGCAGACAGTGTTACTCGCTGGGTATCAAAGGGTAAGTTTACGAATATTGGTTCTGATCGGTTAAACGGTGTAGATTTGTGCCAAAGTGCCTAAATGCAGGGAATGGGGTGGTCTGTCCGTAATTTTAAGTGGACAGTGTTACTCGCAGGGTTCCAAAGGGTAAGTATACAAAGTTTGGTTCAGATCGGTGAAACGGTGTAGATTTGTGCCAAAGGGCCTAAATGCATGGGATGGAGTAGCCTCTCCGCAATTTCAAGCAGACAGTGTTAGTCGCAGTGTTCCAAAGGGTAAATATACAAATTTCGGTTGAGATCGGTGGAACGGTGTAGATTTGGGCTAAAGGGCCTAAATGCAGGGAATGGAGTGGTATGTCCGCAATTTCAAGCAGTCAGTGTTACTCGCAGGGTTCCAAAGGGTAAGTATACACATTTTGGTTCAGATCGGTGAAACGGTGTAGATTTGTGCAAAAAGGGCCTAAATGCAGGGAATGGCGTGGTCTGTCCGAAATTTCAAGCAGACAGTGTTAGTCGCAGTGTTCCATAGGGTAAATATACAAATTTTGGTTGAGATCGGTGAAACGGTATAGATTTGGGCCAAAGGGCCTAAATGCAGGGAATGGAGTGGTCTGTCCGCAATTTCAAGCAGACAGTGTTACTCGCAGGGCACTAAAGGGTAAGAATACGAATTTTGGTTCTGATCGGTGAAACGGTGTAGATTTGGACCAAGGGCCTAAATGCAGGGTATGGGGTGGTCTGTCCGAAATTTTAAGTGGTCAGTGGTACTCGCAGGGTTCCAAAGGGTAAATATACAAATTTTGGTTGAGATCGGTGAAACGGTGTGGATTTGGACCAAAGGGCCTAAATGCAGGGAATGGGGTGGTCTGTCCGAAATTTCAAGTGGACAGTGTTACTCGCAGGGTTCCAAAGGTTAAATATACAACTTTTGGTTCAGATCGGTGAAACGGTGTAGATTTGTGCAAAAGGGCCTAAATGCAGGGCATGGGGTGGTCTGTCCGAAATTTAATGTTGACGGGGTTACCCGCAGGGTTCCAAAGGGTAAGTATACAAATTTTGGTTCAGATCGGTGAAACGGTGTAGTTTTGTATACATAACAGACAGACAGACAGACAGACAGACAGACAGACAGACAGACAAACTTTGTGCTTTATATATATAGATATTGATATTTAAAAAGAAGAAGAAGGGTCAAAAAATTGTTTGGCTCAATTTCAAGCGTAAGTGCTTTCCATGCACACACTCCTTACTCTGTGAGGAGTTCTACCATCACATATCATTTTAACGAGGGTAAGTTACAAATAACTACGATACAGTTGCCGATACTTTCGAAAAATAATAACGACTTTACTTAGTGTGAAAATTAACTACGCTGCAGTTACAATATCGTCAACGTAACGTATCGTTACTTTTCCCTTAGTTTTGTATAAAATAGTTGAAATGAAAATACATGAATATAACCATGACTGCCCAATTCCTTTTGACAAAGTTTAATATATTATGAAAATTAATACCTTAAGCCAATAAAATGTCCTTTTAATTATAGTGTATCGGTTTCGGCCACATTGTGACCTTCCTTAGCAGATATAGATAATACACGTCGAGTTTCATGTCTTACACTTAAAAGAATTTTATAACAAAGGTTGGTTGGTTCCTCTGTTTAGGGGTTGCGACAACGCGGTCATGTAGCCCCGTGTGTGTAGAATCTGTCTGATAACCGGTGATAATTGTGATGGCTGTATTAGTGTGTGCTATCTGTGATTCAGGTAAGGACTGCAGACGATCAATTTCAAGTAGTTCCTACTTTTGCTACCAAATGCTACCGTCAACGACACCTATCTGTGAACGTGGCTACTATATGCCACCGCACCCGGTACCTGGCGACGAACGTTGGAACTTAATAGAGCATTAATCAAATCTAACCAACAAATTTAGCTTCACAGAATTGTAGTTAGTGGAAGGATCTTTTACATGCCATAAATCTATGACATGGACCCGCCGGCATTACTTCCCCTCCGAAGGAAGGCATACTGAGGGATTTTAACGCTCTTAAAAAATCCGACGACTTTGGCTGGATTTGAATCCCATAACAAAGGTTATTTTCAAAAATATTTATAAAAATACTAATTGTCTAAAAACTAAAAACACATTAAAATTCTAAAAAAATCAGATGTGTTACTAGTATAGGTTAAAGGTGAAAGAGCTATTGAAAAAAACAGCTTGAAGTTGAAAGTATCAGTAATCTAAAAAGAAGAATAATATTGAAATGAGAATCAAATTATGGTAAGCGCAGTCAGCTGGCATTTGAGGGTGCGCAAATGCGAGGGAGCCGTGTCAGTAGATTTTCTGGCACGTTAAAGATCCCCTTCGGGGCAAAATTCATGTCCCCCGGCGTCTCTAAAAGCCAGAGTAGGGACGTAAAACCAATAACATTATTATTGATGATGATGATAATTCTTGTTTTAAGGGGCCTAACATCTAGGTTATCGGCCCGCATTATTATTATTATTATTATTATTATTATTATTATTATTAAGAAGAGGGAAAATATTATACGTTACAACACTTATATGGATTTTGTATGCATGAGTATATAATATTATTGTCATCAGGTTTGCATGTAATGGTTTCTATCATGTGGTCTGCACAAATAACCTTGTGATTCGTGTGTGTGTGTGTGTGTGTGTGTGTGTGTGTGTGTGTGTGTGTGTGTGAACTGTGTGATGTTCGGTGTGGTAGTTACCACTTGCAATTTTGCAAAAGGAGATCAAAATCATTGTGTGATTATGCTAAACAAAATAATGTAATGCACATTCTTTTAATAAATAAATAGACATGCAGACTCACGAACAGGATCTTAACACGACAGGTAGAGGCAAAGCCTCCAAGAACAAATGGATCACCACAGTGATATCAGACCTGGAGCAGTTTCAAATTTCTCCCAACACTGCATATGACGGACCAAATTCCGTCATCTTATTCTTCAAGGGGTATTCACAGTATCCGTTACCAGCAGGAATACCACAGGAACCACCGGATCGAAGTGAACAGAGGAGAGAAAGTCTACTCAGGCCGTAAAATGAAAGCCTTCTAGGCTAAGAAGATGATGATAATCGTGGTTTTAAGGGGCCTAACATCTAGTTTATCGGTCCCTAATGATTTGGGTGATAGTGAAAGATGAGATGAGATGAGATGAGAATGAAAACTATAAAGGATAAGTAAAGGATAAGGCAAATAAAGGACAGGAGGAAAAGAAATGCCCTCAACCCTCGAAGAATGAGGATTGAGGAACTTGGAAGCAAGGAGAGCCATGAAAGGCAGATAGGAAAGGGAAAGAGGAGAGGGCCTGCCCCAAGGTCAGAGGAAAAATGGGACAAAACGGACCCAGCTCAGGAATCCCTCGGGGTCGCCAACTCCCAAACTGACCAGCCGTGAGCCCTTGAGGGTATAGCACTAACCAGGGTACACCAGAAGTGGTGGGGCTACACACACCCTGCCTCCTTGATGGCCTTGTGTAGAAGGCAGGGATAATACGAAAAGAAAAAGAAGGCTGACCTCTCGAAGAATGAGGGTTTCAGAAAAGATGAAACAAGGGCCAATTAAGGCGGGAAAGTGAAAGACTCCCTAGCCTCGGATGCCCTAATATCGTCGGGGTCGGAAGAGAACAAGAGTTGACCAAGAGAGGTCGACAGGAAAGAAGACGGAGAGGAGCCCGGCACAAGTAAGTGGAAGCAATGCCGGACTCAGCTGGGGACCCGTGGTCGCCAACCCTCGTCCCACTAGATGTGAGCCCCTGGAGGGAGACCAGAAGAAACAGAAGACCCATGGAAAGAGTTAAAGCGTGCCTCGAGGTCCTTGAATGGCCAAAACGGAAAGAAGAAGAAATAAATAGAAAAGAATATAAAAGCTCTATTAAGTTAAAAGCGTATACAAATGATTAAATGCATATCATGTTGGCTTGTAAAGGATCTCTCGTAGCACATTTGATGAATACATGACAAAATGCAACCAAGAAATGTCCTGCAACAGAGACTCGGACTCATACAAAATCTTCCATTTTAATGCATTGTACTGTATCTTAATTTGCAATAATGAATTCGGTTCTATTCCACTTTGCCTTAATAATTTGGCCACCTCTGTACTTAACGCATTATGCGTTATGGGTAATGTTTTTGCTTCATATTTCCATTGTCTCACATTTCGTTATGAGTCATGCTGACTGTACAAGAATTGCGGAAGAGAAGACTGGACGAGTGTGTTTTTTGTTCCTCGTTACGAATAATGAAGATAATTTGTTAAAACAAGCACAGAACTCGTAACCGGTCGAACGATCCTAATTGGACTGGTTGCAATGGCTCTACGAATTTACTCCTCACTCGATTGAAATGCATTAACATGTCAGATGACTGGTAACATAAATCATACCTATAATTATCACATTGAAATTCTGAACACAATGGAGAGAATGGGAACGTATTAATCATATTCTCCACGTAATGGTCATCGCTGGTCTAATGCTTTTCATGTACAGATGTCAGTTAACTTCTGTGGCAATAAACGGACGATGATTCAACTAATGTTGGACTCAAACAAAGTGTGGCTATTTGCAGAGAGCTTTTCAAATGTTGACAAATTGGCGGAACGTTCGCTAAATCTAGGGGGATTTGAAGACCACAGACGGGGCATAATTTCGCATTCCTTATTAATATTTTTGTGTGTGTGTGGGAGGGGGTTTATAGGCTAGGGTATTTAAAGAAATTAAATGAACTATTTTATTACAACGTGGGCATCATTTGTGCAACATTTTTGCATGATTGATCGATTGAATTTATTTCCACGGGAACATTTAAAGAGCTCCTTTAAATTAGCATCCTACATATAGACTAATAGGATCAGGGATTATGTACATAGTAACAAATATTGGCGTAAAAAAAAAAGAAACATTTCGTTAAAAATAAGATTATAATAACTTACCATATATCAGAAGCATCAAGTTTTAGGTTATTAATGTTCTTAATAAGACAAAAGGCATTACATACAACTCACCACTACTACTACTACTACATAATAATAATAATAATAATAATAATAATAATAATAATAATAATAATAATCTTATTATATAATACGCTAAGGTGTATGTTTCAAAATAATCAAGCTCCTAAACCAGAGGGAGTTATAAGGTACGGTTTGTACCAAAATCTTCCAAATCGTCTGAATAGTACCGGAAAAATTTTGCATTTCTTGAAAAGACATCGGAAATATATTTATTTGTTAATAAACTCTTTTAAACAAATAAACAAGTGGATAGCCCCTGCCAGAACTGTGCCACGCATAGCACTAGAACCGGGCGGGTAGTCTGTACACACAGGGTGCACACAACCCATTATGCGAGAATTATCGCACGGGTCCGCTTGTAATAATAATAATAATAAACCTCAACTACAAAATGGATTTCGAGAACATCAAGATGGCGGAGAGAAAAATCATCGGGAGAATCTTGGGTTCTAAACTTAGAGATGAAGGATTTCGTCTACAATCACACACAATCACAGAGTGTCTCTCCAATATCGAGACAGATTTCCGCAAACGACGACTGAGATTTTACGGCCACATCATGAGACTGAATGATGGCCGATTAACAAATAGAATTCAGACATACTTAAGGAAACTTAGAGACAACAGTGTGGATTACACAGATCCAAATAGATCTCAAAAGTGCCAATATACATCGAGGATCTACTGACATTCAGTCATAAGATCCACAATTGGGAAGTTACACCTGTAGATCGGCCATGGAGATACGGGAAAGGATGGACGGAGGAACGTCGAGTTCGATATAACAAAACGATGACAGAGTTTTGGAAGAACAAGAAAAATAACCGCAGTAGATCATAATTTGATTTATGTGATTCTATGGGTCTAAACAATTTAAATAAATAAATAAATAAATAAATAAATAAATAAATAAAGAGGACATGCTTTAAATTTAAATTTTATCAGTCCAGTGTAGAAATTGCCATGGAAGTAATTTAGAGCGATGTGTTTTAATTTTACATCTCACGTAATTGTTGCAATTCTTGAGAAATTTGGATTAATTAACGACATAAAAGGCTAGCTACATTTGGTTTAGTTACGGTACTTCAATCTGTTTGAAAATTGAGACTTTTAAATCAATTTTGGGGTCTTTTTGGAGGACTGAATTGGAAACACTGGCTCGGCTTTCGCAGTTTTGTTTAGTCGATGGATTCAAGACTCGCGGAGAGCTGATCCCGGTCTAAACACTCAAGTTATTTTTCGAACACTTTTAGAGACTCGTAGCCTAATACTGTATTTCCCATCGATCCAGTACGCTGAAAGTTCTCCGCTGGCTTTCGAGTGTGCCATTGTTGCCAACTCTTAACTATTGGTGTAGAAATTGCCTTGGAAGTAATTTAGTGGGATCAGTGTTCAGTAACGTACCATTTAATTGTTGCGGTTCTGGGAAAAATCGGAGAAATTCTCATGTTACTACATTGTCGCTTAGTCAGGTACTTTAAATAAATACGAAGGATGATTCATAATTCACGGCAACAATGTTTTATCTTTTCCGATATTAATTGCCGTTTTGACATGTGTCACCGTTTCAATATGGTGGTGAAATACGGTGGCAATAGTTACCTTTTATTTCAGTAGCAGGTGTTGCGCGTCCCGCCCGACGAACAGGTATCCATGGCAGGTTGCATATAATCACTCTTGGCCTGGCTTCTCGCTGCTAAAGTTTTGCTTTCGATTCAGAGTTTATTTCTACCACCTCGTGGCGTAGTGACTAGCTTCTTGACTGTCTCCCCCAGAGGTCCGGGTTTGACTCCCGGCTCTGCCAAGAAATTTAATTCTGATCTTAAGGCTGGTGAGGCAAAACTGAGAAGAGGTGAGTTCGATTTCCATCTCACTCATCCTGGAAGTGTTTTCCGTGTTTTTTCCCACCTCTACGCCAGGCAAATGCCGTGATTGTTCCTAACTTATGGCTCTGCCACCTCCTTCCCAATCCCTACCTGAATTTCAAATATACACATTGGTACAGCCATCACAGTGACACAGATTATCAGACAAGACTCACCCAACTACACGGGGCTAAATGACGCAATGCCCAAGCCCCTCAAATGAAGTAACAACAAGAAGAGTTTATTTACTCAGGTTAGGACAGTCAAAGCGATCGGAGTGTAAGATACACACCGAAGTACTCTGTTACACGTACGAAGGACTGGTAACCAGCTAATGAAAATAATTTTACATAATCATAATTCATTGATCTACCGGTAGGCTGTATACCTTAATTGCTGTACTATACTTCCCATAGATTAGCGTATTGCTTCGGGACTGTTGGAAAAATACAGTATTTCTTTTACTCTGAACATTGGCTAGCACTGAAATCGACACGATACACGTTGGTCGAGCTATAAGGTTGGTTGGTTCTTAAGTTTAGGGGCTGCGACAACGCGGTCATGTAGCCCCGTGTACTTTGGGTGTGTGTAGAATCTGTCTGATAACCTGTATTAATTGTGATGACTGCATTAGTGTGTGTTGTCTGTTTTTTAAATTTAAGTACAGATTGCAACTTAGAATTTTTCAAATAGTTCCTACTTTTACCGCCAAGCGCCACCGTCAACGACTACTAGGCCAAGTTCAGAACTTAGCTACTAGACGCCACCGCAGTCGGCTCTTGGCAACGAACGTAGAAACCTAAGAGCGTTGTTTACATTCTTAACCTATCCAATTTTGCTTCACACAGGTGCAATTAGTAGAAGGTTCTTTAACATGCCATAAATCTATGACAAGGGACCGCTGGCTTTACTTCCCCTCCGAAGGAAGGCATACTGAGGGATTTTAACGCTCTTAAAAATCCGACGGCTTCGGCCGGGTTTGAACCCGCTATGTTGGGCATAGAAGCTCAGCATGCTACCAACTACGCCAGGTTGAGCTATATGTTAAGAGTTTAATCCTGTGCAAAATGCAGGTGTTGCTTTGAAGTATCATAGGCCTACATCTGCTTGCGCGTATCCTGCCAAATCTTTTATTTCAACGCAGGTGTTTTGGCAGATCGATGGGGTTAATAATAGGCATGCGTACTGATCAGATCTTGCTGTAAGCTGTGACATCTGGTCAAGTCACGTCTTTCCCTGCCCTCTGCGGCCCAGCCACCTTTTGTTACCATAATCGTGACTGCGGGCAAGACAAGAACAGAGTTGAACTTTTTGTTGTAGCACTGCGCGACGCGGGTTGCCTCAAACTACGGCGTGCATTGCAACAAGCTCTGGCTCGACGTGCAAGCAAAAGAGGTAAACAAAGGCACAGAAGTTTTACAATAACCCAAACTTTTATTCCGAATTATTACGAATACAATAGTCAAGGTTCCAGTAAAGTAAACTCGTGTATCCCACTGGCCTGGTGATGGTGTTTGACTTGTCTACCAAGTCCAATTAAATTAATTTTCACGCACTGCGTATGCTTCCTGTGGGCATTTTTCGAGCAAGTAATCTTTTATCATTTTAAATGATTATGTCGACTTCGCTGGGGTGTGGCGTTACGTTACGGTGACGGGACGAAATGTACCGAGAATGCACTGAGGTGTGTGACGTCATAGTACTGCTTGAGCTTCCTCCTTTACCCGCGCGCTCCGGTGAGCCTGACGTCATCCAGCCAGCTACCTCCTTTGACCTTGGTTTGCACTTGCTTTATTTCTTTTCTTTTTCTTTATTTTTTATTTTTATTTATTTATTTTTTTATTTTATTTATATTTGCTAACGGACTTTGAGTTCACGCAGCGTTTGTAGCATTTAAAATGATATAAAGTCCAGTCTTTCAGACTGACTGTCAGTGGTTTTTTTTTTTAACGATGAGACCTAAATTTATGGTTCTCAGTTTGACCTCAAGCTGGATCTGGTTTTGTTTAGCATTATGTCCCTAGTATTTCACTTAGATATCGGTATATTTCCTTGGATAAAAATCGTTCCACTTTTTTAAACGTTAAAGATGATAATACTAACCATATCATTCATTAGTATCTATTGTTAAGTTATAACATGATGCATATATTATCATCATTTCCGTATCGCAGGTGATAAAAGGAGGGTCACCACAGTTTTATCTTGAGTGATTTTAATGATCTCATTAACAATAGATAACATATGACCTTGGAGTAGTATTCCAACTGTTCGTAAATGATAATATTGTCCTTCATTGTCTCCCATGTACATCACATAAACTTACATTCGGCATGCACATTCACATCATGTCGTCTGCTTATAAGCGTAACACACTACACGTCCTTGAGAGAAGATTTTACTCGCATCGCCATAGAAATTACATAGCCTACAACAAATGCTGGCCGTTCTTTTTAAGGTGGTTTTAGGTAAATAAAATAATAAAACATAATAATTACCGTACATTTAAAATTCAGCAATTATTCTATGTTTTCGCGGGATATCGCCTAGGTGAATCAAGTCAGGCTCATCAGCGGGCTCTTGGTGACCCTGCCTGGACCGCCGCAGGAGTAGTGGACCATGCACTGCGTCCCTTATATGAAGCGCACCGCACTTCTTTGCCGCGGGAACTGAAAGCTCCCACAGGGAGTTGAACACAGTTTTTTTTAACATAGTTTACGTCCACATTGGAGCAGTTTAATCAGTCCATTTACATTTAAGTCCAATAGTGTTAATTCGAGATTCAGTTTTCCAGCTTCTTCTTCTGCTCCCGAAATGTCTTCATCCTTTCTGATTTGGCTGCCCTTTGTTTTTCTGTTATGGTATAATTTTTTCGTTCAATTGTTGTAAGTTTGAGTCGTAAGTGTTTGTTCCTTAGAATTCTCTTCTCTGTCTTCAATTTGGAGCATTGTTCAATTTAACTCTTCTAAATCATCCTAGGCCTCTTTGAACCAATTGTTCTTAGTTTTACACTCCCATTTTTATTAATTTATTTTTATTATTTAAAATTATTTTATTTATTACTGTAATTAACTTTAAAGTTATATTTTAATTTTATTTTTATTTAATTTTTACACCTTATTTTAGAACTCTTGATTCAGAAACTTGAAAAGAAGATGCCTTGCCCCCTTATTCGTTTAATTAATTCTATCTGTTATAGGCTACAGGTAAGTTTCAAGAAAATGCGATAACTTGTTCACTACTGAAATCGACTACTGTCGACCCAAGTATTATGTGTACTCGAGTTTGAAGGTTGTTTGTAAGTAACCAATAGAACTACATAAAATCCAATAACATCATCATTTTCGTCGTTCTATTTTACGTTAGCTCATGTAGGTTTGGAATTTTTAATTTATATTTTAATATTTTTTGTCGCAGTTGGAACACAAAAAGTGCACGTTTTCAAGCGTGTTTCAACCATGCGACACATTTAAGAATTATTATCTCAAAGACCCGTCATCAGATCGAATCCAAATTTTAACACAATATACATTGGAATGTTGTATACCTGGTTTATTAATTTCAAAATGTTGCGTGTCCAAGAAAAAAAGTTGTTATCATTTTTGGAAGGTAACTTTTTCTCGGCTCGGGTGGTTGGAAAATGTAGTTCTTAGTTGCGATGTAATCCTTATACATCAAAAAGTTATGCTGTATGACTGTGAAATACGTAAATTAACTCAATTATTTTATATCGGTTTGTATTTGTAGGCGGAAATAACACATCGTTCACCACCTATCCGCTCCGGGAAAGCTGTACAGCGTTGCTGTGATGGAGCCCATCACTTCCGAGCGAGGCACGCCATGATGCGTGATGTGCTCTATTTCGGCAACGCTGTACAGCTTTTCCGGGAGCGGGTAGGTGGTGAACAATGTGTTATTTCCACCTACAAATACAAACCGTTATAAAATAAGTGAGTTAATTTGCGTATTTCACAGTCATACAGCATAACTTTTTGATGTATAAGGATTACATCGCAACTAAGAACTACATTTTTCAACCACCCCGAGCCGAGAAAAAGTTACCTTACAAAAATGATAACAACTTTTTTTCTTGGACACGCAACATTTTGAAATTAATAAACCAGTTATACAACATTCCAATGTATATTGTGTTAAAATTTGGATTCAATCTGATGACGGGTTTTTGAGATAATAATTCTTAAATGTGACGCATGGTTGAAACACGCTTAAAAACGTGCACTTTTTGTGCTCCAACTGCGACAAAAAATATTAAAATATAAATTAAAAATTCCAAACCTACATGAGGTAACGTGCAATAGAACGATGAAAATGATGATGTTATTGGATTTTATGTAGGTCTATCGGTTACTTCACAAACAACCTTCAAACTCGAGTGCACATAATACTTTGGCCGACAGTAGTGTCGACGAATACCATACCGAACTTGAAGAGGGTCTTTCTACTTGATTTGAACATTGAAGAATGCAGAATGTGTCCTTGCAAAGGCGTGTTACATGAAGTCACGCGAGTAGTAAGGAAGTTGTCCACCTTACAGTAGCTGCTGTAAGCCTCGAAGCAGCAGGTAGTCCGCTATGTTAGGCGTCTACCATTGTTATAGCTGCATGAATTACTGCGATCAGGGAGAGATGTTCCCCGCAGAGAATGCTATCTCATAAACTGCTCTGGAGATTTCGCTTCATGCTGTTTCTTGTGTTAAAGAGGACGCGTTTTCGTTCCTGCTTCCTCATACAGCCTGGTTAGTTTTTTTACTGTATTTTTTATATAAGTCTAACCTCGATATCTCGAATCGTTAGGAGACATCAAAATAAATTCGACTTATCGAGAATTCGAGTTATTGAGTTAGGTAGAAATATGTTACATTTGAGATTTAATACTAGTCGCAAAATACAATGTGTTACAATATTTAAAAAAACACAAAATTAGTAAAAATCCATAAGATCGAAAAAAATAGTCGAAATTTGTAAAAAAAAACACAAAAAGTAAAAAAAAAATAATCTAAACATCTAAAAAAACACAAAAATCAAAATTTGTCAAAATATAAAAATCCCAACTAGTCAAAAAGGCTCAAAATTAAAAAAAAATAATAAAAAATAGTCAAAATACAAAAAGGAAACGTATCACAATTAGCCAAAATCAGTGAATACCGGCTCAAAAATTCCAAATAAATGAATGAATAAATAAATAAATAAATAAATAAAAAGTTAGTCAAAATACAAAAAGGAAACGTATCACAATTAGCCAAAATCAGTGAATACCGGCTCAAAAATTCCAAATAAATGAATAAATAAATAAATAAAAAGTTAGTCAAAATACAAAAAGGAAACTTATCACAATTAGCCAAAATCAGTGAATACCGGCTCAAAAATTCCAAATAAATGAATAAATAAATAAATAAATAGTTAGTCAAAATACAAAAAGGAAACGTATCACAATTAGCCAAAATCAGTGAATACCGGCTCAAAAATTCCAAATAAATGAATAAATAAATAAATAAAAAGTTAGTCAAAATACAAAAATAGAACAATTATTCTGCTAGTCTAGAGAATGAAATAAAAGTAGACGTAAGTGGTATTTACTATCAGTTTCTAGAATCGTAATCGGCGCCGATGTGAAGCGCTACCGATAACAGCGTCGCAATTAGCGCTACCGTTCTAGGGTTAAACGCTACAATGTGCTCTGACTGTTGGTTAGAGCAGAATGCGGCAACAATTGAAAGAAATTGCAGTGAACTCAACTCAACCATATGCAACTTCCCGTTTTGAAGTAATGCCAATATGAGAAAGTGCTACCGATAACAACGTTGCAATCAGCCAATTCTCCTCGCCGAACATAGGAGAACATTTGTGCCTTATGATATAAGTAAAAGAGAAACTACAGTGCATAAAAATACCGAAAAGAAAGAAAAGAAATTATCTTTTAAAAAGTTTGATTTTACTTACGAAATTTACGAAAACTGGTAGCCTAAGCTACATTTAACGCGGTGACTATCAGCGCCTCCAGTGGTTTGGGCCGATATGAGATTCTATCAAGAACATAGTTCAGTATAGAAGTTGCACACGGTGGACTCAACTACAGTAATCTGTGGAAAATTTGAATTACAGTAGAACCTCCCAATAAAACAAGTTGCACTGAAAAATACAAACATGTTCGATATGAAGAACAAGAAACAAAAGTTTCATGCTTTTCAGTCGGTCAACACGATTGTACCCAAATGGGATGGGTTATTCCCTAAACCTGAAAAAAAATACTTGATATTGATAAATACACTTGGATGACCAGTTTCGATCGTCAAGCGATCATCATCAGATCCATTACACTTAGGCTATAAAAGCTATGTATGAAAATATGGGTGAAAATATTTACAATATAGCCTATGCACTTATTTAGATGCAGTATTAGTTGAGATAGTGCAACTCGTCATTATATGTTAGTTGTAGTCTATGTGATGTTTTGTTGAGATACTGGAAGTGGTGATTGACCTCCGGAATTTGCTTGTTTGGAGTGAATTATGTGGTTGTAAATTTCAGATTGTATTGTACAGACTACTTATCTGGTTGAGTCTTGCGCGGTTCTGTTGAGAGCAGTTAACTTGGCCACTGTTTGTTTACTAAGGCAACACTGAAAAATGGCTTCAAACACCATAATGAAGAACAAGTTTAAGTGCCAGGGATATAATTTAAGCTTCGAGATATCGAAAAATTCGAGTCATAGAAATTCGGCTTGAAGAGAAAAATATACATGTAAATTTTAGGAAGTTTGTTCGGGAAATGATAATTACTACGAGTTATCAAAAATTCGATGAATGGGTAGGTTCTAGATATCGAGATTCGACTGTATTTAATAATGCTACTTCAATAATGCTACTAATTTGTTTGTGTGTTAAGTAATGATTAATACATGTAATATTTATTTCAGGTTAGGGTGTTAAAATTGTTTTATTCCCCGCCTAATATTATTAGGAAAAATTGCGTTGGCCGACGAAAAAGCATTCTGTATGCCCAGAGTAGTCCCTAAATCTTGAAAAAGTAACTAGCGTTTTCATTATGTTAAACGTAGTGGAGTTACAGTTTCTTAACCCCCTCTGTGCTGCAAAAGTCACGGTTACTAGTAACAACCCTGGATGAGCTGCTAAAAATGTTATTAATTTGTCTACAGAACTGTGGGCTACGTCCCTTTGTTCGAATAGCATTTGCCAATTGCTCCGAAGGGCTATATTACGCGCGTGAATCTGGCATTTTGTGGAATGCTCAATAAACCTGATCATAAAACTGAACAACCACCTCGTTGGTGCTATCGACCGTAAATATAGAAGCTTCGGTGTTGTTTTTGTACCGCGAACGCTTTGAAATATATAGTTTTAAAACTAAATTAACCGACGCAATTACATAATGTTTCTTTATCGTTTGCTTGTTCATAGACTATTTCTGTAAATATTCTCACTACGGTAGATAATCACTGCCAAGCCAGTTTGACGCACGGAAGGCGTGTCTTGTATTACTAAGCATGTCTAATGACGATATTTCTTTGGCAAATGATCAGATTATATTTGGGTCTATCCTGAAAGTAACCTTAGTGTTCGAAGTCTTATACAAGCATCTGTTTATAGCTAAATCTTGTTGTATGAACTAGTTGTAACATTTATATGCGTGGGAATAACTTTTATTTGTTATACAGTCGCTCAAATAATAGAATGGATCCATACTTCATAGGGAAAATAACCTCGCTGTTTCTCCTCTTAAATCAACAATCACGACCACCACCCGCACTCTTTTAACAGCTCATTTATTTTAATTCTTTCTTTCTTTCTTTCTTTCTTTCTTTCTTTCTTTCTTTCTTTCTTGTTGTTGTTGCTTATTTTAGGGGCTGTAACATCGCGGGCATATAGCCCCATGTATTTTGTGTGTGTGTGTGTAATTTGTGTGATAACCTGTGTTATTGTGATGGCTGTACTAGTGTGTATATTAATTTGCAAATGGGGATATGATTTGAATAATAATAATAATAATAATATCGTATGGCCTCGGATGCCGGGTGCAAGCATTGTTAATTGACTTCCAGAGGGCAACTTGCATGTCGAATTTTATCGCTCCTTGAAGCGCTATGAATGTCAGGGATGTTCGATATCTAAGCTCCTTGACATTATAGCGCTTTCTAGTAGAGAAATGAACAACTTTGTGTTGGTGGAAAATCCCGAGTCTAATTTTGCCATTATGAACACGGCCTTCTGAATTCAAATGGGTTCTTTAACATGCCAACATCGTATGACATGCGTTTTGACGCCTTTCAAAAATCACTTACCACGGCCAGGAGCAAACCTGCAAGTTTGGGGTTAGTAGACCGACACGATAACCACTCACCCACCGTGGCAAGCTATGATTTTAATAGAAGGCGGCCATGGCCTTATGTTAGGTACCATCTTGGCATTTTCCTGGCGTAGAATTCGAGAAAACATAGAAAATCACATCCAGCAGGCCCGCGGTAGGAATTGTTCCCACCTCTTCTCAGTTCTACCTCACGAGGCTGCGTGTACTACGGGGGACGTGGTGGCGCAGTGGTTAAGCTGTTGGCCTCTTACCAATGTGGACCGGGTTCGATTCTCGATCAATACATGTGAGATTTTCGATGTGAAATGCCATGTCCTGTGGTTCGGATTCCACGTAAGAAGGAGGTCCCGTGGCTCATAATCGCACGATTAACGGTCACGTAATAGTACATTGGTTGGTTGGTTCTTAAGTTTAGGGGCTGCGACAACGCGGTCATGTAGCCCCTAATAGTACATTTTGCAACGAGCTTACAGTATAACAGCAATAATTAAGACACGAGTATGTTTATAAAACAAGTGTATGCGAGTTTTATAATTTCCATACGTGTGTCTTAATTACCATTATAGGCGAGTTGCATACGACTGTTTGTGTTCGACGATAATTATTATAACTATTTTAAGTTCGTCGAGATTTCGCCAGTTTTATGTACTGAACAGAGCGCATGGGACGCACAGAATACCTTGTATTTGACCATGGCCTCCTCGATTACCCCACTATGACACTAGGCAACGCAGTGAAATTTAAATTAGAAGACCTTGGAAGTCAGCGCAGATGCGATGATATCCTCACCTAATTGGTCAAACAACTGTTTCTTGAGCTGTGATTGGTGGGAGAAACGGTTTCATAATGAAAAATAGTGTTATAATGGCCATCATTATGATACAGTTTTCTGACATAATAGTCAGGGTCGAACATAAAACTACAAACTTCCTTCCTTCCTGAGTGTAGCCTACTACATTCGATGCTCGCGTCCGTTTCAAAAATCCCTGACGGCGCCGAAGCCAATATTTATTTCACTATTAGCCCGCCCCGGCTTCGCCCGGGAACAGTTATGAAGGCGTTACGTGCTACCTCGTAAACTGTCGCCTCAGTAATTGATTGGAGATTGTTGGAAGAAATAAAAACGTAAAAAAACTTATAGTAGACTTTTTTTTTGTAGAACCTTTCATACTGAACAATTCATATTTTTAACTGTTTGCCCAGCGTAAGCTTAAAAAGCGCACTGACACAAGGTTCCTGTTTCGACTTTTTCACTGAAATCGTTACTGCTTGGCTTCCTTTGACCTTCCTTGTGATATCCTCCACAGATTGGTGAAAACCGCATCAAAATCCATCCAGTGTTTCTCGAGATTACCCATGACATCCAAGAATCGGGGACTTTAGTTAGTTATTGTTGTTTTAAGGGGCGGAACTACGAGGTCAAATCGGGGACTTTGTTTTATACTAAGTAGAGATTGTAATATCCAATTTGCGACTAAAGGCTATGTAAGTTACATGAGAAGCAAATGAACTGGAGTTGGAGTTTTTTATTTTATTTTATTTATCGTATGGCTTTTAGTGCCAGGAGTGTCCGAGGACATGTTCGGCTCGCCTGAGTCTGTAGCTGCTTCCAGCGGACACCCTTAAGGTGAGCTACAAGTTGGAGTTAAAAGCATGGACCACATGGGCTAAATCTCTCCCAGCTGAATTGTGCTGCCTATTACAAGACACGAACAATCAGGACGGGGCTTTTAAATAATGCTACACCGTATTGTTGGCATGCGACCTTTGCTTGTCCTTCCGTGACCGTGACCCGTACTCACGCGGACAGCTGACATTTCCCTATTACTTGCACGCACGGGACTACTAACACGCGAGTACCCGTAACTCACTCGCTTCCTCAATCCAGCTGCATCCGATATGGTCGTAATATCCGTATCTGCTGTGCTGCAACTCGTACGAAAATATGTACAGTTTAATGCACGTAAGAGTTCCAAAAATAGAAGTGTAACTCACCCACCAGGGTAGCCGAGTGGTCTAGCAGTAAGGCATCCTCCGTGGCTGGACTAGGTTCTGAGATTCGGGGTTCGAATCCTTGCATTGACAGCGGTCTGATTTCCCACCGACGGGGTTTTCCACATTCACTCCTCGGAAGTAACGGAATGTACCTTGGATGGATGGTTTAGCGTTGACATTCAAGTCCCAAGAAAGTGGGTTTAAATGCAACAACCTCGTGTCAGTAGATTAAGTAACACGTGAAGTTGTTGCTAATTCATTTCAGGTGTTTTTGCTACACGTGATCATGTAGACCCGTGTACTTTTCAGTGTAATTTGTTGTATAAACTCTGTTACTGTGATTACTGTATTAGTGTATGTACTGTATTTGTAATGAGACTAGGATTGGGGAAGGAGGCAGCCATGGCCTCAAAATTAGGAACCATCCCGGCATTTGCCTGGAGTAGAATTGGAAAACCACTTGTATGATGGTTGATGTGTGAATCTAAACCACTTTATCTCACTTTTGCCTAATGATACTGAGTGTACCTCGTTTCAGCCTTCAGATCAGAATTGAATTTCTTGGCAGAGCCAGGAACCGACCCCGGACCTCTTTAAGGGTGACATCCAAGAATGCAAGTTTTTTTTTTTGGTGCATATCTGGTGTTTATTCTGCAGATGTGACCATGGAAATCCAATCGTCTCTTACGCACGGTATCATTATTATTATTATTATTATTATTATTATTATTATTATAGGGAAAGTTGTTGTTTCCTTCAGGGGCTTGGGCATGTGGTCATTAGCCCGTGGTGTACATGAGTGTGTGTATAGAATTTGTCCGATGAGCGGTGTTATTGTGAAGTCTATAGTTGTGTGTATATAAGGTGCGTTCAAAAAGTAACGAGCCAGAGGCTAGAATGCGCAAACTGGTGACTACGTCGGCTAATCGTGGCATGTGTAACGAGGTGTGGTTCCGACCAGAGCGTGGAAGGTCACAGCCCGTCGCTAGAGGGCACGCGTGCACGTCACGTGACGATACAAAGTGAGCAGCAGCATGCATCAATCGTCCAACGCAAACAGTGACATGGAGGCGTTAAACGAAGAGCAAAGATGTGTTGTTCGGTTTCTGACAGCGGGAGGTGTAGGGGGAACGGACATTCATCACCGAATGTCACAAGTGTACGGCGAACACTGCATGTCCCTTGCAAGGGTCAAGGCGTGGCACAAGCGCTTCAGGGAAGGACGGGTGTCGTTAGCCGATGATGCCCGGTCTGGGACACCCCCCTGCATTACCGATGACAACGTCCAGCTGGTTGATGCACTCATTGCCCAGGACCGCCAGGTGACAGTGAACGCCATAGCCGCCGTGGTCGGATTGAGCGTCGGAAGTGTGCACACCGTCATGAAGGAACGACTGTACTTGCGCAAAGTGTGTGCCCAATGGGTGCCCCACAGTCTTCAACCACACCAGGAAGCATATCGAATGGCCCACTGTCGTGGTCATCTGCAGCGCTATGCGAGGGAAGGGAATGGGCTCCTGGCACGAGTGGTGGCTGGAGATGAGTCATGTACTGTAGTCATCACTTCGAACCAGAATCCAAACGACAAACGCTCTGGTTGGAACCACACCTCGTTAAACACGCCACGATTAGCCGATGTAGTCACTGGTTTGCGCATTCCAGCCTCCGGCTCGTTACTTTTTGAACGCACCTTATATTTGTAACTGAGTCGAGGATTCGGAAGGAGAGAGGCCGTGGCATAAAGTTAGGAACCGTCCTGACATTTGCCTATAGATAGAAGTGTGGGGGACCACGGACAACCACTTCTAGGATGACTTGAGATTGGAATCGAACCACCACTCGCCAGAAACACCTCTCCTGACTCAATCCTATTAATAGCGTTTTCATTTGTTACTCTATCTACCCATATGAGCTACATGATTTTCCAGTAATACCACATTTCAATTGCTTCTAATGTCTTCTTTTTTGCTGCACCAACAGTCCAAGTTTCACTTCCATAGAGCGCCATGCTCCAGTTAGAGGTTTAAAAGAAATGACTTTCTAAGATCTAAATCTATATTATTTTGATACCATCAGTTTTGTTTTCTGTAGAGAAGCTCTTCTTGCCTGTGCCAGCATACTTTTTTTAAATCCTCTCTGGTTCGTTTATCATTTTGCTTCCTATGTAGGAGAATTCTCTTTCTTTCTCAGCCGACTGGCTGCGTGGCTCAGGGGTAACGTTCTCGCTTGCTGGGCCCAAGGTTGCAGGTTCGTATCCTGGCGCAGTCAGCTGGCATTTGAGGGTGCGCAAATGCGAGGGAGCCGTGTCCGTAGATTTACTGGCATGTTAAAGATCCCCTTCGGGGCAAAATTCCGGCACCCCGGCGACTCTAAAAGCCAGTGTAGTTAGAAGGGACGTAAAACCAATAACATTATTATTATTATTATTATTATTATTATTATTATTATTATTATTATTATTATTATTGTTTCTCAGCCTTTCACCTGCCAGTTAGACGTCTATAAGGGTAACGCTCATCCTCCGACAGCAATCCATTACTGTATTTGTTTTACATTTATTGATTATCATCATGAATTCTTTCATCAAGACTGTGTCCATTCTATTCAGAAATGCATTCAAATCATGTGTTGACTCTGCTAAGGTGACTGTCGTTGCAAATCGATTACGTTCATCGTGAACTTGTACTCGTACTCTAAATTTCTATCTAATTTCATTTATTGCATGTTGAATGTTTTGATTGAAAAACAGCTAATATTTAGTACACTCTAATTTGCTAGTCGATTAGTCTCGTTAAAGAATTACAATTTCGCCTTATATGGGATGCATTTGGTGACCTGTGTGACCCAAGTGTGAGATGCTGTAAGTTGATGGGTGTGTTGGGCTTGTTTCTCTCACAATGGAATCATACAGCCATTGTTCCATTGTTCTCTGCTAGTCCTTATGTCAAAGTCTGATTTCTCTTGATATATCGAGATGGGTATCGTTTGCAGTCAATCGGATTTCGTCAAATCTTGCTAGGTAACTGGCTGCTTGAACTAATCTGCATCATTGTTTCTCGCGAACGATTTGCAATAGAGACCCAGTGAAGGGTTTAGAAAACTCAATGTGGCAAAGCTTACGGTTACAGGTTATACCCAGTGATTGCTGAAAAGTGAGTGAAGAAAGGTATTGTCATTGCAGTGTTACCGTATCCAAATTGTGAATGCTACAAGGAAGCTATCGCTCGTCAAGCGAGCTCCATCAACTTCCCGAAAATAGACCAAATCTACAAGACAAAGTACATAAATTCACCTGGTTTATCAACGTTTTTTCTTGAATGAATATTTTTGTGCTTTGGTAACAGTAGGCACTAAATGAACAAGTGCTTTTCTCATTTGCTTTACACGGTACATTTAAATTCTAAGGTCTCCTGTTTCTTTTTTCTTTCCTTTCTCGAGATTCGCGAACTCAAGCGACGGTGCTGCCGTTATCTGGAACTAGCGTAATAAGGTTGATGGAAACACGAACAAACCGATGCTATTACATGTAACTTGAGTTGATGGGTGTGCTCTTCTCTCGTTTTTTCAGTTATTTTCATAAAAATTGAGGCTAAAAGATGACTTGTATAATTGCTCAGTTCCCCTGTGCTCTTCAAAGTCAACAATTGCCATATCAATGCATTACTTTCACAAAATGAAAGCTTTTCGGATGGAATGGAGTCTATTATTTCGCGCCGCAAAGCCGATTTCGAAGTATATGATCGTATACGGCCGCTATTTTATAAAGGTGAATTAATTATTAATAAATACTAATGAATTTCTTACAATATCCAGTACCTTACATTCTCCCCTGCACTACAACTAGGCGACTTAGTAAGGTCGATTTGACATCTGTTCTTCCCATGTGGCAAACATTACGTTTAAAGGTCGCTTTATCGTAGGCCTGCATGTGGTTGTCTTTATTTAGCTTGCCCCATTGCTCCTTCAAATCTGTAAAGCTCAGGTCTTCTAAGTTTTCAATCATGTGCCTATTAAAAATTTAAAAATCTTTATAGTAAACTTGTACAATCTTTAATTTATCGACTTCAACAGTATTAGGCTATATCTTCCAAATTTAAATGTATCTAGTTACTGAAGTAGGTACAGCAATGTACCGACTAGACGCTTATTACATATTCTTAAACTCATTTTTTTTCTCGGCTACTGGTGACCGAATTTCGTTTTCAATCTGGTGAGGTATTCCTTTCAAATTATTGGTTTGTAAGCTTAAAGCTTCTGTTTCTAGCACTTTCCTGCACACAACTATGTGTTTGGCATCTAAAATTGCCTGTCCTTCAACAAGAGCTTGCCTAGAATTACCAACAACATTGAATACATATAATGGAGTCTATCACCCTTGCGGCCACCATTTTGTCACTACCGACCTACCACCTACATTCGATTGAGTTAGCGAATTGGAAGCGAATACCATGTAGTATTAGCTCACATGACAAGGCACTCTTTAGGAATGGCTGTTAAAGGTGGCCAGCACCGTGAGGTGCTTTTGATACTTAAATCAACGAAGTATACGTTCCGTGGTCGTCTTATCATCCGATTTCTTCACTTGTGTAAAGGAGGCAAGGTTCCTTCGAAACGTATAGAGTTAAAAATTTATTTTCACACGGAAATATCCCAAAAGCATGAACAATTTTAATAATATTAATAATAATACTATAACACTGTCATCAAACCAGTACCGCTATATGCATCTGAATGCTTTATTCTATCCGAGAAATGTTTGCTCGCGAAGTTAGAGAGAAAAGAAAGAAAGAAAGAAAGAAAGAAAGAAAGAAAGATCCTACACATCATACTTGGCCCAGACTACAAAAATGGCATCTACATCAGAAAATCCAGGCGAGAAATATACTCGAGGATAGAGAAGATCACAGACACAATGCGAAAACGCAGAGTTTGCTTCTACAGTCATATACGACGGATGATCGACTCCCTATGGACGAAACGTATCTTCAGAATATTCGACTCCAAACTAAAAACTACAATGCCATGGTATGTTAACGTCCAGAAAGATCTGAAAGAAATGGGGATACGACCAGAAGATGCACAAGACCTAAATCTTTATAGAGCAGCCATCAAGACGTTTGGGACTTTCCGGGACGAAAAACGGACAACAGGTGCGAAATGGACAGAAGAACATCGTGATAAACACAGTGAGCTCATGAAGACAATGTAGATCAAGCGAAAAATGAGCAAATGCCAGAATGTAAAATGAGGCTTATCGTGGTCCCTAGTTGGCCAATTAGCGAAATTGAATGAATAATAATAATAATAATAATAAATGTATGTGGAATAATTAAATGGTCTCCTACTGATATGGAATGGAGATGTAGGAAAATACGAACATTGTTTACCAAACATGGAATACACCACTTCAAATATTAGTGACTACCCCGTGGTGTAGCGGCTAGCGTTCCTGGCTGGTACGGGTTCGATTCCCGGCTCCGTCAAGAAATTTCAATTCTGGTGGGAGGGCTGAAACCGGGTACAGTAAGTCTCGTGAGGCAAAACTCAGGAGAGGAGGGTTCAATTCCCACCTCAGCCATCCTGGAAGTGGTTTTCCGTGGTTTCCCCACTTCTACTCCAGGCAAATGCTGTAATGGTTCCTAACACAAGGCCACGGCCGCCTCCTTTCCAATTCTAGATCCAATTTACAAATATACACACTAATACAGCCATCGCATTAAAACAGGCTGTCACACAAATTACGCACACACCCAAATACACGGGGCTATATGACCACCATGTCGCAGCCCCTGAAATAAACATCAAATATAGTATTAACATGGAAGGTTTCATTTATGAGCGTAACATTTGTAAATTATTATTGTGAAAGAATTATTATTATTATTTTTATACGTCCATGTTTCGATGTTTGTCAGTGTAGCGTAGAAACTTAAACTTTACTGCTGTGGCTGCTGTTGACGGCTTTGGATATCTGGTCGTCAGCCCCATATGCTTATAACCTGTGCTATGGAGGTGCCTGCATTAGTGTACTTGTGATGATTTGAGTCTACAATTGAGCTTGTTGCTCCTGGACTTGAAAAATACTGTAGGTTTCATCCAGTTATTTGCCTTTAGATGTGGAGAACTCTGGTGGCGAGGCTATTTGATGTGAATCTACTAACGAGCTACGCAGTTCATTCGCGGAGTATGTCTAAGCGTACTGTGGTCAGTATTGAAGCATGGCGATTGTTGAAATGCCTGAGAAGCAGTCAACCCGTTTCCTTTCATGCAGATTGTCTACGTTCCTGTCTCATGTTTCCTGTGTGGAACATGGACAACATGGACTCCCTCTTGAGGCGATCCAGGAGCATGCAAACGTCTGACAACAGAAAGTGTTTCCATGTCATTAAAGCCATAAGAGTTGAACAGAGTCTGTCTGGCCGGACATGTCGTCTTGTCGGCAGATCCGGTAAGGCAAGCATACAAGGGTAGTTCCTAAAGCAATCGAAGCGTTTCCGGAGAAGTAAGGGGGATTGAGGGGATCCGGACCCACCAAATTTGGCTGGAATTTATTTTCTCTCAATAAACACTCACCGCTATAAAAAGCGAAACACTACGAATATCAGACAAAACTCAACCTTTGACCGTTTCATACCTGGTGTAAATTGAATGCTGTGACTTTGCTGTGATATGGAAATGTGCAGTGATTTAATTAGTACATTTGAGAAGTTTCATCGCAACAATTGATAAATATTGTTGATCGTGACAATCACAACACCAATGTTACGGTTTCCCGCTTTTGAACAACAATAACCACAAACGGCTGTGAATTCTCGTGTTACGTTATTTTTTGTGAGCATTATGGTTTGTCTACAATATTCGTAATCACACAGTGCAACAGTTCGGAGGACAGTACGATGAATTTCAGATTTCGACATTTCCAAATTCGTGTTTGGGCAATGTTGTGATTGTCATGGTCAATAATGTTTATCAATTATTGTGCTAATTAGGGTAATTAACTTATGATACATTGCCATATTGTTGTATTGCCATAGTATTTGATTAATACAAGGTTTCAAACGGTCCAACATTGAGTTTAGTCTGAAATTCGTAGTGTTTCGCTTTCTTTGCCGGTGAGTGTATATTTTTCTTAACAACGTTATGGCCAACAAAGGAGTGCGATTGAACCTGTATAACATTTGCTTTCTTCTCTTCCCAAAATATCTTCATTCTCTCACTATGAATTTTCTTCCTTTCTTCTTTCCATGCAGTGGTCCGGGGATTTGGAGCAAAGTGATGTTTGTTCACCAACGATCTGAAGCTAGGTCTGTCCCATAACATTTCGCGTGTTACGTTTATTTTTAGAAGGTCATTTTCAATTTCGATTGCCTTTTAGTCATGGTTAAATATTATTTTAGTAAGTCTTTCATTGTCCATTCTTTGAATATGTTCATAAAATTTCAATCGTCTTTTTCTAAAAGTGTCTGATATTTTCTCAGAATGTTTGTATAACTCTTGAGACCTCCTTTTCACCACACTTTCTCTATGCACACTGGGTTACGGATTTTCCTTTCTTATTTTCTAATTTTTTTTGTTGCTAATCTGCCTCCAATCAAAAAAAAGAAGGAAGATTGTAGTTTTACGTGATACCGTGAATCTTGTGATTATGAGCCACGGGACCTCCTTTTTACGTGGAATCCGAACCACAGGACATGGCATTTCACTTCGAAAATCTCACATGCATTGACCGGGAATTGAACCCGGACCGCCTTGGTGAGAGGCATACAGCTGGACCGCTGAGCCACCATGCCCCTTGCCTCCAGTCATCCGGGTTTCTTAGGCGTATAATATTTCAGGTTGAATTACCGTACATTAGTGTTTTAATTTTGCGTTCCGAGATATTGATTTTATTATATCTATTCAAGGTGATTCTATAGGCCTTTTTGTTTTGTTTTTGTAATTTAGATATTCTATCTTCGTTTGCTTCACGATTTCGTCCAGATGGGTTATTATCATTGCCTTTATTTTGGCGAAGTTACGACTCTTTGCCCCCTCTTACACATAACCACACACAGTGGAACTTATTAGACCTACATATAAGCCTAATACACACATGACATTGTTAACCTAACATACTAAGTCTAATCGAGCCTCCGTAGCTTAGGCGGAAGCACGCCGGCCTCTCACCGCTGGGTCCGTGGTTCAAATTCCGGTCACTCCATGTGAGATTTGTGCTGGACAAAGCGGAGGCAGACAGGTTTCTCTCCGGGTACTCTGGTTTTCCCTGTCACAAATTTCATTCCAGCAACACTCTCCACTATCATTTCATTTCATCTGTCATTCTTTTAATCATTTTCCCAGGGGAGTGCGACAGGCTTCGGCAGTCGGCACAGTTCATACCCTCGCCGCTAGATGGGGGCTTCATTCATTCCATTCCCTGACCCGGTCAGTCGACTGGAAACAGGCTGTGGATTTTCATTTTTCACTAAGTCCAATAAAACCTAAATACTAAACTTGAGATGGCAATTATATCCTGGGCATCTTAAAATAATAACTAACCTATATAAAATGTACATAATAAGTTAATGATTTGTTAGCGTATTTTGACCGTAGCCAATTACTCACACATCCATACACAATAAATTATTCTAGTTGGCCTACGATTTCAGGAGAAAATATTTATATGCGCGTTAGAGAGTAGTTAGGGTGGTATTTCTAACGTCACGAGGTCAGTTATTCCATATTCACTCAGCCTCGTGAGGCAAAACTGAGAAGTGATGGGTTCGATTCCCTCCTCAGCCATCCTAGAAATGGTTTTCCTTGGTTTCCCCACTTCTCCTCCGGGAAAATGTTGGGATGGTTCCTAACTTAAGTCCAAGGCTGCCTCCTTCCCAATTCTCACCTAAATTACAAATTCACACACTACTACAGACACTATAACAACACAATTTATCAGACCAATTAATTAATTATATATATATATATACGCACTCACGTACACGGGGCTAAATAATCATGATGTCCACACCCCTCAAAACAAATATCATCCATATTCTAGTGTCCAACACAAGGAAAGAGTTCCTGAAGGCAGATGAATGATAGCCGGCGGTCCCATGTCATAGATTTATGGCATGTTAAAAAGCCTTTCACTAATTACACCTATGTGAAGCTAAATTATATATAGCCTAGGTTAAACATTCGACAAACGCTCTTAGGTTCCGACGTTCGTCGCCAGGAGCTGACTGCGGTGGCATCTGGTAATCAAGTTCTGAACTAGTAGTCGCTGACGGTGGCGTTTGGCGGCAAAAGTAGGAACTACTTGAAAAAAAATCAATGTCTGCCGTCCTCACTTGAATTGAAACCAGATAACACACACTAATACAGTCATCACAATTAACACCGGTTATCAGACAGATTCTACACACACCCAAAGTACACTGGGCTACATGACCGCGTTGTCGCAGCCCCTATACTGAGGAACCAACCAACCAGATGAATGATGTCGAGTTCCTTAGTTCCTTCTGGTAGATTTTCGGAACGCATTGAAATCTGTCTCTGTGAATCTTCGTTTGCAGTGCTCGTAGAGACCTGGAAGCTGCAAGCTGACCCTCCCACAGTGAAGGAACGGCTCATCGATCAAAGAACGGGTTCTTACTCTGATGTTTTGTTTTGTTGCAGCAATTCTTTCCTCCCGACATGGTGGATCTGAATAGCTGCGATGAACTGGCCAGCAACTCCGCCATCCTGGACCAGACAGCCGCTCTGCAGGTAGGAAACTTCAGCGTGGTTCCGACAATAGTGTGCCGCGAACCTTGTAAATGAATTGCGTAGGGATATTATTAGTAGTGTTAGAATGAGAGTTCTCCTCCACTTAGGAAGTTGTGAGCCCCTGTCGCTTTGTGAAGGATGGAATAATGATGTTGGGGGAGGAATAGTCGTACAGGGGTCTGAGTGGTATGGTTTGAATGATATTTTTACGCTCTATCTGATGGTGAGGTTATTTTTTTAATCGGTGGATTATTGGAAATGAAATTTGGTTTTTTTTGACATTTTTCCTGATATCTAGCGAACCAATAAATTTAGAACAAAGTTTGACATGTCATGTTTTTGGTCGCGCTGCCCTCTTGCTGAGGATGCCTGTGTCGAGTAGGAGGAAACCCCTATTTTGGGGTAAAAACGTGATTTTAGACTATTTGTTATATTTGGCGAATCCATGGTCGGATTTTAACAAATGAGGTGTCCAAGGACTCGGGGTGACCCCCTCTTTCGAATGAGGTAGTTATTTTTCCAAAAACAATTCACAAAGAGCCTAACGCCATACATGTTGATTTTTTTAAATTTTTTACCTGTTTTTAAATGTTAAATGAAGATGGTCGTGGACAGAGAGACGGCACCGCTGGGCGTGTGTTTTAACGAGGCCTATACAACAGAAGTGCTCGGATACAGGAGTGACTCACGGGCTTCATTGATCACAACCAAAGACAAGTACATTCTCAACCCAATTGCTGCTATACTAAGATCCAGAGCACAGCAGTGCTCCCGTGTCTCTCTTTTCTGTATCCGAGGACACACTGGTTCTTCTGGAAATGAAAAGTAAGACATCCTCGCAAAAGCTGCCTCCTCATCCAACATAGAAATTACATACAATTACCCACCACCAATGTATGCCAAAGCCCAAATCAAAACACATCTAATAAGACAGTAGAACAACCTCTGGGCATCCAGTACAAATGGCTATGTCACAAGAGAATTATTTTCCCCCGACATATATAGCCTACTCCAGTTCAATACATTTCTGTCTTTGGCATGAAAAGTTTAAGTACTACTTAGAACGTTTAAAAATTAATATTGCAAGCGATTACTTGTACTTTGGTGGATCTTCTCAAACAGTGGGCCATTGTGCCATGTTTAGGAGGACAAGATTCGATTTTGAGTGTCAGCTGAACATTTGTAATATGGAACTTTCAAAGCCATTATTCCACCTGTTTAAGAAATCCCGCTGTTACAAACAGTTCCTTATGTTCATTCACCACATCTACAATAAGCTAGTTTCATAATTTTGTGTTAATGGACCAATAATTTACTGATCAAAACTATAACCCTAATATATTCATGTACATTAGGGTTCATACTGTTAGGATATTCAATAAATAAATAAATAAATAAATAAATAAATAAATAATATACCTTCCTACTCAGAGATTCAGGAGTGGATCACTACTGGAGTATAGTTCTGACGGGCAACAAGTCCCACTGTCTTACGAAGGAAGCGAAACTATCCCCTTACAAGTGTTTCTCGCTCGTCAGAAAGTTATTTTATGACGGCATTGAGATTTAAACGAAAGTTGTGTCGAAAGACCGAAGTAAACGCCGGTCATGACCTTTGAAACGTATTGAACTCGTACTTTCCCGAGGGTTCCATGGTTTTAGAGCTGTACATACACGAACATATGATTCGAACATACGAATAGTTCGAATTATTCGCTCATTCGAATTATTTGAATTCACAACTTATTCGCATTAGTGAAATAACCCGACTGTCAGTAAATTATCGAATGATTCGACGAACAAGTCGAATCATTCAAATAAACGTAAGGTAAGCATAAAGGGATAAAGAAAGAAAGAAAGAAAGAAAGAAAGAAAGGAGATAACGAGTTCAAATAAACATAAATAAAACAAAGAGAAAGGTAAGCATAAAGGGAAGAAGAAAGAACTAGATACCTACGAAAGAAAGAAAGAAAGAAAGGTCATAACGAGTGATGCTTGTTCAAATAAACATAAAACAAAGAGAAAGGTAAGCATAAAGGGAAAAAGAAAGAAATAGATACCTACCTTCGTGCTACCCTCATATCAGTAAATACCGTAAATATATTGTAAATTTTTCCCTATGTATTGACGCCTGCTTACATGCACCAAAATGTGAAAGCAGTTTTAAATAAAACTACTACCACTACCCTTGAGTACAAAGGTGAAGCTGCGTCTGCCATTAGTTAACCTGTTTCTGCAAAGAGAACTTCTGGTTTTCAAACCGTTTAAACATCTAAAAGTGTCATTTTCAACGGAAAACAGAACACAACCTCCCTTTAAGTCTGTAAAACTGTATCTCTGCGAATCTTGTTTTACTGTTTGGCTCGGGGAAGGAACAAAGAAGACGGGGAGCTGTTACATTTTTACGACAGCGTTTAACTCGGGGAAAGGACGATTCACCCGACCGAATGGTTTGGAATTTATCACCTTTGGTAACGTTCTTTGCTGGGGGAAAAACTACTGATACACACTCAGGCCAGTACAGTGTGTATAGAAACTTTAGTCACCGAGTTAACAGAGACAAAGGTATAAGAGTACAAAGACTTTGCCTACCCCGCAGCGTAGCCTTGCGCGTTAAAGAGCGCATCAGCTGCAAAGGTTTGAATCCCGGTGCTGACAGCGGTTATCCTGAGTGTGGGTTTTCAGTGGGTATTCACACACTCTCTCCAGGCTAATTTCAAGACTTTATCCAGGGTCATTATCTATTTGCGCCCCGATAAATGCGGCAAGCTCAGCCGGCTGTGACTGGCGCAGATCGCGGGCGCGGGTACCCGGTTCAGTCGGTGGTCGGCACGCACTTTCACACTTTGGTAAAAGTTCAATAATGTGTACTTAGTGTGCTCATAGTGCTCATGCTGAAATTGTCTGTCAACTCTTTTATTATTTACGGAGCTTGTTTCCTTGAATCGTTTAGCGAGCCTCCTAATTGTACTGGCATTATTAAGCACAGGTCTTCCTGGAAACTTGATTCGAAATTTTCGTCTCGTTTTAGACAAAGATTTTCTGCTTTTCATATACGAATTATGGATATGCACACGTTCGCGCAATGTGAATTGGTGTCAAGGCAAGACAAACAATCACAGTAATCACAATATCACTAAACGGGCAACACTAACGTTTAAGCTTTGCAGATACAAGTCCATATGAATGACAAAACACGTGTGAACTAACGATATGAGTCGGCGGAGCGCGCCTACCACCAGCTGAACCGCGTATGCGTGCCCGCGATCTGCGCCAGTCACAGCCGGCTTAGCTTGCCTTATTTATCGGGGCGCACATAGATAATGACCCAGTACTTACGCCTGTTTACCATCTTGATGGATGCAGTATTTTTGCATTTAGGCTAGCTGTTGGCACAGTATAAGGTGCGTTCAAAAAGTAACGAGCCGGAGGCTGTAATGCGCAAACCGGTGACGACATCGGCTAATCGTGGCGTGTGTAACGAGGTGTGTTTCCGACCAGAGAGTGGAAGGTCACAGCCTGTCGCTAGAGGGCACGCGTGCACGTCATGTGACGATACAAAGCGATCAGCAGCATTCATCAATCGTCCAACGCTGCCTGTCGCATTGCAAACAGTGACATGGAGGCTTCAAACGAAGAGCAAAGAGGTGTTGTTCGGTTTCTGACAACGGAAGGAGTAGGGAGAACGGACATTCATCGCCGAATGTCACAAGTGTACGGTGAACACTGCATGTCCCTTGCAAGGGTCAAAGCATGGCACAAGCGCTTCTGGGAAGGACGGGTGTTGTTAGCCGATGATGCCCGGTCTGGGGCACCCCCCTGCATTACCGATGACAACGTCCAGCTGGTTGATGCACTCATTACCCAGGACCGCCGAGTGACAGTGAACGCCATAGCCGCCGTGGTCGGATTGAGCGTCGGAAGTGTGCACACCATCATGAAGGAACGACTGCACTTACGAAAAGTGTGTGCCCAATGGGCGCCCTACAGTCTTCAACCACACCAGGAAGCATGTCGAAAGGCCTACTGTCTTGGTCTTGGTTGGACGATTGATGCATGCTGCTGCTCGCTTTGTATCGTCACGTGACGTGCACGCGTGCCCTCTAGCGACGGGCTGTGACCTTCCACGCTCTGGTCGGAACCACACCTCGTTACACACGCCATGATAAGCCGATGTCGTCACCGGTTTGCGCATTCCAGCCTCTGGCTCCTTACTTTTTGAACGCACCTTATAAAACGTAGCTTTTCACCGATATCTCAGTCTCAAACATAGCTTTGATTATATGGAAGCTACTAAGGTATGAGTGGTGCTGAGTAAGACATTTGGGGCACACCTAGTGTCTATTGAAACTATGAAAGGTTCTACTCGTAGGGTTTGTACTACTGTACTGACTGAGTGAGGAAAGCAATGACAAACTATCTCACTCCTCACCTTGCCTGAATATAGTGCTACCTTGGGTTTTTGTGAGTTTCATCAAACATAATCTGGTAGGTTGGTTCCTCAGTTGTCATGTAGCCCCGTGTAATTTGGACGTGTGTAGAATCTGTCTGCTAACCGGTGTTAAATGTGATGGCTGCGTATTAACTTAGTGTGTGCTATCTGTAATTCAGGTAAGAACTGCAGACGATCAATTTCAAGTAGTTTCTACTTTTGCTACCAAATGCTAAAATACTACAGTCAACGAAACCTAGCTGTGAACTTGGCTACTAGATACCACCGCAAGTTGGAACTTAATAGAACGTTAATAAAATCTAACCTACAAATTTAGCTTCACACAATTGTAGTTAGTGGAAGGTTCTTCTACATGCCATAAATCTATGACATGGTTCCGCTGGCTTTACTTCCCCTCCGAAGGAAGGCATACTGAGGGATTTTTAACGCTCTTCAAAAATCTGACGATTTCGGCCGGGTTTGAACCCGAAATCGTAAGCATAGGAGCTCAGCATGCTACCAACTACGCCACCGAACCGCCCCCGACATAATCTACGGTGGCACTTGTTGAGGTTCCGACCAGCCTCCGGGCTGACTGCTTAACAGACACAAACTTACACACTTTATTACAGTCCCAACACAGGTCATCAGACATGTTCAATACACACCTAAACACACGGGACTGATGATCAAGATTTCCCAAGACCTTAAATTGAATTAACATAAATTCCTAGAGGTTTTTAATTATCTTGGCAAGGAAACATCTGCGAGGTTAACTTGTGCTAACTTTTTCAAAATTGTCGCCCGTCGCTGGCTTGACTCGAAGAATTTGATTTGTAGTAACTAATTGGGTGGCGCAGCGATAACATTCTTGCCTGCTGTAGCCTAGGTTGTTAGATCTAATCGTAACGCAGTCAGTTAGCATTTAAGGGTGCTTAACGCGAGGGATTTGTGTCAGTAGATTTGCTGGCACTTTCGGGGCAAAATTCCGGCACCCCGCTTTCTCTATAATACAACGTTTAGAATGAAGCACTGGTTAGATAGGGATATTCTTCTCTCTTTCTGTTGCAAGTGAAACATGTATGACGCTGTCATTTTCTAGCAATCCACTGCTGCGATATCAGTCGAAAATATTTCCTGGTAAAAAAAAAAACACAGCATATTCGGGTAGAAATATGTTTTGCCGTTCTTTTTTTTGTCCTATATTAGAACTACGTAAATTCGATAGAAATTCTAGAAAATTCAGGTATCCATAATTTTTGAAAAAACTATAAACTGTGTCCCCTTTCAGTAAAATCGATCTTTTAAAATGTTGCATTGACTTTGTGGCGCCTATTTTCCACACAAGTGCACCTAATGTGCCTGGCGATGGATTCTTGAAATATTTTATACTGACAACATTAAAATTTTCAAGTAGGTAAAACTTCTGAATATTCTCTCATAACCGCATAGCAGCATTGAAAAAGTTTGTATGCTGCCAACTTTTCTATTTTTAATGATAACCATGTCATGTCAGTTTGAGAGTTGTAGAGGAAAGTTAAAAGAAGTTTTCTACCTGCATACCCAGAGTGTAGGTTTAATTGTTTATACAGGCCGGGCTGTTCATGGGCCGCGCATTATATGAATGCAGTTCTTATTTCAAGTCTTCGTCACTGTACGATCACTGAATGTGCGGAAAGAGTGCGCGAAGCGCTCTGTACTGCCTACTCTCATGGATTGGCAACCCTGTAGTAACGTGCCATAAGACCAATACTTCATTCTAAACGTTGGATGCCTTATAAAAGCTTCAGTAGTTATAAGAGACGTAAAACCAAAAACATTATTATTGATTAGTAGAAATTACTTTGAAGCTTTAAAAGTGGATTTCATGCTTCTAAATAAAAGGCTTATTTTGCTATCTAAAATGAAGTTTTCAGAGCTCGATGTAATTCAGTAATTATCATTTATTTAATCGAGGGGGTGTGCGATAGCCGCAATACATCAACAAAGCCAGCCAGCATGCCTGCAGTGACCAAGTAAACTATGACTCCTATACACCACCACATCCCAACTAGTGGGTAAACAATTCATTTCAAGTACGCGCTTTAAAAATGAGAGTGCTCGTCTCTTATCTTCGGGTAATGCACTCTTGCATTTTACATGTGGAAACTTCATTTGAAATGAACTTGAGATGAAGCTCGTTAGGGTCTCTTTGTTACCAGCTAGAGAGAGAGGCCGGAGTATAAGAGCAGTGTACACAGACACTCACAATGGAGAGATACACTAATCTCCGACCCGTAACCATGTGTGTGTATAGCCGCCAATTGAAGAGGCGGAGTTAGAAATTTTTAGAAGTAGAAAAAGCAAAGCATTTTTTTACAACCGCATTTATATCAAATAGGCTTTAAGCAATAATTTCATAACAAGAAGAGGAAGAGTCCATCCGAGAAAAGCTTGAAACTCCAAAACTCATGGACATAAGAAAGACGGCTGGCCCAGAGTGAAAGAATGAAGAAATTTTGGGCAAATAAGAAGTTCAAAAATATGAATTCTAGTGCTATTTAATCGTTCCAATAATAACATCCAATGGGTTGCAGGAGCCATAAACAGCGACCAAGAAGATACGACATTGGACAGATGAACAGAAAGAAGCTGCAAGCAAGATAATGAAGGAATATTGGCGCCAAAGAAAAATGAAGTCATGAAGAGTTATTTAGGTTGTACATAGTAGGCTAAAATCGATTCTGTAATAACAATAATTATAATAATAATAATAATAATAATCGCCACAAAATGTACTCCTGATTAAAATTAAATAGCCGTTATAGAACAAAATAAATTGCCGATCGGTTTTCCAACAAAAAAAGGATTAAATAAAACTTTATTAATATTATGATATACCTTGTCAATATTAATTAAATGTCAGGTTTTAGAAGCTCGTATAGATACAAGAATCATCATCCCGACTAAAATATCTTTAAAAAAATAAGTAGGACCGTACTTTATAATAACAACTTGAACAAAACTTAAACAAATGACGTACGTAGAAAAAATCATAATACTAAAGCTCTTATACCTACAGTCATAATCTTAAGTCATTGAAACTATCGAAATTAATTTTGAAATATTTTCTAGGGCCTATGATATTCAGTTTGACAACATTAAGAAAATGTTATAATTCACACTAGTGCTGATAACCTCGATGCTCCAACAGGAACCATCATCACATCGGAAAATTGGTAACGATAAATTCACTTTCCCAAGCCGAGGAGTGAACAAGGGAAGATGCCCCTGTAAAATCGCCATCCTCCACTCCCCCGACTGCAGGAATCGTGTTGTTGGCTGCTATGACTCGGTTTGAAATACATCTGGTCTTCGTCGAACGAAGGGGAGAAAAGAATCACTTATTCTCAAACACCAATCTGGATTCAACTGTGACAATGTTCCTTGACTTCAGAAATTTCCTGGTGAGATGTTCGGTGGTTTATTGTGTCTGTGTAACAACCCCGGGGGAGATTTTCTCTCTCTTTCTCTCTCTCTCACTCTGTAATGGCGAGGCGAATGAGAATTTCCATTGTAGAAGCCAGTATGTGAACTCACGACCCTCTGTCTCTCACGACTGGTAGCGCGTATTATTCAAGAGTTTAGTATTATTGCTTTGAGAATAGGAGCAGGAATTGTCTTGGTACTTTTTCACAGCGACAGCTCTTTAGCTTCTGAAAGAAAGTTCTTTCTTTTATCATAAATATCCTCTCGTACATCAAGAGTCCGTCTGCAGAGACAAAGCGAGAACAGAACAGGACTGGCTGGCTATATTGTTCTCTTTGCAAACTGGAATGGCTAATGCAGCAGAGTGCTCTGCTCAGGAGGAAGCTAGGAGGCTTTTCTTTTCCCTTCCCTATAGATACTTCATAAAAGCCTCTTCATGAAATAAGGATTGTTAACATATATTGATATTTCAAGCGCAATTGTAAGTTAATAATAATAATAATAATATATGCCAGTTCAGAAAGATGGAATATGGATAAAGAGACCGACAATAGAACTATACAGACAGAGACGATTACAAATAATATCAGAAAAGGAAGGGCAGAAGACAGACTGATCAAGAAGATGTTTAATATAGTTATGACTAGTAGACTACAATGAAAACCAATTGGTTAAAAGAAACCGTGGAGGACCTCAGGAAACTAAACATCTCTACAGAAGACATGGCAGACAGGAAAATATACGGGAAAAAATCAGACCACAGAAATTTGAGCAAACGCCCAAAGAGTAAAAAAAACAGGAAAGAAGTGGACAGAAGAAAGAAAGAAAGAAAGAAAGAAAGAAAGAAGAAAGGGACAGAAACGAAAACATGAAAATTTATTGTTTCTTTAACGCTCTCCTTACGGGGGGAATAAATGAAAATAGACTCATAGTAATAATAATAATGTACACCGAGTGCCGGAGTAAATTCACAAATGTTAAGTTTGGGCAAAGAGCATCACGACAACCTGCAAAATATGGGCAGCTGAGCGGAAGAAGGAGCATTCAGCAAGGATGAACAGATTTTGGGAAGAAAAGAGGGAAAACGCCTGAAATAGAAATCGTGAATACAAGTTCAATCTCTCTCCTAATGGGAAACAATCTAAATAATAATAATATCTTATGGCCTCGGGTGCTGGGTGCAAGCTTTGTTAATTGACACCCAGAGGGCAGCTTGCATGTCGAATTTCGTCGTTCCTTTGAACGGTATGAAAGTCAAGGAGGTTAGATATCTAAGCTCCTTGACACTACAGCGCTTTCTAGTAGAGAATGGAGGAACTTTGTGTTGGCGGAAAATCCCGAGATTAATTTTGCCTTTGAACACGGCCTACTGAATTCAAATGGTTTCTTTAACATGCCAACAACGTATGACATCCATGTAGTGATTTTTGTCGCCTTTCAAAAATCACTTACCACGGCCAGGGGCGAACCTGCAAGCTTTGGGTTAGCAATCCGACACGATAACCACTCACTCACCGTGGCAAGCATATTATTAATAATACACACCTAATGGATGGCAATAGGGTAACAAAAACATTTTAAACCTAGCACTATCCCTGCAATACCTTAACAGTTGGCTGGTAGAAATAACACAAGACCTACAATAAATCGTTCATAATAGACCAACATTTAGAACCCTAATAAAGAGACACAAGTTTACCGAGAAATCTACACGGATGAATATAGAATGGACAGTAGTACGCAAGAGAGAGCATAGCGAAACGGATGAAGGGATATTGGGAACAAAAGAGGAAACATAGGGCGAAATGAGTTCTAACGCGCTCCGTAATTGGGCATAAGGAGTAAGAAAAGAATAATAATATTAATAGAGGTAGATAACTTCGCTGTTCCGCCCCTTAAAACAACAATCAATAACAATAGTAATGATTTAACGCATTTCTTTTTCCATTTGACCACCTTGTGGTGTAGCGGCTAACATTCTTGGCTGTCACCCCCCGGAGGTCCGGGTTCGATTCCTGGCTCAGCCAAGAAATTTAATTCTAATCTGAGGGCCGGAAAGGGGCACACTGCAGAGGCAAAACTAAGAAGAGGAGGGTTCGATTCCCACCTCAGCTATCCTAGAAATGGTTTCCCCACTTCTACTGCAGGCAAATGCCGGGGTGGTTTCTAACTGAAGGCCACGGCTGCCTCCTTCCTAATCCATACCTGCATTACAAATATACACACTGATACAGCCATCACAGTGACGCAGGTTAACATACTAAAAGTACACACGCCTAATTACACGGGGCTAAATGACCACAATGTCCCAGTCCCTCAAATAAAGTAACAACAAAAGCCTATTCATGTAACAGCGATTGTTATAATAATAATAATAATAATGCATTTCTACACTTATAAATACATTCCAAAAATTAGCACTCTTTAAATTCGGGGGGAAATATGAGGTCTGTCACCAGCTCTTGATGAATGCAGTAATTTTGCGTATGTCTATAGGGAGAGGCTGTGCGGATCAACAAAACGTTACCCGCTTCCGCACGTTTGTCATCCGAATCTACTGGCATTGCAATAATATTTTTATGTTTAAAATGAATGTTTTACAGGTAGAATTGCTACCCTATTCGGTTCAGAGTGTTAATATTGTGCTTAATGAATAGTTTGAATGAGATTAGCGTAAATCTTCTTACATTCGTCATGAAAAATAAAAACCGGAAAAATGTGATATGTCGTAAACATCCGGGTCTAAGTAACGATATTCAACAAGTTTGGATTGTATTCTAAAAACTAACCGCAAATTTACTCGAAACATTATCCGCAGCTTATCCGCTATCCGCACAGCCATGCAAACTATATCCGAATCCGCGCAGGGTTTTATTCTAGGCACTGGGTAGAATAACCTTCCATAGATATCTCTATCTCATGTGATAATATGGAAGCTAATGAGGTATGGGTGGTGCTAAGTTAGGGCACAGCTAGCGTTTGTGGATGCTGTGGAAGGGTCAACTCACACGGTCGGTACCGCTACTCTGACTCAGTGACGAAAGCTCTAACAAACTACCTCTCTCCTCACTTTGCCTAGTATGCCTCATTATAACAGTGCCGTGCGTGAGGTACCATCCAAACTCCGGGATGCCTTCCAAAGAGACAACAAGAGACTGGCTCATCAACATACAAGTTCTTAGCAAGCTGATAGTACGCCAACAGCTCCGGGCCACGTTTCACAATTCTACCAACACAAGCCTGCATGTTACGCTCCAAAGAAAGGCAAATGCAGCTATCAACCCTACTGAGTGATATCCTAGCTTGTTATTTTGCCGTCAAAGCCCCCCAACCCGCAGGACTTCCGCGTGCCCTCTATCTGAAGCAGACATGCGGGGCCGGGTGCATCGGGGTTCTGATACTCTTCCGCTTTCTAGGATTTTCAAGGTCGCAATTTCCGGTATTAAACATCACAACGACTATTTTTACTTAAAGAAAGCAGTTTGTACATGGTGGCTTACTTACACTGGTAAGAAATATTGCCTAAAGAAAACAGCCATCAAAAAGACTTCTTCTTCTTCTGCCATATCCGATACGGACGTTGGCTACCACCATGGCTAACACCTTCTTATCCTGTGCAATCCTGAAGAGTTCCGTTGAAGACAGCCCAAACCACATTCTTAAATTATCCATCCAAGTTATTCGTCTCCTTCCCGGTCCACGCTGACCTTCAATTTTACCCTGAAGTATAACTTGGAGCAGACGGTATTTTGGATTCCTCATCATGTGTCCCAAGTATTCCAATTTCCTCTTCTTCTTAATTGTGTTGAACAGCTCAGGTTGGCTGCTCATATGCTGAAGAACCTCGGCATTACTCACATGTTCTGTCCACGAGATTTTAAGAATCCGCTGGTATATCCACATTTCAAACGCTCGAATCTTCTTTTCTGTAGCTACGGACAAGGTCCAAGCTTCAACACCATAAAGAAGGGTGGAGACAACAACATAACACTTCACAATTCTTTTCTTAAGCGTCATGCTGAGATCTCGACATCATAGTAGTTTTTTCATTGTCATAAAGATGGATCTAGCCTTCTCTATACGGCATCTTATTTCTACCGAAGGATCCCAATTATCATTAATATTCTGTCCTGAATAAACCGAACTCTTGACTCGCTCAATCTGATGTCCATCGACTAAAAGGACTTGTGACAATTCTGGTTTTCGCGATATTATCATACATTTTGTTTTCTTAATGTTGAGGTCATGGCCATATTGTTTACTCTTTTGATACACCATAGTAACAATCTCTTTAAGTCCTTCGAAACTATTTGCAATCAATACAGTATCATCTGCGTACCGTATATTATTAATATAATTACCATTGATCTTAATACATTGTTGAATGCCATCAAGTGTCTCGGAGAAAATCTGTTCTCCATAGATATTAAAAAGAAGTGGTGAAAGAATGCATCCCTGTCTCACACCGCGGATTATTTCCACTGATCTCGATATATGTTCATCAATTCTGATACTGGCCTTTTGACCCCAGTATAAATTAATGATGATCCCAATGTCTTTCTCATCTATTCCTGAGTTCTTGAGTGCATTATACAACTTATCATGCTGACATCGGTCAAAGGCTTTTGCATAGTCCAGAAAACATGCTTATATATTCCTGATTTACCTCACGGCATCTCTGGAAAAGAACTTGAAGCGCAAATAATGCCTCACTAGTTCCTAGACCGTTGCGGAACCCAAACTGCGTGTCACTGATATTCATCTCGCATTTCCTCTATATGCGATTATGGATAACTTTCACATGACTCATAACACTGATGTCCTAAAGTCACTACATGGCTTAGCCATCGGTTTCTTCGGAAGAGCAATAAATGTAGACAAGAGCCAGTCTTCTAGTAATATGCCCGTGTTGTATATCTTGTTATACACACATCAAAAAAAGTTTTGCATCACCTCGGTTCCCAGATCTCCGGCATATAGACGTTGACTGTGTATATTGTATCCAAGATACAGTCCCTTTGACTGTTCATAGATGTCACCAAAACTGCTCAAAGATGTAAACAACCATGCATGAGCAGGGCCTATTAGACGGAGGGGGGTACGACAGCCGATCAGTTCCAGTCATTCCACCAGGACGAAGGTACGCTGCTCATGTTGTCTGTAGTTCTACCATGCCTAGAAGGTCAATACCGCAGTTCGATCGCGTCCGCATTGTTACTTTGTGTCAAGAAGGGCTCTCAACAAGGGAAGTTTCCAGGCGTCTCAAAGTGAACCAAAGCGATGTTGTTCGGACATGGAGGAGGTACAGAGATACAGGAACTGTCGATGACAGGCCTCGCTCAGGCCGCCCAAGGGCTACTACTGTAGTGGATGACCGCTACTTACGGATTGCCGCTCGGAGGAACCCTGACAGCAATGCCACCATGTTGAATAATGCGTTTCGTTCAGCCACAGGACGTCGTGTTTCAACTCAAACTGTGCGCAATAGGCTGCATGATGCGCAACTTCACTCCCGACGTCCATGGCGAGGTCCAGCTTTGCAACCCCGACACCATGCAGCGCGGTACAGATGGGCCCAACAACATGCTGAATGGACCCCACGGAATTGGCATCACGTTCTCTTCACCGATGAGTGTCGCATATGCCTTCAACCAGACAATCGTCGGAGACGTGTTTGGAGGCACCCTGGTCAGGCTGAACGTCTTAGACACACTGTCCAGCGAGTGCAGCAAGGTGGTGGTTCCCTGATGTTTTGGGGTGGCATTATGTGGGGCCGACGTACGCCACTGGTGGTCATGGAAGGCTCCGAAACGGCTTTACGATACCTGAATGACATCCTCCGACCCATAGTGCAACCATATCGGCAGAATATTGGAGAGGCATTTGTCTTCATGGACGACAATTCTCGACCTCATCGTGCACATCTTGTGAATGCGTTCCTTCAAGATAACGACATCGCTCGACTACAGTGGCCAGCATGTTCGCCAGACATGAACCCTATCGAACATGCCTGGGATATGTTGAAAAGGGCTGTTTATGGACGTCTTGACCCACCAACCACTCTGAGAGATTTACGCCGAATTGTCGTTGAGGAGTGGGACAATTTGGACCAACAGTGTCTTGATGAACTTGTGGATAGTATGCCACGACGAATACAGGCATGCATCAATGCAAGAGGACGTGCTTCTGGGTATTAGAGGTAGTGGTGTGTACTGCAATCTGGACCACAAATGCTGAAAGTCTAGCTGTATGATGGTACAACATGCAATGTGTGGGTCTCATGAGCAATAAAACGAGCTGAAATGTTGTTTGTGTTGATCTCTATTCCCTTTGTATTTAAAGGTTCCGGAACTCTTGGAACCGAGGTGATGCAAAACTTTTTTTGATGTGTGTATAATGTAGTGAGCGTCACAATGCTATCATCATCCAAGATCTTCAATAATTACACTGGAATGTCATCTTGACCAGGAGCCTTACCATTTTTCGCTATCCTAATCGCGGAACAAAATATACAGGGCACATCACAAATTGTGCAATCATAAGTAGACATCTATTTTGTAATCAATGGGCTAGGTAGCAATTTCAAATAAATAATTTAGATAACTAGGGCAGTGGGCGACTGAGTGTCGTAGTTAGCAAAATGCCTACTGTTAGCGAGTGGTGTTGCCAAGTAAGGCTTTTTCAAAACTTGCCAGGTAGTGGTCGAAAGTCGTTAGATTCCCATGTTACCAAAAATGAATATACATATTGTCACTAACGAAAGTTCCAAGGGGTGTGGTGGAGCGGTGACTAAGCTCTTTGCCTCTCACCAAGGTAGACCGGGATATTTCATGCGATATTTATCACAAAATAACACGCTTTTATGTACAAAAATGGGGAGGGGGTTGCCGGTACCCCCTCCTCGGATTTTACTCACTAACTCCAGGCAAATGCCAGGATGGTACCTTAATTAAAGTACCTAGGCATTTAACTCAGTCCCAGACAGTTACACACACTATTGCAGTCGGTACAGAAACACTGGCTATTTGTCAAGTTTTGTCGCTGTCGACCTCCTGTACGTGAGGTATGTGTGAAAGGGAAGGTGGGGGTGGGGCAGGAACAGAAGCTGCAGGATTAAATATGCCTGAAAACTGTGAGGCAGTGTGAACTCTTGCATAATTTCATATTAATGAAGGTATGGAGAAGAAACGGAATGAAATATGAGCTGGAACACAAAGGCATGGCGGCATGTAGTCTACACAAAGACGACTAGTCTCGTATCTCGTCGTCACTTCCTCTGGGGGCCAAAGCCCCGAGTGGTGCGTGCTTCCGTAACGCATTGTTCTCGAGCTGATACGCCTCTATTTCCTTCTACATCATACCTGCTCGCATTGATCAGCAATGGTAGGGTTATGCGGCAAATGTTATCTTTTAAATCCAGAAAACTCATTTTTCTTGCTAAAAAGAGCAACCTAAAATCACCAATTATACATGTGAAAAGCTAAAGGAAGTAGGAGAATTGTGTTACTTAAGAAGAAAAATAACCAGTGCTGGACGAAGCAAAGAGTATATAAAAAGTAGGTTGGCTCAGGCAAGGAAAGCATGAAAAGGTATCTCTTGACATCGAATATACGTAGAATTAGGTATTAGAAATTAATTTTTGAAAGCCTTTATCTGCAGCGTTGCACTCTATGGAAGTGAAACTTGGATTGGTGGTGCAGAAGAAAAGAGGACAATAGAAGCGTTTGAAATGTGGTGAATGATGAAGATCAGATGGGTAGAAAGGGTTACAAATTAAGAAGTATTAAGATGAGTGGGATAGGAGAGATGTTTCTGTCGACTGCTAATGAAGAGAAGAGATACACATAATAAGACGCCCAGGAATAGCAAAGTTAGTTATGGAAGGAAGGAACGAGGACAAAACTGTAGTGGTAGACCAAAGTTATAATATGTTAAACAGATTGCCTTGGCTGTAAGGTGTGGTAGCTATGTAGAGATGAAACGATTAGCTCAGGACAGGGTGGCATGGAAAGCTGCATCAAACCATTCTGAAGTCTCAAACAAAAACAAGAAGAGTGTGTTGCGAATTTGCACCAAAAGAATTACTGTTCCAGGCTATATTACTGTATTATAATCATGTACTGGTACACGTTTGTGGTGACGTTTTTCTTCGTGTCCTGCATTTCTCTACCCTGTGATATCCTTAATTTTCCCCATTTCATATTAATTTCTTGATCTATCTCACAGGCATTTGATACTGCACTTGCCTATTTGTTGGCTTATTTCTCTTAGTAAAGGTTCGCAATTTGCACGAAAACTGAGGCTCCTTTCCAATGCGAATTAATTCCTAATTTTCCCATCATAATGGAGATTATGTCGAATGCATAAATACGTAGGTGTGCAAATAATTAGACTAGATACAAGTTTTCTAGTATTTCATTTTTTAATTTTCACGATTTAATTCAATAAATATGTTTGCAAGGCGTTGAAATTATTTCAAATGTTTAACCAGTAGCCTTAATGACAGTTTCCTTTAAATTACTCACAGTAAAATAATATTTTAGAATTTCCACCAAAAGATGGGGCTTGCTAATGCAAAATGCAACACGTTTTGTTTTTATGCATTATCTACTTTTCACTTGAATTTAGAAAAGAGGAATTCGGAGTCTTCTTTTACTGATGTTCAGGTCTTGAACTATTGAAAGTTTTGTGGACCATGGATTGAAATCACCTGATTTAGAGGGCACTTTCCAAGGTAATTGAAAAAAGAGAAAACGAACTCAGCTCTGGTGTCACTCAGGATACCCAATTCTGACAATTTTACATGCAATTCCTTATGGTAAAAGTTGTGGAAGAAAACATTATTAAGAGGGTAATAAAATATGTCAATATGTCATCAGCTGGTCAGAAAAATGATTTAGAACTAAAAAATGTGAAACATTTAAATTCTGTATTTGAGTCTAATAATATGTACACATACAGTAGGCCTATGTAAGAGAAGTATTAATGAAAGGAGTTTTAGCTAAGAGCAACCACAAATTCACTCTTATCAACAATACAGCTGCAATCAAAAACCTACAAAAGCAAAAGACTCAGTGAAACTCTTTAGCCCCGTTATAATCGCTCACTAAAGCCAGCTGAGTAACTCCAAGCGCTCTACAAAAATGCCAACAAACGTGTAAGAGATTTAATCATCTTTCTTTAACTAAAATCTCGTATATAGAGGAAACAAAGCTTATAACTAAGGCCCAGAAGTTCATGCACTACATTAAATGAATAAATGGGGGGCGTGGTGGCGCAGCGGTCAAGCTGTTGGCCTCTCACCACGGCAGACCGGGTTCGATTCCCGGTCAATGCATGTGAGATTTTCAATGTGAAATGCCATGTCCTGTGGTTCAGATTCCACGTAAAAAGGAGGTCCCGTGGCTTATGATCTCGCGATTAACGGTCACGTAAAACTACAATCTTCCTTCCTTCCTTTTTAAATGAATAAATATGCATGCAAAAATACACTACTGTCGACCAGAGTATTATGTGCACTCGAGTTTGAAGGTTGTTTGTGAAGTAACCAATAGACGTACATAAAATCCAATAACATCATCATTTCCGTCGTTCTATTTTACGTTAGGGCATGTAGGTTTGGAATTTTTAATTTATATTTTAATATTTTTTATCGCAGTTGGAACACAAAACGTGCTCGTTTTTAAGCGTGTTTCAACCATGCGTCACATTTAAGAATTATTATCTCAAAAACCCGTCATCAGATCGAATCCAAATTTGAACATAATATACATTGGAATGTTGTATAACTGGTTTATTAATTTCAAAATTGTGTGTGTCCAAGAAACAAAGTTGTTATCATTTTTGTAAGGTAACTTTTTCTCGGCTCGGGGTGGTTGGAAAATGTAGTTCTTGGTTGCATTGTAATCCTTATACATCGAAAAGTTATGCTGTATGACTGTGAAACGCGTAAATTAATTCACTTATTTTATATCGGTTTGTATTTGTACGAGGAAATAACACATGTTTCACCAGCTAGCCGCACCGGGAATAGCTGTACAGCGTTGCCGAAATGGTGCCCACACGCATCATGGCGCGTCTCGCTTGGAAGTGATGGGCTCCATCTCAGCAACGCTGTACAGCTTTTCCCGGAGCGGCTAGCTGGTGAACCATGTGTTATTTTCTCGTACAAATACAAACCGATATAAAATAAGTGAATTAATTTACGTATTTCACAGTCCTATTCCCGAGGATATGCACCTCTCTATGCATAATTACATGTGATGATGGCCTCCTCCCTTGTAAAATTTCAATCCGGAGGTAAACTAGTCCCCCGTTCGGATCTCCGGTTGGGGACTACTCGAGAGGGGGTTAACATCACAGAAGTGACAAAGAGGAAATCTGACATTCTACGGATCGGAGCGTGGAATGTTAGAAGTCTGCTAGGAAGTGGAAGGTTAGAAAACTTAGAAAGGGAAATGGATAGGTTGAGGTTGGATTTGGTTGGGATTAGTGAAATGCGCAGGCAGGAAGAACAGGACATTTGGTCAGGAGACTATAGGGTCATTAACACTAAATCAAACAATGGCCAAGCAGGGGTTGGTCTCATATTGAGTAGGAAACTTGGACAGCGGGTGGAATATTATGAGCAATATAGTGAACGGATTATTGTAGCAAAAATCAATACAAAACCTACGTGTACCACAGTGGTACAAGTCTATATGCCTACCAGTCAAGCTGATGATGAGGATGTTGAAAAGGTCTACGAAGAAATAGACGAAATTCGGAGGTATATCAAGGGTGATGAAAATGTTATAGTAATGGGGGATTGGAATGCTGTGGTAGGAAAAGGGAGAGAAGGGAAGACAGTAGGAGATTTCGGATTAGGTGAAAGGAATGATCGAGGAAGTAGGCTGATGGAATTCTGCACCGAGCATGAATTGGTCATAGCTAACACCTTATTCAATAACCACAATAGAAGAATATACACATGGATGAGACCAGGAGATACAGAGCGTTACCAAATCGACTTCATTATGGTCAAGCAGAGGTTTCGAAACCAGATTTTGGATTGTAAAACATATCCTGGAGCTGACATAAACTCTGACCACAATCTGGTTGTAATGAAATGCAGATTAAAGTTGAAGAAACTGAAGAAAAGTCAAAAGCCAAAAAGGTGGGCAATAGACAGACTGAAAGAGAAGGATGTAAACGAAAGATTGAAGAAGAGTATAAAGGAAGGACTAATGAAAAACCCTAAACAAACTTCAATTGCAGACGAATGGGCACTTTTGAAGAATGAAATAACAAAATCCGCAGAAGAAAACATTGGTAGGAAAGAAAGAATAGGTAGAAAACCGTGGATCACTCAGGATATACTAGAATTGATGGATGAAAGGCGCAAACACAAGAATGTAAGAGATGAAAAGGGGAAAGCAGAATACAGACGTCTGAGAAATGAGGTTAACAAGAAGTGCAAGGAAGCGAAAGAAAAATGGTTGAAAGAGAAATGTGCAGGTATAGAAAATTGTCTGAAATTAGGAAAAGTAGACACAGCTTATCGAAGGATTAAGAATACTTTTGGGGAAAAGAAGACTAAGTGCTGTAATATTGAGGACACAAATGGAAAGCCTCTAACACATAGGGAAGAAAAGGTTGAGAGATGGAAAGCTTACATAGGGAGTTTGTATAAGGGACATGAGATTGAGAATCATGTAATGGAAAGGGAGGAGGAAATCGATGAGGATGCAAAAGGAGATTTAATATTGAGATCAGAATTTGACAGAGCATTAGAGTAATTAGGCAGGACCAAAGCACCAGGCATAGATGATATACCGATTGAGTTGCTACGCTGCATAGGAGATGAAGGTCTGATCAGGTTATTTCACTTGGTGTGTAGGATTTATGAGACAGGTGAGGTACCCCCTGATTTCAAGAAGAATGTAATCATCCCTATACCAAAGAAAGTGGGAGCTGACAGATGTGAAGATTACCGTACAATCAGCTTGATTACTCATGCTTCAAAGATCCTGTCTAGAATAATTTACAAGAGGATTGAAAGCCAGATAGAAACGGAGTTGGGTGAAGACCAGTTTGGTTTCAGGAGAAATGTAGGAACAAGGGAAGCTGTACTAAGTCTTAGGCTGATTTTGGAAGGTAGAATAAGGAAAGATAAGAGAACGTTCATGGCATTTGTAGACTTAGAAAAGGCTTTTGATGACGTAGATTGGACTAAATTTTTTGACATTTTGAAATCTATTGGAATAAAGTACAGGGATAGGAGGGTAATCTACAATCTATACAGAAATCAGACAGCAGTCATTCGAGCTGAAGGACATGAGAGAGAAGCTGATATTCAGAAAGGTGTTGGGCAAGGCTGCAACTTATCACCCATACTTTTCAATCTTTACATTGAACAAGCTATGAAGGAAATTAGAGAAAAAATTAAAGTGGGAGTGAAGATTCAAGGAGAAATAATTTCAACTCTGAGATTTGCTGATGACATCGTCATTTTAGCCGACACACCAGAGGATTTGAATGAGTTTTTGAATGGTATGGACTCCGTCTTACGGAAAGAATTCATGATGAAAATTAATAAATGTAAAACAAATATACTGGAATGCCGCCGAAATAAATCAGAAACCTCTATGGAGATCAAATTGGCAGGTGAAAAGCTGAAGCAAGTAGGAGACTTCTGTTACTTAGGAAGCAGAATAACCAGTGATGGACGAAGCAAAGAGGATATAAAAACTAGGCTGGCTCAGGCAAAGAAAGCATTTCTACAAAAAAGGAATCTGTTGACATCAACAGATTTAGGTATTAGGAAGTCATTTTCGAAAGCCTTTGTCTGGAGCGTGGCGCTCTATGGAAGTGAAACTTGGACTATTGGTGCAGCAGAAAAGAGGAGAATTGAAGCATTTGAAATGTGGTGTTACAGGCGAATGATGAAGATCAGATGGGTAGATAGGGTTACAAACGAAGAGGTATTAAGAAGAGTGGGAGAGGAGAGATGTTTCTGGCGACTGCTAATGAAGAGAAGAGATAGGTTAGTTGGACACATACTGAGACACCCAGGAATAGCAAGCTTAGTTATGGAAGGAAGGGTCGAGGACAAGAACTGTAGGGGTAGACCAAGGTTAGAATATGTTAAACAGATTGCCTCGGATGTAGGGTGTGGTAGCTATGTAGAGATGAAACGATTAGCTCAGGACAGGGAGGTATGGAGAGCTGCATCAAACCAGTCAAAAGACTGAAGACTCAAACAACAACAGCATTACTTTTTGATGTATAACGATTAAAACGCAACCAAGAACTACATTTTCCAACCACCCCGAGCCGAGAAAAAGTTACCTTACAACAATGATAACAACTTTGTTTCTTGGACACACAAAATTGTGAAATTAATAAACCAGTTATACAACATTCCAATGTATATTGTGTTAAAATTTGGATTCGATCTGATGACGGGTTTTTGAGATAATAATTCTTAAATGTGACGCATGGTTGAAAAACGCTTAAAAACGTGCACTTTTTGTGTTCCAACTGCGATAAAAATATTAAAATATAAATTTAAAAACCAAACCTACATGAACTAACGTAAAATAGAACGACGAAAATGTTGATGGTATTGGATTTTATGTAGGTCTATTGGTTACTTAACAAACAACATTGAAACTCGAGTGCACATAATACTTTGGTCGACAGTAATTATTGGTCAAATATGCACCACGTTTCAAAAAATATGCACTATGAAATAACTACGGCAATTACAATCACTCCTTCTCTTCAGCGTTTCTATTTTGAATATAAAGAGAATATGAACAGACGGACATATAACTGCACCTCTTTTAAATATCTCAAATATGAAACAGTTTTAAACAGTAGTTAATGTTATTTTATGGAACTTCAAACTGTGTTGACCATCAATAATTATTTTATTGTTAATATTTAAGTATGCAATTTTAATAGCCAATGAATTCTTTAAAATGAAAATAATTTTAAAATATTTACATAGTGAATGCTGAACAAAAATAATAGATATTAACTTTCTAAAGAACTGAAACGTACTAGGTATTAAAATAACTTCAGTATTATTCTGACTCGCGGAGTCTGAATTGAAATATACGGCTTTGAGACCTTAAAGTAACAAAAATCTCTTCAAAACAATAGGAAATTAGAAATTACGCCCTTCTGAAGCAGAGATATGCATACATATGCAAAAATATGATTTTGCGTGAACTTCCAGGCCTTACTTACAACATATATAAATACAAAAAATCTAAGAATGATCATAATTCGTTATCTGGCCAGATACTGTAAGCAAACTAAAGTAAAGCCACTAAATACAGAATTATGATACAGTTTACGGAAGTTTTCTAATTAAGTCGGTCTTTCTTCATCTTATTTCGATCAAGTGGCTTATTATGGCAAATGTATGGAATTTTATTTAATCTACTATGCTAATATTTTTCCTCATACATTTCTACTGAAAAGACTAAAGTAATGGCCTTTAAGGGTAAGGACCCTATCCCCAGTAAAATTTGTCTGGATGGTAAAATTTTAGAAAGAGTTAACGAATTCAAGTATTTAGGATATCATTTATCATTTCAAGAAGAACGAGACATAACTGCAAAAATAACTAATTATACCAGAACAACAGGAATCATCAATCACGTCATGAAGCCATCTCTTGTCCAAAGGCATACACGCTTGCGTTTGTATAACACATTAGCCAGACCAACCCTATGCTATGGCAGCGAGGCATGGACAATAAGATGTCAGGACATCTCCAGACTCACAGCACGCGAAATGACCTTTATGCGCCGAACAGCAGGCTATACTAAATGGGATCATAAGAGAAACGAGGATGTGCTGAAGGAACTAAAAGTGAAACCAATAACTTCATACATTTGTGACTACCAAGAGAACTGGAAGCATCATGTCCAAAGGATGGAACCTGGAAGATTTCCAAAGGAGATCCTTCGCTACCAGCCACGGGGAAATAGATCGATAGGACGTCCGATGAAGAGATGGAGGGAAAGTGCAAGACCGTAACGGGACATTTGGCCCAATACTTGGAAGGAAGATGATGATGATGACATTTTCAAAACAGAAGTTTAAAAAGCTATGTTCAAATCACAATATTAACTTGAAATACTGTAGTTCTCGTCCAGCTCGTTTGTCTCATAATTGAGGATCTATCCTACAGGTGTGGGCTATATTCCATGTTTTTCGTCGGTCTTCCACTAGTCTAAGAGAAATCTCTAGGCCTATAAATTATATATATTGTGTTTAATTTGGTCTATGGGGTGTGATGATGCAGTGGTCAAGCTGCTTGCCTCTCACCAAGGCGGACCCGGTCAATGCATGTGAGATTTTCGAAGTGACATATCATGTCCTGTGGTTCGGATTCCACGAATACATGGAGGTCCCGTGGCTCATGATCGCGAGATTAACGGTCACGTAAAATCCTCCTCATTTTCATCGTCACTGACTCGACCATCTCCTGGAGTAGTGGCTAGCATTTTAGGTTATCACCCCTGAGGTCCGGATTCGATTCCCGGCTAAGCAAAGGACTAAAACGGGTTACACTCAGCGTCACGGTGGCTGAGTGGTCGACGTGTCGGTATACTAACCCCCATTATTGCAGGTTCGCTCCTGGCCTTGGTAGGCCTAAGTGATTTTTGAAAGGCGGCAAAAATACGACACGCATGTCATACGATGTTGGCATGTCAAAGAACCCATTTAAATTCAGTAGGCCATGTTCATAATGGCAAAATTAATCTCGGGAGTTTGCGCCAACAGAAAGTTTCTCATTTCTCTACTAGAAAGCGCCATAGTTCAAGGAGCTTAGATATCTAACCTCCTTGACTTTCATAGTGATTCAAGGAACAACGAAATTCGACATGCAAGCTTCCCTCTGGGTGTCAAATTACAAAGCTTGCACCTGGCACCCGAGGCCATACGATATTATTATTATTATTATTACTCAGCGTCATGAGGCAAACCTGAGAAGGGGTGTGTTCAATTCCTAGCTGAGCCATCCAAGAAGTGGTTTTTCGTGGTTTCCCCACTCCTACTCAAAGCGATTGCCCGGATAGTTCCTATTAGGGCAGTACATATTTGAACATCGAATTGTTCGAATAATTTTGAATACGAATATTTGATTCGAACATACGAATTATTTGCACTTAAATATTGGAAATATTTGCATTAGTGAACTAACCCGACTATCAATCAATAAAACTCGATTGATTCGATAAACGAGGATACTTACATCTTGCCTTACAACAAGATTAAAATATCTACGAAGGTAGACTACTTCAACCAATTGGCGATAGCGTGTTGCAGATCTCAACGCTAAAATATACAGTATATAAGGCTTCGGTGGCGTAGTTGGTAGCATGCTGAACTGCTGTGCCCATGATATCGGGTTCAAACCCGGCCGAAGTCGTCTGATTTTTCAAAAGCGTTAAAATCCTTCAGTATGCCTCCCTTCGGAGGGGAAGTAAAGCCGGTGGTCCCATGTCGTAGATTTATGGCATGTAAAAGATCCATCCACAGACTAAACTTGTGTGAAGCTAAATTTCTAGGTTATATTTCGTTGGAACGCTCTATCAAAGTTCCAGCGTTCACCACTAGGTGTCAGTGATTGGAACTACTTGAAATTGAACGAACTTATAGATCACCCTATGGGTGTCCTTTTGAAGCAGCTACAGCTCTGACGAGCCAAACATGGCCTCGGACACTCCCGGCACTAAGAGCCATACGATAAATAAATAAATAAATAAATAAGTAAATAAATAAATAAATAATGCGGAGATGGGTGCCAGTGTACATTACGAACGGCTATGAAAATAAAAGGCGTGTCAGTGTTTAGGATATTGGTCGAATAGGAGTCGGAATAGAACAGCTGACGAAGGAACGTCAGAAACGAAAAATCCTTAGAAAGGAAAATGGGCACTAGTAAATGCAGACAATGCCCGAATCAGTTTCGGAACCCAGTGGCCACTCGATTCTCGCGCTAATTGTGGAGCCTTGATGGAAGGGAAGGAGAGAGGTTAGCTTTTACATGGTACTAAATAAAACTGCAGAAATTTGAGAGTTATTTTGTTCTTTAGCAGGTGCTTTGGGTGGCAGAACATTCTTCTCTTGAAGCAATGTGATAACGAACTTAAGAAGCACCATGTGGCACTTGGATCACGGGTGGTACATCCATCGACCGTTACCAACAACTCGGGATAATGATTGACAGGCCTCTCCTCAATTATGAGGCCGTCACTTCATTGGGTACCGCAAACACAAGTGTTCAACTTCTGCACTGCAATCACAGACTATCTTCAAATCATATTAATTGCTTCTTTATAGTTCCAGCATCAGCCCAGTGGCGTATTGTATGAGCTAGCTAGGCCATCTGCGAAGCCCATAGATATTACACTGTGTCAGATTTTTATTATTGTTTATTATTTGTCCAGATCCTGGCGTAGTGGATAGCATTCTTGGCCGTCACCGTGGAAGTTTCGGTTCGATTCTCGGCTCTACCAAGGAATTTAATTCTGGTCTGAGGACTCGTTAGGCAAACCTGAGAAGAGGTGCGTTCGATGACCAGCTCAGTCATCCTGGAAGTGGTTTTCCGTTGTTTTACCACTTCTACTCCAGGCAAATTCCGAGATGGTTCATAATTTAAGGCGACGGCTACCTCCTTCCCAATCCTCACCTGAATTACAAATACACCCACTAATACAGCCATCACAATAACACAGATTATCCGATAAAATTCCACACACACTCAGGTATACGGGGCTAAATGTCCACAGTGCCAAAGGCCCCAATGAAACATCAACAACATGTATTCTGTATAAATAATTTCATCATACGAAAATCGTTTACAAGTGTGATCAGACTATCTCAATTCAATTGGGAAGTTATTCGTGTTGGTCGACTGAAAATTACCAAAAACTGAATTGCAATTGTTGTTTCTAAAATAAAAGTTATTACATTGAGTTATTTAAATTCTGGCCAGGTGTTTATGTTGGATGGTGCTGCACTGTTCATGAGTTCCTGCCATTACTGCATAAAACTGTTGTTGTTGTTGTTGTTGTTGTTGTTGTTGTTGTTGTTGTTGTTGTTGTTGTTGTTGTTGATTCACTTAGGGGCTTTGCGACATCGTTTTCATGCAGCCCGGTGTACTTGGAATTTGCCTGATAACATGTGTTATTGTAATGGCTGCATTAGTGTGTTTATATCTAATTCAAGTGAGGGTTGGGAAGGAGGCGGCTTTGGCCTTAAGTTAGGAATCATCTCGGCATTTGCCTGAAGTAGAAGTGGGAAATCACGGTGAATTACTTCCAAGAGGGCTGAGATGGGAATCGAACACACCTCTTCTCAGTTATACCTCACGAGGCTGAGTATACCCCTTTCCAGGCCGCACAACAGAATTAAAATTACTTGGTAGAGCCGAAAAACGAACCTGGAACTCTGGGGGCGACAGCCAAGTATGTATAAAACCAAAGTTAGACCAGGTTAGTGTTGAATGCAGCCTAGGCCACTGGCGTAGTCGTAGACTTAGCCCGGGGAGATCGAAATTAAACAGACCTAAAATCAAATCTGTTTCTTTACTTACAGTTAAAACTAACACTACTGTGGTTACATATTATGGCGGTGATCCACCTTCTTTGGTCTAGGATTACAGCACCGAGAACCGCGAGTTTTATTTGCGGGTGACCGTGATTCATAAATTAGCGTTTGAGCATGCACAGCTGAAACGACAGGTTTTCTGTTTAGTAACCAATATTTACTTAATGCAAGGAGTGGATTTCCTCGTTTTATTCGCACCTCAGGATAATGTTCTTCTTGTAGATGCGAACGTGAGTTGCGTTGCGTGGCTGGAGAAAGGACAAGAGAAAGGGAGTTTGGCGAGCGGTGTGCAGGCGTTGGCGCAGGCTATTGACCCTAAAAGACGTGAAACTCTGTACTGCCTTTCGACTCACTCTTTGGCTTACAAATGATATATAGCAAGGTTAGTTGCTTGCCCTGAACCGCATCTAAAATTGTGTGGTTCCACCTTTACGAAGTGACTGTTGTGTAAGACTTGAAGTTGTGATCGAACCCCCCTCCCCCACCCCCCCCTCATTGCTCTCTATATCTAACGAGGCAACGGATTCAAGTCTGACATCAAATTTGGAAAAATAAAAATAAGTTCACAATTTTGCCTAACGAGGGTGACTGTACCCTGTTCCAGCCCTCAAACCAGAATTAGACTTTTTGGCAGAGATAGGAATTGAACCCGGTCCTTCGGGGTAACAATCAACAATGGTAGCTGCTACACCGCGTGGTAGTCGAACGTGTTGACGGAGTGAAAAGTATTTTTATTTTATTTTACAAAGACATTACTGAAAGAAAACATATACAATTTCTAAACCCTGACTGTATCACAAAAGCTGTAATGAATCGGTCAGTGGCCCAGTTAATTGTTGGTTGGTTCCTCAGTTTAAGGGCTGCGACAACGCGGTCATGTAGACCCGTGTACTTTGGATGTGTGTAAAATCTGTCTGATAACCGGTCTAATTATTGTGATGGCTGTATTAGTGTTTGTTATCTGTAATTCAGATAGGACTGCAGACGATCAATTTCAAGTAGTTCCTACTTTTACGACCAAATGCTGCCGTCAACGACACCTAGCCGTGAATTTGGCTACTAGATGCCACCGCAACTGGCACCTGGTGGCGAACGTTGGAACTTAATAGAACGCCAATCAATTCGAACCAACAAATTTAGTTTCACACTATTATAGTTAGTGGAAGGTTCTTTTACATTCCATAAATCTATTACATGGGCCGGCCGGCTTTACTTTCCCTCCGAAGGAAGTCATACTGAGGGATTTTAACGCTCTTAAAAGATCAGATGACTTCGGTTGGGTATGAACCCGCGATCTTGGGCATAGAAGCTCAGCATGCTACCAGCTACGCCACCGAAGCCGCTACCATCTGACTTTGTGGGAAGCGACTTCAGTGACGTAACTGGTAGCATGCTGAACTGCTACGCCCAAGGTCGCGGGTTCATACCCAACCGAAGTCATCTGATCTTTTAAGAGCGTTAAAAATCCCTCAGTATGCCTTTCTTCGGAGGGGAAGTAAAGCCGGCGATCCCATGTCATAGATTTATGGCATGTTAAATAACCTTCCACGAATTACACCTGTGTGAAGCTAAATTATATATAGGTTAAACATTTGACTAACGTTCTTAGGTTGCTGCGTTCGTCGTCAAGAGCCGACTGCGGTGGCATCTGGTAACTAACTTCTGAGCTATTTGGTCGTTGACGGTGGTGTTTGGCGGCTCAAGTAGGAACTACTTGGAAAAATTGAATGTCTGCAGTCATTACTTGAGTTAAAACAGATACACACACTAATACAGTCATCACAATTAACACCGGTTATCAGACAGATTCTACACAACCCAAAGTACACGGGGCTAGATGACCGCGTTGTCGCAGCCCCTGTACCACAAGTATAACAAGTAGTTCCGAGAAGAATTAGACAGCCTATTTTCCTATATCCTACTTATATCAATTGCCTCTATCAACATACGAAATTTCAGTTTGATTGCTGTAATAGATTTGTAGATATTGAGAACCGACTAAATATTTCGGATGGTTGCCATGTTGGATTTTTATTATGTAGGTCTTAGAGTTATGTACTCGTACATGAAGATTATTATGTACGTGTAGTATTCAAATTTCAATCGCATGATTAGGACACAAGAAGTAAAAAAGGAAATTTTAAAATTTCGCACAGCTGCCATCTTGTGGTTATGGAAACAATTGAAAAAAAAAGTTGTCAGTGGATTAACATTTGTATAAGGATTTACTGTACCAAGTGTCACTGCACTCGGATGGTTAAATTGCGAGAAACATCCATGTGAAAATTTATAATTCGCGTCGCCGCCATGTTGGATTTGAGGTCACCAGGTTATTGAATGTCCTATAGGTGAACTTATGTTCATAGCCCCTATGAACATTAAAAAATTCAGATTGATTGCTGTAATAGATTCGTAGATATTGAGATCCATCTAAATATTTCGGATGGTCACCATGTTGGATTGTTATATGTATAGGTCATAGAGTCATGTACCATTAAAGGAAAATTATTGCGAAGGTTCATTATTCAAACTTTCACTTCGATGGCATGTTTACGACACGAGAAATAAAAACTTAATTTTAAAATTTCGCACAGCCGCCATCTTGTGGTTATGTAAACAATTGAACTAAGTTATATACCGGTGCATTACTATGTATATAAACATTTCCTGTACCAAGTTTCATTGGGTTTGGATAGTTAAATCACGGGAAAGGTCTATTTAAAAATTTCATGTTCGCTTGGTCGCCATATTCGTTTTATAGTTAAACGGTTATTGAAAGTCTTATAGATGAACTTGTAGTAGTCCCCTTTATCTCCGTACAAAATTTCAGGGTGATACCACTAATAGTTTCAGAGATATAGAATGCCTGTGAAATATTTCGCACAGCCGCCATCTTGAGGTTATGTAAACAATTGAACGAAGTTAGATGTCGGTGCATTACAATGTGTATAAACATATACTGTACCAAGTTTTATTGCGTTTGGTAGGTTAAATCGCGAGAAACGTCTATTTAAAAGTCGCAACTTCGCTTGGCCACCATGTTAGTTTTGTAGTTACCAGGTTTTCAAACGTCCCATATGTGAACTTCTAGTAGTTCCCTTTATCACCGTAAAATATTCCAGGATGATATCGGTAATAGTTTCGGAGATATTGAATGCTGGTGAAATATTTCGCACAGCCGCCATATTGGATTGGTGAGACGTAACACAATTTGAAGGGCACGGTCGGGGTCGTCCGGAATAGTGCTATGAACTTACCGTGTTTCATTGAAATCGCTCCAGCCGTTTAGAAGTTAAGAGGGGGGGGGACACACCATCTCACACACACCATCACACACACACGCACGCACTCACAGACAGACACACGGACAAAAGTTGATCTCATAAGCCTATTTTTAGCCTATTTTCAATTTTGAAAAAATAGGCTTATGAGATCACCTTTTGTCCGTGTGTGTGTGTGTGTGTGTGTGTGATTCGTGTGTGTGTCCCCCCTAATAAAATCTAAACGGCTGGAGCGATTTCAATGAAACTCGGTAAGTTCATAGCACTACTCCGGGCTACCCCGACCGTGCCCTTCAAATTTTGTTACGTCTCACCAATCCGACATGGCGGCTGTGCGAAATATTTCACCAGCATTCAATATCTCCGAAACGATTACCGATATTACCCTGACATCATGTATGGTGATAAAGGGAACTACTATAAGTTCACTTATGTGATCTTTGAAAACCTGGTAACTACAAAACCAACATGGCGGCCAAGCGAATTTGCGACTTTTAAATAGACGTTTTTCGCGATTTATCCAACCAAACGCAATGAAACTTGGTCCAGTATATGTTTATATACATTGTAATGCACCGACAACTAACTTCGCTCATTTGTTTACATAACCACAAGATGGCGGATGTGCGAAATATTTCACCGGCATTCTGTATCTCTGAAACTATTAGCGGTATCTCCCTGAAGTTTTGTACGGATATAAAGGGCACTACTGGAAGTCCATTTATAGGACTTTAAAAAACCGGTTATATACAAAACAAACATGGCGGCCAAGCGAATTAGAAAATTTGAAATAGACCTTTCTCGTGATTTAATGTTCCAAACGCACTGAAATCTGGTACAGGAAATATTTATACACATTGTAATGCACTGGTATCTAATTTAGTTCAATTGTTTACATAACCTCAAGATGGCGGCTGTGTGAATTTTAAAATTAAGTTTTTATTTCTTGTGATGTAGTCATGCGATCGAAGTGAAAGTTTGAATAATGAACCTACCCAATAATTTTCCTATAATGGTACATGACTCTATGGCCTATACATTAAACAATCCAACATGGCGACCATCCGAAATATTTAGACGGCTCTCAATATCTACGAATCTATTGTAGCAATCAAACTGAATTTTTTATTGTTCATAGGGGCTATGAACTCAAGTTCACTTATAGGACTTTAAATAACCTGGTGATCACAAATCCAACATGGCGGCGACGCGAAACATAAATAATCACATGGACGTTTATCGCAATTTAACCATCCGAGAGCAGTGAAACTTGGTACAGTAAATCCTTATACGAATGGTAATCCACTAGCATCTAATTTATTTCAATTATTGTTTCCATAACCTAAAGATGGCAGCTGTGCGAAATTTTAAAATCTCCTTGTAACTTCTAGTGTCCTAATTATGCGATTGAAGTTTGAATACTACACGTACACAATATTCTGCATGTAACAGTACATAACTCTAGGACCTACATATATAAAATGCAACATGGCGACCATCCGAATTATTTAGTCGGTTCTCAATATCTACGAATCTTTTACAGCAATCAAACTGAAATTGTGTATGTTGATAGTTGCAATAAGTGGGCTATATGAAAATAGGCTGTATAGTACTTCACGGAACTACTTGTTTCATAAATGAAAATAGGCTAAAATTGGACCCCAAATGACAAGAAGGTTACCGTCCCCAGAAGACAATAAAATAGCACAAATATGCATAGAAAGACGAATAAAAAGTTAATTATGGTCCAATTATTGTAAAATACTTTCTCGCAATAATGAGGTCCGACCCTTCTACGAAAACCTGCATATTTAGCCTATTATAGCCTATCCCCTAGTTTGTTCGGTGAAATCTGCATCCCCTTCCGGCGTGCCGAGAGGATTTTTAGCCTACTTTTCACAATTTGCAAAAATGAGGAAAAAGTAGACTTACGAGATCGGGCAAATGTGTCTGTCTGTCCTTCTGTATGTCCTTCTGTCTGTCTGGCTGGCTGTGTGTGTGTCCCCCCTATTAACTCCTAAACGGCTGCAGCAATCGAAACAAAATTTGGTAGGAGTAAAGATCTATACCTGAATATCTCACGGCCATATTTGAAAAATTGCACTAGAAATTTGAGCTCCATATTGGATATCTTGGAAGGTATGAATGGGAGCTATTTCAAAATTGGCACACGTATAGATAATAATATTGCAGTTTAATTTCCAGGAGGCCATAATGGCAGTGTTGCCAAAATGATTATAAGCCTGCTGATAGGTCCAAATTTTAAAAGCATATAACTTCTACACTATCACTTGGATTTCAACCAAATTTCGTATGTGCTATGTGCATATAAACAGATATGACTGAGCGTATTCTTAAGAGCCACCAGTGCTGCCAACTGTTAATAAATGCTCTCATTTTTCAAAATCCAAATACCCATATATCAGAAAGTATGAAAGCCGAGAGCTTTAAACTATGCACTCGTATAGTACGGTTGGTTGGTTCCTTAGTTTAGGGGCTGCGACAACGCGGTCATGTAGCCCCGTGTACTTTGGGTGTGTGTAGAATCTGTCTGATAACCGGTGTTAATTGTGATGACTGTATTAGTGTGTGTAACTGTTTTTTAATTCAAGTAGAGACTGCAACTTTGAATTTTCAAATAGTTCCTACTTTTGCCGCCAAACGCCACCGTCAACGACTACTAGGCCTAGTTCAGAACTAGCTACTAGACGCCACCGCAGTCGGCTCTTGGCAACGAACGTAGCAACCTAAGAGCGTTGTTTACATTCTTAACCTATCCAATTTAGTTTCACACAGGTGTAATTAGTGGAAAGATCTTTAACATGCCATAAATCTATGACATGGGACCGCCGGCTTTACTTCCCCTCCGAAGGAAGGCATACTGAGGGATTTTTAACGCTCTTAAAAAATCCGACGGCTTCGGCCGGGTTTGAACCCGCTATCTTGGGCATAGAAGCTCAGCATGCTACCAACTACGCCACCGAAGCCGCCACGTATAGTACCTGACATTCTATATTCATTTGGAGTAACTTATATACGTCAGTGCTACCAACATTATTCTAAGCATGCTGAGAGGTCCAACTTTAAATACATGTAACTTCTATACTATCATTTGGATTTCAACCGAATTTCGTGTGTGCTATGTGTACCATAACAGATATGACCAAGCCGATTCTTAAGAGTAACCAGGGCTGCCAACTGTTAATAAATACTGTCTCTATTTTTGTTACCCCATTATCAATATATCAGAAAGTATGCAAGCCAATAGCTCTAAACTTTGCACACGTATAGTACCTGGCATTCTAGATTAATTTGGAGTAACTGGCCTACGCCAGTGCTGCCAACATGATTCTAAGCCTGCTGATAGGTCCAATATTAAAATGCATGTAACTTCTATACTAACTAATGGATATCATTCAAAATTGACACAACAATCGATCATATTATTTCAGATTATTTCTGACCAATACATGTATGTCATTGTTGCCAACATAATTTTATGCAAGCTGTTAAGTCCAATGTTTAACTGCATGTAACGTCCATGCTATCCATTGGACTTCAACCAAATTTTGTATTCTGTACCTTATGAGATGGAACTAAGAATATATTCAGTCACCAGGGCTGCCAACTGTAGTTCTGTAGGCAACATTATGCCAGGTATACAGTATTTCGAACTAATTAGAAATTTCGATATTACTAACTTAATTTCATCATTATTCTAGATAGATCCATATAGATCCATATATAAATTTTAAGAAAAGTAGGCTTTTTAGTTCGTCACGGAACTTCTTGTTTTTTCTATAATTCGAAGTTCTAGGCCTATTATTGGAATATTTGGATTACTCGAGGTATATTTTGTTCCCCATACATAAAATATGTCTCTTTATTTCAAAGTTGGGGTGAAAAAGCAGTTGAATAACGTTCTTTAAGTGTGACATTGGAATTACAATATGATTCAGTTGTGTCGGGTCCCTGGACTGTGTACTTCTGTCAGTAGCTTATTGTGCTATTTAAGGCTGGAAGACGGGTTAAGGTCAATGTGTACCTCAGACAGTGAGAGTAGGCCTGAGTGGTAATGATGTTATTGGTTTTATGTCCCTTTTAAACTACTGCGGCTTTTAGAGACGCCGGGGTGCCAGAATTTTGCCCCGAAGGGGATCTTTAACATGCCAGTAAATCTACTGACACGGCTCCCTCGCATTTGCGCACCCTCAAATTGCAGCTGACTGCGCCAGGTTTCGATCCTGCAACCTTGCGCACAACATGCGAGAACATTACCGCTGAGCCACAGCCAGCCGTAGAGAGAGAGAGAGAGAGAGAGAGTTATTGGTTAAAACCATTAGCAACATTTGAATATTATGTTCTGTATTTAGGATAATAGAACCCTTTTTATTTTTCATATATTTCTGCAGTATATCTCGAATTTTCGATGTTTCGAAGTAATTCCTGTCTCCGAAAGCACTTCGAGATATCGAAGTTCGGCTGGCTACGTGGCTCAGCGGTGCAGCCAGTTGGCATTTAAGAGTTAGTTAGTTATTGTTGTTTTAAGGGGCGGAACTACGAGGTCATCTGCCCCAAAGCAATTGAGGCGCGCAAATGCGAGGGAGCCGTGTCAGTAGATTTACTGGCACGTTAAAGATCCCCGTTGGGGAAAAATTCTGGCATCCAGCGTCTCTAAAAGCCGCAGCAGTTAATAGGGGCGTTAAACCAATATTATTATTATTATTATTATTATTATTATTATTATTGACGTTCGACTTGTATATCTCTTACATGCTTGTGTGTAGGCCTAATATTTTGTTTGAGCCTACAGTATGTAGAGGTGACAGACACTCTTTAATGGAGACGAGCTTTGTTTTGTCGCTCGGACGTTCAAACACTTGACTTACTTATTATTTATGTCTGATGAGAGGGGAAAAAAACTTTAATGTCGTCTTCCTGCAATTAGCCTAAGTGCTTAACGTGTCCCCTCAAAGCTGCGCATCCTGTATTTGAAATACGCTGGGACATTTCATGCTCATGAGAATGTGCATCGCATTCAGATGGCGTCAAGCTCATGAACAGGTTTTATGCTTCATCCCTTTCTCGGAGGAAATTTTCGCTTACTCTGGTTATATAATTGAATGTGTTACGGTAGAAATGACAGGAAATGGCATGGAAATGGCCATCTTTGTTGATCAGCTGCTAACTCAGTACAGTGAGTTCAGAAAGTTCCTTAACTGCGTACCTTTTACTATATAGTAAGTTCCTTGTTAGCGCTGTTCTTGTATTGTTGGCGTGACCTTAACCTTACTCAAACGTCATTGTGAGTTGAACTGGCGGACAGAAGTTCGTTTCTATTGAAGTTGTTGTTGATTGTTTATGGGCTTTGCGACATTGTGGTCATGTAGCTCCGTGTACTTTGGTGTGTGTAGTTGACTGATAACCTGTGTCACTGTGATGTCTATACTAGCGCGTGTACTTGTAATCGAGGTGGGATTTGGGTAGGAACCGGCCGAGGCCATAAGTTATATATCATCCCGGCATTTGCCTGGAGTAGAAGTGGGAAATCCACTTCTAGCAGCGCTGAGCGCACCCCGTTCTAGCCCTCGGATCAGAAATAAATTTCTTGGCAGAGCCGGGAATCAAACCCAGACCTCTGAGTCAGCAGCCAAGAACGTTAGTCACTACACAAAGAGGCGGACTTTGTTTCTATTGACGATAGGTTAGTCGCGAATGTATGAATACACGAGCATCCTCGTACGTAAGATTGTTGTTGTTTCATTTAGGGGCTTGAGCATCGTGGGCATTTCAGCCCCGCGTACTTGGGCATATGTGTCGAAATTGTTGGATAACCTGTTTTATTGTTATATCTGTAGTAGTAGTAGTAGTAGTAGTAGTAGTAGTAGTAGTAGTAGTAATAGTGATGTGTATGCGTAACTGATGTGAGGATTGGGAAGGAGGTGGTCGTGGCCTTAAGCTAGGATCCATCCCGACATTTACCTGGAGTAGAAATGCGAAACCACGGAAAACCGCTTCTGGGATGGCTGAGGTGGGAACCTAACCCACCTCTACTCATGAGGCTGAGTGCACCCCGTTCCAGCAGATCGGAATTCAATTTCTTGATAGGGCTGGGAACCGAACCAGGACCTCCGGGGTGACAGCAAAGTCCGCTTGCCACTACACCACGAGGTGGTCCGTACATTAGAGACAGCATTATATGAGAACACTTTAGTTAGTTAGTCATTATTGGATTAGCGAGGTCATCTGCCCCTTCAACACTTAATAATAATAATAATAATAATAATAATAATTCATTCAATTTCGCTAATCGGCCAACTAGGGACCACGATAAGCCTCATTTTACATTCTGGCATTTGTTCATGTTTCGCTTGATCCACATTGTGTTCATGAACTCACTGTGCTTAGCACGACGTTCTTCTGTCCATTTCGCACCAGTTGTCCGTTTTTCGTCCCGGCAAGTCCCAAACGTCTTGATGGCTGTTCTATAAAGATTTCGGTCTTGTGCATCTTCTGCTCATATCCCCATTTCCTTCAGATCTTTCTGGACGTTAACATACCATGGTATTGTCGTTTTTGGTTTTGCGTGGAATATACTGAAGACACGTTTCGTCCATCGGGAGTCGATCATCCGTCGTATATGTCCGTAGAAGCAAACTTTGCGTTTTCGCATAGTGTCTGTGATCTTCTCTATTTTCGAGTATATTTGTTGCCTGGATTTTCTAATTTAGATCCATTTGTGTAGTCCGGGCCAAGTATGAGCTGTAGGATCTTCTTTTCTTTCTTTCTTTCTTTCTTTCTTTCTTTCTTTCTTTCTTTTCTCTCTAAATTAGCGAGCAAACATCTCTCGGATAGGATAAGGTATTCAGATGAATATAGCGGTACTGGTTTGATGACAGTGTTGTAGTGACAAATTTTTGTGTTCATAATAATAATAATAATAATAATATATTTTGATTTTCGAGGGAAACGGTGAAGAAATCTTCAAAAGACAGATTGCAAGCTTCCGGACTTACTACTGTGCAGGATTCTTTCCTATACTACTAAATCCCCACAAACACTATACTTGGCTTAAGGTCACCCCGGAACTGCCTGTTCAGCCTTACTTCAGGATGGAGCCACTGTTACGACCAGAGGTCTCAGCCAATTTCATTTAACGTGATGATAATGAAATAATAATAATAATAATGTAATAATAGATCACATATAATCACTCAAAAGTACAACACCATGGATGAAAGAAGTACAAAAAGACATACGAACTGCTAACATAACCGACACATCAGACAGAGACTCCTTCCGTAACAAAGTGAACAACTGGAAAGTCCAACCAGAGCAACCAAAACCTACACCTTACAGACCTCAATGGTCTGACGAAAAAAAAATTGGCATTCTCCAACAGAATGAAACAATACTGGCAAAATAAGAAGAACGTCAAGAATTGAGTCAAATTGCTTAATGCTTTCCAATATTGGGAAAATACGCTATAAATAAAAAAATAATATAATAATAATATTAAAATTTATTGTAGCCAAATAGCCTATCCACTTAACACAACAATTATACATAAGAACAGGTGCTCTCTTTAAATTAGAATACAAAATACATTCTTTGACCTAGGAGGAAGCTGTTCTTGATCTTGTACAGTGCTGCAACTGTAGACTACAACCTGGAACATGAATTTCCGGCTATAATACTGGTGATATTTCTTAATGGAAACACAATCCTGTGTTCTATTGGAATTATAAATATTTTTCAGGTATCTGTGTTTCTTCATAACCAAAATTGTGGATGTAATCCTCACATTGTTCTGTCCAAATCACTTCAAATATTACGCGGGCTAAAGCGCTGCGTTAGGCCATGGGGCCAAGCTCTCTGCTGGCTCGGTAGACGCGTGGGTTCGAGCCCCACCGTCGGCTGTCCTTGAAATGGTTTTCCGTGGTTTCCCATTTTCAACGCCAGGCAAATGCTGGGACAGTACCTTCTGACAGGCCACGGCCGCTTTCTTCCACATCCTTGCCCAGTTTCATTTCATCTTCATCCATTCCATCTCTCATCCCGACGCGCAGGTCGCCCACGGGCGTCGAATAGAAAGATCTGCACTCGGCCTCTCAGGAGGCCACACGAAAAAAAAACACTTCAAATATGAAAAAATACACATTTTTTTCACACTTACCTTGAACAAAAAAAATCGTAACTTCAAAACTAACAGTGATGTTTTCATAATACATTCACAAAATGCTCCTTGGAATAGGCTACGTTCTAGGTCCCTGTAAAAATGTGTATGCCTGAGAGTTCAAGGTATAGGGGCAGGAATAATGATCATGTAATGTGCGGGTGTCCGTAAACTTTTGGTAGATTTATTTATTTATTTATCGTTTGGCAATACAAGATTTCAGAGAAAGTTACAAAGAAAATCACTTTAAAATCTACTGTACATTATTTTTACTATTTACACTATTTACAGTCTCAGGTCTAATGAGTCTATCCATTGGACCACGTCAGGTGTCGCCAACAGGAAGTCGATCCAGTCCCCTCCATATGCCCTCAGAGGACAGTCAGTTGTAATGTGTTGGATGGTTTCATTAGGAGCACCACAATCACACTGAGGAGACGAAATTTTTCCCCATTTGAACAAAGTTCCATTGCATACTCCGTGGTTTGTCCGAATCCTATTGAGAGTTGCCCAAGCCCTCCTAGGCAGATTGGAACCTGGAGTGGATGTTCTTGTAGGGTCCAGGAAGGAGCTCGACTCAGGACAAGCTTTTAGTGTCCATTCAGTACAGTACAATAACCGTTCACTCTACACTCGCTATGTTTCTTTACTGTAAACTGTCAGAGATTTAGACCTTTCATTGCACCATAGGATGTGGTACTTTCCACACTCTCCGCCACACAATTCACACACACACACACACACACACACATTTTCTTGTAGGTTCATGGAAGAATTTGAGAGTGCATATCTGATGGAGAAACACATGTATGCTGAGTCTGGTCACTACATGTCATAGGTCAGTCTCGTGATATGAAGGCGTCTGTAGCATAGAAGTATTTCTTTATTTCAGCTGCGTTTTCCTGTCTTCTTTGAATCAATTCAATCCATGCTGTCGTTGCTGGTAAGTTGGTCATATCTCAAATCTTCTATGAAGGAGGTCTCTCTTGCCATTTCATAAACATACCTTGAAGGGGTGATCCTTGAGACACACAAAGCTTTTCTTTTCAAGAAGACCGCTTTTACCTTTTCTAGGCTTCAACACTTAAGGGAACGGTTTAATAAACCTCCACCAACAAAAGAAGGCAATGATTTCCTGAAGAAGAAAAAAATACATTTAGTGTGGGGAGTCGACCGGGATGTGGAACAATGGCGCGTTAGAAGACAGATTTTGAAATTGAGGTGTCAGTTCAACTCTCTTCCCGTCATATCCATCGACTGCTATCGATTACATGAAGAAGGAATTAAAAATGAGGCCGTCTCAAAGAACTTCGAGGTGCATGGGATTATGTCCAGCATGATGGAAGAAATACGAATCACTTGGATAATTAACAGTAAGTCCGATACTAAATTAATTTTACTAGCGAACCCGTGCAAGGAATCTCGCATGTTCATAAACCACACTTTCCCCAATAGGTGTATAATGGAGGAGAAAGGTTGTTATGTTGTTATATCAACCAAATGATTATAGAACACTATTTACATTTCAGTTAGAATTCCAAGTTCTACGTTCCCTAACTTAGGAAGGCAATCACTGAAAATTGGATCATCATAACACTCACCGGTTATTCGATATTTATGAAATTATACGATTTGAGTATTCATTCCTTTGACTTACTGTTTCGGAAATCCATGCAAAATGATAAAGGAAAGCCCTCAGAATGTTAAAATGACATGAAACAGGCGTCACAGCGGCCAAAATGTGAAGTGGACAGCAATTATGGAGCGTACAGCAACAGTATCTGCAAATCGCACACTTCGAACATTTTTTTAAAAGTCATTTTTTAAAGAAATCATAGATATTTATTAAATTAGAGTGCAATGCGTCACTGCTAATGTTTATTCTATTTCATCTGAATGCTCATTTGTCACGATCGGTGAGCGCCGCAGGAGGGATCTATACTACTGAAATAATATATGATGATTGTCATTAAATTCATTAAGGAACAATAACAACACTAACAAAGGTATACGGATTGATCCTATTCCGGTCGGTATCGTGTCATGTCGTGTCGTGCCGCCACTGGAGCGGAAATAATGCCATCCTCCTTCCTTCCGGCTGACAGCCATTGTGCCGGGAAGAACAACTGTCTAGACACTAATATTCCAGAAAATATTCCATTTCATTTTGTACTACTTATCTCTAGTGCTCGGATTTTTAGGTCAATAAATATGTTTTTATGTAAATACATATGAAAAGCATATTTTCTTTAAATACATAAATTCCTGCTTTTCACTTAATAGCACATAAAAATACATAATATTTACATTCTTTAAAATCAGTATGCTAGATCTTTCAGTTTATTGCATTTTTGTTTTGTGTTACTTCAACGAGGAAGATCCTGTGAGCTATCTAATCTTCATCCAGAGCGTATGTCAGTTTGTAACTGTGTTATTCTTAACTTGTCGCTCCGTGCCACACACTGAGGAAGTTACACAACACCTCAAGGGCAAAAAAAAAAAAAAAAACATATTGCCGCAGTTTCGCGCCTTCAGAATAAATATTTCGCGATAATCGTCGGTACCTGAAGATGTAACTCGTTGTGTTTTGTAATGTTTCAGCAGTCAGTGAGACATAGATTAAATTGCATTCGTGAGTACTGCATATGTTTATATTCACATTATTAAACTAAATTATAATTACATATTTTTACTTTTTTGTCACATATTTAAGGTATTTTTAATACATAAAAAATAAATATTTTCCCGATTTTTAGCACCTGAAAATCCGAGCCCAACTTATCACCCCCCACCACCTCAAAATGTTATATTCAAAAAACGAAAAAATCTGTTAGTTCAAGTATCATGTGCCAGTTCTGTAGTAGTATTCATTATCATCCCTGAAACAAATAAATCCACCGGGCGAAGCCAGGCACTACTGCTTGTAGTTTATAAGGAGAAAAGGTTAAACCGACAGCGGTAGCTACGCTCGCCAACGCACAGCCCAAGGCCATGGGACCAAGCTCTCTGTGGACTCGGTAGACGTGGGTTACAGTCCCACCGTCGGCCGTCCTTGAAATGGTTTTCCATGGTATCCCCATTTTCAACTCCAGGCAAATGCTGGGACGGTACCTTCTGACAGGCCACGGCCACTTCCTTCCACATTCTTGCCCAGTTTCATTCACCATCATTCATTTCATCTCTCATTAACTTCTGTCATGAGGTTGGCGTCAGGAAGGGCATCTGGCCGTAAAAACATCCTCCACTAAGACTTACATCCCATCTCATCTCATCCCCCACCCCGTTGGAAAACGGGAGTAATAAGGGGTAGACAGATATAAGGAGAAAAGGTTAAATTACCAGGTATGCTTAGTCTGGAGCCACGCTTGAATGAGGAAACAACGATTATAAATGTTGATCCTACTGTGAGGCCAGTGACACCCACAATGAGGAAACACAAACCCAGCCAATGACCTTCGCTGACGGTGGCTGACCACTTAATAACACTGGTTGATTTTTGTTTTCCTACCATTTGTCAAACGTCACGGTTTGGAGGCGATGATTGCCCATCCGTACAATTCTTCTTTATTCCCATTTTAGTTGAAGTGTATGGTACACCAGAGTACGGGACCTTCCGTTATGCTGGGATGTGCTGTATACCCGGTTATGATACACGCTGACCGTATATTGAATAAGTGATTGACTGACTTAAAGGACATGTGTTTGATTTCTGCTGTTGGGCTGAGTAGCACAGTCGGTTTAGCGATGACCCAGGAAACCCAAGATGGCTGGTTCAATCTCGGCTCAATCCGATGCCATTTAGGATGGGAGGGGGCGAGGGGCCGTGCCCTTTCCCTGGAATTCCGAGATTATTTCGATTGTTCATTGTCACACTAGTTTATTTCACAAATTGAAGTTACTGATTTAGATGTAGAGATAATTCCACAGTTTTATTTAATTTATTAATTCGTGGTTATTTGAAAATATGTCCAGTTATTTCGAAAATCGGCGAACTGGATTAACATAATCATTTTAATGAACTGCTTGATTTTTATTTTTGACGATACGAGGTGATACAACTACGTTTCACCTGGTTTTAAGAAATGAACATTATGACGATGATTCACAAAGAATAGCGAACATCTATGGACAAAATCTCTGAACTAAAAGAAAACTATTCCTCCCATTCATGACATAAAGAGCAGCCAAATAATGAAAATCACGAAGCAAGTAAGAAATGAAACGTTTCATCGTCACATAGTGATAGGTAGGTAATGAAATAAAAAAAATAACTTATTACTTGCCCCCCTCCCTGAAAAAAAATCCTTCGGGGGCTCTACATTTGAAAGATTTTATTATTATTTATATTAATTCATGGACATCATTAGACCACTTTAATCAATTCTCTACAAATGATTTTTGTTCTTTCTATCCGTCCAGTACTTTTTCATTCTGTCAGATTGCAGTCTTCTTTCTTCAGCTGAAATCACTCTTCCTATTGTTCGTTGGTTGATTGTTGTCTAGTTGGTAAACTAGAGGATGACATGTTTCGCTCGTCAAGCGAGCATCATCAGATCCAAATACAGTATAAAAGACAAAATAGCTTTATAAATCACTACCAAACCCACAATTACACCCACATACGGTCTAAGCCCTCCAAAAGCAAAAAGCACGGCAAAAACTTAGAAAGTGTGGCAACTATTGCTGGTAAATACAATCGCATTAAGCACGCCAAAAAAGAACTATTTATTTTAATATCTACTATGTTTTAACACAGTTAAGAAATAAACCCCAAACTAGAATATATTGAAGGGTTCATTTCAAGAACCAGATAATTTCAAAAAATAAATTTTTCAGAAATTAAGAAAAAAAAAACCACATATAGCTTCATTTGTGCTGAATGAAATAGAAATTGCTTTTATACCTACTATTGTCTCACTAACAGCTTTACATTGCACATAAAGGAAATATATTCTTATGAGGATACCTCAGTTGAAAAAACATAGAAAAACCTTTGGACTAGTCTGGTTTTTGCTAAAATCTTAGTTGAATACAAAAATGAAAAACATTTTGGTTGGTTGGTTCCTCAGTTTAGGGGCTGCGACAACGCGGTCATGTAGCCCCGTGTACTTGGGGTGTGTGTAGAATCTGTCTGATAACCGGTGTTAATTGTGATGACTATATTAGTGTGTGTTATCTGTTTCTTTAATTCAAGTAAGGACTGCAGACTTTGAATGTTTCAAATAGTTCCTACTTTTGCCGCCAAACGCGACCGTCAACGTCTACTAGTTCAGAACTTAGCTACTAGACGCCACCGCAGTTGGCTCTTGGCAACGAACATAGGAACCTAAGAGCGTTGTTTACATTTTTAACCTCAAATTTAGCTTCACACAGGTGTAATTAGTGGAAGGCCATACATCTATGACATGGGACCACCGGCTTTACTTCCCCTCCGAAGGAAGGCATACTGAGGGATTTTTAACGCTCTTAAAAATCCGACGACTTCAGCCGGGTTTGAACCCGCGATCTTGGGCATAGAAGCTCAGCATAAAACAAAAACCTTACCTTGGCAATCCTACGCCTACGAAGCCGCGAAAAACATTTTAATCCTAACAAAGTATAAATCATTATTGAATACGAAACATTCCAGGTAATTAATCGTCTTGAAAAAGCATTGGACTTTTCTTATTCCTGTAGAATCCCTAATATTTCACACTTTCATTTAACCCAACCTGTCTGCTTTTTGGAGACAGCAATAATATCTATACGTAGAACTGGCCTTGAAGAGGAAGAAGATGTTTTTATCTCAAAAATTCAATTTTTGGACTTGTCGAGATTTTGGATGAACCCTTCAATTGTAATCTAATTTGCAGAAATGACCTGCGAGTACTCTGCTGAGATGATTTTAAAAAGCTAGAACTGCGACACACACATTTGTGTTTTTGTCTACTAATAATATCAGATCTTTCAACACATTATTCCAGGCTCTTGGAAATTAATTGTACTGTAATTCCCCGCCCAATCTAATTTGGCCACACTCCTGTTACTCGACTGAAGAGCTTCTAATAATAATAGAACACTGAAAAATGGCTTCTAATATTTCAAAATGAGAAGCCAACCATCCAAGTTCACTCCTCCATATTATGTTTAGTGTGCGTTGGAAGTGGATGACCCGCATTTCTCTATTAACATTTGTGACGAAACATAAGAAACGATTGAGAAAATCCTTGACACCCATCTCTGCTTTCAACTCTGGACAGGGGCATATATAAGGGGGAGCTGTGGGGACCCCAGCCCCCTCCCGAAAAGAGCCAATAAAAAAATAAGAAAGTGTTTCTTTGGTAAAAGCATAAAATAATTGTAAATTTGGTTGTACCCTAATTTAAACTTATTGGCTAAGTTATAAACAATAATAAGATTGAAATTAGAGTACCTCGTGGTGTAGTGGCTAGCATTCTTGGCTGCTAAGGTCCGAATTCGATTCCCGGCTCTGCCAAGAAATTTTGATTCTGGTCTGAGGACTGAAACGGGGTACACTCGGCAAAACTGAGAATTCCACAGTACGGTACTTTTGAGAAATAAATTGTCAATTTTTTTTAAAGAAAAAATCTGTTTACCTTTCTGCTTAATAAATTGGCAAATATTTAGATATTTGCCATTCATACTCCAGATGCCATAATAGAAAATTCATTAAGTATAATATTTTATTTGTGTGTTGTGTTGCATTTTACAACTTATTTTTGTATTGCCAGTAATTGTAGACCTAATAAACTTAGAATTGTACAATTAACTCTTATCTAAAATAATTACACAAAGTTATATGCTCTAGGATATTGGTTGATATTTCTGGGTATTTTGCAGTGACAATCCAGTGAGAATACTCACAATTTTCCAGGATGTCAGCCCCCCTCCTTCCCCTCCCCCCCCCCCATCCCCCCGAGAAAATTGTATACACGCCCCTGACTCTGGACTTTTTGCTCTATAAAAATGCATGGATATTTGATTTAAACAGATTTTCTTCAATGGCGCCTGAAGAAACTAATTAACCCCCAGGACACTGGTGTGTGACGTTGTTGATGGTTATTTGCCAGTCAGATGGTTGCTGTAGAAAAGAAGTCCCTTGGAAATGAAGGTCGGACGGTCGTGGCCCCCTGTCGCGCTCCGCACAGGGGAAATGAATGCTGGCCCCGTGTGTCAGGCGAAAGTAATTATCATTGTGGTCGTGCTCCATCACCCTTCCCTCCCTTCTCTCCCCTTCTCTTCACTCTGTTCCTGCTTCAATGGGTCTGCAGGTAGACAGAAATACTACTCCAGTGTTGCCAATTTACTGGCAATATTATCTGTCGAGCAAGACTCTTGTGTTCGAACCTGAACGCATCAACAGTGCTATTGGCCCCTAGCGAAAGGTATAACTGGCCTTTCTCTAAATTAAAAATAAATAACCTGGAATATTACTGTACAATAATAATAATAATAATATAATATGAAAATTTTCAACCTGCTTCCACTCGACCGTCCGGGTCAGGGAATGGAACGAATGAAGCTCCTATCTAGCGGCGATGAAAAGAACAGTGCCAGCTGCCGAAGCCTGTCGCACTCCCCTGGGTCATCGATTAAATGTGACAAATGAAATGATAGTGGAGAGTCTTGCTGGAATGAAATTGTGACAGGGAAAGCCGGAGTACCCCGAGAAAAACCTGTCTGCCTCCGCTTTGTCCAGCACAAATCTCACATGGAGAGACCGGGATTTGAACCACGGGCCCAGCGGTGAGAGGCCGGCTTGCTGCCGCTTAAGCCACGGAGGCTAATATAACAATAATAATAATAATTCAATCATTTCGTATGAAATATCATTCTCCTTCTTCGGGCTTTGGTATTTGCCCAGTTGGCCCGCATTTGTTCTCGGTGTATTTCCTTCCTTTCTTGTGTCAAAATCTTTCCCGTAATCAGCTTCGGTTTTTCTTGGAAGATTTCCCTGGAGTGAGATGCGCTTCTGAATGTCATATTGCAATCTCCACTTCCTATTGATTTCAATCGAGGGCCCAAGGGTTCTTAATTTTGTTCTATTGTGAATGATTTCTTCGTTAATACCAATCTCTTGTAGTCAATACCGTTGCAGTTTTAAAATGTTCTTTCTTAGCCTTTTGTCGTCCATTTTGTATGTGTGACCATAACATTTCAGTCTCTATTTTCTTATGGAATCTCTGATTTTTATGAATACTTGGATAGATTTTACGTGGCTTCTTTTTCATCCAAACCCCATTTTCATAGTCTATATTTGTCCTAAGATTTTTCGGAGTTTTTTTTTCTGTCGTGTTTCTCTATGTTTTTTTATTATTTTAAATTTGTGATCTCCCAACAATTATTCATATGCGTCAAGTAGTGCTGGTCTGACGACAGAATTACTGTATAATGTCATAAGTTTGCTCTTTGTGATATGGATTTATTATTATTATTATTATTATCATTATTATTATTATTATTATTATTATATCTGCTCCAGATATGCTCTTTCGTAGTTTTGCAATCCATTCATTTCCTTGTTGGCTTCCTGATTCAAGCATGCTCGCTGAATAATTTCACCTAAATACAGTAGGCCTACTTGAATTTATCTACTTGGGAGATTGACCTATTTCTAAATTTGGTTATTGAAGGTTGGTTCTTGAATCCTTATTTAATTGCTTCCATATTTCTAATATTTATTATTATTATTATTATTATTATTATTATTATTATTATTATTATTATTATTATTCTTTCTTCTTTCTTCGTTTTGCCCACTTAGGGAGCGCGCTTGAACTTGTTGACTCGGGTTGATGGAGCTTTCCTCTTCTTCTCCTCCCAAAATCTCCTCATGAACTCGCTATGCCCCTTCTTACGTTCCTCCGTCCATTTTTTTCCAGTGGTCTTTTTAGCTTTTTCGGCGAAAGTGTGATTTGTAACTCGGGTTCCAAAAGTCTTGCGATTCATGATGCTATCTTCTGTAATATTTATTTCCTTTAAGTCCTGTTTGATTTCTTCTAACCAACTGATTTTGACCTTCTTTGAATTAATTATATCAAGCAGTTTTTTTTTGCATATCTGGTGTTGTCCATTCGGGAGATGTGACCATAAAATTTCAATCGTCTCTTACGCACGGTATCAGTGAACTTATTGATTACTCTGTACAAGTCTGTGGTTTTCCTTTTAATCCATATACCATTAACATAAACGGGGCCATATATTTTCCTCAGAATTGTACGTTCCTGGATTTCGATTTCACCAATTTGAGAGTGGCCTCCTAGAGATATAGTTTCGGAGGCGTACAATGCTTCCGAAAGAACAACTGTCTGGTAGTGCCGTAGTTTTGCATTTCGTGACATCACTCTTTTATTATAGTGATTCCATGTTATTCGGTATGCTTTCTTAAGTTTGGTAGCTCTTTCTAAATTAGCTTTCCTGTCCAATCCACTCGGTACAATAATTTCTCCTAAATATTTGACGGAAGGTACGTGTCTAATTATTCCATAGTTGGTCTGTAGTGGAGATCTCGGGATATTCTGGTCTCCATTTACTATGAAATGCGTCTTCTCATACAATATTTGGAGTCCTGTCTTTGATGCTAACTCATGTATCTTCTCTATGGCATACTTGGTTTCGTCACTAGTCTTGGTAAAGATAGCTAGATCATCAGCAAAAGCTAGGCATTTTACTTTTATTTTCTGTTCTAGAGTACCAATGCTTATGCCTTTGATGTTGTTTTCCCACTCCCTGATGACTTTGTCTAACACTAAGTTAAAAAGCAGTGGGGAGAGGCCGTCACCTTGTCGAACTCCGGTATGTACTTCGAAAGGCTCTGATAGTTCACCTAGAAACTTCACTTGAGATGTTGTGTCAGTGAGAGTCTGGTGGATTAAGTCCCTGGTTTTCCTGTCAACTCTGAGCTCTTCTAGGGTGTTCAGAACAGTTTGTCTGTCAATAGAATCATACGCCTTCTTAAAATCCACGAAGGTGACAAATGTGTTGGTACTGCGGCGTATCCTTAATATCGTCTTTAGGCTCCAAATCTGCTCCGAACACGATCTACCTTTCCTAAAGCCTGCCTGGTATTCACCAATCAAATGATCATTTTTTTGTTCTACTCTGTTTAAGAGTGCTTTAGATAATACCTTGTATATAATTGGTAAAAGTGATATACCTCTGTAGTTGTTGGGGTCTGCTCGGTCGCCCTTTTTATGCAACGGATGGATAATGGCATTCTTCCAGTCCTTCGGAATTATTTCGCTCTCCCATATTTCTGTTAGGAGTGTATGAATTCTCCTTAAGAGGTCATCTCCTCCTATTTTCAACATCTCAGCAGTTCTTATTCTTCTTCTTCTTATTATTATTATTATTATTATTATTATTATTATTATTATTGTGTATTATTTATTAGGTTAACTGATGGTTAACGCATTTGAGATTTTGGAAAAAAAATGTCACGTCCGGTGGTTGGGGTTTCTCGTAAAAAGGTGATATAATTATGCAGTCACATAAAACCACAAGCTTCCTTGTGTGAACTGTTGGTACACAAGAATTGAAGTGAACTCCTAGTTGTAACCTAATTTATTTGACCCGTAATTTATTATCGAGGTGTGAGCGGGGGGAGATTTGACTTTCAACCATCACGTGCCTTTCTTTTTGTCAGTTGAACAATGGCCACCGAAGGAGAACGTTCTGTTCCATATTTGTGTGTACAAGTGTGTCACACACTGGGTGCATGGAGCGGAAACACGATAATTGCATACGCAGAACCGTGAAGTGCATACACAAACGTTTGACGTATGGCTCGGGTGACAGTCGGTGAGTCATACTGCACTGGTGTTGTGGCCAGGTGTTCGAGACAAGGTTTCGTTAGCATCATTATCATTATCGACTGCTCTTTCTATGGGTAAAGGGGCGGTACCTTCTCTACCCCCAAAGATTCATTGTAATATCTACACTTTTACTGAACTCCAATACACTTGGTTTCTCTCAGCAATAAGTTTTTATCATGTACTAGCTATTCCCTGCATGCGTTGCAATTAGGTTATGAATATTCCCAAATGGGAATATGATGACATTTCCGTTTAATCAGATAAATTATCAATTAATATGATAAAATTGGTCCGGCCAGATCAAACATAAAATGCCAGCGTTTCGCCCCAGTGTGCCGTTGGGCTCGTCAGTTGGTACAGACACACCTCACCAATACGCATGGCTAGCACATACTGAGAAGGCCATCACAAGACACAAAATGCAAGTAGAATTGACGTCACGAGTGATGCCAATGTGCTACGGAAGTCAAGCTCCCTTTCATAAAACAAAAACCTTACCTTGGGAATCCAAATAGGTTATGAATATTCCCAAATGGGAATATGATGTAATTTCCGTTTGATCAGATAAATTATCAATTAAATTGGCATTTTATGTTTGATCTGGCCGTACCAATTTTATCATATTAATTTGAACCACGGACCCAGCGGTGAGAGGCCGGCGTGCTAATATAACAATAATAATAATTCAATCATTTCGTATGGCAACCAATGGCCATAGCAGGGTATTTTAATTGAACGCCTGTAGGCTCCAAGAAAATTCAATTTCAAGTAGCTCCAACTTGGGCTACCAGATGCCACGGTCACTGACACCTAGCGGTGAACGTTGGAACTTGATAGAGCGTTTCTAACCTAATATAAACCTACAAATTTGGCTACACACTACCAATTGTAGTGATAGGTTCTTTTGAATTAAATGGACCCGCCGGTTTTACTTCCCCTCTGAAGGAAGGCATACTGAACGATTTTAACGCTCTTAAAAATCCGATGACTTCGGCATGGTTTGGGCATGCTACCGATTACGCCACCGAAGCCGCCTAGAGCTAGAGGTCTATCCCCGTGCGACTCCAAGTGTCGTGGATTTTTCCCGACCGTTCAAGAATTTGACTTACTTGGCCAGAAATCGAGCCAGATAGGCTACACCGAGGAAACACGTAGCCTATAAACTACTTACTCTTCTATTTATCCCCCCAGGGGCTCACATCTAGTGGGACGTGGGTTGGCGACCACGGGACCCCAGCTGAGTCCGGCATTGCTTCCACTTACTTGAGCCGGGCTCCTCTCCGTCTTCTTTCCTGTCGACCTCTCTTGGTCAACTCTTGTTCTCTTCCGACCTCGACGGTATTAGGGTATCCGAGGCCTAGGGAGTCTCTCACTTGTCCGCCTTAATTGACCCTCGTCTCATCTTTCCTGATACTCTCATTCTTCGAGCGGTCAGCCTTCTTTTTCTTTTCATGTTATCTCCTGCCTTCTGCACAAGGTCCTCAAGGAGGCAGGGTGTATGTAGCCCCCACCACTTCTGGTGCACCCTGGATAGTGCTACCCCTTCAAGGACTCACGGATGGTGAGTTTGGGAGTTGGCGACCCCGAGTGATTCCTGATCTGGGTCTGTTTTACCCCCTTCTTCCTCGGACTTTGGGGCGGTCCATCTCCTCTTTCCCTTTCCTATCTGCCTTTCATGGCTGTCCTTCCTTTCAAGTCCCTCAATCCTCATTCTTCGAGGGTTGAGGGCATTTCTTTTCTTCCTGTCCTTTATTTGCCCTATCCTTTATTTGTTTACCATTTCTTCTTCTAGTATGTAAGTCTGTAGTTAGTATTAGTTATAGTTTTCATTCTCATCTCATCTTTCACTATCACCCAGACCATTAGGGGCCGATAACCTAGATGTTAGGCCCCTTAAAACAACAATTATCATCATCATCATCATCATCTTCTATTTACCTTGGTATGAGCTATGCAAGTCTCGTACTGCACAGAACAGTAACGGACTAGGGATTTACCGCAGCATTAGCCATGGCTTTGAAGGGAAAAAAGCGTTTCCTTGTTCCACTGTAGTGTGACTGATAACATTGCAGTACACATAATTTGCATATCATTTTCCTCATTATCTCTATGCAGGTAGTGTTACCTAACAGCAGGATAGCCTACTTGCAGATACACCCTTGTGAATGGACAGCATCGTCTGCCCTTGTCTTTCCTTTGTTCCGGAAGCCTTCCAAATGGTCATGTCAGAAATATGAGGGCGATTCAATAATTAAAGACAACTAGCGCCCCCGAGCGAGAACTCTCGCATAATGGGTTGTGTGCGCCCCACGTGTACAGACTACCCGTCTCGCACTATTGCTATGCGGGCTTTACGTGACATTGCTCTGGCAGGGGCTATCGTCTTGTTTCATTGTTTAAAAGCACTTTATAAACAAATAAATATATTTCCGTTGACTTTTCAAGAAAATAAAGATTTTTCCTATACTATTGAGATGATTTGGAAGATTTTGGTACAAATCACACCTTCTAACTCCCTCTGGTTTAGGAGCTTGAGTTTTGTGAAACAAACATCTTAGCGTATTACAGTATATAATAAGATAGGGCTTGTTATTTATGGTCTTTCAATAAATTGTACATCCCTTTTCTACATAAACGGGGTGTTTCGAAAATTGTGTGGCCTTAAATATACAGTATAAGAGATGCCAAATTTGGTAATTATATATGAATTGTAGCCAATGGCCATATCAGGGTATTTTAATTCAACGGCCGTAGGCTCACAGCTAGTTCAATTTCATGTAGTTCCAACTTTGACTACCAGATGCAACGTTGGAACTTGATAGAGCGTTTCTAACCAAATATAACCTACAAATTTGACTACACACTACCAATTGTAGTGGTAGGGTCTTTTACATGCTATACATATATGACATGGGCCCGCCGGCTTTACTTCCCCTCCGAAGGAAGACATATTTAACGCTCTTAAAAATCCGATTGCTTCGGCCGTGTTTGAACCCACGATCTTGAGCATAGCAGTTACGCCACCAAAGCATTCACATTTTTTAATATGACTTAGTTTACAGTATACGTAAAGCATCATTACTTTCGACTGAACGTTTATGTGCTGCGCTAGTGCTACCTAGTGGCCAGAAGTAAAATCACTCTAAATCAGGGTTGCCAGATTCCTGAATACAAAATATGGGACAGGTGTGTTGCCGAGGACATCGGTGCGTGACATAATCCACAGCTAGTGAACTTCCTTTAAGAATGATTTTACAGAAGTTATATTGCCGTCACAGGACAGGTTATTAATACATAATATTAAATACTTTTACCAGTAATACATTTACTGAAACTAGCATTTTCTTTCCGTGCCGATACTCCGACATTCAGCTTATTTTACGTTCCTCTGAGCAGATTTTAATAGTTGGTTTTTCTTGACAATTTCATAAAAGTTTTTGCATACAATGGAAGATAGATTTACAGAAAGAAAAAGAATTTCTTCAGGCTTTACGAAAGAATATACCAGAGTAAATAGACTACTCTTTTCAATGACAATTTCAGACGGAAAATCCCAAAGAGAACTTCTGGAAGGAACTAATATATCAAAGGTGTAAACACAGATGAATTTCTCTTGAGTTTCAAAACGCTTGAAAATACGAAACAATAAACATCCCTGATAAGAACTGACTGGGACGAGGGACATTTAACACGAATAAGGGACTGTCCCGTCAAATCCCGGACGTCTGGTAACCCTGCTAGGCCATAAAAGGCAGCCGTTCATATCAATTTATGACAACTAATCGAGTCTCGTTCGCGGTTTTTCTATAACGATATGAAAGGATGCCTGTGATTGACTGATTAGAGTGGTTTCACTTCTGACCACTAGGTAGCTCTAGTGTAACACTTAAAACGTCAAGTCGGGAGTAATGATGCTCCAAGTAAGTTATAGTTATTCTCACCCCTCCTACGATTCAAGGAATTTCAAAGTGAGTTACCGTTTCTCCTTAATGTACATTCATTCATTGTTTATTTACTTTTGATCTCAATGGCGAAACCACCAATTGTCCTTCAATATTGATGTACAAAGAGTGTTGTTGATTCTTTTAGAGGCTTTGCGACATCGTGGTCATTTGCCCCGTGTACTTGGGTTTGTGTAGAATTCATCTGATAACTTAGTCACTGTGATGTCTGCACTAGTGTGTGTGTGTGTGTGTGTGTATATATATTTGTAACTTAAGTAGGATTTGGGTAGGAAGCGGCCGTGGCCTTAAGTAAGGTTCCATCCCGGCATTTACCTGGAGTAGAAGTGGGGAAACCACGGAAAACCACTTCCAGGATGGCTGAAGTAGGAATCGAACCCACCTCTTCTCAGTTTTGCACCACGAGGCTGAGTGTACCCCGTTTCAGTCCTAAGAACAGAATTAAATTTTTTGGTAGAGCCGGGAATTGAACCCAGGCCTCCGCGATGACAACCAAGAAAGCTAGCCACTTCCTAACGAGGTGGAAGATGTACAAAGAACTCTTCATGGTATAGTAGATAACGTTGTTGGCTACCAACCTTGAAGTTCCGTGTTCGAATCAGATTTCTATAAAAAATATTAAATGACTGGTATGGTGTCTCGCAGCCTCGTGATGACAAACTGGAATCTGCCGCATTCTGTGGCAGGAGGAGTGGAATTGAACAAGCCACCCTACTGCACGTTAACTCTGGCTTAGGAGGTCTGGCTAAAGCCATGGACTATATTCGGGTCTTATACGTCCTTTTCGGATTAATGATTAAAAGCAAGGTATTCCGAACATTACTCTAATCGATACTTGCAACGCCGTTTACGATTAACGGTTACTTTTTGAGGTAACAAGAGGGTCACAACAGTACTAATTAAAATATGTAATTGTAACTCCAACAATTGAAACAGGAACGAAGTAACGAAAATACTACAGTAGTTACTTTTTCATGATGGAGCTATTTGTAATAAATAATAATAATATTAGGAGTTTAAGGACCCCTGCTACTTCGTCCATTGTAACTGTGACGCAGTTACTTTTTCCACAAGGTAACGAAAACTGTAATTTCGTTACCAATTTTGGTAAGTAATGATAAATGTAACTTAGTTACCATTTCGGTAAGTAGTGATAACTGTGACTTTGTTACCAATTTTGGTAAGTAGTTAATTTTAAATTCGGGGGCGAGATGGTGCAGTGGTCAAGGTGGTTGACTCTCACCTAGGTGGACCGGGTTCAATTCCCGGGCATGTGAGATTTTTGAACCTATGGTTCGGAATCCTCGTAAAATGGAGGTCGCGTGGCTCATGATCGCGAGATTTACGGTCGCATGGCCTATAACTAAATGCTTCCTGCTTTGCTGCTTTTAAAATGTAACTTACCGAACCCCTGATAGAGACTTCAGATACCAACTTCCGATATTACGTAGGTGCTCAGCAAGTTATTCTGGGCTACGTTGACATTTCTTCTTTTAAGCAGTCAGCTGAGCTCTCAATATCTGCAGTTGACGAAATCTTATTTCCGGGCACAGTAGGTCAAGAGTTCAGTATACAGTATAACCTTCTGTGATCTTTCTTTACTACCTCTTGATGGATGGCTTTTAAGAGAAAAGCCCATATTATTTACTGCAGATTCATTGCTTGTTTCTAAGAAATACGAAAAGTTGGGCCAAATATCCTGGTTTCATTGAGCTGTTGTGGTTAATAGCTGAGCTGTATAAACTGTTAAGTACCGACAGCGAGTGAGAGTATTCCTCGAACACACTACCGTGTCCTTTTCCAACCATTTTATAACTTCATCATTCTGGAGATTGCCTGAAAGTTGATGTTGGCGTAATGGTTTAGAACTCTACAGTAATGAGTTTGTTTCCCAAACTGCTTGGCGCAGGGTTAAACTGGTTTGCCTTTTCTAGGAGCCGTTAACTTTAACTTTTTCGGGGAAACATTAGAATATTTTAAATAAATGTGATAACCGCCTATTGAAGTCTTGGGTAACTTATTGAAACTCCAGATCAAGAGATCCTGGATTCGATCATGGCTCTGCCAAAAAATTGAACTCTAGTCTGACTGTTGGAATGGGGTACATTCGGTTCCGTCAGACAAAACTCAGAACCGATTGATTCGATTCCCACCTCAGCTGTCCTAGGCGTGGTTTTCCATTTGTTTTACATTGCAAAACATAGTATCGGCAATTCACGGAGCCTTGGCTCCCTTGTTGCAATCAGCGGGCAACGACCAGCCGAGTTAACTGTTGGGATAGGACTTACTCTGCCATACCCTTCACTATTGAGATCTGGTCGGTGCTCGGGCCTGGCAACGACCAAACGGACGAGTGCTCCTAGACAGTTGGCGCGCTTCAGTTTCTCAGACAGTTCACAGTAACTTACTACACTATAAGATTTCCTGAATTATTAAAGATCAGAATTATGAATTCCTATACATATAAAAGAATACGTACGTATATTATTACAGTATTAATTGTTTTTCTTGAATTAAGTTGGGCGTTGTGAACACTGCAACCTTATTAGTTATTACCGACCGCCACTGACAGCCCCAAACTAAATTTAACATATTCTCCCTTCTCCTGTTTGTTCTATGAGTTACATATTGCATTGGGTTATATTTTACACACATGTTTGCAAATAAGTTTCCTTTAGAGGCGTACCCGGAAAATAATATCGGGTGGGGGGTGGTAGTGTAACTGGATGTGCGTAAAGGCTGCATTATGTAGTGACTGGCTAACCGGCCTTTCACTAGCGGTGACAAATCAGATTTTTATCGGGGATATATGCCCGTAGGCATTTAGAAGCGCCACTACTCGAACAACTACTTCGTCTGTTGTCAGGCATTTCAGCGCACAGAAGTCAAACATGAGTCAAACTTTGTCATATCTTTGAACAAATAAGTAGCTTTATTAGCATCACCATAGAGAGTAAAAATGTAAAGTAAATGGTTCTATTGGCAACTCAAACTAACACTTGGGGCGCTGCGGTCGGTCTGGATAAGTAGGGTTTAAAATACTCAATAACACGCGTTTGATATGGAACACTTTTTATTTTTCGGTTATAATCAGTAAATGTGGTCTCTAAAGTAATGACAGTGTTATTTTTAATTGTATATATGTATAACTGTGCGATACACGTGATCTAATTTGTGTGTTCCACTGGATTTTTTGGTGTCATTTGCATATTATCAAGCATCAGTTTTTATGGTTGATGTAGATCAGCTGATTCAAATTTACACAGGGCTATACTTCGGACATTATTTCGGTACTATTATACGCAATATAATGTAAATGTCGATCCTGAGTCAACGCCGAGGACATTCAAATAGAGAAATACGGTACATAAACAAATAAATAACACACCGAAGCTGTGCTACTTTTATCATTGCGAGACTAGCATCCACGCAAACCAGACGCCACTGTTCCAAGCCCCGACTTATATCGTGAATTGATGTCAAACTGATGATCCGCCAGCCTTTCCGCCAAGACTACACCTCGTAATCGCTAAGTTCTTCGATATTCGAGCTATTCCACCACGAGTCATATAGGCCTAATTTGCCTCCCCGTGGGCAGAGTAGAATGAGTGATTCCGCTACCATTCAAATATTCAACAACAAACCTACCTTTTAACCATCCAAATCAAGCAATTCCTGTCACCCCCCGAGTTTTAATACAAGTTAAACTCATCCCTTCTCCCTACCAAGCAGCCAATAATTAATTATTTAATTAATTATTCAAGTAACTTCAATCTTACCAGCGCGCCCATCGTAACAGCTGTTTTTAAACTGAATAACCTTCGCTGGCTTTACGTCGCAGGTCTTCTGTCTGTCTACCTCGACAAGTGTTAGATCCTTCCCGGGGTGGAAAGGTATTATTATTAGGTATTAGGTATTATTAGGTATCATCACATTTCGGCTATTGCTATTTGCATCTTTTGGAAAGTGATGAAAACGTATATCCGCAGCCCTCTTATACATCGACTTACAGCCGTAAACTGAGCAATACACTTTGCTTTTACTCATTTTTCACTCTATCAACGAGTAAAACTTATTAGTTATGTATAATGACACGAACAATTTACCACGATCTGTTTACCAATACAAGAAACCATATACAAACAGTCACCACGTGACAAATGTACCCTACTTGGTAAGTTTCTCATTTTTACCGCTAGATGTCATATCAGATAGCTGGAGTTGCCAATAGACTGCCACTAAAGAGCAGGTGGGTCTACTTTCAAATAACAGCTGGAATGTTAAACTTAAAAGGCGTGCACGTAGCGAGGAACCATTTTGTTATTAGCACCGCCGCGTGGTAGATTTGATGACGAACCGTTTCGTCAATAGCACTCAAAAGGTTAATAAACATTTGCACTCGCACAGTACGGTAGAGTTAATAAATTTGTGCAGTCATTTATGTGAATAAAGATGATTATGACGATAAAAACAAATAGATTAGATAGGTCCGTTTTAATGGTTCAGTAATGCGATCTGCAGTTCCCTCTTATCGAAGACCTTAAGTGAACAGTATTCGGGCGTGGCTAGTGGCTAGTTTGTGCTGTGGAAGGGAAACATGCTTGTCAGGAATGCAGGAACTTCGAGTTCGAGTCTTGACGCCTGTCTCATCTTCAAGTCCTTCTCAAGAGATGTAACTACAAAAAACAATTGCAGCTTCTGACACATAAGCATTTTAATTTGAATTGTCGTGGGACCATACAATGTACTTACTGTATGTGCTCAATTGAGAACTAAAGACCACCAAGATACGGATTATTATTTTCCAGGAGATATAATATACGCGGGGACAATTTGAGGGGAGGATTCAGGACAGAATATTATGGTAGACCTAGAAAGGACGACTCATTAGCTGACAGACATCTTGGGTTACTTTATGGTCTTACCAGAGGTATAGCCGTTGTGAAGACTGGCGCCTGATTAGCTGGAGCCAGCCTTCCTTGTAAACACGCTCTCTTCTTCAGTCACGGACATTACAGACTGTGGGGGAGGGTTCTTTAAGGACAGGAGATAGGCCTACATGCACCGGTTTTACCTTGTAAGGCAACCCGTTCCATCCCTGTGCTGCCATCAATCAACATATTAACCCTGGATGAGTATTCTCATTCTTAGTTTATTTCCCCTGACTTTGTTTGACTCGCTAGTAGGTACTCATTGCCACTTGGACCTTTGGTCTGCGTATTTGTCAGTTGCCTGAACACAACAGATCTTGGAGTGTTGTCGCACCCCACCTTACCCGATGCAATACTTTTCCTGTTGTGCAATGCTATGCCTGTCCGAGAAGTAAAGACCGCAAGACCAAAGTTTTTTTGTGGTGGTTGTAATAGATCTGTATGTCAGGAACACAAAGTGATCACCTGCAATAGCTGCATTTGCTTAAAAAGTGTGAAAATAACCTCTTTTTCTGAAAAGCATATTTTAGAAGATTCTTTTGAAACAGTTTTTTTATATGTTCTATACTGACTCGAATTATAAAAAAATATAATTTTCTTTGCAATAAATTGATAATACAATGTTAGGTTAGTAACTTAAATGTATTAAAGGAAAGTTCAAAAGTTCAAACTGTTTCCACTCATTATATTTAAACTTTAATAAGTGGGGTTCGTTTACACCCCACCTTACTCATAGTGCTGTAAGAAGTACACCTTACTCATCCAGGGTAAAAAATATCACGAAATTAGATCTAGTTTTTCAATCGAAATTGCACAAAGCGTACGGGACAAAACTATGTTCGTCAAATTCTTAGGGTGTTCATGTTGATTGCGTCCTTCCACTGCTTAATGATAACTACAACAATAAAGTCAATGTTTCTAAAATTTACCGATAAACGGTAGATTACTCAGGCCAAGTGTGTCAAAGTCACTTTTTTGCAAAGGGCCAATTCGATTTGATATATTGATGTCCAAGATCCGCACGCCAAAATATAAAATGTCATCTTTTTAATACAAAATTGAAGCTTATGTTGATGATTACGATTAAGTTTATATATTGTGATTTCAGGACATAACCAAGTGAGAGTGTTTGGACTAGGGTTGTGCATATCATTCAAATATTTGATTAATTCCATTACTTTGAATATTCGAATTGTAACATTTTATAAAAAGTCCTTCATCGTGGTTGATGACTATTGTGGTTCAATAAAACAAACATGATATGAATAAATAATATACACTGTGGTGTGACCTTACCTGTGATAGTGTAATATAATAAGTTGTTGAGCGCCAGATCCCTATTTAAGACAGTGAATCGAAATTTATTGATTTGACCTCGGCTATCAGCAGTAGAGTCGAAACCACTTACCCGGGCCGTAGTGAGACAAAGTCATCTAACCAATCCGTATTTAATCAAGGAGTATGATTGCCTTAAAGTACCAACTACAATGAAAGAAATAGGCATTACGTTGAAGAGAATGAATTTATTAAATGCAAAAACAAAATATTAATAAAACAGAATAGTGATAGTCACACAATTGAATTTAAAATTACTCAATGCGGCAATTAATTATTTAAAAGAAAATGAATATTAAAATGAATTGAAAGTTAAATGAAGTTAAATTATAATAGAGACGATAGTTTTATTGAATTGTTGGCTCACCCAGTCGAAGATTCGTCATATTTAAGAAATGATCGATGATCTCGATGTTACGTCGCTTATGTTTAAAAAAATGATGTGATATCTCATTTACTATGAAATATCCTCATTAAGTACGTTGCCATCTGTAGAAAGACTCTTGATCAGGGATATAACCCATTATGTATTGATATAGATGTCGGCAAGACATCGTTCAGTGTCGACTCTCGGTGCTCAGTCCATTAGGACCCAGAAAGCAAGGTTACAACTTCCTTCCTTCATTGATAGCTATAGATCAATGCGTCTTTTGTCGGAGTTGCAGGTACTAATGACTTCCTTGTCACGTGGTCTTCGACGGTCTCCCCCTCCAGTAAGCTTCCCTTTCTTCAGTGTTCATTCTCTCACGAGGGTTAATTGCACCACAATTTGTAATCTTAGACGCGTACGTACCGTAGAAAATGGCGTGTTGGTTACACCATAGTGGGTGTCTTAGCATCTCAGGAAAATGACGCAGTTTGCCGTGGTGAAATTCTTACTACGTCGTTCAGTTTGTGACGCACAGGGTTAGTCCATATCGCCAGTCTTGTTGCAATATATAATACTTCGTCTCTTTACAAGTAATTGTTAATAAAAATCTAATTGAATATAATAATCAAAACCGCTTACAATTATCTGATATAAAAATCATCTCATTGATGTACTAATTAATAAGAATAATAAATATGATAATTATAAATGAATAACCCTTTAAATATAACCGCTATGGGATCGAATCGTTACAATCGCCCCTGATATAAATAATTTAAAATAAAATGTAACATTATTTATATCACTACACATCCTACACAAATGAATACAAATTTAAATATTAATACCCCCATAACGACAACATACAAATAATACCCTTCAACAATACATAAAGATATACAAGAACATACTCTTTTCACTTTACATATTTGTACTATCATTTCTCATTCTTCCAAATGTTCATAATGTTCATTCTTCTTTATATATGTTGTAAAAAAAATATACATAAATGTATTCTTCACAAAAAAATCATATTTTAACTTTCATTCATCTCATTCTTCCAAATGTTCATAATGTTCATTTTTTTTTATATGCTGTAAAAAAATACATATAAAATGCCCTTCACTTTTATTTTTGACATATATGTCAACGCTGCACTCGTTTATATTTCGGTGATCGTATGCATGACATACAATTTTGGCTTCATCTCTTTTGAACGTAGTTTTTGTATATCAGTCTGGCGTAGAAGTACATTGTTGTAATACCAGCTGATTAACCCATAATAACTATTACAGCACACGATAATAGGATGCAAACAATACAATATTCCTTTCGTCTTTATAAAGGGATTACTCAAATGCAGTAAAATTTCAATAATTGAAGAAAAAAATAACTTAGCAAGATACCTAAGGCAATTCCTATTTCAGTGCATATGTCATACATGTAAATATTTCCCCAAATACATAATGACATCGAAATACCTCAAAGCAGTTATTAAACAGTTCATTTAAATATCCAAGTTACTACTCACCTGCCTTCGTGGCTTAATTCTTTCTTAGGCCACGGCCGCCTCCTTCCAAATTAATACTTCCTAAGTCTCCACGACTTCTTAACTTCTCATAAAACCATAATTCCTCTTTACTACTTCTCGAAAACAATAACTTGGATTTTCAAAATCACCAATAAACATAAAATCTGACTTCTCTTTCACTTTATAAAATTTAACTTAGCGTCAAGATATAACTTTTCCGTAACGTCATTCCTTACTTACCATAACAAAATGATTAAGACTTGGACAAAATACTACTCAATACCTGAATTACGTATATCACTAAACTATTTCACAAAAACACATGACAAACTCCTCGGAATAAATATTTCGTTCCACAAAATATTAATGCTCTTATACTTTGAACTTAGTCTAATTATGATTTGACTTTTTGCTGAATACCTAAAAACCCCCCTTAGTTTTCTCTCAAAACTCTTAATTAAGTACCGTGTCCTCCAAACACCACTTCCTACTTGTTCTGACCGCCTGGACTATAGCTCACTCTTGTTATACCAGAATCTCTCAAAACTCATCGTGACTTCACACGTCACATACAAAAAACCTCCCCTATTCGTGGTATAATCCCACATCTTCTTACTGTTACAGGTCACCTCTTACTGACCAATAACACACTAAATTTCAGCTAAAAAATCTTACATGCTTCGACTAATTCCTTGGAATAATAACATCACACTTAGCTTTCCTAACTATTGTCTTCCTAAAATAATGACAGTGTTCCAGTTGATAGTTAATAACACCGACACTCCTAATTCGCAAATATTCTCCCATAATCACTTCATAAAGCAAGTTCTGAGTTCTAACACAGTTCAGATACTTTCTTCTCTATCAAATTAAATGCGTAACTTACACCTGCCTTTAATTGTAACTTCATTATTACCCCTTAGGTATACACTTATCTTACCAACTTATTCTTCCTTCAAAATATTAACTTATCTTTACTAACTCCGTATGACATAAATAAAACTTTAATTTCCTGTCTACTAAAAAAAATGATTTACTTTTAAAATCCTCAAAACGTCGAATTATAACAAATTCCTTTCAATATTAGTAAATATTATGTCAACCTTTTAATTATAATTATTATCTTTACTTTAACCTGTGTGTAGGACAACAATCTACCACATAATTAATTCGTTATTATTCATCAGTAACTTTTTACTAAAAGTGGTTTAGCTCGATAACAAGCCTTGTAATATCTTTAAAACGTGCGTAACTGTAACTAAAACTTGGACAATCTTACCTTTGTAATCTCTTATTACCTTGTGTACATACATCCATATATACTTTAAAAAAAACTCCCAACATTAACTTCACGTAGTCCCGTAGACACCATAAAAAATAATTATTGCTCAACGGAATATACCTCGCTGACCTACTTCATCTTACCAAAAACTTCCTCCAACCTACTTCATTTGGCATCTTACCAAAACTTCCTCCTTAAAAAACTTCATTTGGCATCTTACCAAAACTTTAAAACCACATTGCTCAACGGCATTACCTTCGTTGGCCTACTTCTTCAAACTCACGTCCATTTACGTGAAAATACACACATACACACACACATATCTGTCAACAAGTACCAGATGTCCTAATTAGTTACTACTTCCTCATTTCAACCCGATGTTGGTTAATTCATACAACGCATTACCATTAACAATTCTAAACCACTTATAAATTTCTCAAAATATATCCACTGATGACCTCGCTGTCCTCAAAATGAAACTTCTTTATTAAATCAATACTTAATTCTTCAACTCACTAGTTTTATTACCACTGTATCATCTGATCTTCACTCACTTTTGAATTAAATCTTTATTACCATTATATTCTTAATTATGGTTGCCATAATAATTATTACTTTCTTTCGATTACTTACCTATGTAATAACCTTCCTACTTTTAAAATTTAATTCTTACTTCATCCAACTTACCTGCAGTTTAAGGACCTACATTCAACTTACCTGCATTGCTCAATAGCACGACAACCTCTGTCTTCAAAATTAAATAATTTTAGTCAATCTAAATCAATAAGCGTAGGCACTACGCGCCCCTTACCATCCTAACTTCACGACTGAATTAAAATTACACACAGCAGGTTCCTTATCTACCTCTGTTAAATCCTATTAAACTTCATTACTTAATATTTAAGTCATACGGAACAGTAACTATCGGTAATATAAATTTACATAAATACGTTCACTGGCATTTCACCGTTCTTACCACATTCATCTTCAATTCTATCTTTAACTAGAATTCCACATAATTCCTTCCGTGTTACATTAGTTTCTACTTCCTCTGTACTACATTCATCCATAGTAACACAGTACTTCGGCTTTCCCCCTCTCACATCCCCAAGTCTGGCTAATTCAGTACGCCACTGCACGTCATATGCTTTCTTTCTCTCTCTCATCCTGATTTCTTTCTCCTTTAGCAACTTAATTCTCTTTTCTTTCATTTTACTTCTAAAATATCTACCTTTAGGTTTCATTTTCATTTCTCCGTTACTATCACTTAATGCTCTCTTTAGCCGTGGACTACTGCTTCTGCTCTTATCTATCTCCTCTGACGCTAATCTATTTTCACCTAAAATCTCGTCTGACTCTAATCTGATTTCACCTAAAATCTCCGCTATTTGCCGTTCCTCACCTAAGATCTCCTCCGATTCCAATCTGCTTTCACCTACAATCTCCAATGACTCTAATCTACTTTCAATTACAGTCTCCACTAATTCCAATTTGCTTTCACCTAAAATCTCGTCTGACTCTAATCTGATTTCACCTAAAATCTCCGCTAATTCCAATTTGCTTTCACCTAAAATCTCGTCTGACTCCATTCTACTTTCAATTATAGTCTCCTTACAGGCTGTCTTTACTGATTCTACTGCAGTTTCCCCTAAAGTCTCTACCACCTGCCTAGTTTCCACTTCTACCAATTTGCTAAAACTTTCACCTTGAGTTGCTATTTTCTCTTCAATCACAGTTACTATTCTTTCCTGAATCCTACTTTCTGCTGCTTCTAATTTCTTATCTACTGTCTTAATAATATCTTTAGCCTTCATCTCTACCTCCTCCTTAATTTCACCTCTGATTTCCTGTTTCACCCCCTGAATACTCTCCTGTAGCATATCATACTTCATACTTAATTCTCTATTCATCGTTTCCACAATATCTAGTTTTACATTATTCTCTTCCAGCTTCTGATTTATTTTACTCATATCTTGATTTAGCCTACCCATCTCTTCTCTCATCTCCTTACTATTTTTATTCATATCTTTATCTAATTTCTCAAATTTACCATTGAATTCCAAATAATTTCTTTTATTCTCTTCACTATTTTTATTCATATCTTTATCTAATTTCTCAAATTTACCATTGAATTCCAAATAATTTTTTTTATTCTCTTCACTATTTTTATTCATACTTTCATCAAATTTCGCACTTAAATCTCTACTCATCTGCCTTATGAGCGCAGTTAATGGATCTTCAGGAATCTCTATAGACTTTTCTTTCTCTAGACTACCACTAGTCTCAGGATGTACCTCTATATTCGTCTCGATATTTTCCTCTGAATTAGTGTCAGGGTTAACCTCAGGATTATTTTCAGGATTACTCTCAGGATTATTCTCAAGATTTACCTCCGACATCTTGGTATTATTCTCTACGCTCTCAACATCGCTACCGCTATCAACCTCCTTATAATTAACTTTCTTGACTGCATCCCTACTTCTCAACTGCCTCTGTTCCTCCTCCGACATCTTGAAGTACACCGTATAACAATTGCCCGTCCAAAATTTCACTTCACTTCACTGTCCCCCAAAAGCACTGACAATTTGCACTGAAATTATACACTCCTCTGACTAAATACCGAATGGTTTTCGTGCCCTACTTTGTGGCGCCAAATGTAACATTTTTTAAAAAGTCCTTCATCGTGGTTGATGACTATTGTGGTTCAATAAAACAAACATGATATGAATAAATAATATACACTGTGGTGTGACCTTACCTGTGATAGTGTAATATAATAAGTTGTTGAGCGCCAGATCCCTATTTAAGACAGTGAATCGAAATTTATTGATTTGACCTCGGCTATCAGCAGTAGAGTCGAAACCACTTACCCGGGCCGTAGTGAGACAAAGTCATCTAACCAATCCGTATTTAATCAAGGAGTATGATTGCCTTAAAGTACCAACTACAATGAAAGAAATAGGCATTACGTTGAAGAGAATGAATTTATTAAATGCAAAAACAAAATATTAATAAAACAGAATAGTGATAGTCACACAATTGAATTTAAAATTACTCAATGCGGCAATTAATTATTTAAAAGAAAATGAATATTAAAATGAATTGAAAGTTAAATGAAGTTAAATTATAATAGAGACGATAGTTTTATTGAATTGTTGGCTCACCCAGTCGAAGATTCGTCATATTTAAGAAATGATCGATGATCTCGATGTTACGTCGCTTATGTTTAAAAAAATGATGTGATATCTCATTTACTATGAAATATCCTCATTAAGTACGTTGCCATCTGTAGAAAGACTCTTGATCAGGGATATAACCCATTATGTATTGATATAGATGTCGGCAAGACATCGTTCAGTGTCGACTCTCGGTGCTCAGTCCATTAGGACCCAGAAAGCAAGGTTACAACTTCCTTCCTTCATTGATAGCTATAGATCAATGCGTCTTTTGTCGGAGTCGCAGGTACTAATGACTTCCTTGTCACGTGGTCTTCGACGGTCTCCCCCTCCAGTAAGCTTCCCTTTCTTCAGTGTTCATTCTCTCACGAGGGTTAATTGCACCACAATTTGTAATCTTAGACGCGTACGTACCGTAGAAAATGGCGTGTTGGTTACACCATAGTGGGTGTCTTAGCATCTCAGGAAAATGACGCAGTTTGCCGTGGTGAAATTCTTACTACGTCGTTCAGTTTGTGACGCACAGGGTTAGTCCATATCGCCAGTCTTGTTGCAATATATAATACTTCGTCTCTTTACAAGTAATTGTTAATAAAAATCTAATTGAATATAATAATCAAAACCGCTTACAATTATCTGATATAAAAATCATCTCATTGATGTACTAATTAATAAGAATAATAAATATGATAATTATAAATGAATAACCCTTTAAATATAACCGCTATGGGATCGAATCGTTACAGAATGTTTGATCAATGTAGATATTCGAATACATTCGTGCATTCTAAATAAAGTACTTCAGTGTTTCGAACAGTCGATTGTTAAAAAAATCGAACAGTTAAAATAACAAAAATTAAGAAGTACAAACAAAAACTACAAATACGATCATTTTTAGAAAGACACTATTATCTATCAACAACCATCACAACTCGCTCAAACGTCCTGGAAGAAAATTACCTCAGGCTTTGATTCATTCATACAATCTTAAATGTTCAATAAAGAAAGTAGGCAAGCGAAGAGAAAATAAATTTGGAATGATTTCTATTCAACCGATGCGATGATGAACCGGAATTACACGGGCCCCAATAACAAGTTCCGCAGCGGTTTAACAAGACTGGCAATCCACGGATAGCCTACCATCACAAATTATGCAAAAGAAATGAATGTCACGAACCTTCCGAGGATTGTGTGTGCAAACTTTGTGAAAAACAGTGCCTTCGATATCACTTCAGTGTGTGTCGGAAGAGAACAAAATCATTAAGAGATTACAGCAGCGAACTCTCGTTGTAATTCATACTTGTAATGCGAAATTCACTTATTATTATTATTATTAAATGTTCAAGAAACATGAAGCTTAAAATAATTATTTGTAAAAAATAAAAATAAACTATTTTCAGTAAACGGAAAACTGGAGATACAAAAAATATATACAAAAAAGGTAAGATAGGAAGAAAAAGTTCAGAAATTGGAAAAAATAAAAAAGTACAGAAAAACGAGTGGCATACGAGGATCTAAAAAACAACATAATATTACATTATTTAACTCGCTCGTGCGTTCAAGCAAAAATCAATATTTCATTCATCCACATATTCAATCAATCAAACACGAATAGAAATGACAACCATAGGCTATACATTAGAGAAGGATTTGTCTTGGAGTCGGGAAACGGTATCCTGTAAATCTCACCCAGTACTAAATGCGCCCAACACGATCTCTACCTTGAGTGTTTGTGGCTGATGTGGACGAAACCATTCGTCGCTACTTAGTTAGACGACTGTCTGGACAAAATCATAGGTCGCTACTTGGTTAGACGACTGTCTGGACGAAATCATTGGTCACTACTTGGTTATATGACAGTCGGGACAAACATTACTGATTGCACTACAAGCAAGTGGATCTGGGACGTAAGTCCTAGGTTAGTTTGTTTTGTATGTAGAACAGTATTGTCACGGGGACAATTTCTAGACCGGGCGCGATTTACGCACATTTCTCAGAAACGCTTGTCAGGAGATACAGGGTCTTTCACTCAAAGTGTGGCCGGCCCAGCGCTCCAGGTAGAACGTGCAGTTATAAAGGTCGGACGAGCATATCGCAGCGCGCTGCTGTCACAGCATATGTCATAATTAAGATAAGGAAGGAAGTGCTGTTGGATTGATGCTTCGGACTCTCGACCCTAAGATCAGTGAGCTGCCTCTACGCGCCGCACTTTGAGTGAAAGACCCTGTAGAAGGTCAATAGTATGCTGCTCGCTTTACAAGCCGGTGAGATTACGTTGGCCGACGGATCTACCTAACACACTGGGCTGATGACTGAGATGTCTCATGCCCCTAAAGTGAATTAGCCACAAACTAATGGTATATATAGTGGAATAGATCAAAGATACCGCAGCTCATTATCCGGTGCCTGTGCTTTAATGTTAGATGTGTTCATAATCCTTGGGATTCGCATTTGAACAAAGCTTTGTATGGGAGAGCAGTTTTTATAACCGCAATATATCGAAGTCTGTCGCCGCTCCGCCGCGTCACGCCACGCCGGGGAGTTCCATCCATTGTGCATTCTAGAAAGAGATCCACAAGTGCATAGCAAATACTTGTAAATTCTCGTAGAAGCCCAACAGTAGCATGAGTCAGGGCTCCTACATTACGTAATGCGAAGTTGTGTAGACACAGTCACGTTCACAAACAAGCTGCCGACTGAGTTACACATGCCAGCTTCGTGAGATGGGCTTGCATTTAATGTAACATAACATTAAACCTGCATTGCTTGTTTACATTGGCATCTTCCGCGACCTGCATAGACACTAGGCTGTACATATTCCATGATGATAATTGTTGTTTTAAGGGGTCTAACATCTAGGTTCTCGGTCCCTAATGGTCTGGGTGATAGTGAAAAAGACAATGAAATGGAAACCACAACGAAATACCAATTTAGATGGAAAATATTTACAAAATGGAACTCAGACTCAAAATGCAATTTAGAGCGGAAACTCCTACAAAATGCAATTTAGAGACGGAAAACGCTCACAAAAATAATTCATGAAAACACGCACAAAATGCAGCTCAGATTCAAAATACCTACAAAATGCAAGTTAGATTCAAAATACCTACAAAATGCAAGTTAGATTCAAAATACTCACAAAATGCAATTTAGATTGAAAATACTCACACAACGTAATTTAGATTGAAAATAGGCCTACTTACAAAATTTAATTTAGGTTGAAAATGCTTAAAAATGTAGTTTAGATTCAAAATACTAATAAAATGTAATTTAGATACACAGGGAAGCCAATACACAAACCAGTGCCTTAAAGAAAGAAAGAAAGAAAGAAAGAAAGAAAGAAAGAAAGAAAGAAAGACGTAACTAGGGCCAATTAAGGCGGGAAAGAAAGAGACTCCCTAGACCTCGGATACTCTAATACCGTCGGGGTCAGAAGAAAACAAGAGTTGACTAAGACAGTTCGACAGGAAAGAAGTCTGGGAGGAGCCCGGCACATGCAAGTGGAAGCAATGCCGGACTCAGCTGTGGTCCCTTGGTCGCCATCCCATGTCCCGCTAGATGTGAGCCCCTGGGGGCTGTACACATTCGAACATCGAATTATTCCAATTTCCAAACTATTCGAATTTCGAAATATTCTCATTAGTGAAATCACCCGACTCTTCAGTCAATAATCGAAATGTTCGAATAATTATGATTAGGGCTCGGATGTTTAGGATAAAAATAAATTAATTTCTTTGCCTCTATTTTCATTCCCGATTGGTTCCTGATACAAATCAATTTTGATTATCGTCACAATACAGTGGTTTTTATTTGGCATATAAATGCATATTTTGAATTATTATTATTATTTTCTTGTTATTTTTTTACCATTAGGTCATATTTTGAGCATTTGTTTGGTAAGAACGTCATATTTCGGTAGTTTGACGGCAGCAGTAGGTGTGCAGTCATCCTCAACTTACTGAACGGGAACTAGTGTTTACAGAAATAGACTGTAAATAACCACTTAAACATGTGTATTCAGAAAATTAATATGCAAATAGTAATAAAGAATATAGTTAACAATTTAATGTCGAAGGGATTGTCGCTTGGATCTACAATTAAAAAGATCGACCATATTTAAATCAGTCATTTTTAGGTCATATCTAGTCATTTTTAGCTTACTTTTCACATTTTGCAAAAATGAGGAAAAAGTAGACTTATGAGATCGGGCAAATGTCTGTCTGTCTGTCTGTCTGTCTGTCTGTCTGTCTGTCTGTCTGTCCTTCTGTCTGTCTGTCTGTCTGTCTGGCTGTGTGTGTGTGTCGCCCCCCACCCCTATCAACTCCTAAACGGCTGCAGCAGTCGAAACAAAATTTGGTAGGAGTAAAGATCTATGCCTGAATATCTCACGGCCATATTTGAAAATGATGTCAGTGCTACCAACTGCTGAAAAATCGCATTTAAAATTTGAGCTCCATGTTGGATATCTTGGAAGGTATGAATGGGAGCTATTTCAAAATTGGCACACGAATAGATAATAATATTGCAGTTTAATTTCCAAGAGGCCATACACGGCAATGTTGCCAATATGATTATAAGCCTGCTGATATATCCAAATTTTAAATGCATATAACTTCTACACTATGAATTGGATTTCAACCAAACTTCGTACGTGCTATGTGTACATAAACAGATATGATTGAGCGTATTCTTAAGAGCCACCAGGGCTGCCAACTGTTAATAAATGCTCTCAATTTTTTAAAATCCAAATACCCATATATCAGAAAGTATGCAAGCCGACAGCTTTAAAGTATGCACACGTAGCCTATAGTACCTGACATTCTATATTAATTTGGAGTAACTTATATACGTCAGTGCTACCAACATGATTCTAATCCTGCTGAGAAGTCCAAATTTAAATACATGTAACTTCTATACTATCATTTAGTCATATATCGTCATTTTTAAGGTCATATTTGCTTGCATATTCGTGCTATGTTTAGGTCTTACAGATCCGAGCCCTAATTATAATAAACAAAGAGAAAGGAAAGCATAAATGGAAGAAAGAAAGAAAGAAAGAAAGAAAGAAAGAAAGAAAGAGCTAACAAGTGATGATTGTATTGAGTGGTATTTATTTATAAGGATATCAGGCTGAGTGGGAGAAGAGGTTGGATTCACCCCAGGTTCGAACAAACTCAGCCATTGGACATACTTGTTTACTCACATTGAAATAATTTTCGAGTAGCCTATTTATCATCGTCGAGTAATTCATATATTTGAACTCCTCAATTTATTTTAATAATCGACTATCCAAAGTACTCGAGTATGTTCGAATGATTCAAACAACTGAAATATTAGGACGCCCGCATTGTTCGAATATTCGAATACTTTGATTAAATTATTCGAATTTCGAATTGGTGAATATCGAAGTAGTCGGATAATCGAATTTCTGAATGATATGTACAGCCCTAATAGACATTTGGAATAATCGCATGCTTTTGTTACACAAAATATCAACGAACATGCCCTGTACGAGGAGATTAATTAAGTAAATAATTAATTAGATAAATGAGTAGCAATGAGAACCTCTACCAACACCAGCATTCTAAGCTTTTAATGAATGTAGTGCGGCCAACCACAAATCAAAACAAATGCCAACTTAACAGCCACCCTTTAATCACCAGTGAACCACTTTCTTTCTTTCTTTCTTTCTTTCTTTCTTTCTTTCTTTCTTTCATTCATTATAGCACTCTGGACGAGCTCCTTGCCAACATTTAAAGAGCTTCTGTGATGTCAACCGTAAGTAAGAAAGTAATCCTGTAGTCTTACTATGTGTGTAGGGTAATTTCGGCTCCCAAATTCCGATCGACCGAGTTCGGCTATCTTCGTGCCCAATTCTCAATGCTACCAACACAACGTATTATGAGCGTAACTTGAAAGTGGAGCTGTAGTAGTTTGCGGCTGCCTATCGATTTAAATTATGACTTGACGTAACAGCCCCTCTACATTTTAATAAAGACTAAAAAACACACACGCTACAATAAGTTTTATGCTTTAGATTTGATGGCAGCAACTCCAGCGTACACCATCATGCCTCTACCTCGATAAAATTGCGATTGAAATGCGCGAAGGTCAAGAGAATTTTCAGAGAACACAGTTTAACCCTTTAACCTCCAACGTCTAATTGTTGTGACGTTCCGTAAATGCTTGTTTTCCTGGTTATTTTTAATCAAATTTATAGTTCATAATATTATGTTTTGGCATGGTACTTGATTAAATAAGACTATATACAACACGTTTTAAAGTTGGTGCCACTGATGACATTGTAATAGCTGATTTAATTGCAGTAGTTGGCGGGAGTTGTTGCCCGGTGCCACCTGATGAGCTAATGTAGTATCCAAAACAAATATTGTAACTCTAATTGTTTATATGGTGTGATAGAAACAATGCTTGTGTAAAGTAATGTAGTTCCCGACTGATAAAAATAATTTTTCCTAACGATTTGTTTATAATGAAAATATTTTTTCCCAACAAAGTGAATATTTATTTAACACTTCATTTAAAATATAATTTATATTTATAAAGCTACATTAACTTACATTCATATAATACCTCAAACAATGCCTTTTAAACAAACAAAAAAACATCCAATTAACATAAATATTATGGAAGTTATTACGTGTAATTTGCCGCAAGGTAGAAATGCAGATTAGGCCTTGACGGTATAGGGTATGTCAGCAGCGAATTACTCCGGTGATCAAAGGATTAAACAGGAGATATTCAGTCAAAATTTGATATCTTCACACTTCGCCCGCTCTTATTAATTGTAGGCCTACCATTAGCACGTGAAGAAATTGCCCTCACGTTGCAAAAGAAAAAGAAATCAAGTAGTTCCGTAAAGAGCTATACAGCCTATTTTCATATATCCTACGTATGTTAATTGCCTCTAACAACATACAAAATTTCAGTTTGTTTCCTATAATAGATTCATAGATAGAGAACCGTCTAAATAATTCGATGGTCGCCATGTTGGATTTTTATATATGTAGGCCATAGAGTTATGTACTATTAGATGACGATTATTGCGTAGGTTCATTATTCAAACGTTCACTTCGATCGCATGTGCAAAACACAAGAAATAAAAAACTTAATTTTAAAATTTCGCACAGCCGCCATCTTGAGGCAATATAAACAATTGAACTAAATTAGATTCCAGTGCATTAAAATGTGTATAAACATTTACTGTACCATATTTCACTGCGCTCAGATGGTTAATTCGCGAGAAAAGTCTATTTAAAATTTTCAACTTCGCTTGACTCTGCCATGTTCGTTTTGTAGTTAACAGGTTTTTGAAGGTCCCATAGGTGAACTACTAGTAGTGGCCTACAAAATTTCAGGGTGATATCAATAGTAGTTTCGGAGATATAGAATGCCAGTGAAATATTACGCACAGCCGCCATGTTGGATTGGTGGGACGTAATGAAATTTGATGGGTACGGTCGGGGTCGGCTCCAGCTGCTTAGATTGTATTAGGGGACACACGCTCACACACACACACACACACACACACACACACACACACACACACAAACACACACGGACAAAGGGTGATCTCATAAGCCTATTTCATTCATGAGGGGAAATTGGCTAAAAATGTATAAGCGCTTATTTTGAAGTTAAGAATATGCTGGTAGAAAAACATAACTTTAAAAAAAATCCCCCATCATCCGATGGTTTGCTTGTGAGGTTACACGAGATACCGGTTGAACGCGCTTCAGAGAGAGAGAGAGAGAGATGCTCGCTCACTTTTGAACACCCGGTGCTGTTATTGTATTCTTGTCATACTTTAATCGATTCCCCAGACCTTGACGTTGTATGTGTGTTACCGGTGTTAAGTGTTATCTCAAATGTCAAACAAGCTGACTTGTTATCATGTCTTAGGGTGGAGTCCTGCTGCCTCGCTTATCATCAAAGGCAAGAGTCATGATTGTGTACGTTCTGGGTGTGTGTTCATGGGAGCGTTACAGGTGGTTGATGACTTAACCTTGAACTTGTCTTAACTCAGCTTTCATTTTGTTTTATTGGATATTATCTATCCAGGGGGAATGGGGATTGGTTCAAATAATATTCGGCCGTTGAGCCTGTTAGCCAATGAGAAGAGGCTTCAGAATGAGTCATGTGTGATTCCCGTGTTTTCAGCTACGCCTATCACACTGTTTAACGATAAATAAATACACAAATAATAAAATCTCTACGTAGTATAAAACAAAGTTCCCGATTCCTGGATGTAACGGGTAATCTCGAGAACCACTGAATCGATATTGATGCACTTTTCACCATTCTGTGAAGGATTTCTCGAGGAAGATTTCTGTAGAAAAGCATTCATTTATGACCAAAGAAAGCAGAGCAGTAACGATTTCAGTGAATAGAGTTGAAGGAAAACCTGCCGTCCGTGCGCCTTTAGGCTTACGCTGGGTAAACCGTAAAACTATTTCATTTCTTCCAACAATCTCCATTTAGTGGAAATTTAAATTACTAGCTTCGGAGCGTCCTATTACCTCAGTTTCGGCCAGCATCAAACTGTCGAGTCATGTGAGTTAAGACTTCTGAGAAGAGTATAATGTGTTAGAGTTTCGCTGTTCACGTATGCTTTCCTGAATTGCATTTGATCCTGCCGTCCGTGCGTCTTTTAAACTTGCTTTAGGTAAACCGTTAAAAATACCGGTTGGAGCTATTTCTTTGAATGCCAAAAAATATCATTTGATTTGGACTTATATATATCGTTGCATGATTTTTGAAATAAAAACAAAAAGCCCGAAGTTCGTTGGCATGTTTGCGATGCTGTACTTTTCGCGCCTTCATTGAAACAGCCCACGAGGAACGTGTGTGACCTAGGTTGGCGAACATGACCTAGCCCAGTTGTACGAGTTACGGCAGGTTATTTATGTACATATTATGACTTAACACCAGGAATATCACTTCCACTCCACAAGCACTAACCACCTCTCTCATAGAACTTGTTTTCTCCGGATCATTACTACGACGCGATGACTTCCGGGAAAATCGTTTAAGGCCTTTTAATGCGGAACATAGGTTTCAGTGTCACCATATTAACAACGTAATAAAATATAAATGCTTTTCAGTTGGTCAATACTATTGATTCCAATTGAAGGGTTCGTTCCAAAAACGAGACAAGCCAAAGAAATGCATTTTTGAGATGAGATAAATACATCTTCTTCCTCTTTGCTGTCTCCAAAAAGCAGACATGTTGGGTAGTGAGTGTAAAATATTGGGGACTCTACAAAAATAAGACAAGTCCAATGCTCCAAGACATAAGTACTCTTACTCTTCAAAACCTCTACGCGTCACCATCTGGATTGCAGTCTGCTAAGAAAATGGACTTGTTAAAACTCATACAGTACCTTGAGAACCCTCAAAATCGCCACTAGTATGAGTCTTTCTTGGAGAAACTGGAATCACACACAGAAGATCAACCTACAGAGGAAAGTGCTGATGTTGATAACGATGACAATACTGATGGCTGTGAAGATAATTAGTTAACTGGAATGTTGAGCATTCAATAAAAATTGTGCTTTGTCAGGATTTACATAATAAATACTGTAATCGTATTTGAGGATGATAATATTTTTAGCCTACTTTTCACATTTTGCAAAATTGAGGAAAAAGCAGACTTATGAGATCGGGCAAATGTGTGTCTGTCTGTCTGTCTGTCTGTCCTTCTGTCTGTCTGTCTGTCTGTGTGTGTGTGTGTCAGGCTGTGTGTGTGTCCCTCCCTATCAACTCCTAAACGGCTGCAGCAATCGAAACAAAATGTGGTAGGAGTAAAGATCTATACCTGAATATCTCACGGCCATATTTGAAAATGATGTCAGTGCTACCAACTGCTGAAAAATCGCAATTGAAATTTGAGCTCCATGTTGGATATCTTGGAAGATATGAATGGGAGTTATTTCAAAATTGGCACACATATAGATACTAATATTGCAGTTTAATTTCCAGGAGGCCATATATGGCAGTGTTGCCAAAATGATTATAAGCCTGCTGATAGGTCCAAATTTTAAATGCATACAACTTCTACACCATCACTTGGATTTCAACCAAATTTCGTATATGCTATGTGTACATAGCCAGATATAACTGAGCATGTTATTAGGAGCCACCAGGGCTGCCAACTGTTAATAAATGCTTTCAATTTTTTAAAATCCAAATGCCCATATATCAGAAAGTATGCAAGCCGACAGCTTTAAACTATGCTCACGTATAGTGCCTGACATTCTATATTAATTTGGAGTAACTTATATACACACATCAAAAAAAGTTTTGCATCACCTCGGTTCCCAGATCTCCGGCATATAGACGTTGACTGTGTATATTGTATCAAAGATACAGTCCCTTTGACTGTTCATAGATGTCACTAAAACTGCTCAAAGATGTAAACAACCATGCATGAGCAGGGCCTATTAGACGGAGGGGGTACGACAGCCGATCAGTTCCAGTCATTCCACCAGGACGAAGGTACGCTGCTCATGTTGTCTGTAGTTCTACCATGCCTAGAAGGTCAATACCGCAGTTCGATCGCGTCCGCATTGTTACTTTGTGTCAAGAAGGGCTCTCAACAAGGGAAGTTTCCAGGCGTCTCAGAGTGAACCAAAGCGATGTTGTTCGGACATGGAGGAGGTACAGAGATACAGGAACTGTCGATGACAGGCCTCGCTCAGGCCGCCCAAGGGCTACTACTGTAGTGGATGACCGCTACTTACGGATTGCCGCTCGGAGGAACCCTGACAGCAATGCCACCATGTTGAATAATGCGTTTCGTTCAGCCACAGGACGTCGTGTTTCAACTCAAACTGTGCGCAATAGGCTGCATGATGCGCAACTTCACTCCCGACGTCCATGGCGAGGTCCAGCTTTGCAACCCCGACACAATGCAGCGCGGTACAGATGGGCCCAACAACATGCTGAATGGACCCCACAGAATTGGCATCACGTTCTCTTCACCGATGAGTGTCGCATATGCCTTCAACCAGACAATCGTCGGAGACGTGTTTGGAGGCACCCTGGTCAGGCTGAACGTCTTAGACACACTGTCCAGCGAGTGCAGCAAGGTGGTGGTTCCCTGATGTTTTGGGGTGGCATTATGTGGGGCCGACGTACGCCACTGGTGGTCATGGAAGGCTCCGAAACGGCTTTACGATACCTGAATGACATCCTCCGACCCATAGTGCACCCATATCGGCAGAATATTGGAGAGGCATTTGTCTTCATGGACGACAATTCTCGACCTCATCGTGCACATCTTGTGAATGCGTTCCTTCAAAATAACGACATCGCTCGACTACAGTGGCCAGCATGTTCGCCAGACATGAACCCTATCGAACATGCCTGGGATATGTTGAAAAGGTCTGTTTATGGACGTCTTGACCCACCAACCACTCTGAGAGATTTACGCCGAATTGTCGTTGAGGAGTGGGACAATTTGGACCAACAGTGTCTTGATGAACTTGTGGATAGTATGCCACGACGAATACAGGCATGCATCAATGCAAGAGGACGTGCTACTGGGTATTAGAGGTAGTGGTGTGTACTGCAATCTGGACCACAAATGCTGAAAGTCTAGCTGTATGATGGTACAACATGCAATGTGTGGGTCTCATGAGCAATAAAACGAGCTGAAATGTTGTTTGTGTTGATCTCTATTCCCTTTGTATTTAAAGGTTCCGGAACTCTTGGAACCGAGGTGATGCAAAACTTTTTTTGATGTGTGTACGTCAGTTCTACCAACATGATTCTAAGCCTGCTGAGAGTTCCAAATTTAAATACATGTATCTTCTATACTATCATTTGGATTTCAACCAAATTTCGTGTGTGATATGTGTACCTTAACAGATATGACTATGCCGATTCCTAAGAGTAACCAGGGCTGCCAACTGTTAATAAATACTGTCTCAATTTTTGTTACCCTAATATCAATATATCAGAAAGTATGCAAGCCAATTGCTCTAAACTTTGCACACGTATAGTACTTGGCATTCTAGATTAATTTGGACTAACTAATATAGGCCTACGCCAGTGCTGCCAACATGATTATAAGCCTGCTGATAGGTCCAATTTTAAAATGCATGTAACTTCTATACTAACTAATACTTACTTACTCTTACTCCATGGCGCTACAACCCGGGGTGGGTTTTGGCCTCTTGGACAACTGCTCTCCATGTTGGTCTATCCATCGCCTTGCTCCTCCATCCTCTCACTCCCATTGCGACGAGGTCTGCAGTCACACCATCCAACCATAACATCGTTCTTACATTCCACGTCGCAATATACAAATCTCTTTTCCGTAATCCAGGCCGAGGTTGTCTTCTGTTAAATCCGTCCTTCCGAGGCAATTGTCCTTGTTTCGTAACAGGTTCTTTTTTTATGGTGTGGGGTTGTTAGCCCCACGTCCAACCCCCAACCTGAAGGGCCAGAGTATCCCGTTTAGTCTGGATCATCACCTTCGACCTGTCCGGCTTGGGAGACCCTACCAGTAGCTAAGCTACCGCCGGCATTGCTCTCAGGATCATTTGACCACGCAAGCTCCACCACCGCGTCAAGGTAAGGATACCATTGGTGGAGATACTAACTAATGGATTTCATTCAAAATTGACACAACAATAGATCATATTATTTCAGATATTTCTGACCAATACATGTATGTCATTGTTGCCAACATGATTTTACGCGCGCTGTTAGTTCCAATGTTTAACTGCATGTAACGTCCATGCTATCCATTGGACTTCAACCAAATTTTGTATTCTGTACCTTAAGAGATGAAACGAAGAATGTATTCAGTCACCAGGGCTGCCAACTGTAGTTCTCTATTACGCTACATTATGCCAGGTATACAGTATTTCGAACTAATTAGAAATTTCGATATTACCAACTTAATTTCGATATTATTCTAGATAGATCCATATAGATTAATCACTGGCATGAATCTTAAATTTAAGAAAAGTAGGCTCATTAGTTCGTCACGGAACTTCTTGTTATTTTTGTATTCAACTAGGATTTTAGCAAAAACAGACAAGTCCAAAGGTTTTCTTTTGGTTTTCTCAACTATCCCCATAAAAATATAATTCCTTTATGTGCAATGTAAAGCTGTTCGTGAGACAATAGTAGATCTAAAATCAATATTTTTTATTTCATTCAGCACAAATGAAGTACGGTACCGTAGTAATAATAATAATGTTATTGCATTGGCTTTACGTCCAGTTTGCGGCTCTTATAGACGACTGGGTATCTGAATTTTCCCCCAAAGGGGATCTTTAACGTGCCAGTAAATGTACTGACACGGCTCCCTCGCATTTGCGCACCCTCAAATGCCAGCTGACTGCGCCAGGATACGAACCTGCAACCTTGGACACAGCAAGCAAGCACGTTCCCGCTGAGCCTCGCAGCCAGTCAATGAAGTTATATTGGTGTTTTTTTTTTTTTTTTTTTTTTTTTTTTACAATTTAATTTTTGGACTTGTCTGGTCTTGGAATGAACCCTCAATTGTAATGGGTGTTACTTACTAAACCTGAAAAAAAAAAAAAGAATTACATGAGATTTATAAATTCACTTGGATGACTAGTTTTCGATCGCCATGCGTTCATGACGATCCAATTACAGTAAACGTGCAATTTTCAGTGTAGAGTTTGCGCCATAGTTTCTGGCCGGTCAGTCGTACAGAGGACAGTTGGTGCGAGCCTCAGGCATGTGCAATTGATACGTGAGTTGCTTTCGGCATTAAATCAACACATTCAGACATTTCAGGAGAAAATCGTTCTCCTAGACTGTGAATCACAAAGCAATGTTGACTGAGTTTTGTCCAACTGAGTAACGGCATGTAAAACTAGGGTTGCCGTTTATCTTGTTATTTTTTTCGCGTTACGTTTTAATCTTGAACGGAACGCCAAATATTCCAGTTTCCTTTTTTGGTTAATTTGATAATATATTCGATTTCGCACCAATTTTCAAATGTCCCGCTTCAGAATTGATTGTAATATCTAGCTTGATTTCTGGTGGTACTGGCACAAGTTTGAAAGAGAAAATGATTTCTATGTCTGTATCAGATAGATAAGTACATTTTATAGATTTATTGGGGACTACAAATTTAAGGAATATCTTAGTCTTAGTGAAGTCAATACTCAGCATTTTCCCGTCCAATGCCTTTACGAAGAGAGTTTTTTCTGTCATGAATATCAAATGGAGAGAGGATAGATACAGGAGCTCCATTTGTTTGATAAAACAAGAATTGTTCACATATTACAATTATGACGAAAATTGTAGTATATTTTATCAGAAGGTACTTCAAAACAAACAAGAAGTTCCGTGACGAACTAAAGAGCCTACTTTTCATGCCAATGATTATTCTACAGTATATGAACCTATCTAGAATAATGACGAAATTAAGTTGCTAATATCGAAATTTCTAATTAGTTCGAAATACTGTATACCTGGCGTAATGAAGCCTAATAGAGCACCACAGTTGGCAGCCCTGATGACTGAATATATTCTTAGTTCCATCTCTTAAGGTACAGAATACATAATTTGGTTGAAGTCCAATGAATAGCTAGGACGTTACATGCAGTTTTAAACATTGGATTTAACAGCGCGCATAAAATCATGTTGGCAACAATGCCATGCATGTATTGGTCAGAAATAATCTGAAATAATATGATCTATTGTTGTGCCAATTTTGAATGAAATCCATTAGTTAGTATAGAAGTTACATGCATTTTAAAATTGGACCTATATTAGTTACTCCAAATTAATCTAGAATGCCAGGTACTATACGTGTGCAAAGTTTAGAGCTATTGGCTTGCATACTTTCTGATATATTGATATTAGGGTAACAAAAATAGGGAAAGCACATATTAACAGTTGGCAGCCCTGGTTGCCCTTAAGAATATGCATAGTCACAACTGTTATGGTACACATAGCACATACGAAATTTGGTTGAAATCCAAATGATAGTATGGAAGTTACATGTATTTAAATTTGGACCTGTCAGCAGGCCTAGAATCTTGTTGGTATCACTGACGTATATAAGTTACACCAAATTAATATAGAATGTTAGGTACTATACGTGTGCATAGTTTAAAGCTGTCGGCTTGCATACTTTCTGATATATTGGTATTTGGATAAAATAAATTAGGAGCATTTATTAACAGTTGGCAACCCTGGTGGGTCTTAAGAATACGGTCAGTCATATCTGGTTATGTACACATACAACATACGAAATTTGGTGGAATTCCAATTGATAGTGTAGAAGTTATATGCATTTAAAAATTGGACCTATCGGCAGGCTTATAATCATTTTGGCAACACTGCCATGTAAGGCCTCCTGGAAATTAAACTGCAATATTATTATCTATACGTGTGCCAATTTTGAAATAGCTCCCATTCATACCTTCCAAGATATCCAACATGGAGCTCAAATTTCAATTGCGATTTTTAGCAGTTGGTAGCAATGACATCATTTTCAAATATGGCCGTGAGATATTCAGGTATAGATCTTTACTCCTACCAAATTTTGTTTCGATTGCTCCAGCCGTTTAGGAGGTGATAGGGGGGGGGACACACACACACAGCTAGACAGACAGACAGAAGGACAGACAGACATACAGAAGGACAGACAGACAGACATACACACATTTGCCCGATCTCATAAGTCTACTTTTTCCTCATTTTTGCAAAATGTGAAAAGTAGGCTAAAAATAGTAATTTATAAGCAGGGCTTTAAACAGGGAGTACGAGCGTAGAATAACTAAGATAGCTGACCCAGAAAACTGTGACGGTAAGCAGTAGAATCATGTTCTTGGCAGAGTCAGCGGTTACTAAGTTTAGTTGTGTTCTTGACCTCTCTTTAACTTTTGTTCTTGATATTTAGAGGCAAAGAACATTGAGATTAACTGTCACAAGCTCTTGCTGGCTAATCGACTGGAGTGTATAATACGAGGCACGTCCAGAAAGTAAGTTCCGTTCGGTAATAAAATAAAATTGTATACAGATACAGAAAAATTATTTATTGCACAACATTCTACACCTCTTAAACTACTTTTCGACATAACTGACGAACTTTTTCAGGCATTTGTCATAGCGTGGTACATGTTTTTGGATACCTTCTTCATAGAAGTTTGCCGCCGACCCGTAAACGAGAGTGAAGACACCCTGTAATATATCCTACTGTTTGGCCACCACTGTTAGGCAAATTGCGTGCTTACCAGGAGAACTGCTAATGTATAGGAGTTCTCCTGACCACATACGCAATTTGCCTAACAGTGGTGGCCAAACAGTATGTTATCTTACAGGGGAGTCTTCACTCTCGTACACGGGTCGGCGGCAAACTTCTATGAAGAAGGTATCCAAAAACTTGTGCCACGCTATGACAAATGCCTGCAAAAGTTCGGCAGTTTTGTGGAAAAGTAGTTTAAGAGGTGTAGAATGTTGTGCAATAAATAATTTTTCTGTATCTGTACGCAATTTAATTTTATTACCAAACGGAACTTACTTTCTGGACGTGCCTCGTATAATTCTTTGAGTTATAATTCGCAAATACTAAAATGAAGTTAGCATTTAGGCCTATATTAATGAAAGAATGGCTTGTCAGTCAGTCTACACGTGTATGTGCCAAATTAATTTGGGTGGGGGGGGGGGGGATAAAACGTTCTGCCAGCCTGGAAAATATGCATACATTATGTACAGTATCATTATACGTAATTAATGTGTGTAATTTAAGTGGCTTCGGTGGCGTAGTTGGTAGCTTGCAGAGCTTCTTTACCCAAGATCGCGGGTTCAAACTCGGCAGAAGTAGTTGGATTTTTTTAAAGCGGTAATACTCCCTCAGTATGCCTTCCTTCGGAGGGGAAGTAAAGCCGGCTGTCCCATGTCATAGATTTATGGCATGTTGACAAGCCTTCCACTAATTACAACTGTGTGAAGCTAAATTATGTGTAGGTTAAACATTCGACAAACGCTCTTAGGTTCCAACGTTCGTCGCCAGGAGTCGACTGCGGTGGCATCCGGTAATCAAGTTCTGAACTAGTAGTCGTTGATGGTGGCATTTGGCGGCAAAAGTAGGAACTACTTGAAACAAGAAGTTCCGTTAAGAACTATACAGCCTACTTTTCATGCCAATGATTATTCTACAGAATATGAACCTATCTAAAATAATGACGAAATTAAGTTGCTAATATTGAAATTTCCAATTAGTTCGAAATACTGTATACCTGGCATAATGTATCCTAATAGAGCACTACAGTTGGCAGCCCTGATGACTGAATATATTCTTAGTTCCGTCTCTTACGGTACTAAATACAAAATTTGGTTGAAGTCCACTGGATAGCATGGACGTTACATGCAGTTAAACATTGGATCTAACAGCGCGCGTAAAATCATGTTGGCAACAATGTCATGCATGTATTGGTCAGAAATAATCTGAAATATTATGATCTATTGTTGTGCCAATTTTGAATGAAATCCATTAGTTAGTATAGAAGTTACATGCATTTTAAAATTGGACCTATCAGCAGGCTTAGAATCATGTTGGCAGCACTGACGTATATTAGTTACTCCAAATTCGTCTAGAATGCCAGGTACTATACGTGTGCAAAGTTTAGAGCTATTGGCTTGCATACTTTCTGATATATTGATATTAGGGCAACAAAAATAGGGACAGCACATATTAACAGTTGGCAGCCCTGGTTGCTCCTTAGAATACGCATAGTCATATCTGTTATGGTACACATAGCACATACGAAATTTGGTTGAAATCCAAATGATAGTATGGAAGTTACATGTATTTAAAGTTGGACCTGTCAGCAGGCTTAGAATCATGTTGGTAGCACTGACGTATATAAGTTACTCCAAATTAATATAGAATGTCAGGTACTATACGTGTGCATAGTTTAAAGCTGTCGCCTTGCATACTTTCTGATATATTGGTATTTGGATAAAATAAATTAGGAGCATTTATTAACAGTTGGCAGCCCTGATAGGTCTTAAGAATACGCTCAGTCATATCTGGTTATGTACACATACAACATACGAAATTTGGTTGAATTGCGCTTGATAGTGTAGAAGTTATATGCATTTAAAAATTGGACTTATCAGGAGGCTTATAATCATTTTGGCAACACTGCCATGTTTGGCCTCCTGGAAATTAAACTGAAATATTATGATCTGTACGTGTGCCAATTTTGAAATATCTCCCATTCATACTTTCCAGGATATCCAACATGGAGCTCAAATTTCAATTGCGTTTTTTTAGCAGTTGGTAGCACTGACATCATTTTCAAATATGGCCGTGAGATATTCAGGTATAGATCTTTACTCCTACCAAATTTTGTTTCGATTGCTGCAGCCGTTTAGGAGTTGATAGGGGGGGACACACACACAGACAGACAGACAGACACACATTTGCCCGATCTCATAAGTCTACTTTTTCCTCATTTTTGCAAAATGTGAAAAGTAGGCTAAAAATCCTTGCAAAGGGTCGTTCAAATGAGGAGCATTTGTAAGTTGCTGGTGTCATAGGCCTATATGATGTGGCAGCAATATCTTATTTTAATTTTGTATATTTGATTATGTTATGCTTATTTAATACATGTGTGTATTATTTATTACAACATTTAACAACCTTGATTAAAAAAACACATGTTTTGGCACATGTGTTCCGCTTTTCCATTCTTGAAATCTGGCAACCCTTTGTAAAACAGTGGGTGGCTTATTATAGCACTTCCTTGGTGGGCTCATAATAATACCCATGCAGGCAAGCACAGGAATAAAGGACTTTTTGACATAAGTCAACACTAATTGAGGGTATCTCCATGACTCGTTTCTCTCACTTCTCTATCATTCTCATAGAAGAAATAAAAATTATTTAAAAAAATCCAGTTCATCTTTGTATTCTAAAAACTATCCGCAAATTTACTCTAAACATTATCCGCAACTTATCCGAAATCCATGCAAACTATAATCGCATGGCAAACATTTTGCGAATATCCGCATCCACGCAGGGCTATAACTAGGGCCCGGATGTTAATGCCGTAAAAAATATTAAAAAATTGCACTTACAATTTTCAAAAATGACTGTAATAAATGACCTAAAAATTCGAAAAATGCACTATTAAATGGAGAAAATTATCTTATAAAAATAAACTCACCAATATTTCAAAAATTCAAAAAATGCACTATAAAATGGAGAAAGCGGCAATGAACGATATCTCTCGCCATGAACTAGGCGGAACTGAGACAAGAATATACACCCCTTTCCTTTTCTACCCCGTCACAGCTAACCTTGGTCAACAGAGCAGATAACATTCCATTCCGCCAATAATTGGTTTGCGACGAAAACGGTACCCTTCTTCTGCGTCCAAGATATATATTTTTCGGTGACATGACTAAATTGGAAGAAAATGACCTTAAAAGGCCGATTTCTCCAAAATATGACCAAAAAATCCTACCAAACTTTAAAAATGCTCTTAAATGGAAAAATAGCAAAAAACAAGAAGTTCCGTTAAGAACTATACAGCCTACTTTTCATGCCAATGATTATTCTACAGAATATGAACCTATCTAGAATAATGACGAAATTAAGTTGGTAATATCGAAATATCTAATTAGTTCAAAATATACCTGGTATAATGTAGCCTAATAGAGCACTACAGTTGGCAGCCCTGGTGACTGAATATATTCTTAGTTCCATCTCTTAAGGTACAGAATACAAAATTTGGTTGAAGTCCAATGGACGTTACTTGCAGTTAGACTCTGGATCTATCAGCACGCGTAAAAGCATGTTGCCAACAATACCATGCGTGTGCTGGTCAGAAATAATCTGAAATATTATGATATCTTGTTGTGCCAATTTTGGATGAAATCCATTTATTAGTATAGAAGTTACATGTATTTTAAAATTGGATATATCAGCAGGCATAGAATCATGTTGGCAGCACTGCCTTGTAATAATTACTCCAAATTAATCTAAAATGTCAGGTGCTATACGTGTGCAAAGTATAGAGCTGTTGGCTTGCATACTTTCTGATATATTGATATTAGGGTAAAAAATATAGACAGCATTTATTAACAGTTGGCAGCCCTGATTGCACTGAAGAATACTTATAGTCATATCTGATATGTTACACATAGCACATGCGAAATTTGGATGAAATCCTACTGATAGTATAGAAGTTACATGTATTTAAAAATTGGCCCTATCAACAGGCTTAGAATCATGTTGGTAGAACTGACGTATATAAGTTACTCCAAAATTAATCAAACATGTCAGGTACTATACGTGTGCATAGTTTAAAGCTGTCGGCTTGCACACATTCTGATATATTGGTATTTGGATAAAAAAATAGAGAGATCAATTATTAACAGTTGGCAGCCCTGGTGGCTCTTAAGAATATGCTCAGTCATATCTCTTTATGTACAGATATTACATACAAAATTTGGTTGAAATCCAGTTGATAGTGTAGAAGTTATATGCATTTAAACATTGGACCTATCAGAAGGCTTAAAATTATTTTGGCAACACTGTCATGGTTGGCCTCCTGGAAATTAAACTGAAATAGTATTATCTACATGTGTGCCAATTTTGGAATAGCTCCTATGCATACCTTGCAGGATATCCAACATGGAGCTCAAATTTCTAGTGCGTGTTTTCAGCAGTTGGTAGCACTGACATCATTTTCAAATATGGACGTGAGCTATTCCGGTGCACATCTTTACTCATACTAAATTTGGTTTTGATTGCTGCAGCCGTTTAGGAGTTGATAGGGGGGGACACACACACAGCCAGAAGGACAGACAGACAGACAGACAGACAGACAGACAGACAGACAGACACACATTTGCCCGATCTCATAAGACTACTTTTTCCTCATTTTTGCAAAATGTGAAAAGTAGGCTAAAAATGCTAAAAGATGCAAAATAAGAATAACATATTTGAAGACGGGGTGGCCCGTCCGGAGTTTCTATGTACTTCAGCATTGTTTTAGACAGCTCAGTAAAACGATGACATTTCATCAACATCCGGGCCCTAGCTATAACTATTAAACTCGTCCTGCTCTTGCGTATTGAAGAGCAGATCTGGGATTACGAGCTCGTAAAAGGTGGTGCAGAGTTGCAAGAAAACTCTCTTCGAAAGAGGCCAAGCTAGTCTGTGTGGCAGTAATCGGAATGAACTGTCAGCATGTTTTGATCCACGATCGCACGTCTCTACCTGGAAGTGTGTTATTACTAGGATATCAGATCTGAAGTGACCGTATCACAATAACATCAGCCGTTATTGAAGCATGACTTCATCGTACCATAATTCGCTCACAGCAGAAAACACATGTTTGGACACATGTCCTATTCCTTTCCTCGGTCATCAACCGAAGATGATTTGAATCGAACTGAGAGATGATAAAAATTAATGGCGGAAAATATTAATCAAATGAAGGTATCAGTGAGAATGTCGTAACTTGGGACCGCTGGAAGACTTTGTGCAAGTCTCTACAATCCCTACAATTAGCTGTGCAATGGAGTAGCACGGGGATTGGTTGAATTGCGCTAATTGGGTTAGACCCAGAGAGTTCAGTCAGCTTACGCTAATGTGTTTGGGAAGAGAGTGGGGGTAGGCGACCTCTTCAGAAATAATGGTTAAGCCATGAGTTGACTGACAGCTACGTACATCTGGATCCTCTGGAGTTACCGTAGACGTAATCAGTGCCGTTTACATGTCATTCATGTACAGTTAAAGAAGTGGAGAATTGCGAGTTATAGGAACATCTTTACATTGAACAAGCAATGAAGGAAATTAGAGAGAAATTTAAAGTGGGAGTGAAATTCAAGGAGAAATAATTTCAACTCTGAGATTTGCTGATGACATCCTCATCTTGGCCGACACGCCTGAGGATTTGAATGAGTTTCTGAATGGTATGGACTCCGTCTTGAGGAAAGAATTCATGATGAAAATTAATAAATGTAAAACAAAAATATTGGAATGCAGCCGAAATAAATCGGAAACCCCTATGGACGTCAAATTGGCAGGTGAAGATCTAAAGGAAGTAGGAGACTTCTGTTACTTAGGAAGCAAAATAACCAGTGATGGACGAAGCAAAGAGGATATAAATAGTAGGTTGGCTCAGGCAAGGAAAGCATTTATACAGAAAAGGAATCTGTTGACATCGAATATAGATTTAGGTATTAGGAAGACATTTTTGAAAACCTTAGTCTGGAGCGTCGCACTTTATGGAAGTGAAACTTGGACTATTGGTGCAGCAGAAAAGAGGAGAATTGAAGCGTTTGAAATGTGGTGTTACAGGAGAATGATGAAGATCAGATGGGTAGATAGGGTTACAAACGAAGAGGTATTAAGACGAGTGGGAGAGGAGAGATGTTTGTGGCGACTGCTAATGAAGAGAAGAGATAGGTTGGTAGGACACATACTAAAACACCCAGAATAGCAAGCTTAGTTATGGAAGGAAGGGTCGAGGACAAGAACTGTAGGGGTAGACCAAGGTTAGAGTATGTTAAACTAATAATGTTATTGGTTTGACGTCCCTTTTAACTACTCTGGCTTTTAGAGATGCCGGGGTGCCGGAATTTTGCCCCGAAGGGGATCTTTAACGTGCCAGTAAATCTACTGACACGGCTCCCTCGCATTTGCGCACCCTCAAATGCCAGCTGACTGCGCCAGGATACGAACCTGCAACCTTGGGCTCAGCAAGCGAGAACGTAACCCCTGAGCCACGCAGCCAGCCAGTATGTTAAACAGATTGCCTCGGGTGTAGGCTGTGGTAGCTATGTAGAGATGAAACGATTAGCTCAGGACAGGGAGGGCTGGAGGGCTGCATCAAACCAGTCAAAAGACTGAACACTCAAACTCAGGAATCCAAAAATTTTGGAAGTGAGAGTTGTCACACGGGGCCAAAAGTGGAGGTGTTCAAACAAGGAATGTCATGTCCATTTATTGACGAATGCACCTTGTTTTGTAGCAAAATACAGCATTTGGTTCCCACGATATCGTTTTAAAGTTCACAGTGCAGGCTATAACTTGCATACAAAGACATTTTTACGAAGATACATCATAAAATTTAAAATGCGCAGAACTGAATAGTAACTGTGAAACATAAAGGAAATGACCGAACTTTATCTTTAAATGCAAGGCTAAAGAAATCAAGGAATCTGGAATAATACCAAAAGTTGCTAATGAGTAGTATCGTATACGTCTTGGAGATAACAAGAGTCCAGTTTGGAGTGCAGGGCAGTGAAATACTCCTCAGGCAACTTCTCCTTTTAAGATTTTCCTAATTTCCCCCCGTGGAGAGAACCCATTAGCGCAGCTCGGTATCTTCCGTAGCACGAGGAAGGTACGGCCTACTGTACCTTGAAAATTAAAGAAAATTTCGCGACCACGTTTCATACAGTACATTTGATAAACAAACGTGAATCTATCTAAACAACATTCCTAAGATTACACTTATCTGTATTTCGCCAAACTTTTCTCAATGAGAAAACTAACTACAGTGGAACTTGGATAATTCGAACCTCAAGGGACCAGTAAGAAAATTCGAATTATCCAAACATTCGAATTAAGAAAGTTCTTTGAAATGGGAGAGAAAATCTATGGTACTGTATTACGTTTACATAATGGTTTACGTTGAACAAAGCAGACTAACAGACAACGGTACTGTATAATGACTGTATCGTGAATAACCTCAAAAGTTAAAACCAAAATGTACTATTCACCTATTTAACGACAGTAGTAATCCAGCAATCTAGTTAAGTTTTAGAGGAATGTACTGTTTTTCAAAAAAGTTTGAGATTTTTGCCTGTTTCCTACAATTAAATAGCTGGCCATCAGAAAAGAATCTAACAAATTTAAGAAACGGAAAAAGAATCATTACGTCATTTCTACTTGAAAAAACGCCTTAGTACTGTGACGTGGTTTGTTGATTGGGCTGCACTATGAACAGTTTTTTCTGGAACCATCTTGTTTTTTCGGAGTTTTTACACATAAAAACTTCGAACTATTCAAATTTAATTCGAATTAACCACGATTTTTTTTAGCATTGATATTATATAAAATTCTAGGGTCCAAGAGAAAAATTCGAATTAAAGAAGATTTCGAATTATAGAAGTTCGAATCAGCCGCGTTCCACTGTATATGCTGCACGTTGAATAACGGTTAATCAAGGAGACTTTCAAATATTAGGTGGTGCATTTTTCCATAAAGAAGGGAGGTAGAGAAATCAAATGCCACGCTATCTTTGGCTTTGACCTACTCGTGGTGTAGTGGCCAGCATTCTTGGCTGTCGCCCAATAAGTCCGGGTTCGATTCCTGTATCTGCCGAGAAATCTATTTCTGGTCTGAGGATTACAAAGGGGTGAAATGAAGCTTTTAGTTTTACGTGACCGTTAATCATGCGATCATGAACCACGGGACCTCCTTTCACGTGGAATCCGAACGACAGTACATGGCATTTCACTTCGAAAATCTCACATGCATTAACCGGTAATAGAACCCGGTCAACCTTGGTGAGAGGCTAACAGCTTGACCGCTGCGCCACCACTACCCTAGAAAGGAGTGAACTCAGCCTGAGGCAAAACTGAGAACAGGTGTATTTTATTCCCACCTCAGCCATCCTGGATGTGGTTTTCCGTGGTTTCCTATCTTTACTCCAGGTAAATGCCCGTATGGATCCTAACTTAAGACCACGCCTGCCTCCTTCCCATTCTTCACATAAATTACAAGTACTCACACCACTAAAACACAACAATATCACAAGTTATTAGACAAGTTCTATACACACACCAAGTACATGGGGATAAATGACCACGTTGTCTAAGCTCCTCAAATGAAACAACCACCACCGTTGGCTTTGACCTCCACTTCTCTAGCGGCAGACGCTTTAATTCGTATGACAAGTGCACATCTGTGAAACTAGTCGTGTGCTCACACATTCACACTGTAATTGTAGCCTGCTGTGGGTTTTATTACAAGACCTGGATTTTCACGAGTCCATAAATAACCCTAAAAATCGAATGTAGAGCTTTAGTATGCTAAGGTCGCTGACCCCCAGACAGACCCTTTAAATTAACGATAATCATCATCGTTTTCTTCTGTGGGATGAGAAATGATTCAAAATACAGTTCTGCTGCTGGCGCTGAGTATAATTATTCCTTTCCTGGATAGCCAGGCGGAATTAATTTGGCTAGCAGTTGGAGTGTGGTGATTGTGTGGCCTGGGGCGATGAAGCCTCACCTCACCTCTCCTCGCTGAACCATGTCAGCTACAGTGTCAGCCAGTACCACCTGCAACAAGGTGGCTTATCTTGATCTTCAGCTCTGGAATCAATGACAGGAAGCTGTCCGTTTAATACGCCCCTTTCACTTGGTTCTTAAATTTCTGATCGTTCATTCTTACTAGGGCTCGGATGTTTGAGATCTAAAAATAGCCTGAATATGCAAGCAAATATACTAAAAAAAGACAAAATATGACCTGAAAATGACTGATGGCCGTTTTAATTATAAATCCAAGCGAAAATCCCTTCGAGATTAAATTGTTAACTCAATTCTTTATTACTATTTCCATATTAATTTTCTGAATATACATGTTTAAGTGGTTATGTACAGTCTATTTCTGTAAACACTAGTTCCCGTTCGGTAAGTTGAGGATGATTGCACGCCTACAGCTGACGTCAAACTATCGAAATATGACCTAATGGTAAAATAATTTCGAAATATGTATTTATATGACTTAATGTCGTCATTAATCATTGGCATGAATCTTAAATTTTAAGAAAAGTAGGCTCTTTAGTTCGTCGCGGAACTTCTTGTTAAATTTAAGTACAGACTTCAACTTAGAATTTTTCAAATAGTTCCTACTTTTGCCGCCAAGCGCCACCGTCAACGACTACTAGGCCAAGTTCAGAACTTAGCTACTAGATGCCACCGCAGTCGGCTCTTGGCAACGAACGTAGAAACCTAAGAGCGTTGTTTACGTTCTTAACCTATCCAATTTAGCTTCACACAGGTGTAATTAGTGGAAGGTTCTTTAACATGCCATAAATCTATGACATGGGACCGCCGCCGGCTTTACTTCCCCTCCGAAGGAAGGCATACTGAGGGATTTTTAACACTCTTAAAAAATCCGACGGCTTCGGCTGGGTTTGAACCCGCTATCTTGGGCATAGAAGCTCAGCATGCTACCGACTACGCCACCGAAGCCGCCATACATGTCTCAGTGGTTATTTACAGTCTATTTCTGTAAACACTAGTTCCCGTTCAGTAAGTTGGGAAAGATTGCACACCTACAGCTGCCGTCAAACTACCGAAATATGACGTTCTTACCAAAACGAGCTCGAAATATGACCTAATGGTAAAATAATTTCGAAATATGCATTTATATGACAAATTAAAACCACAGTATTGTGACGATAATCACTTGATTTACATCAGAAACCAATCGGGCATGTAAATAGAGGCGAATAAAAAAATATGGTTTTTCCTGAACATACGAGCCCTAAATCTTACCCAGTATGTGCAAGCAAAACAGATCAGCTAAGGATTAATATTGTAGCTTTCAGTCGGTACACAAAGACACCTTCCAATTACTGGAATATGTGAACAATAACCTGAAATAAATTACATTAGATTTATTGTGTATAAGGTGCGTTCAAAAAGTAACGAGCCGGAGGCTGTAATGCGCAAACCGGTGACGACATCGGCTAATCGTGGCGTGTGTAACGAGGTGTGGTTCCGACCAGAGCGTGGAAGGTCACAGCCCGTCGCTGGAGGGCACGCGTGCACGTCACGTGACGATACAAAGCGAGCAGCAGCATGCATCAATCGTCAAACCAAGACCAAGACAGTGGGCCATTCGACATGCTTCCTGGTGTGGTTGGAGACTGTGGGGCACCCTTTGGGCACACACTTTGCGCAAGTGCAGTCGTTCCTTCATGATGGTGTGCACACTTCCGATGCTCAATCCAACCACGGCGGCTATGGCGTTCACTGTCACTCGGCGGTCCTGGGTAATGAGTGCATCAACCAGTTGGACGTTGTCATCAGAATTGCAGGGGGTGCCCCAGACGGGGCATCATCGGCTAACGACACCCGTCCTTCCCTGAAGCGATTGTGCCACGCCTTGACCATTGCAAGGCACATGCAGTGTTCGCCGTACACTTGTGACATTCGGCGATGAATGTCCGTTCCCCCAACTCTTTTCGCTGTCAAAAACCAAACAACACCTCTTTGCTCTTCGTTTGACGCGTTGATGTCACTGTTTGCAATGCGACTGGCAGCGTTGGACGATTGATGCATGCTGCTGCTCGCTTTGTATCGTCGCGTGACATGCACGCGTGCCATGCACGCGTGCCCTCTAGCGACGGGCTGTGACCTTCCACGCTCTGGTTGGAACCACACCTCGTTACACACGCCACGATTAGCCGATGTCGTCACCGGTTTGCGCATTGCAGCCTCCGACTCGTTACTTTTTGAACGTACCTTATCAATTGTTACGGAGAAGAAGCAGCAGAAGAAGAAGAAGAATAAAAAGAAGGAAGCATTCATTTTAATGTTGCAAAACTTAGAAATGACTGACTATCCCTTCAAAAAAAAAAAAAAAAAACTTCCTCCCTCAAACTAATCTATGAAGGTGTAGCTACTGTTGCTGTGATACGCTTAAGCAGTAAGTCCTAAAATTAAATTAGAATTGTAAACTAATTTTCGGAAATGAACTAAAAGTAATCTTTTGTGATGATTAAAAGCCATAACAAAAAATATTTTTTGTCTACTACTAATGTGTAACGGAGCATTCGAGTGTGGCGACGAGTGGGTGAGAGATTTCACAAGTCCTTCATCCAGGAATGCCTCCAACAGCAAGGAAGTTCAGCCATGTTTTGGGGTGGAATCATGTATGGTAGACGTACGCCTGTAATTCCTATACTCGGTTACATGACTGGTCTGGTGTACACAGACAACATCCTTGAACCTGTCGTTACAGTATTTGCTGCCACAATGGGTGAGCACTTCACACAAGTGGACGATAATGCTCGTGCCCATCCAACTAGGGTGGTCAATTAGGTCTTTCAGATGCATGGCATACAGAGAATGGAGTGGCCTGCCTATTCTGCGGACATGAACTGTATTGGAAGCGGCTTCGGTGGCGTAGTTGGTAGCATGCTGAGCTTCTATGCCCAAGGTCGCGGGTTCAAACCCGACCGAAGTCGTTGGATTTTTAAGAGCGTCAAAAATCCCTCAGTATGCATCTTTTGGAGGGGAAGTAAAGCCGGCGGTCCCATGTAATAGATTTATGGCATGTAAAAGAACCTTCCACTAACTAAACTTGTGTGAAGAAACATTTGTAGGTTCGTCACCAGGCGCTGGTTGCGATGGTATCTAGTAGAAGCCAAATTCACAGCTAGGTGTCGTGGACGGTAGCATTTAGTATCGAAAGTAGGAACTACTTGAAATTTCCGTTAACAGTCCTTACTTGAATTAAAAACAGATAACACACACTAATACAGTCATCACTATTAACACCGGCTATCAGACAGATTCTACACACACCCAAAGTACACGGGGCTACATGACCACGTTGTCGCAGCCACTAAGACTAAACCAAGGAACCAACCAACCAACCAAGTGTATTGGGAAAGCATGGAAAGAGCTCAAGAGAGCAATTTCGCACCGTCCCAATCCTCCAACAATCAAATAGGAACTGATTGAAGCTGCTGTCCAAGAGTGGGATAATCTGCCCCAAACCACGTTGGTTTCGTTAGTGCTCAGTATGCCCCGTCGTCTGCAAGCATGCCTTAGCGCTCGTGGTGGCCATACACGGTATTGATATGCCCCACCATGAAAAGGAAGTTTGTGTGCTCAGTCGGACATTATCACCTTTGTTATTCGTTGTGCTTTTTCTGTCTCTTTTGCAGAGCAGATTGTGTGTTGTACCCTATATTGTGTATAATGTGATTACATGAAATGAAAATCCATAGCCTGCTTCCAGTCGACCGACCGGGTCAGGGAATGGAATGAATGAAGCCCCTCTAGCGGCGAGGATATGAACTGTGCCGGCTGCCGAAGCCTGTCACACTCCCCTGGGGCAATGATTAAATGAATGCCAGATGAAATGAAATTATAGTAGAGGGTGTTGCAGGAATGACATTTGTGACTGGGAAAACCGGAGTACACGGAGAATAACCTGTCTGCCTCCGCTTTGTCCAGCACAAATTTCACATGGAGTGACTGGACTTTGAACCCCGAACCCAGCGGGTAGAGGCCGGCGTGCTGCCGCCTGAGCCACGGAGGCTCACGTATAATGTGATTACATACACATAGCAAAATAAGCAAGTACTAAATCGCAATATGCAAAACTTTATTTGACCACTGTATAAAATCCTACTATTCTAATAGAACCTAATTTCAACTTCTTAGTATCTAAAAATACGGGGCTTCGTGATAGGCTGCAGAAAGAGCATGGTTTGGTAATAAAACTGCTCATCTCTTCCATAGTCATGTAGCCAAGTCAAGTGCCAACTCAAACATCTGATGTAGGTAAAGCATACTGTAGGGGAAACTCGGTTAAATCTGCAATGTTAAGGGATTTATGTGTTAAACCACCCGCCTTGTTTTATTGTTATGCGGGCTCGACATGACCACTTCTGGTAGGGGCTATCGTCTTGTTCATTATTTGTTTAACCGCACTTTTTAAACAAATTGTCGATATGAAATCAGATTGGAATTCGTCATTGCTGCGGGTAATTCTCTTTCTATTTACTGATATTTTGTCATGTGGCCTCCCGAGAGGCCGAGTTCAGGTCTTTCTAGTTGAGGTCTGTGGGCGAACTGCGCGCCAGGATGAGATATGGAATGAATGAAGATGAATGAAACTGGGCAATGATGTAGAAAGAAGTGGTCATGGCCTGTCAGAAGGTACCGTCCCAGCATTTGCCTGGTGTTGAAATTGTGAAACCACGGAAAACCATTTTAAGGACAGCCGACTGTGGGGATCGAACCCACGCGTCTACGGAGTCAGCAGAGAGTTTGACCTCGTGACCTAACGCTGTGCTTTAGCGAGCTTTGCCACCGCTGTCGGTTTTTGAATGATCATTCGTTACGAACGGTTGCTTTTGAACGCCCCATGTGTATAGACTACCCGCCCGTCATTAGAACTGTTATGCGGGCTCGAGGCAACACAATTCTGACAGGCGCTATCGTCTTGATTATTTGTTGAAACGTACTTTATAAACAAATAAAAAATATTTCCTTTGACTTTTCAAGAAATGCAAGATTGTTCCTGTACTATTGAGACTAATTGTAAGATTTTGGTACAAACCACACCTTCTAACTCCCTCTGGTTTAAGAGCTTGAGTTTTTTGAAACATACACCTTAGTGTTTTATACATGTGATGATTAGGGCTCGGATGTATAAGACCTAAAATTAGCCTGAATATGCAAGCAAATATGACCTTAAAATGACGGAAAATGTCTCAAAATGACAAAATATGACCTGAAGTACTGATTTAAATATACCCTTTTTAAAATTATAAATCCAAGCGACAATCCCTTCGAGATTAAATTATTAACTGAAAAAAATGAAAATCCACAGCCTGCTTCCAGTCTCCGACCGGGTCAGGAATGGAATGAATGAAGCCCCCATTTTTTAAATTCCAATTTTCATATTGAAAAATGAAAATCCACAGCCTGCTTCCAGTCTCCGACCGGGTCAGGAATGGAATGAATGAAGCCCCCATCTAGCGGCGAGGATATGAACTGTGCCGGCTGCCGAGGCTTACGCACTCCTCTGGGGCAATGATTAAATGAATGACAGATGAAATGAAATGATAGTGGAGAGTGTTGCTGGAATGAAATTTTGACAGGGAAAACCGGAGTACCCGGAGAAAAACCTGTCTGCCTCCGTTTTGTCCAGCACAGATCTCACATGGAGTGACCGGGATTTGAACCACGGACCCAGCGGTGAGAGGCCGGCGGGCTGCCGCCTAAGCCACGGAGGCTACTCAATTTTCATATTAATTTTCTGAATATGCAGTACATGTTTAAGTGGTTGTTTACAGTATATTTCTGTAAACACTAGTTCCCGTTCGGTAAATTGAGGATGATTGCAAAAGAAACAGTCAGTCTGAAAGACTGGACTTTATATAATTTTAAGTACTACAAATGCTAGAAAGGCTGGAGGCTTCGAGCGTGCACGCGGTGAAAGGAGGGAGCTGGATGGAAGACGTCACGCTCGCCATGTCGATGCCGTCTCGTAACGCCAGAGCTCGCCAGAGAACTCAGTACACATGCACCAAGCGGTTCTATGACGTCACACACCTCAGTGCATTCTCGGTACATTTCGTGACGTTGCCGTAACGTAACGATGAAGTCGACTATATTATTTAAAATGATAAAACTACAGCTGCCGTCAAACTACCGAAATATGACGATCTTACCAAGAAATGCTCGAAATATGACCTAATGGTAATAATGTTCGAAATATGCATTTATATGACAAATAACAACCACTGTATTGTGACGATAATCACTTGTTTTGCATCAGAAACCAATCGGGCATGTAAATAGAGGCGAAGAAAATAATATGATTTTTCCTAAACATGCAAGTCCTAGTGATGATTGTCCGCAAATTTATCCGCTATGTACATTCCGCCAGTCGTAGACTTTTTCAGATAACCGCGGATATGTGCATTCGTGGAGGGCTCGCTTCAGAGCATGCGCACGCGTGTGCATCACAAGGCCAACCGAAGAGCTGTGCCAAGTTGCTATGACCTGTTCTGTATTCCTTCCTCCGTACGGCAAACCAGTCACGTAGCTTAGTAGGGGGTGGGGGAGTTGCATCAGCGGGCAATAATACTTAGACCGCGCCAGCACGCGAGACTCGGTGGTCATCTTCTCTTCTTGTGCATGAAATCCTCTGTTCACTATTTGTTACACACTGTAGCAGTGCTATGGGTCGATATTCAAGGCATCTTGTTTTTCTTCAGCAGATAGTCTTTCCGCTTTTAGACTATCGTATTTATTTTTGAAAGATTTATGATATTTTTATGGGCTACTAATGTCTGTGAAAGACCACGTCCATCGTTCAACTGGTCCAAACTTCTGACCATATTCAGCAAAAATTTTAAGATTATTCGCCAATGATATATAACCTTCTTATTTTGAGATGATTAAGCGCTCTTTTGAATTCTTCTGGCATAACAAACACAGGTCCCATACAAACGGAGCCACCACTGGGTCAGTTGTAGCATCAAACAATTCATGTTTCCTCTTCCTTGACATGATTGAGTAATTTCTATTACATACACGAAAGAAATGACTTCTTTACATGTTGAACTTCCTCACACAACGTCTGCCTGAAAAAGAAATACACATTTAGTATTACTGAATGAAATCTTATGTATTATTACATTTTTCACGTTTTCAGAAGGTGTTATTTTATTATTATTAAAATTATTATTATTATTATTTTACATATACATTAAAATACATTAATTACATTTGCTACTAGTTAAATAGTTATTTAGACGCTCTATTACTTTTTGGGGCCTTTATACATTGCATAGTTACGATAACGACTCGTGCAACGCTACATTGTTTTGGCAGATTTTTAGCAACTGTTTACGATAAAACCGTGGTAATATATACCGTTGGAAAGGTAATTCCTTGATGAACAATAACGTATAGGACACGGTTTCAGATGCATGTAACGGATTTCAAGTTATTTAGCAAAGTGCGTTGAAAAAATCAAAATCAAAATAATATATAAAATTTCAATTTTTTAGGGGATATTGTGAACTTAAACCATGAAATCAAATATACCGTTGGAAAGCGCGTTTTCTCCTGATTCATAATCACTATTATGTTAATATCGAAAATAAAAACTGAGTTATAACGGGGAATGTAGAAGCGTGTCTCAAAATGTTGGCGGCCATATTGATTACGTCACAACACCGCTAGAGGGCCAGAAAAATTTGTGTCCCGGGTTTTTCAGACTCGTCTACCCATGTACTATCTGAATCCAAAAGGGCGCATTGGTTGCCAGATGTGAAACATTTTTCAGCTAACTCACCCCACTACAAAGACTTCTGTTAAATAGCGATAACGCCAAGAGATTCACTTTGTACCGTAGTAGAGTTTAATGAACAGTAGTTGCCTCTTCTGCATGCTGATCACGGCCTTCATGTTGTGTGGCTGATGGTATTCGTCAACATTGTCTTATGCGCTTTCACACTTGCAGACACACCCTGTAACTCCCGCCAGCAGCGGGTCAGAGCAATGTTCTGAAAGGTTCGAATGTTCACATTATAACTCAACAGCAAGGTATAGCACGGCAAGTCAGTCTATAGCGGAAAATATGCCTAACTATAGGTGGTTCGGCCACTGTCTTGGCAAACCAGTTTTTGTGTTTCCCCATTTGTTTCCACTCTGTGTGGTTGTACATATCTGTATTATTTGTCTTCATTGCATTTATTCATTGTCAGGTTGGTTTTGTTTATGTTGATTGGTTGTCGTGATTTATTTGTTTTGATTGCATGTAGTATTCCTACTGCCGTGTCTCCAGTAGGATATTTTGGCTTAGAAGGTAATTTTTGTATTCTTAAGTTGGCACATTGATTCATCTTTTACTTGGTTTTGAACTCTTTACTGTGATTGGCTGCTTTCGGCCTATCAGAGGCCTCTTACTGGTTTTTAAACTCTCTACTGTGATTGGCTGCTTCCAGCCTATCAGAGGCCTCCTTGCTGCTTGTAGCGACCAATCACGTGTTTCTTCTTCGTTGTTCTCTAAGTGTAACCATGACACAATGTTGTGCTTCAACGCTGGCTGTGATATATCTACAAATATCCAGCTAATCATTTCTATAATTGGTGCTATCTTCATAGTAACCGTGCTTAGCAATCATGTCCTATGCACATGATTCATATTTTGTTTGGGCAGTGACATTACGGTGATTTTCGATCTCATCAAACCATGCTTGATGTTGCTACGCGTCATGTCGACGAATTCTTCAATCCGCGGCGTCGGATAGTTTGTTGTAATGTGTTTACTTCTATCTTCATTTACTGCCTAACAATTTGTCTTCACGCGTATGAATAATGATGATGCTTCGTGTGATAAGTAATTCATCGTGTCTGGAAGCATGTTACGAGGCCAGGCATCATCACTAATGGAGGTTAACGCTAGGCTAAACTGCTTTACTATTGTGACAATACCGTGCGATTGGCATATCCCGGTATTTGTATGATAGCAACTACTTTGACTTCCTGCAACATCACTGTAATGGAAGTTGACGCTGGGCTTAACTACTTTACTATTGTGACAATACCGTGCGATTGGCATATCCCGGTGTTTGTATGATAGAAACTACTTTGACTTCTTGCAACATCACTGGAATGGAAGTTGATGCTGGGCTGAACTGCTTTGCTATTGTGACAATGCCGTGCGATTGGCATGTCCCGGTGTTTGTATGACGGCTACTACTTTGACTTCCTGTGATTCACACATAATTTGTTTTATTAACAATTCATTTTTTGGGCTTACAGTATCGGCGCATCACTGTGAGTCAGTCCTGGTTCGACGACACATTCTCGTTCCATGCGACCTGTTTTTTCATTATTTGTTGCAACTCCACTTGTGTTGCATATTTAAATTATATCATTCTTTGGAACCGCCGTGTATTGCATGCCGTTCTATGATGTACTGATCTGCAGCTACGTTCAAGACAATGTGTGTATTTTAGGCTCAAGACTTAACGTGTGTCAACTCTATGCGAGTGCTTCTTCAATTCTGTAAATTTGTGCTAGTGTTTCTCATATGTTTATGTGCCACCTTTGAATATTTGTTTTATGTGTCACCTTTGAATATTTGTTTTATGCGCCACCTATTTGATAATATATCTTATTATTAGTTAGTGGTGGTGTTGTGTCCTATGCCTTCCTGGACCTCCTCATTTAGTGACAATAATATTGTCTGGTCCTCCACATGTTTGCTAAATTGTCAAGCGACCTTTGTAAAGTCAACCCTTTGTATTATCACATCATTATCTAATGCTTTGGCCAATAAACCATACATTGTCTACTATTACCAGAATACTCTTGGTGGGTTGTTGACTTCCCGCGTTGGCCCTTACATTAGTTGGTCCTCCGGGCCGGATATTGAGCTGTTTACTACTTTGAATGAATTATTAAGCATTGTGTTGGCCATTTTGGGCCCTTGTTTCTTGCTATTTCACCAGGAAGGCCATAAATTAACATTGTATACGTTCCCATTAACTTCCCAAGGACACAATACAGTATTCTATGTTCAGATGTTTGTTTACAACTTAATCGAGACCATTGTCTCAGTGTTTATTTTTTGTGTTAGTTAAGTTGGTTGTGTTAGTTAGGTGTGCAACTCTGGTAATTACATCTAGGCGGGCAATCCTAAAGTCATTATGGATGATGCCCAAAAACGACTTTTAGTTAGGAAGCGTGCAGTCGCTAAGGGCATGCTTACCTCACAAGAAAAAGTAATTAGCAACTTTCAGGACATTACAGAAGAGCAATATCAAATGTTAGTGTTACGCAAACACAAATGCGAGGAAATTTATAAACAATTTAACGAAGCGCAAGTCGCTTTAGAGGATATTACAGACAATATCGACGAAGAAATAGCCGAACGTTGTGACTTCGAAGATAAATATTTTGAGTTGCTGGTTAAAATTAAACTACATTGTGACAATTTCAAAAAATCCAACACTACAGACAGTGATAACCCTTTGAATAATTTGCAGAGTGCACAATTTCCTACTGCTAACGTAGCTGCAGCGCATATAAAGTTGCCTGAAATTCAAATTCCGCAGTTCAGTGGCGACTTCACAGACTGGTTGAATTTCAGAGATAGCTTCAAGGCCATAGTAATTGATAACCATGCTCTGTCTGATATTGTTAAGTTCTACTACCTTAATTCTAGTCTTAGTGGTGAGGCCAAACTCCTCTTAAAGAACATTACTGTGTCAGATGATAACTTTATGGTTGCATGGAACTTGCTGACAACTCGATACAATAACATTAGGCTCATAGCGCACAATCATGTTACCAAGCTTTTCAAGCCCCCCGCATACGGTAATGATTCAGTGTCCTTGCGTGCCATCATCGACCACTTTGTTTCTCATGTCAATGCGTTAGAAGCTTTGGACTTTAACGGGGTTCCCCTTCAAGACTTGTTATTGTCACATTTTATATTGGAGCTACTAGATAATGATAGCATCCGTGAATGGGAGAATCATGTTGATTCTGGGAGAATTCCCACTCTCCAGGACTTGGTTAGCTTCTTAGAGAAAAAATGCAAGGTACTGGAAATAACTGAAAAGAATGGGTCCAGGCCTGCATTACATACTGCTGTAACCAAACTTAAAGCTGAAGGTCATTCGCCTCAGAAACCCATGTTAACTACTACCAAATCTCGTTGTACATATTGTAGGAGCATTGATCACCAATTGTCGAAATGTGGTACCTTTATCAAACTTTCGTCCACAGCCAAATGGGATTTTGTCAGGTCTCGAAAATTGTGTTATAATTGTTTGCGTAATTTCGAGCCTAATCATCAATGTTCGAAGTACTCTTGTAACACTTGTTCCCGAAAACACCATACTCTTCTTCACTATGAGCCCTCCAGTGGCACTAGTAATGATGCTTCTCAAGCTCATGCTAACGTGGTAAACACTAGTTGCAGTAGCGTCGCTCGTGACAATCAATTTTCAAGGACGCTATTACCCACTGCCAAGTTGAATATATTAGCTGGCAATGGCTTACGTGTACCTGTCACTGCACTACTTGACTCTGCATCAGATTGTAACTTAATTTCGTCACACTTAACTAAGAAATTAAGACTCCACACCAAACCTATGAAGGTACACATTCACGGTGTTGGTCAAAATCAAAGCACTGCTACTGTTGTTGCTGATGTGAACGTTTTTGCCTGTGCTACTAATTGGTCTGCTAAGCTTGAATGTCTCGTGGTTCCCAATATTGCACTTGAGCTACCCGCTGCTGGTTTCGACACCTCTGAATGGAACATTCCATCACATATTGATTTAGCTGATCCTGATTTCAATTGCACTAAATCTATTGATCTTGTTCTTGGTGCAGAATATTTCTTTGACCTGTTATGTCCTGGTAAAATCATACCAGTTGGTGATTTGCCCATCATTCAAAATACCTCTGTGGGTTGGGTGTTTTCTGGGAGGCTGCCCAGTGCAAGCACCTCGCAACCATCGCACGTGGTATCAGCACTTACACTCTCACGCCCTCATGTAGAACAACAGCTGGAAGCGTTTTGGAACGTTGAAGAAGTTGAAACCCCAGTGTTGTCTGTTGATGAATCCATATGTGAAGAACACTTCGTTGCTACTACCACTCGCAAAGATGATGGTAGATTTATGGTTAGACTCCCTCGCAAGGTAGACTCGGAGCCTCTAGGTGCCTCTCGCTACGCTACACTAAATCGTTTTCACTCTCTCGAAAGACGTTTGTCTCGTAACCCTGAGTTAAGGTTAGAATACACTGAATTCATGCATGAATATCTAGCCTTAAACCATATGCAAGTCGCCCCCCACCCGACTGATGGTGAAGTTTACTACATTCCCCATCATCCTGTTTTCAAGCCGCACAGTACTTCTACAAAGCTCAGAGTGGTATTTGATGCTTCGATGGCTACTACGTCTGGGTGCTCCCTTAATGATACCTTGTTGGTGGGCCCTGTAATTCAGCAGGATTTGTTCTCTATTTTGCTTCGGTTCCGTACTCACTTGATAGCGTTTGCAGCTGATCTGAGTAAAATGTAAAGACAGATTCTTGTAGATCACAAAGATCGTGACTTACAGAGAATATTTTGGAGAGACTCTCCTTCAGACCCAATAGTAGAATATCAATTAAACACTGTTATATATGGTACTGCCCCAGCTTCCTTCTTAGCCACTCGTGTGCTAAAGGAGCTCGCCCTCACTGATGGCACAGCCTTTCAAGCTGCCACTCAGATTGTTTTAAACGACTTCTATGTTGATGATTGTATCTCGGGATGTGATTCCGAGCATGACGCACTCATTCTGTATGATGAATTGACCCTTCTTTTGAGATTAGGTGGTTTTGAACTGTGTAAGTGGAGTTCAAACTCCATGACTCTATTAGATAACATTCCTCTTGATCATCAAGAGAAACAACAACTCCGTAGTTTCGGCGATGGTGAAGAAACAGTCGCCAGAACGCTAGGACTTTATTGGCAACCTATCGATGACTTGTTGCGGATTCAGTCACCTATCGTGAACTGTGACACTTCAATTACTTTTACTAAGCGTTCATTTTTGTCCATTGTTGCCTCTATCTTTGACCCTTTGGGTTTAGTGTCACCTATTGTGGTTGCTTGTAAGATTCTCTTCCAAGATTTGTGGATTCACAAACTCGGTTGGGATGACCCCCTTCCAAAGGAAATCGCGCAAGCTTGGCTGAATGTTTATAGCAATTTACCTGCGATTTCTGAGATTTCTACTCCACGTTTGATTAAGCCTGCTTCAGAAATCAAATCTATGCAACTTCATGGCTTTTGCGACAGCAGTCAGCAGGCCTATGGAGCTTGTCTCTATTTATTGTCAATTGATACCAACGACATCGTCACTGTTGCACTTGTGTGCGCTAAGTCGAAGGTTGCTCCTCTTAAACAGTTGTCTTTGCCCAGACTTGAGTTATGTGGTGCACTTTTGCTTTCCAAATTAATTTCAAAGGTGCAACCCGCTTTGAACTTGCCTATTGAATCCGTATATTGTTGGACAGATTCCACTATTGTTTTGTCTTGGTTGGCTTCGCCCCCCTCAAAATGGAAAACCTTTGTAGCCAATAGAGTTGCTGAAATACAAAGGCTTACTGTTCACTGCGCCTGGAAACATGTCGCTTCCCGTGACAATCCAGCCGACATAATTTCCCGAGGCTGTATGCCCTCAGAATTGAAAAATAATCAGCTATGGTGGCATGGTCCAGCATGGTTGAAGGCCTTTACAAGCTCCAGTACTTCAGATATCTTTGACACTCCTGTGTCTGAATTGCCTGAGTGTAGAATTTCGTGCGCAAATGTATCTAAACCTGTTGACATTGAATTTTTAAACAATTTTTCTTCCTACACAAGATTGTTGAGGGTCATAGCCTACTGTATTAGGTTTTTCTCTAATTGTAGAAATACCACTAGGATCAGTGGTCCACTCACTGCCATTGAAATTGATGTTGCACTACTTACATGTGTGAACATTATTCAAGCTCAGTGCTACTCTACTGAACTTACTGCTCTAATGAAGAATGAGCAAGTGCCATCCACTTCCACCATCAGCAATTTGCACCCTTTGCTTCACTCTGATGGCACTATTCGTGTGGGAGGCCGTTTGGAATTGGCCGACCTTCCATTTGATACAAAACACCAGATGCTTTTGCCCAATGACCATCATTTCACTAAAGTCCTGGTCAGACATACCCATTTAAAGTTGCTTCATGGTGGGGTCCAGGTTGTGATTGCGACTATCCGACAACGCTTCTGGATACCTTCACTACGAAAACTTGTTCGTAGCCTATCTCGCTCTTGTGTTACTTGCGTGCGCTACGCTGCACGTCCTTCTGAACAGTTAATGGGTCAACTCCCAGCTGTTCGCCTCCATCAAACCTTTCCCTTTAATCACGTTGGTGTTGATTACTGTGGTCCATTCACTATCAGGTACGGTGGCCCCAGGTCAAGGGTCTCGACTAAGGCTTACATCGCAATGTTCGTTTGTATGGTTACGAAGGCTGTGCACACTGAAGTCGTCACTTCCCTCTCCAGTCATGCTTTCATTGTAGCCTTTACTCGCTTCTGCAGTAGAAGGGGCGTTCCCGCTCAAGTGTATTCCGACAATGGTACCAACTTTCAAGGCGCACAGTCTGACCTTGCTGATCTTGGTTCGTTGCTCTCCTCTGCAGTATTTCAATCTGTTGTTCAAGATTCTACCTCATCGCTACTAATTCAGTGGCACTTCATTCCTCCTAGTTCTCCGCACTTTGGTGGAATTTGGGAGGCAAACATCAAATCTTTGAAATCTCATTTAATAAGAATCATGAAGGCTCAAGTACTTACGTATGAAGAATTGACCACTCTCGTGGTGCAAATTGAAGCCATTCTAAATTCTAGACCCATTTCGCCTATGACTGAGGATCCTACTGACTTGTGCTATCTCTCGCCAGGTCACTTTCTTGTTGGACGACCTTTGAATGCCTTGCCCATTCCTGACGCTTCTGAAGTGCCCATCAATAGGTTGTCTAGATGGCAATTACTTCAACAGATTATGACTTCATTGTGGCGTAAATGGTCCACAGATCATTTACTCTCTCTTCAACAACGTCGCAAGTGGAACCGTATGTCTCCTAACCTCAAGGTTGGCACGCTTGTGCTTATTATGGACGACAATGTTTCTCCTACTTACTGGCGACTTGGACGTATTCTTGAGGTTCATTGTGGTAAGGACGGCCTAGCTCGTGTGGTCTCTCTACATACCACCTCTGGACTCTTGAAACGTCCCATCGTCAAGGTGTCTCCCTTGTTGCCGCAGAACTAAACCCTCTTGTATTTTCATAAACAACCTGCCTGTTGTTTCTGTGCGGGCAATATGGTTCGGCCACTGTCTTGGCAAACCAGTTTTTGTGTTTCCCCATTTGTTTCCACTCTGTGTGGTTGTACATATCTGTATTATTTGTCTTCATTGCATTTATTCATTGTCAGGTTGGTTTTGTTTATGTTGATTGGTTGTCGTGATTTATTTGTTTTGATTGCATGTAGTATTCCTACTGCCGTGTCTCCAGTAGGATATTTTGGCTTAGAAGGTAATTTTTGTATTCTTAAGTTGGCACATTGATTCATCTTTTACTTGGTTTTGAACTCTTTACTGTGATTGGCTGCTTTCGGCCTATCAGAGGCCTCTTACTGGTTTTTAAACTCTCTACTGTGATTGGCTGCTTCCAGCCTATCAGAGGCCTCCTTGCTGCTTGTAGCGACCAATCACGTGTTTCTTCTTCGTTGTTCTCTAAGTGTAACCATGACACAATGTTGTGCTTCAACGCTGGCTGTGATATATCTACAAATATCCAGCTAATCATTTCTATAATTGGTGCTATCTTCATAGTAACCGTGCTTAGCAATCATGTCCTATGCACATGATTCATATTTTGTTTGGGCAGTGACATTACGGTGATTTTCGATCTCATCAAACCATGCTTGATGTTGCTACGCGTCATGTCGACGAATTCTTCAATCCGCGGCGTCGGATAGTTTGTTGTAATGTGTTTACTTCTATCTTCATTTACTGCCTAACAATTTGTCTTCACGCGTATGAATAATGATGATGCTTCGTGTGATAAGTAATTCATCGTGTCTGGAAGCATGTTACGAGGCCAGGCATCATCACTAATGGAGGTTAACGCTAGGCTAAACTGCTTTACTATTGTGACAATACCGTGCGATTGGCATATCCCGGTATTTGTATGATAGCAACTACTTTGACTTCCTGCAACATCACTGTAATGGAAGTTGACGCTGGGCTTAACTACTTTACTATTGTGACAATACCGTGCGATTGGCATATCCCGGTGTTTGTATGATAGAAACTACTTTGACTTCTTGCAACATCACTGGAATGGAAGTTGATGCTGGGCTGAACTGCTTTGCTATTGTGACAATGCCGTGCGATTGGCATGTCCCGGTGTTTGTATGACGGCTACTACTTTGACTTCCTGTGATTCACACATAATTTGTTTTATTAACAATTCATTTTTTGGGCTTACAGTATCGGCGCATCACTGTGAGTCAGTCCTGGTTCGACGACACATTCTCGTTCCATGCGACCTGTTTTTTCATTATTTGTTGCAACTCCACTTGTGTTGCATATTTAAATTATATCATTCTTTGGAACCGCCGTGTATTGCATGCCGTTCTATGATGTACTGATCTGCAGCTACGTTCAAGACAATGTGTGTATTTTAGGCTCAAGACTTAACGTGTGTCAACTCTATGCGAGTGCTTCTTCAATTCTGTAAATTTGTGCTAGTGTTTCTCATATGTTTATGTGCCACCTTTGAATATTTGTTTTATGTGTCACCTTTGAATATTTGTTTTATGCGCCACCTATTTGATAATATATCTTATTATTAGTTAGTGGTGGTGTTGTGTCCTATGCCTTCCTGGACCTCCTCATTTAGTGACAATAATATTGTCTGGTCCTCCACATGTTTGCTAAATTGTCAAGCGACCTTTGTAAAGTCAACCCTTTGTATTATCACATCATTATCTAATGCTTTGGCCAATAAACCATACATTGTCTACTATTACCAGAATACTCTTGGTGGGTTGTTGACTTCCCGCGTTGGCCCTTACATTAGTTGGTCCTCCGGGCCGGATATTGAGCTGTTTACTACTTTGAATGAATTATTAAGCATTGTGTTGGCCATTTTGGGCCCTTGTTTCTTGCTATTTCACCAGGAAGGCCATAAATTAACATTGTATACGTTCCCATTAACTTCCCAAGGACACAATACAGTATTCTATGTTCAGATGTTTGTTTACAACTTAATCGAGACCATTGTCTCAGTGTTTATTTATTGTGTTAGTTAAGTTGGTTGTGTTAGTTAGGTGTGCAACTCTGGTAATTACATCTAGGCGGGCAATCCTAAAGTCATTATGGATGATGCCCAAAAACGACTTTTAGTTAGGAAGCGTGCAGTCGCTAAGGGCATGCTTACCTCACAAGAAAAAGTAATTAGCAACTTTCAGGACATTACAGAAGAGCAATATCAAATGTTAGTGTTACGCAAACACAAATGCGAGGAAATTTATAAACAATTTAACGAAGCGCAAGTCGCTTTAGAGGATATTACAGACAATATCGACGAAGAAATAGCCGAACGTTTTGACTTCGAAGATAAATATTTTGAGTTGCTGGTTAAAATTAAACTACATTGTGACAATTTCAAAAAATCCAACACTACAGACAGTGATAACCCTTTGAATAATTTGCAGAGTGCACAATTTCCTACTGCTAACGTAGCTGCAGCGCATATAAAGTTGCCTGAAATTCAAATTCCGCAGTTCAGTGGCGACTTCACAGACTGGTTGAATTTCAGAGATAGCTTCAAGGCCATAGTAATTGATAACCATGCTCTGTCTGATATTGTTAAGTTCTACTACCTTAATTCTAGTCTTAGTGGTGAGGCCAAACTCCTCTTAAAGAACATTACTGTGTCAGATGATAACTTTATGGTTGCATGGAACTTGCTGACAACTCGATACAATAACATTAGGCTCATAGCGCACAATCATGTTACCAAGCTTTTCAAGCCCCCCGCATACGGTAATGATTCAGTGTCCTTGCGTGCCATCATCGACCACTTTGTTTCTCATGTCAATGCGTTAGAAGCTTTGGACTTTAACGGGGTTCCCCTTCAAGACTTGTTATTGTCACATTTTATATTGGAGCTACTAGATAATGATAGCATCCGTGAATGGGAGAATCATGTTGATTCTGGGAGAATTCCCACTCTCCAGGACTTGGTTAGCTTCTTAGAGAAAAAATGCAAGGTACTGGAAATAACTGAAAAGAATGGGTCCAGGCCTGCATTACATACTGCTGTAACCAAACTTAAAGCTGAAGGTCATTCGCCTCAGAAACCCATGTTAACTACTACCAAATCTCGTTGTACATATTGTAGGAGCATTGATCACCAATTGTCGAAATGTGGTACCTTTATCAAACTTTCGTCCACAGCCAAATGGGATTTTGTCAGGTCTCGAAAATTGTGTTATAATTGTTTGCGTAATTTCGAGCCTAATCATCAATGTTCGAAGTACTCTTGTAACACTTGTTCCCGAAAACACCATACTCTTCTTCACTATGAGCCCTCCAGTGGCACTAGTAATGATGCTTCTCAAGCTCATGCTAACGTGGTAAACACTAGTTGCAGTAGCGTCGCTCGTGACAATCAATTTTCAAGGACGCTATTACCCACTGCCAAGTTGAATATATTAGCTGGCAATGGCTTACGTGTACCTGTCACTGCACTACTTGACTCTGCATCAGATTGTAACTTAATTTCGTCACACTTAACTAAGAAATTAAGACTCCACACCAAACCTATGAAGGTACACATTCACGGTGTTGGTCAAAATCAAAGCACTGCTACTGTTGTTGCTGATGTGAACGTTTTTGCCTGTGCTACTAATTGGTCTGCTAAGCTTGAATGTCTCGTGGTTCCCAATATTGCACTTGAGCTACCCGCTGCTGGTTTCGACACCTCTGAATGGAACATTCCATCACATATTGATTTAGCTGATCCTGATTTCAATTGCACTAAATCTATTGATCTTGTTCTTGGTGCAGAATATTTCTTTGACCTGTTATGTCCTGGTAAAATCATACCAGTTGGTGATTTGCCCATCATTCAAAATACCTCTGTGGGTTGGGTGTTTTCTGGGAGGCTGCCCAGTGCAAGCACCTCGCAACCATCGCACGTGGTATCAGCACTTACACTCTCACGCCCTCATGTAGAACAACAGCTGGAAGCGTTTTGGAACGTTGAAGAAGTTGAAACCCCAGTGTTGTCTGTTGATGAATCCATATGTGAAGAACACTTCGTTGCTACTACCACTCGCAAAGATGATGGTAGATTTATGGTTAGACTCCCTCGCAAGGTAGACTCGGAGCCTCTAGGTGCCTCTCGCTACGCTACACTAAATCGTTTTCACTCTCTCGAAAGACGTTTGTCTCGTAACCCTGAGTTAAGGTTAGAATACACTGAATTCATGCATGAATATCTAGCCTTAAACCATATGCAAGTCGCCCCCCACCCGACTGATGGTGAAGTTTACTACATTCCCCATCATCCTGTTTTCAAGCCGCACAGTACTTCTACAAAGCTCAGAGTGGTATTTGATGCTTCGATGGCTACTACGTCTGGGTGCTCCCTTAATGATACCTTGTTGGTGGGCCCTGTAATTCAGCAGGATTTGTTCTCTATTTTGCTTCGGTTCCGTACTCACTTGATAGCGTTTGCAGCTGATCTGAGTAAAATGTAAAGACAGATTCTTGTAGATCACAAAGATCGTGACTTACAGAGAATATTTTGGAGAGACTCTCCTTCAGACCCAATAGTAGAATATCAATTAAACACTGTTACATATGGTACTGCCCCAGCTTCCTTCTTAGCCACTCGTGTGCTAAAGGAGCTCGCCCTCACTGATGGCACAGCCTTTCCAGCTGCCACTCAGATTGTTTTAAACGACTTCTATGTTGATGATTGTATCTCGGGATGTGATTCCGAGCATGACGCACTCATTCTGTATGATGAATTGACCCTTCTTTTGAGATTAGGTGGTTTTGAACTGTGTAAGTGGAGTTCAAACTCCATGACTCTATTAGATAACATTCCTCTTGATCATCAAGAGAAACAACAACTCCGTAGTTTCGGCGATGGTGAAGAAACAGTCGCCAGAACGCTAGGACTTTATTGGCAACCTATCGATGACTTGTTGCGGATTCAGTCACCTATCGTGAACTGTGACACTTCAATTACTTTTACTAAGCGTTCATTTTTGTCCATTGTTGCCTCTATCTTTGACCCTTTGGGTTTAGTGTCACCTATTGTGGTTGCTTGTAAGATTCTCTTCCAAGATTTGTGGATTCACAAACTCGGTTGGGATGACCCCCTTCCAAAGGAAATCGCGCAAGCTTGGCTGAATGTTTATAGCAATTTACCTGCGATTTCTGAGATTTCTACTCCACGTTTGATTAAGCCTGCTTCAGAAATCAAATCTATGCAACTTCATGGCTTTTGCGACAGCAGTCAGCAGGCCTATGGAGCTTGTCTCTATTTATTGTCAATTGATACCAACGACATCGTCACTGTTGCACTTGTGTGCGCTAAGTCGAAGGTTGCTCCTCTTAAACAGTTGTCTTTGCCCAGACTTGAGTTATGTGGTGCACTTTTGCTTTCCAAATTAATTTCAAAGGTGCAACCCGCTTTGAACTTGCCTATTGAATCCGTATATTGTTGGACAGATTCCACTATTGTTTTGTCTTGGTTGGCTTCGCCCCCCTCAAAATGGAAAACCTTTGTAGCCAATAGAGTTGCTGAAATACAAAGGCTTACTGTTCACTGCGCCTGGAAACATGTCGCTTCCCGTGACAATCCAGCCGACATAATTTCCCGAGGCTGTATGCCCTCAGAATTGAAAAATAATCAGCTATGGTGGCATGGTCCAGCATGGTTGAAGGCCTTTACAAGCTCCAGTACTTCAGATATCTTTGACACTCCTGTGTCTGAATTGCCTGAGTGTAGAATTTCGTGCGCAAATGTATCTAAACCTGTTGACATTGAATTTTTAAACAATTTTTCTTCCTACACAAGATTGTTGAGGGTCATAGCCTACTGTATTAGGTTTTTCTCTAATTGTAGAAATACCACTAGGATCAGTGGTCCACTCACTGCCATTGAAATTGATGTTGCACTACTTACATGTGTGAACATTATTCAAGCTCAGTGCTACTCTACTGAACTTACTGCTCTAATGAAGAATGAGCAAGTGCCATCCACTTCCACCATCAGCAATTTGCACCCTTTGCTTCACTCTGATGGCACTATTCGTGTGGGAGGCCGTTTGGAATTGGCCGACCTTCCATTTGATACAAAACACCAGATGCTTTTGCCCAATGACCATCATTTCACTAAAGTCCTGGTCAGACATACCCATTTAAAGTTGCTTCATGGTGGGGTCCAGGTTGTGATTGCGACTATCCGACAACGCTTCTGGATACCTTCACTACGAAAACTTGTTCGTAGCCTATCTCGCTCTTGTGTTACTTGCGTGCGCTACGCTGCACGTCCTTCTGAACAGTTAATGGGTCAACTCCCAGCTGTTCGCCTCCATCAAACCTTTCCCTTTAATCACGTTGGTGTTGATTACTGTGGTCCATTCACTATCAGGTACGGTGGCCCCAGGTCAAGGGTCTCGACTAAGGCTTACATCGCAATGTTCGTTTGTATGGTTACGAAGGCTGTGCACACTGAAGTCGTCACTTCCCTCTCCAGTCATGCTTTCATTGTAGCCTTTACTCGCTTCTGCAGTAGAAGGGGCGTTCCCGCTCAAGTGTATTCCGACAATGGTACCAACTTTCAAGGCGCACAGTCTGACCTTGCTGATCTTGGTTCGTTGCTCTCCTCTGCAGTATTTCAATCTGTTGTTCAAGATTCTACCTCATCGCTACTAATTCAGTGGCACTTCATTCCTCCTAGTTCTCCGCACTTTGGTGGAATTTGGGAGGCAAACATCAAATCTTTGAAATCTCATTTAATAAGAATCATGAAGGCTCAAGTACTTACGTATGAAGAATTGACCACTCTCGTGGTGCAAATTGAAGCCATTCTAAATTCTAGACCCATTTCGCCTATGACTGAGGATCCTACTGACTTGTGCTATCTCTCGCCAGGTCACTTTCTTGTTGGACGACCTTTGAATGCCTTGCCCATTCCTGACGCTTCTGAAGTGCCCATCAATAGGTTGTCTAGATGGCAATTACTTCAACAGATTATGACTTCATTGTGGCGTAAATGGTCCACAGATCATTTACTCTCTCTTCAACAACGTCGCAAGTGGAACCGTATGTCTCCTAACCTCAAGGTTGGCACGCTTGTGCTTATTATGGACGACAATGTTTCTCCTACTTACTGGCGACTTGGACGTATTCTTGAGGTTCATTGTGGTAAGGACGGCCTAGCTCGTGTGGTCTCTCTACATACCACCTCTGGACTCTTGAAACGTCCCATCGTCAAGGTGTCTCCCTTGTTGCCGCAGAACTAAACCCTCTTGTATTTTCATAAACAACCTGCCTGTTGTTTCTGTGCGGGCAATATGGTTCGGCCACTGTCTTGGCAAACCAGTTTTTGTGTTTCCCCATTTGTTTCCACTCTGTGTGGTTGTACATATCTGTATTATTTGTCTTCATTGCATTTATTCATTGTCAGGTTGGTTTTGTTTATGTTGATTGGTTGTCGTGATTTATTTGTTTTGATTGCATGTAGTATTCCTACTGCCGTGTCTCCAGTAGGATATTTTGGCTTAGAAGGTAATTTTTGTATTCTTAAGTTGGCACATTGATTCATCTTTTACTTGGTTTTGAACTCTTTACTGTGATTGGCTGCTTTCGGCCTATCAGAGGCCTCTTACTGGTTTTTAAACTCTCTACTGTGATTGGCTGCTTCCAGCCTATCAGAGGCCTCCTTGCTGCTTGTAGCGACCAATCACGTGTTTCTTCTTCGTTGTTCTCTAAGTGTAACCATGACACAATGTTGTGCTTCAACGCTGGCTGTGATATATCTACAAATATCCAGCTAATCATTTCTATAATTGGTGCTATCTTCATAGTAACCGTGCTTAGCAATCATGTCCTATGCACATGATTCATATTTTGTTTGGGCAGTGACATTACGGTGATTTTCGATCTCATCAAACCATGCTTGATGTTGCTACGCGTCATGTCGACGAATTCTTCAATCCGCGGCGTCGGATAGTTTGTTGTAATGTGTTTACTTCTATCTTCATTTACTGCCTAACAATTTGTCTTCACGCGTATGAATAATGATGATGCTTCGTGTGATAAGTAATTCATCGTGTCTGGAAGCATGTTACGAGGCCAGGCATCATCACTAATGGAGGTTAACGCTAGGCTAAACTGCTTTACTATTGTGACAATACCGTGCGATTGGCATATCCCGGTATTTGTATGATAGCAACTACTTTGACTTCCTGCAACATCACTGTAATGGAAGTTGACGCTGGGCTTAACTACTTTACTATTGTGACAATACCGTGCGATTGGCATATCCCGGTGTTTGTATGATAGAAACTACTTTGACTTCTTGCAACATCACTGGAATGGAAGTTGATGCTGGGCTGAACTGCTTTGCTATTGTGACAATGCCGTGCGATTGGCATGTCCCGGTGTTTGTATGACGGCTACTACTTTGACTTCCTGTGATTCACACATAATTTGTTTTATTAACAATTCATTTTTTGGGCTTACAGTATCGGCGCATCACTGTGAGTCAGTCCTGGTTCGACGACACATTCTCGTTCCATGCGACCTGTTTTTTCATTATTTGTTGCAACTCCACTTGTGTTGCATATTTAAATTATATCATTCTTTGGAACCGCCGTGTATTGCATGCCGTTCTATGATGTACTGATCTGCAGCTACGTTCAAGACAATGTGTGTATTTTAGGCTCAAGACTTAACGTGTGTCAACTCTATGCGAGTGCTTCTTCAATTCTGTAAATTTGTGCTAGTGTTTCTCATATGTTTATGTGCCACCTTTGAATATTTGTTTTATGTGTCACCTTTGAATATTTGTTTTATGCGCCACCTATTTGATAATATATCTTATTATTAGTTAGTGGTGGTGTTGTGTCCTATGCCTTCCTGGACCTCCTCATTTAGTGACAATAATATTGTCTGGTCCTCCACATGTTTGCTAAATTGTCAAGCGACCTTTGTAAAGTCAACCCTTTGTATTATCACATCATTATCTAATGCTTTGGCCAATAAACCATACATTGTCTACTATTACCAGAATACTCTTGGTGGGTTGTTGACTTCCCGCGTTGGCCATTACAATAGGCTTCCCCCTGTCCCATAGTTCCCCAAAATCAAGCTGAAACCACCAATATTTAGAACTTTTTTATTTCACCCTTCACCCGGGCTCGATTTGAGGTGGAAAGCGCCGGAACAGCGTTCCGGTACCTCTCATCAGAAAAAAAAAACTATTATGAAAATCTCACAGATGAACTTCATTATCACACCATTGGGATCATGACTGAATATTGAAACAGTTTCTGGCCTGTTGTTAGTAAAGATCAATGGACCTCCTCTTCGGCTCTTTATTACAGTTGCGGCTGGCCCTGTTCTGTGGTTCGGATTCCACGTAGAAAGGAGATCCGTGGCTCATGATCGCAAGATTAAAGGTCACGTTGATTACAAGCTTCCTTCCTTCCTTCCTTCATAAAAAAAACGTAACTCTAAGAATACAATTTTGAATTTAAAAGTCTAATCAAAATGGAAATCCCTACAAAGGTATTTATGAAAGTATTTAAACATGTATTTGGACTGGAATAAAGGCAATTAATGTGAAAATTTTATCAATTATACTGTACTAAAAATTTTGTATTATATGGCTCGTGGGACGTCGTGCCGGTGGTGGCGAGTCGAAAGCGCGCACCCGTCGCGGATTTCCGTTGGCGGTTCTTGCGCGTCGTAGGTGGACCCCGATGAAATCCTACCGCGGTGCTCTTCGCCGAGTGTCGAGGTGGGCCGGCACGTTTACTTTGAACAAATTAAAGTGCTTAAAGCAGGCCTGACGCGCCTGAATACTGTGTGCATGGAATAATGGAATAGGACCTCGGTTCTATTCCGTGTAGTGCCAACTAGTATAATATATTAGATCTTGGTTTTAATGCAATTCGAATCCGTTATTTTATGAATAATAATAATAATATAATAATAATAATAATAATATAATTAAATAATAGAAGAATTTTAGTACAGTATATTTGATACAATTTTCATATTAATTGCCTTCATTCGAGATCAAATTCGAGCTTAAATACTTTCACAAATACTCTTGTTAGGAAGTCCATTTGTATTATACTTGTGTATTCGAAATTGTATTCTTAGAGTTATGTTTTATTTACTAAATTGTTTTGTGTAAAAATGCCCAATTTAGTGTACAGTATATGTATGTTATAGCAATGCTGTTGAAGACCCCAATGAGGGGTTGAAAACGTGTTATATTAAATATAGAGTATTAACAGGTGTGTCTCAGTATACAAGAAAGGCAAATAGTTTGGAATACCCCCCTCCGGCACCTTTATTTCTACAAATCGAGCACTGCCCTTCACAAATCTATCCTCTCCTAACCCATTCATCTAAATTATTTGTAGGTTTTGTGACTTATTTTTAAATTCATGATGGGATTTATTAACTCTAAAATATTAACATACGTAAAATTTACTGCTTAGAATTGCCTCTATATATGTCCCTACGTCACTATCTTCCAACCGACAGCAGTGGCTACGCTGGCTAAAGTTCTGCGTTAGGTCATGGGGCCAAGTTCTCTGCTGACTTGGTAGACGCGTGGGTTTGAGCCCCACCGTCGGTCGTCCTTGAAAGGGTTTTCCGTGGTTTCCCCATGTTCAACACCAGGAAAATGCTGGGATTGTACCTTCTGACAGGCCATGGCCACTTCCTTCCACATCCTTGCCTAGTTTCATTCATCTTCATACATTCCATCTCTCATCCCGACGCGCAGGTCGTCCACGGGCGTCAACTACCAAGACCTGAACTCGGCCACGACGACAAAAAAAAAAAGCAACAGTGATTCTTCTGGTCTATGGCGTTGATGTCAATGATTTTGTTATTAATGCCCATCCGTTCTAGAGGCATAATCATGGGGTAAAGTAGGCTTATTGCCAGGAAACTATCCTTGAATTTAACAACATATTGGTTTCTCTATGGCAATAACAATGAGGTGGAGGATTTGATGTAAAGTAGGTATATCGCAACATTTCAGAGGGATTATAAAAACAACCTCATAAACACCAGAGACAGTATACGAGGCCGGAGAGACTACTTACTGCTATTTTCGTCAAAGTAAACTACTTTTTTATTTGTTGTATTTAAAATGGAAATTATATTAAACCTTAAAGACCACAGAGGATTCAGTATATATAAATAAAGTGTTACATGCGTAATATACTAGTTTCAACCATTTAAATAATTGGTGCCTTAGCACAAAGTTCTTATTGTACGTATATTTAACTTATAATTAGTACTAAGCATCTACTGAATAATGTTAGTATTCTAGGTTTAATCTTACTGAGAAGAATTTGTGTATTAGGCTATTAGGGAATCGCTGTAACTACTGTAATAATCACATGTATCAGGTGATGGTTGCAATAAATAACACTCTCGCCCCAATCTCTGGCTATAAGAGATTTGGAATAGTGGGTCTTTCGTACTTTTCCATCAATGATTATGCTAAATCATTAAATCGATTCAACTCAAACATCAATCGATAGAACTTACAAGATGTGGGTTTACTATTCTATTCTAACCCATTTATTTCCCGGTTGTTCGTACTTTTCCATCAATGATTCTGCTATATCATTAAATCGATTCAACTTAAACATCAATCGATAGAACTTACAAGATGTGGGTTTACTATCCCATTCTAACCCATTCATTTCCAGTTTTTCGACTTTTCCATCAATGATTCTTCTAAATCATTAAATCGATTCAACTCGAACATCAATCGATAGAACTTACAAGATGTGGGGTTACTATTCTATTCTAACCCATTCATTTCCCGGTTTTTCGTCCTTTTCCATCAATGATTCTGCTAAATCATTAAATCGATTCAACTCAAACATCAATCGATAGAACTTACAAGATGTGGGTTTACTATTCTATTCTATCCCATTCATTTCTCGGTTTATCGTACTTTTCCATCAATGATTCTGCTAAATCATTAAATTGATTATCCTCAAACATCAATCGATAGAACTTACAAGATGTGGGTTTACTATTCTATTCTAACTCATTCATTTCCCGGTCTTTCGTACTTTTCCATCAATGATTCTGCTATATCATTAAATCGATTCAACTCAAACATCAATCGATAGAACTTACAAGATGTGGGTTTACTATCCCATTCATTTCCAGGTTTTTCGACTTTTCCATCAATGATTCTTCTAAATCATTAAATCGATTCAACTCGAACAGCAATCGATAGAACTTACAAGATGTGGGTTTACTATTCTATTCTAACCCATTCATTTCCCGGTTTTTCGTACTTTTCCATCAATGATTCTGCTAAATCATTAAATCGATTCAACTCAAACATCAATCGATAGAACTTACAAGATGTGGGTTTACTATTCTATTCTATCCCATTCTTTTCCCGGTTTATCGTACTTTTCCATCAATGATTCTGCTAAATCATTAAATTGATTATCCTCAAACATCAATCGATAGAACTTACAAGATGTGGGTTTACTATTCTATTCTAACTCATTCATTTCCCGGTCTTTCGTACTTTTCCATCAATTATTCAGCTAAATCATTAAATCGATTCACCTCAAACATCAACCGATAGAACATACAATATCTTGAAACATTGCCTATTAGCATAAATAGAAAATCATTGCTATATATTTAAAGGGTCCTTGTGTAAACCAACAAGATATTATTCTCCCAAGGACGAGCCGGAGCTTGCTGAAGAATTGTTAAGCCCAAGGGCAGCACGCTATAATGTAATGGTAGGTCAGGAAATACAGATAGTTGCGATTCTCTTATTAACGTTATTGCGGTATGAACTTGATTTATGTCTTCCTTCTGCCAGGCTACCGGTTGTGAACCCTCTAGCGGTTTGTAACAGTAGCCTCATCCCCCCTTACCCTGTTTATTAGCCAAAACGATAATAATAATAATAATAATATTAGCATATCAAAATAAATGATCACATGACATTACCACACCCAGAATTAATAATAAAAAAACATATGAAAAGGCTAATTTAATTACTCACTAGGTCAGCTGAGTTCACAGCAAATAAAACCTAGGAGTGAATGTTCCAAATTTTCGTGGTATTCAAGAACATCCCGATTTGAATTAGGAGAAAAGATAAGGCGGGACGAAGCATGTGTCAAGACCAGCTTGTTGAGTGGGGCGCTGGATGCGTACCTCAGCAGGCCATATTAAATTGACCCTGCCAAAGATGAAGAAGAAAAGGGGAATAATCTTCCTAGTGACTTCATGCAATAAATAACATGACAAATCGAAATAAGCTAACATGTATTGAGCAGTAAAATAAAAAAGTTACAAGAGACAGCCGTCCACCACTTAATTAACTAACTGACAAATATGATCTAATTAAACACAAATGAATGACTTAGTTTAAACAAACCAGACACTTGGCCGCTTGGCAAGATTACACAGTTACATTTGAGGTTAAAACATGAATTTCAAAATGGATCCGGAAAAGAAGAAAACCGAAAACAACATGAGAAAGGCAATGCCTTCTCAAAAAACAATGCTGCATCAAACAACCGAAACGCCCCTTAGTGGAACGGAATGGTCTGACAACCTCCACAGTCCAGCATTGACCGTCCCGTCAAGGCTGTCTGACCAAGAATTAAAACCCACGAGGTTCCCATCCAGCTAACGGGAAATAGGGCGATAATAATCCACTCTGCAGTGATTACATATAAAGGTACCTCCCAAATTGTACCAACCCTTCCAAAATATTACATACTAAAAATAATAATGTCAGTCCGCTCAAAATACGGTCCATCGTCACATGGCCTTAACGACATAGCAAAATGACACAGTTTAGTGTTCCACCGAAAGGTTGCCCCTTCTAACCAAAAGGTTTATACCACCTGCTTTATTTCAGCCCTCCGGAGGAACTGGCTGTAGTTCCCCCGGAGGCGATCGCTTTTAAGTCCTTCCGTCACCAAGCTCCCTCTCGTACTGTTCTGAGTCACAGATTCCACCCTAGTATATCAGCGTATCCCCCTCCACAACCCTCCAGTAGTACCAACTGCGACCAGCCGCTCAACAGGCCAAAACAAAGCCAGATTCAAAGTCTTGAGTGGGTACTATAGAATATCAGCCCATACAGGTTACTGCGTAGAAACCTTCTAGGAGTCGAGGCGTTACACAATGTCCTTTGTAAGATTTTTCTCAGAATAAGAGCTTGGCGAATGCAGCTGACAGTAAATGTTCGCTTTTCCAAAGTTTACAGACACAAAGCTCGATTTTCTCTCTTGACAAGTGTCAATCACGATAAGCCAATAAGTGACAGCACACACAAAGGCACAAATCCTGGCAGGAAGGCCTCGGCGAACCCATTTCAGCAGTAGCCAGGTGCCAAATTGGTGAATGGAATTCTCAGAAGAGGGCTGGTGTATTTTCTCATGAGAATCTGCCCAGACCTGGAGCTCCAGCTGCGTCTCGAAGATAAGATGAACATGTAACGATTTGCAAAATTGGGACATCCTCCTCCTCCAAAGGAAGACGATGGGGAGATGATGAACAGGGTGATGGTGTCCAGCTGGTCTCTTGGCAGCTGAAGAGGCTACTCCAATCTCCGCCAGCGGACCTTGAAGTAGATCTCCTCGGGTAGAATGATGCCATGGGACCTAGATGGTACCTCCAAACTGGGCCCAGATTGGTAGTACTCGTCCCACATAGTGACCACTGAAACACACATCAGAACAGCAGCGTATGGTCCAAATACAGTTCCCTTAGAGGGAACAATCGTTCCAGGCCAGTCAACCAGCCCAAACAGCCGAAGTTATCCCAGGAAGGATAAAAGAAAACATTACACGAAGCATTAGTGTCCCATCGAAGTTCACTTAAGAGTCCTTCATGTCACAAGGGATACTTGAGGCTTCAAACAAGGTTCTACGCAAGGAGATAGTGTTCAGGGCATAATTAAAGGTCCACTGAAGTATTAAAATCACACGAAAGGGGCAACCAACCATACGATATGACTGACGTTAACAAGCTTAATTGAAAGTTCACTACAATACTTAGCAAGAATAACTAAATCAACTTATATCAATCAATTTTTGACTAAAGCATCCAGAAACCATAATATTTACAAAATTTCAGATATTTTCCCACCGAAATTCCCTGAAATTTTATGGGCAACACCATAAAAATAGAAACAATGCAAGGGGGAACTCACTGGTACCCTTCCAAAACAGTTAAACATACTCAAAAATGAATTTACATTTACTTTGATGGCCTCACGCAGTACCGTAGGAAAACAGAACACATTTAGGAAACACCAAAGCATTTTAAAACAAACAACATACCATAATCAAACCATATGGATCGTCTCAGGTATGTGACACATATAAAAACATAATGAATATCAAAAGCCACTGTCTCATTTCACCAGTCGCTGCCCCTAACCGTCCACGGTGGCCATCCGACGAACGACAGAAAACAGCAACTACCTTCCACGAGAACAATAACCAAATGGGGAGACCACGCTAAACAATAGACACCACGATGCAACCTATTCACACACAAGCACCTAACCAAATTTCACCAAATAACTTCATCGCTACTCGCCAACGCATCCTAACAGTCTACAAACTCCCAAGAGTTCCTGTAGGATGACCAACCGAACTCAGGACACTAAGGTGATCACACCTATCCTGAGAACCAACCTACCACAGTTACACCAAGTGTTCAAAATTAAAACATCTTCTCAAAATCAAGATGCCATCTTCTAGGCACGGAACCCAACCAATATCAAACCAACAACAACTACCAGCCCGGTACAGAGGCTACACTAATTCTACACCCAAAGCACATAGCTCAGCAGAATTAGACACAAATTCAAGTTGGTACCAACCAATTTTCAAGACATACCTAAACGAACGTGGCTCCACCATTTAAAAAAACACACAAATTACTTATAACGTTTACTCCCACACAGACAACAACCCACTTCCATGGTCCCATACACAGATCTACCTCACTACAACGAACACCCATAGGTGTCATGTGACACATTTCTACAAGCACAAGGTGATTAATATCCTCAAAACTTCAGATTCTCTAACCTAGCGGTCCTCGACATGCCACAGCATGCTCAAAATACAGAATTACAGGATCACAGATGTGATGGCATGATAATTTTTTTTTAAAATGCACGGGGCGGTTACTGTCCCCAAATTCACATGTTCTCCACCTTAACATCTCGCACACACTGCATCATGTTCCACACACAGAATTACAAGGTCACTGAGGTGACAAAAATGATAAATTTTCAAAATGCACCGGGTGGTTAATAGTCCCCAAAGAAAATGCACCTTACACAGAACGAGAGTTAGCTCACCAACTAATAGATACCTCAAATTTCTCCAGAACAGGTACGACATCTCCAGTGCAACACTATCTCGATGCATAGAACAACTGACTAACGCTATACCCTGGCTACCACCTCGAAGCTGATGCTAATTGAACTTAATTTTTTTTTCTTTTCACACCCAAGTATACGGGGATACATGAACTATGATTCCAACTACAATCACATGAACGTTGTGACAATACCAGCAAGTCAGCAGTCTAACAGTATATACCGCAGATTACAAGTAACCTACTGACTAACCTAACCAGATACATTTTCAACCGACAAGAGATTGCAATTCGAAGATTTTCCAGATCACTGATACAATTTCTAAAGCCCTCACGTCAGCAGCTGAACAACACAGCGAAATGAGCATCACTCTGAAGCATTACACCTTATTTCCACATAAAATCGAAATTTCACTACCAACCTAACAAAATTATCACTAAATTATCCAAAAAAATTACCCCAAAATATCAACCACGAATACGATGAACAAAACTCAGCTAACAGAACCAGATCACGGCCTTTCTTGAGGATTACTAAAAATGACATAAGAGATTTGACTTCAGCGGAACAACTAGACCATCTCCCATCGCTCTGAACTTCATATCATCGCATTCACAGGAAATAGAACATCATAATTTCACCCTTTACACATCTCGAGTTTCTCGTTCACTAGCAGGTTTACAATTCGATATATGAGTCCTAAAAACACGTTTCCTAGACAGATCCTCTAATAACACTGTTACTTCAGAAGGAAAGGACAGAATCTCATAGGGGCCCTCATATTTTGGCTGCAGCTTACCTGATACCTGACGACCTGGGGCCTTAGCCCAGAAGTTTTTTGCATAGACAAAATCTCCGACAGAATATCCACCCTGTTTTCGGCCCAAATTATATCTCTCAGCCAGCTTATCATGCGAGATCTTTATAGCAGCTTTGGCCTCCTTCCAGATTTCTCTGACACGATCTGGAGAGGGTTGGTCAGGAAGCAGATCATGAAGTGACCACAGATTCGTTAGAGGGGAATTTGGGACGAACGCATACATAAGTGAGAACGGCGTTTTCCCATGGGATTCATGCTCAGCGGTATTGAAAGCGTAGGGTAACCAATGTAATGACGAATCCCACTTGGCATGATTGTCACGATGATATGCGATAAGTGCAGCTCTCAAATTTCGGTTAACTCTCTCTGCCAAACTAGGGTTGGGGTAATAGGGTGTCGTGGTGACATGAGAAATAGCATAATCAAAACAAAATTTTCTAAACTGATGAGAAACAAAGGCCTTGGCATTATCTGACACCAAGTATTGACTAGGACCAAAGGAAGAGAAAACAGACTTTAAACATCTTATGACAGTAGCAGAGTCACAATTTCTAGTGGGAAAAATCCATGAAAAGCGAGAGAAACCATCGACACAAACAAAAGCAAAACGGTTACCCAGTTTAGACCTCGGCAGGGGTCCAACGAAATCCACATACAAACGTTCCATGGGCCTAGACGCAGATTCAGAAGCTAACTTACCAACCTTACCACTGACGGTAGGCTTACTCACTTTACAATCATGACACCCCAGCACGAACTTTCTCACATCCTTATCGAGACCCTTCCAAACAAAAGACTGCCTTATTTTCTGTCGAGTTTTGAAAATTCCTAGGTGGCCTCCAGCGGGTGACTGGTGAAAATACATTAGCATGCCATTTATCAGCTGAGTAGGCAAAACAACCTTAGGCTTCCTATCACGCCTAGTTACACAACATAATACACCAGTCTTTAAAATATAAGGCTTTATCTCTTCTCCAGAAACTAATCGAGCAATTAAATCACACAACACGGGATCTTCCTTCTGATGGTTAGCAATGTCTCCAAACAATAACGGTGAATTTACTAACATGTGTTGAGCTGAATTAGCCCCAACAACAACAGGTTCCTCTAAAGAGGGAGTTTCACACCTGTCAGGAATTTCTCCATAGAGACGCTTAAGTGACACAGCACAAATATTTTCATGATTTTCCTCGGGAACGAGATTCTTACATTTATTAGGAACTTCTTCATACATGCGGCTAAGGGAGTCGGCTATGACATTTTCACAACCCTTTATATGACGAACGGTGAACTGAAATGATGAAATACGGGTTGCCCACCTGGCGATTCGCCCAGTGGTTCGAGGTCTAGCCAGGACCCAGCTCAGGGCCTGGTTATCGGTTTCAAGTTCGAAAGGAACATGTTCGACATACATTCGGAATTTCTCCAGTCCAAACATCACTGCGAGCCCCTCAAGCTCATACACGGAATAATTTACTTCAGCAGGGGACAGAGTTCGAGAAGCAAAACCAATAGGTCGTCTACCTAACTCACTTTCTTGTAACAACACAGCAGCTACAGCACCGAGCGACGCATCAGTCTGGATTATAAACTTCTTACTGAAATCAGGGACAGCGAGGACAGGAGCGCTACACAGTGCCTCCTTCAAATCGTCAAAAGCTGCTTGCTGCGACGGACCCCATTCAAATTTCACGTCAGACCTTCGCAAATGATTAAGTGGCAACGCCCGCTGTGCAAAATTAGGTATAAATTTCCGCAGAAAACCAACCATTCCCACGAATCGGGCTACTCCTTTCACATTTTTAGGGGGTGCAAAATCTCTAATTCCTTGGGTTCGGGAGTCATCGACCGAAACACCTTCAGCAGAAACAACATGTCCAAGAAAGGCAATTTTAGGTTTAGCAAGGGACACCTTAGACAACTTTACGGTCAGACCAGCAGATTTTAACCTCTCAAATACTTCACGAAGATGGCGCACGTGGTCTTCGAACGTCTCGCTATAAACAACAACATCGTCCAGGTAGTGATACAAATAATCAAATTTGATGCCAGAAAACACGTGATCAAGAAGCCTACTAAGCACAGCGCCCCCTGTAGAGATGCCAAAAGGTAATCTGCAATACTCATAGAGATTCCAATCGGTGGCGAATGCAGTCAGATGCTTAGATTCTTCAGCTAACGGAATTTGAAAATATGCCTGCGTCAGGTCAATGAGGCTATAATAGGAGGCGTTTTTGAACCAGGAAAAACAGCTATGTAAATCAGGAAGAGGGATGGATTCTAAAACAATCTTTTTGTTTAACCTACGATAATCTACGACCGGCCGAAAACCACCATTTGGCTTAGGTACTAAGAACACAGGTGAGGAATATGCTGATGTGGAGGGTCGAATCACTCCATCTAGTAACATCTGATCGATTAATTTCTTTAATTCCAACATTTTGGGTGGACTCAAACGGTAGGGAGGATGTCTGACGGGTATAGTATCCGTTACTTCAATTTTATACTCCAGGATCTTAGTCATTCCTAATTCATCAGTGAACACCTCGGGAAAATACCCACACAAATCTCGAATCTCTTTAGCTTGAGCGTCAGATAAATTACTTAAATCCAAGGATTCAACCCCGGTGGACAAGTCGGGTTCAGCATCACGGTTGGCAACATGAGCACTCGCGCTAGGGACAGCAGTAGAAAAGAATTTAAATTTTACCTCTGAACAAAACCTGAACCAGAATGATTCGTGTTGCATATCTAGCAGTAAGCCAGTATGAGCAAAAAAATTAGCGCCCAGAATAATAGGACATGACAAATTCTTAATGACCCAAAAGGAAAATTTCCAACAAAATTTATGAATCCGAACCTTAAATTTCACAGAACCAAGAACGTTCAATTGAGCACCGTTGGCAGAAACCAACTTAACATCTACATTCGACAGGTTACTGAATTTACAAATGAGTTTCATAGACAAATACCAATTTTCGCTAACCAATGAAGCAGCGCTTCCCGAGTCTAACAAAGCGTCATTAATTGCAATTTCAACCATAGGAGAGGGTAGAACTAGATCAGAAACTTTAGAACAGACACCATTTGCTCCGATAACTTTGGCATCATCCCTCGTCACCTTATTTCCCAATGCACATCGCTGATCCTTGGCAAGGAGGATTTCAGGATGCTTGTCTCGGAATAGTCAATTTCTTTTTACCGGACAGTTCCACGCTATGTGGCCCTGCTGCCCACAGTTGAAGCACGTCACAGGACGATTACTATTATTCCTAGGCGAATTATGGGAAAGACGACCGGCCCCAGGTGGTGGTCGAACCGAGGGAGGCCGAACAAACGGAACAGGGTTAATGAAAGGAGGGGGCATGCTAGTTGCATACCTTATGATATCAACCGAACGCACGGATTCGGCTTGAATAGCGGCTTCACGTAGTTCCTTAATCGTACTTGGATTAGTTCCAACACACAGGCAATTCCGAAATTCCGGCGTAGCACCGGCCAAAATAAGTCTTACCACTTCTGCCTCTGGCATATCTACTCTAAAGACTTTTACAAACCTGGATATGTCCACAATGTATGAATTTAACGGCTCGTTAATACCCTGTGCTCGGTACAGGTAACGTCCCTTCACAGTATCGAGCGACCTGATGGGCACAAATACTCGCAACACCTCGGACATAAAATTCTCCACACTCCAACCTTCACACATGGCACTAGTCACATAGGCCCCCAACGTATCAGACACATGGGAGGATATTAATTGAAAAACCACTTGGTCGCTGACACCGAATTGGATAGCACACTCATGAATATCGACCAATATTCTCAAAAAATCAACAACGCCTTCAACCGTGTCCATACTTTTACCCGATAACTTTGAAACAAAACCCAAAATGGGGTGACTGACAGAACCAAAGCTGGCCTTAGAAAAAACAGAATAATTAGAATGTTCGACATTGGACACGTCACGCCCCGGCATTTCGGCACAGGGATTTCCTTGCACATAATTTTGGTTTCCGGAACAAGATAAAGAAACGAGGTTACGCCCTGAATTTGAAACACTCCCCTGAGAGTCTCGACAAACAGAATTTAAATCCCTAACCGGTTCGGAAGGAGAATTTTGTGTCACTGTAGGCCCCTGATGACCTGAGTTACCCGGCACTTTAAATGATGAAACAGACCTGGAATTATCCCTAGAATTTATTTCTCGACCACCGACACTAACAGGATTACAATTAGATGAGGGGATATTTAAGACAGACTGGGGTTCGATTACCGACCTCCTTACACGAGGCGAGCCGACAACAGCAGAGAAGGAGTTACAAGTTATACAGTTACAACTACAAGTACAATTTTCGCGTCCGGGAAGGCTGAAGGTTACGTTGCTGGTATTATTTGGCACAGAACTCATCACAGCATTAGGGTTAATGGTATTCGAAACTGGTATCACCGTATCAGGACCTAACGGTGCCTGGCCGAACCCAGAATTTGTTGTCACAGTTTCATGATTAGAAATACGGTTACCCACAATAGGAAAAATCTCTCGACTCTCACAGCTGTCGGGCAGGCGAGCTATTCCATTGCCACGGGGCGCGGCAGGTTCAGTGACAGGATTACCAACGTGGCCAGTGGCATTTTCAGCCAGACTGGCGCCTAGATTTGTCGAGACATTACGGCTACATGCAGGAGTCGAATTCAATAAATCCCCACCCCCACTAACACGATTAACAGTGTCCAAAGTCTGAGCACATTCTACTAAATTAACTTCGGCCTCTAATAGACCTTTCAAATCGGCGATGGGACGTTCTTCATCAGATTGTAACAAATCCCCACATCGGAGATATAGGTAATCAATTCTAGCTTTCAACTTGGTGAGATCAACAGGGCTACATTCTACCTCACTGAAACAATACTTAATTACATTACAAATTTCCCTAATTGCATCACATAACCTTGACTCACCTAGTTTGAATTCAGCAGTTGACAGCTTTGGAAGGGTTGCTGCAAAATTGACGGCATACTCTAGACTCTGGCGCGCTTGTTCTGCGTCCCTGGGCACTTCAAGGTTACGTAACAGCAATTCGTAGGTTACCTCTTCATCCGATAAGTATTTCACGATGATTTTGCGGGAAGCCATCGTACATAAATTTCATGTAACAGAACACAAATTAATCATTACACAGAGTTTAAATCAATCCTACCTATGTGGAGAAAAGATTAATAAGGAGGGCCCAATCTACATTAATTAAGTTACTGAATTTAATTTTTAATTAATTTCTGCAATCAGTCAGCAGGAAAGATTATATGCTAATGGCAAGATCACAGAGCAAAACCATGCTCATTGCTACCATTGTAACAGTAGCCTCATCCCCCCTTACCCTGTTTATTAGCCAAAACGATAATAATAATAATAATATTAGCATATCAAAATAAATGATCACATGACATTACCACACCCAGAATTAATAATAAAAAACATATGAAAAGGCTAATTTAATTACTCACTAGGTCAGCTGAGTTCACAGCAAATAAAACCTAGGAGTGAATGTTCCAAATTTTCGTGGTATTCAAGAACATCCCGATTTGAATTAGGAGAAAAGATAAGGCGGGACGAAGCATGTGTCAAGACCAGCTTGTTGAGTGGGGCGCTGGATGCGTACCTCAGCAGGCCATATTAAATTGACCCTGCCAAAGATGAAGAAGAAAAGGGGAATAATCTTCCTAGTGACTTCATGCAATAAATAACATGACAAATCGAAATAAGCTAACATGTATTGAGCAGTAAAATAAAAAAGTTACAAGAGACAGCCGTCCACCACTTAATTAACTAACTGACAAATATGATCTAATTAAACACAAATGAATGACTTAGTTTAAACAAACCAGACACTTGGCCGCTTGGCAAGATTACACAGTTACATTTGAGGTTAAAACATGAATTTCAAAATGGATCCGGAAAAGAAGAAAACCGAAAACAACATGAGAAAGGCAATGCCTTCTCAAAAAACAATGCTGCATCAAACAACCGAAACGCCCCTTAGTGGAACGGAATGGTCTGACAACCTCCACAGTCCAGCATTGACCGTCCCGTCAAGGCTGTCTGACCAAGAATTAAAACCCACGAGGTTCCCATCCAGCTAACGGGAAATAGGGCGATAATAATCCACTCTGCAGTGATTACATATAAAGGTACCTCCCAAATTGTACCAACCCTTCCAAAATATTACATACTAAAAATAATAATGTCAGTCCGCTCAAAATACGGTCCATCGTCACATGGCCTTAACGACATAGCAAAATGACACTGTTTAGTGTTCCACCGAAAGGTTGCCCCTTCTAACCAAAAGGTTTATACCACCTGCTTTATTTCAGCCCTCCGGAGGAACTGGCTGTAGTTCCCCCGGAGGCGATCGCTTTTAAGTCCTTCCGTCACCAAGCTCCCTCTCGTACTGTTCTGAGTCACAGATTCCACCCTAGTATATCAGCGTATCCCCCTCCACAACCCTCCAGTAGTACCAACTGCGACCAGCCGCTCAACAGGCCAAAACAAAGCCAGATTCAAAGTCTTGAGTGGGTACTATAGAATATCAGCCCATACAGGTTACTGCGTAGAAACCTTCTAGGAGTCGAGGCGTTACACAATGTCCTTTGTAAGATTTTTCTCAGAATAAGAGCTTGGCGAATGCAGCTGACAGTAAATGTTCGCTTTTCCAAAGTTTACAGACACAAAGCTCGATTTTCTCTCGTGACAAGTGTCTATCACGATAAGCCAATAAGTGACAGCACACACAAAGGCACAAATCCTGGCAGGAAGGCCTCGGCGAACCCATTTCAGCAGTAGCCAGGTGCCAAATTGGTGAATGGAATTCTCAGAAGAGGGCTGGTGTATTTTCTCATGAGAATCTGCCCAGACCTGGAGCTCCAGCTGCGTCTCGAAGATAAGATGAACATGTACCGATTTGCAAAATTGGGACAGGTTGCGTTGCCAGGTTAATCCATATGAGACTAAGAACTGTGTATGCCTTACTACCACAAGTAAGTGTGTAGGCTATCACATATGACTTGTAATAATAATAATAATACGAATAATACAACAAAAGATGTATCTCAAAGAATGCAAAATTACGACACTACAACAGTCATCAAACCAGAGGCATTGTATGAATCCGAAACACTGATAATTGGGGGCAGGTCACAAATGAAAAGTATCGAGAAACAAGGGAGGAAAATTTTCAGAAAAATCCTAGGACCAAAGTTCGAAAATGGAATTTGTATGAAAAAGAAACCTCATGAAATTTTTCAATCCGCAGAAAAATTCACAGATACGATCAGAAAACGGCAATTAAAATTCTACGGACACCTTCACAGAATGGATAACGACAGCCTGACAAAGAGAATTCTAAATCTAGCGCTAACCTGAAAATCCGCAACAATGTGTTAACAGAAATACACGAAGATCTACAAGAAATGGGTATTGCTGAGAAAACCATTCCAGATAGAGTAAATTTTAGAAGCCTAGTAAACAAACATAAATTTGCAGAGAAACCTAAACGAAGAAATACAGGCAGGACAGAAGCACGCAGAAAGGAACACAGTGAACGAATGAGGAGATATTGGGAAGAAAAGAAGAAGGAACATTGTGTAAAATGAGTTCAAGCGCGCTCCTTAGTTGGTCATAACGATTAAATAATAATAATAATAATAATAATAATAATAATAATAATAATCAGTGGCGTAACTAGGATTTGCTTCTGGAGGGTGATGTGTGGAGTCAAATCTGAACTAATTGCGTTTTTGATTTTGTGTTTGTTGTTTTCAATATTTTTTGCTGTGTCATTTTTAGCCTACTTTAGATTTTTGCAAAAAATGAAAGTAGACTTATGAGATCAACACAGGCCGAAAAAAGTGTGTCTGTCTGTGTGTGTGTATGTGTGTGTGTGTGAGAGAGTCTGTGTGTGTGTGTGTGTGTATGTGTGAGTCTGTGTGTGTGTGTATGTATGTGTGTGAGTCTGTGTGTGTGTGAGTGTGTGTACTCTGAATGTCTGTCTCCCCCCCCCCCCTTATCAATTCGAACATGGTGAATGCGAATTGAAAGAAATTTGGTACAAAGGTAGCACTATCAAAGGACACCTCAGTGTCATGTTTTATATCGCCGCCATCTTGACTGAAACGTAATGGCGGCCACACAAATGTTCAAAGCTTAAATCAAATTACGACTAACCTAATCATCCGATCTCAACCAAATTTTGCAACAACATACCTTTATAGGGGGAGCATCCTTTGACCAAACCAATAGGTCATCAGCGTAATAGTTTGCGGATGGCGGCCATCTTTGTGTGAAAATCGATTCCCCATATTAATTCGAACACGGTGCAACCGAATGGAACGAAATTTGGTACAGAGGTAGTACTAACAAAAGGCACCTCAGTGGCATGTTTTATATCGCCGCCATCTTGACGGAAACGTAATGGCGGCCACACAAATGTTCAAAGCTTAAATCAAATTACGACTAACCTAATCATCCGATCTCTACCAAATTTTGCAACAACATACCTTTATGGGGGGAGCATCCTTTGACCAAACTAATAGGTCATCAGCGTAATAGTTTGCGGATAGCGGCCATCTTTGTGTCAAAATCGATTCCCCCTATTAATTCGAACACGGTGCAACCGAATGGAACGAAATTTGGTACAGAGGTAGTACTAACCAAAGGCACCTCAGTGTCATGTTTTATATCGCCGCCATCTTGACGGAAACGTAATGGCGGCCACACAAATGTTCAAAGCTAAAGTTAAATTACGACTAACATAACAATCCGATCTCTACCAAACTTTGCAACAACATACCTTTATGGAGGGAGCATCCTTTGACCAATCTAATAGGTTATTAGCCTAATAGTTTGCGGATGGCGGCCATCTTTATGTCAAAATTGATTCCCCCTATTAATTCGAACACGGTGGAACCGAATGGAACGAAATTTGGTACAGTGGTAGCACTAGCAAAGGGCACCTCAGTGTCATGTTTTATATCGCCGCCATCTTCACTGAAACGTAATGGCGGCCACACGAATGTTCAAAGCTTAAATCCAATTACGATTAACCTAATCATCCGATCTCTACCAAATATTGCAACTACATACCTTTATGGAGGGAGCATCCTTTGACCAATCTAATAGGTCATCAGCGTAATAGTTTGCGGATGGCGGCCATCTTTGTGTGAAAATCGATTCCCCTATTAATTCGAACACGGTGGAACCGAATGGAACGAAATTTGGTACAGTGGTAGCACTAGCAAAGGGCACCTCAGTGTCATGATTTATATCGCCGCCATCTTCACTGAAACGTAATGGCGGCCACACGAATGATCAAAGCTTAAATCAAATTACGATTAACCTAATCATCCGATCTCTACCAAATTTTGCAACAACATACCCTTATAGAGGAAGCATCCTTTGACCAAATGAATAGGTCATTCGCCTAATAGTTTGTGGATGGCGGCCATATTTGTGTGAAAATCAATTCCCCCTATTAATTCAAACACGGTGAAACGGAATGGAACGAAACTTGGTACAGAGGTAGCACTAGCAAAGGGCATCTCAGTGTCATGTTTTATATCGCCGCCATGTTGACAGAAACGTAATGGCGGCCACACAAATGTTCAAAGCTTAAGTTAAATTACGACTAACATAACCATCTCTACCAAACTTTGCAACAACATACCTTTATGGAGGGAGCATCCTTTGACCAATCTAATAGGTTATTAGCCTAATAGTTTGCGGATGGCGGCCATCTTTATGTCAAAATTGATTCCCCCTATTAATTCGAACATGGTGGAACCGAATGGAACGAAATTTGGTACAGAGGTAGCACTAGCTAAGGGCACCTCAGTGTCATGTTTTATATCGCCGCCATCTTGACTGAAACGTAATGGCGGCCACACGAATGTTCAAAGCTTAAATCAATTTACGATTAACCTAATCATCCGATCTCTACCAAATTTTGCAACTACATACCTTTATGGAGGGAGCATCCTTTGACCAATCTAATAGGTCATTCGCCTAATAGTTTGCGGATGGCGGCCATCTTTGTGTCAGAATCGATTCCCCCTATTAATTCAAACACGGTGAAACCGAATGGAACGAAATTTTGTACAGAGATAGCACTAGCAAAGGGCATCTCAGTGTCATGATTAATATCGCCGCCATATTGACAGAAACGTAATGGCGGCCACACGAATGTTCAAAGCTTAAATCAATTTACGATTAACCTAATCATCCGATCTCTACCAAATTTTGCAACTACATACCTTTATGGAGGGAGCATCCTTTGACCAATCTAATAGGTCATTCGCCTAATAGTTTGCGGATGGCGGCCATCTTTGTGTCAGAATCGATTCCCCCTATTAATTCAAACACGGTGAAACCGAATGGAACGAAATTTGGTACAGAGATAGCACTAGCAAAGGGCATCTCAGTGTCATGATTAATATCGCCGCCATATTGACAGAAACGTAATGGCGGCCACACAAATGTTTAAAGCTTAAATCAAATTACGACTAACGTAACCATCCGATCTCTACCAAACTTTGCAACAACATACCTTTATGGAGGGAGCATCCTTTGACCAATCTAATAGGTCATTAGCCTAATAGTTTGCGGATGGCGGCCATCTTTATGTCAAAAATTGATTCCCCCTATTAATTCGAACACGGTGGAACCGAATGAACGAAATTTGGTACAGAGGTAGCACTAGCAAAGGGCACCTCAGTGTCATGTTTTATATCACCGCTATCTTGACGGAAACGTAATCGCGGCCACCCAAATGTTAAAAGCTAAAATGTAATTACGACCAACCTAATAATCTAGTCTCTACCAAATTTTGCAACACCATATCTTTATGTGGGAAACATATTGTTACGTGCCACCCCCCTAGTGGCACTTTTGTTAACTGGATTACGGTGGGTAGGAAGCACAACACCAATTACTGCTTTAAAGAAATAATTAACTTTATTGTGGCCAGAAATATACACTACTCAACAGCAAATAGCAATTATTACCTTACTCCAGTTTCCTCAAGTCGAGAATACTTCCCCTTTCACTTGTCAACAGTCCACAGTTAATCCCTCGTAATTAGGTGGCCCCGTACGCTGGATGGAAATAGCTGCACTAGCTCTGTCACTCACTGTTTTGCAACTCACCACAATGACTTCTCTTCGCACTAAGTAAGCACACTCGCTCAAAACACAGGCAGTCCCCTGTAAGCTCCTCACTCCCTTCGCTGTCACGAGAATTGGCTTCACTAGTCGGTTTCGCAAGTCTCCACACTTCTGTCGCTCAGGATACGCGCTCGCACTCGCTCGTAAAACACAACAACCACTGCTTGACAGGTCGCACTTATATAGCAGGCCGGTGACTCAATAAATGCTTCTAGATTCATCCAGGGTTCACGGCTTCTCGAGGTTTCCATCGCTGGTCCAGTCACGAATATTCTGGACTATCCCTTTGTCCTAATAGCCCTGTTGCATAAGGCGCACGCAATACAGGAGGCAGGGCACAGCCCAGCCCTGGGGCAGTTGTGACTCATGCGGCGAGCGATGACACAAACTCACAACCGTAACAATATTCTGACCAAACTGCAAGAACATCAGCCCAATAGTTTGCAGATGGTGGCCAAGTATGTGTGCAAATCGATTCGCCCTATCAATTCAAACACGGTGAAACCGAATTGAACGAAATTTGGTACAGAGGTAGCACTAGCAAAGGGCACCTCATATTCATGCTTAATATCCCTATAGCACGTTGTATTTCAACAAGCTACTACAACCAACATTCAGTTCTACTCCTTGAAAAGGACAAAGAGTTTTAACAATACCCATGCATTTAGGAGAAAGTAGGCTATATGTTCTTTACTGAACATCTTGTTTGTTTTGTGTTCGTTCTCTGTTTTTTGGTCTTGTATCTGAATACTTTTTGAATTTTGCATTTTGCTCTCTGGTTTGGTCATGTGTTTGTTTATGCTTTGTGCGGGGACAAAATAAGACAATCTAGGAAAGCAAACCTACATGTTTTATCTCGATAGCATTTGCACCTCCCAATGTGCCTAACACTAAATATTTTACACAAGTAAAGTTAAAATATGTTCTCAAATTATAAACGTACGTAATTCAATTGTTTGTCAATAATCCGAAAATTTGCTTCTTTTCTAAATAAAAATTTCATCAAATATTTATTGTTAAAATTATTAGGCTCTGGGGGGGATTGATCCCCCTAATCAACCCCTGTAGTTACACCACTGATTGGTTTTACGTCCTTTTTAATTACTGAGGCTTTTGGAGACGCCGGGGTGTCGGAGTTTTGTCCCGAAGGGGATCTTTAACGGGCCAGTTGGCCGAAATCTACTGACAGGGCTCCCTCGTATTTGCGCACCCCCAAATGCCAACTGACTACGCCAGGATTCATTCCTGCAACCTTGGACATAGCAGGCGAGAAAGTTACCGCTGCGCCACACAGCCGATCATATACGACGTGTAGGCCTACCTACCAGATTAGCTGCACGAATTAACGTAAGGCCATGGGGTCATATGCCCGGGAGGCGAGTGGGTTCGAATCCCTACCATCGATTGTTCTGGAAATGGTTTCTGTGATTTCACCATTTTCAACTCCCAAGTGAATGCTGAGACGGTAACTGTAGATCACGGCCTTTTCCGTCCTTCTCCTTGAACCATTCTATTCATACTCGTTAATTTCATTTCTCATTAACGTGTGACTCGTGGCGTAGCCGTGCTCATTAAGTCCGCAGATCGTAGGTTCGAATCCCGGCACTGACAGCGGCTATCCTGAGTGTGGGTTTTCCCCGCTTTTTTTCACAACCCTTCAGGCAATAGTACCATATTTCAAGTACCGGGGCAGCTACCTAGACCTACTACAGTCGTCACAGAAATACAGGTTACCAGAAAGGTTCAACACACACCCAACTACACGGGGTTGATGACCAAGATGTCCTAAGCCCGTAAAATGAATTAACTTTTATTAATGCCTCTCCATAAGGGGCATAATTATCCCTAGTTATGTGTTACCACGCTCATTTATTATTTTAAAAAAATAATAGGAGTCGAATAGGAGTCGTTGTTTATACTGAAACTACTACATCTACGTATTTTCTTACATTTATCCATATTCTTAATTGTCCGTACCCTCTGAAGGGGGTTAGTGACCGTCTCCTTACCTCTTAACACCATTTGCTGTCATCCCTCAATCACCATCACATCCAGATACTTATAGGGACTCTGCCTCTTTGGCAGGGGTTCTCCTAGTTAGTTTTATATTAATTATCGCTACTCAGGTTCCTGAAATATCTCTGCGATCATTGAGGACTCCCAGAAGAAACTGAATCCTGCATAGTCCTGTTGTTTCTGATTATAAGCATAACAGACTGACCCTGAAACTCAAACCCTATAGATTATTTCACACTTAAGGGATAACAATAGCAAATGTTGAAGCTATTAAAGACATAAAAGTGATTTTAACGGCTTATTTCATATAGCCTAGAGAAAGACTAGCATTAGCGGAATACAGGACTTAATTATTATTATTATTATTATTATTATTATTATTATTATTATTATTATTATTATTATTATTGCAGTAAATCCCCGTTGTTTCGCACCCGCGTATTACGTTATCCCGTTTTCTGCTCTCTTTTTGCAAGTTCCCTGATCGGTTCGTATATAATACTGTATAATTTTACCCTGTTATAACGCCTCTAAATCCCGCTTATAGCTTTTTTTTCATGTCAAAATAAGAGGGAAAACTCCGTATAAGCTGTAAAAAAAGCACTGTATTTGGCTTGTTTTAATAATAATAAGGTAAGGAGCTAGTTCGTCAGTGGCAGATTATTATTTGGGGGAGGATTTGTTTAGTTTTATCCAGGTTATACTTAGGATCTTCATCCACAGCAAATGTTTCTTTAAATAGAAAACCTAGTTGTTAGATCTCCTAAAACATCGACATATATTATTTTAGTATTTATTTTTCAAAATAATTACTGAAAAATATATTGTTAATGTCTGAATGTTCATAAGTGGTTTGTAGATTCCTCGGAGACAAGATTCGTACCGTGAGCCGCCTGTATCACCACCATCATCACCTTCTTCATCATCATCATCAACATCTAAGTTGCGGTGAAGTATTTCTCTTCCAGCGAGCGTCAGTTGGCAACACTGCGAGTACAATGTAGGTAGGATGTGTCAAGCCGAATGTAGCCCAAGGCTTTTCGTGTACAGCTCACTCATAAAGTGCAGCTTATTACAGCAGGTCAGTGACCGACTCTCTGACTGTTGGCCTAATTCATTAAAGGTCTGTACACAGTGCAAGGTCACAACGATGACATTTGTGGCACAGGCAGTGTCGTCAGACAAGGTTCAATTGTTTATAACTACTGTAGGTGTTCCACAGTTCTCTTTACTTAATCACTGTGTAAATCTTCAGAACGACTTCATAGTGAGTTGTGAAGCTTGGAACATATTTTTCTTTGCCCCAGATGTATTGAATTTGTCTGATAACTAGAGCCCTGCGCGGATAAACAAAATGTTATCCGCGTCCGCCTCGCATCCGCACGACTGTTATCGGCATCCGCCCCGTATCCACACAACTGTTATCCTAATCCGTCCCGCATCCACACAACTGTTATCCGCATCCGCCCCGTATCCACACAACTGTTATCCTAATCCGTCCCGCATCCACACAACTGTTATCCGCATCCGCCCCGTATCCACACAACTGTTATCCTAATCCGTCCCGCATCCACACAACTGTTATCCGCATCCGCCCCGTATCCACACAACTGTTATCCGCATCCGCCCTGCATCCACACAACTGTTATCCGCATCCGCCCCGCATCCACACAACTGTTATCCGCATCCGCCTCGTATCCACACAACTGTTATCCTAATCCGTCCCGCATCCACACAACTGTTATCCGCATCCGCCCCGTATCCACACAACTGTTATCCTAATCCGTCCCGCATCCACACAACTGTTATCCGCATCCGCCCCGTATCCACACAACTGTTATCCGCATCCGCCCCGCATCCACACAACTGTTATCCGCATCCGCCCCGTATCCACACAACTGTTATCCTAATCCGTCCCGCATCCACACAACTGTTATCCGCATCCGCCCCGTATCCACACAACTGTTATCCGCATCCGCCCTGCATCCACACAACTGTTATCCGCCCCGCATGCGCCCCACATTCACACAACTGTTATCCGCATCCGCCCCGTATCCACACAACTGTTATCCTAATCCGTCCCGCATCCACACAACTGTTATCCGCATCCGCCCTGCATCCACACAACTGTTATCCGCATCCGCCCCGTATCCACACAACTGTTATCCTAATCCGTCCCGCATCCACACAACTGTTATCCGCATCCGCCCTGCATCCACACAACTGTTATCCGCCCCGCATGCGCCCCACATTCACACAACTGTTATGCGCATCCGCCCCGTATCCACACAACTGTTATCCTAATCCGTCCCGCATCCACACAACTGTTTTCCGCATCCGCCCTGCATCCACACAACTGTTATCCGCCCCGCATGCGCCCCACATTCACACAACTGTTATCCGCATCCGCCCCGTATCCACACAACTGTTATCCTAATCCGTCCCGCATCCACACGACTGTTATCAGCATCCGCCCTGCATCCACACAACTGTTATCCGCCCCGCATTCACACAACTGTTATCCGCCCCGCATCCGCCCTGCATCCACACAACTGTTATCCGCATCCGCCCCGTATCCACACAACTGTTATCCTAATCCGTCCCGCATCCACACAACTGTTATCCGCATCCGCCCCGTATCCACACAACTGTTATCCGCATCCGCCCTGCATCCACACAACTGTTATCCGCATCCGCCCCGTATCCACACAACTGTTATCCTAATCCGTCTCGCATCCACACAACTGTTATCCGCATCCTCACGACTTTTTTCCGTATTCCCACGTTTGTTAACCGAATCTACTGGCTTTAGAATAATATTTTTAATTAGATAAAGCATAAATTACTAAAGCATCATATTTAGACATTTGAGGAAAAAGTCGTTCCCTTAGACGTTGTATGTCTTGTGCTATGTTTAAAATGAATGTTAAACAGCCAGAATTGTAACCCTTTCCTGTTCGGAGTGTTAATTATGCTTAATGACATGATTTGAATGAGATTAACTTAAATCATCATCTTACATTTGTCATGAAAAAAACGTAATGGAAAAATATGATATGTCATGATAAACAGCTGGGTCCTAGTAATGATATTGACCCTAAACAAGTTCGGATTGTATTCTAAAAACTGCAAATTTTCTCCAAACATTATCCGCTATCCGCACAGCCATGCAAACTATATCCGCATGGTAAAAAATTGCGGATATCCGCATCCGCGCAGGGCTTTACTGATAACCGGTGTAATAAACTGTCCGTCTATAATTATTAGGGGGTAAGGCTGGGGTAGTTGCCCAGGGACTTTCTGGTAAGGCATCATTCCGACATTTGTGTGGAGGGAGTGTGGAAAATTAAAAAGATACGAGCCTTACAGTACAGTAGTCGCATATGATGTGTAACATCTGACATGTTATCCTACCATGAAATTGAGATGAAATGCATTTGAAGTCATCTGACATGATATCCTACTCGTATACTACACAGCTTGGACATTCCTAAAATGTTAATTTACGCTCCGTTTTTATACTGGTACTATGATGAATGTATAGATTGGATTGGAGATAGGCTATGCTACTGTCACACTTGTTAGAACAAACATCACATATTATATTGTAAATTAAGAGAAGGAATGAAACCATAGTCTCTAGCCTATCTATAGGAATAATGTTCAATACAATCAAATTTCCTAACTCCTGCTTGGTGTAATCTATAGTAATTAAAATTAGATAAATCGTAATTTCATGTAGATTCTGTTAAAATGACGCATAATGTTATGATAGATATCGTTTAAATCGATAATCCGGTAGCAAAAATAATTGCCGGGACTGGGGTTCGAAGCTGAGACCTCGTGATTCGCGACCAAGCTGCTATCCACGCAGCCATTACAACCACAGAACTTTAGAGTACAAGATAGTTACTCTTTTCACGTGCCGATTATGATATGGAAGTAGTTTTTATGCTCCATTAATATTTTGCTTTTCTTTCGATAATGTTCTTGCGAGGAATTGAGTTTTAAATTAGTTACGACTACTTGACAGTAAGGGGAATTCTTATAGTGGTCAGTGAAAGGCTACCTCAGTTCCCGTATAAAAACATCGATTTATTTATATTACATTGTTCACTGCATTACTGCAATGTGGGTTAATATCTGAATAGCCATTGTGCAGAAACATGATACCAGCTTTGCCGACTAGTTACAATGTTTCATATTAAAACATAGGCCTATCATCATTTAAATACTGATACGAAGACTTTTAACATGTGGTTTGTGGTTCAATCAGTTGACACCCGAGTTCGCATGAGCGTTTACTGTTCAGTATGAAAGTGTTGAGCAAAGTTACTCGGGGAGTGGATGCCCATAACTTTTATCCAGAGATTGAAAAACAGACTCTTAATAAAATATCATAATTGTTTTCAGCAAATATGATACTGTATAATGAATATTTTTACACCAAAGAACGACAACTTGGAGATTTATTGTAGAAATATCTTTAATGGCGCCTCCTAATTTTGAAGTAATCCGTATGTGATATACATTCCAGGTGGCAGTGCGTCTTACACACTTCCGTCCGATCCACTTCCGTCCCATTTTTCAAAATCACTCCCACAAAAATATCCAGCAACCGAGTGGAAAGATGTTACACATTTAGAAAAACGGCGAGAAATCCAACTTAGGATGCCCGCTGTCAGCGCCAGAATTCGAACCCTCAATCTTTGGACTTCCAACTCTGCAGTCGTGATGTGTGACTTAACGCGTACGGCTACAGCTATGGGTAGTAACGAAGATCATTTTTAAAATGGGTCCACGTTCTGTGTAGTGACTAGCATTCTTGACTGTTGCTCGGGAGGTCCAGCTTGGATTCTCGGCTCTGCCGGCCTGAGGGCTGGACCGGGGGCAAAAACTGAGAAGAGATGGGTTCGATTCCTATCTTAGCCATCTTGATAGTGGTTTTCCACTTCTACTCCAGGCAAATCCTGGGATGATTCCTAACTTAAAGCCATGGCCGCCTCCTTCCCAATATTCACCTAAAATACATCCACAAGTGTAACTCTGACTCTTAACAATTACCATGAACTCGAAGAAATCAAAAAAGTACAGAGGAAGATCATTAGGAAAATCGTAGGAGCAAGATATACCAAAGACGGTTACAGGCTACAATCAATCAAAACAACAGAACAGTATTCAATCATCGATATTAATACTAAGAAAAGACGAATGAGATTCTTTGCTCATCTCACTAGACTACCATAAGCTGTACTTTACACACTTTTCATGTGTTTTTTTAAATTGTATTTGTTGTGACTGTTGTTAAATCGATAGAGACAAGTTTATGTATTTCTTAAGGGTACTTACAAAAGAACATAACGTCACCGTGAGTGCAAACTATCTCTAAGACACTTTTAAAAATAAATGAATACGTGTGTAAAGGACCCCACCCGTGGGGTTACTTTACACAGACATGCACTTATCATGGCGTTTGGCTATACAGCCCCACAAGGGGTAACTTGACACATGCCTGGAACGTTTCATTGAAAAGAGAACACACATTTGAAGTAAGAAAATACTTCCATAGCTTCATTGAATTGTAAGAAATTAAACATGTGTCAAACGTTTAATTTTATGTTTGTAGGAAATAAAAAAGAAAACAATGTTAGTCGTAGAAAGGTACCAAATTTTGTTTTTACAGTAGCCTAAGGCATCATTAACAGAAATGTCACGTTAATAGACTCTATATTTACATCAGTGACTGCAGGAATTTTGAGTAAAATGCCTGTTAATACAAGACGCTGTGAGCTGTATGAGTAAAACCCCGTATTTGTTTTTTTATTTCCCTCCTTTGGATATTAACTGCAGCTATAAGTGCACTGTACAGTATTAAGTTGTATAGAAACTTTCATTTCTATGGCATGGTGATATTTTACTAGATGTTCTAATTTGTGACAAATAAATTTCCCTAAAGACTAGAGAGGCGGGAATTGGATGTGGATCATGTTTCCTTGTTGAGTCACATTACCATATCTTACTAATCCGCAGCACACAAATACTCTGCGATTCAAATATGAAATAGTAAACACTGGGTTTTGTGTCAAATAGCCTGTGTAAAGTTACCCCGTCCAAAGGGTGAGTCGTACACCTTCGGTTAATTTAGGCTTTCTAGTAATGTGACTCAAGAAGGAAACATGTTCCACATCCAATTCCCGCCTCTCTAGTCTTTAGGGAAATTGATTTGTCACAAATTAGAACACCTATAATAAATTTGACTGTCATCGAAATGAAAGTTTCTATACACCTTACCATATGTACAGATACTCAAGTGCACTAAGCTGCAATTATTATCCAAATGAGTGAAATACAAATATCACAAACATGGTTTTCTTACTCGTACAGCTCACAGCGTCTTGTATAAACAGGCATTTTACTCAAAACTTACAAAACCAACCACGTGCAGTGCTCAAATGATTTAGCGAAAAGTGTGTAAAGTTACCCGGTCTGTGTAAAGTAACCCCAGCTGACGGTACCAGAAAATCGATTGCTGAAAATGATAATAAATTATGTAACCACACTCAAGAACTCAACACGTTGGCTAGAAGACCTTCGAAACGACCTCAAAAGCGCAAACATTAAGTTCAACTGACATTTCAGAAAGGAACACCTTCAGATGCAAATTAAACAAGTGGGAAGTTACATCAGAGCCACCAAAACGAAAACAGAACAGATCAAAGTGGTCCGAAGAACGTAACTGAGCCTTTTCGGAAAGAATGAAAGCCTATTGGAACAACAAGAAGAGCCCAAAAGAAAGTTGTATGAGTTATGTGCTTAACGTCTTCCATTTATTGGGAGAATTCGCTTAAAATAAATAAATAAATAAATAAATAGATGATAATAATAATAATCCCGCAAACTCGTCCTAATCTGGATTGAGGGACTGAGGTGGTGTCGAGTTTCAAAAATGTTGAGTTTTAGGAAATAAGGAGAGGGTCACATCTCATAAAATTGCTATAAAAATAAACTTGCATGCTAAACTAACGAAATGACTAGTTTATTGTGACAAGAACTGTCAATTTCGTTGGACAGTTTCAGGAATTAATTAGTGTCACAAAGGGAAAGTGTCAAATTGAATACCGTAACAAGTCTCGAAGCAGATCACAAAAATACTATTCGTATGTAAAAATATATAGTGCAGTTACAATACAGTAATACAGTGCAGTGCAGTACTGTAATTAAAACGTATCTATACGGTTTGCACTTTTCAGGCGATATTATAAAATATTACAGACTTGCTACCAATAAAGCACGTTATTTCAAAAATAATAATCTGCTTGACCAGCGAAAATAATTAAGCGATTAAAAAGAAAAGAAAGTTAATGCTCGTAAATTTTTCGAGTTATACGGATTGTCAAGTTATCGGGATTATACTGTAACTAGCAACCCACCCCGGCTTCGCCCGGTATCTTTAACGGTTTACCCAGTGTAAAATGCGTAAACATGAACCATTATGACAATGGTAATAATTAAAATCCGTGTTGACTCATCAATAAAATACCTCGGCCTGAATTTTGATGAACATCTGAGCTGGCAAGAACAGATATACAAAGTAAAGCAAAAAATTCTTCCTGCAATAGGAGCAATATACAAACTGCAACATGTTCTTCCATATCATATATTAAAAACACTGTATTACAGTCTAGTACATAACCATATAACATATAGTCTATGTGCAGTATTTGGGGAAGGTGCACTACCACATTATTAAATCAAGTAAGTACTCTCCAGAAAAGGGCAATTAAAGCAGTTTATTCCCTTCCTTTCCACACCCATACAGCAGATTTAGTTGGAATCTCTGGAATCCCCCCTCTAGAAACCTGTATAAAAGTATCTGCTTCTCTGTTCATACATAAAAGTGGAGAACTTTCGTATAAAGGCACAATCAAGTTTCCTCTACAAGGACAAAACTATGAGTATAACACCAGAAATTCCTAGAACCTTGCAATTCCAAGGGTCTACACCTCTAAATACGGCACCAAAAGTATATTTACCCAGGCTATAAAGGATTATAATACTCTCCCAGCACATATAAAGTCAATAAATCCTGTATTAAAATTCAAAAAAACCTGCAAACAATTATTCACAACTACACTCTGGTACTTCCTAATTTATAAACTTAATAACTATGAATAGTAACTTACTGTCATTGTAAAATACTTTGTAACTTTGTTTTTGAATGTTAAATAATATTTAATATTCCTCATTATATAACAATGTATAGTCCTACTATAGGGCCTTGCCTCTAAGATATCCTCTGTATGAAAATAAATAAATAAATAAATAAATAAATACTATGAAATGGAAAACCACCTTGTCAAACACTATAGAATGTAGTTTAATTAATGATTACACGTACATGTTTCGGTGTACAATGACACCCTCGTCAACGTGGATTGAATACTAATTAACGGACGGCAGGTCCCAGACGCAATTTAGAAAAGCCGAGGTGAATGGCAAAACTCCAAACACATAATAGCCTACTCTTCTCTGAAGTCTTAACTCGACACGACTCGATAGATTGATGCTGGCCGAAGCTTGGGTGATAGGCTCGCTCTCTAGCTCGTAAACTCGCCCCAAATGTAGTAATTTAAATTACCACTAAATGGAGATGGGTAGTAGAAATGAAAAGTAAACACACTTATAATGGGCGATGTATTAAATATAGTGATATGCTGTCGCGGACTTTTTTGTAGAACTTTTCATGCTGCACAATTCTTACACTCAATAGTATATAGATATTTTTGACGGTATACCGAGCGTAAACTTAAAAAGTGCACGGATGACAGGGTTTTCTTTGACTCGATTCACTGAAATCCTTACTGGTCGGCTTCCTTTGGTCATAAATGAATGTTTTTCAACAAAAACCTTCCTCGATAAATCCTTTACAGAATGGTGAAAACCACATCAAAATCCATCCAGTGGTTGTCGAGATTACCCGTTATTATGTAGAGATGATGATGATGATGATGATGGTTGGTTAGTTATTGCTGATTCAAGGGGGCGAAACAGCGAGGTCATCTTCCCCAATGCTGCTGCTGATTATTATTATTAGGTTATCAACTCAGTATTGTAGACTATCATAATGTTGAAGTATTAAAGGCTTTTTTTTTTCAGTGTTGCCTAGTCCGGCTCCGTGGCTAAATGGTTAGCGCGCTAGGCTTTGGTCCAAAGTGCCCCGGGTTCGATTCCCGGCCGAGCCATTACGGATTTTAATCTCCGGGAGTTAATTCCCGTGGCTCGGGCACTGGGTGTATGTGCCGTCTTCATCATCACTTCATCCTCATTACGACGCGCAGGTCGCCCACGGGCGTCAACTAGAAAGACCTGCACTCGGCCTCTCCGGAGGCCACACGATTATTATTATTATTATTATTATTATTATTAGTGTTGCCTAGTTCCGTTAAAGAAAGCTTTTCAGTCGGTCAACACAAATTGTGCCCAATTACATTTGGCGGGAAAACAAGTATTCATACACCCTAACATGAAAGAAACATTATACGAGTATATTTATCACAAAATTACACGCTTTTTATGTACAGAAAAAGGGGCGGGGTTCTTAAATGAATCAAACTGGATCAATGCGACGAATGCTATTATAATGTCCGCCCACAAAATTCCTTTGCCTAATACATGATACCCTGGTGGTTGTTGTTGTTGATCTGGATATCTTTCACTGACACTGCCGGTATTATTATTCTTCTTCGTAGCATTTATCCCTTGCCGGGTCTACGATTTTGCTATATCTGCTCCACCTCTTTCTGTCGTTGACATCTTCTGGTGTTGGACCAACAGCGTGCATGTCAGCCCTGATGTTGTCAGTCCACCGCTTTGCAGGTCCTCCACGTGGTCTTGTTCCACCTGGGTTGATGTGGAGTGCTGTTTTTGCAACTGAGTTTTTCTGTCTTCTCATGACGTGATCGTACCAGTGTAGACAAGCCTCCCTCACCTTCTCGACAATTGGTGCAACACCAAATCTTCGCCGGACGTCTGTGTTCCTTGCATGGTCACATCAGGTCAGCCCCATCGACCATCGGAGCATCTTCATTTCCATTGTATGCAAAATTTGCTCATGGTGTTTGGTCATAGGGTGACATTCAGTCCCATCGATTACTGCTGGGCGTACTACAGACTTATAGACCTTTGCCTTTAAATGCAGATGCATCTTTTTATCACAGAGAACTCCAGTGACTTGTCTCCACTTGAGCCAGGCTGCGTTTACCCTCATCCGAGAATCAAGAGTGGCGTCACAATTTGAAGTGACAATGGACCCTAAGTACTTAAAATGCGTGGTCTTCTGCAGATTTTCTTGGCTGATACGATGGCACCTCTGGTTTGGGGGCCACATTCCAGGTATTCTGTCTTCTGGATATTTAGGTGTAGTCCATTTTCAGTCAGTCTGTCGTTCCACGTTTGAACCCGGTGGTGGAGCTCAAGGCGGGTTTCTTGGGCAAGTACCACATCATCCGCATAGAGAGGGGTCCAGGGATGTGAGGTCTGTATGTCTGCCTATGCTGTATCCATGCAGAGGATGAATAACAGTGGTGATAGAGCAGAACCTTGATGAACACCCACAGTGATTTCAAAAGTTGGGGAGACTCCAGCTGGACTCCGAACTACACTAGTGGAATTGCGATACAGAAGTTGCACCCAGCTTAGATATTCCTCAGGGACCCCATAACAACGAAGAGCTCGCCAAATAAGATCATGAGGGATACGGTCAAAGGCTTTCTCTAAATCGAGAAATGCCAGGTGTACACTTCGCTGCCTCTCTCTGTGCTATTCCATTAAAAGGCGTGTGGCATGGATAGCTCGATGGTACTGCATCCCTTAACAAACCCACACTGGTTTGGTATTATTATTATTACCGTGCCTACGTTGCGACTCATGGAAGCCACTGCGAACATATTTTGGTGCAGTTCACACCCCCCAAAATAGATAAACTAATATGAATAGTAATCCGGGCCATGAAAGCCTAAATCTACGAATAACAATAATTTATAATAATATTATAATCTCGAAGATTGGTTTCTTTGTGCGCACATGGGCCAATATGTTCCAGGTAGGGAAGTAACCTAAAAAAAATATTCCTAATAATGAAGACAGATGTGACGTTCCGGGCTACAAAAGACAGAAAATCGACCCGCCTATCATAATGAACCCTGGCTGTCCGCCCACAATATTCCCTTGCATAATACATGAAGCCTGGTATTGATCTGGATATCTTCCAGTGACACTGCCGGTAATATTAACTTAGCTTGCGGCTTAGACACGCGTTGAAGAGCGATGGGTTTACTGGGTAGCAATTACTGGTAATTATGACGTAACCTCTGCTCAGGGATAGTTTCCTGTGTGAACAGGGGCATACAACATCTCTTCCTAAGGCTAGAATGACTGAGAGCAGGGCCGGCGATTACATTTAGGCCTTCATATTCGGGGGACGGGCACAATTGCTAGCAAAATAGCATACAGTACATACTGTACGTTCACGATGGAAAGCAGCATCAAGTCTGAAAAATCAGAGTTTCGAATCCTGCCTCTGAGGTACAGTACGTTTGCCAAATGTTATTGTCTCCAGCTAAAATGCAAACAAAAAGCAAAACAGTCCACACTTCAGCGCATGTGAGGCCAGTAGCTGATCTCCAATTTTTAAGCGCGTGCAGCGCCGATACCAATCACCGCAGTCCTATGGTTGCTATGTTTACAATACTTAATCTTATACCCTGTAACACTCATTTGATTTGAGAAATAAAGTTTACCTGCATCCTCTATTATAAAACCTAGTTGTCAGTATGGGGATTCGAACCTGGAATATTCGAACTCTGCATATCGCCAAACTAAGGCGGTTGTACTCAGTTTTAGTTTCGGTAGTGGGTCGCCAGTATTTCGACTCAGTGGTTGTAAGACAGAACTTTAACCCTCCTCGTGTTCTGCCAGCCTTATCTGTAGAATGTCGGGTAATAAATCAAGCTGGCAGCAAAATACGCGGCGTGTTCTTTTGTTTCGGGAGCAATTACGAATGAAATATATATTGCGCAGTATAAAATTCATTTGGTTACATGAAGAATTTAGAGGGGGAATCTCAGATATGTTATCAAATGGGACTTCCCATTGTACTCTTAATGGACTGCGGCTGCAATGTTTAAATTTCAGTGCATGCTTTGCAACTGGCGTAAATTGCACGCCGTGTTTCATGCAATGAGGCAGTGCCTTGGTCTACCGGGGCATATTTCCGATAAAATTACTCCGTAGATGGCCCTGCCCCCAGGGGCTCACAACTTATGGGACGTGGGTTGGCGACCACGGGACCCCAGCTGAGTCAGGCTTTGCTTCCACTTACTTGAGCCGGGCTCCTCTCCGTCTTCTTTCCTGTCGACCTCCCTTGGTCAACTCTTGTTCTTTTCCGACCCCGACGGTATTAGGGTATCCGAGGCCTAGGGAGTCTTTCACTTTCCCGCCTTAATTGGCCCTTGTCTCATCTTTCCTGATACTCTCCTTCTGCGAGGGGTCAGCCTTGTTTTTCTTTTCATGTTATCTCCTGCCTTCTGTTCAAGGCCCTCAAGGAGGCAGTGGTGCACCATGGATAATGCTACACCCTCAGGGGCTCACGGCTGGTGAGTTCGGGAATTGGCGATCCCGAGGGATTTCTGAGCTGGTTCCGATTTGTCCCCTTTTTCCTCTGACCTTGGGGCGGGCCCTCTCCTCTTTCCCTTTCCTATCTGCCTTTCATGGCTCTCCTTGCTTCCAAGTCCTTCAATCCTCATTCTTCGAGGGTTGTGGGCATTTCATTTCTTCCTGTCCTTTATTTGCCTTATCCTTTATTTGTTTACCATTTCTTCTTCTAGTATGTAAGTATGTAGTTAGTATTAGTTATAGTTTTCATTGTTATCTCATCTTTCGTTATCACTCACACCATTAGGGACCGATAACCTCGATGTTAGGCCCCTTAAAACAACAATTATCATCATCATCATCATAGATGGCCCTGAAGTGAGTGTTATCTGTATTAATAAAACAGTGACTTCCTTATTTCCAATTTAATTTATTCGGGTGGCTCACAGTAAGACACAGCAGTAATACGCTCGCCTGATGTGCCTAAGGTTGCGTTATCAAATCCCGGCGTAGTCATTTAGTATTCAAGGGTGCTTAAATGCAAGGGAGCCGTGTCAATAGTTTTACTGGCATGTTAGAGATCCCCTTTCAGACAAAATTCTGGCACCGCAATGTCTGTATCGTCTTATTAGTTACTATGGTAGTAAATTGCGTAACATTATTATTATTATTATTTGTCAATTTTAGTTGATTTACACGACTCATTTATTTCTCATATCTGAAAATATTTTGTTGTTGGTTTTTTAATTTTTTTATTTGAGTAGCTTGGACATCGTAGTCATTTAGCCCCGTGAAAATTTGTCTCTTGAAACCTCTGATCCTGAGCAATATTTTATGCCCAAGATCACGGGTTCAAACCCGGAAAAAGACGTAGGATTTTTCAAGAGCGTTAGAAATCCCTCAGTATGCCTTCCTTCGGAGGGGAAGTAAAGCTGGCGGTCCCATGTCATAGATTAATGGCATGTTAAAGAACCTTTCACTAATTACACCTGTGTGAAGCTAAATTAGGTTACACATTTGACAAACGCTCTTAGGTTCCGACGTTCGTCGCCAGGAGCCGACTGTGGTGGCATCTGGTAACAAAGTTCTGAACTAGTAGTCGTTGACGGTGGCGTTTGGCTGCAAAAGTAGGAACTACTCGACAAAATTATATGTCTGCAGTCCTTACTTGAATTGAAAACAGACAACACACACTAATACAGTCATCACAATTAAAACCGGTTATCAGACAGATTCTACACACACCCAAAGTACACGGGGCTACATTCATTCATTCATTCATTCATGACCGCGTTGTCGCAGTCCCTGTTGAACCTACCAACCAACAATGGGAGAAACAAGCAATACAGAGAAAGTGTGAAGACTACAGTATTAAACCAACATTTTCTCTCACGTATATGGAACTCGGAAGCTTGAAATTTACGTCCTTCTGTTGTATTTGGAGCGAGAGAAACAATCTTAGATGATGATCTCAATTTCTTTAAGAAGTGGCATTTGGGGTGGGCAGATGCGAGGAAGCCGTGTCAGTAGATTTACTGGCACGTTAAAGATCCCCTTCGGGGCAAAATTCCGGCACCCAGGCGTCTCTAAAAGCCAGAACCAATAACATTATTTATCTTTAAGAAGTTTGAACTGGATGCGCAGGAACTGATAAGCATCTGTGAAAACGTCGTGATAGATTCTATAAAAAATATCATCGATCACCATATAAACGGGAATGAAAATACCTTTGGTGAAACATTTGTAGCTAACTGTAACATAAGTAATTTTATGTTCAACGATGTCGATATGTAAATATTATATGTCAGAAAACTGTTTCATAATGGGTTAAAGTACTACTTTTCATTATAACACAGTTTTTTCAACCAATCAGAGCTCAATATTTTCATTCATGACCTATTAGGTAAGGATAGCTCCTGACATGCACTAAAAATCCAACATGTCGGACATGAATTACATGATTTGAAAGTTGACAATGTAGCCTATATTGGATCAACCATTGTAGTTACAATGCATAAACAAACTGGGCAATTTTGCAAAAGAAATAGCACTGTACCTTAATATCCGCAACTCCAATTTCTATACATTCGTAAGATTTCGACGACATTAGTTCCACGGAAATTATAATCCAGCTCTGTTCAGTAAATCGATTTCTTATGCGAAACTTTTCCGCGAGATGTCATAACTGTTCTATTTGGGACTCAATTGATTTGCATTACATTGACATTCTATACTCATCGAATTTGAAGAATAACTAGTTGATAATACGATACATTATACGTTAAAACGTTTGTAACCGCCTATTTCGTGTTATTAGAGCAAAAAAACGAACTGATCCAACATAGTAGCCTACCTGTGCGCTGTCAGTTGGTGCTACTTCAGGATAAACAATGTTTCAAAGCTTTGGGATTCGTTAATGGGTAGAGATCAAATGCTGAGCCCACACAATTCCCAAGAAGAAGAATTTAACCGACGGAATCTCGACAGATATTTATGAATATTTATGTTAGAACATATAATAAAAGTTATAATTATCGTCGAACATAAACAGTCGTATGCAACTCGCCTATAATGGTAATTAAGACACTCGTATGGAAATTATAAAACTCGCTTCGCTCGTTTTATAAACATACTCTTGTCTTAATTATTGCCATTATAGGCGAGTTGCATAATGTACTAAATCAGTTTTGACGTAATACAAATCGAATACCAAAATCAGACAAATTCTAATTTTGGTATTCGATTTGTATTACGTCAAAACTGATTAGTAGGCGACACTGTTTAGTATTGTATCTCCTGAATGGAACAACCTTACTTAGTTTCCAAATAAAGTTGTTTCTCTCTAATCATTTAGAATAAACCTATGTACTGACAGAACAATAGTTGATGCACGAAGATTTTTTTAGCGTATGGCTTGTAGAAACGGGAGTGTCCAAGGACGTGTTCGGCTCGCCAGTTTTTTGTAGCTGCTTCGAGGTGGACACCCAATGGGTGAGCTACAAGTACCGTCGCGTGTGGAGTGTTGTCTGGGGAGGAAAGTTTGAATGTAAGGACGAGGAGTTGGAAGGTAGTGGCTGTGGCCTATAGCCCCGGCATTTGCCTGGAAGGAAGATGGGAAAACACAGAAGACCATCTTCAAAGTTGCCGGCGGGAGGATTCGAACCTCCTCTCCTCCCGGATGTGAGCGACTGCCAGCAGTCATGCCGTAACGACCACGGCTAACTCACCCGACGAAGATAATATCAAGTAGAAAGTCAGCACAATGCGCACATTTGATGTAACTCCTCATGGCGTGGCCATGAACTGCTCGTATGTGCCAGAAATGAAAAAAAGCCATGGATCTTGTATCTGAAATCGACCTTCGACCTCATCAGCACTTAGTCCCGGTATGTCCTTGTTAGGACTGATTGAGATGATGGGTGGTAATTACACAGACGGCAGTTAAAGCGTACTAGGAACTGAAGACGTTAAAGCTAGGCCATTTTACTTCTTACGTTTGTGATAGCGTACAAGCCTTTTCTCTCAAGGTTTCATTAGAACTATCTTGTAAGCTGAATCATTCTTTCCTTTTTTTTAAATCTGAGACAACGGACCGATTGAGTTAGCTTCTTCAAATTTTGTATTAGTAACCGTATTCAATAAAAAACATGTCTTACGCACATTTTTCAATGATTTTTCCGTTTTTAAAGGGCAGATGACCTCGCTGTTCCGCCCCTTAAAACAATAACAATTATGACTTTTTTCCTTCCAGAGTAATATTTGCCAGTCCCCCCCTGTCCAACTCCATTTCCCCAATCCTATATTTTCCCCACGTTCCATATTCCACAGCACAAATCTAGGAATCCATTAGCTCAAATATATTTCCCCATAGTTACTTCTCCCAAACGATTTTTCTTTTCTTTCTTTCTTTCTTTCTTTCTTTCTTGTCCACCTCGTGGAGTAGTGACTAGCATTCTTGGTTGTTAATCTTGTGTGAGGGCTGGAACGGGGTACACTCGGCCTCATGAGGAAGAATTGCGAAGAGGTGGGTTCAATTTCCAGCCATCCTAGAAGTGGTTTTCCGCTTGACAGTGTAACCGCCACTTCCTTAAAGAGTAGATTATTCTATTTATGCCATTGTCGACTCGAATTCAGCCAGGCCTTTGCATTCAGTTCAAAGACAGTGAGTGAACAGGTTAATTCTAGTACGTGTTTAGTGGAAGTGGTTAGCCCGATTTAAACAAACTGATCCAGTAACGCCATTACCCATAGATAAGTGTCTTATTAGCAGTGGTAAAGAGAGACCCCATTTCTGCCCTCCTTCGGAATTATTCAGACCAAATAAAGAACAAGAAGAATAGGGCGGGGGGCACTAGATATTTTATGTCTCAGAAGGGGGGCGCGACAGAAAAAGTTTGAGAATCCCTGCTCTAGGCAGATAAAAATTTAATACTAGCTGAAGAAGGAAATATAGGTTCAAATCTGCAGTATATTCAGTATATATTTATATATTTACCGCAGTACGACGTCTTTATCATTGTGATGCAAATGGTGCGCGTAAGAGCAATGTCCACCTACGCATTCTAATAAAAATATATTCAGGAAAGAACATATAGCCTACTTTCTCATTTTTAAAGTCACTTGTGCCCTATAATATTACAATATATACTTTTAATTTCGAACGAACCACGTCCTTTAGAACAGTTTAAACGATTCTCGGTTCGATGCTCCAAACTGGTGGGTCCCATGGTATGGATTATAAATTTTGCATAATTCACACGGCCGCCATCCCGAAATAGTACGACTGATGACCTTGAAGTTTAGCAAATTTGGTCAAGATCCAATTAGTTCGGACGTAATTTAATTTTATGTTTTAACCATTTGAGTGGCCGCCATCAAGGTTTGTTAAAGATGGCGGCAATATAAAACATGGCACTGGGGTGCCCTTTGCTAGTGCTACCTCTGCACCAAATTTCGTTTAATTCGGTTTCCTCGTGTTTGTATTGATAGGGGGTGGGGGGTGAACATGCAGAGTACACACACATACACACACACACAGACAGACACACACACACACACACACAAAGTTTTGGCCCTGTGTAGATCTCATAAGTCTACTTTCAATTTTGGCAAAAATCGAAATTAGCGTAAAAATCCACTATCCTACTTGGTGTATCTCCTACCTAGCAATTTCTTCAAGACTTATCATGATTTTGTCATTCATAAGTCACTCGCATTTTAAACGCCGAATAACTTATGGCATGTAACCTCTAACCCCTCTACTCCACCGCTGTAAAGTTAAACCTAAATATAGGGAATATTTATTATTTGCAGCTTTATAAATCTAAAACCATTTATTGGTAATTTAATAACATGGTTCAGTCTGTAAATACATGCTTGATTTATGACTATGTTACAAATCTCGCTGATATTTTTATCAGTTGTGTAAGAGATAAATCATTCAGCAGCCACTCTTTTGTTCAGTTCCGCTGCAGTAAATGAGGTGGCCGAAACACCACATAGAATTACTCGCCAACTCCCTGCTATAGATATCTGGACCGCTGCATTAATCTAGGTCGGATCGTGTGGTATTTATTGATGTTGCACACTGGAAATGATACCCCTGAAACTTCATCAGAACGTTTTCACTTAGGCTGAAATTAAGGTCGGCGTATCCACTTTTAAGAGAGGTCCCGTGATTCGTTGGCAAGCTTATGGACACTGGGCCAAAAATTCTATTTTTCTGTTTTGGTGTGATATAATTCCCTGGAGTGTGCTCTACATGCAGATATAATTATTTCTTACATTTTCACAGTTTAAAGTCCTCAAATCGGTCATTTAAATATGACGTCTGTAAAGCCACGCCCTCCTTTCAAGCTTGGAATGATCATGCAATTGTATCTGCTGCAGTTGGAACAATTCTCTTTATTTATTAGTGCAATGTCAACTGAGGTTGGTATATCTGGTCACTCAGCATTAGTTATGAAGGCCACGAAAACAAACGAATAGCGTATTTCCCGCATTTAACCTGTATGTTTACATGAGGTGTGTTTTGGTTAGAAAGTTAGGGAAAACAACATGTTTTTATTGGTGTAAAAATTTAGCTGGAATCTGACCTAGTTTCTGAGAAAAGTGTACGGTACCTAATTGGTTGGCAAATGCTTCTAAATCTTATCATAAGCAAGTGAAAAAAAATCTGTCATAAAAGGCTTTTAAATATATGGTATCTTATTTGCATAGGCTAATCTTGTTTGGTAAGGTTCCTCAGTTATGATTATTAAATTTCATTCAGATATCTTGAAATGGAGAGGACTAAATGAAATGTATGTGCCAACATATTTTAATCACATTTCTATCAACAACACTTTCCAGTAAGAGCCACGTAAAACCACGAGTTTGCTTTTTTCATGAACGCGAGAAGAATTCGAACCTTAACCTAACCGCAATTTTTAGACAACAATACTTTAATGAATGAGCTAACGTGGCATGGCAGTCAAGTTTCTGCAAGGAGACTTAAGTGGATTTAGCGTGTGCTGACAGAAACCACATTGTATTGTAGCGCTGTTAGGCTCAATTTCAAGAATTGAATTCTTTCGCGACCGCAATGATAAGGGCGTGTTGTGTGCTTCACGGTCAAGCCATATGGGGAGTTATGAAGCACTTACTTTAAGGCGGTAGAGAATTGCTAGAATTTGAAATTTCAGACCGATTAATGTGGAGATACCTACTGATATGGAGAGAATGGGAATCAGTCAGAATGATGTTCAAGACAAAAAACACTTTCGACAGTTGAGCACCTGAATTCTAAAACATGCTAACTCCAAAATTAAAACATTTCAGGAAAGAGGAAAAACGTAATATTTACGTTGTTTTTATTTATATTTTATTGAGATTTCTTAACTTACGGTACTAACCACAACACAGTACGTTAATCTAAGGTAACAAATACGTTTTGTATCAATAATCTATGTCTAAAAAACTGATAATGAATGGAGTTAGCATGGTTCCGCAGCAGACGCTTCCATAATGTTTATAAGTTATGCTATAGATATTGTCATACAAACCTGTTAGGAAAGAAGGAATGAGATATGTGTTGTGGATAAGTATTTGTTATTTATACGTATTTATGACATTTTTATGATCTATTTATTACATATTCCAGTCGATCATCTGCTAACTCCTTGGACATGGCATGGTTTAGAATTCTGATAAATTTGCCCGGTTACATTTTACATAGTACTGGGCATGAGTTTGGCTGTTTTTGCGGTGAAGTATCATGTTTCGTCAAGTTTCGAGCCCAATGTTGTCATAACTGAATTTCGCCTTTTTTGGAGTTAGCATGTTTTAGAATTCAGGTCCTCAATTACTGTAGTTTCAGACTTCAGAGGTATCCGAGGAAAAGGAGAAAAGAAATCTCTAAATATGGTCTCCTCAGAGGAAAGGAGATGAGCCACCGAATTAAGCAGTATTGGCAGAAGTTTAAAGCCATTGGAGGAAAATTATTATCCAAGATACTATAGTTGTTACTCCATGGTCAATAGTGGCCCAGATCGAACAGAAGAAGAAATTTAAAATGGAGTTTCCTCTATCGAGCACCAAAATATTAAAATAAATGTATCTGAGAATATATCTTAATTTAAAACGGTGACATGTAAGATGATAAACGTAATGTAAAATAAAGACTTGTGCCCTAATAATACAAGTATTCAAACAAAATGAAACAAAAATTATCCATTTAAGAGGTGTTCTAGTCTTCTGCAACGAAGTCGGTGCAGGTTCCTCTGAGCCCAGAATTCCCTCATTCTCTGTGAGTGGGTCATCTTGCGCTCCAGGTGGTACCTTGTCTTCTTTTCGGTTCCAGTGTCTCTTCTCGGGTTAGCCCATTAGTCAGTATCGTTTTGCGGAGGAGATCTCTATTGAAGGCGTCGTCGGGTTTTAGATGCAGTATTTTGAGGTCGTCTCTGATATTCATGAACCAAGGCATTGTGGCTTGGGGTTTGGAGTTAAAACTATGAAAAATTTGTTTAGTCAGTTTTTTTTCGTCCACCGTAATACCGTGCCCGCCTCTTACGGATCGTGTCTGTAATTTCTATATACAGGGTGGTCGAGAAGTCTAAGGTGTATGTTTCACAGAACTCAAGAGGGAGTTAGAAGGTGTGGTTTGTACCAAAATCTTCCGAATCGTCTCAATAGTACAGGAAAAGTCTTGGGAGTTCTTAAAAAGTAAACGGAAATAGATTTATTTGCTTATAAAGTGCTTTGAAACAAATAAACAAGACGATAGCCCCTGGCAGAACTGTGTCGCGTACAGCCGCATAGCTCCAGGGCCGGGCGGGTAGTCTGTACACACGGGGCGCACACAACCCATTGTGCAACCACAGCAGTGATGAATTGCTCTCTAATTTCATAAATATCGAAAATTTCTTTAAAAAGTGCATTTAAACAAATAAACAGATTTATAGAAGCCCGCATGACAGCAAAGCCAGGCGGGTGGTTTATACACATGCGAGAGTTCTCGCACGGGTCCGCTAGTTTTCTCTATTTCACTGTAGACTTCTTTGTTGGATTTTTATAATGGATGCCATTCTTGTAATTTGATCCCATTATACCTTGTAAAGAATTTGCGCTCTTTTTTCTCCAGCTCCTCAAGGAGTCCTTTATTAGCATTTAGGGTTAGGGGTTCGGCTGCATAGATAGTACAGCAAAAACAAATTATTATTATTATTATTATTATGTGCGTATGGACCCTATTGGATCACGCATTCTAACAGACCATATTGCTTTCATTCTTTCACTGTGCGCTTGTTTCCTTTCTTCTGACCACTTAGTCCCCGATCTTCTGGAGACTTCATTCTCTGGCTGTACCACCCATTTATTTATCTTCTGACGGTAGACATTTCTGTCTAGTATTTCTGACGTTTCTATCCGGGCCTTTTCCAGGTCATTTTTAACATCTTGTATCCAAGATACGTTCTTCAGTTTTCCAGAGTATGTCAAAATCTTGTGAGTTAACCTTGAAGATGAGAGTCTGTGAACGTGTCCATAGAATTTCAGTCTTCGTTTCCTGATGTCTGCGGCGAGGTTGGATAGTTTTTCCGTGGCTTTGCGTGATTTGAGTCTATACCTTTCTTCACTTTTCTCTGGGCCCAGAATTTTCCTCAAGATCTTTCTTTCCTCCTTCAAGATATTTTCCAGATCACCTTTCTTATTAAGTACCAAGGTTTCACTTGCATACAGCATTTCAGGTTTAATCACCGTATTGTAGTGTTTGATTTTTGTATGTATGGACATGCATTTCTTGTTATAGATGTCACGGGTTCTCCAATACGCTCTTTTGAGTTTTTGTAATCGAACTTTCTGAGCTTCCTTTTTCCAATCCTGTTGGTTCTAGGATCTCACCGAGATATTTAATGTGTGGAACCCGTTTGATGTGCCCGTATTTTGTTTGTAGTTCCTGGATGTCGAACCTAGTGCAAATAAACTTGGTCTTCTCGAATGAGATTTGCAACCCAGTTTTCTCAGCGCATTCCTTGAGGACTTCAATCTGTTTGATCGCTAAAATATCGCTGTCTGCTAGTATCGCTAGGTCGTCTGCGAAAGCTAAACAACTGACCTTGATGTCATCATTCTTTCGTCCAAGTTGAATGGGTTTCCAGAGCTTCTGGGCATTCAAGTCCTTCTCCCATTCTCGAATGACTTTATCTAGAACAAGGTTGAAGAGCAGTGGTGACAATCCGTCACCCTGTCGCACGCCGGTCTTAATCGCAAAGGGCTCTGATAATTCACCCAGAAATTTTACTTTTGACTTCGTGTCCGTGAGTGTTTCCTTGATGAGTCTTAATGTCTTTGGATCAAGTCCTAGTTCTTCTAAGATGTTAAAGAGAGACTGTCGATCGACCGAATCGTACGCCTTCTTAAAGTCGACGAAACTACAAATGATCGGAGAGCTTCGGGTCGCTCTATATTTCAATATCGTCATCAAGTTAAAAATTTGTTCAACACAAGAACGCTCAGGTCGGAAACCAGCTTGATATTCACCAATTTTGTGTTCAAGCTGTTCTTGTACTCTTTGAAGAAGACACGCGGAGAAAATATTGTAGGTGACTTGAAGGAGAAAAATCCCTCTGTAGTTATTCACATCCGTTCTGTCACCTTTCTTGTATAACGGATGGATGAGTGCACATTTCCATTCTTCAGGTAGCTTTTCTGTTTTCCAGATATCCATGATGATTAGTGTGAGCTCCTCAAGTGTATTTGGGCCTATGTTCTTTAATAGTTCTGCAACTATGCCATCTTCTCCAGACGCCCTGTTACTTTTGAGTCTGAAAATGGGTCTCTGGATTTCTTCTTTAGTAGGTGGTGGAGATTCAGGGTTTACATGTACGGGAGTCTCTTTGGGCCATCGTGATGTTGGCTCCTCGCAATTGAGTAACTCAGAGAAATACCGAGCCAGTTCACTACAATTATCCCGGTTGGACAACGCGAGGTTTCCGTCTTGTTTTCGGAAACACAAGTTCTGCGGGGTGTATCCTCGGATTCTTCCTGCGAACGTCCTGTAGAAATCTCGCGTTTTGTGATCTCGGAAATCTTGATCTATAGATTCCAATTGGTCCTTCATGTGTTTCCTCTTAGTTTGTCTGATTACTTTTGTCACTTCCTTCCTGGTCTGAAGATAGTGTTGTTGAGTCTCGAGTGACTTCTTACTGTTGCATTTCTGAAAAGCTCTCTTTCTCATTTCCAGTGCTTCTTCACATGCAGAATCCCACCAGGGTGTTTCGTATTCTTCTTCAATGGAATAGTCTCTTTAGCTCTCGTAATGATCTTGTCATGGAACTGCTTCCAGGTGCTTGCCTTTTCCTTTTCCCATTCCATTATTATTATTATTATATTCGATGTATAGGAAGCGGATAACCTCTGTTCACAGAAGAGCTGCCCTCAGAATAACTTCTGCCTATCGTACAGTGTCTGGACCGGCAGTGCTAGTAATACCTGGGGCGATACCCATATACATCCTGGCCAAGGAAAGGCGTCGTATATACTTGCGCAAAGAAGAGCATTCTAAGATACGCGTGAAGAGGGAGGAACGAGACAGATCTCTTCTGGAATGGCAGGAAGAATGGGAACGTGAACATCGTGGCAGGTGGACCGATAGGCTCATCAAGCAACTGAAGCCATGGTTGTCGAGGGAACATGGTGAGGTTAATTATTACATTACTATGTTTCTCTCTGGCCATGGTTATTATGATGCATACCTCCATGGAATGGGAATTTCGCCAAGTTCACGGTGTCGTTATTGTGATGATCAATGGGATGACGTTCAGCACACGTTCTTTGCATGCTTGGGGTGGAGAAATCTTCGAAGGCTTCTGGAGACAAAAGTTGGAGTCATTACACCAGACAATGTGGTGGATAAAATGCTCAGCAGCTGAGAAAGTTGGGCACAGATTGCTGTCTACATCTCTCAGCTGCTGAAAACAAAAAAAGAAGAGGAACCGAGAAGATTGGTTGCTGAAGACAGTGAAGATGATGATGAGTAGTTTCATTATCATCACATTAATGAAATTGACTGAGACCTCTGGTCGTAACAGTGGCTCCACCCTGAAGTAAGGCTGAACAGGCAGCTCCGGGGTGGCCTTAAGCCAAGTATAGGGTTTGTGGGTTTTTAGTAGGTAAGAATCCTGCACAGTTGTAAGTCCGAAAGCTTGCAATCTGTCTTTTGAAGATTTCCCTACGGTTTCCCTCGAAAAACTAAAAATAATATATATTTATATATATATATATATATATTCGATTTAATGGTGCTCGGACACTTAGTATGGCATGGAGGTGGTGCTCACATTCTCAAAACGCTTGATAACTCCTGCCCTAGACGAACCAACTACTTGGTCTTACCCCCACCCTTGGGCAGGCAATGTTTCGATAGGTGTGGTGTAATCAAATGAAAAGCAATGTCATTGCCTTTTTCTCTCCAACTGTTCTCGACGATTGCGATTGAATAAAAAGGTCGTATTTGTATTTAATGGTAGGAAATGAAGTGAAATCATCCTTGAAGCGAAGTTTCATTGATTGTGTGTTTTTTTTCTGTTGAGCTATAATGAAGTCTTGGAAATGACGCTAACCTTATCGACTGTTCTACGGTGGTCACAACCTTGCCTTTGGATGAGAAGTTATCAATTAATTTGCCCCCATTCTACATTATGACGAAGGAGTATAATACATTTTTATTTTGCGTTCTTTTGCATGTCTTACCAATTTACGACAATAGGCCATTATTATATATTTTGTAATTTTAGGGTAGAATTTTAAGAGCGTTAAAATCCTTCAGTATGCCTTCCTTCGGAGGGGAAGTAAAGCCGGTGGTCCCATGTCATAGATTTATGGCATGTAAAAGATCCTTCCACAGATTAAACTTGTGTGGAGCTAAATTTCTAGGTTAGATTTCGTTGTAACGCTCTATCAAAGTTCCAACGTTCACCACTAGGTATCATTGATATTTGAACGGAACTTGTAGCTCACCCTAGTGGTGTCCGCTTGAAGCAGCTACAGCGTCTGGCGAGCCGAACATGTCGTCGGACACTGCCGGCACTAAAAGCCATACGATAAATAAATAAACCTGCCTGCCAAGTCTCCCGATTTAGTTGAGAGACTCTCGACTTTCCATAGCTTTTCTCACCTCACGATTTCTCAAAATTTTCTCCCGATTGTAGCAAAGTATAGGCGAATATTCCAGTATTTTTGTAGTGTTTATAGTGGACTGGTAATGAATGTTATTTGGGTAACTGAATTCGTAAAAGGGTGTTGTTTTAGTATAAGCGGTTGTTTATTGATTTTTCTGCAACATTTTCGTCGCATTCTAGTGTGTTTGCTCGGTGTTTGATTCTTCACTATGACCCATAAATACAATTCTATTTTATTGAAACAGTTTTCGTGCAAATGTCAATAGTTTGCATTTTGTACCGTTTGTCGAAGTGATGTTTCTATTTCACTTGGTGGAAAAAGTGATGTTTCAAAACACATGGGAACAAAGAAGCACCATGAAAATGTAAAGTGTGTAGGTAGCAACACAGAATAGATTTTAGTGTTAAAAGTGATGGGGATAAAAAAAAACTGCTGAATGTTTATTTACAAATTAAGTTTGAAGCATAATTGGCCAATTAGTTATCCTGGCAACAAGTGCAAGCGCACTTTTCCTACTTGTTGACACTTGTTGCGGTGGTGGCCAATTTTATTAGTTCTGTAGCCTACCTCAGAACCAGACGAACGTAAGTCCAAAAATTACGATTTTCAGGTCATTACATCATTGTATGTATAATTTAATTCTACATTAAGCCATAACAACTTAAGTCCGGGGAAACATCGCCTTTTGTATTTACTAAGTGTTGTAAGGACGTAAGACCCAACCTATGATTGAGCCAGACAAACTTAAATCCACTTACGTTATTGTGGTTCTGAAGCTTTAACAATACATTAACACGCAAGTCCACTGACTGGAATGTTCATGAGTAAGACATACTCTCAAGTCCTTATAAGGAAGAAGAGACTAAGCGGAAAGAAGTATATTAATACAGCCAATATAACGCAAGTCCAATCTTAAGTCCTAAAACGACTTTGTGAGTACAGCCAAAAAACGTCCAGCCCTGACTGAATATTGCGTTAATTCTTAAGGAAATACCAATAAAGGGGTTAAGTATATACAATTTGAATAATGTCAATAGTTTTTTGCTGGCTAATTCAAGTGTTAGCTCTGCAGTCAGACATAGAGTTCATTTTCTACAGTGTTTATGCTCTCCTGAAAATTTGGCATACTGTGATTTACGTTAGTCTGGTTCTGAGGTACAGAGTTATCCTGGCAACAAGTGCAGGCGCACATTTCCTACTTGTTGACACTTGTTGTGGTGGTGGCAAATTTTATTAGTTATCCTGGCAACAAGTGCAGGCGCACATTTCCTACTTGTTGACACTTGTTGTGGTGGTGGCAAATTTTATTAGTTATCCTGGCAACAAGTGCAGGCGCACATTTCCTACTTGTTGACACTTGTGGTGGAGGCAAATTTTATTAGTTATCCTGGCAACAAGCGCAGGCGCACATTTCCTACTTGTTGACACTTGTTGTGGTGGTGGCAAATGTTATTAGTTATCTTGGCGACAAGTGCAAGCGCACATTTCCTACTTGTTGACACTTGTTGTGGTGGTGGGGAATTTTATTAGTTATCCTGGCAACAAGTGCAGGCGCACATTTCCTACTTGTTGACACTTGTTGTGGTGGTGGCAAATTTTATTAGTTATCATGGCAACAAGTGCAGGCGCACTTTTCCTACTTGTTGACACTTGTTGTGGTGGTGGGGAATTTTATTAGTTATCCTGGCAACAAGTGCAGGCGCACATTTCCTACTTGTTGACACTTGTTGTGGTGGTGGCAAATTTTATTAGTTATCATGGCAACAAGTGCAGGCGCACTTTTCCTACTTGTTGACACTTGTTGTGGTGGTGGGGAATTTTATTAGTTATCCTGGCAACAAGTGCAGGCGCACATTTCCTACTTGTTGACACTTGTTGTGGTGGTGGCAAATTTTATTAGTTATCATGGCAACAAGTGCAGGCGCACTTTTCCTACTTGTTGGCACTTGTTGTGGTGGTGGCCAATGTTATTAGTTATCCTGGCAACAAGTGCAAGCGCACATTTCCTACTTGTTGACACTTGTTGTGGTGGTGGCCAATGTTATTAGTTATCCTGGCAACAAGTGCAGGCGCACATTTCCTACTTGTTGACACTTGTTGTGGTGGTGGCCAATGTTATTAGTTATCCTGGCAACAAGTGCAAGCGCACATTTCCTACTTGTTGACACTTGTTGTGGTGGTGGCCAATGTTATTAGTTATCCTGGCAACAAGTGCAGGCGCACATTTCCTACTTGTTGACACTTGTTGTGGTGGTGGCCAATGTTATTAGTTATCCTGGCAACAAGTGCAAGCGCACATTTCCTACTTGTTGTGGTGGTGGCCAATGTTATTAGTTATCCTGGCAACAAGTGCAGGCGCACATTTCCTACTTGTTGACACTTGTTGTGGTGGTGGCCAATGTTATTAGTTATCCTGGCAACAAGCGCAGGCGCACATTTCCTACTTGTTGACACTTGTTGTGGTGGTGGCCAATGTTATTAGTTATCCTGGCAACAAGCGCAGGCACACATTTCCTACCCGTTAAGTCTTGCCTTGATTATAAACAAACCCAATAATACAGGCACCACAATAACATATGTTATCACACAAATTATACACACACTCGAGTACACGGGGTAGAAATGACCACTATAAGCCCCTAAATCTGACATGGTCAAACTTTTTAGGGGCAGGGCCAGATGCATTACAAAATAATCTAGCCTAGGTGGGCCGAAAAAAAGAACAACACATAGGCTATTTATTATAAACTTTTTATTTCTGAATTTTAAATTTAAAAAATATTACAGGCGACAATGGTAGAAAACTCAGGGGGAAAAACACACCTTCATTATTTGTTAAAAGACGAAGGAGTATGTGACAAGTGAAACTGTGACTGTGCTTCGAAAAGATTTTCATAATCTGATTGAAACTGGGTTGAGCTGATTCTTAGTAGCGCAGCTAAATGGTGGTCTGTCAATCTATTTCTGACGCTATTTTTGTGAATCTTCATTGTAGAAAATAACCTGTTCACAGATATAGGAAGATGCGAACATGGCAGTTATCTTTTGTTCATGAGATTTCAAGTATAGGAAGCTTGAATTTTGTATGGCATTGTAGAACTCAATTTTCGAAACGTTGAGGAATAGTTGCTTTAATTCGTTGTTATATTGTAACTCGATCAGTTCTAGCTGCAACTCTGATATTACTGCTCTACAGTCAACATTAAATGGCTTGCTGAAAACTTCCAAGTCCTGTTCAATAACTTTGTAGTCCTGAAATCTTCATTCAAATTCGTCGTGGAGATTTTTCGCACTAAGAGATATCACACAAAACACATACTGTGACTTAAGCACAATGAGATTGAAATAGTTTTTCACTTCTAGGTACTCAGAACAGTGTAACTGTAGGCAGTGCTGGATTACCCATTAGGCCCGACTAGGCCCAGGCCTAGGGCCCCCAATTATCTGGGGCCCCCAAGCAATTTCTAATTTAGTTCAATTTTATTCCGAAGATTTAGATTTTTAAAATCCGGAACTGAGACAGTTCCAGCATTATATTAAATTACAATGTCCTTTAAAAACTGAGTTCACTCATTCTGAACTTGACGAAATTCTTATTTGAGACAAGCTTGAGTCTGTTTTTCCGAACGTTGAAATTGCTTTTCGCATTTTCCTGACCCTCATGATAACGAATTATTCTACGGAGAGCTCGTTTTCAAAATTGAAACGGATCAAAAGTGCGCTAAGAAGTATCATGTCACAAGAACGATTAGACATGCTAAGTTTATTGTATATCGAGTCAGATGTTTTGCGGGAAATTGATGTTGATGACATTGTAGAAGATTTCATTGACCGAAAAAACAGAAAAAAAATATTTTGATTACATTTTATCGAAGTAAAAAATAGTATGATTTGTTAAATTGTTCATCAAATCATCTGAAATGTTTTCAAATAACTATGATCGTTTCAATTGAAATGTATGTATATGTGTAGGCCTATGTATGATTTAATAAAAAAGTATATTATTCATCTTGAGAAAAAGAACTCTTGTATATACTTTATTAAATGTACAGGTACTAAAAATAAAAAAATATTGAAAAAAATAAAGGGGCCCCAAAAATTTGAGGGCCTTGGGCCTCATTTTACCTTTTACATTTTACATTTTACTGACTGTAGGTAGTATAATTCGAAACCATATCGTGGGCCGTATATTTTTTTTATTGTTCATACTCTCTGCATGCTCCACTACATGCACTTACATTACATTTTATAAATGAACAAAATAAATTACATTATAATAATTAAATTACTAGATGACTTAATCTTAACAATATTATTCATCGTTTTTCCTTAGAGCTTGAAAATCCAGAGCATTAACAAATTTAGAAAATTCCTTCAAATACTTTTTTAATAGCACAGATTTCTGAATCGGCCTGTTATCATCTCTATTAACACTATTGATCAAGAATTGCCTAATATTTTTCACTTCACTGCACACGAAAATTATATGACCTATAGTCTGAGGGCTGCTTTTACAGGAACACTCGGGATTACGTATAATTTTAAGTCTGTGTAAGTACGAAGCAATATTTCCATGTCCAGTCAGTATTGTAGTCATATTAGGTGTTAAGGTGATTTTGGATTTTAATCTACCTGCAACTGTTGGAAAGAATTCTTTTGTAAGTGTGCCTTAAGGAGTTCAAGCCCGTTCTGGTTTTCAAACGCTGAGGAGCGAAACAAAATTCAATTTAAAAAAATAGAATGTTTTCTTCCTCCACTAGAGAAATCGTTGTCGTCGTTCCAGTCACGGGCCAAAAGTGAAGAAGGAGTGGGAGCTGGCATAGCTATATTCAGATTGCACGAATTAGTAGACCAATTGAAATATAGACTGCAAGACAACTTCGAATAATCAGGCGGAGCAATTAGCTATACTTAAATCTCTGGAGTTCTTCGATACTACTAGGACCGAGGATGATGAAGATAAGAAAGTAATTATTTACACAGATAGTAAAATAGCAATTGACTCCATTGCGGACTTCAGAAATCATAACGAACTAATTGAGAATATAAGAAGGACTACAGCTATTCAAAAAAGAAAAATTGGATAATAAAATTTGAATGGGTTAAGGCACATACAGATGTTGCAGGCAATGAACTGGCTGATAAAATTGCAAAGGAGGCTACAAAATTAAGCGAGGTTTGTTTCGATAGAATACCCATCTCAACTTTTAAAAGAAATCTCAAAGAAGAATCAATTCATGAATGGCAGCAAAAATGGGAACAAACATCAAAAGGCTATTGCCCGTCCTGAGTTCAGTTCTGTTTGAATGCAGATAAATGAAACTGGGCAAGGATGTGGAAGGAAGCGGCCGTGGCCTGTCAGAAGGTGCCTGGTGTTGAAAATGGGGAAACCACGGGAACCAGTTTAAAGGACGGCCGACGGTGGGGGCCGAACCCACATCTACAGAGTCCGTAGATAGCTTGGCCCCATGACCTAGCGCTGCGCGTTAGCGAGCGTAGCTACCTCTGTCGGGTTTTATATACATTATAGTGATCGTCCATATTACTAGATTTAAGTTTCTTCTTCTTCTTCTTCTTCTTCTTCTTCTTCTTCTTCTTCTTCTGTCGATTAGGCCGGCTGTGGACCACGTTAATTTCGATTCCAGCCTCTGGATCTTTATTTTTGTCCAATACTCCTTTATTCTATCGCTCTGCATTCTCCTCCTTTCTTCAGTCCACGGTGCCTGGATCCGTGATGTAGGATGACTCTTAAAACCCGTGAAATTCTTAATTTTGGCTTTGTATGTTTCCCTGTTGCTGAGTTCAGCTTCATATGTTGCCATTTCTTCTAGGTCCTTCTTCACCTCCTGATACCAGCGAGTTGTAGCTTTCCTGGTCGTAAACTTCATTATCCGGTTGGTTAATCTACGTGGGTCCATTCTGTACGTATGTCCAAAGAACATGGCCCTTCTTTTCTTTTTAAAAAATTACGGCTGCTATTCTTCAACATAGACTGAAACCTCTCCTAAAAACCACTCCTCTTAAGTGACCACCCCACTTAACGATTGATTTTTGTAGCAAATGACCACCCCTGTCCCCGTCCACCGACCAGATTTTTAGCGACCAAAGTTGTCAGGGCTGTACTCTTATTATTTAATATTAGCCTACTGAGTGTCATCATTGCAACATTGAAAGTGCACTGCCTACGGACGGGGCAGAGAGCAAGTTTCGGTAATGGATTATTTTCGGGAACATTTCTGGCTTTTATCTTTTATCAGATGAAGGTAAAGTAACACGACCACATCCTCGTGCCGAATGCATTCAGATCTTGATGAGCCGAAGTTTCCTTGTCCAACACTCAACAGCGCTCTCTCTATCTAAATCAGGGGTTCTTAACTGGTGGTCCGCGGACCAAAGGTGGTCCGTGAGTACCTCGGAAGTGGTCCGCGGGAGAAAAGGGTCCACCAGCACGTATAAAAGTGGCCAATAAATGGGATTTCGGAAACTATGTGCGTTGAACGAGAATCGTCCAAATGTATTCAGCGTTTGAGTTGAAATATCTTTAAAATAATGGTTATTGAGGATGGGTTACAACTGATAAGGTGTATTGGGAGGAGGGGTGGTCCGTACATGATTCAATTCCAGGCTGAGTGGTCCGCAGACTTCTACGGGTTCAGAATCACTGATCTAAATGCACACCACTTTTTATCCCGCTACCGTCTACATCTACAGGACCCCTTGCCAGGCGGAAGCAGGCAAATCCAGGATCTTGGATTTAAAATTACTATTTCATGAAATATGTGCTGGTAAGCAGGTATAAAGACCAGAAATTTGGTGGAAAATAAGACACTTTTATTCTTTAGGCCCTTTTTGAGTTGCCAAGTTTGGCACACTAGAAAAGAATAACTCAAGTTTCAGACTACCGTACATGAATTTAATCAGCCTTCATAACTACAAACATTGGACAAATTGTATGTATGTATGTCTACCCCTTATTATTCCCGTTTTTCCAACGGGGTCGGGGATGAGATGCGATGGAAGTCTTTGTGGCGATGGTTTTTACGGCCGGATGCCCTTCCTGACGCCAACCTCATGAGAGGAGTTAATGAGAGATGAAATGAATGATGGTGAATGAAACTGGGCAAGGAAGTGGAAGGAATCGGCCGTGGCCTGTCAGAAGGTACCGTCCCAGCATTTGCCTGGTGTTGAAAATGGGAAACCCCGGAAAACCATTTCAAGGACGGCCGACGGTGGGGCTCGAACCCAAGCGTCTACCGAGTCAGCAGAGAGCTTGGCCCCATGACCTAATGCTGCGCTATAGCCAGCGTAGCCACTACTGTCGGTAAACATTGGACAAATTATATTACAATATTCATCAATTAACCCAAATTCTAACAAATGGCCATGATTAACAATAATATTAAAACTTCCTTACGGCTACAACTAAGGAACACATTCAATAATACCCAAAGGAAACACTCCATTGTCAAAAATTACAACTTTGACAGTACAGACCTTTACTTGTAGGTTATTTTGTGTGGTAAGACCCACAACGGTTCCTAAGAATCATAATCTTGGCACAAAGCCTACATTTTCCTTTTGTGCCATAAATACGAAAATGGTCAATGCCATCGTATCGCTCATCATCAATAAAATTATTGGTCTGAGTGCTACCGGTCGGTGGATTTTATCCGATGGTGCTCTCAAGTCCTCAGAAGGAGGTCGGCCACGCTTCTTTGCTTTGTATGCGAGGGCCTGTCTTACTACAACCCTAAATCTCTTTAGAGGCACTGACACTTTCTCTAGCAGTTGAGTTATTTCTCTTCTGTATAACAGCCATGCATTATTGACACAGATGTCAAGAATCTATGAAAATATTGACATATGCCAATGATGGGTCACGAAATATGTTCGATATAAAGCGACAAGCTTGTCTGAAAAAATCCACACCACCCATGTGCGAATTATAATGTTTGACAATTTTAGGACAGTCAATATCAATCTTTCCTCTTGCTTCCTTCACAAACCTCTTGATTGTTGACACAAGATTAGCAGCCACACAGGAGCTCCCCAGACTTCAGCCTGATCTTCATTTCCATTCATAACAGCAGGCAAATTTGGAAAGGCATTACTAATGTCAGGATCATCACTTAGGCCTACTCCTTATTCTAAGTGTGGCATGTCTTCTTCCTCAGTTCAAAATTAGGAGGACATACTGTGTACTCTGCCGTTTCTGAGGTTTGAAATAAACTTCTTTCATCTGCATTTTCATCTGTATCAAAATTCTGCCCCTTGAAATGGCAGCATTGACAACATCTTCTCAGCACGTGACTTATATAACCTCTTCTGAAAGAAATATGTTAACTCACATTCATTAAAACTATTTTCAGTGAATATAAGTTACTAAAATGAAAATAATTAATTTATAACTAAAAAACTGAATTAGCCTCCATTCTTACTAGGTAGGATACATCCAAAGAGCAGAATTTTAGGTTATAGTTTTGAATCGTCCGGGGCCTGGCAATGTGTCTCATGAGATACACAATTAAATAGACTCAAATAATTATTATAATGAACTACACGAATTACATGAAGGTAATAATTTATAGTACATTATGCAACGAGCCTATAATGGCTGTAGGCGAGTTGCATACGACTGTTTATGTTCGACGATAATTATTATAACTATTTTATGTTCGAACATAAATATTCATAAATATCTGTCGAGATTTCGCCAGTTTTATGTACTGAACAGAGCGCATGAGACGCAGAGAATGCCTTGTATTTGACCATGGCCTCCTCGATTACCCTACAATGGCACTAGGCCAGGCAGTGAAATTTAAATTAGAAGGCCGTGGAACTCAGCGCATCTAATTATCTGATTGGTCAAACAACTGTGTCTTGAGCTCTGATTGGTGGGAGAAACTGTTTCATAATGAAAAATAGTATTATAATGAGCCTCATTATAGTACAGTTTTCTGACATATAATAGTCAGGGTCGAACATAATAGTACATTATGCAACGAGCCTATAATGGCAATAATTAAGAAACAAGTATGTTTATAAAACGAGCGTATGCGAGTTTTATAATTTCCATACGAGTGTCTTAATTACCATTATAGGCGAGTTGCATACGACTGTTTATGTTCGACGATAATTATTATAACTATTTTATGTTCGAACATAAATATTCATAAATATCTGTCGAGATTTCGCCAGTTTTATGTACTGATCAGAGCGCATGAGACGCAGGGAATGCCTTGTATTTGACCATGGCCACCTCGATTACTCTACTATGACACTAGGCCAGGCAGTGTGATTTACATTAGAAGGCCGTGGAACTCAGCGCATCTAATTATCTAATTGGTCAAACAACTGTTTCTTGAGCTCTGATTGGTGGGAGAAACTGTTTCATAATGAAAAATAGTGTTCAAATGAGCCTCATTATAGTACAGTTTTCTGACAGATAATAGTCAGGGTCGAACATAAAATATATATTGCAACCTTTATTTGTAAAATATAATTAATTAATATTAATATTACATACCTCTGAACCACATGGTCTGTTCATGTGAGCAGCCATCTTGCTTGTCTTGTTATTGTATCTAGTTCCACCACAGCTCCTGAGAGGGCAGCACGTAATAAATAAGTACCTCAATGTTATGTTTAGCAAGATACTTCGCCAAGAGAAGCCAACATTTGACCTTTGTAGATGCCAGACAAGAAGAAAAATGTATATTTCAGAGAGTATGTTGCCAAGTTTAGGATTATGAGTTTCAACCCTCAAGTGGCCATCGTTAGATCTTGATCACTGTGCTAAATAAAGTTTTACTACTATAAATTTGCTACCGTAATAACTGGCATGTAGATAGAAACTTATGATTATGGTTTAATCCACAGATGAATGCCCGTGGTATACAGTAAGTCTACATAGTTTAAACCTGTTAACGTAACATGACAATTGATAATTGAAACACAAATTTATTTAATCTTATGGTGAGTTCAACAAGGAATTCATAAGTCCAGGCCCAAGTTCTTCACACACAGCAGCACTTTCTGAAAGATGAAACAGGTCGCTGGGGCTTCCGGAGTAGGCATGAAGAGGGCAGCGCAGGATGACATGGTCCATGGTCTGCTCCTCCTCACTCCATTCACAAATTGGAGAATCCAGCCAGCCCCACTTATGGCGCAAGAAATTACAGCACCAGTTCCCAGTCTGTTGAGGCGACACCATAGTTTTCTTGGGAGGTCAAATCCATTAATTTTCCGAGTTGGATTTATCTCATGAGCATTAGTACCAGATGTTGAATTCGACCACTCTACCTGCCAGCTCCGGTTTAGGTTAAAATTGTCCCTCAAGAGTCGGCCGGCCAATACACTTGCTGGTCTCCTAGATCGAAGTCGTTGTGGCGATGGGTAACAAAATTCCTGCTGAACTGGTAATGAGGAAGATGACCGGATCTTCTTTGCTTCTCTCAGCATACTGTAGCTTCCTTTCTCCTCAGGTGGGGGGTTATGGCTAAGAGCGGGTAACCAGTGGCGAGGTGTAGACTTGTCAGTACCAGTTATGCAGCGCATGGTTTCATTCAACTTAGTATCCACTTTATGCACACGTGCACTTTCCATCCATACAGGGGCACAGTATTCCGCTGCAGAGTGGACAAAACTAATACCCGTTAATCGTAAGCAGTCAGCCGAGGCTCCCATGAACTACCACAAAGCTTGTGTAGGATGTTGTTCCTTGTAGTGATTTTGTGAGAGAGCAATGAAAATAGCAATAAAAGATAATTAACAATTTGTTACGTGAAATTTTGTACAGTTCTATAACGTTGCATAGCTTCATTAGAGATTCTCAGGTATTCTTCCTCCTAAGCGACCACCCCTCTTAAAGACCAATTTACTGCGGAACCATCGATGGTCGTTGAGTAGAGGTTACGTGATTTCAGTATTCTTGGAAACAATGTCATGCTTTGAACCTACTCCAGTTCTCGCCTTATTTTGGGTGGTACCTTAAAATGCATTCCATTGTCAAGATATGAGAAAGCAAGTTTTGTGATTCTACTCCAGGAAAATTCCGGAATTGTACCTAAATTCAGGCCACGGCCGCCCGAATCCGTACAAATACGGTACACACAAAAGTACGGCCAGCAAAATGTCACGGGTAAAGCTGCGGTTTCCTCCAGTAGCGGTACTGCTTTCTAGCGGCCGTAATGTGACGGCGAATGACGTCATAAACAAGAAGTTCCGTGACGAACTAAAGAGCCTACTTTTCTTAAAATTTAAGATTCATGCCAATGATTAATGACGAAATTAAGTTGGTAATATCGAAATTTCTAATTAGTTCGAAATACTGTATACCTGGCATAATGTAGCCTAATAAAGCACTACAGTTGGCAGCCCTGGTGACTGGATATATTCTTAGATCCATTTCTTAGGGTACAGAATACAAAATTTGGTTGAAGTCCAATGAATAGCATGGACGTTACATGCAGTTAAACATTGGATCTAACAGCGCGCGTAAAATCATGTTGGCAACAATGCCATGCATGTATTGGTCAGAAATAATCTGAAATAATATGATCTATTGTTGTGCCAATTTTGAACGAAATCCATTAGTTAGTATAGAAGTTACATTAATTTAAAGTTGGACGTCTCAGCAGGCTTAGAATCATGTTGGTAGCACTGACGTATATAAGTTACTCCAAATTAATATAGAATGTCAGGTACTATACGTGTGCATAGTTTAAAACTGTCGGCTTGCATACTTTCTGATATATGGGTATTTGGATTAAAGCAAATCGAGAGCATTTATTAACAGTTGGCAGCCCTGGTGGCTCTTAAGAATACGCTCTGTCATATCTGTTTATGTACACATAGCACATACGAAATTTGGTTGAAATCCAATTGATAGTGTAGAAGTTATATGCCTTTAAAATTTGGACCTATCAGCAGGCTTATAATCATTTTGGCAACACTGCCATGTATGGCCTCCTGGAAATTAAACTGCAATATTATTATCTATACGTGTGCCAATTTTGAAATAGCTCCGATTCATACCTTCCAAGATATCTATCATGGAGCTCAAATTTCAAATGCGATTTTTCAGCAGTTGGTAGCACTGACATCATTTTCAAATATGGCCGTGAGATATTTAGGTATAGGCCTTTACTCCTAGCAAATTTTGTTTCATTTGCTGTAGCCGTTTAGGAGTTGATAGGGGGGGGGAGGGGGACCACCCACACACAGCCAGCCAGACAGGCAGGACAGACAGACAGACAGACATACATTTGCCCGATCTCATAAGTCTACTTTTTCCTCATTTTTGCAAAATGTGAAAAGTAGGCTAAGTGAGTGTGGTAGCAAACAGATCGTCAGCGTTTTTGTACGGTGTACGGTGTGTGCTGAAAGTAGTAATTTATATACAACTAGCAGAAGTACCCGTTCTTCGAACGTTGTTATATATTAACACCAGACATTATCAATTGAGCTACTGTTGCAATGGTTAGCGGTTTGTCATTCCTTCATAAGTTTATCAGAACGAAGTTAGTTTTCTGGGAATATCACACACACTGTTAATTTAAGGGTAGTTTTCGGAGACCCCTTATAGACTCGCGAATTTTGTGTCTCACAATGAGAAGCGCAACATATGCTTTGATCGTCCTTCTATGATAATTTTTATATTTCGCCTATTTTAGCATGTATTTTGAGAAGTTTTCCCCTATATCCACCCTTCTACTGTATGAAAAGTACGGTGAGGAGTTTTATAAATGATTGGTGTATTGACCCATGTTTACCATATCTAATTTTACGATTTATAGGCGTACATAAAGATACACAGAAAGACAGACAATTCTATTGTCTACAACATATCACCCAGATATCCAAATATGGGTAAGTTGTATCTACCACACAGTATCAAACAAAATCATCCTTACGATGAACCCGTATGTCGACAAAAAAAAAAAAAAAAAGATTAGTTAAAATGTGCTCTCAAACTAAATTCACCTAACGTGTACTTCCTGACGTGAAATAGATTTGAAAGCCTTGTAGACGAAACGCAATTCACATCACATAAAAAATGACCCTCTACGTTGTGTTAGGTCCTCATTCACAGGAAGACATCTTTCATAAATTATAAAGGCTAGTGATGCATGAAAATTCAGGTTCTTTAGCCTCAAATGGCCCAAATTCCTAAAAGCCGCAAAAAATGCTGATTCAATTCAGGAATTTTTGAAAATAATGTTGCTGTTTGTAGATATAATAGACTTTCTGTACTATATGTCGCACGTGAAATTGCATGAAAAAATTCTAGGTAACCCCTTGACCCCCTTAATTGCATTGACGAATTATACAGTCTACGTTGGTTCCTTGATAACCCTATAGCCATTTGCAAACTTTCACAGAAATGTAATAAATGGAGTAGCCTAATAATAATATCCTACGGCCTCGGGTGCCGGGTGCAAACTTCGTAATTTGACACCCAGAGGGTAGCTTGCACGTCGAAATTTCGTTGTTCCTTGAATCACTATGAAAGTCAAGGAGGGTAGATATCTAAGCTCCTTGAACACTATAGCGCTTTCTAGTAGCGAAATGAGGAACTTTCTGTTGGCGGAAACTCCTAAGATTAATTTTGCCATTATGAACAAGGCCTACTGAATTCAAATGGGTTCTTTGACATGCCAACATCGTATGACATGCGAGTCGTATTTTTGCCGCCTTTCAAAAATCATTTACCACGGCCAGGAGTGAACCTGCAATCTTGGGGTTAGTAGACCGACACGCTATCCACTCACCCACCGTGGCAAGGTATAAATGGAGTGACATTGCTTCTTACAGAAATAGATGGAAAGTTGGATGCCACCCTTTGAGATAATGTTGTCATGGTTACCGATTTCCATTCCTTCATTAGTTTGTTAAATTAAATTAAATTAGTTTTCTGGGAATATTTCAGATACTGTTGGTTTTAAAGCCATATAATGTAGTTTTCGAGGCCCCCAAGGTTTGTTTCTGGCACCGAGGGGCTTTGTCTCCTCGTTGTACGCCGTAATATAATAATAATAATATATATATATAGGGATAGGAATATAATAGACCTGCCGTACCACACCCGCAGGTGTAAATCGCGTGAAAAAATTCTAGTGTACCCCTTGACCCCCTTAAGCCCATTATACGTATTGATGAATTTTACAGCTTAATTTGGTTCCGTGATAACCTAGCCGTTTGCAAACTTTCGCACCAATGTAATTAATGGAATTGCATTGCGTCTTACAGCAATAGATGGACCTCTGAGAATCTGTTGCCATGGTTACCGGCTTGTATTCGTTCATTAGTTTATTAAATGAATTTAGTTTTCTGGGAATATCTCAAAAACTGTTGGTTTTAGGGCCTTAAAATGTGGATTTTGGGGACCCTGTGGGGCCCCCGAGTTTTGTCTCCCACATTGAGGGGCTGAAAATGATCTTTGTCTCGTCCTTCTACTCCTATTTCAGCATGTATTTTAAGGGGGTAGACCCTCTTTTATGAGAGGTACGGAGAAGGGTTACATCAATGATTAGTGTCGTGCCTCTGATGGATATCTGTACCAAATTTTACGTTTATACACCCAGACATTCTCGAGTTATATGGGAACAAAGTTGTCCACAGACAAACAAACGAACAGATAGACCAAAAAATTATTTTCGCGCGCATCCATAATAAAACAGTCTGAAACGCGTAAATAACTCAAATTTCCGTAGGAATTGCGAAAAAAACATACAAACTTCAATTTTTATGTATGTAGAGATATACTGCACCGCTCGGTGTTGACCGTATTTCATTGCACAAATTTAGGTTTTACTCGCTAACCGTTGGAGATACACGAAAAGTGATCAGGACCTTTTGGATAGAAAATTAAATGTTAAATCTCGTGTATGCATCAAAAGTTTGCTATTTCTTACCGTTGTCGTTTTATTTGAAATGGAAATATGAAATTTTGAAACTAAAGGGTGTAGTGACGTCACATATGTGGGTTTTACTCGCTAGCCGTTGGAGATACACGAAAAGTGATAAGGACCTTTCGGATAGGAAATTAAATTTTGAAGCTCGCATCTGCCATCAAAAGTTTGCTATTTCTTAGCGTTCTCTTTTTATTTCATATGGAAATATGAAATATTGAAACCAAAGGGTGTAGTGACGTCACTAAAATGGTCGCCATTTTTAATAGTGCAAAACATGGAAATTAAAAGTATCCTATATGTAAACATGGTAAATTAGCTACATCCATGCAAAATGTCATTTAAATCGGACCAGTGGTTCTTGCGTTATTGAGTAACACACAGACAGACAGACAGACAGACACACACCATCTCATTTTTATATATTAGTATGATTACTGATGAGATGATATATTGGAGTATGGAAGAAAATGAAACATTAATAGATTTCGCAACGGATGAAGAGGCATTGTATAATATGAAGAGTAACCTTAAAATTACACAGATTTTCTGTTCAGGAGATGTTGGTCTCTTGTTTCTGTTGTACGGCACTGAAGTTATGTCATCCTTTATGTAATTCAGAACAACTATACTAATGTTACGTGCCACCCCCTAGTGGCAATTCCGGTAACTGGATTACGGTGGGTAGAAAGCACAACACCAATTACTGCTTTAAAGAGAAGTTAGCTTTATTGCTTCCAGGAAAGATACACCACTCAACAGCAAATACAAGCAATTAAGAACCTTACTCCAGTTTCCTCAAGTCTCTTCCTTGAGCGCTCTTGCCCCTTTCACTTGTCAACAAACCACAGAAGTTAAACCGTCTTAATGAGTCAGGTGGCCTTGACAGAAGCTACCTGCACCTCTTCCTCATGTACACCAACTACAGTTACTTACGATAATCTGCTACACGCTGTTTCGCTGTCCACATGCTGGGGGAAACAATATCACTGGATTTCGTAACTCGCACGGCACTTCGTCACCACACTTCTGTCGCTCAGGAAAAACGCTCGCACTAGCTCGTAAAACACACAACACAACACTGCTTGACAGGTCGCTCTTATATAGCAGGCCGGTGACTCAATAAATGCTTCTAGACCCATCCAGGGTTCACGGCTTCTCGACATTTCCTTCACTGGCTGGGTCACGAATATTCTGGACCATCCCTTTCACTTCGCAGCCCGTTGCGTAACGCGTACGTAATACACTGAGGCAGAGCACACACAGCCCAACCCTGGGGCAGTTGTGACTCATGCGGCGAGCGATGACACAAACTCACAGCCGTAACACTAATATAATAAAGCTGAAGAGTTTGTGTGTTTATGTGTTTAAACGCGCTAATCTCTGGAACTACCAGTCGGATTCGAAAAATTCTTTTTGTATATGATAGCCTGATTCAAGAGAAATAAGGCTATGTAGCATTAGGCTACACCTCTCAGGTAACCTTGAAGATTGATTTTTGTTCAGTAAGTCGGAAGAACAAGCGCTCCAGAACGGCTTCAATAATACCGAAGTGTATTGTTGCCATGTAATGCGGGCCGCATCACGTCACCCCTACCAATGTTCTGGTGCAGAATTGCGAGCTGCTTATAAATTGCAGTCACGGGGAGTAATTAGTGCAAAAAGATTTCTTAGGCCCCTTAAAACAGTTATCATCATGACAATAATAATCCTCTGTACAAGGGCGATCGTGTAGGCGCAGTATACTGAGGTTATCAGCTGCAATAAGCGTTGGGGCTTTAAAATTTACTTTCATTTATTCCGATCCTTATCCTTGAGCGCTCCAGTTCTATAAAACAAATAAATCCACCGGGCGAAGCCGGGCACTACTGCTAGTAATCAAAAACACTGGTATCAACCGAAAATATTCTGAATTTATCTTCATTGCAATGCAGATGGCGACGCACTAAATTCCATAAACACCTTCTGTAGGACGCCTTTTAAAAATGGCAATTCCCCCGAACGTTCCATATCGTCTTCGGATGACTCTTCTTCTTCCAAAAGTATTACGAGCGCCGTGTCAAGATCATCCATTTCTTATTTAACTTTATGACACCGATATAGCTCTAACTTTACACCATTGGTCATCGTCAGGGCGGTCCCCATTTTCTATACGTCATTCGAAGTCACATTGTGGCCGCTAGGAAGCGGTACCGCTACTGGAGGAATCCGCAGCTTAAGGGGCTTAACATCTAGGTCATCGGCTCCTAATGATATGAATGAGAATGGAAATAAAAATGAAAACTACTTAGACTTCTAAAACAACTAACTACTTACATCTAACTTACGGACTAGAAGAAGACATGGACGAAACAGGAATAAGGGAAATAAGGCAGCAAAAGGAAATGCCCTCGAAGAATGAGGACTTGGAAAGAAGAAGAGCCATGGAAGGCAGATAGAATAGGGAAAGAGGAGAAGGTTCGCCCCAGAGTCTCTGGAAAAAGGGGGGGAACCGGACCCAGTTCGAGAATTCCTCGGGGTCGCCAACTCCCCAGTTGCGGTATTGGCCTGCAAATTCCAGCCTTCGTCGCCAATGAACAGCAGTCAGCATGGGTACATGAACCAGACGCCTGCTGCGGAGGCCCATGTGTAGCAACGTTCGCTGGACGGTTGGTAGCTCTGTGGTTCATCTGGACGGTCAGTTGCTCGTCTATTCGCCCGTACACATCTCCGCAGCCGTCGTTCAACCCTCTCATCTGTAGCCCGTGGTGCACCACAGTTGTCTCTGCGTCGGTTTTGAATAGCGTCAATTTGCCACTTTAACAACGGTGGCACTCGAACAGTTTACAAACGTAGCCGTTTCGGAAATGCTTTCGTCCTTGGCCCGAAAGCCAATGATATGCCCGTTTGGTCGTCAGATAAATCGCTCTGTCCCCCCAGGGGCTCACATCTACCGGGTCGTGGGTTGGTGACCACAGGGCCCCAGCTGAGTCCGGCATTGCTTCCACTTACTTGTACCGGGCTCCTCTCAGTCTTCTATCCTGTCGACCTCACATGGTCAACTCTTGTTCTCTTCCGACCCTGTCGGTATTAGGGTATCCAATGCCTAGGGAGTCTGTTTCTTTCCCGCCTTAATTGGCCCTAGTCTCATCTTTTCTGATACCCTCCTTCTGCGAGGGGTCAGCCTTCTTTTAATTTTCATGTTATCTCCTGCCCTCTGCTCAAGGCCCTCAAGGAGGCAGGGTGTATGTAGCCCTACCACGTCTGGTGCAATCTGGATATTGCTACACCCTCAGGGGCTCACAGCCGGTGAGTTCGGGAGTTGGCGACCCCGAGTGATTCCTGAGCTGGGTCCGGTTTTCCCCTTTTATCCATTACCTCTGGGGCGGACCCTCTCCTCTTTCACTTTCCTATCTGCCTTTTATGGCTCTCCTTCCTTCCAAGTCCTCCCTCAAACCGCATTCTTCGAGGGTTGAGAGCATTTATTTTCCTCCTGTCCTTGATTTGCCTTATTCTGCTTTTGTTTTCCATTTCTTCTTCTAGTATATGAGTTAGTAGTTAGTTTTAGTTATAGTTTACATTGCATTATCATCTTCATGATCACCCAGACCATTAGGGGCCGATAACCTAGATGTTAAGCCCCTAAAAACAACAATCATCATCATCATCATCATCATCATAAATCGCTCTGTGTCCGCTTTGCCTCAGCGACTGCACTGTTTTCCGCTTCCATTCGACACGCTTTATATACCCTCCATTGCTAGTGCTGTCTCCTGTCGTCTATGCGGGGTTATTGCACGTTCCTGCATTAAATCCATGGAGCAAGGTCAAAAGATATTCCTCAGATATTTAAGTTACACCTCAAAATAACGGGCAATGACCCACACATGGTACCCTACCGACGGTGAACTTCTGTTGAATTTCAGCATGACTAGTTTCGAGTCTCGAAGGCAAGTAAATGATAATTATGAAATAAAGTTATTAACGGATAAATTGAAAACTCTTTTTTTTCTATCGCTTTTTAAATTTCAACATCCCTCGCTTAACTACGACATCAACCATAACATTCAAAAACGATGTAACAAATACTACTTCACATAACAATTCACCTGCATGGAGGGCTTGCAGTATTTACAACGATGCAGTTCGTCTAAACTGGGAACTAGATTTCTGTTTCTCAATTAGACCGTTCTTGGAAATAATAACCCAGTCACTGAATTCATATTTGAAATAAAATTATCTATCACCATCGATGCATATATGTGGATAGGCCTGTTCCCTGGTTATTAAAGTTACCTTTTAGTTTTCTATGTAATAATATTCAAACCCTGTGTCTAGAGTATATTTGACATAAGATTAAATTTAGATTAAGCCTTCTACTTCTGTGCATTTACATCTGTGTGAACTTACTTCACTGCTCACAAAATTTAGAGGATATTGTAAGGTCAGCTCATAATGGTGCAATAATATAAGTGATCATTTAGTTTTTCAACCATTTATTACTTACATAATGCTATACTGACAGATAAAGCAGACCATGATTCCAGAGACCCTCTTATGAGTGTTTGAATCAAATTACATGAATGAAGAGAGAATATGGCAAACAAACCAAACAACATTAACACTACCATAATCGTAGGCCATGGGTGAATATTGTTCTTCAGTAAGGTGTATGGTCTCCTCGAACGCCTAGCACTGCTGCACACCTGTGTGCCATTGATGCAATGAGATGATCAATGAGATATTGGTGGATACGTGGCCACTCGTCCATAAGAGCAATCTTCAGCTGTAGAACAGTTGTGGGAGGTGCTGGTCTGCCTGCAATGCGCCTGTCTAATGCATCCCACACGTGCTCTATCGGATTTAAGTCCGGCGAGGAAGCTGGCCACTGCATACGCCGGATACCCTCCTCCTACAGCATGTCGTTCACCAACCCAGCATTGTGGGGACGTGCATAATCGTCCATAAACACAACGGAAGCACCTATGGCACCAGCATACGACAAAAGTCTGTGAATCTCGTCTCTATACCTTGCAGCGGTCACAGTACCACGGGGATGATGTAGAGGTCCGTACGTCCACCCAGGCTAATTCCAGCCCACACCAGCAACCCACCACCGCCATATGGGGATATTTCTTGTACAAAAGATGGGTTGTTTCGTGTCCCTCGTTCCCGCCAGATACGAACACGTCGACTATCCGATTCCACGTTGAATCGCCACTCATCAGAAAACATAACTGAGCTCCATTCGGCATGTCTCCACCCATGATGCTCCTCCGCCCAGTTTATGCGATCTCTACAGTGTTGTGGAGTAAACCTGGTACACACCATGGGCCTACGGGCATAGAGGCCACGTGCATGAAGTCGATTACGGACAGTTTGGGTTGATATTCTGCGTCCTGTTGCTGTTAGAAGAGCACTTGTCAGTTGAGTTGCATTCAGCCGTCTATTCCGGCGGGCTGTTAACATGAGGTAACGGTCATCCCTTGCTGTTGTTGCCCGTGGTCGACCTTGTCCTACCCTTCTGTGAACAGTAGCTGTTGTTTGAAAATGATTCCACAGTCTTGAGATCACACTTTGAGACCATCCAAGGGCTCGAGCCACAACTTGTTGTGTCTGTCCAGCTTCCATCCGTCCTATGGCCCTCCAAGCCATTGATTCAGGTAAATCACGTCGTGGAGGCATTGCTGTCCCTATGTCACGTCATTCACTAACTGACAACGGGAATGGAATGGCTCTGACCTCAGCAACAAACCACCGCCGTGTGACCCTTTGACAACAACAGTACGGACAGTGCCATCCGTCATGTGGTGTATGTGCAGGGGTGACGCAAACACATGTTTAACTTCTCTGGGAGTAAAGGAAAGCGATTGCATCTAATGCGGTTCGAAACGCATAGCATACATAGCTGAGTTTACAATATCCCCTACTTTTTGTGAGCAGTGTATTGCACTTAGATATTAATACTTAATGTAGCAATATCTGGAAATGTATTTTGTAGGTGCACTGTTGTGTACCGTCAACAAATAAATAAATAAATAAACAAACAGACGGACAGACAGACAGACATGGTGGTCACATTAATGTGACTGGACTGTGTATATGTATGGATATGTAAATTATATATAAACTTTTGAACTGACGGTGGTTTTGGGGTCTGGGGGATGTGAAACGCGAAGATACGTCGACATTTTACGGGAGTCCTAACATGCTACCCATTGCAATAGGTAGCTCTTTAATGAAATCTACCTTATGCCGTACACAATATAGGCTACACGGGGCTTATGACGAAACATTCCCCAAGCACCTAATTGAAACAAAATAATCCACTCATTCAGTGTTAAAAGTGACTAGACATAATGAGTGGTTTTGCTTTAATCTACTTTTCTTTGTTTCGGCTTATCAAATGTTAACGTTTACACCTACTCGGCGGGAATTCAATTTCCATTATTTTTATAATCTCCACTCCAGTCCACACTTTCGAATTTGAAAGGATAAGGAACGTACCTTGTGGACTGCTCAATGAGGTTGATAAGGTCTCCGTACTTAGCATTCAGTGAGGTGTCGAGCGGTGGGTCGCTATCTACACACGCCCCGCATAGCAAATCGCTATGGTGGAGTTATTCAAATTCACAGGGCATTGTGAAATGCTCGAGAGAACTTATTCTTAGGTTTACACAGTTCTAGAGTGTATGAGGGTGGTTGCTATGCTCACAGTTGTTGAAAATTAGCTTGCGTTTTAAACAGCATGTTTTGAACCTTGAGCGTCGGTATACGTTCCGTCAGCAGCCTTCAGGGGACGATGGGTGCATTGTCATGTGCTTCCATGACCTAGTGAAGATACAGGAAGGGAGAAATTATGACCATCCCTCTGCAGTGAGCATTTTGCTTCACGCGGGACCAGTCACTTTAGCACTCATTTCTGTGTGTTATAGTTTCGCTATACACAGTATTATCCTAAGTTATTTCATGCTTGAAAGAGTGTTCTTCGGAACTTATTATATCAAAGATTGATGCAGTGAGGGCCGCCGGGAAGAGGGGGGGGGGGGGGGGAATGCATAGCGGCACGTTAGTTTCTTTATTGCTCCTGCTTTTGTTTGTATTATGTAAAATCTTCGATATAACCAAATAAATTACAACCAGTCAGAGAATTTGCAGAGTAAGGATATCGATTTATTTACAGCTCAAATTTAATTCTATATATGAATCTTAGTGAATTTTAACTGTTCGGAATAATGTACTATATGTTAGTGTTGAATCTGCTATCAAACCAATGCGGAGTTTTAAATTAATGGTTATTTTTCATTATGTACTGGTAATTAAAGTGAAGACTTACAGAATTGCATGGCATGTTAACTTTATTAAAATTACTCAAAAATCCCTAATAGTTTTGTGCACTTTGCAAAATATATTTGAAAACCCCACGGAAAGAACGGGGTAAGTCCATTTTTTTCGGAAATGAGTTTATGGCGCATTCTGGTGGCCGGCCATCATAACTACAGATCAGTTGAAATTGATTACAAATAAAGCAGGACGTCGCCGAGATACAGAGGTTTCCATTTTTAGTGGAAACGGAGAGAACATCCCTTATCCTCTCAGTTTTCAATATTTAACTTCAGTAGTTATTTGTATTACATGAACTTCCTTTATAAGAAATAAATAACTATATTGCTTACACTCAATTGGGGTGTTTTAAGTACTTCTTTTTAGTCCTGAATGTTAAATTGGCTCTCCTGAAAAATTTACATAACGTAACTTACCCCGTTTTTTCTCGTGGAGTCTTCATTTCATAAAATAAATGCTAAAAAGTTTTTTATGAAATAAGATTTCATGTTTTTCTTTAAATTATGACCGTGCATCAGAGGCTTTTCTCAAATTGACATTATCTTTCCGGAATAGCTAGTAGTGCATGATGCAAGCTTTTAACGTGATGGACGACGACGGAAATGTGAACATAGAACAGCTGAAGAAGAAAGCTCGTTCCGATCTACAGTAACGTCATCAGGGCTGGCTTCATAAATTAGCTCAATGATATGGCTAAGAAGAGCAACGTAGGGTCTGATCCTTGTGGGAGAACATTCCTATTTATAACTTCAGGTTATAAGACACCAATGGGGAATATGGATATGCAAGAAATGATTACAACGGTTCAGAACATGAGTGGAGAACTTCTGGTGAACTCTTTTAAGTGAACGTTTTATGAAAAGTGACTAATATTTTATTTCATTCAGAGATGTAAAACTAATGATACATACTGTAGGTCAATTGTTTACAAATAAATAAGAATTCTGAAGAAAAAAAGTCCAGTGAACGTTGGTGTGTGTATATCCACAAGGAGTGGATAGTAGTCTAGTAATTAAAAGTATTTCAATGGGGTGGGGCCAGAAAAAGCATTGCATAGGGGCCTTAAATTCTCACGGCGAACCTGGATGCAATTAGTGTGTGAAAATGAATTCAATTAATGCCATTGCGTTTTCTTTATGAATCTCAACGTGGTTATATCGAGGACGAAAATAGTTCTTGTTGTCTTCAACCTGTCATCTTAATACTGACGGTGTTGTTGCTGTTGCTCCAGAATGCCGAAAATCTGCGCAATTTTGTCTTTTGCGCCATATTAACTAATATAGTTATTCTAATGGTACCTTTTATTTTGTTCATAGCTCATTCCTAACGCTACTTTCCTTATACGTTTCCATAATCACGCGTCCTATTACCAAACCACCTGATGTAGCTCCATAATCGCTTGAAGAGCTTGGACATTGTGGTCATTTAGCCTTGTGAACTTCATTGTGTGTGGAATTTGTCAGATAATCTATTTTTTTGTGGTGTCTGTGGTAGTGGGTGTATCTGTAATTCAGGTAAGAATTGGGAAGGAGGTGACCATGACCTTGAGTTAGGAACCATCTCAGCATTTTCCTGGATTACAAGTGGGGAAACCACGGAAAACCTCTTCCAGGATGACTGAGGTGAGAATCCAACCCCACCTCTACTTAGTTTTGCCTCACACGGCTGAGTGTAGACTGTTTTAGTCCACAGACCACTTGGCAGAGCCGAGGATCGAATCCGGTCCTACGGGGCGATAGCCAGGAATGCTAGCCGCTACACCATTAGATGTCAAGGCCCCAATTAAGGCAGGGAAATGAGACACCCTGGACCTCGGATACCCTCAGTGTCAGAAGAAGACAAGTGTTGACTAGGGAAAGTCGGCATGAAAGCATGACACAGTAAACCATGTGAGTGGATGCAATTCCGTACGCAGCTGAAATGCCGCGACCGCTAACTCAATGTCCTACTAGAAGTGAGTCACTGTGGTAATCTTCTTAATATTGGTTCTGTCGGTTAAGTCGAATATTCTATAATGGATTTATTGAACATTTCTATCGGTCCTTTATTCACAAACGAAAACAGCAAGTGATACAATGATACTGTTTAATTCCTTGGTTTATCTACCCCACCCTGATGGTGACTAACCTCTTTTAAATCCGGTAAATCTTAAGTTGCAGCTCGTTTTAGGACAAAGGGAGCAAAATCAATAGTGAGATGGCAGAGCATGTAGCGAGCGAGCTTATGTAGCATCATGCTCACTTTGCAGAATTCAGTATCTCGTCTAGTCAGCTGACAAACAAATGAGTCTATACATGCCAACTCAGTACGGAAGATCTAGCACGTGTGAATACTTCAGAACTGCCAAGAATTGAACAATTCGCTTAGGTTTCCCTGTCCTAGTGATAACATTTAATAGGTAGGCCAACATAAATATACGTGTTTCCGACCAGAAGGGCGAACTCAACAAATGCAAGTTTCGAGAAAAATGCCATTATAATTTTCTACCAAGGTCGAATTCGACATTATTATTCTTTTGTGATTACTTCAGGACGGTGTAGATTTAATAAACCTTTTGAGTCTCGTCTTTTTAATTCCATATAACGTTGACGCTCATAAGCGTCTAGTTGCATCTTCCTCTGATGCCAAAGTGCTCCCACATAGACAGCTATCTGGTTAAAAGTTTCGACATGCTGAAAAATTACATCAGAGATGGTCTTCTCGCAGCCAGGTCGACAAAAGGTTGACGCATTCCCAACATTGACGGTCGTTTTCAATATACGACGGCCTCCAGAATCTATCCGGCATGCCCCATTTGAGCGCCTTAGCATTTAAATCGCCAGCTACAATGAAGTTATTTCCCATATTATTCCCATTATAAATGGACTCGTTTGGAGCGAAGTAACAACTCATGTACGTAAGCGTAGGTCTACCACTCTTAATGCAAACGAAACCATCTTCAGATCCTTGATTTTTCAGTGGTCAATTTTCCCAGATCTGTAATAAATATTGCTGGTGTTCCAAAGTTGACCACAAACCATCCATGGTGGTCCCTGTCCTGATATTTCTCACTTATCTGATGATAATAAAAATAATAATAAGACGAACACAACCCCATCAGGAAGAAATTAAATGACTATTTGGGGTTTCAAGAAAAACCCAAGTTGAACACGGGGAAGATGTGGACGGAAGAAGGAAAACAGCAACACCCGCAACGTATGAAGGAGCACTGGTCAAAGATCAAAGCTCAGAGAAGACAGTTATGACGTGCTCCTTAGTATGCCGATACGATTAAATAATTTTAAAATAATTTAATTAATTAATTAAATATTATTTATGTTACATTATTGTGATATGTCTCACGAATCTGATGGCAGTACAGATTATCTGTGAGACATATTAATTATTATTTACTGTGACCTTTATGCATATCTGATAGCATAAAGTCCACATATTATTCCAACAAAATTTAATTCATGTCTCAAAAGCCGATGTGAGAATGGAAGTTGCTTGTGAAACTAGAAGGACAAAAGGGCGGTGCGTACGTGACTTGAAGAAGCTTTCTCCCAGCGCGGACAAAGGTAGCAGGAAAGAGAAAATCCACATCTGGAAACCAAATGTGCCAGGCAACGCGCGAAGGTCGTTCAACTGCGCGGTTAAACGCAGAAAACTCAACGATTACCTACCAAATAAACCCCGCCCATTTGAAAGGAATTAGAGCAGTAATTAGAATACAGAGACAGGAGTTATACCATCATATAGGGGATGATCCCAGCCTCTCAGAAGTACCATCAAGATTTAAATCGGATTATTCTGTGAATTTTGCCAGAATTAAAATGAAATCAGGGGGTGGATTTGAAACGACCAATGGCAGTGAGTGACGCTTGACGCGATCAGATCCCGCCGAAATTGAGGGACAATGAGGCAAATTACGGAGCTCATTAACTAACGATCCTACGATCGAATTTTGAATATGAAGGAGTCATTGAGACATTGGGAATGAGGACATTCTAAGGAGCTAGTTCACATATTCATGTGAGTATTATTTTGGAAATAAATTCTGAGAACCCCCTACTCCACGTCCCTTTAAGAGAAATCGTATAAATAATGGATTGAAACACAGCGAAGTTAGTCTACTCTGGGGCCACGAAAGCGGCGGTAGCCCGTGCCGCGAACCTTCGGACAATACGGTGATTTTTACAAGTTCTATAAGTATACTTTGGGGCGTCGTCTAAGGCGAAAGCCCGTGCCCTGAGCGTTCAGAAATTAACATTTTATAAGTTTTATTAAGTCTTTAATATACGCTGTGGACGCGAGAGCCTGCGTCAGGCATAAGAATAAATAACATTGTTGCAAGTTATAAGTAGAAGCTAGTATACCTCCGAAATTGAACATCGCTAAGTATTCGCGAGTGAAGAGTAGAACAGTGCATATCATAACAGTATGACGCAGTTATAGTGATAGGTATAGCCGCACGCGCTATTAAAAACTAGACCAGTATTCTAGGAAGCTACGAACTGTCGGCAGAACTAACTAAGCATTGATAGCTCTATGAGATAGGAGTTTCATGTACGAGAGCCGTGCATTGTGTTAAAGGTAATGATTCACAGTGGACCTTTGTTTTTGGTGAAATTTTGAGAAAAACCGTGTGTAAATTCTCCTCCCATCAAGATGCATCAACTATTGAAGAAGACTGATATCATGGACCAGAACAGCATCAGGAAATATGAGAGATAAGTAAATAATTGTATGGGGCATGAGGGTCACAATGTTTCCCATCATTGGGGTCGGATAAGTCTATCTCGATCATAAGCAGTTATGATAAAAATAGATATTTTAGGCATACCGGGCATGTTTGTGTAGAGTTATGTGTGTTTATCAGTAATATGAGATTTTGTGTGTTTTATAATGTGATAAGTATATGAGCATCAAAGTGTTATTTTAAATATGGTTTGTTTTTGGGATGTCATTTATCCTTGTGAATGCACAGTCATGGGAATATTTGTTTGATAGTGCTTATGCACAATGTAATTGTAAAAGTTAAATGGGGAAGACCACTCGATAATGTGACAAGATCGGTAAGTGACAGTGAAATTATAAGAGTAATGAGTATGGTAAGTGATTATCACGCGAGGTTACCAAATAGTAAGACCAGAATGGCTGGAAGGTAGTATGAGATATATTCAGATGAGGCTGAGAGTCGATCTTGGGTCGAGCAGAAATAAAGCGGATGCAGTATTCCCGCGTTTCTTCGATGATATAATGGTGAGTGAAAATAATAGCGGAGGTGGTATTCCCGCATTCTTCGACGATATGTAAAATGGTGAGTGAAAATAATAGCGGAGGTGGTATTCCCGCATTCTTCGACGATATGTAAAATGGTAAGTAAAATGATTGAATTCATTAGCTGATGAGAGCCCACTTTAGCTCCGTCGGAAAGAGGTTGCATTCTGCTCGAGCCCAGGACAGGTAAAAAGGGAGTCTTAAGATGCAGGTAGAAATGGTAAGTCGTCTGAATTCTAAAAATAGCCAGGAAGGTAGTGTCGGCCGGCTGGCTGGCATGGTGAAAGCACGTCTGTCACAAGGTCGAGTTTGGCATTGTATTATGAAGGGAGAGAGAGTCCTATTCCCCAGGGTTTCTTTGATATGCCGCTTCAGGAAGCGATGTGTTTATTGGTCATTATTATTTTGGAGTGCATTCATTATGTTGTTGTTTATTAATAATCACGGCGCACCGGCAGCCGAAGTATTTATTTGATGCTTCATATTGTTGACTTGTTTATTTTACCATAATTAACGGAGTCATAGCTCTGAGTGAAGTAATTGTTTTTAAGTCATAAAAAACACACATGCCCGTAACCTAGAATAGACCTATTGCCTTCATTATCTGACTCTTGTGAGGAAAGATGATGATTGTACGAATAGACGTGTCCGATTTCCCAAAGAACAAGTTTTGCAAGTTATAAAAATGAGTGCGCAATATTATTGTGATGGAATGGCTGGTTTATTTAAGCCACAGTTATTTGAATTAAGTCTGTTGACAATAACTCTTGGACTTGAAGCAGTGGACTGCAGTAAAATAGACTATTTTCTATTCCTGGTTTCAGCCAGTGTGAAACATTATTTTGCATTTATTTGATATTGTTGTTTTCAGTAATTTAAGGGAGTTGTTTTTATTTTATTTGTCTGTGGTTGGGAGAAAAGGGAGATGATGTTTTTGTGGAATAAATTATTTTATATTAGGAGATCTCTGACCTACTGATTTTAAGATAAGCCTCCTGTGATCCTGTAACAATATTCCTAGGATGTTTAGTATAAAAATAGAGCCACCCCGAACAGAGCACTACCCGAGTGAGAGTCTGCATCCTAGGGGAACGCGCAAGGGTATATATGAATTGGTGATAATGATGCAGTTATTCATATTCATATTATTTTTTCTTTTGTTAATTAGTGGATCACAGTGATGGAAAGTGTCAGAGAGTAGCTAGCCGGAGCCTACTGAAGTTTATATGCCGCCTTGAGGTCATATAAACAGATGTAGAGATCCCCCTATATAGATCTTTTATGGCGAGGCCCAAGTAGGGCGTTCGACAGTATAACCGAGTCCTTGGATGGTTGCTGTGATGTCTTACGAGGACACCCATAGAGAGGTATTTAATTTAATGGCGCCGAACGGTGTGGCCAAATTAACAAGTAATTCAGGGGAAAGTAAAGCCAGGAGTTTGTTTAAAATAAATAATCGAAAATGCTGAGTTTATTTTGCATAAGTTAGGTAGAAACAGCATTTTCGTGGCGCCCTTATATTTGAATAATTAGTAGCAAACTCCAAATGTATGTTGTAGGACGGCGTGAACCGTAAAAGTGATGGTAGTACTTTATTGACAGAACTGGGAAGTTAAAATTAATGCAGAAGGGTAAACTGAAATTTTATTCACAAAAGCAAACATCAGATAGACAGCTCTTCAAGCATATTAAAGTCATTAAGGGGATTAACGTAAATTGGGAATAAGCGACTCATTTTATGATTGCAGAAGATGGGAACATGAGGCTCCATGCCCCAGTCTTCTCAAATAAGTATTATATTGTGTGATATGGCGTCCGTGGAGGATATTCGACTTATCATTGAGAATTCAGTGGCTAGAACGATGGAACAGTTCGAACACTTTAAGAGGGAATGCAGGGAACAAAGTGAGATAAACAATGCACGTATAGCGGAGCAGAACGAATTAAACAATGCACGTATTACGGAACAAATCGCACAACAAAGTGAGTTAAACAATGCACGTATTGCGGAACAGTTAGCGGAGCAGATAGCGGAACACAGCACAGTCACTAACACACAGTTAATGGAACAAATTGCAGAACAGGGTAGGCGGAATAATGAAGTATTAAAAGAGGAATTAACGGAACAAATTACAGAACAGGGTAGGCTGAATAAGGAAGCGTTAAAAGAGGAACTGACATATAAATTAGCAGAGCAAATAGCTAAAATCACGCTCGAGACTACCACACAGTTAGGTCAGATGGAGACGAACTTAAGGCAATCAATAGCGTTCAGTGAAGAAAAGACGGCAGCGAAACTCATACAGTTAGAAGAAATATGTAACGCTAACACAGAAGGGATAAAGACAGAACAATTAGCGATTCAAGCTACCATAAAAGGAGTAGATAACGAGGTTAAGTCTGCGGCAAAACAATTGCACAGCCTGGAAGGAGAGATGATAGAGATTAGAACGGAAATAGACAAGGCAGCTTTGACTTCAGCAGAACGATGGAGCATTCAGGAAAACGAGAATGATGCACTTAAAGAGAGGATCCTGGAAAGCAATGAAATGATAGGAGGCAGGCTCGATCAGCTGGAAAGCGAGAAGAAAGAGGGAAAGAGAAAAGAGGAAAATAGATATGAGGCCATAAGACTGGAAATAAACAAGACATGCCAACAAATTGGAATTGACGGGTAAGAGGATAGAAAGAAACTTATAGAACAGATGGAAGAAAACCAAAGGAGAATAAAGGAGGTCGAACTGCAGTTACTGGGAAAAATGGAGATACAGGAACGGAAGATCATTAAGACCGAGATACAGTCTCTACAACAACAGGAAATGCTTCTGGAACTGAAAGCTCACGGCAGCAATAAAGAAACGAGTAGTGTGGCTAATCACTTTAACACAAGCCAGACCCAGGTAGAGAGAATGAATGAACTTAGTCCGGGCCGCGCGACCGCAGGTAGCGAAAATAATGAGGGGTTTCAAACATTTAGGGGACTTGCCTCAACACCTCAACAGCCGACTGGCGATAATAATAACAATAACCCGACTACACAGTATGTTCAAATAATTAGGATGCAGGAGGATCGCCCACGAAAATTTAACAATGACGGTTCACAAACACCGAAAGCTTTTCTAAAAGATCTGGAACACTACATTACAGACAATAATATTCCTGAGAATAAGAAACTCAGAATAACCGAGAAACTACTGGCGGATAGCGTTCTGACGTGGTTTAGAAGCTTTCGCTACACCTTTGAGGACATGGATTCCTTCAAGCAGGCATTTTTACGTCGTTACTGGAGCATGTCTATACAACATAATTTAAGGATGGAATTATATAGTAGGAAGTACCACACGTCCCAGCCAACACGTTACTCAGAATATTTTTCGGCTCAGCTACTTAGGCTGAAGGACATGGATATTTTACCACCGGAGTCAGAACTGGTAATGACAATTGGAAAGCAGTTTCCACTGCCAGTACAACAGTTTTTAATAGCGGCAAACGTCTCGAGCGCACTGCAAGCAGAGGAGGTGTTACGTCAGTTGGACGAGACGTCACTAAACAATCAAAATAGACACGTCAGAGCGAGTGACAGCGCAGCGCTAGTACACCAAGCCGAGCTAGTTAAAACTAGAGAACAAAGCACCAACACGAATGTTAGCCCTAGAAGCGGGAATAATAACGGAAGGCCAGACTCGCCGAAAGAGGAACAGAGGAGATATGAGCCAAGGAAGGAGAGGAACTGGCAGCCACAGCAGTACAGGAGAGATGAATGGAGAGGGCGTGGTCGCGAAGGTCCATATCATCATCGCAGATATGATAGGAGAGATAATAGAACGTGGAACCGAAGACGAGAGGAGAACCAAGGATATCCGGAAGACAGTCGACGGGAGTTACAAAGCAGGCATGAGGCATCACAACGATACCTAGATGAGTTGCATCGCAACCAAGAGACCGAAAAAGATCGCTGGCGAAGGACAATGGAGAATCGCGAAAACCCAGATATGGAAATCACTGGAGCAGAGAGTGAATTAATGCAGCAGCACCGCGAAAGCCAGAATGAGAAAAGGAATACGGGGGCTATTAAAAAAAACGTATTAGAGGGTGAACGAGATAGGCTAAATTTCACGCCCGATAAGACACAATGGTTGGTAGCGAACATCGAGGAATGGGTCGCAACTCCTGAGGATTTTACACGTGAAATTATTCAACCGGAGCAACACTGTTTGAGGAGATTACCAGTCATCATTACGAGGATAGAAGGACTAAGAGTAAAAGGATTAGTGGATACAGGGGCACAGCTATGTCTCGTATCAGAGGCATTAATTAAAGCTCTAAGCGAGAAACAGAGAATACCTACGATTCCAGTGCCACAGGTCAAAATTCGAGGAGTCATTCCCGAAAAATCAGCTGTATGCAAATTTCAGGTACAATTGGATTTAGAAATATTGGGACACATTTTCTCACATGTATTCATGGTGATGAACAAGATGAATGTAAATTTGATTCTGGGGGCGGATTTCCTATTTGAGCATCAAGCAGTAATTGACCTGCGCAATAATGCCATTAAATTTAGAAATGTGGAAGGATTATCTGCAGTAGGACTGAACATGAATAACCACGGCTTGGATAGAGAAGCTGACATTTGGAAGCTGGAGGCCATTCCTGAGGAAGAAGAAGAAGAAGAAAGTCAAGCAGATGAAGAAGACTCGAACACAGGACTCCTGGAGGGAAAGCAAGAATTGGAAGATGAAATGTGGTCCATGGCAGTAGAAGAAGATGGCAACAAAGACAGTTTTGAGGCACTTTTGAAAGAAAAATTAAGAGAGGCAAAGCTGAATGATGATGAAAGAAATTGCTTGGCACAAATGCTTTGTAACCACTCAGCAGCATTTAATACACTACCGGGAAAAATTTTAAATTTCAAGTACGCTATGCAGGTAGATAATTGGACACCATTTAAGAGCCGACTCTACCCAATTCCAGAAAAGCAGCGTGCAGCAGTTAGGAAAATTATAGGTGAGATGCTTAATGGGGGCATAATTAAGAAAGCTCCAACCCCATATTTGAACGCCATATTAGCGGTGGCGAAACCAAACGGTTCAGTGAGGTTGTGTCTCGATGCTCGCACCCTCAATTCCAGATTAATAGATGAAACCGACCGTGCACCACTAATTAAAGATGTACTCAAGAAGTTCCATAAAAAGAAAATATATTCGTCTGTCGACCTTGCGAATAGCTATTGGCACATCGAGTTAGAAGAGAAATCACAGCTGTTAACTGGATTTCTATTCGACAATCAGAGTTTCACCTGGTGTCGCCTACCATTTGGAGTTAAGACAGCCGGATCTGCACTAATCCGAGCATTAGATCGAAATTTAACAGAGGAAGTGAAAGACATGACTGTCAGATACGTCGACGATATTTTATTAGCATCGGAGAGCAAGGAGGAACACATGCAAAATTTAAGCAAATTGTTAGAGAACCTAGAAAGGGCAAATTTCAAGATCAATCTAAAAAAATCACACTTTTTTCAGCACGAAATTTTATATTTAGGACATATTGTTGATGGAGAAGGGATCAGGCCCAATCCAGTGAAAATCGAAGCCATTAAAAATTTTCCTCGACCGACCAGAGTCAAGCACATAAGGATGTTCTTGGGAGCCACCAACTTCTTTCGTGAAAACTGTCCAGGATACACCGAAGTAGTAGCACCATTACAAGAGATGCTAAAAAAGAACAACCGTTGGTTTTGGAACGAAGAGTGTGAGAGGTCATTCATAGCTACGAAGGAACTATTGTCAAATAACATCAATCTGAGCTACCCAGATTTTTCGAAGGGGTTTATAATACAAGCAGATGCATCTTTAGTGGGCATTGGAGCAATGCTTTTCCAAGAAGACGCAGAGAGAACAGCAAACCGCTCATACCTAGCATTCATCAGCAGGAAATTGAGAAAACATGAGAAAAATTATACCATCTCAGAGCTGGAGCTTTTGGCGATCATATACGCGCTCCAACAATGGCGTCGTATTATATATGGTTTTTCCATAACAATCCGCACTGATCACAAGGCGCTGACCTTCTTATTTAAGACTACCATGGTGAGTGAACGTATCAACAGATGGGCCATTTATATGCAGCAGTTTAATATACAAATTGAGCACATATCAGGAAAATTGAATGTAATCCCGGATATTTTGAGCCGAAATCCAGAAGAAGAGGCACAACAGGAGGAAATGTTAGTGCAGCACATTGAGCTGACAAATGAAGATCGAGATTTCTTACAAGAACTGAGGAGATTACCGGAGGAACAAGAAAAGGAGCCATGGATGATGCAGATGATTAAATTCCTCAAGAGAGAGATAACACCTGATACCCCAGCATATCGAGAAATTGAAGCTCAAGCGAGAAGTTATTCATACTTCAATAATATGCTCCATAAATTTATAGATGAGGATCATGTCAAGTTACGGATATTGTTACCAGCTTCGTTACAGAGGAAATTAGTGTGGCATACTCATTACGCACTTGGTCACATAGGGTTAGACAAGACGCAAGCAACAATAGGTGAAGCTTTCACTTGGCCACGGATGAGAATTACTATACGCGATGTCCTGAAGACATGTGATATTTGCCAGCGCGCAAAACCCAATAACTTCCTCATGAGACAATACCCAAAGCCAATATTGCCACAGAAACCGTTAGAGCTCATTGCTACGGACTGTCTTGGTCCATTGCCAAAAGGACGTAGAGGAGTGCGACATGTCCTTGTATGTGTGGACGTCTTTTCAAAATTTGTTGTTCTATGTGCTATCCAGAAAACAACTTCGAAACAGGTCCTGAGCCGCATCAAGAATCGAGTTATACCTATAATGGGAAAGCCTGAGTTTATTCTTTCTGATCACGGAAGTTATTACACGTCAGCAGAATTTAAGCGCGGATTGACTGAGCTATACATCAAGCATGTACTTTCTAGCATACGCCATCCACAAGGAAATCCGAGCGAAAGAGTCATCCGTGAGGTCTCCAAGCACATCCGGATGTTCATTCCTAAAGAACACCACCGTTGGGCCGATACACTGAAAAATATTGAGATTTGCATCAATGACACGTCATGAGTCAACTGGACAAGTACCGTACACGCTACACTTGAACCAGCAACCACCGAGATCTTGGACAACAGTACTAGATTGCCCAAGAGATCCGCAACCAGCACCACAGCTGAGAATCGAACGGACGGTCACCTACATGAGAGAACAGGCTGACAGGAGGCTGAGAAGGTTGAAGGGAAAACGCTTTCACAGGGAATTGAACGTCAATGAACTGGTTTTGTTGAAGAGGCCACCTATCTCTGATCCAGTGAACAAAGTATTTCATAAATGGTGTTTCCCATACGTAGGACCGTATAGGATCATAAGAAATTTGGGGAATAATGCATATAAGATACAGGACGTAAACAGTGGAAACACATCAGTTGTAAATTGCTCAAACCTCAAATTATATTACAAAAGGGAACCGTTTGATCAACCACGGAACACCGCGGGTGTCAACATTGTGGAAATTGCATAAAGATGAGCCAAATGCACGTGGAACGAGGAAGTAGTCGATCATAAACAGACCCGGTGTATACAGTGGAAGACCGTGAGGCAAGTAGACTGGGCGAGACAGGCGGACAATAGCTAGCTACCTGCGCCAGACAGCAGAGACACTAATCTTAGCAAGAATGTAGAGAGGGAGACTAGGATCGCACCAAGGGAATCCCTGCACACAACAGCAGTGGCGAACCAAATAAACAATAAGGGGTGACGACGGAACCTTGCAGCATCCGTGAGGCGGATCGAGATTGAAAAAAAAATCATACGTTCCATATCGATTTTTTTTCTTGGCAGAGGGGTAATGTGACCTTTATGCATATCTGATAGCATAAAGTCCACATATTATTCCAACAAAATTTAATTCATGTCTCAAAAGCCGATGTGAGAATGGAAGTTGCTTGTGAAACTAGAAGGACAAAAGGGCGGTGCGTACGTGACTTGAAGAAGCTTTCTCCCAGCGTGGACAAAGGTAGCAGGAAAGAGAAAATCCACATCTGGAAACCAAATGTGCCAGGCAACGCGCGAAGGTCGTTCAACTGCGCGGTAAAACGCAGAAAACTCAACGATTACCTACCAAATAAACCCCGCCCATTTGAAAGGAATTAGAGCAGTAATTAGAATACAGAGACAGGAGTTATACCATCATATAGGGGATGATCCCAGCCTCTCAGAAGTACCATCAAGATTTAAATCGGATTATTCTGTGAATTTTGCCAGAATTAAAATGAAATCAGGGGGTGGATTTGAAACGACCAATGGCAGTGAGTGACGCTTGACGCGATCAGATCCCGCCGAAATTGAGGGACAATGAGGCAAATTACGGAGCTCATTAACTAACGATCCTACGATCGAATTTTGAATATGAAGGAGTCATTGAGACATTGGGAATGAGGACATTCTAAGGAGCTAGTTCACATATTCATGTGAGTATTATTTTGGAAATAAATTCTGAGAACCCCCTACTCCACGTCCCTTTAAGAGAAATCGTATAAATAATGGATTGAAACACAGCGAAGTTAGTCTACTCTGGGGCCACGAAAGCGGCGGTAGCCCGTGCCGCGAACCTTCGGACAATACGGTGATTTTTACAAGTTCTATAAGTATACTTTGGGGCGTCGTCTAAGGCGAAAGCCCGTGCCCTGAGCGTTCAGAAATTAACATTTTATAAGTTTTATTAAGTCTTTAATATACGCTGTGGACGCGAGAGCCTGCGTCAGGCATAAGAATAAATAACATTGTTGCAAGTTATAAGTAGAAGCTAGTATACCTCCGAAATTGAACATCGCTAAGTATTCGCGAGTGAAGAGTAGAACAGTGCATATCATAACAGTATGACGCAGTTATAGTGATAGGTATAGCCGCACGCGCTATTAAAATCTAGACCAGTTTTCTAGGAAGCTACGAACTGTCGGCAGAACTAACTAAGCATTGATAGCTCTATGAGATAGGAGTTTCATGTACGAGAGCCGTGCATTGTGTTAAAGGTAATGATTCACAGTGGACCTTTGTTTTTGGTGAAATTTTGAGAAAAACCGTGTGTAAATTCTCCTCCCATCAAGATGCATCAACTATTGAAGAAGACTGATATCATGGACCAGAACAGCATCAGGAAATATGAGAGATAAGTAAATAATTGTATGGGGCATGAGGGTCACAATGTTTCCCATCATTGGGGTCGGATAAGTCTATCTCGATCATAAGCAGTTATGATAAAAATAGATATTTTAGGCATACCGGGCATGTTTGTGTAGAGTCATGTGTGTTTATCAGTAATATGAGATTTTGTGTGTTTTATAATGTGATAAGTATATGAGCATCAAAGTGTTATTTTAAATATGGTTTGTTTTTGGGATGTCATTTATCCTTGTGAATGCACAGTCATGGGAATATTTGTTTGATAGTGCTTATGCACAATGTAATTGTAAAAGTTAAATGGGGAAGACCACTCGATAATGTGACAAGATCGGTAAGTGACAGTGAAATTATAAGAGTAATGAGTATGGTAAGTGATTATCACGCGAGGTTACCAAATAGTAAGACCAGAATGGCTGGAAGGTAGTATGAGATATATTCAGATGAGGCTGAGAGTCGATCTTGGGTCGAGCAGAAATAAAGCGGATGCAGTATTCCCGCGTTTCTTCGATGATATAATGGTGAGTGAAAATAATAGCGGAGGTGGTATTCCCGCATTCTTCGACGATATGTAAAATGGTGAGTGAAAATAATAGCGGAGGTGGTATTCCCGCATTCTTCGACGATATGTAAAATGGTAAGTAAAATGATTGAATTCATTAGCTGATGAGAGCCCACTTTAGCTCCGTCGGAAAGAGGTTGCATTCTGCTCGAGCCCAGGACAGGTAAAAAGGGAGTCTTAAGATGCAGGTAGAAATGGTAAGTCGTCTGAATTCTAAAAATAGCCAGGAAGGTAGTGTCGGCCGGCTGGCTGGCATGGTGAAAGCACGTCTGTCACAAGGTCGAGTTTGGCATTGTATTATGAAGGGAGAGAGAGTCCTATTCCCCAGGGTTTCTTTGATATGCCGCTTCAGGAAGCGATGTGTTTATTGGTCATTATTATTTTGGAGTGCATTCATTATGTTGTTGTTTATTAATAATCACGGCGCACCGGCAGCCGAAGTATTTATTTGATGCTTCATATTGTTGACTTGTTTATTTTACCATAATTAACGGAGTCATAGCTCTGAGTGAAGTAATTGTTTTTAAGTCATAAAAAACACACATGCCCGTAACCTAGAATAGACCTATTGCCTTCATTATCTGACTCTTGTGAGGAAAGATGATGATTGTACGAATAGACGTGTCCGATTTCCCAAAGAACAAGTTTTGCAAGTTATAAAAATGAGTGCGCAATATTATTGTGATGGAATGGCTGGTTTATTTAAGCCACAGTTATTTGAATTAAGTCTGTTGACAATAACTCTTGGACTTGAAGCAGTGGACTGCAGTAAAATAGACTATTTTCTATTCCTGGTTTCAGCCAGTGTGAAACATTATTTTGCATTTATTTGATATTGTTGTTTTCAGTAATTTAAGGGAGTTGTTTTTATTTTATTTGTCTGTGGTTGGGAGAAAAGGGAGATGATGTTTTTGTGGAATAAATTATTTTATATTAGGAGATCTCTGACCTACTGATTTTAAGATAAGCCTCCTGTGATCCTGTGACAATATTCCTAGGATGTTTAGTATAAAAATAGAGCCACCCCGAACAGAGCACTACCCGAGTGAGAGTCTGCATCCTAGGAGAACGCGCAAGGGTATATTACAACATATATACAGATTATATTTCAATGCAAGAGTGCGTGCCAATTTTTTTGTAATAATGAGAATGATAATTATATTGGTGATAATGAGAAAAATATTAATGTAAATTATTAAAGACACAAAAAGTTACACTATAGTAACTTCGTTATATTAATAAATTTATGTTATGAGTTAATGTTTAGTTAGGTAATAGTTTTTAATGTGACGTATAGCTAGTTGTTTGCTGTTCATGTTAGTCAATCCAGGTGGTAGTTCATTAAGTAGTGATAGTATAATATAATTTAGTCTCTTGAAACCTTAGCTATCTAATATATAAAGCGCAAATACCACTCACTGACTGACTCACTCATTCATTCATTCATCACGAAATCTCAGAAACCACCGAACGGATTGGAATGAAATTTGGTATCCAGCTTCCTCAAGGGCCGAAAACGCCCTCTAAGAAAGGATTTTTGGATATTCAGGTTCTAAAGGGGGTGTTAAGGGGGTAGACCTGCATTTCATTGAATAGCAATATCTCCCGATTGGTTTCATTGGAGGATGTGATACTCGGCATATAAACTCACCATTAAAAGTAAGAAGACACGTGTCTGAGGGTTTTTCGATGCCGTGTATATTATGAGGTGAAAGGGGTGAAAAGTGGGGGTTGAAGGATTCCTAATGGAGCGTGTATCTCTTAAACGACATAGGCGAGGAGTTTGGAACTCAGCCGAAATAAATCAGCATAAAAAATAACTAAACAGGTGTTTGACCGTTTTTTCATAAATCCAATTTAAGGGGCCCATGGGGAGGGGTGAAATTATATGGGAGGGGGGGGGGAAACGTAATATGTCTGAGTGTAGAATTATACATGGCCTATATTGTAGACAAGAACACATTACATCTTTTTTGTCTCTTGCTATTTCATCATACGACGAATACTTAGGGAGTTATTAATGATTTTGTACTTTTTGGCCGGAATTTTCTAAGTCCCAGGAATGACATAAAAATTGATTCGAATGAAATTTCAAAAAATAGTTTTTTTAATACTTTTATTATATTTTTAACGTCTTTTGGGGTCCAAAACCAACATGATATTTTGATGTTTTTTTTCGTCCCATGCATTTTTGGTTTCAGGTGATAGAATTATTTTCCACTAGGACCGATGCTTATCTATCTATATAACTAATGTTATAACGGGATTCCAAATGTTATTGCGGGCGAAGCCGCGGGTAACAGCTAGTTTATACATAAAGGTTTTACATATTTAGTACTTGTTATGGCTCTTGTTTGTATGTTGTGAGAGACCTTATGCCTGAATCTTGGATCATGGTAGTAGAGATTCAGTACAGTAATTTGAAACAACTCTTCAATATTAAAATAGTAATAATAATAATAATAATAATAATTGAATATAAACAAAAATACGGTGATTATGATGAGATTCTTCGTAGCGGACGTAAGATCCGTTTCATTGTACTCTGATATTGAACTTTTCTTTTCTCAAAGTATCCCAAGACGTAGAAACTAAAATAGTCAGTTGTGATTTACTGTTTGTAATGTTGATACAGTTTAGGAAGTTGGCGTCCTGAAACTGGTCTAATACTAGGAGGAAGTCGGGGAGGATTACATTACAGTATGTCGAGAGTAGCTATAACTTTTCTGAGAAGTAATAATGTATCTTGATGAATGCTAAGTACGCCTGTAACTTGTTATGCTCTCCTTTTGCCTATATATTGCTAGCTTTATGTTTGAATTGCTGAGGAAGACTAATTTTGCTACAGAACATATCGGCTGGTAATAAAGAGTTTTATCTCTGCCCCCTGGTACATGTGAATGATGGCTTTCCTTTGTGTTCTAGCTCTGGTTTACTGCCAGTGAAAGTAATAACTTTCTCCTGCGGGGACGCTTGCTCTTTTACTACCGACGCTCGTTATCAACGCAAGGAGGACGCCGGCGCCCGTCCCCACACTAACCCGTCGACAATTTTCTGCTTGCACGCGAGTTACCTTCATCTGCTCATAATGTAGAATTTGTTTTTTGTGCTGACGCGTGCCAAAATTTCTTACGACTTGCTTCTTTTCTTAAGACATGACTACGGCCCGCTAGACGCTATTTCGCCAGAGTTATGGCCTATACGTTTCTTCTGCTTGCCTGAACACTACTGGAAATATGAGTCACTCCTGTTTTAGCACTCCCCCAAGTTATAGCGTTCGCCTAGCTGTATTTTTGGTCTGTACTCTCTTTATTGAAAACAACTGCTGTTTTAAGGGGTAAAACATCTAGGTCAGCAGCCCCTAATTATATGGTGATAATGAAATATGAAATGGAAACTACCACCACTACTAACTGCCCGCCTTCTGCGTTCTTGAGGTATGTTTTGAGACTAGGGTTGCAAATGTCCTAGGTTACATTCCGAGCTTTGGCAAGACATTTTATTTTTGGTTAATAAATTTAATTGCATCCGAATGGCCAAAATACAATATTCATGTTGGTTATTTAGTCTATTGATCTTTGCTATACTCTAAAACTGATTTTGTCCTATTTTTGCATCGGTTGATGTGATAGCGGTCACCACACAAAGTACACACACTCATTTCCTACTTCATGTCGTCGCACATAGTTTGTGGTGATATCCATGGACCGCTAAACTTGTGATGACGCCTTAATTCTTGATTTGCCTCCGTCCAGTGTCGGTCCCACATGGCGTCTGTACAATACAATTCAAGCCAAATATACTCCATTTTTTGTCATCTCTCTTCAAGTACCTTGGCACTATTTTGAGTGGATGGTAGTAAGAACCTTGCCTTTATGTCATCGATATAGGAAGTATCTTTGGCCATTTCATATACCAGTCTCGACTTTGTGTTTATTCCAACACAGAGTGCTCTTTTAAGAAACCTTGCCTTGGTTGATATTTGGAACGGGAGACACTCAACGAGGTGGATTCCATTCCCTTGATGTACTAAGATTTCCAGTCGGTCGTCTAGTATGTTCATTTCTAACTTTAGCATTATCTCTTCGTTACGAGTGCCTTCCTGCCATTGCTCCCATCTATTTGTCCCAGCAATCATTCGTTCTACCCTCATATCAGTTACCTCTAACTTTAGTGACAGATATTTTGTATCTACTCAGCACTCATTTTCTTCAGGAATGGTGATTTTAAGTGATATGAATTTCTTGACTTTCGGACATGTACAGTAGTAATCTCTAGTTTCGAGATTTAACGTGTGGAAGAGAGAATATTTATTAGTTCTATAGACTCAAATTGATCTGCAGTTATTTTCCTTGATTAAAACTCGGCAATTCTTTTTGGTTTGTGCCGTGTCGTGTGTGGGGTTGCGCCTAGGACACCACGCTGGCTCATCAGCGGGCTCCTGGTGTCCCCGCCCGGACCCACACAGGAGTAGCGAACTGCGCGCTACCTCCATTTTTATAAAGCGCACCTGCGCCTCCTTACTGAGAGAACTCAAAGCTCAAGCAGCCATAACCTCCCTATGAAGACTTCCAAAAAGATTCCATCCACCATTTCCCTTGATGTTTGTAATGAAATGAGCAGCCTTCTACTCTTCACTAATGTGATGTAAAACTATATTAAAAATAATAGTAGGAATAGTTTAACCTTTTCAATCCCAAGCATTTTTTTTCATCTGGCCACATAATTGTGTGGGTGAATATTTTATTTTTTATTTCGTAGTTGAGATAACGTTTGGGCTCCAGACCGGCCTGCATCAATTGTGTGGGTTTCTGGCTACAAGGAACTCTAATATGAAGCTCCTTTTGTATTCCATGAAGTTGTGAGATCTGTTTGCTTTTCATCTATGGACAACATGGCTGCCAGCAAGCGAACGACCTCGAGGTAAATATTAGTAATTAGATTCTTAAATACTGCACCAGCAAATTACTAGTCAGGATATAAAATGAATACTTAGGCTACATTGTAATACGTTAATTCACATATATAATGACCATACGAATCTAATTACTAACATCATCGCCGTCTGTAATTCTCAAGCCGTGTCATAAGGTTTGGCAACACCGCCCATCTGTCATCTGGGAGGCCTAGCGCAAGCACATGGTAATTGCTAACACTGGGTAAACACATATATTTTGAGGCCAAATGTTTCCGAAAATACAACAGAACATAACGTCCGCTAAATCTACACACAAATATCACAAATAATGGACACATATTATCATGCTGTGTACTGTCGATTCCCGATAAGGTAATAATAAAAGGCTGTACTGTACCTCTATGTCCCAATGTGTGAAGTTTCCTTTTATTGCTCACTGCCGTCATTGACGAGCTCAGAAAAAAGTATTACGACTATTCTTACGAACTTAGAGACTGCCTTTGATTAAAAAAATCTTCACTTTTTATCCACACATGCACTCATCACAATCACAATAGGCCTCCAAACTTAATGCTGACAGTCTAGCAATAATGCTCTACTGAACACTTAATTTAAAAATATGTAGCTTTCTTATGAAATTACCTAAAGGCACTTGCCAACTGAGTTCAGTTCATAATGTACTGGAAAATACAGGCCACATGAAGATATATACCAAAACTAAATTACTAGGCACTGAAAGTCCACCTCGCTGTAGTGATCAAAACGTAGTGATATAACCAGTTATTTTAATAGTGCTGCCATAATTTGACTTAAAGTCAGGCACACAACAGTTCCTAGGTATCTGAAATAGTTTAATGAAATATTAGTGAAGAATTTGTTGGTTAAATTCATTAGTAAATATTAGTTACACAAGCAACGTAATACGGGAAATACTCACTTCTACAACTTTCAGCAGGTCTGATTTACCACGAGGAATTTCACTGGTGTTGAAATAGTTAGTACGAACTGCTTTTAGATGCTGTCATATCAAAATAAACTATATTTATGAATGACACTTAGCATGTGGTCTTTCGTGTTTATAGAACTAAACGTTGCCAATTCTACCAATAGCACGGCTTGAGAATTATAGACGGCGATGCTAATATTCACCTCAAGGTCGTTTTCTTACTGGCAGACCTGTTGTCCATAGATGAAAACAGATCTCACAACTTCATGGAATACAAAAGAAGCTACATATTGGAGTTCCATGTAGCCAGTAACCCACACAATCGATGCAGGCTGGTCTGGAGCCCAAAAGTGATCTCAACTAAGAAATAAAAACAAATTACGTACTCACACAATTGCGTGGCCAAGGGTTGAAATTGTTAAAATAGTACATTATGCAATGAGCCTATAATTGCAATAATTACCATTATCGGCGAATTGCATACGACTGTTTATGTTCGACCATAATTATAACTATTTTATGTACTGAACAGAGCGCATGGGACGCAGAGAATACGTTGTATTTGACCATGGCATCCTGGAATACCTCACTATGACACTCGCAACGCAGTGAAATTTAAAACAGGGGACCATGGAAGTGAGCACAGGTGCGATGCAATCCTCACCTAATTGGTCACACAACTGTTTCTTGAGCTCTGATTGGTGGGAGAAACTGTATCATAATGAAAACTTGTACTATAATGAGACTCATTGTAGAACAGTTTTCTGACATATAATATTTACATTTCGCCAGGGTCGAACATAAAATCTTTTATCGAACACAATATAACGAGAATGTCTATGCAATGATAATATATGTCCCTGGTTCATGATGTGTGTCAGGCCATAATGTTTTAGTGTATGCGGCTGTTTAGTGTTACATTATGCTGTACTCGACCCTTGCTCCGTTATATGTCACTATTTGGCTCAAGCTACATAGTGCACCGGTTCTGGGTTCAACAACCCGCTGGCTTCATTGCACTGGCCCATATAAAAAGTATTTCTGTGCAGGCAGTCGGTCACACCACCGCTCGCTGCTCGTACTTTTATGACTTGTGTCCCCTGCACCGATATTTTTAAACCAAACATCTGCACCAGTACAGTCCGATAAACTCACAGTGTGTGTGTGTGTATGTATGTGTGTGTGTGTGTGTATAGTAAATTTAGAAACAAGGTCGCAATCGAACAAGTGTTTCTTGTTCATCTCCTAAATGCTGGAAGATAATGTAACCTCAAGGTCCATCCTCGATTTATCTGCTGTTGTACGGAAATAGAATTAACCAAGGACTAGAGCACGCTACTTCCGTATTCATAGCATTAAGTAGTAATCGTAATAATTTTATAAATGCGCTATTTATTAACTCTGTGAAGGCAAATACAAACTAATCCTGATATCTCGAATCGTTCGAGGATGTTAAAATAAATTCTATATTCGAAAATTCCAGTTATGGTGATACGTAGAGAAAATGTTATATATGTGATGTACTGGTCGCAAAATACTGTATGTAGACTAGGCTTACACCAAATCTCTACATAGTATAAAACATAGTCCCCGATTCTTGGATGTAACGGGTAATCTCAAGAATCACTGGATGGATTTTGGTGCGGTTTTCACCATTCTGTAAAGGGATTTCTCGAGGAAGGTTTCTGTAGAAAAACAATCATTTATGACCAAAGGAAGCCGAGCAGTAACGATTTCAGTGAATCGAGTCAAAGAAAAACGTGCTATCTGTCCGCCTTTTAAGCTTACGGTGGGTAAACCGTTAAAAAACAGGAGTGTATTATGAGAGTGAGAATTGTTCAGCATGAAAAATTCTACAAAAAGTCCTGGACAGCATTTTATCTCTATCTTAAAAATATCGCCCTCTAAAAGTTTTTTTTTACGTTTTCATTTCTTCCAACAATCACCATTCAGTGAAAATTCAAATTACTATCTTCGGAGCGAGTTTACGAGCTAGCGAGCCCATCACCCCGGCTTCGGCTACCATTAAATTGTCGAGTTAAGACCTCAGAGAAGAGTTTGTGTTTGGAGTTTCGTTGTTCACATCGACTTTTTTGAATTGCGTCTGGAACGTGCCGTCCGTGCGCCTTTTGAGTTTACGCTGCCTAAACCGATAAAAACATCGGGCGAAGCCGGGGCGGGATGCTAGTAGTTGTCTAATTTTATGTAATAAATATGGATGTTGGCAATGACAGCTTTATTACATTATTTAAGTAAGTAAAAATTATCAATAGGCCTACAAAATTCAGACAAGCCTTGATCTTCTTCTTTATGACTTGAATAAATAAGTCATCTTCCGCTTCATTTTCTGTGCACGATCTTCCACCACAAAGTTCTCAACCACATTCAGTGATGTATGAAACAAGTTGCACTGTAACAATACCTGAATGTTCGAGATACGAAACAAGTCTTAAGTGCCTGGGATATAATTTTGAATGAATGAAAGATTTCCTTTATCTAAACAACTAAACTAAACTTAGGAACACATTTACCGTAAGACGTTTTCTTGAGGAGAAGATAATTTTCCACTGGGAAAATTCGATGTTTTGTTCTATACCTAATCATATTCACGTGATACGAGATAGCCAACAGTACTTCTCCACAAGTCGTAATTATCTCAACTAAGGTATCTTGCCGGCTCCGATTGTAATAAATGCAATGGCAGCATTCAGGGCTTCCTGCCCCACCCTTGTGTAATCGGCAAATGCTGGTCAACTGGCGGTGACTAATCACTCCCCGCCCGTCACACGGCCAGTTCTATATTGAAGGCTCTCGCTGTAGTATACGTGCGTTATCTGTGTGTGAACGTTCTACGTAGAAACATGATGATGATGATAATTGTTGTTTTAAGGGGCCTAACATTTAGGTAATCGGCTCCTAATGGTTTGGGTGATAGTGAAAGATGAGATTAGAATGTAATGAAAACTATAACTAATACTAACTACAGACTTACATACTAGAAGAAGAAATGGTAAACAAATAAAGAATAAGGCAAACAATGGCCAGGAGGAAAATAAATGCCCTCAACCCTCGAAGAATGAGGATTGAGGGACTTGGAAGGAAGGAGAACCAGAAAAGGCAGATAGGAAAGTGAAAGAGGGGAGGGTCCGCCCCAGAAGCACTGGAAAAGGGGGGAAAACGGGAGCCAGCTCAGGTATCCCTCGGGGTTGCCAACTCCCTAACTCACCAACCGTGAGACCTTGAGGGTGCACCAGAAGTGATGGGACTACACACACCCTGCGTCCTTAAGGGCCTTGAGCAGAAGGAAGGAGATGGAAAGAGAACAGAAGAGGTCTGACCCCTCAAAGAATGAGGGATCAGGAAAGATGAGACAAGGGCCAATTAAGGCGGGAAAGTAAAGGAATCTCTAGACCTCGGATACCCTAATACCGTCGGGGTCGGAAAAGAAAAAGAGTTGACCAAGGGAGGTCGAGAGGAAAGATGACAGAGAGAAGCCCGGCACAGTAAGTGGATGCACTGACGAACTCGGCTGGGGTCCGGTGGTCGCCAACCCGCTAACAAGTTGTGAGCCCCTGGGGGACTACGTACAAACAGCAAACGGTTTCACACAGGAACAAATTGTAATGTATGTCAGCAATGCGCTAAGTCATTCATCATTAAATATTACCTGAACTTAGAAATCATGGTGTTACGGCTGTGAGTTTGTGTCATCGCTCGCCGCTTGAGTCACAACTGCCCCAGGGCTGGGCTGCTCGGCCTCAGTGTATTGCGTGTGCCTTATGCAACAGGGCTACTAAGACAAAGGGATAGTCCAGAATATTCTTGACTGGACCAGCGATGGAAACCTCGAGAAGCCGCGAACCCTGGATGGATCTGGAAGCATGTATTGGGTCACCGGCCTGCTATATAAGTGCGATCTGACAAGCAGGGGTTGTTGTTGTGTTTTACGAGCTAGTGTGAGCGTTTATTCTGAGCGACAAAAGTGTGGTGACTTGCGAAACCCCTAGTGTAGCGGCGAAGTGAGGAACATACAGGGGACTGCCGTGTTCTGAGTGAGTGTGCTTTCACTGAGAGTCAGATATTGTGGTGTCGAAATCCAGTGACATTGTTTCTCCCAGCTGGTGAACAGCGCGCAGCAAGTGCTCGTAAGTACTGTAGTAGGCGCACATTAGGAAGAAGTTGCATGTAGTTCAGTCAAGGCCACTAGGCTCATTAGCGGCAGGATTAACTTCTGTGGTTTGTTGACAAGGGAAAGGGGCAAGAGCTCTCCACAAGCAAGAGACTTGAGGAAACTGGAGTAAGGTTCCTATTGTCTGTAATTGCTGATGAGTAGTGTAATTTTCTGGCCGCAATAAAGTTAATTACTTCTTTAAGCAGTAATTGGTATTGTGCTTCCTACCCACCGTAATCCAGTTAACAAAAAGTTCCACTAGGGGGGTGGCACGTAACAACTGGTGTCAGAAGTGGGATTACGAACTCAAGCACAACACCTGACGGTCCTGGTTTCAAAACCCGAGCAGGTCATTTTCTCTAATTTTCTTGTGAGTGCATGCCCTTTACAAGACAAACAACTAAAATGGAGGCGCAATTGGCAGGATTGCTAGAAAAGTTAAATGGCATGGAAACCAAAATGGAGGACGGCCAGAAGAATTTAACCAAGGACCTAACTGCCAAATTAGAAGACGGGCAGAAGAAGCTAGAAGACGGCCAGAAGAAGATGGAAGACGGTCAAAATAAGTTAGCGGAGGACTGAAGAAGATGGAAGACAGCCAGAAAAGTTTAGCCGAGGACCTAACTTCCAAATTAGAAGACGGTCAGAATAAGCTAGCAGAGGACCTAACCACCAAATTTCTGGATGGCCAGAAAAATCTGGAAGAGTGTCTGCTGACGAAATTACAGGAAAGTCAAAAGAAATTGGAACAGGGTCTGCGTCAGGAAGTCAACACCGTCTGCCAGGGCCTACGTGAGGAAGTCACAGCAGTCGAAAAGAAGTTCGACGCCTTACAAGAGGAAGTTGCCGAACTGCGCCAACGCCCACTGACGGGGGTGGAAGAAAAATTCAACGCTTTACAAAAAGAAATTTCTGAGCTGAACCAACGCCCGTCGACGGGGATGGAAGCGAGATTCAACGCTCTTCAAGAGGAAGTTGCCGAGCTGCGCCGACGCCCGCCCACAGGTACACCGGGAATATCAGGAACGGGACAGAGCAGAGTGACGCCCCCAACCTTCGACGGAAAGGTCCCGTGGAGCACCTATTTACGTCAGCTCGAGGCAGCCTGTTCAATAAACAACTGGAACAGCACGGAAAAGGCTACAGCTCTCATTGTAGTGCTGAGAGGGGACGCCCTTAACGTCCTTCAGGCCATCCCGACTGGATCCCAGGACTACGCTTCATTAATCGCCCATATGGAGTCCCGATATGGAGATAGCCATCTTCAGCAGGCCTACCAGATGCAACTCCGGACCCGGGTACAAAAGAACGCGGAAACCCTGCAGGAGTTCGAGATGGACATCGCACGTCTCGTAAGGCTCGCCTACCCAACAGCGCCGGCAGACTTTCTGGAGCAGATAGCGACGCAGACTTTCACCGACGGGCTACGGGACTCGGACACTCAACAGGCACTGCGACTCGCGCGCAATAAGACCCTGACAGATGCGCTGAGCCACGCGCTTGAGTTCGAGACGGCAAAACAGGCATCCAGAATGCACGCGCGGGTGCGTCAAGTGGACGTCGACGAACCAGTAAAATCCAACGAGACCAAGCCCCTGGCCGACGAATTAATGGAGGCGCTAAGCCGTTTCTTCGATAGTCGCGGCACCACCAGCAACGACACAGCCGGAAGACAACCGGAGAGGCGGCCCGGAAGAGGACTACCGACTTGCTGGGCCTGCGGTAAGAAAGGCCACCTGAGCAAGGACTGCGGTGATCGCCGCCGCCGAGGGTATCCGACGGGAAATCAGTCGTCTGGAAACCGCGCGGCCCAGGGAAACGAGTATTAGCCAGCCTTGGGGGGCAAAGGTTGGCTTGTGACAGTCGTCAAGCCCCAGCAGTCCAAGTGCGTGTAACGAAGTAACGGAGGGACAATAGCAGCCTGATGGTCGACGGAGTCGTCAACGGAGTGAGCTGGCCCATGCTGATCGACACGGGAGCGTCGAGGACCATCGTCAATCCCACCGTGATCCCGAAGTGGAGAGTGCAACCCACACAAAGGAACCTCCAGCTAATAACCGCGACCGGAGAGACCGCACCGGTACATGGCGAAGCATCACTGGAGCTCGTCATTGGTCGACGGGTGGTGAAGCATCCAGTGCTTGTGGCTGACGTATCAAACGAAGTGATCATCGGACTGGACTTCCTGGACCAGAACAACATCATCTTGGACTTGAGTACCAACACTCTGCACTTCGGAGGTGAGGAACTTGCTTTGCAACCAGCACAAGAGGCCGTCACCGCACGACGAGTAAGGTTGAGAGAGGACGTCATCGTTCCTGCCAGGACGGAGGTCAGCGCCGCCGTAATTGTCGACGGAACTGCTGAGGGAGTGGCGGCTGTCATCGAGCCAAAATATGAGGACATCCAGACAAAAGGATTGCTAGTTGCCAAGACCCTCATCAACACGACGCCTCGGCCATACGTCCGCCTGTCCAACCTGAACGACTACGATATTACGGTTCACCGGGACACCAACCTAGGAGTCTGCGAGCCAGTTACCTGGATTGCCCGCATCACAGATACGACAGACGGACACCTGCAGACGGACAACCGAAGAAGACGCACACTGCCAGAAGAACTACAGAAGCTGTACCAAGGATCCCAGGACCATTTAGACGAGGAACAATCACGCCAACTTCAGGACCTGCTACGCGAATTCCAGGATGTCTTCTCCATGGGGAGCAAAGACTTCGGCAGGACAAGCTTGGTTCAGCACAGAATCGACGTTGGGGACAGCGCACCGATTAGGGCCCCATTCCGACGTGTCCCGCTCGCCAAGCAAGCCGAAGTCGACCGGATGGTAGAAGAGATGAAGGAGCAAGGGGTGATCGAGCCATCACATAGTCCTTGGAGTTCTCCGGTCGTGCTAGTGAAGAAGAAGGACGGTTCCACCAGGTTCTGCGTGGATTACAGGTGGGTGAATGACGTCACGAAGAAGGACAGCTACCCTCTACCCCGGATCGACGACACCCTGGACACCATATCAGGGTCGAGATGGTTCTCCACCTTGGATTTGAAGAGTGGCTACTGGCAGGTGGAGGTCCACCCTAAGGACCGCGAGAAAACTGCGTTCTCCGTGGGCAGCGGCCCTGGCAGTTCACCGTCATGCCATTCGGTCTGTGCAACGCCCCTGCGACCTTCGAAAGGCTAATGGAGTCCATTCTGAGGGGACTACACTGGAAGACCTGCCTGGTCTACCTAGACGACGTCATCGTTCTGGGAAGAAGCTTCGAGGAGCACTACAGCAACCTGAAGGAGATCTTGTTGAAGCTACGGGCTGCCCAGCTGAAGTTGAGCCCCAAGAAGTGTCAGCTCTTCCAGAAGCGGGTCCAGTACCTTGGGCATATCGTCTCCGAGGAAGGGGTGCGCACCGACCCAGAGAAGACCGCAGCTGTGAGGGAGTGGCCAGTTCCGAAGGACAAGTCCCAACTACGAAGCTTCCTGGGACTCTGCACTTATTACCGTCGCTTCGTGAGAGGATTCGCCGACATCGCCAAACCTTTACATCGACTGACTGAGAAGGACCAACTCTTCGCGTGGACAGCAGAATGCCACAGTGCCTTCGAACAACTCAAGCAGGCTCTGTGCACCGCGCCTATTCTGGACTACCCCAGACCTGGAACAAGGTTCATCGTCGATACCGATGCCAGCGATTTTGGCATAGGGGGGATCCTGTCGCAAGTAGTGGACGGCGAGGAAAGAGTAGTGGCCTACTTCAGCAAGGCCTTGTCAAAGCCAGAAAGGAACTACTGCGTCACCAGGAAGGAGCTGCTCGCCATCGTGAAGACCATTGAACACTTCCACAAGTACCTGTACGGGCAAGAATTTCTCATCAGGACCGACCATGCATCCCTGCGGTGGCTCCTGAACTTCAAGCAGCCCGAGGGTCAACTCGCGCGGTGGTTAGAGAGGCTTCAACAGTACAACTTTGAGATTCAGCACAGGAAAGGCCAACTGCATTCTAACGCCGACGCCCTGTCACGAAGACCGTGCCCCGAAGACTGCACCTTCTGTACTAGGAGGGAGGAGAACACCGGGATACAGTGCCGAAGGACTACCGTGGAACTTCAAGGGAGCTGGAGCCGCGAATCTTTCACGCGGGCACAAGCAGAAGATGATGACCTGGGACTGATAGCCGAATGGAAGAGGGCCTGTGTCCCCAGACCCGGGTGGAACATTGTGAGTGACTGCAGCCCAAAGTTTAAGTCCTACTGGACCCAGTGGGACTCGCTGATTGTAAGGGATGGCCTCATCTGCCGTACCTGGGAGAGCACCGACGGGAAGACATCTCGGGAACAAGTCGTCGTTCCAAAGGCTATGACGGGGGAAGTCCTGAAGGAAGTTCATGGAGGATCATCTGGTGGACTCCTAGGGATAAAGAAGACCCTGGAGAAGCTGAGAGAGCGGTTCTACTGGATCGGATGCCGAACAGACGTGGAGAATCACTGCACGTGGTGCCACGATTGCGCAGCCAGCAAGGGCCCAGGACGAAGACGACGGGGTCCACTGAAGACCTACAACGTGGGCGGCCCCATGGAGAGAGTGGCCATCGATGTTGCTGGGCTATTCCCGTTAAGCGAGGCAGGGAACCGCTACATATTAGTCGTCAGCGACTACTTTACCAAATGGCCGGAGGCGTATGCGCTCCCTAACCAAGAAGCCGCGACGATTGCAGAGACCCTGGTGAAGGAATTCGTCAGCCGGTACGGAGTACCCCTGGAGCTGCACTCCGACCAAGGGAGGAACTTCGAGTCGCAGGTGTTCCAGAACCTATGCCAGCTGCTGGGAATCCGGAAGACAAGGACGACGCCGCTACACCCTCAGTCCGACGGGATGGTAGAGCGATTCAATCGCACCATCGAGAACCATCTCCGAATAGTCGTCAGCGAGCACCAGAGGGATTGGGACAAACATCTTCCACTATTTCTCCTGGCCTACCGCGCCGCCGTGCATGAAGCCACCGAGTGCACACCAGCCCGGGTCATGTTTGGGAGGGAGCTCCGTCTACCCGTCGATCTTGCCTTCGGCCGACCTGGGAATGATCCGATCCCGGTAAGCCAGTATTGTCAAGAACTGGTCGACCAACTGGAGGACGTGCACGCGTTCGCGAGGAGGAAACTGCGGATCGAGACCGACCGAATGAAGACCCGATACGACCAGCAGACGGATGCCGGCGGATTCCACGAGGACGACCTGGTCTGGCTCTTCAACCCATTACGGAAGAAAGGCCTGTCACCCAAACTTCAGAAGTCCTGGGAGGGCCCGTACCGAGTCGTGAAACGGATCAACGATGTCGTCTACAGGATCCAGCGGAGCCCGAGGGCGAAGATGAAGATCGTGCATCGAGATCGCCTGGCAGCCTACGGAGGGACACAGACGGACCAATGATTGATCGGGACGATCAGCCTTTTTAGGAAGGGGGTGGTGTTACGGCTGTGAGTTTGTGTCATCGTTTGCCGCTTGAGTCACAACTGCCCCAGGGCTGGGCTGCTCGGCCTCAGTGTATTGCGTGTGCCTTATGCAACAGGGCTACTAAGACAAAGGGATAGTCCAGAATATTCGTGACTGGACCAGCGATGGAAACCTCGAGAAGCCGTGAACCCTGGATGGATCTGGAAGCATGTATTGAGTCACCGGCCTGCTATATAAGTGCGACCTGACAAGCAGGGGTTGTTGTTGTGTTTTACGAGCTAGTGTGAGCGTTTATTCTGAGCGATAAAAGTGTGGTGACTTGCGAAACCCCTAGTGTAGCGGCGAAGTGAGGAACATACAGGGGACTGCCGTGTTCTGAGTGAGTGTACTTTCACTGAGAGTCAGATATTGTGGTGTCGAAATCCAGTGACATTGTTTCTCCCAGCTGGTGAACAGCGCGCAGCAAGTGCTCGTAAGTACTGTAGGCGCACATTAGGAAGAAGTTGCATGTAGTTCTGTCAAGGCCACTAGGCTCATTAGCGGCAGGATTAACTTCTGTGGTTTGTTGACAAGGGAAAGGGGCAAGAGCTCTCCACAAGCAAGAGACTTGAGGAAACTGGAGTAAGGTTCCTATTGTCTGTAATTGCTGATGAGTAGTGTAATTTTCTGGCCGCAATAAAGTTAATTACTTCTTTAAGCAGTAATTGGTGTTGTGCTTCCTACCCACCGTAATCCAGTTAACAAAAAGTGCCACTAGGGGGGTGGCACGTAACAATATATTCAACAAACTGTATATTTTTATGTTTGAAAGGGGGCTTTATTTTCACGTTATATGTATTCAGGGCCATGCCTACAACCAACAGATAAAATATTTGAACTATCTCCGAAACACCCTGTAGGCCTATATGATTCATAAAGATATAATTATCATTTCGCATCAAAATATTTTTTTTGCCGCGTTTACCGTTAATACGAAACAATTATGCCTCTAATTGTATTGCGTATTGTCAATTTGTCAGAAAATGCTTGCTTTCCTTTGACAGTGTGATTGGATAATATTTCCTGCCATCTAGACATAAGGTATTGTGCACGTGATGTGGATTACCATCTGCTCGCTGTCATGACGCTTCTTCAAACAGTGTTGTATGTTGGAAGGACAATGAATGTGATTGATCGAGTGTATTGGTTTGGAATAACGCTGAGTGCAGTAAGGTCTGAATGCACATGGTGATCGATCGTCAGGATCATTAGTTGTACCCAGAAATGCATGTCATTGGTAATGGATGTGGTGATACGCCAAGCCTTTGTGTAGTGTGCATGCACGCTGTTGAATTCTTCCCTCGCTAACCAGTGATAGCTTGGACATAGAATTTCGAAACGATAATTACATATTCGTGAATGATTTTCACCCTGAAAAAGCTGTGTGTGTGGTTTTTTTTGGTCAGTGGTTTTAATTTTTGCGCTAATCCCTATTAAGAGGACAGTCGGGAGATAAAATTCGATACATTGATAATTTTGCTAAAAAATAAAAAAAATGTCTTTAAATGAAAGGATTAAGTTACATTTTTCTTGTTATGCTGTTCAATTCGAACTATCACTTTAAGGTGGCGACCCTGGCGGTAACTGAATAGCTGAACTAAACAGTTCCGTTTCTCAATATGATCCTGGTTGGTTGGTTCCTCAGTTTAGGGGCTGCGACAACGCGGTCATGTGGCCCCGTGTACTTTGGGTGTGTGTAGAATCTGTCTGATAACCGGTTAATTGTGATGACTGTATTAGTGTGTGTTATCTGTTTTCAATTCAAGTAAGGATTGCAGATATTAATATTTTTCAAGTTGTTCCTACTTTTGCCGCCGAACGCCACCGTCAACGACTACTAGTTCAGAACGGGTTACCAGATGCCATCGCAGTCGGCTCCTGGCAACGAACGTCGTAACCTAAGAGCGTTTGTCAAATGTTTAACCTAACCAATGATTTAGCTTGACACAGGTGTAATGAGTGGAAGGTTCTTTAACATGCCATAAATCTATGACATGGGACCGCCGGCTTTACTTCCCCTCCGAAGGAAGGCATACTGAGGGATTTTAACGCTCTTTTAAAATCCGACGACTTCGGCCGGGTTTGACCCGCGATCTTAGGCATAGAAGCTCAGCATGCTACCAACTACGCCACCGAACCCGCCTAAATATGATCCTGCCACACATACTACTGAATCGATTGTTATGAAACTTTATCAACATTTACCTTTACTTCCTTCGGAGGGGAAGTAAAGCCGGCGGTCCCAGGTCATAGATTTGTGGCATGATAAAGAACCTTCCACTAACTACACTTGTGTGAAACCAAAATTTGTACGTTAGAATTGATAACGCTCTATTAGTTACAACGTTCGCCGCCAGGTGATGACTGCGATGCCACATAGTAGCCAAATCCGCAAGCTAGGTGTCGTGGACGGTAGCATTTGGTAGCAAAAGAAGGAACTACTTGAAATTATTGTCTGCATTCCTTACTTGAATTAAAACAGATAACACACACTAATACAGTCATCACAATTAACACCGGTTATCAGACAGATTCTACACACACCCAAAGTACACGGGACTACATGACCGCATAGTCGCAGCCCCTAAACTAAGGAACCAACCAACAATAGTTAAGTTACTGAAAATGCAATATCATTCACTGTTACCAACATTATAATTAATCAATTCTTTAAAAAATACTACGCAAAGGTACTTTTATAACTTTACTCTTAAAGTTAATGATTTGAAACTAAATACACTTAAAGAAGATTTCATGGCTTGCAATCCAAGAATCGCGGTTCTAGTTCTTCAAACATATTGCTTGTAAAATTTTCTTTGATAAGTTTAAAAACAGCTCAGTTTTTGAAGCAATACATAACTACTGCAGCCATTATTCTAGGTCAGGTTATTGCAAATATGCATGCAAAGAAATTGTGAAAATTTCAAGAAGATCGATGCAGTAATTTATTTCTGAGATAATGTAGGCCACCTTTGCATAAAAAATAAAAGTTATAAAGATTGCCTGTCAAAGAAATATCTGCAAATAGATTACGAGGGCTTCCCCCCCCCCCCCCCCCCCCCAAGTTCAGACGGACTGTATAAAAATAACAGATTGCCATACCAAACTGATTTTACTACTAAATGTTTGCTTGTTTTATTCTTATGTCTCAACATAATCGCCAAAACGATTGCAACATTTGTCGTATAGTTACACCAACTCTCCAATGCTCTCGTCAAAAGTTTCTGCCGCCACTGAGGTGGGTACGTCTGGAGAGTCTCCTAAGTTTTTCCTTTTCGGTGAGGCGTTGCCACCCAACCATACCTTCAATTCTCGAAAAAGGTGAAAATCATTCACGACCGCACTGTGCCAACGTTACGATAGAGTTTTTCAAAGAATTCAAGTGTGAAGTTTTAGACCATTTGCCGTGTAGTCCAAACCAGCACTGAATGATTTCACCTTTTGTGAGAATTGATGGTATGGTTGGGCGGCAACGCCTCGCCAAAAAGGAAACACTTCAAGAGACTGTCCAGACGTAAACCCCCCTGAGTGGTGGCAGAAGTTTTTGCCAAGGGCATTGGAAAGCTGGTTTGTTTATTTAGCGTTTGATGCTTACAAGACAGGAAAGAATTATATACACTATTTACAATAAACACTATTCACAGCATTAGGACAATCTCTTCAAATTTGGACAGGAAGGTCTGTAATCCACGCAATTGCATTAGGAGTTGCCGAGTGGAGATCATCCAAGGCGCCGGGATATGAATGCAGAGGGCACTCCTGCACAATATCCTCGATAGTCTGCATTTCAAAACCACAGTCACATCGGGGGGAATCGATCCAACCCCACTGTTGTAGGGCTGCACCTGTTCGACAAGTCTTGTGGAGGGGTCACTGATTTGAAGTAGGCCGCGAGGTGAGGAGTTTCGGGAAAGCTGGTCTAACGATACGACAAATGTTACAATCGTTTTGGCGATTATGTTGAGACATAAGAATAAAACAAGCAAACATTTAGTAGTAAAATCAGTTTGGTATGTCAATCTGTTACTTTTATACAGTCCATCGGAACTTAAAAAAAAGCAGCTTTCGTAATAAAGAAATGATAGATGTTTGCCAAAATTGACAAACTTCATTAACTCTTATTTCGGATATAGATTAACATTTTTGCTCGAAACAAACTTCCTCTGATATTTCAATATGCTGAGAACCAAAATATCGAAAAAGAGGAATTTGATTTTTTTTTCACCAAAAGCTAAGTTAGCGTCACTTTATGTTACGCGCCATCTGCCGTTAGCCGAAGTAGTGGTCATCGTTTCAATATTTCTTCCCGGGGCACCACAGCCCGTGAAGGGCTCTGGGCAGTCAAGCGACCGCTAATGAAATAAAATACGAGAAAAATAAGTAGATCGAAGGCGGCCGTGGCATTAAGTTAGGAACCATCCCAGTATTTTCATAGAGTAGAAGTGTTTAGGAAAATTATTGGACCATATTTTGACTCCGCATCTCAAAGCTGAAAAAAAAACGATCAAATAAAGACATACATTCACTATCACAACAAGCACCAATACTCAACACCATTAACTCCAGAAGACTTCAATGGGCTAGTCATTTAATAAGTAGAAGGAGGGGGGCATGGACAACCACTTCCAGGATTGCTGAGGTGGGAATCGAACCGGGACCTCTGAGCCAAGAACGCTAGCCTCTACAACACGAGGTGGTCTGTATACGATTGCTGTACAGGCTGTCAAAAATAGTGTTACTCTTTTTGCTCTTTAAGCAGTATCTCCCTCCTTAAGGACAATTGTTGTTGTTGCAAATTCATTTTAGAGACTTTGAACATCTTGATCATCAGCCCGTTTACTTGGGTGGGTGTTCAGTTTGTCTGACAACCTGTGACTGTAATTATTAGGGTTGGAAATGAGGAAGGGAAAAAGTGTAAGATTTGGGAAGAAGAATGGTGCAGCTTTTCATGCAGGCAGCCAGAGTTCCAGGAGCTCGGCTGTCCCTCTCGCCTCAATTATTCTCGGGCTACATGACTGGATTTAATGAGTTAAAGCAGCTTGGATACACTACACCACAAATAGGATAAATGCCGTTCTTTGTCTATTTATACGATGAGTTATTTTACAATGTTGTCGCCAGTCGTATCGTGACTTGCTTGGAGACTTTGCCTTAACGTATTCAACACGTGTACAATTTATTACCTTCTGTCCACCTTAAGAGCTATTTACCTATTGCAGTAGACTGGTAGCGTGGTCCAGCGGTAACGTTCTCGCCTGCTGTGTCTTAAGGATGCAGGATCGAATCCTGGTGCAGGCAGATGGCATTTGAGGGTGCTTGAATAAGACGGAGCAGTGTCAGTAGCTTATTGGCACGTTGAAAAGATCCCCTTTATAATTCCACCACCCATGCGTCTGTAAATGCCGCGGTAATTGAATGGGACTGAAAAACAAAAACATTATTATTAAAATCCAGCCATTCTTTAAGGATTTTGCTGTGTCATTTTAGGGGTTTCGCCTAAATACACAATGTCAGGCTCATCAGCGAGCTCTTGGTGACCGTGTCCGGATCGCCGCAGGGGTAGTGAATCATGCACCACGTTTCCTTTATTACTTACTAGCAACCCGCCCGGGCTTCGCCCGGTATTTAACTGTTTAACCAGCGTAAACTTAAAAAGGTACACGGACGTCGGGTTTTCTTCAACTCAATTCACTGAAATCGGCTTCCTCTAGTCAAAAATGAATGTATTTCTACAGAAAGCTTCTCGAAAAATCCTTTGCAGAATTACGAAAACTTCATCAAAATCTATCCAGTGTTTCTCAAGATTACCCGTTACATCCAAGAATCAGGGACTTAGTTTCATACTGTGTAGAGATACTTATCCATTAATGAGTTTTCAGATTACTGGTTGGTTGGTTCTTAAGTTTAGGGGCTGCGAAAACGCGGTCATGTAGCCCCGTGTACTTTGGGTGTGTGTAGAATCTGTCTGATAACCGGTGTTAATTGTGATGACTGTATTAGTGTGTTTATCTGTTTTAATTCAAGTAAGGACTGCAGACGATCAATTTTCAAGTAGTTCCTACTTTTGCCGCCAAACGCCACCGTCAACGACTACTAGTTCAGAACTTACCTACCAGACGTCACCGCAGTTGGCTCTTGGCAACGAACATAGGAATCTAAGAGCGTTGTTTACATTCTTAACCTATACAATTTAGCTTCACACAGGTGTAATTAGTGGAAGGTTCTTTAACATCCCATAAATCTTTGACATGGGACCGCCGGCTTTACTTTCCCTCAGAAGGAAGGCATACTGAGGGATTTTAACGCTCTTAAAAATTCCGACGACTTCGGCCGGATTTGAATCCGCGATCTTGGGCATAGAAGCTCAGCATGCTACCGACTACGCCACTGAAGCCGCCTTCTCAGATTACTGATGGTACTGTATTGGAAAATTCCAAGCCATTTCAAGTGTAATCTTATTAATAATTAATTTATGACTTCTAGTCGCTCGATACGTATTTATGCCCAATTATTATAGGCGTGAAATGTGAGCCCCCACTTCTATTCCAGGCAAATGCTGGAAAGGTTCCTAACTTAAGGCCTCGGCTGCCCAATCCTATCCACAATTTACAAATGCACACGCTAGTACAATCATCACAATAACACGTGTTATTAGACAAATTTGACACACACACCCAAATACACGGGGCTATATGACCACAATGTCACAGCCCTAAAATAAACAACAACAACAGAAATATGCTTTGTAAGTCTCGTTCGTAAATAACAAGGAAGTTTTCCACCTCTTCTATATCAACGCCCGTCTTTAGTGCATGGTTGTTTTTGTTGTTGTTTGAGTCTTCAGTCTTTTGACTGGTTTGATGCAGCTGTTCATGCATCCCTGTCCTGAGCTAATCGTATCATCTCTACACTGATACCACACCTTACATCCCAGGCAATGCGTTTAACTTATTCAGGCCTTGGCCTACCCCCTACAGTTCTTGTCCTCAACCCTTCCTTCCATAACTAAATTTGCTATTCCTGGGTGTCTTAGTATGTGTCCTACCAACCTATCTCTTCTCTTCATTAGCAGTCGCCGGAAACATCTCTCCTCTCCCACTAGTCTTAATACCTCTTCATTTGTTACCGGTACACAGGTGATTTTCATCATTCTGCTGTTACATCACATTTTAAACGGTTCTATTCTCCTCTTTTCTGCTGAGTTGTCCGTTGAATCCTCAGGAGAAAGTCGAGCGAGGAGCATGCTGAGGTGTTCATGAAATGATAAACTTGTTTTTCCTTGACACCCCTGCATGCACGGTATCCATGTTAAGTCTGTCGGAAGCTGTTGTCGTGTCTATTAAATTATCACCTTGTGGCAGCTCTGCTGTCTGACCCCAGCAACCCATCCGGTCCATGAGTCTCCTCTGTTCACGTTCATTCAGATTTATCACCAGGAACTAAATGTTAACCTCAACTAGTTCGATGGGTCATTCACCTTTAGCTCACATTTCCGTGCAGGATATTGTGATATAACTCAAATATCGTAGTATTACTGAAAGGTGTGTAATACCTTGAAATTAGTGTAATTTTGAAACATGCGTGTAATTTAGCGCGTAAGCGCTTATTTGCGTAGTACGGGGATGGCCAAATTATTATGGTAATGCTAAAGAAAATCGAATTTTTATTCCCCCAGGGGCTCACATCTAGTGGGACGTGGGTTGGCGACCACGGGGCCCCAGCTGAGTCCGGAATTGCTTCCACTTACTTGTGCCGGGCTCCTCTCCGTCTTCTATTCTGTCGACCTCACTTGGTCAACTCTTGTTCTCTTCCGACCCCGACGGTATTAGGGTATCCGAGGCCTAGGGAGTATCTTCCTTTCCCGCCTTAATTGGCCCTTGTCTCATCTTTTCTGATACCCTCCTACTGCGAGGGGTCAGCCTTCTTTTTCTTTTCCTTTTACCTCCTGCCTTGTGCTCAAGGCCCTTAAGGAGGCAGGGTGTATGTAGCCCCACCACTTCTGGTGCACCCTAGATATTGCCACACCCTCAGGGGCTCAAGGCTGGTGAGTTCGGGAGTAGGCGACCCCGAAGGATTCCTGAGCTGGTCCGGTTTTCCCCCTTTTACCCTTTACCTGTGGGGCGGACCCTCTCCTCTTTCACTTTCCTATGTGACTTTTATGGCTCTCCTTCCTTCCAAGTCCCTCAATCCGCATTCTTCGAGGGTTGAGGGCATTTCTTTTCCTCCTGTCCTTTATTTGCCTTATTCTCCTTTTGTTTTCCTTTTCTACTTCTAGTATTCAGGGGCAGATGACCTATTAGTTCCGACCCTTAAAACAACAATAACTAACTACTTCTAGTATGTAAGTTAGTAGTTAGTTTTAATTATAGTTTGCATTTCATTATCATCTTCACGATCACCCAAACCATCAGGGGCCGATGACGTAGATGTTAGGCCCCTTAAAACAACAATTATCATCATCATCATCATCATCGAATTCTTTATTGCAAATTGAGATAATGTATTAAAATGCAGGATTTTATTTGAGGCAGAAGTCTGTTTGTCTCCCTCTCTCGCAGAACCTTAAAAAACTCTGCTTGGTTTGCATAGAACCTTCAACAATATATATATTTCCTGTAGCCTCATGAAAATAATGTTCTTTTTTTTGTGAAATCCTAACCACATCAATCTTCGATTGCCAATTGAGATATTGCAGCTAGAAATTAATTAAATTAATTAAGCGCTCTCCTTTACAGAGAACCAATTAGCAACCTCTAAGCTGCCGCAGGAGCATCAAAAGATGTTTTCACCACTGTTGGTGTCCATCAAGGTTCTGCGCTATCACCGCTCCTGTTCATCCTAGTGATGGACACTGTAATATCTGACCTACAAAAACCAGTACCGTGGACCCTCCTCTACGCTGATGCTGTCTTGTTAGCCTCCACAAGCAAAGAAGACCTGCAGCTTCAGAACCAAGCCTGGAGCGATCGACTTGCGCCTAAACAAAAGAAAGACGGATTACAAATGACGACAGATATGCAAGATATAGGTACTATCCAAGTAGATGGGGAAGACTTGCCACGTGTAACAAAATTTAAATATCTAGGCGCTATGATCACTAATGATGGAAGTCTTGCAGAAGAGGTCAATACGAGAATCAGCGCAGCTTAGATGAAGTGGCGAACAACAACTAGAGCCACCTGCGATCGAAGGATGAAGGACAACCTAAAGTCAAAGATCTATCGTAATGTCATCCGTCCTGTCGCATTGCACGTATGTGAGTGTTGGCCAACAACAACAACAGTGACAGAACGTCGCATGGACGTTATGGAGACCAAGATGTTGCGATGGACAGCAGGTGTCACCAAATTGGATCATGTTTCCAATGACAACATCATGAAACTGTTTGGGGTTGTACCAATCAGTGACGAGATGCGGGAGTGCCGTCTGCGTTGTTCTACGAGCGGAAGCGGACACAATTGCAAAGACTGGCTGCAATATATAAGGTGCGTTCAAAAAGTAACGAGCCGGAGGCTGGAATGCCCAAACCGGTGACGACATCGGCTAATCGTGGCGTGTGTAACGAGGTGTGGTTCCGACCAGAGCGTGGAAGGTCACAGCCCGTCGCTAGAGGGCACGCGTTCACGTCACGTGACGATAAAAACCGAGTAGCAGCATGCATCAATCGTCCAACGCTGCCTGTCGCATTGCAAACAGTGACATGGAGGCGTCAAACGAAGAGCAAAGAGGTGTTGTTCGGTTTCTGACAGCGAAAGGAGTATGGAGAACGGACATTCATCGCCGAATGTCACAAGTGTACGGCGAACACTGCATGTCCCTTGCAAGGGTCAAGGCGTGGCACAAGTGTTTCAGGGAAGGACGGGAGTCGTTAGCCGATGATGCCCGGTCTGGGGAACCCCCCCCCCCCTGCATTACCGATGACAACGTCCAGCTGGTTGATGCCCTCATTACCCAGGACCGCCGAGTGACAGTGAACGCCATAGCCGCCGTGGTCGGATTGAGCGTTGGAAGTGTGCACACCATCATGCAGGAACGACTGCACTTGCGTAAAGTGTGTGCCCAATAGGTGCCCAACAGTCTTCAACCACACCAGGAAGCATGTCGAATGGCCTACTGTCTTGGTCTTGGTTGGACGATTGATGCATGCTGCTACTCGCTTTGTATCGTCACGTAACGTGCACGCGTGCCCTCTAGTGACGGGCTGTGACCTTCCACGCTCTGGTCGGAACCACACCTCGTTACACACGCCACGATAAGCCGATGTCGTCACCGGTTTGCGCAGTCCAGCCTCCGGCTCGTTACTTTTTGAACGCACCTCATACAAGTCGTCGACAAGATACCTAAGGGAAGACCGAACCAACGGTGGGATGATACGCTACATAGAGATCTGAAGAACCAAGACCTTCACCCTGACATGGCCCGAGACAAACAAATAGCGACAACGTATCCATATAGCAGACCCTGCAGCTAGGCGGGACAAACGATAAGGAAGAAGAAGAAGAAGAAGCGTTCTTAAACAATGATTTTATATGTCTGTTGTCTAATAAAAAAGGCACAATTCTAGGCACTTAATGTTGAATATATGACTTGGGAATTAGGATTTTAGGATACCAAAGATAAAGAATCAAATAATAGATTAAAACAATCAAACTTTAATTCCATTTAAATCTGTAGGACAGGCTACATTTTAAAAACAAGTAGTTCCGTGAAGAACTATTCAGCCTATTTTCATATATCCTACTTATGTTAACTGCCACTATCAACATACAAAATTTGAGTTTGATTGGTGTAATAGATTCGTAGATATTGAGAACCGTCTAAATATTTCGGATGGTCGCCATGTTGGATTTTATATATGTAGGTCCTAGAGTTATGTACTGTTACATGAAGATTAATGTGTACGTGTAGCATTCAAACTTCAATCGCATGATTAGGACACAAGAAGTAACAAGGAGATTTTAAAATTTCGCACAGCTGCCATCTTGTGGTAATGGAAACAATTGAAATAAATCAGATGCCAGTGGATTAACATTCGTTTAAGGATTTACTGTACCAAGTTTCACTGCACACGGATGGTTAAATTGCGAGAAACGTCCATGTTAATATTTATTCTTCGCGTCGCCGCCATGTTGGATTTGTGATCACCAGGTTATATTAAGTCCTAAAGGTGAACTTATGTTCATAGCCCCTATGAACATAAAAAAAATCAGTTTGATTGCTATAATAGATTTGTAGATATTCAGAGCCGTCTGAATATTTCGGATGGTCGCCATGTTGGATTGTTAAATATATAGGCCATAGAGTCATGTACCATTAAAGGAAAATTATTGCGTAGGTTCATTATTCAAACTTTCACTTCGAACGCATGAATAAGACACAAGAAATAAAAACTTAATTTTAAAATTTGCACAGCCGCCATCTTGTGGTTATGTAAACAATTGAACGAAGTTAGATGTCGGTGCATTACAATGTGTATGTAGATATACTGTACCAAGTTTTATTGCGTTTGGTTGGTTAAATCGCTAGAATCGTCTATTTAAAAATCGCAAATTCGCGTGGCCGCCATGTTGGTCTTGTAGTTACCTGTTTTTCAAAAGTCACATAGCTGAACTTCTACTAGTTCCCTTTATCACCGTAATAAATTCCAGGGTGATATCGAGAATAGTTTCGGAGATATTGAATGCTGGTGAAATATTTCGCACAGCCGCCATGTTGGATTGGTGGGACGTAACAAAATTTGAAGGGCACGGTCGGGGTCACCCGAAGTAATGCTATGAAATTACCGAGTTTTATTGAAATCGCTCCAGCCATTTAAAAGTTATTAGGGACACACACACACACACACACGCACACACACACGGACAAAAGGTGATCTCATAAGCCTATTTTTTCAAAATTGAAAATAGGCTAACAAGTGTTTTTTTTTTTTTCAAAATATAATTTAATCCGGGAGTTATTTTCTAACTATTATTTTGAAATATATATATATAAGTTATATATATATATAACCGCGGACAGGCCAAATAGGACCACGCAAATATCACTTCTTTATAGGTCTAGTTTCCTTCTTTCTCTTCCAGAAGTCTTTCATCCTGGTCGACTGCGCAGCTCTTCTTTCAGCAGTCCATTCTCCTCTGTTGAGATTCTTCTTCTCCCCGACAAGAATTTTTAGGCCAATTTTTTTTTCTGTACTCCGATTTAGACAATCTTCTTCAGTAATTTTGAATTTTTGAAGTTCTTCTTTCATTTGTTTTACATAGCCTCCTTGCCCTTTATAGTTCCAGATTTTATCAAAAATTTGTTTCTTTAACCTTGAGCAATCCTTGCGGACCATATGTCCGTAGAACTGAAGTCGCCGTTTTCTGATCATCACTTCAAGGTTGTCTATTTTACTATAAATTTCTGCATTGGATCTCAGTCTATAACCTTCCTGTAATTTCCTAGGACCATAATTCCTTCTTAAAATTCTTCTTTCTATCTTGAGAAAATTATCCATTCCGGTTATATTTGTAGTTCCCATGCCGTACAAGATGACTGGTCTAACAACTGTATTAAAATGTCGGAATTTTGTATTGATAGACAGGTTCTTTTTATTGTATATATTTTTTGTACAAAAATTTAATCTTTCCAATTTCCCTTTTAGGTAGATTTCATTAGAAAGCTAACTATTGCAATGGGTCCCATGTTTCGACTTCCGGAAAATTTCGACATATCTTCGCGTTTCACATCCCCCAGACCCCAAAACCACCGTCAGTTCAAAAGTTTATATATAATTTATGTATATATATATATATATGTATATATATATATGTATATCAGTTTCTTGTGGACACGATAACTGCCGTAATTTTGCACCAATTACTTCGAATTTTTTACCGAAGATGTATACCTATAAAATCTCGGTCGAGTTCGTTACTGGGCTAAATTGGTCGAAGGGGGTGAAAATGGGGGGCTTTTTTCGAAAAAGTGAAATTTCGCTATAACTCTCTTAATACGTGAAATATCGAATCCATTCAAAGTTCATAATATGTGTCGGATAAGTGCCAAAAATTTATGTCAAATAAGTTTTTTGATAGCACCAACCATTGACCAAAGGGGTGGAAAAAAGTGTTTTTTTCGGGAAACATTAATCATATCTCTCTTAATAGGCACAATATCAAAACCGTACAAAATGGACAATATTCCCCTAATAATTACCTAAAACTTTTGTCTGAAAGAATTTTTGATATGACCCACCATTACGCCATGGGACGAGAAAAATGATTTCGGAATTATAAGAAAATGCTAAGAGCTATCAGTGGTTGCCATGGCAACACTACTAAATTGATGAGGCATGGGCCATCAGACGTTGCCATGACAACGCACTTGCACGAGATCAGATTCAGTATTTCCATCTGACTAAGTGGTTGGTTGGTTGGTTCTAAAGGTTAGGGGCTGCGACAACGCGGTCATGTAGCCCCGTGTACTTTGGGTGTGTGTAGAATCTGTCTGATAACCGGTGTTAATTGTGATGACTGTATTAGTGTGTGTTATCTGTTTGTTAATTTAAGTACTGCAACTAACAATTTTTCAGATAGTTCCTACTTTTGCCGCCAAGCGCCACTGTCAACGACTACGAGGCCAAGTTCAGAACTGAGCTACTAGACGCCGCCGCAGTCGGCTCTTGGCAACGAACATAGAAACCTAAGAGCGTTGCATACATTCTTAACCTATCCAATTTAGCTTCACACAGGTGCAATTAGTGAAAGGATCTTTAACATGCCATAAATCTATGACATGGGACCGCCGGCTTTACTTCCCCTCCGAAGGAAGGCATACTGAGGGATATTTAACGCTCTTAAAAAATCCGACGGCTTCGGCCGGGTTTGAACCCGGTATCTTGGGCATAGAAGCTCAGCATGCTACCGACTACACCACCGAAGCCGCCTGACAAAGTGGGAAGCGGCTTCGGTGACGTAACTGGTAGCATGCTGAATGTCTATGCCCAATGTCGCGGTTTCAAAGCCGGCCGAAGTCGTCGGATTTTCTAAGAGCACTAGAATCCCTCAGTATGCTTTCCTTTGGAGGGGAAGTTCCAACGTTCGTTGCGAGTTGCTGGTTGGGGTGGCATCTAGTAGCCAAGTTCTCAGCTAGGTGTCGTTGACGGTAGTACCTGGTAGCAACATTCGGAACTACTGCTTGAAATTGGCCGTCTGCAGTACTTACATGAATTAAGACTAATACAGCCATTACAATTCACACCGTGTATCAGACAGATTCTACACTCACCCAAAGTACACGGGGTTAGATGACCGCGTTGTCGCAGCCCCTAAACTGAGGAACACACCAGAGGTAGATTTCATTAGAAAGCTAACTATTGCAATGGGTACCATGTTTCGACTTCCGGAAAATTTCGACATATCTTCGCGTTTCACATCCCCCAGACCCCAAAACCACCGTCAGTTCAAAAGTTATATATAATTTATGTATGTATATGTATATATGTATATCAGTTTATTGTGGACACGATAACTGCCGTAATTTTGCACCAATCACTTTGAATTTTTTACCGAATATGTATACCTATAACATCTCGGTCGAGTTCGTTACTGGGCTAAATCGGTCGAAGGGGGTGAAAATGGGGGGCTTTTTTTTTCGAAAAAGTGAAATATTGCTATAACTTTCTTAATATGTGAAATATCAAATCCGTTCAACATTCATACTATGTGTCGGATAAAGCCCAAATATGTATGTTTGAAGAGTTTTTTTATAGCACCAACCATTGACCAAAGGGGTGGGAAAAAGTGGGTTTTTCGGGAAACATTAATCATATCTCTCTTAATAGGCACAATATCAAAACCGTACAAAATGGACAATATTCCCATAATAATTACCTAAAACTTTTGTCTGAAAGAATTTTTGATATAACCCACCATTATGCCAAGGGATGAGAAAAATAATTTCGGAATTATAAGAAAATGCCAAGACCTATCAGTGGTTGCCATGGCAACACTACTAAATTGATGAGGGATGAGCCATCAGACGTTGCCAAGATAACGCACTTGCACGAGATCAGATTCAGATTTCCATCTAAGTGTGAAGCGGCTTCGATGACGTAACTGGTAGCATGCTGAATGTCTATGCCCAAGGTCGCGAGTTCAAAGCCGGCCGAAGTCGTCGGATTTTCTAAGAGCGCTAAAAATCCCTCAGTATGCTTTCCTTTGGAGGGGAAGTTCCAACGTTCGTTGCTAGTTGCTGGTTGCGGTGGCATCTAGTAGCCAAGTTCACAGCTAGGTGTCGTTGACGGTAGTACCTGGTAGCAACATTAGTAACTACTGCTTGAAATTGACCGTCTGCAGTCCTTACCTGAATTACAGACTAATACAGCCATCCCAAAGTACACGGGGTAACATGACCGCGTTGTCGCAGCCCCTAAACTGAGGAACCAACCAAAATCTCTGCGGTAGATATAATTTTGCGTGAAGAAGTAACAGACCGTTACATAGTTACACATCAGTGTCGAAACCTTGCATAAGGATAGTGTGGCCACAAGTATAAAAATGGACCCCAAATGACAAGAAGGTTACTGTTCCCATAAGACAATAAAATGTTTAAAATAAGCATATAATGAAAAACAAAGTTAATTAAGCTCCAATTATAAAATACCTTCTCGCATTAAATGAGGTCTGATCCTTCTACGAAAATCTGCATATTCTGCCTATTTTCGCCTATCCCCAAGTTTGTCCGGTGAAATCTACCTCCGCCTTCCGGCGTGCCGAGAGGACTTTTTTGTTCTCAATTGCCAATTGATCCATCCCATTGCTACTAATTATTTCTCCCAAGATATTTAAATCGGTCAGTGACCCTGATGCTCCCATAATTTTTAGCCTACTTTCGATTTTTGCAAAAAATGAAAGTAGACTTATGAGATCACTACAGGGCGAAAAAAAGTGTGTCTGTCTGTGTGTGTGTGAGTCTGTGTGTGTGTGTGTGTGTGTGTGTGTGTGTGAGTGTGTGGTACTCTGAATGTCTGTCCCCCCCCCCTATCAATTCGAACACGGTGAAACCGAATGGAATGAAATTTGGTACAAAGGTAGCACTAGCAAAGGACACCTCAGTGTCATGTTTTATATCGCCACCATCTTGACGGAAACGTAATGGCGGCCAAACAAATGTTCAAAGCTTAAATCAAATTACGACTAACCTAATCATCCGATCTCTACCAAATTTTGCAACAGCATACCTTTATGGGGGCAGCATCCTTTGACCAAACTAATAGGTCATCAGCCTAATAGTTTGCGGATGGCGGCCATCTTTGTGTCAAAATCGATTACCCCTTTTAATTCGAACACGGTTAAACCGAATTAAACAAAGTTTGGTACAGAGGTAGTACTAGCAAAGGGCACCCCAGTGTCATGTTTTATATCGCCGCCATCTTGACGGAAACGTAATGGCGGCCACACAAATGTTCAAAGCTTAAATCAAATTACGACTAACCTAATCATCCGATCTCTACCAAATTTTGCAACAACAAATCTTTATGTGGGAAGCATATTCTGACCAAACTGCTAGATCATCAGCCCAATAGTTTGCAGATGGTGGCCAAGTATGTGTGCAAATCGATTCCCCCTATCAATTCAAACACGGTGAAACCGAATTGAACGAAATTTGGTACAGAGGTAGCACTAGCAAAAGGCACCTCAGTGTCATGTTTTATATCGCCGCCATCTTGACGGAAACGGAATGACGGCCACCCAAATGTTAAAAGCTTAAATCAAATTTCGACCATCCTAATAATTTGATCTTTACCGGATTTTGCAACAACATGCCTTTTTGTGGAAAGCATCTTATGACTGACTACAAGGTCATCAGCCCAATAGTTTGCAAATAGCGACCATGTATGTGTGCAAATCCATTCCCCAGATTAATTCAATCACGGTGAAACCGAATTGAATGATTTTTTTACAGAGGTAGCACTAGCAAAGGGCACCTCATATTCATGTTTAATATCCCTATAGCACGTTGTATTTCAACAAGCTACTACAACCAACATTCAATTATACTCCTTGAAAAGGACAAAGAGTTATAACAATACCCATGCATTTAGGAGAAAGTAGGCTATATGTTCTTTACTGAACATCTTGTTTATCATTTTCTTAGTGTATTTCTGATCACTTGTCGTCATCTCTGTTTTTACCAACGAAATCTGTAAGCCCGCTTTTTCCGCCGTTTCTTTTAACTGATCAATTTGGTTAATAGCTTCTTGTTCTGATTCAGCAAACAACGCTACGTCGTCAGAAAATACTAAATGTGATAGAGATTTTCAAAACACGCATTTTTATACCTTTTCAGGTCTCCTAGCTTTTCAACTTTTGGCACAATTTTCAAAATAGATAATTTTAACGTATTTCCTATCCTGGACCACATTAGTCTTGAGTGCTCTAAGTGTCATTTAAAAATGGTTTCAAAGTTAAAAATATACATAAAATTTAAATAAGAACAAGGTACACACAAAAAACAAAAAATGGGACAAAAATCTCTCATAAAGATATAAATTCTACAAAATCTTGCCCGCAAAAATCCAAGGGTGTAAAATTTAGATATTTACCTGAGAATGTTGGGTAGTTAATTGACTTTCTTTTGGTTGAAAAATTTTGAATAACCTTTAGAAATGTTTTTAATGTCTAGCTCAATTGGGTACCAAAAATACTGATCTTGTTATGTTGCCACTTAAAACCAACTCGAGGAATCTGTACATCGTTGATGTATGTTCAAGTCCTTCAAGAGAGAGACTTCTGCCTCAAATGAAATGCCTCACTGTAATGCATTATTTATTTATTTATTATTTAGCGTATGGATTTTAGTTCCGCGAGTGTCCGATGACATGCTGGCTCGCCAGAGTTAGTAGCTGCTGCTATGTGGACACCCATGGGGTGAGCTACAAATCCCGTTGCGTGTGGATGATATGAATTGAATGAAGATGAATGATACTAGGCAAGTTCAATTTCAAGTAGTTCCAACTTTGGCTACCAGTCGTCGCTGACACCCAGTGGAGAACGTAGGAACTTGATAGAGCGTTTCTAGCCAAATAACCTACAAATTTAGCTATGCAATACCAATTGTCGTGATAGGTTCTTTTTCATGCCATAAATCTATGACATGGGCCCGCCGGCTTTACTTCCCCTCCGAAGGAAGGCATACTGAAGGATTTCTTAACGCTCTTAAAAATCCGACGACTTCGGTTGGGTTTGAACCCGCGATCTTGGGTATAATTTTAATGCATTATCTTACTTTGCAATAACGAAATTGGTTTTATTCAGCTTTGCTAAAATAATTTGGCAACCTCTGTAATACGTGTGTCTTCGATTTCTGTATTGCAATTTAATTTATGATGGTACTGAATTTCAAGTGATATTTTCTTCAGAATATCTCATCGCGAAATATTTAATTAAGAGCACACGCGGGTACTTCCTTCCAAAATCCTTTACTTAATTCTACTCAAGTTAGCTGTCGCCTGGGCGATCGGCCTCAGTTGTATCTGCTGACAAAGTGTGTTTAGCTCCCAAACACCGTCCTTGCGACGGTAGAGGAATGATCCCTCGCTGAGCTGGAAAAATAACCGATTTTTAAAAATCTACGGAGATGAGACTGTCAAAATTATCATTTATCTAATACACTGATATACAACAATCTTGCTACAGAGAAATTGTTTATATTTTTCAGTTCCCCCCAAATGGTGGTTTCAAAGCCCATATGTAGTTTCGTGTCTTCACGTCCAATTTTTAAAAACTTTTTTGAAATTTATTTAGATGTCTAAATACTGAAATTAATCCCTCCCTATATTATTCTGCTAAGGTCCCATTCCAGTTTTGTACCGAAAATAAGGTCCCATTAACACCAACCTACACATAAGGGGTACCTACAGGTTCAGCATAACCCAATGCGTAAGCGAAACGCACTCACTTACTCTTTAAATGACTCACAATTAAATAAATACCTTAAAACATGTATATTTACAAAGAAATAATGAAAGAATGCAACACGGTAACCATGGTAACAGAATCTCAAAGGTCCATCTATTCGTGTAAGACGCAATGCAATTCCAATTATTACATTACTGTGAAAGTTTCCAGACGGTTATAAGGTTATCACTGAACCAAATTAAGCTGTAAAATTCATCAATACATACAGTATAATGTGCTTAAGGGGGTCAAGAGGCACTCTAGAATTTTTTCACTCAATTTTCACGTGTGAGTGTGGTACGAAAGGTCTTTTTCACCCGACGATAAAGGGTCTCCGAAAACCACATTTAAAGGACCTTAAATTAACAGTGTCTGTGATATTCCCAGAAAACTAACTTCGCTCTGATATACCTATGAAGGAATGACAAACCCCTATGAAGGAATGGCAAACCCCTAACTACTGCACCAGTACCTGAATTGATAAAGTCTGATCATTCATACGAAGGATGAATCAGTCATAGCATTCATGATGATTGAGATTTTGCTAAGTGTACTCTTTACAACTAGAATATTCACGGGCGAAGCCGCGACGGGTAATGCTGGAATATAAAATTACATCAATTATACTATTATTATTGCGTTAAAGTTGGTAATTTTCACATAATGGAATCACTTAAATCTTATAAGACAACTGGAATTAAAAATTATGAACAAAATATCCCTATAATTCATTTTTTTCTTGCTTGATATTGCAAGGAAACAAAAAAAACTCAAAAACATCTCTACATTTGTATGAAACTGGTATATATAATCGATAATTGTGTGTTCATTTTGTGTCATATACCCAGCGCAGTAAATATATAGTGTTCAGAAAATATGTTGTTCTGAGGGGGTGTCATAAAATGACTTCTTGTTGAAGTGCACCGGCAAAGCGGGTAAATTGAACATTTGAAGGGCTGTAAGTAGTTTGTATTAATATAATTCAAGGTTTTATAATTAACTTTATACACTCGATTTTATATTGCAGTGTTAAAACATGCTTTTAATATATCTTGCCTAATTTAAAGTTATTGAAATTCTTGTTAACATTTTGAAGTTTTTCGTTCTTATTTCTAAAAATTACATTAAATGGGGCACGAAAGAAGAAAAAATCTGAATACATACTTGGATTTTACACACATCAAAAAAAGTTTTGCATCACCTCGGTTCCAAGAGTTCCGGAACCTTTAAATACAAAGGGAATAGAGATCAACACAAACAACATTTCAGCTCGTTTTATTGCTCATGAGACCCACACATTGCATGTTGTACCATCATACAGCTAGACTTTCAGCATTTGTGGTCCAGATTGCAGTACACACCACTACCTCTAATACCCAGTAGCACGTCCTCTTGCATTGATGCATGCCTGTATTCGTCGTGGCATACTATCCACAAGTTCATCAAGACACTGTTGGTCCAAATTGTCCCACTCCTCAACGACAATTCGGCGTAAATCTCTCAGAGTGGTTGGTGGGTCAAGACGTCCATAAACAGCCCTTTTCAACATATCCCAGGCATGTTCGATAGGGTTCATGTCTGGCGAACATGCTGGCCACTGTAGTCGAGCGATGTCGTTATCTTGAAGGAACGCATTCACAAGATGTGCACGATGAGGTCGAGAATTGTCGTCCATGAAGACAAATGCCTCTCCAATATTCTGCCGATATGGTTGCACTATGGGTCGGGGGATGTCATTCAGGTATCGTAAAGCCGTTTCGGAGCCTTCCATGACCACCAGTGGCGTACGTCGGCCCCACATAATGCCACCCCAAAACATCAGGGAACCACCACCTTGCTGCACTCGCTGGACAGTGTGTCTAAGACGTTCAGCCTGACCAGGGTGCCTCCAAACACGTCTCCGACGATTGTCTGGTTGAAGGCATATGCGACACTCATCGGTGAAGAGAACGTGATGCCAATTCCGTGGGGTCCATTCAGCATGTTGTTGGGCCCATCTGTACCGCGCTGCATGGTGTCGGGGTTGCAAAGCTGGACCTCGCCATGGACGTCGGGAGTGAAGTTGCGCATCATGCAGCCTATTGCGAACAGTTTGAGTTGAAACACGACGTCCTGTGGCTGAACGAAACGCATTATTCAACATGGTGGCATTGCTGTCAGGGTTCCTCCGAGCGGCAATCCGTAAGTAGCGGTCATCCACTACAGTAGTAGCCCTTGGGCGGCCTGAGCGAGGCCTGTCATCGACAGTTCCTGTATCTCTGTACCTCCTCCATGTCCGAACAACATCGCTTTGGTTCACTCTGAGACGCCTGGAAACTTCCCTTGTTGAGAGCCCTTCTTGACACAAAGTAACAATGCGGACGCGATCGAACTGCGGTATTGACCTTCTAGGCATGGTAGAACTACAGACAACATGAGCAGCGTACCTTCGTCCTGGTGGAATGACTGGAACTGATCGGCTGTCGTACCCCCTCCGTCTAATAGGCCCTGCTCATGCATGGTTGTTTACATCTTTGAGCAGTTTTAGTGACATCTATGAACAGTCAAAGGGACTGTATCTTGGATACAATATACACAGTCAACGTCTATATGCCGGAGATCTGGGAACCGAGGTGATGCAAAACTTTTTTTGATGTGTGTACATCTCTCAATACCTAAGGAGCCATTTCAGGTATATTGTCTTATTAATGTACATCTAATGTATTATTTTTAATGATGAACTTTGCCAATTATTATGATGTTCTCTCGATATACTCAACCTCGTGAGGCAGAGCTCAGCCATAACCTATTAGAAGGGATTTTCCGCGCTTTCCCACTTTTGCTCCAGACAAATGCCGGGTTGGTTCCTAAATTGAGACCAAGGCCGCCTTTCCCCAAATCCTTGCACTAATTACAAATACACTAGTACAGCCGTCACGATGACACAGGTTATCAGACAAATTACACACACTCAAGTACACGAGCTACATGACCACGATGTCACAATGTCCCGAAAGGAATCAACAACAACAACTCATTTAAATTGACTGGCAGAACTAATGACGCTGGACCCAAGCCTTATTAATGATACACTTTCGATGGCGGAAAATTCTGCGTCCATGCAACGAATTGTTCCCCTATGCGTAGTATCGACATAATCTATTTATAATGGCTGTTATAGAAACACTGATTTAAAAATAGATCGTTAATTTATGGACATTTAATGCAGTCGATTACTGATCTGAATGGCGTGAAGGGTCCCTGAGGAAGGCCAGAATTCAAGGTCTCATCTAGAAGCTATTAACTTTCTAGACTCAGTTAGCGTCCAGTATTGTCGTTAAAGTCTCCTTTATGGCTTTCGAAATTAAGCAATTTGCCACCAAATTTAGCTCGAATATTTTCGACCCAGAACAGTACTGGCGCCTTCTTGTATCACAGCTGGCTGTGAAACTTGACTCCTCCAGATTTAATCGATGGCGTCCACTTTGCAGACAAGGCCACTGTCTGCATGGTAAAACACTTATGCTTTTTTTTAACGGTTCCAATCACGACTTGCAAATATCATTCGTCATTTTAAAGAGAATAACCAATACGGTTGTTATCGTTGTTTCATTTGAGAGGCTTATACATCGTGGTCATTGGGTCTGTGTAGATAATATTTAGCATTTTGAAATCGAAAATTTAGCATTTCGATTTGAACATTTAGTGTTTTGTAGCTTCTATACATTTGCAATTTAGTGTTTTATTAGCATTTTGGAAAAAAACATTTAATTTTGGTTAAATCTGACAACTGAGATACATCTTTCGAAATTAAATTAATGTGAAATTAAAATCCCATTGTAAAAGATTTATAGATAACAAAGCATGTAGTAAATTGTGTATTCATTGTAAATTAATTAGGTTTAAGTAACACAGAAGAAAATTGTTGCAGGCTAAAGCAATTCACTAAAATAAAAATAATAAAAATGTATACTAATGCAAAACCAGAATAATACAGAGAAAATAAGCAAACTAAAGTTTTGCTTCAATATCCACCACTGTGCATGTAAGTTCATGAATCATTAACATTGTTGAATGAAATCTTGGAGCTGTTTTGTAGACATTTTTGGTCTCACCCTCTTAGCACTTGACTTGACCTACAGTACGTAAACTGTAAATGCTGCACGGAATGGCTAACAGAGGTCCAGAGAAACCAACAACATATCAACATAGAAAACCTCAAGGACCGCACAGAGTGCCGGAATAAAATCACAAATGTTAAATTTTGAGCATTCCGAGAGGTTGAAGGGATTCTGAGATTCTGAGAAGAAAAGAGGGAAAACGCCCGAAGATGAAATCGTAAATTCAAGTTCAATCGCTCTCCTGAAGGCGAACAATCGATAAGATAAGATAAAATAAATAAATAATAACAATGCAACAAGAATGTGACTCACTTTCCTTTTCCCGTCTCTCTCTCTCCCTCTGAAGTGGTGAAATAGCTAGGGATTCACCGCTCACCAGGCATGCTACAACTGCTTGCATGACTCATGCCGATAAAATACATGTAAGTGTGAACAGTCGAGTCGAATAAGCATATTTCGTGCTTCTCATAAAACAGGGTTATCCAATATTTTTACTGTAGATTGAAAAATACCATTTCACGAAAATATAAAATTTCTGACTGTTGAAAGTAGTAATGAAAACACTATTATTCTGCTTCGTGCAACAGAATGGATCTCACGGGAGCTTGTCCTCGTGAGCACCTTTTGGCTCGTATGACGAGAGCACCAAATTCCTAAAGAGCACCAGGTTGACAAAGGATGCCATAATCCTACGGATGACCTGCAGCCCGAGATTGTGAATGTGAGTCGTCCAGTTGCAAAATTCGTTTAATCCACTTGTGAATCAGGATCATGTCGTAAAATTATTTATTTAACTTATTTTTTTTTTACTTTATTTTATTTCATTTTATTTTGTTTTATTTTGTTTTCAATTGTTTTTTTTATTATTTTGTTTTTGTTTTGTTTATTTTGTTTTATTTTTATTTTGTTTTGTTTTATTTTATTTTGTTTTATTTTGATTTTCCAGAAAACAAACATAAAACCAAAATCAAAAAACATGAATCAAAAAGAAAAATTCAAAAACAAAAGCAAAAGCAGAAAACAAAAAACAAGAAACACAAAGCAAAATTCAAAAAAGCAAAAGCTGGAAACAAACATAAACACAAAACCAAGAAAGAAAAGCAAAAAGTAACATTCAAAAGCACAAACAAACACAAAACCAAAAACAAAAAACACAAATCAAAAAGAAAAGGTAGAAAACAACAAACACAAAAGATACGAGAGGCAAAGTCCAGAGAAACGTTTCTCATGAAAATGATTCTTATTCACAAGTGGATTAAACGAGTTTTGCAACTGGACGACTCGTGTGGTATCTTTGCTATAGAATAAGATTGTTTAAAGGCAGTGTGGACAATATATTGATTTTGTTTCCTCTCTTTTCCAGGTGAGTGCGGGTGTTCCACTAATTTCGATACAAGAACCTGGTGTCAGTGAGTTACGAAAACTTAACTTTTACTGTTGCATGATAATTCTTATTTCTTTTATTTGTCGTAGCAGGAGCACTTATCTATACATATAAAATACAATTTTTACACTATATAGTGCTTCTGATGTGAGAGAATCAGCCGTCTAGGAAATGTCCTAGTCCGTTGCCCAGAGAACGCCCGGATGAATTTAATCAAAATTCGTAACACATTCTTCGGGAGGGCTTCTCTCTTGTTATTACATATATTGTCAAGACCTCAATCCCTTATTGTTTCATTATTCCAGGAGTCAGTACGTAGGCGTGTCCATATTATGGTGCCCATGGTTTCCTTAGTCGTTTTTTTTTTGTGTGAGTAGGCCTACTAGGTGGGTGTCTATCAATCGGTAAGGACTTTTCATTAAACTGGAGAGTAGAGGTGTCCATACTGCACGCCAGCGTGTATCTGTCGCATACGGCCTTGTAGCGATGTTGGAGGACGACCATATGTTTGTCCCTCTCGCTCACTTTCCCATCTTACAGTACTCCCTCCCCGTATATAAGAGGGGAGCTGTGGGGGCTCCAGCACCCCCCGAAAAAAGCCAATAAAATTAAGAATGTGTTGCTTTGGTAAAACATAAAATAATTGTAAATTTGGTTGTACCCTAATCTTAACTTATTGGCTAAGTTATAAACAATATTAAGATTGAAATTAGACTACCTCGTGGTGTAGCGGCTAGCATTCTTGGCTGCCGCCCCGGAGGTCCGAAATCGATTCCCGTCTCTGCCAAGAAATTTGAATTCTGGTCTGAAGGTTGGAACGGGGTACACTCAGCCTTGTGAGGAAAAACGGAGAATTCCACAGTACGTACTTTTGAGAAATAAGTTATCAACTTGTAAAAGTAAATAACTGTTTACCTTTCTGCTAAATGAATTGACAAATATTTAGATATTTGACATTCATTCTCCATAGAAAATTCATTAAGTATAACATTTTATTTGTGTGTTGTGTTGTATTTTACAACTTTTTTTTGTATTGTCACTAATTGTAGGCTATATGAACTTAGGTAAGACAAGGAAAGACAGAGTGAGGAATGAAGATGTTAGGAAGGAAGTTGGGATGGGAAAACTAAATGAGAGAATTGAGAAGAATAAACTAAGGTGGTTTGGACATGTAAAGAGGATGGAGGAAAATAGAATACCAAGACAGATGCTGGAGGCCTAGTGCAAGAGAGCAAGGGGAAGACCTAGAACAAGGTGGATCGATTCAGTGAAGAACAGCGTGAGAAAAAGAAATCTGGACTGGGACAAGATCCTGGAAGAAGAATTGTGGAAGGAAAGAGGAACGTGGAGAAGTGCCATAAATACCCCGACCCGGCAGGAGCTGGATAAAGGGAAATGATGATGATGATGATGATAAACTTAGAATTTTACAATTAACTCTTATCTAGAATCATTACACAAAGTTATATGCTCTCAGATATTGGTTGATATTTCTGGGTATTTTGCGGTGACAATCCCCTGAGAATACTCACAATCCCCCCCCTCGAAAAAATTGTATATACGCCCCTGCCCGTACAGCCTTTGCGAAGTTGTGGTTGATCGGTCGAACGTCAAACGGTATTCAGTATATTGTAAATATGAAACAAAACGAAAACAAAGATAGAGATAAAAGAACAATAATGTAACATAATTTGCAATGCCTCAAATGATACCTTATCAGTATTTCTAACTGTTTTAATACCAAGCACGTAATCTCTAGGTACTTGTACGCGGAGTAACACGGAAAGAACGATATAGATATGTCGGACAACCAACGTCCGGTGCGCTAGTGATCCCAATTTGCCTCAGTCAGACACGGCGGAGAGCAGTCGCAGCACCGGCAGTCAGGCCCGCCAAGAGAGGCAGGAGCTAGACTGCCGGCGTGCGGCGCAACTTAGCTAGCACGCCGAGCGTGGAAAGGCTGAACGGCCCTGCTGGAGAGTATTAAAAATTGCACATCTGCAAGACGATTTACACTAATGAATTAACAACGACGAACTAATAGTAATAGCGTGTGTCAGTTTCAAACATTATATTTGCAAATAGGGGACATTTCATAATTGTAATAATGCAGCCAACGGCCATGTACTTATATTTTCAGGACGGGTCAGGGAAGGAGTATTGGAAGGAAATTGAAAGGAACCGTCCCGGCATTTGCCTGCTGGAGAAAATGGGAAACCATGAAAACCATTTTCAGGACGGGTGAGGTGGGATTCGGACCCACGCTCTACCGATGCCAGTGAGGCACGAGGTAGCGTTAGCGTTTTGGCCACCGCGGCCGGTAATAGGGGACATTTTGCTGTAACGTTGACCTATGGACACAATCCTTTTCGACTTCAATGATGTTTAATGTTGTGGTCTGCTATTGAAAAATCCACAGCCTGCTTCCAGTCGACTGACCGGGTCAGAGAATAGAATGAATGAAGCCCCCATCTAGCGGCGAGGATATGAACTGTGCCGGCTGCCGAAGCCTGTCGCACTCCTCTGAGGCAATGATTAAGTGAATGACAGATGAAATGATAGTGGAGAGTGTGTCTGGAATGAAATGTTGACAGGGAAAACCGGAGTACCCGGAGAAAAACCTGTCTGCCTCCGTTTTGTCCAGCACTGATCTCACATGGAGTGACCGGGATTCGAACCACGGACCCAGCGGTGAGAGGCCGGCGTGCTGCCGCCTAAGCCACGGAGGCTTGTTCTGCTACTATCGATCGATTATTATTTATCGATAATTATTTTGGATCGTAATTGGTCCTGGTTAATCAATAGATCGCGCATATTTTGCACAGCAAGTAGGAACTAATATCTCTAGATGGTAAATGTCATTTTGGTACATAACACTGGGATTTGTCTAAAAACAAATTGCGAATATACGCTGGAATCGCTTAAACTCGATATCTTAGAAAATCAACGAGTTGAAACAGGCTCAAGCTCATTTTTTCGCAACATTTGTGAGTAGCGAACTTTTTAAATATATTACCACCAACTAAACTGTTCGGCAGCTATGCAATTCAGATCGCTCAAACGTATTTGTCCAGCTTTTCATCTAAATTATCTTGATCATACCTGTGTTTTTGTACTTTTCATGTATTTGCTGTTACCATGATGTATTAAACTCTTCCACGTTATCATTCGCTTACATAAGCTAATCAATGGTGTAGTCTGCTTCCTTCTATATTTCCCAGAAAACTGTCAGAATGTACATGTTGTTTATAACTTTACACATGTTAACGTTATCTTTCAACTCGAAATTTATCATGAATGAAGATTTACGATCAGGAAGTATATTCAATATATATCTTCCTTACCGGTCAGTGACCCTCGAAGGAAGTCAATAACCTGTATGTGATAATGGTAGACAGCTTGTTTGCGTACCTAGTTAAAAAATCCTGACTGAATGGCACAATCGGTTAAGGGTTGACTTTCTAAACTGAGGATATTGGACTCGATCCCGACTAATTTGGATAGCATTCAAGGGCCCTACACACGTTCTGACACGACCACCCTAACCTAGGGCCTGACAGCGGTTGACCGGACATTTGGATTGTGTGTAGGCTTGTCGGGTGATGAAAACTGTCAAGCCCTAGATTAGGGTGGTTGTGTCGGGACAACCATCCAACCGCCCTAACCCCCACCAATCTCTATGTCGGGTCGGAACGTGTGTAGGGCAGTCTACTTCACTACCCAACCGAGCCTTCAGACTCTTGTCGATAACATTTGACGAACATGGACGCGGAAAAAGTGACTATGGTCGAGTTCCTCGATTCTGGAGAGAGTGCCGGTGTTTATGGGACGTCGAAGATTAGAGTTATTCCAACAGAGACGAGAGAAATGAATTCTACAGTTTACTGCTGGAAATGTATTTAAAAAATAACACCTCATGCTACAGTGGGAGTTATAAAAAGAAATTGGAAAACATGCGAGCCGCTTACAGAAGAGAAGCGCGGAATGTAAGTAGATTTTCTCTTCTGCAACCACACTCTTGTTTTCATTCATCGTTCATCATCTGAAATAATAACTGCGCACAAAGCTACACCTATCTTTTGATTTCGTGTTCAATACGAAGCCATTTTAAGAACACTTCAGCACCACAAGCGCGTGTTCTAAACTAGACTGGTGGTGGTAGCTCCCCCTTGTTTGGTTGGGTTGGGTAGGGGAGTCGTGTCGGGACGTGTGTAGGAAAGGTCCCGACACCCTGGTCGGGTAGGGTAGTCGTGTCAGGACGTGTGTAGGTGCCTTAAAATGCGACACCCTCGTATGTCTACCGACACGTTGAAGAGAAGACATTTGGACACCTCAGCGTCTCTCTCAACATTTATAAAAGTACTTTAAACCCATCATATTCATTGAATTACATTATTTATCCTCTCTTTTCGCGTATTCGTAATTTCGTGCTACTGTCCAACGATGTATACATATCAAAAAAAGTTTTGCATATTGCCATGGAGCACATGGAAGACGGACTTATTCGTTAAGCAGTGTCCACGCCTGCTCTACACAATTGAGATCGGGAGCATAGGCAGACCATTCCATTCTGTGAAAACCATTCTCCTGAAGAAAGGCATTGCCAATGTGCGGGCGAGCATTATTGTCCACGAAAGTGAAATTTGGGCTGAAATTGTCAGCATAGCCTTTCACTACAGCTGCTGTAACGTATGACTGTCATAGGCCGTGGAATGTACACGAGGGGTTCGGAGACCATACATGATGCCACCCCAATACATTTCACCGCCTCCTCCTCCTCCACTACGACTCTTCGCAGCAATATGCTAAACCATTTTTGATGTGTGTAATTAGTGACAAAGGGAAGAAAGTCTTGAATGATAATATCAGCCTCTTATCTAAATAGTTGCTTCTTCCGGCATTTACCCATAAATTAAATAATGATACGGCGATTATTTTTACTCCATAAATAGATATCTCGTTATTGATTAGCACCAGTCATCATCCGTCAATGTTCAGTCCCTTAGAGTCCTGATCACTTAAAAGCATGGGTATATCGCATTAAATTCCGAAAACTGTTTCAAATAATGTATTTGGAAGAAGTGGGGTTATAAATAATTATATCTTGGTTGCACAGTAGTTGACAATCAATATTTGGAGGTAGGGGAAGAAGTAGAGATAAAAAGGTTTTCGACTACGACTAAGGGTCTGCAAAGCTTTCTGGAAGCGCTCCAATCGTTTTAAGTGGTCATTTGATTGGTTAATTAATTGGATTGATTGATCGATCCACTAATATTCATGTCTGTATAAAAGATTTGCCTTCCAATATGTGTAGTCAACTCTCAGGTAGCCTATTATAGATTTGGAGTACAAGTCTATATGCTTCAATGAAATATTTAGCATGTTCCGTCTTCATTCGCCTCGTGGCGTAGTGAATTGCATTCTTGGCTGTCACCGTGGAGGTTCGCATTAGATTCCCGGCTCTGGCAAGAAATTTAATTCTGATCTTGAAGGCTAGAACGGGGTTCACTCAGCCACGTGAGGTAGAACTGCGAAGAAGTGGGTTAGATTCGTACCCCAACAATCCTAGAAATGTCTTACTTGATTTCACACTCCAGGTGAAGCCCGGGATGGTATCTAGATTAATGCCACGGCCGCTTTTATATTCCTGAATGAATAGTAAAATCAAGCAACGTATTGCACTAGACACAAAGAACGTTTATTCACATCATACAACATGCGGGCCTGGTCCGATACATCAGAAACAAAAGTCGAGCGAAATTCGAAAAATAACCTTAGAATACTGTCCATTACATATTGTAGATATAACACTTCTCCTCGAGATACACACACTGATATGTTCTCTTCTGAACTTTGTACAATGCACCGAAATTTGATGGCTTATTTTTGACTTAACGAAATGACGTACTAAAAGTTTCTCAGCCTGTTGAAACGTGAGCTCGTCCACATCCCTCGGAAATGCAAGCGATTTGAGAGCGACCAGGTTAGGGTCAATGTGAACTCGCAGATAGTCTTATGTATTTTTCTTCGAGTACGCATCGTAATTGAGTTGAAGCTTGAATCGTTTGAAGTATTCATCAACTTGTTCAGGTTCTTTATGTCCGTGAAAAGAAAACTCTGTACTCACGTGTGGCACATTGACTTGCGAAGTATGCGCCAAAGCATTCGTCTGTGCCTGAACGAGTTGAGCGACGATCGCAGCAAGGGATTTCTAGTCTGTTTCCAGTTGACTCATTTGGTCTGTTTTGTTTATACTAGATTAAAGGTTCGTTCCGATGCCCGTCGCCACTTTTATATTCCTGAATGATTTTTTACATCAAGTAACGTATTGCACTAGACACAAATTGAAATAACTTTTATTCACATCATACAACATGCGAGGTTGGTCCGATAATCAGAAACAAAATACAAGCGAAATTCGAAAAATAACCATAGAATATGTCCTGTGGGACGGATCCCCAACATTACATATTGCGGATATGGTGTCCGGACAGTTCCCCATACTGACACTTCCACACACTGCAAAATATACTGACACTTCCCCACAGCCCTTGGACGTGGCTACCTGTTTAATGCCTCAGAATTAATCTCAACTGGCATTTCCACACACATCTTCCCTCCACCACCAAGGCTACTATGAAAACGATCAAGTTGAAGACATAAATGTGGATTTTGAAGCTGCTGTAATTTATTCTCTGAAAGACGTATTTCCAACAACAAAAATACATGGCTGTCATTTACAAATGACAAAATGCTTATGGAGAAAAGTACAGGATCTCGGATTGTCGGTGGAGTACCGAGAGAATAACGAAATCAGCCTTAGGGGGGGGGGGGGGATGTGTGTGGAACTGTCAGTCGAGATTATTTATGAGTCATTAAACAGGTAGCCACGTCCATGGGCTGTGGGGAATTGTCAGTATTTTGGGCAGTGTGTGGAAGTGTCAGTGTGGGGAACTGTCATGTAATCGTGGATATAACAGCCACCTCCTAACCAAATCCTAGCTCTAATTACAAATACACATACTAGTACAACCATCACAATGACACAGGTTATCAGACAGATTGCACACGCCTCCCATCTGTGGACTTGCTGCATCTCCCCATCATGGTGCCTGGAGTGCCGTAATGTTTCTTTTGTCTCCGAGGTATAAATGGGCCGGCCATTCGTGACCGGTCGTATGCACGTGAGAATTTTAGAGCGAGTCTACATACTATCAACTGATATCTCCTCAACAGTCTTCCGGCACACTTAACTCAGCACTTCGTTGTCACTATTCTTGGAGCTCATATATTATGTTTTGTGTACTGATGTGCGCGACCGAAGCGTAGCGTCGAGAATGTCGGCCCTTTCGACCCCAAGCACCGGAACCGTTTCGCATGAAGCTTCTCGACTCCACACTAATGTTATGCACGCGTCGGGGCCGTGGAGGGATTTTCAACATGCGATGTGTATAAATCACGCATGTTAAAACATTGGACTGGAGGGCGTATGGTATTATAATGCAAAGTTAAATACCAGAGTGTATGATGGAAATCTCACCGAGCCATAAATGTGTGCTCAATAAATTTGGAATGAAAATAAATACACATGGGGAACATACGTGAAGCTATTTATTGACGTATTTATATGCAGTTTTTTTAAATATATTTCTGAACAAGTACAGCATTAAGGTCGAATTGCACGTAGGTGTTGCGTTCATTGGAATTTCTCTACACGTGGACAACCACTCCACGTACATTTGCAGTTATTAGTTAGGGTAATTCTAAGTTACAGACGTAGGAAAATTAAGCAAATTCATTTTTCATATGCCTCTACTGTCTGAACATAACATTTTGTTTCATGTGCACAATGCCAATTAATATATCCCAGCAATGGTGTTACGTACGTGACTATGTACGTTCTTTAACATGTAGGTAGTGTCTTGACTTTCAAGTTACATTATTAAACTAATAATGCTGATTACTGTCATTAGAATACAATATTTTAGGTCTAATTGTTTTAATGTACTTATTAGCGAGGTTTGCATCGTAAGGCAAATTTCTAACAGTTCCGTTAACTGACAACAGATGTCACTACGTGCCTGAATGGAGTCGACACCGGAGTCGAGATTGTCGGTTCCAGGAGCCACAGTGTCAAATCTTCTAGACTCCGTTCGCGACACATCACTAGTTTTGCGTACGGTCTGCTTGTTAAAGCTGGTTCACAATTGGCCCGAGAACGAGAACGCGTAGCTTCCCAGATTACATGACAGTTCCCCACACTGACACTTCCACCCACTGCCCAAAATACTGACACTTCCACACAGTCCTTGGACGCGGCTACCTGTTTAATGACTCAGAAATATTCCCGACTGACAGTTCCACACACATTCCCCCACCCCTAAAGGCTATAGACTTCAGTGATCATCGTTACAGCCGCACCTGTGACAATGCACCTTAACATAATACTCATTTGGTGTTAAGAAAAGCGCTCGGTCTATGTACTTCATTACATACCACGGTCTCGAAAATATAATTGTGATGATAGTGTAATTACCATCAAAATAAAATAAATGCAGAGTCTGATTTCCATCACACTTTATCCAGGCTGTGGACTGGCAAAATAATAACAAAACCGATCAGTTTGGTGTTGTTATCATTTTGACGTGTTTAAAATCAGCTTTCTAGGCTTCGTCAGTTGTTTTTTATTTTTTATTTATTTTTGTGTTTTTGTTTTGTTTTTTTGTTTTTGTCATATTTGTTCAACAATAATATTAACCTACTCCATTTTCTGTGAATAGGCAACTTGCCTTCACAAAACGTCTCATATTTTTTGTCATTTTCGAACTTTTTCTGAATGTTCTCAATCCATCCGTCCAGTTTGACATATTTTCGTCTTCTTTTTTTCCTTCCGTGTTGATCACGGCCTTTAAAAATGCGCAGTTTGTCTTCTCAGCTTCCGTCTTGAACCCTTTGACAACCTCTTTTAATTTGGGGTGAGGTCTCCCGACAAGATTGTTGAGTCGGTTGTTCCAGCCCTCAACAGCATTTGTTGTCCTGTGTCGTGCTTGGTGGCAGTTCCACATCTCGATTGGAATGTCTTGGTTATCTAGCCAGTTGTCAACGAAGTAGTCAACTTGATCTTTTCCATAGTAGCCTTGGGGGAGAGGGGAGATGTGTGTGGAAATGTCAGTCGAGATTATTTCTGAGTCATTAAACAGGTAGCCACGTCCAAGGGCTGTGTGGAAGTGTCAGTATTTTGGGCAGTGTGTGGAAGTGTCAGTGTGGGGGAACTGTCCGGACACCGCTTCCCAGGGCCCCGGTTCACAATTGTCCCGGGAACATGAACTTGTACAAGCGCTCGCAATCAGCTATTACTTGTCTATACTAAGTTTGTTTACTCTTGTGTGTATAAAGTGTATGCGCTTTAAAATAATTTCATGATGGTAATCGAGGACGATGACAACGCGATAGCGTACTTCGGCTGCTCATTCCGTACTGTGCATGTGCAGGTACAACGTTTCTGATTGGCTCTGGGAAGCTCTGAGAACGTCAATCTTGAAACTTAACCATGGTTCCTGTTGGCCTTCCCGGGCTACTTTTAGCTTCTCGTTCCCGGAGATTGATTGTGAACCGACCCATAAGGTAGAGTGCATTTCAACTTCCTTCTCGTTCCCGTTCGCGTTAGCGTTCCCGGGCGATTATGAACCAGCCTTTACCCCGAGTACAACACTGAGACCGGACTGAATTTTGCGCATGCGCTGAGCAAGGTGACACTGCACACTGCACACTTCGTTGTGCGCGGGGACACCATTGCGCACGTAGATTGTACCGGCCTAGAAGGAACGGCCCATTTATACCTGTAACCTGAATGTATTATGAATTATGGTATGCCACACCCCTGAGGGTAGCTTGAAGACGCGGTGGATGTTTTGAGTATTCCTTCCCTCTTTCCGGAGGTGAGATGATTTAGCTTGCAGCTCACACATGATGCCGAGAGTGTTTGTCGTCAGCTCTTTCACATGCTAATGACCACACAACTACATACATATGTTAAGTGTGGCTATTGAGAGCGGTTGCCTGATTTAACACCGCCTGCACTCCACATTCACAAACATTGTACGTTTGTTACCCATACAGGCTTTTACTGTCCTAGGAACACGTCTGAGAAGGCGCACTTCATCTTCCGGTGTGAATAACACTCCAGCTAAACTTTGTCTGGTTCTTCGACAAGCTGTCACGCCTCCTACATAACAGTGCAGCTTAAACCAGACATGGGAAAAGTTAGGGTTGCTGGCCAGATGCGGCCCTTGAACAGGTTCACTGTCAGGATACTAAATGCTAGATATCTTTATTTTTATGAAGAAAAAAAACCGATCAGTTAGCCGTATCGCTCGAAATCGTGCCTGCGTAATCAATGGAATGATGTTTGGCAATGGGGTTATTAAATTTTAGGAAATTCGTCTGTTGGCCACTAGACGGCTGACTGGAGGTACTATAGTTAGTTAGGCAGGCAGAAAATGCGCCATTATTGAGTAGTAGGGTGAAGTGTGTCGAAATGAAAATAATTTAAAATGTATCTTTGTGCTCTCTCCTCCTTCTTCCTTCCCTTTCTCGAAGTTTCATTTTCCACGCCCCTTCACATTTTTAGATTTTATGTTCAAATCCCAAGGCACTTATCTCATTCCCTACCGTATTAGTTGCAGATACACACATTACTATAGTTTCCACAGGCACACAGGTTATTGGACAAATTGAACACATATCCAAGTACACGGGGATGATGAACAAGTGTTCCTAAAATGAATTATCAAGAAGCCGAAAAACAACACTGTAAATTATTTTCAATCGGTGAGTCGTGGAGCATTCTTGGCTATCATCGCGGAGGTTCAGGAACGATTCGTGGTTTTACCAAGATATTTCATCCTGGAATCGAAACCACCTTCAGACCAGACTCCGTATGTAGGAAAGAATTCATAATGAAAATCAATAAATGTAAAACAAAAGTAAAGGAATGCAGCCGATTGAAATCAGAAACCCCTATTGACGGTGGACATCCTTATAGCACTCGCTCGTGACGAACAGATTAAGTTATTAACAATCTCAGACATGTAATTACTCCCAAAATAATTTTACAATAGTTTCATGCTTCGGTTATATACTTATGATAATTGGAAACCTCCGAATGACATTAAAAGCCTTATCGAGAAAGCTCGACATGCATTTATCAAATTAAAGTTTCTGTGCTGCCTAAGTCTCGGGTTGGGGAAGACGCGTTACTTGTAACATAATTACTAACAACCGTTATTTTATGGTAATGAAGGGATGACAACTTAACTGTAACAACCCTCATTCTTCGAGGGGTCAGACCTCTTCGTTTGTTTTCATGAAAACTCCTGCCTTCTGCTCAAGACCGATGAAGCTTGTAGTTTTACATGACCGTTAATCTCAGGATCATGAACCACTGGGCCTCCATTTTACATGGGATCCGAACCACAGGACATAACATTTTACTTCGAAAATCTCATGTGCATTGACCAGGAATCGAACCAGGCAGAGGTAAGCAACTTGACCGCTGGCCCATCATGCTCCCCACTGTTCAAGATCCTAAAGGAGGTTGGGTGTGTGTATCCCCACCAACAAGGTGCACCCTGGATGGTGCTACCCCCCAAGAGTTCACGACTGATGAGTTCGGATGTTGACGACCCTGATGTATTCCTGAGCTGGATCCGTTTTTATCTTTTTCTGTTTCCTTTTTGGGCGGACCCTCTCCTCTTTGGACTGGCTGCGTGGCGCAGCGGTAACGTTCTTGCCTGCTGTGCAGGTTGCAGGATCGAATCCTGGCGCAGTCAGTTGGCAATTGACGGTGCGCAAATGCAGGGGAGCAGAGTCAGTAGTTTAACTGGTACGTTAAACATCCCCTTTCATGCAAAATTTCGGCACCCCAGCGTCTTTAAGAGAAACAGTACCGTTAGTTAAAAGGGACGTAAAACCAATAACGTTATACTCTTCTCTTTACCTTTGCTGTTTCACTTTCATGGCTCTACTTCTTACCAAGTCCCTCAATCCTCATTCTTCTAGGGTTGAGGGCGTTTCTTTTCCCTGTCTTTTATTTCTCTTATTCTCCTTGTGTTTTCCATATTTTCTTTTAGTGTGTCGATAGTTATTTCTGGTTTTAAGTTAGTAGTTAGATTTACAAATAATCACCTCCTGGTGTAGCAGCTAACATTCTTGGCTGTCACCCCAGAAGTCTGGGTTCGATTCCCGACTCTGTCATGAAATTTTAAATCTGGTATGAGGGCTGCAACGGGGTACACTCATCTTCATGAGACAAAACTGAGAAGGGAAGGGTTCGATTCCCACGTCAGCCCTTCCTGGAAGTCGCTTTCCGTGTTTTCCACCCACTTCTACTACAGGCAAATGCTGGGATGGTTCCTAACTTAAGGTCATGGCCACCTCCTCCCTAATCATATCTCCAATATACAAATACACACGCTAGTAACAGCCATCACAATAAAACAGGTTTTCACACAAATTCCACACACATCCAAAATACACCGGGCTATCGCGATATCGCAGTCCCTAAAATAAGCAACAACAAACGGTACGTAATATTAAATCTGAGCATCCACATCAGAAGAGAAGAGCGCTGAAATGTTACGGCTTTTTTTTTCAGAGGTAAGAATGCTTCAATTAAGAAACAAAAAGGCAGAAACAACAAGGCAAATAAATGTATTCGAGCAATAGTGCTATCGCCATATGCCGCGATGTCGTAGATTCGTTTTGCGAAGGAGGAAATACATAGGAAAGAAAACCGCAAAATCGATCAAGAAAAATCATGTAATGCGAAATTAGAAATAGTTGTTGTTAATACGTTTTAGGGGCTTGGGACGTCTTGGCTATCAGCCCCGTGTATTTGGGTGTGCGTTCAATTAGTCTGATAACCTGCGTTTCTGGACTGGCTGCAGTAGTGTCTGGAACTGTAATAATTAGGATCGAGAATGCTACAGATGCCCCGTTAATTGAAATAAGGTACTATCACGACACTTTCCTGGAGGGAGTGTGGAAGAACCCGGGGAAAATCACACACAACCGCTGTTAGCGCCCAGATTCGAACCTCTGATCTCCTGATTTGCTGCAGCTCCCCGTCGCAGTTGTGGTGAGCTATTTAACGCGATAAGATAAATGAGAAAATCACCTCATTAAACTGATGGCTGAAGGTTAGTTCAAGTTTTAATTTATTTATGTATTTAATTAATTATTTATTTAATTATTTAAATTCATTTATTTTACTAACGTAATTTCATTTAATTTCATTTATTTTATTAATTTAATTTTATTTATTGTATGCATTTTATTTTGTTTGATAGTTTTAAATCTCTTATAGATCAGCATTCCACCCTCACCCAGTTACATTCATTAATTAGCAATTCATTTCTAATATTAAACTCCTCCGATGAGGTTGGCGTTAAGGAATTCAGCCATAAAAACAATCCATCACATTGAAACTCGTCTCATGGGGAGCTTCTATGTCCAAGATCGCGGGTTCAAAACCGGCCGATGTCGTTGGATTTTTAAGAGCGTTAAAAATTCCTCAGCATGCCTTCTTTCAGAGGGGAAGTAAGCCGGCGGGCCCATGTCATGATTTATGGCATGTAAAAGAACCTTCTACTAACTACAGTGCCTACCAAAAGTTTTAAGACCACTAGCTTATTTTCAACAAAAGCTCGCTGGTCTTATATGTTTGATTCAAATTTTGCCAAATATTTTATGAAAATACTTTGATCTAATAGACATCTACCTGTACCAACAACATTGTAATATGGCTTTCAGTTTTTGAGTTACAAATTTTAAATACAAGTGGAGTATCGTAGAAAAACGCATTATTCAACCACAAATTAATTTGTGGACACTAAACCAATGGGGTTACCTTATTGATTATTTTTATAAGCATTGTAGAATGTATACAAACATTTTGGTAAATGAAAAAAAATCCCAAAAATTTTCTCGCCATTTGGTAGTGATGTTTGTACTTTTTGTAAAAGGTAACGAATTGAAGCCAAGACTGATGAGCGTTCACTGCTTAATGGCTTCTGTGAGGGTTGGGTTAGTGGACCCAAACTTTCAACAGGCACAGCTCAGCATGGTGTCAACAGATAAAGAGACAGTTCCAAGGTCAACACTCCGAGTACCTGGAATCAGTTTCCCTCGTCTATTCTGAGAAGCCAGGTATACAAAAATCACTGCCAAATGGCAAGAAAATTTTTGGGATTTTCTTTTCATTTACCAAAACGTTTGTATACATTCTACAATACTTATAAAAAATAATCAATAAGGTAACCCCATTGGTTTAGTGTCCACAAATTAATTTGTGGTTGAAAATTGTGTTTTTCTTCGATACTCCACTTGTATTAAAAATTTGTAACTCAAAAACTGAAAGCCATATTACAATGTTGTTGGTACAGGTAGATGTCTATTATATCAAAGTATTTCCATAAAATATTTGGCAAAATTTTAATCAAACATATAAGACCAGCGAGCTTTTGTTGAAAATAAGCTAGTGGTCTTAAACTTTTGGTAGGCTGTACAGTTGTGCAAAATTGTAGTTAGATTTGATTAAAGCTCTTTAAGTTCCAACGTTCGCCGCCAGGTGCCAATTGCGATGGCATCTAGTAGCCAAGTTCACAGGAAGGTGTCGTTGACGGTAGCATTTGGTAGCAAAAGTAGAAACTACTTGAAATTGATGGTCTGCAGTCTTTACCTGAATAGCAGATAACACACACTAATACAGCCATCACAATTAACACCGGTTATCAGACAGATTCTACACACACCCAAAGTACACGGGGCTACATGACCGCGTTGTCGCAGCCCCTAAACTGAGGAACCAACCACCAACCAACCAATCTCGTCACACCAAATCCGTTGATTTGAAAATAAATGAAATAAAATGTATTTTCATCTCAACGGATTTCGTGATGTGGTGAGACGACTTTCAATGTGATGGATTGTTTTTATGGCTGAATCCCTCAACGACAACCTCATCGGAGGAGTTAAATATAGAAATGAAAATAATGATAATGAATGTAACTGGACAAGGAGTGAAATGGTGACTATAAGATATTTCGGCATGGCATTTGCGTGAAATTGAATATGAAAATCATAAAAGACCATTTCAATGTCGGCTGACGGCGGGGGTTGGAGCACCCACTGCTCTACGAAGTTCTAATTTTGTGCATTAGAGCGCGTAGGTATGGCGATCGGTGGTAGTACACGTGAATGTAAAGTGATAAGGATGTGTATATTGACACCTAAGCTCTAAGAAACGTGTATCTTTTCTTTAGAAACACGTCCGTGTGTGGTACCGTACGTGTACAGAGAGATAAGGAGTGCGACGACACTAAACCATCTTATGTAATATTTAATGTTTACACTTCATGTTTATGTTTGAATATCAATAATAACAGCCGCGAGGCTAATCTCAAATTCAAGGACGCATTCGTTCGCAGCGTTCATCTCCTACCTACCTGCATAGCTGCACTCTCAGAATTCCCTCATTCGAAATCTGGGGATGGCGTCCATCCTGAGTGTGATTCCTTCCACTTGCATGGGTAAATTTATTTTCAGCGGCTTCGGTGACGTAGTTGGTAGCATGCTGAGCTTCTATGCCCAAGATTACGGGTTCAAACACGGCTAAAGTCGTTGGATTTTATAAGAGCGTTAAAAATCCCTCAGTATGCCTTCCTTCGGAGGGGAAGTAAAGCCGGCGGTCCCTTGTCATAGATTTATGGCATGTAAAAGATCCTTCCACAGTCTAAACTTTTGTGCAACTAAATTGTTAGGTTAGATTTCGTCAGAACACTCTATCAAAATTCCAACGTTCCCCCAGACCCCAAAACCACCGTCAGTTCAAATGTTTATATATAATTTATGTGTGTATCTATATACTGTATGTATGTATGTATGTATGTATGTATGTATGTATGTATGTATGTATGTATGTATGTATGTATATCACTTTCTTGTGGACACGATAACTACCGCAATTTTGCACCACTACTACTACTCCTCGGCGCTACTGTCCATGTAAGACCTTGGCCTCTCCAACAATCGTTGCCCAATCCTGACGATCTTCTGTAGGTTTCCTCCATCTTCTTACTCCCATCTGCGTAAGTCGTCCTCCACGTCATCCAACCATCGTTTCCTAGGTCTTCCTTTGCATCTTCTTCCTCCTGGATTTCCTCTATAGGTCTTTTTAACCACTCTATCACCTGCCATTCTTTCCACATGTCCCAGCCATCTTAGCCTATTACTCTTTACTTCCGAAACTATATCAGGATGCCCATATAATTCCTCCAATTCTTTGTTTTCCCGTATTCTCCATCTTCCTGCCTCATTCACTGCTCCATAAATCTTCCTCAGTATTTTCCTTTCCCATCTTCTCAAAAGCTCCTCTTCTGCCACAGTCATAGTCCATGTTTCCGAGCCGTACATTACCACTGGTCTTATAACTGTTCTGTACACTGTCACCTTTGATCTTCTACTGAGGATGCGCGCTTTGAGGATTTTTATCAGTGCCCAATAAGCTATATTACCGGCTGCAATTCTTGCTTTTATTTCTTCTCTTGTGCTATTATCTTCAGTAACCAGTACTCCCAAATACTTGAAAGTTTCACACCTCTCAAAATTCACCTCATTTAGGTTTATAAATAAATGTATATATTTATCTTTCTCCACAGTATTTCTCCTAGATAATAATAAATATTGAGTTTTGTTGCAGTTCACTCGTAATCCTACTTCTTCTGATTGTTTTTCTAACCGTCCCACCCCTTCTTCAAGATCTTTCAGTCTTCGTGACAGCATACCTATTGCTCGGTTCCAAGCTCTGTGAACTTGCAGGATGAAGGGCGAAGGCAGGGTAGGAGCAGGCGGGAATTGAAAACCCTGTCGACAGCCCGCCGTGTTACCTGACATTCTCGTCTATTCCAATACTGCTAACATAGGGTCTTTTCTGAAACCAGTGTGGCGTTGGGTATGAGTGACTCAGTCACCGACTAATGTATTTGCTTCTGTTACTACGCAAGGACCGATAAACCGCTTCACTCGTCACCACCACTACTAATATTCTGCGATGCAAATTCCTCTCAGGTCCACGCAGCTTAGACTCGAGCAGTACATCATCAGCATACGCTAGATTTTGGCTCATATGGTTTAACAGCGTGCCTCCTGGATTGCTGATATATATCTTCCTCATTACTCTCTCTAGTACTATATTGAACAGCAGCGTGGACAGTACGTCTCCCTGTCGTAAGCCTTGGTTTACCTCAAAAACTTTTGCGAGTCTTCCTTCAACTTGAACTCGACATTTTATGCCAGTAAGAGTCATTTGCACCAATCTGATTAAGTTTGGGTGGGAATCCCATGTCCATCAAGGTCTGATACAGAGCTTTCCTTTTTACACTATCATAAGCCTGTTTGAAATCCAGATATAGTTGGTGCACATCCACATTATATTCGTAACACTTTTCCATTATTTGCCTTATTGTGAAGATATGTTCCGTCGTCGATCTACCCTGTCGGAATCCACACTGGTATTCTTCAAGTCTGTCTTCAACAAGAGGTGTAAGTCTCATAGCCATTACCTTGGCTAGGATTTTATAGACCACACTAAGCAGTGCTATGCCACGATAATTTTCACACTTTGCTTTATCATTCTTCTTATGGATTGGGCAAATAATGGCCGTGTTCCACTGTTCTGGCATCACCTCCTTCTCCCATATCTCCACAATCAACTGGTGTACCAGCTTTGCCAAATGTTCCCCACCACACTTAATCATCTCTGCTGAAATATTATCACCTCCTGGGGCTTTGTTATTCCTCAAGCTTTTAATTGCCAAACTAACCTCCTCCAGCGTCGGCACGGGTACTGGCATTGCATCAGTGTTATCCTTGCACCATGGTTGGTTATTCTCTTGACCCTCCTGTTCTAGCAATACTATCTCTGCAGTAGCATTGAGCAGCTCGCTGAAATATTCATCCCATCGATCTAAAATCTGTTCTTCTCCTCCTATGAAATTTCCTTCTTTATCTCTGCAGAAAACTGCTCGGGGTTGAAAGCCCTTCTTCACTTCCGGTATTCGTTTATAGTACTTTCTTACTTCTTGATTATTGTATTCTTCTTCTAGCTCATCAATCCATTTCTTCTCTGATTCCCGTTTCTTTCTTCTACAAATTCTATCTGCCTCTTTCCTTTTCTTTTTATGCATTCTGTTTTGTTTCTCGTTGGTCTACTTATCATTTTCTCCCTTGCAGCATTCCTCTCCATTATAGCTATTTTACATTCGTCATCGAACCAGATTTGCTTTTAATCCTTTCTTCTGTCCCCAGTACTTCTTCTGCAGCTTCGTGTAGTGCGTCCCTCATTATACTCCATTTTCCTTCTACTCCCTCTAAATCCCAAGTTTGTTTAGTCTCCAACTTCTTCCGTAAATGTGTTTCATATTGTTCGGCAGTTTCCTTTTCTTTTAGTTTTAGGACATTATACCTTCTAAGGTCTTTCCTCATCTTTCCAGATCTGTACACTGCTATATGCTGTCTATATTTTACTCTTACCATGAAATGGTCAGAGTCACAATCCGCTCCTCTACAACTATCAACTTCGAGTATATCAGATGCGTGTCGTCTCACGATGGTATCCTCATCTTGTCGTGATGTGGGGGCTTGAGAGCCCAAATGATCCTGCGAGCTATGACGGCGGGTGCGTGAGCTCCTGGTAGGGCCTCCCATGCCGGACAGGTCAAAGGTGATGGGTCAGACAAAGAGGGATACCCTGGTCCTACAGGTTGGGGGTTGGTCATGGGGCTAACAACCCCATATCGAAAAAAATAGCCTGTTATGAAACTCCAATACAATTTTGCACCAATCACTTTCAAATTTATACACATCCCATTAAAATATCGGTCGAGTTCATTAATGGGCAAAATCGGACGAAGGGGGTAAAATGGGGGGGGGGGGAGGGGGTTCTTCAAAAATGTGAAATATCGCTAAGTTATGTGAAATATCGAATCCATTCAAAGTTCATACTATTCCTCGGATAAGGTCCTCAACTAAATGTTAGCAAAGTTTTTTGATAGCACCAACCATTGATCAAAGGGGTGGGAAAATGTGGCTTTTTAGAGAAACAACAATCATATTTCTCTTAATAGGCGGAATATCAAAACCGTTTAAAATGGTCAATATCCCTCTAATTATTACCTAAAACTTCTGTCTGAAAGAATTTTTGATATGACCCACCCTTACGCGAAGGGATAAGCAAAATGATTTTGGAATTATAAGAAAATGCCAAATTGATGAGGGAGGAGCCATCAGAGGTTGCCATGACAACGCTACTAAATTGATGAGGGAAGAGCCAACAGAGGTTGCCATGACAACGCCACAGCACGAGATCACATTCAGTTTTCCATCTGTCTATGTGGCAAGCGGCTTCGGTGGCGTAGTTGATAGCATGCTGAGCTTCTATGCCCAAGATCGCGGGTTCAAACCCGGCCGAAGTCGTCGGATTTTTTAAGGGCGTTAAAAATCCATAGATTTATGGCATGTAAAAACCTTCCACTAACTACAACTGTGTGAAGCAAAATTTGTAGGTTGGTTTTGATAGTTCCAACGTTCATTGCCAGGTGCTGGTTGCGGTGGCATCTAGTAGCGAAGTTCACAGCTAGGTATCGTTGACGGTAGCATTTGGTAGCAAAAGTAGGAACTACTACTTGAAATTGACCGTCTTCAGACCTTAAATGATTTACAGACTAATACAGCCATCACAATTAATACTGGTTATCAGACAGATTTTACACACACCCAATGGACACAGGGCTACATGACCGCGTTGTCGCAGCCCCTAAACTGAGGAACCTACCAACCTCTCTGTGGGAAATAGAATTTTGCCTCAAGAAGTAACAGACCTTTTAATAGTTACACATCAGTGTCCAAACCTTGCATAAGGACCGTGTGACCACCAGTATAAAAATAGACTCCAAATGACGGAAAGGTTACCAGCCCCATAAAACACTAAAATGTTAAAAATATGCATAAAAAGACGAAAAACAAAGTTTATTAAGCTCCAATTGTAAAATACTTTCTCATAATGAGAGGTATAAAATGAGATCTGAACATTCTACGAAAACCTTCATATTTTGCCTATTTTCGCCTATCCCCTAGTTTGCTCAGTGAAATCTACCTCCGCCTTCCGGCGTACCGAGAGGTATTCTTTTTATTTAACTCTCTTAATGATGTTGAAGTCACATTCCCTTTGGGCTTCCTGGTTCAGGGGGAAAAGAAATATTGTTAATAGTGTATATTTTTCACTACCTGGCACAGTGTTAAGCCCTCAGGAAGTGAGATCTGTCGTGTGGATAGTGATATTTTCCTAACTTTACTTTCTTTCCCAAGTGCCGCTAGCGTAATTCCTCAACAAATTTGTTAGAATCACATGTCTGTGACGGGTATTTTTAAATTTATCATTCCCATTATTGGTCGTGCACGTCATATCTCATATCGCTTAATTGGCTTGACTCGTCAGACCACTATCCAATGACCTTCGTTTTTCTAGTTCTTTATGTGCAGGCTGCATCATTAACAATGTCTATAGTGCGTCTCTACGTAGAAGAGAGTATAAAATTACAATAGATGAAGTAATTACCTCTCGCTCGCCCTCGTTTGTCTTGATTTGTCCTTGCCTCCCTACGACTTTACCTGTTGTGTTGTTGTTTGAGTCTTCAGTCATTTGACTGGTTTGATGCAGCCCTCCATGACACCCTGTCCTGAGCTAATCGTTTCATCTCTACATAGCTACCACACCTACGTCCAAGGCAATCTTTTTAACAAATTCCAGCCTTGGTCTACCCCTACAGTTCTTGTCCTCGACCCTTCTTTCCATGACTAAGCTTGCTATTCCTGGGTGTCTTAGTATGTGTCCTACCAACCTATCTCTTCTCTTCATTAGCAGTCGCCAGAAACATCTCTCCTCTCCCACTAGTCTTAATACCTCTTCGCCTGTAACCCTATCTACCCATCTGATCTTCATCTTTCTCCTGTAACACCACATTTCAAACACTTCAATTATCCTCTTTTCTGCTGCACCAATACTCCAAGTTTCACTTCCATAGAGTGCCATGCTCCAGACAAAGGCCTTCAAAAATGACCTCCTAACACCTAAATCTATATTCGATGTCAATAGATTCCCTTTTCTGTAGAAATGCTTTCCTTGTCTAAGAAAAACTACTTTTTATATCCTCATTGCTTCGTCCATCACTGGTTATTTTGCTTCCAAAGTAACAGAAGTCTCTCCTACTTCCTTTAGCTTTTCACCTGTCAATTTGATGTCCATAGAGGATTCTGATTTATTTCGGCTGCATTCCAATATTTTTGTTTTACCTTTATTAATTGGCATCATGAATTCTTTACCTATTTGTCAATAATGCAGAGTGATACATCTCGCCAGGGAGACCTTCGTTGAGGACCTTCGGATTAAGAAAGGGCTACCATCAACAGATGCCTGGAAAAAACCAATGCAGGAATGAATAGAGAAGAGGGACGAAATCTGGCTCGAGTTTTACACAACGGAGGCCATGATGACTAGGCCATTTTTTATTTTTTATTTTATTTTATTTTTTAGCGTATGGCTTCCGAGGACATGTTCGGCTCACCAGTTTTGTAGCCCAATGGGTGAGCTACAAGTACCGTTGGGGAGGAAAGCTGGAATGGCAGGTCGAGGAGTGGCTTATAGTTAGGGACCAACCCCGGCGTTTGCCTGGAAGGAAGATGGGAAACCACAGAATACCATCTACAAGGTTGCCGGCGGGGGGGGGGGATTCGAACCTCCTCGCCTCCCGCATGTGAGCGACTGCCAGCAGTCATGCCGTAACGACCACGGCTAACTCACCCGGTGACTAGGACATGGATGAACACTAATCAAGACTTGCGACACTTTGTTAATTCGATGGCGGTACATGGGTATCACCATAAACTGTGCAATACCGAATACTTTCATGACCCTGATGAATCCTGCGTATGTATATTACGCAGTGTACAATGTAGTAGATACCATGTAATTTCTACTGCAAATCGGGAATCATCCCTTGTGATGTTTTGTGAATGATAGTTTGTTATCATCACTATGCACAATTTGTGCGTTTTATCTTTAATAATAAATCTAATAAAATGGTCCACCTCATTGCGTTGTGGCTAGCATTCTTGGCTATCACCGCGGAGGCCCGGGTTAGATTCCGGGCTATACCAAGAAATTCAATTCTGGTCTGAGGGCTGGAACTGGGTACACACAGCCTCGTGAGGCAAAACTGAGAAGAGGTGGATTCGATTCCTACCTCAGCAATGCTGGAAGTGGGTCTCCATGGTTTCCCCACTTCTACCCCAGGCAAATGCCGGGGTAGTGCCTAACTTACAGTAAGACCACGGCCGCTTCTTAACCAAATCCTACCTTAATTACAAATACAACAGACATCACAATGACACAGGTTACCAGACGAATTCTACACACACCCAAGTACACGGGGCTACATGACCACGATGTCGCAAAGCTCCTAAATGAATCGATAATTACTAATAAACTTATTACGTGGTCTTTTAAAGAATTTTCCGCTTTTTCTGAAAATTTATAATACAAGGTAGCCTATATTAAATTCATGAAGAAAATCTGCATTTTTTAACTCCGCCGGCTTCGATGCAGACTATCAGCCCGAGGGCCTTGAGTGCTCTATCCAATGAATTCGACCAGCTGGAAATGTGTTACGGTGATTGGGTGATTACAATGAAATCGTAGCTGGCCAGAATGTGGCCTAGTTCAGGAAATACAGAAAATAGAAAAGAGAAAAGATAAGTAGTTCTGAGAGTGTCGGAAATTAAATGTGAAATTGAAAGTAGAGAGTTCTTAAGAGAAGAAAAGGTGTGCTATAGTAGCATTTTTGGTACCGAGGAAAATCATTCTATAATAATGCGGGGGCGCTTGTGACGGCTCCCCCTGGCTTGGCAATCACACAATCTGTTGAGCAGAGGATTTTTTCTTAGTGTAGCTGTTCTGTAGGCTATAGTTTTACTGCCTGTCTATGAATTCTCCGACTGATTGTTGGGAGATTGTAATCTGTGTGTAGTTGAGCGTTGCGCACGAACCAGGGGGCGCCCGATATCGTGCGCAGCGCTTTGTTCTGAACGACCTGAAGTTTATTGATGGTAGAGGGGGCAGCAAATCCCCACGCAGGACTGGCATATTCCATAACAGGACGCACAATGGTGCTGTATGTGAGAAGTCTGCTCCTGTCATCTAGTGCACTCGGAGACTTCATAAGAATCCCGAGTTGCGCTTGGATCGCTTTCGCTAGGTTCGCGCACTGAGTGACCTCCTGTGCGAAAGTAAGGCCTCGATCAAGCGTAATTCCCAGATACTTTGTAGCTGGTGTGTTTCTTCCCTACTGACATAACCTTCGGTTTTGAAATGTTGATTTTCACACCATATTCCCTACATTTGTTCAATTTAATTAAATTGAATTTATAGTTCTTATAATACAATTGAATAACACTGCATGTTGTTATACGAGCCCCTTATTGACTTACCATGAATTAAAAGAGAAATACGATTTCTTCATCGATTCAAGATTTACAGTATTTCTTTCGTTCACTATTCACTGGATTTAGAAAATAGTTTTCCTCGGAGACGGCCATAACTGTTGAGTAAGAAATGAGATTGGGACAGCTTGGGAGATTCAAACTTAAATATTTTGCACTCTGTAGTTAATATTTGGACCATGTTTTGCATAAAATAACCAACCACCATCAATATGTAACTGAGATATTGAGACTTAAAGTTAACCTTTGATATTTAATTCCTATTACACGTGTGAAATTTGAAAATATAATATTTTAACTTATTACTATGCTCTTCTGAGCGGGATCTCTTGCTAACCAGGTGGATAACGGAATCTGTATCTTCCATCTGTATCTTGATATTTAATTCCTATTACACGTGTGAAATTTGAAAATATCTATATATTTAAAACACTAAGGCGATTTTTGTTACCACGAGATTGAGAGAACGACAGAACCGATTTACTTCGTAGAGCACTCTAACGTAAGCTCTTGGCCTGTAGATTTGCAGAGTGTCTATAAAATAAAATAATATATTACGGTATATTTTTAAATAAATATAGAAAATAGCAGAATTCTTTCCCCTCACGCATGCGCACAATCTGCCTGGGCTCATGACAAAATGGCGGTGAGAAGTCCATTTAAATGTAAGTTATTTAATAAGCTTCCATGTAATTGAAAACATACATTAACCAAGTTCTGACAATAAAATATAATAACAGTATGAACATATACGAATTTGCAATATTGATTTTATTGATAATGAATTGGATTATTTTCTTCAGATACCGGCTTTTGAAGATACTAAATGGTTGCGTCTGCGGCTGGACGAGAGTGCGTGAATAGCTATTTGGTTAAGGCGATTGACTGTGGATCCAAGAATCACTGGTTCGATCCCAGCTCCCGCCAGTATTTTTATTTTTTTACTACTGAAATATTGTTTTATCAAGGAGTATTAGTAAGGTTTTATGTCAGTTAAAGATACATATTTCTACATTCCCTCTCAATACGTTTTATTTCCGTTTTGCCTTTGCATTACAGCATGTGGTCAAAAGAGCTAATATCTGCCATCAGTTCCAGTAACTGACAACAGATGGCAGTACCTCGCCCATATAGTTCCAGTAACTAACAGATGGCAGCACCATTGCATCGATATATTTAAAACACAAGACATCGCGCGTTTTCACGTGAGGAAGAATTATAAAGGAGGGGAATTTTTAAGAAGGGAAACGTTGAAGAACATTTACTGAAAGTTGAGTGTGTAGGCTATGTTGTTTATGTACCTTAATATTGCAATTTCTTCCCAATGCTTCGGCGGTCAAGTTGGTAGCATCCTAGACTAAAAGTTATAATTATGCATCGTCGATATACTCTTAAATTATTAGAGAAAAGGTAGTTTTCCAGGCCCTGGCGCGTGTCCACAATTGCTTTCGCCACGAGAGACACTTGGCAAACATAATTCGTTTGAAGGGCTCCGACATCGTGGTCACTTAGCCCCGTGTACTTTGGTGTGTACGTGTAAAATTTCCTCTGATAACCCGTGTTATTGTGATGGCTGCATTACTGTGTGTATTTGTAATTAAGGTGGGAAATGGCAAGGTGACGGCCGAGGCCTTAAGTTTGGAACCATCCCGGTATTTGTCTTGAGTGGAAGTGGGAAACCACAGAAAACCACATCCAAGATTGTCGAGGTGGGAATCAAACCTTCCTCTTCTTAGTTAAACCTCAAGAGACTGAATGTACCCCGTTTTTGCCCTCAGACCAGAATTAAATTTCTTGGCAGAGCAGGAAATGTAACACGGGTCTCCGAGGCGATAGCCAAGAATGGGTGGGCTTCCATGTGTTAATACGATTTTTGACATGCACGGGACATAGAATTCTAAAACTGCCTCCATTAGGGTGACTGCCGAAGTGAGTATTGAGTTTAGACCTATGCTCATTCCAGTAGTTGGCGAAGTGATTCTATGTTCCCCTGCAAAATGTACTGTCATAAACTATAACAGGTGATGGAAATAGCTTATTTAGAACTGTTTTGTACTGTTTATATCAAAATGAAGAACGTGATTCTGAGCTGCGTTTTCAAGCTATTGCAAAAAAATTCGCTGGCAGGAACAATTATAAGGAATTTATTTTAAGCGTTCAGTCTCATCGCATTCTCCTCACCAACCAACTTGAGTATGAAAGTCTCTGGACGGTCATGTTGAACTTCATTGTATAAGGCAATTGTTTAATGATTATTTGTTTAGAGTACTGAATCTAACTACGCAGTTGATTTCGGCAATGGAAGTATTTTTTGCCATTTAATATTTAGCGCCTCCGATATTGCAAGACACTATAGTGTTATCGAATAATACGAAGCCACATTTAAAATCCAATATAATTAGGCCATTTCAGAAACAATTCCAGATGTTATGCAGTACAGTGTAAGGTTTCTGACGATCAAATGTAAACGTCGTTCTACATTGTATTTCTCTTGCGTAAAATCTACGCGCGGTTACTTCGGCCTTTACTGTTGTGATTGTAAAATTGATCTACTGGAATATAAAATATTTGCCAAGCTGCAACAATGTAATGATATTAATTTAAAAGTCATTGAACTTATATCCAGTAGTTCAAAAACATACATCAGCGTTAACAAATTGGCGAACATAATTCATTTGATGGACTCAGACATCGTGGTCACTCAGCCCCGTCTATTTTGGTGTGCGAGTGTAAACTTTTCTCTGATAACCTGTGTTAATGTGATGGCTGTGTTGATGTGTGCATTTGTAATTAATGTGGGGAATGGGGAGTTAACGACCGAGGCTTTAAGTTAGGTATTTGCCTGGAATGGAATTGGGAAACCACGGAAACCAAATCCAAGATTGTTGAGATGGGAATCAAACGTTGCTCTTCTTAGTTTTACCTCACGAGTGCGCCCCGTTCCAATCCTCAGACCAGAATAAAATTTCGTGCAGAGCGGGGATCGAACCTGGAATCCGGGGCAATAGCTCAGAATGTAGTCTTAAGAGTGGGCTTCCCTGTGTTAATACGATCTTTGACAAGCACTGAACATATAATTCTAAAACTCCCTCCATTACGGTGGCTGGCGAAGTGAGGCTATGCTCATTCCAGTAGTAGCGAAGTGATTCTATGCTCCCTTGCATAATTTACTGTCATGGGAATGCAAAGTATTGTACTTTCAACAGGTGATGGAAATTGATTATTTACAGCAATTTCATTCTGTTTATTTCAAAATGAAGATCGTCATCCTGAGTGGCGTTTGCAAGCAAATTGCAAAAATTGCAAGGATTGTATTATTGGCGATCAGTCTCATCGCATTCTCATCAGCAACCAACTTGAGAATGGAAGTCTCTGAACTTCATTGTATATGTGAATATTATTGTTTATTGATTATTTGTTTAGAGTACATAACAATGGGTCTAACCACGCAGTTGATTTTGGTAATGGAAGTAAGTTATTATTTGCCATTTAATATTTGGCGGCTGCGTTGATGCAGGCCACTATAGTGTTATTTAAAATGACGTTAATTTGGGGAGAAATGCTGCTATAAATAAACCCATTTGACGAAATGGAACACTAGCCGCAAAAAAAAAGTGGGAAATCGGAGAAAAATACGAAGCCACTTTTAAAATCTAACATAAATATGGCATTTCAGAAACAATTCCAGATACTATGCCGTTACAGTTTAGGGTCCTTGACGAACAAATGTAAACATTGTTCTGCACTGTATATCTCTTGCGAGAAATCTACACTTGGTTACTTTGACCTTTGCTGCTGTAATGGTAAAATTAATCTGAATAAATATAAAATATTTGACAGGCTGCAACAATTATTTTTCACTGGAGATGATATCTCAAGGAATTTCAGAGAGACTAATCGGCAGTACAATGCTATGTCCTTCGTTTCATTTGGTGCCAATGTTACTGTGCCACACGCACACGGTCCACATTGTTTTAAAATGTATGGAATTGCACATCATCGCATTTCTTCGTTATATTCCAAAATTATAAGCGACGGTTTGCGGCCAGTTGTATTAGACTCCTCAGAGTTCTTGAATTTCTTGGAACTAAATGACTGGCCGCCACATACTCCAAACGCTTGACCCGTTATTCTGCTTAGAAATCTGAACGTTTCCCAAGGACTCCTAAATGCAACCATATTGCTTGGATATGGAAATAATAGGTGCAGTTAAAATTAGGCAGAGAGGTCTAATCCTTCGACTTGATTTAACACCGTCCGATAAAACACTATCATTTTCTTTTAAGAGGCAATATTTTCCAATTCATTTGGCATACTTTATCACTATCAATAAAGCTCAAGGGGAAACTCTGGAACGTATAGGCCTCAATTTGCCCCAACAATTTTTCAGTCATGGCCAGCAGTATTTTGCAGTGTTGAGAGTGCAATCATTTGACGCCCTTATAGTTTTAATAGAGTCAAAAAATAATCGTACAAAAAATGTACAGTAGGCCTATATAAGAAAATTCTTCAGTAAATATTTTTCTATTGACCGTCATGTTTTGACGGGTTTTAATTCCATTGAAAAGGGAGGCAAGGTTCCTTTGAAACATCTGGTATTTAATTTTATTTTGACACGGCAATAGCCCAAAAAACATGAATAATTTCAATAATATGGTAATAAATAAGAGAAAACAGATGAAAGTTAATCACATGGCAACAGTGTGCTAGAAATATAAATTACTTAATTCGGCTCCTCGGAGAGCTTCCCAGTGCAAGTTGGTGTACACCAGGGATCCTCATTGTCCCCATTGCTCTTTATCCTAATCATGGACACAATCATACGAGACCTGCAAAGGAGTGTTCCTTGGACTCTCTTATACACAGACGATGTTGCACTTGCTGATACCAACAGAGGAGGACTGTAGCATCAAGTTGAAGTTTGCAACAGCCGTCTTTCGCAATACGGTCTCAGACTGAATAAGAAGAAGACTGAATAAGAAGAAGACCGAATATCTTGAAACCATCACAAGCAACGGCTCCATTCAAGTTGATGGAGAGACATTAGCTAAGACCGTAAGCTTCAGGTATCTAGGATCTTGCTTACAATCTGATGGTGAGATGGGTGATGAAGTGCGAAGCAGGATAAACGCAGCTTGGATGAGATGGAGGGAAGTTACAGGTGTACTCTGTGAAAGAAAGGATGCCACTACATCTGAAATCCAAAATATATCGCATGATAGTACGTCCTGTTGCTTTGTATGGCGCTGAATATCGACCAACTGACAGAGCTACAGAGCGCCAACTACACAGCATGGAAATGCGTATGCTCCGTTGGTCAATGGGTATCACACTCCTGGACCATGTAAGAAACAACATAATTCACAAGTAAATGGGCATTTCACCCATCACTGAGAAGGCTCGGCAAAAACGTCACCAATGGTACGGTCACCTCCTACGTGCTGCACCAGGAACAGTAGCCAATTCTACCCTGTGCTTGGAAATCAATGAGCAAGGACCACGTGGGAGACCAAAACAGCGCTGGCATGATCCGATAAATGCCGATATGAAGGTGATCCGTTAAGAACTATACAGCCTACTTTTCATGCCAATGATTATTCTACAGAATATGAACCTATCTAGAATAATGACGAAATTAAGTTGCTAATATCGAAATTTCCAATTAGTTCGAAATACTGTATACCTGGCATAATGTATCCTAATAGAGCACTACAGTTGGCAGCCCTGATGACTGAATATATTCTGAGTTCCGTCTCTTACGGTACTAAATACAAAATTTGGTTGAAGTCCACTGGATAGCATGGACGTTACATGCAGTTAAACATTGGATCTAACAGCGCGCGTAAAATCATGTTGGCAACAATGTCATGCATGTATTGGGCAGAAATAATCTGAAATAATATGATCTATTGTTGTGCCAATTTTGAATGAAATCAATTAGTTAGTATAGAAGTTAAATGCATTTTAAAATTGGACCTATCAGCAGGCTTAGAATCATGTTGGCAGCACTGACGTGTATTAGTTACTCCACATTCGTCTAGAATGCCAGGTACTATACGTGTGCAAAGTTTAGAGCTATTGGCTTGCATACTTTCTGATATATTGATATTAGGGTAACAAAAATAGGGACAGCACATATTAACAGTTGGCAGCCCTGGTTGCTCCTTAGAATACGCATAGTCATATCTGTTATGGTACACATAGCACATACGAAATTTGGTTGAAATCCAAATGATAGTATGGAAGTTACATGTATTTAAAGTTGGACCTGTCAGCAGGCTTAGAATCATGTTGGTAGCACTGACGTATATAAGTTACTCCAAATTAATATAGAATGTCAGGTACTATACGTGTGCATAGTTTAAAGCTGTCGGCTTGCATCTTCCATCTGTATCTTGATATTTAATTCCTATTACACGTGTGAAATTTGAAAATATAATATTTTAACTTATTACTATGCTCTTCTGAGCGGGATCTCTTGCTAACCAGGTGGATAACGGAATCTGTATCTTCCAGGGTATATTTTGGTATCAATGTGTGCCTAACCCTCTTAATTTTTTCTTTTGGTAGCTTATTAGCCTACTTTCGATTTTTGCAAAAAATGAAAGTAGACTTATGAGATCAACACAGGGCGAAAAAAGTGTGTCTGTCTGTGTGTGTGTATGTGTGTGTGTGAGTCTGTGTGTGTATGTGTGTGTGTGAGTCTGTGTGTGTGTGTGTGTGTGTGTGTCTGTGTGTGTGTGAGTGTGTGTACTCTGAATGTCTGTCCCCCCCTATCAATTCGAACACGGTGAATGCAAATTGAACGAAATTTGGTACAAAGGTAGCACTAGCAAAGGACACCTCTGTGTCATGTTTTATATCGCCGCCATCTTTACTAAAACTGAATGGCGGCCACTCAAACGTTCAAAACGTAAAATCAAATAACGACTAACCAAATCATCCGATCTCTACCAAATTTGGTAACAACATACCTTCGTATAGGATGCGTCTTGTGACCAAATTACAAGGTCGTCCGCCATACCATTTCAGGATGGCGGCCGTGCGAATTATGCAAACTTTATAATCCATATCATGGGACCCACCAGTTCCGATTATCGAGCCGAGAATCGTTTTAACTGTTCTAAAGGAAGAGGCACGTTCGAAATTAAAAGTTTATTTTGTAATACTATAGTGTAGACGTGATTTTAAAAAGCTGAACTGATTCAGTAATAAGACAAGATGGCAGCGGATATCTTGTGCCGGACTTATATTTCACTAATTTGAGTATTGCATGCAATATAGCGTACTGATAAAAAATAAATAAACTTTGTATGAAATGCTTTATATATAAATAATATACTCCAGTGATGAAATCGTTTAGTATAAATCATTATTTGCTAACAAGTTCTATGTAAGTCATTTTAAATAGAACGATATTCGTTGACACAATTAGCTCAGTGGTAGACCGTTAGCCTATCGCTCAAATGCCTATGGTTCAAACCCGATCAGAGCTAGTTTTTTTGCTTGAAATGTTATATGTTTATTGTTTTGTAATGACTCAGATGTTTTAAAATTAAGCGTTATATTGTGCACATTATGGTGTAAAATATATGAGTAGTCCAGTTACAAACATGGCTAACTCCATTTTTTTTAAATCGGGTTTATGGCTGACTCTTATAATAAAGAATATGGGACACCTTATTATGAGATTAGTTTGTATCAAAAGCGGCCATAACAGTGTTTATTTAGCATTAGAAAATCAACCTAAGTTACAGAAACGTCCAACTCCTTAAGACATTGGTAACAAAATCGACCAACTCCACGTCGACCAATCACAAGTTTCGATTTAATCACGTGACTGGCACAGGCGTTTGTGGGAACTGGTAGTAAACATTGGCTGTTGTTGTTGATATTGTGTGATATGAACGATTGCTGTACTAGAATTGTGTACCAATTGTTAATAATTGCATTGTAGCGTAAAGGGAATTAATCATACATCGAAAGGTTACTTTGTGATATGGAGAAAACTATAGAAGAGACTCCGCCCGATAAAAGCAGGAAGAAAGTCGCCAGACCAGAAGAATGGAAACGTGCAAAGAGAAAAGAGTGAGGTTAGTATTTTTATTTCTTCAAAAATTAGCAATGCTCCTCCTAACTTTTATTACGGCATTGGATTAGTGGCAACACAAGTTTGTGTTACTGTTTAATTTCATTGTTTTGGTGTAGGTATGGACCAAAGAAATTACCAGTATTTCCAAGCTGTGGCCATAGAGGAAAAAAGAACTGCAGTATCCTGAGAATGATGGACATAAAGCAATTCCACAAAGCATTTTATGCTGTATTGACAAAGCAGAGTCAAGATGCGTTCATAATGAAGTACTGTTCTTCAAATTCTCCGGCTAGACAACGACCAGATGGTGGGGATCGGGGTGAGAAAGACTACACTTATGAATATTCCATTGAAAACATGGCTGGAAATAGAATCCAAGTTTGCAGAAAAACATTTTTAGGTGTACTTGGTATTACAAAACATCGGGTTGAAGGCGTTTTCAAACGTTTTAAGAAAGAAGGATGCCTTATACCCGTTGAAACCCGTGGAGGTTACAGAAAGACTGCCGTTTACAGTAGCAAAATTCTGTCACTGAAATGTTTTATTAAACAGTTTAAAGGATGCGAATCGCATTACTGCAAATCAAGAAGTACCCGTATTTATTTGGACTCTAATCTGAGCATAGCTACAATGTGGAGAATGTACCAAGCAGCAGTCTCTGACGATTTGAAAGTTAAAAAATCACTGTTCCGGAAAATTTTGTTACCAATTTTAATATCAGTTTTAAAGCACCATCCACAGACGTTTGTTCTACTTGCCTACAACTAACCGAGAAAATAAAGCATGAAAAAGATGCAGCGATATCGAAGAAGCTACAGTGATTTGACGTTGCACAAAATGCAAGCTAAAGGATTTTTCAAACTTCTAAAACAGGAATCCTCTGGCGTGTACATCATATAATTCGACATGCAGAAGAATTTACCCATACCAAAGTTGCCTGATTAAAGTGCATACTATTCCCGACAATTATACTGCTACAATTTGACTGTTGTTTCTGGACATTCTACTGGGAAACTGGCGTTAAGTAAGGAGCATGTTGCGATATACACTTGGGCGGAGAACGAAATGAGAAAGTCATCTAATGAAGTGGCTTCCGTCGTGTTTAATGAACTGCAGAGTAAAGCAGATTCGGGTGCTTTCAATAATGTACACACCGTACGTCTTGTCGCGGATGGCTGTCCGGGACAAAATAAAAACACTACAATGTTGACAATGAGCCTTTCATGGTTATCTCGAACCTTGCCAAACAGGAAGATGGAAATTGTTTTCCCTGTCACTGGCCATTCTTACATGCCGAGTGATAGAGTTTTTGGAACAATTGAAAGAGATTTAAAGAAAGAGGAGACATTTGTTCAACTAGAAGACTACCACGAAGTGTATAGGAAACATGGAATGGTAAAGCTCCTGAAAACCCATTGGAATAATGTTGATTGGAAAGCTGAAGCTAAAACATGTGTGAAAGATCCTGGAGCACTTCACTTTAAAATTTCACAAATTAAAAGGCTTGTGCTTACAAGGAAGTCAAACTCAGTCACTGTCAGTGGGGAACTCAACTACAATTTTGAGATTGCGCAATCGTTGTCAGTTATGAAAAAAGGTAAACGACCAAAAGATGTAAATCCTACTGAACTAATTCCTGGCATCAGAGTAAAGCCATTGAAGATACAAGATGTCAGAAATTTGCTTCAGAAACACTATGGAGAGGAGTGGAACAAAAATGAGAAACTGAAAAGGTTCCAAAAGATTATTGACGAAAATGACACCAAGCCAGAAGTCTCTGCAGACGCTAATTGTTGTGAATGTCTCATTCAGAATACTGAGAGAGATTTTGATGTTGTTGAAGTGAATGTGTAGTTTCAAAAACTGAAAACTATCGTATAATGTATGAAAGTTCCACTTTCTTATATTGTCTCATTAAAAAAATAATCACATTTTCATCATTAAAACTGACAGTTTTACTTTCTTACTGTACACACCTGTCATAAATTTTACCATTACTGACCAATTTACTATGTTAAAACAGTGCATTATCTCGGAGTTAAGTTACAAAAGTGGCCAACTCCATTGTTTACTTACAAACATGGCCAACTCCATATTTCAACAGTGATTTTCGGTTTAACTATGGAATATCATATGAAAATATTAATGTAAATATGATTCTGATTATGCTGAGAATCTAAATTCAAAATATTAACTTAGAAGGCAAGTAGGAAGTGTATTAAACAGTTTTTTGCCTCTCCTGAAAAATTTTAAGAAACGGAGGTGGCCATGTTTGTAACTGGACTACTCATATATTTAATTAAAACATAATTCGCCAGCAGATTTACTCGGGACATCTAGCTGCCAAAAAGGTAACTTCCAGATTTTATTGAAAAGTTTCTTCTTCTGGCCGCTAGAATGCACTCGCTCTGTTAGGATTATATTGTTCGATATTTCACCAATAGATGTCACGACTAGTCTACGTGGGGATCCATTGATTACTATACCATTATCATTCTATGCGCATCGAATTTGAAGAATGACAAGATGATACTACGATACATTTTAACTTTTTATTTTAAAGGGTTTGTAACAGCCTATTTTGCGTTACTTGAAAATGTTATTAAGCGTTATATTGTGCACATTATGGTGTAAAATATATATTTAATTAAAACATAATTCGCCAGCAGATTTACTCGAGACATCTAGCTGCCAAAAAGGTAACTTCCAGATTTTATTGAAAAGTTTCTTCTTCTGGCCGCTAGAATGCACTCGCTCTGTTAGGATTATATTATCGAAAATATCCACATAGTTTGTATACACACGTCTCTGTAGGGTCATGGAAAGATTTGTTAATTCAATTAGGGTTGTGAAAGCCATGCACAACCAGACGTGTAAAGACATGCCTCAACTGAAAGTTGGATGTTGCCCACGGCAGGTCGTAATAATAATAATGTTATTGGTTTTACATCCCTTTTAACTACTGCTGATTTTAGAGACACCGGGGTGCCGGAATTTTGGCCCGAAGGGGATCTTTAACGTGCCAGTAAATGTACTGACACGGCTCCCTCGCATTTGTGCACCCTCAAATGCCAGCTGACTGCGCCAGGATACAAACCTGCAACCTAGGGCCCAGCAAGCGAGAACGTTACCGCTGAGCCACGCCGCCAGTCCGGTCGATTATGTCTCCAGATCCATAACATTCTTGATATACTTCTTATCTTTCTTTCTTCAATGATGGTAGCAGTTTTTATCTAGGTTGTGACGTTTGGTAGAGGTAAATCGTTTCTAAGGTCTTCAACAAAGAATAGTTCTATTATACTCTTTGATAATAACAACGAGTTATAACTATACTCATACATTTAGGAGAAAGTAGGCTATATGTTCTTTACTGAACATCTTGTTTTTACAATCTTTTCCTTTTTAATATAAAACGCTATTTTAAAAATATTTACTCATTGCAGAACAGCTAAAATCCAATTACATCAAACAAATTACTACAAAACATCAGATGCAAGGCACTTGGTTCTGTTATGAGTTTTCTCCAATTTGCGATAGTGAGGAAGCAATTTTTTCACAGTTAAAATTTAAAATAATTATTGCATGCCTGAAGTCCATAATAGTTCAACATTATCTCCACAAGATGGTAGTTATAACCCAATTTCAGTAAAGCTGGCACTTGGTTCCTTTATTCATAACATGCCCTTCAAATACTCAAAGAAAAGGAAAACGCTATGTGGGATGATTTCTACTCAACTGACGCAATAATGACTGACGAATGGAAACAGGCAAACTAAGAACTCCGGCACGTAATGACACGATACGCTACACATGGCTTTCATTACAAGTTCTGCCGAAACAAGAGATTCCACCAACCAACTGAAGAATGTGTGTGTGAGATCTGTGCAGTGAATGCTGCTGTTGTTCTCGATATCATGCAAAATATTGCCGACAAAAACATACATCAATAACCCAATTGGGATTGGAATAATGTACCGTAGGTTACTCATAGTGCGCTGTTTCAATAATTATAACACGATCCAATTATATTTTTCATCGAAATAAGCTAACGTAAAAGAAAGTAATGGCAAATGAAGGTCACAAGATAGGGTTTACGTTACTTAAAGACTTGCATTGTTAGTTACTGGCATGTTTTCCAAGAAACGGTGTTAACTGACTCATGGCCCGACACCTGTAACAGAGTCTACTGATAGCTACAGCCTTGACACACTGTTTCCCGTCCGTAGACTCTGTTTACCACTATTTCTCTCCTCTCCTGTTCCCTTTCACTTACCGCTTCTGCACCTTGGTATGTCAGGAAATGCAAGTTACCGCTCGATTGTTCCTTTGTAATCTATAACATTGAACATTGTTTTGCACAGCGGGGGGTAACCTTCCGTGACATGAATTCTTTTTGCCAAGTACGTGCTCTATTATTACTCGTGATGGAAAAGGGAAGCAATTTTAAACACGTGTTTTTTCCAGGGAATTTAATTTATATAGTATTATTATTAATCCGATACAGCCTTCTATGTACTACAAATACACAATTCAGGTCTTCGTCTGCAAAGTGTTTTTTCCTTGCCGTTTAGCTTCCTGCCAGAGATGTTTCAATCTTTGACTCCTCAATCTATCTTCCACTGAATGTGAGAGTCTTCTTTTTGGGGGCATCTTTCACACTTGCTACTTTAGTTCTGAATCTTGTCCTGTCCCACACTCCAACCAGTCCAATATTTACCCTTTTTAAGTCTCGATATACCTCCTGAAGCCATTGATGTTGTATCTTCCACTCCCCTTGAAGGTTAAGAATTTTATTAGCTAACCTCTCAGTTCCCAATCGTTTAATATGCCCATAGAACATCAATCTTCTTTTTCTCATACTGAAAGAAATCCGTTCACACTTGTCGTAGACCTCTTGATTTGACCGCATTTTCAATGTATATCCACCGTCAGGTTATTTCTTGGGACCTAGAATTTTCCGAAAGAATTTCAGTATTATTATTATTATTGGTTCGTTACGGCCAACTAAGGACCACATCATGTCTACGGTTTCTTCTGCATTTCAATGTTTGCCCAGTACTCTTTCATTCGCAATCGATGTTGCACCTTTCGCTTCGTCGTCCACGCCTTCCCGGTTTTTAGTTTCGGCTTGGGTTGCATACTCCTATGTTCTTGGAAGTTTTTCCCTAAGTGGGTCACGCTCCTGGATGTCTTCACAATGTTATCCCAATCTCCAACAAATATTTCTCTACTTCACTGAACCCTTCGTCTTTTTCTCATGGAGAAAAGCAAAAATTCGGTTGGATAGCCGTGTTGATTTCATTCGGGTTATATGTCCATAGAAAGAAATCCTCCATTTCCTCATCACGTCAGTTATTTTACTATTATAGTAATAATAATAATAATTATTATTATCATTAATAAAACATCTGAAATAGAGTCCTTTTGTAATGTTAAGAACATTTTTTTATCAGACAAAGTAGGGGTCCCCAACTTAGCAAAGGCGTAAAATTAAGCAATTTCCTCAATAATTGTACCAAACGTTGAAGGTCTAAAGGGTCCGGAAAGGTTTCAAATTGTGAGTCTAGGAGGGCTCTATCAAAGTAAAAGTAGTACATTATGCAACGAGCCTATAATGGCAATAATTAATACCATTATAGGCGAGTTGCATACAACTGTTTATGTTCGACGATAATTATAACTATTTTATGTTCGAACATAAATATTCACAAATATCTGTCGAGATTTCGCCAGATTTACGTACTGAACAGAGCGCATGGGATGCAAAGAATACCATGGCCTCATCGAATACCCAACGATGACACTAGCCACATAGTGAAATTTAAAATAGGAGGCCGTAGGAGTCGGCGCAGGTGCGATGCTATCCTTACCTAATTGGTCACACAACTGTTTCTTGAGTTGCTTGCCTGAAGGGCTGGCTGGAACTGTTGATTTTTTGACGATATATACGGAATTTCCTCTTTCTTCGACATAATGATAATAATAATAACATAATAATAATAATAATAATAACAATAATAATATAAGATAGCTTTGATCCATCCTTTACACAAGAAAGGAAATATAAGAGATGTGAACAACTACCGTGGTATTTCTCTTCTGTCAGTAGCTTACAAGATCCTGTCACTTTCCATCCTTGAAAGACTGGAACAGCAAGTTGAACACAAACTCGGAGAATACCAAGGGGGTTTTAGGAAAGGCCGATCGACTGCAGAACAAATCTTTAACCTAAAAACCATAATTAGGTACTATGTGTTGAGAGGTCGAACGTATGTATCGACATTTGTAGACTTTAAGAAAGCGTACGACTGCATCGACCGTGATGTGTTGATTAACATACTTGCAGAAATGGGAGTCGATATGAAACTGCTGGCGATAATAAGGGCAACCCTAATTAATACCACATCCAAAGTCAAATTCCAAGGATGTATCTCTGAACCCTTTGAAATCAAGACAGGTGTTCGACAGGGAGATAGCCTGTCACCTCTGTTGTTCAACTGCGTGCTTGAAACGGTAATACAGAATTGGCGACAGAAGTTAAAAGAAGGAGGCCTTTACAAACCTTTAAGGATCGGGACGAAGAAAAACGGAGTGGAAATAGATTGCTTAGCATTTGCTGATGATATAGCCCTGATGACAGAAGATTTCGAAAGTGCAACAGAACAGGTCAATATATTGAAGGAAGTAGCAGAACAAACAGGATTACAAATTTCCTTTCAAAAGACAGAAGTAATGTCGAACATCAAGGATGATACAGCACAACTAAACACCAAATATGGAACGATAAACCGTGTTAATAAATTTAAATATCTTGGGGAATGGATCCAGCAAAATGGCCTTGACAAGGAAGCCATAGAAGCAAGAATCAAGAAAATGGAAGTCGCTTTTCAAACCACCCGCAACATATATAACAAAAAGTGCTTTTCTATGAACACAAAAATTCGTCACTACAACACTGTCATCAAACCAGTACCGCTATATGCATCTGAATGCCTTATCCTATCCGAGAAATGTTTGCTCGCGAAGTTAGAGAAAAAAGAAAGAAAGATCCTACACATCATACTTGGCCCAGACTACAAAAATGGCATCTACATCAGAAAATCCAGGCAAGAAATTTACTCGAGGATAGAGAAGATCACAGACACAATGCGAAAACGCAGAGTTTGCTTCTACGGTCATATGCGACGGATGATCGATTCCCGATGGACGAAACGTATCTTCAGTATATTCGACTCAAAACCAAAAACGACAATGCCATGGTATGTTTACGTCCAGAAAGATCTGAAAGAAATAGGGATACGAGCAGAAGATGCACAAGACCGAAATCTCTATAGAGCAGCCATCAAGACGTTTGGGACTTTCCGGGACGAAAAACGGACAACTGGTGCGAAATGGACAGAGGAACGTCGTGCTAAACACAGTGAGCTCATGAAGGCAATGTGGATCAAGCAAAAAATGAGCAAATGCCAGAATGTAAAATGAGGCTTATCGTGGTCCCTAGTTGGCCGATTAGCGAAATTGAATGAATGAATGAATAACATAATAATAATAATAATAATAATAATAATAATAATAATAATAATAATATCGTATGGCCTCGGTGCCGGGTGCAAGCTTAGTTATTTGACACCCAGTGGGCAGCGTGCATGTCGAATTTTGTTGTTCCTTGAAGCACTATGAAAGTCAAGTAGATTAGATATCAAAGCTCCTTGACACTATAGCGCTTTCTAGTAGAGAAATGAGGAACTTTGTGTTGGCGGAAAATCCCGAGATTAATTTTGCCATTATGAACACGGTCTACTGAATTCAAATGGGTTCTTTGACATGCCAACATCGTATGATATGCGTGTCATAATTTTTGACACCTTTCAAAAATCACTTACCACGGCCAGGGGCGAACCTGCAAGCTGGGGGGGGGGGGGGGGTTAGTAATCAGACACGATAACCATTCACTCACAGTGGCAAGCTTCTTCGACATGAAACAAGCGTTATAGGCGGGATTTAGCAGCGCAACAATAGGGTAAAAGTATGTAGTCTTATATACGGACCGTCCAGGGTCCTTACAAGACGAGCGTATTAAACAAAGGGGCTTTACAGTAATAATTAAGTCATCTGATATAGGCGATTTTCTTTCCAATATTTACAAACTACAAAGAAAACGAACGATTTATGCTTTTCAGTCGGTCAACACGATTTTTCCCAAGAGAGATGGGCTATTCCTTAATCGGAAAGAAATCACTGAGTTTAACAAACACACTTGGATGACCCGTTTCGATCAGGATTAGGGAATAAAACCAATCTATTTTGGGAAAAATCATGTTGCCCGACTGAAAAGCATCAAACTTTCGTTTACTAAGGCGACACCATAAAACTACGAAGTTTTAGAATATTTTCTTTTAACTTCGGGCCAACTCGTGTTGTGATGCTTAGCGTTATTAACAGTCATCTCTGAGTCTCAGCTTCAATTCCAGGATGTGCCAAGACATTTGATTCTAGTCTGGAGGGTTTGATTCCCACCTCAGCCATCCCTAGATCTCATGATTTCACCACTTCTACTACCGACAGCAGTGGCTATGCTGGCTAAAGTGCAGCGTTAGGTCATGGGATCAAACTCTCTGCTGACTCGGTAGACGCGTTGGTTCGAGCTCCACCGTCGGCCGTCCTTGAAATGGTTTACCGTGGTTTCCCCATTTTCAACACCAGGCAAATGCTGGGACGGTACCGTCTGACAGGCCACGGCCACTTCCTTCCACATCCTTGCCCACTTTCATTCATCTTCATCTATTCCATATCTCATCCCGACGCACAGGTCGCCCACGAGCGTCGACTAGAAAGACCTGCACTCGGCCTCTCAGGAGGCCACACGAAAAGGAAAAAACTACCTCTACTATAAAAAATTACCTAAAACTTGCGACAACGGCCGTCCCCTTCCCACGCCTACTGTATATCCAAATCGCCATGTTAACACAGATTGCCCAACAAATTCCACGCTTCAGTTCACGGTGCAGTTTAATAAAAAGCCGTAAGCCCCTTAAATAAATAAACAAATAAATAAACTACAAGTCTTTTCACCACAAAATACCTCGGTTGTGTGTTTGTTGCAATCTACAGACTTTGATGCCTTGCGCTATCTATTAGATAATGGGTGGAAACTACGTCGCGCCATTTAGGGCGAGAGGACTCTTCAATGTCAAGGTTAATGCCGCCACTCCTGCTGGGCGCATGGCTCTTTATTATGTCATAGCAGCTCTGTATGCACTTCGCCGTATCAAAGGCACTCATTCACCTTGTGAATAAATGTTAGCCTGGTGCAAGCCCGTGAAATCCGATAGTCACAGCCAGTGTTGCTTTTTTCCTGGGATACGTAGCGTTACGCCATATCGGCAACTTTTTAACCTATTTTCATTCTAGAAAAAAAATGGGCTTATGAGATCACCTTTTGTCCGTGTGTGTGTAAGAGTGTGTGCGTATGTGTGTGTGTGTGTCCCCTAATAAAATCTAAACGGCTGGAGCGATTTAATGAAACCCGGTAAGGTCATAGTACTATTTAGTACGACCCTGACCGTGCCCTTCAAATTTCATTACTTCTCACCAATCCAACATGGTGGCTGTGCGAAATATTTCACCAGCATTCTATATCTCCGAAACGATTACAGATATCACCCTGCAATTTTGTACGGTGATAAAGGGCACTATTAGAAGTTGACCTATGTGACTTTCAAAAACCCGTTAAGTAGAAAACGAACATGGTGGCCATGCGAAGTTGAGACATTTAAATTGACTTTTCTGGAGATTAAACAATCCGAACGCAGTGAAACCTGGTTCAGCAAATGTGTATACGCATTGTAATGCACTGACTTATTTTAATTTAGATCAATTGTTTTCATAACCTCAAGATGGCGGCTGTGCAAAATTTTAATTTATTTAAGGGAATTACGGCTTTTTGTTAACCTGCCCCGTGAACTTGAATGAGTGTGAAATTTGTTGGACAATCTGTGTTAACATAGTGATTTGGATATAACATGGCGACCATCCGAAATATTTAGACGGTTCTCAATATATACTAATCTATGATAGCAATCAAACTGAAATTTTGTATGTTGTTAAAACCTATGAACATAAGTTCACCTATGGGACTTATATACCTCGGTATATTGTACCTGGTTAGCACAAATCCAACATGGCAGTGACGCGAAATTTAAATATTTAAAAGGACGTTTCTTGCGATTTAACCAATCGAGCGCAGTGGAAATTTGTACGGTACACATCTTAATCCACTGACATCTAATTATTTCAATTGGGGAGCGTGATGGCGCAGTGGCTTAGTTGTTCGTCTTTCACCCGGACGGCCGGGTTTTGAATCCCGGTGACAGTGGGGTGGAATTTTCACCTGAAAAATCACGTGGCGTCAGGAAGGGCATCCGGCTCTAAATCCCTGGCCTAAACCAAAATGAGCCTGGTTGGCTCCGGCGACCCCAATTAATTGGGAAAAGCCGAAGAAAGTTTTTTCTAATTAATTTCAATTGTTTTTATATCCACAAGATGGCGGCTGTGTGAAATTTTAAAATCTCGTTATTATTTCTTGTGTCCTAATCACGCAATTAAGTTTGAATAATACACCTACGTAATAATCTTCATGTAATAGTTCATAACTAGTGTAAACGTTCGTTGAAGCACGTTGCGTCGACATATTTCTGACATCTGGTTACTATGGCAACAAGTGCAAACGTTAGTTGAAGCATGTCGCGTCGATATACATCCGATATCTATGGCAACAAGTGCAAACTCACTTAGTTCTCTTTCGTTGAAGCCTGCTTGATGCTCATAATACGAATAGACGGGTTACAACATATCCATGTTTTTGCGTTTTGGTTCTGCTAGACCATAACTTTATCTTTTTAATGTTGAGCAATACGTATGCTATTTTTATTAATACGCCATTTTAAGTGTCGAAGTGCCACCGTCTTTAAGATCGAGTTTCCATGCATAATATTATTAATGTGCCGTACTTAAACTTTCAAAAATTCTATAACCTTTTAAAATTCTTATTTTTGATTTAAGCATACTAAGGGGCGGTTGTTATGACTAGTTCTTCTTCGATGCTCTCTTACATTCCCAATATCTCTTGAGCCCGGCTGATAATTTTTCCTTTCTCTCCTGTGGGAGGGGTTTCCGCCACTTGGGCACTTTGGGTGGTGGGAACCAAGAGTACACCATATCACGAAATTTGGAACGTAAATTAACACCAAGGTCAGAAATCCCAGCGAAATCCAAGGCTTTTTGGATTTCACTGAACCACAGCCTTCCAGTCTTATAACTTTTAGGGGTAACGTTCTCGCTTGCTGGGCCCAAGGTTGCAGGTTCGTATCCTGGTGCAGTCAGCTGGCATTTGAGGGTGCGCAAATGCGAGGGAGCTGTGTCCGTAGATTTACTGGCACGTTAAAGATCCCCTTCGGGACAAAATTCCGGCACCCCGGCGTCTCTAAAAGCCAGTGTAGTTAAAAGGGACGTAAAACCAATAACATTATTATTATTATTATAACTTTTAACCAAGGAGATGATCCCGTTGGTAAGTCTGTTGTTGTCGTCCATTCGTAGAAGATACCTGTAGAACTTCAGTCGTCTACGTTTCAGGCTGGTATTGACCGTTTCCAACCGTCGATACAGTTTGGAGTTTGCCTTCAACCGGTAGGTTCCATCTGGGAGCATTCTCAGCTCATGAATTTTCCTGAGGATACCGTACGTCTTTCGACCATCTTCAGATCATCCATGTTGCATTTTCTATTCATCAGGATGGTCCCTGCCGCGTAAAAAACAACTGTGGCCTGACAACAGTTTCTTTAATGACAGATCTGGCATTCTTCGAAATGCACTTCTTGTTGTAATGGTTGCAGGACAGTTGGTATAGTAGCCTCACTTTCCTGGTTAACGACCGGCGACTCAAACGTTAAGCATTAGCACGAGCCGATAATAGCCATTATTTATGGCTGACAAATACCTGACGTTTCTTGACCAATAAGATGCCATGTTCGGGGGTTCGGGTGTGCTCGGTAATGGCATACAACGTCCCTCCCACTTCGCGGCAGTAGCTCGCTAGCAGCAGTTCTGAACGGATCGACTGCCCAGGCTTGGCAGGCTGAACTGTGACTGGGTTTACGCATGGTTTACGGCTGTAAACCGCGTCTCTGAGCGAGCAGCGTTGTTGAAGAATGCAGTGAGCCCGGTAATCAGCATTCGGGGGACACACAGGAGCCCCGCAATGAGCGTTATAATACGCCGATTGATATTGGTCTCGGCGCATCGTTGAATTTCGGCAAGCTTTTCTTGCGTCTGCTCTACCTGCTCACCGGCCTTAAGCCGTGAATGCCTCGGCTATGGAATTTCAACATCCGTCCAGCTAGGTTTCAAAGACGAGCCGGTCGTTAACCAGGAAAGTGAGGCTACTATACGCTGCGTTGAGTCTGTTACGTCTTTCTAAGATCGAGGTGCCGTCTCTAACGGTGGGGTTAGACCCATTCACCTAGATAACGGAAGCGATTGAATCTCCCAATCGCTCCATGTATGGTCGTCAATAACTTTCTTATTAGCCTACTTTCGATTTTTGCAAAAAATGAAAGTAGACTTATGAGATCAACACAGGGCGAAAAAAGTGTGTCTGTCTGTGTGTGTGTATGTGTGTGTGTGAGTCTGTGTGTGTGTCTGTGTGTGTGTGTGTCTGTGTGTGTGTGTGAGTGTGTGTACTCTGAATGTCTGTCCCCCCCTATCAATTCGAACACGGTGAATGCGAATTGAACGAAATTTGGTACAAAGGTAGCACTAGCAAAGGACACCTCAGTGTCATGATTTATATCGCAGCCATCTTGACGGAAACGTAATGGCGGCCACACAAATGTTCAAAGCTTAAATCAAATTACGACTAACCTAATCATCCGATCTCTACCAAATTTTGCAACAGCATACCTTTATGGGGGGAGCATCCTTTGACCAAACTAATAGGTCATCAGCGTAATAGTTTGCGGATGGCGGCCATCTTTGTGTGAAAATCGATTCCCCCTATTAATTCGAACACGGTGCAACCGAATGGAACGAAATTTGGTACAGAGGTAGTACTAACAAAAGGCACCTCAGTCTCATGTTTTATATCGCCACCATCTTGACGGAAACGTAATGGCGGCCACACAAATGTTCAAAGCTTAAATCAAATTACGACTAACCTAATCATCCGATCTCTACCAAATTTTGCAACAACATACCTTTATGGGGGGAGCATCCTTTGACCAAATTAATAGGTCATCAGCGTAATAGTTTGCGGATGGCGGCCATCTTTGTGTGAAAATCGATTCCCCCTATTAATTCGAACACGGTGCAACCGAATGGAACGAAATTTGGTACAGAGGTAGTACTAACAAAAGGCACCTCAGTGTCATGTTTTATATCGCCGCCATCTTGACGGAAACGTGATGGCGGCCACACAAATGTTCAAAGCTTAAATCAAATTACGATTAACCTAATCATCCGATCTCTACCAAATTTTGCAACAACATACCCTTATAGAGGAAGCATCCTTTGACCAAATGAATAGGTCATTAGCCTAATAGTTTGCGGATGGCGGCCATCTTTGTGTGAAAATCAATTCCCCCTATTAATTCAAACACGGTGAAACAGAATGGAACGAAATTTGGTACAGAGGTAGCACTAGCAAAGGGCACCTCAGTGTCATGTTTTATATCGCCGCCATCTTGACTGAAACGTAATGGCGGCCACACGAATGTTCAAAGCTTAAATCAAATTACGATTAACCTAATCATCCGATCTCTACCAAATTTTGCAACTACATACCTTTATGGAGGGAGCATCCTTTGACCAATCTAATAGGTCATTCGCCTAATAGTTTGCGTATGGCGGCCATCTCTGTGTCAGAATCGATTCCCCCTATTAATTAAATCACGGTGAAACCGAATGGAACGAAATTTGGTACAGAGATAGCACTAGCAAAGGACATCTCAGTGTTATGATTAATATCGCCGCCATATTGACAGAAACGTAATGGCGGCCACACAAATGTTTAAAGCTTAAATCAAATTACGACGAACATAGCCATCCGATCTCTACCAAACTTTGCAACAACATACCTTTATGGAGGGAGCATCCATTGACCAATCTAATAGGTCATTAGCCTAATAGTTTGCGGATGGCGGCCATCTTTATGTCAAAATTGATTCCCCCATTAATTCGAACACGGTGGAACCGAATGAACGAAATTTGGTACAGAGGTAGCACTAGCAAAGGGCACCTCAGTGTCATGTTTTATATCACCGCTATCTTGACGGAAACGAAATCGCGGCCACACAAATGTTAAAAGCTAAAATGTAATTACGATCAACCTAATAATCTAGTCTCTACCAAATTTTGCAACACCATATCTTTATGTGGGAGACATATTCTGACCAAACTGCAAGAACATCAGCCCAATAGTTTGCAGATGGTGGCCAAGTATGTGTGCAAGTCGATTTCCCCTATCAATTCAAACACGGTGAAACCGAATTGAACGAAATTTGGTACAGAGGTAGCACTAGCAAAGGGCACCTCATATTCATGTTTAATATCCCTATAGCACGTTGTATTTCAACAAGCTACTACAACCAACATTCAATCATACTCCTTGAAAAGGACAAAGAGTTATAACAATACCCATGCATTTAGGAGAAAGTAGGCTATATGTTCTTAACTGAACATCTTGTTTTTCAACCCAAATCGTTTTGTAAATTCTTATTTTCGTAAAGCCTGGTTACTCTCACTAATAACTCAAACGCAAATACATTAAGTTTAGCAAGATGAAATCACTTTTTGGGTGGGTTAGTGATTGTATTGGACAAACATCGTAGAATACGGTGTGTCTGTATAACTTTGCTTCGGAATAGTCGTATTGTACCCGATTGAAATTGGCACTTTAAATCGAAAATAATGAAATATTGCGAAGGGATAAAAGTAGACATTTTATTTATTTAGGGAATTACTTGTTTGACCATGAGATTAGGTATTTCTCACTATGGAGTTGTCACGCCTGGACCTATAGATGGGGCGGAGTTCACTTTTGTTCGTGCTAAGTCAATTGATGAGAGACTTGTGCGATTAATGAACCATGCTCTTCGGAGAAACAAAAGCTTACATAATTACTTTCACAATCTTCAGTGTGTTGTGTGAGGCACGCCTGCCTGCCTGCTTGGTAACCCTGACAAGTCCCTATATAGTCCTGACGATCATAGATAGTGCCTCTAACCAGTTTCTTTATATAGGGCGTCGATGGCTTGCTCTAGCACGTTCCATTTTAGTCTTCGAGGATGGTCATATCTGCATGACCACAATACGAAATGCGTGGAGTCTCTTTAAAGTGTGGAAAAACGTGACACGACTAAGACTTTCAAGGATTCTGAACAATGCAGTACTGTCGTTCTGCAGCAGGGTGTGATTTGTACTGTGCCGGATGTGAAATACAGCAGACTACAACCTCACTTAAATGTTCTTCATCTATAGCCTACCCTTTAAGGTAGATTTCATTAGAAAGCTACCAATTGCAATGGGTATATGTTGTAACTTCCGGGACATTTCGACATATCTTCGCGTTTCACATCCCCCAGTTCAAAAGTTTACATTTATATACTAGGGAATTCGAAAGTAATGGCAACACGGTTGTCAATCAGTGATCCTAGTGGTGACCAGTATAATCTTGTAGTATATTTTTGAGCAGTCTATGTTGTATTAATCTGTATTATTGAAAGTCTCGAAATAGCTGATATTCGTTGAATACATAAACTGTTTCTCACATTCAGTAAGTAATACCGCCCTAAAAAGATGTTCATTAGATATGATCAAAGGTGCTTCATAAACATCCAAGTTGCAGGTTCGAAACCTGGCGCAGTCAGCTGGCATTTGAGGGTGCGCAAATGCGAGGGAGCCGTGTCAATAGATTTACTGGCACGTTAAAGATCCCCTTCGGGGCAAAATTCCGGCACCCCGGCGTCTCTAAAAGCCAGTGTAGTTAAAAGGGACGTAAAACCAATAACATTATTATTATTATTATTATTATTATTAAACATCCAAGTTGCAAGATGAAAAGTGCAACTCAGTGCTTTGCAAGAAGCTTGCGGGGGAGAAGTCCCTGCCGTTGCAGGAGTGCAACAACAACTCACCAAAGTTTCATCGCAATCGGATGAATGGTTTATGAACGCATACGGGACTTTGTTGAAACGATTCGTGCGCCGTCACTCATTTGTTGAATCTACTCTTTCACTACCTATTGTGAAATGGATTTTCTAAGTAAGGCATATTCGCAGGAGTATACACAACAACTCCCCAAAATTTCATCCCAATTGGATGAGTGGTATATGAACGCATACGGGATTTTCTTGAAACGACTAGCGCGCCGTTACTCATTTGTTGAAAATACACGTGCACTACCAACTGTGAAATGGATTTACTAATCCAGAAACCTTTACGGGAGTGTATACAACAACTCATCAAAGTTTCATCGCAATCGGATGAATGGTATATGCATGCATACTGGATTTTGTTTAATCGATTCGCGCGGCATCACTCGTTTTTTGAATCTACTCGTGCGCTACCTATTGTAAAATGGATTTACTAAGTTAGAAACCTTCGCGGGAGTGGGAACAACAATTCACCAAAATTTCATCGCAATAGGATGAATGGTATATGAACGCACGTGGGACTTTTTTGAAACGAATCGCGCACCAACACTCATTTGTTGAAACTACTCGCGCGCTATCTATTGTAAATTGGGTTAACTATGCCTATAACCATCCTGGGAGTGTGCACAAGAACTCACCAAAATTTGATCGCAATCGGATAAATGGTATATGAACCCACGAACCAACAAACTTTATTTTTCATAGATAATAGATGTACTGTATCTATTTACGTACTTTATTTCTCTGTTTGAATGTACGCGGCGATGACTCGATCGACTTTTAAAACTTATTCTGCATGTATAGTCTAATTGTACCGAAATAATGTCTGAAGTGAACCCTGTGTATTATTCGAATCAGCTGATTTACAACAATAATAACTTGGCAACACAGGTCAGCTGTTGAAAGCTCCCTGCAAATTCTTCACGTTCTTTGTTTCGAAATACAGAATATAGTTTTTGAAACTACATTGTAGAAAAACTGAAAAAAGCCATTATGTGTCCGAAACTGATATTTAATTAAATATTGATTTAAAAATGTCATTGTCTAATGTGTATTAAATTTATTATTTACCTGTGGGTATTTCTTTGTAGATTTTTACCTTGTAGAAGTTAAAAATCTCAACATATGGCAACCATTAATTTCAGAGATGACTAACTGGGTTCAGTTGGAATGGTCCTAACAACCCGAGACAGATTGTTGAAGTGTTACCGATAGTTTCATTGATCGCTGTCTCCTTTCTCTGCCTTGTTGGTGATATATTACTCAGTGCTGGCGCCCCATTGTGGAGGGTTCGCTGATTGATGACTGTGTTGGGGTACCTAGAGGTCACAAGGTCCTCCAGGGGATCAGCCAGGTGGGGCGCACAACACAGCGACAGCCAAGGTTACAGGTAGCCTGGCTATATAGTATTTACACTATTGGGGCTTGTGTATTTCAAATTGTAGTGGTTTTAGCCACCACCTTCCATTTACAGTCTGTCTGTCCCTCGGCTAACAAATACCATGAGTGTTTATTAAATTAATACACCTTAGTCAATAAATAGTTTTGAAAATAGAATATATTATGCCAGTTTCGGCGACATTGTGGCCCTCTTCAGTAACTGTCTTATAAAATTAATTAAAGCTAATTGAATTACGAGCAAAGTGTTCCCTTTCCTTAATAATAAAATTTCATCAAAACTTAAAAAGAAACAGATCTGTAACAATGTGTGATTAAAATTGATGATACGGCACTATAAAAAGAATGAAAAATATGTAGATCTAAAATATCTGGTGATGGTAAAATTTATTTTATAAATCATCATATATCATATAGGCTACAGTACCGTATATTATTTCAGTTGTATAGATACCTCCTGCGGCGCTCACAAGCGACCGATCGTGACAATGAGCATTCAAATGAAAGAGTATAGGCATTAGCAGTGACGAATGGCACTATAATTTCATAAATATCTATAATTTCTTTAATAAATCACTTAAATTTACGAAGTGTGCGATTTGCAGTTACTGTTGCTGTAGTAAAATACGCTCCATAATTGCTGTCCACGGGCCACTGTGATGCCTGTTTCATGTAATTTTAACAATCTGAGGTCTTTCCTTTATCCCAAAATGTAAGTAGTGTTCTATAATCATTTGGATGAAATAAAAACATAACAACCTTTCTCCTTAAGTCTCTCATTGTAAACCTAGTGGGGAAAGTGTGGTTTATGAACACGCGAGATTTCTCGCAGGGGTACGCCAGTAGATTTAATTATTTTTTAAATATCTTGCGATGGTTTTTCATAGGATGAAATAAGGCTTTTTGCAGAGGGGAGAATGATTAGGAAATGTATTGTATTTATTCCATGCTTGATTGGAAATTTTATATATGGTATGATGAAGCTGTTAGTCTTTGACTGATTAAATATTTCGGAGATATATATGGTGAAGTTCGATTACAATGGGTGTTAATTTACACGTTGGTTTTAAAGAAGAGGTTATAGCACCTTTTCATTTTCCTCTCGCCATCGGCTCAGAATAGTGTTGGCCAGAGTATTAACTTTTTGACGAAGCTAGTCTCAAACGGGATGACATCATGAAGATGGATGGTGTCTCGTAGAAGGGACTCGTGCTCCTTTTACCCTTTAGTAAGAGAATATTCACTATTTTAGATGAATTTTAATAGACTAGCGGACCCGTGCGAGAAATTTCGCGTGATCACAAACCGCACTTTCCCCAATACGTTTATAATGAGAGACTTAAGGACAAATGTTGTTATGTTTTCATTTCAACCAAATAATTTTAGAACACTATTTACATTTCAGTTAGAATTCCAAGTTCTACGTTCCCTAACTTAAGAAGGCAATCACTGAATCATTGGATCATCATAACACTTACCGGTTATTCGATATTTATGAAATTATACGATTTGAGAACTCACTCCTTCGATTTACTGTTTCTGAAATTCATGCTAAATGATGAGGTTAGTTAGTTAGTTATTGTTGTTTTAAGGGGTGGAACTACGAGGTCATCTGCCCCTAAAATGATAGAGGAAATACCTCAGAATGTTAAAATGACATGAAACAGGCGTCACAGCGGCCAAAATGTGAAGTGGACAGCAATTATGGAGCATATTTTCCTACGGCAACAGTATCTGCAAATCGCACAATTCGTACATTTTAAGTCATTTTTAAAAGGAGTTATAGATATTTAGGACATTAGAGTGCAATTCGTCACTGATAATGTCTATTCTCTTTCAATTGAATGCTCATTTGTCATGATCGGTCGCTTGTGAGTGCCACAGGAGGGATCTATACTACTGAAATAACAAATGAGCAGATTATTGCTCATATGTACCTTGTATGGAGTCCGTCTTAAAGGAAAGAATTCATGACGCAAATCAAAATCAATAAATATAAAACAAAATAATCGAATACAGCCGAAAGGAATCAGAAACCCCCTATTAACGTCAAATTGGCAGGTTAAAAGCTAAATGAAGTAAGACACTTGTGCTACTTAGGAAGAAAAATAACTAGTAATGGACGAAGCAAAGGGGATATAAAAAGTAGGTTGCCCCAGGCAAGGAAAGAATTTCTACAGAAAAAGAAATCTGTTGACATCAAATATACATTTAGGTATTAGAATGTCATTTTTGAAAGCCTTTGTCTGGAGCGTGGTGCTCTATGGAAGTGAAACTTGGACTGTTGGCGCAGCAGAAAAGAGGTGAATAGAAGCGTTTGAATTGTGTTGTTAACGGACAATGATGAAGATCCTATGGGAAGATAGAGTAACAAATGAAGGGGTATCAATACGAGTTTGAGAGGAGAGATGTTTCTCGCTACTGCTCATGAAGAGAAGAAATAGGTTGGTGGACACATGCTAAGACACTAGGGAATAGTATATTTGTACGGGAATAAAATTTAAGTTTTAGCCGAAAATTAACATGTTGTTCCGCGAAGAACTAAATAGCCTATTTTGATATATCCTACTATTGTTAATTGCCTCTATCATCATACAAAATTTCAGTTTGATTGCTGTAATAGATTTGTAGATATTGAGAACCGTTTAAATATTTCGGATTGTCGCCATGTTGAATTTTTATATAGACTATGTAGGCCATAGAGTTATGAACTGTTACATGAAGATTATTACGCAGGTATATTATTCAAACTTAAATCGCATGATTAGGACACAAGTAGTAGAAACGAGATTTCAAAATTTCGAACAGCCGCCATCTTGTGGTTATAATGCAATTGAAATAAATTAGATGTCAGTCGATTGAAATGTGTATAAGCATTTACCCAACCAAGTTTCACTGCGCTCGAATTGTTAAATCGCGAGAAACGTCCATTTAAATATTTAAATTTCGCTTCACCGCCATGTTGGATTTGTGCCCACCATGTTATTGAAAGTCCCATAGGTGAACTTAAGTTCATAGCCTTTATCAACATACAACATTTCAGTTTGATTACTGATTGCTGTTGAGAACCATCTAAAGATTTCAGATGGTCGCCATGTTGGAATACTATATGATATGTAGGCCTTAGAGTTATGTACTATTTGATGACGATTGTTGCGAAGGTTCATTATCCAAACGTTGAATCGCATGATTAGGACACAAGAAATAAAAACTTAATTTTAAAATTTTGCACGGCCGCCATCTTGTGTTTATGTAAATAATTGAACTAAATTAGATGTCAGTGCATTACAATATACTGTATATAAACATTTGCTGTACCAAGTTTCACTGCATTCGGTAGAATAAATCGCAAGAAAAGTATATTTAAATGTTTCAAATTTGCATGGCCGCCATGTTCGTTCTGTACTAAACAGGTTTTTAAAAGTCGCATAGGTGAACTTCTCGTAGTGCCCTTTATCACCGTACAAAATTTCGGGGGTATTATCAGTAATAGTTTCGGAGATATAGAATGCCGGTGAAATATTTCGCGCAGCCGCCATGTTGGATTGGTGCGTTGTAATAAAATTCGAGGGCACGGTAGGGGTAGAACAAAATAGCACTATTACCGAGTTTTATTGAATTCGCCCCAGCCGTTTAGATTTTATTTGGGGGAGGGGGAGGCACGACACACACATACACACACACACACATGCAAACACATGCACACACATGCACACACACGGACAAAAGGTGATCTCATAAGCCTTTTTTTTTCTTCATAAATGAAAGTAGACTAAAATTGAACAGGTGGAAATACGTTTAGTTAGTTACAGAGAAAATAAGTAGAGTTCAGTAGTTGTCGGACTGTCATTTAAATTAGCACCAAGCATATCAATCATTAGAAGGTGATGTAGTGGGTTTAAGTCAAAAATATATATCCTGTTTTTTTTTTTTTTTTTTTGATCTGACTTAAAGCTCTTGTAAACTGTATTGGGTGGTTTAAGTCTAGATCGTACACATGCTCCAGGAGGATAGTTTTGGTTATATTAAGCTTCATGGTTGGTCTGAAGAGCTTAAGTTAAGTTCAGTCATTTTTGACCTTGTATATAAAGAATCCGTGTGATCTAAAGGGCGTATTATGCCCTGAAGAAAAATCTTCTTCATATGAATCACGATTTTTTTTAAAGTTATTTATACCATCAAGATAAGTGGAGCAAAATATGTCATACACCTTAGCCTCGCGAGATATCAGAATCTAAGATACAGTCAACGTTTTACTTTCATTTATCGTTGCTATATTGCTGTGCTGTAACTCTGCAGGGCGATGCGACGCAGTGCCAGCTGACCGGTGGCGTTGCCATAGCAACCCAGCTTGTTTGAGGCACCACCTGAATCTGGATCCATATTCGGGCCCTAGCGTCGCTTGGTTTGGCTTGGCTACATTCAGCACGTTCTGTGCAGGTAGATGTAACGGATTCTCTTGGTTTATCTGTTGGTCCGTCAGTCCTCTTTGTCCTGTTCATTCTCATAAATGAAGTAGGCCTATTCATCTGAAAGCTTCATTACCAAGAGGCTGTGTACCTCAGTTCGTTGAAGTGTTCACGAGCTTTGCACAAGGTTGCAGTTTCGAATCCTGATACAGTCGGTTTGCATTTAAGAGTTTCTAACTACGAAAATCCGTATCAGTAGTTTTACTGGCGCGCTAAATATCCCCTTCTAGGGCAGAATTCTTATACCCTAGCCACAACAATTGAAAGAGAGACACATTATTATTATTATTATTATTATTATTATTGTGATTATTATTATTATTATTATCATTATTATTATTATTATTATTATTATTATTATTATTATTATTATTATTATTATTTGTTTAACAAGAGACTCCGTGGCTTAGGCGGCAGCACGCCGGCCTCTCACCGCTGGGTCCGTGGTTCAAATCCCGGTCACTCCATATGAGATTTGTGCTGGACAAAGCGGAGGCAGACAGATTTTTCTCTGGGTACTCCGGTTTTCCCTGTCATAAATTTCATTCCAGCAACACTCTCACAGTCATTTCATTTCATCTGTCATTCATTTAATCATTGCCCCAGGGGAGTGCGATAGTCTTCGGCAGCTGGCACAGTACATATCCTCGCCACTAGATGGGGGCTTCATTCATTTCATTCCCTGACCCGGTCGGAGACTGGAAGCAGGCTGTGGATTTTCATTTTTCGTTTGTTTAACAAAACAGGGAAAACACCAGTTGCAGGTTTTCGAAAATAAAGTGTATAGGAAAATGTTTGGACAGTTGTTTGACTCATAATCTCAAAGCTGGAGGAAGAGATCAATAAAAAACATACTGTACAGGTCCTACCAAATGTTTACGGACACGCGCAAATTACATTATTCCGGTCTCTATACTTTTGGTGTCAGGCATACGAACTTTTACAGCGACCTAGAACGTGATCCGAGGAACATTTTGTGAATTTATTACGAAATCATCGCTGTTAGTTTTGAAGTTACGATTTTTTTGTTTAAGATATGTGTAAAAATGTTTGTAGATATCCGTATTGACAGATGAATTAAAAGTTTAAATTATACGCCAATCAATACTTACACAAATATATATACAGTGAGTCCGGGAATGTTCTCCGCAGCGCCTACATGCGTCTGCGAGAGCTAGCTATGTTGGTAACACGGCTGCCGCTTGCATCATAACAAATAAACAGTAAACTTCGTACTCACCACAGCCATTCATAACAGATGCTGGAACCATTCACAGTACATCACTCTTTTTCCGTAATCAGTTTGTTTTAATTCATGAACCACGGTAACATTATACGGGAACATCTGAAGCTTGTCTCTTACAGCTTTATGTGCTGTCGACTTAGAGATTCCTGTTTGTTGAGCTAATTTTCGTGTTGATTTACTTGGACTACGCAGCATTATATCGGAGATTTCATCAAGTTTTTTGTCTGTTAAAAGCGTAGGCCTGTCTGTTCCCAGTACATCGTGAACTGAGCCAGTCACACGAAATTTACTTACCAAATCCCGAACTGTATCACGGTTGGACACTTTGAATTAGGAAACCGCGCCTGAAATCTTAATTTTACATTTTCTGTAAACCGATCGCCTTCGCGAAAAACGTATTCCACCAAAAAAACTCTCTCTTCAGTAGTAAACATTACCGCCTGTATACTGTTGCACTCTTCCAATAATCTATCTGAACGCTCGCTTACTGTAATACACACTGAAGACATGCAGGCTCGCTCGCTTATCGCAATTCACACTGACAGCCCACACGGGGGAGTCCCGCTTTGAAGGACACAGTGCAGTGCAGTGCAGTGCAGCCAACTAAAATCATGACTCAACCACTCACAGCTACACGTACCCACTGCGCTTACTTCTAGAATATATATAATTGCAATAGGACACACCAATATGTTTCCAATAAGAAATATCACCAGTTTTATAGCCCAAAATAGAACCGCAGAAGAAAGTCAACAGGCATACATTCTTTGGCCTTGGCTGGGTGGGAGACGCTTCAAGCTACACAGATCCTTTATATTTCACGTTGTAATCCTAAAGTTGCAGTACTGTATTGGATCAAGAACAGCTTCCTCCTAGGTCAAGGAATGTCTGTTTGTTGACCTTTTCTGCGGTTCTATTTCGGGCTATAAAACTGGTGATATTTCTCAATAGAAACACATTGTTGCAATATTATAAATATTATACAAGTGTCAGTCTTTCTTCATAACCAAAATTGTTGATTTAATCCTCACAGTAATCTGTCCAGGTCGCTTAAATATGAAAGATACATAGTTTCTTTCACACTTATCTTAAACAAAAAAATTCATTACTTCAAAACTAACAGTGATGTTTTCATAATAAATTCACAAAATGTTCCTCGGAACACGTTCTAGGCCTAGGTCCCTGTAAAAATTCTTATGCCTGTGACCGAGAGTATAGGGAGAGGAATAATGATCATGTAATTTCCGGGTGTCCGTAAACTATTGGTAGGACCTGTAGACTCACCATCACAGCAAGCACCAATTATCAACCTCATTAACTCCAGAAGACTTCAACGGGCTGGTCATTTTACTAAGGACGGGAGATGATAAGATGGTCTTACAAATCTTTAAAGAAGGACTACGAGGAAAACGACCAGTAGGAAGACCACGAAGTTCCTGGAAAAATGAAATCTCCAAACTTTGTACTCTTCTGAATGTGGACAACTGGCAAGAACTCTCCCAAAACACAGTTCAGTGGAGGCATTTTGTGAGCTCGACGCGGGGTCTCCGTGTCCCATAGAAACCTTCTGAGTGAGTGAGTATTATTATTATTATTCTTTCCGATGAGGCCTGCTAGGGACCACGTGCCAATTTCAATTCTTCACACTTTGTTGTTTTCTCTTCCGTTCCCTCCAGTACTCCTTCATCCGTTCACTATGCTGCTTCTTTCTGTCCTCGGACCACTTCGCACCAGGTTTCTTTGGCAATCTTCCTTGGAATCCTTTCATACTTAATACCCTTTTTCTAAAGATCTCTCTGTTCACCGTTTCTTCTTCACTTATATTATTTCTTTCTAAATCTTTCTTTACTTCTTGAATCCAGCTAGTTGTTGCCCTTTTCTTCCAAAGGTACTTGAATATCCTTTTTGTTAATCTGGAATCATCCATTCTGTAAATATGTCCAAAAAATTGCAGTCTCCTTTTTCTTATCGTTTCTGTTATATTTTCTATGTTCCTGTATATTTCATCATTAGATCTTAATTTCCATACTTCTGCTGTTTTCACTAGGCCTAAAATTTTCCTCATGATTCTCCTTTCTGGTGCTTCAAGTTTATATAATCTATAGTTTAGTACCAGACATTCACTTGCGTATAGGCATTCCGGTTTCACCACTGTAGTGTAGTGCCTTATTTTAAGATTTTTAGATAAGCACTTTTTGTTATAAAAATTCTTTGTGAAACCATATGCTCTTTCTATCTTGTGTACCCTTTCTTCTACCGAAGATTTTTCTAAACCATTTTCTTGAATTATTTCTCCCAGATATTTGAATTTCTTTACTTTTTCCACTGGGCCAATATCTGTTGCCAAATATTTTGAAGCGTTCTTGATGTTTGTAATAAATTTAGTTTTTTCTACGGAGATTATTATTATTATTATTATTATTATTATTATTATTATTATTATTATTATTATATCTGATCACTGGGGATCACGCTTGTTCAACTGTTGGGTTTTGAGTTTTACCCAATACTGATGCATCTTTTCCCGGTGTATTTCTTTTCTTTCCTACGACCAGGGGATGCCTTTCTTTGGAGGTTCGGTCTGAAAACCACGGACTTCCTTAAGAATATGTCTCACTGTGTGTCTATCGTATAGGTCTCTTCGTCCTAGTTCTTTGACGTCTTTTTCAGCTTCGGTCAGCCAAGTGGTACGACCTTCCTGTTTCGCCAGAAGGTGAACAGGCGGTTGGTCAGTCTGTTCGGAGTCAATCTTGCCACAAGCTACCCTTCTTTTCCTGGCACAGTCAGAAAGCCTCTCCATTTGTACGTAGAGCTCTGACTTGTGTTGTTTCCGGTATTCCCCATCTTCTTGTATTAGTCTTAAGATCTTTCTGAGAATTCTTCTCTCTGATCTCCCAATTTATCCATCAAAGCCTCTTTTATTCAGTGTCAGACACTCCATTGCAGGGCTTCCAGTCTGATAGATTTTTTTATTTCACACGTTACAGGCCTATTAAACCACGCGAAGCAATCATGACTTTTTGTTCTTCCTGTCTATCCAGAACTCTTTCATTCGTGCACTAAATGCCCTCTTCCCTTCTTCGGTCCACTTTGGTCTTTGGGCTGTAGGTGCTGCTCTCTCTGGCAACACTTCCCACTTGTATACTTTGTGTCGAAAGACGCTCTTGTCTATGACGTCTTCTGGGTCGACCTATGCTTTTACTAGATCAATTTTGACTTGCATCATCCAAGGTGTAGTAATCTTGAGCCGCTGTATGTATCTAAGAATTTTGTTAGTGAGTCTGGTTTGTGGGAGTCTGCTGATGTGGCCGTAAAACTTTAATCGCCTCTTTCTGATGTCTGCTGCGAGGTTGGACAATTTATCTGCGGTGTCTCTGGAGTAAAGCCTGTATCCTTCATCTGTGTGCTTTGGTCCAATTATTTTCCTTATTATTTTTCTTTCCTCTGTGAGGATTCTTTCCAAGTCACCCTTAGTGTGTAACGTCAATGTCTCACTAGCTTAAAGCACCTCCTAGGTTTAATAACCGTGTTGTAATTACGAAGTTTAGTGCATGTGGACAGACATTTTTTGTTGTAGACACCCTGTGTCTTGTATAAGGCTCTCTTCATTTTCATTAACCTAGTGTTCTGTGCGATTTTCTCCTTTCCCGTCGGTTCAAGCACTTCACCTAGGTATTTAAATTGCCATATTTTGTGTTTAAATTCTGAATGTCGAATTTCGTACAGAAAATCTCTGTAGTTTGGAATGAGATCTGCAGTCCTACTTTTTCGGCGCACGCTTGGAGTACTTCTATCTGTCTGATTGATGTGGTTTCGTTATCTGAGAGTAGTGCCTGATCATCCGCGAAGGCTAGACAGCCAACCTCCAGTTCGTCCTTTGGTCGTCCTAGTCGCACTGGCCTCCAGTATTATTATTATTATTATTATTATTATTGACCTAGCCGGCCCCGTGGTGTTGGGGTAGCGCGCTTGCCTCTCACCCGGAGGCCCCGGGTTCGATCCCCGGCTCCGTCAGGGATTTTAAAACTGACGTGAGGGTTGGAACGGGGTGCACTCAGCCTCGTGAGGACAATTGAGTAGCTGTCTGACAGTGAGACAGCGCCCCGATCAAGAAAACCAAGATTAACGGCCGAGGGGACCCGACGCGCTGATCACGCGTCTCCCCAATATCTGCAGGCCGAATGGCTGGGCAGCGGTCACTTGGTCGGCCTTAGCCCGTCATGGGCTGTATAGTGCCAGGGGTTGTTGATTATTATTGACCTTATTAAATAAATTCATCCATAGCAGTACTCTAAATGATGCCAGAGCGGTGACTTTTTCGCGTTCTTAGATTTAGATATCGCTAAAAACAAAATTGGCCACAGCCTAATTTCACAATTGTTTCAGCTCCTTCAATAATGTTTAACGTTTTCCTAAGTTGTGTGCTGGAGAACTACAGAAAATAAATGTCAAGATAGGCTGATTTAGAATTAAGACAATTTGATATGACTAGCTAACATGGCCAAGCTGTGTGACGACACGCTGACGTCACTAGCACAGTCACTTTACGATACACTGCTCAACGGCCCTTTCTAAAGATAGGCTATTTATATGAAACAAGCTGTACCCGGCATGCGTTGCAATGCCAATCAAAGAAAGTTTTGGCGTTGTAATTTTTTTATTGAAGTGCTTTTGGATACACAATATTCTTTTTCAATTTCCGTTAACTGCCTCTAAACTATCGTGAAATGGATTTACTAATCAAGAAACATTCGTGGGAGCGTGCCCAATAACTCATCAAAGTTTCATGGCAATCGATGCTACCTATTGTAAAATGGATTTACTAAGCCAGAAACCTTTCCTGGAGTGTACACAACAATTCATCAAATTTTCATCGCGATCGGATAAATGGTATATGAACGCATGCGGTACTTTGTTGAAACGATTGTCGTGCCGTCACTCATTTGTTGAATCTACTCGTGCGCTACCTATTGTAAAATGGATTTACTAAGCCAGAAGCCTTCCCTGGCGTGTACACAACATCTCACCCAAGTTTCCTCGCAATCAGATGAATGGTATATGAACGCATACGGGACGTTGTTGAAACGCTCTAACGTGCAGAGACAAACAGAAGAATTCGACATCACCGCCACCTATGGTACAAAGCATAACTTTCCGCCACAGGCAGAGTGTACGGTATGGCGATAGTTGCACAGGTTTCAACCAGGTGGCTCTAACGTGCAGAGACAAACAGTTCAAAGACTTCGGCTTTCAGTAAGGCTAGTGGTTTCCATGAATACTGTATTTGATTTATATTGTGGTTTTAAAATTGTGTGTAAATTGTGGTTTTAAAATTGTGTTCATTCCACCTACCGGGGCAAATAGGGAATCTAAACCATACAGGGACCCACTCATAATATGCATAAAAAGTTTCATCAATATTTATCCAGCCATATCGGGATGAAAAAAACAACTACTAAGAATCCAAGATTAAAGATTTATGTTCTGATTCCAATGCATTTTTCAGAATTAAAATCGGTTGAATGGAATCGACAGCATTAGTTTGGGAATTGTTTTGAAAAGGGTGGTAGGCGACGCGGCTCCACAAGATCTCTTGAGCAAGGAAAATGATGAACACGCTGACAGGGCGGAGGTAGAAGGGAACTATTTGACGACAGGAAGGAGTTGTCTTCCTCTTGTCATAAATATTATAGTTCGGCAAGTTACATGTACAAGTGCCTATGCGTGGAACAATATCTGAGTAATAAAATGATACTGTAGTAGTGCTTGCCACGGTGGGTGAGTGGATAGCGTGTCGGTCTACTAACCCCAAGATTGCAGGTTCGCCCCTGACCGTGGTAAGTGATTTTTGAAAGGCGGCAAAAATACGATACGCATGTCAAAGAACCCATTTGAATTCAGTAGGCCGAGTTCATAATGGCAAAATTAATCTCGGGAGTTTCCGCCAGCACAAAGTTCATCATTTCTCTACTAGAAAGCGCTATTGTGTTCAAGGAGATTAGATATCTAACATCTAACCTCCTTGACTTTCATAGTCAAGGAACTACGAAATTCGTCATGCAAGCTACCCTCTGGGTGTCAAATAACAAAGCTTGCACCAGGCACCCGAGGCCATACGATATTATTATTATTATTACTGTAGTAGTGTCACAATATGTAACGTTGACACAATGTGTTTGTACAGATTCCTTTCTTACTTTCTCAAACATTCTTGTTGATAATAATACATTGTAGGGGCTTGGGACATCTTGGTCATCAGTCTCTTTGGCTGGCTGCGTGGCTCAGAAGTAACATTCTCGCTTGCTGTGCTCAAGGTTGGAGGATTGATTCCTGGTGCAGCCAGTTGACATTTGAGGGTGCGCGAATGCGAGGGAGCCGTGTCATTACATTTACTGGCACGTTAAAGATCCCCTTCGGGGCAAAATTCTGGCACCCCGGCGTCTCTGACAGCCACAGTAGTTAAAAGGGACGTAAAACCAATAACATTATTATTATTGTTATTATTATTATTATTATTATTATTATCATCATCAGTCCCGTGTACTTGATTATGTGTGTAACTGTATTAGAGTCAGGGATGGGGCAGGTGCCCTGAAACTTCACGTACGGTACTATCTCGGCATTTACCTGGAGGGATTGTGGAAAAACCTGTGAAAACACACTCAGGATAGATGCTGATAGCGCTGGATTCCCTTCTAGGTAACTGTTTTCGAGTTATTTGAGGATAAACTCCCGAAAAAAAAACATATGGTTCCGACATTAGTAATACTTTGTAGGGCATAATTCTTACCGCACAGAGCAGCGACTGGTTTAACTCGATGCGAAATTGAATACTGTATAGAAAGATATGACTGGTTTGTGGATAGCACGTTCTTGATATTTTAGAAAAAAGATGGGCAAGATATGTTCGTGCTCAGGCTTATTGGGAATATCTATTCTAAAAACCATCCGATGCGGACGTCCAACTCCAGGTATCGTCTTCAAGACATAACAAACAAGACCACAATCCGTGAAAAATTCTAATCAATCAATTTATAAGAAGCCAAATGCGCACGCACATAGACCTACATACATTGATACATTTATTTTGGTGATTCTTATGAGTCTTCGGTTCTTTTGACACTAATTCCCTTTTTTTTTTTCGTGAGATCTGAAACGACTCCGTGAGGCTAATCACTATAACTTACTTCAATTTTCATGGAAGTAATAATAAAAGTCCATTTATGTACGACATTTTATTACAATAAACAAACTATGAAAATGCATACCAAGAGCAAAATTATTATGTACATATATAGAATTAAAGTTCCTAAGATATTCTCATCTGCCTATTGTTAGCACAGGCACTAGTACTTCGTACCAGAAACAAAAAAGAGTATTATACCTAATTATTTCCTGTTCTTGAAATCAATGCTTCAATTTTTTCCATATCAAAGATAACGTTTCATGTTTTACACATACTAATCAGTATTTTACTTCACCTCAGGTTCTCTTATATCCATTGATCTGGTCATCGTGGGACCAATGATCTCAGGCAACAAGACTTTCTCGTAGCAGAATGTGAGTTAAATAAGCATTTTTTGTCTCCAGAACGTTTCGTCCCTCTTTACTGTTTCTATACCGGGTGAGTTAGCCGTGGTGGTTACGGCATGACTGATGGCAGTCGCTCACATCCGGGAGGCGAGGAGGTTCGAATCCCCCCGCCGGCAACCTTGAAGATGGTCTTCTGTGGTTTCCCATCTTCCTTCCAGGCAAATGCCGGGGTTGGTCCCTAACTATAGGCCACAGCCGCTACCTTCCAACTCCTCGTCCTTACATTCCAACTTCCCTCCTTCCCTCCCCAATGGTACTTGTAGCTCACCCATTGGGTGTCCGTCTCGAAGCAGCTACAAAACTGGCGAGCCGAACATGTCCTCGGACACTCCCGGCACTAAAAGCCATACGAAAAAAAAAAAAAAAACTGTTTCTATGTGAATGTCCTTAGGCGTCCATACCACATATTTCCCGCTATGTTATTTCCAACTGGCCCTAGTTCTGGAAATAAAAATCATGTGAGTGTTAGAGAGTTATCAATCTGTTCTCTTCTGAATGGCACTGTTCTTGACATTCTTTCGGCTTTTGTGTTTCGCTTACTTTCTGCCAAACAAAATCCCTTTAGCCTTTTGCATGCCTCCAGAATAAGGGCACTTGACTTCGACTATAGCGTCATCTCCTATTAATCCGTCTGGGGAGGCACCTAAAAACACATAAGTTTTATGTACGAAAAGACCACATTCTTCGACATTTCTACCGATTTCTCCTCTAAATTTCGTTTTGCAATTCGCTCATTTTCACAGTCATACTGCATTGCTATTGAATGAAATTCGCAGTACAGAATGTTTCTTGCTACTGAAGCCCATTTCGAAGTCGGTTTCCTCTTGCATACATATCCAAAATTGGATGCCGTAAGTCTGTCCTTTCTAGCTGTGTGCCACTTTTCATTTTTCCTTTGGCCCCTTCTTTTCTTTTCCAGCTTTTGTATATGGCCTTCACTAAGCGTTAGTTGCTTGATCTTATCATCACTAAACTCTCTCAACAGTACCTCATCGAAATCCAACTGCATTGATCGGTTTCCATAATCACGTGAGACAGTACGTTTCATTTCATTAGACTGTTGTCGTTACATTCTTTTCCCTTTTCCATACATTAAAAGTACATCATATATTAACTTAAGGTTTTAATCTTCTTAATACACAGTATTATACTTTTTCAATAAAGAACAGGGCAAGTATGGCCATTTTCATGTCCTTTCATAAAATAATTATTTTCTGAAAAGTAGTTACGGCAAGTGAAGATATATTTTTAAAGAGCATGACTCAAAAGCAAAGTGCAGGACGTTTTATGTCATGTTGAGGGGGGGAGCAAGTCAGCAGTGTTCGTCACCAATCCTACGGGATAGCCTAAGTTGTTAAACCATGGGTGAGAAAAACATTACGTTAGAGACTAATTTAAGTTATAACGCCGGCTTCGGTGGCGTAGTTGGTAGCATGCTGAACTGCTGTGCCCAAGATAGCGGGTTCAAACCCGGACGAAGTCATCGGATATTTTAAGAGCGTTAAAAATCATTCAGTATGCCTTCCTTCGGAGGGTAAGTAAATCCGGCGGTCCCATGTCATAGATTTATGGCATGTAAACGATCCTTTCACAGACTAAACTTGTGTAAAGCAAAATTGTTAGGTTAGATTTCGGCAGAACGCTCTATCAAAGTTCCAACGTTCACCACTATCATTGATATCTGGTAGCGAAAGTTGGAACTACTTGAAATTGGACGGAACTTGTTGCTCACCCTAATAAGGGTGTCCGCTGGAAGCAACTGCAGACTCTGGCGAGCCGAACATGTCCTCGGACACTCCCGGCACTAAAAGCCATACGATAAATAAATATATAAATAAATAAAACGAAAAAAATATGGCTGCTTTTAATTCTCTTTAATAATGTGCGCTTCTCTGTAGAATTGATGTGCCCGACCAGAAACGAGCGTGTAATGCACTGATGAAGGAAAGTACTGATTTAAGACCGTCTGCCATCTGCTAACGGCACTTCATTACCGAGCACTCATAAAAATATACTGCTCCAGTCGTTGTGGTTTCTTTTCATCTGCTGCTCCATTAAAAGGGATATTATTCCTGTTTTAATTCTTCGTTAAACTAGCGTGTAGCTCACAGATACATAAAGAAAATAGCCTTTTTAAAAAAATCCTTTCATTTCATTACCCTGGGTAATTGAGGCGTAATTAACGGCAGTATTTACGATCAGCCTGGGATCAAGAGTTTTGGAGTTTTCTTTCTTTCCTTCCTCTGTTTCGGTGAATTAAGTACGTTTGGGGCTTTTATAGCAGCATAGGGAGATATTTTTCTTTGTCTTCTACTTTATTTCTTAAAAATACTTTAATTAAGTTTTAGGTTAGTGTGTGTCTTGAGACTACGCTTTGGATGTGTGCAAGTGAGCAGCCTAAAAAAGACTTGTCTTCATTAGTAGGGCAGTGGCGAGTACATTTAAACGAGGCGAATACTCATTTCAGATTGTTTCCTGGTATTGTTGTTGTTTTTACCGACTGGGATAGCTACGCACGTTAACATGCAAGACTCGGGAAGATGACGGTGGTGAAACCCTCACTGTCCTTGAAATAGTTCTCCCTGATTTCTTATTTTCAACTCCAGCAAGTGCTGGTACGGTATAAATGGGCCGGCCATTCATGCCCATTCAACATAATATCACGTGATATCACCTTGACAGTCAACCGACAGTAGTGGCTCCGCTGGCTAAAACGCAGCGTTAGGTCAAGGGGCCAAGCTCTTTGCTGACTCGGTAGATGCGTGGGTTCGAGCCCCACCGTCGGCTATCCTTGAAATGGTTTTCCGTGGTTTCCCATTTTCAACACCGGGCAAATGCTGGGTCAGTACCTTCTGACTGGCCTCGGCCGCTTCCTTCCACATCCTTGCCCAGTTTCATTCATCTTCATCCATTCCATCTCTCATCCCGACGCGCAGGTCGCCGACGGGCGTCGACTAGAAAGGCCTGCACTCGGCCTCTCAGGAAGCTACACGACAAAAAAAAACTTGACAGTCTTCTGGCACCCCCGCCGAGTACCTCGCCGGCCACTATTCTTGGCACTCACATTCTACATTGCATGTATGGTCCACTCGCCAACAGCTGGAGTAGGACACTGAGACTGGATCCAATATACGCATGCGCTGCACGAGGAGACATTGCGATCTTCATTTGTACCGGCCAAGAAAAAAGGTCCATTTATACCTTCTAATTTCATATTTCAGTAGTAGTACTAGCAGACTGTCGGTTGAAATATTTTAAGAGACTGGTGCCCATAAGGGCTCCTTTTCCTCTTTTGTTTGAGGTTTACAGTCATTTTTAGCCTATTTTCATTTATGGAAAAAAATAGGCTTATGAGATCACCTTTTTTCCGTGTGTCTGTCTGTGTGTGTGATGGTGTGTGTGATGGTGTGTGTCCCCCAGAATAACTTCTAAATGGCTGGAGCGATTTCAATGAAACTCGGTAATTTCATAGCACTATTCCGGACGACCCCGACCGTAGCCTTCAAATTTTGTTACGTCTCACCAATCCAACATGGCGGCTGTGCGAAATATTTCACCAGCCTTCAATAACTCCGAAACTATTACCGATATCACCCTGGAATATTTTACGGTGATAAAGGGAACTACTAGAAGTTCACCTCGGTGACTTTTGAAAACCTGGTAACTACAAAACCAACATGGCGGCCAAGCGGAGTTGCGAATTTTAAATAGACCTTTCTCGCGATTTGTTTACATAACCTCAAGATAGCGGCTGTGCGAATTTTAAAATTAAGTTTTTATTTCTTGTGTCGTAATCATGCGATCGAAATGAGAGTTTTAATAATGAACCTACGCAATAATTTTCCTTTAATGGTACATGACTCTATGGCCTATACATATAACAATCCAACATGGCGACCATCCGAAATATATAGATGGATCTCAATATCTACGAATCTATTACAGCAATCAAACTGAATTTTTTAATGTTCATAGGGGCTATGAACTTAAATTTACCTATAGGACTTTCAATAACCTGGTGATCACAAATCCAACATGGCGGCGACGCGAAATATAAATATTCACATGTCGTTTCTCGCAATTTAACCATCCGAGTGCAGTGACACTTGGTTCAGTAAATCTTTCTACTAATGTTAATCCACTGGCATCTAATTCTTTTCAATTGTTACCATAATCACAAGATGACAGCTGTGCGAATCTCCTTGTTACTTCTTGTGTCCTAATCATGTGATTGAAGTTTTAATACTACACGTACACAATAATCTTCATGTAACAGTACATAACTCTAAGACCTACATATATAAAAATCCAACATGGCGACCATCCGTAATATTTAGTCGGTTCTCAATATCTACGAATCTATTAGAGCAATCAAACTGAAATTTTGTATGTTGATAGAGGCAATTGACATAAGTAGGATATATGAAAATAGGCTGTATAGTTCTTCACGGAACGTATTTTTTCTACTAGTAAAGGGTGATTGGGGCTCCCAAATTCACTATTTATAGTGAGTTAATGAGAGTGATTGTTGTCGGTATGGATTTCTTGTATTCATTTTTTAGTGATTAGATTGTGATATTTTGTATAGTTGGTTGTGGCAATAATGTTTAGAGAGTACTAATACTTGTTTTTCGCTTTGTGGTGTTGGGTCAAGCATCTAGGTTGGTGACCACCATTTGGTGCTGCGAATTAGGTGGTACGATTACTGCCGCTGTTTCACTAATTCCTCTAGTAGCGTTATGAGAGGGGTTTGAATGGAGGTTTTGGGGTGAGGGGGAGGAAAAATAGAGATTTTGAACAAATGACCCGCATAATTAATTTACTTGAACTGCACTGCTGTATCATTATTGCATTTGTTAACCATTTAAAGTAAATGTTGCGTTTCCTGCATGCATTATCGAAATATATCCAGCGGTAATAATGAATATCTAATTTTGTAGTTCCATTGCTTGGCTTAGATTTTGTTTTAAATACAAACTTTAAGCAGTGAGACTCGTTGGAATTTATGTAGTTTGGAAAGAAGAGGGGGATGAATTATCTATTTTCAACTTCCTCTCCTCAGAGGTTCCCAAATGACAAAAAGTATATCACACAAAGTATTTAAAACAGAACAAGTAAATTTCTCAAATGAAAATGCAGGGTGTAACAAAAATGTAAGGCACAAAATGCCGCACACATTCCTCACACGTAGACGAAGAAATTATGTTATATGAACATGGGTCTGGAATCGCTTTGTTTCTATGTTATACCTCATTAATCATGGGAGACACAGAACAACAGAAATATAGAATCATGGGGAACTTGCACTCTTCGTTACGTCTGGTTACGTTTTCTCCGTTTTTTTACACACTCCCTCCAGTGAAATGCTGGGATGGCCTGCCTTATTTAAAGTTCCGGGGCGTTTAATTCATCCCTGTCCTTTTATATACTACTGTTACACACACTACTACAGTCATCAAAGGAATACAAGTTATCAGACAACCATACGGGGCTGATGATCACGATTTCTCCCACCCATTAAATGCATTAACAACAGAAATATCGCATTACTTACTATTCGATATTTCTCAATAGGCTACTGAAATATAAAAATGTAGCATGACGGATATAACAGAATATTTACAGTGGAAAGTCACCCTCATGTATCTAGGTGCACCACCAGCGTTTCTGGACCCAGGTTCATTTAACATAATTTCTTCGTCTACGTGTGAGGAATGTGTCCTGCATTATGTGCCGTACATTTTTGTAACACCCTGTATATGAACTACTTGACATGTTCACTAATGACTGTATACTGTAGTTGGTTCCACCTTACAAGGAGAGGTCGCCAAGTGGTTTTCTAGAAAAGTGTTCGAATTTGGAGGGTTTGCTCTTCATAAAAAAAAATAGTTTGCCCGTGTTCGAGCGTTTTTGCCAATGGGCCTTAGTGTGCTCAAAATTGAACGTTTAAAATCAATACTCGAACTTTTGTAGTCTTATTCCGGCACAAATTCTCGGATCGTCTCCGTGGCGTAGTCGCTAGCGTGTTGGCGTGGGGAATTGAAGGTTTCGAGTTCGAGTCAGACCTTGGTTAGCACTTCTTTTTTCTGTTACTGATACATCCCTTATTGTCTTTTGGGTTTTCTGTAATGTATTTGCCGTGGTCTCTTCGGTTTTGGAACTATGTAGAAATTCATCCCACCACATTGCACCCCGTTCTGCAAACCATGCGATATCTACTTTTTTACGACAAGTTGTATGTCTACCCCTTACTATTCCCGTTTTCCAACGGGGTCGGGGATGAGGTGCGATGGAAGTCTTTGTGGCGATGGTTTTTACGGCCGGATGCCCTTCCTGACACCAACCTCATGAGAGGAGTTAATGAGAGATGAAATGAATGATGGTGAATGAAACTGGGCAAGGATGTGGAAGGAAGCGGCCGTGGCCTGTCAGAAGGTACCGTCCCAGCATTTGCCTGGTGTTGAAAATGGGAAACCACGGAAAACCATTTCAAGGACGGCCGACGGTGGGGCTCGAACCCACGCGTCTACCGAGTCAGCAGAGAGCTTGGCCCCGTGATCTAATGCTGCGCTTTAGCCAGCGTAGCCACTACTGTCTGTCTACTTTTTACGACAAGTAAGTAATAAAAAACAAGAGAGTGTAATGAATACTTTGCTTATCATATGAAATAACGGTGTAAGCATACTCTCTTTTGTATTTGCAGGTCAAAGGTCTCATTAAGAATCGACAAAACTTGGTCTATGCTGTACACGGGGACAAAGATCTGTCTACGAGAGAAGATGCTATCAAAATCCATTCACTAATTCATCACCAACTTTCATCTAATGCTTTCGTAGACATGATAAAATATGCTTTCTTTGCAGCAAATCTAACAGACGAAAAAACAGTGTTCGGAAATGTGAACATCATCTCTTTTCCACGTGAAGTGATGGGGTCAAGGTGAAATTCTTGCCCATCACCTGCATTTATTAAATATGCTCGTTGTCGCGAAATGCTTGACTTCCAATGTTTTTATGAAACATACCACCCAAATAAGTGTGAAAATGGGTCAAGTTCAAGCGATCATTGTCAGACGAACAGTGAAAAGGTGACAAATATTGTAGATAAAGTAAACAATAACGTAAATATTAATTCATTAATATTGTAAGTAGAAAAAGCAACAACAAATAATAAAGAACTTGACGTAATCTGCCAACTTAAATAAAAGAAAAGATGTCAAAGAAAGAAAAAGAATATAATTAAAAAAGATTAAGGTAGGTTCCGATCATGGTAGTTTCCATTCCCAACGCCAACGAGCTAGCGACTACGCCACGGAGACGAACCGGGAACCTGTGTGGGAATAAGACTACAAAAGTTTGAGGATTGATTTTAAATGTTCAATTTTGAGCACACTAATGCCCATTGGCAAAAATGCTCGAACAGGGGCAAAATATTTTTTTATGAAGAGCAAACCCTCCAAATTTGACCACTTTTCTAGAAAACCACTTGGCGACCTCTCCTTGTTAGTGTCGTGGTGAATTGAGATGACTTTATACAACCTCGACATTACCATTGATGCTTGCCACGGTGGGTGAGTGGTTATCGTGTTGGACTGCCAATCCCAAGCTAGCAGGTTCGCTCCTGGCCGTGGTAAGTGGGTTTTGAAAGGCGGCAAAAATCACGATACGCATGTCATATGATGTTGTCATGTTAAAAAAAAACATTTTAAATCAGTAGGCCGTGTTCATAATGGCAAAATTAATCTTGGGATTTTCCGCCAACACAAATTTCCTCATTTCTCTACTAGAAAGCGCTATAGTGTCAAGGAGCTTTGATATCTAACCTCCTTGAATTTCATAGCGCTTCAAGGAGCAATAAAATTCGACATGCAAGTTGCCCTATGGGCATCAATTAACAAAGCTTGCACCTGGTACCCGGGACCATACGATATTATTATTACCATTGATGTACTTTTCTTTAAGACAGGGAACTGTGGACTTGTAGATGCCTTTCTTTTCTGAATCCACTCTACTTGACAGTTCAGCATAATCTTCAAACGTAACAGTTGGTTAAAAAACTACACCACATCCCCTTTTCTGTAAAGTCCAATGATATCCCACAAGACGCACACCAACTCCTGCAGCAAGACATTGAAGTTCCTCAGAATCCGAGACCTACTAAAAAATAATTCCCTAAAGTAAGATTTGGCACATTCGTGGTTTTGTCATTGGACAGACAATGTATCCTAAGATTGTAAGGTACCATCAAAAATATATTCCATTACCAATAGGTCACTGCGTTGTGAGTTTTTTTTAATGTTTTAAGGAGCTGTTCGCGCTTCTTGAGTACGACTCTTGGAGACGGGGATTGTAGCCTAGGAGTAACAAGCAGCATGGACGTGACTACGTTGCATAATGAAGCGACAGATGGATCAAATGCTTCTTTATATTGCAAGTAACAGCTGTAGTAGTAATATGCGTCTCTACTCGTAACTTTGCGATGTTTCCATATCTATTCTGTGCTCTCGACAACTTCAATGTACAGAATTACGGCAATATCCTGACTTTTACATTATCTTCAGTTCTATTCATTAGGCCGCTATCATAGCCTGGTGATAAATACGCTGTATTTCCACAAAGACGGATTTTTAGCCTACTTTCTATTTTTTTGGTAAATATGAAAGTAGCCTTATGAGATCTACACGGGCCGAAAGTCGTCACGACGAAACCGGATTGAACGAAATTTAGTACAGAGGTAACAAAGAGCACCTCAGTGTCATGTTTTATATTGCAACCATCTTTACCAAAACTTAATGGCGGCCACTCAAATGGTCAAAACTTAAAATTACATGACGACCAAACTAACCATCCGACCTTTACCAAATTTGGCAAAAACATACCTTCATATGGGACGCGTCTTGCGGACAAACTACAGAGTCATCATCCGTACCATTTCAGGACAGTGGCCGTGTGGATTATGCAAGCTTTATAATGCATAACTTAGAACCCACCAGTTCCGATTATCGAACCGAGAATGGTTTAAACTGTTCTAAAGCACGTGGCCCATTTGAAATTAAAAGTTATTATTATAATATTATACTGCAGAAGTGACTTCAAAAAGTTGAGCCGTCTCGGTTACAGTACAAGATGGCAGCTGATCTCTCGTTCTGACTTATATTTCACTAACTCGAGTGTGTTGCATGCAGTGCCTACTGATAGAAATAATATAAACTTTGTATGGAATGGATTATAATGAATATATACTCCAGTGAAGAAATCGTTTAGTCCAAGTCATTATTTTCTAATACGTTGTATGTAAATCGATTGATAATGTTAAACTTTGATGGACACGTTTGGCTCTGTGGTAAAGCTTTGGTCTTTCACCCGGTCGGCCGGGGTTGAAAACCTATCAGAGTTGCATTTTCTTGCTTGATTTAAAAATAATAAAAATGTTTATTAAGTGGTGGCTGCGTGGCGCAGTCAGTAGAGGCGCTGAGCTTCTAACTGAAAGGGAGTGGATTCGATCCCCACCAAAGTAGTGAATTTTAGAAACAAAACTACCACTTTCGGAAACGCAAATAGCCCTGGGGTTGACTCAGCCTACACCAGAAATGAATACCAGGGTAATTCCTGGGAGCAAAGACAACTCCATCCCATCTAGTGCCGATGTCACAAAAAGTGGAAGCCTCTACTACTCCAAGGACCTCCATGGCCTGTATGGAGTTGACTTTGCTTTGTTTATTAAGTACTGAGACGTTATAAAATTGAGCGTTATGTTGCGGATCATGCAATGGAAAATATATATTAAATTAAAACAAAGTTCGCCACTGGATCTGCACGAGTTACATCTACTAGCAACCAGGTGAACTATGCGTTTGCTAACCACGGCCTACTAGATGCGAGCTGCGCTCTTACCGGCCTTGACATTCCCAGTTAGTGAACCCATGCTTACGGTGTAATTGAACAATTTCCTCTTGTTGCCGATAGAGTGCACTCGCCCCCCAGGTTAGGCGCGATTAAAAATTAGCTGTGCAGTAGGTTTATTATATATGTTTCCCCCAGTGATACGTTTAGACCAACGAAGTTTTGTTTCTGTTTCAATTATTATAAGTACCAGAATCACTATGTCCAAACCGCCTAAATGAAACTACTTCTACTACTACAACTACTCTGATATTATAGGTTTCTTCAGGGGCGGCTCCTGATTAAAATTTTAAGGTAGGCCAGATGATACTATTGTTGTTTCATATTAAATATTGTTTTGTATTGGCATTTATTGTTGCCAATATTGCCATTATCATAATTCCACAGACCACAACATTTGAAACAAGTTTTAATAAATAGTTGATGCATTAAAAAATGTACCCACATGGCTCTTTTTAGCCTACTTTCGATTTTTGCAAAAAATGAAAGTAGACTTATGAGATCAACACAGGGCGAAAAAAGTGTGTCTGTCTGTGTGTGTGTATGTGTGTGTGTGAGTCTCTGTGTGTGTGTATGTGTGTGTGTGTGAGTCTGTGTGTCTGTGTGTCTGTGTGTGTGTGAGTGTGTGTACTCTGAATGTCTGTCCCCCCCCCCCTATCAATTCGAACACGGTGAATGCGAATTGAACGAAATTTGGTACAAAGGTAGCACTAGCAAAGGACACCTCAGTGTCATGTTTTATATCGCCGCCATCTTGACGGAAACGTAATGGCGGTCACACAAATGTTCAAAGCTTAAATCAAATTACGACTAACCTAATCATCCGATCTCTACCAAATTTTGCAACAACATACCTTTATGGGGAGAGCATCCTTTGACCAATCTAATAGGTCATCAGCGTAATAGTTTGCGGATGGCGGCCATCTTTGTGTGAAAATCGATTCCCCCTATCAATTCGAACACGGTGCAACCGAATGGAACGAAATTTGGTACAGAGGTAGTACTAACAAAAGGCACCTCACTGTCATGTTTTATATCGCCGCCATCTTGACGGAAACGTAATGGCGGCCACACAAATGTTCAAAGCTTAATTCAAATTACGATTAACCTAATCATCCGATCTCTACCAAATTTTGCAACAACATACCCTTATAGAGGAAGCATCTTTGACTAAATGAATAGGTCATTAGCTTAATAGTTTGCGGATGGCGGCCATCTTTGTGTGAAAATTAATTCCCCCTATTAATTCAAACACGGTGAAACCGAATGGAACGAAAATTGGTACAGAGGTAGCACTAGCAAAGGGCATCTCAGTGTCATGTTTTATATCGCCACCATATTGACAGAAACGTAATGGCGGCCACACAAATATTCAAAGCTTAAGTAAAATTACGACTAACATAACCATCCGATCTCTACCAAACTTTCCAACAACATACCTTTATGGAGGGAGCATCCTTTGACCAATCTAATAGGTTATTAGCCTAATAGTGTGTGGATGGCGGCCATCTTTATGTCAAAATTGATTCCCCGTATTAATTCGAACACGGTGGAACCGAATGGAACGAAATTTGGTACAGAGGTAGCAATAGAAAGGGCACCTCAGTGTCATGTTTTATATCGCCGCCTTCTTGACTGAAACATAATGGCGGCCACACGAATGTTCAAAACTTAAATCAAATTACGATTAACCTAATCATCCGATCTCTACCAAATTTTGCAACTACATACCTTTATGGAGGGAGCATCCTTTGACCAATCTAATAGGTCATCAGCGTAATTGTTTGCGGATGGCGGCTATCTTTGTGTGAAAATCGATTCCCCCTATTAATTCGAACACGGTACAACCGAATGGAACGAAATTTGGTACAGAGGTAGTACTAACAAAAGGCATCTCAGTGTCATGTTTCATATCGCCGCCATATTGACAGAAACGTAATGGCGGCCACATAAATATTCAAAGCTTAAGTTAAATTACGACTAACATAACCATCCGATCTCTACCAAACTTTGCAACACCATACCTTTATGGAGGGAGCATCCTTTGACCAATCTAATAGGTTATTAGCCTAATAGTTTGCGGATGGCGGCCATCTTTATGTCAAAATTGTTTCCCCCTATTAATTCGAACACGCTGGAACCGAATGGAACGAAATTTGGTAAAGAGGTAGCACTAGCAAAGGGCACCTCAGTGTCATGTTTTATATCGCCGCCTTCTTGACTTAAACGTAATGGCGGCCACACGAATGTTCAAAACTTAAATCAAATTACGATTAACTAATCATCCTATCTCTACCAAATTTTGCAGCTACATACTTTTATGGAGGGAGCATCCTTTGACCAATCTAATAGGTCATCAGCGTAATAGTTTGCGGATGGCGGCTATCTTTGTGTGAAAATCGATTCCCCCTATTAATTCGAACACGGTGCAACCGAATGGAACGAAATTTGGTACAGAGGTAGTACTAACAAAAGGCACCTCAGTGTCATGTTTTATATCGCCGCCATCTTGACGGAAACGTAATGGCGGCCACACAAATGTTCAAAGCTTAAATCAAATTACGACTAACCTAATCATCCGATCTCTACCAAATTTTGCAACAACATACCTTTATGGGGGGAGCATCCATTGACCAAACTAATAGGTCATCAGCGTAATAGTTTGCGGATGGCGACCATCTTTGTGTGAAAATCAATTCCCCCTATTAATTCAAACACGGTGAAACCGAATGGAACGAAATTTGGTACAGAGGTAGCACTAGCAAAGGGCATCTAAGTGTCATGTTTTATATCGCCGCCATATTGACAGAAACGTAATGGCGGCCACACAAATGTTCAAAGCTTAAGTTAAATTACGACTAATATAACCATCCGATCTCTACCAAACTTTGCGACAACATACCTTCATGGAGGGAGCATCCTTTGACCAATCTAATAGGTTATTAGCCTAATAAATTGCGGATGGCGGCCATCTTTATGTCAAAATTGATTCCCCCTATTAATTCGAACACGGTGGAACCGAATGGAACGAAATTTGGTACAGTGGTAGCACTAGCAAAGGGCACCTCAGTGTCATGTTTTATATCGCCGCCATCTTGACTGAAACGTAATGGCGGCCACACGAATGTTCAAAGCTTAAATCAAATTACGATTAACCTAATCATCCGATCTCTACCAAATTTTGCAACTACATACCTTTAAAGAGGGAGCATCCTTTGACCAATCTAATAGGTCATTCGCCTAATAGTTTGCGAATGGCGGCCATCTTTGTGTCAGAATCGATTCCCCCTATTAATTCAAACACGGTGAAACTGAATGGAACGAAATTTGGTACAGAGATAGCACTAGCAAAGGGCACCTCAGTGTCATGTTTTATATCGCCGCCTTCTTGACTGAAACGTAATGGCGGCCACGCGAATGTTCAAAACTTAAATCAAATTACGATTAACATAATCATCCGATCTCTACCAAATTTTGCAACTACATACCTTTATGGAGGGAGCATCCTTTGACCAATCTAATAGGTCATTAGCCTAATAGTTTGCGGATGGCGGCCATCTTTATGTCAAAATTGATTCCCCCTATTAATTCGATCACGGTGGAACCGAATGAACGAAATTTGGTACAGAGGTAGCACTAGCAAAGGGCACCTCAGTGTCATGTTTTATATCACCGCTATCTTGACGGAAACGTAATCGCGGCCACCCAAATGTTAAAAGCTAAAATGTAATTACGACCAACCTAATAATCTAGTCTCTACCAAATTTTGCAACACCATATCTTTATGTGGGAAACATATTCTGACCAAACTGCAAGAACATCAGCCCAATAGTTTGCAGATGGTGGCCAAGTATGTGTGCAAATCGATTCCCCCTATCAATTCAAACACGGTGAAACCGAATTGAACGAAATTTGGTACAGAGGTAGCACTAGCAAAGGGCACCTCATATTCATATTTAATATCCCTATAGCACGTATTTCAACAAGCTACTACAACCAACATTCAATCATACTCCTTGAAAAGGACAACGAGTTATAACAATACCCATGCATTTAGGAGAAAGTAGGCTATATGTTCTTTACTGAACATGTTGTTTAATACATATATTCTCTCCTGTGCTTGGATGAAGCAAATTTATCAATCAGCTTGGTTGATGAGGTCTTAATTATTTAATTTCTAACTTTGTGTTCAGAGCTATAGAAGAAAATGGAGTTGTTAATAAAAATTCCACTTTCATTATCCTATGTCGCATACAATCGGCATATGAAATAACTACGGACCGTGCCAAAAAAAAGTTAAAAACACATTTATACAGTAGAAATTAACTTCAGACAGCTGAAAATGTATAAATATAGTTTTGTCTATTGTCAGAAAGCTGCGAACAATGGCTGAATACCCGTTTAAGGGCGTGGGGTTGGGGTGGACCCTTCTCCCGTATTTAACAGAGGCTGAAGCAGGAAGTGAAACGAAGAGATCTTCTGTTTCGCTTCAAACAAAGCTATGGGCCCAATCTGCTGGCCCTTGAAGAGAAAGAAAATTCCCTTCATAGCACTGAAGAATTCGCGTGCAAGACAGTGCTATGTCCACTGTTTCCTCGCCTGGCCCATCAAGCCATATACTTAACATGGAACTTACTGTGGACTGGCCCTCGCTATGACGATACACCGTACGAGACTGTCAGGATCTTGAAAGGTAAAACACTTATTTTACGTGGAGTATCTGCAATAATTATAAAGTAATAAAAAAAACATTAATTATTAAAAATTATTTATTCAGTTATTTGTTTATTCATTTATTTATTTATTTATTTATTTACTAGGTATTCCCGGCATGCGTTGCAATGCCAATCAAACGATTTGCGCGCCATGACCGTATTCGAACCGGCAGCCAAGCTTGAGTTCGAACCCTTCGGCCAAAAACCGTGGCGTGAACTGTATTGGAATAGACAGCAATACCAGATAACACGGCGGGCTGCTGACAGTCTCCTCATGTCACCTCGCGATGAATCAGCAAGCCATTCTCACACCTGGCATTGCGGTGTGATAAGTATCCAGATTGTGCAATTGGGATACTGTGGGATTTAAGGGTTCCTGTTAAGTCCCCTACCTTTTTTATTGTTACATCGATAGTTTGTAGCTAGAAGCCTTCCCTGGAGTGCACACAATAACTCACCCAAGTTTCATCGCAATCGGATTGTTGTTTGAGTCTTCAGTCTTTTGACTGGTTTGATGCAGCTCTCCATGCCTCTCTGTCCTGAGCTAATCGTTTCATCTCTACATAGCTACCACACCCTACATCCGAGGCAATCTGTTAAAATATTCTAACCTTGGTCTACCCCTACAGTTCTTGTCCTCGACCCTTCCTTCCATAACTAGGCTTGCTATTCCTGGGTGTCTTAGTATGTGTCCTACCAACCTATCTCTTCTCTTCATTAGCAGTCGCCAGATACATCTCTCCTCTCCCACTCGCCTTAATACCTCTTCGTTTGTAACCCTATCTACACATCTGATTTTCATCATTCTCCTGTAACACCACATTTCAAATGCTTCAATTCTCCTCTTTTCTGCTGCACCAATAGTCCAAGTTTCACTTCCATTGAGCGCCACGCTCCAGACAAAGGCTTTCAAAAATGATTTCCTAATACCTAAATCTATATTCGATGTCAACAGATTCCTTTTTTGTAGAAAGGCTTTCCTTGCCTGAGCCAACCTACTTTTTATATCCTCTTTGCTTCGTCCATCACTGGTTATTCTGCTTCCTAAGTAACAGAAGTCTCCTACTTCCTTCAGCTTTTCACCTGCCAATTTGATCTCCATAGAGGTTTCAGATATATTTCGGCTGCATTCCAGTATTTTTGTTTTACATTTATTAATTTTCATCATGAATTCCTTCCGTAAGACGGAATCCATACAATTCAAAAACTCATTCAAATCCTCAGGCTTGTCGGCCAAGATGACGATGTCATCAGCAAATCTCAGAGTTGAAATTATTTCTCCTTGAATCTTCACTCCCACTTTAAATTTTTCTCCAATTTCCTTCATTGCAATCGGATAAATGGTACAATATATGAACGCATAGGGCACATACATACATACAGACAGACGGACAAACTATCATGTAACATTATTTTTTTAAATATATATAGATAGATTTATCTACAAAAAATATTTATAACAAAAAGAGTATCTCCTGGAACTGCAAAATGCGCCACTATACAACTGTAATCAAACCTGAAGCTCTCTATGCTTCAGAGACACTCAATCTCCAACACAAAACACTAAAACACCAAATAGAAGTGAAAGAACGTAAACTAATGAAAAAAATCCTTGGACCGAGAACAAAAGATGGTGTACGTTATCCAAAGCCTAATACAGAAATATACAAACAAGTTCCCAAAATCACAGACACAATGCGAATGCGAAGAATCCAATTTATGGGACACATAGAAAGAATGGACCCGAACGGACTGACACACAAAATACATACTTTCCTAAAGAACAAGGCTACTAGACCGAATTGGTATAAATTTACAGAGAGAGACTTATAGGAATTAGGATCACCAAACTTACATGACAGGAATGGAATCGGGAAAATCACTCAGACGCGGGGTTTCGAGGAAGAAGAGAACATCGATGGTCAGAGCAGCGGAAACAGACCCACTCGTTGCGAATGAAGGAATACTGGGCCAACAGGAAGGCTAGAAAGTGAAGATTTCGCGTGGTCCTTAGCGACCCATTCGCGAAGAAGAAGAAGAAGAAGAAGAAGAAGAAGAAGAAGAAAGATTTATCGGCTGATTTGCCAATCTGTTTTTCTCCACCCAGAATGTCTTTATTCGGTCGCTAAGCATCGTTCTGTCTTCAGACCCGATGATCTTGTTTTTCCAGAAACCCTTTTAGTTTATCAACCTTCCCTCCACACCCTATTCTTTTTAGTATATCTTCTGGATTAATTCCAACTTCTTGGAGATCCTTTCTTGTTTCTTCTACCCATTTTGTTGTGGACTTCAACTTGGTAGTGTAAATGAATATTTATTTATTCATTAATTCATTTGTTTATTTTGTTTGTTTGCTTGCTTATTTGTTCATGTGTTTATCCGAGAGATAGCTTCTCTATTTTCTGTAAGTCTCTTAATCTATGTTTTTTTTTGTCGTCTCCTGCAGTTACCTGATCTTATGGTAAACTAATTATTGATGTCTAAAGAAATAGCCTAGTTGAACATGATGAATACAATTACTATTCGTGCTTTCAATTCTATTCTAGCCAGCTTGTTTGGTTAGCTCAGCGAGCAATGTTTCCTCCCGTCCCGAGAGACGTGGGGACTATATAGCTAATTAGCAAGCCATCAGTGTTTACCTTGCCTTCACATTATTCACTCCGCTGTTCAACAACAATGTAAACAGCATCCATTGCTCAGTCGACGTTCTAAGACAAAAGCTCACAAGAAGACCTGATCCTACAATTTAGAAGAGGTTTATCGGCCATTTCACAACACGATAACATGGCTTGGTCCGCAATAACTTTAAAGCTATAGCCTAAACAGCTAAAGCGTATTCTTTCCTTAAGAAAAAATAAATAAAGTAGGAGTAAAGATTCAAGGATAAATAATTTCATCTCTGAGATTTGCTGTTGACATTTGTCATCTTAGCTGATTCACGAGAGGATTTGGATGAGTTTCATGAAGAAAGATTTCATGATGAAAATCCATAAATGTAAAACAAAATTAATGGAATGCAGCCAAACGAAATCCTTATGGACGTCAAATTGGCATGTGAAAAGCTAAATGAAGTAGGAGTCTTCTGCTACTTAGGAAGCAAAATACCAGTGATGGACGAAGCAAAGTTCATATAAAAAGTAGGTTGGCTCCGGCAAGGAAAGCATTTATACGTAAAGTAATTTGTTGACAACAAATATAGATTTAGGTATTATGAAGTCCTTATTGAAAGCCTTTGTCTGGAGCGTGGTGGCGCTCTATAGACTGTTGGCGCAAAAGAAAAGAGGAGAATAGAAGCGTTTGAAATGTGGTGTTACAGGAGAATGATGATCAGAAGGGTAGACAGAGTAACAAATGAAGAGGCATTAATTAAGACGAGTGGGAGAGGAGAGATGTTTCTGGCAACTGATAATGAAGAGAAGAGATAGGTTGGTAGGACACATATTAAGACACCCTGGAATAGCAAAATTAGTTATGGAAGTAAGGGTCGATGACAAGAACTGTAGGGGTAGACCAAGGTTAGAATATGTTAAACAGATTACCTCGGATGTAAGTTGTGGTAGCTATGTAGAGGTGAATAGATAAGCTCAGGACAGGGAGGCATGGATTGCTGCATCAAACCAGTCAAAAGACTGAGGACTCAAACGACATCATTTATTTTATTATTATTGTTAATAATAATAATAATAATAATAATAACGTTATCTCGATTCTTGGGCTGAAATATAATTGTTAAAGTGTTCATTAGTATACAGTAGTATATCAGCACCAAAGGTTGATGTACGAAGGGTAAGCTTTTTTTTTTTCTTTTTGTCTTTCTCAAACCATAATATTCGGCATTACGCTGTAGTTAATATCAATGGATCACAGCTAGTCTTAGATCGTCATCTTAGGAGCAGGGTTGGAAGCGAGGGATGGGGGATTCATCAGGCAGCGTCTCCTTGGCTGCTGATTAAAGGACATGTAATCGCTCATGGCTGGCTGCACGACAGCTCTGCTGATTGCTACGGCTCTGTTGCCCTCTGCCGTGCCGTGTCGTGACACTATGTACAGATGTTATCAGCCTTCACGACCTACTTATTAAAATAATTCGTAATCAGGCTTATCACCATCATGTTCTCCAGAAATATGCAAAGACTATGTGACACGAGCGAGAAATCTCACATTTCAACATCAATGTCGTTGTTCTTTAGTATCGCACAACAGTAAGACTCGATGAGACACAGTTCTGGCAGGGGCTGGCTGTGTACAGGCCAGGCTTTGGCTTTGCTGTTACACGGGCTCGACGCGACACAGTTCTGGCAGGGGCTATCGTTCCGTTTATCTGTTTAAACATTTGTTTATACATAAGTCTTCAATATTAATGAAATCAAGAGTGCAATTCTTCACTGCTCCGGGTAATCCTCTTTCATTTGAATGCTCATTTGTTACGATCAGTTAGCCTATTTGTGAGCGATCTGTACCGAGGTGTGCGAATTATTACACTCGATGGCAGTTTTCCAACATTTTCTTTGTACGATTTGTGACTTAATATAGTAGAAATGTTTCGCAAGGCGCAGAAATTATTTCTAATGTTTAATCAATAGTCTTAATAAATTTTTTTTAAGAATCTGACTGTAAGTTAATTTTTTACGGTTTCCCCTTAAAGCGGAGCCTTGCTAATGCAGAATGCCACACGTTTTGTTTCGATTACTTAATTCAATCAATTAATATGATTAAATTGGTCCGGTCAACTCAAACATAAAATGCCAGCGTTTCGCCCCAGTGTGCCGTTGGGCTCGTCAGTTGGTACAGACACACCTCACCAATACGCGTGGCTAGCACATACTGAGAAGGCCATCACAAGACACAAAATACAAGTAGTATTGACGTCACGAGCGATGCCAATGTGCTACGGAAGTCAAGCTTCCTTTCATGAAACAAAAACCTTACTTTGGCAATCCAAATAGGTTATGAATATTCCCGAATGGGAATATGATGTTATTTCCGTTTGAGCAGATAAATTATCAATGAATATGATAATATGCGAAACGCTGGCATTTTATGTTTGAGTTGACCGGACCAATTTAATCATATTAATTGATAATTTATCTGCTCAAACGGAAATAACATCCTACTTTATTCTAGTTTTCATGTGAATTTAGACCAGAGAGATTGGAAGTCTTTTATTGCTGATTGTCCACTCTTGAACTTTTCAAAGATTCGTGGACAATCGATTGAAATCACCTGATTTAGAGGATACATTCCAAAGTCAACGAAGTAGGAATGGATACAGGACAGGTATCCCTCAGAATAAACAAATTTTCGAAACTTTCCAGAAGCAATTTCTTATGGGTAACGTTGTAAGACCACCGGGGTGAAAACATTACTAAATAGGGTAATGAAAATAAAATAAAATAAAAGCATTTTGAACGAAAGTTTGTGACTGATTTAAATTCTTTATTTGAGTCTAATAATTTACACTCATCTGCAATACTGAAATAATATAAAAACTCATTCAAATCCTCAGGCGTGTCGGCTAAGATGACGATGTCATCAACAAATCTGAGTTGAAATTATTTCTCCTTGAATCTTTACTCCTACTTGGATTGTATCTCCAATTTCCTTCATTGCTTGTTCAATGTATAGATTGAAAAGTATGGGTTATAAGTTGCAGCCTTTCCGTACATCTTTCTGAATACCACCTTCTCTCTAATATCCTTCGCTTCGAATAACTGTTGTCTGGTCTCTGTATGGATTGTAGAGGACTCTTCTATCTCTGTACTTTGTTTCAATCGTTTTCAAAAAGTCAAAACAACTTACTCAACGTTATCAAAAGCCATTTCTAAGTCTACAAATGCCTTCAACGTTCTCTTATCCTTCCTTACTCTGCCTTCCAAAATCAGTCTACTGTTGTCGAATTATTACGAATGCATTTTAAATATAAAGTCTTCTATAGATTAAATACCACATTTTCCACGATTTTCCCGATAGTGACAGTCCTTTCACCTATCATCATCATTATCATTTAACCGTCTCCAGTTTCCCGGGTGCGGTGCATCTCTCCATTTCAGTCTATGCAAATACAATTCTTCTTCTTCATCTTTCTCAACTTTACACAATTCCACTCCTCTATCTTCCAGATCGTATTTTATTTGGGAGATCCGTCGTGTCCTTGGTCTTCGCCCTAGGTCGCTTTCCTTTTATGTCCTCATCAAACCATTTCCGTGCTACTCTCTTTAGATCTATCCTCCTCAAGTGACCGCAGCATCTCAAACTTGATGTTGCTATATTTTCCTTAAGTAGTTTCACTTGTATGTCTTCACGGATCTTTTCATTCCTGATCTTATCACGTCTAATTTTCTGAAGCATTGTCGTCAGAAATTTCATTTCCCCAACCCGAAGTCTGCGGTTATCCCTTCTATTTATGGTGCACGTTTCCAGGCCATAAATTGTTGTTGGTACAAAGTAGGCCTTATACAATGTTGTTTTTGATATTAAAGGGATTTGTCCCAAAGGAGATTCCTGACTTGATGGTACAAATTAGCTCCCTTCTGAATCCTATTGGTAATTTCCGTTAACCAACGACCATCTCGAGCTATAATGCTGCCAAGGTATTGGTACTGATCAACTCCTTGCAAGTTCCTTCCATCCATATTTAAATTATCCCTTTGTCTACTAACCTTAATGGCTACTGTCTTTGTAGGACTAACTTTTAGTCCAAACTCATTAAATTGGTTGTTCCAGGTATTTAATTTCTTCTGTACTTCCTCAACTGTGCAACCCCAATTCACGACATCGTCTGCAAAGGCCAATGCCGTGAAATCCGTTTCAAGATGTTGTTTTCCCCTTTTTATGATTTCGTCCATTACAGAGATGAACAGCAAAGGCGACAATGAACTTCCCTGTTGCACTCCCTTTGATGTAACAAACCAATCTGATTATTTAGTTTTTTCACCTATATATGTATTAAATCGTTAAGCCTCCGTGGCTTAGGCGGCAGCACGCCGGCCTCTCACCGCTGGTTCCGTGGTTCAAATCCCGGTCACTCCATGTGAGATCTGTGCTGGACAAAACGGAGGCAGACAGGTTTTTCTCCGGGTACTCCGGTTTTCCCTGTCAACATTTCATTCCAGCAACACTCTCCACTATCATTTCATTTCATCTGTCATTCATTTAATCATTGCCCCAGAGGAGTGCGTCAGGCCTCGGCAGCCGGCACAGTTCATATCCTCGCCGCTAGATGGGGACTTCATTCATTCCATTCCTGACCCGGTCGGAGACTGAAAGCAGGCTGTGGATTTTCATTATATGTATTAAATCGTAAGAACTATTTTCGCTAGTGTTTTCAATCACCACAAAAGATGGTGTCTGATTATGAAGTAGGTATTGCCGAACAGTTCTTAGTTTAATCTTAGCAGATAACTCAAATTTATATTGTCTCATCGTAGCACTGTACTTCAGTTGAGGTTTAATAGTCTTCATTCATAACCGTAGGGAGGTTATTAGAGTTCTTAAAGGCTGTCAGGTTTAACACCTGCTTGTGTAGAGTTACTATTATTAGTGTTCTTTACAACACAATTCCCCTCCTTCCTGTGTAGTTACGTTTGTATAGCCGTGCATAAAAAGCGATAGCTGTCATGAGTAACTCCATGAATGTGTTTCGCTTGATTATTTGTGGTCTAGCTCGACTTTATCTCATTCAAGTCTTTTTTTTTTCTGCCCATGAGGGTGGAGTGGGGGAAGAAATGGATTGAAAAGCTAAGGGTAGCTCCCTCTTTTTCCTGTCATGCATTAACGTTAGCATTTAATGAGTTCCATAGAGGGTTGGTTGCATTTTCAGGATAATTCTTTCAGCCATGTCCTCGCCAGGTAAATCACATTGCTACGCAACATTGGCCACGAATGGTTGGGTTGAAACTTTAAAAAAATAAGTATGAGAGGGAGGGGAGAGTCTGTAACAAATAATCCGAAGGTAGGGGTGAAGAGGAAGAGGAGAAAAGAATTACCTGGTGAAACCTCATCAGCTTCATCCCCTATGACTGTAGAGCTTCATTATATGAGCTAGACTGTCCTAACAAGCTACACTTGTATAGGCTGGCTTTACGTCAATAAATGCAAGGAGGAGGAGGAAGCATTTTAAAAGGTATGCATCATTGAGTTTATAAGCCTTAGCCAAGGGATAAATCCAACAGGCTTTAGTTTCAGGAAGGGGTGACGCATGCAACTCACTGGCTTCTGCTAGCTTAACCCTGTCGCTGAGCTTCCTTTCTTCGTACTGGCAAGACGAATATTACATTTTGATATATTCTGTGCATTTGAACAAAAATAAACATACTGGGCAAATTTTTAGTGCCCTTGACTCGTCCCACCAAGGGAAGAAGCGGCTTCGGTGGCGTAGTTGGTAGCATGCTGAACTGCTGTTCCGAAGATCGCGGTTTCAAACCCGGCCGTAGTCGTCGGATTTTATAAGAGCGTTAAAATCCTTCAGTATGCTTTCCTTCGGAGGGGAAGTAAAGCCACTAGGTTAGATTTCGTTGTAACACTCTATCATAGTTCCAACGTTCACCACTAGGTGTCAGTGATATCTAGTAGCGAAAGTTGGAACTACTTGAAATTGAACGGAACTTGTAGCTCACCCCATGGGTGTCCGCATTGAAGCAGCTACAGCCTCTGGCGAGCCGAACATGTCCTCAGACACTCCAGTTACTAAAAGCCATACGATAAATAAATAAACCAATGGTAGAAGTGACGGACGGTGCGGTGAAGCCTGATGGACCATCTCATGGAGCACCTCGGCTCTGCCAAGAAGTTTAATTCAGAACTGAAGGATGGAACGTAAGCTCGTGGAACAGAACTGAGAAGCAATGGATTCGATTCATATCTCAGCCGCCATCCTGAACGTGGTTATCCGTGGTTTCTCCACTTCTACTCCTGGCAAATTCCGGGATGGTTCCTAACTTACGGGCCTCCTTACCAGTGCTCTCCTGAATTACAAATAGTCCACTTCCTGGTGTAGCGTATAGCATTCTTGGCTGTCGCCCCGGAGGACCGGTTTGGATTCCCGGCTCCGTCAAGAAATTCAATTCTGATCTTAGGGCTACAACGAGGTACACTCAGCCTCGTGAAGGCAAAACTGAGAAGTGCTGGGTTAGATTTTCACCTCAACCATCCTGTAAGGAGTTTTCCGTGCTTTCCCCACTTGTATTCCAAGCAAATGCCGGGATGGTTCCTCACGTAAAGCCACGGCCGCCTACTTCCCAATCTCCTAAATTAAAAATTATACTCACTACTACAGACACCAAAATAACACAGGTTATCAGAGAAATTGGAACCACACACACGTAAGCATATTGGCTAAATGACCACGATGTCCAAGCTCCTTAAATGAAACAACAATAGAATTACAAATACCCACACTAACACAGCGGCTGGCTGCCAGCGGTAACGTTCTCGCCTGCTGTGGCCAAGGGTGTAGGATCGAACCTGGCGTAGTCAGTTGGCATTTGAGGATGCGCAAATGCGAGAGAGCCGTGTCAGATTTACTGACACGTTAAGGATCCCCTTGGGTGCAAAGTTGCGGCGTCTCTAACAACCGCTGTAGTTAATAGGGACGTAAAACCAAGAACATTATTTATTAATACTAACACAGCCATTACAATAACCCAGTTTATCAGACAACATTCCACACATACATTCAAGTACACAGGGCTGAATGACCACTATGCCCAAGCCTCGCAAATAAAAAATTAAAAACTTAAGTTGTAATACATTAGCTTGGAAGCTTCAACGGAATCTGTCATTAACTTACTACCTGGTCTTTATCATACTTGCTACGGTGGGTGAGTGGTTATCGTGTCGGTCTACCAACCCCAAGCTTGCAGGTTTGCTCCTGGCATTGGTAAGTGATTTTTGAAAGGCAAAATAAAGTCACGGCACTCATGTCATACGATGTTGGCATGTTAAAGAACCCATTTGAATTCAGTAGGCCGTGTTCATAATGGCAAAATTGATATCGGGATTTTCTGCCAACACAAAAGTTCCTCCTTTCTCTACTAGAAAGCGCTATAGTGTCAAGGAGCTCAGATATCCAACCTCCTTGACTTTCATAGCGTTCCAAGGAACAAAAAATTGACATGCAAGCTGCCTTCTGGGCGTCAAATAATAAAGCTTGCATCCGGCACCCGAGGCCATACGATATTATATTATTATATCATAAGATAACTGTGAATGAACAAAATAAAATAAAATATAGCATAGACACACAAAAACTTTTGAGCTGCACTATTACTAACCGTTCCTCAATATGGCGACGTCCACCCAAATACCAGAAGTGGCACCCACCATGGAAAACAACTGCTGAGTAAGAGTGCTGCAGATATTTACTTCGACTGTATGTCAACTGTTACGCAGAGATGGAATTTTTATGTAGTAGGCTATCAAGTGGTAAATTATGTACTGTACATAAATATATAACAGGAAGCATCAAAATGTGTAGTAAAATATGTAGAATTGGCAAAATATGTAATATCACATATGTGATAAATACAACAATTCTGTCAGTTACAAGTTACAACAAACAAATTACAAATTATATCAAATTTTGTACTGAGCCTCCGTGGCTTAGGCGGCAGCACGCCGGCCTCTCACCGCTGGGTCCGTGGTTCAAATCCCGGTCATTCCATGTGAGATCTGTACTGGACAAAACGAAGGCAAACAGGTTTTTCTCCGGGTACTCCGGTTTTCCCTGTCAACATTTCATTGCAGCAACACTCTCCACTATCATTTCATATGTCATTCATTTAATCATTGCCCCAGAGGAGTGCGTCAGGCCTCGGCAGCCGGCACAGTCCATATCCTCGCCGCTAGATGGGGGCTTCATTCATTCCATTCCTGACCCGGTCGGAGACTGGAAGCAGGCAGTGGATTTTCATAGACACACATTAAACTTTTGAGCTGCACTATTACTAACCGTTCTTCAATATGGCGGCGTCCACCCAAATACCAGATGTTGCACCCACCATGGAAAACAACTGAGAGTAAGAGTGCTGCGGATATTTACTTTGATTGTATGTCAACTGTTACGCAGAGCTGGAATTTTTATGTAGTAGGCTATCAAGTGGTAAATTATGCACATACATATGTAACAGGAAGCATCAAAATATGTAGTAAAATATGTAGAATATCACATATGCGATAAAAACAACAATTCTGTCAGTTACAAGTTACAACAAACAAATGACAAATTATATCAAATTTTGTAGTACAATGTTTCATGTTCTCTGGAGTCAATGAAAGACGTTTGTCACTCAGTATATTTTTATATGCAGAGAAAGAGCTTTCGACGTCACATGATGTAACTGGGGCAAATTTCAGGAGAGGAAGTTTTGATGTAGAAATGTCCTCGGATGGATAAACATCGTCTCCTCTTAGAATTTGGCACACGCTGTGAAATGTTGAATAACCAGGATTTCTCTTCAAAACATTTTGAAATTTATTCAATACACTTACACCAGTTTCCCCATGCACAATACTTAGTTTTTCAATAGCATCCTCTATGACAGCAAGAGAATCTTGCAGTGGCAGTCCTGATGTTTCTAGACTTTGGTGCTTTCTGGAAGCCAGCTAAAGTTGCTGCTGATGAAGGCAATGAGGAGTCCGTCTTAAATTACTAAAAGCAGTTTGTGATTCACACTTTCAGGCAGGGGCGTATATACAATTTCTTTTCGGGGAGGGGGGGGGGGGGGGTGAGGGCTGACTATCCTGGAAAATTGTGAGTTCTCAGGGGATTGTCACCGCAAAATACCCAGAAATATCAACCAATATCTGAGAGCATATAACTTTGTGTAATTATTTTAGATAGGAGTTAATTGTAAAATTCTAAGTTCATAAAGCCTACAATTCGTGGCAATGAAAAATGTTGTAAAATACAACACAGCACACAAATAAAATGTTATACTTAATGAATTTTCTATTGAGTATGAATGGCAAATATCTAACTTAAATATTCGTCTTTTTTTTTTTACTTTTTTTTTTTTACCTTTTTTTTTTTTTTTTTTTTACAAATTGATAATTTATTTCTCAAAAGTACCGTACTGTGGAATTCTCAGTTTTGCCTCACAAGACTGAGTGTACCCCGTTCCAACCCTCAGACCAGAACTAAAATTTCTTGGCACAGCCAGGAATCGAATCCGAACCTCCGGGGTGGCAGCCAAGAATGCTAGCTGCTAGACCACAAGGTACTCTAATTTCAATCTTGATATTGTTTATAACTTGGCCAATAAGTTAAGATTAGAGTACAACCAAATTTACAATTATTTTATACTTTTACCAAAGCAACGCATTCTTAATATTTTTATTGGCTTTTTTTAGGGGGGGGGGGGATGGAGCCCCAACAGCTCCTCCCTTATATACGTCCCCGCGTTCAGGATCAAAATAAACTACAGGTTTTTATGGCATCTAGACGCTCACTATAATGCTAAAATAGGCAATTTTATGTAATTTCACTATGTAGAATACCTACAAATATGAACAAATATAGAAAGTGAGGTTCAGTTATAATAACCATAACATAGTCCAGGTGGTACCGTAAGTGAAGATTTATAGTTTCCCAGCAAGGAATAAAACATGTAATTACATATAAATCCCAGCCCTAGTTATAAGAAGCATCTCAAGTGGACTGTAAAATATGGTGATGTATATTGTGTTCATTTTGTTTTTTTTTGTTTGATTGGTTGATTGACAGATTTAATTTGTTTATGAATAATAGTTCATAGAATAATAGTTCATAGAATTTTTGATTGAATGTACTGTACGAGCGACTAGAATAATAATAATAATAATAATAATAATACCGTATGACCACGGGTGCCAGATGCAAGCTCTGTTATTTGACATCCAGAGGGCAACTTTCGAGTCGAATTTTGTTGTTCCTTGAAGCACTTTGAAAGTCAAGGAGGTTAGCCATCTAAGCTCCTTGACACTATAGCGCTTTCTAGTAGAGAAATGAGGAACTTTGTGGTGGCGGAAAATCCCGAGATTAATTTTGCCATAAATGAACATGGCTACTGAATTCAAATGGGTCACTGATATGCCAACATCGTATGACATGCATGTCGTGATATTTTCAGCCTTTCAAAATTCACTTACCACGGCCAGGAGTGAACCTGCAAACTTGGGGGTTGGTAGACCGACACGATAACCACTCACCCACCGTGGCAAGCACGAGCGACTGAAGTAATGTATTCTTTTCTTGTTTTCTAGATCCTCGAATGTCTCTTTTGCATTGTTTATTTCAACAATTAATAATGTAGCTTTCAATCGGTCAACACATTCTTTTATAGTTACATTTGTTGCCAGATTCCCAGTTATTTGTCTTTCTTGTTTCGGTAATTTACTGCATGCAATTTCTACGTCCGTTTTCAGTCTTTTTTTAATTAATATTATGGGACATGTGTTTTTCTTCGAAATTAAATTTAGTCCTCTTTCCAACATTGATATCTCCTCCTTTGAGAACGTTTGTTCTATTCTTCTCTGTAATCCGGGCTTTGTCGACATTTTTTGTTCAATACTTGAGTCCTTCTCGTGACTGTGCTGAAATGCAGAAGTGAGGTGTGGGTTGAAGAGCGTCAATGTGGATCTTGGGTGTCCTCCGCGTAATCAAAGGTTGCGCCTACTATACCTCTTAGACCGTCTAGTGGGCAGTTCCTCTGACGTACAGCGCTCCCTAATGGAACGGCACTGAAATAATAATTTGACTTTGAATGTCCTTACTCCCACACACACACACACGTGCTTACTCTTCAATTATTTCTCCCTTCTGAACAGAAAGGTCGTCCATAAAATTTTAATTTTACGAGTGACGGAGGGAATCCACCAGCTTGTCTTACCGGTCACTATAGACGCACAGTATAACTTTATAGTTGGGGGATCATTACTTTCGACTTGACGTTTAAATGCTACGCTAGTGCTACCTAGCGGTCAAAATCACTCTAACTAGCCAATCACATGCAGCTATTCATACCGATATATGGTGACTAATCGAGTTTTTAAATAGTTTAAATATTTTGCAGTGACGTTCTGTACCATAGCATATGTAACTTAATACTGATACGTACGTTCTGCTATCCCACATTGAAATTACAACAACAACAACAACAACAACAACAGTGTTATGGGTTTGATGTCCCTTTCAACAGAAGTGACTTGCAGGGGATCTGTATCGTGTTAGTGAATCTACTGACACGTGGTTGTCGCATTTAATCACCCTTATATGCCAGTGGACTGAGTTGGGATCGAACAGCTATTTGGGTTCTTAAGGTCAATGCTTCATAGAATGTGCCACTCGGCCTTAAGCAGTGAAATGAGAAAGAAAGCACGAGCAAGCGCAAATATAAATATATATTAACAAGCTGACCCGGCAGACGTTGTCCTGCCAATCAAATAAAGTGTTGTAACTTTTTTAAAGAGCTTTTGGATACACATTTTTTTTAAATTTCTGTTAACTGCCTCTAAACTATCGTGAAATGAATTAACTAATCTAGAAACATTCGCGGGAGCGTTCACAACCACTCTCCAAAGTTTCATCGCAATCGAATTAATGGCACATAATGCATACGGGATTTTGTTTAAATGATTCGTTCGCTGTCACTCATTTGTTGAATCTACCCGTGCTCAACCAACTGTGAAATGGATTTACTAAGTTAGAATGGTTCACGTAAGTGTACACAACAACTCATCAAAGTTTCATCGCAATCGATGAATAGTATATGAACGCACATGGGATTTTGTTGGAACGCTTCGCACCGTCACTCATTTGTTATATCTACTCGTGCGCTACCAATATTGTAAAATGAATTTACCAAGTTGAACACCTTCCCTGGCGTGTACACAACAACTCATCAACGTATCATCGGAATCGGATGAATGACATATGAACGCATACGGGATATTCTTTAAACGATTCGCGTGCCGTCACTCATTTGTTGAATCTACTCGTGCGCTACCTATTGTAAAATGAATTTACTAAGCCGTAAACCTTTACTGAAGTGTACACAACAATTCACCAAAGTTTCATCGCAATCGGATAAATGGTATATGGACTCATACGGTACTTTGTTGAAATGATTCCCGTGCCGTCACTCATTTGTTGAATCTACACGTGCGCTACCTATTGTAAAATGGATTTATTAAGCCAGAAACCATCCGTAGGGTGTACACAGCATCTCACCCAAGTTTCATCGTAATCGGACGAATGGTATTTGAACGCTTACGGGACCTTATTGAAATGCTTCGCGCGTCGTCGCTCATTTGTTGAATCTACTCGTGCGCAACCTCCTGTGAAATGGATTTACTAAGTTAGAAACCCTCACGTATGTGTACACAACATCTCACCCAAGTTTCATTGCAATCGGATGAACGATATATGAACGCATACGGGATTTTGTTTAAACGTTCGCGCGTTGTCGCTCATTTGTTGAATCTACTCGTGCGCTACCTATTGTAAAATGGATTAACTAATCCAAAAGCCTCCCCTGGAGGGTACACAACATCTCGCCCAAGTTTCATCGTAATCGGACGAATGATATTTGAACGCTTACGGGACCTTATTGAAACGCTTCGCGCGTCGTCGCTCATTTGTTGAATCTACTCGTGCGCAACCTCCTGTGAAATGGATTTACTAAGTTAGAAACTCTCACGTATGTGTACACAACATCTCACCCAAGTTTCATTGCAATCGGATGAACGGTATATGAACGCATACGGGATTTTGTTTAAACGTTCGCGCGTTGTCTCTCATTTGTTGAATCTACTCGTGCGCTACCTATTGTGAAATTGATTTACTCAGCCAGAAGCCTTTCCTGGAGTGTACACAACATCTCACCCAAGTTTCATCGCTATCGGACGAATGGTATTTGAACGCATACGGGACCTTTTTGAAACGCTTCGCGCGTCGTCGCTCATTTGTTGAATCTATTCGTACGCTATCTATTGAAAAATGGATTTACTAAGCCAAACACCTTCCCTGGATCTCACTCAACATATCACCCAAGTTTCATCTCAATCGGATGAATGGTATATGAACGCATACAGGACTTTGTAACGCTCTAACGTGCAGAGACAAACAGTGGAATTCGACATCACTGCCACCTTTGGTATTAAACACAACTCTCCGCCACGGGCGGAGTGTATGTAATGGCGGTAGTTGATCAGGTTGCAATCAGGTGGCTCTAATGTGCAGAGACAAACCCTCCAAAGACATCAGTTTTCACAAAGGCCAAGGCTAGTGGTTTCCATGACGACTGTTTTTGACGGTATATTGTGGTTCTAAAATTGTGTGTAAATTGTGGTTCTAAAATTGTGTTCATTCCACCTACCGGGTCAGATTGTGAATCTAAACCATACATGGACCCACCCTAATATACATACCAAATTCCATCAAAATCGGTCCAGTCGTTTAGGAGGAGTTCAGTGACATACACACGTGTCGAAGAATTATATATATATAAAGATAAATTAAATAAATACATGACTTATTTCCTTTATCTCCTAAGTGGAGCATAGGGCATCAATGAATTTCCGCCATCGGACTCTGTTCTGCGCCATCCTCCTTATCTCGTTCCAGGTCTTCCCTCCTTTCTCCATTCCTTCTGTTATTACACTCCTCCTCCAGGTGTTCCTTGGTCTGCCTCTTCGCCTACTACCTTGTGGATTCCATTCCAGGGCTTGTCTTGCTATGTTGTCTCCATCTCGTCGTAATGTATGCCCAATCCATTTCCATTTCCTACGACGCATCTCAATATAAATGGGTGTTTGCTGTGTTCTTCTCCATAGCTCTTCATTGGAGATAACTTGTGACCACCAAATCCTCAGGATATTCCTCAAGCATCTATTCACAAATATTTGGAGTATGTTAATCAGTTGTTTGTTGGTCTTCCAAGTTTCACACCCATAGAGCAATATTGACTTGACATTTGAATTGACGATGCGAAGTTTGGTATAGGTGTTAAGTTCCCTTGCTTTCCAAATTGGTCTCAACATTGCGAATGCTCCTTTAGCCTTATGTATTCTATTTCCTATATCCTCCATAGTACCTCCCTCAGTGGTGACCATACTTCCCAGGTAGCAAAACTGTTTGACTTGTTCGATCTCTTGATTCCCTAGAAATAATGGTGCCTTATTTCGGTTATTATGGCACATCTCCTTGGTTTTCCTTCCATTGATCTTCAATCCCACCTCAGATGCTTCAGTTCTTAAATCATTCAGCTTTGCTTCCATATCTTAGTAACTGCTGGCTAGCAAGCACAGTTCGTTTGCGAAATCCAGGTCCTCCAACCTGTCTGTAAGTCCCCACTGGATACCTCTTCGGCGATTCAATGCTTTCTTCATGATAAGATCCAGCACCATGAAAAATACATACCATAAGGAAAAGGAGGATTGATTTCTATGGGCACACTTACCGAATGAATCCTTCCCGAATAACCAAGCAAATCTTTGACTTCTTTTCCAAAAAGAAGATTAAACCTAATTGGTTTGCGGAAGTGAAAAAAAAAGACCTGCGAGACCTCCATTTTACTGAACTCATGTTAATGAATGGTACAGCCAAACCCGTGATCAAAGACAACACTAAGAAGTTCCAAGTCAGAGTCGACACCATAAAACCGATGCAGATGTCCGAATAGATGTCCGATCAATGTCCAGACAGATTGAAGAAGTATTGGGAGAAAAGGAGAGCACAAATATCTAAGAGAAGAGGAGAGGAAGAGATCAGACAGATTGAAGAAATATTGGGAGAAAAGGAGAGCACAAGCATCTAAGAAGTGATTGTTCTGACGTACCCCAAAGTGGGTGATTCGAAAAGAAGAAGAATAAATAAATAAATAAATAAATCTCTACATAGTATAAAACAAAGTCCCGATTCTTGGATGTAACGGGTAATCTCGAGAACCACTGTATGGATTTTGATGCGATTTCCATTATTTTGTGAAGGATTTCTCGAGGGACGTTTCTGTAGAAATACATTCATTTATGACCAAAGGAAGTCGAGCTGTAAAGATTTCAGTGAATCGAGTCGGAGAAAAACCTGCCGTCCGTGCGCCTTTTAAGCTTAAGCTAGGTAAACCGTTAAAAATATCTATATACAGTACCGTACTATGAGTGTTAAAATTGTTCAGCATGAAAATTTCTACAAAAGAGTCCGTGACAGCTTACCTCTATCTTTAATACATCGCCCACTATAAGTGTTTTTACGTTTTCATTTCTTTCAATAAACTCCATTCAGTGGAAATTTAAGTTACGAGCTAGCGAGTGAGCCTATCACCCCAGGTTCGGCCAGCATCAAACTGTCAAGTCGTGTCGAGTTAAGACTTCAAGGAACAGTATGTGTTTGGAGTTTCGCTGTTCACCACCTCGGCTTTTCTGAATTGCGTCTGGGACCAGCCATCCGTGTGCTTGCACTGAGTAAAATATTGAAGATACCGGGCGAAGCCGGGGCGGGTTGCTAGTTCATAAATAAATAAATAAATAAATGTCAAAGAGAGATTACCGATGACAGCAATCTGTATATCTTTACAATTATTTGGCCACATATCCAGAAGAATTAATAAATAAATGAAAATTCTCAGCCTGCTTCCAGTCGACCGACCGGGTTAGGGAATGGAATGAATGAAGCCCCCATCTAGCGGCGAGGATATGAACTGTGCCGGCAGCCGATGCCTGTCGCACTACCCTGGGGCAATGAATAAATGAGTGACAGATGAAATGAAATGAAAGTAGAGAGAGTTGCTGGAATGAAATTGTGACAGGGAAAACCTGCAGTACTCGGAGAAAAACCTGTCTGCCTTCGCTTTGACCAGCACAAATATCACATGGAGTGACAGGAATTTCAACCACGGACCCAGCGGTGAGAAGCCGGTGTGCTGCCGCAGTAGCCACGGAGGCTCTTAATAAATAAATACATAATAGTACATTATGCAACGAGCCTATAATGCCAATAATTAAGACACGAGCATGTTTATAAAACGAGCGCAACAAGTTTTATAATTTCCATACGAGTGTCTTAATTACCATTATCGGCGAGTTGCATACGACTGTTTATGTTCGACGATAATTATAACTATTTTATGTTCGAACATAAATATTCATAAATATCTGTCGAGATTTCACCAGTTTTATGTACCGAAACAGAGCGCATGGGACGCAAAGAATACCTTGTATTTGACCATGGCCTCCTGGAATATCTCACTATGACACTCGCATCGCAGCGAAATTTAAAATAGGAGGCCATGGAAGTGAGCCCAGGTGCGATGCTACCTTACCTAATTGGTCACACAACTGTTTCTTGAGCTCTTAATTGGTGGGAGAAACTGTATCATAATGAAAACTTTTACTATAATGAGCCTCATTATAGAACAGTTTTCTGACATATAATACAGTGAAACCTCTATTAAGAGACCAGTGACGGATCCTTGGAAAACTGGTCTTTTAAGAGGGGTGGTCTCTTAATAAGGGGTAGGCATTAAAAATAATTTTATACTGCATTATTAATAAAGTACTGTTGGAACACTGCATTGGTTCACATTTAGTACAAATTAATTACAATTAGTTATTTTCTGAGCTCTGTCATTTAAAAAAGTCACAAATTGATCTCTGTTTCAGATTAGCACTTTTTTTTTAACAATTTCACTTTCTAGAATGGCTCTGAGTGAGTTCGAAAGTCCATTAATTTGTTGTGGGTTCGAACAATCTAGGAGAGCCGTTTTTTTTAATATACGTTACATAACTCTTTTTTTAATGACATTGTATGCAGATGCATTTTTGTGCCAACAGAACCATTGTTTACATCATCACCCTCATCAACATCTCCAATGGAAAGGCAGACGAGAAGTGGTCTTTTGAAAGAGGTCAGAGCAACGAGCTAGAGAAAGGTATATAGAGTGGAAATGGCGCCGCCATTTTGGAAGCAGGTTGAACTGGCAGCCGCCATGATATACCCTGTCAAGAGGGTGGGAGTCAGGGAGGGAGAGGCGTGTCTAACGAGGCGTAATATAAGATTAGGCCTACGCAAGACCTGACAATTTAATTTGTACATTGAACGATAACTAACACAATCATCTTACAAGACAATGCGCTACGTTGCTTATGCACAGTACATTGCATGATTTCATTGTCCTTTAAAAAGAATAATTTTTGTGTACAACTGACCTCTCTCTCGTTGAGCTGTATTTCTGCAGAAGTGGTGAAGCCTGCATTTATAATACTGTTTCACAATTCGCTCGATGAGTGAAGCATAGTGAGACTTTCCCCAGGTTCAGTAGCTGTAAATAGATGGTCAGATTTCTGAAACAGATAACCCGGCAGCATAGCATAGACATCTGTCTGCAACTTCAGCATGAAATTCTTCGTGTTCTTTCGCAACATACTGTCATTATTCCTGATGACAATCCCAGCTGTTTTACATAATTTCACTACATCATTTGATGGATTCAAAAGGCCATCTTTCACGTCTTTCTCTTTAATCAGTCCTTCTTTCTGAACATCTTGACCCGATAAAAGCACTTCTAGGCATTCAATACAAGTTAATTTTTTAGACACTTGGCGAACAACACTTCCTGCTATGTACTGAACAAAATTTTCTACATACATATCGTTCATATGCATACCCCACCCAGGGGGCTCACAACTTGTGGGACGTGGATTGGCGACCACGGGACCTCAGCTGAGACTGGCATTGCTTGCAAATCCACCCGTCAACCTTCCTCAGTCACCTCTTGTTCTCTTCAGGCACTAACGGTATCCGAGACCTGGAGAGTCTTTCAAATTCATGTCTTATTTGGCCCTTGTCTCATCTTTCCTGATACCCTCATTTTTCGAGGGATCAGACCTGATCTTTTCATTGTATCTATCTCCTGCCTTGTGCACAAGACCCTAATGGAGGCACGGCCGGCGTGAGCAGCCTCTTGAGAATTAGGCATAGTTACTAACGAGCTACCCCCCAGGGGTTCACATCTAGTGGGACGTGGGTTGGCGACCACGGGGCCCCAGCTGAGTCCAGCATTGCTTCCACTTACTTGTGCCGGGATCCTCTTTCCTGTCGACCTCATTTGGTCAACTCTTGTTCTCTTCCGACCCCGACGGTATTAGGGTATCCGAGGCCTAGGGAGTCTCTTCCTTTCCCGCCTTAATTGGCCCTTTCTCATTTTTTCTGATACCCTCCTTCTGCGAGGGGTCAGCCTTCTTTTTATTTTCCTGTTATCTCCTGCCTTCTACTCAAGGCCCTCAAGGAGGCAGGGTGTATGTAGCCCCACCACTTCTGGTGCACCCTGGATATTGCTACACCCTCAGGGGCTCACGGCTGGTGAGTTCGGGAGTTGGCGACTCCGAGGGATTCCTGAGCAGGGTCCGGTTTTCCCCCTTTTATCCAATACCTCTGGGGTGGACCCTCTCCTCTTTCACTTTCCTACCTGCCTTTCATGGCTCTCCTTCCTTCCAAGTCCCTCAATCCTTATTCTTCGAGTGTTGAGGGCATTTCTTTTCCTCCTGTCCTTTATTTGCCTTATTATCCTTTTATTTTCCGTTTCTTCTTCTAGTATATAAGTTAGTAGTTAGTTTTAGTTATAGTTTACATTTCATTATCATCTTCACGATCACCCAAACCATTATGGGCCGATAACCTAGGTTTAGGCCCCTTAAAACAACAATTATCATCATCATCACCAACGAGCTAGAGAAAGGTATATAGAGTGGAAATGCTAGTTCCTGCTTCTGCAAAGGGAATCTGAAATGTAAATATCACACAAACTTAAACTGCTGCATCCCGCTTTCGTCAAGAGTCTACCTCATTAATTTATGAATTTGGATGGCATTTCTTATCTGAAATATGACACTCCTGTTGTCTTATTACTTCTATTCGTACAATTGAATGACGAACACACTGACGGCATGGTCTATGTATTATTAAATAAATTTCATTCAACGCATGTTCCTGTACAGCCCGAATAATCGCAACAAGCTCTTGTCAGACGACGTTCTGAATCATGGCCGCCTTAACTCAGGTTGCCTCCGCCCAAAGCGCTGCTACGCGGCTCGTTGCCTCTCTATATACCTTTCTCTAGCTCGTTGGGTCAGAGTGAGAAAATGCCTGGTCTTTGGTCGGGGAGAGGGGTGGTCCTTAAATAGAGGTAACAAATACATTGACCTTATGAGGTATTAAATCGGTTCCAAGATAAATCGGTCTTGATGAGGGGTGGTCTTTTAGAGAGGTCGCCAGGGTCGAACATAAATAAATAAATAAATACACTACTATTTTCACGACTATACTTTGATTCTATTAAGTGCAGGCTCAACCCATAATATACCTACGGGGTGGTTTGGTCGTTGTCGATATTTTGCTAACAATGTGCCAAATGAGTAGCATAGTAGCTTTGCGCAAGCGAGGAGTGGCCCTGCACCCAAAGGCCTGCCAGCAACACACTGAATGAAGGGCAAGCAGGCCTGCAGGGCTCGGCCCTTGTACGTGACTCACGTGGTGCCACCTGTACGGAGTGACGAATGAGCTCAGATAACGATGGTAATCATATGCGTCCCCGGGGGGGGGCGAGGTTCTGCACAAAGCTGCCACAGCCGCTGTTAGTTACAAAAAAGAAGAATAAAAAAGTGCACAGTCAGTTGGTAGAGTTTCCCGCAAATGAGGCCAGTTGAGAGTACAACAGTAGTTCTGTTAGAGATGAGAATTGAACAAAAAAAAAGGCAGAAACGCGACGATTCCACAGTTTCATTTCACTTTATAGGGCCTGGGAATATTTATTTTTTATTTATTTATTTAATAATTATTAGATGCAACCATGAAAAGGTAATTTTACACTAATATTTTAACAATTTCAAATAATATTAACACAAAAAAACAACAACAATAACAGGTAACAATTGGCAGTGATGGCAGAAGGGATAAATCTCGGGAAGGACGCAGGGAGTGATTGGGGTAGTGAGTGCTTAGGAGGGCGAGGGGTTAGGAAAAAAGGGTGAAAGGGATCTTCTAATGTTATGTTTGAATGTACGATAGGGAGAGAATATGTCAATATTTGGAAGGGAGTTGCTAAGGGTAGGTAGACGGTGGAAAATAGAGCGCTTCTGTACTTCCAAGACGTGGGCGAGGTATGAGGTGTAAATGGTTCTGGCGTGTTGAACGGGAGGGAACATGAAGTGGGAATGTCGAGTGTCACCCAACTCGGAGCTTGGTGGTGAGCAGTAGCTGTTGTTGTTAACTTAGTTTGGGGGCTTGGATCATTTTGGTCATCAGCCACGTGTAGTTGGGTGTGTGTTGAACTTATCTGACAACTTGTATTTATGTGAAGACCTGATGACTATAGTGGTGAATTGGGGACAGGGATGAGGATAGGTGCCCCGAGACTTGAACTAAGGTACTATCCTTGCATTTGCCTGGAGGGTGTGTGGAAAACCAGGGAAAAAGCCACACGCAAGATAGCCGCTATCTGCGCCGGGATTCGAACCTCCGATCTCCAGACTTGCTGCAGATGCCCTCGCGGTCGTAGTGCACGATTTAATGAGAATGGCTACCCCGTGGGACGCAGTTGCTGATGGTTGGTTGGTTCTTAAGTTTAGGGGCTGCGACAACGCGGTCATGTAGCCCCGTGTACTTTGGGTGTGTGTAGAATCTGTCTGATAACCGGTGTTAATTGTGATGACTGTATTAGTGTGTGTTATCTGGTTTTTTTTTAAATTAAGTACAGACTGCAACTTAGAATTTTTCAAATAGTTCCTACTTTTGCCGCCAAGCGCCACCGTCAACGACTACTAGGCCAAGTTCAGAACTTAGCTACTAGACGCCACCGCAGTCGGCTCTTGGCAACGAACGTTGAAACCTAAGAGCATTGTTTACATTCTTAACCTATCCAATTTAGCTTCACACAGGTGTAATTAGTGGAAGGTTTTTTAACATGCCATAAATCTATGACATGGGACCGCCGGCTTTACTTCCCCTCCGAAGGAAGGCATACTGAGGGATTTTTAACGCTCTTAAAAATCCGACGGCTTCGGCCGGGTTTGAACCCGCGATCTTGGGCATAGAAACTCAGCATGCTACCAACTATGCCACCGAAGCCGCCGCAGTTGCTGTTGTGTCATTAAGGGACTTTTGATATCTTGACCAATTCAGTCCCGTGTACTTTGGATGTGTGTAGAATGTGTCTGATAACCTCTGTTATTGTAGCAATGTGTGTATTTATAATCGAGACTAGGATTCAGAAAGAGGTGGCCGTGATCTTATGTTAGGAATTATCCCAGTCTTATGTTAGGAACTGCCAGCCCCATGGTGTTGGGGTAGCGCGCCTGCCAGTCACCCGGAGGCCCCGGGTTTGATTCCCGGCTCCGTAAGGGATTTTATAAACAGACGTGAAGGCTGGAGCGGGGTGCACTCAGCCTCGTGAGGACAATTGAGTAGCTGTCTGACAGTGAGGCAGCGATCCGATCACCAAAACCAACATTAACGGCTGAGGGGACCTGATGCGCTGATCCCGCGTCACCCCAATATCTGCAGGCCACATGGCTGGGCACCGGTCGCTTGGGGTAGGCCTAGGCCCTTCATGGGCTGTAGTGCCAGGGGTTATTAACATTATTATATATGTTAGGAAGCCTCCGTGGCTTAGGCGGCTGCACGCCGGCCTCTCACCGCTGGTCCGTGGTTCAAATCCCGGTCACTCCATGTGAGATCTGTGCTGGACAGAACGGAGGCAGACAGGTTTTTCTCCGGGTACTCCGGTTTTCCCTGTCACAATTTCATTCCAGCAACACTCTCCACTATCATTTCATTTCATCTGTCATTCATTTAATAATTGCCCCAGAGGAGTGCATCAGGCCTCGGCAGCCGGCACAGTTCATATCCTCGCCGATAGATGGGGCTCCATTCATTCCATTCCTGACCCGGTCGGAGACTGGAAGCAGGTTGTGGATTTATTTTCATATATGTTAGGAACCATGCCGGTATTGCCTGGACTAGAAGTGGGAAACCACGGAAAACCACTTCCAGAATGGCTGAGGTAGGAATCGAACCCACCTCTTCTCAGTGTTACATCACGAGGTAGAGTGTACCCCGTTCCAGCCCTCAAACCAGAATTACATTTCTTGGCAGAGCCGGGGAATCGAACCCAGGCCTCCGCGGTGACAGCCAGGAATGCTAGCCACTAGAATACAATATAGAGGCCACCCTGGTCAGTAACAGACTGAGCTCCCAATTTGTCAGTAGGAGCATGACGTGGTACTTCCACCCACTTAACATCCCCGGCCTTCGTGAGTACGCCACTGTTAAAAGAAGTAGTCTTATTTGGTGCTCTAAATGTTGTTTTTCAACTGTTTCACTTATCGCACGTCATTTGAATTGGGTATGGTAACTGGGAAGATTTATAAATTGACTGTAGTATTGATCAGTTGTTCATAAGATCAGACGTCTGTGAAGTAGTGGCCTCTGGAACAGAAAGCAAAATACACATGTGTATAATACAAAGGATGGATACCGTATGTCAAAAGTAGAGAATTCAGCAGAAGTTACAGAGGTGTACAAATTATTAGACTCTATGCTAGTTTTCCAACTTTTTTTTTTTTTTTTTTTTCTTTGTAGTCCTATGACTTAATGCAGTAGATATGGTGAGCATCCGAAATATTTTGACGGTTCTCAATATCTACGAATCTTTTACAGCAATCAAACTGATTTTTTTAAATGTTCATAGAGGCTATGAACATAAGTTCACCTATAGGACTTTCAGTAACCTGATGTGCACAAATCCAACATGGCGGCGACGTGAAGTATAAATATTTAAATGGACGTTTCTCGCGATTTAACCATCCGAGTGCAGTGAAACTTTGCACGTTAAATGATTATATAAATATTAATCCACTGGCATCTAATTTATTTCAATTGTTTTCAAAACCACAAGATGGCAGGTGTGCGAAATTTTGAAATCTCGTTTTTACTTCTTGTATCCTAATCATTCGATTGAAGTTTGAATACCACACGTACACAATAATCTTCATGTAATAGTACATAAATAAAAATCCAACCTGACGACCATCTGAAATATTTAGACGGTTCTCAATATCTACGAATCTATCACAACAATCAAACTGAAATTTTGTATGTTGATAGAGGCAACATGAGTAGAATATATGAAAATAGGCTGTATAGTTCTTCACGGAACTACTTGTTTAACTTCATCTTAGCTCATAAACAACATGATGTCGAACAGGGTAATCCAGGTAGAGATGGATGGTAAACATACAGTAGTAAGCTAAACGTTCTTGACATTGGTGTACCTCAAGGTTCTGTGCTCTCCCCTTTATTGTTCAACCTGTACATTGCAGATATTCCTTCTACTACCTCCCGTCAATTTGCGTATGCTGATGGTCTTGCTATTGTTACTCAACAATCCACTGTACATAAATAATAATTTTGCATGTATTTATTTAGAAATTATAGTATAGTAGTATGTCTACCCCTTATTATTCCCGTTTTCCAACGAGGTCGGGGATGAGATGCGATGAACGGCTTTGTGGCGATGGTTTTTACGGCTGGATACCCTTCCTGACGCCAACCTCATGAGAGGAGGTAATGAGAGATGAAATGAATTATGGTGAATGAAACTGGGCAAGGATGTGGAAGGAAGCGGCCGTGGCCTGTCTGAAGGTACCGTCCCAGCATTTGTCTGGTGTTGAAAATGGGGAAACCACGCAAAACCATTTCAAGGACGGCCGACGGTGGGGCTCGAACCCACGCGTCTACCGAGTCAGCAGAGAACTTGGCCCCATGACCTAGTGCTACGCTTTAGCCAGCGTAGCCACTACTGTCGGTATTTAGAAATTATAATAAAAAACGTGGGAAATGTTTAATGTCATACTCAGCTGTTTACTTGGCACTAGCCCTTGTGTTGACCTCCACCCGCCACTGTTTTTCAGTATTTCTTTGCCAAATTCTACGTGTAGATTGCTCTTTATTCAGTTAACACAGCAATGGGAGTCAAATTACCAACGGATAAATATACTACTGACCGACAGAAGTCTTCTTATTTAATTAAAACAGAACCCTCAACCAAATTCACTGAATAAACTCACGTTGAGAGGTTCAGCGCAAGAAGACTGCGATATGGTTTTCATTCCCTTTTAAGGAAACATCAAATACTCCTACTACAGTTTGCTGCAGAGTAAATTTATTTGAGACGAGCACCATATCTGAACGTAAATAAAGATCTTTTGCTTATCTTTCATCTATTTGTAGCAGGTATCCAAGAGTTAACTCACTTACATTTACAACGTAAACAGGACTTTTGAAGAAAATGTGCGAAGACACGAATAGAACATATTTTAGAGATCCGAAAGGTTTAATGAGAAAGATTTGCTTCTGGAGGAGGATGAGCGCTGAACTAATAAGCTATGAAGAGCGTTTTACTATAGGTCTATATCCTTTATAGGACACCACTATATTTTTCAAAATTTTTCTTTTGTCTTTTTTCTCGTTTGTTTTAATAAGTTTACGTTTTGTGTCTGTGTTTTGTTGTGGTTTTTGTTTTGATTTTGTGTTTGTTTTTGATTCTGGTTTTTGCTTTTGATTTTATTTTACTGTTTTTTTTTTCTTTTATTCTTGATTTTATGTTCTTATTTTTTTGTTTTGTTCTTGATTTTATGTTACTGATTTTTCATTTGTTCTTGATTTTATGTTACTGTTTTTTTATTTTATTCTTGATTTTATGTTATTGTTCTTTGCTCTTGTTCTTGATTTTATGTTATTGAATATTTGCTTTTATTCTTGATTTTTTGTTATTGTTTTTTGCCGTTGTTCTTGATTTTATTTAATTGTTTTTTTGCTTTTGTTCTTGATGTTATGTTAGTGCTTTTTGCTTTTATTCTTGATTTTATGTTATTGATTTTTTGCTCTTGTTCTTGATTTTAGGTCACTGGTGTTTTGCTTTTGTTCTTGATTTTATGTTATTGGTTAATTGCTTTTCTTCTTGTTTTTTTTCTTTTGTTTTTGCTGTGTGTTTCTTGTTTTTGTTTTGTGTTAATGGTTTCGTGTTTATTGTTTTCTGCTCTGGCTTTTGTTTTTGAATAATGATTCTTGCTTTGTATTTTTGGTTATGTGTTTGTTTTTTCATTAATTTTTGCTTTATATGACTCTGTGGGGGGATTGATCTCTCTAGTCACCCCCACCCCGTAATTGCACCACCGATGATAAGAAATAGGGGGAAACTATTTAACTTCAGATGTAGGCTTTCATATTGTTGGAATTTCAAACATTTGGAATTGATTTCATATACCTGAAAATCAAACAATCGTAAAATTATCCTGAAATAACCAATGTTTATCCGAAGTTTCTGGTCACCAAGTTATGTCATTGTTAATTTCAAGTGATCTTTGAGACTATCAAATTCCGTCGCGAAGTAATGTAGCATTTCACATTTGGAGTCGCTTTGTGTTAGTCACACAAGAAAAGTACTTCTTAGAAAAATATTCTGTCAATACAGTATTTTAATTTCTTCTATTATTAAACATCCTTCATTTCATACTCATCTTTCTATTCATGTTCTTACTTCTCAAACCTTTCATTTAAACTGTCCACTTCAGTTTACTTTCCTTTCAACATAAGATCCACTTCTTCTTTTCATCTCAAAAGAAAACATAACACCATCTTACTATAAACTTCAGTAGCCAAAGCCCCTTGCCACCTATTGTTGGTTCACCGCAAAGAATCCAGTAGACTCAATGCACTAGATCAAGACTGCCCAACCTACGGCCTATGGGCCAGATATGGCCCGCGAGACTATTTTGTCCGGCCCGGGCCGTGTCGCCAAAACTTTGAAACAAGTCTGTCGTCACACTAAACTAAATGATCATGAACTTTATTTCAAAATTTGATTATTAATTGTGTCAAATGAACATAAATACTCACTCCTTGTCATTCATGCTGTATGAGTGTGTTGAATATAGTAATCTTACTCAATTTTAAAGGGATTTATTAAAAATATTTAAATTTATATTTAATGTTTTATTACTTTATCCACAACAAATAAATATAGAAAACAGCAACAACACTTAGGAAACTAAGCTCAGACAGCCACAAAACTCACCATATTGCACCTATATTATTTTTTAAAAAATCCATACCCCTCGCAAGGTCTCCCAACTATTTACAATGTGGCCCTTAGTTAAGAAAGGTTAGGCACCCCTGCACGCCTGCACTAGACTCCATGTAGTGCCCCAGAAATAGGCGGCCATTTTATACCCAAATGTACAGTCACATTAATAAGAAGCTCATTCCTTAGCTTCTGTGCAAATGTCTGTCGATTGTCGTCAGTAGTTACTGATGGAAGCAGGGGAAAGAAACAATTTAGTGGAGTAGTAGATGAAACGAGAGACTGGGATGGGTTGTAGAACCAGCTGTGCAGCTCGTCAGGAGGTCAGCCGTAGGCCTGAGGGCCTGGGGGCCTGGGGGCCTGGCTGCGGTCAACAACCGCCTGACTTGGGACATGCACTTTTTGTAGACCGTGGTTGAGGTAGGTAGCGGCACAGTCAGACGCTTATCAGTCGACATCACGTTTCTAGAAGCCTCTTTCAAACCTCGAAGAGACTCCTAAAACTTCAAAATAGATTCTTAGATTACAGTAGTCATTTTCATCCCAACACTTAGATTAAATGAAGCATTATTCGTGTGTCGAATGGAATAGGATTTTTTTTTAAATAAAAGGCACTGCTAATATACAGCAAAGTGGTAATTGCGCGAACAGTAATAATAATAATAATAACATACCACAGGAGGTCGCCAAGCGACCGTCTCGTGGTGTAGCGGCTTGTGTTCTTGCCTACTGCCCCGGAGGAGAATGCCAATTTTCTTTCGTCAGACCATTGATGTCTGTAGTGTAAGGTGTAGATTTTGCTTGCTCTGGTCGGACTTCCCAGTTGTTCACTTTGTTACGGTTATTTTTATTATTATTATTATTATTATTATTATTATTATTATTATTATTATTATTCAAGCCTCCGTGGCTTAGGCGGCAGCACGCCGCCCTCTCACCGCTGGGTCCGTGGTTCAAATCCCGGTCACTCCATGTGAGATCTGTGCTGGACAAAACGGAGACAGACAGGTTTTTCTCCGGGTACTCCGGTTTTCCCTGTCAACATTACATTCCAGCAACACTCTCCACTATCATTTCATTACATCTGTCATTCATTTAATCATTGCTCCAGAGGAGTGCGTCAGGCCTCGGCAGCCGGCACAGTCCATATCCTCGCCGCTAGATGGGGGCTTCATTCATTCCATTCCTGACCTAGTCGGAGACTGGAAGCAGGCTGTGGATTTTCATTTTCATTATTATTATTATTATTATTATTAAGTGATGCATACATTCTTGTGTATAATAAGCTCTTATCATTCTGAAGCACCCGAATTATATTGTGATTACTAAATGTTGGGACTATCGCACGAAAGGCGGTAGGAATGGGAGTTCAACTCCCAGTACCCCCATGTGGCTCTACAAAACGTGCGCACATCGTATTAAGTCTTTAGGGCATGAACTTCCGGGCTCTGTGATGAACTAGAGAAAGATGTTCCGGGTGCGTGTGTTCTTGGAAGAATCTAGACGACTTTCTTCCGTTGTCGTGACATTAACCCAGCTTCAGTTCTTGATTGCACCCAAAGAAGCCTCTAATTTCTGTGTTGAAGAAAGAGGCGATAATGAAGCCGAGTTTTCTCCACGAGCTTGATGCCATGTTTTGTATGCCATTAGTGCTGTCTTCTTTAGCACTCCATCATTTTCTCTGGTTCACAGACCTTCCATTTCAGCTGTCAATCGTGCGCTAATGATGAGGAAGAGTACGAAGAGAACCTACCCTGAGGCACGGTCAAAATCCTCGCACTATTAAAAAGGAAGCTGGTGTTTGTAATCAACATTTGTTTGAACAATTTTCCACCATTCCAGGGTTCTCTTTCTGTTGGTCCACTGTCCCGATATATCACTGTCGTTTTTGTTCTCCCCGGTGGTAGACTGCCACATGTCTAAGAGAGAGATGCAGTTTTAGTAGTTTGGTGTATAAGTTACAGGGTTATTATCTATGTGCGCGCCGATAAACACGGCAAGGTAAACCGGCTTTGACTGGCGCAGATCGCAGGCGTGCGTACACGGTTCAGCCGGTGGTGGCGCGCACTTTTACACTTTTACAAAACATGTTCAATAATGTGTACTTACAGTGCTCATAGCCGATGCTGAAAATGTCCTCCGTCTTTTGTAACACACATCTGACATCTTCTGATGAAAGAATGGACAACAATCTTATCTAATTTTTGTTCTGTAAGAACAAAACGTTCTATATATTTTTTAAATTATTTACAGAGCCTGTTTTCTTGAATCGTTTAGCGAGCCTCCCAATTGTACTGGCATTGGGCACAGGTCTTACTGGAAACTTGATTCGAAATTTTCGTCTTGTTTCAGAACAAGACTTTCTGCTTTTCATATACGAATTATGGATATGCACACGTTCGCACAATGTGAATTGGTGTCTAGGCATGACCAACAATCACAGTAATAATCACAATATCCACTAAACGTGCAACACTAACGTCTAAGCTTTGCAGATACACGTCCATATGAATGACAAAACACGTGTGAACTAATGATATGAGTCAGCGGAGCGCGCCAACCACAGGCTGAACCGTGTACGCGCGCCCGCAATCTGCGCCAGTCAAAGCCGGCTTAGGTTGCCGTGTTTATCGGGGCGCACATAGATCATGACCCTGTGTCCTGAAAACCTGCACCGAAAGAGGCAGCATCACCACCCCCTGGCCCAGTGGAGGTACCAGCTCGAGATCTTCGCTCTCAGTTACGCTGACAAGTACTGGCATTCTGGGGAAACTCATTGGCTAGCTGAAATTGGAGAAAAATTTAAAGTGGGAGTGAAGATTCAAGGAGAAATAAGTTCAACTCTGAGATTTGCTGATGCCATCGTCATCTTGGCTGACATGCCGGAGGATATGAATGAGTTTTTGAATGGCATGGATGCCGTCTTGAGGAAAGAATTCATGATGAAAATTAATAAATGTAAAACAAAATATTGGAATGCAGCCGAAATAAATCAGAAACCTCTTTGGATATCAAATTGACAGGTGAAAAGCTAAAGGAAGTAGGAGACTTCTGTTACTAAGGAAGCAAAATAACCAGTGATGATCGAAGCAATGAGGACAAAAAAAAGTAGGTTTGCTCAGGCAAGGAAAACATTTCTACAAAAGAAAAAAAGGAATCTTGTTGACATCGAATATAGATTTAGGTATTAGGAAGTCATTTTTGAAAGCCTTTGTCTGGAGCGTGGCACTCTTTGGAAGCGCAACTTGGATTATTGGTGCAGCAGAAAAGAGGGGAATTGAAGCGTTTGAAAAGTGGTGTTACAGGAAAATTATGAAGATCAGATGGGTAGATAGGGTTACAAACGAAGAGATATTAAGACGAGTGGGAGAGGAGAGATGTTTCTGGTGACTGCTAATGAAGAGAAAAGATAGGTTGGTTGGATAGATACTAAGACACCCAGGAATAGGAAGCTTAGTTATGGAAAGGGTCGAGGACAAGAACTGTAGGGGTTGACCAAGGTTAGAATATGTTAAACAGATGTAGGGTGTGGTAGCTATGTAGAGATGAAACGATTAGCTCAGGACAGGGAGGCGTGGAGGGCTGCATCAAACCAGTCAAAAGACTGAAGACTCAAACAACAACAACAATAACAACAACAACAACAACAACGGCTGATCCTATATCCGGTGCACTGAGAGCGATTACGGGAGCTACTCATGTATGGCAGCGCTCCTTCCGGGCACAGGAGTACTATTTCATGCAGATGAAGAATAAATCATGCAAGGACCATCCACTCGTACCTGATGAGAAGGGAAGATCCCCTCTCCACTTTGTACCTATGGAATTGTATTATACACCATTAACCATATTTTAACAGTGTGTGTGGATCTTACTAACCTACGATTCGCACAATCTCATACAAGCCATCGGTGGTTGTTGATAGGCATCCTCCAAATGACAGAGAAAATCCACAGCCTGTTTCCAGTCTCCGACCGGGTCAGGAATGGAATGAATGAAGCCCCCATCTAGCGGCGAGGATATGGACTGTGCCGGCTGCCGAGGCCTGATGCACTCCTCTGAGGCAATGATTAAATGAATGACAGATGAAATGAAATGATAGTGGAGAGTGTTGCTCGAATGAAATTTTGACAGGGAAAACCGGAGTACCCGGAGAAAAACCTGTCTGCCTCCGTTTTGTCCAGGACAGATCTCACATGGAGTGACCGGGATTTGAACCACGGACCAAGCGGTGAGAGGCCGGCGTGCTGCCGCCTAAGCCACGGGGGCTTACAGTAGTTGCACTAACTAATCTAAATTTACAAGTATTATGTGACTCAAAGAACTTGTTCCTTTTTTTATTTTAAATTGAAACTGTGTTTTAATTACGCAACCATTTCTTAGCAGACAAAGTAGGAGTCCCCATCTTAGTAAAAGCGTACAATTAAGAAATTTCCTCAATTGTGCCAAATTTTGAAGGGCTAAAGGGTCCAGAAAGGTTTCAAATTGAACACCCCGCGGAAAGAACGGGGTCAGTCCATTTTTTTAATGAGTTAATGGCGCATTCTTGTGGCCAGCCATCGTCACTACAGATCAGTTGAAATTAATTTCAATTAAAGCAGAATGTCACCGAGCAACAGAAGTTTTTATTTTTAGTAGAAATTGAAAGATCGTTTTCATAATTTAACTTTGGTTGTTATTTAATTTACATGCACTTCCTTTATAAGGAATATATTTGGCAAAAGAACTATATTCCTTACCCTCAATTGGAGTGTTATAAGAATTTATTTTAGTGTTGAAAGTTTAAATTCGCTCTCCTGAAAAATTTACAGAATGTGACTTACCCCGTTTTTCCCGCGGAGCCTTCAATTGTAAGTCTTTGAGAGCTCTATCAAACTAAAAAAAAACAAATTTCGAAAATAACTTTCGGCCTAAATGCAGTTCCGGAAAAGCAGCCTAAGTTAGTTAGTTAATAGCTAGTTTCTTTATTAGTTTTATTTTTGATTCCTATCCAAATTAACTTATTTACATAATTATTTCATTAATGTGTTCCTTGACGCAATACCCTCATGCGATTTTTTATTTTTTGAACAATCTTCACACCGGAAGTAGTTATAAGGGCTTAAGTGTAACTCTGCCGTGACTCTCACTAGCGCTTGTTGTTATAGAAAAGACAAATGGCTAATCTAATCGACCGGATATAGTTGAGTTTCCGGTGAACAATCGTCAGTCTACCGCGTGTTATACTGTCGGCACCTCGTAAGAAACGTTTAGTGTGTCCTTGGCGTTTGTAAAAGAGGAGAAAACAACGCAAATTAATTACTAATGCACCAAAAAAGGAGTAGTGTTCACGAAATTAAGTTGGTAATATCGAAATTTCTAGTTAGTTCGAAATACTGTATACCTGGCATAATGTAGCCTAATAGAGAACTACAGTTGGCAGCCCTGGTGACTGAATATATTCTTGGTTCCATCTCTTATGGTATAGAATACAAAATTTGGTTGAAGTCCAATGGATAGCATGGACGTTACGTGCAGTTACACATTGGATCTAACAGCGCGTGTAAAACCATGTTGGCAACAATGACATACATGTATTGGTCAGAAATAATCTGAAATAATATAATCTATTGTCGTGTCAAGTTTGAATGAAATCCATTAGTTAGTATAGAAGTTACATGCATTTTAAAATTGGACCTATCAGCAGGCTAAGAATCGTGTTGGCAGCACTGACGTATATTAGTTACTCCAAATTAATCTAGAATGCCAGGTACTATACGTGTGCAAAGTTTAGAGCTATTGGCTTGCATACTTTCTGATATATTGATATTAGGGTAACAAAATAGATACAGTATTTATTAACAGTTGGCAGCCCTGGTTACTCTTAAGATTCGGCATAGTCATATCTGTTATGGTACACATAGCACACACGAAATTTGGTTGAAATCCAAATGATAGTATAGAAGTTACATGTATTTAAATTGGGACCTCTCAGCAGGCTTAGAATCATGTTGGTAGCACTGACGCATATAAGTTACTCCAAATTAATATAGAATGTCAGGTACTATAGTTTAAAGCTGTCGGCTTGCATACTTTCTGATATATGGGTACTTGGATTAAAGAAATTGAGAGCATTTATTAACAGTTGGCAGCCCTGGTGGCTCTTAAAAATAAGCTCAGTCATATCTGTTTAAGTACACATAGCACATACGAAATTTGGTTGAAATCCAATGGATAGTGTAGAAGTTATATGCATTTAAAATTTGGACCTATCAGCAGGCTTATAATCATTTTCGCAACACTGCCATCTATGGCCTCCTGGAAATTAAACTGCAATATTATTATCTATACGTGTGCCAATTTTGATATAGCTCCCATTCATACCTTCCAAGATATCCAACATGGAGCTCAAATTTCAATTGCGATTTTTCATCCGTTGGTAGCACTGACATCATTTTCAAATATGGCCGTGAGATATTCAGGTATAGATCTTCACTCCTACCAAATTTTATTTTGATTGCTGCAGCCGTTTTGGAGTTGTTAGGGGTGGGGGGGACACTCACACACACACAGACATACATACAGAAGGACATACAGACAGACAGAAGGAGAGACAGACACACATTTGCCCGATCTCATAAGTCTACTTTTTCCTCATTTTTTTATTGTGAAAAGTAGGCTAAAAAATTAACTCGCCCGATCTAGTCCTGAACTAATTCCGTGCAATGGGTTTCCGCAATATAACTTCAGTTTGCACGGAACCAGTTTTTAGGCTCTAGAGATATCGTGCTTCGTTCGCTTCTTAACAGCTGTTGTATTTGGTAGTGCTAACAACGTTTATTACCTGCCTCGCTTCAAGTAACTAATTATTCTTGCTTCTAATGACTTCGGCGTAACGTTACATCACTCTTATGGTAGATATGAGTATAGCCTAAGCTGCAATAAGATAGACTGGAATGATTATGTAAGTTGTTTGCTGCGGGTGAGATAGAGAATAGAAAATTCTCAATCGAAAAAGGAGCATTTCACTGGATTATGAAAATTGTCTTAGCATTTAGAAAATAAATTCTTGGAATAGTATAAGATGCAAATAATTCAATAATACTTGTTTGTATTGTATGCTACTTCTAAACACTGAAATTAGACAGCTAAATTTCAATGAAATTCAAATGGTAGTGAATGATATCCAAAGTGTCTAGGCTGGAGTCCTTCGCAAAGAAACGCAAAGATCCTTCACGTTAGTGGCGGAAGATTCGACACAAGGAGCAGTAACTTACTTTGCATAAAGTTTTAACAATCAGAAATGAATACAAAACAATAAAAATAAATAGGCCTACATGCCACCACGACAGTTGTTTTCAAATGGAAAGCTTGAACACGATCATATCCTCAGCCAGCAAGTACTGCACTGTAAGAGATTGTGAACTCCGGATTGAATCGAGCTCAGGACACAAACAACTTCCCAATTAAAGAGCAGCTTCAGTCAGAGAGAGACCTGACATCACTGCCTATGCGCAACCACAGTTGAGCTTTTACTGCCTCGTTATTCTACAGTATTTTGGTTCAGACCGTGGGTTTTAGGAAGACTTACAAAATACGCTATCGTGATATAATTTATTCTGATTGGCTGTATCCAGTTTCGCCCTCATTTATTTATGTATCTATTTATTTATTTTTTGCATAATGTGGATGTAACTTGTTTTGCAGATAAGGAAAACAATTACTTTTGCTCTTGACAAATGAAGGTTAATTTCAACTTCCGCCCATTCGTTAAGCGTGACCTAAATCTCATTACTAATGCTCGCATATATTTAGGCATTAACAGGATATATTGCAGCACGCTATGTACAGTTTGGTGTATACAATGTAAGTTGAGACCTGTCTTATTTAGGTTTGAATAGGAAGTAAAATCAGTGATAGTATCCGCCTCAGGGTCCCAAGAATACGAGTTCGACTTCCGGCCGAGAATTTCGAAGTTTTGACGGAGTGGAAAAAATCTACAGCACTCAAGTCACCAATGTCGGCCTATATTTTATATCATCATCATCACATCATTAGGTTCTGTGTAAAGCACATTGGGCCGCAAGTCTTCTCCAGCGATGTCGGTCGATCGCAACAGCTTCGGCATCATCCCAAGAGATGCCAATGGTCCTGAGATCTTCTCTCAATGTTTGACGCCAAGTTCTTCGAGGCCGGCTTTGTTTCCTTCTTACTCCCAGTGGTGTCCATCTTAGTGCAGTTCGTGGGTGACTGTGGAGGACGTGGCCAGCAAGTTGCATCTGACGCTCAGTTACAGTTATCTCAAAATGGTCACTATAAGTCAAAATTAACGAGGGCTATTCCAAAACTAAGGTCCGGTTAAAATACAAAACATCCAAAATCAAAATTGTTTCCAAAACAATTGTTTTATTGACATTCCTTTCATCTTTCTCTATTTTTCTACATCATTTCCATACTTATTTACACATTTGTCACATCGTTCCACAAGCTTTCGAATGCCTAAGTCGTAGAACTCGGCCGCCTGCGAAGCCAACCATTCTTTAACAGCTTCTTTCACTTCATCATATGTGTCGAAGCGCTTGCCGCCAAGAAACTACTTTAGGTAGCGGAACAGGTGGAAATCACTTGGCGCCAAGTCCGGACTGTACGGTGGGTGGTCCATCTGTTCCCATCCTAATTTCTTGATTAGAGTTTGCGTGTCATTCGCAGTATGGGGTCTGGCATTGTCATGCAACAACATCACTCCAGACGACAAATGACAACGTCGCTTATTCTGGATTGCACGCCGAAGTTTATTCAGGGTAGCGCAGTATGCGGCTTTATTGATCTTTGTCCCTAAAATAGTGAATCGTCGATCTTCACGAATTTTGTCGTCAACCGCATGAACCAACTGGTCTGAAATCACTGATGGTCTGCCAGAGCGGGATTCATCGTGCACATTTTCCCGTCCTTCATTAAAGGCTCGCACCCACTTGCGCACTTTACTGTCACTCATTATGTTAGGACCGTACACTTCAGTAATCTGCCGCAGAAATGTTTCTTGCAGACAGAAACCGTATCACTGCCCGTACTTCACAATCGGTGGGTTGATTAATTGTCTTAAACATTGTGTACTGACACTATCAACAGCACACAGCAAGAGTAACAACGCTACTGGTGGCTTTTGCCGCGCAAGGCATGCCAGGAGTCGGCGCGCATGCGTGTTTTGCCCTTGGCGCCACTTTCAAATATTTACGGCGAATCAGACCTTACTTTTGGAATTACCCTCGTATTTAATTTCAGCGACAAGATCGCCAACTAAGCATGTGGTTTCGCTGCTAAGTGGTGGTGTAAGTGGAACGTTTTTTTTTTTCCTTCTAAAACTTCATACACGATTATGAAGATTTCTAAACGGTCTTGGATATTAACATTAGGCCTATATGAAGAAAATAATATTGGGGTTACGGAAGTTGCTTTTGGCTTGTATTGAAAACTGTTTGGACACATTCTAACAGCGTCCTTTGTGCTGCAGCTACTATTGTAGCAGAGTGTACTCTATCACGGCTCCAACCCCCCTAATAGCCGCCGGAAGTTCCCAGGAAGCTTATCAGAGGGCGCAATGCAAAGTGGTAGCGGCAGGTGCCCCCCCCCCCCCTCTCCTAGTCATCCAAGTGGAATGTCATGCTACCTGTCTCTCTTTATATGTGTGTGTGTGCGTGTTGAAACTAATTTATCTGTGCAATTAGTCCTTTTCCTGCCATCCCGATCAGAATCTAATAGAGCGAAAAAAAATTCCACAAAGCGAGCACATTCAGTTTGTACTTTTCAGCGAGAACAAAAATATACTGATAGGCACGAAAAAGAAATTTAAAAAACAACTGTTTAATCATTTTAAAATGAATGAGGGATTATTTTGTGCAAACAATTGAGAATTACCAATGCGCAGCGTGAAATGGGAGTACAGTAGTTAACGTTAAAGTTCTCTCACTTTCAACGATCGACGACTCTAACGTTGGGCATGGTTGCACCTTGGATGGAATGCCGGTTCAGTGGGACCACGCACTGTTGGCGGGGAAAGGAGGAGTGGAAAGGCCCTGACCACCCTACCGCACGTAAACTCCGGCTGAGGATAGCCTCTTATGAGGCACGGACCTGCCTTTGGGCAGAATACCAATAATAATAATAAGGCATACACCCTCTGCATAACCAACCACGGGGATTACTTCGAAGGACAATAATGGCTGTTTCAGGTAAGCGAACAATCCGTTCGTAATATAGCCCATTCACCGAACTTTTCAGACAGAGGGTGTAAATCAGTGGTTGCCAAGCTTTGTCAGCTGACGCCCCCCCCCCCCCCCCCCCCCTTTTTCAGATACGGGAGTTCATCGCGCCCCCCTCCTCCCGCGGAGGATATAGAGCTAACCTAATAACACTACAGTACATAATGGAAAAGGCCTATCTATTACATACAGTACTAACTTCATTTTAGCACAATACAAAGAATACACTTTTACAACAAATCCTTAAATTAGTCAACAACTGTCAGTGAGAGGGTTGACACTGTTTTGGTAAGATTCGGTATGTTTGGTTTGATATTTGACAGAGCACAGCTGAGATCACTTGCAACATCAAGCCGACAACACTGCTTTGTTTCTATGACACTCAGCGTTGAAAATCCTGACTCGCATGAATATGTCTTTAAAAATGTAAGTTCAAACTGTTCAAAGCTTCAAAGAAATCACAAAGATATGCCAACGAGACGATAAAAATGATATAATTTTGCTCCTTACAACACAGCAAATTCCTTATTTCACCTCCAACCTCACGGCTCCGCAGAGGTTTCTGCCGACAGTTGACAATTACCAGTGCTTTTGAACGATTGGCTTGGTGCGACAATCACTTGGAGAGATTCGAAATTTGTATTTTACAAAATTGTAATATTCGAGTTAAAAAAAACTTAATTCGGAAATCACTCCACGCCCCCCTCGATAAAGCCCCCCCCCAGGTTGGGAACCCCTGGTATACATACTCGTGTATACATTACCTGCTTATTGCATGGTGAGTGTTGATGAATTTATCACATTAGCTGTCGAATGTTTATACTCTTTGTTGCCACTGGGTTGTTAAAATACCCTACTGCATTTCTTTACCTTAATTCTATTATTTCCTCAGTACACTGCTTCATCCTGTGGATAATTTTCGAATGGGGTCCCATCGAGTTGCTTGAGCGCGTTAGGAAGTAGGAGACAATGTGTGAATGTGGAAGTGCTGGTTTAATGCAATCAACAACAACTTACACTATTCCCTGTTGGTACGGAGAACAGCGGAGATGAACGCTTTGAGGAGTGTAATCTTATAATAGTGCTCTCCTTGTCTCTACTGCCTGGGCTTGCTTGGCACGAAGTAGAAGGGAAGGGAAAAGCAGCAATTGAATTGAATCAAGTTTTGAGATTGTTCTGTGACCTTGTTAGCAACACAAGGCTCGTTCCAATTGGATCTCTTGCCTACATTGAAATCGATCACGCGTGCTTCTGACAGATTACCTCGCTCGTCTTGCGCCTCCAGCCGTGTAACGCGCTGGTACATGGCCAAGTTGCAAAGTTTCTCGATTAATGCCTGGGATCAAAGCCGAAAACAATTATTCACAGACAGCCTGAAGTGAAGGCTATGTTTTGTATCACAGAGGCCTGCTCGACAAACAAACGACGCGACGACGAAAGGATCTTGTGAAATTGTGCATTCTAACAAAATTGGAAAATATATCCCGTGGCATCTATCCTTACGTCATAGACTTATGGAATAACTCAGGACAGGTAATCGTGAGTGTGGTTTTTCTCCGTGTTATCTACAATGTTGTTTGACATTTTGAAAACGATTGGAATAAAGTACAGGGATAGGAGGGTGATCTACAATCTATACAGATATCGACAGCAGTCATTCAAGCTGATGGACATGAAAGAGAAGCTGGTATTCAGAAAGGTGTAAGGCAAGGCTGCAACTTATCACCCATACTTTTCAATCTTTACATTGAACAAGCAATGAAGAAATTGGAGAATGTTGTTGTTGTTGTGGGAGTTAAGATTCAAGGAGAAATAATTTCAACTCTGAGCTTTGCTGATGACATCGCCATCTTGGCCGACACGCCAGAGTTTCTGAATGGTATGGACTCCGTCTTGAGGAAAGAATTCATGATGAAAATTAATAAATGTAAAACAAAAATATTGGAATGCAGCCGAAATAAATCAGAAACCTCAATGGACATCAAATTGGCTGGTGAAAAGCTAAAGGAAGTGGGAGACTTCTCTTAGGAAACAAAATAACCAGTGACGGACGAAACAAAGGGGATATAAAAAGTAGGTTGTCTCAGGCAAGGAAAGCATTTCTTTTGACATCGAATATAGGTTTAGGTATTAGGAAGTCATTTTTGAAAGCCTTTGTCTGGAGCGTGGCACTCTATGGAAGTGAAACTTGGACTGTTGGTGCAGCAGAAAAGAGGAGAATTGAAGCGTTTGAAATGTGGTGTTACAGGAGACTGCTGAAGATCAGATGGGTAGATAGGGTTACAAACGAAGAGGTATTAAGACGAGTGGAAGAGGAAAGATGTTTCTGGCGACTGCTAATGAAGAGAAGAGAGAGGTTGGTAGGACACACTTTAAGACACCAGGAATAGCAAGCTTAGTTTTGGAAGGAAGGGTCGAGGACAAGAACTGTGGGGGTAGACCAAGGTTAGAATATGTTAAACAGATTGCCTCGGATGTAAGGTGTGGTAGCTATGTAGAGATGAAACGATTAGCTCAGGACAGGGAGACATGGAAATCTGCATCAAACCAGTCATAGACTGAAGACTCAAACACATCTTCAATGTTTCATCTTTTCAACGCAACCAGTTCGGTGTGCCCTTATTTGCGTTCTTCTGTCCATTCTGTATTCTTCCGTGTAGGTTTCTCGGCAAATTTGTAGCCTATTATTAGGGTTCTAAATTGTGAATGATTTCTTCGTTGATACCAATTTCGTGTAGGTCTTGTGTTATTTGTACGAGACAATTGTTGTGTTTATTTCAGAGATGGAGCTAGGTTTATTTTTAGCCTATTTTCAATTTTGAAAAAATAGGCTTATGAGATCACCTTTTGTCCGTGTGTGTGTGCGTGTGTGTGTGTGTGTGTGTGTGAGGTGTGTGTGGGTCCCCCCCTAATAAAATCTAAACGGCTGGAGCGATTTCAATGAAACTCGGTATGTTCATAGCACTATTCCCGGCGACCTCGACCGTGCCCTTCAAATTTTGTTACGTCTCACCAATCCAACATGGCGGTTGTGCGAAATATTTCACTAGCATTCAATATCTCCGAAACTATTACCGATATCGCCCTGAAATTGTGTACGGTGATAAAAGGCACTACTAGAAGTTCACCTATGAGACTTTCAAAAACCTGGTGACTACAATACCAACATGGCGGTCAAGCGAAGTTGAGACTTTTAAATAGACTTTTCTCGCGATTTAACTATCCGAACGTAATGAAACTTGGTACAGCAAATGTTTATACAAATTGTAATGCACTGGAGTCTAATTTAGTTCAATTGTTTACATAACCTCAAAATGGCGGCTGTGCGAAAAATTTCACTGACATTCTATATCTCCGAAACTATTACAGATATCACCCTGCAATTTTGTACGGTGATAAAGGGTACTGATACAAGTTAACCTATGTATATTTCATAAACCTGTAAAGTACAAAACGAACATGGCGACCAAGCGAATTTGAAATATTTTAATAGACTTTTCTCGTGATTTAACTCTCTGAGCGCAGTGAAATGTGGTACAGTAAATGATTTTGCAGATTGTAATGCACTGCCATCTAATTTAATTCAATTGTTTACATAACCTCAAGATGGCGGCTGTGCGAAATTTTAAAATTAAGTTTTTATTTCTTGTGTCGTAATCATGCGATCGAAGTGAAAGTTTGAATAATGAACCTAGGCACTAATTGTCCTTGAATGGTACATAACTCTATGGCCTATACATATAACAATCCTAAATGGCGAGCTTCCGAAATATTTAGACGGTTCTCAATATCTATGAATCTTTTACAGCAACCAAACTGAATTTTTTAATGCTCATAGAGACTATGAAAATATGTTCACCTATAGGACTTCAGTAACCTGGTGAGCACAAATCCAACATGGCGGCGACGCGAAGTATAAATATTTAAATGGACCTTTCTCGTGAATTAACTATCCGAGTGCAGTGAAACGTTGCACGTTAAATGCTTATACAAATGTTGATCCATTGGCATCTAATTTATTTGAATTGTTTGCATAATCACAAGATGGCTGCTGTGCGTAATTTTGAAACCTCGTTTTTACTTCTTGTGTTCTAATCATGCGATTGAAGTTTGAATACTGATGATGATAGCAAACACTCGTCTCGAGTAGGTTGGCCTTCCAATACTGAATGACTCTTCATCGATGAGTCCGGAGGTGACTAAAAAGCCCAATGCGGGAGAGACACAGTTTCCCGCAGTGATGACAGGTAGTATCAGGGTCAGGTGAGACATCCGCATTCATTCCCTGTCTTCTAATGAACACTCTGTTCTTTCTGCGTTGCCTCCGATCTTCTATCATACGTCGGCGGTTTTCTTCAAAAAGTATCGCACCACGATGAACAATTGATCTCCAGGATGAGCGATCAAGAGCTAAGGTCTCCCAGTTGTTGATATTAATATGGCACATTTGCATATTAGCCTTTAGTACGTCTTTGAATCGCTTCCTCGGACCTCCCACACAGCGCTTGCCCTCAGTTAGTTCAGAGCAAAACACTTGCTTGGGAATGCGATTATTGGGCATGCGGATTACGTGTCCTGTCCATCGCAGCTGACGTTTTAAAAGCATGGCTTCAACACTGGTAGTCTGTGCTTCTTCGAGAATGCTGGTGTTTGTGCGTTTGTCTTGCCATGTGACACGAAGAATTCTCCTCAAACAACGCTGGTGATATTGCTCCAGCTTTTTAAAATGACGTCTGTAGCATGTCCAGGATTCAGATCCGTAAAGTAAGGTGGGAACTACAACCGAGTTGTACACAAGGATCTTCGTTGCAGCATTGATATCATGGTTGTCAAAAACTCTAGACCTCAATCTTGCAAAGGATGCCCCAGCACGGTTAATCCTGTGTTGGATTTCGGAATCTATATTTGCACTTGATGACAGGGTGCTGCCAAGATAAGAAAAGGCGTTAACTTCTTGAAGCTTCGCTCCGTCGATGGTGACATTGATGTTTCTTTGTCCTTGTCCAGGGGCTGGTTGGTAGAGGACTTGGGTTTTACTGGTGTTAAGTTTCAGCCCAATCTTTTTGTAGGCTGAAGAAAAAGCATTCAGGATTTTCCTAAGTTCGTCCTCTGATTGAGCTACTACTGCATTATCATCAGCGTACTGTAACTCAACCAATGCAGCAGGAGATGTTCGAGTCCTTGCCTTTAGACGGCTCAAATTAAAGATCTTCCCATCCATCCTGTAAGTTATCTGTATGCCTGTAGGAAGATCATCTTTGACTAACTGCATGACAGTGGCAACGTACAGAGAAAACAATGTAGGGGCAATCACACAGCCTTGTTTAACGCCGGTATTAATATGAAATGGTTCTCCAATCGAGTCGTTACCAATGACATTTGCCTTCATATCATTGTGGAGTAGTCTTAAGATGGTAATAAATTTCAGTGGAAAACCATACAATGATAAAATCTTCCACAAGGCTTCACGGTTTACCGAGTCAAATGCCTTACTGAGGTCTATAAAGGCAATATAAAGAGGTCTATTTTGCTCTCTACATTTCTCCTGAAGCTGACGAACAGTGAATATCATATCTGCAGTTCCTCTAGAAGGCCTGAAACCACATTGGCTCTCTGGGAGTATTTTCTCCACCAGGGATAGAATACGATTCGCCAAAATACGAGCAATAAGCTTTCCAAGGCATGATAACAAAGATATACCACGATAGTTGTTGCAGTCTGCACGATCACCTTTCTTAAATATGGGAACTATCAGACTATCTCTGAAATCAGCAGGCATTTTTTCAGTTCTCCAAATTTTAATGATAAGATCATGTATGTGGCTTATGAGTTCCTCACCTCCTTCTTTGAGAGCTTCCGCTGGTATTCCATCACATCCAGTAGCTTTGTGTCGCTTTGCTTGATTAATAGCACACTGAACCTCATCTAGTGTTGGCAGGGTACCGAGTTCTTCTTTGATGGGTGCTTGTTCTAATATATCATACACCTGCTCATCAATAACTGAGTCCTGGTTCAAGAGGTCTTCAAAATGCTCCTTCCACCTATTCATGATGGAGTATTGATCTTTTAGAAGTGTACTTTTGTCACTGGACCAAAGTGGATTTCTACCAAACGTGGAGGGGCCATAAATCGCTTTTGTGGCTTGGAAGAACTGTCGCGAATCTTTGTCTGCTAGATATTGCAGCTCTTTAGCTTTGGATGTCCACCATGCATTTTTGAGAGCACGAGTTCCTCTTTGGACATTTGCCTTCGCAAGACAAAATGCTTCTTTCTTAGTACGGGAGTTCATATCTTTTCTCCAAGTTTGCAAGGCTTTTCTCTTTTCTGAGATTAATGCTTCTATTTCTTCATCATTTTCATCAAACCAGTCTTGATGTTTCCTGGTCTTATATCCCAGCGTTTCCTTGCAAGCATTCTGAATAGCGGTCTTCAGACTCTCCCAGTGCAGTGTTACATCTGGATGGTATTCCTGTGGCAGTGTCTGGCTAAGCAACTCTTTATATTGGGAGATATGCTCTGACTTACCAAACTTCTCGGTATCAAAAACATGCCTACAGCTCTTCTGTTGCTTCCTCCTCTGTGTGGACAATGGTATACGCATAACTGATCTGATAAGCCGGTGATCTGTCCAACAGTCATCGGCTCCTGTCATTGCTTTGGTGATAAGAACATCTCGTAAATCTTTCTTGCGTACAATCACATAGTCAATAAGATGCCAGTGCTTCGATCTAGGGTGCTGCCATGATGTTTTAAAGCGATTCTTTTGGCGAAAGATAGTATTGGTGATTACCAATTCATGTTCAGTGCATTTGGAGAGCAGTCTGACACCATTGGAGTTTTCGCTACCAACTCCCTCCTTACCAATGACACCATTCCAAACATTGTAGTCCCTGCCCACTCTAGCGTTAAAATCTCCGAGTAAGATGATCCTATCTTCACGGTTGATGTTTGATAGGACGGTATCCAGATCTGAATAGAACCTTTCCTTAATGTCATCATCAGCATCTAGTGTGGGGGCGTATGCGCTGATCACCGTGGCATGCTGGTTGTTATATAACCGAAGTCTTAGTGTCATGAGGCGTTCATTATACCCAGTTGGAAGCTCTGACAGATCCTTGAGAAGCTTGCTCTTAATGGCAAAGCCAACTCCATGTATTCTGTGTTCGTCCTCACGTTTACCCTTCCAAAAGAAGCTGTACCCTGCACCTTGCTCATTCAACTGACCTTCCTCAGCAAGACGGGTCTCCTGAAGTGCTGCTATGTCAATGTCATATCTCCGTAGCTCTCTACCCACAATAGCTGTTCTCCTTTCAGGTCTCTCATTTGCGGGGTCATCAGTGAGTGTTCTTACATTCCAGGTTGCAAAATAAAATTTGTTACTTATACATTTTCGACCGCATGGAGGTGACACCTTTGGACGCGGCTATCCAATCGGTAGTATAAGTGGCTGACTATGTTTAGGGCACCTTTTCTAGCCCCTTCCCCATGTGGGGTGAGCAGAGTGGACCCTAAATAGGACTGCTCAGTCGTAGTTGCAGCGGCCGAATTGCTCTACAGCCACAACCCTAAGCAAGACGACCGATCACACATCTACCGCCTACGTGCCAAGTTATCACTAGAGGCTCCCAGACATCACAATCCTGCCCCCGTCGCAACTTCTTGATCGCCGCAGGACTTTGAAGAAAGTCAATGTTGTTGGAAGACTGCTGTGCGTGAAATCTTTTTACGTGAGAATGTTGCTGCACATCAACAAACGCACATTACTTGATGACTTAGGAAAGATGTTCAATGGCAAGCAAATGCAAGACGATTGAATAAATCCTAGTCACTGCAGCCTTCATCCGCCATTCCAGCCAAGGAGGGACTCATTGCCCTTATGCCTGGTCCGCCGTTGAGGACTTTCTATGCCGTTGACCACAGGTGGTTCATCCGCCTTTAGGGAAAGTTTCCTGTCCCAAGGGCAAGAGAGTGCCCTAACCACTACCAGCTCATTCGCCTCCCTGGGGAGCCGGTGGCATGGTAGTGGGGGACTCCTTATCCCGGGAGTCACTCGGTCGTCAGAGCCTCGTTAGTCTAAAGCAGGGTGCACCACGTGCAGGTGAGGTTGACATTTGAGTAGAAAGCCTACCCCTTACACCCCAAAGTTTGAATACTACACTATTAATGTAATAGTACAAAAATAAAAATCCAACCTGGCGACAATCTGAAATATTTAGACGGTTTTCAATATCTACGAATCTGTTACAGCAATTAAACTGAAATTTTGTATGTTGATAGTGGCAATTAACATGAGTAGGATATGCGAAAATAGGCTGTATAGTTCTTCACGGAACTACTTGTTCCTTTTAGGTTTCTCTGCAAATTTATGTTTGTTTACTAGGCTTCTAAATTTTACTCTATCTGGAATGGTTTTCTCAGCAATACCCATTTCTTGTAGATCTTCATGCACTTCTGTTAACCAATTGTTGCGGATTTTCACAGTTAGCGCTAGATTTAGAATTCTTTGTCAGCCTGTCGTTATCCATTCTGTGAAGGTGTCCGTAGAATTTTAATCGTCATTTTCTGATAGTATCTGTGATTTTTTCTGCGGATTGAAAAAAATAATGTGGTTTCTTTTTCATCCAATTTCCATTTTCGAACTTTGGTCCTAGGATTTTTCTGAGAATTTTCTTTTCTTGTTTCTCGATGCTTTTCATTTGTGACCTGCCCCCAATTATCAGTGTATCGAATGCATACAATGCCACTGGTTTCATGACTGTGTTGTAATGTCGTAATTTTACATTCTTTGATATACATCTTTTGTTGTATCTGTTCCATGTGATTTTGTAAGCCCTTTGCAATTTAGCAGTTCTTTCTCTGTTAGCTTCCTGATATAACCCTGCTGGCTGAATAATTTCACCTAGATACTTGAATTTGTCTACTTGGGAAGTTACTCCGTGTTTGGTGATTAGTGGATGATTTTCAAATCTTGATTTAGTGCCTTCCATAAACTGCGTCTTTTCAAATGACATTTGGAGTCCGGTTCTTGCGGCTATTGCATGCAATTTTTCTATGGAGTGGATTGCTTCTTGTCTGTTGTTTGAAAGGATTGCAAGGTCATCTGCGAAAGCTAAGCAATCAAGGTGAATTCTGTCTTTAAGACGTCTGTCAATAGTTATACCTTTAGTTTCTTTTCTCCATTCACGAATCACTTTTTCCAAAACTAAATTGAACAATATTGGGGATAGTCCATCTCCCAGTTCTGATATCGAACGGTTCTGAAATTTCTCCCAAGAACTTAACTTTTGATGTTGTGTTGGTCAGAGTTTGTTTGATCAGTTCTCTCGTTTTGCGGTCGACTTGGAATTCCTCCAATTTGTTGAACAGGGTCCGCCGATCTATGAAATCATACGCCATTTTGAAGTCAACAGACGTGATTACCGTTTGTTTGGTTTTGCGAATCTGAAGTATGGTTTTTAGGTTTAGGATTTGTTCTGCGCAGGATCTCCCTTTTCGGAATCCAGCCTGATAATCTCCGATCAGGTGGTCTGCTTGTTTCTCTAATCTATTAAGTAAGACTTTAGAGAAGATTTTATAGATGAGTGAGAGGAGAGAGATTTCTCTGTAGTTATTAATATCTGATTTGTCCCCTTTCCTGTGAAGTGGGTGAATCAATCCACATTTCCAATTCGTTGGAATTTCTTCAGTATACCAGATGTGTCGTACGATTTCTTGAATACTCTGGGCCATCATTATTATTATTATTATTATTATTATTATTATTATTATTATTATTATTATTATTTATTATCTAACACCGATTACTCTTGTGATGGACGGAAGGATCCCTCCCCTACTGGTACATCAAGGTCAAGGTATTATGGAACACTCGGTAGAAGTTACGTCACGCCAATCATCCAACTTGTAGTAGTCTCGGGCTGATTTGTCCGGGTATGTCCTTGATGAGTTCACGTGTTTGGCGAATGTGAATCCAGACAAGGCGGCGACCGAGGGATAGTATTCAATCTACATGGCGTGCTTAATTACCTCGATATCCCTATAACTCTTAATTGGCGAATGCACAATGACAGTGACGGGCGAGTTATGCTGAATAAATTTTGAATATCGTTTCAAGACAAGTGATAATGCAAGGTCAGACACAGTTTATGGTCCACGTGTTACTGTTTATGGCGCCAGAGTGCCTTTGGTTTCAGACTACTGACAGTGGTGAGGGGCCCGTCCTGGCGGGCAGTGGTGAAGCATAACTTCATATGAGGGGCTTGCAAATCGTGGTCATTTAGCCCCATGTACTTCTAGAATTTCTCACCCCGCGGCGTAGCCGTGCTCGTTAAATCGTGCACCACGGCCTCTGCAGAAAATCCGGAGATGGCAGGTTCAAATTCCGGCGCTGACAGCAGCCATCCAGAGTGTGATTTTTCCTAGTATCTTATTCCAAGTCACGGGGAACCTACCCCATCCCCGACGTTAATAATTGCAGTCATACACTCTACTATATTCACAAGGGTTACACTTACTTGTGCCGGGCTCCTCTCCGCCTTCTTTCCTGTCGACCTCTCTTGGTCATCTCTTGTTCTCTTCCGACCCTGACGGAATTAGGGTAACAGAGGCCTAGGGAGTTTCTTCCTTTCCCGCCTTAATTGACCCTTCTCTCATCTTTCCTGATACCCTCTTTCTGCGAGGGGTCAGCCTTCATTTTCTTTTCATGTTATCTGTTGCCTTCTGCTCAAGGCCCTCAAGGAGGCAGGATGTATGTAGCCCCACCACTTCTGGTGCACCCTGGATATTGCTACACACTCAGGGGCTCACGGCTGGTGAGTTCGGGAGTTGGAGATCCCGGGGGATTCCTGAGCTTGGTCCGTCTTTTCCTATTTTTCCACTGACTTTGTAGCGGCCCCTCTCCTCTTTCCCTTTCCTATCTGCCTTTTAATGGACTCTCGTTCCTTCCAAGTCCCTCAATCCTCATTCTTCGAGGGTTGAAGGCATTCTTTTCTTCCTGTCCTTTATTTGCCTTATCCTTTATTTGTTTACAATTTCTTCTTCTAGTATGTAGGTTTATAGTTAGTATTGGTTATAGTTTTCATTCTCATCTCATCTTTCACTATCACCCAAACCATTAGGGGCCAATTACGTAGATGTTAGGCCCCTTAAAACAACAATTATCATCATCACAAAGGTTATCAGTCATACCCAAGCTGATAACTAAGATCTAAGATGTCCCAACCCCCTAAAGCGGATTAACAAAATCCCCGTGGCGCCACAGCCCATGAAGTGCCTTGACCTAACAAGCTGTCCAGCCATTCGGCCTACAGATTGCGGGGTGACGCGTGCTCAGCGTGTCCGGTCACCTCGGCCGTTTATCTTGGTTATCATGACAGGGGCGGTGCCTCACTGTCAGCCAGCTACTCAATTGTCCTCACAAGGCTGAGTGCACCTCGTTCCAGCATTCACGTTAGTTTCTAAAATCCCTGATGGAGCCGAGAATCGAACAAGGGTCTGCGGGTGAGAGGCAGGCGCTACCCCCGAACACCATGGGATCGGCATTGTGATTTAACACCTAGTGGTTATCTTCACCTCCAGACAGGCAAATGCCAGGTGATACCATCTTATTGGAGACCAATTCATCTGAGGCTGGCGTCAGGAAGGGCATCCGGTCATAAAACCATCCACTATACAGAAAGCTAATCTCAATTCAACTTCAACCTCATAATTATGGGCAGATATAACTGCAGAACATTTGTACAGTACTAATGTAAAACGTGCCTTCAAGTGATGGTTGGTTGGTTCCTCAGTTTAGGGGCTGCGACAACGTGGTCATGTAGCCCCGTGTACTTTGCGTGTGTGTAGAATCTGTCTGATAACCGGTGTTAATTGTGATGGCTGTATTAGTGTGTATTATCTGTTTTTAATTCAAGTAAAGACTGCATACATTCGATTTCAAGTAGTTCCAACTTTTGCTACCAAACGCCACCGTCAACGAAAAACTAGTTTTGAACTTTGTTACTAGAAGCCACCGCAGTCGGCTCCTGGCGATGAACGTTGGAACCTAAGTGCGTTAGTCAAATATAATCTATAATTTAGCTTCACAGAAGTGTAATTAGTGGAAGGTTCTTTATCATGCCATACATCTATGACATGGGACCGCCGGCGTTACTTCCCCTCCAAAGGATGGCATACTGAGGGATTATTAACGCTCTTAAAAATCCGACGACTTCGGCCGGGTTTGAACCCGTGACCTTGGGTATAGAAGCCCAGCATGCTACCAACTACGCCATCGAAGCCGCCGAGCAAAACTTATAACGAACATTAAGACAGGCATTTTTGTTGTTGGTTGACAGCTCGTTAAAGCGAGCGTTGGGGAAGGCAATTAGCCGTTCACTTTGACGTGTAAGTTTGAGATAAGAAAAAAGAAGATACACCTATTTGCGTGCCTGAAAATTTTCCAAACACTGCATTCTGGAACTTGAAAACTTTCCATTAAAATGCGTATTTTGATTTCCATTGTCCGAGCAGTTTCCTTTTAATCCACGAGAACTGGCGCGTGGGTATTTTTGACCCGAGGCTTAAATAATGCTCTATATTTTCGTTTTGGTCAGCCCTTATTTCAAGTTATTTCTATATTATTTACGGTCGGGTCAGATTTACCCATGGCGCCAGTCCTCGCGTGTCAATTTTGGCTTACGTTAGTCGGCACAATCTGCAAAAAATAAGTGGGAAAATCCCACTATTTTGGTGCAGCACAATAGCATAGCTCACGATCTTGTTGATGCATGTTTAGGGTCTAGGGACACCTTGGTCATCAGCTCCTTTATTAAAAGCGAGATGATTGCTTTATCGCTACTATCAAGGCCAACTATACTGTTACGAAAATTATTGCCATTTTTCTCCGAGAAGGCAGCTTTCGAGTCACGAATCAGGAAAATGGAAATGGCATATAATCTAACAAAGGACATTTACAACAAGAAATCCATATCAACAAATGCCAAGTTAAGACACTACCAAACAGTCATCCGTCCAGAGGTTTTGTATGCTGCAGAGTGCCTTGAAATGCATCGCAAGGGACTAACAGAGAATCTGGAAGTGAAAGAAAGAAGAATTCTAAGAAAAATCTTGGGTCCGGTAAAAGAAAATGGGGAATATAGGAGACGGCACAACCACGAACTTTACACCCATGTGGAAAAAATAACTGATACCATGAGGAAACGGAGAATTGCCTTTTGCTGTCATATAACAAGAATGAACCCAGCCCGATTGACAAATTGAAATTTCACCTACTTCCTCAAAAAGCAAACCAAGGGAGCTTGGTTCACTGAGGTGGACGAAGATTTACAAGAAGTGGGAATTACAGGCAACGATATTTGGGAACGTGCCATCCTTAAACAAAAACTAACAGCACACCGATGTTTCCAAGAAAAGCGAAAGCGTCCAACTGGCAAGAAGTAGACTGAAACAAGGAAAAATCAGCATCGAGAACTAATGCGAAAGTACTGGGAGGATGTTAATGCTCGATGCAACAAGAAACGGTTGAAATGATGTGGTCCTTAGATGGCCGAATCGAAAGTAGAAGAAGGAACCACATTTTTTCTTGGGAATAGTTCATAGGAAGACACCAGGTGTAAAATTACTTCATTATAATCCATACGACTACGACAAAAAGGGAGTGACGCACTATGGGTCAAAATGACCCGCCACCAGTCCTCGTGTTATATTTTTTACGCCAGTTCTCAAGGGTTAATGACGGGAATTTAACACGTTTTCACACCTAATATAAGTTCACGGGATCTTCAAATATTTCCGTTTAAGATAAGTTTCCGTTTAATAAAGGGTCCGTTGATGGCAGGTTTTATTGCATTTTTATTAGTATCTGAGTTGGCTTGCCACTGTGGGTGAATTGTTATCGTGTCTGATTATTAACTCCAAGCTTGCAGGTTCGCTCCTGGCCGAGGTAAGTTATTTTTTGAAAGACGGCAAAAATCACGACACGCATGTCATACGATGTTACATATTTGAATTCTAAATCCAAGACACTCTTTCTGCCAAAAAAGTTAATAATAATCATACTTCACAAAATTATATTTAAATATTCGGTCCTTTCGTATTAAAATATTTTAATCGGCCGTGGTAAGTGATTTTTGAAAGGCGGCAAAATTCACTACACGCATATCATACGATGTTGGCATGTTAAAGAACCCATTTGAATTCAGTAGCCCGTCTTCATAATGGCAAAATTAATCTCGGGATGTTCCGCCAACTGAAAGTTCCTCATTTCTCTACTAGAAAGCGCTATAGTGTCAAAGAGCTTAGATATCTAACCTCCTTGACTTTCATAGTGCTTCGAGGAATAACGAAATTTGACATGCAAGCTGCCCTCTGGGAGTCAAATAACAAAGCTTGCACCCGGTATCCGAGGCCATACGATATTATTAGTATCTGAGTTACCCAAGAGAGCCATGGAGGATGACCAGGAATGTTGGATTGGTATTTGATAGTGCTGAAGTGGGGATCGATCTCATGACCTCCAGCCCGAGCCCCTCCGATGTACGGTAATTTAGTGAGGTGAATTGGAGGTAAATTGAAACTGAGACATTGGATTAATTGTTTGTAAATAGTACACTGCTTTCAAACTACTTTGGCAGTTAAGATTACGTTAGGAACTTCCGCCAGAGTAACGTCCAGTCTCTGAAATGAGATAGTAAATTTAATTTACAGCTGCCTGTGAACTTGGCTGTGGTTACAAGTTAAATTGTAACGGAGATTAGGGAGTTGGGACCATTTACAACACTGTCACTTGTAGCTTTAACTTTTCGACCTCCATAGCTGAGCATGTTAATTCAGTAACACGGAGAAGCTCTCAAGCAGCTCCATAGCAGCTATCTCCCACTATTTATTTATTTATTTATTTATTTATCGTATGGCTTTTAGTGCCGGGAGTGTCCGAGGACATGTTCGGCTCACCAGAGCCTGTAGCTGCTTCAAGCGGACACCCCTAACGTGAGCTACAAGTTCCGTTCAATTTCAAGTAGTTCCAACTTTCGCTACCAGATGTCAATGATACCTAGTGGTGAGCGTTGGAACTTTGATAGAGCGTTACAACGATATCTAACCTAGAAATTTACCTACACACAAGTTTAGTCTGTGGAAGGTTCTTTTTCATGCCATAAATCTATGACATGGGACCACCGGCTTTACTTCCCCACCGAAGGAAGGCATACTGAAGGATTTAAAAGCTCTTAAATATCCGACGACTTCGGCCGGGTTTGAACCCGCTATCTTGGGAACAGCAGTTCAGCATGCTACCAACTACGCCACCGAAGTCACTGTTTTCGTTTCATACAGGGGCTTGTAACATCCTGGTTGTCAGCCCGTGTACTTGGGTGTGTGTCATCATCATTGGCAATCACTCGCGTGCGAGTATGATAGTCTTCCTTCTGGTGGGGTTCCAGAGGATCCCATGGAGCGCACTACGACCGCGTTGGAGATCTACACCAATTTCCGTGATCGGAGGTATGAATATCGGCGCTGACAGCGGCTATCCTGAATGCATAATGATGATGGTGATACTACTAATAATACAATTACTTTCAAGACCGACGTTGCTGTATGGAAGTGAGAGCTGGGTAAGTTCAGGGTAACTGATACCATGCTAGAGATAACTGATATGAGGTTGGTTGGTTGGTTCTTCAGTTTAAGGGCTGCGACAACGCGGTCATGTAGCCCCGTGTACTTTGGGTGTGTTTAGATTCTGTCTGATAACCCGTGTTAATTGTGATGGCTGTATTAGTGTGTGTTATCTGTTTTCAATTCAAGTAAGGACTGCAGACAATGCATTTTTTCAAGTAGTTCCTACTTTTGCCGCCAAACGCCACCGTCAACGACTACTAGTTCAGAACTTGGTTACCAGATGCCACCGCAGTCGGCTCCTGGCGACGAGCGTTGGAACTAATAGAGCGTATCCATTCCAACCTACAAATTTGGGCTTCGCACAAGTGTAGTAGTGGAAGGTTATTTTTCATGGCATAAATCTATGACATGGGACCGCCGGCTATACTTCCCTCCGAAGGAAGGCATACTGGGGAATTTTTAACGCTCTTAAAAATATCCGACGACTTCGGCCGGGTTTGATCCCGTAACCTTGGGCATAAAAGCTCAGCATGCTTCATGATTGCTGGGAGAAATAGATTGGAGCAATGGCAGAAAGGTACTCCTAAGGAAGAGAGAAATGCTCGATGAAGCTGTTCATATGAGCCGACACAGATGGTAGGGTCTTGTAAAGAGAATGGGAGGGGGGGGGGGGGGAGTGATTACCTAAGAGATAATAATAATAATATCGTATGGCCTCCGGTGCAGGGTGCAAGCTTTGTTATTTGACACCCAGAGGGCTGCTTGCATGTCGAATTTTGTTGTTCAATGGAGCACTATGAAAGTCAAGGAGGTTAGATATCTAAGCTCCTTGACACTATAGCGCTTTCTAGTAGAAAAATGAGGAACTTTGTATTGGCGGAAAAACCCGAGATTAATTTTGCCACTATGAACAAGGCCTACTGAATTCAAATGGTTCTTTAACATGCCGACATCGTATCACATGCGTGTCGTAATTTTTGCCGCATTTCAAAAATTACCTACCACGGCCAGGAGCGATCCTGCAAGCTTAGGGTTAGTAATCCAACACGATAACCACTCACTGAGCTCGGCTGTAGACGGTAAGAGATGCAGAGGTAGACCTAGCACGCGATGATTAGGTTGTTTTGAACGATTTCAAAGTGAGAGGTGTAGAAGTAGAGGAAGTCGCAGTGCTAACTGCTAATAGAGCATCATGGAGACGATTTGTTCGCAAACAGAGGCTTGCAGATTAGGCTGGATGCTGAAACCCAATCTGTATCAAATGAATATGTGTGTATGATAATAATAATAATAATAACAATAATAATAATAATGTTCTCTTATGAGAAATGGTTTGCTAACACCAAGAAGGATCTACAAGAAATGAACATCACTGATCAAGACATCCGTAACAGAACCACTTTATGAAATAAGATACACACATTTGAGGGGATCCTAGAGCCAGAATCAGCGACCAAGAAGAAACAACATTGGACAGCTGTAAAGAAAGAAGCTGTGAGCAAGAGAATGAAGGAATACTGGAGCCAAAGAAAACTGAAATCATGAAGAGTTATTTACACGGTCCGGGGAGGAACAGACAACTAAACACTTAATTAACTGTCCTAGATGACCTACATCATGTTCCACACAAGAGCTTGTTGATGCTTCAGAGAACGCTGTTACTGTTGCACAATTTTGGGCTGATATTGTTTAGTTCGTCATTTATGATTTGTGTTACATTGTATTATATTTTATCAACCTTTGGTTTGTTTCCTATGTTACTTTTTGCTATGCTTATGACTCGAAATAAATAAACTTACTTGCTCCATAGTTGGTCAAAATCGATTATGATGAATGATCTGTGGTAAACGGACGGAAGATTTCCCTCGTTTAAGACTTACAGATTTCCTTCTACAACCTTCGTGTACTAGATTCAGTATGATGATTGTCAACTGGTGGGGGAATACCCCCTCGATCTTCAGCTGTTTATTTATTTATTTGTTTACTTATGAATGTTCCACACTTGTTTCAGACGCTGCTGGCCAATGCTGGGGAGTGTCCCCCCATCTTCAGCCATGTGTGGGTGCGCGAGGCCAACAAGCAAGTGTGGAACAAGGCCTTCCTTCTGCTCAAGAATAAGAAGCTGTACCTCTCCTTCAAGGTAAGACCACATTGTTATCCGCGCCGTGGCGTGCCCTGGCAGGTTGCTGTACAGCTACAGCGACTCCGCGACCGAACTCATTGTGCAGATACTCTCGAACTCTGTAAGCAGTTCATAGCCACATTATGTTTATCTCCTGCACTTTTGAGATGATTTCTTCTTATTTTTTAAATTTCTTCCTAAGAAGGCTTAAAACCTTAAATTATATTAAAAATTAAAGATGTTAAACCTAATAATGAAATAATAGTAAACGTTAAGGGAACCGGATCGTGTGAATCGATAGAAAATGTAGCTTCCAATGTTTAGTTACATATCTCAGGAACTACAATAGATATCTCCTAGAATGTTCTTTTGTTGTATTCAGAGTAAATTCATCATTATTTGGGTAGAATTTGAAGCTTCTATGTTGAATATTTTGTGTCCGAGAGAGCATCACACAAACAATGTTAAAACAATATATTGTTAAAAATTCCCTTAACTCATGTCCCTTTTTCTGAGCAAATACTCAAACCAAACCCATCAAATTTTGCATGCATAATATTTCAACCATTGTTGAGCTACTGAAGTAAAAGTATTGCCCTATCGTTTACAGGAGCTGGGTTATCTTTTTTTTTACATGCTTTTTGAAAACTGATATTTTCTGTAAAATTGTCAGTGCTTTTCAAGCTGGGCTCCATGAACTAATCAAGATACTTGAATAAATTTACTTCCACTAGTAGATCTATATAGTTTCTTAGAGGCTACCAAGTTTCAAATACATTGGTCACGTAGTTTCTGAGAAAATGGTATATGAAGTTTCCAAACATATGACTTACGGTAAACACAAAAAGAATGTTTGGCTAGTAGGTAGCTACAATACAGCCTTAAAACATTATGTTTAATCCTAATTTTATTGAATCAAATATCGCTTCAGCACAATAATTGATACACCAAATTCTTCAAGAAAGATGGGAGATTTTTTTTTAGCTGAAAAATAAAAATTGACATTTTGAGCCTATCACACGTCCCGGAAAACTCAAAAAGAATGTTTGGCTAATAGCTACAATATAGCCTTAAAACATTATGTTTAAACGTAATTTTATTGCATCAAATATCGCTTCAGCACAATAATTGATACACTGAACCCTTCAGAAAAGCAGTGTTTAATGTAAGAAATCTTAATCAAGGGGTCGCGCTCAGTTCCTATGTGATGTTTACGTTCGCCAAACAACATGCTCTACTGAGGTAAGGGTCATAGGATGCAAACTGTAAATTAGAAAGAAAGGTGACAAGATGTAAAATAATAACAAGATTTAATGACTAATAGTGCATAAAAAGAAATAAACAACAATAAAATATAAAACATTCCTCCCTGAATTTCCCATGATAGGAATATCTATAAATCTGAGGAGTCAGACGGATCTCCCCTTTATTTTAAAATGTGGATCCTGGTTCCACTACCTTGCAATTTGGGTTTTATGTGCGCGTAATGACTAACTACGAGGAATGAGTACTTTGGATGACTGTTCGTTTACAACGGGTTAACAGCCACGATGCTTACGAACAATCATCTCGTAAATCAACGTTTATGGATATGGAACATTACATTAATAAAAACCCTTAAAAAGTAATGCTGACACACGCACAAAATCTACTATCTACAGGAATCCCTCTCGGGACCCTCATTAGCGCGAAGACGCACTTGACTTTGAGCTGCCAACAGTGGCCAAAATTGCTCAACACAAACAAGGAAATACAGCAAGCATGTGACTCACGGGTCACTGAATGAAATAAAAACATGGAATAAACCAACAACAACAAAAGCCTGACTGGCTGACATTACTTTATATGAACAAAACTGCATGTTAAGCTAACGCTTCGGAGATTATCGTGATTCGTAGGCAACTCCCATTTATTTAAACAATTTTTATCATTGATCAGTTCTTAATTCTGTATTTAAAGTTATTACAGAGCCATACAGGCACTCTCCACTAATGACCTGGCTGGCAACCCTCAGTCCGTCTTGTGCAACATCTCCCCTCTTCCTCAATCACCTGCCATTGTCCCACTCCAGTGTGTATAAATACCTGACCAGCTGTGCCGTTATCTCAAGGAATCAACAGCAACAAACTCAACCACTTCAAAATATGGTCAGACATTAATCAAAATATCCAGAATTGCCCTCGCGAGGTCACAATCTAGATTTGTCATCAAGCTGCCAGAAATCAGTCTAAGCTGAAAATCCCGCTTGTAATGACACAAAAACACACACTCACACACACACATATTTGGGAATGACAATACGTTTTTTTACACAGATCGGCTGAATGGATGCTCGCCCAATCAATTAAAAAATAATAAAACCTACGATAGAGCTGACTGCTCTTAGTCACAAATCACATTGCTCCAAAAGCAATAATTTCACTGAATCTGATCAATAATAAAACAAAAGAAATTAATTACCCTCCAATCTACTGTATAATTATTTTACTTCAGTCCTACTTCTGAAACACAACATATCTCCGAGAGACGTTTTTAACCGCATTGCGTAACATATGCAAACACGGCCGTTCACATAGCTACGTTAGTTACAACAACAAACAAGAAAAGAACCTTCTACTAATAATATGCGAGCTGTTTCCATGCAACAGGTGTGTCAGAACAAAACTAAATAGACTACGTTAATCACACAAGCAAATTATTTACAAAACAAGATATGTCCCATACACCATAAGTTAATTTATCAGATAATAATAAATATTATTCGGTACTCATCCTCAGCCAGCCACCCGTCAAAGAACATCCGCCGTCATCTCCCAACTGGATTCTTCTTATCTCATCTCAGCCATCTTGACGGAGTCTTGATATTTCCAGGCTTCCTCCATGGTCAATGATGTCATCTCTCGTGCTGATTCAAAAATTAAATTATTATACACTTGATGTCTGACTACTAAATTCGCCGTTCGGGTACTTCCTTCCCCAAAACAGTTTATTGGCGAATTATCGAAGATACTGCCCCTACAAATATAGTACTGTGACTATCTAACACTGAATTTAACACTTTTAATAATAATTTCTGTGTCCTTCATGACACGCAAAGTTTAACTGTCAACGTCCTTAGACGCGCAAAGTATAAAAGCCTGTGTCCACTGACACAAAATAACAGCCTCCGTCCTCAGACGAACCAAAGTAATAGGCTGTGCCCTCGACACACACAATAATAATAAGCAAAGTCTTGGCTCTTCACACCACTTATAAATGAACTGGCCGTAGGTCTTGATGGGGGGGGAATTTATACAAAAATTTCTCGAAATAATGGTGGTACAGGAATGAAATAAATATCACTGAACTCGAAAAATAGCGCAGGTCAAGAATATGCCCATTAATCCTAGAATCGATCGTAGAGATGTTGTCTAGGCGATCTCCCGCGTGAATGCTAGCCGAGCGTGCCCACGCTAGACCTGCCGCGCTAAATAGGCATTCTTCTCTCATTGGTTCCCACATTTTCTGTAATTTGGCGGTTTTTAGCAGATCTTGGCGTCGTAGGAGTGTCTAGCATGTACATCAGCCACTCACGTTACTGCATCATATTTCTTCTAGGCGCGAATATCACAATGAACATACCAGCAGCTTGTCTCACTGCGCGTCGCTTCTATTTTTGAGGCGGCCAACACCTGTCCTTCTGACACATCGCTAGGCTATTTCCTTTCACAGCTAAAGTATTTAGCCTATTGTCAATCTGCTTCAGGTATGTCCCCGCTGTCTCCAACCAATGCTTGAAATTTCCTCATCTCCGTCTGGCTACTTTCATGATGCTGGTGGAAATATTTATTAATTGAAGAAATAAAACATAGAATCATTTATCCAACAGAGGATAAAGGGTTCAACACCAAATTCTTCAAGAAAGATGGGAGATTTTTTAAGCTGAAAAATAAAAATTGACATTTTTGAGCCTATCACACGTCCCGGTTCCCTTAATATAGGAATATAAAATTAATTAATAGAGAAGTGATCCGTATTAACCCGAAAATAAGACGCACTTTTTATTCAAATTATTTGGATAAGAAATCTGGTTGCGGCTTATATTCGTTACCTATACTTTTATATGTCATGTAGGCCTACTGTTTAAATAGGAATGCTAATTAGGCTACTCATTAGCAAGAACACAGCGACAAAGCAACAATACAGTCTGTAAGAGAAACTAGCGGCATTTAATGACAACAATGCGAACTTTTGTTTTGGCGGTGACATTGTTATTCGGTAACACGGTATTGTTTCGTAAACTTCAATAACCTACAGTAGCTCAGTCTCAGTAAGATCTGTAGGAAAGCTGTTTAACGCAAAAATGGTCGATCATTTAGTCTACCGGTAGAGCGAAAAGCTTCATCAAGTAAAGGATTTTGGCGTGCTTATGATGCAGCCTTCAAACTTGCAGTTGTCCGTTATACCTAAAGCACAACCAACAGAGAGGCTGGAAGAAAATACGGATGTCAGAAAAAAAAATGTTTACATGTTTGTAAATACAAGAAAATAAATGTGACTTCCCTTAATCCGGACGCGGCTTATTTTCGGGCAAAAACGTTTCTTCCTTTTTCCTCTTCGAATATAAATAGGATGTGACATATGCGGGGACGGCTAATTTTCGGACCAATACGGTGATTTCATTTTTTTGTGTGTGTGTTTCTACTCTTGGACATCCTAAGTATTTGTTTCTATTTTATCTGACTCACAAGTGTTTTTCATATACTCGATCGTTGGCTTTTTTTTTACAAGTCGCACCAAATCCAAAGATTCTTTTTAGGACGAAACATCTCTTCATTTACTTACCACAATGATTATAAGTCTCTGTCACATTCAGAAATAACTGAGAAAAGAATACATTGAAAGGAATTGTTTCAAAAAGGAAATAACGCGCACACAAAATTAATGAAATACGTGATCTTGGAATTTGGAAGTGGATACTCGACATGCCAGCGACTAGTATTGTAAGTTATTTTTATTTTGTGTGTGTGAGGCTATTTAAAATGCGTAAGACTAACAGTCGGTGAGTTGGTCTTGACTTCCTTGTTTTTACTTTTTTGGTCGTATACATGCAAGTGGCGGTGTAATGTATGGACACTGTGTTTTGACAAGGACACAGGCAGCAAGTACTGAACCCAGGGACTCCATTAGTATGGATGAAGCAGCAGACAAGGAATACAAAGTAACAAAGTAAAACTCCAAGGTCGGAATTGAGAAGGAGAAGAATACAACCCGGAAGACTTGGGTTTGATTCTTTGTTGACACTTGTAAATTTATGAGGCATGGGTGCGGCGGTGTTTTCCGTAGGTAAACAAAACAAAGGTAGGTAGTGAGTATGAGTACATTAGGAGGAGAAGGTGTGAAAGTGTAATTATTTAGTAACCTTCGAGTTGTTCCTAGGACCCCGAAAGGGATCTTTAGTGTGCCAGTAAATATACTGACATGGCTCCCCCGCATTTGCGCACCCTCAAATGCCAACTGACAGCGCCAGGATTCGATCCTGGAACCCTGGGCTCTGCAAGCACACCCCGGCGTCTCTAAAAGCCGCAGTAGTTAAAAGGCACGTAAAACCAAAACAATCAATTTTCATGTGTTATTCTGGCCCTTTCTTCTTTTTTCCCCCAAATCCTCTCATATATACACTATGCTTCCTCTTTCTCTCTTCTGGCCACTTCTTTCCTGGTTGTCTCTCCTTGGGAATTTGCTCAAATTTCTGTTGTCTTAAGTTTTTCTCTGTATGTGCTCCTGTCTGCCATGTCTCCTCTAGAGATGTTTAGTTTCTTGAGGTTTTCCACGGTTTCCTTTAACCAATTGATTTTTAGTGTACTATTCGTAACTATATAAAAAAATACTTGGTCAGTCTGACTTCGGTCATCCTATGTGTATGTCCATAAAAGTTTGCCCTTCTTTTCCTTATGTTGTTTGTAATCGTCTCTGTCTCTTTGTACAGTTCTATTGTCGGTCTCTTTATCCATATTCCCTCTTTCTGAACTTGCCCGTAGATCTTTCTCAGAATTTTTCTCTCTTGTTTTTCTAATTCCGTGATTTTTGTTCATCTCTTGATTGCTGTCGTTTCTGAAGCGTATAAGGCCTCTGGTAAGACTACTGTATGATAGTGTCGTAATTTGACATTGATGGAAATACTTTTCTATTGTAGTGGTTCCATGTAAGTCGGCATGCTTTCTGCAATTCAGCGATCCTGTCTACATTGGATGCCAAGTTCAGTTCTGTTTTCTGTATAATCTCTGGTAGGTATTTGAAACTTTCCACTTGTGTTATTTTTCCATTCTTGGTTTCCAGTGGGTGCTTGTCTGTAGATTTTGTGTCCGTTAACTGTGTATTTTTGTATGAGATTTGTAACCCTGTTTTGGCAGAGATTTCATGTAGCGTCTCTGGGCGTAACAGTACACGTTAAATATCTCAAAACGGCTGCGATGGGGAGTTGCAGCAAGGCAGGAGAACGGAGATACGAATACCCTCCCTGACAGCGGCTATTCTGCTTCTTTCCCCTGGGTTTTTCTTCACTCCCTCCTGGTTTCGGTTGCAATTCGTTATTAATTAGTAATTATTCCACAGTTAATACGCCATCTCCCCTCCATGTTTAGCCTACTTTTCACATTTTGCAAAAATGAGGAAAAAGTAGACTTATGAGATCGATCCGGGAAAATGTGTGTCTGTCTGTCTGTCTGTCTGTCTGTCTGTCTGTCTGTCTGTCCTTCTGTCTGTCTGTCTGGCTGTGTGTGTGTGTCCCCCTATCAACTCCTAAACGGCTGCAGCAATCAAAACCAAATTTAATATGAGTCAAGATGTGCACCGGAATATCTCACGTCCATATTTGAAAATGATGTCAGTGCTACCAACTGCTGAAAAAACGCAATTGAAATTTGAGCTCCATGTTGGATATCTTGCAAGGTATGCATTGGAGCTATTCCAAAATTTGCACACATGTAGATAACACTATTTCAGTTTAATGTCCAGGAGGCCAACCATGACTGTGTTGCCAAAATAATTTTAAGCCTTTTGATATGTCCAATGTTTAAATGCATATAACTTCTACACTATCAATTGGATTTCAACCAAAGTTTGTATGTAATATCTGTACATAAACAGATATGACTGAGCGTATTCTTAAGAGCCACCAGGGCTGCCAACTGTTAAAAATTGCTCTCTACATTTTTTATCCAAATACCAATATACCAGAAAGTATGCAAGCCAACAGCTTTAAACTTGGCACACGTATATTCTGACATTTTAGAATAATTTGGAGTAACTTATACACGTCAGTTCTACCAACATGATTATAAGCCTGCTGATAGTACCAATTTTTAAATACATGTAACTTCTATACTATCAGTTGGATTTCAAACAAATTTCGTATGTGCTATGTGTACCATAACAGATATGACTATAAGTATTGTTTAGAGCTATCAGGGCTGCCAACTGTTAATAAATGATGTCTATATATTTTTACCCTAATATCAATATATCAGAAAGTATGCTAGCCAACAGCTCTATACTTTGCACACGTATAGTACCTGACATTCTAGATTGATTTGGAGTAATTATTACAAGGCAGTGCTGCCAACATGATTCTATGCCTGCTGATATGTCCAATTTTAAAATACACGTAACTTCTATACTAACAAATGGAATTCATCCAAAATTGGCACAACAAGATATCATAATATTTCAGATTATTTCTGATCAGCACACGCATGGTATTGTTGGCAACATGCTTTTACGCGTGCTGATAGATCCAGTGTCTAACTGCATGTAACGTCCATTGGACTTCAACCGAATTTTGTATTCTGTACCTTAAGAGATGGAACTAAGAATATATTCAGTCACCAGGGCTGCCATCTGTAGTGCTCTATTAGGCTACATTATACCAGGTATATTTTGAACTAATTAGATATTTCGATATTACCAACTTAATTTCGTCATTATTCTAGATAGGTTCATATACTGTAGAATAATCATTGGCATGAAAAGTAGGCTGTATAGTTCTTCACGGAACTTCTTGTTCCTTATATCATTATTAGGCATATATCGAACACGATCCACCATAGGATGGATATTCATGGGGAAGTTTTGTTTTGCTGTGTACTATCCACGTTCCTGTCCTCATGTTTGAGAACACCTGTATATGTATTATTTAAAGCGAAGGTAAGGAGTTTTAATTGAGGTAAAATTATATAAGTACGTACAAGTTTTAACGCAAAATGACCACATAAAGCTCTGATTAGGATTCTTATCTCTGTTGTTTGTTTTATTTTTTGTTTTTAAGAATTGATTTCTCTAGCATTTTATTTCTTAGAAATAAATTGTAAGGTCTGAGAATTTCGTACCTTATTTTCTTAAAAAGGACCTTTCTTGTTTCATTTTGTAATCTCCTTGTTTAAAGATCATTTTATATCAATTGAGGCGATGGTATATTTACACCCTCGTTTGTATAATTCACACCAATACCAAGATAGTGGGTGATTGCAAAGTATTGAAACATTAGTTTTTAGAGTCGTAAACGTAGGAGTTCTGTCCTTAAACCAAAAGAATTGTCCCCCCAGGGGCTCACATCTAGTAGGCGTGGGTTGGCGACCACGGGACCCCAGCAGAGTCGGCATAGCTTCCACTTACTTGTGCCAGGCTCCTCTGTCCTCTTTTCTGTCGACCTTTCTTGGTCAACTTTTGTTCTCTTCCGACCATGACGGTATTAGGGTATCCGAGGCCTAGGGAGTCTTTCACTTTCCCGCCTTAATTGGCCCTTGTCTCATCTTTCCAGATAACCTCATTCTTCGAGGGGTCAGCCTTCCTTTTCTTTTCATGTTTTCTCCTACCTTCTGCTCAAGGCCCTCAAGGAGGCAGGGTGTATGTAGCCCCACTACTTTCGGTTCACCCTGGATAGTGCTACACCCTCAAGGGCTCACGGCTGGTGAGTTGGGGAGTTGGCGACCCCGAGGGATTCCCGGGCTGTGTCCGTTTTGTCCCCTTTTTCTTCTGACATTGGGGCCGGCTCTCTCCCTTTCATGGCTCTCCTTCCTTCCATGTCCCTCAATCCTCATTCTCCGAGGGTTGGGGGCATTTCTTTTCTTTATCCTTTATTTGTTTAGCATTTCTTCTTCTAATATGTAAATTTGTAGTTAGTATTAGTTATAGTTTTTCATTCTCATCTCATCCTTCACTATCACCCAAACCATCAGGGGCCGATAACCTAGGTGTTAAGCCCCTTAAAGCAACAATTACCATCATCATCATCATCATCATCAAAAGAATTGTGAAATTAAGTTGTCATTATAAATGTATAAAACACACTAAATGCACAGTATACATTTCTGTATTTCCTCTCATGAGAGAGATGTGTGAGAAGGTCAGCTTTAAGATGCCGGTGTCCCCCTCGCGTGGGGCCAGCGCATGCTTAACCGGCCGCAGTACTGATGTAATCTTTTCTGCTGCATGCAATTGCAGTTTGCATTATTAATGGCCCCACGCCCATGTGTTCTGGAAGGTTAGGGTCACAGCTGGTGATCATACGTACTAAAAACACCTCCCTTCGAGCAGTGCTCTAGTTGTTTTCTGCGTGACGGAAGCAGTAAGGCTCTCGCCTACTGCACCCATCTCAGCGGGATCCCCGTGCAGTCGGTTGAGATTTAAGAGTGCCTAAATAAAATATGGGAGACCTTTATCGGTATACAGTGTGGTTAGGGGTATGACTAGGCAACGTGGAACGTATTCTTGTCCACAGTGGTGGCTAGCATTCATGGCTGTCACCTCTGAGACCCGTGTTCGATTCCCAGCTCTGTCAATAAATTTATTTCTGGTCTGAGGGAGGGAACGGAGTTCACCCAGCCTCGTGAGGCAAAACTGAGAAGATATGGGTTCAATTTCCACATCAGCCATTCATAGAAGAGGGTTTCCTTGGTATCCCCATATCTACTCCAAGCAAATGCCGGGATGGTTCCTAATTAAGGCCACGGCCGCCTCTATCCCAATCCTCGCCCCAATTACAAGCACACACACTGCTGGTGATGGGAGCTCTCTTGTTTGAGAGTACGGTGTGAGACAGAGAATGAAGGGAAGGGGGGGGGGGGCTCTCTACTCTCGGCCTTCCTTGTGTTACCATGGCAACCTGCTTACTTCTCGGCAGATCGGCCCGTTGCGCTCTCGGTAGGACGAGTACACACTTTTCGGAAGTTGTGGTGCAATGTTTGGGGGAAGACAGATATCGCTTATCCTTATGCCAGACAACGAGGCGCCCCGTTTGCATAGTATTCAAGTGAGCTCCCATCAGAACTAGTGTGTGTGATTGGACGAGTAATTGCGGTTAGGATTTGATAAGGAGATAACCGTGGCTTTAATTTAGGTACCATCTCGGCACTTACCTGGGGTAAAAATGGCCACTTCCAGGATGATTGAGCTGGAACCAGTACCCACCACTTCTCAGTTCTCCTCCATGAGGCTGTGTTACCCGTTCTTGCCCTAAGACCTGAATTAAATTTCTTGGCAGAACAGGGAATCGAGCTCGGACCTCCGCGGTGGCAGCCAAGAATGTTAGTCACTACGCCACAAGATAGACCATTCAGAAATAAACTGGGAAAACTATATTCCTAATAAATTAATAATTAAGTTAATTTATAAAAAAAACCAGTAAAAAAGCACGTACTGTAATTAGATCAGACTGGCTGCGTGGCTAAGCGGTAACGTTCTCGCCTGCTGTGTCCAAGGTTGCAGGATCAAATCCTGGCGCAGTCAGCTGGCATTTGAGGGTGTGCAAATGCGAGGGAGCCGTGTCAGTATATCTACTGGCACGTTAAAGATTTCATTTGGGGCAAACTTCCGGCACCCCGGCGTCTCTAAAAGCCACAGTAGTTAAAAGGGACGTAAAACCAATAACTTTATTATTATTATTATTATTATTATTATTATTATTATTATTATTATTATTATTATTATTGGTTTATACAGTCATATAACACATTCCTGATACACTACAACATAACTATGCGGGCTTCAGGAGACCAAAGTATAATTACAGAAACAGCAACTTCTAAGCTGGAATGTCGCTACCCATGAACTTCCGGACGATTCGGGCTGATGATAGAACTACTGCCTTCTGCATTAGTTTGTACAGTTGAGTATCCAGATCCAGTTCTTTAAGGCCTTGGAGCAAGGTATTTGGGATCACGCCCGTACTTGAGGCAATGATAGGTATTTTTTACCCGCTCTACATACCATTGTCTTTTGATAGGGTCGACCAACTCGCTGCATTTGCTTATCTTTTCTATTATTATTATTATGTAATTAGATCCTCAGCATGATCAGAGTCTCGTACGGCAGACCTGTATTAAGCTCGGTTGCGTTGCCCTCCGAAGAGCTGCATATTTTCCGGTAATGATTTATAATTCATGTAACTTATATTTAAAGCACGTCCTTTATGGAAATATTACTTTCCTTAATCTATATTTAAAGTGATATAAATTATTATAATGGACCAGAAATAGCTCCACGTTGTACCCGCTGCTAAAATATATGGCATGAATGAAGAACAAGAGAACCGGTTCCTCAAGTCAAACAAGGTTAACCGGTAACTCGGGAGTAGCCAACTGATATCGTGGTTCGATTCTTGGGCTGTACTAACTTTCAGAATTTTTTCTTGTGTTTGTTGAAACCAGGATGATCCAAATCAACGCTTCCTTACCCTAATTCTCTTTATTTCCAGTTGTAATTTAGGAAAAGGACCTACAGACTGGACATTGTTTTCTTTGCTGACTTCCTGTTTGTTAGCTTAACCAGGAATAATTATTTTAACCCTTTGGCCAAACACATAATTTGGATCAATTGTCCATCTAGAAATTCGTTCCACTTCTTCTCCAATCAAATGCCAGGATGTTACATAAATTATGGCCACGACTGCCTCCTGCCCAACCCTACCCCTAATCACAAATATACACACCAGCACAGCCATCATAATGACACAGGTTATCTTACAGATTTTAAACTCACACAAGTAAAAGACGACGATGTTGCAAAGCTCTTTAATGATTCAATAATTTATTATTATTATTAGACTATTATTAATAATAATACACACTAGAATCAGGCAGTACGGGTAGGCGACAATGGTGGGGCATATGCCGAAATCCATGCCAACCTATATTAAGTTTGCTCAAAGACCCTTGCCCGAGGCTGGGCTCGAACCAGTGGCACATGTTACACGTATTCAGAATCACCCCGCCATAGGATACCGATGAATATGTGTAACCTTGACCAGCTCATCTCGCGTAAGGACACGTGCTCGTCATATACATTCTAGATCGTGTTAATATTAATTTAGTTTCGTAACGCCCAACACCGCCCGAAGGAAATGAGTAATCTGCAAAAATGATGCCAGTATATTTGCATTGTTCATCTGAAGAAATCCAACGGTTACATTGCATCAGCTAATGACTATGCAAGATATATAAGCTGGTTGTACGTCACACTTCGTCTAGATTCGGAGCGTGATACTGTTGTACGTTTTCATGGTCAAGAACAATCTATCGCCTGTCTGCTTGGGTGTATGGTTATGGCCAATACGTGTCTATTTATTCGAAATTACTACATCACGATGTTATAATACCTGCCTGATCTCATACAGTGTATTGGAGGAAGTTGGTTATACTTCCTGATCTTTGCTATCACCTAGAGATAAAATAGAGACATAGATATATATGCCACGTCACTCCCCTCTCTGAACGAAATTTTGAGTTGAACGAGTTACTTTCCGGTGGATGTGACCAGTTAGTAGAATATACAAATTTGTTAAGAGATTTGAATTCAGAATGGTCGGCCGCCTCCTTCTTAAGCGTAATTTCGATTACAAGTGCGTAAACCCACACGAATACAAGCGCCACGTTACCACAACTAACCGATGGGAACAAATATGCATTCAAAAGAGAGAATTGCACACTCATTTCATAAATATCGCCCCCCAGGAGATCACATCTAGTTGGATTGGGTTTGGCGACCATGGTACCCCAGCTGAGTTCGGCATTGCTTCCACTTACTCCTCTCAGTCTTCTTTCCTGTCGACCTCTCTTGGTCAACTCGTGTTCTCTTCCGACCCCGATTGTATTAATGTATCAGAGGCCTATGGAGTCTCTTCCTTTCCCGCCTTAATTGGCCCTTCTCTAATATTTCCTGATCCCTCATTCTTCTAGGGATCAGCCTTCTTTTTCTTTTCATTATATTTCCTATTTTAAGATTCCCGCACTGTTTTCGTGTATTCGTGTATCCAAATTCCATTTTGTGAATATTTTGACTCGACATTACATTTTGTAGGTATTTTCAATCTAAGTTGCATTTTGTAAGTATTTTCAATCTAAATTGCATTTTGCGAGTATTTTCAACCTCAGTTGCATTTTGTATGGATTGACAATCTACATTGCTTTTTAGTAAGTCTTCGAATGTAGGGGTACCATTTTTGTGAGTTTTCTAAATTTCAATTGAATTTTGTTGGTATTTTCAACCTAAACCGCATTTTGAAAGTATTTTAAATCTAAATTGTATTTTGTAGGATGGGCATTTTGTAATTATTTTGATTCTCAATTGCATTTTGTAAGTATTTTGAATCTGGTAGGCCATTTTCAATCTAAATTCCATTTTGTATTTTCAATTTAATTTGCATTTTGTAAGTATTTTGAATCTCAATTGCATTTTGTACGTATTTTCAATTTCAATTGCATTTTGTGAGTATTTAGAATTGCAATCGCTTTTTGTGAGTATTTCGAATCTGCATTGATTTTGTAAGTATTTTGAACCTAAACTACATTTTGTGCGTATATTTCCATATATTTCTTTTGTGAGTATTTTCCTTGTAAATTACCTTTTGTAAGTATTTCCACTCGAGATTTTGTGACTCGTTTCAATCTGAGTTCCATTTTGTCAGTATTTTCAGTCTTAACTTAATTTTCGTTATGGTTTCCATTTCATTGTCATTTTCGCTAACACCCAGACCATTGGGGAACGATGACCTAGATTTTAGGCCCCTTAAAACAACAATATCATCATCATTCACATAAATATCGACAATTTGTTTATAAACAAATGTTTAATCAGATAAGACGATAGCCTCTGCCAGAACTGCATCACGTCGAGCCCGCTTAACCGGAAAGTCGGGCTCATAGTCAGCCCCTGCCACAACTGCATCGCGTCGAGCCCGCTTAACAGGAAAGTCGGGCTCATAGTCTGCCCCTGCCACAACTGCATCGCGTCGAGCCCGTTTAGCAGGAATGTCGGGCTCACAGCCCCTGCCAGAACTGGTCGTGTTGAGCCTAGGATATCCCTTGCCAGAATTGGATCGTGTCGAGCCCGCTTAATGGATATGGCATTAACGTACGTGGAGCAACAGCCGGAGTCAATCGCAACTAAGGTGTTGATTTTTCGTCGATGGCGAGATCTCGCAGCAAGAAAACGAGAATCAGCAGGCAAGCAGACATTGTTGACAAGTTTCTCTTCTTATGGCATTTGGGGGGTCTTTGTTCAATACTGCATGTACAATTGAATTGATAATTCAGTAAGTAGAGTACTGTAAAACATGACAATGTTTTAGTGATACAGTATAGCCTACGGTGTCTTGTTAGTTCATTTTGAACGTCATTCTGCATTATCCGACATTTACGGTGATCCGACGTACAGTACTCCAAGTCCAGTTTAGGTCGGATAATCGAGACTCTACTGTACATCCACTTGTACAGCCATTACAAAGACACATGTACCAGACAATTTAAACACCCTCCCAGTACACTGGGCTAAATGATCACGATGCCCATTCCCCTCGAATGAAACAAATTCGAAACGAAAATTAGGGACTGTAGACAGTATAGGAACAATTTGTTGTTTTTGCTGTGTTTAGATGCTGCGATATCGCGGTCTTATAGCCCGTGTATTTGTGTGTATGTGTGTGTGTGTGTGAAATGTGTATGTGTTGTGATGACTGACTAGCGTGTGTGTGTGTGTGTGTGTGTGTATGTATATTTGTAAATTGGGGATAGGATCAGGAAGGGGGCAGCCGTGCCATTACGTTAGGAACCATCCCATCTCCATTTGCCTGGAGTAGAAGTGGGGGACCACGGAAAATCACTTCCAGGGTGGCTTAGGTGGCAATAGAACCTTCCTATTGTCAGTTTTTTCTCACGACATAGTGTGTACCCCGTTACAGCCCTCACACCAGAATTAAAATTTCTTGGCTGAGCCGAGAATCGAAGCCGGTCCTCCGGGGGCAGGAACACGTTGCTAAGCGATCTAATGCTTTTATCATGTTGTGCTTGACCATGACGAGGGATACAATATAAGTGAAATCGAGAGTCACTCTATTCAGCTGTTTCAAGGCCTCCTGGCTCCATTGCCTATTGCAGCTTCCGCTTAATGAGAGGAGGTGAGCCACTAGTTACTCCCATTCTTTAATTTTCTTTTATTGCCTTCCAGCAGTTCAATTTTCTCAGCTTCCTGTTTCCTCGATGTTTTCTGTTGTTAACAGGGGTGACCAATGTGTCGTGTGGCACCCAGTAGCGGCTCGTGGCAAAATTCTCAGGGTAGGCTAATTATTTTGTTCCAGTCTTACCGGAAAAACATGTTCAAAATTCAGAGAGCACAAATAATACAATCATACTTACAAACACAAATCACAGAATAAATAACATTTTACGTGTAGATGAATGATTGTTGACAACATGTGACAGCGGTGGGCAGTGGTGGATCCAGGCTTTGCGGGGCCCTGGGCGATATGATAAGGCGGGGCCCACAACAATAGGAAATAAAAAAATATCAAATCAAATGTAAAGTAGTTTTGTAAAAATAATAAAATAAAGAATAGTTACAATATTTTGAGTATACTGCAGTACGTTTTTTTAAATAATATGAATGAAACCTTTAAGTCCCCTTGAAGAAGATTATGTAAACAATAAAATATTACTTTGTCACTTTTTTCCGGATGAAGTCTTCTATTATTTCACCGAAATCTAAACTTGCTAAACGGTCAATGGAGGTCATAGCTGCACTGAAAAAAAAAAGAAAAAAAATACAAATTAGTTTGAAAATTATAATTAATTAATTGAATTAAAAAACATGGCGCGGGGCCCTGGGCGGTCGCCCTCCTCGCCCTCCCCTAGATCCGCCCCTGGCGGTGGGGTCGTTTGCAGTCGGCAATTATCGTAAGAGATCGGAGAAGATAGGCAGTGTCTCAACATGCCGGCCCAACATGTACAGAGTCTTTCACTCAAAGTGGGGCCGGCCTCACGGCTGGCGCAGCGCTGCCGGTAGAAGGTCGAGCCGAAGGTCAGACGAGCACATTGCAACACGAAGCTGAGACAGTTGCGACGCAGGACTTGAGTAAATTTGACTTCGTTATTTCGTTTATAGCCTTTAAGTTACACGTGTTATAAGTTTACAACGTGGTTGTTGTTTAATTGTTATTGTGTTTCAAAATTTTATAACGTGTTTTTGCTAAGTGTTAAAGCTTCAATTTTTATTTAACTTATAGGGGCAATTGTCACATAAGGTTCATGCAACAACACACTAGATTAACTCAAACTAAATATCACGAGACAGATTGAGGCTATATCGGTAGATGAACTAATGCGTGTGAATTAAAATTTCCTTAGAAGATGCCAAAAATGTGTAGATGCAGGTGTAAGACTTTTTCCAACGTCTTCTGTGACAATGATTTTACTTCGATTATTTGTTGTTATGTGTGCTTGTTATTTTCATGCGATTCGTACGGGCGCTCTCTCGACCCGAAGCTCAGGGAGTTGCCGTGTGCTCGTCCGACCCTCCACGCGCCGCACGGCCGGCCCCACTTTGAGTGAAAGAAGCTGTAGTATACGCCTGCGTTGAATGAGGACGAGACTGGGATGTTTGTTCGTATGCTCATTCAAGCAGACCCCTTAAAATAACAATTATCATCATTATCTTTCAAATAATTGTGAAATGACATAAAAAGTAAACTACTGGGCGTAGAATTGCGATTCATGTTTCTATATATTCAAGAAAATGTTGCCTTTTATCCTATCCACATGGAGAAACCGTATCCTGCCAAACTTGACCCAGCTGCGCACGTGATATTTTGTTACGGTATTTAAAGCTAGGGAAGCCTCCGTGGCTTAGGCGGCAGCACGCCGGCCTCTCACCGCTGGGTCCGTGGTTCAAATCCCGGTCACTCCATGTGAGATCTGTGCTGGACAAAACGGAGGCAGACAGGTTTTTCTCCGGGTACTCCGGTTTTCCCTGTCAAAATTTCATTCCAGCAACACTCTCCACTATCATTTCATTTCATCTGTCATTCATTTAATCATTGCCCCAGAGGAGTGCGTCAGGCCTCGGCACAATTCCTATCCTCGCCGCTAGACGGGGGCTTCATTCATTCCATTCCTGACCTGGTCGGAGACTGGAAGCAGGCTGTGGATTTTCATTTTCATTTAAAGCTAGGACAGTCCCACTCCTCCCAATGTTCGGTGGCCACGCGCCAAAATATTATTGAACATTAGAAACCACGCGTAATCTGATATGTGAATGAAACGTCTGAAAGTGGACGTTGCGACCGTGTTAAAACCATCACATGAGCTGTAATCCACACACATTGTTCTCGGTGTAGTATAGTGTAGATAAGTCTTGCTCAGGGACGTTCGGTGGGCTCTGAGAGCGCATAATTAGTACCCTTCCACAAATTGATTGCCGGCGGTCGAGATGGGAACTATTCTTTGTTTACTTGTGTCACACGTCAGCCTGCTTCGTTGACAGGTACAGTTGTGCGAGTAGGATATAACTCAGCTCCAGTAGCCTCAGTCATCGTTTAACTGTCCGTGGTGATAAGAGTTCCTGTGACGCGCAATGCTGCTTGACTTATGTGCAGAATGCACTCTGTCATCGCTGTGTTCCCCACTTCATGCCCATGGGGCAGCTGCTACAATAAACAACAAACACTGGCGCAGCCACGCTCAGCGGCAATCATATATTATTTCAGTAGTATAGATCCCTCCTGCGGCGCTCACAAGCGACCGATCGTGACAAATGAGCCTTCAAATGAAAGAGAATATACATACCAGTGACACATTGCACTCTAATTTCATAAATATACATAATTTCTTTAAATAATGACTTAAAAAAACTGAATGAAGTGTGCGATTTGCAGATACTGTTGCTGCAGGATGATACGCTCCATAATTGCTGTCCACTTCACATTTTGGGTGCTGTGACGCCTGTTTCATGTCATTTTAACATTCTGAGGTCTTTCGTTTATCATTTTGCATCCATGCAAAATCCATTTCAGAAACAGTAATTTTAAAGAATGAGTAGTCTACTCAAATCGTATAATTTCATAAATATCGAATAACCGGTGAGTGTTACGGCTAAGATGTCAATCAATGGGCTCAGCACACAATTGACATTAGCAGTGACGAATTGCATTCTAATTTCATAAATATCAATTTTTGTAAGAAGTGTGCGATTTGCAAATACCATTCCTGAAGGAAAATACGCAACATCATTGCTGTTCAGTTCGCATTTTCGCCGTAGGGACGCCTGAAACGTAAATAGTGTTCTATAATCATTTGGTTCAAATAAAAACATAACAGCCTTTCTCCTTAAGTCTCTTATTATAAACCTATTGGGGAAAGTGTGGTTTATGAACATGCGAGATTTCTCGCACGGGCCCGCTAGTCAAATCTTAAATGGGTAACAGCTTTGGGGGCGGAGCTAAGACCTATGAGCTGCTGTCACATTGACAAGTGATGAACACGCTATAACATCACAGCGTAACACTGACCATTGACTGTAGTTGCCAAGCGAGTAACAGTTATACCGTGTTGTTGTTTTAAGGGGCGGACCAGCTAGGTCATCTGCCCCGTGTATGGTGTGCCAATGATTGCAGTGGCATAGCGGAGGTTGCGTCCGTTATTTATCAGAGCGACGGGTTTGGTAACGTCTTGGGGACTTGGAGGCATTATTTCAATTCAGTACAGTAATTATTTATTTATTTATTTATTTATTTATTTATTTATTTATCGTATGACTTTTAGTGCCGGGAGTGTCCGAGGACATGTTCGGCTCGCCAGAGGCTGTAGCTGCTTCAAGCGGACACCATAGGGTGAGCTACAAGTTCCTTCAAGTTCTAGTAGTTCCAACTTTCGCTACCAGATATCAATGATACCTAGTGGTTAACGTTGGAACTTTGATAGAGCGTTCCAACGAAATCTAACATAGAAATTTAGCTTCACACAAGTTTAGTCTGCGGAAGTATATTTTACATGCCATAAATCTATGACATGAGACCGCCGGCTTTACTTCCCCTCCGAAGGAAGGCATACTGAATGATTTTAACGGTCTTAAAAAATCCGACGACTTCGCTCGGGTTTGAACCAGCTATCTTGAGCACAGCAGTTAAGCATGCTACCAACTACGCCTCCGAAGCCGCTAATTCAGTAATGAAGTGAATACATTATCTCAGTTATTCATTTACAATAGGTTGTCTTTTCTCTCGTAATCTAGTACAGACATCGCACTGCCAACCGACAGTAGTGGCTACGCTGGCTAAAGCGCAGTGTTCGGTAATGGGGGCAAGCTCTCTGCTGACTCGGTAGACGCGTGGGTTCGAGCCCCACCGTCGGCCGTCCTTGAAATGGTTTTCCGTGGTTTCCCATTTTCAACACCAGGCAAATACTGGGACGGTACCCTCTGACAGGTCACGGCCGCTTCCTTCCACATCCTTCTCCAATTTCATTCACCTTAATCAATTCCATCTCTCATCCCGACGCGCAGGTCGCCCACGGGCGTCGAATAGAAAGACCTGCACTAGGTCTCTGAGGAGACCACTCGGGAAAAAACACACACACACACACTGCCACAGGTTAACAAACAAATTCTACAGACACCTAAGTAAACGGGGCTACATGTCCACGATGTCACAAAGCCCCTAAAAGAATTAATCTCGTAATAGAAAGGAGGCAATGGAACCATAAAATCCTTATTAATGTTTATGCAGGCTTAGCGCACGTGTGCTGAACGGTAACGTCCTCCTTCGCAGTAACTCGAATTGTTACGAGATAAAGTGAAGATGGAAGGAATCCGGAATTCAGTCTCTACCTAATGTATCAAATAAAATAATTAACCATACTTTCCATCGATAAAATTCCAGGAGAATAACACACTTACATTTTTTTTTTTTTTTTTTTAACTGACCATTAAGGCCCAGGGCAGAAAATAAATGACTAGAAACTAAAATTAAAATACAAATTAACACAGGCATTAATTACAACAATGCCCTTGTTCGCTTTGCAGGTGAGGCCACCTGGGCGAAGTGTTGATCACACCTCCCCAGTTGTATCCAATCTGACCAAGTGTTCTCAGCTCTAGGACACTGCCTGGAAAGGCGGTGGTGGTGAGTTCCTTCGCTGAGTCCGTGGGAACCACCAACCTGGAGGGTAAAATTGACCAAAAAAAGAAAATAATTACAACAAGAGGGACTGAGACTTGTGCACAAGTAATAATATTATCTTATTATACCAGGTGGCCCATATGCGCCGTGCAATCTACTTATAAGTGTCCCTCTTGTACTATTGTCCGTCCAGAGTTAAGAGTGTACTACGGGCTCTTATGGCACAAGCGTTGCCACGTCTAGCGAGTGTAGACGGGCAGCTATTTTACAGCCCTCCACACGAGTAGTACAGCCCGCTGCCGGACTGAGTATCAGCAAGCTCTTCATCCCGACGGAATTTCGATCCTTCGCGCTATTATAATCTGCAACCTTTTACTATAATTCCCGTAAGAATAACAGAATTTGGAACAGTTTTTTATAAAGATAAAGACTGAGTTATTCCCCTAAGGAGTGGGGGAGCCGAGGATAGTAATTGATTTACATAACATTGCTTACAACGGATTATAAATACTGCGACAATTTACTATTTACTTACATTGGAATGTTAGTTACGTACGATATGGCTATGACAAAACAATTGAAATGACACGAAAGCTAACCTGAGTCATCCGTTAGATATGGATCAAGTTTAATACGAAATATGGCAATATATTCTCCAAGGTCAGCCTAGGTCAGTGACATGATACAAATCATCTGTCGCAACGACACCTACACAGATCCCAGTGAGTCACTTTCATCTGCAGAGGCGAAGAGAGTACCCGGAAATAACAAGTAATTCTGTTCTTATCATATGATACTCCACATATTATTACACGCGTAGATGAAAGATTTTTTTTGCAAGTTGCTTTACTTCGCACCGACACAGATCGGTGTTATGGCGACGATGGGACAGGAAAGGCTAGGGGTGGGAAGGAAGTGGCCATGACCTTAATTAAGGTACAGCCCCAGCATTTGCCTGGTATGGAAATGGGAAATCACGGAAAACCATCTTCACGGCTGCCGACAGTGGGGTTCGAACCCACTATCTCCCGAATACTGGCGACTGCAGCTATCTAGCTCGGTATAGATAGTTGAAAGAAAGTGAACAAAAAATTCAGTGGCACAACGTACATTGGACAATGAATGGCAAATACTACAGACTGATGTGGGAAATTTGCGACAATCTGTTCTTTAAAATATTTCTCAAAACAATCATTATCCATTTCATAATGAGCCTTATCGGTTTATTTTACACAAAACCACAAGCTTCTCATTCGCCACAAATCGCGTAGTTTAACTGCATGAAAGTTCTGTTACGCACATTATTTCAGGTGAGTATTAATAATAATAATAATAATACTAATAATACTACTAATAATAATTTATTTTTATTTATTTATCGTATGGCTTTTAGTGCCGGGAGTGTCCGAGGACATGTTCGGCTCGCCTGAGTCTGTAGCTGCTTCCAGCGGATACCCTAAAGGGTGAGCTACAAGTTCCGTTCAATTTCAAGTAGTTCCAACTTTCGCCACCAGATACCATGATACCTAGTGGTGAACGTTGGAACTTTGATAGAGCGTTCTGACGAAATCTAACCTAACAAATTTTGCTTTACACAAGTTTAGTCTGTGAAAGGATCTTTTACATGCCATAAATCTATGACATGGGACCGCCGGCTTTACTTCCCCTCCGAAGGAAGGCATACTGAAGGATTTTTAACGCTCTTAAAAAATTCGACGACTTCGGCCGGGTTTGAACCCGCTATCTTGGACACAGCAGTTCAGCATGCTACCGACTACGCCACCGAAGCCGCTATAATAATAATATAATATCATCACGGGTTTTTCAAAAACGTACAGCAGCACTTTTCTCCTGATTCTTGGTCTTTATATAATTGGTAGACGTTACAAACTATCTGTCGTTCTCTGCGCCTTAAAATTTCCCCGGGTTTACGTTTCTCAAACGCAACATCAGCCATATCTTTAATGCCACTTATACCTAAATCACAATTATTTTTATATTACACAAAACGATCCTTACACTCCAACACTGTTTCAAATATCTTGGAGAGATCTGGACTCGTGCCTTCAGTGAAGAGCTAAGACACGTACTACAGCGTGCGCGCTGTTCCATCCAGCGCGCAGACTCTGCTGTCAGATACATTACAAAATCATGTTGCATATCAAGAATGTAAGAATTACATATCATTAAATGAATGCTGAGGATCATGTACTATCCACCCATGACCATTAACCTATTAAATACCATAGCGAAAATCCAGTTTTAAAGAATTCGAAGTCATCAATTCTGGGGGAGTCCGCTAAATGTAAAAGCCCATAAGAGCCCGTAGTACACTCTTAACTCTGGACGGACAATAGTGATGAACAGGAGGTCTAATAACTGAATTGTTAAGGGGTAACCTTGCATGCAAGCAGGTTACGTCAGAATGCCAAGAGAAAACAACCACACGGCCGCGCGCTGCATGTTCCTCAGTGCTCCCGTTTAATGCGCCCCATTGCGATATGAAGAATAGTAGCTTTGCACGTGGTTCATCAGCATTAAAGTTGCAATCAACACATCGACAATGGCTGAGGTGTTCACCAAAAACGAGCACACACAGATAATTTTAATCTATGGAGAATCTGGTCAGAATCCCACCAATGCTCGCACATTATATGCACAGGAGATTCCAAATAGACGCCTGCCTTCTATACAAGTATTTCCCCGAACAGAGCTGTAATTAAGAACTAATAGATATGAAGCACATACCAGGATGGCTAGACCCGTCTGCAACAATTCTGATGTTGTGCAGACCGTACATCAGTATTCTGATCGAAGTCTTCACACGGTACGTCGAATTACACCGTACTGAAATAATGAGTTGTTGTTGTTGTTGATGATGATTTTTAGGGGCTTTGCAACATAGTGGTCATGTAGCCCCGTGTAACTTTGTGAAGAAATTCTCTGATAACCTGTGTCACTGTTATTTTATTATTACAGTCTAGTGCAGACATCATACTGACAATAATAATAATAATAGGAATCCTGTTACAGTACTTATGTAGTCAAATTACTGCTAAATTGTTGCACAACATCCAACGTATTGTATACCACGTTGTAACGTTCCTTTGCAAACAGCGATTTGCGATTCTGTAATAAACTGGGTTCATTTGTAAATACGCCAAAGATGCAGAATAGAAAGTTTAATAACACATTAATTTTTACACATAGGCTACAGAAATTCTACTCTACAATAGCATTGCTTGCTGTATGGACAAAAACCTACATGTTATTGCTTCAAAGCTTAGAAAATAAAATAAATTAAAATGACTCCCTTGGACAGCTATTAATAATGAATATGCTCAAAGAATACACCAGCCATCGTCAATATGTTGCCAGCAACTGTCCTCCACATAGTCTCCACATTTGTTCAGACATTTGTCCCATCCCAGCACTAAATTTGAGATGCCCCTGTGGTAGAATTCAGCCGGCTGACTGTGTAACCATCGTCGGACTGCTGTCTTGGCGTTATCGATGCACGTGAATCGCTGTCCTGCCAGGAACTTCTTCAGCGAACCATACCAATGCGAGACCACATGTGGCAACCAGAACCGCTAACAAACTCCGGTCATTTCACTGGGAGAGTCTGGACCACCCACCAACAGTCCGAACCTCGCCCGTAGTGATTTCCACGTTTTTGGTCCGCTGAAGAAGTTCCTGGGAGGACAGCGATACTAAAACCCACAATGATAAAAACTAGGAATAAAATAAAACAATCCATGGGAGACAATAATACAGCTCTGAATAACGGAAGAATGAGGAAACTCATATTTAATTAGATAATATACTAAATTATATGAAGGGTTTCTTTTCGAGGGGGGTGGGGGCTATACATTTCAAGTTTGATCCTTCTAGGCCAGGGCCATCTAGCCATTGCGCTAGGAGATCGCGACCGCGCTCGGAGAGCACTGGGCAGTCAGACTAGCGCTCCTTCCCCTACCGCCACTACACTGTGGCAGCGAGGAGACCTTGGACAGACGGACGATGTTCGGACCGCGCTGTCTATACGTACAGTCGTGCGGCCGACAGCTTTTGAGGTATTGTTGACATATTGATAGGGCTGTTTTGCCATTAAAAATATACCGCATATACAAATCGAATGGCACTCCGATGTATGGAATGTGCAGGAAACTAACGGAAGTGTTAAGTAAAGATTATTGTGATTTATTGCAAACTGAAATGTGAACATATTAGAGAGGAAATTTATCAACATTTTACCAATATGGACAGATAGTAGAGACCTTGAGTGACTTTTGCTCCTTCGTTTTTACGAACTTTTAGTTTTTGAGGAAAAAATATTCTCCAAATTGGGTACAATATTTCTGGACACAGCTATTCGTAAATAATTGCACAAGTTTCTATCGCTCATCGTTGCACGATTTTTCTTTTGGTAAGCTTAAGAAACGAAAAGAAACGCTCACAAATGTACGTTGAGCCAAACATTGCTCACTTCTGCGCGGCGGGCCGACCGCGCGCTCAACAAGCCAAGCTCCTCCCACCACTACCGAAACTACCTTCCACCAAAGCGCATGGAGCACTGGCTTAGAGCGCGGCCGGAGGGCTAGCGCTCAGAGAGTGCTGTGTGGATGGCCATGTTCTAGGATTAACTCGTGGGATGAATAGAAACTAGGGGCCCAGAAATTCTAGTCATGGAACCCCCAGTAGCTCTCTACGGCCGTGCCTAAAAGTTGTAAGCTTCCATTTCCCGAGACCTAGGCTTTATCCGTATTGACTACTTGGGTGTGTGTGATATAGGAAGAAAGGAGGGTTGTACGTTATATTGAGCTCCCAGTGTTACTCGCTCCTTCGTGCAATCAAGTTCGTGAGTTGGAAACTGGTCAGCACAAAGCACATCGGTAAATAAAAAGCTAATGACATCATGTCTGAGTTGAGTGACAGATGTCTGAGGTGGGGCATCGCGAACAATGCTGTGACATCATTCAGCCCCGGCCGGGCGGCCCGCAACCTGTTCCTCGTCTTCTTACCCGCTTCATACCAGTTCCTGTTGAACTTCTTTTTGCCCGAGTACTGCTGTTCTCCGCTGCACGTACACGGTGACTGTCTTCGTGTGGGTTGCGTAATACAGCAGCAGTCTTCAGCTGTTGAATCCAGAATACTGAGTTGTTTTGGCTTAGCGCACTTCACTCCATGAAAGAAATATGTTTTTATCATTTTAAATGATCTTGTCGACTTCGTCGTTACGCTGGGGTCTGGCGTTACGTTACGGTGACGGGACGAAATGTACCCAGATGCACTGAGGTGTGTGACGTCATAGTACCGCTTGGTGCATGTGTTCCCCGACAATCTCTACTTCGTTAGTATAAGACAAAAATCCCTGATTCCTGGATGTTACGGTTAATGTCGAAAACCACTGGATGGATTTTGATGCGGTTTTCACCATTCTGTAAAGGATATCTCGAGGAGAGATTCTGTAGAAAATAATTTATGTATGATCAAAGGAAGCCAAGCAGTAACGATTTCAGTGAAAATGTCGAAAACAAACTTAGCGTCCGTGCGCTTCTTAAGCTTACGCTGGGCAAACCGTTAAAAATATCAATATACTATGAGCGTAAGAATTGGTCAGCATGAAAAGTTCTACAAAAAAGTCCGCGAGAGCATATCTCTATCTTCAATACATCGCCCACTATAAGTGTTTTTAGACTGGATGGAAGGGGCGCGTCCCCGCGCGCTCTGGTGAGCGTGACGGCATCCCGCGCGCTTGACCTTGCTTTGCCCTTGGTCTGCACTTGCCGTTCGCGAGTAATTTGAAACAAGATAAGCAACATACGTATTATGCAGATCATTTTCTAACATGTCAAGGGTCTTTGGCTTCGAGCGAAGCGAGAAGCCTCCAGCCTTTCTAGTATTTTTCAGCATTTGTAGCATTTAAAATGATACAAAGTCTAGTCTTTCGGACTGTCACTTTTTTTTTGTTTCATTCATTTAGGCGGCTCCGGTGGGGGTAGTTGGTAGCATGCTAAGCTTCTACGCCCAAGGTCGCGGGTTCAAACCCAGCCGAATTCGTCGGATTTTTTAAGAGCGTTAAAATTCCCAGAGTATGCCTTCCTTCGGAGGAGAAGTAAAGCCGGCGGTCACATGTCATAGATTTATGGCATGAAAATACCTTCCACTAACCTCACTTGTGTGGCGCCAAAATTTGTAGGTTAGAATTGATAACGCTCTATTTGTTCTAACGTTCGCCACCAGGTGCTGACTACGATGCCATCTAGTAGGCAAGTACGCAAGCTAGGTGTCGTGGACGGTAGCATTTGGTAGCAAAAGTAGGAACTACTTGAATTACTGTCTGCAGTCCTTACTTGAATTAAAAACAGATAGGCTAACACACACTAATACAGTCATCACAATTAACACCGGTTATCAGACAGATTCTACACACCCAAAGTACACGGGGCTATAGGACCGCGTTGTTGCAGCCCCTGAACTAAGGAACCAACCAACGTTGTTTCATTTGAAGGGTTTGGTCATCATGGTAATTTAGCCCGGTGTACGGGGAGGCGTGTTGAATTTTTTCTGATAACCTATGTTATTGTGGTGTATGTATTAGTGTGTGTGTATTTGTAATTAGCGCGGATTGGTACAGAGGTGGCCGTGACCATAAGTTAGAAACCATCCCGGCATTAGCCTGGAGTAGAAGCGGGATACCACGGAAAACCACTTCCAGAGTGGCTGAAGTAGGACTCGAATCCTCCTCTTCTCAGATCTGACTCACGAGGCTGAGTGAACCCCTTTCCAGCCCTCACACCAGAATTAAATTTATTGGCAGAGCTGGGAATCGAAACGGACCTACGGACGCGACAGCCAAGCATGCTAGCTGCTACACCGCAAGGTGTTGCCTTAGAAGTTTACTCTAGCATTGTAGAGCTCGTAATAAGCGATGTTCCAAAGGTTGATTAATGGAATAATTCGAAATTAATCGCAAACGATTAATCGACTGACCTTTAAGTCGATTAATTGACTTAAAGATTAATCGGCTAGCCGAAGAATTGATTAATTGATTACTAGACACGAGATATGAAAAGAAGTTCAAATGAGAGGCCTCCGCTTAAAGGTATAATAATAATAATACCGTATGGCCTCGGGTGCCAGGTGCAAGCTTTGTTATTTGCACCCAGAGGGCAGCTTGCATGTCAAATTTCGTCGTCCTTGGAACGCTATGAAAGTCAAGGAGGTTAGATATCTAAGTTCCTTTACACTATAGCCCTTTCTATTAGAGAATGGAGGAACTTTGTGTTGGCGGAAAATCCCGAGATTAATTTTGCCATTATGAACACGGTCTACTGAATTCAAATGGGTTCATTAACATGCCAAGAACGTATGACATGCATGTCGTGATTTTTGTCGCCTTTCATAAGTCTCTTACCACGGCCAGGAGCGAACCTGCAAGCGGGGGGGGGGGGGGGTAGTCCGACACGTTAACCACTCACCCATCGTGGGAAGCTACCGCTTAAAGGTGAGCTACGATTATTTTCGGATTGAAGTATAGAAATCTATACAAGTTACCTTTCGCCTAACTAACTCGCATACAAAGTGTCCTTCGTTGTTTATATTAACGATAACCAATTAAGAGTCAGTGACAGTGGAAAGACAAATTGGGAAGTGTTTCGAAAAAAAAAAAACTAATAGTTTTCAGTAAAGATTTTGAATTCTTGTTCAATGTTTACAATTTAGACCAGGAACATTTTTGTTTTAATATCTTTTAGCCTAGTTTTCACAAAGAATGTATTTTAATTAAATGTCTGGTTAGCTTCTGTGAGAGCGTAGTGAAAATGAGCGAAGTAAGCTATATGGATTAATCGACAATGCATTTAATCAATTATTCGACCAACCTATTAATCGTTTAATAGGCCAATCGATTAATCTTTATTTGTAGCAATCTATTTTAAGCTTCGATTAATCGATTATTCGATAACTGAAACTAATCGATTGCATTGTATTGTGAGGTCCAAAATTTGAAGAAAAAACAAACAAATAGAGTGGCAGGCAAAAAGAAAATAATAGCAGTGTTTGTAATAATAATAATAATAATAATAATAATAATAATAATAATACGATGAAGCAACACGATATATATCAAAGTATTGAAAAAAATCACATATTCCAATACAGAATATGTGACTCAAATTGCTCCATACTGTAGGGGATTTTCCATTTCATAAAATGTATGGCTTTTCTTGACATCACTGCTTATAATGGTTCATGTCTTTGTGAGTGTTTTCAGTGATGTTGAGGTATATTACGAATGTCGTAATAATTTTTTCCTTTGATAATGTCAGGGTAGCCCTAACAACCGGTTATGAGCCAAGTCCTTGCATACTCATTTAAATTTTATGACATGTGACAGTAATTAACATGTTTATCAGTTTCTTTTTACGGCTAATAAATTCAAAGATATGAAAGACAGGGCAATACATTTTAACGTTGAGCAAATTCTACTTCTGTTAAAAAAAACTCTTCAGAGAGGCCTATATTATTATTATATTTAGAAGTGCACGCAAAATGCAAATAGCATACAATAAATCAAAATTTGACGTAGTCCACTAGAGATTTTTGCCTATTGCTACACAGAGTCAAATGATATGTATCACAGAATTCATCACACAATTAAGCACACATACTATATTATTATTATTATTATTTTCGTTTCGGTCATCTAGGGACCACGAGCCAATTTCAAAGCTTGGTCCTTTGCTGTTCCTTCTTCTTCCTCCAATATTCCTTCATCATCTCACTATGTTTCCTCTTCCTTTCCTCGGTCCATTTCGAGCCGAATTTCTTTCCCTTCCACCCTTGGAATCCTTCCATTTTTAGCACTTTTTGCCTTAAAATATCGGTGTGTGGTGTATCTTCTTCTCTGATGTTATTTCTTTCCAAATCCTTTTTTTTACTTCCTGTACCCAGGTTGTTGTTGGCGTCTTGTTCCACAGGAATGTGAAGATCTGCTTGGTTAACCTACCGTCATCCATCCTGTACAAATGTCCTAAAAATAGCAATCTCCTCTTCCATATTGGTTCTATATTATTATTATTATTATTATTATTAAATAAATCATTATGGAATGGGATGGTAACGTTCCAAATGCAGTTAAGATTTCTTCATACGTGATAAAAAGTGATTAATTTAGTTCGGATGAATTTGTCGTTTGTTCTATGATCTCTTGTGCTACTCCATACGAGACAATTCCTTATAGCAGTATCTGTAGTGATAATAGACTAATAATAATAATAGTATGATGATGATGATGATGATGATGATGAAAAAGGACATGATATCATTGGTTTTACGTCCCTTTGAAATACTGCGGCTTTTAGAGACGCCGGGGTGCCAGAATTTTGACCCGAAGGGCATCTTTAATGGGCCAGTAAGTCTACTGATAGAGCTCCCTCGCATGTGTGCATCCTCAAATGCCAACTGATTGCGCCAGAATTAGATCCTGAAAGCTTGGACACAGCAGGCGAGAACGTAACCGCTGTGCCACGCAGCCAGGATGATGATGATGATGATGATTATAAAATGAGCTCTCCGTCCTTTATGTTGTTGTTCTTATTGTTGTTTCATTTGAGGGGCTTGGGCATCGTAGTTATTTAGTCCCGTGTCCTTGGGTGTGTGTAGAATATGTCTGATAACCTGTTATATTGTGGTTTATGAAGTAGTGTGTGGATTTGTAATTCAGGTGAGGATAGGGAAGGAGGCGGATGTACCCTTCAGTTAGGAACCATATCGACATTTGACTGGAATAGCAGTGGGAAGTCACGGAGAACCAGGATGGGTTTAGTGGGAATCGAACCCACCTCTTCTCAGTTCTGCCACACGAGGCTGAGTATACATCGTTTCAGCCCTAAGACCATAATTACTTTTTTTTTTTTTGGCAGAGCCTGGAATCGAACCTGGACGTCAGGGGCGATAGCCAAGAATGTTAGCCGCTACACCACTAATGGTTCACTGAAACTTTCGAAGGGTTTGCTCGTTAGTAGCCTGAAGGCCCGGGTGTCAGTGACGTCTTCGTCATTCATTTCATCCTCACCACAACGCGAGGGTCTGCTACGGGCGTCAACTCGAAAGGCCTGCACCAAGCCTCTGTGGAGACCACGCGCAATATAATAATAATAATAATAATAATAATAATAATAACACTTCGTGAAATAGAAGTCAGGACAGAACTCCAAATTTCGGTTGAGAAGACTAAATAGGCCTATATGGAACTAAATTAGGATTCAACAATCAACTTTTAATCATCAAATTTGGAAATATCTCCCAATTAGATAAATTTAAGTTCTTTGGAGAAATTATTCAGCCAGCAGGGTTAAATCAAGAAGCCAACAAAAAAAAAAAAAAAGGAAAAATTGCAAAGTTATTAAGAGCATATTAAATTACCTGGAACATATCCATATCGCTAATCGCATAATTACGACGCTATAATACTATCGTATTTAACATTAACTTTAACAAAGTCATTCAATAAAAAAATTAGAGGCCTGTGAGATGTGGCTCTATCGACGAATGCTAAGAGTATCATGGACAGATTATATCACAAATGCCGAGATCCTTCGAAGAATGTGAAAGAATATGGAAGTCTTGGTCACTGTAAAACGAGTGAGATGCAATACCTCTGCCACATTATGCGCAACAGAAGCAGATACCATCTACTACAAGAAATTCTGCAAGGGAAGATACCCGGAAAGAGAAGTGTTGTCAGGAGACGAATCTCCTGGCTAAAAAACCTCAGAGACTGGACTCTCAAGATATCGGAAGAGTTATTCCAAACGGCTGAGAACAGAGAAACCACAGCCAAGATGGTTGCCGATACCCGGAACGGATAGAAGAATATTGTCGTGAAACCAGAAGTACTTTACGCATCAGATACATCGATACTGGGGCAGATAACAAATGATAAACATCGAGAAACATGTTGTTGTTTGAGTCTTGAGTCTTTTGACTGGATTGATGCAGATCTCCAGGTCTCTCCAGATCGTTTCATCTTTACATTGCTACCACACCTTACATCCGAGGCAATCTACTGCATGGATTTGATTAAAATGTTGTCAACATTACACGTTCGAGAATTAATTTTCTTATTTGTTGCCTAATGGCAAGATGATGTAGAACAGGGTTTCTAACCTTGGTCTACCCCTACAGTTCTTATCCTTACCCATATTACCATAAGTAAGTTTGCTATTCCTGGATGTCTTAAATCGTGTCCCACCAACCTATTTATTCTCTTCATTAGCAGTCGCCAGAAACATCTCTCCTCTCCCACTCGTCTTAATACCTATTCATTTGTTACTCTATCTACATATCCATCTTCATCATTCTCCTGTAACATCACATTTCAAATGCATCTATTTTTCTCTTTTCTGCTGCACCAACAGTTCATGTTTCAGTTCCATAGAGTGCCACGCTCTAGACAAAGGCTTTCAAAAATGACTCTCTAATACCTATATTCGATGTCAACTGATCTCTTTCCTGTAGAAATACTTTCCTTGCCTGAGCCAAACTACTTTTTATATAATCTTTGGTTCGTCCACTATTTTTGGGTATAATGAGTAAAATATAATAATAATAATAATAATAATTACACCCAGGTCTTTTCAAACTGATGCAGAAAACAGTCATACTTTCTACGTTTCGCGTAGTAAGGCTGTTTTTGGGCAATCAGGCCTGAAGGATTGGGGGAAAAGTATAAAACTACTACTCAATGCAGTCACCAAGAATTTGCTCCTTATGATTTATAGGTACCTGGGATTGTAAATGATTTCTTTCCAGCAAATATGCTGAGAATGTGTAAGCGCATGCGCAAAATAAACAACAATAATAATAATTAATATTATCATCATCATTATCTTCATCATATGAAATGTAGTCTTCTACAGAATGTCACTGTGTGTCAGTTGTTGGAATATGTGAGAAGAACGCAATTTTATCTAATTTGACCACCCTTTTCTTACCGTCATAAATCCCCCGACATTATCTCCAAGGTCATACGGGTTTAATGTGGGACGGGAATGGTTGTTTGCTATCTATATTGTAACATGTGATAATAATTACACAACACATGTTAAGAAATGCCAATGACAGTCTACCTATATTTTAATGTCGGCTAGGATGAAGGCCATCATTGTATGTTACGCGTTAAGTGAATATGGAAATACATTATAGTGGAGACAGTATGTAACCTTCCGGTTTATAAATGGCTAACAATTTACATTTTAAAGGCCGTCTGGCTTTGTTTACACAACCTGTGGGAGATACTACATTGTTAAGATATTATCTTTTGCGAAGGAGCTGAGCATTAATTACTTGTGTTTGATATCAAGGTGTTAATAATAATTATAACAAGGCGACGTGTGAATATTGCTAACACGGCATTGAATTTTAAAAAAGAAAAAAATTACATAATCGTGAAGGTATCTTTCTCCGTCGGTCGCGCGGATTACTATTGTTATCCAGGTTACCGGGTGAGTTAGCCGTGGTCGTTACGGCATGACTGCTGGCAGTCGCTCACATCCGGGAGGCGAGGAGGTTCGAATCCCCCCGCCGGCAACCTTGAAGATGGTCTTCTGTGGTTTCCCATCTTCCTTCCAGGCAAATGCAGGGGTTGGTCCCTCACTATAGGCCACAGCCGCTACCTTCCAACTTCTCGTCCTTACATTCCAACTTCCCTCCCCAACGGTACTTGTAGCTCACCCATTGGGTGTCTGTCTCGAAGCAGCTACAAAACTGGCGAGCCTAACATGTCCTCGGACACTCCCGGCACTAAAAGCCATACGCTAAAAAAAACAGGTTCATTTGAAAAACAATCAGGGCTTTATAGTGCATTCAGAACCCAGGTAACGGAGAGGATCTTTATACGAAGAGAGAAAGAAAGCGCTGATTTGATGACTCAAACAAGATGTTCAGTAAAGATCATATAGCCTACTTTCTCCTAAATGCATTGGTATACTTATAATATTCTTTGTCCTTTTCAAGGAGTATGGTAATTGAATGTTGGTTGTAGTAGTTTGTTGAAAGGTGGTTCGATTTGGTTTCGTCGTGTGTGATTTGTTAGGGGGGGGGGGGGGGTCGATATGAACACATACACGACCGCCATATTCAAACTATTGGGTTGATGACCTTCTAGTTGGGTCAAAAGATGCTTCCCACATGAAGGTATATTCTGGACGGTATATTGTTGCAAAATTTGGTAGAGATCAGATGATTAGGTTAGTCGTTGATTTAGGGTTTGAACATTTGGGTGGCCGCCATTACGTTTCCGTCAAGATGGCGGCGATATAAAACATGACACTGAGGTGCCCTTTGCTAGCGCTACCTCTGTACCAAATTTCATTCAATGCGGTTTCACCGTGTTTGAATTGATAGAGGGGGGAGGACAGACATACCAAATCCCACACACACAGAGACACTCAATTTTTTTGGCCCTATGTAGCCTATATCTCGTAAGTCTACTCTCATTTTTTTTTTGCAAAACTCGAAAGTAGTCTAAGAAACTGGCAGGATGTCAAAGATGGCAAACGAACAAGATCTACACGTTACTGAAATGAGATTGGTTGTTAACACGTAGTCCATAGAGGCTCAATTGGGATGAAATAATAATAATAATAATAATAATAATAATAATAATAATAATAATTCCCATAAGTTAATCTGCAACAAACCTGCTGTGATAAGATCACCAAATATCTGCCCTTGGCTGAGGAAATACGGCAAATGTGGAGACGGGAAAGTGTAGTGGTTCTGCCCATAGTCATTTCTTCTACCGGCATCGTCCCTAAATCGTTGGCTCGCAATCTGGAAATATTGGGAATATATCCTGGTCTACATATCACCATGCAGAAGGCCGTCATCTTGGAGACCTGTTCCATTGTTCCATCGTTTCTCAACGTGCCACCTTAAGAGAATTAGCCATACCGTCTTGCAAACAAGCCGACGATATGTTGATATGTCCCACTTATGTGGTGAAATGAATGTGATAACAATAATAATAATAATAATGAACATCGGATACCGTATAAAATCTATAGGCTTCGCAGTTAGCCTAGCTAGCTTACAGAATACGCCACCGGTAGCCAGAAACATTCACCCACGTGCTGTTGGTGTCTGATGAAGTAATCCTTACCTCGTTGCTACATTGGCTATGAAGTACATCTTATATAAGTTAGACTTACGTAAGACATCACGCCCCATATATATGTGTAATTACCGGATGTCATATTGTACTTCCCACTGTCTTGATAACACTTAATTGTTCTTGCATTAGTAATAACATCAAGATCTCATGTTTGCTTGGGGTAGGAAATGAACTTGTCTCCTTGCTATTGTTTGAGAGGCGGATAATTTCACAATGCATCAATGTTGGAAGTTGTTGCCTAATACAGAATGATTTAACGCCAAGTTCGGAGTTTGCTTTCCGCCTTCAAACAGAGAAACTCCATATCTAGCTAGCGTGTTGCAAGTGAGAAGTCGCTGTACATTCTGAAATGTGTCCTACAGATATATTCAATGTTAAAATAATCTATTACTCGATCTTTTCTAACCTACAAATTTAGCTTCACACAATTGTAGTTAGTGGAAGGTTCTTTTACATGCCATAAATAAATAAATAAATAAATAAATAAATAAATAAATAAATATGACATGGGCCGCCGGCTTTACTTTCCCTCCGAATGAAGGCATAATGAGGGATTTTTAACGCTCTTAATAATCCGACTACTTCGGACGGGTTTGAACCCGCGTTCTTGGGAATAGAAGCTCAGCATGCTACCAACTACACCACCGATTAGCCAGTATGAGACTATAAATGATCAAACTCTCTTTATCGCCAAACGCCTACTGAACACCTAGTTGGTGCGATTTGCTACGCCATGCACACTTTTTCCGACCATACGGTATTTTTCGTGAAATACGTTCATTATATAAGGCATGATCAAAAAGTTTCCGGTTGAGGGCGCTGCCGCAGCGTATATGCGATGTAACGCGACCCCGATGCGGGTATTTAGCACCGTGTACTCAGGTGTGTATAGACTCTTTATTTATCTATATATTTAAAACACTAAGCTGTTTTTTGTACACACGAGATTGTGAAAACGACTTAACCGATTGGCTTCGTAAGACATTCTAACGAAAGCTCTTGGCATGCAGATTTGCAGAGTTTCTTTAAAAGGAAAATATATGTTACGGTATATTTTTAAATGATTAAAGAAATATGTAATAGTTGTCACTCCCGCGCATGCGCACAATGGCCTTTCTCAACAAGCAAAATGGCGATTCCGGTCGCGTCTAACTGAGATCTTTGTTCATGAGAACTAAAAAGGATCTCCAATAATGTTAGTTATGTTTTTACAATGTGCATTGAAATAGAATTATATTAAATAAACCACGAATTGAAAGACATAAACTGCAGGTTGAGTGTGTATACTGGTTATATAGCTTAATACTGCAGTGTCACATAGTTGTCTGGTTGGCCAAGGGGATAAGGTTACTGGCCTGAAATTTGTATTATGCATAATCGAGAGGGTTCGATTCCCACCTCGGATATGTTTTTTTATTTTCATTTTCTTCCTTCCTACGATTGGTATTGCATTGTAGAAAGCTCTTGGCATGCAGATTTGCAGAGTTTCTTTAAAAGGAAAATATATGTTACGGTATATTTTTAAATGGTTAAAGAAATATGTAATATTTGCCGCGCATGCGCACAATGGCTTTTCTCAACAAGGAAAATGGCGATTCCGGTCGCGTCTAACTGAGATCTTTGTTTATGAGAATTAAAAAGGGTCTCCAATAATGTTAGTTATGTTTTTACAATATGCATTGAAATAGAATTATATTAAATAAACCACGAATTGAAGGACATAAAGTGCAGGTTGAGTGTGTATACTGGTTAGATAGCTTAATACTGCAGTGTCACATAGTTGTCTGGTTGGCCAAGGGGATAAGGTTACTGGCCAGAAATTTGTATTATGCATGATCGAGAGGGTTCGATCCCACTTCGGATAAGTTTTTTATTTTCGTTTTCTTCCTTCCTACGATTGGTATTGAGTAGTGGAGTACTAGGAGTTCTGCCCCACTTCAAAACCCCCCTTGCTCTACTACTAAGCCTCAGCCATGTTAAATATCTCTTGAACGCATGGTCCGATTTTGACAAATGAGGTATTGTTGGACTCGGGCTGACGTCCTCTTTGCTATGGACCACTCATTATATTTTTCAAAATTTTTTTGAAAATTTTTGTTTTCGAAAATAGGCGATAGTTTGAAAACCAAACAGGATAGAACGTTGTGCCATGGCTCAAACGAACAGTCTTTATGACCTTTATTTTTTGTAATAAAAAATTTTTATTTTTTATATTTTTTTGAAAACACTCGAATTTTGAAAATCCTATATTTTGGAAACTAGGAACTCTACAAAAAAAATTGTTTAACGTAAATCAATGGTCCCTACCCCCTCTACCCCCAAAATAAATTTAAAGTCTCTAGAATGAAAACCTGCAGTAGTGTGGTAAGGACAGAGCTGCTTATAAAAGCAAGTGGTGAGCCCCTGCGACCTTGGAATGGAAGGAGCCATGCTAGGAGGGCGTGCTTGGATTCGTTTTTTTCGTCTCGTTGTGCTCTTTACGGGAATGTCGGTGTCGAAAAGGTGAAAATCTGGAAACACAGTCTTTTTGGGGTAAAAACGTGATTTTAGACTTTTTGCTATATCTCGCGAACCAATCATGCTAGAGGCATGTTCGACAGGTCCAAGGACTCGGGGTGACGTCCTCTCTGCTATGGACCACTCGTTATAATTTTTAATAAAATTGGAAACTCGATTTTGGGGTAAACACATGCTTTTTGTGATTTTGCCGATATCTAACGAACCAATAACGTTAGAGGCATGTACGACGGGTCCAAGGACTCGGGGTGACGTCCTCTTTGCTATGGACCACTCGTTGTAATTAAAAAAAAATGGGAAATGCGATTTTGGGGTAAACACGTGTTTTTTATGATTTTTGCCGATATGTCACGAACCAATAACGCTAGAGACGTGTACGAGGTGTCCTAGGACTCGGGCTAACACTCCATTTCAAATGTGGTAGATATTTTTTTTCCAAAAAGATAATTCACAAAGGGCCTAACGCCATACATGTTGAAAAAACGTTTTCTTTTTCTTTACCTGTTTATAATGTTCATGAAGCGTGGTGGTTGAGAGAGACGATACGGCTGGATGTGTGTGTTTCAACGAACTTGTCGCTGACCACGGTGGCTGTGTTCAATAGATCAATCGCTATTTCGGCGGGTCGGTGTATGACAGAGCGAGGGTGCGTTTTTCCTGATATTTTACCTTTAACGTGTAAACGGGGATGAGAACTAGGTTCTATGTTGGTCGAAGCGAGTAGAGAAAATAAACTTACAGGAGGTGAATGTCATTTGAGCTTATTGAAAGGCTCCGATCTGACTTGACAATAGGTGACGCTTGAAGGTGAAATAATCTGACCATCGTGGTGGCAGGGGAGTGTGAAAGGCATGCACACACATTTGTGAAACCACATGTAGGCTAAACCAGTGACATCCTGTCTTGCTTCGTACGTGACAAAATGCAAGTTCAGGTGACATTTGATCTACCTCAGGTGTTCACCTGGGACGTTATCTGTCCACGTGCCTGATAACAGAATGGTCAAAGCGTGGAAAAAAAAAAAAGATTATACATGCAATGTAGCATATATAAAGACATGTCGTTATCATTTCCACGCTCACTTAGGTGACTACCTTTGAACACACTGCGTTTATCAGTTTTGGTGTTGGTGGAAAATACTTAACCTTGTTGTGGGGTAGGTATATATTTATTCATTTATATATTTATTGATTTTATATAAATACATGCAATTATTTATTGATTAGATAATTAATGATTTTATTTATTTATTTGTTTGCAGATAACGTGTATAGCCTACCTGTCGTGTGTCTGTGGGAAATATATTAAAGAAAGAGAAAGACAGACAACTAGAAAAGAAAACCATTTCCATACTAGCCCACGAGACGGGAATATAGAAAAGCATTACACGTCAAGGTGAGATTTGTTTTTTTAAATATATAACCTGTTTGATTTTGTTTTGTTTATGAAATGCATAAACTATATGGAATGGATATACTTATGGTGGTTTATTTTATTTCTTTTTAGAGTGTTGGAAAACGCTTGACCTCTGTGAATAACCAGGAACGTGTGTGTTTTTTGGATTATTGTCAGACAGTCTACATTTCTAAACTCAGGTGAGTGTGTTCTTTCAAAATAATGTCTTTTACTGCTGCGGATACGTTAACTTGGGAAACCCTAAACAGTTGTTTCAAATCGCGTGTGTGCTCTGGCCGCATAGTGAATGTTAGAAAAAGTTCGATTCCCAAAGAATTTTTAGAATCTTGTTTTGAAATTTTTAAAATTGAAATTTGTACAGCGCAAAGGTTGCATATGGCTTTAAAGGTGAATACAGAACTAGTGTGCGATTTCGTATATAAAAAGAAGGATGTAGAGCATAAAGAGACATTCTATATTTGCAGTAAAATGCAAGAGCTATTCATAGCCCATAATTTGGAACAGTGGTATGAAACCCACGTGGTGAATGCCTTGCTGTCAAAATTTGATAAACTGCAACAAGGACCGAGTGGTCTAGCCTTAGACAAAATTCATCATTTACAAATCAACATTTGTCATTTCAACCCGTTGAATGCTGGGTCTAGCTATATTAAAACACCTCCAGCAATAGCTTCGAAAAAGGCTGTGGTGAATATTGAGAACCATGACAATGATTGCTTTCTGTGGGCTGTGGCTGCGTACTTGCAGCCAGCTCAAGATCGTCATGTTAACAGACCAGGAATGTACAAGGCCAAGTTTGTTGAATTGAAACATACTTTAAATTTAACTCGAGTGACGTTCCCTATGGACTTAACCGAGATCCATAGGTTTGAACGAGACAACCAGGACTTTTCGTTCATGGTGTATGGCCTTGACGGTGATGAGATTGTGGGTCCTCTTTATGCCACAAAAGAACCGAAACGACATCACATTCATCTTTTATATTTATCTGTAGGAGAAGTGAATCACTATTGCCTCATTAAAAGCCTGAGTAGATTGCTAAGCAGTCAAATGTCCAAAGCACATGGTATAAAGCATATTTGTGACCGTTGTCTCCAATACTTTTGGACGCCTACTTCTTTGGAACGTCATAGGGTAGATTGTGTTACTCAGGAAGCGGTGAGATTGATATTGCCACAAGGGGACAAGGCTGTGTTAAAGTTTAAGGACATTCATAAGCGTGACACTGTTCCCTATGTGGTATATGCAGATTTCGAAGCTCTCACCACACCCATGGCGGGATGTGAACCAGATCCCTCCATGAGCTCAACCACACCCATTCAAAAACATGAACCCTTTGCCATAGGATTTAATGTGGTGTGTGCCCATGACCCCACACAATCCGTTTACAAATACCGTGAGGGGCCAGATTGTGCCAAATGGTTCTTGGATGAACTTGTCAAGTTGGCCGACCATGTACAGGAATTACTGGACCACCCAGTACCCATGAGCCTATCTCCAGAACAACAGCAGCAGTATGAGCATGCCATGACATGCCATATTTGCGAAAAGCCACTGATCAATGCTGAAGACACCGTTCGTGATCACTCGCACTTTACGGGGGAGTTTCGTGGAGCTGCGCATAGTAAATGCAACTTGAACTTTCCAGCTCCTCGTTTCATCGGTGTCTTTTTCCACAATCTGGCGAATTATGACATTCAGTTTTTGATTCGTGAATTGGGCCATGTTAACAAGGGCTCGTTTACCATTATTCCCCAAAACCATGAGCGTTTTACAGCCCTGACATGGTGGTTGAGCAACTTTAGCATTCGATTTTTGGATTCCTTTAAGTTTATGGCATTCTCGCTAGACAGCCTTGTGAATGGCTTGAATGAGGAGGAATTAAAAAATACTAGAATGCATTTTAATGATCCTGAGCAATTTCAATTGTGCATTCGGAAAGGTATATTCCCGTATGATTTCTGCAACAGCTGGGACGTGTTAAAGCAAAGAAAACTCCCTCCACAAGAGAAATTTTACTCGAAACTAACACGCAGTACCGTTTCCGATGAAGACTATGCACATGCATGTCAAGTTTGGCGAGTGTTTGGCATGAAGACGCTAAGTGAATATGCTTTGCATTACCTAAAACTGGATGTATTGCTGCTCACTAATGTGTTTGAAAAATTCCGTAACTTGTGTCAACACATTTACGGTCTTGATCCGGCTCACTATTACACGAGTCCTGGACTCTCGTTCGATGCCGCTTTGAAATACACTCAAGTGGAATTGGATTTACTCACTGACGTAGACATGGTTCTATTTTTTGAAAAGGGCATTCGTGGCGGCTTTGTGTCACTTAACCAACGCCATGCTGAAGCGAACAATGTCTACATGTCTGATTATTCACCAGACAAACCAGAATCGTACTTAATGTACTATGACGTGAATAATTTGTACGGTTACGCCATGAGTCAGCCTTTGCCCTATGGAAAGTTTGCTTGGCTGACAGAGAAACAAGTGTCAGAATTTCATGTGAACATGGCTAGCCAAGAAACAGGCCGTGGATATGTGCTAGAAGTGGATATTGAATATCCATCATCCTTGTATGATGAACATGCCGATTTCCCATTCTGTCTTGAGCAAATGGTTCCCCCTGACAGTAAAGTGAAAACTGAAAAACTCATGGGCACACTTTACAACAAAAATCGGTATGTGCTACATATCCAAATGTTGGTGCAATGCCTCGCCCAAGGCTTGGTGTTGAAGAAAGTCCACAGGGGTATTTCTTTTGCTCAAAAAGCATGGCTTGAGCCATACATGCGACTCAACACAGAGCACCGACAAATGGCAACACAGCAGTTTGAAATTAATTTTTTTAAATTAATGAACAACTGCATCTATGGCAAGTCTATGGAGAATGTCCGCAAATACCGTGACATTAAATTGATGAATGTCTGGGAGGGGCGGTGGGGTGCCCGGCGGTACATTGCCAAGCCAAATTTCAAATCGATCAAAATTATCGATGAGGATTTGGCTACTATTGAAATGAGTAAGACCAGCGTGACCATGGATAAGCCCATTTACTTGGGTCAAGTCATTTTAGACTTTTCTAAATCGGTCATGTATCGATTCCACTATGAGTTTGCGAAACGCCATTTTGAGGACGTCTCTCTTTTGTATATGGACACGGACTCATTCATTTACCACATTCGCCACTGCAACCCCTATGACGTCATGAGGCAACATAGTGACTGGTTCGACACCTCTTGCTATAGTGCTGACAACGTGTTTCAGCTGCCCATAAAGAACAAGAAGGAAATGGGCGTTTTAAAAGATGAATGCGGTGATTCCATTATGACGGAATTCGTAGGTTTGGCTTCAAAAATGTATGCTTACCGCACACTCGACTGTAAGGAAGCCAAGAGAGCAAAAGGTGTAGGTAGGGCAGTGGTAAAATCGCTACGTGTAGACGATTACTTAGCGGTTTTACGCACTGGCAAAGCTATGTCTCATACACAGTGCAGGATACAATCCAGCAACCATCATTTGTATCTTGTGGAACAGAGAAAACGCACCCTCGCCTCCATGGATAACAAGCGTGTGTGGGCTGATGACCTGCTCACTAGCCTGCCCTGGGGTTATGATCGCAACGAGGAGGAGGTGTGATTTCACTGTTTAATCGTTTATGGGGCATGGCTTTTTGTAACTTGTAGATTTAGAATTTTGTAAATATTGGTTTCTGTCATTGTAAATAGTAGATTTTGTAAATAGTGACAATTCACTTGGACCTTTTGCTCTTTAAAAAGTTGTGTGCAACCTTATTTTTTAAAATTTTTTTGATTGGTAAATAGTGTGATTCTTTTAACGCTGTACAAAGTTGAGTTTTTTTTGTAAATATGAAATAAGTAAGATTTTTAGTAACTTTAATAACTAGTATTTAATTATTTTTCGTAATGTAAATGATAAACTAAAAAGTTCTTTTGGAATGAGTGTGCATGTCGAGAATGTGCTTTTGGGAATAAATAAAGTGGTTGTGTTTGTTCCCAAAGACAGGTGTGAATGTATGAGTGGAGAGAGAAAACTGGTGTGTATGATTGACCAGAGCAAACACGATGAGGTAGAGTGGGTGGGTGGGGTGGGGGTAAATGGTCACTTATATATTCATTTTGTTTTAAATAGTTTCGTTTTTTCATTGAAATGTGACAGTCAAAAGACATTATTTTTGTAAAAACAGTCTTACCTGCAGTAGTCGTAGACCTCGACGTTTCTCCAAACACACATCAACACATTGCAGTATTATCAAGGTCAAGCACTCGCATCAACATCATTGTCAAATCTCAACTTTCGACATACACCAAATGGAAAAAATATGAAAACAGCAAAATGGAAATTCCATGTTTCCATATCACCAAAACAGCAAAACTTAAAACGGCCATTTTTAAAAACTGGAAATGGCCATGTGTGAAATTTGAAAATTCAAAAACTTCAAACGGACATTGTTTAAAATGTGTCATCAGCAAAATGGAAAAATCCATATCATCAAAAACGTTAAACTTGAAACGAACGTTTTCAAAAACTGTAAATTGCAAAATGATAAATGACAGTGTGTGGAATTCATCATGTGTGAAATGTGTAAAATGAAAAAATCAGCCATCAACATCACGATTTCTTAAAATTAAAAATAACAAAACATCGTGCTCTGGAAAACTTTTGTTTTTATTTCATAGTCATAGTGAATTGACAAAAGAAAAATAGAATACAAACAAATCCCAATTCCTCACTCCTCAATGTTTATGTCCATGCATCATCAACTTTCCTTTCATAGCACTCATGACAATTAGGGCTGCCATCCTTTCACCTACTGAGGCATCACTGGATGTGAAACGTTGTTTAGCTTTCTTCAATAACAATTTATCTGCCACATGTCTTAAACCAGAATGACTATGGCGATAAGAAAGGTCATGTTCCTTGCATGCTTGATCCAAAAGATTAATGGGTACATCACCACGTTGTAAACGTTTTTCGAGACGAGTTCCAGGGCCGCAAAAACGATAACCTGGAAGATGGATTTCGTAAGGTAAGTATTGAATCACTTTGTCAATGACGCCATTGCCAGTACAGGTCTGGCATATCCTTTTCCATCGATGGTAAAAAGGTTTGGTCTTCCTCCTCCTCTGTGGACGATGTTTGTGTTTGTTGTTGTTGTTGTTGCTTTTTCTCGCCATGACACTCGTGGAATGATTCAACAAAGTCTTTACACGGACTTTTATGACCGTGATACAGTTTCACTAGCTGGCAAGTCGCACACTGACGCATAGACGGTATTTTTGCCATGGCCACTTGCTTATGGTGATCGTAATCCGTACAGGGTTGCAATTCACTCAACACAGGGTCTTGAGTCCATGATTTTGGTACATGTTGCCAGATTTCTTTGACCGCGTTGGCGGCCACATAATAAATGAACGACTTGGGCAGTGCCAAGAGTTCCTCTTTGGTAAAACTGTCTAGTTTCTTTTTGCACACAAAGAACTTGCCGATGGCTTTGTCCGTAGCATTGCCTTTCTCCATGGTATCACGTGCTGTAGATGTTTACACGTCGCTAGTAGAAATCTCACTGACGTCATTCACAGGTAAATCTTGAGTTATAATTTTGTTCAACAACTCCCAGCAGGCATGAGTGGTTAACCAATGAAAGAGATGCCACGCATGCGATAGGGCTGTATGGGTAATGTTGCCACAGGAACAAGTATCCATGAGCGTTTGCAGGGAGGGGCAGCCCAACTCCATGAGGTCGATACATTGACAGTAAGACGCCAAAAATGGTTGCAACCATTGACGTTTTTCATTACCTTTCACAAATACCACATTGGCCGAGGACAAGTGTGCTTTCATGACCACGTCCAAATATTTATAGGAAATGGTTCCCTGATTCCAGTCTAGTTGCCTATGATTTTCAATCCACTGGGTTTGTTTACGGTCTTTTTCACACAACAAATCAAAAGCATGGGGTGGTTTAAATAGCAAATGCGTAGCTTGCGATATCCAAAACGTGGTACAATCGATTATGGCCACTTGTTTAAATATAAATTTGTTGTCACCAATTTTAAACCCTTGGCAATCCACAATGAGTGTGCGCAACATGTTGACGCTTGCCTGGACCAAGTTCAACTGACGACTGACGGACGATCAGGTGTGATCATGACATAGACTTACCTGCCATGCTAGTTTCAAAATTGAGGTTAGGGTAGGACAGTGGGGGGGCATGCAAAATAAGAATTTAAGAATTACATCATTTTATTATCATAACACGTCTTACAGGCTTTTGTCATTTTAGGATAAGGACGATAGCAACTGATACAACAATATAGTCTCTTGTGTTTGTAACGTCCATAACACCGATGATGTCCCAATGTCTCTAAACTAGGCGTTTTTGATGGTGAGCTGCTCACCGAAGCACCATGGATACCATACGGTCCACACGTATCGTAACTTGTTTTTTTTTCATCACCCAAAGACACAAGCGAGGGATAGCTTGAATGACAGGGTATATTTCCCACTTTCATTCTGCACAGGTAGGGACAGGTGGGTGACCAGCGCTGATGTTCCTGCATGGGTTCATCGCCCTCCTGCCATTGGTCTATGATGATGGGACAAAAGGCACATTTCACTTCATCTCTTGTTTTTAAATAGTAGAATCCAGCGGCTGCCAAGGCTTGAGGGTTTATGAAAGGCACTGGCCATGTGGCAAAAGTCTTGAAACGTTGTTCCTCAGAGTTTAAATTCATGGATGTAACGTCTCTTGAGGCTTTAAAGCAAGACATGACTGAGCGACTTAACGTGGGTTGAGCTGTTATTTATACACTCGTCACTTGGTTGGACAGTGGATAATAGTTGACTTGTTTGTGATGAATAATCAAACAGTAGGCCGTCGTATTGGCTGGTACATTGTCATGCGTTTCAAAATCTAGTCGAATGTCGATATTGGATGGCTTGACAGACTCTTCCAGGTAAGAACAGTCAAAGACAATCAGTGGTGCTCTTGCCTTAAACGCTTGGGGTAGTAGCATGGGGCCGTTCTCTTTTTGATAATACGACCATCGAAATTTAGAAAACAAGTCGTACAGGGGGCCAAACTTATTTTTTGAAAAATCCAAATCCAGTCCTTCATAGGGAAACACAGCTCCGTTGAGGAAAAGACGTGCATTTCTCAATTGCAGGTGATCAAATTGCGTGGCATCTTTGGTTTGTTGATACTTGCGATTCGTTTGAAAACCCACGATCAGGTAGAGAGGTCTCTCTGTATAGCGAGCTGTTTTTACAGACCAACTGTGTGTGTTGGTGGTGGGCAATAGCGGATACTCATGGAGTGCCCAGCTTCTAAATTCCATGGGTAGAGGCATATCTCTCTTTACCATTTTGAGTATGTCCAGTTTTTTGCTATCGTTAAGGGTCACATGAGGCACTTTCCATAGCAAGCGTTGTAGTTGAATTTTTGAATCGATGGGGGCATTGTCGGCCCCCTTGAGTGCATTGTTATCACTCCTGTCTCTCACTAGATAAAGCACTTGCCTTGCGTTAACCACAATGCGTTGGTGATCTTCGGCAAAGCCTAGAACCAGTTTAAGAGGTAAATATCCAGTAAAGGTCCCATCGGTGTGTACCATCCAGTCATTGGTCGAGTCAGGGCACCAAGCTGCCATGCAAAGTGTTTTACCTTCTTCCTCACTATAAGAGGGGTATAGTTTCATGACACTGGAAATACCCACATTTCGAGTGCTATCCACCACGATATCGTTAATGACATAACGTACTTCAGAAAACAGAAAGGCTAAACCATGGTTGGCCAACTTGGATGTAGTGGGTGTAGAGCCATCGGCTTTGGTGAGCCGACCTTCAATCTGAATAACACTTTCATGCGGTAGGGTGTAAATATCTTGGTTGTTGATAACAAATTGAATTTCATCATTGTTATTGAGTCCAGGTGTTTGAGCTTGATAGGAATGGAGATCAATTCTTACCACTCCTGGTTGCTCCTCGATGTGGTTCGCTATCTCTAGGATAGAATTCATTATAAGGGTTGACGTGGTAACCCAAATGCTGTAAAATCTGCTTGCCTTGAGATGTTAACGTGTATTCACGCGGCAAACAACTAACACCATTCCTAGACGGTGTTGTTGCTTTATACACAAATTTCATAGTGGCTTTAGCACCAACTTGTAAGTCACTGGTGTAGTGGAATCTAGATCAATGAGTTGTTGATCTCTATTGATCAGTCTTAATGTTATATTACTAATACTATCAACAGCCACAGCATGAAAAAGCACCACTGGAGGGTTTTCACGAATAATATACCCATTGGGCGATGTCACAATAAAGTCATAAAGCGAATGCGATGGTTCTTGATTGGTGTACACTTGGCTAATAATATTACACGTCACCGACACATGATGGTCCTCAATGAATTTCACTTCATAGTCCGATTCATGTTTTTTGTTGGGCTCCAACACACGTGGTTTAAATCCGAGTAATGGGCCAATGGAATCGGGGTGTGTTTTAAAGTCAATGTTGAAGGTAGAGAAAATACTGCAGCGATGAGTGTTAGTATTGCCTACAAGTTCAAACTTGTGCGTTCCGTCGAGAAATGACTTTAAACCATACTGATTGATCAACACCACATAAATGTGTTCATAAATATCATCGATCGTGTATCCACCAGAGTTCAGGGTGAGCACAGAATCATCATAGTAAAACTTGTTGTTCACATTTTCACGTATGTTGTATATTCGATTGTACGTTTCAAGAGAAACAAGTCCTAAACCATAGGGTTTTTCACTCAATTCGATAGGCGGGTAAAAGTCTAGGCTGACTTCAGGTCCACGTCCATGCACTGTAAACGTTTTACTTTCTACCGACATACTGGTGGCGTTTTTGCTTATGCTGCGTCTTATATAAAAAAATTAAACACAAACGTCCACACTGTTGGCTGTTAAACGTTTGCTCACGTTTCACATTATAATATATCTTGATCCTGTTTCCAAAATAGGTCACTAGTTCCATGGGCGGGGGCAAATTCCCAAAACTGTCAAAGTACCATACCGTGGATCCCTCTTTGACATAAGCTACATAATGCGTTCCTGGTCCTCGGTGATCATCCAAATTGACAACAGCACATTCCTGTTTCCAGGGTCGTGGGGGTAATTGGTTTCGCATAAACACACCTCGAAAATGAGAAAGCTTTAGTTGTTTAGCATAGCTTTCCACTTGTTGATGCGTCAGGGCATGTCTCGCTATGGCTGAGGTTAAATTTTTTTTTTTTTAATATTTCGAAATGGTGAAATCCCAAATCCTTGTTGATAAAAGGCTGGCTTTAAATTGGCATTTCTAGCCCCCATGGCAATCGCTTCCATCGTTTCATTGTGTCGCTGACTTTCTTTGAGTTGTTGCTTGCCCTGCTGCGCGGCTTTAATGGTTTTCGCCACTGCACTGGCACCGCCCAAAAGTGAGCCCAGAGCAGCCAAACCAGCAAATAATGCAGGTAAAAATCCCGCTCGTTTGGGAACGGGAATCACTCGCCCTTGGTTTGAAACCTGTCGCCGACGTTTTGGAATAACCTGTCTCTGTGCTGCTCGAAGGGCTTTCCTTATGGTCAATACATTATTTTTTCTTTTTTTCTTTCGCAAGGGCTTGTCCTCGAATGTTGTAAGCCCTGGCTTTGCCAAGGACAAAGTCCTTTTTTTAGTCTTTCTCACTGCATACCTTTGTTTCACCATGATGATAATGACCCACAACCTTTCACAAGAAAGTTTAAATCACAACTAACGTCAGATGGTTATTTCATGGCTGTATATTCCAATTCCACATAAAGTGGGAAGTCGTTTATGGTTTTTCCCGCTTGCTTTTCATCCCATGTCAACATGAGATAAAAGGATAATTCGTCACCTGCATTGACCATTTCATGGTTATGAAGCAACATCCTATGACCATTTATCTTTATTTGTAAATGGTTCTCATCAGGTATGGCATATTTGATGTGAATGGTTCCATCATAGTGTAATCGATAGTGGCTTAAACCCGAAGCAAGCGCATAGGTCAAGTGCTGATCATGGACTAGCGGTAAATGGTTTCTGTCATTCACAGGTTTTTCATTTGTCAGATACACTAAAAACACAGATGGGATAAATTTATAAAGCCTTTTCATTTCATGGGTCACGTAACGCTTGGTACAAACATCGTCTTCGTCTTGTGGGTCTTCCACGTGAATAATCCGATGGTGATTAGCGCTATAGCCATTCACCATAAGCTGGGGCACTTTGTCATAAAACTCATACACTTTGTTATCCACATACTTTTTCGTAGTAACGTCTGTAGACACTTGAGGATGTTTTACATGGGTTAACCGCTTTCCCTTAAAGTCATAATCTCCCTGTTTTGTGCGTGGCACTACTGACCTATCCACATAGTGTTTATTAGCAGGATCTGTTTCCTGTTTAGGATCATGTATGGGGACAGGCCTAGCTTTGGCCATCAACGCACGTCCAAAGACATCCATCGTCAACCTGTAGTACCAGTCTACTGTTTCTATGACAAGGCTCGGTGTCCTGTATATAGACAGCCTGCTAGCCTTTCTAAGCCTTAGTTGAAATGAAGATTATTAAGCAGCAAGAGTCATTCCCCGTGGGGGACATGGTTTCCCATCTCTGTCCCACATCACGTGAACAACGCCATGGTTCACTGTTTCCATCTTCCATTCGCTGCATCATTGTGGGGCCTTCCGGCTGTGGAAAGACTAATCTTTTGCTAACGCTCATTACAGCGCCCAATGGTCTGCGTTTTCAAAATATTTATATTTTTGCAAAATCTCTCTACCAACCCCTCTACGTGTTTCTGGATCAAGTCATGTCTGGATTACAAAAAGAGAATATGGGTTATTTTACATTTTCCATGCAAGAAAATGTGATTTCACCGGATGAGGTAAAGCCTGATTCACTCATGATTTTCGATGATGTATCCACTGAACGTCAAGGCATCATTCAAAGCTATTTCAGCATGGGTCGACACAAACATATCGATTGCTTCTATCTTGGGCAAACGTATTCTAAAATGTCCAAACAGTTGATTCGTGACAATGCCAATGTCATTGTTTTATTTCGTCAGGACGAGAGGAACAGTCGTCACATTTATAATGAACATGTGAATCCGGATATGACCTTTCAAATGTTTACAGAATTGTGTGCCAAGTGCTGGAACACTCAACGTCATGCCTGTTTAGTGATTGACAAACAAAGTGAACTCAACCAAGGACGGTATCGCTTAGGGTTTGATCATTTTATTGCTATTTAAGGCCCTGTCTCATTCGCCATCAAGTCATTTGTCAAGACACCATGGCGTTAGCAGAGAGTCAATTGAAAAAGCATATTATTAGAGCAAAAAATACTATTCGCCAAAAGTTTCGTCAATTGAAACAATCACGTGCCAATCATGCTTTGTTTATTCAGCAACATTTAGCACCTCCACTAAAAGCCATGTTGAAACCCTCTTTCAAGCCATCTGAAACGCTACCCACCGTTTCACAAGCCACGCAGACGCTGCACGAGGACCCTGAGGAAGAGGAAGTGGAAGATTTGACTAGTGATAGTGAAGTTGAGGATGAGGAGGAACAAGTGTTTACGCCTCAAAAAAAGGCCGCACCCCTTGCAGAGTTTTTGAGAAAAAAGAAATCCTTGGCCATGGTCGAAACACCTTGCCCTTCCAGAGCGTCTCCGTTTTCACAACTCTTGGCCACCCCTCAACATAAAGCTCAACTGAAAACCATTTTAATAAAATATTATGGATCAACATTGGAACCCTATTTCACCGATCTATTTATTGGAAACACAGATACCACGTATGGTGTTCGCTATGAGGATGATAGTTTTAAAATTGGCGATTCATCCATTAAATTTGCTCGTACTAAAGCTGTCATTAAAAACATCAACTATAAATTAACGCCAGGACTGTTAAAGCTGCTCTTTTCTCGGACCCCCTCTTCCCATGATTATACGTCAGAGGACCTTGACAAATATAAATCCATTTTATTGGATACCCATGCTCACAAAAGACAGTATGATCCCACGCAACAAGTGAATGCCAATATATCTCAAAAATATAAAACCATCATTGCAAAAATGTTTCCCACCAGTCAAAGTACTCGTCGTAAAGTGTCCGCTTCGGGAGTGACTTTTAAACCATTAAAACCCCTTGTGGATGTTACCTACTGGCACAATCCCAATAAGCTCGTCCAGCGGCTACAGTTGTTGCATGCCTCACGTCAAGCTGGCCATACCGGTCACGATTGGGAAATTCAAGAAATTGAACAAGAACTTCGAAATGCCAAAATTATTGTTTAAGCCCTCACCCATTAAAATGGGTATTGCTCACGAGTTGCATCGCCCAGCTAGGCGTCACTATCCGCGACTCAAGGTGATTTCACGAGGTGTGGATGAACTTTGGCAGGCTGACTTGGTTGAAATGATACCCTATGCTGGCGTTAACGACGGTGTACGCTATATGTTGACCGTCATTGATGTCTATTCCAAAATGGCCTTTGTTGAACCTGTGCGTCGCAAGTCTGGCCCACTAGTTACCAAGGCCTTTCAACATATTATTCAACACTCCAAACGTCAACCTCAGCTGCTACAAACCGACCAGGGGAAAGAATTTTTCAACAAGGATTTCTCCAGTTTTCTCAAATCTAAGGATATTCACCATTACACCACGTACAGCAATCTGAAAGCCAGTGTGGTCGAGCGGTTCAAACGAACATTGAAAACCCATATGTGGAAAGCGTTTACCGCTCAGGGCACGTATCGCTGGTTGGACATGTTACCTGAGCTAGTATCACGTTACAATGACACCAAACATAGAACGATTGGGACCAAGCCACGTCTCGTAACTAAAAATATTCAGCGATTGGATAAACTGTTTAACCCCATAAAAACAGCTGATCCTAAACGTCACCGACTGAACATTGGGGATTTTGTTCGTGTGAGCAAATTTAAGTCTGTCTTCAATAAGGGCTACACGCCTCAGTGGGGGACTGAACTATTTCGAATTCGTCGAGTCAACTTGGACACTCCAGTCACCTATTTACTCGAGGACCTCAACCATCAACCCATAAAAGGTAGATTTTATCTCCATGAACTTCAGAAAACAGCATTTCCTCAGCATTATCTTGTGGAAAAAGTGTTGAAACAAAAAGGAAATAAACTCTACGTCAAATGGTTAGGGTTTAACTCTACGTTTAATTCCTGGATCAATAAATTACATGTTGTGTGAACCTGTGTACTTTTTATTTATTCACACATGTTGTACACCACCTATAGCTCTATGTGTACAGCGCTCCGCGCTTCATGCATGTTCATACATGTTTGTCTTTCCCTTTCCTCCTGTGTTCTCTCATACATCACCCCCTCCCCTCTCCCTCCCTTCACCTCCCACCACTGCTGTTTGCAGCTCTTGCCTATCTATTGGTTGTGACATTATTCCGACAAGTTGCATTATACTTTTTACTGATTCAGCGATTCCCACGCTTTGAACATTCTCTTATCGTGCACGTGGACAGATAACACCCACGCGAACACCTGTGCCGGATCAAATTTCACCTGAACTTGCATTTTGTCACGTACGAAGCAAGACAGGATGTCACTGGTTTAGCCTACATGTGGTTTCACAAATGTGTGTGTGCATGCCTTTCACACTCCCCTGCCACCACGATGGTCAGATTATTTCACCTTCAAGCGTCTTGGTCATTTTTTCCATTGCACCTATTGTCAAGTCAGATCGGAGCCTTTCAATAAGCTCAAATGACATTCACCTCCTGCTCGTCGGCAAGTTTATTTTCTCTACTCGCTTCGACCAACATAGAACCTAGTTCTCATCCCCGTTTACACGTTAAAGGTAAAATATCAGAAAACGCACGCTCGCTCTGTCATACACCGACCCGCCGAAATAGCGATTAATCTATTGAACACAGCCACCGTGGTCAGCGACAAGTTCGTTGAAACACACACATCCAGCAGTATCGTCTCTCTCAACCACCACGCTCCATGAAAATTATAAACAGGTAAAGAAAAAGAAAACGTTTTTTCAACATGTATGGCGTTAGGCCCTTTGTGAATTATCTTTTTGGAAAAAAAATATCTACCACATTTGAAAGGGGGCGTTAGCCCGAGTCCTAGGACACCTCGTACACGTCTCTAGCGTTATTGGTTCGTGACATATCGGCAAAAATCATAAAAAACACGTGTTTACCCCAAAATCGCATTTCCCAAAATTTTTTAAAATTACAACGAGTGGTCCATAGCAAAGAGGACGTCACCCCGAGTCCTTGGACCCGTCGTACATGCCTCTAACGTTATTGGTTCGTTAGATATCGGCAAAATCACAAAAAGCATGTGTTTACCCCAAAATCGAGTTTCCAATTTTATTAAAAATTATAACGAGTGGTCCATAGCAGAGAGGACGTCACCCCGAGTCCTTGGACCTGTCGAACATGCCTCTAGCATGATTGGTTCGCGAGATATAGCAAAAAGTCTAAAATCACGTTTTTACCCCAAAAAGACTGTGTTTCCAGATTTTCACCTTTTCGACACCGACATTCCCGTAAAGAGCACAACGAGACGAAAAAAACGAATCCAAGCACGCCCTCCTAGCATGGCTCCTTCCATTCCAAGGTCGCAGGGGCTCACCACTTGCTTTTATAAGCAGCTCTGTCCTTACCACACTACTGCAGGTTTTCATTCTAGAGACTTTAAATTTATTTTGGGGGTAGAGGGGGTAGGGACCATTGATTTACGTTAAACAATTTTTTTTGTAGAGTTCCTAGTTTCCAAAATATAGGATTTTCAAAATTCGAGTGTTTTCAAAAAAATATAAAAAATAAAAATTTTTTATTACAAAAAATAAAGGTCATAAAGACTGTTCGTTTGAGCCATGGCACAACGTTCTATCCTGTTTGGTTTTCAAACTATCGCCTATTTTCGAAAACAAAAATTTTCAAAAAAATTTTGAAAAATATAATGAGTGGTCCATAGCAAAGAGGACGTCAGCCCGAGTCCAACAATACCTCATTTGTCAAAATCGGACCATGCGTTCAAGAGATATTTAACATGGCTGAGGCTTAGTAGTAGAGCAAGGGGGGTTTTGAAGTGGGGCAGAACTCCTAGTACTCCACTACTGTATTGCATTGTAGAAACATATTTCACTTTTATCATTCCCGTCAAGTAACGAATTCTCTGTTCCCATCGAGAGGGTTCGATTCCCACCTCGGTTATGTTTTATTTTATTTTCGTTTTCTTCCTTCCTACGATTGGTATTACATTGTAGAAACATATTTCACTTTTATCATTCCCGTAAAGTAACGAATTCTCTGTTGCCATCCTTTGCATGGTCGAGAGGGTTCGATTCCCACCTCGGATACGTTTTTTTAATTTTCATTTTCTTCCTTCCTACGATTGGTATTACATTGTAGAGATATATTTCACTTTTTCATTCCCGTAAAGTAACGAATTCTCTGTTGCCATCCTTTGCATGGTCGAGAGGGTTCGATTCCCACCTCGGATATGTTTTTTTTTTGTTTTCTTCCTTCCTACGATTGGTATTACAGTGTAGAAACATATTTCACTTTTATCATTCCTGTAAAGTAAAGAATTCTCTGTTGCCATCTATCTATCTATATATTTAAAACACTAAGCTGTTTTTTGTACACACGAGATTGTGAAAACGACTTAACCGATTGGCTTCGTAAGACATTCTAACGAAAGCTCTTGGCATGCAGATTTGCAGAGTTTCTTTAAAAGGAAAATATATGTTACGGTATATTTTTAAATGATTAAAGAAATATGTAATAGTTGTCACTCCCGCGCATGCGCACAATGGCCTTTCTCAACAAGCAAAATGGCGATTCCGGTCGCGTCTAACTGAGATCTTTGTTCATGAGAACTAAAAAGGATCTCCAATAATGTTAGTTATGTTTTTACAATGTGCATTGAAATAGAATTATATTAAATAAACCACGAATTGAAAGACATAAACTGCAGGTTGAGTGTGTATACTGGTTATATAGCTTAATACTGCAGTGTCACATAGTTGTCTGGTTGGCCAAGGGGATAAGGGTACTGGCCTGAAATTTGTATTATGCATAATCGAGAGGGTTCGATTCCCACCTCGGATATGTTTTTTTATTTTCATTTTCTTCCTTCCTACGATTGGTATTGCATTGTAGAAAGCTCTTGGCATGCAGATTTGCAGAGTTTCTTTAAAAGGAAAATATATGTTACGGTATATTTTTAAATGGTTAAAGAAATATGTAATATTTGCCGCGCATGCGCACAATGGCTTTTCTCAACAATGAAAATGGCGATTCCGGTCGCGTCTAACTGAGATCTTTGTTTATGAGAATTAAAAAGGGTCTCCAATAATGTTAGTTATGTTTTTACAATATGCATTGAAATAGAATTATATTAAATAAACCACGAATTGAAGGACATAAAGTGCAGGTTGAGTGTGTATACTGGTTAGATAGCTTAATACTGCAGTGTCACATAGTTGTCTGGTTGGCCAAGGGGATAAGGTTACTGGCCAGAAATTTGTATTATGCATGATCGAGAGGGTTCGATCCCACTTCGGATAAGTTTTTTATTTTCGTTTTCTTCCTTCCTACGATTGGTATTGCATTGTAGAAACATATTTCACTTTTATCATTCCCGTCAAGTAACGAATTCTCTGTTCCCATCGAGAGGGTTCGATTCCCACCTCGGTTATGTTTTATTTTATTTTCGTTTTCTTCCTTCCTACGATTGGTATTACATTGTAGAAACATATTTCACTTTTATCATTCCCGTAAAGTAACGAATTCTCTGTTGCCATCCTTTGCATGGTCGAGAGGGTTCGATTCCCACCTCGGATACGTTTTTTTAATTTTCATTTTCTTCCTTCCTACGATTGGTATTACATTGTAGAGATATATTTCACTTTTTCATTCCCGTAAAGTAACGAATTCTCTGTTGCCATCCTTTGCATGGTCGAGAGGGTTCGATTCCCACCTCGGATATGTTTTTTTTTTGTTTTCTTCCTTCCTACGATTGGTATTACAGTGTAGAAACATATTTCACTTTTATCATTCCTGTAAAGTAAAGAATTCTCTGTTGCCATCTATCTATCTATATATTTAAAACACTAAGCTGTTTTTTGTACACACGAGATTGTGAAAACGACTTAACCGATTGGCTTCGTAAGACATTCTAACGAAAGCTCTTGGCATGCAGATTTGCAGAGTTTCTTTAAAAGGAAAATATATGTTACGGTATATTTTTAAATGATTAAAGAAATATGTAAAGTTGTCACTCCCGCGCATGCGCACAATGGCCTTTCTCAACAAGCAAAATGGCGATTCCGGTCGCGTCTAACTGAGATCTTTGTTCATGAGAACTAAAAAGGATCTCCAATAATGTTAGTTATGTTTTTACAATGTGCATTGAAATAGAATTATATTAAATAAACCACGAATTGAAAGACATAAACTGCAGGTTGAGTGTGTATACTGGTTATATAGCTTAATACTGCAGTGTCACATAGTTGTCTGGTTGGCCAAGGGGATAAGGTTACTGGCCTGAAATTTGTATTATGCATAATCGAGAGGGTTCGATTCCCACCTCGGATATGTTTTTTTATTTTCATTTTCTTCCTTCCTACGATTGGTATTGCATTGTAGAAAGCTCTTGGCATGCAGATTTGCAGAGTTTCTTTAAAAGGAAAATATATGTTACGGTATATTTTTAAATGGTTAAAGAAATATGTAATATTTGCCGCGCATGCGCACAATGGCTTTTCTCAACAAGGAAAATGGCGATTCCGGTTGCGTCTAACTGAGATCTTTGTTTATGAGAATTAAAAAGGGTCTCCAATAATGTTAGTTATGTTTTTACAATATGCATTGAAATAGAATTATATTAAATAAACCACGAATTGAAGGACATAAAGTGCAGGTTGAGTGTGTATACTGGTTAGATAGCTTAATACTGCAGTGTCACATAGATGTCTGGTTGGCCAAGGGGATAAGGTTACTGGCCAGAAATTTGTATTATGCATGATCGAGAGGGTTCGATCCCACTTCGGATAAGTTTTTTATTTTCGTTTTCTTCCTTCCTACGATTGGTATTGCATTGTAGAAACATATTTCACTTTTATCATTCCCGTCAAGTAACGAATTCTCTGTTCCCATCGAGAGGGTTCGATTCCCACCTCGGTTATGTTTTATTTTATTTTCGTTTTCTTCCTTCCTACGATTGGTATTACATTGTAGAGATATATTTCACTTTTTCATTCCCGTAAAGTAACGAATTCTCTGTTGCCATCCTTTGCATGGTCGAGAGGGTTCGATTCCCACCTCGGATATGTTTTTTTTTTTGTTTTCTTCCTTCCTACGATTGGTATTACAGTGTAGAAACATATTTCACTTTTATCATTCCTGTAAAGTAAAGAATTCTCTGTTGCCATCTATATATTTAAAACACTAAGCTGTTTTTTGTACACACGAGATTGTGAAAACGACTTAACCGATTGGCTTCGTATGGCATTCTAACGAAAGCTCTTGGCATGCAGATTTGCAGTGTGTCTTTAAAAGGAAAATATATGTTACGGTATATTTTTATATGTTTAAAGAAAAAGGTAATATATGTGGCAATTGCGTGTTGCCACAATTGCGTTTCTTCATGAGAGAAATGGCGTATCGTAGTGTGATCTTTGTTTATGAGAATTGAAAAGGGAAATATCGCTTATGTTGTATCCCGATATATACTTGAATAGAATCATGAAATAAGGGAAATATTGATGAACTGTAACTGGCAGTTGAGTGCGTTTGTTGTTTACGTCACTTAATATTGCACTCTAATTTCGTTGTCTGGGTGGCTCAGCGGCTAACATTGTGGACAACGAAATTGATTATGCATCGTCGAAGGAGTTTGATTCCCACCTCAGACATGTAATTTTATTTCCCAATTATTCTATCTTGCATTTGGTATTACATTGTCTAAACATATGTTACGTTTATTATTCCCGTAAGGTAAGAAATTCTATATGATTTACGTTGCCAGATACTTTTAAATTGAAAATGAAAATCGGCACAATCGCTTCGCCTTGAGAGAAAATTGTCGAACATAATTCATTTGATGGACTCAGACATCGTGGTCACTCAGCCCTGTCTACTTTCATGTGTGAGTGTAAACCTTTCTCTGATAACCTGTGTTAATGTGATGGCTGTATTGATGTGTGCATTTGTAATTAGTATGGGGAATAGGGAGTTGAGAATCATGAAATAAGGGAAATATTGATGAACTGTAACTGGCAGTTAAGTGCGTTTGTTGTTTACGTCTCTTAATATTGCACTCTAATTTCGTTGTCTGGGTGGCTCAGCGGCTAACATTGTGGACAACGAAATTGATTATGCATCGTCGAAGGAGTTTGATTCCCACCTCAGACATGTAATTCTATTTCCCAATTATTCTTTCTTGCAATTGGTATTACATTGTCTAAACATATGTTAGGCTACGTTTATTATTCCCGTAAGGTAAGGAATTCTCCATTATTTACGTTCCCAGATACTTTTAAATTATTAAATAAATATCGGCACAATCGCTTCGCCTTGAGAGAAAATTGTCGAACATAATTCATTTGATGGACTCAGACATCGTGGTCACTCAGCCCCGTCTACTTTGGTGTGTGAGTGTAAACCTTTCTCTGATAACCTGTGTTAATGTGATGGCTGTATTGATGTGTGCATTTGTAATTAGTATGGGGAATGGAGAGTTGACGACTGAGGCTTTAAGTTAGGAACTATCCCGGTATTTGCCTGGAGTGGAAGTGGGAAACCACGGAAAACCACATCCAAGGTTGTTGAGATGGGAATCAAATTTTGCTCTTCTTAGGTTTGCCTCAAGAGTGCGCCCCTTTCCAGCCCTCAGACCAGAATTAAATTTATTGGCAGAGCAGGGATCGAACCTGGAATCTGGGGCGATAGCTCAGAATGTAGCCTTAAGACTGGGCTTCCCTGTGTTAATACGATCTTTGAAAAACACTGAACATATAATTCTAAAACTCCCTCCATTACGGTGGCTGGCGAAGTGAGTCCATGCTCATTCCAGTAGTGGCGAAGTGATTCTATGCTCCCTTGCATAATTTACTGTCATGGAAATGCAAAGTATTGTACCTTCAACAGGTGATGGAAATTGATTATTTAGAGCAGTTTCATTCTGTTTATTTCAAAATGAAGTTCGTCATCCTGAGTTGCGTTTGCAAGCAAATTGCAAAAATTGCAAGGATTTTATTATTGGCGATCAGTCTCATCGCATTCTCATCAGCAACCAACTTGAGAATGGAAGTCTCTGAACTTAGTTGTATAAGTGAATATTGTTGTTTATTGATTATTTTTTTAGAGTACATAACAATGAGTCTAACCACGCAGTTGATTTTGGCAATGGAAGTAAGTTATTATTTGCTATTTAATATTTGGCAGCTGCGTTGATGCAGGCCACTATAGTGTTATTTAATAAGCTATGACGTTAATTTGGGGAGAAATGCTGCTATAAATAAACCCATTTTACGAAATAGAACATTAGCCGCAAACAAGTGGGAAATCGGAGAAAAATACGAAGCCACTTTTAAACTCCAATATGAATACGGCATTTCAGATACAATTCCAGATACTATACCGTTACAGTGTAGGGTCCTTGACGAACAAATTTAAACATTGTTCTGCACTGTATTTCTCTTGAGAGAAATCTTCACTTGGTTACTTTGACCTTTGCAGTTGTAATGTAAAATTAATCTGACTAAATATAAAACATTTGACATGCTGCAACAATTATTTTTCACTGGAGATGATATCTCAAGGAATTTCAGAGAGACTAATCGGCAGTACAATGCTATGTCCTTCGTTTCATTTGGTGCCAATGTTACTGTGCCACACCCATACGGTCCACATTGTTTTAAGATGTATGGAGGTGCACATCATCGCATTTCTTCGTTATATTCCAAAATTATATGTGACGGTTTGCGGCCAGTTTTATTAGACTCCTCAGAGTTCTTGAATTCCTTGGAACTAAATGACTTGCCTCCACATATTCCAAACGCTTGAACCGTTATGCTGCTTAGAAATCTGAACGTTTCCCAAGGGCTCCTAAATGCAACCATATTGCTTGGATTTGGAAATAATAAGTGCAGTTAAAATTAGGCAGAGAGGTCTAATCCTTCTACTTGATTTAACAGCATCCGATAAAACACTATCATTTTGTTTTAAGAGGCAATATTTTCCAATTTATTTGGCATACTCTGTCACAATCAATGAAGCTCAAGGGAAAACTCTGGAACGTATAGGTCTCAATATGCCTCATCAATTTTTCAGTCATGGCCAGCAGTATTTTGCAATGTTGAGAGTGCAATCTTTTGACGCCCTTATAGTTTCAATAGAGCCAAAAAATCATCGTACAAAGAATATACAGTAGGCCTACATAAGAAAATTCTTCAGTAAATATTTTTCTATTGACCGTCATTTTTGACGGGTTTCAACTAGTATATATTTAAAATGTCTGATACTGTGTTATTGTGGTGGCTGTTATAGTGTGTGTATTTGTAGTTCAGGTGAAGATTGGGGCAGGAGGTTGCCGTGGCCTTAAGTTAGGAACCATCCCGGCCTTTTTCCTGAAATAGGCCTAGAAGTGGGGAAACCACAGGAAACAATTTGCTGGATGGCTAAGGTGGGAATCGAACCCACCCTTTCTCAGTTCTGCCGCACGAGGCTGAGTGTACCCCGTTCTAGCCCTCAGACTAGATTTGGCATAGGCGGGAACCGAACATGGACCTCTGGGGCGTCAGCCAAGAATGCTAGCAACTACACCGCGAGAAGGTACTATATGTTAACAAGTAGTTCCGTGAAGAACTATACAGCCTATTTTCATATATCCTACTTATGTTAACTGCCACTATCAACATACACAATTTCAGTTTGATTGCTGTAATAGATTCGTAGATATTGAGAACCGACTAAATATTTCGGATGGTCGCCATGTTGGATTTTATATATGTAGGTCCTAGAGTTATGTACTGTTACATGCAGATTATTGTGAACGTGTAGTATTCAAACTTCAATCGCATAATTAGGACACAAGAAAAAACAAGGTGATTTTAAAATTTTGCACAGCTGCCATCTTGAGGTTATGGAAACAATTGAAATAAATTAGATGCCAGTGGATTAACATTCGTGTAAGGATTTACTGTACTAAGTTTCACTGCACGCGGATGGTTAAATTGCGAGAAACGTCCATGTGAATATTTATAATTCGCGTCACCGCCATGTTGGATTTGTGATCACCAGGTTATTTAAAGTCCTATAGGTGAACTTAAGTTCTTAGCCCCTATGAACATTAAAAAATGCAGTTTGATTGCTAAAATAGATTCGTAGATATTCAGTATCGTCTAAATATTTCGGATGGTCGCCATGTTGGATTGTTAAATGTATAGGCCATAGAGTCATGTACCATTAAAGGAAAATTATTGCGTAGGTTCATTATTCAAACTTTCACTTCGATCGCATGACTACATCACAAGAAATAAAAACATAATTTTAAAATTCGCACTGCCGCCATCTTGAGGTTATGTAAACAATTGAACTAAATTAGATACCAGTGGATTACAATGTGTAAAAATATTTCTTGTACCAGGTTTCAGTGCGCTTGGAACATTAAATCGCGAGAAAGGTCTATTTAAAATTTTCAAATTCGCTTGGCCGCCATGTTCGTTTTGTAGTTAATCGGTTTTAGAAAGTCTTATAGATGGACTTCCAGTAGTGCCCTTTATCTCCGTACAAAATTTTAGGGAGATACCGCTAATAGTTTCAGAGATATAGAATGCCAGTGAAATATTTCGCACATCCGCCATCTTGTGATTATGTGAACAATTGAACGAAGTTAGATGTCGGTGCTTTACAATGTATATAAACATATACTGTACCAAGTTTCATTGCGTTTGGTTGGTCAAATCGCGAGAAACGTCTATTTAAAAGTCGCATATTCGCTTGGCCTCCATGTTGGTTTTGTAGTTACCAGGTTTCCAAAAGTCACATAAGTGAACTTATAGTGGTTCCCTCTATCACATTAGAAAATGCCAGGGTAATATCCGCAATAGTTTCGGAGATATTGAATGCTGGTGAAATATTTCGCACAGCCGCCATGTTGGATTGGTGAGTCGTAACAAAATTTGAAGGGCACGGTCGAGGTCGCCGGGAATAGTGCTATGAACTTTCCGAGTTTCATTGAAATCGCTCCTGCCGTTTAGATTTTATTAGGGGGGGACACACACACGAATCACACACACACACACACACACACACACACACACACACACGCACACACACACGGACAAAAGGTGATCTCATAAGCCTATTTTTTCAAAATTGAAAATAGGCTAAAAATCTCGTGGTTATATTATAGAAGTTACACTTTTTCCTTGTATCATCGAGATAAACTCTATACTCTGAAATAAAAACTCAACAATTCTTCTAGGTTTGTGCCGTGTCTTGTGTGGGAGTTTCGCCTAGGACACCAAGCTGGCTCATCGGCGGGCTCTTGGTGTCCCCGCCCGGATCCCCACGGGAGTAACGAACTGCGCGCTGCCTCCCTTTTAGTGCAACTGCACTACTTGATTGCGGGAACTTAAAGCTCAAGCAGCCTCAACCTCCCTATGAAGGCTTCCAAGAAGATGAGCCAGCTTGGTGTCCTAGGCGAAACCCCACACAAGACACGGCACAAACCTAGAAGAATTGCTGAGTTTTAATTCACCGGCCGTGAAAGCCAATATACCATCGACAACTTTGAAAGCTTCCTAATAAATGTGAATTACACGCTCTAGGATTTGGCTTGGCAGCCGAACTAGTACTGTAACGGTTGAACGTGGTTTCAAATCAGTCCCGGAGAGGAGCACCTGGAAACGACCGCGTTGAGTAATATTAATGTTAGTGACCCATTGTGGAGTTCCGTGTTGGATTCCTTGGGAATGGTCTGTTTCATATGTCTGTTTATAATGACGGCGTGTTTACGGCCTGTGCCCCCAATAAGGATAACAATTCAGTTGGTAAATGTATCTCAGTTGTCACGAACACATAACGTTCTCACGGTCTGTACTCTTCCCCCCATTATCTGGCTCGTAAATTAAGAAGACACTTCATACGTGAAGGATATCTTTTACTCAAGATTCCTCATGATCAGGACCCGGATAATTATGTACTTAAAAGTGGAAAATATGTGACCAAGTTTCCAAAATATGTTCTTATATTTGTATCATATTTATATCCTCCCCAGTTATTCGAAATATAGTAGAAACGGGCGGCTTCTATGGCGTAGTTGGTAGCATGATGAGCTTCTATGCCCAAGGTCGCGGGTTCAAACCCGGCCGAAGTTGTCGGATGTTTTAAGAGCGATAAAAATCCCTCAGTATGCCTTCCTTCGGAGGGGAAGTAAAGCCGGTGGTCCCATGTCATAGATTTATGACATGAAAAAGAACCTTCCACTAATTACACTTGTGCGAAGCCAAAATTTGTAGGTTAGAATTGATAACGCTCTATTTGTTCCAACGTTGGCCACCAGGTGCTGACTACGATGCCATCTAGTAGGCAAGTCCGCAAGCTAGGTGTCGTGTACGGTAGCATTTGGTAGCAAAAGTAGGAACTACTTGAAATTACTGTCTGTAGTCCTTACTTGAATTAAAACAGATAACACACACTAATACAGTCATCACAATTAACACCGGTTATCAGACAGATTCTACACACACCCAAAGTACACGGGGCTACATGACCGCGTTTTCGCAGCCCCTTAACTGAGGAACCAACCAGAGTTGAAACGTCCAGATGCTTGAACAATCCATAATCCTGTATACAGTGCAAAATCTTTTCCACTTAACAGGCCGTGGTTTGCCTCAGTTTCCGAATCCTACGATACTTACTGCAGATGCGCGATACTAAAACATGTATGCGCCGTTTTCGAATTTCATTCTAAGAGCAGAATAAAAGGTTACTTCAAAAACTTTCATAGCACTCTGTCAATACTCACAAGTTTTGCAGACCACTGTAATTTCACGTAAAATTTCCTGTCAAGGTAAGGATTATTGGAGGCTGAATGAGACAGTTGTCTCCAGCCCCCTGCTATATTTAATGGCCGGGGAATTCCTGTCTTGAAATATTACTATAATACCGAGACAAAGGTGCATTCACGAAATAGAAAAGCAATTTACTGGAATTGCCAAGGGTCGAAAATATGGGCATCAGTCATCTAAGGAGCACAACACACCACCAAATATAGCAAATATGTACTTATGAATAAATTCGCCAGAATATGTATTTATTTATAAAAACTGCGAAAATATGTAAATAAATATAAAATATTTATACACATAACTATCCGGGCCTTAGTGATGATGAAGGAACATTTAGTTTCTGATCTCAAAATAACTGAATTTGGTCAATCAACAGAATTGCTCTCCGTTCAGTCAGCACGAGGGTGCCCAAATAGATCGGTCGGAAAGTGATGATTACTAATTCACCCTATAATCTGAAAGAAATGTTACAAGATATTATTTATATAATTACTCGCTTCTTAAACAATTCGGGGCTGCGTGGCGCAGTCAGTAGAGGCACTGACCTTGTAACTGAAAGGGAGTGTGTTCGATCCACACCCAGGTAGTGGATTTTAGAAACAAAACTATCACTTTCGGAAATGCAAATAGCCCTGGGGTTCACTCAGCTTACACCAGAAAGGAGTACCAGGGTGATTCCTGGGAGCAAAGACGGACGGACATGGTGCTGACAACTCCATCTCATCTAGTGCCGATGTTACAAAAGGTGGGAGCCTCTACCTTCCAATACTCCCAGGGCCTCCATGGCCTGTACGGGGTTGGCTGCCGGGCTCTTCAAACGAATGGCGGGTGTTAAATTCGATGATATGTTTCGCTCGTCAAGCGAGTATCATCAGATCCGAATATAGGCTACAAGGCAAAATGTTTTACAGATCACTACCAAAACTCTCAGTGCCACCCACGAACGACCACTGCCCACCCAAATCACAATTATTCCCGCTAAGAGCACGGCAAAATGCGGCTATTACTGTTGATAAATAGATACAAATGCATTTAGTATGCAAAAAAAAAGTGATTATCCCAAAATCCACAATATTGTAAGACTGAAACAAGTAGTTCCGTGAAGAACTATACAGCCTATTTTCAAATATCCTACTTATGTTAACTGCCACAATCAACATACAAAATTTCAGTTTAATTGCTGTAACAGATTCGTAGATATTGAGAACCGTCTAAATATTTCAGATGGTCGCCAGGTTGGATTTTTATTTTTGTACTATTACATTAAGATTATTGTGTACGTGTGGTATTCAAACTTCAAACTTCAATCGCATGATTAGACAACAAGAAGTAAAAACGAGATTTTAAAATTACGCACAGCAGCCATCTTGTGATAATGCAAACCATTGAAATAAATTAGATGCCAGTGGATCAACATTTGTATAAGCATTTAACGTGCAACGTTTCACGGCACTCGGATATTTAATTCGCGAGAAACGTCCTTTTAAATATTTATACTTCGCGTCGCCGCTATGTTGGATTTGTGCTCACCAGGTTCCTGAAAGTCCTATAGGTGAACATATGTTCATAGTCTCTATGAACATAAAAAAAATCAGTTTGGTTGCTGTAAAAGATTCATAGATATTGAGAACCGTCTAAATAATTCGGGAGCTCACCATTTAGGAGTGTTATGTGTATAGGCCATAGAGTTATGTACCATTCAAGGACAATTATTGCCTAGGTTCATTATTCAAACTTTCACTTCGATCGCATGATTACGACACAAGAAATTAAAACTTAATTTTAAAATTTCGCACAGCCGCCATCTTGAGGTTATGTAAGCAATTGAATTAAATTAGATGGCAGTGCATTACAATCTGCAAAATCAAATACTGTACCACATTTCACTGCGCTCAGAGAGTTAAATCACGAGAAAAGTCTATTAAAATATTTTAAATTCGCTTGGTCGCCATGTTCGTTTCGTACTTTACAGGTTTATGAAATATACATAGGTATACCTGTATCAGTACCCTTCATCACCGTACAAAATTGCAGGGTGATATCTGTAATAGTTTCGGAGATATAGAATGTCAGTGAAATATTTCGCACAGCCGCCATTTTGAGGTTATGTAAACAATTGAACTAAATTAGACTCCAGTGCATTACAAGGTGTATAAACATTTGCTGTACCAAGTTTCATTACATTTAGATAGTTAAATCGCGAGTAAAGTCTATTTAAATGTCTCAACTTCGCTTGGCCGCCATGTTGGTTTTGTAGTCACCAAGTTTTTGAAAGTCTCATAGGTGAACTTCTAGTAGTGCCCTTTATCACCGTACACAATTTCAGGGCGATATCGGTAATAGTTTCGGAGATATTGAATGCTAGTGAAATATTTCGCACAGCCGCCATGTTGGATTGGAGAGACGTAACAAAATGTGAAGGGCACGGTCGAGGTCGCCGGGAATAGTGCTATGAACTTCCGAGTTTCATTGAAATCGCTCCAGCCGTTTCGATTTTATTAGGGGGGGGGGGACACACACACGAATCACACACACACGCACACACACACACACACACACACACGCACACACACACGGACAAAAGGTGATCTCATAAGCCTATTTTTTCAAAATTGAAAATAGGCTAAAAATACAATCACACCCACAAACTAATCCTTTCTTACCTTCCCTTCCTTCATTTTTTTACCTTCCTTCCTTTTTTTTATCTTACCTTCCTTCTTTTCCTATCTTCCTTACCTTTCTTTTTACCTTCCCTTCCTACCTTCCTTTTTACCTTCCCTTCCCTCCTTTCCTACCTTTCTTACCTTCCTTTTTACCTTCCCTTTCCCTCCTTTCCTACCTTCCTTACCTTCCTCTTTACCTTCCCTTCCTTCCTTCCCTACCTTCCTTACCTTCCTCTTTACCTTCTCTTCCTTCCTTTCCTACCTTCCTTACCTTCTTTTTCCCTTCCCTTCCTACCTTCCTTTTTACCTTCCCTTCCTTCCTTTGCTACCTTCCTTACCTTTCTTTTTACCTTCCCTTCCTTCCTTTCCTACCTTCCTTACCTTCCCTCCTTTCCTACCTTCCTCTTTACCTTCCCTTCCTTCCTTTCCTACCTTCCTTACCTTCCTTTTCCCTTCCCTTCCTACCTTCCTTTTTACCTTCCCTTACTTCCTTTCTTACCTTCCTTTTTACCTTCCCTTCCTTCCTTTCCTACCTTCCTTACCTTCCCTTCCCTCCTTTCCTAACTTCCTTACCTTCCTCTTTACCTTCCCTTCCTACCTTCCTTTTTCCCTTCCCTTCCTACCTTCCTTTTTACCTTCCCTTCCTTCCTTTGCTACCTTCCTTACCTTTCTTTTTACCTTCCCTTCCTTCCTTTCCTACCTTCCTTACCTTCCCTTCCCTCCTTTCCTACCTTCCTCTTTACCTTCCCTTCCTTCCTTTCCTACCTTCCTTACCTTCCTTTTCCCTTCCCTTCCTTTTTACCTTCCCTTCCTTCCTTTCTTACCTTCCTTTCTACCTTCCCTTCCTTCCTTTCCTACCTTCCTTACCTTCCCTTCCCTCCTTTCCTAACTTCCTTACCTTCCTCTTTACCTTCCCTTCCTACCTTCCTTACCTTCCTTTTTACCTTCCCTTCCTACCTTCCTTTTTACCTTCACCTCCTACCTTCCTTACCTTTCTTTTTACCTTCCTTCCTTTCCTACCTTCCTTAACTTCTATTCTTACCTTCCCTTCCTTCCTATCTCCCTTAACTTCTATTCTTACCTTCCCTACGTTCCTTTTTACCTTCCCTTCCTTCCTTTCTCACCTTACCTTCCTTCATTCCTTCCTTCCTTTATTAACGGCGAATTGAACTTCGTACGAAGGTGATACTTGACAGGCAGGACACATTTTGAGTTAGCCTCCCCTCTCTTCATTTTGATGTAAAATGCGGTTTCAAGAGAAGTTGACAATGATTTCAAGAAGTCTGAGTAGTAAGACCAATGTTGCCAACTGATGTTTTCTGAAAATTACTAGATACTGTTGTAGTCAAATGTTACTTAGTTCCTTTATCAATTTGACATCAAAATATACAGTAGATAAGTGACCTGATCAATTGATTTGTCAGTAAATTTGGCAACACTGCTAATTTTCCACAGCTCCCACACTACAGTATACGCTGCTCCTGCCAGCTCCTCTCCTTCAATTTTAATATAATAATAATTGTAATAAGCACAGTAATATTGCCCTTTCCGAGAAAATTCTAAATTATCCTACGTTTTTCTTGAAACTTGAAACACATCTCTACTGAGTTATCACTTTGGCTACTTCTGAGAGGCGTACAGTACAGTATGAGTGGCCAGTGACACCTATTGACTGCTCCAAGGACAGTTAGGGATCTAGTGGTGGCATTTGGAAATTGAGCAAACTTACTTGTGGCCTCGTTCTTGTATTCCACATATAGAAACAATGAGGCAGGTGGCGTCAAGGCCCATGGAGTTGCAAAATCCAACAACTGAGGCACAGTAGCTCTAGCTCCCATCCTTTGGTGTGTTCCTGTTGGCATCTGATCTGATCTTGTATGGCAACATCTCAACCGTTCAGTCGTCGAGTTACATTCACCCCCCACCCTCCATTTCTACCAAGGGCTTGTCTGCTGCTCCTGAAGGTTCAGGATGATTCCCGGTGCTGCCAAGCATTTGCATTGTGGTCCGAGTGGTGGGGCTTGTGACTGTTGTTTAAAGGGGGCTAAACATCTAGGTCACCTGTCCTTAATAATATGGATGAGATGGAGGTACAAGAACACATAGACCTAATAAATGAAAAGATTGAGTGAGCAATGGGGATTGAAGATAAATGTGGAGAAGAGTAAAACAGTGGTGATGACTAGAGATAAGAAAGAAGGAAAAGGAGTAATCAAAGTAGGAGATGAGGAATTGGAAGTAGTGAAACACTTCAAATACTTGGGAAGAGAACTGACTGAAGATGGAAGACTAGATTTGGAAATTAGCAGAAGAATACAAGTCGGGAGTGCTTTCTACCAACAGGTACGGGGACTAGTATGGAACAAGGATATACCAATTAAGGCTAAAGAAGTTATGTACAAAGCATATTATGTTCCTATAATGACATATGCAGCGGAAACTTGGACAATGACTATGAGGGATGAGAGCAGAGTACTAGCAGCTGAGATGAGATTCCTGAGAAATATGGTCCAGAAAACGAGGCGGGACAGAGTGAGAAATGAAGATATACGGAAAGAACTGGGAGTACAGAAACTAAATGACAAACTGGAGCAAAACAGATTGAGATGGTTTGGACATGTCGAACGGTTGAATGAAGTAAGGCTACCAAGACGAGCACTGGAACGACGGATGACTGGGAAGAGAGGACGAGGAAGACCAAGAATTCGTTGGATGGACTCGGTGGAGAATAGTATTAGAAAACGGAACCTGGATTGGATCACTGTGTCGGAGGAGGAATGGTGGAACGACAGAGCAAAGTGGAGAGGAACCATGTTTGCCCACACCGACTGTCAACTGGGAAAGGGGAAATGAAGATGATGATGATGATGAATGATAACAAAAATCATAGCCACGGGGGGAGCAGTCTATCTCACCGTCAGCCCTGTACCGGTTCCAAGCTCGGATAAATTGTCAGAATTTTTCCGCTAGCTGAGGAAATATACGTATGCTAAACAATAAGTTGAATCAAATCCCTCTGAAAGATTAATTTTTAAAGTGGCACTGTTTTAATTTTTGAATTCAGAAAAGCAACTTATTAATCATTCCAAATGTTCGTAAATTTTTAATGAAGAACTACCGGATCGAGCAACAATTCATAAAATCTTATTACCTGTGGCTGAAACCCACTCCTTTTAAAATGTTAGATGAAGACAAATCAATAAACCGAATTGCTTTTGATGGGAATGTAGCCTATCTGAATGGGAATAAATTAATACTCTTAGAATAGGTAATGCGTGATCCGTGTTCTATTTTTCAAGAGGAATGACAAATATGAGGCGTTTAGAAGCTGCTGCTGTTAATTAATTTAAGGGGCTTGGAATATCTTGGTCATTAGCCCCGTGTAGTTGGGTGTGTTTTCAGCTTGTCTGATAAACTATATTTATGTGATGGTTGAATAAGTGTGTGTAGCTGTAGTAGAGACTAGGATGGGGTAGGTGCTCCGGGACTAGAAGAACAATAAGGTACCGGTATGCCTGAAGGGAGTGAGGAAAAAAAACGAAAAAGAATCCACACTTAGGATAGCCACTGTCAGCGCCGGGATTCGAACCTCCAATCTCAGAGCTTGCTGCAGCTGTTCTCGCGGCCGTGGTGCACGAATTACCGTAACAAGAATGGCTGCTCCGCGGGGTGGCGTTTAGAAGCAAACGAGTACAACTGATAGCTGAGAAGAGTGGGGAAATGCACCTAAAAACATTTTCCAAACGAGATAAAATGTCACTTACATCTCTTTGCATTTTAGCTCCGCATATAGTCGACTATCCATGGGTTGGTTTCTTCTTGCAACAAGTCCGGAGGTCAGAAGTTCGAATCCCGGTGGTGATATTGACTATCCTGAATATGTTTCTTTCCACTCCATCCAGGCAAATGCCGGGGTAGTGCTTTATTTTAAGTTTAGGGGCACCTAACCCATCCGTGTCCCTAATACAACTACACACACTATTACAGTCATCACAGATTCAGAGGTTATAAGATATCCAAAGTACACGGGGCTGATGACCAATATGTCCCTAGGCCCTAAAATTACCAACAGATAACATTATATTCTGGACAGTATGCTCGCCGAAGTAAAATCATGATGATAATAATAATAATAATAATAGTCTAATAATAATAATAATGCTGTAATAATAATAATAATAATAATAATAATAATATTGGTTTTACGTCCGTCTTAACTACTCTGGCTTTTAGAGACGCCGGGGTGCCGGAATTTTGCCATGAAGGGGATCTTTAACGTGCCTGTAAATCTACTGACACGGCTCCCTCGCATTTGCGCACCCTCTAATGCCAGCTGAATGCTACAGGTTACGAACCTGCTACCTTTGGCCCAGCAAGCGAGAACGATACCGCTGATCCATGCAGCCAGCCTCGCGGAAGTCATGGCTTCAGCCAGTGAGTTGATAAACATGTAAGGAGGCTTTGTAATTCAGATGGCCAGTAATTCAGTCTCGGAACCAACTCCCTCCCCCTATGTGTCTGCTCGTACTATCTATGTAATGCGAATACCAAGCCTGCTGATGCGCAGCCAAAACCTTGCACTTTCCTCTGCACGGCCTTTGGTATATCTTCTGTCGTGAATCGAGAGGGCTTTGGTCAAGATACAAGTAGGAGGAACGCAGAGCCTTCTGAAGTGGAACTTCAAAGTAACGTAGCGCCAAACATTCCAAGAACGTCTCGTCGGCCATGACATAACCATGGGCAGTCTGGGATAAGATTCTACATGCCCTGCATGTTCGAAGGGAATGGTACTGAGGATTCAGTTCATGTTGAAACACAGGAAGTCCAAAGTTAAGCAACATTGAGCGTGGTCATAAATTGAATTGGCAACTTGTTCTAGGGGATGATGTGTTGTTGTCGAGGGAAGTTGAGAAAGAGCAGAATGGAACTGGTCATTCTATCGCAAGGAAACTCCGGCTGTGCCCATGATTGCGGGTTCAAACCCAGCCGAAGTCGTCGGATTTTTTAAGAGCGTTAAAATCCTTCAGTATGCCTTCCTTCGGAGGGGGAGTAAAGCCGGCGGTCCCATGTCATAGATTTATGGCATGTAAAAGATCCTTCCACCGACTAAACTTGTGTGAAGCTAAATGTTTAGGTTAGATTTCGTGGGGGGAAGAGGCATACTTTGTCTGATAACCTGTGTTATTGTGATGGCTGTATTGGTGTGTGTAGTTGTAATTCAGGTGAGGATTGGGAATGAGATGGCGGTCGTGGCCTTAAGTTAGGAACCATCCCGGCATTTTCCAGGAGTAGAAGTTGGAAACCACAGAAAATCGTTTCCAAGATGGCTGAGGTGGCAAAACTGTATCCCGTTCAAGCCCTGTGACCAGAATTATATTTCTTGTTCACCACTAGGTATCAGTGACATCTTGTAGCGAAAGTTGGAACTACTTGAAATTGAACGGAACTTGTAGCTCACCCTATGGGTGTCCGCTTGAAGCAGCTACAGCCTCTGGCGTGCCGAACATGTCCTGGGACACTCCCGGCACTAGAAGCCATACGATAAATACATAATAATCCGGCTCGGGGCAGATAACCTCGCTGTTCTGCCCCTTAAATCAACAATAACTAACTAGCAAACTCCGGCTCAGGACACCACCTCGGGAAGTTTAGACTTGCCTCTAAGGCAGAACCCCTGTTCTCTTCTTCGAGCTCAGTCAGTGGCTTCGGACATTTTTGGTCAACAGCTCCGTGTACTTGCGTGTGTATGGTTACTTACTTGTCTGGTAATCTGTGTTATTGTAATGGCTGTAGTCATGTGCGTAAATGTAATCATTTGTGGTTTTCGGATTGGAGAACGGGCATCGGAACCTGAAATAAGGTGCGATCGTGTCCTCAGCCTGGAGTGAGTATGGGAAAATCCCACGGATAAAACCTCTCTCAGGATGGCTCATGCAAGATTAGAACCTGGTTCTCTGGACTGCAGCTCCTTAGTGCAGTCGTTCAGCGTGACTTCACGCTACTTGGTCAAGGAAACGAACCAAGGTCGAATGAGATGCCCAACTGAAGACTTATTATTATTATTATTATTATTATTATTATTATTATTATTATTATAATTTGTTCGTATGGCTTTTAGTGCCGGGAGTGTCCGAGGACATGTTCGGCTCGCTTGAGTCTGTAGCTGCTTCCACCGGACACCCTTATTAAAAATATTTAACTGGTCTTCATACTTCTGCACAAATTGGACGCCTTCATAAATTAAAATACAAATTAGAACTCCTGTACCAACAATCCTGAATTCGATTCGTGGCTCCAACACGAAATTTAATTCTGGTCCGAGGGTTGGAACGGGGCACACTTACATAAGTGGGGAAGAAGTAGGTTCGCGTTGTCCTCCTCAGCTATCCAAGAAGCGCTTTACCATGCTTTCCCCTTTCTACTTCAAACAAATCCTGGAGTGGGCCCCTATTAATTACAACTACACACACTAATTCCGAAACCGCAGTAACACAGGTTGACAGAATACACAAACAACCTGATGACCATGATGTCTCCATCCCTAAATACTCGTAGCAGAAACGTCTTTAAAATCACAGAGGATTGAAAAGACGTGAAACCCGTTACACTATGAGCATTGATTTCGTTGCATTCCATTTTCTCTCAGTCCCCCTCTCTCTCTCTCTCTCTCTCTCTCTCTCTCTCTCTCTCTCCGGAGAGATTGCTGATTAAACAAATTAGTCAAATTTTGTTAGGTACACTTCCTGGTGTAGCGGCTAACATTATTGGCTGTCATCCCCGGAAGTCCGGGTTTGAGTCTCGGCTCTGCCAAGAAATTCATTTCTGTGCTGAGGGTTGGAACGGGGTACACTCAGAGCCTCGATGTTGTCTAATCTGCTTTTGAAATGGGTAATGCTCCATAAAATCTGTGTATTCTGTAATACAGTACTTTCTACAACACCACCTCATCGTGTAGTGGCTAACAGTCTTCGCTGTCGTCCCGGTGATCCGGATGTGATGCCTGGCTCTGACAAGAAATATAATTCTGGTCACAGGGCTTGAACGGGATACAGTTTTGCCACCTCAGCCATCTTGGAAACGATTTTCTGTGGTCTCCAACTTCTACTCCTGGAAAATGCCGGGATGGTTCCTAACTTAAGGCCACGACCACCATCTCCTTCCCAATCCTCACCTGAATTACAACTACACACACCAATACAGCCATCACAATAACACAGGTTATCAGACAAAGTATGCCTCTTCCCCCCACGCACTCGGGGCTGAAAGACCACTATGTCCAAGCCCCTCAAAAGAAACAATAATAACATATTTTCTACAACATTATATCAGTTTTCTGAGGCTGGACGTAAAATATAGTGGCGTCTAGCTTTGCACATGATCTTAAGAGCTTAGCGGTAGGAGCGGGGTGTAGAGCGGTGCTGGGAGTGTGATGAATACTTCCTATCTGAGAACATTGACGCGCGTGACAGTAGGTTATCACAATCAGACACAGACATGCTCAACGTGGCAAATGTTTTATGCTGCAGTAGTGTACCGGGGAAGTGGGAAGGGGGAGTGCAAGCTACGTGCCGGTAACTCTACAGTAGTAGTTTTTGTGTTTTATTTCTCAATAGAGAACCTGTGGAATAGGACAAAATTTAGTACTTTAGTTAGTTAGTTAGTTAAGCATCCGTGGCTTAGGCGGCAGCATGCCGGCCTCTCACCGCTGGATCCGTGGTTCCAATCCCGGTCACTCCATGTGAGATCTGTGCTGGACAAAACGGAGGCAGACAGGTTTTTCTCCGGGTACTCCGGTTTTCCCTGTCAAAATTTCATTCCAGCAACACTCTCCACTATCATTTCATTTCATCTGTCATTCATTTAATCATTGCCCCAGAGGAGAGCGTCAGGCTTCGGCAGCCGGCACAGTTCATATCCTCGCCGCTAGATGGGGGCTTTATTCATTCCATTCCTGACCCGGCCGGAGACTGGAAGCAGGCTGTGGATTTCCAGTTAGTTAGTTAGTTAGTTAGTTAGTTATTGTTGTTGTAAGGGCCGGAACTACGAGGTCACCTGCCCCTCTTAACACAGATTAAAGTATACAAATTTGGAATAGAATTTAAAATTTAGAGGTGGACACCTAAATTTGAAAATACCGAAAATTAATAAAACAAAAAATTAAATAAAACTAATAATTAAAATAGGCTATAGGCTATATACCGGCCCCGTGGTGTTGGGGTAGCGCCTCTGCCTCTCACCCGGAGTCTCGGGTTCGATTCCCGGCTCCGTCAGGGATTTTAGGAACTGACGTGAGGGCTGGAACGGGGTGCACACAGCCTCGTGAGGACAGTTGAGTATCTGTCTGACGGTGAGGCAGCGCTCCGATCACAAAAATCAGGATTAACGGCCGAGGGGACCCGATTCGCTGATCACGCGTCACCCCAATATCTGCAGGCCAAATGGCTGGGCAGCGGTCGCTTGATAGGCCTAGGCCTTTCACGGGCTGTAGTGCCAGGGGTTAATAATTAAAATATAAACAAAAATTACGGAAAAATCAAAAATTCAGCATTCAAAAACGAACAAGTCGTTGAGTCAATGTACACTGGAAAATTTATATTGCTGGCCCTAACCCACTCTCTCTTATAAAGCGGTTGACGAGATCAGCAGCCACCGCATTATCGGCTAATAAAAGTTTGAGTGATATCTGCAAACCAAGGTTTCTTCGTATGTCAGCAAGATCCACACACTCGAACTTAGTACTTTATTAGCGTAACCGTGGTAAGTATCAATAAGCAAGCAGATCATTCGTTACTGGATGTACTTTGAGGTTTGAGAAGCGCATCGTTTAAAATGCACCTTAAAAGTATCATGTCTGAGCCCTCCGGTTAGTCTCTCGACACAGGACGATAATTACGAGAAAAACCATGCATATACATGAGTTACTGTAACCTTCATTTGTCTTCTGCCCTACCCTAATACGTTTCAACGTGCTCTCTGCACCCTTCGTCCCTTCCAGGCAAATTAACACAATTACCTGTAATTTACTTGTGCCCAGCTGTTTGGGTCCTCCACTGAGTTGTGTATTTTATGAATGAACTGGCAACCCGACCCGGCTTCGCCCGGGAGAATGCATTACGTGATGAGCGCTTTTTTTTCTCCAGTGTCAATGAACAATGACCAATATCCGTTGTACGTCTCGGCATGATGGGTTAAAATCACTGACTGGACTATTAGTTATATTATCATGGAGATGCATGTGCAACAAATTCTTGTCAGACGTAATTTAAGAATGGCGATGTGCATGAAACACAAATCCCCCTTCCGTCCAATCTTAACTTGACTGTGAATTTTAAGGAACGAAAAGTTCACAGGCGAAATGAAGAAAATCCGAGTTGCACTTCCAGGGAAACTCCAAGCACAACCACCCTTCTCAAAAGTCTTAACTCAACACGACTCAACGGTTTGCTGCTGGCTGTGTCTGGGGAAATAGGTTCGCCCGCTAGCTAGGCTGTAACAGGGATGATAGATTCGTCCTTAGATAGTTCGTAAACTGTTGCCTCAGTATTTGAATGGACATGGTTGGAAGAAATTAAAACGTAAAAACACTCCTAGTGGGCGATGTATTGAAGATAGACTTATGCTCTCCCGGACTTTTTTGTAGAACTTTTCATGCTGAACAATTGATATATTTTTAACGGTTTGCCCAGCGTATGCTTACAAAGCGGTCAGACGCCAGTTTTTTTTTTTCGACTTTACCACTGAAATCGTTACTGCTCGGCTTCCTTTGATCATAAATAAATTATTTTGTACAGAAATAATCCTCGAGATATCCTTTACAGAATAGTGGAAACCGGATTAAAATTCATTCAGTGATTCTCAAGTTTACCCGTAACAAACACAAATCGGGGACTTAGTTTTATACTAAGTAGAGATATATTGTGTTAATTTGTCCCCTTACACGAGGATGACGATATTTTGGCTCTTTGTTTGACAATGATACGTTTTTCAGCTGAGGGTCTATCAAGGATTGTTGTTGTTGTTGTTGTTATTGATTATTTAGGGGCTTGCGGCATCGTGGCCATGTATCCCCATGTACTTGAGTTTGTATAGAAATTGTCTGATAACCCGTGTCACTGGGATGTTTGTACTAGTATTTGTATTTGTAATAGCGGTTTCTCATCTGCCATGTAGGAAGTGGCTTCGGTGGCGTAGTTGTTAGCATGCTGAGCTTCTATGTCCAAGGTCGTGGGTTCAAACCCGGCCGAACTCGTCGGAATTTTTAAGACCGTTAAAAATCCCTCAGTATGCCTTCTTCGGAGGGGAAGTAAAGCCGGCGGTCCCATGCCATAGATTTATGGCATGATAAAGAACCTTCCACTAATTACACTTGTGTGAAGCTAAATTATAGGTTAGATTTGACTAACGCTCTTAGGTTCCAATTTTCGTCGCCAGGAGCCAACTGCGGCTGCGTCTAGTAACCAAGTTCAGGACTAGTTGTCGTTGACGGTGGCGTTTGGTAGCAAAAGTTGGAACTACTTGAAAATTGATTGTCTGCAGTCATTACTTGAATTAAAAACAGTTAACACACACTAATACAGCCATCACAATTAACACCGGTTGTCAGACAGATTCTACACACACCCAAAGTACACGGGGCTACATGACAGCGTTGTCGCAGCCCCTAAACTGGGGAACCAACCAACCAACAAATCGGAGTAGGATTTGGTTAGGAATCGGCCGTGGTCTTAAGTTAGGTACCATCCCGGCATTTAGCTGGAATAGAAGTGGGGAATCCTCGAAAAATTACTTCCAGGATGGCTGAGGTATAAATGGAACCCGCCTCTAGTCAGTTTAGCCTCACGAAGCTGTGTACCTCGTTCAAGCACTCAGACCAGAATTGAATTTGTTGGCAGAGCCGGGAATCAAACCCGGGCTTTCGCGGTGAATGCTAGCCGCTACTCAACGAGGCGGAAAGATGTTATCTTTGATTAGCGTGGGCACCTTTGCATCGACAAATTTCCGACACCTACTGTAGTTACCTTGGCAACAAGTGCACGCGCACCATAGACAAGTCGAAGGTCTTACAGTATAAGACGCATAGGAACACATCCATGATTCAATTGTTTGGTTCTTTAACACCAAAGCTTTTTACATTTTGTAAAAAATCTATTGCTTTCTTGATTACAAGGATGTTTTAGATTTTAAAAAGTCCACTTTCTAGTCATCGGGGTTCAAATCTCGGCCGTCTGGGTAAAAGGCAAGAAGCTACGCCACTGTACCATCTCGCCCTTTCGACCCTTACACACACACACACACATTCCGTAGTACGTAAGAAAAGGGAGTCATTCAATAACTTCTCCGTTATTCGCTTGTACGCTATAAGAAGCGAAAGATTTATTGCTGTCTCGCCTACGCCATCGCAGGGTGTTGTGGATTGAGGTGCGACAATGGTGACCAGTTGCTGCTTCATCAAGTCGTCTGAGCTTGTATATACAGTATTTTATGGCATTATCTCAGGGAGGGAAGGGCTTCAATATAACCCCCTCATACTTAAGAACTATGTAATAATTTGCAGCCTAGTAGTCTATTATTAGCCTACTTTTCTCATTTTGCAAAAATGAGGAAAAAGTAGACTTATGAGATCGATCCGGGCAAATGTGTGTGTGTCCTTCTGTCCTGTCTGTCTATGTGTGTGTCCCACATATCAACTCCTAAACGGCTGCAGGTATCAAAACCAAATTTGGTAGGGACCGATAACCTCGATGTTAGGCCCCTTAAAACAACAATTATCATCATCATCATAAAAAACAAATTCGGTATGACCACCTGAATATCTCACGGCCATATTTGAAAATGACGTCAGTGCTACCAACTACTGAAAAATCGGACCTCCTCCTACTTTCTATGGAATAGCAATTTTTATGAGTCTGATGGTGTGGCTGGAATATGTTTAAAAGAGTCATCCGGGAAAGTGCAACTGAAATATGTGGAGTTACAACAGGAAATTCAAAACAAAGGAAAACATCTTGGTGGAATGACCAAGTAAAAGAGGCTGTTAAAGAAAAGAAAGAGTTATGGAAGAGATACCTCAATACGAAAGCAACAGAAGACTACCAGAGGTACAAAAACCAAAGGATAGTGGTAAAGGAGATTGTTAAGGTGGCCAAGACACAAAGTTGGGAAAAGTTTGGTGAGTTTATGGAAAAATCCCATGACGAAAATCAAAAACTGTTCTATAAAATCCTGAAGAACTGGAGAAAGGAGAAGGAATGCCCCCTGAAATATATTAAAGATAAGAATGGCGAGTTACTAACAACAGAAGAAGAGATCATGGAGAGATGGAAGCAGCACTTCGAGGAACTGCTCGAACGAAAGGAGCAGCATGTGGGGGAAAGATTGGAAGAAGAGGATACAGCGGTAGAAGAGGAAGGTGAAAGTACATATATTGCACTAGAAGAATTGAGGGCAGCAATTAGAAAGATAAAGCTTGGGAAAGCAGCTGGGCATGATCAAATCTCACCAGAAATGATCAAATATATGGGACAAAAAGGGGAAAATCTATTGCTGCAGGTGATGAACATAGCATGGAAGACGAAAGAAATCCCTAGAGACTGGCAGCTAGCAACAATTATACCTATCCACAAAAAGGGAGATAACCGAATATGCGACAACCACAGAGGAATATCATTGCTAAGTGTACCGGGGAAAATATACTCAAGGATTCTTGAAACAAGACTACGAAACCAAGTAGAGGTACAATTGGAAGAAGAACAATGTGGATTCAGGGCAGGAAGAAGCACTCAGGACTTAATATTCACAATCCGTCAAGTGTGTGAGAAGAACATAGAACGCAACAGAGATACGTATATGTGTTTTCTGGATTTAGTGAAAGCATTTGACAAGGTACCATGGAGAGTCCTGTGGGAAGTTCTAAAGCAACGGAACGTGGAATCCTGCCTTATACAAGCAATTAGGAGCTTCTACAAAAGCTGCAGAAATCAAGTAAGGACATCGAACTGTACGTCCACATAATTCATATCAACAGCAGGAGTGCGACAGGGAGACATTTTGTCACCATATTTGTTCATCATACTTTTGGATGAGGTCATGAAGAGATGTAAGGAACGCAGCAAGAAATTCAAAGTTGGGAACTACAAGTTAAATCCTATTTACATAACAGTCATGGCATTTGCAGATGATGTTGTTATATTAGCCAAGTCCCCTCGAGAGCTTCAGCATAATTTGTATATCTGGAACGAAGAACTGAAGAAGGTAGGCATGGTAATCAGTACAGAGAAGTCCAAAGTGATGGCTGTGTCAAGGCAGAGAAGAGTGCTGAACGTGAAGATCGATGGCAAGGAATTGGAACAAGTTCCAACATTTAAGTACTTAGGGGCCATGATATCTGAAGATGGAAAGATGGACGCAGAAATAAATAGCCGCATTGCTTCAACAGGACGACTTTATTACTCACTAAGCCGCAACTTTATTAGCAAAAGAGAAGTGAGCGAGAAGACCAAGCTCGCTGTGTACAAGTCAACATATGTACCAACACTTACATATAGCTCGGAATCATGGACCTTAGGCACTAAACATCAAAGTAGGATACAAGCAATGGAGATGAGATACTTGAGGCGTATAAAACGAAAGACGAGAAGAGACCGCATCGGAAATAACACTATAAGAAATACGCTTGGTGTAAAACCGCTGGGATCAATCATAGAGAAAGCCCAATTGAGGTGGTATGGCCATGTCGCACGTATGCCTGAAACAAGACTACCATACCGGGTATGGCAGGCTAGGAGTGAGAGTCCCAGAACCAGAGGACGTCCACGCACCAAGTGGGAGGACAATATTGCAGCAAGTCTAAGAACAAGAGACATTCAATGGACAGCAGCTCGAATCAAGGCCCAAGACAGGAAAGGATGGAGATCTCTCTGTGAAACCTCGACACCAACCGGTAGAAGAGGACCGACTAAGTAAGTAAGTAAGTAGATGGTGTGGCATGGGTAGTCCTCTCTCTCCTGTTGTGGCTAATTTCTTCATGGAGAACTTTGAAGAGAAAGCTTTGTCGTCGGCTCCTTTCAAACCGAAGATCTGGTGGCGTTATGTGGATGATACGTTCGTTGTTTGGACGGAAGGTGAGGAAAATCTTAGCCATTTCCTAGATCACCATAATCTCCAGCACCCTTCTATTTGTTTCACCATGGAAAAAGAATCTGACGGCAAAATACCATTTTTAGATGTTCTCGTCACCAAGAAAGAGAATGGATCTTTAGAACACGGCGTTTTTCGTAAGCCAACACACACCGATAGATATCTCCACGCAAATTCTCACCAACACCCTGCCCAGAAACATGGTATCCTTACAACTTAAGTTAGAACTCGAACTTAATTTCGTCATTAATCTACATAGGTCTATATAGATTACTCATTGGCACGAATCTTAAATTTTAAGAAAATTAGGCTCTTTTTTCGTCACGGAACTACTTGTTTTAAATACGATTGTTCGTGCCATTCACTCCAGCTGTTTTGACGTCAACCCATAACAAACTGACAAACCGATAAACAGACACATTAAATTGTGGGCATATTTGGTCATTGATATTATAATTTTTCAGTCGGTCAACACAACCCTGTGCCTATTCTCAACAAACCAAGGCCTCAGGCAGGCAGTTGTGTAGGATCCTATCTCACCATTATGATTGTTTGCAAACATATATGGGCCTTTGCCTTAGCTCTGGCGGGTGAATTAAATGACTTACAGTAGTAATGAGAAAACTATGAATAATAACGATGAAAATACTATATAAAATCTAATGGATAAGTATTCTTGTAAAATGTTAACTAATAGAATCAATTTGAAATATAATAAAATGGATATCCTTATTCATTGTTTTTGGCAGTTTGTTAATTTCATCCTGTAGGCCTATATATTTTACTTAATTTCATTTTTGAAAAGTTTTATTAAATTAATTTCATAAGGTTTAATTGTAATTTGCTGAAAAAGGTCCCATTGTTGGACCGAAATATGCACTAATTTGAATATAATTTGTATCGATTGGCGGAGCATTGTAATTAATTATCTATTAATCAATACGGCAATTTTCTCACATAACGGTAAATGTTTTTGCTTTTTGCTTTTTATTGTATTTTACAACAATTAATCTGAATTTCTGTATAAAATGCATTAAATATGATGTTGGTGGATGCCTTCAGCTTTGAAAAGCATCTGGCGCAAACGAAATATGACGAAGCAGGGCGGGCGGTGGCCTTTGTGGCCTGAGTGCTAATGAGTTGGCCAAGCTGCGAACCATAGACATGGGAACTCACTATCAGCTGTTTCCGGGAACTGTACGCGAATCTTCATCCACCACAGCAGATAAGCCGATCAGGCTGCTTTTGGAGCGGATCCTCAAAGAAGTAGCAACGATATGTGTCAGAACTCGCTGCAACAATAAACGTTGCATACGTGGCGTTCTGATTATGGTTATGGCTCTGATGCAAGGGCGCCCGAAGGATTTTTCCCGGGGGAAGGGGAGTGGGGGCACGTGATATTTTTCATTTCATTATGTAATTGTAGGCGTTGATGAGACGTACCCCCCGATTCCCCCGCAATTTTCATTTCATTTCTTACTTGCTTTATGATATTCATTATTTGGGTGCTCTGAAACCGTTGGGTACATTATCTTTTGGCCATGAATGGGAGGAATAGTTTTTTTTAGTTCAGAGTTTTTATCCATAGTAGTTCGCTTTTCTTTTTGAATCATCGTCATAATGTTCATTTCTTAAAAACAGGTAACAAGTTGTTGTGTTACCATGAATCGCGGCTTCGGTGGCGTAGTCGGTAGCATGCTGAACTGCTATGCCCAAGATAGCGGGTTCAAACCCGGCCGACGTCGTCGGATTTTTTAAGAGCGTTAAAAATCCTTCAGTATGCCTTCCTTCGGAGGGGACGTAAAGCCGGCGGTCCCATGTCATATATTTATTGCATGTAAAATATCCTTTCACAGATTAAACTTGTGTAAAGCAAAATTTGTTAGGTTAGATTTCGTCAGAACGCTCTATCAAAGTTTCAACGTTCACCACTAGGTATCATTGATATCTGGTGGCGAAAGTTGGAACTACTTGAAATTGAACGGAACTCGTAGCTCACCCTTTAGGGTGTCCGATGGAAGCAGCTACAGACTCAGGCGAGCCGAACATGTCCTCGGACACTCCCGGCAGTAAAAGCCATGATGAAAATCCACAGCCTGCTTCCAGTCTCCGACCGGGTCAGGAATGGAATGAATGAAGCCCCCATCTAGCGGTGAGGATATGAACTGTGCCGGCTGCCGAGGCCTGACGCACTCCTCTGGGGCAATGATTAAATGAATGACAGATGAAATGAAATGATAGTGGAGAGGGAAAACCGGAGTACCCGGAGAAAAACCTGTCTGCCTCCGTTTTGTCCAGCACAGATCTCACATGGAGTGACCGGGATTTGAACCACGGACCCAGCGGTGAGAGGCCGGCGTGCTGCCGCCTAAGCCACGGAGGCTTTGTACTAAAAGCCATACGATAAATAAATAAATAAATAAATAAATAAACCATGAATCGACAAAATTAAAAATCAATCGGTTCATTAAAATGTTAATGTTAATCCAGTTCACCGATTTTCTAAATACAGTGGAGTCTCGCCTATCCGACCTAAACTGGACATGGAGTACGTCGGATCACCGAAAATGCCAAATAATACAGAATTACTTTGAAAATGACCTCATGCAAATAGTCTTCACTGCTACGTCGCGGGATGCATTAAGGGAGAAGGAGAATCAGCTCTACCAACTGTCAGTGTTTGTAATTGAAATTCCTTTGTCGTCTGGCACCCAGGCAAGTTTTAACATTGATATTAATTGTAAATATAATTATCACCAGCCCAGGTGGCTGAGAACGCTAACGTGCTAGGTTGTGCCTCGCTTGCATCACGAGAGCGTTTTTTGGAATCCCACCTCGGCCGTCCTGTAAATATTTTTCAGGGTTTCCTATTTTCACCACCCAGTTTCTTTCAACATGTACACGGCTGACTTCCTTCCAAAATTCCTTCCCTGAACATTGCTTAATTGGACCCAAGATAGTGGTCGGCTGGTGATCGGCCTATTACCATCCCCAGTTGTATCTGGTGACAATGTGCATTCAACTACCAGGCACAGTCCTTGCGACGGTAGAGGAATGATCCATCTCAGAGTCCGAGCAGGAAGGATGAGCGATGAAATATATATGTGTAATTAGCAAAGTCAAGTCATCACAATTATTGCCCAGCAATGGGAAGCACAATCTTGAAAGAGAACACTGTAAAGCAGGAAATACTCAGCAAAGCATCAAACTTTTACAGTCAAATCAGAAATCTTCACTGGGACTCCAAAATACTACAAAAAACAAAAACAATCATGTACACCACCTACTTCGTACCAATCCTCACACATGGTTTAGAGACATGTACCCTACTAAACAAAGACTACAGCAGAATTCAAGCAACTGATGTGAGATTCATCAGAACCATGAACCAAACTACAAGAAAGGACTAGATCGGAAATGAAGTTAATAGGAAAACAAGCTGTTCAGTAAAGATCATATAGCCTACTTTCTCCTAAATGCATGGGTATTGTTATAACTCTTTGTCCTTTTAAAGGAGTATAATTGAATGTTGGTTGTAGTAGCTTGTTGAAATACAACGTGCTATAGGGATATTAAACATGAATATGAGGTGCCCTTTGCTAGTGCTACCTCTGTAAAAAAAAAATCATTCAATTCGGTTTCACCGTGATTGAATTGATCTGGGGAATGGATTTGCACACATACATGGACGCTATTTGCAAACTATTGGGCTGATGACCTTGTAGTCAGTCATAAGATGCTTTCCACAAAAAGGCATGTTGTTGCAAAATCCGGTAGAGATCAAATTATTAGGATGGTCGAAATTTGATTTAAGCTTTTAACATTTGGGTGGCCGTCATTCCGTTTCCGTCAAGATGGCGGCGATATAAAACATGACACTGAGGTGCCTTTTGCTAGTGCTACCTCTGCACCAAATTTCGTTCAATTCGGTTTCACCGTGTTTGAATTGATAGGGGGAATCGATTTGCACACATACTTGGCCACCATCTGCAAACTATTGGGCTGATGATCTAGCAGTTTGGTCAGAATATGCTTCCCACATAAAGATTTGTTGTTGCAAAATTTGGTAGAGACTAGATTATTAGGTTGGTCGTAATTACATTTTAGCCTTTAACATTTGGGTGGCCGCGATTACGTTTCCGTCAAGATGGCGGTGATATAAAACATGACACTGAGGTGGCCTTTTCTAGTGCTACCTCTGTACCAAATTTCGTTCCATTCGGTTTCACCGTGTTCGAATTAATAGGGGTAATCGATTTTGACACAAAGATGGCCGCCATCCGCAAACTATTAGGCTAATGACCTATTAGATTTTTTCAAAGGATGCTCCCTTCATAAAGGTATGTTGTTGCAAAATTTGGTAGAGATCGGATGATTAGGTTAGTCATAATTTGATTTAAACTTTGAACATTTGGGTGGCCACCATTACGTTTCCGTCAAGATGGCGGCGATATAAAACATGACACTGGGGTGCCCTTTGCTAGTGCTACCTCTGTACCAAATTTCATTCCATTCGGTTTCACCGTGTTCGAATTAATAGGGGTAATCGATTTTGACACAAAGATGGCCGCCATCCGCAAACTATTAAGCTAATGACCTATTAGATTTGTCAAAGGATGCTCCCTCCATAAAGGTATGTTGTTGCAAAATTTGGTAGAGATCGGATGATTAGGTTAGTCGTAATTTGATTTAAGCTTTGAACATTTGTGTGGCCGCCATTACGTTTCCGTCAAGATGGCGGCGATATAAAACATGACACTGGGGTGCCCTTTGCTAGTACTACCTCTGTACCAAATTTCGTTCCATTCGGTTTTACCGTGTTCGAATTAATAGGGGCAATCGATTTTCACACAAAGATGGCCGCCATCCGCAAATTATTAGGCTGATAACCTATTAGTTTGGTCAAAGGATGCTGCCCTCATATAGGTATGTTGTTGCAAAATTTGGTAGAGATCGGATGATTAGGTTAGTCGTAATTTGATTTAAGCTTTGAACATTTGTGTGGCCGCCATTACGTTTCCGTCAAGATGGCGGCGATATAAAACATGACACTGAGGTGTCCTTTGCTAGTGCTACCTCTGTACCAAACTTTGTTCAATTCGGTTTAACCGTGTTCGAATTAATAGGGGTAATCGATTTTGACACAAAGATGGCCGCCATCCGCAAACTATTAGGCTGATGACCTATTAGTTTGGTCAAAGGATGCTGCCCCCATAAAGGTATGCTGTTGCAAAATTTGGTAGAGATCGGATGATTAGGTTAGTCGTAATTTGATTTAAGCTTTGAACATTTGTGTGGCCGCCATTACGTTTCCGTCAAGATGGCGGCGATATAAAACATGACACTGAGGTGTCCTTTGCTAGTGCTACCTTTGTACCAAATTTCATTCCATTCGGTTTCACCGTGTTCGAATTGATAGGGGGGGACAGACATTCAGAGTACCACACTCACACACACACACACACACACACACACACACACACACACAGAGACTCACACACATACACACACACTGACAGAAACACTTTTTTTCGCCCTGTAGTGATCTCATAAGTCTACTTTCATTTTTTGCAAAAATCGAAAGTAGGCTAATCTGGCATCAAGGTTCCTATTACCAGTGTCATAAAGAAACACAGACTTCAGTGGTATGGGCACATAATGAGGATGAACATAGAAATACCTGCCAGAAAATATTTTGACCTTAACCTCATAAATTTGTCATGTCCTTTGTGTGGAGTGTGCTTCTGTATGGATGGGAATCTTGGACATTCAGAGGTCGGATTGGAAGCGACTTGAAGCGTTTGAGATGTGGGTCTGGTGGAGAATATTACGGGTTAAATGGATTGAAAAGAGGACTAACATCAGCATCCTGCAAGAAATTCAAGGGAAAAGAGAACTGAGACCAACTATCCATAAAAGCAAAGCTAAATTCTCAGACCACATCTTGCGACATAACGCGTTCCTAACTAATCTCCTAGACGGATAGATCACAGGGAGGAAAGGTCGAGGTCGACCGAGAAAATGTTTCCTGCAAGACATCACACTAACTCTTGATTATGGTTCTTACTGTGAGATGATACGAGGCGCTGAAGACAGAGAGCAATGGTTGTGGGGACAAGGCAAGTTGATTGAACCTCATAGGAAGACGACCACGAGGAAGACTTAAGAAAACGCTGGATAGAGACTGTAAGATCAGACATGGAGGAGAGAGGACACAAATGGGAAGATGTCCAGGAACAGAAGATGTGTGAAGATAGAAGGAGATGGCGAGTGCTTGTATAAGGTGCGTTCAAAAAGTAACGAGCCGGAGGCATAATTACAGAAACCTGTACCTGTATGTTAGAAGTATTGGCCCTGACTGTTGAGGCACTTGTCCCACTGTGACACGAGCCGGTGAATGGCTCATAAAATTCCCTGGGCTGCGATGTGAACCAGTTCCGCACGTACAGCTGGACGTGGCGTCCGAGGTGAATCGTTGGCCCCGCAGAACCCTTTTCAAGGGACAAACGTGGCGTAATCACAGGGAGAGAGGTCTGAACTGAATGGAGGGTGGCCGAGAACCTCCCATTTGAATTTCTGCTGGAGTGCCGCGACTGTGTTGGCCGTATGAGGTCGTACATTGTCGTGGAGCGACCACGGCGGCTATGGCGTTCACTGTCACTCGGCGGTCCTGGGTAATGAGTGCATCAACCAGCTGGACGTTGTCATCGGTAATGCAGGGGGGGTGCCCCAGACCGGGCATCATCGGCTAACGACACCCGTCCTTCCCGGAAGTGCTTGTGCCAAGCCATGACCCTTGCAAGGGAAATGCAGTGTTCGCCGTACACTTGTGACATTCGGCGATGAATGTCCGTTCCCCCTACTCCCTCCGCTGTCAGAAACCGAACAACACCTCTTTGATCTTCGGTTGACGCCTCCATGTCACTGTTTGCAATGCGACTGGCAGCGTTGGACGATTGATGCATGCTGTTGCTCGCTTTGTATCGTCACGTGACGTGCATGCGCGTCCTCTAGCGACGGGCTGTGACCTTCCACGCTCTGGTCGGAACCACACCTCGTTACACACGCCACGATTAGCCGATGTCGTCACCGGTTTGCGCATTCCAGCCTCCGGCTTGTTAATTTTTGAACGCACCTTATACACCACACCCGGGAAACTGGAGTTGGACGATGATGATGATGATGATGATGACGATAATGAGTGGGAAGGTAGTTACAGTAAGAAGCGTATGCATATCGTGTTTCCTGGACAACAGTATCGGCCCGAAGCCAGCAAGTAACCGACCATTTGTACCAAGGATCGACTGGTACGTGCACAGTAGTGGCTCACAGATCAAGGAAGAATGACTGCCAATCAGAGCCATGTCCATGACCACTATCTCTCCTGCTGAAGTCACTAACCTCATTTTCTTTGGTTACATACGCGCGAACGTTTGGTGTTTATCCCACTCTCCGCTTGATTGCGCGTCACGGCCTAATAAGCACTCCGACATTTGGCTGTACATAATTTTTTGGAGTCCAACAGAACTGCGTTCGCTTGCGGCTAAACGTGACCGGGAGCTGCAATGTGTCCTGATGAAGGTGATCAGTCACGTTCTCTATTATACAGCAGACCCTAACTCGTTCATCCATTGGATAGGCACCGGAACGCCAGTTGCACAAGCTCCTCATGTACTGTACTGTCTCAGAGAACAGGTTGTTAAGAATAATTGTTAATAATACTACGTCACAGCCTGCTTCCAGTCGACCCTCATCTAGCGGCGAGAATATGGACTGTGCTGGCTGCCGAAGCCTGTCGCACTCTTCTGAGGCAATGATTAAATGAATGACAGATGAAAATAAAATAATAGTGGAGAGTGTTGCTGGAATTAATTTTTTGAGAGGGAAAACCGTAGTACCCGGAGAAAAAACTATCTGCCTCCATTTTGTCCAGCACAGATCTCACATGGAGTGACTGGGATTTGAACCACGGACCCAGTGGTGAGAGGCCGGCGTACTGCCTCCTAAGTCACGGTGGCTTCCAATACTACGTCAATCAACACAAATTAAGAAACAACTACTGTATTCAATATTGTTGAACATCTATTGAATTGTTGAATTCGGAGGCGTAGTCAGTAGCATGCTGCGCTTCTATACCCAAGATCGTGGGTTCAAACTCGGCCGAAGTCGTCGGATTTTTTAAGAGCGTTAAAATCCTTGAGTGTGTCTTCCTTCGTAGGGTGGGGAATTAAAGCCGGTGGTCCAATGTCATAGATTTATGGCATGTAAAAGAACCTTCCAATAATTAAACTTGTGTGAAGCTAAATTTGCAGGTTCGATTTCGTTGAAATGCTCTATCAACGTTAACCACTCGGTGTCAGTGGCATCTGGTAGCGAAAGTTGGAACTACTTGGAATTGAACGGAACTTGTAGCTCACCCCATGGGTGTCCGCATTGAAGCAGCTACAGCCTCTGGCGAGCCGAACATGTCCTCGGACACTCCCGGCACTAAAAGCCATACTGTAAGTAAATAAAACGTTGTACATGTTTTGATGACTGCAACATTAGGTTTTCACATTTTATAACTTCATTTTAATATGCTACTCATAATCTCTATATATAACAAGTAGTTATCTTTGGTTAGTTGTTGTGCACACTCCTGGGAAGGTTTCTGGCTTAGTAAATCCATTTTACAATTGGTAGTGCACGAGTAGATTCAACAAATGAGTGACACCGCGCGAATCGTTTCAACAAAATCCCGTAAGCGTTCATATACCAATAATCTGATTGCGATGACATTTCGGTGAGTTGTTGTGCACGCTCCCATGAATGTTTCTGAATGACTAAATCCATTTTACAATAGTTTAGATGCAGTTAACGGAGATTTTTTAAAAAATATTGTGTATCTAAAAGCATTTCAAGACAAAAATTACAACGCCAACACTTTCTTTGATTGACATTGCAACGTATGCTGGGTACAGCTTGCTATACATATTGTCAAATACAGTAGTACAATTTAATTCATTGTAAGGATGTCAATTTCTCTCCTGTGGTTGTCATAGCAAATTAATGTTCTTTGTAATCGGTAATTTATAGCCTTGGCACAACAATATCTTAATTATTATTCTTAATTGAATTTTAGCTGAAGAAAGCTTCATTGTCGAGCCGAAATACGTACAACAATTGAACAATTGAACAGATGTTCAACAATTGAATAGTTAAAACTGCAATTTTTCTAGGTTTATGCCGTGTCTTGGGTGGGGTTTCGCCTAGGAACACAAGTAACCCCGTATCCGCATAGAATAAATGCTTCTACTTATTTTCCATTTCACACTAAACAAGCCACTGCCACCTCGGCAGTGGCGTAACTAGGATTTGCTTCTGGAGGGGGATGAGCTGAGTCAAAATACATGGGTGTGCTCGGACATACTGACACATAATAAATGCTAGGTATTATACGATCCCGAATTTCAAAACCTCCTATCTACATTCTTTTCGTGTTTGATTGTATTAGCATTTGATACGTTGTACTGTAGTTGCACTTATCAATGTGCAAATGCTCGAAAATTAACAATTTTCTTGATATTTATTATATAGTCCAGTTTTCTTCGCGAAATCACCTGGCATTCCACGATATTGTATATTAATTAATGGACTAGTTTCCAACTAAAGTTTAACTTATAAACAGCAATAAAATTAAACACAATATTATTTACTTTCCACAATGGCACTGACACTCGGATACTAACAGAATTGCAACTGACAAGTGGTGTATTTTTTGGAAATAAGCTACACCTGATTTTGCCACGCCATGAACTTATATTGAGTGAGGCACTATCAGCGTCTTATTTCTGTACTTTGATGCTGCATTTCGTTCGTGCTACGTTGGCCTAAATCATGTCTGCCCTTTAGGAAATGACTGTCAAGTTGGTATCTCCTACTGCATGAAATTGTTAGCACTGATGTAATCAAAAAATGCAAAATATAAGATATCCGGCAGCAATATTTCCAACACAATGCTTCCCGTTAGGAAGCTGATAGTGTGGACAGACAGACAGATTCATGAACACATTGTTAATGTAAATATTATTTTTTAAATTATGAAAGCTGGCTAATAAATAATGCAAAAACGTTTTTCGAATGAACCCCTCGGGGCTAGACAATCGCAGGCATCAGCCCTACATTATTGTGTGGAGCGTGATTAATGGCCACGAAATATTAATAGATGTACTGTATATAAAACAGGATATACCGTGCGAGATAAATATTTACACAGTATCACCAGTGCTAATTCATGTCTACTATCCACTTTTTATGAGCGTAGCCTATAACGTATACATGAGGTCTCGTCAAACAAACAGGTGGACATGCTTAGATCAAATGCTTCTATTACTATAAATTAGTAGGATATCAACATCCCTTCAACTTCTGTTGAGTGTTACTGAACTGTTCGAGTAAAACGGCTCATACTTTATCTAACTTCTATGTTTCACTGCAATTCACGTCATAGTTTCTAGTAGAAAACATGATACATGGCGATCACATTACCGTTGAACATATGAGGCGTTTCCGACCAAAGGGGCGAACTCAATTGTGAGGTTCTTTTACACACATCAAAAAAAGTTTTGCATCACCTCGGTTCCAAGAGTTCCGGAACCTTTAAATACAAAGGGAATAGAGATCAACACAAACAACATTTCAGCTCGTTTTATTGCTCATGAGACCCACACATTGCATGTTGTACCATCATACAGCTAGACTTTCAGCATTTGTGGTCCAGATTGCAGTACACACCACTACCTCTAATACCCAGTAGCACGTCCTCTTGCATTGATGCATGCCTGTATTCGTCGTGGCATACTATCCACAAGTTCATCAAGACACTGTTGGTCCAAATTGTCCCACTCCTCAACGACAATTCGGCGTAAATCTCTCAGAGTGGTTGGTGGGTCAAGACGTCCATAAACAGCCCTTTTCAACATATCCCAGGCATGTTCAATAGGGTTCATGTCTGGCGAACATGCTGGCCACTGTAGTCGAGCGATGTCGTTATCTTGAAGGAACGCATTCACAAGATGTGCACGATGAGGTCGAGAATTGTCGTCCATGAAGACAAATGCCTCTCCAATATTCTGCCGATATGGTTGCACTATGGGTCGGAGGATGTCATTCAGGTATCGTAAAGCCGTTTCGGAGCCTTCCATGACCACCAGTGGCGTACGTCGGCCCCACATAATGCCACCCCAAAACATCAGGGAACCACCACCTTGCTGCACTCGCTGGACAGTGTGTCTAAGACGTTCAGCCTGACCAGGGTGCCTCCAAACACGTCTCCGACGATTGTCTGGTTGAAGGCATATGCGACACTCATCGGTGAAGAGAACGTGATGCCAATTCCGTGGGGTCCATTCAGCATGTTGTTGGGCCCATCTGTACCACGCTGCATGGTGTCGGGGTTGCAAAGCTGGACCTCGCCATGGACGTCGGGAGTGAAGTTGCGCATCATGCAGCCTATTGCGCACAGTTTGAGTTGAAACACGACGTCCTGTGGCTGAACGAAACGCATTATTCAACATGGTGGCATTGCTGTCAGGGTTCCTCCGAGCGGCAATCCGTAAGTAGCGGTCATCCACTACAGTAGTAGCCCTTGGGCGGCCTGAGCGAGGCCTGTCATCGACAGTTCCTGTATC